>CM028136.1:402962500-405462500 GCA_016271365.2 Neoceratodus forsteri | reverse complement strand
GGTTGGAATACCACCCTGATGTCAGCCACCTTAGTGGCAAAGAATCAAGCAAGTTCATCATACTCTAATTGTGAAAAGGCTTTCCGGACTTGTAGACAGGCTGGGTTGCACAGTCTGTCCACAGTTCGGAAAAGCTGAGCTGGTTGATTCTGAGCTGCCGCAATCTCCCCGGACAGGAATTCTGCCTTCTTATGGGTGACTGCATATTGATAGGCTTGATAATGGTCTATCAATCTAAGGCAGCCGGTATCAAGGGCGGACTTCCACCAGCAACTCTCTAACCTTCGTCCTAGTCTCCGCATCTCCCTTAAAGTCCCATCAAACCATGGGGATCGAGGGTGAAGGGAGAGAAGATGAATGCGGACTGGAGCAATGGAATCCAGAGCTCCAGAATATACCTGTATTTGCAGGTGGCAGCCCAGGGGTGAAGCTGGCCAGGCATCAGGCTTCCAGTCAGAAGCCAGAGCCAACCCTACAGTGATTACCCCCTCCTCCATATGAGTAGGAGCTTAGATATATAAGAGCAGGGAGCCCCCCACCCTGTAACGTCATCATGTGCTGAACTCAGAATTACTTGGCCTCTGACAAGGCTTACATTGTGGCATCAGTGTGCAAAGCAGCTTGGGTCAGGCCCATAGCCCCAACCGTTGTATATCTGTCCTTGCCCCTAGTATAGTTTCATTGTGGAACAGGGGCAGGTTGGGGAACATGACCCTTAGCACAGAGGGTGAGCTGACTGATGTCATGCGATGCTCCACATGTGTGACGGGGCACTCTGTAGTATAGAGTAGCCAATCAAGGCATAAGTGTAACAGCATGCTTTGGGAAACTTCTAGTTCTGCTGTATTCTTGCCAGCCCATCCTGCATAGCAGCTTCCATACAGCCACTTGCAATGATTTGCATCTGAGACATCCCGTACCCAAACACTACTTGTGTATTCACTGTGAGGTTAACCTGGTATCTGCCTCAAGAGCAATTTTACCACATTGTTGAGTCTCAAAGATGAAATATATTTATCTGATTATTAATATTCTTGGATATGGGGCACTAAATGTAATAGCCTATTTCAGTCAAATCTAAGTCCTCTTTAAGCCTTACCAGCTAGGCCACACAGATTTAGTCACATACTGCTATCTATAGTGCTGTGCACTGGGCACGTCTATACTGAGACAAAACTACTTGCTTGCCCACTGTGGCTATACTATGTGGTCATCTTCTGGAGATGCTAGTTCCATATAATCACAGGGACATAGATTTCTGGTGTTTGAAATAATAAAATTCCATGTTCACAATCTGAAATTTAAGAATTGCACCAGTGATTGCTAGTTTAATTTCTGGATTTTACTGGGATTCTGCTATCTGGCATTTTTTGTGTATAAATATATAGAAAGGAAGAAAGCTAAATAAATAACACATTAAATCAATTGAAAATAGAACAGAAAATAAATTACTTGGAAAACATCCAGAGAAAGGTCATGTGTATAATTTATGGTTATAATGTGGATATTAATAAAACATGAAAATGGGGTTCAGGTCCTGAATGTAAGGAGGAGAGAGGTGCGCAGGAAATTGTATACAGAAATGCAAATATCATGTTACTGCTTGATCAGTTTGCTGATCCCAAGAGAAGAAATTCAGTAAGGTGTATATCTAAATGGTAATGACCTATGAATAGTACTAAAATATATATATATATATACACATATGTATATATCAGGTCGCACCAGGAGACGAGCAACTTGTTGTTCAGTGTGCCTTCCCTGGTGAAACATTTCAATGAATAAATAAATATAGGAAAAGTTATATCCGTTGTGCTCTGAGTAACTTTGGGATCTGCAGAAATGAAAGAGCGAAGGCTCTACTCCTAAAGTACAACATATATTTAGGCAATAATGCACTCCAGGGTGTGGTATATCATGGGATATCATGATGGCTAAGGTGCGTTGTGAGGCACGAAGTGAAGCCGAGTGCCTCATGCACCCAAGAAGTGACGGTATCCCATGATATACCACACCCTGGAGTGCATTATTGCTATTATAAATTGACTCCATCATTTCTGCATTTAAAATAAAAAAAACAAGTTTTAAATAATATTTTATGTTTTAAAATAAATGGATGTATACTTAAGAAAAAAGTAGTTTTGCTCTGAAGTTCTGGTTTGTATTGGTTTTACCAGAAGGCGGTGCTGTTTTGCGTTAGTTCATTTTCAGTGCTGTGATGCTACCCACACTTCATTAGCAAGTGTTTTAATTGTTTGTCATTACTGTCTGGGAGTGAGGAAGTGTTTGTTAGGAGACAGAATGGCTGTGGGCAACAGTGGTAACATTTTATCCTTTTGGATTTAATGGGACTTTTAACGACCATGTAGCTTGTGAGACGGGTCAGGGTGGAAGTATGAGCGAGCTGCAAGTGTTAGCAATCCTGTTCTACCAAACATAAAATTGAGTTTTGTACTTCATCCTGATGTGGAAAAAGTCTTTTGTTATTAAAAATGAGAGCATTTTGTTGCTTTTGAAACTTAAGCAGTCACTCTGTGCATGCACATCTTTGGCAGATGCTTATGCGCATGTTCGGGTTGACGGCTTTAATTTTCAAATGCTGTTTCTTCGTAAAATAAGCTTCATTTCTGGTAACAGTGCTTTTTCCATGTCAGGATGAGGTGGAAAACTGAGTTTTATGTTCACAGCACAACAAGTAAAAAACTGATTTGGCAGGATGGATGAGTATTGTAGGTCGTCAGCAGAATTACGGACAGTGAGGAAAGAGCATGATGAACTGAAAGCCGTAAGTGGATGCATTTGTGCTGTGGCTGGTAAGGAGACGGGTGACTGGATGTTTTTTGAAGCCGTGATGATGTTGTGAGATATTATCATGGCTCCAAAGACCTCTCAGCCAATCAGCATTCTTCATGACTCTTAGCCAGTTCATAATTAAATTTTATTTCTACTCCACCTTGACTGTAATCCAGCATTTAATGACTAGACACCACTTCAACAAGGAGCAGTAGTAATTTACAAATCTTCCACTTAATGCCATTTTTGTAAGCTCTCTGAGAGTTGGAACAATCTTGGCCGATATAAGTTGCTGTAATTTACTCAGCTATCCCCTCTTTCCAAAGGTACACAGTTCAGTTCACCGCCAGGTGTACCGTGGTTTTGGTTGTGCAGATACCAGGTTTAGGGGATCAGCCCATTCCTCTGCATTTACACTATGGTGGCCAACAAAATTTGCTCCTCCAAACTACTGTAACTGAAATATAGATGGCCGTGGCATCCAGAGATATTCCTGGATGCCCATGGCCATTTGTGTGGCAATCCCCCACTCCCAAAATCCTCTTCCCCCATCCTCCCCATTCCCCAACCTTCTCCTTGTTACATCTGCTGTACCTCACCAGTGGGTACAATAGGAAGTTGTTATCCCTCTGTACAGACAGTTGGTGAGACCCCATCTGGAGTACTGTGTGCAGTTCTGGAGATCCCATCTCTGCAAAGACATAGACAGAGTGGAGGCTGTCCAAAGGAGGGCAACCAAAATGGTGCAGGGTCTGCACCAGAAGACATACGAAGAAAGACTAAAGGAGCTTAATATGTATACTCTTGAGGAAAGAAGGGAGAGAGGGGACATGATAGAAACTTTCAAGTACCTCAAGGGAATTAACAAAGTCCAAGAGGGTAGCATCTTCCAGAAAAAGAGATGTGCAGGAACAAGGGGGCACAATTTGAAGATAGAGGGGGGTGGGATGGCTCAGGGGTAATGTGAGGAAGTATTTTTTCACTGAGAGGCTTGTGGATGCATGGAACAGCCTCCCTGAGGAGGTTGTGGAGTCAAGAACAGTGGGGGACTTCAAGAATGCATGGGACAGGCATAAGGCAGCCCTAGGGGTGGGTAAGAGGAAGTAAGCTGTTGGTTAACTAGGATCTGTAGCTTATCTGTTAGGTAGGAAAATGGGCAGACTAGGTGGGCCAAGCGGTCCTTATCTGCCGTCAAATTCTATGTTTCTATGTTTCTCTTAGCTTTGTTTCAACTCAACCCCTCAAATTTCAGTAATCTGGATAATCTTGATCCCTAGCTTCTCTACCTCTTTGTTCCCACTGTGACTTTCCCATTTCCACTCTCCTTATTGCCTCCTTTGAAACATCTACAGTTCCTGGTGTTTGAAAGAGGGCTAAAGTTACCAACCTTCATAAAGGAGGTAGCCCCTCTCCCGGCCCAGTGGCATGGATGGTTGAGGTGCTGGATTGCCACATCTGCTGCTACACTGGCAATTTGGGTTCTAGAATGAGCCTGGGTTGTTGGGGACCAGCTGTGAGAGGAGGATTGAGTGTCCCAGAGGATGTTTCCTCTGAGGAGGGAGGTCAGTCATGCTCCTTCACAATATTGCTACTTGGGTGACCACAGGTGGCAGTGTGCTTGGAAAGACTTACTGGGTTGGGCACACTGGTGGTGTAGCACTCTACACCTGTTTGTAGGCTTTTGTACCACCCCAAAACTGACATCCCAAGGAAGAAAACCAGGAAGGAAAATCCCATGCAGAGCAACAATGAGAGGCCTGATCCCTCGCAAGCCTGTACCAGTGATAAGTCCCTCCCTCTGTGAACTGGATCCACTCTCTGTGGAAACCGTGATGGAAAAATGGAGGTTGAGCCAAGTTTCTGGGACCCAAGATGATCAAGGGCCAGCAAAGCAACACCTAAAAGGAGAGGCTCAGGGGGCTCAACATGCACTCTCTTGAGGACAGAAGAGAAAAGGGAGACATGACTGAGACTTTCAAATACCTTAAAGGTATAAACAGGATGAGCACTGAGGGGCTTTTCAGCCTTTGTGGAAACAGGACCACTAGAGGTAATAGCCTAAAGCTGATGAGAGGCAGACCCAGAAGGGAGATGAGGAGGCATTTTTCACCATGAGGGTGATGGCTAAGTGGAATGAGTTACCAGAGGAATGGTATCTCTAAAGACAGTGAGCAGCTGCAAGACAGGTTGGGACAGGGTGAGGGGGAAAGATACAGGTAGAGGAGGGAGAGGGAGATGGGGTATATGACAGGGGTTAAGGGGCATATGGGGAGGTGGGACAGTTCCCTCTGTAAATACAATGGGAACTGCAAATTAGAGCAGATTAAGTAGACTGCACAGCTTTTATCTGTTGGCACATTCATATGTTCGTAGTTACCTGTGATCTAATTACATTTCCAAGTAATATATTACAGCAGGATATTAGGTGTTGGGGAATCCTCATATGCCCAGGGCATAGTGAGACCTGAAGTTGCAAGTAGAGGGCCTTACAGCCCCTGGAAAAGCAGGCACCCCCACAACACCCTATGCCCTGAAGGGTCTTGCTGCACTTAGAAAATGGGCTTGTGCAATAATAGAAAAGCATATATTTGTTTTTTTTACTTCTGCAAGACTTTCGACTCAGTGCCCCACAGACGCTTGCTGAAGAAGACAGAGGGTCTGGGTGCAGCTAAAGACATAGTGAACTGGGTGGGAAACTGGTTAAAGGGTAGGCAGCAGAGGGCTGTTGTCAACAGAGTCAAATCAGAGGACAGGCAAGCCACGAGCAGGGTGCCTCAGGGATCTGTCCTGGGCCCAATCCTCTTCAGTATGTTCATTAGTGACATTGGAAAGAGAATCCACGGCAGGCTGTGTTTTTCATAGATGACACTGAGCTCTGTGGGAGGATGGATAGTGACAAGGGAATCAGAGAAATGCAGAGTGACCTACAAAAGCTAGAGGGTTGGTCTAAGGTTTAGCAGTTGAAATTCAATGCCAAACAGTGCAAAGTAATGCACCTAAGGAATAAGAACCCCAGGACATATTACTGGTTGGTGTTGTGAAATTTAGCACTATGTCTGAGGAACGTGACCTGGGATTTGTTATCATTGACACCCTCAAGCAATCCAGCCAGTGCAACAAGACCTATGGTAAGGCAAGCAGGATGCTGGAGTGTATAGGGACAGGTATTAACAGTAGGAGGAAAGAAGTAATATTACCTTGTTACAGATCTTTATTAAGGCCGCACCCAGAGTACTGTGCCCAGTTCTGGAGCCCTCATCTCAGGAAGGATACGGATAGACTGGAGTTGGCGCAGTGCAGGGTGACAAAAATAATCTAGGGTCAACAGGGCAAGTCTTATGAGGAGTGCCTCAAGGCACTGAACATATACTCGGTGGAGGGGAGAAGGGAGAAGGGAGATATGATAGAGACCTTCAGGTTCCTAAAGGGAACAAACAAGGTGAACTATGAGGACATTTTTAGCTTTAATGCTAGTTCGAAGTCATGGGGCCATGAATGGAAACCAACATGAGGGAGGTTCAGGAAGGACATGAAGAAGTACTATCTTATGGAAAGGGTGGAGGAGCCATTGGACAGTCTACCAGCTGAGGTGGTGGGTGCTAATACAGCTGTTGATTTCAAGCACATCTGGGACAGAGTGAAGAGTGTAGTGGTCTCCCGGGATAACAGAATTGTGAAGGAGAATGGGGGGGGGGGCTTGGACTCTGGATGGACTGTAGGCCCCAGGGTTAGATAGGGAACTCTGGCAGACTGGATGGACTGTTGGTCTTTTTTTGCCATAATTTTCTGTATTTCTATTGTGAAACATTTAAAGAAAAAGTTCTATGTGTAAAACAGTTCTTGTGCCGGAACAGTGCCAGCTCTTTTTTTAGACGGCTCTGTTGGCTAATAAACAAATGACTTTGGAATGCTGCCAGCCAATCAGGTTTTTCAGGATTTTCCTAACCCGTTTTCTGATACTTGTTAAGGGTAAAAATAACCCAGATTGCTTTTAGTCATGTTTCCCACCTGTACAAGACTCAACAGAGCATTTCTGTATGGATTAATGGTGCCCTGTCTTCCGTTAAGCTAGTAAATCTCACATGGCAACCCACTGGAAAATTAAATAGGCTTAAGAAATTTTAAGTTACGTACTTATAGAACTCTATTACAGGTTTTGCAAAATCTTTGTATTGCCTAAGTCTTGCCACAACACCATCAGGTTCATCATCCTCCTGATGGACTAAAGGTTCCCCGGTGATGTCATCAATTCCCTGCAAATAAAACATAAAGAACCATCAAACTCAGAAATAGATAATGCCATATAGACACACAAAATGTCGGGCTATGTGTGTATGGTCAAATTATTTCCATAACTATGCATCTCATTGACTCTTTTACGCAGTAATTAATTCTTAATAAGACACTTTTTCACTGATTTCTGCAGAGACACTACATGCAACAACCATTCTATGACATTCATAATGATTACCTGCTTGGCCTTTATAAGCTGTGGGGCTGTAATTCTTAGTCTCCAAAATAATTAGGTAAGCAGTAGTTGAAAAGTTAACAACTCTGTTCAATTCTATGACTTGATACCATGGCAAAAGGGACCCTTAATGTGGAGCATACTAAGGCAGGAGACAGAATTTGGGGGAAGGGGGGCAGCACCCCAGGCTTTGCAAATGTGAATGACATCATATCTGACTTTGGCAAAGGAATTCTACAGTATGCAAACAAAAAAACAGGTTTAATCTCCATTCCTGATAAGTAAACAATGTTTCACTTCAAACACAAAAAAGTAACCAAACTTGCCACTTACATGCACGTGAGGAGGATTGAATTCCATGTTGTATACTCTTCCACTAGGTGGGTGAATCCAGCGTGTACTGAGCCGTTCTTTCAATGTCTCAAATGGAATGTTCAAAGCTATCACTAAGTCTACATCACTAACACTGTGGAGTGCTTCTGCTTGTACCAAGGTCCGAGGGAAGCCTAACCATGAAGATAAAAAAGTTTAAAAAAAATAACTGTGCCTGGTATCAGGGACAATAAAGTCTAGAGCTGTACCTTTGTCAATGACAGTGATTACATAATTTTTCAAATTTTTATAAAAAACCATGTTTGTAAATGACCATTATTTTGTACATTATGATTGCTATGCACTTACTCCCCAGTTGGTCCCAGTATGAGATTAAACAGCAGGTTCTTGGTACAGCACCTGGCCCCAAGTGAATTCCCATAATACTTAATTACTGCCTGGATCAAGCAATATAATAGATAAAACTTTTATCTGTGCAGCCGAATGGGAAAATGCTTGCACTTCCCAACTGCAAGACACACCGCTGCATTAGCATGTTTCACGAGGTCAGTAAATGGAGAGTGTGGGGCGTGCTCCATAGACTACAATAGAGAATTTTTTTAACTGCTTTTTTTATACTTCAAAGTTGCGATTATGACATATCAAGGCCACCGCTCAACTAACAAGTACCTTGTTAGTTGAGCGTGGCCTTATATTATAATTGCAACTCTAAAGCATAAAAGGCAGTTAAAACAATAAATTCTATTGTAGTGTATGGAGCTAATTCCAGCACTCTCCATTTACTGACCTCGTGAAACATGCGAGTGCAGAAGCATGTCTCGCAATCGGGGCGCACAAACGTTTTCCCGTTTGGGTGCACAGATAAAAGTTTGATCTGTTATATTGCTCAATCCAGGCAATAATAAATTAAACATTTCATGGGAATCCACTTGGGGCCAGCTGAAGTCTGTTATATGTTTGTGGGGGCATATTATTAAAGTAAGAACCTGCTCTTTAAGGGGCTCATACATAAATCCCAGTCTCTGAGTTTGCAGCAAAATGTGCTGTCTTCACTACGGACCAGCCTAACCGTACACATTTTATTTAAAACATATAAATCTTTGCTGATGCGCTTATATGTAAATATGTTAAAATAGAGGTTATTTAACACACACTGGTCCATGACTAGTGCTGTGCAGAATGCAGAATTCTGCCGGTAGAATTACCATGGAATGATCATTCCGCTGATGGAATTTCCACCGGAATTTCAGTGGTTCTTCTGTAAAATTCCACCTTTTGTGATCCATGGAATAGAACAGCATTTGCTCCATGGAAAATTATTCAGCAACAATTTCTGCAGAAAATAGAGATTTGCGGAATAATAATCTGAGGAACAGCATTTTTTTCCGTGGAAAATTATTCCTCAACTATTTTCTGCTGCGGAATCGCACCATTCTGCTTCTGGTTGAATTTTGGCTGAATTTTGAAAATTCCATGGAATTTCATTCCATCAGAATTTGAAAATTCCACACAGCACTATCCATAACTTTTAATGACATTTACTGTGATCTTCATTATTTCTGTCATTTTGACCGTGACAATCCTATGATTTTCACCAATGTTTTCCATGACGAAAGTACAGCCATGATATTCCTCATAAATATTAAACCCTTTAATAATGTTAGTAGTTCATTTCCCTGTCAGGTCACAAGGTGGCCAAGTAAGCAATAAGACACACTGGGGTGTGCATTACATTTAGTGTAAAATAGCTTCTTCACTAGGAAGACCCATTAAAGGAAACTGACGGGGTCAGGTTTACAGTTGCGTATTCTGTTTGAGGGCCTTCTCTATAATATGTTGCACACACACACACATAAATACTGTTGACTCCTGGGTTTTTGTTTGCTTTTGCTGCTATGTTTTTGTTTGTTGTTATGAAGACACGTGAGCAGCTAATGGAGGAGACAAGTAAGTAGGGAATCAGACTTGTGATAAAGCTGTTGTACGCACACAGCAGCACTTGACTAAAAGATCAAGGGCTCGATTCTCGAAACTCTGGCATTGACACAAGGTGCCTGCATCACACAGAAGTGATGCAAGGGGCACCTTGCATCAAAATTTGCATGCGGAGTTCCCCATTCAGGAAAGCCCAGTGTCAAACCAGTACCATGTGTGCCAGGCTGGCCCTGTGCCAGGTCTGCACCAAGCTGATGGCTGTGCCAGGTTTCTAGGGGGGTTTGCAGCAGACACAAACTGTCATATCCCTAACAGGGGTATCCAGGAAATCCTCCTAGAGGGCATACGGTCCGGGACAGTTAGACCAGCCAGATCTGGTCAAATGATCCATGCGGCACCCCCAGAGCACTCTTTGGGTGGGAGGGAACATGTGCCACCACCTACCCGTGGTCTCCCATGCCCCCACATCTGGAGCCCTTTGTGGTGTGGTGCCCACAGTGCCCCCATGGTGCCCAAAATGTAGGATCCCTCAACACACTGGCATGGCAGCGGCCCTTCTAAAGCCCCATCAGGGTGCTCTTGCCACCCCTCCCATCACCCACCTGTGTCCCACCAGCCCTCCCCATGCACTGTCCTTTCCCCCACAACTCCGACAGCCTCCCAGTAGGTCTCTGTCCACTGGTGAAGATGCCACCTGACCGCCCCGCAGCTTGTGGCACACCTCTTACTTGCTTTCTTTTTGCTGCATGGCCACATTTGCTGTAAGCTGCGGGACATTGGTGCCAGAACCCTACACGAAAGTGAATTGGGTGCAGGGTTCCTGGCACACCAGAAGTCAGTGTAAGCTGCCGTTGAGAATCGACCCCATGTTTTTTACGACCCGCATGTTGATGTGAGAGAGCAGGTAGGAGTGCTGGTTGCTGAATGATAGCATTTCAGGCTCTAGTAGTAAGCAAGCGAGACCTGTGGTGGGATAAAGAAGGAAGTGGGGAGATGAAGCAAGCAAGTGAACTTGCATGTGGGCCACTGGGCAAGTGAACAGCACAAGCATAAACTTCACTAGTAGAAAAACAGAGTAATCTAGAAAGACTGCATGAAAGATGAGTACTGGATGGTATGTATACTGTTACATATCTAATGTAGAAACTCAGATTTTGGTTGCTGTTGTGGGGATTTAAAAAATGGCTGCCAGATAGTAATTTAAATTCTAAAAAACTGGCACAAAGATTTTTTGACGTGCAATGTCATGCTTGGCAGCACTTCTTTCTACTCATGTACTGCAATGATATAAAGAGCAGATTAATAGCAATCAGTTTTAGGATTACGTCAACCCATGTTATAATGTCATCCAAAGCACTTAATTTCAATAAACTTATCCCATTCCTTCTTCCCCAAGTCATACCTGGAAATTAGCTATCCAGTTCAGTGTATACTTCTGGCCAAAAAAATGTTTAAATAAAACTGTAACATACTGTAACCCCTTTTTGGTAAAATGAATTTATGGCACTTGAGGGAATTATTTCAATTCAACACATCAGAAAGAATATCTGCAATGTGCTGAGAAAAAAATACATCATATGCCATTGAGTGCCCAGACATGTCAGAAAGAGCATAGACCAAGGCCAGGGAAAGAGGAGAAGCAAAACAAAGGGAGAAAGGGAGCTGTCGGGGCGCTAGTTGCAGCTAAGTTGAGAAAAGGGCATACAATAACTGTTCAGAACTAGTAAAGACTGAGTTGAGGCAGTTGGAGTGGAATCAGTGGATGCATTCTAATAGAATGTAGTAGTAGTAAAATATTTTATTAATTTCATACATAGAATGAATGAATCGAATAGTCTCAAGCAGTCTGGAACAAGCAGAAGCAAACAGGAGGAGGAAAACTACCCGAAAGTAGACCCTCTGGCTGTGAAGGTCATAGGAAAGAAGACCTTGCAGAACAGCCAACCTGAAGCCCGCTCTACGGCGAGAGGCAATGTCCAAACTGTAGTGTTTCATAAAGGTATGGACAGAAGTCCAAGTTATGGCTGCATAGATGTCTACCGCTGATACATTCTTGAAACAAGCAGTGGAGGCAGCAACCCCTCTGGTGGAGTGGCCTCTGACTTGACCCGGCAGGGTCTTGTTGTACTTGTCATAACAGAAAGTGATACAGTGAGCCAACCATTTAGATAGGCATTGCTTAGAAACAGCATTGCCTTCTCTTTTAGGAGCAAAAGAGACAGTTGATCAGTCTTTCTGAGATCCTTTGTCCTGGTGGTGTAGTATCTTAGAATTTGGTGAACATCCAAAGTATGCATGAGGTACTCCCCTTGACTGGAGTGCTGTGTAAAGAAAGCGGGAAGCTCTATGGATTGATTCAGCGTGGATTCTGCTACCACCTTGGGAAGAAACGTAGGGTTGGTACGCAGAGCCACATGTTCCTTGTGAAAAATCAAATATGAGATTTTGCACATCAGGGCCTGGAGCTCGGCAATCCTTCGAGCAGAAGTAATGGCCACAAGGAAGAGAGTCTTCCATGAAAGGAACTATAGGTCTGCTGAGGCTGCCGGCTCGAAAGGAGGCAGAGTAAGCTTCTCAAGGATAAAATTCAAATCCCAAGGGGGGCAGGAACCTGAATGGGGGTCTCAAGTGGCAGACCCCTCTAAGAAAAGTCTTGGAGACTTCCAGTTGTGCAAAAGTCCTGTCCCCAAAAGGAACATGGTAAGCTGAGCTGGACGCCATGTGAACCTTCACAGAGGAATGACTGAGACCCAGATCAAAGAGGTGTCGCAAGTAATCCAAAAGCTGCTCAATAGAGCATGAGGAAGGCTCAAAATCTTTGGAAGTGGTCCAAATAGAGAACCGTTTCCATTTCATGGCATAGGCAGATCTAGTGGAGGGCTTCCTGGCCTCCATCAGAATCTCAGCCACCAACAGGGAAACCCTGAATCAGGCTTGAGCTATGTCTGCAGGAGCCATGTGTGCAACTGAAGGGACTTGAGGCCTGGATGGACCAGGGTCCCCCTGATCCTGGGTCAGCAAAAGTTGCGACAGAGGAAGAGGAAGAGAAGGTTCCTCTGAATACTGTTGCAGAAGAGAGAATCAAATTTGCCTGGGCCAGAAAGGAGTGATGAGAATCATGTGAGCTCCTTTCCGAGCTGTGTTTCTGCAAGACCCTCGGAATCAAGGGGATTGGGAGGAAGGCATAGACGAATTGTCCCTTCCAGTCTAGAGACAGAGCGTCTCTCCAAAAAATGCCGCGCCCTGGAGCGAGCAAGCAGAAGGCAGGAAGTTTTGCATTGAGGGGAGGTGCAAGCAGGTCTACCTGAGGGGTTCCCCAGCGTAGAAAGATATCATCTGCTACCCCCTGATCTAGTTCCCACTCGTGGGCGTGAACAGACGACCGACTGAGGTGGTCTGCCAACGTGTTCTCGACCCCTGGGACATGAATGGCCATGAGGTGAAGGTTGTGCTGCACTGCCCATTCCCAAACCCGCACTGCCTCCCTGCAGAGAGGGTAGGAATGAGTTCCTCCCTGTTTGTTGATGTACCAGACTACACACATGTTGTCCGTCTGGGCAGCCAGATGACCGGGAAGCAGATAAAGATGCAGAGCCTGAAGAGCATAAAGCACGGGCCAAAGCTCGAGCACATTGATGTGGAGAGATTTTTCAAGCTTGGACCAGGAGCCCTGGGTCCTGTGAGGCCCGAGATGGGCTCCCCAACCCTCGCACGAGGCATCTGTAGTCAGGGTCTGGGAGGGGGAGAAAGGCAGAAGGGAACTCCCCGGCAAAGGTTCTCCTGAACCATCCACCACTGCAAGTCCTGAGCCATAGGATTGGAGACCAGAACTAGTTGATCTAGGTCATCCACTTGCTGATCCCACTGAGACCAAAGCGTGCACTGAGAGATTCTCATGTGGAGCTGAGTGCAAATGACTGTCAGAATAGCAGCCGCCATGAGCCTGAGGAGGCAACAGACTGACCTGGTGCTGACCTGCCTGCGGCTGGACAACAGGCTGACCTGAGCCTGGAGTGAGGCCACCCTGTCCAGTGGCAGGAATGCCATGCCGGAGGTCATGTCCAGGATCGTCCCAATAAACTGGAGCCTCTGGGATGGGATTAGGTGGGACTTGGCCTGGTTGACGGTAACACCCAGGCAGGCAAAAACCTGCAGGGTAAGGGAAAGGAAGCGCAGGAGTTCCTCCCTGGACGAGGCCGCCAGGAGCCAGTCATCCAGGTACAGGAAAGCCTGCACCCCCTAGGTATGCAGGTAGGCAGCTACCACCGAAAGGCATTTGGTGAACACTTGGGTGCCGAGGAAAGACCAAATGGGAGGGCCTTGAACTGGTAGTGTTCCCCCTGGAATGTAAAATGCAGGTATTTGCGGTGGGAAGGGTGAATAGGGATACACAGGTAAGCATCCTGCATGTCCACAGCACACAGCCACTGTCCTGGCTGAAGAAGGGGCAGAAGACTCTGCAGAGAGAGCATCCTGAACCTTTTGTACTCCACGAACAAGTTCAGGGAGCAGAGGTCGAGAATCAGCCTCACATCTCCTGACATCTTCGGGACCAGGAAGAAATGGGAGTAGTAACTAGTCCCCCGAAGATGGGGAGGAACGGGCTCTATCGCCTCCTTCAGAGGAAGAGAGGATATTTCTTCATGAACCAGAAGAAGATGTTCTGGGGAGTAAGATGACCGGGGAGGGGGGTTCCAAGGAGGTTTCCGAAGAAACTCTATTGAGTGCCTTTCAGCAATTAGCTGGAGCACCCAAGTGTCTGAAGTGATCCTCTCCCAACCCGGTAGATGGAGGGAGAATCTCCCTCCTACTGGTTCCTCTGGAAGTCCCAGAGGCTGTGGGAGAGGAAAGGAGTCAGGAGGTGTGGGGCAGCGTCATGGCTGAAGCCCCCGCTGCTTTTTTGGGTGGAGGTGGGCTTGGCAGCCAGAGGAGCCTGACATTTGTTGGCCCACTTTCCCTGAGGTTTCGCCTTTTGCTGAGAATGTCTGCGAAAGAGATGACGCTGAGCCTGAGGGGGGGGTCTTTACATGAAGTCAACTGACTTAAGTGCAGTACCCTTCTCCTGCAGATCGGTGATGATGTTCTTGACATTGCCACCGAACAGCACTGAACCCCTGAAGAGCACATCCTGGATATCAGACTGCACCTCCAGGACCAAACCTGACACCCAGAGCCAACCCACGCCAAAAGCCAAGCTCCAATCAGCAGCGTTCACTGCATCATACGTGGCACGAAGCATCTGCCAACTGGCCGAATGTGCAGACTGGACTAGATCCGCACTTCCTGCTTCGTCTGAGGCTCAGAAAGGGAGTCCAATTTAGTCTCCACCTCGCTAAGGATCACCTTCTGGTAATTCTCCATATGACCAATGTAATTCAGGGCCCTAATACCCAGAGTGGAAGAAGCGTAGACCTTCTTTCCATACTGGTCCAGAAGGCAGGATTCCTTGTCGGGTGGTGACACGCTCAAGTGCTTGGGGTTAGCCGTCCGGCCGTGAGCGGTGCTAATCATGACCGAATCAGCTCAAGGGTGTGAATTTAAAGAGTCAACACTCTCCAAAGCCTGATAAAGCTTGTCTGAATTCCTAGGAAGGGGGGCTAATGCCGACGGTTGCTTCCAAATGGTGGAAACAAAGTTACCATGAGGCTCAATCCAGGGTGGCACTAGGGTAGGAGCAAGCTCGGGCAGATCCAGATGCGCAGCGAGTTTCTTATGCTATGGCTCTAGCTCCAAGCAATGCCACTGATGAACTGCCTGGATTTTACGCAGCAACTCCGTAAAGGAAGGATCCTCCGGAGGAGACTTCGGGGAAGTCCTTGGCCTGGGCTTGTCCAGAGTGCATGGCTCGTCATCTGGGTTGGAACGATCATCGGCGTCATCCGAGGTCTCTGAGGAGGATGAAGAGGAAGAAGATTCCTCCTCCCGGCATAGGGGAGCAACAGACCCCTTGGGAAGCCCTCGGGGAAGCGTATCTTCCCCTGCCCTGGAACTGGAGGGCTCACCTCTGGTATCTGGAGGTGGGGAGAGGGTTTCTCATCTCTGACCTAGGGGGTCCAGAACCAGGACCAGTGTCAGAAGACAGCTCTCTACCTTCCTGGTGATCTGAGCCTTGGCCTCAGCCCACCAGAAAGCCAGAGACTCCTTCAAGTCCACCGGGGCTGAGGGGGCGGTGGAGGAGGAGGAGGAGGAGGAGGAGGAGGCATACGGATACTGAGGGTATCCATAAGGCACGTATCTGTATCCCGACAGTGGGAAGCCCAGCATCGGGTACTGGGGCACCATGTACTGCGGCATCGGGTAGGCTGGCTTCAGGTACTGGGGTGCCAGATACTGTGGGCCTGGGTATGATGGCGTTGGATAGGACAGGGTCGGATACCCAGGCACCGGGGGGGGGAGGTTTGCGGGTGCAGAAGACCCCGGAAACGGCCTAGCGGGCAGGCCTGGAATGGAAGGCCCAGCGGGCGGCAGGTCCAGTGTAGGGGCAGTGTCTGGCAATGGGAAATTGTCGGGCATCGGGTAGGCCAGCGTTGGCACTGGCATCGGGTCATCCGGCCCAGCGGGAGGGAGACCCAGCAGCAGCGTACCCTCCTCCTCCGTGTCGCCTGGGGGAGAAGGATTACCATCCCTGGGATCCAGCAGACGAGAAACTGGTGCCTCAGAGTGCAACGAGTGTTGCGGCAAGCTCGGGATGACGGATAGGCCTGAAGAGTCTGGCATCAGCTCTAACACCGAGTGGACATCGGAGGAGCCGACGTCCGTCTTATCGACGGAATCTGGGTGGACGTTGGAGAAGCTGGCATCTGACTAATAGGACCCAGTGCCCGACGAAAGCCGTGAAGGACGAGAGGCCTTGGTGGGCACTTTGGAGGCTGTACGCTGCCCCGGAGGGTCAAGTGTCTTAACAACCTTACCCTGGAGGGTGTCAGAGGAGCCGATGTCCAACTTATCGGGGCCGCTCGAACCAGAGGGCCGCATGGCGGTGACCTTACTGGGAGCAGCTGCCTCCTTAGACCTGGAGGTTCCTGAGCACGAGCCCGATGGGAGGGTTGACGCTGTCTTGGAAGCCTCCAAGACAGACACTACGGAGCTGCCTCCCGGAGAGGTGTTACCTGCAGCACTGCAACCCCAGCCAAGGCCGCGGCAACCGATGAGGAGTCCTGGTCCCAGTGCTCCTTCTTGTGGTCACCATCTGGAGAAGTCGAAGTCCGCCGACCTTTTTCAGTTCCTTTTCCATGAAGGTCATTTTTTGTTTAAGAACGTGGGCCTCCAGGGACTGCTGCCTCTACTTTCGGGTGGCCAAGTTAAACTGCTGGCAGAGCTGGCACTACTCGATGGGATGATCAGGGCCTAGACAAAAAAGGCACTGGGAATGTCTGTCCTTATCCGGGAGCTGGGCACCGCAAGAATCGCACTTGTTTTTGTGCTCAGGGGGAGTCGGGGATGACATACACGGCATCTGTAGGTAAGGCTGACGAAAATCAGGAAAAAAGTAGAAAATAGGCAGTAAAACTATGGACAATTGACTGTGAAGCAGTGAACTTAACCGTGAGGCACTGCACAAGCTAACGGCAGGAAAGAACTCGAAGGCGGGCATGGGGTATGTCCCCCGCAAGAGACTGCTAGCTAGAAATTTTTCCATGGGGTCCTGACGCCTGCCGGCTTCAGTCCTATTTGTACTTACCTACTGCAAGAGCCCTCTCGAAATAAGATTGCATCTTTTGCTGTATAGAGAAAATCATAACTTGGGACTTTTTAGGGTTCAGAATCAGCCTAGATTTCAGTAAGTAATTCTGTAATTCATCAAAAGCTCACTAAAGTGTAGGCTGAATATTTTCTACAGAGGTACCTTCAATGTACACAATGGTATCGTCCATGTATAGATGATATTTAACCCTAGGATCTGACATACAAACACTCTATATATATATATATATATTATGCAAGGCAGGGCCCAATATTGAGCCCTGAGGTACACCTGTCACTGTGGTCCTCTGACTAGATGTCCAGTCTTCAATGGTAACCATTTGTTTTCTGTGTATAAGATATTGCTGGAACCATTTGGCCACAGAGTCAGACATATCAAAAGTTTTAAGGCTGGACAAGAGGATGTCATAGTTCAAGGTGTCAAAAGCTTTGTTCATGTCTATAAAGACTGCCCCCATTGACATCCCCCTGGCCAAAGCCTCTGTAATGTCTTCAATAACCTTCACTAAAGCAGTGGAGGTACTGTACAAAGGACTAAAGCCCAACTGAAATTTATTGATGATCTTCTTATCCTCCAGGAAATGCTGAAGTTGAGCGCTCAGTAATCTTTCAAATGATTTAGCAAAATAATTGGTAAAAGATATATTGGGCGATAGTTTTCAATTAAAGTTTTTTGGCCCATTTTTATATATTGGTATTATTCACACCGTTTTCTACTGAGCTGGGAGATCTGTTTGTATAAAGGACATATTAAAAATTCTTGTTAGGGGATGAGCAATAATAGGGGCTGCATACTTTAATAATAATGTAGGTATTTCATCGGGGCCACAGGCTTTCTTTGGGTTCCATTTAAGTAAAGCATCTCTTACTTCCCTGGTGCTAATTGGACAAAAGGATAATTTTTCTAATAACTGAATGCTATTTATTGGATTTTGGGCCATGGGAATTTGCGTATCCCTTGTTGCATTATCTTTATTTGCGTCCTTGTGTGTACTAGCTTGACAATTTAAACCATCTGGATTATTTACTTGCCGTAAACCCATGGACATAAAATACTTATTAAATTTTTCTACTATCAAGGGGCCATGGGGTACTTTCTGATGGTTTATTTGAAAGTTCTCTGATATTTTAGGATTCTGATTATTTAGCATTTTTCTCATTTCTTCCAGAACTCCCCCTTGCTTACTTGTCACTGATTCAGACAATTCCCTGTTATATTGATTCCTACATTTCTTATAGTAATCCAGTCTTTCTCTGAGTTTGTAATTTTAGCTGTTTTCCATGCTTTGTCCCTAGTTTTCTTAATTTTCTGTAAATCTGAATTGTACCAGGCTGAGTTTTGTGCTTTTATCCTTCTAGATTTCCTGGGAGCATGCTTGTTACATAACATCATGAAGTCTTCAGGGAAAAGACAGCAAGCTTCCTCAACTGTTGGTATTAAATCCACTCGGTCCCAATTGTGATTTTCTGTGTCCAGCATGAATGGGACACCATCAAAATCTTTATAAGATCTATAGTGCTTAATCTTTCCAGGTTTTTTTACCCTTATGTAATTCTCTAACACAAAACACCATTTGATGGTCTGACAAAGAGTTGGGCAGGACCCCACTTGCAATGATTTTATTTGGATGGGAAGTAAAAATTAAATCCAACACTGTTGAGGCATCCGGGTTTTTAGTATTTAATCTAGTTATTTCCTTTATCAACTGTGTTAATGCTAAAGAATCACTCAGTTCATTAATGTCATGGCCAATCCCAGCTTTTCTCCAATCGATATTTAAATCACCAATTAAATATAATTCATGACTACACTGATATTTTTGTAAAATGTCCTTTAGATAATCAAATACTGTATATACTGTCCTTAATTGAGGGGATGGTAAGCTCCAGCCACTAATAATGGTTTAATGTAGGGTAATTTTAGTTCTAAAACCAGTACTTCTACTTCATTCCAGTCTATGTGGGTCTCAATTTCAATTTAGTCTAAATAATCTATTGCATAAATGATTACCCCCCCACACCTTGTTTGGACCTGTCCCTTCTCCACAAGTTATAAACTTCAAAGGTAATTTCTTGTTCTGATATGTTATGGCTAAGCCATGACTCAGTAATAATAATGATGTCAGGTTTATGCTTAATAACCCATTCTTGTAAATGTGCATATTTTTTTGTCAAACTACATATATTAATGTGTACTATATGTAGTCATTGTTCACCTAGCCAATTCTTTGTGCAGTCATCCCCTATGGTGGGTCCTAGCCAGTTCTTTGTACAGTCATCCCCTATTGTGGGTCCAGGGTTTGGGTGTATGTCTCAACAATAATTAAGCTAACCACTAAAGATAATGTACAGAATTTAGCTGTGTAAATGGATTACTGTTGGATTACATTTTTTAGTATCTCCCAGACAAGCAAGGTTTTTTAATCAAAAATACCCGTTTAATCGACTGAGTTTCAAAATTGCTACTTATTAACCCTGGTAATACAATCTCATTCCAGTTGGTCAAACGTCCAGACAACTGGCTTGTGGTGGACTTTTGTTTTAATTCCCTATAGTTCTGTTCCAAACTAAAATCCCCACTATTATCTATTTTGTTTAACTCTGGGTAACCCCCCACACAAATTAACAACAGCAAGAGAATATGCCACATGGTAAGAGAGCAAGTTATACTAAATGTTAATTACTATCCATTTTAAAAAACAAACAAATGTAAAACTTATCTAAGACTTATTTAAAGTGCTAAGCAGCAAAAACACAATATAAAATTAAACTAAAAAATGTGCTCCACTGTATTGCAGTATATTTACACATTACTAATTAGTGTATCCTGTGGTGTGGAGAAGGGCTGTGTCAGTGGAATGCTAAACCAATTCAATAATACTTTAAAATCGGGCCAACATACCTAATTACAGAGCTTCTGTCAAATTTGACCATGCTCCACACCAGAGGGTAAACAGATATTACTAAGTATCAAATTTTCACTGAGTGGTCTCGCGATCGAGGGCTTGTGCCTTCGGCTGGTGCAGGCTTTTGAACTGCTGTGCCCCACCCCTTCTTGTCTCCGACTGGCTGTCAAAATGGCTCACTGCCGAGCCCCCTTCAGACAGTCTTTCCAGCCACTACCAGGACACAGGGAGAAAGTTCAGAATACACTCAGAAGGAAACTACTCAATGGATGTAACAGAGTAGTTCAGCAGTTCGGTCCATTCTTCAGGGAGCCCCAGCTCACCGGCAGATGGAAAATGCAGGATGCTGCTCTGTTGGATTTGGGCTGGCACAGACATTTGAACTGCTGTGCCCTTCCCCTTCTTGTCTTTGATTGGCTGTCAAAATGGCTTGCTGCCGAGCCCCCTCCGGACAGTCTTTCCAGCCACTATAGGGACACGGAGAAAGTTCAGAATTCACTCAGAAGGAAACTACTCAATGGATGTAACAGAGTAGTTCAGCAGGATGTAACAGAGTAGTTCAGCAGTCCAGCAGAATGGTCAATCAGTGATATTTCAGTACTCTTCTCTGTGCTCAGATGGGGTAAGCCAGTTTAGCTGACTGTATAGAGTGCAGTGGTGGGTTCTGAAGTCAAAGGCATGTACAAATGTGCAGTTCATTTAGTACTGATTTACAGGTTATACCACATACCGTACAGCATCACCACTGTTCAAGATAGGCGGAAGGAAATGTTATATAGTCCGTTTCCTAACATAAGGGCTAATAAGGCATTTACTTTCTCTGTTAAGTGCTCCTACTATAGTCTTTGCCCTATGGAGGATCCAGTATGTGATCTACCTGCCTGCTATAAGACAGGGATGGGTCTAGGCATATACTATACCCAAATATGTTGGAGTTTATTGTTGCCCTGGCCTCCCTACTTCCACAGCAACTGACCTCATTACTACCATTTTTTCCCATTCCTTCTCCAGAGAGCTATATATTATGGGTGACGTCAACTTAAACTAGCTGGCTGCCTACCTAAGTAAGGTTCGTAATGATATTGCGGCTCAAAACCTTTCGCAACTAATCCAAGAGCCAACCTGATCATACATTAAAAGAAATAACCACTCACTGATCGACTAGGCCCTCACATCCCACCCACACAGTCATTAAATCTGGCCTACTTCCAGATGCCTTAAGTGATCACCACATGAGCTACCTTTTTCAGAAAATACACACGCCTAAGGTCCCCCACAACATCTTATGAACCCGTTCATACAAATTCCTTGATCTAACCCCCCATCTATGATCTGGTTCACACAGATTGGACTCCTATCTCTGCAGCTAACACTGTTGTCGAAGCTCTGGATTACTTCAAAGTTAAATTCCTTAGCACATGGAACCACAATGCCCTCGTCAGGTGCTCCAGGATCTGGGGAAACCATCTCCCCTGTGTTACCCCAGAACTGCTGGCCTGTCAAAGGGCAAATGACCAAGCGTGGAAGACCCACAAAGCCACCAAGCTGCAAAGAGACTCTGAGATTTGCCATTCCCTCAGTAACTCTTGTACCAAAGCTATTCTGTTGGCCAAGGCTGAATATTTACGGACTACCTTCCAAACAAGTATAAACAATCCATCTAAATTCTGGAAGGTAGTTCATGCTCTATTCTACCCCCTTTCAAAACCACCCACTCCCCTTCTCAAAGTAAACAACACTCTTAAATCTGACCACCCTACTGTTGCAAATGAATTTAACTTCTATTTTACCTTTTGTGCCTCTGCCCTCCTGTCTTCCCTCCCACCTCCCCTGTCCACCCCTCCCCCTCTATACCTCCCCAAAGTGTATCCCCCAGTGTTTCTCCTTCTCCAAGGTATACCCTGCTGACACTCTGGATGCTCTCCTTGCACTTAACCCCACTAAAGGCAGCTCACCAGATGGACTAGACCCCAAATTCCTATACCTATCTGCACCTGCCATCTCCTCTCCACTGTCTGAGATTCTTTTTTTTTATTTTTTATTTAGTTGTTTAACCAGGTATAGCACACTAAGCTGAAAGCTTTTTTACAGGAGCGACCTGGGAGCACAAGGAGGTTAAGTGACTTGCTCAGGGTCACACAGTATGCAAGTGGAAGCTGTGGGATTCAAACCCAGGTCTGGTCTGCTGGATGTCACCAAATTTGCAGCTCAGAGCCTTAGACCACTGCACTATACTGCCTTCTATTCTGATTCTAAACCTCTCCTTCTCCTCTGCTTCTATACCAGCAGTCTAGAAACATGCCACTGCCCTTCCCCTACCTAACAGTGGAGACCCCTCCTCACCTTGGAACTACTGCCCCATATCTCTCCTCCTTATCCTTGCAAAGCTACAGAAGCACTCCAACTCCTATCTGTCTGACTCCTGCTTTTTCACACCTTTCCAATCTGGGTTCTGAAAACATCATTCTACCACAACCTCCCTACTTAGGCTCATGGATTCCATCCTCTCAGGGATGGACAGTGGCCTAATCACTTCTGCCATCTTCATCGACCAGGCCAAGGCTTTCGACATGGTCTCCCACATGCTACTTCTAAATAATCTCATGTCAGCTGGCCTATCAGACTCTGCCACTAACTGGTTCAAAGCTTACCTTGCAGGTTGGACCCAATCAGAATTGCTGACTCGATATCCCCTCCCCACCCAATTTATATTGGGGTGCCACAGGACTCAGTGCTTGGCCCACTCCTATTCTCTATTTTCCTAAATGACCGCCCTTCAGTCTGCACATCATCCTAAATCCACATGTATGTGGATGATACTGTCCTGTTCACCTCCGGCCAATCCCTTTCAGATGTAGTGACCAGACTCCGACTTGACTTCAACAATGTTCAGAAATGGCTTAGCTCACATCAAATCTTTCTCAACACCAAGAAGACTGTCTCCATGACCTTTGGCATGAGGCAGAGACTCTCTCTCTCTCTCTCTCTCTCTCTCTCTCTCTCTAGGCTACCTTCCTTGCCCATTTCCCACATCCCTGATGGGACTCCTCTCAAGGACACCTCCTCTTTCAGAAACCTTGGAGTCTGGCTTGAGCAACACCTCAACTTTACTGGACATGTGGATACCATCCTGAAAAAAATTATGCCCAAAGCTAGGCATCCTATTCAGGAACTGTAGAAGCATACCTCTACCAGCAAGGCATGAACTCGTCCAGAAGATGATTCTACCTATCTTTGACTACTGTGATGTAGTTTATAGTGCTGCTCCTATGGATTCCCTATCCAGATTGGACACCCTCTTCAACTCCTTTTGCCGCTTCGCCCTGGACTCCTCCCCCTGCACTCACCACTGTGACTTTACCACTCTCTTGCTTTCCCATCACTTACTGACAGACGTCACTCCCATACTGCAAAATTAATCTTTAAATTTTGGTTTGGGTCTCTCCCTCCCTACCTCTCTTCCTCTGTATCAATCCCTCCTCCCCCCTCCAACTCCCTTAAATCTAAGGACTCTCACACAATGGCACTCCCTCGCTGTTCTACCTCCGTAGGTCAGGCTGCTTTCTGACAGTTTCCCTAAACTTTGGAATGCCCTACCCCATCAAATCAGACACTCCTCTCCCCCCCCAGCCCTACGTAATTTCTTCTCTTCAAATTGTATCTGCTCTTAGTTATGCTTACATATGATTGCAAAACAAGATTGCATGTCCTATCCTTCCACTATTACCCATGTTCAGTTATTGTTTTTCTCATCCCCTACCTCATCTCCTGTAACTGGCAAAAAGCACCAAATTGTACACTAACTAATGACTGGATGCAACATGCTAAATGCACTTCTTATGTTACAAGCACTTCATATACTGTATATGTATGTACTGTTAGTTACATAACTGCTATGTACCTACTATGTATTTGATGTATCCTGTTATTGGTAGTTGTATGTCTGTTTCACTGTACTCCCCTACTCTCTCCCCCAGGATGCAACGGGAGATGAGCAACTCGATTGTTCAGTGTGCCTTCCTGGTGAAACGTTTCAATAAATAAAGATCTGAACTCAAACACCAGTTCCAGGGTGACTTCAGCTAGCTTCTGATGACAAAGGAACTGCTGGTTTTCTTAGCAGATTGAGAGTATGGAACCCTTGCTTCTTACTATATCTAAACATGCAGGTACATGAAAACATCTATTTCTGCCAACCGTTATTGCTTCTATATAGAATGGCAGCTTTGAGAGACAATACTTTTTTTATCTATATTGCTATTTCCCCCTTTACTGATGCTACACACCTCTGCCAGGTTACCTCTCAGTCCTATCTGCCATCTTTCTCTGTTACTAACCTGGTCCCATGGGTCCAACAAGGGCATTTCTTCACTCCAGGACATTTCCTCCATTGGGGGTCAAGAGCCGTGACCTCTCTTGGGACCATCTAATTTGTGGGGGACCAGTGGGCAGTCCGGAGTGGTGGGGCCAGAGAGTGTCAGCTTCTTGCTGCCATCCATCACGGCATCTTGTTGCACATCTCCCTGTCTTCAGGATGCCAGCAGCAAGAGCACCTACTGCAAATGTTCAGGCTGAAACATGCCTGTGCATGCTGCCAGTTGGTGATCCCCTGCCACTCACTACTCCAGCTGCACTACAACCTGTGGTCATCATAGTGGATGGCAGGATAGTGGCAGAGACTGCATCCTTCCCACTCCCAAAGCAGGAGAGCATCCTCTGTGATGCACAATCTTCTTTTCCCCCATTGGCTCCCAATGATCCAAGTTCGTTCCTCAACCCAGGTCACCGGCATCACTGCCACAGTACTAATGGGCTGGCGTAGTAGGGGAGATTTTAAGTTATGTGCAGTTCTTCAAATCTTTTCATGATTTTCATTGTAACATGCTATTACTGAATTATTTGCATTTATTATTTTACTAGGAAAAAGCTCCATTGAACGATGTTCATTTACAAGAAGGTCCTAGCAATGACAGCATATCAAAACAATTTCAAAGAACAGTACAAACAGGTTACATGATAATACAATAGCATGACAGAAACAGTAATACAGCACAAGCTTACGAACAGGAACTGCAGGCAAGGAGCAATTACATAAAATGCATGAGGAATATTAAAAAATTCATACAGAGTGAATATATTTTCCTTATCTTCTCTCAATTTTGTTTTGCCCCAGGATGCACATCAAAAGCAGTTTTTTTTTGTTTTAACTCAGTGTGCCTTCCTGGTTAAAAAGTTATAAAAATAAGAATGCATTT
Source organism: Neoceratodus forsteri (assembly GCA_016271365.2). Classification (NCBI taxonomy): domain Eukaryota; kingdom Metazoa; phylum Chordata; order Ceratodontiformes; family Ceratodontidae; genus Neoceratodus; species Neoceratodus forsteri. The sequence goes on along the minus strand of CM028136.1, from coordinate 405,437,106 downwards.
TTGATTATTCTTTTGGCCTGCTTTGTCCCTCCAGTTCCATGTCCCCCACCCAGATGCTGGGGCTGCTGCAGCTGTTCCTCCCATGGAGGGGTGGGGGGGGCAAGTGGCTGCCTTCATAGCCGACAAATATGGTGCTCTGAGACTGCAAAGCATACAGTGTATGAAGCAAGCAATAATATATGACATGCTATGCACCTAGCTACATCCCTGCATGCCCCAGGTGTGCTGTAAGGCATGGGGCTGAAGGCCAAGTGCTTTATAACAAAACTCTGGGTGTGTGGGGACATAGCTCAATGTGTAGCCTAGTACGTATAATTGCACTGTAAAATGGATTTTTAATACATCCATTAAGATAAATCTTAAGCTTCATATTGTTAAACACACTGGAAGTTGAAGTAAAGTAGTTCTGCCCTAAGTCCCCCAGAGAAATATGCAGGATGTTTTTATTGTGTGTTCCTTGGCAACCACCCATACGTCCACACAGCAGCTTTCAAAACCAACTGCTCTCAGAGGGAAGCGGGCATGTAGTGATGCCCCCAGCAGCAAGCAAACACAACAGAAAGGGGGCAACCAGAGGAGAAGTGGAGCTAGCCTGGCTCAAATCAGAGCGAATCCCAGCTAGACTGCACATCTCCCACCAGCGGCAGCCAATCAGGAGATGCTGCCTGAAGAAGCAGACGTGGCAACAAGGGCTAAGGCTGTTAAATAGCTTGAATCACAGTAGATCAGCAGAACAGTCTGCTCTCAGAGGGAAGGTGGCATGGAGCAACACCCCCAACTGCAAGAGAGCACAACAGAAAGAAGGCAGCAAGAGAAGGAGCAGAGCAAGCCCAGCTCGAATCAGAGCCAATCCTAGCTAGACCGTGTATCTCCCACCAGCCGTAGCCCATCAGGATGCGCTGCCTGAAGAACCATTAAGTGGCAACATGGGCTAGGGCTGTCAAATAGCCTGAATCATTGTAGATCAGCAGAACAGTCCGCTCTGAGAGGGAAAGGGGCATGGAGAGATGCCCCCAGCAGTAAGAGAGCACAACAGAAAGTTGGTGACCAGAGGAGGAGCAGAGCTAGTCTGGCTCGAATCAGAGTCAATTTTATCTAGACTGCACCTCTCTTACTGGTGGCAGCCACTAGAAAGAGCTGCCTGATGAACAAGGGCTTGGGTTGTTAAGCAGCCCAAATCAGTGGTTGCCTTCATAGCCAACAAATATGGTGCTCTGAGACTGTACAGCAAAAAGTGCATGAAGCAAGCAATAATACATGACAGGTTATGCACTGAGCTACATCCCCACATGCCCCAGGTGTGCTGTGAGGCAAGAGGCAGAAGGCCAAGTGCTTTATAACAAATCCCTGAGTGTGCGGGGGATATAACTCAGTGCATAGGCTATTATGTATAATTACATACAAACATAGAATTTAACAGCAGATAAGGACTGCTTGGCCAACCTAGTCTGCCCATGTCCCTACCTGATTGATAAGCTGCAGATCCTAGTTAACCAACAACTTACTTCCTCCTACCCCCACTAGAATTGCCTTATGTCTCTCCTATGCATTCTTGAATTCTCCCACTGTTCTTGACTCCACAACTCCTCACGAAGGCTGTTCCTTGCATCCACAACCCTCTCCATGAAAAAATACTTTCTAACATTACCTCTGAGTCGTCCACCCTCTATCTTCAAATTGTGCCCCCTTGTTCTTGCACACCTCTTTTTCTGAAAGATGCTACCCTCTTGGACTTTGGTAATTCCCTTGAGGTACTTGAAAATTTCTATCATGTCCCCCCCTCTCCCTCCTTTCCTCGAAGGTATACATATTAAGCTGCTTTAGTCTCTCTTCATATGTCTTCTGGTGCAGACCCTGCACCATTTTAGTTGCCCTCCTCTGAACAGCCTCCACTCTGTCTATGTCTTTGCGGAGATGGGGTCTCCAGAACTGCATGCAGTACTCCAGATAGGGTCTCACCAACTGTCAGTATGGAGGGATAACAACTTCTTGTTTTCTACTGTTGATGCCTCTCCCTATGCATCCCAGTATCCTCCCAGCCCTCCTTACTGCATTCTCACACTGCTTGCCCACCTTTAGGTCATCTGATATAATTACTCCCAGGTCCCTTTCAATTTTTGTTGTTGTTAGTATCTCACCCCCTATTGTGTACTCTTCCCCTAGGTTTTTGTTTCCCAGGTGCATAACCTTGAACTTCTTTGTGTTGAATCTGAGCTGCCATACATCTGACCATTCCTCCAACCTTGCCAAGACCCTTTTCATCCTATCAACCCTGTTGCAGATCTTTGTGTCGTCTGCAAAGAGACATACTTTTCCTTCCAGGTGCTCTCCAATGTCACTTATAAAGACATTAAAGAGGACCGGTCCCAGTACTGAACCCTGCGGTACTCCGCTAGAAACCCCCCTTTCTTCACTCTGGACTCCATTTATTATTACCCTTTGCGTCCTGTTGTCCAGCCAATTTTTAATACAGGCTACCACCTTGGGACCCGCTCCAAGGCTGGCTAACTTGTTTATTAATCTTTTGTGTGGGACCCCCCTACAGACAGTGCCGGGTGCCAGCGGGTTCCCTACAGCTACGTGGCGCTGTTGTCGCTGTAGGGGACTCCGCTGTCAATGCTGGGGTTGTATACCCAAGGGAACCTTACTGAGTAGGAAAGGGATGGTAAAAGCTGAAGATCAAGTAGGGTCTGCAGTATTACAGTATGTAGGGAAAATGGACAGACTAGATGGGCCACACAGTTTTTGCCTGCCATCAAACTCTATGTCTCTGTGTTTCTATGTTTTAACCTGCCTGGCCTTCTTTCAACTAAGTGAAACCCAGCCCCTCCCTTCCAAAACCACCATCAAATGCTTTGCTAAACTCTATGTAGGCCATATCCACAGCTCCTCCCTGGTCTACTACTTTGGTCATCCAGTCAAAGAAATCTATTAGATTCATCTGACATGACCTTCCTGCTGTGAATCCATGCTGCCTTGGGTCCTGTGCCCCGCTGGCCTCTAGGTACTCAACAATTCTTTCCTTCGGAAGTGATTCCATCATTTTCCCTAACACTGAGGTCAAACTAACTGGTCTGTAGTTTCCTGCCTCTGCCCTGCTTCCACTTTTGTGGAGTGGAATCACATCCGCCCTCCTCCAGTCCTCAGGTACCACCCCATCCTCCCATGATTTGTTAAAAAGAGTAGTTAGCGGTGTCACTAGTTCTACCCTTAGTTCTTTTAGAATTCTGGGGTGAATCCCAGCAGGCCCCATTGCTTTGTCCACCCTTAGTTTCAAGAGTTCTTTCAAAACCCTTTCTTCTGTGAATGGACTGGTATCGACCCCCCTATCCAGAGTGTTTCTCTTGTTTGGTTTAGGTACCTCCCCCATCTCTTCTGTTGTGAATACTGAGCAGAAATATTCGTTCAGTATCCCTGCTTTTTCACTGTCACCCTCTGCCCACATTTCCTCCCCTTTATTAAGCCTCAGTATCCCTCCCTTGATCTTTCTTCACTCCCTAATGTACCTAGAAAAGGTTTTAGCCCCATTCCTAACAGGGTTGGCTATCTTTTCCTCGATTTTGGCCTTTGCTATGCCTTCCCTGCCTCCTTCTGCTTTAACTGATAAAGTTCTCGGTCCTGCTCCTTCTGTGTTTCCTTATATTTCCTGAATGCTATCCTTCTCTGCCACCTCTTTTGAGAACCACAGTGTTTTTTTTCCTTCGTTTTGTTTTGTTGATTCGCTTCACACAAAGGCTTGTTGCCTCTGTGATGGCTGTTTTGATAATTCACCATAGTTCCTCCACCCCTCCTTCTAGCCCGTTTGCTAGTGCTTTTCTGAGGCACACTCTCATTTTCCCAAAGTCAGCCCTCCTAAAGTCCAATACTCTTGCTTTTGTATGGCTTGACTCTATGGTTGTGTTTATTGTGAACCACACTGTTTGGTGGTCGCTTGTTCCAAGAGGGCTACCCACTTCTAAATCCGAGATCCTTTCTCCATCCCTGTTTGAGAGTACCAGGTCTAAGATTGCTCCTCCATGAGTGGGTTCCAACACTAGCTGTCTGAGGCATGCCCCCTTGTAGGGCACCAAGAATGACCCTGCTCTTGAATGTGCCTGCAGCAAAGGTGCTCCAGTTAACATCTGACATATTCAGGTCCCCCATTAATAATAACTCCCCTTTTTCTGCCATTCTAAGGATGCCTTCTATCATTTCCTTGTCCATTCCCTCCCCGAGATGGGGGTCAGTACACAACCCGCATGCGGATTGTGGTGCCATTTCTTGTCTCCAGCTTGACCCATAGTGGCTCATCTACTTCCTGTTTACTCTTTAGTTCTGTTGTTTTAAACCCTTCTCTTACATAGAGAGCTACTCCTCCTCCTCTTTTTACCCTCCCTGTCCCTCCTGTAGATTGTGTATCCTGGTATGTTGACATCCCAGTCATGGTTCTCTGTGTACCATGTTTCAGTGACTGCCACAATATCCAGGCATCCCTCTTCCATCAAGGCCACTAGTTCAGGGAGCTTGTTACACAGACTATGGTCATTGGTACTCATCACCCTCCATTTTTGGATGGCCATACCCCTTTTAGCCCCATCCCTTTCCTTACTGCCTTTGCCTTTTTTTGCATTTACCTCTGTCCTGCTCCCTAATGGCTTCTCTACCTTGGTGTTTACCTCACTAATTACTGTGTTTTGTGGGGGGAGGCTGTGATTTCCCTGTTCCTTTTCAATGCCTCCCCCCTTGGCTAGTTTAAATGCTAGCCAATGAAGCATTTATACCTATCACCTAGGATCCTGGTTCCCCCACTGGACAGATGCATACCATCGTGCCAGTATAGGCCTGTATCCCTTCAGGTGGCTCCCCAGTCCCCAAAGAATCCAAAACCCTGAGCTCCACACCAGTTTTTCAACCATTCATTGAATCACATGGTTCAGAGTACTCTAGCATCGTCCTTGCCATAGACATGTAGCACCTCTGAGACAGTTACCATATGTGCTACTTGTCTAAGGCCCCTCCTCAACTCTACAAATTCCTCTTGCACTGCTCTGCTCCCATTTCCCAGCCAGGTCATTTGTCCCTAGCTGGACGATGACATCCAACTCCCTCCCTCGTGCAGCTGCTCCCGCGATCCTGAGGATTCGCTTCCTGTCCCTCCGAGCCGTGGTGCCATAGAAACATAGAATTTGACACCAGATAAGGACCGCTTGGCCCACCTAGTCTGCCCATTTTCCTACCTAACAGATAAGCTGCAGATCCTAGTTAACCAACAGCTTACTTCCTCCTACCCCCCACTAGGACTGCCTTATGTCTGTCCCATGCATTCTTAATTCCCCGTTCTTGGCCACGACCTCCCTCAGGGAGGCTGTTCCATGCACCACAACCCTCTCTGTGAAAATACTTCCTCACATTACCTCTGAACCGTTCCCCTCTATCTTCAAATTGTGCCCCTTGTTCTTGCATCTCTTTTTTTGAAAGATGCTACCCTCTTGGACTTTGTTGATTCCTTGAGGTACTTTAAAGTTTCTATCATGTCCCTCTCTCCTTCTTTCCTCAAGGGTATACATATTAAGCTCCTTTAGTCTTTCTTATTATATGTCTTCTGGTGCAGACCCTGCACCATTTTGAGTGCCCTCCTCTGGACAGCCTCCCTCTCTGTCTATGTCTTTCTAGGAGATGGGGTCTCCAGAACTGCACACAGTACTCCAGATGGGGCACCACGCAGGCCCTTACCTCCCTCTCCCCTTACTCCTCCAATTCTTCCCCCCAATGACTGAGTCCCCCACCAGGAGTTGTTTCCTTCCCCTGTGGGGTCTTCTGCCACCCTCCTGTGGGTCTCCTTTGTGGAGATTCTCAGCAACCTCCTTGGTCTCCACTGCAGGTGCCTCCATAGAGGAACTGCTCTCCGCCAGAACAGCATATGCATTGTGAAGAGGTACAGCTGGAGGGATGCACCTCTGTCCCACCACCCTCTCCCTCCCTGAGCCCATCTTGGTCCAACCGCTCCTCTTTCTTGGCAACCTCTAAGGTAGCAGCAGTGGCCCTGGTGGTCCCCGGGTGGGGAAGAGGTTTCATGAATCCTAGCCAGGTCAGCCTGGAGACAGGCAACCTCCTCCCTCAGACCAAAGAGGTGCCTGCAAATAGGGCAACATCGCAGCCTCCAGAATGTCTCCCGGAATACTGCTGCCCGACAGCCATTGCACTGCACTGCACCACTCCCATCATGACTTATTTTGTGTCCCCTCTCCTGTTGCTTTGTATGCTTACTCTTTCCTCCCTCTATTTTTCCACCTAATTTCCTACTGCCTTAGTGCCCATACAACTCTTGCCCTTCCTGTTCTGGGACAGGAATTTCCTGTGGTTTTCAGTAGTCTCCTTCTTCCTTGCTCGGACTCAGACCTTCAGCAGCTAGGGGAGGGAGAAAGAGCTACTTTTTTCCTTTAAGGTTGATGAAACTAATGTGTCTCAGTGATCCTTCCCTTCCTACTGCCAAACAGGAAGTCCCTGTTGTCAGTCAAATCCAGTGGCTATAAAAGTAGAACTGGCTTAGGGTGGGACGGTGGAGGGGATGGAGGGAGGGCAATAAGTAGAAAAGCTGTAGCTTTTTTAGTCAGCTGCTACTTGCTCTGAAAGCAGGATTCTTTTCTGCCAGAAACTGTAATTAGAGACACCTGCTTTTCTACTGCTCAAGCCACACCCCCAATTAACGTATCTGCTCTCCTCTTGATTTACAGTACCAAAGTAAGTTAATTGCATTATAAAATGTATGTTTAATAAATTCATAAAGATAAATCTTAAGCTTCATATTGTTAAATACATTGGAAGTTGAAGTAAAGTACTTCTGCCCTAAGTCCCCCAGAGAAATATGCAGGGAGTGCTTATTGTGTGTTGCTTAGCAACCACCCATATCCCCACACACCAGCTTTCAAAACCAATTGCTCTTAGTCCGCTCTCAAAGTGAAGTGGACATGGAGTGATGTCCCCAGCAGCAAGGGAGCACAACATAAAGTGGGTGACCAGAGGAGAAGTGGAGTTAGTTCATCTCAAATCAGAGTCAATCCCAGCTAGACTGTACATCTCCCACTGGTGGCAGCCAATCAGGAGGAGCTGCCTGAAGAACCAGGAAGTGGCAACAAGGGATAAGGCTGTTAAATTGCCCAAATCACTGTAGATCAGCAGAACAGACAGCTCTCAGAGGGAAGGGGGCATGGAGCGACACCCCCAACAGCAAGAGAGTGCAACAGAAAGCGGGTGACCAGAGCAGGAGCAAAGCAGGCCCAGCTCAAATCAGAGCCAATCTCTGCTAGACTGCACCTCTCCCACCAGCGGCAGTCAATCAGGAGAAGCTGCCTGGAGAACCAGGAAGCTGCAAGAAGGGCTAGGGCTGTTAAATAGCCCACATCAGTGCAGATCAGCAGAACAGTCTGCTCTCAGAGGGAAAGGAGCACAGAGAGATGCCCACAGCAGTAAGAGAGCAGAACAGAAAGTAGGTGACTAGAGGAGAAGTGGAGCTAGCCTGGCTCGAATCAGAGCCAATCCCAGCTAGACCCCACATCTCCCACCAGCCGCAGCCAATTAGGAGGAGCTGCATGAAGAACCAGGAAGTGACAACAAGGGCTAGGGCTGTTAACTAGCCCAAATCAGTGCAGATCAGCAGAACAGTCTGCTCTCAGAGGGAAAGGGGCACAGAGAGATGCCCACAGCAGTAAGAGAACACAACAGAAAGTGGGTGACCAGAGGAGAAACAGAGCTAGCCTGGCTCAAATCAGAGCCAATCTCATCTAGACTGCACCTCTCTCACTGGCAGAAGCCACTCAGAAGGAGCTGCCTAAAAAAACAGGAAGTGGTAACAAAGGCTCGGGGCTGTTAAATAGCCCAAATCAGTGGCTGCCTTCATAGTCGACAAATATGGTGCTCTGAGACTGTACAGCAAAGAGAGCATGAAGCAAGCAATTATACATGACAGGCTATATGCAATGAGCTACATTACTGCATGCGCCAGGTGTGCTGTGAGGCAAGGGGCCGAAGGCCAAGTGCTTTACAACAGAACCCTGGGTGTGCAGGGTTATAGCTCAATGCGTAGGCTATTATGTATAATTGCATTATAAAATGGATTTTTTATAATTTTATAAAGACAAATCTTATGCTTCATATTATTAAATACATTGGAAGCTGAAGTAAAGTAGTTCTGTCCTAAGTCCCCCAGAGAAATATGCAGGATGTGCTTATTGTGTTTTCCTTAGCCACCACCCATACGCCCACACACCAGCTTTCAAAACCAACTGCTCTCAGAGGGAAGGGGGCATGGAGTGATGCCCCCAGCAGCAAGAGAGCACAAGAGAAAGTGGGCAACCAGAGGAGGAGTGGAGCTAACCCAGATCAAATCAGAGCCAATCCCAGCTAGACCACACATCTTCCACTGACAGAAGCTAATCAGGAGGAGCTGCCTGAAGAACCAGGAATTGGCAACAAGGGCTAGGCTGTTAAATAGCCCGAATCACTGTAGATCAGCAGAACAGTCCACTCTCAGAGTGAAGGGGGCATGGAGTGACATCCCCAGCAGCAAGAGAGTGCAACAGAAAGCAGGCAACCAGAGGAGAAGCAGAGCAAGCCCAGCTTGAATCAGAGCCAATCCCAGCTAGACCACACCTCTCCCACTGGTGAAAGTCAAACAGGAGAAGCTACCTGAAGAACCAGGAACTGGCAACAAGGGCTAGGGCTGTTAAATAACGGAATCAGTGCAGATCAGCAGAACAGTCCCCTCTGAGAGGGAAGGAGGCATAGAGCGACACCCCCAGCAGCAAGAGAGTGCAACAGAAAGTGGGCAACTAGAGGAGGAGCGGAGCTAGCCTGGCTCGAATCAGAGCCAATCCCAGCTAGACCACGCCTCTCCCACTGGTGGAAGACAATCAGGAGGAGCTACCTGAAGAACCAGGAAGTAGCAACAAGGGCTAGGGCTGTTAAATAGCCTGAATCAGGGCAGATCAGCAGAATGGTCTGGTTTCAGAGGGAAGGGCGCATGGAGTGATGCACTCAACAGCAAGACAGTGTAACACAATGCAGGTGACCAGAGGAAGAACAGAGCTAGCCCGGCTCGAATCAGAGCCAATCCCAGCTAGGCCATGCCTCTCCCACCAGAGAGCTGCCTGAAGAACCAGGAAGCATCAACATGGGATAGGGCTGTTAAATAGCCTAAATCAGCACAGATCAGCAGACTAGTACTCTCTCAGAGGGACGGGGGCATGGAATGATGCCTTGGGCAGCAAGAGAGCACAAAAGAAAGTGTGCAACCAGAGGAGGAGTGGAGCAAGCCCGGCTCGAATTAAAGCTGATCCCAGCTAGACCGCACCTCTCCCACCGGTGGCAGCCAAACAGGAAGAGCTGCCTGAAGAACCAGGAAGTGGCTAGACCTACATAAGGAGTAGGTCATCGAGCAGCCACATGCACTGTGGCTCCCTGCAACAAGAACAGCAGAGTCTGCCCACCGAAGTCAGCCCAATAAGGTAGCCAGCAACTGGAAACTCTGCACAGCATTGGGGAGGTAGGACAAGTGTGGTAGGAGTCCTACTAAACTCTTGCTGGTAAGCATACACTGCTAGGGAAAGAGGACTGGAAGGTTCTAACAGAAAGTTGGGAAGAGGTGAAACACCCTATCTAGGGTAAGGGTACAAAAGGGTTCAAAGAAAGGAAAACAAAACAAGCAGGTTAAGAAATAGACATGCTGTTAGTTGTGCAGTGCAGTGGCTGTGGAGCGCCAGTTTTTAGGGAGTTGCTCTGGAGACTGCAGTGCTGCCCCATCTGCATGAACATCTCTGGGCTGAGGGAGGAGGTTGCTCGACTCCAGGCTGAGTTGGCTAGGATTCAAGAGGCCTTCTCCACCACCCAGGGACCACCAAGTCTGCCACCGCTGCCACAAAGGTTGCCAAGGAGGAGAAGCAGCTGGACTACAGTGGGCTTGGGAAAGGTGAGGGTGATGGCTCAGAAGCACATCCCCCAGATGGTACCACTACGCAACTCCTACACCCCTCTGACAGGCCACGACTGTCCCATGGAGGCACCTGCAGTAGTGACCAGGGAGGATGCGGGGATCCTCTGTAGTGGAGACCCCAAGGAGGGTGGCAGATTATCCCAGAGGAGGAGGAAGCAACTCCTGATGGGGACTCCATCATGAGGGGGATTGATCTGGGAACAGCGAGGGAGGGGGAGTGAGTGGTTAGGTGCCTACCCAATGCCACGGCTCGGAGGGATGGAAAGCAGATCCTGGGGATCGCTAGGGTGGCAGGAAGGGAGGGACAGCTGGATGTCATTATCCACCCAGGGACAAATGACCTGGCTAGGGATGAGACTATCATAGTGGAGGAGGAGTTCAGGGAGTTGGGGAGCACACTCAATGGCCTTTTCTGAGCTGTTGCCTGTCTACAACTGGAGGAGGATAGGTATTCCGTACCAAGAGCTTCAACGCATGGTTGAAGGAGTAGTGCAGAGAGGAGGGGTTCGGCTACATCGGGGACTGGGGTCCCACCTGGATGGATAAAGGCCTATATAGAGGTGATGGCCTGCATCTATCCAAGCGGGGAACCAAAATCCTCAGTGGATGGTTTAGATGCAGCATCAGTGAGCATTTAAACTAGCTGATGGCGTTGACAGAAGGAGGCAGGGAGACTTAAACTGGAAGTTGAAGTAGTCGAGAGCTAGAACCCAATGGAAGGGAAATCCCCAAAGGTAATTAAAAACAGGAAAAGCATAATGGTAGAAATGAAGTGGGAAGGGAATGAAGCCAGAGAGGGTAAGGAGAGTAGGCAAGAAGGAAGAAGGGGGGATGACAAGAAGGATGTGCACAGAATTTGGAAGGCCATGTGTGCAAATGCTTGAAGTCTGGGAAATAAAGTCCCAGACCTGGTGGCCATTATGGCAGAGGCTGACTTGGACATTATCGCTATTTCCAAGTCATGGTGCAAAGAGAAATATGACTCGGATACAGCCATACCAGGCTATACTCTATTCAGAAAGGACAGGGTGGGTAAGAAAGGGGGAGGAATGACTCTTTATGTGAAGGATAGTATAAAAGCAACTGAAATGCAGAGAATACAGGGAGGGGTGGATGCACTGTGGAGGCACTGTGAGTCACCATAGAGATGGGAGATGGAGTCGATATTCACACTGGCATGATCTACAGATCTCCAGCACAAGGGGAAGAGATGGACAGAATTCTGGTGTAAGCCATCCAAAAGATGGCAACTAAGGGGGAGGTGTTATTGGTTGGGGACTTCAATCTGCCGGATGTAGATTGAAGCATCCTAGCTGCAGCTTCAGCTAGAAGCAGGGACCTCCTGGACTCCCTGCAGGGGCATTCCTCAGGCAACTAGTAAGACAGCCCACTGCTGAGGGAGCAATATTGGACCTTGTACTCACCAACAGGGACAGTGTTGCAGACGTCTCAGTGGGTGGCCACCTGGGGATCAGTTATCACTGTACGGTGTGGTCCAGTATAAATACTGTGGCAGAGTTGAACCGCACAAAGGCAAGGGTCCTTGACTTCAGGAGGGTCAACTTTACAAAGATGGAGGAATGCATCAGTGATGCCTTGGTGGGAGGGGGGACTTGGGTGGAGTGGAGGAACAGTGGGCAAAACTAAAAGGGGCCATAGTAAAAGCAACAAACCTCTGCAAAAGAAAGAAGAAAAAGAGACCACTATGGTTCTCAAAAGAAGTGGCTGGGAAAGTTAAGGCAAAACAGTTAGCATTTAGGAGGTATAAAGAGACACAGAGGAAGGAGGCTGTGAAAGTGTATCAAGAGAAGCAGAGTGAGGCAGGGAAAGCAGTCAGGAGCACAAAGGTGCAAACGGAGGAGAAAATAGTCCAGGCTGTGAAGAAAGGGGACAAGACCCCCCTCACTGATCTAACCTCTAGGCTATACTGCCAGCCCCAAGTTGGAGCTGGCAGTATAGCCTAGAGGTTAGAGTAATGAGCTGCAAATGAGTTTGGTACATCCAGTTGGTTTGACTCCCACAACCTCCACTTGCATACTGTGTGACTCTGAACAAATCACGGAACCATTCCAGTGCTCCCGGATCGCCCCTGAAAACAGGTACTTGTGCCTAGTGGGCTTTACCTGGTTACCAAAGAATAAATAAATAAATAATGACATTTTTCAGGTATGTAAGCGACAGGAGAAAGACCAGGGGTGGGACTGTAAGGCTAAGGAGGGAAGGGAGGGAGTGTGTGGAGGGGGACCAGGAAAAAGCAGATGTCCTGAACAAATATTTTTGTTCAGTATTCACAGAGGAAGGGGAAGGTAGAGGACCACAGTTAAGTGACAGGAGCATCGAAGGAAAGAAGATGGACACCAGTCTATTTACAGAGGACAGAGAGTCCTGAAGGAACTTAGAGAGGTGTTGGCTGCACCACTGACTGTCCAGTTCAACCACTCACTGGAGACAGGAGTGGTTCCGGAGGACTGGAGGAAGGTAGATGTAGTCCCACTTCACAATAGTGATAGCAATGAGGAGACTGGCAACTACAGGCCAGTCAGCCTGACTTCGGTGGTGGGGAAATTAATGGAATCACTAATTAAGGAATAGACCGTGGAATATCTAGTATCCAGCAGCTTACAGGATCCAAGGCAGCATGGATTCACTGGGAGTAGGTCATGTCAAACAAATCTGATAGACTTCTTTGACTGGGTGATCAGGGAGCCACTGTAGATTAAGGTGGAGCGGTGGATGTGTCCTACCTAGATTTCAGTAAGGCCTTTGACACTGTTCCATGTATGAGACTCAAAAACAAGCTGGGCAGCCTGGGAGTGGGTCCAAGGTGGTAAACTGGGTAAGAGATTAGTTGGGGGATAGGCAACAGAGGGTGGTGGTAAACAGAGTTCACTCCGATGAAGGGAAGGTGACCAGCAGTGTGCCACAAGGATCAGTACTGGGACCAGTCCTCTTTAATGTCTTTATTAGTGACACTGCAGAGGGGTTAAAAGGGAAGCTATGACTTTTTGCAGATGACAGAAAGACCTACAAAAGGGTAGATACTCGGGGTGTGGAAAAAATGAAGAGGGATCTAAGAAAGCTGGAGGAGTAGTCAAGAACATGGCAACTAAATTTCAATGCAAAGAAGTACAAAATTAGGCACTTGGGGCACAGGAACCTGGGGCAGAGTACAAGATAGGGGGAGTGGTACTGGTGACCACCAAACAGGAAACAGATCTGGCGGTAATTGTATCTGATGACCTAAAGGAGGCCGAACAGTGTGACAAGGCAGTGGGAGAGCCAGTGGGATGCTAGGGTGCAAAGGGAGCAGTATCACCAGCAGAAAGTAAGAGGTGGTGTTACCACTGTACAAATCATTGGTGAGACCTCATCTAGAGTACTGTGTCCAGTTCTGGAGACTGCATCTCCAGAAGGACATAGAGTAGAGGCGATCCAGAGGAGGGCAACTAAAATGTTTCAGGGTCTGCACCAAAAGCCCTATGAGAACCTCAAAATGCACACCCTGGAGGAAAGGAGGGAGAGGGGGGATATGATAGAGACTTTCAAATACATCACAGGTAGAAATAAGGTACAAGAGGGTAGCATGTTTCAGAGAAAAAGATGTTGAAGAACAAGGGGCCATGCTATGAAGCTGGAGGGGGCAGACTCAGGGGAAACATGAGAAAATATTTATCCACAGAAAGGGTGGTGGATGCATGGAACAGCCTCCCAGAGGTGGTTGTGGTGGTGGTGGTTGTGGGGGACTGTGATGGAATTCAAGAATGCATGAGACAGGCACAACGGAATGGATTCACAATGGGTTGTCGAAAAAATATTTGTCGAACGACCCGAGAGCAAAACAAGCAGGTCGACTGCATTTTGCAGTTGGCTGCCAGTTTGCAGAAGCAACAAGTGTTTTCTTCAGGGGGCTTCGCCACCGAACCCCTCACGTGGGGTGTCCCCCCACTTATATTCTCAACTCCAAGTGGGCTGGATCGGGAGGTGCAGGCCCCCCACAGACAGTGCTAGGTGCCTGAGGGTTCCTACAGCTACGCGTGCCTGTGGAGGGATTCCGCTGTCAATGCTGGGGTTGTACACTCAAGGGAACCTTACTGAGTAGGAAAGGGATGGTAAAAGCTGAAGATCAAGTAGGGTCTGCAGTATTACAGTAGGTACGGAAAATGGACAGACTAGATGGGACACGCGGTTTTTATCTGCCATCAAACTCTATGCCTCTATGTTTCTATGTTTTAACCTGCCTGGCCTTCTTTCAACTAAGTGAAACCCAGCCCCTCCCTTGCAAAACCACAGGTTTGTTTCAGCTTGTAATCAGCAGCACTACCTACACTCGCACAGCAGCTTTCAAACCCAACCTGCCTGTATCTTGGAGTTGTTTTGCTCTAAAACAACTTGAAAGCAATAAATAATGAGTGACACACCTGCTGTAATTAGTTGCCTTTATATATACACTTTCAGTGCCTATATCTCTTAATATCTGTCCCTGTCAATGTGTCCAGCTTTTGGCAGAGTCAGTATCTGCTTCACTTCTCTATCTCCCTTCAGTATAGTGCAACCCCTTGTAGGAACCTGGATTAATGCAGGTGGATTTTATCCGCTAATTGGTAGTAGGATGTAGGGATGGGTGAGTAACAAAAAGTATATCCCGAATACCATGAAAAGTGGGCTTTCCGAATATTCAGTAGAGAATTCTGAATAGTCCATATACATTAGGTATACATTAGGTATGCATTTTCAGGAAAGTATTTTATATAAAAAAATCCACCTCAGGCATCGCTAGTCTCATGGCCACCTGTCCTCCCCATTTAAAGTTTTCTAGATGTCCCAACCACCTCCCCCTTATTAGAGTGGTACAGAATGAGAACATTCTGAATTTGTGGAATCCAAAAGAATTCGGTGAAATTCTGTAGAATTTTGTAGGAATTTCATGGATTTTTTTTTTAGTTTATTAATTTGGTCATAACTCTGCTGTCTACTGAGCTAGAGATCTGAAATTTGGCATGTTACTTGTTAATAGGTTTTCTAATGGTTTGCCAGATATCATGACATTAGGACATATCATCTCAAAAGTATCAGTACTCGGGGTCTGCCATTTTATTTTTTGTGGGAACTTTTATGAAAAATGTTGTTTGCGTACATCTCAAGCACCTTCAGAGCTAGAAATCTAAAACTAGGCATATATAAATGTAATAATGTTCCATATACCTGTGAAATGTTATAACATTTTGAGGAATGCTTTCAAAATTATACTACTAAAATAACTAAAATCTAAAATTTGGCAAAATGTTTGGCTACCTTTGGCACAACCTACTTTAAAGTGCGAGACTTAAAAGTTGGTGCACATATCCAAGTTGCAAATTTCTCTAAATCCTGAAAATGTGGAGAAATTTAGATAAGAAACTTTTAAATCTGATGGAAAAAAACGACAATTAAATGTTGATTATATGTTTGGCCAATCATAACTC
This sequence comes from Neoceratodus forsteri, assembly GCA_016271365.2. Lineage (NCBI taxonomy): Eukaryota > Metazoa > Chordata > Ceratodontiformes > Ceratodontidae > Neoceratodus > Neoceratodus forsteri. The sequence goes on along the minus strand of CM028136.1, from coordinate 405,421,677 downwards.
AGACCTCTTTCAATCTGACTCTGAAAAATGCAAGCCTGTAGTACCTGTACATCTGCCAATGTTGGTATCATTTGAATACACATTTTGAATACAAGACTAAAATAACTGAAATTTAGAATTTGGCAAAACTCAGTGGAATGTATTTATTTGGTCATAACTCAGCCGTCTCATGAGCTAGAGATCTGAAATTTGGCACAACTGCATATTAACATGGGTTGCAATCATGTTCCAAACATCATGACATTAGGAGACATTGTCACAAAATTATACGTGCTCAAAATCTGTCTTTTTCTTTTTTTGTGGTAAATTCCATGAAATGTTTTATATGCATATACCTCAGACACCTTTGGACCTAGAACTCTGAAACTAGGTACATACATAAATGCAGTAATAACCCATATACCTGCAAAACTTTGCAAAATTTTGATGAATGCTTTCAAAATTATACTAAAATAATGAAAATCTAAATTTTGGCAAAATGTTTGGCTACCTATATCACAGCCCACTTTAAGACTTGAGACTTAAACTTTGTGCACATGCCCTTGTTGCACATTTCTCTAAATCCTGGAACTGCAGAGAAATTTGGATAAGAAATTTTAAAATTAGATGGAAATAACTGAAAATGTAATTTTGATTAAATCCTGGTCACCCATAACTCAGCGCCCTTTCAATCTAGGCCTCTGAAAATTGGTACATGTATGAACAGCAATAGTATCTGCATACCTAACAATTTCAGTATTGTTCAGATACATACTTCGAAAGCTAGATGAAAATAACTGAAATTTAAAATTTGGCCAAATCAGAAAGGTAATTCCATGGGCATAACACCAGCGGAATTGTATATTCTGCACAGTTCTATCCCTTATCCAATGTCCCACAACTAAAACAAATGCCATATTGTCAATGCTGCCGGCACCTGCTACACTATCAAAAGCTGAAAAAATCACTGCATAGCAAATATTCTCCCCATGTTAGCCTAACAGCTCCCTTTCTCTTGGGCAGGGCTTGGCCACTGGTGGTGGAGCAGCACTGCTGGAAATGCCAGCAGTATCAGTTTTTGAATTCAACCTAATGTACAGTATCTTGTTACAACTGTTTTATGCTTACTAAGGAAATAACATCTCTGTTACATGCATTGCTGTTATGGAGATTCACTAATTGCATTACTGCAGACTTTTCTGTAGTGAAAATTGCATGTATGGCATTTGACACTTAGGTTGTGGGCCACTCACTCCCTCATACCCTACAGTATACTGAATTATACCTTAAATGTTTTTAATTAATAGGAAATAAATCCTTTTGAAAACATCTCTTTTATTGCTGACCCAGTGGTGCTGAGGGCAGATGCACTATGCACCTTACCTCACACCATGCTGGTGGCCCAGGATCGGGAATGAGGTCAGATCATTGGGTGTTAGCCAGAGAGGGAAAGGATCAAGCTTCCGGAGGACAGCTCTCCTCTCCTAGTAAGTGGGGATCCTTGCCGTCTTGGCCCTTGACTGCACCAGGGTGGAGGCATGGCAGTAGTGCCGGCAGATCAAGCAACATGATGGGAGGCACTGTGGTAGTAGTGTGTGCATGCCTCCACATGTGTGCACTTACGCTGAAGCAGGGGAATAGGGAGAAAATAAGAAAATGCAGGTCGCAGGCTCCATGAAGTCCTGCCTGTCCGTCCTCGTTCCACACTGCCACCTGCTCACCAACCCCTGAATCTGGATGATGGGTCTCCACGTGGGTGGAGGACAGCCCTCCACTTCCCAGCCCAACCACAGTGGGAAATCTGTGGGGGATATGGGGCTTGGTAAGTTTGGGAGATAGACACTGAGCAGGGGAGACAGGGACAGGAAAGAGCAACTGACTGCGATGCGCCCTGGGCAGAAAAACCTTGATAGAAAATAAAAAAAGGAAAACATCTCTTTTACCTGTGAAAACTGCATGGAGTTGGAACTGCTTATTCAAATTCAATTTTGTTTACAATTTTAGGCCAGGAGAGGCACAAAAAGCTGAGGCTTGTTTCCAGGTGTGTCCTTCGAGGACAGGGAAGTTAAGTGACTTGCTCATGGCCACACAGTAAGCAAGTGCTGGCTATGGGATTTCAAACCCAGTTCTCTAGGTTTGCAGTTCAGTGCTCTTAACCACTATACTATATTGCCAAATTATTTCAAGCAATCTGTCCAAAGACTATAAATATATTTCAGCTATTGAGATAGTGCTAGTAAAAGCCTTAGGGACAGATGTTCAAAACATCTGCAAATGCAGTTTGTTGCTCCAGCAAATTCTGACACACCATTTGGCAGAAAACTGCTTCCCTAGAATCCTGAGTTTCATTTTTGGGTCTTAGTCACTGAAGAGTTTATGCAGCAATACTCAATGACAGTTACTGTACAAGACCGGGAGGTTACTATCAAAACATTCCCAGTGTCCCCAGTGCCATTCTCATTTATTAAAATGTATTAACTTCTTGATGACAATTAGGGACATTGATATACCTATAATATGCCAAGCAATGCAATTTTGAAATGAACTTATTCTAACTGTGCCCTCTTACATACAGCAACAGAATGGGTTAAGCTAAGATTTCACACTGCACCATTTTGCAAAAACATGCCAGTTGCACTTCCTAGAACATGAACTGGGATCTTAAAGGGCCACCTGATGGAAGAGTGGCAGTACATCATATCCCAGCATGGGAGAACCATTTTAGTAGCCACCATGAGTGTCTACTAGCCCTCTGGACCACCAGACCAGTGGAACAAGGATGCGTCACCAATGTGATGAGTTTTCTCTCCCGGGACAAAGCTAGCATACATTTCTAGATCCCAACTCCTGATGTACAGTTTTCAAGCAGTACTTATTACCACTTTTAAGAAATCATTTGCCTCCATCCTTGATGGCCAAGGTGTGGTATTGGCATTTCAGCTAGAAAAATGAGGAAAGGATAAAATAACTACACATATGAAGAAAATAAAGCATCTCTACCCTGAACATTTTGTCTTCATCTGAATGTTGTAAAGCCAAAATAGTTTTTCCATCTGTATAACTATAAAAATTTTCTTAACAGCTGAGACTAAAAAAAAAATCAGGCTCACTAAGCGAAAACACATTTGTAAACTGGAGCAGTAAAAGGGTAGGGTGGAGGAATCTTGTGTTTGAAGACTATGGTTTGAAGCTATAAATGCCTGCACAACAAACTTAGTGAAGAATGCACGTCAAACTGTATAAATAAAATTGACAACTAAATGTATCCTGTCTTGAAGGTTATGCCACTCTTTGATGTCACTCTCAAGGAGAACAAGCAAACAGTTGTTAGAAGAAATCCTACCTAAAATATGTTAAAATCTGTACCATGAAAGCTTCACAGATCTTTGCCACATGATAAACAGAATGCTGATTTTTGAATGTGATAGTCTGAGGTGATTTATTGCACTACTCTATTTTTAGAAGATCTCAGAGTCACAGGCTATAGAGGCAAACCCATATATTAGAGCTGCAGTGGGTGGAGTCCTGCAGACCTCTTGTGAGCAAAAAAGGACTCCACTCTGACCAAACAATTTAAGAGTTGCATCACAGTCGCATCCGCAGTTTGTGAAGCACTCCGCGGTGTCAACTCAGTCTTCTCATAGGCATTATTTTTCTGCTGTCCGAGGTCCCATTTGTGCAGTTTCCTCACCGCCACTTTGGCCTGAGTCCCTCATGCTGTTTCAGTCTCTGTCCAGCCCCACATAATGTTTTTTCTTATAAAGAGGGGCTGGAGGAGCAGAGATGCAGAACCACTTACAGCCGCACCAAGAATGCATGAGCAGGCGGTCCGCACATGTGTTTTAGAATGCATCTATTTTCCCACTGCAACAGTGGCGCATCAGGAGCTCCCCCCCTCCAGTGCTCCCGGACCCCGTGATCACTTAGTTGGGATCCAGAAACATGAGAGCCACGGTGCAGAAGCTTTGAAACTATTTTTTTGAAGAGCACCAATGACCGCTCTGGGACTGAATATATTCATAATAACGAGCTGCTCATGTATATTAATGAACCCTATTCATTAGCAGTTCATTATTATGTATACAGTTCATCCCAGAGCGGTCACTGGCGCTCTTTAAACAAATAGTTTTGTGGCTAGCACTGCAGCCCTCGTGTCTACGGACCCCAACTAAGTGAACTCAGGGTCCAGGAGCACTGGGGCAGCTCCTGATGCGTCACTATTGTGGCAAGAAAATGGATGCATGCCAATGCACATGGTCAGACTGCCAGCTCACACATTTTCAGTGCAGCTGCAATTAGTTCCATGTCTCTGCTCCTCCGGGTCCTCTTCCATGACCTATCATCTCTGGCCACAGCTTGTTTATTTTAGTGTTACTGTGGCTTGCACTCTCCCTTCTGGGCCTGTAAACTGTAGACTCAAGTCCCACACTGGGTCTGCCTGGTCTATTCTGTGCATGAAACAGCTTCAGATGGACATTAAACATTGGGTGAGTTTGTTCCTTTGCTTGCTGTGGGTATGTGAAGTCTGTGGTTTTAACTTTTTCAGCACAAGGACTTTGCACTCTGAATAAAAGTTCTGGACAATTTTTAAGTGTGAATATTTCCTTATTTATGGGGAGTGAAAGCGCAATGTATTTTCTCTCTTTTTGTCTCTTCTATACATGTGTAGCAGGTGTGTAACTGGAACATCACATTACAACATTCCAAAGAGTAGTGGATATCCCCGGTAAGATAACTGATATCACTGGCCAACATTCCTTTCCAGCGTAAAACACATTTCCGTGGATGAGTTATTGAGCCCACAAATACTGCACTCTTTGGTCATAAACTGCCTCTGCACTGCCGGTAGCCAATGGTTTGATTTGTGAAGCACTTGAATAGTTTGTGTGCTGAAAATGCTATATGAATCAAAATTCTATTCTGCTCTGTTCTGTTCAGTTCTATTCTAGTTTACCTACACAAACTGTACCTCCATCTGGGCTGAGCAGATATAGTTACATGTTTCCTTGCAGCTGGTACAGTGGTTGTCAACCATTTTTATCATAAAATAGGAAACTATGCAATTCAGTAAGACCTAAAGGCTCCTAACAATCCGGTAATCTCTTTTCTCTCTTCTTGGGGTAGGGAACAAGTTCAATTACTGTGCTTATCATTTGAGATCTAGAGCCTACTAATACAGATTCAGTATGTATGATGGTGACTATATGTGTCCACTGCATACAGCATATTACAACATTTTCACACAATGAATCACTGAGCTGCCACAAAATGATACCATACTTTCTTCATACAGATTGGGGGCAGTGGAAAGGGAACACATGTTAGTTGGAGATGACTCATTTAGAATACCCACCCACACTTAAAACCAGAACATCAGACTATTTCAACAATAAAAGTATGTTGTAGAGGAAACTAACTTGAAATCACTGAAAACATTTTAAGTTGGAAGCAAAGGTACTTTCTATTAAGTAGTGGGTACATGTGAAGCCTAGGAGAGAAGCAATTAAAAAATAATTTGGCAACCATCTCAGTGGCAGTCAGAATAGTTGTCTGGGGCTACTGTAATATGCTTGTCAAGCCAGAATGGAAAAACAGACCAAAACAGGCACACAGACAAATGACAGACCCACACACAAGAACAAAAACGGTGCCTTCCAACAGATAGACACACACATATTGTCCATATGCAGAGACACACACACACACACACACACACACACACACACACACACACACACACACCCATATGTATGCAGAGGTCACACATACAAACTCTTTGCAGAGCTACGGTTACATTATTATGGGTCTGCATGCCCCCATTTTCCTAACTGCTGTAGATGAATTTAGGACACAAGTGGGCAGGCACAAACTAGGGACTAGAGAACAACAAACAATTCTGACAGTTATCCAAGCTGTATCAAAACTTACAGACCATTTGAATTATTTTATTATTGTATTCCTATCACACTGGATTCCATTCAAGTTTTTTTTGTTTGATGTTTTTATATTTCACTACAACTGTTATTATTGCTTTCTTTCTTCTGTACTCTCCCTACTGTGAGCCTTCCCCCCCAGGCTACACCTGGAAAGAAACCCTGACCGGTGGTTCCAGGTTCTGGAAGATGGTGTCTCCAGCAAGCTGCTCAAGTTCCCTAATAACACAAAGATGGCCAGCAAGGTGGACTCCCCTGAGGAAGTGCACAAACTTGAGCAGGACCTGAACAAGCTGGGTGATAACACATGCCCCTGAAGCCTCAGATTCAGTGTAGCCAAACTGCAAGGTGCTACAGCTGAGGGGGGAAAAACAAAGGTAGGATTAGCTCACTGTTGTGCTTTTTATGCTGCAGTCGAGGAGGTAAAGGACCTGTGAGGTCAAAACGGACAAGGGGCTGAAGAATGGCAAGCACTGTTTGGCTGCTGTCAATATGGCCATCAGAAAGCTGGAGTAAATCAAAAAAGGGTTAACTAGCAGAAACAGGGGAAGTATTATTACAACTATAAAAGGCCCTGGTCTGGCTCCACCTGGAGTAATATGTATGCACTTCAGGGCTCTTCCACATAATAAGGGAATTGAAAAAGTCAGGACAGTGCAATGCAGGGCTGGCAAAATGATCAGTGGTACGGGGGACAAAAGCTGTAAGGAGAGGCTGGAGGCCCTTAGCATATTCACCCTGGAGTAAAGGTGGTTGAGAGGGGGCATGATCTCAGTCTTTTCCGTACTGATGGGTGTCCACAGGATTGAACATGCAGACATGCTTGATCTGGTATCCTCCATCTGGACGTGGAGACACACCCTGATGGTCAGAGGTGGTAACTTCAGGGGTAACCTCAGGAGGTAACAATAAAAAAAGAAACAGTGCATCTCAGAACAATGAAGTGGTGCAGTTAAGGGCAGCTAGCCCAAATCAGAACAGTCAGAATAGGATAACTGCATTCAAGCAAAAAAATAACACACACTAATAATTAATGCAAATAAAAAATGGGTTTATTGCAGACTTTGGGCAAGAGGACTACCCCCAGTGCTTCGACCAACAACTGATCTTCATCAGGGGGTGACTGACTGTAACCTCAGGAGGCACTTTTTCCCCAGATGGTTGTAACTGAAATCAAATCAAAAATATGAATGTTAATAACTCCATTATAAACTGGATCACTGAATAGCTGAAGGAGAGATCACAGAGGGTTGTGGTTAATGGGCATCTGTCAGAAGTAGGGAAGGTCATTAGTAGTGTCCCACAGGGCTCCATTTTTGGTCCTGCTTTATTTCAAATTTTTATTTCTGACCTAACAAAGCATACAATATGTTGGCCAGTTAAGAATGTGGATGATGGAAAATTCGGGGACCCATGTGAAACTTCCACCCAAGTTGAAGACCCACAAACAGACCTAGATCATATGTGTAGTTGGGATAACCGTTAAGGTATTTATTTATTTTATTTATTTAGTTTTTGTTAACCGGGCAAGTGTACTAGACATAAACTTTGCCCATTTTCAGGAACGCCCCGGGAGAGTTACAGACAGAGGAACAGCAATTACAGGTGACAATATAGTACATTTCATACAAAGATTAGCAAAAACTTGAGTATCAATTACAGTTGTTACAGCAGCTAAAACAACTGACCTAAAGGTATGAAATTAAATATGGATAAATGCAAAGTTATGTACCAGGTTAAGAGAAATCAAAGGCATACCTATATACTGTGTGGGAGAAACTTAAGTACCACTGGCAATGAAAAGAGACCTAGGTATTAACATCTCCCAAGTCTTCATTAGCTCAACCCAGGTAAATACAGCTGTTGCTAGAACTAGTACAGTAATTTGGGACATTAAGAGAAATATTGCATCTAGAGACAAGAATGTTCTAATGCCCCTATATAGAGCCCATGCATGTCCTCATCTTGAATACGAGTCCCAACTCTGGTGTCCCTCAAAAAAGAGACAGAATTAATCTTGAAAAAGTACAGAGAAAATTCACTAAACACAATATGAAATGAGCATCAGAACATATGAAGACCATTTACAGGATTTAAATCTCATATCATTGGAGACAAGAAGGCTAAGAGGACACCTTCTCTTCATGACTGACATCATAAATTATCCCTATCTGTTAACAGAATTGGGCATTGATTTTAAAGAATCTGACAGAGAAACCAGGGGCCACCTTTTTACAAATAGTTGGGAAAACATTTAAAACCTTAAAACTTCTGGGCCTCTATAAAAACCTCCTCGGAACCAGTGTCAGGCCCTCCTTCCCCCATGCTTCACCACAATGATGAAGTTGTCCTTGATAATGCCACAATGGCAAATATCTTTAACAAGGCATTTATGGACTACAGTGAAGTCCTCCCCACTGACCGGCTAAATACCCAGGAGGAATACCGACCACAGACCACTTGCCCTCCTCTTCCAGCACTAGGACCTGCCCAACCTTCTATTTCAGATGTGTAACCATCAAGGAAACACATTATCTTGCAAGAGTCCTGGGCAAAACAAGGATAGGGGGCAATGGTATCAACATGAAACTGATCTCTTATCACCCTACTTGAGGTCATCGTACTGATTACCAAGCTGTTCAATTTGCCACTCCGCTTGTCTGCTTTCCCCTCTACCTGGAAAATTGCTCTGGTTACTCTCGTGCACAAAGGAGATGACTGCTCTCTAGTTATCAACTACAGACCCATTTCAATTCTATCCTCGCTGTCTAAAACACTGGAAAGAATTACTGCCGATCAACTCATGGACCATCTGCATAAATAAAACCTCTGCCCCCAGCAGCATGGCTTCTACAAAATGCATAGCACCAATACCACACTACTTGACTTCACCAGCTACAGTACATAGAAACATAGAATTTGACGGCAGATAAGGACCACTTGGCCCACCTAGTTTGCCCATTTTCCTACCTAACAGATAAGCTGCAGATCCTAATTAACCAACAGCTTACTTCCTCCTGCCCCCCACTAGGACTGCCTTATGTCTGTCCCATGCATTCTTGAATTCCCCCGTTCTTGACTCCACGACCTCCTCAGGGAGGCTGTTCCATGCATCCACAACCCTCTCTGTGAAAAAATACTTCCTTACATTACCTCTGAGCCGTCTCCACTCTATCTTCAAATTGTGCCCCCTTGTTCTTGCACATCTCTTTTTCTGAAAGATGCCACCCTCTTGGACTTTGTTGATTCCCTTGAGGTACTTGAAAGTTTCTATCATGTCCCCTCTCTCCCTCCTTTCCTCAAGGGTATACATATTAAGCTCCTTTAGTCTTTCTTATATGTCTTCTGGTGCAGACCCTGCACCATTTGGTGCCCTCCTCTGGACAGCCTCCACTCTGTCTATGTCTTTTTGGAGATGGGGTCTCCAGAACTGCACACAGTACTCCAGATGGGGTCTCACCAACTGTCTGTACAGAGGGATAACAACTTCTTGTTTTCTACCATTGATGCCTCTTCCTATGCATCCCAGTATCCCCCAGCCTTCCTTACTGCCTTCTCACATTGCTTGCCCACCTTTAGGTCATCTGATATAATTACCCCCAGGTCCCTTTCCATTTTTACTGTTGTCAGCATCTCACCCCCCATTGTGTACTCTTGCCCTGGGTTTTTGTTTCCCAAGTGCATTACCTTGCACTTCTTTACATTGAATCTGAGCTGCCATACATTTGACCATTCCTCCAACCTTGCCAAGTCCCTTCTCATCCTTTCCACTCCATCTGGTGTATCAACCCTGTTGCAGATCTTTGTGTCATCTGCAAAGAGACATACTTTTCCATCCAGCTCCTCTGAAATGTCACTTATAAAGACATTAAAAAGGACCGGTCCCAGTACTGAACCCTGCGGTACCCCGCTAGTAACCCTCCTTTCTTCACTGTGGACTCCATTTACTACTACCCTTTGCGTCCTGTTGTCTAGCCAATTTTTTATCCAGGCTGGCTAACTTGTGTATTAATCTTTTGTGTGGGACTATATCAAATGCCTTGCTAAAATCTAGGTAATCCATGTCCACAGCCCCTCCCTGGTCTACTACTTTGGTCACCCAGTCAAAGAAATCTATTAGATTCGTCTGACACGACCTTCCCATCGTGAATCCATGCTGTCTTGGGTCCTGTGCCCCACTGACCTCTAGGTACTCAACAATTCTTTCCTTCAGAAGTGATTCCATCATTTTACCTACCACTGAGGTCAAACTAACTGGTCTGTAGTTTCCTGCCTCTGTCCTGCTCCCACTTTTGTGAAGAGGAATCACATCCGCCCTCCTCCAGTCCTCAGGTACCACCCCATTCTCCCATGATTTGTTAAAGAGAGTAGTCAGCGGTGTCATTAGTTCTAACCTTAGTTCTTTTAGAATTCTTGGGTGAATCCCATCAGGCCCCATTGCTTTGTCCACCTTCAATTTTATTAGTTCTTTCAGAACCCTTTCTTCTGTAAATGGACTGGTATCAACCCTCTTCTTCAGAGTGTTACTCTTGTTTGGTTTAGGTACCTCCCCCTCCTCTTCCTTTGTGAATACTGAGCAGAAATATTCATTCAGTATCCCTGCTTTTTCATTGTCACCCTCTACCCACATTCCCTCCCCTTTATTAAGCCTCAGTATCCCTCCTTTGGTCTTTCTTCGCTCCCTAATGTACCTATAAAAGGTCTTATCCCCCTTCTTAACAGAGTTGGCTATTCTTTCCTCGGTTTGGGCCTTTGCTATTCTGACTGCCTTCCCAGCCTCTTTCTGCTTTAACTGAAAAAGTTCTCTGTCCTTCTCCTTCTGTGTTTCCTTACATTTCCTGAATGCTATCCTTTTCTCCTTAACCTTCCCTGCCACCTCTTTTGAGAACCTTAGTGGTTTTTCCTTCGTTGTGTTTTGTTGATTTGCTTTACACAAAGGCTTGTTGCCTCTGTGATGGCTGTTTTGATTACTCTCCATTGTTCCTCCACCCCTCCTTCTTGCCTGTTTGCTAGTGCTTTTCTGAGGCACTCTTATTTTCCCAAAGTCAGCCCTCCTAAAGTTCAATACTCTTGCTTTTGTATGGCTTGATTGTATGGCTGTGTTTATTGTGAACCACACTGTTTGGTGGTCGCTTGTTCCCAGATGGCTACCCACTTCTAAATCTGAGATTCTTTCTTCGGCCCCATTTGAGAGTACCAGGTCTAAGATTGCTCCCTCCTGAGTGGCTTCCAATACTAGCTGTCTGAGGCATGCCCCCTGTAGGGCATCAAGAATGACCCTGCTCTTGGATGTGCCTGCAGCAAAGGTGCTCCAGTTAACATCTGGCATATTCAGGTCCCCCATTAACAATATCTCCCCTTTTTCTGCATTCTAAGGAAGCCTTCTATCATTTCCTTGTCCATTCCCTCCCCCTGAGATGGGGGTCTGTATACAACCCCCATGCGGATTGTGGTGCCATTTCCTGTCTCCAGGGTGACCCAGAGTGTCTCATCTGCTCCCTGTTTACTCTTTAGTTCTGTTGCTTTGATCCTTTCCTTTACATAAAGAGCTACTCCTTCTCCTCTTTTACCCTCCCTGTCCCTCCTGTAGATTGTGTATCCTGGTATGTTGACATCCCAGTCATGGTTCTCTGTGTACCATGTTTCTGTGACCTCACAATATCCAGGCATCCCTCTTCCATCAAGGCCACTAGTTCAGGGGCTTGTTACACAGACTATGGGCACTGGTACTCATCACCCTCCACTTTTGATGGCCTTACCCCTTTTGCCCCATTCCTGTCCTTACTGCCTTTGCCTTTTTACATTTACTTCTGTCCTGCTCCCTAATGACTTCTCTACCTTGGTGTTTACCTCACTAATTACTGTTGTTTGTGGGGAGAGGCTGGGATTTCCCTGCTCCTTTTCAGTGCCTCCCCCCTTGGCTAGTTTAAATGCTTGCCAATGAAGCATTTAAACCTCTCACCTAGGATCCTGGTCCCCGGACAGATGCAGACCATCACACCAGTACAGGTCTGTATCCTTCCAGGTGGCTCCCCAGTCCCCAGTGAAGCCAAAACCCTGAGCTCCACACAAGTTTTTCAACCATTCACTGAATTCCCTGGTGAGGAGTACCCTAGCATCACCCTTGCCATAGACAGGCAGCACCTCCGAGAAGGTTACTGTATGCGCTACTTGTCTAAGGCCCCTCCCCAACTCTACAAACTCCTCTTGCACTGCTCTGATCCCATTCCTAGCCAGGTCATTTGTCCCTAGGTGGACAATGACATCCAGCTCCCTCCCTCGTGCAGCTGCTCCCGTGATCCTGAGGATTTGCTTCCTGTCCCTCCAAGCCATGGTGCCAGGCAGGTACCGTACCTCCCTCTCCCCTTCCTCCCCCATTTCTAACCCCCTAATGATTGAGTCCCCTACCAGGAGTAGTTTCCTTCCCCTGTGGGGTCTCATGCCACCCTCCTGTGGGTCTCCTTTGTGAAGGTTCCCAGCATCCTCCTTGGTCTCCACTGCAGGTGCCTCCATAGAGGAACCACTATCCACCAGAAGAGCGAATGAATTGTGGAGAGGTACAGCTGGAGGGATGCAACTCTGTTCCACCAACCTCTCCCTCCCTGAGCCCACCCTGGTCCAGCCTCTCCTCTTTCTTGGCAACCTCTGGGGTAGTTGCATTGGCCCTGGTGGTCCCTGGGTGGGGAGGAGGTTTCCTAAATCCTAGCCAGGTCAGCCTGGAGGCGAGACCTCCTCCCTCAGACCAGAGAGGTGCCTGCAAATAGGGCAGCATTGCAGCCTCCAGAATGTCTCCCGGAACACTGCCGCCCCACAGCCATTGCACTGCACCACTCCTATCATGTCTTATTTTGTGTCCCCTCTCCTGTTTCTCTGTATGCTTACTCTCTCCTCTTCTTACAACTCTCACCATTCCTGTTCTGGGACAGTAACTTCCTGTATTCTTCAGTAGCCTCCTTCTTCCTTGCTCAGTGTCAGACCACCAACAGCTAGGGGGGAGGATGAACTACTTTTTTCCTTTAGGGTTGACAAAACCAATGTTTCTCTATGATCCTTCCCTTTCTACTGCCAAACAGGAAGTTCCTGTTGACAGTCAAATCCAGTGGCTATAAAAGTAGAACTGGCTTACGGTGGGTGGGTGGAGGGGTGGGATGGAGGACAATTAGTAAGAAAAAAGGCTAGCAACAGGAAGTTGTAATTGAGTCACCTGCTTTTATAGTGTCTAAGCCACACCCCCAATTAAGCTCTCTCTCCTCCTACTGGTTTAGCAAAGTAAACTGATACAGAACCCTTCCCAGCACAGAACACACACACTGACTTTCTTTCTTTTCTTTCTTTTTTTTTAAACCCTAAATAAGACCCCTTCTACTTCTAATAAAGTATCTGTGTGCTTAATCTCAACAGACACTGACCCCTGCCAAGATATAAGTGTTAAATTAATAAGAAAATGTAGCTTCTTTTAGTTAGCTGCTTTCTGCTCTACAAGCAAGACTAGCAACATGCACAAGAACCTTGACCAGGGCCATCTGGTTGGAGCAATCTTTATCGACCTAACCAAGGCTTTCAACCTCATGGATCACCAATTGCTGCTCCACAGATTAAGCTGCCTAGGGCTGTCCCCCATCATGGTCAGGTGGTTTTCAAACTACCTGTCTGGGCGATCTCAGAAAGTAAACATCAACAGAGCGATCTCTGACACCTGCAATGTCACAGTAGGGGTCCCCCACAGATCTATACTGGGCCCGCTCTTACTCAGTCTCTTTGTGAACAACCTCCCTGATGCATGCCCCACTTCTAAGATACTGCTCTATGCCGACAGCATGGTAGTGTTCTCCCAAAATTCCTGCCAAGAAGCACTCACAAGGGATTTGCAGTACAACTTTAACCATCTACAGGACTGGCTCAAAGATAGCATGCTAGTGCTCAACAGCAATCCATGCTCTTTGCCCGGGCATCAAAAGAGGAGATCCATCTCACTCCTCTCAATTGCATGTAACTCTTACACCAAGTCTGGTTTGTCCTTGCTTGGAGTATTGCTCCCAGTTCTGTGCACCACAGACTTAGAGAGGCTCAGTGACCATCGAGAGGGTTCAGAGAAAAGTAACAAGATTAAAAGTGTGAAAGATCTTAATTATCAGGAAAGATTACAAAAACTTGGAATGTATAATATGAAGTACCGTACAACTAGAGGCAATCTATGTCTGGCCTACAGAGCAAATATTGGCCTACATCTTCAAGAAATCATAGGTTTAGTTAATAAAAAAAAGGAAAAAACACAAGATCACATAATTGTCAACTAATTGGTGAAAAGAATGTAACAACAAAAAGGGGAAAATGGTTTTCCCAAAGAGTATTAACTCACTGGAATACACTACCAGAATACATAATACTAAGTAATGACATCACACAATTCAGAAATAACTTGGACAATCACATGATGAACAAAAAATATGAATTCCACCTGTGAGAAATAACTGGGTGGCAAGTTCATTTTGGGTAAAAATCTATTGAACTTGTATAAGAAACTATGAAACTATGAAACCACACTGGAGCAGGTGTCTTCATTCCGGTACTTAGGAATCACAATAGATGAGTCCCTGACATTCGATGATCACATACTCAATATCACCACTGCAGTCAACAGGAAACTAGGGGCCCTTTGGAAGCACCAAGGGAGTCGACAGTGATAATGCAGACCTCCCACAGTGACTCAGGACAATACTGGCCCTTGGGTACTGTCTGCTTTCGATGATCGAGTGTTTTCTGTGTGGGGCTGTGCCCCCCACCCCGGACTTTAGGATTATCAACTCCAGGTCGGAGTTGGTCGGAGGGGCAGAACACTGGGAAAGCGAAACATGAAAAGGACCATTACAGTGACTGTTGCTGTAATGGTCTTTACGTGTTTCACCATCAGTGTGTCGAGCTAAAGGGGAGCACAGGGGCCCTTTATAGGCTCAGGTTCTGCCTCACACCTGAGGCTAGGCTCTTGGTGGTTAAAGGTACAGTCCTACCTATTTTGGACTATGGAAACATGGTTTATGGCGCAGCCTCTGATACAATCCTGCACAGAGTCCACACAACCCTAAATAAAGCCTGTAGATTTGTTTTTGATGCCAGTTACCTAACACATACATGTGACCTATACATCAGGAAACAATGGCTTTCACTTATGGATCGCATTAAACTCCAGGGAAGAAGGCCCTCCTAGGACTTGCTGCTCCCTCCCTACAAGCCTTATTCCATCCTGCCCCATCCAAACATGATACAAGAAGTGTCATGAAACACACTTAGCAGTGCCATTCAGAAGAACTGCCCTGGGGAGGTGAGCCTTTGCGGTAAGGGCTCCCACCTGGTTAAATGAGCTCCTACACATGACCACAAGCCTCATGAATCTTGGCACCTTCAAGTCTGAGCTCAGGAATTCTATCTCCCCTGCTGTATGCTGCTTCTGTCATACTTAACCCAACTATAACCTAGCCTCATTGTACCCCTGATCATGCTCAGGTTCACCTCATACTGTTCATGTGGCCCTTGATAAACATTACTCCCCATTTGCCCCAGCCCACCTACCTTGTACCCCTACCCTGTTCCCAACACCTGCCCCTTATGTGCCCTCACTTGCCTACCCATTTACCTCTCCCCCGCTCACCCCATCTTCCCTGATGCTCCCAACCAGCTTATCTCTCTTGATTCAAGTTCTGTTACTCTGATTCTTCCCCCTTGCCACCCCCCTCGCTTTTAGACTACTTCCCCAATGACAGAAATTGACTCTCCTGGCTGATGTTACATTTGTACCTATTAGGCTACTGACAAGGCTGTATAGCTACTACCTATGATCATCCAAATTCGTACAAATATGGACTAGTGCACTCTACTAATCTAGGCTGCTGTGGGTGCGGCATTCCCATGTACCCTGTACCCATTCAGTAATATGTTATGCTTTTGCCTTAGTTCATACTATATTGATTACCCTATGTTCTTATCTGATGATTACTGACAATGCCTACTGGTTGCTACTGTCTCCCCTACCCATGTATCTTGATCACTCTGTGTTCTTACTTGTTGATTCTTGTCAATGCTGATTGGTTGCTTCTGTCTCCTCAACTTGTATTTGCTTACCCTCCCTTATCTGATGAGGATTCTTTGTAAAAGAGCTTTTAGCTCAAAGGTTGTAATTCTGATTATTCAATAAATAAATAAAAAGTAAAATTAAATGTAAATATTTTTTACACTTTCAAAATTGTAAATTCTTGGAACAGGTTACCTCTAGATATAATTGTCATTAAATCAAAGAGCACATTAAAAAATAAGCTTGATCAGTATATCTTATTGCGAGGGAAATTCCACTATTATCCACAGTGAGGCCTCTATAGGAACACTTCTAGGCAATTCTTCCTTCTTGCTCCTCAACTTCTATAGTATGAACCACAGTGTAATTCTATGGAACAGCCTACCAGAGAAGACAATGGATATGAAGATAGTACAGGCCTTCAGGGTAATCCTGGACAGATTTCTGCATGCCAAGGGACTCAAAGGGTACCCTGCATGGTAGAGTGGGTACAGAATCCCTATGAATTAGTAAATGTTTGCACAGACTACATTGTTAATTCCTGCTTATGAAGTGGGGGGGGGGGGCGTGTGGAGTTGGACATATTATCTTAATATCCCTTCCTACCTCAAATTACTATGTTACAATGTACCAAATCAAAAAGAAAGTTCTGTCCATGAATGTGCGGGGTGAACAGAAGAACATACAGTAAGAACTGATAGATGGTGGCAGGCTTATGCAAATCATGACCATCCCCCACCTCTCAGTAGTTTGTTACAGTCTTGTAGAAAGAATTCATCTGATCATTCTATTACCTGATTCTGGAATTGAGTATCAATTATTAACCCCTCTTTGAGTGAAATAATGTTTTCTGTGATCTGTTTTAAACAAAATTCCCTGCACCTGACAGTTAAAGGGTACCTAAACCCTTATCTTATCATGTCTGAATTTGCAGAATCCAGCTCCATATATGTAAGCAATAAGACATGATGGCGTCTACATGGAACAGATTTTACCACAAGCCCGGGGGCATAGTGAGGCACAAGGCCAAATGCCGAGTGCCTTTAGCCCTTGGAAGTGTGGTTAAATCTGTTCCATGCACACCCCCGCAGTGTATTATTGTGCTTATAAAATAGGCTCCTTTCTATTTAACTTTTTACAGTTGGGAAAAGCATGTTTATATGTAGAAACAATAGATTTACTTGTGTGCATTTAAAATAGTCCTTCCACCCACTGCAAATGATGTCATTGTATTATTGCTGGAAAAAGTTTGTCCTTTGCCGGCATCAAGATATGGAATGTTTATCATGGAATACATGGATTGAAAATTCTGCTCATTTCCACTGGCAGAATGTTCTGCTCCTAACATCCTGTATACACACACACACACACACACACACACAAATGCCTCTTCTACAGCCAGAGACTCAATTGCCTCGCTGTCAGGGCAAGCAGAAGAGATTTCCCCAATGAACAGGTAAAGACAGAAGGGGGATTTTTCATTGTCAGCAAAGAAACAGTTGTAATGAAAAAGTACAGTTACATAAGGACTTACTGTAACAGTAGATCTTCGAGAGAGGCTCTTGCAGTAGGTAATCACCTTAAGGACTGAGCACCCCCTGGCATCAGGACCACATGGAAACTTTAGCCAGCAGTATCTGGTGGGGGACCGCCCACTGGACATCATGTGGCTGACGTCAGCGTGACCCTATATAGTGGGCGGTCCCCTTGCCTGCCTTCCAGTTCTCTTACAGGAGACCTCCAAGGAGGTGCAATAGGAGAAAAGGTAAGAGGCTCCTGGAGCTCAGAATGAGCCCATCAAGAAAGAGCAGAAAGATCAGGGGGAATGGAGGGAGGGGAAAAAGGTTACCAACTGCAAGAGCCTCTCTCGAAGATCTACTGTTACGGTAAGTTCTTATGTAACCGTACTATCTTACTTTGAGAGGGCTCTTGCAGTAGATAATCACCTTGAGGATTGAGTCCCAAGCAGTGTGTATCAGAAGAAGTACTGAAACATGGCAGGCAGGAACTAAACCTATTACTGGCACAGGAAATTTATGACAGGAGGCCCTGAAGTGCAGCTAGGCCAAAACCTGCCCTGTGCCTAGAAGCAATGTCAAACTATAATGCTTTGTGAAAGTGTGGACTGAACTCCAGGAAGCCATGGCACAGATATCAGTGGCAGACACATTTCTGAAGCAAGCAGTGGAGGAAGCCACGCCCCTGGTGGAATGCCCCTTGACCTCCTCCGGGAGGGTTTTATCATACTTCTGGTAACAAAAAGTAATGCAGTTTGCCAACCATTTGGATAAACACTGTTTGGTAACTGCCACACCTTCTCTCTCTTGGGTGCAAAAGAAATGAAGAGCTGATCCATTTTTCAGACAGACTTTGTCCTGTTTGTGTAATAGCGCAAGATTCTGTGAACATCGAACATGTGAAGAAGCACTTCTCCCCAATTAGAATACTCAGGGTAGCACACTGGTAGTTGAATCGAATGGTTCAATGTAAACTCAGAAACCACTTTATGTAAAAACTTAGGGTTAGTATGAAAATTGGGATGACTCCCGGGGTTCAGGTGTAGGTTTGCCTGGAGGCCCAGCCGGCGTCGGACCCTTCGAAGGAGCCAGCGTCGGTTTAGGTGGAGGGGCTGGAATCTTTCTAGTTGCTAAATGTCAGGGCTCCTAGGAGATTCTCTGGGAGGCTGACAGTTATTCAACTCCGTTACTAGTTGGGCCTTGGTCTCTGACCACCAAGACTGTAAAATGGACTGGAAGTCCACTGATTGAGGAGGAGGAGGCTGGTAAGCCAGCAGATAGCCTGTAGCAAAGCCCAGCTGCGGGAAACCCATTGTGTGAAATTGAGGAGGTGGGTATCCTGAAGGAGGGTAGGTCAGATCTTACCCTGGTGTATGAAACCCTGATGAGGGGTAGCCTGGCGCATTATATGCCGGTGTCTGAGGTGTTGGATATCCTGATGGTGGGAACCCTGAAAGAGGTCCCAATGGAGGGCACCCCAACGGAGGGCCTAACGGAGGGTATCCTGATGGGAGGCCTTATGGAAGAAACCCTGATTGAGAGCCCGATGGGGACAAACCCATTGGAAGGCCCGACAGTGGGGCCAAAGGCCCTGATGGAAGCCCCTGTGGTACGCTGAACCCTGACGGTCCTGGTAGGGTAAGGTCCGGTGGAAGCATGCTGGTGGCATGACAGCCCCTGACAGTGGTGGAGGTGGCTGGGAACTATCTGTTATATTGCCAGCTCCTATCACCAGGTTCATAGGTGTACCTGGAAGGTCACCTAATGGAAGCTCCTCAATTCCCATCGTTCGACTGGCAGGCGAGTGAGGAGGGGACCACATCCAGTGGTGTGGGGGAGGCCTGATGGGGAGAACCCTCTGGGGAGAATTGAGGAAACTCTGGCAGCTGGGATTCATTGGGGCCATTGCCTGACCCCGATGCCAGGTCAGTTGGGCGGGCATCCGCAGAGCCGGTGTCTGACTTATAATCCGAGACGATCATGCAAACTTCAGACTGGCCGATGCTCGACTTAGCGGTTGAAGCCGGGTGGGCTTCAGAACTTCTGGAGCCTGACACCACAGCTGGAGATGGGATTCTTCAGAGGGCCTGATGAGTGACTTAGCAGCTCCCTTCAGCGTGCTAGACCCTCGTGGAGATGGGTCTAAGCGAGGCCGAGGTTCCTACAGCCACTAGGACCAGTGGTGGTGGGAGGCCCGAGGACTGCTCTTTGGGAGGAGCAGGCTGGGCTGCGGTAGCCGACTTCCCAGAGAAAGCTGGTCATCACTCATCTGAAGGGCACTCAGGCAGCTCCGGAGGTGATGGGGACCGGTCCTGGTCCCTGTGTTTCTCCTTCTTCCTCTTCTTCTCATGCTTGGATGTGGTGGGCAAGGTGGAAGCGCTGCGTTATCTTTACAGCCCTTTCTCCATGGTGGCCATTCTGTTTTTGAGCAATTGGGCCTCTAGGGCCTACTGGCGGTGCTTCCATGTGGCCAGATTGAAGCAGGCCCAGGCCTCACAGTCCTCGACCTTGTGCTCCGGGCCTAAGCAGTAGAGGCAGAAGGAGTGTGAATCCTCGTGCGGTAGTTGCATGCCGCATGAAGCACACTTATTTTTGTGTTGGACGATGGAAGATGATGACATGCACAAAAAACTGAATGATACTTTTAAAGAAAGAAAAATGGATACTCATCCAAATAGTGGTCGAACTGCAGCGTACGATCTCCGCGAGATCGGACTGTTCAGGTCGACGGTGGGAAAGAACTGGAAGGCAGGCATGGGGACCACCCACCATATAGGGTCATGTTGACATCAGCCACATGACGTCCAGTGGGTGGTCCCCCATCAGATACTGCTAGCTAAAGTTTCCGTGTGGTCCTGATGCCAGGGGGCGTTCAGTCCGCAAGGTGATTACCTACTGCAAGAGCCTTCTCGAAGTAAGTTCTCTAAACAATACTTAATATTTCTAATTTGTTTATGTGTATGAGGAAAGTGTGATGACCAGGGAAACAACATTTTATTAATTTGTTTTATTTTTTATCTAAGTAGTTTTATTATTCGGGCCCAGCTGAAGATTTCTTACAGTGTAAAGGTAGCAGCCATGTTTGTGATGGAAGATCAATTCTGGTTGTAGGGGGATAGAGGAAAGATAGTTCTGGTTGTAGGAGGACTGATTTGCTCATTGTGTGAGGTTGTTTAGGACCAGGGCGACTGTGCAAGAAACAGTTTTCATGCATGGTCACATGATATATTTTGACCAATAAGTCGTCTTTATTTTGGATGCCCATTTCATTCTAGATGTAACGTAAGGTATCTAACCTGTCACCAGCTTAAAAAATTATTTCTTTAGGTTGTTTGCTTAATTGGGACCTCTAGGTCCCATAGTATTAAGGCATGGGAGCTGAAGATTCCCTTTAAACATAGAACCAGAAGCAAATGATTTGATACCTTTTATTGGACCAACATAGATGTAACAAAAAGAACAAAGTGCTTTAGCTTTCAGACCAACAAGTCCATCCTCAGAAGCTTAATGACCACATAATTTTCATTTAAACATTTACATTTACACACATTTAAACATAGAAAGATAAGGTGCTTTTATACAGCATCCTACTGCAGCACTGTGGTTTCGCTGTGCCGCTCCCGGGTCACTCCTGCTCTGCACTACTTCTGCAGGGTGTGCTTTTACACACCAGAGTTGAAATCAGTCCTGGAGAGAGTCTTGCATGACACTCTGGGATCCCTGTTGCTTGCCAATGCTGCACTTCCCTATGGTGGGTCACAATGCTCTTGTGAACAGTACTGTGCCGGCATCCAATGAGGATGGCAACTGAATATGAGCAACCACAAAATGGTGACTCATATTCAGTGTTTTCCTCATGGGCTACCCTGCAAAGGTAACGACCTTATGTGAAAGCGAGCATAGGGAAGGGCAGCCAGAAAGAGGAGTAGCGAGGGGAAGAGGAGGGATAGGGGAGAGGGTTTGTGAGGTGGTAGTGTACCTGCTGCAGCCGAGCTAGCCATGTAGTGTGGTGGTGAGGGTGGCTAGCTACGGCACAGGTACTGGGTTTGGGGCTGGGTGCGGGAAAGAATTTTGCCGCTGGCTGCTGCTTCATCTGTTTTTTTTGTTGGAGTCTGGAGTGTCGCCCCTCCCCAACATGCACCCCCTGGAGTTAAGAATCCTTTGGTGGGGGTGCAGAAGGGTGAAAAGATACCCTCGAGGCAGGCGCAAGGGAGACTGCCCCCCCATAACACTCACACTCCTTGCCGGATGTTTCTTCAACTATATATGAATGAATGAGTGTTTGAAATTGTCTACTTAATTCATTTGTGAACATTGTCTGGTATATTTGGTAATGTTCTATCATGTTTTACACTTAATCAAATTATTTGATGGGGTAACTTTCTATACCATATTTGTTATATATAGGAAATTTAATCTTTTATCCTTTCCTGTTTAATTGTTTTCCTTTTTTTTTTCATTTTTATAACTATCCAATTCATGATATTGTGAAACATCTGTCTCTTGTAAACTTAAACAGGAACACCTTGAAAACATGACTATGTTCTAATGGTTGTATTTCCACCTTCCTGTATAAAAATGAAGATTTTATCTAACTAACTTTGCTGGCATGTGTATCACTGATTTGCTTTTCAGTGATATACACTTGCCATAATAGTGATCACTGTTTTGAGATCACTATTATGTCATGGAGCCTGCAGTGCCCAAGTTCAGCTACACATATTTTCTGATACTAGAAAGAAAGCTGAACTCAGGCAAGTGGGCAGTTGTTACAAATGGGTCTAAAAAATGCTTTCAAATCACTCGGAATGTGGGGCCGTGATACTGGGCATGAACTTATGCATATTCATGTTCCTTGGGATATGAATATACATGAGCACATGCCCAGTATCACGGCCCCACTTTCCGAGTGATTTTAATGCATTTTAAGTCCCCGTTTCTAAAACCTGCCTACTTGCCCGAGTTCAGCTTTCTTTCCAGTATCAGAAAATATATGTAGCTAAACTCAGTCACAATACTGTTCAGACAGGCCTCGGGACCCACCATAGCGAAGTGTGGCATTGGTAAGCAACAGGGAATCTCAGAGGGTCACTCAAGACTCTCTCCAGGATAGCTGTGAACATTGTGTTCCCTATACACAGCAGCACTCAAGAGGGAAACACAATGCAGCGGTGAACTAAGTTAAACAGGGACTGCCATGTCAGCGATGGTTCACTTGTGATGTGGTATGGATTGCCTCTACATGACAGAAACACTAACGTTCCAGTGGCTCTGTACAACTTTTTGTGGTGCACAGCCTGTCGTGTAAAGGTGCCTATAGAAACACAAATGTTCACAACAGAAAATGATTCGATGGCTGAGCACGTCTGTGCAGTACCTGCCTGCTTCCACACCCAGCCTAATGCTGGACCACAGATAGTCATCCAATAGCTCCAATGGCTCTGACTGTATTTCGACACCATGAAGTCCACTCATCCCCTTCCTTTGATTGCTCACCGTGTCTACCTCCTCTGGTTTGGGCTGTTCTCCTGTGCCTATCCTACCTGTGTTGGAAGCCAGCAACAGATTCCATGTTGATCACTTCTTCCAGCAATGCATGCGACTTCTCCACAACCCCTTCTGTAAAGAAGAACTGCCTTGCAACCCTCTTAAGACTTCCCCCACCAGTTTCTATTGATGGCCTCCTATTATTTTGCCCATGCTGTTTGTGAACAGAGCAGTGCTGCCCATTTTATTAATACTCCTTAGGTACTTGAAGGTCTCAATCATGCCCCCCCACCCCCATCCTTCACAGTGTACATGTTGGGACTCTCCAGCCTTTCCTCAAATGTGTTCCCCAGCTGCCCCTGAATCATTTTTGTGGCTCTCTTCTGCACAGCTTCCGTGAGATCCCTCTCCTTCAGATATGGGCTCAAGAACTGTGCACAGTACGCCACGTGAGGTCTGACCAAGGAACTGCACAATGGCAGAATCACCTCTTCTTTCTGTTAGCAAAACCCTTTCCAATGCACCCCAACATCCTACTTATTTTCTCAGCAGCATTGTGGCATTGGGCATAGGACTTTAGACTGTCACTATTAATAGTCCCCAGGCCCCTTTCCACTGACGTCTGCTCCACCCTCATTCCACTGAACCAGTACTCTGTCTTCAGATTTCGTTTGCCAACATGCATGACATTAACACCTTTTGGAATTAAATTTGAGTTGCCATACCTTGGATCACTTTTCCTGCCTGTCCAGGTCCATCTGTATTCCCTAACAAGGACAGGCAGGCTTTGCACTCTCAGGGAGCCAGCCTGGGTTAACAAATCCAGGAGACAGTTTCTGCTGCTACAACATTTATTTCTGGTACAAATACAGACTGAAAGGATATAGGAAACTACTGCAGTCCTAACATGTTTGTGCTTTTGTTGCAGCAGAAACTGTCTCCTGGACTTGTTAATACAAACTGTTCCCTGAGAGTGCAACGCCTTTCTGTCCTCATTTGTGTAGCTTTGGAGCTGGGCTGCTCTAGCTTTGCAACAGACTACACACCACCGTGCACACTTCTCCATTCCTGCCTACCCATCTGTATTCCCCACAATCTGTCCGCTGTATCCACTCTGTCCCCAGTTTTGTATAATCTGCAAAGAAACTGGTTTTACCCTGGATTCCTTCCCCTATGTCATGGATGAATACATAAAAGAACCAACCCCAGGACCAACCCTTGTGGTACCCCACAAATGACCTGCCTAGCCCTTGAGTATTCCCTGCTGACAACTACCCTCTGAGTGCTTCCCCCAGGAAATTTACTAATCCACCTAGTTAATTTTCTCCTACCCCCAGATCTCCCATATTTTAAGCCATGTTTTCTTTTCCTGTAAAGCCATTGATGCTGACATAATCAACCAATTCAATGAAGCACAAAACAAGTAAGCATTAATCACCGTCAGAGGAGGGCACTGCCGGTGGATTAATGCCGCTGAAGGGGTTGGTGCCGGGCGTAGCGGGTCCAACCACCAGCGAACGTAATCCGCGGCACAACTCCAGCGCTGAAGAACAATCGCTGAACTATAGGCTCGCTGCGGCGTGACCCTATGTTACCTGCGATCACCTCCGGCGAGCTGCATGGTCGGGCGGCACCCCTATGGACACAAGCGATGGGACACAGATCGTGCAGTAAGCGTTATTTATTACACTTACAGGTGCAGCAGACAGGTCAAGAAGGTACACTGCTCGGTGGAGCACTGGTCAATGATTGCAGTGCTCCACTGGCGGTGAGTCATATCGGTGCAGTGGCCTCGGTGCTGGCACTCCGGACAGTGGACGGCTCAATGATTGCGGCTGTGTGCCGGGTCCGGGAGGCGGCACTCCTGACTGTGTGCGAGTGGGGGGGGGGCACTGTGCGTGGAGGGTGGTGTCGCAGACTGCATGACGTCAGAGTTCCTGGGTTGCTACTCAGCTGGCTTGCCCTGCGGGGTACAGGAGAAGGTCACCGGGCCATGGACGACCATGCTGTGTATCTGGAAGGTCTGGCAGGTGGGCCCTTGCCTTGATGCCCATGCTCCGGTTGTGGCCTGGCTGTCAGGCTCCTGCAGCTGTTGGATTGGAGGTGCGCTGCTTGGCTCCAGGGCGGGTGGGCCACTGGGCTTCCAGGACTGGCGTGGAGAGGAGGTCTGTCTGTCGCTCGGCTGGCCTGCAGGCATCTGATCGAAGGCAGTGGGGGGGGGCCCTGACTACCTGCTGCCTGCGGTGTGGTGTCCTGGGCTGCATCATGCCGCTGGGGGGTGGGTGCAGCTTCACTGCTCAGTCCTCTGGTGGTAGTCTCTGTGTCGCCTGTGGCTCTGCAGGTGGGTGTCCGTGTGAGCCCCCCCAACGTGGGGCCACTGGCTGTGCTGGCACGTTCGGCTGCTGCCTGCCCTGGGGTTCTTCCTGGCTGTGGTGGGGAAGGGGGGCCAGAGCCTCCTGTCTGTTGGGTGCTGAGTTCCGCTGTGGTGCTGCAGGGCTGGCGTGCCAGCTGGCAGGAGGTGGTGGTGGCTCGGGTTGGGGCGGAGGGGGCGCTCCGCGCTGCTGTGCCACTAGAGAGGATGGTGGACCACCTCTTGCGGTCTGCGGTGGAGGGAGACCAGTAGCTGCGAAGGCTGTCTCGCAGCGATGTCCTGTCACTGACATGATCGCCCTGCTCGCAAGCCCAGCCTCAGCCAGCATGGTGACAGCCGTGCTCCTGATGCTGTGGTTGGTGTAGCGCGTCAAAAGCTGAGCATCGTTGGAGATTTGGGGCATGAGCGCCCCCAGATAGTTTTTCCCCATTGGCTGGCACGTGTACCAGTAGTCACGCTCTGCGGGGGCCAGGTGGTCTACTCTCCGTGGGTGCAGGTAGAGGGCAGGAGCGTTTGGTGGACACTGCTGGATGTACTCCGGAAAAAGTCCAACGACGCAGTCCCTGCTGCCAGGGTCGCCATACAGCACCCCCCTCAGACTCTGCCATGTAGGGTCGCCCAGCTGTCCGTGGTTCTTGGTCTGCTCATTGAACGACAGTGCCAGGAACTCGCCCTCCTCATCTGTCTGGATGGTTAGGGAGTCCTGGCGCAGCTCTCTCTGTCCCTCTCTGCCTCTCTGAGCAAGACCAAGCTGCACCTCAAACCACACCCTGCGCACCAGCCCATAGGGGGTCTCAGGGCTCAGCTTCTCACAGCTCCGAATTTTTGCAAGGTCACTGGGCAAGATGCTGGGGTGGTGGGTGGCCCTGTCCTGCCCTGCTCACCGGTAGACCTTGAGCACAACGACAAACACGTTGTTTGCTGTGACGAACTCAGTGTCCGTGATGATGTTCAGGACTCTGTGGTTTGGCGCGCCAGTCGGGTACCATTGCAGGCCTGTGCACAGCCCCACAAAGGAGCTCAGGCTGTACTGGGTTCTCTGCTCTGTGCGCACTGATGCATAAAACTGGCGTAGGAGGCCTGTCACCTCACATGGGGGAACAGTCTTGAGGTCCACCTGGCAGCCTGCTCCTCTGAGCCAGTCCAGGAGCACGTTGGAGGCCCACGTCGTATTCTTCTGGGTGTTGGCCTCTACACGTCAGCTTTCCAGCCCATCCAGCTCCTCATCGGTGAGAGTGGCATGGTGTGTCTGCGCACTGCTGCTAGCGCTCCACATCACTGTGCCTCTCACACAGCGGCCCCTGCAGGTGGTGCTCGGTGCAGGGGTCACCTGCTCTGCTCTGTGGGTGCCAGCTTGGACCTCTGGCTGCTCCTTACCGGGGTGCCTGTCTACGGGGATGCTCACCTCCTCCTCTGCACATCCTGCCAGACTCCTACTGCCGCTGGCAGTCTCCTCGGTCCCTGGTGCTGTGACTGGAGTGAGTGGGCAGCACTCTCCACGGGTCTCCTCCACAGTCCGAGCTTGTATGGCCGCCCTCTCTGGTCTGCCACCATCTGCTGCTGGGAAGAGGAGTACTGTCTGGTGGGGTACCATGGGACTCGGTTTCCAGAGCAGCTCCTCCAGCCATGGGCTGGGTTCCACTGTGTTGCTGCTCATGGCTCTCGGGACTGCTGCGACAGGTGTAGCAGCTAGCCTGCTGCTGCACGCCGGTGCCTCGTCACCGAACTCATCGGCCACCCATCAAGAGATGCCCCGCACTCCACAGAGTGAACAGGTTGCTATGCACCGGTCCATGACTCTGGTGCCTCGCTGCGCTTCTGGTCTCGACTACTACTTCTCATCTACTTGCTCGCTTGGTCGCTGCTCTCCTGATCTGCAGAACACAAGCGCAGTTGGTCCGGACGCTTGCTGGTGGCCTTAGGGGCCAGCGGGCGAAAGTGGCTCTGTAGTGCCGCCGCTGGCGGCTCGCGGTGGTGATGGAGCAGGCGGGTACCCTCTGGTGTCTCCATGGCACAGCTGGTACTGACTGAGCAGGCGTTACCTGTGGCTTAATACCCGCTCGGTTTCAGTCAGCTGTGGCAGTTCGGCGAATCCTGACACTCCATTACACCGGGCGACACTCAGCCGTGTTACAATCACACTTACCCACTCCCAACTGTAGAGAATGTACTTGCAGACAAAATACTGACTCATATACTGGCTAGCCAGTGCGCATGTCAGCATTTTTTCCACTGTGTTGTGTCACATATATTGCTGCATCTGAATTAAAAGTGTACGATACTGACTCCACAATCAGCTTTTCTGTTTGGTTCTGTTTTGGGTTTAGCACTACTCTGAGTGACTAAAACTACACGTGCTACAGTTGGGAGTGGTGAGTGTGATATTTTGTGCTTCATACTATGTTACAATGTAAATTGCAACCAACATTTTTGAAGATGCCTATTTAGTCACCACAAAGTCTCCTTTTTGCATGAAAAATTAAACTAACTTTCTCAAATGTTTCTCATAATCTAAGAGTAATGCACTCTGAAGATAAAAAATAAAGTTATAACATGAACACTGCAGTGCCTGAATGCACTCACTATTGTACATGCACACAAAATATAGAGTAATATGTGGGGTTTTGTGCTTAATGAGAATTTTACACACAATCGAGGTGTTGGATGCTACATAAACCCCGAGAGCAAAGCTCGAGAGGTTGATTTAAGCATCCAACACTGAGGGTGTGTGTAAAATTCAAGTTTTACACAGCCTCATGTTTTATGTTATGAAACTGCTTGGTATCATTTTTTCGCCATAGCAATTATATAAAATAACAAGAAGTCTCTGTGCAGCCATGGTCCGACCAGGTTTCAGCGGGATCCACAGTAGGACATGAGTGCTGAAAGAAATGTTTACTTTACAATTTTTCCCATTTTTTTAATGTAGTCCAGTTTAATCATTTTTAGCCCAGCGATTTATTTTATGGACTTACCACCGAGTCCGAGTGGTGGTGTAATCTCTGGCAGTAAGCCAATATATCCGGTGACAAGGAAGGGAAGAGCTGCTCCTGGTGCATGCATAGGACAAGGGAAACCTGGCAGGTGTTTGCCATTATAAACACTCCTTGAGCCAGCCCGGTGGCGCTGAGGGCTGAGGCGCTGGATGCCTTACCTCACGCCACGCTGGCGACCCGTGTTCAGGAACGGACATGGGGTGCCGGGGGTTGGCTGGGAGGAGACGGATCGATTGCAGGGCTCGGCAATTGCCTGCCACCTAGCAGAGGCTGGGAGGTGGCATGTCAGCACTGAAGTAGGATGAGAGTGTGGCAGGCACTTGGTGGGACGTGCACGAGAGCGTGGCGCTGCCGCTGCTGGCGCCACTGCTCGAGGGGGAACAGAGTAAACAGAGAAATAGTGGATTCCTCTTCGAATGATGATGGTCCCCTTCTGTGACGGCCCAGGAAGGCACCTCCCCAAACGCTAATCCGGTCTGGAGGGTTGAGTCGCTCCCAACCCCCTGCCACAAAGGGTAAGTCGTGGGGTTATGGGGAGGGTCTCATGCCCGGTGCCTACCAGGCGGGGACATCAGATGCTGGCAGAGGACTCCAGGGAGAAAATAAAGTAGCTGCAAAAAAAAAAAAACACTCCTTTACAACAGCAAATTACAAACCCAGTTTCCCCTAGGGAAAAAATTATACCCAGTTATTATAGCACTGCTATAATTCCGGAACTGCAAGAATCTGTTGACATACTGTGTACATGACAAATACTGTATGCATGTTTTGCTGCATGGACTGCCTGCCTCAGAGTGGATAAACATGAAAGAATGAATAAAATGAATGAATAAATTAATCACTCAGTTAATGCATGACTGAATATGTGAATGAACAAGGAATGAATTAGATATTCCATTTCTTAATTTGGGGGGTTATTTGTGCCTTTCTTCACAACATATCTCAAAGTGCTTTGTAATCCACTAAGAATACAATCTTGGAAGCCATGAGATGAGTCTCAGTGTCAGGAAACAGGTAGCAGGGAAAAACAGAAGAGGTAAGAAATCACTATGGTTCCCTAGCGAGGTGGGAGAGGCTGTAAGAGGCAATTAAGAAGGCCTTCAAAAAGTATTTAAAAAGCCAGAAGTTGGGATAAGGAGGAATTTATAAGCAATATGAAAGAGGCCAACAAGGCTGTGAGGGCAAAGTCTGACAGTGAACTGAGAATAGCTGACAGAATGGAGAAGTGGGACAAAACATTATTTCCGTATATGAGGGAGAAGCCCAAAACAAGGATGGGGGTAAGATTGGTGGAAGAGGATAAAGGAAAGGCAGTTATACTGAACCAGGTTCTTCTGTTCAGTATACACAGTACAGGATAAGGGGCCATTACCAGACTGGGTTATCAAGGCAAAAAGGGAAGGGGGATGGTGTCAATGAGGATACTTTTTCAGAGGCTTGGACACTGAAGGGATTAAATGCACTAAAGACGAACAAGTCTAGGTCTGGATGAGTTGCATTACTGTGTACTACAGGAGATGAGACAGGTCCTGGCTGCACCCCTAGCTGAACTCTATAATAGCTCAACAGAGATGGTGGAGGTATTCCAGGAATTGGCATGCAGTAAATGTGGTTCATCTGCACAAGGGCTAGAGTAGAGACATATAGGGGAACTACAGACTTGTCAATCTGAGATCCTTAGTGGGAACGCTGCTAGAAACTTTAATAAAGGGGAGGCTAGTAGGTTTCCTGGTGACAAATGGACTTAAGGAAAACAGACAACATGACTCACAGGGGAGACTGTGTCAGAGAACCTAATTGACTTCTTTTATTGTATGGCAAAGGTGGAGGACAAGGGACAGGCAGTTGACACACTATAAGTTGATTTCAGCAAAGTCTTCAACTCTGTCCCACACAGTCAACCAGTTAAGAAGCTGGGAGACCTGAGGGTGAGTGATGAAATCATAAGGTGGGTAAGATACTGGCTAAGTAACAGAACCCAGAGGGTTGTACTTAAGGGAGAATACTTCAAGGTAAGTTAGTCACTAGTGGGGTGCCATAGGGATCGGACTGGGATATGTCCTCTTCAACATCTTTATTTATGATATTGGAGTGCGGATTCAAAGGAAGATCCACCTATCTGTGGACCACTGGAACATCTGCAAAAGAGTGGACAGTGAGAATGGTGTACAAAATATGAAAGAAGACTTAGTTAGACTGGAGATATGGCCAATGGCGTGGCAATTTAAATTCAATGCCAAAAAGTGCAGAGTAATGCACATAGGGGCAACAAATCTAAACCCAGAATACACAACAGGGGGTTACAGGGGAAAGTACGACCGAGAAGAGCAACCTGGGCTAATATAATCAGAAAATCTGAAGGCAATAACACAAAGCAAAAGGAATGTGAAAAGGGCAAACAGAATGCTGGGCTGTATATGAAGGAGATCAGCAGTAGGAGTAGTGGGTGATTCTGCCACTGTATAGATCCCTGGTATCTCATCACTGTACAGCTCTGGAGCCCACACTGAGACACGGATAGGGTACAGGCAGTACAAAGGAGGGTATCCAAAATGATTCAAGGTCAGCAGGGAAGTAGTTAGATTGGGAGGTTGGAGGATCTCAATGTGTACATGCTGGAGGTGAGGAGAGACAGGAGGCATAATTGAGACATACAAATACCTCCATGAGTTTAATGAAGTAGAAAGCAGAGACTTGTTTAAACTGAGTGGGAACATAAGTACCAGTGGAAATTCAGTTACGCTGGTGTAGGGAAATGTAAGAGGGACATCAGAAAACATTTCTTCACAAGGAGTGGTGGAGTGATGGAATAGGGTTACA
The DNA here is from genome assembly GCA_016271365.2 of Neoceratodus forsteri. Lineage (NCBI taxonomy): Eukaryota > Metazoa > Chordata > Ceratodontiformes > Ceratodontidae > Neoceratodus > Neoceratodus forsteri. The sequence continues at coordinate 405,390,508 of CM028136.1, read as the reverse complement.
CTGCTAAGGGAGGTAGTCTATGAAAAATCAGTAATGGGGTTTAAACATGGAGACATATGGGGGTTAGTAAATTAATGACTGAAGCGGAATGGGAAGGGAGAAGAGACAAGAGCAGAGTAGGGCTGTTAGGGCCCTCATAATCAATACAGAAAAGTAGGGCTTGATCGAGTCAGTGGGCCATGGAGCCTTTGCTTGTGAGACATTCTATGTTCCTATGAGCTACAAACTGTTTGTACATGGACTCTATGCAGTAAGTTATGTTGTCACTGGCTGTCCTTCATGTTGCCCCTGCAAAAGGGACTTGCTCCCAGTGGGGAGAGAGGGAGGGAGGGAGGAAGGAAGGAAGGAAGGAGTGAGGAAGGAAGGAATGAATCTGCAGCCAGTAAGTACTGACAACAGGCATAGACAATTGCCCTGTAGTCTGTTTTATGGAGAGGCAGGACATTAGCCAAAACCATGGCGGTAATCCACTACTTTTACAAAAAGTGCCACTGGAGCTTTACTTTGACCTGGACAGTCATTGCAACTTCAACATACTGTCTCAGACATGATGTTTATCTGATTATTAAGATGCCAGACACTTAGAACAGGGGAACCAGACATATATTTTTGACTATACTTGATATCCGTGTTCAGATTTAAGGACCCACAGAAGACAAGCTGTGGGAGTTAAGCAAAACTCACAGTACCCATGCTCACTCTTGTGTTGGCTCTTTCTGTGCACTTGTAAGTAATGGCTATCTGCAACAACATCCAGTTCCTGCTCAGCAAACAGCTTCCTGTGGATCCACCAATGTCTTGGATCTTAAGCAATTTTAGAAAGACCTCTGTGTTTCTGAAGCGAATAGCCAATACAGGCATTTGGGGAATAATGTGTATATCTTCTGTTTAACACATTGTGAATATAGGCTGCATAGGCAAAAGTGAGGGTTTTGCTTAAATAAAGTGAGGGTTTTGCTCAACTCTTATGTATCAAAAGAAAACCAACCATGCTCACACCTCTGTTTGTTATCCAGCACAATCTCTGCGGCCAGTCACAATGAGACTAGAGAACACAGGCAGCAAAGTAGGAGTGGTATATAAATGGTTTGCCGGAACTCTAATCCACCATCGAAAGAGGTAAATCAAAATGCTAGAATTACTGGATTTTTAATTCCTGCTTTATTTATAAGATGAGTCAGAGAAAATACAGGACTAATTGCTCTGGCTTTTCACTGTGCTCCCAAGCCTGCATCAGGGTGGTGGCTCAACTCCACCCTGCTCTCTCCTCCACCAGAGATCTTCACCATTTGCCCATAGCTGGCCATTCAGAGAGTATATGGACAGAAAACTGTTGTTACACAAAAAGGAAATTTTGCATCACATGTTAGTTACATACCTAATGAAAAAGGAGCACTTCTTTCTTCTGCAGTGCATCACTATTCTTAAAAATAATACACAAACAGATATACGTGAAAATTAACTGTTATTTGCATATCTAATATAGTTATATTTCTTTGAAGTGGATATTTCTTTGAAGTGAATGCTTTCATATTTTTAATGAAGAGTCACTGAATACCAAATCATTATTTTATAGGCTGAGAACAATACTGTGTATTTGTTCACTTACCATCCAAGAGCCAGCTTTGGCCTCTCATCTTCTCCAGCTCAGACAACATTACCCGTGTAATTAGGTGATCTGGGACCAAAAGACCCTCTTCTATGTATTGCTTTACCAAGACACCAACTTCTAATTCAGCAACATAAAAAAGATGGAAAACTGGTGTTAATAACAACTGCAAAGTACTAACATAAGGAAATACAGATATTAAAGCAGCAGTACAAGTACAAATAATTAATACACACTACTTCATTCTAGCACCTCTGCGTCGATCCCATCTGTTCATTTTTGCTTCCAAATCCATTTATATGGTACCACATTTTATGTTTATCATGCAAAGCTTGTGTTTTATGGCCTGGATTTAGTGCTGACATCCTTGATATCCAATAGGTCATGAAGCAATGTCTGATACATGCTAGTCTGCCTTAGGCATAAGACAAAATTATGTTAACCTATGGACGTTCAAATAGAAACTAGAATGTTGAAAAACCTTGCAGCATTAACACATAATAATGCTTACCACTAATCATGTAAAATCTACAAAAAGAAATGGTAAAGCATACTCAAAGCTGGATGAGGGGCATCTTTCAATAGAAGAAAAAGGGGACCATCTAAATGGGAATAAAAAGATTTTTGTAAAAACATTTCACAGCAACATGTGCTGTACCAGTCAGTATGTTGGATGTGCAGCAATTACTTTATATGTTGGGGTAAAGAAGACTGATGTTTCATGCTTTTAATAACTAAACTGTCTTCATAATAAATGTATACATTTACACATAGGTTTTATGTAGATTGAAAAATTGCCCTATACATTACCAATCTCTCTACTATCATATCGTCCAAAACACACGTATACACATACTCCTACACATCAACTGCATAACTACTCATTTACTGTCTTGTATAAACTACTTTTTCCCAGCTAAGGTGAAGCTAGTTATCGGTGAACTGTTAATATGCATGGAATCCCAACTTACCTTTTACCGTAAACAATAAAAAAGTACACATCACTAGCTTCCCCTTCTAAATCCTGGTGCTACTGTTTCCCTGTCACTTGAAAATAATTAACAATATAGGAAGCCAGCAGATACAAACTACAGTATAAGCAGCAGTGCAACGAAGCCGGTAGTCATGCTTTATTTGTTGTGATTGGACCCCATTCCTTTCTGTAGTCTAGTGGCAAGAAGATACTTTAAAATCTTTCCCTGCACAAACAGAATATATTCTGCTCATTGTAATGGGATTAACTGGTGCACACTGGAAGCCATCTGTGAAAAGGTTAGAATGTTTAATATTATTCTGTGTGAGAAAAACACGGCACTCTTATAATGTTGGTCAAACATTTTAAACAACTGCTGTGAAAAAAATACACATTGTACAGTTATAGTAAAAGACATGATGAGGTATTTCATGAAATGTCTGTGATATCTTTAGAGAAATTCCATGCTTGCATGCAGTACCACTGTAGTGCCACCAGACAAAATCTTGTTAGAAATCCTGTGAGATATCTGGAAATATCTGATGATATCTATTGCTGCAACGGTACTGTAAATTACAAGTATTAGATTAAACGTAGTTCTGTGTTATAGCCCACTAAATGTTGAAATCCAGCAACAGCTGATAAACTGGTGATTATTTTAGCTGTAACAGATCAGTACAAACTTAATGGGAATAAAATGGTCTATGAGATTTAGCCAGTCATAAAGAAGTAAATGTGAGTTCTTTCTAGAATGCCAAGACTGTAAAAGCTCATATTACTAATTTCAAAAACAGATGGAACTACTTTTTTCATCAACATCATAAAAGATTCAGAGTGCAGTATACAACTTTCATTGTTAGTAGCCCTTGCTAAAATGTGTTAAAATGGCTTTCAGTTTCAGTGATAATTAGACTATCATAATAATTAAAAGTAAATTCTACCGATACTCAGCAGTCAGGATCAGTCCTTAAATTCTCAAAGCAAACTGTTTGGTCCATATGTGTCTAAAGTTATGAGGTCCTAGTTTTAAAATTGATTTTAAAATATGTTTATTTGATTTGTTTATATGTCACATCTCTGTGTTTTTGTCTTAGAAACATAGAAACAGAAGGAAAAAAACATAAACAGTCCATCTGGTCTGTCCAAGATGCCTGCACTGTGAATCTCTCCATCATCCATTATTACCTCCCAGCCACACCTTACCCTCCCACATTATCATATCTGGTAACTCCTTTAAGTATATCCCAATTTTCCTGACCCCCACCACTGTCTTTGCCTCCACAACCTTGCCTGAGACTTTTGCTGCACTGATTTACCTCTTTTTCTGTGAAACAGTATTTACTTATGTCATTTTGGAATCACTCCCTTCTAACTTAAAAGTATGGCCCATGGTGGACATACCTTTGCTCAGATTAAATAAACATGATGTGTCCACTTTGTTGAACCCTTCCATAAACTTTAAAGTCTCTATCATGCCACTGCTTTACCTTCTGTCCTCCACTGAGTACATGCTAAGACTTTATAGTCTCTCCTCATATGTCTTGCCTTCTTGTCAGTGGGTCATCTCTTTGGCCCTTCACTGTACTCTCTCTGATATAGACGTGTCTTTCATTCTATATTTCTATGTTTCTATGTTTGCCTTTCCTTTTCTTGAGTGCTACATTAGTAATAACTGAAAACTAATTAAAATAAAATTAAAGTTCTCTGATGTGATCATACTTAATCTCTCTCAAATAAGGTATTTCACTAAAACATAAACAATGAAACACAATCAAGTCTTTAGTATGATGCTACAGCTTCCTGACACAGATTTAAAATTATTAAAAGATTACACTCACAGATGTTGTGATTGCATTGTAAGCTGTGTGCGGTCTGTTGTTTAGTATCTAAGTCCACCATTTTAATCCGTAAATCCATCTACTTGTTTTATCTGCATTCTCCTGAGTTGTCTCATTTTACATTCCATAATACAATGTAGCTTTACTCCCCTCCCCCCAAAAAATAATTTTTCTACCATGTTTCTTACAGTTCCTTCTATCCCCATCCCAACAGTTGAGGCCATGTTACAGCAGCGGACCAAAACCAAATAGGGCATGAGTGGTGGGTTCCTCTAAGAGTTCACAACCTCCACTGTCTAAATGCAGGGGAAGCTGTATTGCAACCTTCCCTTCCTGCAAACCACCTCACCCACATGATGCCCCTGGCCTTCACTGGTTGGTAGCTACAGAACCAAGATAACTCCCAAACTCAAGTTTCCCATGTGGCAGCACAACAAGCTGCTGGAAAGCCATGGATTAAGAGCTATAAACCCTGTAATGCATTACAGTCTTGGGCAAATCCACCAGAAAAGTAGGCTTATGATAGTCATATATGTTGCTTGTTTTCCAAACAAGAGAAAAAATGTTGTCTATATAGTTGGTACCAATGCCACATGTAAGCAATTCTCACTCCAGACCAAGAAGGTATGTACAGTAGCTCCATCCTTAGATCACTAAAATGAGGTTTGTGTACTGCATTGACCACACTGTGCAGCCTTCTTGGTTTGGACTTTTTATTCTTGAAGGGGGGGAGGCCTGTGCTCAGCTGTCATGGCTGACACATTTCATCAGGTATGTGGTATCTCTACCTGGGGAAGTCCCTTGAAATACTTGCTAGCACTCATGACTGCTACCCCACAGGAAAGATTATAATAATATACAGGTTCCACACAGTCCCACCACCCAATGCACAGTCACCACTTGAGGAATAAGATATCACGTTGTTGCTCCAGGTTAAGAAACTTTAATGTTTAAAAATCCAGCACAACAAGTACAGGACACCCCACCTGAAGCAGCGAACATTTTCGTGTTAACACTAACATTTTCTTGCGGCCCTGAGAAAGCATTAGTCTTAATATTAAAATGTTCAGCTGCTTAGGGAAGGGTGTCCTGTACTTGTGCTGCTGGATTTTTAAACATTAAGGTTTCTTAACCTGGAGCAACAATGGGATACCTTATTCCTCAAGTGGTGACTGTGCAGCCAAGCCTGTTTGTCTACAGTAGTGAGTTAATTTTATTTTGCTTTTGGCTCCAATCCTTGTTGTGCTTGTAGTCACTTCCCTGTGCTCAGTTATTGTCCACTACCTAATGCAACAGTTGTGACCAAACAATAAACAATAGTTTGCAGAAGTAGAATGCAAACAAAGGGTAAATATTTATTAAGGTAGGCCAAAACAAGAATATGGGGAAGGAAGGAAGGAAGGGTAAGTTAGTCAGTTTGTTAGTTTGTTTTTGTTTCCATTGCACTACACACATCCCTTATGGACCCTTTCATAATGTAAACATGCACAGCATCTGCAACAAACTGTCCCTTGCAAATGCCCAGAAGACCATCTATGCAGCAACATGAAGAATGGAGAACTACTTCTCACAGGTACAAGCTTATGCAGTAGCATATTCCCTGGGAACAGCCAGACCACACTGCACTGTTGCAGACCAAAATGACAGTAACCAATTGACATGTTCCCTCAGAAGACATTATTATAAACAGTTCCACACAGTCCTAGCACAAAATGCAACAACTGTGACCAAACAATAGTTTGCAGAAAGAAAATGCAAATAAAGGGTAAATATTTGATAAGGTAGGCCAGAACAAGTATCTGGGGAAGGAAGGCTAAGTTAGTTACAGTAGGTAGGTAGTAGGTAGGTACTTAGCAAGTTTTTATTTCCAAGGTAGGTATACTAGACAACTTAATGCCCATTTACAAGTACAACCCAAAAGAGTACAAAAGAAGGCATGTAACCAGGCAAACAAGCAGTGTAGTAGAAAGATACAGTGTCAATACAGATTATAGTGAAGAAAATACAGTAACAATAAAATTGGGGGTAAAATTCAAAACACAGCTAAAAATCAACAGCATACAGAGTCAGACCAATAAATGGCAGTGCAAGTCTCAGCCTGGCATAGACAAGAACGTTGCACAATGTGATCAATGCAGTACACATTCAAAAAAAGCAACATTCAAGCTGACCCAGTGGTGAAGAGGGCTGAGGCATCTGGCGTGCCTTACCTTTTCCCACACCAGTGACCCCCATTTAGGAATGAGCTTGGGTCACTAAGGATCAGACGGGGGGACAGGATTGAGTGTCCAGTGGACAGCTGTACTATCCCAGAGTGGGAAGGTCTGTCATCTTGCTCCTTGGCTACCACTTGGTAGAGTCCGGGTGGCAGAGCCAGAGTACACGTGATGTGGAAGGAAGGGGCCATGGTTCCTTAACACGTGTGAGCCGCCACTCGCATCTGCTTATGTATGTACCGCCATGGCTGGGGACAAGGGAGAAAATGGAAGAGGGTTGGTGCTAGCTTAATGAAGCCCTGCCTGCTACCATTCATGCATTGCCACCAGACCATCCTTGTTCTGGATGTGAGTCATCAGGTAGGGAGATGATGGCCTCCCCTTCCTGGCCCTGCCATGGGGGATAATCTGTGGGAGAAAGTACAGGGCAAAGTGAGTCGGGGATGGTGGATGCTGGATGGAGAGGCAGGAACAGGGCTTAATAGTATGTTGGAGGTCAGCCCAAGGGAGATAATGCTCTTTGGCCAAAAAAGCAGAAAAGCAACATTCAGGTACAAATGCAAACAAAAGACACTAGCAGATGTTTCCTCCCAAACTCCCTTGAAAACACCTGGCAGGCAGCTTGGTGGCACAGAGGGTTGAGAAGCTGGATGCCTTACCTTGTGCTACTATGGCAACCCGGGTTCGGGAACGACCTTGGGTCATTGGGGTGCCGGCATGGAGGGGAAGCAGGATTGAGCATGCTGGCAGGCAACTCTCCTCTCCTGAGGGTGGTGAGGGTGGGTTGGCACCCCCTCATAGTTCCATTCCCACCAGGTGGAGGTCTGGTGGGTAGCGTAGATGAAGAGGGCATGGCAAAGTATTGGGAGGTGGAAGGAGCTGAGCTGGCACCATGGAGTGTGAAGTGTGTCTCCACATGCTTGCATGGCTGTGTGCCTTGGGGGGTAGGGAGAAATCCAAGAAAATACGTACCGGTATGTGTCCCCATCACCAGCAGGTGGGAGGAGATGATGGGGACCAAAAAGCTAAATAAAAAAAATATATATATGGGAGGGTGAGCTATGCGTACATGGGGAAGAGAGTTCCATAACCTAGGGGCAAAGGAGGAGAAAACCTGCTCACTCATCCTTGTGAAACATTTCGGAACAAGGAGGAGAGAGGCATCAGAAGATCTAAGTGAGTAGGATCATCAGTGGGTATGAAAGACAAATACAGGGAGTGCAGGAGAAGTGGATTTAAGTAGTTCATCAAGGAAGCAGCCAAGAGAGTAGGAGAAGACAGCAGAACCTGAGATCCAGACCAGGCCGGGGTAGAGAGTACAGTGGTGGGTTAGTCAAGGGAAAGACACTTAAAAGCATTAGTATAAGTCACTGCTGCCACACATACACCTTATGAATTACAGTTTAGGGTGTCTGTAAGAAGCCAGCAGGCCTTACTAACAGCAGGGTAGGAACATACCTTGTAAAACAGCAAATCTTGCCTTTGGATTGAGAACACGTTGTATGTGATAAGCAAGATTGAGTCTAGCATTTAACAGATTTACTGACCAAGGAGATGTGGTTGGAGAAATTCAGAACAGATCAAGGGTTATGCCAAAGCTTTTGCAGTTCTCCACAAGGGAAAAGTTGGGAGCTAGCCAAACACTGAATGGTCAGAGAGTCTAAGCATGAATTGAGTTTGACCTTGGATCCAAACAGCATGGTCAGGGTTTTAGATACATTAAGGACAAGTATGTTTATATTGAGTTATGTGAGCATGAAGGAGAAATCTCAAATTAGCTGGAAGTTAAGGTGGACAGAGGAAGAAAAGCTTTAGTAAAGAGTAATGTCATCAACATACTGTACATAATAGCTGAACAGAAAGCAAGAATTGAGGAAGGACTGAGTACAGCACCCTGGTGACACCAAGGCCCAGATATTCAAACTGCACCAGGCTGTGGCGCAATCCTGGGCGCAGCACAACTTGGTTGTGCAGGGGCGTTGACTGGGTGATATTCAATGGAGCTGCGCCACGGCTCAGCATCATTGAATATCACACCCTGTCCACCCTCAGTGTGCATGGCGTAGTGGCACTGCACCGGCGCCAGTGGCCAGTGGCCAGAGTGGAGCATGTGGATGTGCTAGCGCAAGTTCCATTGTGCAAGGCGCAGCAACTGCGATATTCAAAAGCTGACATGCAAATGGGGCCATAATGTATGCATGTCATTATGGCCCGATTTGCATGCAGCTGCAGCGATCCCTGATGACTTGCACCTGGTGCCCTGCCAGGCAGCAGCCGTCGGGGACTGAAGCCCCCTGCAGCGTGATCACAGCCATTTGTAAGATAAAAAAGATCCCAATATCCCTGGTGGTCCAGTGGACCGCTGCCCACCTGATCACGGGCTTAAGTGTGTTAAAAAGAGAAATTCTGAATCCCTGGTGGTCCAGTGGACTGCTGCCTGCCCGATTGTGGGCTTAAGTCTGTATCTATTTTTCACACTTAAGCCCACGATCGGGCAGACTTCGGTCCGCTGGATCACCAGGGATTCAGAATTTATCTTTTCAACACACTTAAGCCTGAGATTGGGTGGGCAACGGTCCACTGGCCCACCAGGGATATAGGATAAACTACTTATTTACTGAAGCCTGCGATCGGGCGGACAGCGGTCCACTGGACCACCAGGGATGTGTTTTTTTTTTCTTCATTTTACTAATGCCCATGATCAGGCATGGGGGGGGTGCCACCAGGAGGTGCAGCCAGAGCTCGGTGTACCCACGGGTGGCAACTGCCGTGCGCGCCTGTAATGCAGCAGCTCACCTGTGGGTGGCCATCTGTTCCTTTTTTTGGACCAACTTTGTGCTGGGCGCAGGTAGGGATTGCGCATGCATGACTCCACATATCCTGGGCTGAATATCGGGCTGTACAGGGTATGCATTGCCACGCCCCCACCTGCGCCTGCATATATTACTGATGCACTCCGGCACGCCAGGTTGTGCGTGCACTTTCCAGCACACAATATCGCCAGGGGGCACATCCAGTGGGTTGGCGCAACACTGTTCGCCATGTGCAACCCTTTTGGGGGAATATCTGGGCCCAAGTCTTATAGGGGCTACCGAGGAGGTGACATCCCAAAATTTGACAAAGTGCTGCCTATCCAAAAAGTGTCTCAGAAACCAGACAGCAGCACGAGTAGAGAGCCAAAATGAAATCAATTTGGAGTAGAGAAGGGCAAGATCAACAAAATTGAAAGCTTTAGATACATCAATAATGACAGCATCTCTGACTGAACCTTTGTCCATGGAAGATTATATATCATTGGTTAAATGAAAAAGTGTGTTGGAATTATTTTGCTCCTTATGAAAACCATGCTGACTGGTGCCAAGGAGATTATAATTCTGAAAGTAATCAGTCAATTTAAGCAATCAAGGAAACAATAAGCAATACTTTAAATTCCCCAAATAGCCTATCCATACCCCAGGATCAGTCTTATATGGTCTCAGCAAACTGGTGCACCAGTGTATATCTGTCCCCCATATCACTTGGGAGCTGCCTGTAAAGGTAACTGGGTGCCTTAACTGTTGAGATAATGCCGACCTTACTCTTGGAATAGAAGTGAAATACTGCCATGCACAGTTACTGAGTTCAGAATTAATGTCCTGCCATGCTGGGCAGTCTGAAGTAGCCCAAGGTATGCTCCAACCTGAGGGAGTGGGCTAGACACAACCTTATCAACAAAAGGGGATGTACAAATGCTGAGTGGGGTGCAACCTCCTTCACTGGAAGCCAAGTATTACACATCAATGAGATGCCCAGCCCCAGGTACGGAAACCTAAAGCACAGTTTAAAAAAAAAAGCAAATCTAGTTCACTTATTTAAATCAATCATGTGGTAATGCTCAGTTCATCCCTTTTCTTTGAAGGTAAACGTTAACATAACTTATTTAATAGCCTTTAGAATGCATGTCACTTAGAATATAACTAGCCTTGAATCTGTATTTTCCAAAAGCTATATCTCCCTAAAATTCCCTGCTGCTCCACCTTGTTTTTTTCTATTCAGTGATTAATGTTTACAGCAATGCAAAACAGACATAATGAAAATTCTCAGAGAAAACACAGTAAAACAGATGATGCCTTCTCCATGGAACACAATCTGAAAAGAAAAAAATGTCAGAAAAAATCCAGGTCTAAGGATAGCATACCAAAAATCTATATTTATAGTGGCAGTTGGAGATACTGACACTCACAGTGTATCTAGAAATACCTGGATATTTAATAGCAAATGCACATAAATTTCAAGGGATTTCCTGTAAGGTATTGGGGATTTGCAAAAGAGTGACTGAAAATATGCAATTTACTGTACAGTATCTTCATGTGTGATGGAGCAGGACCATAACTCACAAGTGGCAGAACCATGAATGAGATATGAAAGCCTACTCCTTCACACATGATGATAAACTGCATATTTTGAGTCAGACTATTGGATATTCAATTTATACATCAGTTGACTAGTTAATACTTTTAAATCTACTGTTGCATAAATATTTTATTGTTTTTATTTCAAATGCTGAATTCAGTGCTGCACATGGCTACTGTTACGTCATCAGCACTGTGAAAGCTTTTCTGATTGGTTCAGTATTCATTGTGACATACCAGTTTTGCAAGATAAAACTATCTTGCTATGTTTGGTCAAGATAACACTTTTTATATTGCTATTTAACAGAAAACCCCTGTTGTATAAACCTAAATTTATCTAAAGAGTCATTTTACTGGGACAGATCGCTGGCTTAGACCCATATACTTTATTAAGTTGTGAAAGCAGAGGAGATATATATATATATATAGCACAGCAATAGTGGCACAGCACATGATCTTCCAGGGGTCCAGAGATCTAACCAATGGGGTAAACTCCTTACTAGTCTCTAGGGGGCTACTGAGCTTGATCACCGCCAGAAATGTTTCCTCTCTGTGGATTAGACATGTAGGGCCAGATATTCCAAACTTTGCCCCGGGGCTAAATTAGCACTGCCCGGCAGGCAAACTTAGCCCGGAGCACAAAGCAAGCCATATTCAAAAGGAATAGCCCGGGGCAAACAGCTTCTGAATATAGCATGGGAATAAGGTCGGGCAAACTGGGCCGGGAGTGCAGGGCAAACTTAGCCCTGGAATAAGACAGCTCTGAATATGGCAACCAGGAAGTGCAAACCACAACAGCAAAACAGTGCACAGCGATGTGAAGGCAGGTAGAGGTGAACTATGTGGCCAATGTGTGTGCCAGAAAATGCGTGGACCCAGTACAGCTGCAGGCAGCAGCGTATGTGAAAGTACAGTGTTCAGAACTGTAAAATATTCCCCAAACTGTTTGCGTAGCGCTAACATGTTTGCGCGGGTTTAGCACAGGGTTAAACCGTTAGCCTGGTGCAAACGCATTTCCCGGCGCTAAACTTTGCCATATTCAAAAGTGACATGCAAATGAGCCTACTTACGTAGTCTTTGGGCAAACATCCAGATTAGCATCTCATTATGCCCTGATTTGCATGCTGTTTGAGCTGGGCTAACGGTTTAGTCCTGCGCTAAACCCGCGCAAACATGTTAGCGCTGCGCAAACAGCTTGGGGAATATTATACAGTTTTGAACACTACTTCCAGATGTTCTGCTGCCTGCAGCTGTACTTAGACAACACAGCAGAGGCACAGACGGTGGTGGTGCTGCATGCAACTGTCACACTGTAGGTCATGCTACAGTGCATAGCAGCAATAAAGTAGCAAGGGGGCCAGTAGTGTGTGGACACAGCAATGCCTATGGTGTGTAGGACAGTGATGATGACTGCACTATACACAGTGAGAGGCCCAACCTGCAGGTGTTTACTGACAGTGGACATTACTGTTACACTGTTGTGTGAGCCACAGATGCTACACCTCTGGCATGGGATGCTCACAGTTACGTATACATGTACTGGCTTTGTGTGCTGTGGCAGTTGTACAGCTGTGCGGTATGTGGCCTGGGGGGGCATATATTATCGGAAAGGCACACTGGCGTTGGGGTATGCCCAATACTGGCCCATGTGCACTGCATGATGTGTCCCAGCCTTGTGGCCACACCTGGTCTATGGCACAGCTTGACCACCCATACACTCTCCCCTTAACATCTTCCATGCCCACAGTGCTGCATGTGTGTGCTGGCATCTGTTGGTGTCCACAAAAGTGTGGTCTGCAGGTGTGTGCTGTATGGCCACACTGCCATGCTGTCCATTGGCGGCAGGGTCACCACTTACTGCCTGGCATGGCTGGGACTGGTGGCAGATGATGGCATCATTGTTATGCCATCAGTTAGCAGCATGCTTCCTCTATGTTTGGCTTTGTCTATGTGTCATATTTATTTGTTAGGGTCACGCAAAACCTGTGCAAACACCATGCAAAGCCACAGTGTTGTGCAAAGCTGATTGCCCAGGGTTAAGACAAGCTTTTCTTGGGCAGTAATGTGCACAGCGATAAGTCGTGTAAAACCACTTTGTGTGGTGCTAGTCACTGAATATAGCATTGCGCCTGTATTCATGTCAGTTTGCCCCTTGCATACATTATGATTTTGCCTGGCACTAATGCAGTTTGCCTGCGCTATCTGGCCTTTTGAATATAGCAGACCCGTGCTAATCCTGCGCTAAACCTGCACAAACGTTTTTTGCCCAGTGCAAAGTTTTGAATATCTGGCCCGCAGTCTCAAAAATGGGCCATGAGCTTCAGAGACCTGAGAGCATTTTAAGTATGATTAAACACAGTATTAAAAATGTTGTTTTCTAGCTGGCCCCCTGGCGCTGAGGGTTGAGGCACTGGATGCCACACCCCACGCCATGCCGGCGACCTGTGTTCAGGAATGAACGTGGGCCACCAGGGGTTGACAGGGGAGGAGAAGGATTGAGCGTCCTAGGGACTGCTCTCCTTCTCCATGGGGGTGACCACTGTCGGTGCACTCCTGGCCCCTAGTGGAGGCTGGGGCAGCACATTGATGTTGTTTAACATGGGTTGGGAGCAGGGTAGGCACCTGATGGGGTGCGCACATGGCAGCATACACAGCGCCGTCCCCGGCGTCACTGCATGCTCCTCTCCGAAGGGGAGGAAACCAAGGAAAACTGCTATGGGATGAAGGAGTTCAGAGGTCCTGCCCCAACCAGCCATGGCACCAGCATACTGGATGCGCTCTTGGTGGGTGGCCCCCCTGCTGACCTCACTGGGGGGCAAGCCCTAGGAGTATAGCCAGTGCCGGCTGGTAGACGTTGGGGTGACAGGGCTGAGACTCCCCCAGATTGTGAAGGCCGAGGAGCAAAAGGAGTAGAAATACAACAAAGAAATGTTGTTTTTCTGGAATTAAGGTTACTATTTGATGAATAATTTGATAAATGAATCAATATTACTTTATTGACTGATTGACTGCTCTACTTGCATTTGCTGATGAGATATATATATATATATATATATATGTACTTCTTAAGTACTGTATGTACCACATTATGTATTTTTGTCACCTGACAAAGGACCTTGGCCCAGTACACTTACCTGGTAAACAAATTAATAAAATAAACATACTATAAAATGATTATACTGGATTTTTCGTATTTCTTTAGCACTCATGTATCTGATTTCCAAGCGAGATCCTCAAAATGTTTGGTAGCTGACCAACTACAGTTGTTTTTAAAAACTACAGTTCTAATCTCTCAATTGTATTAAAATCCTTTTTATTTTTGGCAAAACCCCAGCCCTAATTCTCAGATTTTTAAATACTGTATATTCTATGCCACTAAGGTCCCATTAACATCAATTCCCCTCTGAGCCTAGAAAGCAGAAAATATATCTATGTTAAATTCTCAAAACCTATGACTTCATATGTGCTACAGTAATATTTTTTGCTTTCTATGCTACCATTTCAGTTCTATGTAGACTCACTAATGACATTAGCCCAACTTTGGACATTGGCCTTTAAGCAGTGCAGTGTACTTTGACATCATGAAAGCATTTGACCTGGTTTATCATTTGTTCCTCTGCTGAAAACTAACTTTCCTTGAGTCTCCCCTACTAACGTAAAATGGTTAAAATGGTAGAAAGCAGCATATCAAGTTAAACTCCTCTGTATCTGATTCAGCTGATATAAATGCTGGTGTTTCCCAACTGTCATTATTGGGTCACTTTCTGTTTTTATGTTATATTAACTGTCTCCTTGATGTTGATAGCCCTTGCAACACATTGATGTAAGCTGGTGATCTGGTCCTATATCACTGTGCTGCTGATATCATTGAGATACGGATGACTAATATTTCTGAGATGCAGATGAATCTTATTAACTGATTTGTCTACATTCAGTCATGGTTGACTGACAACAAACTACTTTCAACCTGCAGAAAGCTGACGGCAATTCTGTTTGATTCCAGTTATAAACTTTAGCCAGGCACAGCTCATCTCTCCCCTGTTCTGTACTGATGCTTCCCAACTGAAAGAAGTCAACAGTTTCAAATACTTGGGGAGCACTCTAGGCCATTCATTGGGATTTCTCCCTTCCTTTTGCGTCAGTACGTTGCCTGGTACCCATACCCAAGGGCTCCACAGTTAACGGGCCGGTGGTCCAGTCGACGTCAGTATCTCAGTCGATTCGAACAGTGTTGTTCAATGTCAGGTCCATTAAAAACAAGACGGCTATAATAGCCGCTCTTGTTGGATCATCGGACCTGGCTTGCATAACTGAGACCTGGCTGGATGAAAATGCTAGTCCCATTTTGGAGTCAGTGATTCCAGCGGGATTCTAGGTGATACACTATTTGAGGTTGGATCACAGGGGCGGGGGGTGTAGTAATCTGTTTTACATTGGGATTGGGCCTTGTAGATGTGTCAGTTGGGGAGACCAGATCCTTTAAGTGCACGGTGGTCACAGGTGTGGAGTGCAGGATTCTTTTTGTCTACCGTCCACCCAGGGGTGAGAAGCAGTTCCTGCAGGAGGTCGCAGACTTCATTTTCGACATGGTGTTGGAGTCTTCCAGGTTGATGGTGCTGGGTAACTTCAACGCTTGGGTTGATGACAAACTCTCACAGTTTGGTCCGGACTTCCTCCAACTTATGACCTCACTGGGCTTCACACAGGCAGTTGCCTCTGTGACCCATAATTTTGGTCACTCATTGGATCTGGTCTTCCTGCTGGGGATGGAGGCCTCCGACTTGGTGGTGGAATCTGTCGGGTGGTCATATCATCACACTGTAAGGTTCAATTTCCATGCTCCCCCTATAGGCCTGCCCCTGTGGAGATGGTCCGGTATTGCCCTTTGAGGAGTGTGACCCCAGACGGTCTATTGTTGATGCTGGACCTATTGGGATTACTGAGTGCAAGCATGAGTCCGGATAACCTGGTAATGGCCTATAATAAGGCTATGACAGGGGCTCTGGATGCTATTGCTCCTGTCCATGCTTGCCCTCTAACCCTCTGCCCTTGGTCCCCTTACTCTGATGGGACCTTGAGGGAGTTGCAATGAGTGAGGCTAAGGATACAGCGATGCTGCTGGAAATCAAGCCTTGATGCCAACAAACTTTTTTTTTTTTTTACTTTTACCAGGTGAGACACACTAAGCTGAAAGCTTGTTTACAGGTGCAACCTGGAAGCACAGGGAAGTTAAGTGACTTGCTCAGGGTCACACAGTATGCAAGTGGGGGCTGTGGGATTCAAACCCAGGTCTCCAGGTTTGCAGCTCAGAGCCTTAAACCACTGTGCTATACTACCTCCCTAAACTTAGATCGGTAGATCATTGTAGAGACTATCAATCGGCTATCTCTCATAAGAAAGCAGAGTTCCTGTCCAGGGAGATTGCAGCAGCTCAGAATTGACCAGCTCAACTCTTTCAAACAGTGGACAGACTGTGCAATCCAGCCTGTCTATGAGTTCAAACAGCATTTTCACAGGAAAAGTGTGATGAGTTTGCTCGCTTCTTTGCTGATAAGGTGGTCGACATCAGGTCTGAGATTTGACTGGCTCACTCTATGAGGGGTAGTGGCAGTCAGTGTGAAGTTGCTCCTCTATTTTGTTGGGCCAGTTTCAACCGGCTGGAGATTGTGCGGATTGCTCAGTGCATGCGGCCGACCTACTGCAGTTTGGATCAGGGCCCAACTCACCTCTTAATGGGATGTCTTGATGTCATCAGCCCAGTCCTTGCAGAGACAGTCTGGAGTCTGTCAGAGTCAGGTGAGTTTCCGGACTCCCTGAATAAGGTGGTGGTGATGCTGCTCCTTAAGAAACCCTCTCTCGACCCAATCTGCCCTGCCAACTACAGACCAGTCTCTAACCTCCCTTTTGTGGGTAAGGTTATTGAGAAGGTGGTCGTGTTGCAACTGAAGAATCACCTTACCATCCATGAACTCTACGATCCTTTCCAGTCTGGATTTTGGAAGAGGCATAGCACCTAGTCTGCCCTTGTTCAGGTGCTCAATGATCTCCTAATAGTGAGAGATCAGAAGAGTCATTCCATCTTGGCTCTTCTTGATCTCTCTGTAGCATTTGACACTGTGGACCATGGGGTGCTGCTGGAGCGACTGTGGTTCATCTGTGGCCTGTCAGGGATGGTCCTCAGATGGTTCCAATCTTTCCTCTCTGGCAGATCTCAGAGGGTGGTGTCCGGAATTTTTTCTTCTGACTCTTTCTCACTGCCATGTGGGGCCCCGCAGGGCTCTGTGCTGTCCCCCATGTTGTTCGCAGTGTACATGCTGCCATTGGAAGCCACTCTAAGGAGGTACGGGCTGGGTTTTCACAGGTATGCAGATGATACCCAGCTGTACCTGTCCTTTGTTCCCAAGCAGGATAGTGCAGTTTTGGTGTTTAACAACTGCCTCGCTGAGATACAGGACTGGATGAATGACAGCTGGATGAAGTTGAACCCTGACAAGACTGAGGTGCTGGTAGTGGATCCTGGTCATCGGACCGGGGGACTGGCAGCTGGCAGTGCCTCCAGGCTTTGGCTCGGGGGTAGCCAGCTGCTGACCTCTGAACAGGCGCAAAATCTGGGTGTAATATTTGACAATAAGCTGATGCTTTGTTCACAAGTGTCGGCTGTTGTCAAATCCTCTTTTTACCATCTGAGGAATATTGCCCGGATTAAGCATCTTGTTCCGTCTGATGACCTTCCAACACCGATCCATGCTTTTGTGACCTCCCGCTTTGACTACTGCAACTCCCTTTACCTAGGGCTTCCAGGGGTTGATATCCACCACCTGCAGCAGGGGCAGAATGTTGCAGCCAGGTTGTTGACTGGTCATCCCGATCCAGTCATATTACTCCTGTGCTGCACAAACTGCATTGGCTGCCAGTTCAGTGATGGATCACCTTCAAGGTCGGTTTGCCAACATATAAGGCCCTACACAGTCAGGGACAGGGCTACCTGCAAAAGCTTCTGGTTCCTTAGTGCCCCCCCCCCCGACCACTCTGCTCTGCCAACAAAGGATTGCTAGAGGTTCCCAGGGTTCAGTTAAAGACATCTGGGTCCCGGGCTTTCATGTCCGGGGCCCCCACCCTGTGGAATTCTCTACCTCATCAGATACAAGAGTGCCTGACTGTGAAGAGCTTTAAAGCTGCTCTGAAAACATACTTATTTGAACTTGCTTTTTGTGATTCAGCTTAGTGATACCATCTGGTTGGGATTATTTTTTACTGTTTTTTACTGTTTTAATTGTTAAGGTACTATGGTCTTCTGGAATAGCACCTTGTTTTTTTTTTACAAATAAAGTGAATTGAATTGAATAGTATGTATATCTGTCAGCTGAAAGCTAGGCTTGGGTTACAGGGTTTGAAATAACTTCTGTTCAAAAGCATGCTTAGCAATAGCACAACTGGTGCTGCTGCCATGTCTTACCTATGGGTAGTTGGTCTAAAGTTGCACAAAAAGCAAACACTTCAAGTAGAATGTGATATAAACAGTATCTGTCACTTTGCTCTGGGCACCCCCAAGCATACTCACCATTTCCTGCTCTACACTGGGTCTAGGACTGGATAGAAATATTTCTTTTTTTGGGCTAGTCTGTGGACAAATTACTTTGATCAGGATCGCCAGGTGTGCTAGCTAACCACTTGAAATATCTTACAGCAACTTCTACTCCAAAAATGCAGATGTGCCACAAGAAAAGTCAGATTGCCATTGCTGCTGTCTCAAATATTGGATCCCCTTGCGTTCTACAGCAAGGTGTGCTCCCAATTATCTGCATTTTCAGAGGGTCCTTAAGGAATTCCTGCTCCTATCTAGTACCTGCTCCTGTATTTAATTATCTTTCACTACTGCTACCATTTGTGAAGTGAACTTGTATTGCATTGTGCACTTTATGTACTGCTGCTATCCTCTACCTCTTATACCTGAGGAGGCCACCACATTTGCTATCTGTTGTATCTAGGGTAGTCTTGGTTCTACTAAAGTTGCTGCTATGCTTACTGTGCTCTGCTTTGTGTTGCATTCGTCAACTACAGTCTATATGTAAAGAGCAACACCAAGGCATCTCTACACTTTTCATGACTAGCCTCTTGCATCCTTTGAGTAAGAAGACCAAGACACATTGTCTGTATAACTGTTTTATGTTTCACATGATTTATAACATAGCAATAAATGAAAAACTGTAAGGAAGCTAAAATAAATAAAAGGGGAGGTGATGCGGAGCAAGAGCAGAGTGGACACACTCTTATCATGCTCTTGCTGTACGGACTTTTCAAACATGTTTATAAACATAATATCAGCAATTTTGGCTGCATCATGTGTGGACAGAACCTGGGAGTATTATGGAAAAAACAAATTAGTCTCAAAGCTCCTCTAACACCTACCAGTAAGGACTGTGAATAGACTTCAGGACAGAACCCAGCCACGCGATTGGGCCAACATTGCATCACTTGTACTGGAGGCAGTGACGAGATTGTACAAACTTTGGGATAAAAAATACAATGATTGCACCACTCCACAGGAGACATGAACAGAAAATTTGACAGCCTGATAGAGAGGACTGTATCAGTTGAGACATTGATAGAGGTTTGGAAAGGTGAAATGTCTGATGTTAGACAATGGTTGGACACAGCCCAGCATGTCTCACATCACAATATGGAAAATAAATGCAGCACTTTCAAGCAAGACTTGAAGAGTTAGAAAATCAAGTAAAAAGCATGAATTGGATATTCCTAACTTTCAGAGCAGGAGTAAAGAAAGACCATTCCAAGGTGTTCTTACAAAAGTAGCTTTGAGAAGCCTTCAAGCTACAATCAGAGTAGGTCAGCATAAGTGTGGTTAAAACATGACATAATACACCCCAGATAGTAAACCTGCCAATGAATTTCTGCCCCTGCCCTCACTCGCCTTGGGGTTACTCATGGCATTGGGTCCTGGATTCTGATCCCGGATTTGCCATGGCAACATGGCCTGATTCTGCATGACGGTGCTACAGCAATGGGGTCAGAAGCAGTAATCCAGTACAAGGGTTTACAGGCAGACTAGATGGGCCAAATGGTCCTTATCTGCCAACAATTTCTATGTTTCAATTTTTTCCCCTAATATAAGCTGCAATATATTGGTGAAATAGACAAAGGAGGAAGTAGTTTGATGGTGTGCAGGTGCTGAGAGAGGATGACATTTCTCAGTTCTTTGCATTCACTACTGCCTCAGAGTGGTACGCGATGGCAAGGTTTACATACTTAATGACTCACAGGAAGTCAGGAAGTAAACTACTAAGTTTACCAAAAATCAGAGAAGATGCATCTAGTACTGCGAGTCAGACAAAGAGGACTGAACTTAGACTCAAAGCAAACCTTCAATTAAACATCACCCAGTATGCAGACCAGCTTTTAGGCAAAAAAGCATCCAGAAACAAAATCCTATCTCCATTGTTGATTTAATAAACCTATAAACCTAATGAACAGTAGAAAACTCATCATCCTTGGCAGTAAATAATAATCTTTGAGGCTTTAATCAACCACAAATGCAGCATCACATACTACCTGGACTGATGTGCACAAACCTTAATACCTGTCTTCATAACTTCTCACTCTGATGACTATAACTGCTTGTGCATGGAACTGCGAAACTGTCACCTGCCCAAGCCCTTTGTACTGTACAGTACTCCAATGCCCACCTATTCAACCATTAAGACAAGCAACTTTTTATCTGCACTCACCATCCAAGCCTGCTCAGTTAGGGGTCACACCTTAAGTCACTCTTTTCCCAAACTTTGGAATAGCCTAACCAGTAAACATTTACCACTGATTTGCAGGGCCACTGTAAATCCCAGTTTAAGATTGCCCCTCTTTCCCTACCATTTAACAGAAAATGTCATACCTCCTTTCTCATAGCCCCTCTATGTTCCTTTTACTGGCAACCCTAAAGATAGATAAGGCCCCGGGCCAGATGGGTTGCATCCAAAGGCACTCAAGGAACTGGCAAGGGAACTAACTGAACCCCTGAAGGAGCTATTCAATAGCACAATTCAGACAGGGGTACTTCCAAAAGACTGGAGGGTAGCAGATGCAGTCCTTCTCCATAAGGGGGGGACAAGGAGCAACCAGGTAACTGTAGACCTGTCAATCTTACCTATATTGTGGGTAAAACTAATTGAGACACTTATAAAATACCTGAAGCGCGCAATGGGCTCCAAAATAGTAAACAGCACTGGTTTGTGGCTGGAAAATCTTGTCAAATCAACTTGACAGTATTCTTTGACTGGGTAATGAGGGTAGTATATAAGGGCCATGCTATGGATTTATTCTACTTTGATTTCAGCAAGGTTTTTGACTCGGTGTCTCACATAAGGTTACTGAAGAAGCTAGAGGATCTTGTTACAGTGAAAGACACAGTTAGATGCATGAGAGACCGGCTGAAAGAAAGACAGCAGAGGATTGTGGTTAATGGAGTCAAATTAGAAAAGAAGGAGGTCACCAGTGGGTTGCCACAAGGATCGGTCCTGGGTCCAGTCCTTTTCAATACGTTCATAAGCGACATAGGAGAAGGAATCCAGGGCAAGATGAGTTTCCAGACGGCATTAAGCTCTGTGGCAGGGTAGACAGTCAGAAGTAGATTAGGGAAATGAAGAGCACCTGAAAATAGTCACTTTTGTGTCTAGTGTACTTACCTGGTTATCAAACTTGCAAAAGCTAGAGAGGTGGCCAAAAGTTTGACAGTTGAAATTCAATGCCAAAAGTGAAAGGTGGTGCACATAGCCCTTACAGAAATAATTATATGAAATGTTTTCATGCTGCACACATAGAACTATCCCAAGTGATATGCATGCTGCAAGTATGATTTAAATGTTAAATTGGAACCGATTGCATGCATAAGGCATTCGTGCAGCAAGCAAGTGTGGAAACCATGATTTTTCTGTTAAATTGGGAAAGACTGCATGCACGTGACATGCATGCAATAAAGCAAGTGGTCACTGATAACTCCACACATAAAAGTTAAGTGACTTGCTCAGGATCAAACTATACACACACGTGGGAGCTGATGAGATTCAAATCCCTGTCTTCATGCCTCCAAGCTTGCAATTCAGTGCCTTTAACCATTAAGCCATACTGTCTGCACACATATGGCTCACCTGTACTTCAATACATACTGAATCTGAATACATCTGCATGCATGCAACATGCTTGCAAGTTGTAGCCAATGTATGCTTTTCAGTTTTCTTCTCTCCCTCATCTCATTTTCACAGTTAAACTGTAGCACACATACCAATGGAAACACATGTTTTTCCCACCCCAATACACAAACTTACCCACAAAACCACTTAATTATTTCTGTCTGGCCTGTACTTCTACTATTTTTTCTGCATAGTTTTGAATGCTTCCACGCAGACAGATTTTAAGGTGCAAATACAAACGTAGCAATAACGTGACACACACACACACACACACCCAGATGGCCAGTTCCCCGCCTCCTCCCCATGCACACACACTGCAGCAGATATGGCCATGTTGCTACAGACAATCCACCAAGTATAGATATAAAGTAAAAAGTCTCTTACTTGAGTATGGGGGAGCCAGAGGCAGAAGTCTTTAAGAGATCGTGTCCATGGGTCAGAGTGCTGGGGCGTATCCCCTTGAAATGAATGCAGTAATTTTCTATTACTATTTTATACATTATAACATTGAGTTGGAGAATAATGAAGGCCACTGTTCTACTAACAAGGCCCTTGTTAGTCAAGCATTGGCCTTCATTAATCTCAAACTCTCCATCAATAATGTATAAAATAGTAATTAAAAAATACCTCATTTATTTCAATGGTGTACACCCCTGCAGTCTCCTTTGCACTTTGTCATAATGTGCCTGAGCTTGGGGATGTGGAGGTCAGCTTCATGGGGGAAGGGGAGAGCATAAGCCTGACTATAGTGGGGCTCCAATAGTCTGTGCATACCATACTGCTTAACTGTCCATGAATGCAAGGGACAGTTCTAGAATGTCTGTAACATCTCTAAAAGGTACAACTAATTTGGTTTGACTGAAACTTGATATGCAAATCAGGAAAAATTCAAATATATAGGGTTCATCTGTATATACCCCGAAGCAATGCATCACATTTGGGCTTAAACCAACCCAGTAACTAACCAATTTTGTTTCCCAGCTGAAGTTGCCCCCCCCAAAAAAAGAACTTTGTCCCAATTTTTCTCCCTGATGCCATTCCATTCAATACCCATCCTCTATGGATCATGAAGCCACCCAAAGGTGAAGAAACATGAAAAATACATCAATATTTCAGTCATTCCTCCTTCCCTAATCCTCCTGTAAAAAAAAAAATTTACTTTTACTTACCAGGACATATGGCCAGAACCTGCAGCCTGGCATAATGTGCCACCAACCCAGTTTTTAGTCTGCTCCCCCTCTCTCCTCCACCAGAAGCTGGATGCTAGAACTGACCATCACAGGTCCCCAACGTGGTCCATGACCAAGTCACCTCGCCATACAAATCCACTCAATCTGGGTTGCTTCCTTGTTGCATGGCTGCTGCCATACTACACTGATTAAGGCTTATGAAGGCCACCCACACCACTATCACCACTGCTGCTAAGCCTAGCTTGCTGCCGTTGGGGTCTGTGCTGTTTTTTTGTAATGCAAGTCTAGTAGAGTAAGTAAGTAGGTAGCCTAGTCTTGAGTTAGCGTCTAGCTCACCTTCTGCCCCTTCAGTCACCAGGGGAAATGGAGATTCACTAAGAGCAGAACAACAACATTATGCTGCCACAACACTGCTGTTGAGAATTCAATGCTCACTGACTCCTCCAAGCTGTAGTATTCAGCCTGTCTACTCCAGACAGTGTTGAACTTGCAAGGCTCATGCACTCTTTCTTGGCTGAACTCAGCCATATCACATGTGATTGTGCCACTGCTAATAGGTGGACAGAGAGGACAACACAGTACAGACACAGTCATGTCTGGAGAGTACCTGCAGCGTGAGCACACACAGGCCAGGTGGGCATATATTGTGCAAAAGATTAAATCAAAATTTAAAGCCATTACTGCCATACCATAAGAACCTAGGCACAAATATGGGGGGGGGGGGGTGGCAACTGCACCTCTCTGCCCTACTTTAATGGCACACCTGCTTTATTGTAGAAATTCATTCTCAGGTGCTAATACAATGGTTTTCACTGTGTTCTGGGGCACCGTATCTCCATGTTTTATGATGTGTCTTGATCGTCATGTGGTTTACTATCCCTTACTATCACTCATTTTGAGTGTCCCATGTCCCTCATTTCAGTGACAAAATATGAGTTATGGTGCATGCTTCCAAGATCCTACTCAGCACAAAGAGTGCAGAGCATGGCCATGGTGTATATGCTCAGTACAGAATGACAAACGAAAAGTAAGTGAGAGAAAACAGTCATAGAGAAACACCTTTGTAGCACTAAATATGCATAAGGGATTTGCATGGTCCAAAACAAAAAGGATAGGCTTCACAACAAAGAGGCCCCTCTTCATACATTTGGAAAGTTGGATGGTGACTGGTTACATCCTAGGCATTTAATGCAATAAGCAAACAGTACTTTACTGATTAATGGCGATTTAATGACAAAAATCAAAAGCCATTAAACAACTTGCAAAAGGATTAGAATTAATGAGTTTACCTAATTGTATGGGAATTCAAATAAAAATGTATTTTAATAACTAACGGCTAGCAGTAGTATAACAAATAGAAACTGATGTGTTTTTAGATGAGATTTGCACCAGCTTGGCCACTGCACACATGGCAAGCATGAAGCATGTGAACCTGATGTGATGTTTAAATGATATTCACACTAACTTAACTGCTGCACTCATGTCAAGCATGCAACACGTGAACCTGATGTAATTTTTAGAAGATGTTCACACCAGCTTACCTGCTATGCACATGTCGAGCTTACAGCATGCAAACCTGATTTGCCTTTTAGACCTGGTTTGCATATGTTCACTTAGTGTATTCGAACCACATGCAAACATTGCACAATTAAGCATGTGGCATGCACTCTGCATGTACACAGCACTTAAATTTCTGTAAGGGAGGGAACAAGAACCCAAGGACACAGTACTAGATGGGGGGGATAAATCTGTGCATGACCTCCACGGAAAGAGACCTAGGGGTTCATCATCAGTGACTCCCTAAATCAATCAAACCAGTGTAACAAGGCCTACAATAAGGCAAACAGGATGCTTGGGTATATATTAAGGGGTACTGATAGCAGAAGGAAGGAGATATTACTACAGTACCTCTGTACAGATCACTGATGATGCCCCACTTAGAGTACTGTGCCCAATTCAGTGGTCCTCACCTAAGGAAAGATAAGGACAGGCTGGAGACAGTGCAATGTAGCATGACCAAAATGATTTAGGGGGCAGCAGGGCAGATCTTATGAGGACTGATACAAGGCACTGAGCATGTACTCACTGGAGGTGACAAGAGAGGGGAGATATGATAGAGATCTTCAAGTTCCTGAAAGGAATGAAAAAGGTAAACTGCGTGGAACTATTTAGCATATGTAGCGGATTAAGAACATGAGAGCATGAGTGGAAACTGAGGGGGAGGGATTCAAGAGGTAAATGAGAAAGTTTTATTTTACAGAAGGGGTGGTGAAGACATGGAACAGCTGATGTGGTGGGAGCCAAAACTATCAATGGTTTCAAACACAGCTGGGACAGAGTGAAGGGTTTAGTGGTTACTCAGGGTGATAGCAGTAGGGCAGGGAGCACAGGTGTGAATGGTGTGGGTTAGAAACCTATATGGCAGGTCCTGGGTTTATGGGCAGATAGGCTGGACCAGTGGTCTTTTTCTGCCATCATTGTTTATGTTTCCATGTGTGTAAGGGAAGTTGCAAGGGATGGAGTGACAGCTTTAATTGTTAAGCACCTACTTAGTACAGCTCTTAAAGCAAAACTGAGGCTTGTTTCCACTAAATGTAGTGGAATGAGATTACTCACTCTATTATTGGAGACTACACATTCCAGCTGTGCAAAGAAATTGAACTTGAACTGTACATAATGGCTCAGTATAGCAGTGAGCCCTCTATTCTAAGCATAGCACAGCAACTAGGTGTTGAACACAAGAAAAAAACAGTATCTGAAAATAAACACCATCTAAATAGGAGCTGCTGCAAATGACGGAGCCCTACAACGCAAAGTAATTGTAAAAGCAGGGACCTCTGCTGGTGAACATTTTAACTGCAATGTATAAAAGTCAGAGGAGCCCTCTAACCTTTCATTCAACCGAGAGGTTAGATGTGCTGTATTCTGGCCTAAAGGTCTCACGAATGACTCACAACAAGAGCTTGAAAATTATCTGTACTGCAGAATGATGCGACGTTAGGCAGATCATAACCCTGGGACTCCTTTTACCTTGACCCTACTCAAGTTAAAGAGCAAAAATAGCAGGCAGAAAATGCTAGTAATATATGGAAATAGTCCCTTAATATTTATTTTTTAATTTCTGTAGTATTTTTCTTTTTAGATGGTTATCTGCATAATAGTATTGGGTGCGATATGAAAAGCAATGCTTCACCTGAAAGCAGATGTAATCCCTCTTCAGGGGCTTACCATAATTGCCCCTATGTCCTCCAGGGCTTCCTGTTTCCTTCTGCTGCTGCTGGTGTCCCGTTGTATCCCCTGCCACAGCACGAATCGTCTGGTGCTCCAAGTCCCCCCGCCCCCAAGCAGACCATACTTATTTTAGCCCAGTTCAGGCTTAAACTTCAAAATTGCAATCCCCTGCTATTGAAAGTGCATCTTGATGCGAGCGGGGATCACGCAAGCATAAGTGGCACCTTTGATGTGCCAACCACTAAGTTTGTGGTTGGCCAACAAGGAATTTTGCGGTCCTGGTGCTCCTTCTTAGTTTATTGGGGGCTGATGAACTAAAGAATGTGGCAGAGAAGCCACTTGGGGCTAAAAATAAAGGAGTTTGTCATGGGGCAAAAAGCTGGGCTAATGAATATTCAGGAGCCCTAATTAATACTCATAAGCTGCTGCCTGCCACCTTGGGGGGCAGTATTTCAGTGGGAACAACAGCAAAAGTACAAAGGCTACATATATAAGAGCAGGCTAGTTTTGAAGGGAATTGATGGGGCTATCTGTCAAGGGGAAAATTATAAGTAAATAACTTTATTCCTGGCTGCAACAGAACTCTGAATTTGTGGGGCTGCATAAACTAAATGGAATCTTTTACAGCAGCCACCTTTTTGGGAGTCCAGTAACCAATCACGAGCCTGGATTTCAGCCACAGACTCATAGGACTGTACCACAAGCTTAAGGGGGGATAATCAGGGATGAATTCCTGGTACCAAAGATCCAGCTAATTAAAAGACAGAAACTGTGATTGACAGCTGAGGCTGCCAATTGGACTGCTGGAACTCTGCCCTTTATTCAAGAGGGACTCTTAAATGAGAGATTCAGCTTGAGACATCGAGGAGAGAGGAGCCTGTGTGGCTCTGTCCTGCTTTTTCACAGGGGAGGCCTGTATTGCCTCCTGTGAGTAATCATCTGGTCCAAAAGAGGATCAGAACTTGGAACTGCCTGGAGGCATGTTGACGTCAGTTCCATTGTTCTGCAGCTGAGTGCGTCATCGAGGAGCTGCCCGCTGAGCAGAATGGCGCTGAATTTAAACCTTCGTATCTGGCATTTTTAGTGCTTCTGCTTTCTTTATCTTGTAACTAAGGCATTTGGGACATGAATGCAAATATTATTTAGTCCTTTTGGCTCAAGGGATGGTTTGTTTAACATAAAGAAGAAAACCTGCTTGTAGTGTTGAATCAAACTGTGACTTTAGTTGCATTATATGGGCCTTTGCTGTTTAACATTCAGTTTTTTGCTCGGCATGAAGTAATTAATGGTTCAATGATAATCATGCAGATGTTTTTGTTAAGTATGAGGAATTATTAAGATTTGCTGAGATGTCATAGTGGCACTGGGTTTTGGTGCTAAACTTTTTTTTTTTGCTGTTGTCTTTATGTCTGTAGCCTCAACGTGGAAAGTAGCACAGTTAAGCTCTTTGTTCTTTTTTTAGCAGCTATGCTTGAATGGGACTTTCACAGAAATGCCTTCCTGTGCCTGTATTAGGTAGGTCTAAATCAATACTGTGAGTGAAAGAAATAACCCAACAGGGAACTAAAACTAATATACAAGATACTGGTAAGTATGCTTCCATTATTGTTGAGACAGAGACAGAAACAGCTAAACATAACACACCTATGGCAAACTTAAAAGAATTCAGGTTTAAAGCTTGTGCTGCTCCCCTTTCACCCCTTCAAGAAACACCTGAAAGACTGCATACTGTGCTGAATCCTTCAGGAAAAATTTCCTTTTTTTTAAACATAAGGTCTCGGAAGAGGAGGGGAGTGGACAAAATATGTTTGTACAAAAAGTAGTAGAGCATAGCTCAGAAGCAACTACAAGTGTAGTTAATAAATATCAATTGGAAACACAGACAGAAGGCAGTAGCAATGCTTGTAAAGAGGGCTTTACAGAGAAATCTGTGGCTTTGGAAAGAACTGTGACTGAAAAAGAAATTCAGCAAAAAATTGGGGAACAAAGCGTATACCCTGTGCATAGCCCTCAGGAGGATCTCTTGGGAATTAAAAAAGAGATGGTGAATTTAAAAGAAGACGTGCTAATAGCTTTTAATGAAATAAGCACCTCTATTAAAGAAGTTTCATTTTCAGTTAACTCTTTCTCAGAAAATCTAACAAATTTATCAATAAGAACTCAAGAACTGGAGAGTAGAGTTTAACAGGTCGAGGATATAAAAGGCCCAATTTTGAAAATGCAGTCACTACATGATCAGCAAATACAGAAGCTGATCCAAAAAGTGGCTGACTTAGAGGATCACTCAAGGAGAAATAATTTAGGAATTAAACATCTGCCAGAAGGCACAAAAGGAAAAGGAGACCCACTTTCTTTTTGTGAAAAAATGATAACAGAATCTATGGGGCGTCAATTTCCTGATCAAAAAATTTCATTAGATAGTGCACATTGAACAGGTTCATGCTTCAGTAATAATGAACAGAACTATCCAAGATCTATATTAATTAAACCACATATATTTCAAGATCAAGAAGCAATATTGAAAAAGCTCATGTGGAAAAAGGTCTGAAATATCAGAACTGCAATTTTAGTGTTTTCCAGGACTTATCTACTGAGACTGTAATGAAACGAAAGCTATTCAATCCAGTAAAAAAAAAAAAAATTGTATGAACGTGGTATTACAGTAGTAGCCACAGACATTGCCAGCTATTTCCAGCTATTTTGTGAAATTTCTAAAGAGCTTCTCTCTGCTGCTCCTACTGTGGTAATGCAGAAAGTAGGAGATTTCTCTAGAAATATCACAGAAATGTTGGGAAATAGCTGGCAATGTCTGTGGCTACTACTGTAGGTTCACAATGATATACCCGGCAAAACTGCGCTTTGTGAGTAGTGGCAAATTGATAACATTTGATGATTTTGAAGATTCAGAGGAAGCTTTTGAAAAACAGTATGGCTCGATATGTCCACAGTCTTGCCCACATGCATCTAGACCCCAACCTTATTAATGAATGGCAAACACTAAAACTATAACTTTGTACCTGAGCTAAAAGAAATGGGAATATTTATATAAAGGTTTTTAGTTTTAAGATGTATTGAGGCATTGAACGGTGAGGAGAAGGAAACAAATAAATAAATAAATAATAAAAGGAAAGGAACAGGGAAATCCAGAAGAGAGTTGCAAATAGAAGTTGTAATATAAAAGTAAATGACTGGGGGCAGCTTTAAGCACAAGAGGTGAATTAAGGTTCACCTCTGCTAAAAATGGGGGCAAGGAGAAAATATTTTTCTCCATGAGTAATTGTTGGATATTTAGGGTGTTAGTATTTGGTGGAGGAGAGCATAATAATATGATTAATTTTGTGATGAATCGTTTTGTGGATTTGGGCTTGGGTAATTGGCTGCTGAGGATGAAATAAAAATTTAAATTAGTTTTTCTTTTCTGTGAATGTTAAATCCATTAATATTGGTGACATGGAATGTCAAGGGGCTGTGACAGCATTCAAAAATGGTTAAAGTGGTTAATTATTTAAACAATAAACAAATTGCATAATGCTACAGGAGACACATTTTCTAGATAAAGAATTTCAGTGGTTTCAAAACAGATGGGGTTTAGGTTTCTATTCCCCCTTTGTTTCTAATTCTAGAGGTGTGGCAATTTTTTTTCATAAACCATTATTGAAACCAACTATTGTTAAAAAGAATATAGATCAATCTGGTAGATATGTGATCCTAGAAGTGGCACTGGAGGGCCAGAGTTTTACTTTGGCTACAATTTATGGTCCAAGCAATAACAATCTTACTTTTATTTAGATTTTTTTCTATTACTATCTACTTATAAAAACCCCTATATAA
Source organism: Neoceratodus forsteri (assembly GCA_016271365.2). Taxonomy (NCBI): domain Eukaryota; kingdom Metazoa; phylum Chordata; order Ceratodontiformes; family Ceratodontidae; genus Neoceratodus; species Neoceratodus forsteri. The sequence goes on along the minus strand of CM028136.1, from coordinate 405,360,028 downwards.
TTGGTGGGGATTACAATTTCACTTTGAGTAAATTAGATAGATCCTCTATAGATGTACATAGCTTCAAATCATCTATAAAGGTCATAACAATTTTTATGTCCGACCTTAAATTGTACGATCCATGGACATTCAGAAATCCAGATTAAAAAAATATTATTTTTCTCAACTAGTTGTCAATCATATTTTCGAATAGACTTTTTTTTGTTATCAAAAACATTAAAATATGCTATTCAAAAAGTATACTATCCTGGTATCATTATCTCAGACCACTCTCCCTGTATTGTTATATTAGATGGGATAAAAACATATCAAAGTACTATAAATTGGAGGATGGATATTATATTATTTAAATACCCTTTGAATGATACAACATTGGAACAGGAGATTACAGATTTTTTGTCAGGAATTCAGAACAAGGAGTTAATACAATTACAATATGGGAAACTTTTAAAGCCTGGTTACACGGCTTATTACAAAACTTACAAGGTAAAAGGAAAAAAACCTGGGCCCAGCAGCAGAATTCTCTGGAAAAAGAAAGACGGATTTTGGAACAATTACATTCAAATACTTTAGATAAGAATGTTTATAATACTCTTATACAAAACAAATAGCGTATAATATTTTATTAACAGATATTGCAGAAAAATAAATCTTAAAAACTAGGGCATATTATTATGTTACTACAGATAAGCCTTTAAAATTATTGGCATGGCAATAGAAAAAAGATCAAGAAAAAAATAATATAATTGGTATAAAAGATAAAAGTGGAACATTAAATACTAATCCGGAAGCAAGTAATAATATATTTGTGGAGTTTTTAAAACTCTGTACACTACGCAAACTACGGATGGAATGGAGAATTATAGTACATGCTTTAATAAAGTGGTATAAAAAAATAGAGGCAAAACAAAGAGATATGCTGGAGAATCCAATTTCATCATTAGAGGTTATGAGCGCTATAGAGAATCTTAAGAAAAGTAAGGCCCCTGGACCTGATGGATTCCAAGCTGAATTCCATAAAAAAAATATAAAGTATTATCAACACCAATACTGACATCTCTGTTTAATTGAGTCCATCAGCAAGGTCAGGCACCTATTTCTTTCTATCAAGCCCAGATTCATTTGTTTCTAAAACAAGGTAAGGACCCTGAACAATGCCATTCATATAGACCTATCTCATTATTAAATGTTGATTATAAAATACTGGCTAACATATTGGCAATGAGATTAGAAACAACCTTACCAGATCTGATTAATTATCAGAATGGCTTTGTTCAGGGTAGGAAAATAGCTGAAAATATAAGAAGAACTTTAAATGTAATATTAGAAACAAATATAAAAGATACAATTTTATTTACAGTTGACACTGAGAAAGCGTTTGATCGACTTGAATGGAATTTCATTTTTTCTACCTTTCACAATATGAAGTTTGGTGAAAATTTTATAAAATGGATTAAAATACTGTTCAAACAACTACAAGCTCAAATTAAAACAAATAATCTCATCTTATCTAGCTTTCATATGACATGAGGTACCAGACAGGGATGCCCTATTTCACCTCTGATTTTTGTTTTAACAATAGAATCATTGGCAGAAGCAATAAGAATAAACCCTAATATTAATGGGCTTACATTTTACCATAAAGAGCATAAAATAAATATTTTTACTAATGATGCCTTATTATATTTCTCAAATTATGAAAAATCTTTAAAAGGATTTATGAAAGTTTCAGAGGATTATGGTAAGATCTCCGGGTATAAAATAAATCTACAAAAATCATTAATTTTTAATCCATCTCAAAATTCTAAAATGAAGTTACCCATAGACTACCTTTGTCAAGTGACTGATGTATTTAGATATTTAGGGGTTACAATTACGAACAATATGGATAGGTTGTACATATTGAATCTGGAGCATCAATTGGCAGAACTTAAGGAAGAACTGGATCATTGGATTTCTATCCCATTAACCTTGATCGGTAGAGTAAACATTATACATATGCAGACTTTACCTAAAATATTGTATATATTTCAGGTGCTTCCAATTAGTGTGCCGATGGACTATTTAAAAAAACTTAGAAGGATGGTAACCAACTTTATCTGGGCCAAAAAAAGCCCAAGGATATCAAACATTAAATTAACTCAATCTAAGGAGGAGGCAGGTTTGGCATTACCTGATTTTATAAATATTATCTTGCTGCACAAATAGCCGTAATTTGGAATTAGCAAAATTTTGATACATATTATTCCATGTCAACAGATATGGAATCCAGTCTAATGGACTATAACACTTTAATGAATGTCCTATTTTCTGGGTTATATAAAGACGTTAAGAACAGTTGTAAAAATAATAGTCCAATGTATGTAACTATTAAAAGCTGGTACGAAGCTCATAAATTACTCAACTTTAAAAAGGGTATTACACAGTTTGCTCCAATTTACAATAATTATTATTTCCCACCATCGGTGAGGGATGAATCTTATAAAATTTGGTGAAATAAAGGCCTAAATCAGTTTGGGGATTTGTTTGAAGAAGATCATTTTAAATCTTTTGGCCAATTACAATTGCAATATAATCTAGAGGATAAACAGTATTATAAATATTTACAATGTAAAAGTTTTATAACAAAAATTAATGGGAGTTTGAAACTCAATACTACACCAATATTAGATATGTTTCAAAAAATATAAAATTAATAAGAAATTAATCTCAAAGATATACACTGTTTTGTTACCTTCAAAAGCTCAAGATATATTGGTATTAAAGCAAAAATGGGAGAGAGAGAGATCTGGGGATAGTGTTTACAGAAGAAATCTGGACCGTTATTAAAAATTTACCTGTTCAGAATATTGAATCAGTTAAAGTTCAACAGATTCAATATAATACTATACAACGTACATATTTTACCCCTTATAAATTGCATACAATGAATCCAGAAGTTGTTGATAGGTGTACCAGATGTTCATTTACATCTAGTACATTGATTCATATGATTTATGAATGTCCACATCTTTCAAAGTTTTGGTTAAAAAATATTTGAGATCTTGAGTAAAACTATGAATAGACAGCTTAATATTTAATCTATGTCTATTCTGTTTGCAATATTTCCAATAAGTATGGACATAGATCAATTTCAGCAGAATTTTCTGATAGCTATGATTCAGGCAAGGAAATGTATTTTAACTAAATGGAAGGACTCTGACCCACCAGTGGTAACTACATGGGTACATTTCATGATAGATGTAATGAAGCTAGAAATGATACAATACTTGAAACTGTGAAAGAGAAATGAATATGAAAAGATATGGCAGTCTTTTGACACCATGGAAACCAGAAAGGAGTTGTTCACTGAAGGGAAAGAAAAAAAAGAGAGAAATCTAATTTTTTTTTAGAGAATAGAAAATGATGATGGAAATATTTAGTAAATATATTATAAATATGATATATAAATAATTAATAATATAGATGAAAATGATTAATAGGGCAATAGTGGTCACCCGCCCCATGTCATACTAGTGAGGGATGGTAGGGTAGTGTAGGAGGCTACGATGAAGGACTAGTCCGACGAATATAATAGTTGGAAAATGTACATTTCCTTAACCTAATAGTTTACTGAACCTCATATATATATATATATATATATATACACATATAAAAAAAGGAACTTAGAGCTGCCTGCCAGCAGACCAGAAAAGGTTGCTCAGCAAGTCAGCTGAGATTTCAACTGGCCACAAACCGAAGAGGTTTGATGTTTCTTCAGCTAGATGTGCTGAAGCCTACCACATGTGTGGAGACATTGAACCAGGGACTCCCATGGCAAAATTCAGAAGCCATTCCAGTCAGGAGAGACTTGTCCTTTCAAAGCGCAGCTGGAGGGTTCACCAGCATGCAGAGCAAACTTAACCTTAAAAGAGACATCTTTTTCCTCTGGGCCTATGCCACCGACAGCGGGCCAGACTGTCTATGTACCATCTTCAGCATTGCGTCGAGAGACCAGACTTGGGGAGTCAGCCCCTGCACAGCAATCAGTCTCAGGTTGTGATCACCTACAGGGAAAGGCTGTGAAGAGGAGGTGAGTCGTGTCGGCCCAGGTCCCCACCAGATTCCAGATGGAGCACAAGATCTTCATTTCATCAGGCTTGCCATCTATCACATTGGGTACAATGAGTAAAACCTGGGTAGCTCCCTGCAATGAATCCTCAATTGTTTAATGGTACCATCCAATTCTGTTTGCCAGTTTAATGTGCTTAAAAGTGACTGGGCCATCCGGCCCAGGATACACATGGTTCACATGGTAGAGGCTTCTACTAGGGAATTAATGCATGGTTGGGGGGGTTGGTGCACAAGGCGGAGTGCTCCAACCACCCAACTACTGTATGCATTAATTATCTAGTAGAAGTCTCCTTTCAGGTGGCTTAATGCGCTTGTAACATGGCACGCATTGGGAAATGAAGTATATAGAGAAAAAACTGTCAAATTTATATATATAAGAATACAACAAAGACACATTCTGAGATAAACAGAAGAATTATACTTTTCACATAAACCATATTTATTTATATGGTGGTATGTATTTTTGTAGAAATATCACAATGTGGTCTACTTTCAGAGAAGTGTCTGAACAGTATAATAACATATTTGAAGCTCTGAAATATGTGCAGTAAACACTTAATTTTTTACTCGACAAATAGGTGTTTCCAGGCTTTGCTATGCATTATGGGATGCAATTCGCATTTATTAGCATACTACCTTGCAGTTTTACCTTGAAACATGATAGACTTAGACAAACAGTAACTGTTTTAACTCTACTCTGCACTAAATATGTGCATCTAGCTTTTAACAAATTCTAATCTTTTTTTTGTTTTTACATTTTCAACATGGAGAAAGCGGCTAATGTTCAGCAGTTGGTGTGACTGGACACAGGACTTCCCAGGTTCATTCTATTCTTTCTTTGTTAGTCAGTGAGTTATAATTAAAATGGACAGGTCAAGTAATGGTGAAGTGGCTGAGATTGAAGGGATTTGAGGTGCACGTAGAAGTGGCAGAATATGTTGCTGCAGGCAGTGATTTAGCAACTGTTTCTGCTTTCTCTTGTCTTGGTGCTGCGCTTGTATCTGTGAAAGCTGCTGTGTGGGAGTTCTTTGCTTCTCTTTGAGACAGGCTACTCTACGGGGAATGCAGGAGACAGTGCTATTTCCATGTTCGGTGTCTTACATTGATTTCATTTTCTAGGACAGAGGCTTAAATGTGCAAGAAGTCCAAGTTCAGCCAGATGAATGGGTGGAAAAGGCACAGTGCACTATTTATATAGTGTGTGGTGTCAACATTAATGTGGCTTGCACTGGTACTACAGTAGTGAGCGGTACTATGCACTCCACATTTACTGCAGCAGTACTACACTAGCAGGCATTACTAAGACAATACTACAGTGCATAAAATTATCACCATTGATGGATTCCCAGCAGCCTGGATGGTGTTAACCAAGGATGGTGAGAGTTCCTTGGAGCCAGAACCCCAACCCCTCTCCAAAAGTCTTGAAGAGAAGCTTGCCAAATGGTTACAGGCTAAGGGCTTGAAAAAGTTACTGAAGCCTCCCTTGGGGCCTGCACCAGTCCTGGCACCTGCACCAGTTCCTGTGCCCTCACCAATACTGGTACCCGCACCTAATCCTGTGCCCGCAATTAGTCATGACTCCTGCCACAGACTGCAAGTGTTTTCTGGCACCCTTCCCATGCCCCATGGGGAAGATGATTTAGAGACTTGGATGGACTATGCAACACCTCTGGTGCAAGAGTGGCAGTGTGCAGAAGCTGAAAAGCTGAAAAGTGGTAAAGGCTCATGGAAAGTTTAAGGGGTCCTGCACATGGGTCCATAAAGGTTTTGTGGTCCACAAACCCTGACGCTTTTGCCCAAGAATAACTGTCTGCTCTAGAAGGTGTCTTTGGTAATACTGAAGTTGGGGAAGATTTGGTGTGGAAATTCAAATCCACCAAGCGGTGGAAAGGTGAACGTTTGTCTGAATATGTCACTCGGATGGAAAGGGCTTTACAGAGAGTTTACAGAAAAGGTGGGGTACTGGGCAGCAACTCGAATCATGTGAGACTAGACCATATACTCAGATCTGTCAAATACTCTAGATTGCTAATCCTCCAGCTAAAGTTCCAGGATAGGACAGATGATCCCCCTACTTACTGTGCTCTAATAAAAGAACTCAGGGAGGTTGAAGGTCAGGAAGAAGTTTGGGATCCTTGTGCAGGTGTTGCTACAGTAGCTTCGGCGCTGAGAAGGCCCAGCAAGGAAGAGACTGTTGGGGATTCTTCACCATGGACAGAGATACTTAAAGAGATCAGAGAACTGAAAACTGGTGCTCTAACTGAGGCTATTGCTGATAAAGGGCAGGGCATCCCTCAGAATGCATTTTGCTACAGCAGTGGAAGTGCACACTCAGGCGCCCCCTGTAGATAGCAGCCCAAAGACTGAACTAAGTGAATTGTCTGCTATGAAGAGAGAACTGATGGAATGCAGTGTGCAAGCCCAAAAAGGACCCGTTGCTGCCAGTACCTCTGCCTGAATTCCCAACACGTATCCTTCAGGTCCCACTAACAGTGACTCCAGGCCAAATCCCGATATTCCGTCACAGCCCAGGTGGCCTAGAGAAGGTGGGTTCTGCTACAAATGTGGGAAGGATGGCCACCAGAAGAGGGAGTGCTGATCCAGAGAGGATGCAGCCAGTGTGAGAGACAGGCTGCAGAAAAACACCCAAGACAAAGTAATGCCAGTGGAGACTCATTCCAATCTCAGCACAATGCATCTGTGACAAAGGCATTTGCTCCCACTCCTGTAATGTCTGTGAAAGCCTCACTGGATTGTTTGGAGGTGGTAGGCCCCCCCAGTGGAAATTATTGTGCATGTAGATGGCATCCCGGCTTGAGCTGTCCTTGAGAAGTGGGTCTCAAATCACAATAATATTCAAGGACTGGTATGAACAATATCTGTCTGACCATCCCTTACAGCCTTTAGAGGGACTGAATCTGTGGGGCTTAAGCAAAAAGTCTTAATCCGTACCTGGGATTCTTGAGAGTGTGGCTTTCATTCCCATCTACAGTGGCAGGTGTGGATGAACCAGAAGACACCATTGCACTAGTCTGTCCACCTTCTGGTTTATACGACGGAGTTCCAGTACTCATCAGCACCAACGTTTACATGTTTGGGCACCTATCTCAATTGTGCCAAGAACATCAAAACACAAGGTCTAGAACAGCCTTATGCATCCATGCTATAGTCCAGCGGGTGTATGAAAAGCAAATGTACACAAAGAAAAACAATAAAGATGAACCTGTGGGGCTAGTGTGGAAGAAAGATCCCTCGACTCTCATTCTCCCTCCAAATGCCAAATGCAGTATTAACAGAGAGGTTCACCTGCGGAAAGATGTGACCAACTGAATTCTCATGCTGGATGCTCCAAAAGCTGGAAAGCTGCCTGAGGGGGCTCATGGTCAAACCAAGTGTGCTTCCTGTTCGTTCCCACGCCTACACCAGTTTGGTGGTGGTTCACATCCAGAATGTCACTGATAGAGATATCAAAGTCAGTCGAGGTTGCACTCTAGCCAAAGTTTTCTGCATAGATACCGCAGTCTTGCCACCCAAGTTGCAAGTGGGAGAAGATGAAGATGTATCCCCAGACCTGTTTAACTTTGGTGAGTCACCTATTCCTGAGGGGTGGAAGAAAAGATTAGCCGGAAATTGGCTGCATGATGCAAAGTATTTTCTCTGAAAAAATAGGACATTGGTTGTGTCACTATTGTGAGGCATCACATACGCCTTCATGACGAAAGGCCTTTTCGAAAAAGATCCCGCCAATTGGTCCCTGTTGATATTGATGATGTCAGATGCCACCTGCAAGAAATGCCAGCAGCTGGGATAATACAGGAGTCACACAGTCCTTATGCTTCTCCAATTGTGGTGGTTCACAAAAAGAATGGCTCAGTCAGCATGTGCCTTGACTACAGAACTTTAAATAAAAGAACTGTTCCTGACCAGTATACAATGCCCCGCATCCAAGATGCTTTGGACTGTCTAAATGGGAGCAAGTGGTTTTCTGTACTTGACCTGCGAAGTAGGTATTTTCAAATCCCAATGGCTCCAGAGGACTGTGAAAAAACTGCTTTTATTTGTCCTCTGAGTTTCTACGGGTTTCTTCACATGCTCCAAGACATATCTGGTGCACCAGCGACTTTTCAACATTTAATGGAATGAGCAGTGGGAGATATGAACTTGTGGGAACGCCTTGTTTATTTGGATGATGTCATAGTTTTTGGTAAGACCCTCAAAGATCAAGAGACCCATCTCTTCAAAGTACTGGACTGACTTGAAGAATTTGGGTTGAAATCATCGATGGGTAAATGTCAGTTTTTCCAGAGCTCAGTAAAATATGTCAGTCACATCGTGTTTTCAGAAGGAATTCAGACAGACCCTGGTAAAATGGAAGCTCTGACCTCCAGGCCAAGGCCAAACAATCTAAAAGAGCTACAGAGGTTCCTGGCCTTTTGTGGCTACTATTGCCGTTTCATCAAAGACTACACCAAGATAATACATCCATTGTTGAACGTAACCCAAGTGTATCCACCCACTCATCAAAAATTTAGAAAGAGTGCCGTTAAAGAGACTGAGAAAACATATTTCCAACCAAATGAACTTTTCAGCCAAAGATATACCTCAGACTGTGAGTCGACATTCCAACAAATCATTTATCAACTCATGCATGCACCTGTACTAGCTTATGTCAATCCATCTAAGCCCTACGTCCTCCATACCAACACTAGCCTAACTGGCCTAGGATCCGTGCTTTATCAAGAATACACAGATGGTTTGTGCCCAGTGATGTTTGCTAGCCAAAGTTTGACTCCATCAGAAAATAACTATCCTATGCACAAGTTGGAATTTCTCGATTTGAAGTAGGTCATCATGGAGCAATTCCACAAGTACTTATATGGTGCAAAGATCTTTGTAAAGACAGACAATAATCCGTTAACTTATGTTCAGACATCTGCCAAGCTAGATGCAACCAGACACCAATGGGTCTTGGCATTATCCACATATGCCTATGCAGAAGAATACAGGCCTGGCCTAAATCACATTGATGCCGATGCTCTCTCCAGGAGGCCAAATTCCTCTCAACAGTTGGTGCACATACCGGAACATTCTGTCAAGGCCCTATGTCATAAATTTGATATAGATGAAACCCCATCTCCTGAGATAGTAAACTGTTTATCTGATTGCCTAGGACCACCTGATTCCTGTTTGCCACCAGCATTCTGTAGCTTTTCAACATTAGATCAAAGTACTTTGCCTCAACTCACTCCTGCTGACATTTTAAAAGAACAACATTGTGACCCTATAATCTGACCAGTATTAAACACATTACAGAAAGGGGGAGATGTCTCAAGGATGTCTCCAAGTTGTGATCAAGTGATCAACGCACTGCCTTGTTATTCCGAGAAGGGCCTAAACTCAAGCTCAAAGAGAGATTGTTGTACAGAGAACTTACAGGTAGTCAAGGTACAGTGGTAAAGGAACAGCTAGTACTCCCTTCCAAATTCAAGAATGTGGTTTTAAAAGCTCTCCATGATCAGATGGGACATTTGGATAGTGAAAGACCTTTAGACTTGGCCCGTACACATTTTTACTAGCCCAAGATGGGTATGGACATTGAGCAATACATTAAAACTTGCAGCAGATATCTCCAGTGAAAGACACAACCTTTACGAGCAGCTCCTCTGGTTAACATAACCACCAGTGCGCTTATGGAACTCGTATGCATTGATTTCCTAAGCTTAGAGCCTGATTCCCAGAACATTAGAAATGTGCTTGTTGTCACTGATCATTTCACCAGATATGCTCAGGCCTATCCAACAAAAGATCAGAAAGCCACCACAGTCGCTAAAGTTCTAAAGGAGAAATTCTTTGTTCATTATGGTGCTCCTCAGCATATACATTCGGATCAGGGCAGAGACTTTGAGAGTCGCCTCATTAAAGAGATGTTATCTGTTTGGGGTGTTTGAAAATCCAGAACCACTCCATATCGCCCACAAGGAAACCCTCAACCTGAAAGGTTTAATAGAACATTGCTAGATATGCTTGGCACCCTGCATCCAAAAGACAAACCAAAGCGGAGCAAACAAATCAGTGCACTAGTCCATGCATATAATCGCACAAAGAATGATGCCACAGGTTTCTCCCTTTACCATCTTATGTTTGGTCATGAAGCTCGACTACTTGTTCACATCTGTTTTGGAGTTTCTTCTGATGGAGCACGTTCAGACAACTATCTGCAATACGTTCAAAAGCTGAAAGCACAACGAAACCATGCATATCAACTTGCCCACACCATGGCTGCCAAGAAAAACCTAGCAAAGTGCACCATGACAAACGGGTCAAACCTCAAGAGTTGCAAGCTGGGGACCGAGTATTAATGAGAAATCAGGGATTCCAGGGAAAACATAAACTTGCTGACAAATGGAGTCACCAGCCCTACATAGTACTCAGTAAGCTAGCTGACTTACCAGTATATAAGGTACAACTAGAAAGTGACCCCAAAACTGTAAAGACCATCCACAGAAATCCCCTTCTGTCAATTGGACAGATAATCTTAGCTACTGCACTGCCAGATTCTGCTCCCACAGGTCCTTCAATTATTGCTGATCCACAGTTGCTACCCCCTGCTACAACCAGTACTGATTCAGATGATGATGAAAGAGATTTTGGGACTGTCTTCTTTCCTTCTTTTGAACTAGCTCAAGTATTTCAAGGAAATCCTTTGTGCAACAGAGGAGACAATCCAAGTAGTCCAGTAATGCCAGGCCATCTTGACTCCTCCATTGAACCCGTACCTTCTGACAGTGACATTCAAAGTGTGAGCTCTGAAACAGCCGATTGTTTATGCCTAGTGGAACTATCAGAAATTGAAATATCGGATTCTGATCAAGAAAATGGTGGACCTATCAGTGAGCCTCCAAATGATGCTGAAACAAGTGGGCCTAATGAACTAGTTTACGTGCCAGACAATATTGTTATTCCTGCAAGTGCTAACAGTGTGTTGAATGATTCAAACTTTGTTGAAGTATCTCTCTCAGATGAACCTGAGTCTCAAGAACCCGAAAGTTCAAGTGCTACACCAAGTGCAAGTAATACCTCCAATTCTGAACCTCAGCCAAGTGCAGTCGTACCTCTTTCTTCAGAAGCTGTCTTATTGGTGGACAATGAGCCGGGAGTAGCTACCCCCGGATGCTAATGCTGAAAGATAAGTGCCAGTGCCCCTTTCACCTAGACGTTCAGACAGAGCAGTGAAACCAGTGGTTCGACTCACATATGACACACCGGGAATGCCTGTAGATTTGCCCATGAATGTAGTTCACAAAGGGGTATATGGTGCAGCAAGTTCCCTGCTCAAGCTAGTGTTCACTGCATCTCCCCAGTGATAGTTAAGCCTTCCACCCAGTATTTCAGGGGTCACCCTTACAGAGTTGAAGAAACCAGTTGAAAGATGCCTCATGTCTGCATTAACTAAACAAAGACTTATGGGTTAAAGGCAAAAGGTAAAAATGTCACTATTATGGTTATCCAGATGCAAAAAGATGTAATGATTACATACAAAATGTCATGATAAAATGGTAGATGGTTGAACTAAGTGAAGTATTTAAGAGTACTATTTAAAGTGATAGCATGCTAAACTGTATATAGTTGTTATATATCAGGCCTGATAATGTATATAGTATTTTGATATAGAACATGTCTAATAGTGTGTACAGTAAAGTGTTATTATAAGTGTTTAGTCTATTATGGTTTAGGCATGGATGCCAAGCTTTTCAGGCAGGAGCGATATAATCCCCTCTTCAACTACCTTAATTGCCCCCATGTCCTCCGGGGCTTCCTGTTTCCTCCCACTGCTGCTGGCTTCCCGTTGTTTCCCCTGCCACAGCCCAAATCCTCTGGTGCCCCAAGATCCCCCAAAGCAGCACATACTTATTTTAGCAAAATTTGGGCATAAACTTGAAAATCGCAATCCCCCGTTATTGAAAGTGCACCTCGGTTCAAGCGGGGATCGCACAGGCGCAAGCGGCACCTTTGATGTGAAAGGGAAATTTTGCAGTCCTGGTGCCCCTCCTCAGTTTATTGGGGGCCAGGGATATAAAGAATGTGGCATAGACGCCACTTGGGGCTAAAAATAAAGGAGTTTGTCTTGCAAAAAGCGGGGCTAATGAATATTCAAGTGCCCTACTTAATATTCATAAGTTGCTGCCTGCTGCCTGGGGGGATAGTATTTTGGTGGCAGTGACAGCAAAAGTACAAAGGCTACATATATGAGTGGGCTCATTTTGAAGGGAATTGTTGGGGCTATCTGTCAAGAGGAAAATAACTTTATTTTTGGCTGCACCAGAACTCTGAATTTCTGGGACTGCATAAACTAGACTCTTTTACAGCAGCCACCATTTTGGGAGTCCAGTAACCAATCACGAGCCTGGATATCAGCCACAGACTCATGGGACTGTATCAGAGGATTATGGGGGATACTCAGGGACAAATTCCAGGTACCAAAGATCCAGCCAGTTAAAAGACAGAAACTGTGACTGACAGCTGAGGCTGCCAGTCGGATTGCTGGAACTCTGCCCTTTATTCAAGAAAGGCTGCTAAATGAGAGAGTCAGCTTGAGACATCGAGGAGAGAGGAGTCTATGTGGATCTGTTTTTTCACAGGAGAGGCCTGTATTGCCTTCTGTGAGTAATCCTCTGGTCCAAAAGAGGATTGGGAACTTGGAACTGCCTGCCAGCAGATCAGAAAAGGTTGCTCAGCTAGTCGGCTGAGATTTTAACTGGCCACAAACTGAAGAGAAGTTTGATGTTTTTCAGCTAGATGTGCTGAGGCCTACCGCGTGCATGGAGACACTGAACCAGGGACTCCTGTTCCAAAATTCAGGAGCCATTCCAGTCAGGAGAGACTTTTCCTTTCAAAGCCCAGCGGGAGGGTTCACCAGCACACAGAGCAAACTTAACCTTAAAAAGAGACATTTTCTTCCTCTGGGCCTATGCCACTGACAGTCCAGCCAGACTGTTTCTGTACCATCTTCAGCATCACTCCGAGAGACCAGACTTGGGGAGTCAACCCCTGCATAGCAACTGATCACAGGTTGCGGCCACCTACAGGGAAAGGCCGTGAAGAGGAGGTGAGTTGTGCTGGCCAGATCCTCACCAGCTTCCAGACGGAGTACCAGGTCTTTATTTCATCAGCCTTATCATCTACCACATCAGGTACAGTGAGTAAAACCAGGGTAGCTCCCTGCAACAAATCCTCAATTGTTTAATGGCAACATCTGATTTTGTTTGCCAACTTAATATGCTTAAAAGTGACTGGGGAGGGGGCGTGTCTTGGCTCCAACTTCAGTGGCAGCCTAAGAGATTGGCTCTGCGCTGTCCTGGGACTGTAAAATGGCCATCCGCTATCAAACTCCATACATCCTGATAAAGTTACACTGAGCGGTGAGCTCTAATAACCTACTATCACTATATCATACAATATTTATAAAGCTCACTGTATCTGCTGAGGAATCTGACATCTACGCCTGCAGCAGCCGTGCAGAAAATGGCTGAGTCCACCTCACAGGCTGTAGAACCGCTGGACAACAAAACAATTATGGAACTCTTCAGCATGCTGGTCTAGCAGATGTCGGAGGTAACTAACGCCTCCAACAGCACAACTCTTGCAATTCAGCAGTTAGATGGCTGCCTATTCCAAACTGAAAGCCTGGTCATGGCTAACTCGGTGGCCACTGATGAACTCCATGCACTCTTTTGGGAACAAACGCACATCAAAGCCCTCCAAAGTAAGGTCAATGATTTGGAGAATTGGAGCCACAAAAAGAATCTGCGGCTCCTTTGTTTCCCGGAAGGATCCAAAAAAGGGAACACAGTGGACTTCTTTTATGCAGTGCTCCCCAGGCTGCTGAAGTGGGAGCTCCCCCTAGGCTTCACAATTGAGAGAGCACACAGAACACTAAGTCCTGCCACCCCCCCCCAGGCCTGGTGAGCGCCCTCGGCCCATCCTGACACACATACTTAATTTCGCCTATAAGGATTGGATTCTGGCCAGAGTTCAGGAGCTGGGAGCCCTATCATGGAACGGTCATCACATCCTAATTTTTCAAGATTACTCCAGTGAGCTCGCAAATAAATGCAAGGAGTGTACAGAAATCCACAGGCAACTCCATGCTTCTGGAATCCCCTTTTCTCTTCGGTATCTGGCCATCATACGGGTGGTAGTGAATGGAACACCAGTGCTTTTCTCCACCCCCGAGGTGCTTCAGGACTTCATCCTCAGGACCTGGCCTACCTGATGCCATGATGCAGCCTCACACACAAGGTCCCCAGTACCTCCTCGGGCCCCAGCTGGGGCCAGAGACAGCAGGCCAGACCCATCGGACAGAAGGGAGATAGATGTTCAACATCCATGGCACACTGTAACAGAAACCAGGGCCCCCCCCCAGCTCAAAGTAAAAAGCGACAGCAGCAGGAAACCACAGCAAAAGAGAATAACCTCTCGAACGGTCAAGGGCAAGGAGCAGCAGTGAAGAAGCAGACCCAGAAACAGAGGAAATGGTGATCACCAGCCCATACTTCAGTGACAAAAGGTACGCCCCACTGGAACCATCCTTCAAATCCCGGCAACCCCTGGAGAAGGTAGCTCTGCACCGGGAGACTGCAATGGGATCCAGCTCCACTCCCCAGTGCAATGCAGAAAAGATGTGGGCAGACATTGGGAACAATGGTGCGACTTCACCAAATGCTCCACAGGATAAATCCCCAGAAAGCTCCACTCCATCATGTGCAGCTAGCCTTCTGAAGCAGGTACAACCATGGCAGGGCATGGAAGAAACACAGAATGTGCAAAGACAGGGATAAATTGTCATATAAGTGTGTTTTTGTTTGGCTTTTCTCACTGGGTATGAGGTGGTATACAGGAGAGGGGGTGGGTATTTCTGGTGGGGTCTGTCTATTGCCAAGGAGCGCAAAACGCACCATTACTAGCAAAATATGGTTGCTGACCCCCTACCCACCTGGTAGTAATATTTTGTTTGTACCTCTATCACTCTTCTGTGTGAAACCTGTACTCTTACAGCCTCCAGGACAAAGTTAAATTCACGCTGTCTGGGGAAAGAGAAAAGTATTGTAAAAAGGTGGATGTGGGTTCCAAGCTGGAGGAAGGAGGGAGGGAGGAAGGCAATGGCAGTAACAGATACTTTCTGCATTTATGCTTACCAATTGGCCACTAATGCTAAAGTCCCCCCGACAGGCACACAGAAGCAGAAGGTCACGACCCCCTGATACCAGAATCCTTTGATAGCTGGGTGAAGGTCCCTTCCAGCTAGACAAGGGGAGACACATGCAACCACAGGTAGAACTTCTGCCCCCCTCAGCATTGTTCCCAAATTTGGAGGGTGGTTATATCCCACCCAGGAAATCACTCAGAATAATATACCCCTGGTAGCACCCAGACAGCCTGGGGAGAGAGGAGGATACCCCCCCACCCGACAGTCAGACTGGAGTGGTTAAATAAATACACCCCTGGAAGCTCAAATACCATGTTGACTAGAAGGAGGGAGGTAATCACAGATAAGAGCTACAGTATATGCTGTTATACTTAGCCAGCTTGTCAGATGTTTTTGAAATATCAAGGATAGAGTACTGTTCAGGCAGTGGGGTAGCATGCTATTTCTCAGGTCCCCCAGAACAAGCTCAAATGTGACACATAAATGCATTCTACTACACCAGTTGATAGAGTAAGGACCCTGAGGAGGGGACAAGGGTTATGTAAGGACACACATGGAAGTTCTTCCACATGTACTGTACTTACCCCCCCGACACAGGAGTATGGTAGAAAGCCCACCCTTTTTCCAGGCCATATGGGCTGGACATATGTGTTAGTCAGCGCCCCTATTTATATATCCAACCCCTTCATCCCTCAACTACCCAGGGGGCCTGGGGACAGCAAGCTGACAGGGCAGTATCAGGTTGCATCCCAGTGTTCTGGGATGGATGTTAATGTGATTTAAAGAAAATGGATCCTACAGAAGATGAGAAAATCCATATGTGTGGCCTGATCATTCTCCCAGGGGACAGTGCACTTCCTAGATTAGGAGCTACTGTCTTATACATGATTCTAATCTGGAAACACTTAAATCCATGGTAGAAATGCTCAAGCAGACCCCACCTCCCCACACATGAGAGATGGAGCTCGCCCTGGATGGGATTATACCCCCGGCCGGAGATACCCGCCTTCTCATTAGCACTAGTTGGTGCACTAGTTGTATATAGTTGTAGTAGAGATAGTAGTTATCTGTGGGGTAGTAAAATGTGTGATTTCATCAGACAGCTGATGTGTGGACAGACCTATCCTTTTGGGGTAATACCTTTTCTAGTCCTATGGTTAAATCGAATGCAGGCTTTGGCCTAAAACTACACTCAGATATACACACCTCTCCTGCATGGCCGGTATGGGGCCTTACTCTCTCCAGATGGTTACATAACAAAGCATCGCATTATTCAAGACCTTCTTGACCATGGCTGAAATATCCTGTCACACCTGGAATGTCCGGGGGCTAAGTACCCCATAAAAAGAAAAATGTTCTGGCTCATCTGAAGAGATTAAGATCAAATGTAGCTATTCTGCAGGAGACAAAGATGGTCAGGGATGACCACTTGTATCTGGTTAAAGATTGGGTTGGCCAGGAGGTACACGCTAGTGTACAATCGCGGAAAAGAGGGGTGGTCATTCTGATACACAAGGCCCTCCCCTGGATCATCACCACTAGCACATCTGACCCACAAGGTAGATGGGTCTTGGCCCTTATGGGCACTCCCCAGGGGCCAATATTACTGATCAACATATATGCCCCCAACAAAGATGCCCCTGCAGTTTTTCAGGAAGTTTCGGACAAATGGGGGGAGGGAAAGCCCCTATTCTGATGGAGGGGGGATCTGAAACTGTCACTCATTCCCATAATAGACAAAAGCATCCTGGGCAAGGACACCCTTCCCAGGAGCTTGATAGCAATCCATCAATTAATGCAGGCGTATAGCATGGAAGATATATGGTGCCTGATGCACCCAAAAGAAAGGGACTACACCTTCCAGTCCAGCGTGCATGGCACACTATCATGACTGGATTATTAGCTAGTCTCCCCTGCTATCTCCCAGTTCACAATCAAATCTTACATTCTGCCCATAATTTCTGACCATGCCCCTGTTCAGTTGATTTCTGGGTGGAGACCTGAGACACGTCACTCTTCCTCCTGGAGGCTAGACCCCTCCTAATGACCGACCCTGAATTCCTTCCTTGGATCACCAGGGAATCTAAACTTTTTTTTCAAGAAAACCCCATTGCTGAAACTAGTGCAGGGAATACATGAGAAGCATATAAAGCCACAATTCATGGAAAAATCATAGGTATGCCTCCCACAGGAAGCTGAGTGAACAAAAACTTATGGCCTTGGAGAAAAGAGTTGGGTGAGGCACAAATTTGCCTTAAAGCACTCAAGCACCTGACCCTTCACCCAACAATCTGGAAGGAAGTACTAAGGCTATGGCTGGAGGTCAACGAACTCCTATCCAGGAAGGCTGAACTAACATTGATGAAGGTCAAACATGTATACTGGGAGGGAGGTGATAAATCTGTAAAAGTATTGGCCTACCAGTTGAGAAAACAGAAGGCCAATAGAAACTCTGCTGGCCTCCTTGACTCCAAACTTCAGAAGGTGCTGACCACACCTACGGAAGTAAACAGGATAATGTCCAAATTTAATACGAAACTCTATACCACCTCTTGTCAACTCACCCCCCCCCGATACCCAGAAGTTTCTAGACACCCTCTCCCTACAGAAGCTATCCCCGCAGCAGAAATAATTACTCGATGCCCCACTAACCGAAGGAGAAGTAAGGACTGCCCTAATGTCCTTAAAGAAAGGTAAGGCCCCAGGAGGAGATGGGTTCTCTGCAGATTTTTTACAGGCCCTGGCACCTGTGGTCTCACCTGTTCTAACCCACGTTTTCATTGAAGCTGAACAAAAGGGGGTACTTCCACCCACGTTACATCAGGCCACCATTACAGTGTTACTTAAAAAAGGGAAAGATTCAAAAGCAGCTGGTAGTTATAGGCTGATATCCTTAATATGTGCTGACAGCAAGGTACACGCTAAGACCATTGCAAACAGGCTAAATCCCCTACTCCCTGCTTTAATACACCCCTCACAAGTGAGCTTTGTCCAGGGCCATTTTAGCTCAGACCATATAAGATCCCTCATGAACCTAATGCATGCAGCACGTTCCATCTCAAAACCGGCAGCAGCGTTGGCTGTCGACTTTGAGAAGGCATTCAGTTCTATTGAATGGGACTATCTTAACATGGTACTGTAGCAATTCCGACTTGGTCCCAGATTTTGCTCCAGGATTCAATTGATATACTCCTCTCCAATAGTTACGGTATATACAAACTCTGTCCTGTCTGCCCCCTTTCCACTGAAGTAAGGAACTAGGCAAGGATGTCCCCTCTCACCACTGCTTTTCGTGCTGGCAGTCGAACTACTAGCAGCAGACATTAGACAATATAAAGGTATTCTGGGCATCAAGATAGGCATGTCTTGCTACTCTACGTTAAAGTATGCAGATGACTTACTGATCCCTCTAGTGGACACGCAAACATCTCTGGTCCCTTTGATGGATCTCTCACACAAATTTACCTCATATTCTGGCCTCAAGGTTAACCAAACAAAGACTGAAATCTTTCCTCTAAATCCTCCTTTGTCACCCCCAAAGCACTCCCACCCTGGGGGAGATGGGTCCCAGAAGAACTCACCTATCTAGGTATTAAAATCACTACAAGAGTGAGATCCCTATGCTGTTCGTCTGTGGCATCCTTTTATGTATGAGGAGCAAACAACTTTCTAAAACTCTAATTTACACTTTCTCATGCTCAGCCAAAGATAACTGGGTACCCCGTAGGAGTACTGATTTGGCCTTATGTTTTTTAAGGGTTGCTATAACCTTACATCTTTTTATGGGGCTACTTAACCAATATTTTTGGAGATGACTATAAGGGAATTTTGAGCTCTGCCACCTGCACACAAAGAGCTTCCTGTTGTGAACAGTGCAAGTAACAGGTCTTCTTTGTTGGTGTTTTACTTTGTAGGTTTACCATATGCACTACACTGGCTTGGGGGAGGTTCTTTTTTGATAGCTGCTGCAATATAGTTTTATTTTTGAAGGAAAATTCTGTTGTTATGATGCAAGGTCGTGGGTTCTAGCCTTGTGTTGGGTCTCGGGGAGGGTGTTACATATGACTGATACTGTAGTTTAATGCAAAGTGTGTGTAAATATGTGTGTGTGTGTGTGTGTGTGTGTGTGTGTTGAGGAGGCACGCACTGTGCCTTTTGTCACTGAGTGTTCTGGTGTGGAGTGGGGCAGTGCCCTGGGCATCCTTGGGTGGCTTATCCTCCTGCATGCTTTCAATGGGTCCTGTTGCTTTGGTGTTAAGGGTGCAACATGCATATTGCTCTGCTGCATAATAATGCCAGGTGGTTAACTAGTGGGTCCCATATGTTTAGTGTTAAGCGATGTTTGTAATAATTTCAGTTTAATGTTTCAATAGTTTGTGTGCTCTCTAAATCTCCCCAAGCCATTAATCTAATCATAATATGCTGGCTTCCTTAAACAACCTGTAGTCAGGAGTATTTAATAATGAATGATTAGAGGTTCATGTATAAGCAAGCCTGCATATTATTTATACAATTCCCAAAATAATACATGTCCTTGCTATTAACTGTACATGGTGCATGAGTGTACTAGGCTAACATGGAATATACTGTACATGGAATATATTTTAAATTTTGATATTTTTACATTAAAATATATTCCTCATTGTTAGCCAGGTACGCACAGTATGAGCAAAAAACAGCAAGGAGTTCTCAGTCCCAAAAAATGTGATGTTGCGATGCATTGAGTCATATATGTCTCCCTCCAAATAACTCATTTAGAAAAGAAGGCTATAATGAAAGCTATGCTTTTGCCTCCTGAACTTATAAGTTCAGGAGGCAAAAGCATAGCCACAGAGGGTTTGAGGACATTAACAGACAATGACCAAAACATAAATTAAATCAGTGCAATATTCCTAATGATCCGAGATTGGTGCTGCCCTCATTATTAGTAGACTTACCAAGTGCTTCAACCGTTTAAAACAAAATCTGGTCAGATCCACCACGGCTGCATAATGAAGTTTGTGAAGTTGTGTGGAATTGTTACAGAGGTATGGAGAAACACCACAATGATTTGTAAGTAGTAAGATTTGTTTCAGTTTCTGTTCTAAGGAAGGCATACACATTATCAGAAAAATATATGGAGGTGTATATTTTAATGGAAGGAATAGGAAGCAATATAGGTTTACAAAAGAACCCCAGAGCAAATGCTTCTGAGGTATGTATTATCCTGGATGATACTGGCCTGGACAGCCACATTTTAAAGAAAACACAATTGCACATACCCCAATGATGCAAAGCATCATGGAAAACATATGCAAATCCCCATGATGGTACAGAAGGCGGCAATACATGAAAAAGTAATGGCTGGCATATATTCAGCCTTGGAATTATTTACACAGTTTTTTTTTGTTTTTTTTAGAGAAACAGGGTTTTTGTCCATGAGGTGATGTAAGTTATATTTAAGCAATGTGTTGATGTCAGGAAGTCAGGTGTAGTGATGGACAGTTAGAGAAAATGTGATAGTAACTGTCAGAGGGGGTTCGCTTTTGAAAAGGGTAAGGTAGTTAAGCTTGTGATAATGGTAATATTAGGAAAGTATGAGGTCTATGCAGAAGTGGAATACAAATATGCACAGTGTCATAAGTATGTGCTCAGAGTGCAGGCAAATGTGATGATATGCAGGTTTGTTTTAGAAATAGGTAAAAATAGTGATATATGCAATTGATAGAAAGATAGATAATTACATAGACATATTGATAGCGACACAGACAGTCAGAATAGGAATGGCAGTGAAGTACAGAAATGATGCCAATCCCACCCCCACCACTCAGAAATAAACAGGCATTGCGGTATGCCTTTGGGCCATTGCCCACAACACTCATACCATTTCACCTCATCCTACGCTGCAGACACAGACAAGTGTCAAGGTGTGCCTTGGGGTGTTCAAGCTTTACACTCACCCCATTCCATAAGGAAATACACTAAAATGGGTACAGTACTGTATAAGAAAACAGAGTGAACGTTGGGGCTAAAGAGTCAAAGGCACACCTCGATACCTGTCACTGGCTGCAGGGTGGGGATGGGAATGAAATGGCATGAGCATTACTGTTGACAATCCCAAGTCACACCCCTGACGTCTGTCAGTCCCTACAGGGCAGGGTGTTATGGTCAGAAACCCCAATGCCCTGGGCGTTGTTATGTGACTTCTTAACCTAACAACAGCATTTAATGCATTACATTATATGGATAAGTAAATGTTTTTAATACATGGACAGGCATTGGAGTGTGCCTTTGGGTCATTGCCCATAACACTTATGCCATTTCACCTCACCCTACCCTGCAAACACAGACAAGTGTCAAGGTGTGCCTTGGGGTGTTCAAGCTTTTCACTCACCCCATTCCATAAGGAAATACACTGAAATGGGTACAGTACTCTATAAGAAAATGGAGTAAACTTTGGGGCTGAAGAGTCAAAGGCACACCTCGATACCTGTCACTGGCTGCAGGTAGGTGATAGGGGTGGAATGGCATGAGCATTACTGTTGACAATCCCAAGTCACACCCTGATGCCCGTCAGTCCCTACAGGGCAGGGTGTTATGGTCAGAAACCCTAATGCCCTGGGCGTTGCTATGTGACTTCTTAACCTAGCAACAGCATTTAACGCATTACATTATAAGGACAAGAACATATTTTAATACATTTACAGACAGTTACATAAACTTAATTTTCTTCAAAGAATAATTTAAATTTAGTAACAGTGGTAGTACAAAGCAATTACCCAGACAACTTGAAAACTATAACTACTTGATATTGTACACTGACACCCCATAAGGACTTCCTTGAAATTGAGATGCAAATGTCACACATTTATCAGTTTTCTAACAGGAATATTTTACTATCCTAAATACATTTCTTGCTTCAGTAACTGCTCAGCACATCTACTGCATTACCTACTTACTGACATTTTACACCTGCTATGCAATGTACTGCTGCTTACTACACCAACATCATGAACCATAAAACAGATGACTGCCATAACTAGGGAAGCAGTATAGCACAGTGGTTTAAGGCTCTGAGCTGCAAATCTGGAGATCTGGGTTTGAATCCCACAACCCCCACGTACATACTGGGTGACCCTGAGCAAGTCACTTAACTTCCATGTGCTCCCAGTTTGCCCCTGTAAACAAGTTTTCAGCTCAGTGTGCCATTCCTGGTTAATCAATTGAAAGAAAAAAACACAATATATTATTTTTCTTGCTTTATTTTGCTACTACAAGCTTTGACTAATACATTCATCCTTAAATGTACTTTTTATAGCTTATGTGTCTGTGACCTAGGCAGAACTACACTTAAAATCTTACACATTAAATAAATCATCAGCATAACATTTTTTTCAGTAGTATCTCCTTCCTTTTCAGGTGCCCATGACACTATGTATATATATATTTATATCTTTTAACTTCAAAGCAGTAAACCTATTCAAATGCACAAATACAAGACTTTATTATCTTCACACATTACTGCTAAATTTCAGGTCCCAGAGAGATACAAAAGTAGAGCTTCCCCTAGATATTTGGGTGGGTGCTTCAGCTGGGGGGGGGTATAAAAAGTTTTTAAGAAACAGACACTCTAGTATCCAATATGGGATAGTCTTCTTTGGGTGACATATTTTACTCCTTTGTGGGCTTATACCTTAATTGTCATTCTTGTGTGCCAGTGTTTGCTTTCCTCCAGTGCTGTAATTTCAGGATGCAGTTTCACAAGTGCTGTATAAGGATGAAGTTTCAGGCACTTCTTAATTACTTTTTCTTTCCTTCTGAACCTTAAGCTCTGATTCCCCAGGCAGCTCTGATAGTCAGTTGTTCCAACATGATAGATCCACCTCATGCCCCTCTCACATGAACCAAAAAAAAGGTGGGGGTGGATCTTTAAGAGCTTCTCAGATGGAGGTGGGGGTGGATCTTACCCCCCCAAAAAAAAACAACTAATGCTGCCTCTCACTACTCAGGTTCCAGTTCTTGTATCTCCCATTTAAGAAAGAAAATAGTGCCCTGTAACCATTGACTAACATGAAAGCATAATTATTTGAGAGTGGAAAGCATTTCTTGGAGGAGGGTAAGGTGGAGGAGACCACTTACACCTTCAGCCAGTTCCACGGACAGAAAACATGACATCAGCCCTTTTGTACATGCAAAACGTCTGCAGGTTCTGCCCACTGCAGCCATAAAAAAACTACCAGCACTGAAGGAGGGCATTTTTTGTAGTAACTGCAAAATGTAGGTAAACTACCATTCTTTATCAGACTTTTTTCTCCTCTGACTGCATAATGGTCTGTTCACTATAACACATGGTCATACCAAATTCCTTATTTCTTACTTGCAGTTTATTGCCCAGTACTTCTGAGACTATCCAATGCATCAGCTTTTGGGAGCCTTTCTAAAAACCAACTGTGTTTTTAGAAACGCTTCCAAAAGGTGATGAATTGGATGGATGTAGGCCTGTGGTTGTCTCAGAAGTAGTGGGTACTAAACTGTAAGTTTATGCTTCACTGTCTCATGCTGACACACACACACTGACATACACACACACGCACACTTTGACTAGGATCTGTGTTCACATCACAGTAGTAGCTCCAAAAACATTTTACACACCAATGGAATATTATTTTCTGTACTTTTGATTTGTTGCTACTGTCTGTCCTATATAGAACCTCCTTGTAAATAAGCACTGCTCAATAGAGATTTTCCTAGTAAAACAAATAAATACAAAATGCACTGTTTCCCTTAGCCAAATGACCTGTGTTACTTGTACCAAGATTTCCAGCTGCCTCACTGGTGATGATATTGGTAGCAGGCCTATTACATCTAGAAAGATATATGCAATGCATTATTCACTTGGAACATAGAGCAGCTCAATGTGAAACAGACTGATTCCTTTTGTCCTGGAACACCATGACCTAGAGTTCAACCCTTTCAAGTTAAGACTGTAGTAATGTGTTGTACTGATTCATTTTTCAAATGAAAGACCATTTAATGAGAACTCTACATCTGTCAGAAGCCCTGTTTATATGGTCACATTTGCACTGGAGTAACCTGTGTGCTTGGGTTGCTCTTGTGCAATTGTGACTGTGTGGACACGTACCCAATTGGGGTAAGCCACTCACTAAGATGTTCCCAGATTCTCTGGCAAGCTGGGAACATCAAGAGAAGTGAGCAGCTTAAGTGGCAGTGTGGATTGCCTGTGCCACATTAACCCATCCTCAACTAGCAAATGTCCAGCTCCCCCGCGATGCACAGCCCCTCACCAGCACAGATTACAGTGGCATACAGAGGAGCTGTGTAGACAGACAGACCGCCGTTGGCTAGGGTCGAGACCATGCTGTTGCGGTCTTATATGTGCTGCACTACTGCGTGTAAACACATCTAGAGAGTGTTAAAACTCTGTAGTTGAAAATCTATAATGTTTTGTAGACAGCAGTGTCCATAAGATGGGCCTGGCAATATAGCCTAGAGGTTGGAGAAATGAGCTGTGAATGAGCTTGGTATGTCCGGCAGACCTGGGTTTGATTCATACAATTTCCACTTGTATACTGTGTGACTCTGACCAAGTCACTTAACCACCCCTACCATACTGTCTGCCTTTATCTTAATTGTGTCTATCCTAGAGTAGGATAACTCTACAATTAAGATAAATGCAGACATCAGATCAATAATATTTTATTATTTGTTTTTATTTTGTTCTTTGGTAACTGGGTACGGCCCACTAGGTGCAAGTGCCTGCTTTCAGGGGTGACCTGAGAGTGCTGTGGAGGTTAAGTGACTTGCACAGGGTCACCCAGTAGGCAAGTGGAGGTTGATGGGAAAAACACCCTGATATGTCTACTGATGTACCAAGCTCATATACAGCTCATTACTCTAACCTCTAAGCTACACTGCCAGCCCCAAATACTGTGATACTGCTACTCTAATACAGTTGATTCTGCTTAAATGCACATCCATTTTGCAGAGTTAAAATGTGCATTTAAGCAGAATGTGCACTTAGCCTAAATGCTATCTTTAGAGCTTAAACTCAAATGTAAAGTAACACAAAGTAACATAGATGTGACAATTCTGTTTAATTTATTTAATATGGTTGCATAAAAGTACTGTGTACACACAAATCACACCAAGATTAGAATACCAAAACATTTTTATAATACAAATAAAATAAAAAACATGCCATTTTCAGTATTTGACACAATGCCTGTCACTGTCAGCGTCTCCCCCACAAAGGTAGTGCTTAAAAATGATCAGATTGCACGCCATCCAACGGATCAGCCAGCTGCTCGTGGCCAAAAAAGCAAGGCTGATGCTAGATCCTCTACCTTCTGCTATAAAATGGGACCATTGATTGGGGCATTGACACTGCAAGCTGCGGAGAATCAGCAGAGGAGTGCAGCTTCTATCTCCTTGCTCTTCCAGCAACAATGGCATTTTCGGTCTCGGTTGTCAGAATGCTCCCAAACATCAACCACAAACTGTTTAGCAAGATCAATTCTCTTTATATCTGGTTACTTCAACTGCTGTAGCAAAGTAATTTTTTGATCGAGTGTCAGCGTAACCTTCTTGCGCTCCATACTTCTGCCATTCAGTTCAGTTGCTAGTTTACTAGCTGTTAAGTATAGCTCTCACACCTACTCAAAACACCTGTGCACTTAAGAGGTGTTGATTACCTGTGGAAAGAGGTGTTGGTGAGCTGTCAGTATGTGCATTTAACTGAAATGTATACTTAACCGGTGTGCACTTAACAGGATTTTTTTGTATAGTGTGAATAGCCAAAAAAAGGTGAAACAAAACAAATGTGTATTTAACAGGAAAGTGCACTTAAGCGACATGCACTTAAGTGGAATCCACTGCATGTAATTATTGTTGATCCTCTATATTGTCTTAAGACCAGCATACTTCAAATGCCATAATGAAGCATGAATAGGCATTAGATTAACAATCTGTTAATTACCCACTAGGGGTGTAATTTGGCAGGAGGCACAGCCGACTGCCATCTTGCCCCAGGGAGGGGGGTTATTACCTGACTATTAATTTAACTCCTGGAAGTGCCCAGTACTCCCAGGAGTTAGACTAACAGTCAGTTATGCCCCCTGTGCCCTACTGCTGTTTTAGAAATTATTCCAAAAGGAAAGTGTATAAAAATGTGCTGTTTGAATGTTCCCCTCACTGGGAGGGAGACTTCAAATAAAATAGTTCTTCCACCAACAGTTTAAGAATGCTGGTTTGGAAACAGAATGCATGATTCCAGTCATTCCAATCATTCCATTAATCGAGTTGTGCTTAAAAATGGAATACTGGAGAATTCAAGTGTCATGCTGACAGCCTTACATTAACCCGTTACACGGTCATGTACAGCCGGATCGACACCATCATGATGGTCAGGATGAAAGAAGTAAAGGGCGAACATATGCAGGAATTAGAGAAATATATTGCAGAGATGGATATCAGTGGGCTCTAGTTCACTGAAGAGAAGCTGAACAGGTTCATCAGCAGCACACATGTCCGGTTCATTGATGCAGTTACCCACAATTTGGAGGATCGGTTCACTGACTCTGGAGTTTTATTCATATTTTTGATCCAGATACTCTACAAATGGATGGAGATATCTACCTTGATGAGGAGCAAACAGAGAGTTTACAGATACTTAGCAAAGAGTTTGCAATAGACTTCAACTTGCTGAAAGAAGAATGGAACCTACTGTGGGAACACCTGTCAAGTACTATGGCTGACATATCATACTCAGAAGTATTACATCTGTTGTCCACAAAATTTGAAGACTGCTTCCCACTTTACGGTATCAAAAGATGGATAAAATGTTTGGTAACTTCCTCTGGGGACAACAAAAACCACGGTACAGTCACAATAAACTATGAGCCTACTGGAGGGAGGGTGGATAGGGCCTCACATGGATGGAGGGGTACAAAATAGCCTTTCAGTCTGCCCAGTCACTACACTGCTTTCAACCATGGTCCCCTACCTTCCCACAATGGTTCCAGATGGAACAGGAGCAAGCAAAAACCCCCTTGCTAGCCTCACATTTTGGGGCGACAGTCCCGACATTAGTGAAAAGACACTTCACCATAGGCCCTACATTAAAATACTAGAAGCAACTCCACCAAAAGCTAAGAACATCCATTATTACCTCCCTCACTTATACCCTTATTGCAGAATGCCCACATCGCCATGGACAACATCCCTATACATTGCCCCACATGGGTGGTGAGGGGCGTATACTACATTGCAGATCTACTAGATATGACTTCTCAATGCATGGACTCATTCCAGGCATTACAGGAATGATGGGACATTCCCCACAATGAATTTTTGAGGCATCTACAGTTTCGAGATGCGGTGACGACAGTCATTCCTTCCCAAGCAGCAGCCTACCACCAGCCCACAAACATTGCTAGATGGCTAATCCTCTCCAAGGGTAGAGCCAGTGCAGTATACACCAAGCTCAGGGAAACTCTCCCAAGCCAATCAGACATCTCTAAGCACAAATGGGAAAAGGCTCTAAAAATTACCATCTCAGATTCACAGAGGAAGCAATGCTGGTGTACAGGACACAGAATCTACACCGATGCCCGTACCAGGCTAATCCATAACAGACTGCTCCATTGATGGTACAGGATGCCAGCAGTCCTACACAAAGCAAAAGTTTTAGGGCATGATAAATGCTGGAGATGCCAGCAATTTGGGGGGGGGGGGGTGACCATTACCATATAACATGGTCATGTGTGGCAAAACAGCAAATGTGGGATACGTTATGCCAGCCAGGCAAGGCAGTCTTGGGCAAGACTGTACCTCTGTCCCTTTCCCTCTTGCTGCTGGGCATGAAGCAATATGCCCCACACCTTACCACATCTACATTCAAGTGGTTGTTACTGTTTAGAAAATGGGTATCGTAAAAGACTCTTCCTGATTGGCTAAAAGACGGTCACACCGGTGTTGTTATTTCTTAACAACGCCCGGTGTAAAACAAGTCCCAATTCAGCGTGCCCTATTACTAAGACTATCTTAGGGCACCCTGAATTTTGAAACTCGCCAGCCGACAGTTTTTCTCCGCTAGCCACCTTTACTTCGGAGAAAGTGAAACCAGGAAGTAATAGCAGCCGTCGCTGCCCAGACTCTTTTTTTTTTTTTCCAAACAGTGATTTAAAACATTCGTCTCTTACTCCGTTACCTGAATGCTGAACAGTACTTCACATTCATTCCTTGTTTCGCTGGCGGCTGCTCCATCTGCTAGCCTAACAGTTGGTAAGCTCATATACTAGTACCACCCTAATACTTGCAAACCATGCGATCTTTTCAGTCATTATGTTAATTTTTTTAAATAATCTACCTTTCATCGAGCAACATTCCTCTCTGATACAGTGCTACTCCAAAGAGCTAAAATAACGAGCTCTCGCTTCTGTGAGTGGGGGTGAAAATACTAAGCAACAGAACATGATCATTAGAGATTTAAAAAAAAATGCAGCGCCCTCCAGTGGTAATTCCAGCAGAACAGGGATTACTTTGTTATAAAAGTGACCTTTTTTGGTTCATTTGTTTAAATATATAAATATTTATTATCATATATTTTAAAAAAAAAAACCGCTACAGCCCATTTTCTAAGTGTAATAATACCCTCAGGGTGGGCGTTATGGGATATAACGGACCTTCCAGGGCTATAAGACCCCCGCCTGCGTGCGACAGTCACGCCCCTGGGCAGTCCGTTATATCCCAATAACGCCCACCCTGTCGGGTATTATTACTTACTTAGTATGCAGGCCAAATGCCAGATCCTCAGTCACTGGCGCAATGCTCAGGTCCCCAGTATAGAAGACACAGTTAACTCCATGGGAAATATTTATGAAATAGAAAGAAAGTCTCATATTCTCATGAGACAAACAGTTCAGTTCAATAAATGTTGGGCACCCTACTTAGCATACCTCACTCCCAGAGTAGGCATAGACTAGGAAGGTATATAACCTTTCTCTTAGCAGCACAGATTTGACCTAAAGTACCATGCGTAACACCCAAGAGAATATTAAGCTGTACTTATGCTGGTTAATAATTGTTAATAATACCTACACCCCAGTGCTGTATATATTTATAATGTGTTAGTAGTGCTATGTTACTTTGTGGGCCCTCTTCTCCCTTGCAGATGACAAACGGGCATTGCACCACATGAAATCCAGTAACTCGGATCGTAACAGCTGCCCTGCCACATGATCAGACTTCACAGCCCTATGTGTAGTCTGTCTTCCTTCTCTCTGAGATGAGGTAGGTACTTGCCAGTATAATGGTCCCACTCCACAGATGCTTCATACATGTGTTCTCCTACACTGATGTCAGATATGATAACCCCCTGTGTAGATAACATAGCGATGTTTACTACTTTGAATGTACGAAATGTGACTGCAATGATTGTTGTGTCTCTTTGGAATCAATAAAATCTTTAACAACAACAAAATGTGACTGGGCCATTCGGCCACAGATACAATTGGTTTACGGTTTCCAAATGTGTTGCTCTCATTTAATCACCCTTCTTTCCATCAAGGGACCCAACATCAGCTGCAATGTCGGCCAACATGCAGCACCGCCTTAGGCATGCCAGTGTTCCACTCTGGGTACCCAGTAGTTGTCAGACTGATAAATTCACTAACTAAAGCAATGAAAAATAACCTAGCTTGTCTTAATTACAGTAAAGTAATTGTTTGCATAAATTCTTTCCCATCCCTTGTTCACACCTCCCTTAATAAACCTGATTTACTGTTTTCTGTTAACCTGGCTTGTGAGCATATTATTACCTAGCCTAAAGTTACTAAAGTCCTGCAAAGCATATTGAAAGTGTATGCTTGTATTATTGAAACTGTCTTTTACAGGGGGTTACAGGGCACAAGCCAGAGATCCAGACCCTTTTGGTAAGTGGGCTGAATGTGAGCATATCATTAATGGCAAACTGTTTGATATTCTAATTGTTGAACACTGCAACTGTTCAGGTTTTTGTAAAAGGTCACTAGGCGGGATTATGGGTCTTATTAGCTTCCCAAAGGGCTGTGCCTACTGCAATAGTTACCAAAATAATTACTCTGGGTGGAGGCACCATAATTAAAGCACTACTACTGGTAGCCCCCCCCCCATACTAGGTAGTTACAAACCCAGGCACCTCAACCTGTTATTAGGGATACAGGCAGGGGTAGTAGCCCTTGGTATAACTGTGCCAGGGTTACACAAACATATCTAGTTCTATTCCACACACTACATCATCAGCATGAGATCTCACTGAGTTACATCACAAGCCTTGCTGCCTGATTGGTAACGTGTCACAAGTCATCAATCAACCAACAGGCGATTAGCTGTTATTAGATACTAATGATATCACAATCAGTGAGTTCACAGTGTTGATAATGTGTTAGGGAGAAACTGTGTCATCCTCCAGGTAGAGCACTGTTCCACACATCACACCTAGTACTGTCATGTAGAAAATCTTCTAGTTAGCAAACCACAAATGAAAAAAATATTTCAGATATAAAGGATAATGGTTGCGCTACCATCAACAACAAGCGTGTGTAGCCACTGAGAGGCA
This sequence comes from Neoceratodus forsteri, assembly GCA_016271365.2. Taxonomy (NCBI): domain Eukaryota; kingdom Metazoa; phylum Chordata; order Ceratodontiformes; family Ceratodontidae; genus Neoceratodus; species Neoceratodus forsteri. The sequence continues at coordinate 405,329,114 of CM028136.1, read as the reverse complement.
GCCATGGTGACTGTTTAAACCTCGAGAGTGAAGCTCAAGAGGTTTTGGTAAGAGGTTCCATTGTCTTTAATAGTGTATGATCCACTCATGACAGTTAAACAAGTCTCTTTTTGTTTAAATGGAGCTGTAAAGTCCATACTTTTGTATTTATTTTTTCACCGCCACTCTCTTCCAGGTCCACCTCTCACCGCCATGGCCATTCAGTTGAAAGCCAAGTTAGCTATACGCACATGCAAGAACGCATTCCAAGTTGTTGTGCCGCACTAGCCACGTAGTTAGTGCAGCCAACAAACTAGCTGACGAAGTTAGTGCAGCACAACAATGTTGTTCGTGGGATCGACCTCCATCTCCAGCAACATTCCACCATCCACTATATAGAAAGTAATGGCTGACTACATCTGAAGGTTACTATTAATTACAGACAGTACACAAGCTCTTTAAGACTAACTGTATAAAGCTAAGTCCTCCAGTAAACAGGCCAGTTAACACAGCACTTAATAAATCATTGCTAGCAATCTGTTATTAGAAAGAAAGTTACCATGCCTTTAACTACCGTTTCATTTTTTTTTAAATTGAACAAATTTTATTAAGATTATAACAACTCAACATAGCTAGACCAGTAATATAGTAAGAAGTTGGGCAAAACGTAACCCTCCAGATTCCTTGGGCTGGCTTAATTTAAGATAGGATCTTCTGGCAGCTTTGTCTAACCAAATAAATGAAGTAATATCTGAGTGAATACGTTTAAAGAAGGATAAAGGTAACCAGATATTAAGCATGCTAAGGGGATAGAAAAGTCTAGGAAGGACATTCATCTTGATAATGTTAATCCTGCCCCATAGCAAGAGTGAGAGATTTTTTCCAACGCGCTAAGTCTTGTTGTATATTATTACACAGGTCTGAGAGGTTAAGCTTGTGGGACAGAGAAGGGTCGGACGTAATAAAAATTCCCAAATATTTAATGAACCAGGTTGGGGGGGGGGCCACTTCATACCGAATTTTGTGAAAGCATGACTATGTGTTAGATGACTGAGGAGATGAATTTCGGTCTTGTTTAAATTAAGCTTATAATTAGAGTACTTTCCAAAAGTATCAATAATGTCCAGTGCTATTGATAGAGAAGAAACGGGATTGGAGAGATGTAGAAGGATGTCATCCACATAGACCAAGAGCTGTGGGACCATGTTACCCACAGGGATACCGGTGACACTGGAAGAAGATTTTAGACTCCTAGTAAGGGCTCTAGGTATAGGTTAAAGAGGAAGGGAGAAAGCAGGCATCCTTGGCATGTACCAGTATGAAGGGAGAAGAGGGATGAATGAACTTCATTACAATGTATTCTAGTAGATGGGGAGGAATATAGAGTCTGGATCCAATGAATAAGATCTGAGAGGAAGCCCATTAGTTGCAAAGTCGCCCACAGAAAATCAAAGTCCATCCTAAAAAGGTCAAAACAGAAATCATATCTGAGATGGGGTCTTCAGAGGGACTTGAAAAGGGAGGACATCTTCATGCAGAGCTCCTCTTGAGCTTGTGGGTCTGAATCGAACGATAACCATGATCTGTCCACCAGAACCTGTAGACATAGAAACATAGATTTTGACAGCAGATAAGGACCGCTTGGCCCACCCAGTCTGCCCATTTCCCTACCTAATGGATAAGCTGCAGATCCTAGTTAACCAGCAGCCTACTTCTTCCTACCCCAACCCCCTAGAATTGCCTTATGACTGTCCCATGCATGCTTGAATCCCACCACTGTTTTTGACTCCACAACCTCCTCCGGAAGGCCGTTCCATGCATCCACAACCCTCTCTGTGAAAAATACTTCCTTAAATTACCTCTGAGCTGCCCCTTCTATCTTCAAATTGTGCCCCTTGTTCTTGCACACCTCTTTTGAAAGATGCTACCTCTTGTACTTTGTTGATTCCTTGAGATACTTGAAAGTTTCTATCATGTCCCCCTCTCCCTCCTTTCCTCGAGGCTATACATATTCAGCTCCCTAAGTCTCTCTTCATATGTCTTCCGGTGCAGACCCTGCACCATTTTAGTGCCCTCCTCTGGACAGCCTCCATCCTGTCTATGTCCTTGCGGAGACTGGGTTTCAGAACTGCAGGCAGTACTCCAGATGGGGTCTCATCAACTGTCTGTACAGAGGATAATAACTTCCTGTTTTCTACTGGTGATGCCTCTCCTATGCATTCCAGTATCCCCCCAGCCCTCCTTGCTGCCCTCTCACATTGCTTGCCCACCTTTAGGTCATCTGATATGACTACCCCAGGTCCCTTTCCATTTTTGTTGTTGTTAGTATCTCACCCCCCATTGTGTACTCTTCCCCTGGGTTTTTGTTTCCCAGGTGCATTACCTTCCACTTCTTAGCATTGAATCTAAGCTGCCATACATTTGACCATTCCTCTAACCTTGCCAAGTCCCTTCTCATCCTTTCCACCCCACCTTGTGCATCAACTCTGTTGCAGATCTTTGTGTCATCTGCAAAGAGACATACTTTTCCTTCCAGTCCCTCTGCAATGTAAACATAAAGACATTGAAGAGGACCCGATCTAATACTGAACCCTGCGGTGCCCACTGGTAACCCCCTTTCTTCAGAGTGGACTCCATTTACTATTACTCTCTGTGTCCTATTCTCCAGCCAATTCTTTACCCAGGCTGTCATCTTGGGACCCACTCCCAGGCTGGCTAACTTGTATATTAATCTTTTGTGTGGGACTGTGTCAAATGCCTTGCTAAAGTCTAGGTAGGCCATGTCCACTGCCCCTCCCTGATCTACTACTTTGGTCACCCAGTCAAAGAAATCTATCAGATTTGTCTGGCATGACCCTCCCGCTGTGAATCCATGCTGCCTTGGGTCCTGAGCCCCTCCGGCCTCTAGATACTCAAAAATGCTTTCCTTCAGAAGTGATTCCATCATTTTCCCTACCACTGAAGTTAAACTAACAGGTCTGTAGTTTTCAGCTTCTGCCTTGCTCCCACTTTTGTGAAGGGAATCACATCTGCCCTTCTCCAGTCCTTGGGTACCACCCCATCCTCCCATGATTTGTTAAAGAGGGTAGTCAGTGGTGTCACTAGTTCTACCCTTAGTTCTTTTAAATTCTGGGATGAACTCATCAGGCCCCATTGCTTTGTCCACCTTCAGTTTTAAGAGTTCTTTCAGAACCCTTTCTTCTGTAAATGGGCTGGTATCAACTTCTGTATCCAGAGTGTTTCTACTGTTTGTTTTAGGTACCTCCCACTTCCTTTGTAAATACTGAGCAAAATATTTGTTTAGTATCTCTGCCTTTCACAGTCACCCTCTGCCCACCCTCCTCCTCTTTATTAAGCCTCACTAGCCCTCCCTTGGTCTTCCCTTCGCCCTGATGTACCTATAAAAGGTTTTATCCCCTTCTTAACTGAGTTGGCTATCTTTTCCGCGGTTTGGGTCTTTGCTGTTCTGACTGCCTTCCCGCTTCCTTTGCTTTAACTGATACAGTTCCCTGTCCTGCTCCTTCTGTGATTCCTTGTACTTCCTGAATGCTTTCTTTTTCTTGAACCTTCACTGCCACTTCCTTTGAGAACCATAGTGGTTTCTTACATCGTTTCATTTGTTAATTTGCTTCACACAAAGGCTTGTTACCTCTGTGATGGCAGTTTTATTATTCCCCATTGTTCTTCCACCTCCTTCCTGCCCATTTGCTAGTGCATTCCTTAGGCACTCACCCATTTGGCAAAGTCAGCCCTCCTGAAGTCAGTACTTTTGCCTTTGTATGGCTTGACTCTATTGCTGTGTTTATTGTGAACTATACTGTTCGATGGTCGCTAGTTCCCAGATGGCTACCCACTTCTACATCTGTGATCCTCTCTTCATCTCCATTTGAGAGAACCAGGTCTAGGATTGCTCCCTCTCGAGTGGACTCCAATACTAGTTGTCTAAGGCATGCCCCTTGTAGGGCATCTAGAATAACCCACTGTTTGAAGTGGCTGCTGCAACTGCACTCCAGTTAACATCTGGCATATTCAGATCACCCATCAGCAATATCTCCCCATTTTCTGCCATTCTAAGTATTCTTTCTATCATTTCCTTGTCATTTCCTCCCCTGAGAAGTCTGTATCAACCCTGTCGGATTGTGGTGCCATTGCGGTCTCCAAATTTACCCACAGTGCTTCTTCTCCTCCGTTTTCCCTTTTGTTCTGTTGCTTTGATTCCTTCCTTTGTGTAAAGAGCTACTCCTCCTCCTCTTTTACCCTCCCTGTCCCTCCTGTAGATAGTGTATCCTGGTATGTTTATGTCCCAGCCATGGTTTTGCGTGTACCATGTTTCTGTGACTGCCACGATATCCAGATGTTCCTCCTCCATCAAGGCCACTAATTCAGGAAGCTTGTTACCCAGACTATGGGCATTGGTACTCATTGCTCTCCATTTTTTGATGGCTTTACCTTATTTTGCAGCATCCCCCACTGACCTGTCTACCTCGGTCTTTTTCTCATTTAGTACCCTGTTTTGTAGGGAGAGGCTGTGATTTTCCTGCTGCTTATCAGTGCCTCCCCCCTTGACTAGTTTAAAAGCTTGCCAGTGAAGCATTTAAACCGATTGCTCAAAAGACTTGTTCCCTTCCTGGACAGATGCAAACCATCCTGCCAGTATAGGCTGGTGTCCTCCAGGTGGAACCCAGTCCCCAGTGAAGCTAAACCCTGTGCTCCACACCATTTTTCAACCATTCATTAAACTGCATGGTGCAAAGTACCTCGCCTCACTCATGCCATTGACAGGCAGCACCTCAGAGTAGGATATTGTGTGTGCTACTTGTCTTAGGCCCTCCCAATTCTACAAGTCCTTCTGCACTGCTCTAATCTCATGCTTAGCCAACTCATTTGTCCCTAGGTGGACAATGGCGTCCAGCTCAGACTCCGTGCAGCTGTTCTCGTGATCCTGAGGATCGCTTCCTGTCTCAAACCATGGCACCAGGCAGGCACCTTGCTTCAGTTTTCCCTGCTTCCCCCAGTTCTATCCCCCTAATAATTGAGTCCCCCACCAGGAGCTGCTTCCTTTCCTTGTGGTGTCCTCTGCCTCCTTCCTGTGGGCCTCAGCCTCCTTAGTCTCCTCTGCGGGTGCATCCAAAGGGAAGCTATGCTCCCCCAGAATGGTGTATGGATTGTGGTGTGGAACAACTGACTGGGTGTGCCTCTGTTCCACCATCCTCACTCTCCCTGAGCCCACTGTGGTCCAACTGCTGTGCTTTCTTCGCAACCTCTGAGGTGGTGGTGGCTCTGGTGCTCCCTGGATGGGGGAGGTTCCCTTCCTACCATCCAGTGTGGCCTGGGGGAAGGTCCCCTTACTACTGTCCAGTGTGGCCTGAAGACGGGCAACTTCCTCCCTCAGGGCAGAGAGTTGTCTGCAAATAGGGCAGCATCTCAGCCTCCAGAAAGACTCCCGGAAGACTGCTGCCCCACAGCCATTACATTGCACTACTCCCCACATTTTTTTTATTTTTATTTTTTTGTGTGTGAGATTGATTTGTAATATAGAAATATATATATATATATATATATATATATATATATATATATATATTATACAATTTGCAAGCTGGGTAAGCTTACGGAATTTAATACTGGCCGCAATTAACTTGCACACAGTGGAATGGAAGGTGGCTCTCTTCTGTCGGGTTTCCAAGGGCAGGTCTTGGGTGACACACAATTTTTGTCTTCCCAATGTATTGTTTGTAGCTCTTGAGTTTTAGTTAGAATATGCTGTTTTTCGAGGTAATTTAGCAATCTGATGATCATTGGTCTGGGAGGGGCAGAATCTAGTGGTCTTGGTCTCAAGGATCTATGAGCTCTTTCGATCAGGTAAGTAGGATTATGCAGAGATGAGCCAGCAATTTTGACCAGTAGTTTCTGAATGAAGGAGCTAGCAGAGGAGCCCTCTTTGCCTTCTGGTAAGCTGAAAATCAGAATGTTGTTCCTCTGGCTTTGTCCTTCTAGGTCTTCAGTTTTGAGCTGTAATTTAGCTATTTGTTGTTTGAGTTTGACTATTTCTGGCTCAGATTTATCCCTCCAGGTTTCTAGGGAGCAAGTGCATGCTTCGGTATCCAAGGTCTGGATTTTTAGATCACTCAGCTCACTCCGTACATTTTTAAGGTCCGAGGCAATATCTTGTAAAGTTTCTCTGAAAGGGCAGCAACTCCTGGAGAAATCTCTCTTTTGTGAGTGGCACCGGTAGAGACAAGGAGCTAGGATGCTTGGAAGAAGCTTGTTGGTGCAGTTTCGCCTTCTTGGCCTGCTTCTCAGGCGAGACCGGAGGTGCGTGTCTCGGCAAGGCCGATTTCATCTCTGCCTCCATTGCAGTTTAGGTTTGCCGATTGCGATGGAAAAAAAAAGTAGGATCCTCACAGACAGGCAGAGTAGAAGGTGAATCAGCAGAATATAAAGCAAGTTTTCCCAATAAAAGTCTGATTAGGATGGATTACTGAGGGGGTAAGCAGGAGCCCGAGGGAAGAGCAGCTAGTGAGCCAAGTGCATCACGTGATCTCCTCAACTACCGTTTCATGAGGAGTTGTATGAAGAGTGACATCCATGCACCAGATGCAGCACAAATGTTTGAGCTAGTGCCTGACCTGGTGGCTGCTATTTTCAGTCAGACTGCAGGGGCACTACCCAAGTGAATATTCGACCATGTTGGTGCAGCGCTTAATGAAACTGTGCTGCCCCAACATGGACCTGGGCTGTATATAGCCCACAGGGATTGCACTGCCTGAAATGGGATAGTGCCAAGAACCCTGTTGGCTAAATTAAGCCACAACATGCAAATGAGCCTATTGGGCATGCAAGCCACTAAGGGGTCATTTGCAGCACCCATTGACAAATGTACAACAACTCAGAGGTGGTTCAGTATCCCTCCACCTTGTGACAGGGAGCTCCTGCCACTCTTGAGGACCAATCTTTTCTTAAATCTGTTGCAACAGTTCTTCTATTTCTTAGCCTAATCTATTCTTTACAATTTCAAGTTCATAAGGTTGGACACCTATGGGCACCCCTTCCCCTTTCTTGACTATGCTATAATGTCCTCTTTAATTTTCCTTTTCCTTCTCTGGTCCTTGTGCACGGTTATTATTGTGGTGATCTCCAAGCTGATGTAAAACAATAGGCTGTGTGCCTCATTGTTGGATTTAGTATGCAATGGCACTATGTCATAAAATACATTGATGTATACACCTTATGTATATGAAACCTGGAAATGTTGAAAATACCATGGCACTAGATGTTTTTCATAAAGGTAAAAAGTACTAGGAGACTGTATATTATAGAAATTAAGTTAGTTGTGCTATTTAAAATGCATGTAAATTGCTGTAAGTTGAACAACTCTGAAATGTCATGGTTATTTGCATATATCCCATGATGCTTTGCATTACGGAATTATGTGTGATGTTGTGTTTCTTTGAAACTTGGCTTACTGTCAATGCCCTTTGGGGTAACCCATGTTTCAGTGCTTCTGCACTGAGATTCTTTGTCTGTAGCTTGTTTTTTTTTCTTTGAGCCCCCACCACCCAAGCAAACAAGGCCTGCATAGGGGAGCTTGAATCTCAACAGATAAATTAGATCAGAAATCAGTGAGTCAGTAGGTGCTGGCTAAGTGCAGAGGAAGGACATACAGAGTCTGTTGCTGCAATGTGATGTACTGAAGAAGGGATATGAGATTGCTGAAGATTATCTCCTGCATTTTGAATAAACATCACATAGAGATTGTGTGTTGAACCGGAAGTTCGGTGTCTGGTCCATCTGTTATCCCACAACCCTCCACAGACTTGGTGTTAGAAGTGGGATAACTTGCTAGAAGTATCTGGACTGTCTGAAGATGGATGTTTTCTGATGGATATTGCCCAGATATCCCAGGTGGACCGATGTACCAGGAGTTGCTACAGGAAAACCTGGAGAAGAATGTCCGTGGAGTTCTGACCAAAACCATGGCTGACAAGAGAGAGAAGCTGCTGCCTGGACTGGACCTGGGAGCTTAGAGGAAGGCCAAGCCTGAAGACGATGAAGAGATGCAAAGGAGATGAGGAAATACTGTCGGGTACAGGCAGACTGACTACTCAGAGAGGCGAACACTGGTGGCAGGTGCTCAAGAGGTCCCTGCCAGAGAGTTTGGATAAAGAATCGGAGGAGGATTATTCATGGGCTTAGTGGAAGGAGGACCCCCTGATTGAGCAGGATATTCCTTTGTGGCCTGTGTTCCCAAGATGGTATCTACTGGAGGTTGGAGATGCAAGTATGGAACTTAAATGTGAGACCCCAGCTAAGACTGTGCCTTGTGATATTGTGCTGGGGTTGAGGACTCCAAGCAAGCAAAAAGAAGCCTATGAGGCTGAAGGGACTTTTTCTTGTATTGATACAGCTAAATCTATTAACAGTATTAACTAGGATATACTGCAGGCTAAAGATGCTAATGTTGCCAAAATGTTACAATATGTTGAGATCAAGGAAGTGGTACACGTGTTTTATATTGATTTTTTTCTTTTATGCAAAACTTCAAAAGAGGAGGTGGATGGAAAAAGGATTGGAACTTGTCTTGGGGTAACACCTAGAGAGTCTACCCTCAGATGCCTGTATCAGTAGCAATCGAAATGAATGAATCAAGAGACACAGTGGGTTTATGTAGAGGGGCTGAACCTAGGACTGGGCCCCTGCTTAAAACCGACATGTCTGGTGGGGTTGGAGCAGGTAGTTACTCAACCCAGAGAAATTCTTTCTATGGTACTGGACTTTACAGCCATCCAGATTTTCAGTCAATGAAATATGACACACTTTTCCTAAAAAGAGAGAGTGCAGGAAAAGTACAATTAGCCTCTGCTGAGAAATGTGTTATTGCCTCAGGGTAAAGAATTATGATATCCACTATGTTTATGACAGAACGTTTTTCGTTAGTAGGGCCCTGAGACAGAGCTTCTGAAGATGGATGGGTGGAAGCTCCATCCCTTCCTGGGACAGGAAGGTGGTAAGCAGTCTGCAATAACTGTTTTCCTCTTAAGGTGGGGGATATGCGACAGGGAGCTCCTGCCACTCTTGAGGACTGACCTTTTCTTAAATCTGTTGCAACAGTTCTTCCATTTCTTAGCCTAATCTATTCTTTACAATTTCTAGTCCATAAGGTTGGCCACCTATGGGCACCCCCTCCCCTTTCTTGACTATGCTATAGTGTCCTCTTTCATTTTCCTTTTCCCTCTCAGGTCCTCATACAGGGAGGTTACTGTGGTGACCTCCGAGCTGATGTAAAACAACAGGCTGTGTGCCTCGCTGTTGTATTTAGTATGCAATGGCACTATGTCACAAAATACATTGATGTATATACCTTATGTGTAACCTGGAAATATTGAAAACACCATGGCACTAGGTGTTTTTGATAAAGGTAAAAAGTACTAGGTGACTGTACATTATAGAAATTAGGTTAGTTGTACTATTTAAAAGGCATGTAAATTGCTGTAAGTTGAACATGTCTGAAATGTCATGGTGATATGCATATATGTATCCCATTATGCTTTGCATTATGGAATTATGTGTGGTGATGTGTTTCTTTGAAACTTGGTTTATTGTCAATGCCCTTTGGGGTAACCCATGTTTCTGTGCTTCTGCACTGAGATTCTTTGTCTGTAGCTTGTTTTTGTTTTGTTTTTCTTTCTGCCCTCACCACCCAAGCAAACAAGGCCTACATAGGGGAGGCTGAATTTCAACAGATAAGTTAGATCAGAGAGTCAGTAGGGATTGGCTAAGTGCAGAGGAAGAACATACAGAGTCTGTTGCTGCAAACTGATGTACTGAAGAAGGGATATGACATTGCTGAAGGTTATCGCCTGTATTTTGAATAAACATCACACAGAGATTTTGTGTTGAACCTAAAGTCTGGTGTCTGGTCCATATGTTATCCCACAACCCCTCCACACACCTGTCCTGCCCACTCACTTACTAACCCCCTTACCCTCCCTTATTTAGGTGACCAACAATCAGCATTGCCCGATAAGGTGTCCAGCATAGCCCATCTCTCACCTCCTCAGCCGGCCACCATATGAGCTGTCAGTGAGTGTGCCTAATATTGTACACATGTTCACTGACAACTCATACAGTGATCAGCCAAGTAAGTGCAAGAAGGGCTGTGCCGGTTGCCGTATCAGGCATTGCTCATCACTGACCACCCAGGTAACTGAGGGGGTGTGGGCTGGTGGTATGTAAGTGGGCGGCACAGGTTGAGTGACACTGGACCACCACTGATTCATCGCACTTTTGTTAACAGCCACTCAAGGGAGCGGGAGGAACTACTGGACACCAGGGCTTACATATTATATGTAAACGGGTGATCAGGGGTGGGGTGGGGGACCAGTGGACACCAAAGCTTACTTACTATTTGTAAACGAGTGATGGGGGTTACCACTATGCACCAATTCATTATTGAATGGATGGGAATGGGTGATCGGGGTGGTACCACTAGACAACAAGATATTATTGTACAGACAAGAATGGGTGATGAGAGGTGGGGCGGGTACTGCTAGACACCAGGGAACTCTATAAAACAGATTTTAGGTGGCAGTAAATAGCGCCGCTTTGAGTGCTGTTTACTACCACCACAAACCTTTGAAGATACTGCTGCACTGGTATGTATGAGGGGACCCCCTCATCTGCATAGGTGCAGTGGTATTATTGTGCTTTGACACTGCCAGTTTGCGCTGGTGCTCCCAGGTCTTCTAAATATGGTCAGGACAGGAACAACAGTGCAAACCTGGCTTAATGCACCTGCTAACAGCTAACCTTTAAATATCGACCTCAAATGTTTATTCACAGAGTACTGCATACCTCTTGCTTTATTCGCTACCACATACTGTAAGTCTGTACTCAGTGACACCTGTATGTTTGATGCCTAGTAGCATACAGATAATGTAGTCCGTTCTTGTACTTCCTTACCTGTACTACTGCTAGTATTCATTATAGCCCTATCTGCTTAACTCAATTACTGTAGCTGTTCTTGCTGCAACCTCAGTCTCTGCCTGCTTTGTATTAGATGATACTGCTCCTTTGATAACTGTAGCCCCTGTCTGGTTACTTTATTTGTATTAGATACTGCTGCTAGCACAGCTGTAGCCCCCTCCTATTTACTCTATATTTGTATCTCTTCTTCATCATAGCTATCCGTGACTACTAATACAGTTTTGGACCCGTTTATATGCTGAGATTGACTTTTGTGCCACTATAGCTAGATCTCTTCCTCGCCATGGCAGCAATACACTCAGTGGCCCTTACTAGCCTGGTACAATTAATTTTACTACTACCAGCAGCTGGCATGACTCCTGTCCATTTACTGACTGGCACTGGTCTACCAATCCACAACCATGACTTCACATACTCAAACACCATGGTAGTCCCAGTATCTAGTTCTTTAAATTTGATGGACTGCATCTGACTAAGGAGGGAGTCAGTGCATTAAGGCAGAAGTTTGACGTCTTTGCAGAATATTTAAACTAGCAAATGGGGAGAGGGGTGCAGCACCCCATACGTCGAATGGGAAGAACACCCCTCCCCCCTCAGCTAGTGGTCAAACAGGGATTCAGCATGTTTGCAGTTCATTTTCATCACCAGGTAAGAAAAAAAGGCCAGTCTCCCCATATGACACACAGAGGAAATGCCAAACCTCACCCAACAACTAACACACCAAAATCTGGCCAATGGAAAATCATGTACACAAATGCTCACAGCCTGGGAAATAAGATCCCAGACCTGCAGGCAATAATGTCAGAGGCTAAACTGGACATAGTAGCAATTAGTGAGATGAGGTTTACCAGTAACCACACTTGGGAGACTTCAGTACCTGGCTATGTACTGTTCAGAAGAGACCGAGGTGCAAAAAGGGGGGGGTGGAGTGACCCTGTATGTCAATGAAAATATAAAAGCTACAGAAATTCAGAATACACATAAGGTGCCAGAAGAAGTGTGGGTCATCCTGGAAACAGGAAATGAGATAGCCATAAGAACTGGGGTTGTCTACAGGCCCTCAGACCAGGGGGAGGACACAGACACATTACTGTTAGAAGATATACAAAACATGACAGCTAAACGGGAGGTTCTGATAATGAGAGACTTCAACACGCCGGATACAGATTGGTCAATACCAGCAGGAACATCTGCCAGAACTAGACACATGGTGGATTCCCTGCAGGGGGGAGGGCCTCAAACAACTGGCACAACAACCCACAAGAGACAGGGCTATCCTAGATCTAGTACTGACTAACAGGGAAGGGACCACAGATCTCTAGGTAGAAGGTCACCTGGAGGCCAGTGACCATCACATTGTATGGTTTAATTTGGCCACTACATCTAAATCATCCCATTCCAAGGCAAAAATATGGGACTTCAGAGGAGCTGACTTTGATAAGATGGCCAACAGAGTTAAGCTAGCCCTGGCAAAAAGAAACACAGGTGAGGGGGTACAGGCAAAGTGGGCAAGCATTAAGGATGCAATACGTGAAGCAACATCCCATTGTGTTAGACAGAAAAGGAAGTGCAAAAGAAGAAGGAAACCACTTTGGTTCTCAAATATAGTAGGAGAAAAGGTCAGAGCCAAAAGGCTGGCCTTCAGGAAATATAAGGGAACACAGCAGGATGAAGATAGGGAGGCATACCAAACTGCCCTAAGGGAAGCAGGGAAGGCAGTAAGGCAGGCAAAGTCCCAAACTGAGGAAACACTAGCACGAACAGTAAAAGAAGGTGAGCTGAAAGAAAAGGGGGCATGTGAGGAGGAGGACCCTGTAAAACCATCTATCCTAAATAGATACTTTTGCTCGGTATTTACTGAAGAGAAGGTAGGGCAGAGCCCACAGCTCAGCACCATGGACACAGGGAGGAGGGAGGTGAGCACTACTCCCTTCACAAAAGAAAGGGTCCTACAAGAGCTCGCTAAGCTCAGGGTGGACAAGGCAATGGGACCTGATGGCATACATCTCAGGATACTTAAGGAGCTAAGAGTGGAACTAGCAGATCCATTAGCAGAACTGTTTAGTGAGTCTCTGAGCACAGGAGAGGTCCCAGAAGACTGGAGAAGGGCTCATGTGATCCCGCTCCACAAGAGTGGTAGCAGGGAGGAGGCAGGGAACTACAGACCAGTCAGTCTTACTTCAGTAGTGGGCAAGATTATGGAGGCACTCCTTAAGGAAAAGATAGTGCAACACCTGGAATCCATAGGGGCACAGGATCCAAGACAGCATGGGTTTACAAAAGGAAGGTCCTGTCAAACTAATCTCATAGATTTCTTGACTGGGTAACCAGAGTGGTGGACCAAGGGGGAGCAGTTGATGTCGCCTACCTTGACTTCAGCAAAGCTTTCAACACTGTTCCACATAGGAGATTGATAAATAAGCTGGGTAGGCTTGGGGTGGGTCAGAAGTTGGTCAACTGGGTGGCAAACTGGTTGATGGGCAGAAAACAGAGAATGGTGGTAAATGGTATACAGTCAGAAGAGATGCAAGTCACAAGTGGGGTACCTCAGGGATCAGTCCTGGGGCCAGACCTCTTCAATATCTTCATTAGTAACATTGCAGATGGACTAGAGGGTAAGGCTTGTCTGTTTGCAGATGACACCAAGATCTACAACAGAGTAGATGATCCAAATGGGGTGGGCAGAATGAGAAGAGATCTGCATAAACTAGCAAAATGGTCAGAAGAATGGCAACTGGGATTTAATGCAAAGAAGTGCACGATCATGCACATAGGGAAGAGAAACCCTGAAGCCACCTATAGGTTGGGAGGGGAGTTGCTGGCAGTCACAAAGGAAGAAAGAGACTTGGACATCATCATCACTGATTACCTGAAATCATCCAAGCAGACCTCTAAAGCAGCAGGTAAGGCTAGGGAGATGTTAGGGTGTATTAGTAGGGGTATCACAAGTCATAAGAGGGAGGTAATAATCCCTCTTTATAAGACACTGGTTAGGCCCCATCTGGAGTACCGCGTGCAGTACTGGAGGCCACACTTTCACAAGGACATTAACCAAATTGAGGCAGTCCAGAGAAGGGCAACCAAAATGGTGCAGGGACTGCATCAGAAGACATATGAGGACAGGTTAATGGAGCTCAATATGTATACCCTTGAGCAAAGGAGGGAGAGGGGTGATATGATCGAGACATTCAAACACCTTAAGGGCATTAACAAGGTGAAAGAGTCTAACATGTTTAAATATAAGAAAAATAGCAGGACAAGAGGACACAGCATGAAATTAGAGGGAGGCCGATTAAGGGGTAATGTGAGGAAATTCTTTTTCATAGAAAGGGTGGTGGATGCATGGAACGGCCTACCTCAGGAAGTGGTGGCTTTGAATACAGTGCAGAGCTTCAAAGAGGCATGGGATAGGCATAAGGGAGCAATACAGATGGAGTATGAATAGATAGGCCACTGATAGAGCAAACGCCGATGGCACATTTATAAGGTAGAAAAAGAAATGGGCAGACTGGATGGACCTTGCGGTCCTTATCTGCCCATCAACTTCTATGTTTCTATGTTTGTATGTTACATCAGACCTGACCTGGCTTTTAGAATCCAAGTATATGTTTTTTATCATGAGACATAACCAGTTTTCCTACCACCTACTATTAGCTTGCTCGGTAGACACAGAACTCTCAGATATACTGCACCATTTACTCCATGTTATTTTATTGGGTAATACTGAACTAAATCCTGGTCCCACTACCCTTCTAAGGTATAATGCTTCTCAGTTGTGAAGGGGCTTAGGATATCTCTCCTTAATATTCGGAGCTCAATAGCTAATCGTCTAGAGCTAGCATCTTGGTTGCCCAGTACAATTCAGATATACATAGCATTACTAAATCCTGGCTTGATTTGCATATCTGACTTAGCATGCTCTACACCTAGTTACAGCCTCCCAAGACTTGCTCATCGCTCATCTAAATGGGATGGAGGCATTGTGATATTCTATAAAGGACACCTTAAACTTCAGCCTAAAGTGCACCAAATGCATCCTTGTGTGAAGTTCTGCACTCTGTCCATCTTCTAGGTGAAAGTAAGAAACTTCACATTGTATATGCCTACCATCCTCCTAAAAATGGTAAGGCCGAGCTGACTTACTGAAGTACACTGCTACCTCTGAAGGCAAAAATTAAATCATCCTACTAGATAAATTCTACCTAGATTGGTTTGGAAAGCATTAAAACCCTGGGGTATTTGGTAAAAAGGCATTGCTTCACTCGTTTACTAATAATGACCGGGCTAGGCATTCTACTACTAATAATCTCTACAGTTTGACTGACAGCAGCCTAACAAACAGGAAAGACAGAATTGTAGAGGCTGGTACTCTTGCTGATGCTATGAGTGATCACTCCCCTGTGTTTTATTTGGAGAATGTACGGCCTAAAAGAAATATAAGAACCAGTTGTATAAGTCTATAGTGTATGGTGGAACACTATTCTGCATGGAAATCCATACCTGGAAAAGGGTTGTTGTGCTCATCACTACTGCAGCACAACAAGACAGAATGTCTTCATGTAGGTGCAATGAAGCAGCCATAGTGGTGAGAGCATACCCAGGAAGCAACCAGCACTGGAAGTAATCACAACAGCCCATGGTAAAATAGGGCACTTAAACTACTAGGGGGACTTTTTTGGGGCTCAGGAGGCTAATGATGGTTGCCCATATACTATAAAAGAGTGTGCATGAGCAATCATACACAAACAATGCTGTTTTTCACGCTCAAGGTTTCCGTGATAATGAGACCTCTCAAGCTGCACTGTCAAGGTCTCTTGTTACCATGAGAACCTCTCGATCAAAAAACAGTGTTGCTGCATATGATTGCTAAAACACAATCCTATACAATGTGTATTGCTTATTTGGTAATGCTATTGCTATTTAAATCTTTAAGCACAAGATTGATTTAGTTAAAATATAGATATTATCACTTCTTGATATGTATTGATCTTTGAAACAAAGTTTTTGTATATGTTATGCTATATTATTTTATACTGTAACCTGCATATGGACAAAACAGAACATTGTAAATAGGATTCTGCGAAGATACTATCTGATTTTCTCTCAGTTTAGTTCTCTGCAGAACATACACATCCCACTAGTGAAGCACAGAGGTGGCTGCAGAAAGATCTTCTAACCTCATTAATGAGTAGAGACAAATGCAAGCCTAAATACAAATGCTTGTCTCTCCTAGCTGCCTATATTTGAATATCGGACTCAGACGAATGACTGTAAAACGGGTATCCTTCTTGCCTACTATAAAGAGTTGCTACAGCATACTGCAGGTGATGATTGCAAGTTCTGGAATCATATTTTTTTGCTTAATGTATCCTACCCAGCAAACCAAAAATAACTATTGAAGGCTTTATGGGGTTATTACCCACTCCATAAATAATACAGTACTTGACAGCATTAACTGTAACTCAGAGATAATGGCCAATGCCTTTAATAACCATTTCTCAGACCTGTCAAAGTTCACCTGTCATACACCTGACTGATCTGCTAAGGACCTTCAGTCTTTTCATCCTACACTTAATGTATCTGCTCCAGTCCTTCAATCACCCCTCAATCTTCTTATCCTTCCTCCCCCTATTTTCTTTATATGTGCTCATCACAACCTGTCCACAATCAGGACACAGTCTGCAACCTGTTGGCAAGTTTCTCAACCAACACCTGCAAGGGTACTGGTAAGGATCCCTCAGTAGCTACCAACAGTAAGAAATGATTCTCTTAACTAGGGACCTTCTCAGTCCAAATCCCACCAAAGCCACTGCCCACATAGCACAGTGCTCCTTTGGCTGTGGCCAAACTTCCTTCCCCTGCCAATCAAGCCTGAGATAACACATCACTTCTTAGAATATGGTAACAGTAGCCTTCTTCTCACATCAGAGATATACTGTGGATTTGTATATACCAACAGTTAGCTATTCCCCCCAAAACATTCAGTCACAGAAGCATGAAGTATATACAAATATTTACTTCTTCACAATATTTACTAAATCTACAGGCTATCACAATACACAAGCATATGGGAACTACAGGGTTACTACAGAAATCAAAAAGAAAATGGTTTGTACGTAACAGAAGAAACAAATAGAAAAACCCTTTCCATAGCTTCTTAATGCTTAGCAGAGTAGAAAGATGTCCTACCACACAGACTAACTTTGTGAGCCGTGACAAACTCCAACCTTAGATGGTGAAAGTATGAAGCCCAAACACAAAACTGCCTTGTTAGGGTCTGGCATCCACCTCAAAAGCCTTCAGCTACCAGTCCCCCAAGCAGCATCATCAAATATGTCACTCTGACATCATGGATTTGACACTTTCTTTGTCTCCTAAAGGTACCACCTCTATGCAGAGCTGGCCTAAACTGAAATCTTGGATTTTGTGGACTCGGAACCCCTTTCTTTTGTTCTGAACAATATATGTGCCTGCAGGTGGTGGCTGCATGGCCAGAACAGTTTCTTGACATGAAAGACCATGGGCTGTTTGAAACTCCTTCATTAACTGACCAGGGGCTCATGTCATTAAAGGACAAAAAGATTGTAATTACTTCTTAGAGGCAGCTGCTTTGGCCTCTGGCAACAATTTTAATCTCATTTACCCCAACATATTTCTGTCCCCACAGCACATAAAAAGAGTTAATTATAAAATACAGACAAAACATAAGACAATTATTGTTACAGAGGTATAATTTTCCAGGAAGTATGATACCTGTTAAATACCATATTTCACTATAGCATTGCAGGCTTTGATAGACTTGAACCACGACTATTTACTGTAAGACTGCAGCCCTGTATTTGGCCACTTCCCAGCCAGAATTTACAACCTACAGTATCCATGTTCTCTGGCTGGTGTATGCTGTCCGGAAAGTGACCAAAGCAGTCCCAATTTTCAAGAAAAGGGATCCTAAAATAGTGGACAATTATGGTCCAATTGCAATCCTATCTGTGTTTAGCAAGTTATTAGAGAAATACATTGCTTATTGTGCTTAGGCTTGCCTCCCTTCTCCCATTTTCCCTAGCTTTCGCAGCATCCTTGCAGGGTTCTCAGCATCCTGAAGGGGGCCTTACTGTGCCTAGGCTTGCCTCCCTTGTTCCCTTCCCCCATCTACCCATCCTTGGCCTTTCTTGTCCCCTTGCAGGGTCCCTAGCATCCTGAAGGGTCCCTTCAAATAGGCATCGCCTCCACCTAGGTGTTATTTGCATTTCCTCCCTCTCTCTCTTTCCCTCAGTAAATTCCAATCCACTAGCCGTCCCTGCCCCCTGCAGGGTACATCACATCCTGAAAGTTTTTTTTTTCCTTTGGGACTGTCCCTTTCCCCATCCTAGGTGTTATTCACACTTACTCCCTCTCTCTCTCCCCTTGCCTATCCCCTCTGGCTTCTCTTCCTTATCTTCAGTCCCTTGTCTTTTCACAGGGTTCCCCGCATCCTGATGGGGTCTCTCTGGGCCATGACTCTTTCCTTCCCTCATTTTATCCTCTCTCTCCTTCACCCTTCCTTCACGATAGCACTTGTTCACTTATTACTATTGCACTTATAAACTGTTCTCACAATTTACATATGTACCGTATGTAATGCAGTCTGTAACACCTGCGTTAATTAATGTTATGTTAATGTTGATCTATGTAACCTGAATGTATAATGTCTCATCCCTATTGTACCCCTCCCCCCAGGTTGCACCGGGAGACGGGCAACCTGTTGCTCAGTGTGCCTTCCTGGTAAAATATTTCAATAAATAAATTAATAAACACAGGCCATTGAACACCTTCAGAAGTACAATATTCTTTCTATGGCCCAGTATAGCTTTTAACAAGGACATAGATAGCATTTATCCAGTTCACCAATGACACCAAAGCTGCTATGCAAAATGGCATGCTTACTGGAGCTGTGTTTATACACATAACTAAAATGTTTAATCTCACTGACAACGCCATACTTAAGCCAATAAATGTGCCCAGGGTATTTCCTCCATTACTGCTACCTGGTTAACCTGCTACCTAGGGGATAGAAGGTAATTTGCAACAGTAAGTCAAGCCATACCTGACCTGTCCACTATCAGCATGGGATTGCCATTAGGGTCCATATTAAGTCCCTTATTTCTCTCTATTTTTATCAATAGTCTATTGCTTCTCTTTGCTTTATGCTGATGATATGGTACTCTATGTTAGCTCCAGAAGTCTAATCAACATTAATGCTCTCCTTAATTCTTACTTCTGTATGATACAATCCTGCCTGGCTATCACAAAACAAATTACCTCTTAACACTAGTAAGACCCATTATGTGCTCTTTGGATCGACCCCTAAGATGAGAATGTGAGCAGGCAAAGTGGTTGTTTCTTGTGCTAATGGTGCTCCTCTTGTGTCTTGTCGACTCTTTTAAGTACCTTGGTTTTTCCCCTTGACCCTTCCATTGTTTTCACAAAGTATGTTTCTAATACCTACAAAATTAAATAGACCTCTCCTATAGGGTAACGTATGCCCTCACTTAGTCTGTCCAGCTAGCCACTGCACAGGGTATTCTTCTTCCTAGCCTTAACTATGGCTTCATCACCTACTCTACTGTACCACTTCCAAAGGCAGCCTGAGCAATTGAAATACCACTTACAGCCACATATGTTATTTTGTCTTGGCCTCGACCCAACTCACACACAAATGCCTGCTCTATGCTGAACTAAACTGATCATCCCGACATGCTCACCATCTGTTTGCTCTTGGCTCTCTCACTGACAAAAGTCTCAGGTCTGTTGCACCTCCTTCTCTGGCTATTCTGCTACAGCACCCTGATCAGGCTACAATCCCCCCCCCTCCGCCCGGGTGTGGTGACATATCTCTTATATGGCAGTTCCAAAATATTCAACTAATATGGGAGAACAGGCTTGCTTCTATTTTGCTCCCAATGTTTGGAACTCCCTTCCAGAATACCTCCAGTGCTCCCAATCTCATACTTATACCCTGCAATAAATGTACTTGTACTCTACACCCTGTCAAATTTGCCTTATCTAGTTATACATAGTATTTATTATTGTGGTTTACTCTTCTCTGGTTGCTTACCTGCCTCTAGCTGTTACCATACACTTGTGTAACCACTACTCTGAATGTTCATACTGTATATGTATAACTGTTTGACAGTTTGATGTGTAAGCCAACTTGTTACTTGCCTTTCGATCTTTACTGTATACCTATAGTTCTGTAAAGTATGGCTTCTTACTTACTATATGTATAATGTTTTTGTACCTGTTCTGTTCATGAGTCTTTGATTGTATTCTTTCAGATTATGCCTAAAAAGGCATGTTATTGTTTAGTGCACCTACCCAGTAAACAAGAATAAATAAATCTGTTAGTAATGTCAGCAATCTGTTAGTAATGTCAGTAATCTATTAGTAATGACAGTAATCTGTTAGTAATGTCAGTGTCATTGATTCAGTGTGTAACATGCCTGCCTCTGGGGCCCTAAGATCAGAAGGTCATGAGTTCTAGCCCCACATCAGATACTAGGGGTAATACCAATGGCTGACATTGCTGTGCAATTTGGGGAAGTGTTTCACTGTTAAGATGCCATCCTTTGGATGAGCTGAGAAACCAAAGTCCCTTCTGCCCAGCTCAGGTCACTGTCCAGGTAGAAGTTAAAGAGCCTATGGTACTTATCGAGGTATAGTTAAGGAATTTCCCTGCTGTCATGGCCACCATTCCCCCAGCAATAAAATAGGCCTATGCAACCCAGGACACACCTTGAAATGAGCTCTTACAGCTCAGTGTGCCTTTCCAGTTCATAAATTGCAAATAAACAAATAATTTGACTACTGTCATAGACTTGGACATATTCTTTTCCTCTAGTAAGCATCACCAATCTACTGTACACCATTATTTATATAGGGCTGCCAATCAGGATAAAGTACTCTTTGATAATGTCACAGTTTCCTGCATGACAATTTGGAGTAATTGCCATCGGATAACATTGTTTTTCTATAGGATACTGCATGATATCACTGTTAGAGTGATAAGAGCACTTCATCCTGGCAGGCGGCACAGTATAATCCCATCCATGCAGCTATATTTTGAAAATCCAAAAGCAATATTTTACAATAAAAATAACAATACAAGAAACAGTTTTCACAGTGCAGCTTTCAAGAAACACAGTTTTAAAACTTGTACCTTACAAGCACTTCTTAGCTTCTTGGATGATGGAGAACACATTAGTATGTGCTGTTGGGAAGTCCCTTATACTGTACTATATTCCATTGCCAAAGCAACAGTGCTGCTTTCTTATGGATATGCTGTTGTTTATGTTTTTTGCAAAGAAAAGATCAATCAATGGCTTCCCAAAACTTGAGATATGATATAGCAGGGATGAGTAAAATGCAGCATATATTGTTTATGTAGAAACTAAACAATGTATAATTATCTATAAGTATAATACAGAATTATTACGCAATCCATTTATTAGGCATCCAAGTTACAATGGAGTAGATGGCTCAAGAGTTCCCATTCAAGGCCAGTTCAAAGGCCCAGGAGTGATGTCATTGCCTTTGTGCATGGTGTGTCAAAAGAAGGCTCTTTCAGATGTAGGGCACCTGTTTTTCCCTCAGCCCAGTGGATCTGTGACCTCAGTTGAGTCAGCCCTCGAAGGCTGGGAGGAAATAAGTAGCCAGCTTTTTAAGCCAGCAGCACAAAAAGTTGAGGAAGCCAGCCATCAGCCCTTTAGCCCTCAGAAATCTCCTAAGCCCAGTGGAGTAGCTCAGCCAAAAAACGCAGTTCCGCCCGAAGCGTCAGTATCAGTGGCCTGTGGAAAAGGTCGAGGTCATGGAGCACAAATGAAGCTTTTGACCCCTGAAGACTTTCTGATGCTGGAAAAGCTGTCCCTTAGTGTGCCCAAACAACCACTGGGTGCAGTTGCCCCAGAACCCCAATGGCTGCCTGAGAAGTCAGTGAAAGCTAGTGGCCCCTCTGCTGCAGTGGAGAAGCCAAGTAACCCTGAGCATGTAGACCAGCCTGTGGAGAGCGCTGCTGAACTTAGTGATTATGACTTGGAGAGGGATATTCCATCCTGTTATGAATCTGTGTACCTGACCCCTTGGAAGGATCAACCCAGCCTGGCCGCTAAAAGCAGTAAGAGTTGTGAGCAGTATGAAATGGTCCAGGCTGGGCTGATCCTTCCAAGGGGTCAGGTACACAGATTCATAATTGCAGGGATAAGTGAAATATAGCATAGACTGGGCTTGCTAGATCCCATTCCTTATTTCCTGATGCCCATGTCTATGTTACAGCCATGATATTGAGACCAGCGTCACCCACCATCACCTAGAGCTCATTGATTTTGTTTCCCAAGCTCCTTGATATTAATTCATATTGCTCTCCACCTGTCTCTTTTGGCAATCCCTGCCAGTTACAGTCCTGTGCTTCTTACCTGTGCATGCTATTCTTTCCTTCTAATTCCCCTACCTCATGCTACCCCTTTCAGTGCCTCCCCCCCCCACTGTAAGATAAGGACCATCCCCACTGAAGAGCTTCCTACGCAAAACTGACCCCAGTGCCCCACAAACTTAAACCCTTCCTCACTTCATCATCCCCTTAACAATATATTAAAGGTCCTCATCTTCTCCTGTCTCTCAGTGTCTTTGTTCCACATTGGCAGGACCTTGGAGAAGGCCACTTAAGCTGCTGCTACCCCCAACCTGCTTCTCAACTTGTGACAGCTTGCTTTAAGCTCCTCCCCATGCATTTTATGATTTCCTCTGTTTTAACAGTCCCTGCTAACTATGGGTCCAGGAAGACATCTGGTTACCCTCCTTTCCTACTTACCCTCACAAACCAGATTCTCTATGCCCAAGATTATAGAGTCCCCCACCACACAAATTTATTTTGATGTACTTACTGCATTCTGCCCTTTAGTTCTGCTGTTACCCTGTTGGCAGAATTCAGAGCCTGCTCAATGACAGACTTATAGCCCCCGTGGGAAGCTGGTAACTATGCTTTCTAATGGTGCAAAACAATTTAGTCTTGATCTTAGGGCAATTTGATTTTATTGACTTCCTGTTAATGCCCTGCATGCCTAGCAATTTACACTATCTTGGGCATTTTAGGAGTATTTCAATTCTGATGTTGTATGATTTATTAAAATGATCACTTTCTATGCATGTTTGTTAGCAGGGGTGGTAAAATAGGATCAAGATAGCCAGTTCAAACATGCTCTCCCAAATGGTGGCTGTCTCACAGGTTAAATGTTTGGTTTACAACATATGGCAGGGATGTAAACAGTCTTAGTCTTGGAGTATTCGCATAAGTGCCATCTTGCCTTTGCTGGAGATTTTCCTTCACAGACTATGTATTCTCTGCCTGATAAAACATTTTTTATTCATGCTAATGCCAATGTTATACCTCAAGGCAAACAGCTGTTTCTGTTGCTGCTATCTATCTGCATGGTAGCAATGCATCTCAATAAAACAGCTCCATATAACCAGTCTCCAAGACCCTCCTGGGAAAGAGCTGCAACAGCTCAGTGTGCCTTTACCAGTCACAAGTTATAAATATATAAATAAATAAATAATCCCTAGTAAAGTGATTCAGCAAACAGGCAGAGGAAGAAGTGCACACCCGCTCTCCCAAAGGTGCTCCTGCCCAAAAAGTTTCACATGCAAGGAGAGGAAAGCAGAGGCTGGGCACACACCAAAGAACTGATTATGGAAACTAATTTATTGTGAATTACAGCATGACAAACTGCAGACGCAGTACTCCTATGTAGTGACCCAATAAGTGGGTCTATGTTAGGGGGTCCCCCTGAGGAAGACCAACTTGCTGGATCAATACGTGGGGGGTACTGCCTTTGTGTTTTGTCATGCTGTAATTCACAATAAATCTGTTTCCATAATCAGTTCTTTGGTATGTGCCCAGCCTCTGCTTTCCTCTCCTAGCTAGTAAAGTGATTAGCTGTAGGATTGCCCTACAGTTTTAAAGAGCTAGTGTAGCCAAAAACAGCAGACATAAAATGTTATTTTTAGCTAGTTGTTACTTTATTTCTAAGAGATTTTTCTTTTTCCTTTTGCCAATTAGAACATTTTCTACCTTACAATATTAGGAGAGCTATGTACAATAGTGTATTACTTGGGAAGCTGACATATCCAGTGTTATTCCTCTGTGTATCTCATCAACACTGCAACCTCACTGCGGCATCATGAGTGACCAACCTGGCAGAAGGTGAGTGGTTCTTCCTGAGCAGCTGTAATGTCACAGTCAGTGAGGTGATGACACTAATGAGGTATCACAAGGAATACAACTACATATGAACCTCCAGGTAGAGTACTGTTTCACACTTCACTTCTAGTATTGTCAGATAGAATGCCTTCTAATTATTAAAAGATGGGAAAAGTGCTTCAGCTATAAAAAAAGAAATAGTTTACTACTGTACTTTAAAGAGCTACTTACGCCTCAAAGAAATTTTAAAAAACATAATAATAATTAGGTACAATTCTGCTTATACAGTATTCCATATATATTCTAGATTTCTCCTCTCCATTAATTACTGAGAAAATGTGCATGAATACATGATTTTATCCCTTGCAGTTTCTTTAAAGCTAATCTGCCTCTATAGCTTACTCCCGCATTCAAGTCATAATGCTCTGTTGTGACTTCATAATCTGTTGCCATAAGAGTAACTGTGATGTCACAAGCAGTGCATTATGACCTCAAGTAGGGAGACAGCAACAGAAACAGATGAACTTCTTCAGGAGCAAAAAGCCTGTTTTCATGCAAATGAGCTCAGCAATAAATAATGGGGAGGAGGAATAAAGAACTAATGGGAAATACAGGCTGAGCTGTATCTAAATATTATGTTTTGTTAAAGTTCTGTTGAAGGTGTCAGCTGCTCTTTAAAAGTTAGTATTAATTTCAGCAGTCTGCTAGCTCTTTAAACTAATTTTTATGTAGCGCAGACATAGTTGCCTGCCGAACTGTTGTACATTATTTTATGTCTGACTGATGACATACTCTGGAACTGGTTCACCTCAACTCTATTTCCTCACTCATAAATTTTCAGATGAAAGTACTCTCCCCCAAAAGTTCTAAGAAGAGGGAGGCAGAGAAACTATAAAAGTTTATTCCTTAAGAAAATTCCAAGGAAAAGGATTGCCCATGTCAGTGTTAGCTCATTTTCAATGGGGCCCATTACATACAAGACAATTTCATAAAATGTACAGCACATAAGTTACAACATGTAAAATACATATGATATAAAATGCTTACAAAAATATTCTAAATAATCACAAACATTCTCAGGAGTGATATCAACCATCAAAAGTGCAAGATATCAGCAGTAACCACTGTAAATTATTCTTGTGTTAAATAATGATGCTGTCTCTGCATCTATAGTATGCGATCTTGCAAGGAAATCTTAATACTGATTTATAGTTACTGTTGACTCCTATATCAACATAAAACCAGTACACCTCAAATCCTGTAATATATGGTTGTGATGTCACAATTGTGTATTATGACATATCATAACACACTGCTCACTTTGGTCAGCCCACCCCTGCTCCAGTTTACTGAACACTGTCCTTGCAATTTTTTTCAAACCATGAGCAAGAAAACAACAATCTGTCAATGTAGATGGGATTCACAATGGCTGACTCAGAATATGCCATTTGTCTTCATATGTGAGTGTGCAGGACAATAACCCCCAGTGCAGAACTACTGAGTTGTGTAACTCCTACCCCTCACATTGTGCATTTAATTTATACTATGCCTAATATACTGAAAAATACTGAAATCCAAGTTTTCTGTGAGGATTTACATGTTTCTGTTTGATTCCACAGCTCTGTTTTCAGTGCAGCAAACGCATCTCTGATGTCATCAGGCACTGTGCAAGCTACTGTCCTATTTGTTTAGGCAAGCAATAATACCCAACTGGGTGGGTGGTACCGGGCAATACTGGACCACTATGGGGCATAATGAGGTCCAACTCTACAGGTCCGGTATTGCCCGGAGGGTATTCTTGTGCTTAGAAAATGGGCACTGTACTATGCATGTTTTAAAAAATACAGGTTACTCACCTGTAACAGGAGTTCTAAGAGTGGTATATGTTGTTCATCCACACTTACTGGCAGGTTCCTTACCGCTTTAAATCTTCTCGGAAGGTCTTCAAGCTGGCTCCTCCCACCCACCCGGGTGGAAAACTCTTGGCTCTCCCCCATGACGCCAGATCTGGCCCGCTAGAAGCCAGGTTGCGCATCGGAGCCGGGGAGGTTGGGTGGGTTGTGTGGATGAACAATATATACCACTCCCATAACTCCTGTTACAGGTGAGTAACCTGTATTTCTAGGGATGTGGATATGTTGTTCAATCCACACTTACTGGCAGACTCCTAGCAGTTCTCCAGGAGAAGGAAGGCAAGGCGCGCACCCCCTACTTGGCAAATAAGGACTGGAGAACTGAGGTCCCAAAACCAACATCCCAGCGTGACTCAAGGTCGATGTGGTAGTGGGTAATGAAGGTGTGTGCTGACTTCCACGTAGCAGCCCTGCAGATTTCCTGGATAGGGACATCCCTGGAAGCAGCCACAGAAGCAGCGGTATGGTGGGTAGAATGAGCTCTTATCCCTCTGGGAGGCTCCATGCCCGCCAACCAATGGCAGAGATCTATGCAGGAGGTGACCCACCTGCCTATCATCCACTTGGCTGCAGGTCTGCCAGGTGTGGCTTCAACGTAGGTGACAAACAGCTGGTGAACCTCTCCCCGAACTTCAGCCATCACTCCTTATAATAAGAGAGCGCTCTTCTAGGGTCCAAAGTATGGAGCCTATATTCAGCCTCCGAGGTGTGATTGGGGTAGAACACCTGGTTAAGGTGAAACTCTGACACCACCTTTGGAAGGAATTTCGGGTGGGGGCGCAGAACAACCTTGTCCTTGTGGAAGACCAGATAAGGAGACTCGATAGAAAGCGCCCGGAGCTCTCCCATCCTTCTGGCTGATGTAATAGCCACTAAGAAGGTGGTCTTCCACGACAGGTGGGAGATATCGCACCTGTGCATCAGTTTGGATGGCTTGCCCATGAGCTTAGCCAATACCAGCAGTAGATCCCATGAAGGTGGAGGTTCTCACACCAGAGGGGATATGTGATCAAGGCCTTTGAAAAAGTGCCCGACCACCTTTTCCTGTGCCACCGACTGCTTTCCGGCCCGCGCCCGGCAAGCAGAGATGGCTGCCAGGTGCACCTTAAGGGTCATCGACTGAAGCCCTAGCTGAGAAAGGGACCATAGGTAGTCCAGAATGCTGGCCAAGGAACAAAAGGAAGGGTCCAACCCCTTATCCTGACACCAAATGGAGAATCTCTTCCATTTGAAGGCATAGCATTTTCTGGTCGACTCCTTACAGGATGCCTCAACAACGTTGAGAACCTCGTCGGAAAGACCCAAGGCCTGGAACTCTAGCCGCTCAGGAACCAGGCCGTCAGGTGCAGGGATTGAAGGTCTGGGTGAAGTACCTTCCCCTGGTTGACTGCGAGCAGGTCTGGGTGGGCTGGAAGCCATCTCTGGAGCCTGGAGCTGAGGCTGAGGAGATCTGGATACCAGAACTGACAGAGCCAGTCTGGGGCTATCAGAATCATCTGCGCCTTGTCCCTCCTCACCTTGAGAAGCACCTTGTGGATCAAGGGAAATGGGGGAAAGGTGTAGAAAAGGCCTGGGGTCCGCGGCCTCGAGAAGGCATCACCCAGCAGCGAGCCCTGCTGAGGAGGGGGGGCGGGCATGAAACAGCCTCAGCTTCGCATTCTCCCTGGAGGCAAACAGGTCTACCTGAGGTGTGCCCCAGTGGGAGAACAGATTGTGTACTACCTCCGGCAGGAGAGACCACTCGTGAGATGCAGCACCCATCCAGCTTAGGGCATCGGCCAGAGTGTTGGAGGCTCCCGCCACATGAATGGTTAGGAGATCCGCCTCCAGTCTGCCCACAAGAGACTAAGTGCAGAAAGCTTCCTTGCACAGAGGCAAGGAGCACATCCCGCCTTGGCGGTTAAGGTAGTACATGGTCGTGGTGTTGTCCATCTGAACCTGGACCACTTGACCCCGTACAAGCGGAGCGAAGGCGGTGAGGGCTAGTCAGACCGCTCGAAGCTCCAGCAGGTTGATTTGGCATCAAGACTCCTGAGGGGACCAGAGGCTGTGCGATCTGAGCTCCCCCAGATGGGCACTCCAACCCATCAGAGAGGCGTCGGTCGTTAGAGTGACTGTCGGCTCTGGGCGGACAAATGGGATACCCTCTTGCAGATGAGCTGGAACAATCCACCACTGGAGAGCGTTCCCCATCTCCTGGGTCACTATCACTGGCTGGTCCAAAGGACTGGAGCACTGTGACCATTGGCAGGCCAGACCCCAACGGACCACGCCGGTGCAGGCCGCCATGAGGCCCAGAAGGCGCAGGAAGTCCCAGGCAGGGCGCAACTGCCCAACCAGAAATGATTGGGCAAAGGAGGAAAGAACCTCGGCCCTGTCTGCCTGGAACCATGCTCTGGCTCGAAGAGAGTCAAGCTCTGCCCCGATAAACTGAATTATCTGCGTTGGCACGAGTTCCAATTTGGCCTCGTTGATATAGTAGGCCAATCTGAAAGCAGACCTGCAGGGCCAGATCCCTGGACTGCTCCACCTCCGGCTTGGAGGAGGCTGCAATCAGCCAGTCATCCAGGTAAGGGTACACCCGAACCCTTCAGCGCCGCAGGAATGCTGTCACCACTGCCATGCATTTGGTGAAGACCCTGGGAGCTGAAGAGAGGCCAAAGGGTATGGCCCGGAACTCGAAAAGGGATCTCTCTCTGCTCTGAAGAGGAGGAATCGCTGGTGGGACGGACAGATTGGTATGTGAAAGAACGCATCCTGAAGGTCCAGAGAACAGAACCACAAGCCTCTTTCCAAGGATGGGATGATCTGAGCCAGAGTGACCATCCTGAAGGTTCGAGACTTTAGGAACTTGTTCAGGTCGTGTAGGTCTAGAATGGGGCACCAGCCCCCCATCCGTTTTGGAACCAGGAAGTACCTGGACACAAACCTTGGGTCTGATGGAGGATCCGCCACCTCCCTGATCACCTCCTTCTGAAGGAGCAGGGCAATGTTGGCTCGACAGGCCGATAGAGATGCTGCGGATTCCATAGCCCCCCGTGGGGCAACGGCTCAATAGGGTGGGGACTGCTCGAATTCCAGAGGCAGACCCTTTCCTACCACTTCCAGCACCCAACAGTTCGTGGTGATATCAGACCAGGTGGAAAGGAAGTGGTGGAGCCATCCCCCCACGGGGGGAACCCGGGGAGGAGTGACGAAGTTGGGGGTGACACCCCTCAACCCGTCACTGGGCAGGCTTGGAAGAAGAACAGGCCGAGGAGCCTCCTGGACCTTTCCCTCCTGGCTTCCTGTTGGAGGAAGCAGCAGGCTTGGCTTTGGGGTGCCAAGTGTGAGCCTACAGGCCCTGATGCTGGTGTTGCTGGGCTGGACGTGCTGCAGGGGCTGAAGGATGAAAGGGCTTACGCTGCTGCTGGTGGCCTTTGTCCTTCTGGGCAGACGTGACCGAGTCCAAGGTGGCACTGGACTTCTCGATCCGCTGAAGATGCCCCTCAACCCCGGGACCGAACCAGTCAATACCCAGGAAGGGAACATCTGTCAGCTTGTGCTGGGTATCTGCCGTGAAGGTGGAGATCCACAGCCAAGCTCTGTGGCGCCTGGCCACTGCGGACACTACTGACCGGGCACATGAGTCAGCGATGTCCAGGGAAGTCTGGAGCTGCTGACTGGCCACTGCCCTTCCCTGATCCCGCACTTGCTTGACCGTAGTTTGGAGGTCAGCCGGGAGATAAGGAATCACCTCATCCAGGGAGCCCAACAGGGCGTGTGAAAAGTGTGCCATCAGGATGGCCGAGCTGGCCTGATGAAGGCCTAGGGATGAAACAGCTTAAACTTTTCACCCGGAGTAGTCCAACTTCTTGGACTCCTTGTCTGAAGGCTTGTCCACATCCCGAGCATTCCCAGAATGTCGGAAAATGCTGTCGGTCATGAGTCCCTCTGCAGACGGGTGCTCCGAGAAACCAGAGAGTGAACCAGTGGGAACAGCATACTTCTGAGCCATCCTGGCCGAAGGTGCTGGACAAGAAGCTGGCCACTGCCATAGTTCCAGGGCCGGGCCAACAATGGCTTCGGCCACCGGAAAGGCCTCCGTGGGGGAATCCCCTTGGTCCAGTATCTCCGCGAGGGGATACTTGGCCTGTTTTGAAATTGGTTCGAGCTTCATCCCAGTGTACTCTGAGATGAGCCGAAGCATTCCCAGAAACGAGGATGGGCTCTTGTCCACCGACTGACCCCCAGTGGGCTCCAAGTCGAGCGGCCTGGAGGACAAGGAGGAGTCATCATCGGACTCCGAGGAGTCTGTGAACAGCTGCCGAGTACCTGAGCCACCCTCCACCTGCCGAGATCAATCGGGAGTGAGGGTGACCGACAACCTATGGGGCAAACCCTGACTCGACCGAGAATCCTTGGTCGGGGACCCAGTCTTCGGTTGTGGAGGTGGAGGTTCCACCACAAATGGTGACGCAGCCGCTTGCGGCTGAACAACCGGTGCCTGCTTCGGCTCCTCGACCACTGCGAGGGGTTGTTTCAGCCACTCCGGTGACAGCCACTTAATGGCCAGGGACGGCAATGGAGTTGGCTTATTCCTGGTCAAAAGGAACTGTTGCCATATTAGATCCTCGTAGCGCTGACACAATTTGCGCTGGAACCTATCCTCCGAAGAGGACAAAGACGAGGATGAGCAGCACCGCCATTTTCCATGGTGCCGAGACCGCCGATGTCGGTGGGATCAGCTGGACCGGGAAGAGGTCCAAGACCGAGACCAAGACCTTCGGTGTTTCCGAGGGTGGGTCTGAGAGGGGGCGAGGGAAACCCACTCCTCTCTTGGTTCAGGGACCTTAACCAGGGACTCTGGCACAGGAGGCACAGGCAAGTCCTCGGTTTCCACCGGGGGAACCGTTGAAGAAGGGTTGTCGGCTTCTCCAGTCGACAGCCCGTCCCACGGGTCGATAAAAATCTCTACTGCATCAACAGGTGTCTCGGCCGGCTGACCTGACCGGGACACCATGAAGCCAGCGGCCTTAGCCGCAATCTCGCCCAAAGTCAAGTGTCAACTATCCAGGGAAGGGGACCTCTCCTGCTCTCACGAACGTTGATGGTGGGACTTATCTTTGGGGTCCTTCTTTTTGGACCGAGAGGAATGTCCTGAAGGGCCTTCTACCTTGGAGGAGAGGGATTGGCAAAGCTCCTTGAAAGAAGCTGTGTAGGAGGATTCCAAGGAGAGTGGGATAAATGCTGCAACCGAGGATGATGATGATGCAGCCTGGGCGGCCTCCTCCTCGAGGGCGATCATCTGCTCCAGCTGTTCAGCCGAGCCTGCAGCCACGGACACCGCCCAATGGGCCTCCTTAGACTTAACCAGAGGATAACGTTTTTCCGGTCACCCCAACAGTAATCGGGCAGCACGGTCCTCCAAGACCGAAGCTGAACAGGATCTGCACAACTCACAAGCCTGTGAGTCATGGCTGAGTCCAAGGCAATAAACGCATGTGGCATGCGGATCTGTCCGGGACGTCTTCTGCCCACAGGAGCACCGATGAAATCCGGGAGTCGATCTGTCCATCGCAGCCACAAGGAAAGATAAAGACCAAAGGCTTGTAAATCTTAAAATAAGTCTCGGATTAACCAAAGTTTTGATCAGGCCTAAAGCATGAAGCGCAAGGGAGGAACCTGAAACTGGCGGTAAGGAAGATCTGGCGTCATGGGGCAGGCGAGAGTTTTCCACTTGGGTGGGTGGGTGGAGGAACCAGCTGAAGACCTTCCAGCAAGATTTAAAGCGGCAAGGAACCTGCCAGTAAGTGTGGATTGAACAACATATCCACGTGCCTAGAAATAATCATTTTCATGTTAAGATGTTAAAACATAAGCATTTTATTTATTTTGTTAAAAAAATAGTACCTCTGCCTATATCAAAATGCTTTTTTTTTTGTTTTTTTGAGCTACGGACTTTCAGGCTAGTTGGGATTCTGTAGTCTGGAGGTGGTTGTCACGGTTACACACACACACACACACACACACAGCCACTCACACACGCTCTCGCATAGAGGGCTTAAAGTTGGTAAAAAAAGCTTTTGTCATACTGTGTGCATTCAGGTTTGAAGCCTGTTTTCCCCTAGTTTTTATTTATTCAAGTTCAGTGCTATGGCAGATGTAGCCGTTACGGGAACACCACCTCATTCATGCTCAGATGACGCGTCTCTCGGAAGCAAAGTATGGAGAGATGGGAAGGGGAGGCAGACCAATGTTTGAATTTTTTTTTTTAGTTTTTTTGTTTTGTTTATTTTTAGTTTTAATGTGAGGTTGAGTGCTGTCAATTATTTACCAACATAAATTATGCAATATGTGCTGTGTGTGTGATCGGGACATTCGTGGCATTACCTAGCAGAACATCAGGAGCGGCATCGAGTGGGGCACCATCATCAATGCCAGCGATCAGCTGGGAAACATATTTCCAAGGTACACATTATTTTTATTTAAGATGGCAGAGTGAAACAAATTTTATGTGACCACTTGCAGTAGTCTTTTCTTTGGCAGTTCTAAGTCCAGTTAGTGGGGAGGGTCTCTCACTCGTTAAGTGAGATAATAAACATGGCAGTTATAGCCTTTTCAGTGTTCTACTGACCCACTGATTTTTAGAACAATATGAAGTAATGGAGAGTGGGACTAGTTATTTGCTGGTCTCTGTTGCCTCATACTGGACCAGCTGATTGGCAGTTTTAGCCAATCAGAATCAAGACTGAACTTTGTCCAATTTTTAAGGTTCCTTTGTGACCTACCTAATGTTAGGACAAATGACTGAAGTAAGAATAAATGATATATGATAACCGCTCACCAGTTTTTTTAATGTTGATGACCAGTTATTATTTGCCACAATAATCAGCCAGTTATTACGGCAAACATGTACTGAGTTTACATTTGGTGTGAGACACTCTCTCTCACTCATGCAGCAGTTTTCTGTACAGTGTTTGCAGCTTGTGCTGCCTCCAAGTAAAACTGAAACCCATTTAATAATGAAAGCCACACTCTTAAATAAGTCCTTTCTTAGCTCACCGCCATAACACCATGCTGAAGGACTGAGTCTGTTACAATGGTCAAAGCAGGCTGCATTCCACAAAA
This sequence comes from Neoceratodus forsteri, assembly GCA_016271365.2. NCBI lineage: Eukaryota > Metazoa > Chordata > Ceratodontiformes > Ceratodontidae > Neoceratodus > Neoceratodus forsteri. The sequence goes on along the minus strand of CM028136.1, from coordinate 405,295,895 downwards.
GCAGAAGTGCTCTCAGCTGTCCTATACCACCTTTGTATACACGTTTGCATTAGTTGGCAGGTGGCAAGCACCAGGGAAAAATTCATTTCAGGCACTGGAATAAATAAACCAAAAATAAAGCAACAGGAGAGGATAGTAAAATCAGGAAGAGCACACCATTACATACAGAAATTTGGGCAATTTCCTGAAATGTCAAAAGAAACAGAATCTGGTAGGAAAAACCTGATGCCCAGAATTTATAAAAAATAAAACATGAGGTGGTGTGCATTCTCAAATCTAATATACACACTCAGTGTATGATGCTGTTATAAACCTCTCGAGCTCACACTAGGTTTATGCAGCATCACACACCTTGGGTGAGTATTACATTTTCATAATCGTAATGCACACCACAGGTATTATTCTATATATACCACACTAGTGGTGAATAAATTGCGTAAATAAATCATATCATTTTGGGATTGTTATATTTTCATACAATGCCAGAGGTGATAAATTGTCACTGTTAAATTTGTTTGCCATGCTATTTAACCTCCAGATAAATATTAATCTAGCCGTTAGTCAGAAATGTCACAATCACTTTCCTTGACCTTTGCACAGAACAGAACCAGACAGCCACCATCACAATGCTTATGACACCATAATCTGCCTATATAGCACTGAAGCCGGCAGTTCAAATCATAGAAAAACAGTAAAATCTTCACACAAAAATAACTGTTAAAGAGCCCCTGACAGCATTAGGAAAACTGAAAAAAGTAAGACTTGGCCAGCCCGGTGGCGCTGAGGGTTGAGGTGCTGGATGCCACACCTCGCACCACGCCGGTGACCCGGGTTTGGGAACGGACTCGGGTCACCGGGAGTCGGCAGGGGGAAGGAGGATCGAGCATCCCCACGGATGCTCTCCTCCTTCAGGGAGGGAGACCAGGGGTGTTTAATGCACCCGACGCTCGGGAGAGCCGGTGGAAGCACCGACTCTCAGGAGAATGGCGGCTTCCATCGAGGGAAGCGAGGGGAGGATGCCATCTGGCACTTGGCAGGTATATGAAGTAATGCTCCGCCCAAGCCGGCATCCTCAGTGGGATGAAGAGAAGGGACAGAAAAATGGAAAAAATCCTGCGGCATTCCGGATGACAGCCGCTCCAGCCACCCAGTCTGCAATCACAGGCAGATCCCGCTGTGCAAGGTGCTCCGTGGAGAGAAGAGGCAGGTAGGAGTCACCAGAGCACTCTAGGGGCAGACTCAGTGAGGGACTGGAGGGCATTGAGCTAGCCCGAAGGAAAGGATTGGCGAGGGTGACCAGGAGGGGATGAAAAGAGTTTAAAAAAAAAAAAAAAGTAAGATTTATATTCAACTCCATCGCATTTTATCACATCATATATTTCCAGTAATTAATTCTGCATTTTCTTTATTACTGAAAACAGTTGCATGAAAACAAGAGCCCTGTCCCCTAGACTATATCTGCTCTAGCTGCTTCTCTACACATGATGTCACAATCCCGTTTATGACAGCATAACTATCTCTATAGCAACATACTTTGATGTTATAAACAAAGTTATGATGTCAGGTGTAGGCATGTAGCCAAAGTTAAAAGGGCAGAGATATTGTATTCATGCAAATACCCTTAGTAATAAGAATATAAGGGTGAGAATTACGGTGTGCTGACCACACATCAAAACCCCAATGTAAAATCCCTCACTGGCGACAATCTCAACAGGTTTTGAGATTGTCGCTGTAAAAGTTAAGTGTGGCCTTTTCACCAGGTTTCGCTCCCCTCTCCAAATCAACTCCAACTCGGAGCTGATAATCCTTAGTAGGGGTGTGTGGGGGGTCACAGTCCCCCACATGGGGGTTCAGGAGGCGGAGCCCCCCCGAGTGAAACACACCAATGTTGGACAGGCGAAATTTCACCTGCTGACATTGGGGATGACGCTATGTCGAACCTCGATAACAGTGCTGTCTATTCGACATAGGTAGACTGAGAATTACAGAACAAAATATGAAATATAAGTTACATGTATGCCTGAATATTACATTTTTTCAAAGTTGTCTCAACTGTGTCAGGAGCTCTTTAAACTGATGTTGTATAAAGCGAATACATAATGTCTGACTCAAAATACATAATGTATCTCCTCTTGTGAGGGGACAAGACTTTCGTAACTCACTTGTGGCTTTGCCACTCATGTGCTATGGTGTTGCTCCCTCATAACTGAAGATAAATACATATCTTGAGTCAAACCTATTCTGTATATCCCCAATATTTTCACTTAGAAAACATAGGGCCTGATTTTAAAAAGTATTTAGATCACCACAAGGGACTTGCAGCAGAGAGTATGACACAAGTGGTGACTTGCATCTAACACTGTAAGCCGCCTGCTGCAAAAGCCCTGCCACAAGTCCCTTGCATTGAATGCATGGAGTTGGACCAGCTCAGTCTAACTTTGCATCTGTGGGGGACCACTTTTTTTCGGGGCTTGAGTCAAACCTTTGGTGCAAGCTGCCGTAAAGTGAAGAAATTATCACAAATACATCAGCCCTTGTAAAGTCATGCTGCACTGCGTCCCAGGGCTTTGGTGCAGCTGCGTCAAACACTGTGGTTGATGCAGGGCTTGACGCAAACCCTGCTTCAACTTTGTAAAATTGGGCCCATAGCCTTTTACTTAGAACATGTTGTTTCCACTTAGGTTCTGCAAACAGAACACAGAGAAACATGGGGCCAGATAGCTTACAATGGAAAGAAAGGCGGTTTTTAACAAGGTGAAATTCTAATAAAAGCATTATAAATAGCGTAGTACTATATATATCAAATACACAGTTATCTGCAGTAGAATAACACATTTATCTCCAAATGAGTGGTAAGACCTTGGCTACAGGAGGGCACACCCTGCCCTGCAGCACCCTCTCAAGGACCACAAACAAAGGCTCTGACCCTAAAGCCTTGGCTACAGGAGGGCACACCCTGCCCTGGAGCACCCTCCCAATGACCCTAAAGCCTTGGCTACAGGAGGGCACACCCTGCCCTGGAGCACCCTCTCAATGACCACGAACAAAGGCTCTGGCCCTAAAGCCTTGGCTACAGAAGGGCACACCCTGCCCTGGAGCAACCTCTCAATGACCACAAACAAAGGCTCTGACCCTAAAAGTAATCGCCAGTCCTTGCAGTGCCTCATGGCTTTTGCCTTCTTTGTCTGGGATTCGAATTTTGGCGCCATTTTCTCCTGGATCTCTACCCTGTTTAAAACTGCCATAATTAATTGCATAATGCACTGGACCTGCACCAGCTGCTGTTCTATTTTAAACCTAGTTAATTGTGTACTCTCTAGGTGGGACCTTGAAATTTATTAATTTTCTGTTAGCTGAGCTCCCGGTCTCCGACTTGAACTTGGTGCCAAAACTAGGAGTTCTAATTTTATCTGTGGCTCATAATGTAATTGTACCGGATTTTAACTTATAGCAACTTAACACCTAAGCTGTTGTATTTAATTCACTTTCCTAGCAGCTTAGGAGGGACACTGAGTAGATTATAGCGCACTGTATGCTGAATTTGTAGTGCCCTTTCTAAATCATTGAAGAGCTGCTTGACTCGCTCAACTCATCCACAGAGTAGTTAGTTGCGCTCTGAATGCTGAATTGTAGTGCCCTTTCCAAATTAATTCAAGAGCTGCTTGACTCGCTGGGTTCATTTAATTACATGCCTGCAGTGGCTGATTTGCACTCGCATCGGGAGACTCTAAGTAAATATTAGCTCTGCCTCTCCTCGCTGTAAATTGCCTGCCAGTAATGGCTGAATTATACTCGCATCGGGAGACTACTGTAAATACCTGAACTGCTCCCCTCACTCAAATACTACACGCCAGCAGCCGCTGAGTTGAACTCGCATTGGTGCTCTCCTCACTCTAAAAATTCTAAGTTAGCAGCTGCTCTACTACTCACAGCACCAGCAGCTGAAGTTTACCTGCAAAAGCGCTCAGAGCTTGTTGGATGCTGATTTCCCCGCAGTCGCCATGACTGCTCCTCACCCGCCTCCCTATCACCCCCACCTTTAGTTGGCTCTACTAATATAGCCAGAGGCTTAGCTGTAACCACTCCCATATGAAAATTAACTATCCCCTCACTTCTCCATTAGCAGAATATATTCTCTGACCAATAGAGGGCACCTGGTACTTGCTTCCTCTCTCTAGCTCCTTAATCATAACTCTGCAAGCAAATTACCTGTTATTTCTAAACTGTACCTTCCTCCCCCACACTCCACTTTTAATCCAATCTCCTAAAATCAACATGGCCAGAATTTGTTGTCCAATATTCCTGCTAGTATCTATTTTTTCTACCCTTATTTTGTTCTCTCTATCTTGCTACCCACCAACCAGGAACCAGCAAAACTCCTACCTTGATGTCTTCAGACTCTCCACTATGGATATGCCACTTCACATGACCAGAGACACCACCCCACTTCTTGTCCATTATAAGATCATCTACCACCTAGCCTTTACTATACAAAAAATCCTCACTGCGAAACCCTACCCTGACTACCCCTTTCATCCATCGCAAGCTTTGATATCTGTTACTCCTGGCCCTAATGTTAGCTGGGGATATCAAGCTCAACCCAGGGCCCGTAAGTAACTTATCACACATTGATACAACATGGAATGACACAAAAGGTCTCTGCATTGTTCATCTGCTTCATAACAAAATGGAACTTGAGGCCTGGGCTGCTCAATACCACCCTGATATCCTTTGTTTATCGGAAACATGGCTAAAACCCTCCACCCCAAACCCCCTTTGCTCGCTCCCTAATTACAATTTAATCAGACAAAACAGGCCCTCAACAAAGCATGGAGGGGGTGTTGCAATCTTTTATAAACCTCATTTGCTACTATCCCACCACATCCTGCCTACCATAACTCAATGTGAAACAATCCATGCAACCTTTCAGCTGGGATCCAAGAAACTGCACATAGTCTGTGCTTATAACCGGCCCCCTTGTGGTACTACTGGCCTTGAAGAACTCCACTCCCAAGTGGACAGCACCATTGGCAGAAATGAAATCCTTATACTGGGCGACTTAAACCGGACCAGCAAGTCTAACCAGTCCTCTCATACTACTGTTCAAAGCCATAACCTTCACCAATTAATCACAGACCCAACCAGAGTCGTTGCTCCACCTCGGACTAGTACACTTATTGACTGGGTCCTTACTAATCGCCCTGACAGCATTGTCTGCGGCGGCACCCTTGCAGATGCGCTAAGTGATCACACCCCAATCTACTGCATCTGGCGATGTATAAATAAACCTTCTCCTCCTCCTAAACTGATTACCTTCCACAACGTTGCCAACCTAAACTTAACACAGTTCACCCATGATCTCTCCTTGATTGACTGGTCACCCATCTACACCTCTACTAATGTCCAGTTGGCATTAGACCACCTCCTAGCACAGTTTGCTTTACTCCAAGACATCCACGCTCCACGAGTCACTCGTCGTATTTGGGGGACTCAGACTAAATGGTTAAACAAAGATTTACTCACACAAATAAGAGCCAGGGACAAAATGTGGCGGCACTTCAGAGACTCTGAGTCTCAGACTGACTATAGCAACTACCGATCTCTGAGAAACGCCTGTAAAAGAAACATCCGGCTATCGAAAAGCCAGTTTTGCAAAGACCTACTTTCAAAAGCAGCAGGGGACTCTAAGAAGTTCTGGTCTACCATAAAAACCCTCCTTGGAACTAATCATATGGCCCACTCAAGTGATATGCTGATAACTAACATACACTGTAATAACCCACTGACTATTGCCAGTTAAATAACATACACTGTAATAACCCACTGACTATTGCCAACGTTTTCAATCACCTCTTTTCAGACCTTTCTAGCTACCTGGCCTCCTTCCCACATGCACACACCATGTCCTCCCCCCCCCCCCCACCACCACCATTGATACTGAACCCCTTCATGCGCATCCTCCTTTCAGGTTCCGGAGTATAACAAGAACAGAAGTTCTTAAACTGCTCCTCTCCATCCCTGACAATACCAGCTCAGGCTCAGATGGTATGGAACCAAGGCTCTTAAAAGCTGCTGCTCCGCTCATAGCCTCTCCCCTAACCAAAATCTTTAACCTATATCTATGCCATAGTCTAGTTCCTAATATTTGGAAAATAGCAAGTCTCATCTATCCCTAAAAGGGGTGATCCGAAAAATATTAAGAACTACCGTCCCATAGCAGTTCTCTCTATGCTCAGCAAGATCTTGGAAAAACTAGTGGCCACCCAATCCCATTGAATATCTTCAGAAGTATAACCTTCTCTCCTGTTCCCAGCATGGCTTCCGCAAAGGCCATAGCACTTCCACTGCCCTTCTTAAACTCACTAATGATATCTATGCTTCCATGGACTCGGGCCTTATGACAGGCACAGTTTTCATCAATTTAACCAAGGCTTTTGACCTGGTTAACCACTCCCTTCTTCTTTCTAAACTACGCTCCTTAGGCTTCTCCTCTGATGTTGTGGCCTGGTTCAACAGCTATCTGTCTGACAGAAAGCAAGCAGTAGTCTTTAAACTCAGCCATGTCAGACCTTTCATCTATACATGTAGAGGTACCGCAGGGCTCTCTATACTTGGCCCCTCTTGCTCTTCTCTATCCTTATTAATGACATCCCGTTGCCTGCTCCCTCCTGTTCAACCCTGCTCTATCCAGATGACCTTGTTATCTACCATAGTGCAAGACATGCTGCTGACATAAACCACCCCCTTGCCTCTGACTTCGCTAGCATTCAATCCTGGTTAGCTGAGAACAAAACTTGTTCTCAATACTAGCAAGACATATTCCATGCTTTTTGGCTTACCTGCCAGACTCAAAGCGAACCAACATGCCTTAAAAATCTCATGTGCAGACGGCTCTCCGCTGGACAGTGCTAGTTCCTTCAAATATCTCTGCATTACTCTTGATCCATCTCTGGATTTTGACCTACACATTTCCACCACCTGTAAGTCTGTTAATGCTAAGATAGGAGGTGCACCCGCACCAGTTATGCCCTCACTCCATCGGCTAGACTAGCTGTGGCTCAAGGCTTTCTGCTCCCAGCTTTGGCCTATAGCTCAGCCACTTACATATCTGCCTCTAAATCCTCCCTGCTTAAATGGGACACCACCTATAACAGCATCTGCCGTTATGCTTCAGCTTCCTCACGCTTCAAACATCACTGCCGGCTATATGCTGACCTAAATTGGCCCTGCCCTTCTGCCCATCGACTTCAGTCCTATGGCTCTCTGATTGACTGCATTACCAGATCAGGCCACCCCCTATCCTTTGCCTCTCTTCTACACTCACAACCTTTCAACTATGGGCTCCAGTCTCCTGACCAAACCCCTCTTTACATACCTAGGTGCAAAACTAATATGGGTAAGCGTGCTTTCTCATACACGGCACCAATGTACTGGAATTCCATTCCCCAAACCATACGTCAAGCTCCCACCCATGCTAGTTTTAAGAAACTTCACTGAGATCATCTACATGGCGCCAACCCCTGCACTTGTTTTCACCCACCTTAGAACATCTGTTCTCCTTGCCCTCTGTTTACTCTAGGAAATCCACTTTGTATCACTTCGTCCATTTTCTCCTAATCCTCCTACATTTTCCTCTCTTATCCTTTACCCCTTTTTCTGCTTTCACCCCCACCTTTTCTTTTCTTCCTCCTTATTCACCTCAAATAGCACTTATTGTACTTGTCTGTGTATATTATTTCTCTCACATTGTTATCTGATTGAACTGTTATTCGTCCAAAATGTATTTTGACGGTATTATACCGAACAATGTTTCTCTGCACTCGAGTTTGAATGATTGTGATCTCCTTCCTGAGTTATTTTTTTTTTTTATTATTATTTTAGTTGTTTAACCAGGTATAGCACACTAAGCTGAAAGCTTTTTTACAGGAGCAACCTGGTAGCACAAGGAGGTTAAGTGACTTGCTCAGGGTCACACAGTATGTAAGTGAAAGCTGTGGGATTCAAACCCAGGTCTGGTCTGCTGGATGTCACCAGATTTGCAGCTCAGAGCCTTAGACCACTGCGCTATACTGCCTCTCAATTACATATTTCATGTGCTGCGTCACATGCATACTCATGTATTTCAAACTGTACTCTCCCAGGTCATACCTGAAAATAGGCATGCTTATGTCTAGTGCACTCACCCAGTTACCAAAAGCAAATAAATGAATAAATAAATAAACTACTTGCTTTGCAACTTGTGAGTTATGGTTCATAGCATTCACTAGTGGGGATAAGTATGTTATTCCACTGCAATCAATTATAAATTACCTATTTATTACCATTTAGAATGCTTCACCAGATAAAATAAATCAATAACTCTCACATACATCGTATAAATTAAACCTATGATGTTTATCCTGCCAGGTTTTATTTCGTTATGACACTTAATAAAAAAGTAACGTTGCACCATGCTCTGCATTTCCAGCTGCTTAGTAAAACTGTAAAAAACACGACGTGGTTCAGCTTCTATTTTTTTTTTTTTTTGCCATACAGCTTTTTCTCCACAGATGGTCAGGGTGGCTGCTCAGCCCTGTCCCATCTCCTCCCAACCAGTGTCTGCTACCCCTGAAACTTACCTGGTCTGTGAGTCCTCCCACAGCTTGCCACCCTGTGGCAGGGCCAGAGAGGGGAGGGCCATCCTCACCACCAATCCACAAGTCCAGGTCAGACCAGGTAGCCTGGTCAGCAGTGCTGGTTGGAGGTAGGCAGTAGAGTTCCATTACGCCCCCACCATCACTTTTCCATTTTCTCCCCTTATGTCCCAGCACCAAGGCAGCACGGAGGACACGTGCGAGTGGAGGCCTGCATGCTCTTTGGAGCCGTGGCCCCTTCCACCACATCCTGCTCTAAGTCTGCCTTCCGAGTATCAGCACTACTACCTGGCCTCCACCTGGTAGCAGTCAAGAGCTGGGACAACACAACACCCCGATCTGGAAGAGAAGAGCTGCCAGGCAGCCGCTCGATCCTCACCCAGCCCTCCCCCGTCAACCCCTGGCAACCTGAGATAATTTCCAAATATGGGTCACCACTGTGGTGACAGGTGTGGGGCACTACAGTGCCTCAGCCTTTTACGCCACCTGGTCAGGCTTGGTTTCTATTTTTAAATATATAACTTAAGACAATTTTTGAAAAATGTTTTCCTATTATTAAGCATGTGGATGCCACTTAATGTGGAAAAATGTGCTGAGATCCACCTAGGGGGAAACATGAAAGACAGAGTACTATTTATATAGTAAAAATATCAGAAAATCAAGCGAGAGAGGTATCTAGGGATAAACACTTATCAATAACAATCAAATTATTAGGTGAATTAAGAGATGTTTAATAAACAGATCACAGGTTATCATGCCATTCTACAGTTTCCAGGTAAGACCTAATTTGGAGTATTACTGTCAGTTCAGGGTACCACACTACCAAATGGACATTAAAGAAAAGGCCTCAGCCTCTTATTTTGTTTACCAGTGTAGGTTGTAGGCATGAACAATGATTGCCTCTACTGCACCGTCCTAATTTTATCTTAATTTAATTTTACTTGGTACTGTGTCTTTCACAATGCCTATACCAGAGCTACTAGGCTTGCCAAGGCTGAATACTTCTTTTCCACCTTCCAGAACAACCTAAACCACCCCACCAAATTCTGGCAGGTGATCCATGCCCTCTTCTTTCTCCCATCCCAGTCCTCCTCACCAGTCTTTAAGGTGGGTAACACCCAATTTATGACCCACTCTCTGTTGCCTCCAAGTTCAACTTTTTCTTCACCTCCTGTTCTTCCTCCCTTTTCTCCTTCCTCCCCCTTTCCCCTCCCTCCACCCACATACAACCACCCCATCTCCCTCCTTCTACTTCTTGCCCATCACCACTGCTGACACACTCAAGGTACTCCTAGACCTTAACACTCAAGGGCAAGATCCCTGATGGTCTCGACCCAAAACTCATCCATCTCTCAAACGCTGTCATTGCCCAACCTGTGACCTCCCTTCTTAACCTCTCTTTCTCCCATGCCTTTTGTCCCAGATGACTGGAAGCAGGCCATTGTCATTTCCCTTCCCAAAGGAAGAGATCCTACCCTTACTGGCAACTACTGCATATCTCCCTGATCCCCATCTTAGCCAAACTACAAGAACACCTTGTGTTGGCTCAGCATTCCCCTTCCTTGACTTCACATTTTTATTTACCCCTTTCCAGTCTGGTTTCCATAAATTCCACTCCACCACCTCCTCCCTTCTTCGGCTCAATGATTCCATTCTCTCAGGCACGGACCAGGGCATTATCACCTCCACCATCTTTGTTGACTTGGCCAAAGCCTTTGACACAGTAGCACACCCTCCTCTCCTTGACAAACTTAAGGCTGTGTGGCTTCCTGTCTCCTCTACTAACTGGTTCCATACCTACCTTGAGGGTAGGACTCAGTCTGTTAGAACTGAAGATTCCCTAGCCCCCCCCAATCCCTAGTAGAACTGGTGTCCCCCAAGGGTCCATCCTCGGCCTGATACTCTTCTCGGCCCTCTTAAATGATCTCCCTGCTGCCTGCACCTCTGCGTCCATCCACATGTATGCAGATGATATGGTACTTTTTACCTCTGGTAAAAGGGGATGGGTTGACCAGGCTCCAGATGGACTTCAACAACATCCAGCAGTGGTTCCAGTCCAATCAGTTATCCCTCAATGCCAAGAAAATGTTTTTTATGACCTTTGGTACCAGATAGAAGCTTGCTAAGCTTCCTGCCTTCCCCTCCTTCTGCACCTTGGATGGGTGTACAGTAGCTGACAATCCCTCATTCAAGTACCTAGGAGTCTGGCTTGACCATCACCTCGACTTTTCTGGGAATCCACAACAAACTATACCCTAAACTCGGTGCCCTATACAGGAGTAGAGGATGCATCCCTCTTCCCGTGTGCAGTGCTACAGTCCAGAAAATGATCCTTCCAATTTTGGACTATGGTGACATTGTCTACAGTACAGATCCTAAGACTACCCTTGCCAGACTGGGCCCCCATGTCACTCCTTTTGCTTTTTGCTTTGGACTGTCCACTATTGCTCCCTCTATTCCTCCCTCTCCCTCCCCCCCTTGAATCCAGATGCTTAGCCCACTGCGCCACCTTTATCTTTAAATACTGGCTCGGCTCCCTCTCCTCATACTAACATACTAAAATACCAGCAGAATAGGCCTAACAGTCTCTCAAGTCTGCTTGATTTTCAGCACCCGCACTGAGGGCTGATTCTGATGTCCCCCTTCCCCCTTGGGTTATACTGTCCCCAGTCCCAGATGTCCACCTGTTTTGGGCCTGGTCAGATTTACTCTCCCCTTGTACCTGTCCCATCCCCTCTTAAACCCGCCCACAGTCTCCACCTCTACCAGCTCCCTGGGCAGTGCATTCCATGTCTCCACCACCCTTTCAGTGAAATAACATCTCCTACTCCTCTCCCCTCTGAGCCTTTCCCCTTCCAGCTTACAACCGTGACCTCTTGTTGCCCCACCCTCCTTCCTTTGGAGCACCCTGACTGGGCCTCCTTTATTGATCCCTTTCATGTACTTAAAGACCTCTTTCATGTCCCTCCTGTCCCTCCTCTCCTCCAGGGTGTACATGTCGAGCTCCTTGAGCCTCTCCTCATAGGTCCTCTCTCCCAGGCCCCAGGTCATTCTCGTTGCCCTCCTTTGGACCCTCTCTAGGAGTGTAATGTCCCCTCTTTAAATGTGGTCTCCAAAACTGTACACAATACTCGAGGTGTGGTCTAACCAAGCAGTTGTACAGTGAAAGGATCACTTCCGCCTTCTGGAGATAATCCCCCTATATGCCCTTGCCACTGACCTCCTACAGGTCTCTGAGTTGTTCATTTTGACATCTACCACTACCCCCAGATCCCTCTCACCCTCCATGACTTGAATCATGTCTCCTCCCAGGGTATACCCCTGGCCTGGATTTCTGACTCCCAGGTGCAGAACCTTGCACTTCCCCACACTGAATTTTAGTTTCATTTTTCCCACCCACCTTTCCAGGGCCTCCACGTCCTCCTGCAAGGCCACCCTCCCCTCCTCCCCATCCACCACTGCACCCAGCTTTGAGTCATCTGCAAAGAGACTCATCTCACTCCTAATCCTCCTCCTGATGTCTGAGATATAGGCATTGAACAGGAGCAGCCCCAGCACTGACCCCTGGGGAACCCCACTAGTAACCCACTTTGGGGATGAGACTAACCCTCCAACCACCACCTTCTGAGTAAGCTTAGAGAGCCAATTTCCTATCCATCTTAACAACTGTCTCCCTACCTCCATTTACTTCAGCTTAGCCAGCAGGCCACTGTGGGGTACCAAATCAAATGCCTTGCTAAAGTCCAGAAAGAGGACGTTCACTGGCCTGCCCTGGTCCAGGGCCCTCCTCACCCAGTCATAGAACTCAACAAGGTTTATCTGGCATGCTCTTCCCATGACAAAGTCATGCTGCCTATCGTCCAAGTACCCTGTTTGCTCCAGTAACCCCCCTAGCTTTTCCCTCACAATACCCTCCATCACCTTGCCGACCACCAGTGTCAGGTTAATGGGCCTGTAATTTCCTGTCTCCTCTATTGATCCCCCTTGTGGATCGGCATGACATGGGCCACCCTCCGGTCTTGAGGCACCCACCCAGTCCTCAGAGAGATGTTGAAAAGCTCCACTAGAGGGACTGCCAGGACATCTGCCAGTTCCCTCAGCACCCTGGGATGTATCTCATCTGGCCCAGGTGCTTTCTCCGTCCAAAGGGACCTGAGGGCTTCCCTTACTCTCTCTACTGGGATTTCAGCCTCCACGTCCTCCCCCTTTTTACCCTACACTGCTGGTCCCCCACCTGTCTGTAGTGGCCACTCCCTTTCCCCAGATCCATCAGGGCCCCTGGTCTCTACCGGTTCTACCCCTTGCTCCAGCTTGCCCCCACTTTCCTCGCAAGACATAGCCCCTCCATCCCCTCTGGTAAAACTGAGGCAAAGTACTCATTTAGGACTCCTGCCTGTTCCCCCACCTCCTGTGCCCAACCATCCCCTATCCTTATCTTGCTGATCTGCCCCTTACTTTCCTTCCCCCCATGTATCTAAAAACCCTTGTCCCCCTCCAGATCCCACTGGCAAGGACTGCTCCTTTTTTGCCTTAGCTGCTCTCACCACCCTGGTGACTCTCTTGAATGTCAGCTCATATTTCTTCTCACCCCTTTCACTCCTTGAGCACATGAAGTGCCTATAGGCCACCTTCTTTTCCCTCACCACCTCCTGTACCTCCCGGGTCCACCAGCAGGGTTTTCTGGCCTTACCAAACTTATGCCTTTCCCTTGCACAGGATCGGATCACCGCCTGTATTCCCCTCCTAATGATCCCCCACCTGCTGTTGGCATCCATATCCGGCCTTATCCTGTCCAGATGATCTTTAAGGATCCTTCCCATCTCCCTGAAGTCTGCACCCCAAAAGTTGGTTACTACCGTCCTTGTTCTGCTTTTCTCTCCCTTCCCCCAGGTCCCGGAAGAACCAGACTGTGGCGTGATCACTTCCAGCCAATGGGTCCCTCACTCAAGGCCCCTAATCTGATCACTGTCCGCCAGGATCACGTCCAGTGTCCGGGCCTCCCTAGTTGGCTCACCCACCTGTTGTGTCAGAAACGCATCCTGGAAGACATCCAGCAGCCTCTGCTCTCTGGCCACTGGTGACATCATAGTCCCCCAGTCTGTTCCTGGCATGTTGAGGCCCCCCATTACCACTACCCTTCCCTTCCCAATCTACAGTGTCCCTCGAGATTTGCCACCAAACTTTCTTCCAGGACCTCCGCCAGTGCTGGTGGTCTGTATACCACTCCGACCTTTACTCTCTTATCCCCCTGCATCAGCAAGGTGACCCAAATAGTCTCCACATTCCCCCCCCGCCTAATAGTCTCCACGTTCCCCTCTGCCTCCTCTACTCCTCCAATACCCATGTCATTTCTGACTAACAGTGCTACACCACCCACCTTTCCCTCTCCCCTATCTGTTCTGGACATAGTGTAGCCCTCCACATTTAGGTCCCACTCGTGCCCTTGAGTGGCCCAGGTCTCAGTGACTGCTGCCACATCTACCTCCCCCTCAACTAGCATCACCTGGAGCTCAGGCATTTTATTTTCTAAGCTCCTGGCATTTATCAGGACCACTCTCCACCCTTTTTCCCTTCACTCCTTTCTCCCCCTTGAGCTCCCATTTCTCAGCTCCTGCACCCTACCTGGTGACCCATTTCCATATCTCCCTAGCCCCCTAGAGGAGTGGAGGCCATGTCCCTCATTTATCGTACCTGCTGATACTGCCCCTTTTTTGATCCTTCCCCCCTTCACAAGTTTAAACCCCACCTTTTGCTGATGAACCCAGCTAGTTTGAGCTTAAGGATTTCCTTCCCCTCCAAATAAAGGTGGAGCCTATCCCTAGCATACAGCCCCTTATCTTCCCAGGTCTTTCCCCAGTCGCAGAACAGGCCATACCCCAATTCCCCACACCACTCCCTAAGTCACTGATTTATCTCCCTAATCTTCATCTTGTTTTCCTCACTAGCCCTTGGCACCGGCAGGATTTCTGAAAAGGAGATCTTACAGCCTATGGAAAGGCATACCCTTCCCAACTCCCGGAACCTTGCCTGAATTTCTAGTTCACTATTATCATTTTACCATTCATGTCATTTGTCCTCAAGTGCCGTAGAATGTCTGGGGTCCCCCGGCATTCCCTTGCCAGTGAATATAACTCATACTTGGCCTTGTGCACCATCAGGCCTGGGTGGCATTTGGTTCTGATCAGGCAGGTTTTACTCTCCTCCTGCCCCTCCCACTGGGTGCCTCTGATCATGGTGTCTCCCAACAGCAGTACTGTAACCTCCCTCTTGCCTCTCTGTTCACCCCTTGGGGTCCCCCTCCTTCCATGCCCCTCATCATCCCTTCGTCCGGATTCTCCCAACTGGCTCCTTGCACCTCCCACAATCTGGGTGTTGAAGGTAGCCTCTTCACTATTGTCCCTGGTCACCTCCTCTACCCATGTCCTGGTCTTCTTTATCCACCCCACCCGAGTATCTTTCTCTGTCTCTCTTTCCCCACTCCTTACTAATCCATCCATTCTATCCGTTTGCCTACTTGGCTTTCTGCTCGCTATCATCCCATTTACGTCCCGCGCCTTCCTGCCTGTCGTGCTCCCATGTTCCATACCATCAGCCTCCTCCTTGATCATCTGATCCTCCTCTTTCTTCTCCCCTCCTACCCCTCTTCCTCCATCTTGTCTGGGACCCCCCCCATTGTGCCCTTGCCTCTTTCCCCTTCACCCTTTCTCTCCGTCCCTGCCCCAGCTTCACCATCAGCAGCATCATTATCCTCCTCCTCCTCCTCCCCCACACACCCCTCTTCTACTAATGGGCATAGAGGGTTAAAACAATTTGTGAGCCTTAGCCCATCCCCCGTGCCCCCCCATCCCTACTGTCTCTCTTGGTTCTTTGGACACCCACGACTCTTGCCTACTGCTGTGGGACTTTCCATCTTTGGGCCACACCTGCCAGGGGGGTCCCCTAGAGCCCCCTGTGTAACCCCTTCCCTCTTCTCCTAGTGTGAGTACCTCTCTTCTCTCTTCCCCCAGCTTGGGAGGCCCCAGCATCTACTGCTTCCATGTAGGTGACCACTTGCATCCTACCCCTCCAATCCTCCCCCCTGAGCACCCCAGCTGCCTTTAGATCCCCTCTACCTCCTCCTTAAGCTGTGCCAGCTGGTAGCACACTGGGCATCCGTCAAACTTCCAAGCCCAGTCCAGTATCATGCCTGCACCACACCCTGTGCACCGAACCACCTGCCCAAAGATACCTGCTCTAGTGATATGAGGTCCCTTCCCCATCATCACAACAGTGTTTTCTAGGCCAAATTACCAACTACAGTTTCTCAAGCTACCAGTACCTATACCTAGGTGATCCCCCCCTCCATAGAGCATGCAGACTTTTAAACTTGCATCACTTGAGTGGCTGAACTTTTCCCCACCTGACTATTAGCCTTAAGAGTTAGCTTATAGGGGAAGTTTACAACTCCCTAAGCTTCTCCCTCCCAGCCTTTAAACCCAACCCCAGTGGCTCTTCCACATTTAAGAAAGGTTAATACAAGGGGTGGGTGGGAGAGCTGCCCCAGAAAGATTTTAAGGAGTTAGGCCAAATTTAAAACACAACAGCAAAACTTACAAAAACTTATGACAAAGATAAGTTAGCTCTCCAGAACCTCATCACATCTTCAAACTTCCACTGCTACCTCTGCCCACAGCAAAACGATTTAAGAATTAACTAATCCTAGCCCAGCCTCTAACAGAAAGTTTACCTGATATATTCCAGTTGAAGGCCCTCCACAATTTCCAACTATTACACTAATCAGCAATTCATTGTGGATGCTGCAGTCCTATTTGAGACCTACCTATGCTTTTTTCCTGCCCCATGGCTGCATTATT
Organism: Neoceratodus forsteri; assembly: GCA_016271365.2. Lineage (NCBI taxonomy): Eukaryota > Metazoa > Chordata > Ceratodontiformes > Ceratodontidae > Neoceratodus > Neoceratodus forsteri. The sequence goes on along the minus strand of CM028136.1, from coordinate 405,279,409 downwards.
GGATTGAACTACATGAGCTGCACCTGAAGCCTCTTCCTCCAATTTCATGGGCAGGTTTTCTCCTATAAATGAGCTGTGCTCGGGCAGGGAGGGAGGGGTGGGGAAGGGTGGAATCAGGGCCCACACCCGACTCTCACGAGAGTGTATCAGCCCTGTGTCTGCCCTACACTGCACCTCCAAGCACTGCAACCTCCTCCGGAGGAAGGTCCCACACAAACACTATATTAAACAAGTCAGCACTCCTGCCCTAAAATCCACAGACTGATAAGAATTTAAAGCTTAGCCAGCAACTAAAATCCTTTCCCCAGCTGCTCAGCAAAAGCAGGTTCACACAACCTCTGCCAGACCCCAACTGTTTTTGCAGTACTGCTATGTGAAAAGCCCTGGTATTTAAGCCCCAATGAGCTGTAAATTGATCCTGGCTGAGAAGGACAGAAACTTCCAGAAAGCTGCTCACAATACCTGTAGAAAAGATAAATGAATATCCAGCTTCCACTATGGACCCCCACACCACACAACACTTGTTAAGTCAGCACTCCTGCCCTAAAGTCCACAGACTGATAAGAATTTAAAGCTTATCCAGCAACTAAAATCCTTTCACCAACTGCTCAACAAAAGCAGGTTCACACAACGTCTGCAGAAACCTTTCATACCTTACCTCTCTCCTCTTGACTCCTCCACCCTCCTCATACACCTTTCACAGTTTTGGCTTTCACTTCCTTGCACTCCCCTCTAAAAAATCTTCAGCTGGCCAGGCTGCTTTCTTGTCCCACTTCCCCAAACTTTGGAATTCCCTCCCTCTAAACATCAGCTCTGCCACTTCCCACTGCTCTCTCTACTTTATGCTTCAAGACTTCTCTACCCACATTTTCAGTTGTGCCTGACAGCAGCCCATGTTTCTGTACTCTCTTCCTGTCACCTCATCACCTCCTGATTCTCTTTTGACCTCCCTTTCTCCCACTCTCCGCTACCCCTACATCTCAATTCCTTTCCTCTTGTGAACTATGCATGGCCTCTCTGCCTCTTCCCTTATTTATTGCACCTTGCACTTTATTTGTTTCTATGTGCCTCCCTGGAAACCATGCTAAATTTGCTTATAAAATGGGCAAAGAAAATCCTAAAATCTGATTGACTGAAACAGCTTTAAAGACATGCCCTTACCAGCCCGTAAGTATTGAATCAGCACTAAAGTCCTAAGTCTGACCCCACAACAGTGAGATATCATTGAGCTGCCATGAGAGAAACTCCTGTTACAGATGGACACATACCTTGCAGAAGCAGCGTGGAACACATCACCAGTCTGACAGCCTGATGTGCAGTCCTGTCAGTGAGACTCATATCAGCCTCAGCACAAATACTGTTAGGAAGAAACCTATGACAAATAAAGACACTGATTAAAAAACATGTGAACTCATTTAAAAAGCCTTCCACTTTGATGGTCTGCCTGCTTCCATGCTCTTGCTCTCTGATGGCTGTCTGAGCTGCTGCTTGTTGCATCTTCTGCTGTCATCTCTTCCCTGCATTCTTTGGCTTCCTTCTGCAGGGCTACTCTGCAACCTTGTTGCACCCATGCTGCTCTCTCCTGGTGGGTGCTGGCTGTCTCTGCATGGCTGTCCTGAATGTGCTTGTTTCACTCCTCTGTTTCCTTCCTACTCCTACTCCTATGATGGATGCTTACTTCTGAGCTCTCATTTGTTGCCCCCTCTTCTCCCTTCTGCCTTGGCTGCTGCATTCTGCCTCATGGTCTCTTGCCTGACCATGCCCCCCTTCCTGAATTTCTAAGCCTTGGATTCACTGCTTCTCCTCCCTAAATGCCACCAACCAGCTTGCCCGGGTAGATGACAAGCTGTCTCTTTCAGAGCTAAGTTTATCTGTTCATGCATTTATTCAAGGCTTCACCCTCTACAGCAAACATACATTTAGGCAGCAATGCCCTGATGACTAAAGGGCAAATCCCTTCCTACATGTTCTCATTCTGCCCTACATGGGCTCCATACATTGCTGGGCTTGCCACCCTTCAAGGGCCCAATGCTTCAGTGATGCTTACCATGTGCCTGACACTTTGAGAACAATTGGGCAGTCATGTGTAATGCAGCTGTTATAAATCAGTATTTCCTTTCTTCTTGGAGCTTCATTCCCAACTTTTTTCCTGGCTGGGCAGCCTCAAACATTAAGGTTCTCCTAGCTTACACTGGTTTCAGAACCATGCTCTGTTACATCATAGCAGGGTGGAAGTCTCAACCAAGAGGCAGAATGAGAGGACATTCCATATCATGTATCAGTGCATCAGAGGTTTTCATTGTCCTCCTTTAGATTTGGTTTCCAGCATCCTCTTGTAGGGTTTAAATAATTAGAAAAAAATATTAAGCCTAGACCTAAGGCATTGAATCCCCAGAGATTTCCTCAACAGGAACATTTTTTCCTTTCTTCTGTGCTGAAGGTAATATAATATAATATAATATAATATAATATAATATAATATAATATAATATAATACAATATAACATGGCAGCATAGCCTAAAGGTTTAATGAGCTGTCAATGAGCTTGGTACATCCAGCAGACCAAGGTTTAATTCCTGCAAACTCCTGTTGCATGCTGTGTGATCCTGAGCAAGTCACTTAACCTCCCCAGTGCTCCCAGGTCACCCCCTGAAAACAGGTCTTGTGCCTAGTGGGCCTTACCCAGTTACCAAAGAATTAATATAATATGATACAATACAATACAATACAATTATTTCAGTGTGAGTTGTGCCAGGATGGTGCCTCAGTACATTTCTTTAATGCATTTCCCCAAAATCAGACATGTGAAGAGCACTAATTCCCCATCATTCCAGCTTAGAGTTAAATGTTTCAGAAACCCTTAAAGGATAACTACGCTAAATCTGAAAGTAATTTTCCCAGTAGATGCGGTATTTTAAATAATGGTTCCAGTTCTACTATTCTCCTATCTAAACAGGACTACTAGTAAACTCCGTGGATATTTCTTTTACACTTTGGTGTTAAGTGCCATTTTCGAATTGCATGATGTTTATATCCTTCTCAACCACAGATATATTTAGCAGAACATGGATGCATTCTGCCAACAATGAAGAAACTGAGCAAGGACATAGACTACATCACAGGATTCAACAAAATCTGGTCAGAGCCAAAACAGCTGCTAATGCGTTTATCTGAAAAGGGATATAGAATTAATGTGTGGACTGGATTGCTGCACCATACATCCCAATCTACTTTGTATAATTCCAAGCAGCTATTACCCCAGTTAGCCAGACGTAACACTAGTTTGAAGAGGTGTCATTTAACCTCTCCCCTGATCTGAATGTCAAGTTAATAATAATAGTAATAAAGCAAGAATAGACTCTCTACTGGTATATAATGTAACCACTCTTAAACAGAGCCCCATCCCATTTAAAACTTCTAGTCGGTATTCCAGAACCTCAGTCTGAGCCAGTGAAAGTAAAACCCTGTGTTTACTCAAAGACACCCTCTTCAAACTTAAAAGAGGATTTGTGATCTGCCTGAAGTAAGAACCAACTATCTGGAAGAAACTGCAAAACAGTATTTTGGGAAAATACAGTTCAAACCATCGGGCAGCTCAGATCAAAGATGCTGGTGCACAGGCAAACACAGAATATAGGTACTCACAAGCAGCTCAGCTTTACAGCTCTGGATATGGGAAGAACACACGCTGTGCTGTAGGATTAATCTCTAGAATTCTGCTTTATTGAAAAACAGCGAACTATACCACGCTCCCCCTGCCACAGATGGTGAAACGTTTTTGTGCCATAAGTGGGCTCTTTGTCAAGTCCCACCTTTGTCTTGACAAAGCACCTGCTTATGGCCCGAAAATGTCTTGACTGTCTGTGGTGGGGGAAGTGCAGTTTAATTTCATGTAACACCTTGATGCTTCTGTCCTCCCTTTGATACTGGTCTATCTTTCCACTTTCTCCAGCCTTCTTTTCACAACTCTATACTGCACTCATCCACAATCTACACGTAATCATACTATAAAAGTCCTAACTCCCCTTTCCCTCTCCCTGTAGGCCCCCACCGCTGCATCAGTTCTACCGACCTATCCTTGGGACTTCACTTCTCACAATGTTTATCCTTCGCTTACATATTACATACTCCTCCTAGTAACGCATCTGCCATTAGTTGGTGGTTCTCCAACACATTTCCATGGCTAGTACTAGCGACTGCCCCTGGTAAATGAACTAACTGGTACTTCTATACAGAGAACATGGTTTATATACAGTTGCATGGTTCAATGGTGGACCTGTCCCCTTGTATTTGAATCCTCCTCTGTAATGACTTGCCTTGTCTTCCTTTTATCATTTGACTCCCCTATTACTGCACCATTGTGTTTGTGTTTATATACTTATTTACATGCATTTATATGTTTTTATGATGAATGTTACCTGACCCTCTTCTAAGCAGGTCCATCTTGTAAAAGAGCTCTGCTCAATGATGTTCGCCTGGATAAATAAAGATTTTGATTGATTGATTGATTACTGTTTTTCAATAAAGCCAAATTCTAGAAATTAATCCTGCAGCACAGCATGTGTTCTTTCCATATCTGGAGCTGTAAAGCAGAGCAGCTTGCGAGCGCCAGTATTTTGGGAAACTTTAAGGAAAGCCTTCTTGTAATGCAGTTACCAGATGTTGTTTTCCTGCATCTACCTTTAGCGTGATGATGCAACAACCATGCAGAAGTTTGGTGTTTTAGTGTTTTGAAGAGAACCAAAATACTCTCAAGAAACTCCACACAGCTCCGTGGTGCTTGCTGCTACTCCTCCCCCCTCTGCTGCCAAGTGAGCCACTCTCCCAGAACAGACCCAGGACAAACTCAGAACCCAGCTGCTGGCTCTCAGTTATCAGGCTCTCAGTGTCCCAGTTGGTCCTCAACTGAACAGCTCAACTACAGTAGCCATATCAGTTCCCAGGAGTAAATCTCCACATATCTGATTCCCACTCCATCAAGTCCTGCCGGAACCCAAGTAGTCAGCCCCAGACACCACTGTTAAGGGAGAAGAAATACAAAACGAGAGGGGTGATCTCTGAGGGTAAAAGCAATCTAGATTTTTAACAAAATAAAAAGTAGAAGTGGCCACACTACAATAACAATGACATACCTGTAACAAATAAAGATATACTTATGAAAATATGGAACAGAGCTCTGGTTCCCAATATCTCATCAGCTCTACACCTTCCTCTGCAGCCATCAGGGATAGTCAGGATAATGCCAGCACTCATTGTCCCCACTACTGATTGTGTGTTTATTAAACATTTACTATCTGCCAAGAGGTTGGAGAGGACAGCTTTTGATTTCATTACAGAGCCAAAGAGTCAGCTTTTACTTTTAGTGAGTGCGGAACTGATGGGTTTCACTTTTACCATGTAACTGTGTCGTCATTCCACTTCTCTTTAAATAAAAAATCTGACACTTTACACATGGGTTATTGTTTTGCTTTATACAACTGCATGACTTTTATTTTAAAAAGGCAACTAAGGAATGATGGGTAGCGGGTAGTTGAGATGGTGGATGGGCCTTATTGAGGGACTGCATTAGCAGCCATGGTGACTCTGACTAGAATTTTTTTTTTTTTTAAATATCCAGCCCCTTCGGTCGGGACAAAGAAAATAGTGTAACGAGGGTGGGGGAGAGAGAGAAAATAGTGCTGCATTGGAGGTGGAGGGGGAGAAGAAGGAAAAACATTGTAGTGAATGGGAGAACATAGATTTTCAGGAAGTTGTGCTTCTATTCCACTCCCTCATAACAACACAGCTGTGCTGCGTTAGGAATTCTGGTCAGACCCCTTCTTCTGATAGCAATATATCAGCACGCATCATGACGCAATGCAGCCATAAAAATGGTGCTTACTACATGTGTGTAAACCAGACACATCTACTAGGATAACTAAAAAGGCTGTGGAGATGAAACTGTAACAGAACTGGAACCAATATTGAAAAATAATCGTCTACAGGGAAAAGTGACTTATAGGTTCAGCACAGTTCTCACTGTTTAAATGTAAGGAACTAAGTACACAAGCCTTTTGACTTCATACAGGAGCCTTCTGACCTTGTGAGACATGGATGGGGCTAGGAATTATCACAGTTACAGAAGTACTAGCTACAATGTGATGCAATAATTTGCAGTACAACATGTCACAAAATACTGCATGACAAAAGGGCTTATTTTCCATTGAATTATATTGCTCCCTGCAGCATACTGTGCAAAGAGCACAAGTGTCTAATTTCGCTGATGGTGTAGCTGTGCTAGAGGCAGGAGACAAACTCAGGGAATAAAAGCAGGTTTACTGGGTGCAAGGCACCAAGGAGATCAAGCAGTATACAACCAATCTATACTGTAACATGGTATGCTATAATTTTACTGAAGCTTAGTGTTCTACAATTCTACTATAACTCTGTAACTTAGGATCCTATAATGCTATAGTGATTCTTATACTCTATAGGGATTCTTATACTCTACGAATGTCTTATTCTATGAATGTCTTATTTTCTGAAGTCTATAATACTCTTATTACTCTATTTTAAACTCTATGGTAAACTTATAATTACGAGCTCTGTAATCAACCTTGTACTGTATTTCATTACATAAATACAACCTGTTGAGCAGCAACCAAAGGAACACAGATTCCTTCATAAGTACAGAGCGGTGGCCACTGATGTGTTCTGTGGGCTGGCTTTTGGTCGGATCGGAAAAGTGAAGGGTGAAAGGACTGACACAAGCAAGAACCCAAGCTATGCAAGTCTCCTGGCTAAATAGGGCTCCAGGGAAATCGAACTGTGATGAAGCTGAAGCAAACAATGTGATGCAGGTGTGGGAGCTCCTGGTCAGTGGAAGACCCCAAGGAAATGAGAAAGATGTAAACTTCTGAAGAAGAACTCCTAAGCCGAAACTGGGCTTCAGGGACATTCAGAATGCAAACAACTGGGCCGGAACTGGACTCCAGGGAACAAGACGGGATGCAGACACTGGGCCAAAGCTGGACTCCAAGAAACAAGACAGGATGCAGACACTGGGCTGAAGCTGGACTCCAGGGAACAAGACAGGATGCAGACACTTGGGCGAAGCTAGACTCCAGGGAACAAGACAAGATGCAAACACTTAACTGGAGGTCTCTGGATTCTTGCGTCTGAAGCCCAACCTTTTATTCTTACAATGGATCCCTACCTGTGAACCGGAGCAATTTCCTGCAGTACCAAAACACTGTTAGGAAGGGGAATGGCCTGGTGTTCTGGATGTGAGTCGACTGGCCGGGAGATAACTATGCCATCCCAATGCTGGTGACCAGCCCCAACTTGTAGGAGAAGGAAGGTGATATCAGTCTCTAATTGGTCACTGCAGTCAACAGTTCATAAGGAGGATGAGAATCAGGTGAAGATGAGCAGCATCAGGCTAAAGAGTTCAATTCTTAGGCGAGCAGGCAGTTCGGTAACATGCAAGGCAGTTCTTGGGTGGAGACACTAGTGCAGGATTGATCCCATAGTCTCTAAGCATAATCCAGTGGAAGAAAGCAAGCAGAACATTTCAATATAAGCAAAACATATGCAGGGTTAATCCAACAGTTACTTGCAGCACAACAGCTTAAACAGGAGACAGAGACAGAGAGAGAGAGAGAGAGAGAGAAAGCAGCCAAAGCTTCCTTAAATCAAGGAGGTTATTTAATAGACTTCACTGAACTGAATTATTACTTTTTGGACCTGTGTAAGTAACTAGTATTGATTCTGTTTATGGGGTTGACTTTTCTTAGTTTAACTTTAATTTACCAGGGAGGAACTGCAGCTGGGAGATATTTGCAGTCATTTGTGACTAGACCTGTTACTTAACCTCTGTGAAATAGGTGTCTGTTAAGGGGAGGAGCTGAAAGGGGCCTAGCTGAACTGTGGATTTAAAACAGGAGTTGTTTGTTGTCGCTGTCTGCTGAGACAGAGAGAGAGAGACAGAGAGAAAGCAGCCAAAGCTTCCTTAAATCAAGGAGGTTATTTTCTAGACTATACTGAATTAAATTATTACTTTTTGGACCTGTATAAGTAACTAGTACTGATTCTGTTTTTTGGGTCAACTTTTCTTAGTTTAACTTTAATTTTCCAGGGAGGAACTGTAGCTGGGAGATATTTGCAGTCATTTGTGACTAGACCCTTTACTTAGCCTCTGTGAAATAGGTGTCTGAAAGGAAGGAAGTCACTCCCCGGGGTGGAGGGTCAGAGTTGTAGTTGATTGTTTCTGGAGGGCATAGATTTACTCCCACCACCCTGCCCTCACCCCACCACCACAAGTGCATAACTTCCTTATAGCAGGGGTTCTGACATCACTTCCCAAAAACCGCTAACAACATACACCTGTTCATATCCTTAAAGGCAAAGCACACTGAATAGGGGTACAGACACTCACATGCTTGCACACACTAAAACAAGAACAAAAAAAAGAGAAAAAATCTGTAACAGGAAGGGACACGTACATGTGGGAAGTGGTGCAATGCACTGGCTGTAGAGCAGCAATCTTCTGGGAGACATTCTGGAGACTGCGTTGCTACCCTATTTGCAGGCACCTCTCTGGTCTGAGGGAGGAGGTTGTCCGTCTCAATGCTGACCTGGCAAGGATTCGGGAAACTTGCTCCATCACCCAGGCCACTGCCACTACCTCTGAGGTTGCCAAGAAAGAGGAGTGGTAGGACCACGGTGGGCTCAGGGAGGGTGAGGGTGGTGGAACACAGGTGCATCCCTCTAGATGTGCCTTGCCACAATTCATTCACCACTCTAGTGGAACATGGCTCCTCTATGGAGGCACCCGCAGTGGAGACCAAGGAGGATGCTGGGAACCTCCACAATGGAGACCCACAGGAGGGTGGCACAAGACCCCACAGAGGAAGGAAACAACTCCTGGTGAGGGACTCAATTGACGGGGGGGGGGAAATTAGGGGAGGGAGGGGAAAGGGAGGTAAGGTGCCTGCCCAGCGCCATGGCTTGGAGGGACAGGAAACGAATCCTCAGGATCATGGAAGCAGCTGCAAGGGGAGTGAGCTGGATGACATTATCCACATAAGGACAAACGACCTGGCTGAGAATGGGATCAGAGCAGTGCAACAGGAGTTTGTGGAGTTGGGGAGGGGTCTTAGACAAGTAGCACACATGGTAACTTCCTCAGAAGTGTTACTTGTCTATGGCATGGATGAGGCTACTGTGCTCTGCACCATGGGATTCAATGACTGGTTGAAAAACTGGCGCAGAGCTCTGGGATTTGGCTTCATTGGGGACTGGGGCTCCACCTGTAGGGATGCAGGCCTATACAGGTGCGATGGTCTGCATCTATCAAGGAGGGGAACCAGGATCCTAGGTGAAAGGTTTAAATGCTTCATTGGCAAGCATTTAAACTAGCCAAGGGTGAGGCACTGAAAAGGAGAAGGGAAATCCTAGCCCCCCCCCACAGTGAGGTAAACACCAAGATAGAACAGTTGAGAGGGAGAAGGGCAGGGGTAAATGGAGAAAAAGACAAAGGCAGTAAGGACAGGGATCGGGCAAAAAGAACTAAAGCCATAAAAAAATGGAGGGTAATGAGTACCAATGCCCGTAGTCTAGGTAAAAAGCTCCCCAAAATTGTGGCCTTGATGGAAGAGGGATGCCTGGATATCATGGCTACCACAGAAACATGGTACACAGAGAACCATGACTGGGATGTCAATATACCAGAGTACACAATCTATAGGAGGAACAGGGAGGGAAGAAGAGGAGGAGGAGGAGGAGAAGCACTCTATGTAAGGGAAGGGATCAAAGCAACAGAACTAAAGGGTAAACAGGGAGGAGAGGAGGCACTGTGGATCATCCTGGAGACTGGAAATGACACTACAATCCGCACAGGGGTTGTAAACAGACCCCCGTCTCAGGGGGAGGAAATGGACAAGGAAATGATAGAAGGCATCCTTGGTATGGCAGAGAAAGGGGAGATATTGCTGATGGGGAACCTGAATATGCCAGATGTTAAATGGATCACCTTTGCTGTAGCCACATTCAAGAGCAGGGCCATTCTTGATGCCCTACAGGGGGGCATGCCTCAGACAGCTAGTTTTGGAATCCACTCAGGAAGGAGCAATCTTAGATCTAGTACTCTCAAATGGGATGGAATGAGGATCTCCAGTCTTAAAGTGGGTAGCCATCTGGGAACAAGCGACCACCAAACAGTGTGGCTCACAATACACTTAGCTGTAGAGTCAAACCATACAAAAGTGAAGGTACTGGACTTCAGGAGGGCTGATTTTGTCAAAATGGGAGAGTGCCTCAGAAAAGCACTAGCAAACAGGCAAGAAGGTGGGGTGGAGCAACAATGTGGAAATATCAAAACCACCATCACAGAGGCAACAAGCCTTTGTGTGAAGCAAATAAACAAATCAAAACAAAAGAAAAAAACACTATGGTTCTCAAAAGAAGTGGTGGGGAAGGTAAGGGAGAAAAATATAGCATATAGGAAGTATAGGGAAACACAGAAGGAGCAGGACAGAGAACTGTACCAGTTAAAGCAGAAGAAAGCGGGAAAGGCAGTCAGAATAACAAAGGCCCAAACCAAGGAAAAGATAGCCAGCTTGGTTAAGAAGGGGGATAAAACCTTTTATAGGTACATTAGGGAACGAAGAAAGACAAAGGGAAGGATACTGAAGCTTAATAAAGGGGAAGGAATGTGGGCAGAGGGTGACAGTGAAAAAGCAGAGATACTGAACGAATACTTCTGCTCAGTATTCACAAAAGAAGAAGAGGGTGATATACCTAATCCAGTCAATAGAAGCACTCTGGATAGGGGGGTTGAGTTGATATTAGTCCTTTCACAGAAGAAAGCGTTCTGAAAGAACTCTTAAAACTGAAGATGGATAAATTAATGGGGCCTGATGGGGGTCACCCCAGAATTCTAAAAGAACTAAGGGAAGAACTAGTAACACCACTGACTACCCTTTTTAATAAATCATGGGAGGATGGAGTGGTACCTGAGGACTGGAGAAGGGTGGATGTGATTCTCCTTCACAAAAGCGGGAGCAACACAGAGGCAGAAAACTACAGACCTGTCAGTTTGACCTCAGTGGTAGGGAAAATGATGGAATCACTTCTGAAGGAAAGAACTGTTGAGCACCTAGAGGCCAGCGGGGCACAGGACCCAAGGCAGCATGGATTCACAGCAGGAAGGTTATGTCAAACAAATCTAATTGATTTCTTTGACTGGGTGACCAAAGTAGTAGACCACGGAGGGGCTGTGGACATGGCCTACCTAGACTTTAGCAAAGCATTTGACACAGTACTGCACAAAAGATTAATAAACAAATTAGCCAGCCAGGAAGTGGGTCCCAGGGTGGTAGCCTGGGTAAGACACTGGCTGGACAACAGGACACAGCGGGTAATAGTGAATGGAGTCCACAGTGAAGAAAGGGGGGTTACTAATGGGGTGCCACAGGGTTCAGTACTGGGGCCCGGTCCTTTTTAATGTCTTTATAAGTGACATTGCAGAGGGACTGGAAGGTAAGGTATGTCTCTTTGCAGATGACACAAAGATCTGCAACAGGGTTGATACGCAAGGTGGGGTGGAAAAGGTGAAAAGGGACTTGGCAAGGTTGGAGAAATCGTCAAATGTATGGCAGCTTAGATTCAATGCAAAGAAGTGCAAAGTAATGCACCTGGGAAACAAAAACCCAGGGGAAGAGTACACAATGGGGGTAAGATACTGACAACAACAAAAACGGAAACAGACCTGGGGGTAGTCATATCAGATGACCTAAAGGTGGGCCAGCAATGTGAGAAGGTGGTAAAGAGGGCTGGGGGGATACAGGGATGCATAGGGAGCAGCATCACCAGTAGAAAACAGGAAGTTGTTGGCCCTCTGTACAGACAGTTGGTAAGACCATATCTGGAGTACTGTGTACAGTTCTGGAGACCCCATCTTCGCAATGGCATAGACAGGGTGGAGGCTGTCCAGAGGAGGGCAACCAAAATGGTGCAGGGTCTGCAAGAGAAGCCATACAAGGAGAGACTAAAGGAGCTTAATATGTATAGCCTTGAGGAAAGGATGGAGAGGGGGGACATGATAGAAACTTTTAAATACCTCAAGGGAATCAACAAAGTCCAAGAGGGTAGCATCTTTCAGAAAAGAGATGTGCAAGAACAAGTGGGCACAATTTGAAGACAGAGGAGCGGCTCCAGAGGTAATGTGAGAAGTATTTCTTCACAGAGAGGTTGTAGATGTATGGACCGGCCTTCCTGAGGAGGTCGTAGACGCAAAAATAGTGGGAGAATTCTAGAATGCATGGGACAGACATAAGGCAATTCTAGTGGGGGGTAGGAGGAAGTAGGCTGTTGGTTAACTAGAATCTGCAGCTTTTCTGTTAGGTAGGGAAATGGGCAAACTAGGTGAGCCAAGCGGTCCTTATCTGCCATCAAATTCTATGTTTCTATGAAAAGGCAGCTATATCATAGGATTCAGGCACTGTTTCTGTAAAACAGTCTCAATGTCTTTACAATGCTTCGCCTTCCTCAATAATCCCAGTGCACGCAGCAGTAATCCAGGCAGGGAAAGGGAATACACTGCGGTAAATCCTACCAAAAGCTAAGGGCTAGCTATGTGGGGACCCTGTGGTATACCTTCTGTACCCTTCCCACTGGTAATAAGCTCCGAAGGCACCTAATGGGAAAATTACCCTAGGCAAAGGTAATCTGATTAGTTTAAGCACTAAGAGTCCCTCCCTAACTATCTCTCCCCAGACTAGAGGCAATGGGGAAGTTGCAGAGGTTACTAGCCCTTGGGCATGGAAGTGGCTACTAAACTGGAGGGGATGGCTAACTGCCTGACTCACTCCCCTTTACTCCCTGCTGGCTATCACTAATAACAGAGTGCATTTCTAAACCACAGGAGAGCACTCACTAAATATTTGCTTAGCTTATCTATTGTGGCCACTCGGCTACAGGCCAATGAACTCCGATCTGGGGCACTATACCTTATCTGAGGCTGACATCCCCTCACTGGCCACCCAGAACTGGAAAAAAACTGCACAGAATGCAAAGAACACCAAGAAAACACATTGGCTACCTGGCCTCTAACTCACTGGCCCACCTGGCTACCATGGCTACTAAAACAACTGGGACCCTCCTGGCCTTTATACTGTATGTACTAGATAAAAATAAACAGTAGCTTTTGGGCTAACTAGCCCTTTCTGGTAGCCCACTTGGCTAGCTGGCCTAAGGTGCTGGGGCTTTCTGTACTCTGAGCTGGGCCCCTTAACTTGCTTGGGTCTGAGTGGCCCGTATAAACAGCTGGGCCTAGCATTACCCCTTTAAAATAGCTGAGCCTAAGACTGACCCTTTAAATCTGTAAGGGCTGGCAGGGGCCTCCATGTCCATCAAGCAAGACGCCCCGCCTTAACTCTGCCCCCTGCCTATGGCTTCAAGCTGGAACTCCTTTAAATATATTTAACTAACCCCGCCCTCTGGCTGTCCCTTCTATAAGGGGCCTTGCTTTGCCCCTCTAGGCTGCCCCTCCTAGCGCCCAATGGCACCAAATAAATGTTTTATTTATTTAATTTAAAGTTTTGGCGGTCAGCACCTGTCCTGTGGTACTGCCACCGACTCATCACCCCAACCTGGGGAGAAGCTACTGGAGGAGAAGGAACCTGGAGAGACTGCTGCGGCTGTAGGTGGCAGAAACAGGCTGGCGGTCGAGAGGATGGCAAAAGGGGCCATACGGCTCGGTCCAACGTTCTGCTGGTGCTGCTGGCTGTGCAGTAATTCGGCCCCACTTGTAGGAGTCACCGCTGAGGGGCCAAATTTACTTTTAAATTAAATTTAAACAGGGCTAACTAGCCCGCGATGTGGTTGACTACCACCAGCTTCCAATTACCGGACCCGCTGCCACATGTGAGGGAGCTTCAGGACTGCCGCCACTGGACCCGCCGGAACTGCTTCAGAGACAAGAGGAGGACTGCAGGTACTTTTACCCAATTACTGTTACTTCCCTGCGTCCTCTCTCTCTCTCTCTGCTTTGGGCTGCAAGCTTTTTTTTTTTTTCGTCGGGGCACCTCAGGACGCTCATCCGACCACACCGACTGCTGCCTACCCACAAACAATTCAAAAAATGGTCACTACTGGCCACAGAAGCCCTCCCTGGTGTTCAGGATGCCACGTCCCTAGCGACCAGGGAGGCAGGCAGCTGCCCAGCATGAGGATGGCATTCCCTCACGCTAGGGCTGGGCAGGTTGCAGAACAGAGAGAAAAAAAAATTTTAAATTGCAGCTGTAGTTTACTTTTGGTAGGGCTCTGAGCTCATAGGAGATTAGCAGGCTAATGGGGGGGTACTGGGGACTAACTAGGGAGCCCTATAATTTGAGGCACTACAACTGGAGCATATTGTTTTATACTGCTGCATTACTGTGTTGCATCCTGGCTGGGGCCACTTACAAGGGGTTGAATACAAAGTTCAGGAAATTTGTTACTCCTATCTCTTTGTCCCTTTGTACTAAACATGTTAATATATACAGGTTTCATGTGAAGTGCTAGTTCGTGTCAGCGACAAGTAAGCCTAGCTCTGGAACACCAAGACATTAATGTGTAGACAACAAACAGTCTTCTCACTTACTGTGAAGGGCCGGTGCACATTTTAAGTTCAGACAACTATTTAAACACATTCCTATGCAGAGCTAAGTCTTCACTTATTCAGAGTAAAACCTTAAAACCTAAAAGTCCAAAGGTCGGCGAAACAAGAAAGTGTCCTTTTATCTTTGAAAGCCAGAATCTCATGCATGTGGTCCCCCACAAACAGTATGTCACTTTTTCTATGGGTTTTACTTACCCTCAAACACCAAATGTCTATTTTTAACTGCAGCTGCATTCTCATCTGTGTTTTTGTTGTGTGTGTTTTTATGCCTTTTTTCCTGTGTTAGTTTTCAGACTGCAGAGATGCTGTAGGCAAGGTACAGGGAACGCACATTTGCACTGTTTTACTCATGCAAATACATATTTAGCAAAGAGAAGCCCACCAGACCATCAATTTCTTTTCCCCCACTTACTCTATGTTCACTATATTGAAATATTGCCTTTATTGTAACCTTGAATTTTATGTCTACTTTCTCTGCATCCTGTACTACCTGACTGTACTGTTTCTGTCTCCCGGCTCGCCCCTGAAAAAGGGACCTTCGGGCTCAGTGGGCCTACCCGGTCATCAAAATTCAATAAATAAATAAACTCAGCAGCAATACTATCACCCTTTTTTCTTCAATGTACTTATCTAGCTTAAGCTTAAAGGCAGACAGTGTCATCTGACACCACTTGTTATGGAAGCTGGTTCCAAGTGTCAGCTTCTCATTCTGTGGAGTAGTTCTTCTGTTTGTTTCCCTTGGATCTTTTTCCTTTCAAAGACATAGACAACCTCCTTGTCCTCTCTGCATCTGGAAGAGCCGCATTTGTTCTGACATTGTTATCCCTTTTAGTATTTTTAAATACTGTAATCACACCACCCCAAGTTTCATCTTTTCCACACTGTGTAATCCCAGTTCTGTCAGCCATTCCTCATACCCAATTGTTTTCCAAGCCTTCAACTACATTGAACCAAAGAAACAGAATTTGACAGCAGATAAGGACTGCTTGGCCCACCTAGTCTGCCCATTTTCCCCTATCTGTTTCATATACCGCAGGTCCTAAACGATCTGCAACTTACTCTCTCTTTCCTATCTCTAGAGTTCCTTAACGTCTGTCCCATGCATTTTAGAATTCCCCTACCATTTTTGCCCCTACAGTCTCTGCAGGGTGACTGTTCCATGGATCCACCACCCGTTTCATGATAAAATACTTTCTCACGTTACCAAGTCTACCCCCCTCTATTTTCATATCATGGCCCTTTGTTCTTGAACATCTTTTTTTCTTTTAAAGATGCTACCTCCTTGTACCTTATTTACACCCTTGAGGTATTTGAAAGTCTCTATTATATCCCACCTCCCTCTCTCTCTCACTCCTCCAGGGAATACATATTGAAATCCTCTAGTCTCCCCCCATATGACTTTTGGTGCAGCCCCTGCACCATTTTTGTTACCCTTCTCTGAACCACTTCTACTTTGTCTAGGTCCTTCCGGAGATGTGGCCTCCAAAAATGGACAAAGTACTCTAGTTGAGGTCTCACCAATATTCTATACAGTGGCATCACCACCTCTTTCCTTCTGTTGGAGACATCTCTCCCTATGCATGCCATCATTCCACTGGCTCTCCTCACAGCCTTCTCACATTGTTTGGTAACCTTCAGATCATCAGATGTGATTACTCTCAGGTCCCTTTCCTGTTTGGTGGCTGTCAGTACCTCCCCTCCATCATGTATTCCTCCCCTGCATTTCTGTGCCCCAAGTGCATGGTCTTGCACTTCTTTTCATTGAATCTTAGCAGCCACACCCTTGACCACTCCTCAAGCTTGCTTAGGTCCCTTCTCATTTTCTCTAGCCCTCCTGGAGTGTCAACCCTGTTGCAGATCTTTGTGTTTTCTGCAAAGAGACACATCTTCACTTCCATCCCCTCTGCAATGTCACTTATGAAGACATTAAAGAAGATTGGTCCAAGCACTGATCCCCTGCAGAACCCCGCTGGTCACCTCCCTCTCTTCAGATTGAACTCCGTTCACCAACACCCTCAGTGTCCTATCGCTCAGACAATTTCTGACCCCATTTACCACCCTGGACCCTCTCCCAGGCTGCTCAGCTTGTTTACTAGCTTCCTATGTGGGATGGTGTCGAAGGCCATGCTGAAATCCAGTTAGGCCACATCCACCACCCCTCCCTGATCCACCTCATTACTCACCTAGTCAAAGAAATCTATCAGATTTGTTTGACAAGATCTTCACACTGTGAATCCTTGCTGCCTCGGATCCTGTGCTCCACTGGATTCAACATATATCACAAACCTTTCTCTTAGTAGTGATTCCATTAGTTTCCCCACCATTGAGGTCAGATGGACTGGCCTGTAATTGCCAGTCTCCTCCCTGTTACCACTTTTGTGGTGAGGGACTAGATTTGCCCTCTTCCAGTCCTTTGGTACCACACCTGTTTCCAGTGAACTGTTGAACAGGGCTGTCAGTGGTGCTGCCAGCACCTCCCTGAGTTCTCTTAATACTCTGGGATGCATCCCATCCAGCCCCATTGCCTTGTCCACTTTCAGATTAGCGAGTTCTTTAAGACTCCTCCCCCTTAAATGGTCTGGTGTCCACCTCCCTCCCCGTGGTGCTTCCGCCGCCTAACTTTGGTCCCTCCCCTTCCCCTTCCCCTTCTTCTGTGAATACTGAACAAAATACTTGTTCAAGATTTATTTTTTCTTGGCCCCCCTCTGCACACTTTCCTCCTTCCCTTTTTTGTCTTACAATCCCACCCTTAGTCTTTTTTCTTTCACTAACGTACCTGAAAAAGTTCTTGTCCCCTTTTGCTATTGCCTGGGATAGTTTTTCTTCTGTTTGTGCCTTTGCGCTCCTGACTGCTTTCCCCGCCTCCCTGTTTTCCAGACACAGTTCCCCATCTTCTGCCCTTTGTGTGTCCTTGTACCTCCTGAATGCCACACTTTTTGTCATTACCTTCTCCGCCACTTCCTTTGAGAACCATAGTGTTTTTTTCTTTCTGTTTTGCCACCTTGGCCATCCAGTTTGTATAATTCTAATTAATACACGTTGTAAGTGACCCATTGTTTACCGTTGTACTCTGTAAATGAATAATCCTTCAAATTTCATGAATGCCATCAGTCTAGGGATGGGTGGATCCCTTTAATTGGCCGGATATCAGATCCGGATATCCAATGGCCACTATTTGTCGCGAGCAGAATATTGCTCAGGCCAGATAGTGGTATGCAAAGAAAAATTGTAACATAAACCATAGCAGTATTTGGTTTCCTCTCCATAGGCTTTTCTTCAGCCTGTCATGTCTCCCACTGCCTGTGGTGCTTACTCACTAACAATTCACATCCTTGGCTTGCTTTCTATGCTCCTTCCTCAGCACCAGTATGAAAAAGAAATATAATTGCAGTTCTTCTCTACTCCGAGTTTTGTTCTTCTAGGCAGGCTGCACAAACAGGAACAAAAAGCTTTTCTTTTTTTAAAAAAGGCAACTGCCTAACCACACATTACTGGCACTGCTACCACAATTACACTCTCAGTCCCTGACACAAGCTACAGAACGCAGGATCGACCAGAAAATTATTTGTGAAGCCTAACTACAAAACACAAGTTCACTCCAAATAATACTTTAGAAAAACAAAAACTGCCATATCAACCCTGTACCAGCTCCTTTCTAAGCTAGAAACAGAGCCTCCATCTTTTCAAATAGTGATAAACGGCCATCTCTCATCTTCTTTCGTATAGTTTTACAGTCTCTCAAATAATTCTCACTTTGCAACACACTGCCAGTAACACTTCTTTGGAGTGCTTTCACTGTGATGATTCAAGCATGAAAAACCAAACCATTTAACAGACCAATATCCGAGCAGACCAGATTTGGTCAAGCAGCGTAATATCCGACCAGATCATTATATCGGGTTATATATCCGCCCATCCCTACATCTGTCTCTGGTCACTGTACACATATCTATGTAAATTTCTGCACTATTTGATCTACAACATGTATATTTAAAAAAATGATACAAGGCAGACTATCCTTTGCCCTTTTTCCATGCATAAATAAATAGCTAACCTTGCTTTTCTAAATCTTTTCAATGTTAAATGTATCTGTAATTTTATCATGCTTTTAGAAAAAAAGCTCCTAACAACAGATACTTCATTTGTACTTATCATTAATCTTAAATAGCATGTATCTACTTTGGTATGTACTTTAATAATCATTTCACCTATCATGATTTTCTAAAGAATAAATTTGTGAATTTTCAGTTTTCCTTTTTTAGGCCTTAAAACACATCTTAGTGACCAACCCAGAAGGTCTGTACAAAAAGCACTTCACCTTCCCCAACTGACCTCACAGTGACTTTTTCTATGACATCATAGTGATTACTATGACAGGAGACTGTGAAGTCAAAAACTAAGCTATTCTGAGGTCAGCTGGAGTGAGTCAGGCTTTTTGAGAGTCAATGTGAACTCCATTTTCTACTATATTCAGAACTCCAATAACAAGAGAAATTAGTAAACAATTAATGGTATATTTGATTGTTGTTAACACAATAGTTTCACATCTTTATTTTAGCAGTTATTTGATCTGTAATGTTCCTCTAAACCAAGAAGGTCTGATTAGAATTAAAGGGAAGTGTCCACCTGTAATCGGGCTATGCCTCAGTGTGAGGCATGACCCGATCTACACTTTTTCAAAGTGTTTACATTTTTTTTATCTACAGCCTCTTGAGTAATTTAGATTTTATCTAGTTAATCCAGCTGTCCCTCCCAGCAGTATTTTGGACTGAAATGCCCATAGCAGTGCACCCACTACCTCCTACATTGAAAACTGGAAGCACTGCATTTCTGACATGAAACGTCAGCTGTGTGTGACACTGGCTGCTGTCAGCATTCAGGTAAGGGTGATTGCACACATGTATTTTTGTATTTGCAGTTCTGCACCTTCATGAATAAAGTAAGCTTTTTTAGATTTGATCTAATTCATTGCGCAGACTGTGTTCCTTCACTGGGTGCCTATGCCACTGGAGAAATTAACCAAAGCAGCATACAGGGTATCAGTTCACGTTTCTGCTCTGGGATTAGAACCCATAACCTTCAGATTATTCAGCCCCAATGGCAAGCATTCAATTTAATGAGCCACTAACAGTGCAGTAAGATAATTTGAAGATTATAAAGAAAATGAAAACTTTTAGGGCCACATGTGTTTGAGAGGACAAGCAAAAATTGTCTGTTGGTCCATGTTCAGTAAGTTTCCTTTTTCACCCCTTCCCTTTGTTAACAGATCTGCTCTTCCATGTGCAGGGTTGGGCTGTTTATACTGGCACTTTTGCACTTTTTTCAAGGCTACATGAAATAAAGGAATATTTGTTACTCTGAATACCAGCTCCTTTATCTTGTTTCCCCAATAGAAAATGTGAGGGTGAGTGCTGAGTAAGTCTGAACGTATAGAGATTCTAGCCGTATATATACATCTGCATTTTTTTTTGTCCTGGCAGTAGTTTTTTATGTTGTCTTGCATGCAGGTACAAGCAACATTTTGTGGTAGTACCACATTGAGAGGTGTGTCAGTGCTGGCGAATACAGGGCACGCTTTAGTAGGTGCGTCCCTCATCTCCCAATTAGTGAGCATGCTAGCGCTGACATGGAAATTACAGAAAGTGCCACCAAGTTGAAAGAAATCTGCCACTGCAATCAGAGACAAGCTTGTCATGCAGCAGCAGATGACATGCTTCCCAAATGTGCCTTTTTTTTTTTTTTTTCGCCGCACCTCTCCTTGACCAACTACTCCTCTAGGTCTCCTGGACCCTCCATCTGCCCGCCCACCTGATTCCAGCCCTTGCCTCATATTGTGGTCCGAGAGAGAAGGAGGCCAGTGCACTCTTAATTTTCCTGGGTGTCGCTGAGGTGGGTCAGTCATGGGGCTAGGTGGCAGCAGAAGCCAGATACCATCATCCGGCCAGACAGGGAGCTGTTTCCTGGTTTTTCCACCGGGGGGAGTGGCATGCCACAGACGTCAAGGCGCACGCCAACGTCTGCAACTCCCCCCATGTGCTCTCAGACCTGACATCCTGCTGTGTGCCCGGCCTCCGCCGGGGCCAACAGGCACCAGGTCTCAACTCCACCCTCCTTCCCCCCAGAGAAGGCGAGCCATCCCAGGATGCCCCCTCCTTCTCCCCCTGGCTGGCCCTCCAGTGACCCGAGTCCGTTCCCAAACCTGGGTCTCTGGCATCACAGATGGAAATCCAACCACTGAGCTGATGGGCCGGCCTTCCAACATGCCTTTCCTGGTGAAACTTTACAATAAACATGGTAGTTCCTGCTGTCCACAACACACAGTCCCCATACCGACATCAGGGGTGGCCAATCCCCCATGTCGGCATGTTCCCCCACCCCACACACTTTCTTTGCCAAGGGGACCCAATCCCCGTCGGCATCAGTTCCCCCCAAACTCATGGGGCACATTGAGAGCCCACCCCAGTGTACCCTAAATTGTTTTTAGTTCACCTGTAAAGAAAGAAAAACATCCTTCAATGTCCATTTTAGTTTTCCCTGTAAAAAGCGACCCCTGGTAGTCCTCGGCGCCTCCCCAACCCAGACACACACTCTGCACTTACCTCCCTCAGACACTCCCTCACCCCATACTTACCTCTGGAAGTCCGGGCTGTGATTGTCTGTGGAGCTTAGACGGTCTGGACTCTTCAAAGCTGAACTGCAAAATAAAGAAATGCTGGTAAGCTATATAATGGCATCAATGGGGGGGGGGTCAACTTAGGTGGAAATCTCAGCCATTTTTTTGAATTTTGGCTCCAAATTTTCAACATGGGTTTCTTGGGACCCCAACTCATGAACACATGCTCCAACATCTCATTATTCAGTCCCAAAAGGTGATTTTGTGGTCACTGCGCTGAATCACCTTTTGGGACTGATTAACAAAATGGCAGTGCCACTGTTCATGAGGTGGGGTCCCAAAAAGCCTAAGTTGCAAATTTGGTGAAAAAATTCCAAAAAATGACTGCGTTACGAGTGTGTATTGTGCAGTTTCCATGCACACTTGTAACTTTGACAATTTTTAATATTTTCACTCCATATTTTCAACTTTGCCATTTTTTCATACCTCCTTATGAACAGTACAGCTGTCATTTTTTACATTCTGCCTGAAATGTGTTTTGCACAGCTGGCACACAATGGCACGGCTGCTGTGAGAAATCAACTTTCTGGACAGATTAACAAAATCACAGTGCCACTGTTCATGAGCGGAGGTCCCAAAATGGCTGTAGAAAATTTGGTTAAAAAAATCCAAAAAATAATTGCGATACGGGCTTGCATTGTGCAGTTTCTACGCACATGTGTGACTTCACCAGTTTTTCATATTTTCACTCCAGATTTTCAACATTGCCATTTTTTTACACCTCCTCATGAAAAGTACAGCTGTCATTTTTCACATCCTGCCTGAAATGTGTTTTTGCACCTGTGGCACCAAATGGCGCAGTCGCTGAGCAAAATCACCTTTCGGCTAATGAACTGTTAGTGCCACTGTTCAAGAGGTGGGATCACAAAAAGCCCATGTTGAAAATTTGGAGTGAAAATACCAACAAACGCCATGGGCATTAGGGTTTCCAACCGTAATGCCTCACCCTGTAGAGACTGACAGGCATCAAGGGTGAGACTTGGGATCGTCGGCTGTAATGCTCATGCCATTCCACCCCAACCCCCACCCTGCAGCCAGTGACAGGCATTGAGGTGTGCCGTGGAGTTTTCAGCCCCAAAGTTCACCCCATTCTCCTATACTGCACCCATCTCAGCATATCTCCTTATGGAGTGGGGTGAGTGTAAGGCCTGAAGACCCCAAGGCACACTGCAACACTTGTCAGTGTCTTCAGGGTAAGGTGAGGTGAAATGGCATGAGGATTATGGCCAATAACCCAAAGGCACACCCCAATGCCTGTCAGTCTCTGCAGGGTGTGGGTGGGGTTGGCATCAGTTCAATACTTCACGGCCATTCCCATTATGCATCTCTCTAACTCCTGCAATACCAATGCCAATGCCAGCAACACAACATTCAGCATTGACAAATGCTTGTTTATTTATTAGGTGCCCAATCTTGCAGACTCGGGGCACCATACAACACAACAGGCAGCACAGCACTATCCATGGCATAACTTAACGGCCCTAGGTAAATATACTACAGTAGAAATAAATAATACAGTTTAAGGAAATGTATTAAAAACCCTTAGGAAACTGTAGATGTATATATACATCCAGAATCTGTATACATTCAGATATACTCAGCACTCAAAGGTTAAGTCAATAAAAAAAAATGATACTTCAACCCCTTTGGAAAACTTTAACTCTTCTAGACTCTACGGTAGCTGATTCCTAAGTAAGGGCTCTGCTACTGAGAATGCCTGGTCCCCAAAGAGTTTAAGTCGGGACAGGGAGACCCTCAGGAGGCTCATCTCTGAAGATCAGAGAGGGCACTCAGGAGTGTAATGACAGAGGAGCAATTTCAGTATTAAGCATCTTCTTGTATTTATATGGCTTGTGTACTGTTGGTCATTTGTCCTTAGCATGACCTTTCTTCAGCTGTATTAGATACATGGGTACATGGAATCTGACATCAGAAGGAGACCAAAAGTCCATCTAGTCTGCACTTACTAAAATTACCTTGCTTCACTGACCTATTGTCCTAGTGGGAGTCACCCTTCCCCTTCTACCATACCATCACACAATCCCATCACCTATATTTTGACATATTTGTCCCTTTGCCCTGTCCAGTATTGTATCTTCTTCTAATGTTTAAATATCTCTTAGGTCAAATTACTGCTGGTTAAGAGTTAGCTGTGTGTTTCCCAGAACTGCTTTTAGAAATACTCCAGTTGAGATTTTCTTCTAATGCAAAAACACAACACGATAGGCTCAGTGGTTGTCATGTGGGATTCAGTGCACCATGTGACACTCACTAAAAGCCGAGTACATGGGACATGCTGATTCACTCCCAGGCAACATTACTTTTATTGATCAAAAAGAGTATGCTGTTTAGCTGACCATAGTGTGTGACTGACTATTATGCAGTTTATGTAACATTTACTTTACTTGTTGAGCCTCTGCAAGTGTTTTCCCTTTTTCTTTTACTTCATCTAGTTAATAGGGTTTACTGTTTTTCTGATTAACAGAACTCACATGGGCCCTGATGAGCCTGAATGGAGGGAGGCACAGACAGCACCACTGCAGGAATTGTGGAACAAGAAGTAAAGTGTACTGGTTAAAGTCTGATTTTCTGTTTGTAAACTGGCCTGTTAATGTTTTCTAAAACTTTATGCAGCAATACCACTTTCACAACTTTTAATTTATTCTAAAGTTTAAAGAATAATTTGAGATCAGGTGGAAGTTTCCTTGTACCTGTTCCACCATAGGTACTGTTTTTGGCTATATGTTAGTGCACTTTGCTGATGCCATGTTATTGTTAGTATCATCATATGGGTCACATTTTTGTTTACTAGCAGTGAAGATCGAAAATAAAGATATAAACCAATTTACATTTTTTTCATTCACAAGAAAAAAATGATCCAAAAAGAGGATAAACATACTAAATATCAAATAATATAAATTGTTTTAATTCTTGCCAGGCATATTATCTAACCAACCCTTCTCTCCCTCCAGAGACTGCAAAGTACAGTAAATGTTTGCACTACTGTCTCCTTCGCTGGTGTATGGATTAATTCCAGTTACAAAACTGAGCACAATTCAGTGCAGATAATCTCCACTTACTGTATGTTTCAATAGCGAATAAATAAAGATTTGTAGTGG
The DNA here is from genome assembly GCA_016271365.2 of Neoceratodus forsteri. Lineage (NCBI taxonomy): Eukaryota > Metazoa > Chordata > Ceratodontiformes > Ceratodontidae > Neoceratodus > Neoceratodus forsteri. The sequence continues at coordinate 405,254,975 of CM028136.1, read as the reverse complement.
AAAAACACATTGATCTCCACTAGTGATTGGTACAATTAGTAACTCATGAGTGGTGAAGCCATGGGTTAGTTATGATGGCCTTCCCACTCACGCATAGCAATAAATGTGTTATTCCACTAAAACCTATTATGTATTTGATATATACCACACTATTGCTAATGTTGTATTACTGTTATACCCGATTTTAGTTTAAACCTGCCTTTTTTTCCATTGTAAACTCTCTATCTGATCCATTGTGTTCTGCACTCTATTTCCAGACTCTAAATGGAAATAAAATGTGCTATGTGAAATAGTGTGTTCTGAAAAAAATAATACCTAAATAACATGATTTATTTACCCAATTTATCCAACACTGGTGTGGTTTATAATGGGGATACACCATAACGTATGCCGAGATAAGTATTTTATTCACTCAAGAATGTTGCCAACAATGCTGCCTAGGAACAAGTGGCAGAGCAAAGCAGACTCCCAAATTCTAGGTCACCACTGTGTGCAACATTCCAGCGTAAATAAAAATATTATTTAACAATAAGGAATGACCAGAGGTTATGTTAATGCTCTAGTTAATCACCCCCAAGGGGTGTAATGTGACACAAGGCACAGCCAAGTACCACATGCTCGCAGGGAGTGATTAACTTGAACATTAACACAAGAGCCTGGGAGTACCTTATTGCAATTATAAAAAGGTAAGGAGAAATGTTTATTCATTTTTGTTTATTTTTCTGTTTAAATTTGTATACCTAGTATTTCAACATGAAATAGTCCATCCACGGTCACGAGGATTCCATGCCTTGAGCCAGATTATTTCAGTGCTAGCTTCATTTAAATTGAAAATAACTGTATTTTTGTGGAGCCAGATGAAAGGAAGGGTGGTTAGTTTTGTTGCAGGGCTTAGCAGCCAAGTCCCCGGAGTCAAGGTTTCTTTTTTGTTTGTTTTTGTTTGTTTCAAGTCAAGATTTCTTTTTTGTTTAACTTATAGATAGAAGAGTTATTTTCAAAATTACACTGACAGCAAAGGCAAGCTGAAGACATGCTGAAAACATCATGATATATCAACCACTATCATTCCATTGCTGTAGTTATGAAAGACCCTGTGTGGCACTGTTTTTTTTTGTTTTTTTTTTTTGCTAATTTCTTTTACTTCCCCACTGACCGCCTCCCCCCCCCAACCCCACCACATCCACTGATGCTTACCTCTTGGCTTAGAGGTGTTAGCTGGCTGAGTGAGGCACCTCCAGGGGCCAGTATCACCACGCCGGTTGGTAGCATTTTTGGCCTCCATGTTTCTCCCTTTCCTGAGTGTGCAGTACAGCATGCAGTGATCCCAATGGCAGAGCCACACATGCTTCTACAAACAACACGCCAGGTGTCTGCTCCGCCTCTGCCCCCTTAATCTGAAGAGCCAGTGTGCAAGTCTCCTGCCACCACTAGGAACCAGGCAAGCACTGGTCTCTAGTCCCACCCTTCCCCAGGAGAGCAGAGCTGTCCTCCGGAAGCTCGATCCTCTCCCTCCCCAGCTGACCCCCGGCAACCTGCTCACATTGCAAACATGGGTCGCCGGCACGGCAGGAGGTAAGGCAGTGATAGCTCAACACTCCACTCCACTGGGCCAGCTCAGTGTGGCACTGTTGAAGGAAAAAGATGACTAAACATAAAAAATACTCATAATCAAATGCACTCATCACTCACAGGCCCTAACTGCTCAGCTATAGAGAAGTTACAGCAGTGCCTGTTAATCTCAGTACAGTGCTTCTGACTTCAGTGCTTGCTCTATTTCCACCCAGCCACTGAATCTGATAGTGGCTAGGAGATCCTCTCTAGTACAAGGGGAAACAGTCTTATAACGTAGTTTGCTTTTATTTTTGTAAAGGTGGATAGAATTAAATGCACTGCTGCCAGTGAAGATGAGCCACCAATGAGACAATGATCAAAGCTACTGTCAACAGACCAACTGCTGATGAACTGTTCCTGTGTTTAGAAGGGAGGAGACGGTGGAGAGAAAGTCCAGGTAGACTCAGGCTTGTGAGGCAGTCTACAGGTTAGTACCTGTATATAATACCATTTGTCTGTGATGTTGGCAAGGCAGACCGAATGTTTTTAACACATATTTGATTTAGTGGAACGAGGAAGGCTCTGGAGACAGGGTTACATTTACAAGTATAGTGTGTCAGTAGTGCTTCCCAGTAAGTCCATGGGTATTAAAGGTGCCTCAGAGTTCTGTTAATAGAACCCAAAAAGATGTAGAACCTACTAAATCGCTACCCTGGTGATCAGGCTCTGCAAGTATATTAATAAAAGATTAACAGAGAACAGTTAGAATGTTATCCACCAATCAGATTGCTTCATCTTGACTACCCTTTTTATAATTCTGGATGCCCTATGGAATGTCCTGTTTATACCATGGAAAACAGAATGCCAGCACCATGATAAGAATACAGGAAAAGTAACATGGGCTGCATGGAAAATAATTAATATTATTCGCCCTGGGGGTGAATAATGGAGCTGAATAACCATTTTTATTCAGCCCTATTATTCATCTCTCCCATGGTATCAATTTGTTTACCCTCTTTAAGCATGTTCCCAGGTAACAATAGCACACATGCATATTTTTCAGGCCATTGTGAAAGTATCATTTTGCATAACCACCTACTGTAGAAAAGGAATAATTCTAACATACTCTACATCCAGAATCAGATTCGAGTGCAAACGTCTGTCTTCCATTTCTTTTTAATTGCTTTCATGATTTTTATTTGAAGAAGTGCCATTTCTCAGATCTTGTGGAATATTTAATGATGTGTTTTTGACTCAGTGGTGTCTATATTAATTCTATATTCATTTGTGTTTTGTACATTTTCTGATTACAGAATGGTTGTAACGCTCTAACTAAGTTTCCTCTTTATCGATGTGGTATTTATGATACAACGGGTATTAAATTGTTCAAAAACACAGTGGTCTGCATAGGGCAGGCCAAGACTGTGGCTAGCACTACAAAAATAATGCCCAAGTCCTACCAAATGGTGAAACACATAAAAGTAGCAATTAATCAGGTGTTGCAGTATATTTTATATTCCACACAAGCACACAGAATTTGTAGCTATGCAGGCAGAGGGACATCATGCAAAAAGGCAGAATAAGCTACTTCCAGATATTGGGGTCTGCAGTAGTATAGGTGCCAAAACATTTAAACTTTGCTGATTAAATTAGTGCAGAGTCGGTTAACCACGCACTTCACAAAGCTTTAGGAAGTTCCCACTTCCATACCAACTTCACAGCAAACGTTCTTTGATGTTTTAAAGAAAAAAAGGTGTTAAACAATTTTCCCAAGCCCCCCCACCCACTGTGCCGTCAAAAACCAACCTCCTCCCACCACACAAACCCTTATAATTACATTCACCTGCGCCCTGCCAGCCTCTGCAGTAAAAGCCCCATCTTCCTACCTCCCACAAAGTTCAGCAAGTAATGTGATACATACAATCAATTCCTTCCTCCCACACCCATAATAAAAACAACTCCCCTCGCCTCCCCCACAGACCCAACTCCAATTATTAATCATCTGCTGGCAAAGTGCTACTATACATAGGGCCTGATTTTCAAATGGGGACACAGGGCTTGCGACCATGTCCTGCATCCCTGCAAAAACAGCCACGCCTGCGTCCAGGGGTCTGATGCAACTTGCACCCAGTTTTAGAACCCTGGATCCAGGTTGCGACAGTGCCCTCAGTTTACAGCAGCTTGCACCAAAGCAGTGGAGCAAGCCCTGTAAGCTGTCTCCCCCATGGATGCAAAGTTAGACCAGGGGGAGCTGGTCTAACTTTGTTGTGTTGCCACAAGGAACTTGCGGCAGGGGGGTTGTGGTGAGTTTCTTTGAAAATCTCACTTTTGGCACAGTTTGAACAAGTCGGCACCTGCGTCAAATTCCCTGCCGCAAATCCCTTTCGGCACCCTAATTAGGTTTGAAAATGGGGCCCATAGTTTTAGCTGGGTTACATAAGCAGTTCACTGTGTGAAGAACTACACAAAGTTGAACTTAACATTTTGCAAAGTCTGGAACTTTTCAGAAGAATTCTGCGAAGCAAAGGTTTCTGACTTCACACATCTCTGTGTGATCCCCACCTTTATGAATTCTCAAGAACCCTGACAAGGATAGCTTTTAGAAGAGGATGCAAATTACATGACAAGCTAGTCCACTCTCGTTTTCCTCCTAGAAAACCAACGACATGGTGTCCCTCACTTCCTAAGATCGGCTTTAGGTGTGCACACTATACTAGGTTTGCAAATGCAGTCATCACGCAAATTTTCATCCAACCTAGATTGGGCAACAAATTTTTTAAAAAATCAACAATTTCAGAATTGTTCCATCACTCCCATAATTTACCTCCTCACTTGCTGCATACTTCTCAACCACTTTCTTCACCAGTCAGGGACAAGACTTACACAAATCAGGGACACATTTTAAAAAATAGTCATATAAGCTTAAAAAGCTGCAACAGCATTTGACTTAGTGAGAAAAAAACATTTTTTGATAGAAAACTAGACTGTAACACTAGTGTGACATTATTTTATGTTTCAAATCCCTACTTCTCAGTGATGGAAACAGCAAACTGTAGGATGGAAAGCAGACGTTTTGAGGTTAAATTGGGAACATCCCTGAAAAGCAAGGGCATTTCAGAGGTATGCTTGTCCATGTGGAATTGTATAATGAGACAGACCAAATGCATGCTAAGAACAAATACTGGCTAGAATAAAACTGCAACCAGCATAGGCAGTTCCCAGTATGACATCGCTAGATATCTTAAAAAGTCTGGCTATAGCTTGGCTGCGTTTCTCCATTTCTATGAAATGGAGAGGATCTTTATAGAGGCAATTGAGGATACTGGGTAAAGAAGCTCGAACAGTGGGAGGCACAAAGGTATATGACTTTGCAAACATTAAGCCCACTAGCCAATCCAGTAATTTAGTAAAGTATTACCTGCTACCCCTTAGGCCAGAAAACAGTACCTATTTGGTCTAATCTAAGTTTAAAATGGAGCAGTTTTAATTTAGGGGGGGAATTACTACCCTTTTGCCAAAATTGCTACCCTGTACAAAAATTCTAGATCTGCCTCTCACCCCACGGACTGAATGAAGAACATTTGCTAAACTCTTTTCAGTGGTCAGTTTAGAAATTATATGCAAGGGTATTTATTACGTTGTCTGAACTTTGATATTTTTTTGCTTGCTTAAAAATTCCTTATTACATTAGCTTTTTGTCTCCATTAATCACTTTTTAATCAATTTTATATATAACTGAAAATGCGGTAGTATTTTCTCTTCCTTTTTTTTTTTGTTGTTTCTGCTCCTCCCACTCCATTCTCTCTGTACTGCATCCATTACTGCACTTTCTTTCATTTAAGCATACTGGCTAATTGCACACTTTTCTTCTTACAGCTGTAAGTTTTGTGTTCACCACAAGCTTTCTCACTTTCTATGCTCTGTACACTGGATCAGGTGATCACCCTTTTAATGGATAGATCAGTCACAATTTAAGGTACTATATCTTCAAAACTTCACTATATAAGCCTATCCCTTTTTCCAATACACCACTCTGAGGAAGAAGTCAGTATGCATGCTGTCGAAACATTAGCCAGTGGAACAGACATGGGACGTACGTGCGGCTGCATCAACTGGCAGTAAACACAAGTACATTTAAACTGCAGCTTAATTTAGTAACACAGATCCTGAAGACAGAAAACAACCGCGTGGCCCACCTAATCTTCCCAGATGTTTCCTACCTATTCTGCCTCCACAAACCCTATCTGGTCTCCATTGAACCTCCTCACTCCCTACATCTTATATAATACGCTCCTGTGTCTATTCCATTCATGCTTGAAGCCTCACTTCTGTTCTAACCCCCACCACTTCTGGCAGTCTATTCCGGGCATCCATTACCCTTTCTGTGAAGAAATATTTCCTCACATCACTCTTTTAATTCCCCTCCTGCCCAGCTTTATTGCATGCCCCTTGATCCTGGTGCTTGTTCTCATCTGAGACTCCCCACCTGTAACCTGTTTACCCCTTGAGGAACTTGCAAATCTCCATCATGTCACTGCTCTTCTAGGGTGCAGATGCTGAGATCCTTCAGTCTGTCCTTGGATGACTTCTCATGCGAACCCTGCACCATTTTAGTTGCCCTCCTCTGGACCACCTCTACCCTATATTCTTTCTAAGGTGCGATCTCCAAAACTGAACACAGTACTTCAGGTGTGGCCTCACCAGCAACACCACTTCCCTCCTCCAGCTGGAGATACCCCTCCCTATGCAATCCACCATCCTACTAGCCCTACCCACTGCCTTGTCACACTGTCCTTCCACCTTGAGGTCATCAGATATAACCACAAGATCCCCTCCCTGTCCAGTTACTGCAACTACCTCCCCCAATTCTATATTCAGCACCATGGTTTCTATGCCATAGATGCCTTATTTTACACTTTTTGGCACTGAACCCCAACTACCATGTTTTTGACCACTCCTTGAGTTTCCCAACATCCCTTCTCATTTTTTCCACCCCTTCCTGAGTCTCCACCCTGTTGCAGATTATGATGTTATCTGCAAAAAGCATACCTTCCCTTCCAGCTTTTCTTCAACATCCTCTATAAAGATATTGAACAGGACTAGTCCTAAAACTGAGCCCTGTCGTCCCCCACTAGTCAAACTCCCCTCTTTAGGAGATCCCCTCTCATTTTTCCCACTCCTTAACTACCACTCTCTGTCTTCTATCCTTTGACAAGTTTCTAACTCAGTTTATCATTATGGATCCCACTCCTAGTCTGGTCAACTTCCTAATCACCCTTCTGTGTGGTATCATGTCAAAAACCTTGCTGAAGTCCAAATAAGCCACGTCCACTGCCTTCACCTGATCAATTTCCTTGGTTACCCAGTCAAAGATATCCATTAGATTCATTTGGCATGACCGCCAGCTCGTGAATCAATGTTGCCTGCTGTCTTGCAGCCCGTTTGATTCAAGATACTCTAGCAGTCTTTCCATTAACATGAGACCAAATGGACTATAGTTGCTAGCCTCCATGCTGCCACTCTTATGCTGAGGAACATCAGCCCTTCTCCTGTCCTCCAGAACCACTCCTGTGGGACATTATTGGTGAGGGGCTGGTGAGAGTTCCCCTCCCTTATTTGAACTTTTGTGAAGAAGTGGTGTGCTTCCAAATCAGGGTGGAAGAAACAGTATTGGCCTATAGTTAAATACAGTGGACTTTGAGATAATATTTAAGAATTTTTAGTGCACTGCTTGTTTTTTGGATTTTATGGTTTTATTTGATTTAATGTATGAAATGGATGTAGTTGTATTAGTGAGTATGTTGCTGATTTTCTGCTGGGGGTAGAATCTGCAGGATGTGTTAGAAGAGGGCTTCGATGGGCAGGTATTACTCTCCCACTGAGCTTAGTGCCCTTCGACCCTTTGATTGCCCCCACTTTCAGCAGAGGTTTATAGATATTGTTGTGCCCTGGAGATTATGAGGCAGCATCGTGGGGGGGCTTAGGCAGGGAAGAGGAGCAGGGGGCCAAATTGGGGGGGGTGGTTTCAAGGAGACGCCCTGGGGCAAAATGGGCAAAGGATAGGGGTCCACCCTGCCTAGTGCCCATACCCAAGGGCTCCACCTGTAGTGAGCAGGTAGCCCGGTCAACCTTGCCTACTCATCCAGCCCGGGCGGTGTTATGCAATGCCAGGTCAATCTGTAAAAAAACTGCAGTGATTGTGGATCTTGTTGGGTCATCCGACCTGGCCTGCATCATCGAGACCTGGCTGAATGAAAATACCAGTCCCATTTTGGAGTCAACTGTTCGCGCTGGGTACTCAGTGATACACCACCCTATGCTGGATCGTAGGGCTGGGGGGGTTGCCATCTGTTTTAAGAGGGAGTTGGGCTTGGTAGAGGTGCCAGTTGGGGCCACTAGATCCCACTAGATCCTTTGAGTATATCGTGGGTGCAGGTGTGGGCTGTAGGATACTTTTCATTTATTGTCCACCTGGGAATGAGAAGGAGTTCCTGCAGGAGGTCGTGGACTTTGTTATAGAGATGGTATTGGAGGCCCCCAGGTGGTTGGTACTGGGGGACTTCAATGCCTGGGTCGACAATGAACTCTCACAATTTGGACAGGACTTCCTCCAGCTGATGACGTCATTGGGGCTCACACAAGTAATTACCTCCGAGACCCACATGGAAGGTCATTCACTGGATCTAGTGTTCCTGCTGGGGATGGAGATCTCTGACATGGTGGTGGAACCCATCGGATGGTCCGATCACCACACTGTTGGGTTCAGCTTTGTGGCCCCTCTAAATAGACCTGCCCCTATGGAGATGGTCCGGTACCACCCATTATGGGGAGTAACCCCAGTTGGTCTGCTGGTGGTTCTGAATGTATTGGGTAGAGTGAGTGTTAGCAGTTATCCAGAGAGCCTACTACAAGACTATAATAAGGCAGTGGGGGAAGCTCTGGATGTCATTGTTCCGGTCCGTGTTCGCCCGCTCACCATGCAGCCTCGGTCCCTGTGGATTGATGGGACCTTGAGGGAGCAGAGGAGAGTGGGTAGAAGGTTGGAGCATTGCTGGTGGACATCGGGCCTGAATGGGGACAAATTTAGATTGATATCCCATTATAAGGAATATCAATCTGCGATCTCCCATAAGAAGGCAGAATTTCTGTCCAGGGAGATTGCAGCTGCTTGAAATCAACCAGCTCAGCTCTTCCGTACTGTGGACAGGTTGTGCAGTCCAGCCTGTCTTCAGAATTGGAGAGCCTTTTCACAAGAGAAGTGTGAGGAGTTTGCTCGATTTTTCGCCGATAAGATTGTAACCATCGGGTCAGAGATCAGTGCAGCTCACTCAAACGAGCAGAGTGGTGATTGGTGTGAGTGCACTAGCACCCGGTTTCTCTGGTCAGACTTTGTCCAGTTGATGAGCGAGGATGTCGTGAAGTTGGTCCAAGGTTTGCATCGACTTACTGTAGTCCGGATCCAGATCCGACGCGCCTCCTTGTGGGATGCATGGAGACAACAAGACCGGTCCTGGTTGAGATAGTCAGGTGTTCCTTAGAGACTGGGGTGTTCACGGACACCCTGAAGGAGGCGGTGGTTCACCCCCTCCTGAAAAAAACTTCTCTGGACCCAGACTGTCTTGCAAACTACAGGCCAGTCTCTAACCTGCCTTTTGTAGGTTAAGTTATTGAGAAGGCAGTTGTGTTACAGCTCGAGGACCATCTGACCACCCACAACATCTACGATCCTCTCCAGTCCAGTTTCAGGAAGAGACATAGTACTGAGACGCCGTTGGTCCAGGTACTTAATGATCTCCTGATAGCGAGGGACAGGAGGACCTGTACCATCTTGGTACTCCTTGAACTCTCTGCAGCAGTTGATACCATGGATCATAGGGTGTTGCTGGAGTGCCTGCGGCTTTTCTGCAGACTGAGTGGCACAGTCCTCAGATGGTTCCATTGAATCCTCACTGGCAGGACTCAGAGAGTGGAGTCTGGAGTGTTTTCCTTGGCTCCTGTCTTCCTGCCATGTGGAGTACCACAGAGCTCTGTGCTTTCCCCCATGTTGTTCGTGGTATATATGCTGCCATTGGGAGACATTATTAGGCGGTACGGGTTGAGTTTTCACTGTTACGCAGATGATACTCAACTGTACCTGCCCTTCGTGCCCGGACAAGATGATGCTGTTACAATATTTAACAACTGTCTCACTGAGATCCAGGAGTGGATGAGTGCCAGCTGGCTTAGTCTGAATCCAGATAAGACTGAGGTGTTGGTTGTGCACCCAGGTCATCGGGGTGGAGGGATCCTCATAGGGTCAACCATCTGGCCTTTGGCTGGGGGGCACCCAGCTGAGGACCTCTAACCGGGTGCAAAATCTGGGTGACACGCTTGACAGCGGACTGACACTTAAGACTCAGGTGTCAGCCATTGTCAAGTCCTCTTTTTATCATCTGAGGAATGGGGGGTGTAGGGGGAAGAGCACCCCACATGGGGGGGTGTGGGGGCGAAGCTCCCCACACAAAACACCTGTTCCTGAGCGACAGCACAACATCAATTGGTGCTGTTGTGCTGTCGCTATGCCATCGGTTGACAAGAAATCTGTCGTCGCGGCATAGTGGAACAAGGTTAGAGTAATAAGCTGTGAATGAGCTTGGTACATCCAGCAGACCAGATTTTGGTTTGATTCTCACAACCTCCACTTGCATACTGTGTGACTCTAAGCAAGTCACTTAACCACCCAGTGCTCCCAGGTTGCCCCTGAAAACAGGCACTTGTGCCTAGTAGGCCTTACCTGGTTACCAAAGACTAAAATAAAAAATAAATAAATAAATAAAACAAGGGACTAAGTTTGAGGTCACCCTTGACCTTGTTCTTAGTAGTGGGAATGAGATCATCTCCAGTGTGCATCTCAAGGAACCAGTGGGAGGCAATGATCACAACAGGGTAACCGTCTCCCTTTTAAGAGGGAAGACTATCTAGACCTCAACCATCAGGACCTTGAACTTCAGAAAGGTGGACTTTGCCAAGATGAATGACCTGGTCTTCAAGGGCCTGCAGTAGCTGCAGGAGGCCAGTAAAGCAGAGCTGTGAGGACTTTGTTGATGACAGTACTCACTGCAGCCATGAGGTCTGCCCATCCCTGTTAGCAATAACGAGCAATGGGTTCAAAAGTGGCCCCCAGCACAAGCGGGAACTAAGGCAACTGATCTTGTATGAAAATAAATTCTATGATCACTAGAAGGGACTGGTTGCCTCCAGGAAAAACAACAGTAAAGAGCAACACTAGGAGACTGCAATGCTGGAAGTAAGAAAGCCAAGGAAAGATTGAAAACCAGACTAGCAGTAGGAGCTGCAGATAACACCAGTACATAAATAGAAGGAGGAAGGTGGTGAGGAAATTGGACCTTGGTAAACAGGGGAATTGGAGAGGAACAAGTTAGGCAGCCTGGGGCAATCACTGAAATTCTGAATATATACTTTGCATCATTGTTCACTACAGGACCACTGGAAAAGGTGGGAGATCACTGGCAGGGCCCATGGCATCAGGAGTCGCTATGATGCGGCCTGACATCATACTCACCTGGCTGCTACTTCATAAAATCAAGCCAGGATAAGTCCCAAGGTGCTGGTGGGGTACATACAGTAACAGAAAATAGTAACTTAAGGTCAGAAAGGACTCTGGGTCCATTATTTTTTATGTTTCCTATGAAACCAATCGTTTACATGAAGTTGTAGAATATTTGTTGGAACTAAAAATCAATAAAGGTAGTGGACCAGATGGACTAACACCTTCAGTTTTAAAATACTCTGCACTTCAGATTGATGAACCGCTCACTTATTTGTTCAACTGGTATCTGTCCGAGGGGTTGGTCCCACAGGATTGGAAACTGGCCAGGGTTGTGCACATTTTCAAAGGCGCCAACCCTGGCCAGTTAACCAACTAACGTCCAATAACCTTGTCATCCCAAAAGTCAAAATTATTTGAAAGGTTATTAGCTAGGCAATTAACTGATTTTCTACACAAAAATAATCATCTTGACAAGTATAAATCAGGATTTCGTAAAACTCTTGGTACGATGGTCTCTCTGGCGAGGGTCCTGGAAGATGTCAACAAAGCTATGGACACAGGACAATTGACTGAGGCCATCTTTGTTGACCTCTCCAGGGCCTTTGACACAGTTGACCACCAAATTCTTCTAAATAGTCTTGCAGAAATAGGGGTTGCTAGAACCGTGAAATGATGTTGTTCATACTTTAAATCCAGGATGCAACTAACTGCCATTAATGGCATGGAATCTATACCATTGCCAGTAGTCTGAGGAGTCCCACAGGGTGCGGTCCTTGGACCACTACTGTTTCTGATCTACCTAGAAGGTCTATGAGAAAGTGTACGAGGTATGGCATATCATTTATATGCCAGTGATACAATATTATATGTTGCTGCACCATCATTGTCTAACATTCAAAGTAAACTACAGACTCGTTTTAATGGTCTCCAGACCTATTTTGGATGATCTAAACTCAAAATGAACACAGGCAAAACTAAATGTATGTTGTTCAGAACCACAACTATACCAAGAATGGTATGGATCTGACTATTCTGGACATTGAAGGGGCATGCCTGGAGCAGGTAGATTCCTATAAGTAGTTAGGATATTGGTTGGACTCCTCGGGCTCTGGCAATGTTCATGTAGACAAACTTGTTACAAAGATTGGCAGGAGAGTGGGGCTTTTGTACCATAACCAGAGTTGTTTAGGTAGTCACACTGAAGAAAAAATAGTTGAAACTCAGCTTTTTCCTTTATTCGATTATGGAGATGTTTTGTACGACTATTCAAACAAAAGTAAACTGCAAAAGTTAGATTCATTATATAACTAATTGCCCAGGTTGATTTTGAAATGTGCAAAAGAGACTCATCATTGTATTATGTATAAATGTCTAGAGTGGATTTCCCTTATGGACACACGCCACTTACACAAATGTGTTCCAGCTTATAAAAGTGGATTGGGTAAAGTCCCAGACTATTTAGCAGTTAAACTGCAGGAAAGGACTGTGAATTCTTCGCTCAGGAACTTGGCTTACCGTGAATCAATTGTACCAATAACTAAAACACAAAGGTCAATGTATTTCTATAGTCAAATAGTGCCCTTTTTTTTGGAATAAATTACCACAAAAGTTTCAACTGTTTAACATCAAGCCCATTTCATTAAACGTAGTAAAACAATGGTTTCTAGATATCACTGGTCAGACCAAATGTTGCTGTAGTAAATCTTATGACTAACTGTGTTGAATGGTTGTATGCGAATGACTGTTATATCTAATAATGTTTTGTAAAATGTGTGTAATAAGTTTTACTGTTGTCTGTAAAATGTTTATTACAAGTCACCATTTCAAATGAGCTTGCTCAATGGTTTAACCAACATAAAAATGAAATGAAATATACATGACCCCTCCTTCCCACTATACAAGCGGGATTAAATAAGTATGATGTGCAAACACATACCAATTTAAATGGATTCCCTTCCCATTCTACTAAATAGGGTACCCAGTGATTCACTTTGTAAGCAGACATTTTCCAGGCTTACCTTAAAGGCCTATACTCCATGATCATAGTGGAGCTAAGGGAACAATTGGCAGGATCGCTTGCTGTAATCAGGAGTCTGTCAAGACAAGTGTAGTGCTATAGGACTAGAAAGTTGGCAAAGTAGTTGTCATCTTAAAAAAGGAGGCACGGTTGGACCCTGGCAGTTACAGGCCAACCAGCCTGACTTCAGTGCTAGGCAAGGTCCTGGGAGACATTATAAGGGACAAAATAATGGAGCACTTAGTTGAAGCCAAGGTTCTCCCTTCCCCGCAACATGATTTTATGAGCAGCTAATCCTGTTAAATCAACCTGATCACCTTCTTTGTGGTATTGACCATGGAGGTGGACAGTGTCAGGGCTACAGACATAGTCTATCTGCACTTCAGCAAGGTCTTTGACATGCAGCACACAACAAGTTTCTGGGTAGAGTCCACAAGTGTGGTATACATGAGGCATATACATGGTGCATTGCAAACTGGCTTGAGGCAGGAAACAGAGGGTTGTGATGGATGGACACTATTCCCATTGGAGAGGGGTACTTAGTGGTATATCTCATGGATTGTACTGGAGCCAATGCTGCATTTTTATCAGTGATATGAAAGCTAGGATCTCTAGCAGACAGCTTAAATTCACTGATAACACTAAGCTGACCCTCCTTGAGGATGGGGACAAATTTCAGGAAAGCCTGAACAAGTTGGATAATTTGTTGGACTTCACAGCCTCAGATTCAACGTGGCCAAATGAAAGGTACTACACTTGAAGATAAAAACAAAGTTATGGCTCACATGCTGTATGGGGCTCCTCTTGGTGCAGTGCAGGGGGGAAGGACATGAGGAGATTATAACAGGCAATGGGATGAAGGTGGCATTAGTGAGGGACTCAGACACAGGGGGCATTAAAGAACAGCAGTACCAGAAATTACCATAGTTGCAGCCAGGATTGATTTTATTGAATTGTGTTGACTGGGTAGGCCCACTGAGACTAAGTTTCCCTTTTTCATGGGCAACCCAGGTTTAATTACATTGAGGCAGAAACAGATCAGGCTTTATGCATGCAGACATAATTCAAGATTACACTGGATTATTTATATCCATGACACAAGATCAAAGTTACATGCATTCAGTGTAACATGCACTCAGTGTTACACACATTTGGTAATTAACAAGGGACCAATTAAGTTTACAGTTCAAGAGAGGTCAGGATGGAACATATCACAGTGCAGAGCACTGCTACCACAGCCAGAATTCCAGTCCCTCCCTTAGAGGGAGGCAGAACAAAACTATCAGCATCCACAGCATTCAGCACTGCAATATATATCTTATCCCAGCACTGGTGTCCCTTGATGTACCTCGCTGCTGAGTCCCTATGCTGCTGGTAGCCACAGTGGCATCTGGGATGCTATTGAACTTGGGATGGCAAGTAGAAGGCTGCAGGATCATGAAGACAGAATGTTAAAATTAAAGACAAGAAGTAACAAAACCAAATTTCATGGCAGTTGTGCTAACTCAGCACTCCCACTATTCATTTATTTTTATTTTATTTTATTTAGTTTTTGTTGACCGGGTAAGTGCACTAGACAATCCTGCCTATTTTCAGGCACGACCCAGGGAAGGGGGATACAGATGAATGCCAACTGACTCTGAACCAGATTAAGCTGTTGGTGGTATTTTTAGTGAATGAGGGAAATTTGGCCAGGACACCGGGGAAATTCCCCTGCTCTTGCTTCCTGTAAGCAGGGGGGACCCATTTGCTGGTGACTCCAAGATGGCTGCTGTTTCAGATCCTGGTGGAGGTGGTGGAAATGCTGCTCTTTGTCCCCAGGTTCCAGCTCCTGCTTTTCAGTTTACTTCTTCTGCTATGGATTTGTCTGTTTCGCACGTGGGTGGACAGCTGTCTCTGTGTGAGATGCCCACTCTGGGAGAGTTGTCTGAGGAGGTGGATGCATGTCTAGTAGTGGGGAAGGCCTCACTATTAGCAGAGGATGTTTTTTCTGATGCCGTGTTGAAAATGCCGGTTGGTGAAGAAGACGAGGTTTTTCATGAAGCTCTATTGGTACCGGAGCTGTTGGTACCAGAGAGGTCTTAGCAAGTTATTAAGAACTGCAAAAATTCTCATTTACGGAGTGAAGGCAAAGAAACCATGGTGGAAATTTCATATTATCAACTTGTTTTGCAAAGCTCTATGTCACACGCTATCTCAGCTAAGCAGTCTGACAAGCTGCCAGCGAATATTGACAGCAGGAATGAGGAAGTCGGTCGGTCAGCTCCCTTTAAAGAAGGCGGTGAGTGCATTACTGTTTCTTCAAGGCTTGAAAACTGAAATGAGTGTGCGGCTGGCAGGTTAATCGCTGAGAATGGCAGTGCTGAAACCAGGCACATCTCTTGAGACTGCCATTGTCAGTGAGCCAGTTTCGGCTCTTTCTGAACTTTTCAAATGGCCTACTATGGCTTCAGTGCTGCAACAGGCGGATTCAAAGTTTCAAACTGCTATAACTTTGTCAAAGGAATTGGGTTTTGTGTTCCATCCACAGTTGCCTTCTGGCACTGCACAAACTGAGGTCCATCTTATATCATATCAAACAAAGGTTAATGATCAACAAGGAGTGACTGAATTTAGTTTTTCTCCGCTGGTTACCCCTAAACACAATGCACCTTTACTACAAGGGTCTACAGCTGTTGCACAGGAGTCTTCGCAGTCTAAAAAATGTGTGACTAATTCAGAATCTGTCCAAATACATCAAGGAATGGGGTTTCTAGTATACATGATGCTTCCTGGTCTCTTCAGAAAGCATTACAGGGAGCTGGATGGGAGAAGGACCCATCAGGGATTTGGACCCCGGATTCAGCCTGGGATCCTTCACTTAATCTTCAGACTCCTGAGTGGCGGCCAAAGACTAATTTACAGAGTATCCCTTCTACTTTTCCTGCTACAGCTATGCCGGTACAAATATATGTACCTAATCTGCAACCTTTTTCAAAGGTGGACTTGGCTTCAGGATCACAGGCTTCAGCGCAAAAAGAAAGTGTAGGGGCTTCGGAGCCTATAACTAAACCTCTCTTATCTGAATTATTTTCAAAATCTAGAAGGGAAGCTGCACCTTAGCGGAACGCAGTGAGAATACGCTACAAAGGTGGCCTGGATGTCAGGCCCGATAGACATTATGTGGGGAGATATTTAATTAAGGATTCATTGAAATTTTACCAAGAGATGTTTTGCATTTATAAATATTTCCGGGGAAGATAATTTTGACATTAGTTTTCGTTCAGCTTCTAATTTAGACCTTTTCTGGGAACATTATGGACAACTTAAATTTTCCCCTGTATGGACCCCCTTCTTGGTAATTCCACCTTCTAAGCCTTTAATCAAAAATGTCACAGTGATGTTTAGGAATGAGGGGGTCCATGTGGAAGATATTACTTATTGGCTATCCCAAAAATGTGATATACTAAGTGATCCAGACCCTATTTTGGACTCTGAGCAGTTTTGGACCGGTGGGTGGAAATATAGGGTGAAGCTTAGACAAACTGATTCCGGAATTGAGCATATTCCAAATGCCTTTTTGTTGGGGAGAGATCGAGGGGTATGTTTTTACAGTGGGCAACCCAGGGCATGTTATAAGTGTGGAGCTAAATCTCATCTTTCTAGTGTGTGTGACCAGCCGAGATGTGATAATTGTGGGGAAGTGGGTCATATCACTATGCAGTGTGCAAACCACATGAAGTGTGACTTATGTGAGGATTTTGGCCATGCCTTTAAAGATTGCCCTAAAAATAAGGCCTCCTGTGGTAGTACAGACTTAATCATTCAGCAGGCCCAGGATGCAGTTTCCAAAAAAGTGGAGACTAAGGAAATGGCTCCTCCTCTTCAGCAGGAATCCTTAGTTGTGGTTTCCCAGTTCAAGGCCCCTTTGCCCCCCCTCCCCCTACTTCACCTTCCCCTTCTGTAGTTCCAGCTAGTATTGTCAAAATTGAAGCAGAAGTGGTAAATCTTCTAGATCCTGTGTGTTACACTGACACTACAGAACCAGAACAACCTACTAGGGACAGTGTAGGATTATTTTCTCTTCCTCCACGTCGGTCAAATAGACATGTGAAGGCTGGGGTTGTTTCTAAAAATGAATCTTTTGAATCTCCAAATTCTTATGCTGCTTTGTTTACCTCTTGGGGGGATTCAGAGATGGATGTTGGAGACTCGAACTCCCAAAAATCCTTTCAAGGTGGTATAAGTGCCCCTATAGAAGATTATAAGGAGAAAAAAAAGAAAAGGAGGAAAAAATAGGTTGTGTTTCCTTTGTTTTTTTTTTTACTTTCATGGTCAGGTTTATTTGGGGCTCTCTTAATACACACAGTCTGCTTAGCTTTGCTAAAAGACGAGCTGTTTTTTCAGCTCCTTAGAGACTAATCTTTGGGAATATGTTTTCTCCAAGAAACCTGGATGTTTGCTCAAGAACAAATTTTTTCCTTCAAAAGGTACTGGCCTTGGGGGCCTTCTTTTTGGTCCTTTGGAAGAGACAGAGCAGATGGGATAGGTATTTTGTTTAATTCTTTTCATTTTGTGTTACTCAAACTAATTGAATTGATTCCGGGGAGAATTTTAATTATTGATGGTCTATGGCACTCTAGAGCTTGTAGATTTATTAATATTTATAATCCCAGACAAAGGCTCTTCAGACTGAGTACATGAAACTAATTCAACCCTTTTGATTTCTTCCTTACTATTTTTGGGAGGCGATTTTAATTGTACTCTCTCTATCAAAGGTGCGGTAAACAAAAAAATCTATTGTGACTCAAACTGTTTAGCATCAATTATCAAGACAGGAGATTTGGTTAATTGTAACTCCTCGGTAAAACTAGATTCTAATTTTACTTCTTTTAAGGGAAAAGTTGGTTCTACTATCGATTATCTATTCCTTTCAAAAAATACAGTAATAGGAAATTTTAATATAGTCCCTGTGGAATTCTCAGATCACCTCTTAGTGTTGGTGGAAGTGGGCACTTTCCCCTCTGTTGGGAGGAAATCTTCGAGATGGAAACTAAATACCTCCATCTTGAATGAAGCGGTGGTAATAAACTCAATTTCCCTTATATTGAGGGCCAGGCTATCAATAGCATTTTTGTATTCTGATTTAGGTATTTGGTGGTTGGAAACGAAGCAAGATTGTTGTTCTTGGTTTCAAAAATATGGTAAAAGAAAACGGAATTCTGATTTTCTTTCATATTTAAAGTTAAGGTCTCAATTGCAATACTTGATTACCCTAGCCAATACATCTAAGTATGATTTTTTCGGATCAAATTCAACACATTAAAGATCAAATGAAACCATATCAATATAATAGGTCTCAAACTTTGCAAGCGGTCCTTACTAATCATTCTTCTAAAACAGTTTTTGGGGATCCCTTTGCATTATGTAAAAAACTAAAGGATTCTACAACTTTGGAATATCTCATGTGCAATCAGATTAAGGTGGAGGATGCAGGGGGTATTAATTCTATTGTTAAAGATTATTTTGATAGTTTAAAACCAATTTCGGAACCTTCTGTTTTTGAGATCGCACATTATTTAGGGGTGCCTCCTGACCTTTTAGAAGCCCAGGAGAGGGATAAATTGGAAGTTCCTTTCTCCTGCCTTGAAATTGAAATGGTTATTAAAAAATTAAAAGATAATGTAACGCCAGGTTTAGATGGCCTTCCGAATTCTTTTTATAAATCTTTTCTAACAGACATTACGGCTTGTTTACTTTTAGTTTTTCAATTTTTTGTTTCTAAAGTTCAGTTCCAAGATTTTTTTTACAGAAGGACTATTGATTCATATATTTAAATCAGGGGATAAAAGACATCTTAGGAATTGGAGGCCCATTACTATTTTAAACACTGATTATAAAATCTTTGCCTCATTGTTGAACAATAGGTTACGATTATTGGCTGGTAAAGTTATTTCTCCATTTCAGTATTGTGGAGTCCCAGATAGGAATATCCAGTCGCCTTTAATAATCATTAGAGAGGTAATACAATATTTATCATTAGAAGGGAAGGCTGGTTTTTCGTTATCAATTGATTTGGAGAAAGCTTTTGATAGGGTTAACCAGGGATTTTTATTTCGGGTCCTGGAATTTCTTGGGATCCCGATTTCATTTGTTGGGATGATTCGGGCTCTATATATATCATCTAAAGTCTATCCAGTGGTTAAGGAGCATATAACAAAGGGAATAGAAATAAATACTGAGTGCGTCAAGGGTGCCCTTTGAGCCTTGCTATATGTTTTTCATTAGAGCCTTTGTTACGTTGCTTAACTAACCCTCCCGCTGGGAAGGGGTACATAAACCTTTACCAAATGATCAATTATTGGTACAGGCTTTTACTGATGATGTTTGCCTTTTTTAATTCTCAAGAGCAGATAGCGGAATTTTTTACAGAATTTTCTCGTTTCTCTTCTTTGTCAAATGCTAAGCTTAATCACACAAAATCCAAAGGTCTTCTGATAGGAGTGTTATTCATTTTCCTATTTTAGTTAATAATATTTGTTTCTCTATCGAGACCTATAACTATTTTGGGTATTCTTTTTGGGCCTCAAAATTTGCCAATAGATAACTGGGATTTAGTTTGTAAAAAGGTCGAGGGGAAAATTGCTAGGTGAAGCAGTTTAAATTTTCCAAACTCAAAAGAATACAGGTTCTAAAACAATTTATTTTACCCTGTTTTCAATACATTGCCCAAATCTTTCCAGTACCTGCTCAATATGAAGCTAAAATATACAGTTGTTGTTTCCAACTTCTATGGGGGAATAGACTGAATCCAGTGAAAAGATGTTATACATATTTGGCTAAGGACAAAGGGGGTTTGGGTATGGTGGACCCAGTTATTTTTTGTCATGTATTGTTTATTTCACTTAATTTAAGGAAATGTTTTTTATTTTCAGTTAGTCAAGATAGGTTTTGGATTAGGCAGTCTCTAGAGCGAAATCTGCAGGCCTGGATAACTTATGCTCCTAAAATTCATCCACATCTTCATTTCCCAGCATATTTCCGACTTTCCTCACAAAAGCTGTATAAATGGCAGGTGTTAAAAGAACAAATTTCTTCTTCCAATACAAAAATCTTTATAGGATGATAATGGCTAGAGTCTATCCTACTGACCCAGGTTTTAAAAATTGCCCCTCTGCAGGTCTTAAAAATATTTTAGAACAATTAATAACCCCAGACTCCTATACAGATGTAGGAAACCCAGTGGCTCATCATGTATAGTCGTTTAAATGTGAGGGCACGGCTAAGTATAAGGCTAGGGAAGAGAGGAATTGTCCTTCTCCTGATTGTATAAACCAAGAGGAAACTATGGAGCATTTTTTCTTGTATTGTTCTTTTTCTAAATCAATACGGAAATATGCTGCTAATAGATGGAATATGCTTTGGTTGTCTCTTATTAATTATGAGACTTTAATTATTGGAATAGTGCCACCCTGCTTACAGATATATGATAAACACACGTTATTAATTTTTTTTTGCATGTTTAAGATTTTGTTTATGGCAATTCTGATGTCAATGGGTAATTTATCAGAAATTGAGTACAGTGGAAGGGTTTTGTTGTTATGTTACGAATGAATTGTTGAAAGTTTATTTGAAAGATAAATAAATGTATAATGTTGATAAAGTAAATTTTTGGTGGAGGGGTTTTTCTTACATTATTAAATATAAATAACTTGGATAGTTAACCTTCCTCCCTAACACCCCCTTTTGTTGGTGTTTTTTTTTAGGCAGTATTTCTGTTTGGTAATTATGAATTTTTTCCTTTTAATTTGTGTCCTTTCTTATGTTTTTTTTTTCCCTCTACATTTTCAGTTTCACCGTAGTTTATTATGAGGATCAAGTATCATCTTTATTGTTTCATGTGATTTCCTGTATGTATTATTATAAATAAAAACACCACTACTCTTTTCAATAAGTGCCATGGGATCTTTAACATCTACCTGAACTACCACCATTCCAGGCAGATGGGACCTCAGTTTAACATCTCATCCGAAAGATGGCACCTCAGAAGTGCAGCATCCCTCTCATGCTGCACTACAGTGTCAGTACTGGGATATTAACCTAAGTGCCAGATGTGGGAACTGAACCCACATCCCTCTGATCTCCTGGCCTCAGAGGCAAGTGTGCTACCTACTGAGCCATTGACACTGACAATATGTTGATATGTGAACCTTACCCTTGGAAAATCATTAAGTAACATGCATGTTTACTGCTAAACACATTGCTTTAGATCAAAACTAGTATCTTATATATTAGCATATATTCTTTAAAGGACATCCTGTTGCACTGCAAGAAAACTATTAAAATTCAAACACAGATATGCACAAATATTCATTCTAATTTCCAATATGGGGCACAAAAGAACATGCCATTAAGAAAGCAGGAGTAACTACAACCTTGCAAAATAAGTAATAATACATAAGCTATTACTTAACCTTCAGAAAACAGAGTATAAATATGGGGTGTTGCAGCCAAAGCTGGCTTCTATTAATAATAATAATAATAGAATGAAACAGGTATTGTACTTCTTCAAACAGTCAGCACCATAATGTGCCTAAAAACATAGAAAGGTATCAACATCATATGACTTATAGTCCATTATGACTGCCCAGTCTCCTACCTGAGACATACCTGCAGTACTTCTCCTTGGTCTTGCCTAGGATGTATGCCCACTGGCAGGCTTCTCTCACTGCCCCCACCACTCTACCCCATTCCTTGCCTTAGTTTTCAACAGCCCCTTATAGCTGTGTCACACTCTCTTCAAATCTGTCAAAGTCTTGCCATTTACCACCTCCCTTGCCAACAATGCCATCTATCCACCACTCTTTCCATGAAGACATATTGCCTCACATCCTTCCTGAATCTACTCCAACCAGTATATACTCATGTCCCCTAGCTGCTGATCCCTCACTGTGTTTAAACACATCATGGCACTCTACCCTGTGTATCCCCTCATATTTAAAGGTTTCTGTCATGCCCAAACAGAGGAAAGAAAGAAGTAAGTGCCTCAGCTGGGACTTGAACCAAGGGTGCCCGGAATACCATTCTGGTTGCGTTAACCAGCTACACCACCAAGGCAACTGGAACCTGTGCTGTTCCAGAACACGCATTACTCTTTCTCCAAACTTGGTGCCTCACAAATAATTACTTCATTTTCAATCACATGGGTGTGGTGTGCATATTTCATGGAACACATACACACAGAGAAGAGAAAGAAGTAAGTGCCTCAGCTGGGACTTGAACCCAGGCCATCTGGAATACCATTCCAGTCATGCTAACCAGCTGTGCCACCAAAGAAACTGGAGCCTGGGCTGTCCCAGAGCACACATTACTCTTTCTCTAATGCATAACCTGGTGCTTCAAAAATAATACTTCATTTTCAATCACCTGGGTGCGGTGTGCATATTTTATGGAACACATACAAACAGAGGAGAGAAAGAAGTAAGTGCTTCAGCTGGGACTTGAACCCAGGCTGCCCAGTATACCATTCCAGTCACACTAACCAGCTGAGCCACCAAGACAACTGGAACCCGGGCCGTCCCAGAGCACACATTACTCTTTCTCTAATGCACAACCTGGTGCTGCACAAATAATTACTTCATTTTCAATCACGTAGGTGCAGTGTGAATATTTTATGGAACACATACAAACAGAGGAGAGATGAAAGTAAGTGCCTCAGCTGGGACTTGAATCCAGTCCACCCGGAATACCATTTCAGTCACGCTAACCAGCTGCACCACCAAGGCAACTGAAACCTTGGCTGTCCCGAAGCACACATTACTTTTTCTCCAATGCACAATCATGTCCTCTCTCTCTCTCTCTCTGTCTCTGCCTCTCTCTCTCCCCCCTTTCTGGATTTTAGAGAGTACTAAACATGTTCAGACTGGTCAGCCAGTCCCCATACGATTTACCCAGCTGACTCTGTATCATCTTTGTGAGACACCTTTGGGCAGATTCTATATGTCCTTATCCCTTTTCAGGTGCTAGCAACAAAACTGGCAACATTATTGTAGGTGAGGATATGCCAGTAACTTAAAGAGGGGCAATGAAAATGCTTTCTTTCTATTGGGGAACATCCCAGCATCCTGTCTGCCTTCCTGAGTGCATTAGTGTACTTGGCTGTTGCTACTGTTAACTGAAAACAAAGGAAACACCCTCCAAATTGGACCCTCAAATTACTACTCCACAAACTGGCTGTTTATTTAACGTCTCTCATACACATCTCGCATAGCGCCTACTCCCTAAGAAAATCCGACCTTATCCTACTAGATGTTCCCAGGACATGTACCACAGCTGGCCAAAGAGCTGTCTCATACGCCCTCCCAAACATTTGGAACCAACTACAAGCCATGTTGAAGCTAACCAGCATCGTATCAATTAACTCCTACAAAACACTAGCTATCTCTAAATTAAAAGTCATATGTAGGTGCTAGTAGGCCCCCAACGCCAAGTCAACTTCTTAGGTACCACCTGGCCCTCTACTTATTAACCTGAAATGTGTTGCATAATTTAGGGCAAGGTTAAAGCTGGAATGTACTGCATATATAGCATAAGGACTTCTATTGTGTATACCTCTTGTATTGCATATTTTTTTTTCTTTGTTGTTCTACATTTTATATCTCCTGTCTATGTAATTGCGAACTGTATGTGTATGTGCCTCAGGACCTCCTTGTGAATGAGCTTGCTCAACGGAGTCTTTCCTGCAATAAACTTAAACATGAACTTGAACTTGAAATAGGTCACAGACCAGGATACTGGGTACATTCTACTAAAAATATATGAATTCCCAATCACTGTCTTTCCTTGCAAAGCACAGCAACAGCAAGTTCAATAATATTTATGTGAACATCTACTTGCACAGTAACATACGTGTCTGGGATTTTACACTTTCAACCTTTTAAACGGGAGAATAAGTCTTCATGGAAGATGCCCTATAGTAGCTCAGGGAAATCTGTTTAAAGCAATCGACTGGCTAAACCGGCAGCCCTTGAGTTCTGCCTCAGTTTTGTGGAGGAACACGAGACTTCAATATCCATTTCCAGAAACTGCCAGTGCTCACTCACAGTACTGCAAAAAAATGTTTCTAATACAAAAAGAATATTTCTATGTTTAGGATTACCCCCTAACCCTGCATCCTATGAGATCATTGGCTGCAATCCACAATTAGGCCACTTACTGA
Organism: Neoceratodus forsteri; assembly: GCA_016271365.2. NCBI lineage: Eukaryota > Metazoa > Chordata > Ceratodontiformes > Ceratodontidae > Neoceratodus > Neoceratodus forsteri. Next base: position 405,230,660 of record CM028136.1, on the reverse strand, counting down.
ATCCGATGACTGGAGTTAATAAACAGATAAGAAAAAACAAGAAATGTTTGTTTATTTATTTACTTATTTATTTGAAATTGGTGACCAGGGATGGTGCACTGGGCCAAAGCTCATTTACTTTTTACGTTGGTTACACTTACGCAAACCAACGTATTAGTGTCTAGGATTTCAGGAGTCTATTGAGCCTATTGCAGTTTATAGAACCAGGGCCTTGGCAGTCTACCACAATGATCACTGGTGGTCTCCTGACACAAATTTCTGCTTGGTGGGCTGAACGGTTATGCACTTCAAAGCTGCTCTAATCTGAGAGGGCTTCGGCCCTTTGATTTGCATGACCATTCAGCCCACAAAGACATACAGCGATTTATGTGCTGCCTTGCTCTCCAGTTCTGGGTGGCCACCGGCTGCTCCTGCCAGTGCTACCTGTTGGCCTTGACTGGGGGTCCGGCAGAGCATAACAGTAAATCCGCATGCTGCGGCGGGGTTGCCGATCGTCGCACAGCTCAATGTGCAAGCTGCTGCAGTCAGCTCCTCACGTCCTCTCTCCTTCTTGCATTGTTGAAAACTGAACCTTTTTTAATGTTATTCCCCCCACATATCCCTCCCTCTAAGCACCCACCACCCTACACCTCCCCCAAATATACAATACTGACACTGGGGGTGCCCAATCCCCTAGTGTCTTCAATTGTTCAACAAACTCTCTCTGAAAGAAAGAAAACTGTCCCACGTCTATTTTTTTTATCCTGAAAAAAAAAAGAAAACAGTTCATCATTGTCTGTTGCACTGTTCCCCCACACACATGACCTCACAAGGGTGGCCACCAAGTGCTCCCGCCAGTCCCATTATCTGTTGGCCTTTATTGGGGGTCTGGCGCAGCGTAACAGTAAAGCTGAAACATTTCTGTCCGTAAAAAAAAAGAAAACCATCCCCCGACGTCTTTATTTTTTTTAACCCTGTAATAATGTAAATGGTCCCTCGTCATCTCCCCCATCCTCCCTCCCCATCCCTACACTCCTTGCACACCCACCTCCTTACTCCCCTTACCCCATCACTTCATCGGAGGTCAAGCTGTCATCTTCTCTGGATCAGGACACATCTGCACTCTTCAAAGCTGAACCGCAAACTGAAAAAGCAAGGTAAGTGCTGTATAACGGCTATCAATGGCAGTTTCAACTAATGTTGATATCTCAGCCATTTTTTGAGATTTTTGCACCAAATTTTCAACATGGGGTTCTTGGGACCCCAGCTCATGAACATTGTCACTGTCATTTCATTAGTCAGTCCCGAAAGGTGATTTTGCAGTTGCTGTGCAGAATCACCTTTTGGGACTGATTAACAAAACAACAGTGCCACTGTTCATGTAGTGGGGTCCCAAATAGCCCATGCTGAAAATTCAGTGTAAAAATACTGAAAAATGGCGAGTTAAAATATTTATACGCACGCACATATTTTGACTCCAAATTTTCAGCATAGCTACTGTTTCACACCACCTCATGAACAGTAAAGCTGTCATTTTTCACATCCTGCCCAAAACGTATTTTCACACCTGTGGATCAGAATGGCGCAGTCGCTTCGCAGAATCACCTTTCAGGATACAGTACTGAAATGATAGTACCACTGTTCATGACGTGGGGTCCCAAAACACCCATGTTGAAAATCTGGAGCAAAAATAACAACAAATGCCCAATTTTTAATATTATCACTCCAAATTTTCAACATACCCATTTTTCCATGCTGCCTCATGAACAGTACAGCTGTCCTTTCTCACATCCTGCCCAAAACATGTTCTTGCACCTGTGGCTTGGAATGGCGCAGTCGCTGCACGAAACCACCTTTCGGGATAGAGTAACAAAATGACAGCACCACTCTTCATGAGGCAGGGTCCCAAAAAGGCCAGGTTGAAAATGTGGAGCAAAAGTACCAACAAAAGGTAGAGTTACGCGCACTTGCAGAAATTTTCCTACGCACATGTGTAACTTTTCCAATTTTTTATATTTTGACGCCAAAATTTCAACCTAGCCATTTCTTCACATAACCTCACGAACAGTACCACTACTATTTCACATATGCTGCCCAAAATGAGTTTCCGTACCTGTGGTGCGGAATGGTGTTATGCCACAGATTACAAAATTTTCACCTATGAGGTTTATGAGGTATGGTGATAAAAAGATTATGTTGATAATTTGGGGTCAAAATGTGAAAAAATTACAAGGGGTGCATAGGCAAGGGGTGTCACCAGCACAAGGAGGGATGTACTGAAGCTGTTATATAAAACCCTGGTCAGGCCTAACAGCGGGTAGGTCCTATCAGACCAATCTGATAGATTTCTTTGACTAGGTGATTAAGGAAGCTTTTTGGGGGGCCGTGGATGTCACCTACCTCAATTTCAGCAAGGTCTTCAACACCATCTTACATAAGAGGCTTGTTAACAAGATTGGTAGTCTGGGTATGATAGACAAGGTGGAGAACTGGGCTAGGAACTGGCTAACAGACAGGAGACAGAGGGTGGTGGTAAATAGGGTACAATCTGGGGTGGCTGCCGGGTGGGGGGGGGGACCGCTTGACTACCAGGGAAATAAAAAGAATCTGCAGGGAACGGTGGTTGGGAAACATGCGGGGGGACCACTAGATTACCAGGAAAATGAAGAGATTCTACGGGGAATGGGGTCGGGAGCCGTGCTGTGGGGTGAGGGAACCACTAGACTACCAGGGATATTTAGATATTCTACAGGGGGCGGGATAGGTGCTGGAAGGGGTACCACTTATCTACCAGGAAAATGAGGAATATCTACGGGGAATGGGGTCGGGATACATGCTGAGGGGTGAGGGGAACCACTAGACTACCAGGGACATTTGGATATTCTACGGGGAACGGGGGTCGGGATAGGTGCTGGGGCGGGTACCTAGACTACCAGGAAATTAGGAATATCTGCAGGAGCAGGATCGGGATACATGCTGGGGTGGGGAACCAATAGACTACGGGGATATTGAGATATACGACGAGGGATGAGGGTCGGGGATTATGCTGGAGGTGGGGGGACCACTAGAACACCAGGGATTAGTTTTGCTGTTACTGGACACGAGGGTTGGGATTCGTGATGGGAGTTTGGGGCACTGCCACTATTAGCGCTGCATTAAAAGCAGCTCTTTCTCGGCGATAACTAGTGCCGCTCTACAGGTCACGCTAATGCCTGTAGCATGGCGCTATGCTTTTGAATATGCCGGTGCGCCGGCATTCAGGGCCCCTTCCCCTCTGTACCTCCCCTGCATACATTATGGTTAGCGTTGGAGCTAACACCTAGCGCCAGCACTAACTTTACCTTTCAATACTGCAGCCAGGCGCAAGGTCAGCACTAGTCCACTGCAACGGCTTTGTGCCCAGCGCTGAGCTTTGAATATCTGGGCCTTAAAGTTAAAATATCTAAGAAATATTAAAATGCACATCTACATCACCTAAGACTAATCAAGACTCAGGGAAAGCAAGTTTAAATTAATGAGTCTTGAGTGCAGATTTAAAACTCTCCAGAGTCAGGCACTCTGTTACCCGATGAGGTAGAGAGTTCCACAGGGTTGGAGCCACAAATGCAAATGCCCGGGCACCCAAGGTCTTCAAACAAACCTTGGCAACCTCTAGCAATCCCTCATCGGCAGAGTGCAATGGGCGGAGGGGGCGATAGGGGTGAAGATCTTACAAACACCCAAGTTATGTGCACTCATTTAAATTCTCCTATGCACATATATAAGTTGGTCAATTTTTAATATTATCTCTCCAAATTTTCAAGACAGCCATTTTTCCACACTGCCTCATGAACAGTACAGCTGTCATTTCTCACATCCTGCCCAAAACATGTTCTCGCACTTGTGGCATGGAATGGCGCAATCGCTGCTCGAATGTGAGGAAGTTTTTCTTCACATAGAGGGTAGTGGACGCATGGAATGGTCTGCCACAGGAGGTAGAGTGAGCGACTACTGTGGGTGGATTTAGACATGCATGGGGCAGGCATAGGGGAACCATAGAGGTAAAGTAGAGGGAGGGTCAGAAGCTGTAATCAAGTACAGGGCTTATGGGCAGACTGGACAGGCCTAGCGGTCCTTATCTGCCACAGTTTCTATGGTTCTATGTCTGTATGCGCTTCCAGACCTACATACATATACTGTATGCATCTATGCAGGAATTTGTGCACAGGGTCCAATACTATAACACAATCTGAAAAAGTAAGAAAATTAATTGCAAAAAACTTCATTAATACATCAGCACACCACCTCCAGCGCCGCTTTTCTTCTCTTACAGCAGTGCTGACCCTGGTCTGGCACCTGCCTTCCACACTGTTTACTGCGCTCTGACAACTGTTACAACCTTCCCTATCAATTTATGTCAGCAACCTATGGTACTCGTACTTTTTCCCTTTATTAGTCCCAGAATTCATGTACCCTGCTCAGCATACCAATTCTGATTTCACCTCATTTACCAAGGACAATTAGAAGAAAACAAAAAAAGGACCTCCTGGCCCACCTACTGTAGTCTGCTGTAAGGTCCCTACCTACTCTGCCACCATAGATCCTAACTGCTCACGGTATAAAGAGTAGGTCCCCTGGCATCACCTCAGGGATCTGGGGGTCATCATATCTGATGACCTTACGGTAACAAAGCACTGTGATAAGGCAGTAGGAAAGGCTAGTAGGATGCTGGGGTGCATAGGAAGGAGTATCATCACCAGAAAAAGTCAGGTAGTGTTACCCCTATATAGATTAATGGTGAGGCCACACCTGGGATGGTGCTGCAATGTGGGAGGTCTTGTGTGTATGCAGACTAGACCTGCCGTTGGGCTTTTCGGAAAAACATCAATTGTTTAACAAGCAACCAACATTTGGCATTGACAAATGCTTGTTTTAAAACTCAGCTTTACTACATTCAACATGACATCAGTACATGCATGACAAAAAATTTACAATACATCATTTGGTTTCACTTCAGTCAATGTTAACATACAGTGCTGTGAAATTGGTCTTTTTGCTAGGATACAAACAACTTCCATAGTTAATGGACCCCCCTATTCTGTAAACAGGGCCCAATGCTGTTATGCTCCTGTGAGGGAAACCGTATGAACCAGAATATGAAACAATGGTATTAAGGAGCAAAGGAAGCCTCCCTGATCATCCTTGCACCTTGCATGGAATATGTAAAGCTGGTACAATTATTAAAGAAGTTGAACATCCAACAACAGGTGTATAATAATTAAACAATAAGATAACTGATCAGTCACAAACTGTTGTGTGTCTCTTTTAATTATGTGGACACTGAATGTAATATATATTCTACCCCACAGAGAAAATATCGTGGTTGTTATAAGGGCAAATTGTCCACCCTGCCTTGGAACCACAGGCTGGGTTTAGGTCTTTAGAGGATTCAAACATGAGTTCAAGAGCACCAGGCCTTTTGGAATTTTTCCCCAGTCAGACAGAGAGTTTTTGCCAATTATTCCATAGCAAAAAGCTGTGTGATCCTACTCTTTCATTCTCCTTTGTCTGGTATCAGGGGACTTAGTCAATGGGAAGACACGGCTATGAATGCTGTCAGGATCATACACTGAAAAGCTTCAATTTATTTCCAGATCCAAAGGTCTGTAAACCTGAATCCTAATAAATAATACTGAAAGAAGTCTGGTACATCTTCCCTCCAGATAGTGGAGAGCTTCACCTGTACCTGTGTTCAAAAAGGTGTCAATTTTGGACAGAATCACAGTATCTTGTAATCTGTACCTTGTGCACCACAGTTCCTCCAGCACTGATCAGTAGTCACACCAAAAGGGTTTGTGACTGTGGGGACATTAAAAAGAAAACCTAATCAATAGCTTCCAGTGGTATTGTCTCCACTTCTAAGACAGACACCTTCTAGCCCACTCCAGTCATTTACTCCACTCTGCATCTGGGATTTATACAATAGGGATGAGTTGATACACGATGCAATAAATCCATGTATCTTTACCCCCTTGTTATAAATGAAGGTGACGTGTACACTGTGAAAATACCAAGCATTTATACACACAGGCCTGGATATTTGAAAGGATTGTGCATGGCGCAACAGGGTTGTGCCAGGCGCAACCCAACAATGCACCCTGGCGCAATATTCAAAGTGGCAAGTTGTGATGCGCAACTCCCAATGCACCGGGGCACACAGGTAATATATGTGGCGCAAATGCAGGGGCAATATTCAGCCCAGGATGTGCGGTGCATATGCTGGTACACCCCTGCATTGCGCCACACAGGGGGGTGCACAGTTGTGCCCGTAAACTCAGGGAACAAGTCGGAGACACCCACAGGCAGGCAACTGTATTACAGGGTGCAACACAGCAACCGCCCGCCGTGGGTGGCCACCCGCCCGCCCAGAACACCGGTGCTGCACACTGGTGGTCCAGTGGTAACCCCCATCGCCCAATCATGGTCATAAGTATAAGTAAGTTCCTGGTGGCCCAGTGGTAACCCCACCCCGTCGCTCGGTCGCGGGCATAAGTAGTGTGTAGAACCCTGGTGGTCCAGCGGCACCCACTCCCCACCCACCCACTGGGTCCCCTGCCACAGCACCCCCCCATCTTCAGCGGGTGGCAGCACCCCACCCGCATGCCACCCAGCCGCCACTGATTGACAGCATACAGTACGATCTGTATGCCCATTGGTCCACTGTGGGGACCAATGGGCATGCAGGCCATACTGTACTACACAGGCCTGATATGTGACTGAACGCGTTGATTCACATATTGGGCCTGCGTAGTACAGTATGGCTTGCATGCCCACTGGTCCACGCAGTGGTCCAATAGGCGTACAGATCCGTACTGTATGCTGCGGTCATTCAGTGGGCAGCATGCAGGCGGGGTGCTGCCACCTGCCGATGGGGGGAGGATGCGGGGGACGGGACCCCAGTGGTGGATGGGGTACCACTGGACCACCAGGTTCTACTCACACTATGTCCGCAATCATGCAATTGGGGGGCACCACTGACCACCAAGGAGCAGAACAGTACTTGTGCCCACGAACGGGCGAGGGGGGTGACCACTGGACCACCAGGGAGCTGAACAGTACTTGTGCCCATGATCGGGAGATGAGGGGATCACCACTGGACCACCAGGGTTTTGATTTATACCTACCCACAATCGGGCGATGGGAGATCACCACTGGACCACCAGGGTTGCGATATTATATATGCCCGCAATTGGGCGTATGGGAGTGGGGGACTGCACTGGCACTTCACAGTGTTAATCCCCAACGGCTGCAGCATGGCAGGGCGCAAGGCGCAAGTTGCTGGGGATCGGCGCAACGCATGCAAATGAGGCCATAATGACATGCAAATTGCCCCATTTGTGCCTTGCATGCATAATGGCCTCATTTACATGCCCCATGCTGAATATCGTGGTTGATGCGCCTAGCGCGACTGCACTTGCGCATCCCCCTGCTCCTATTTCCTGTCTTGCGCTGGCGGAGTGCCACTGCGCCATGCGTAGTATGTGCACCCTCTGTGCCATATTCAGTGGCACTGAGCCATTGCACAGCACTGCTGAATATCACTTGGTCCATGCCCTGGCGCAGCCCAGTTGTGCTACATTTCCAGGCCTGCGCCCACTGCTCACAGAGTTTGGAATATCCGGCCTCATGAGTTCCTTGATTAGGACAAGAGGACCTATTTCACTAGGGAGTGTGAGTGCTCATTGTAAGTTTAACTATGATATCCATGGAATATTTAACCCAGTGGTTCTTAATACATTTCCTAAGATCTGAGGTAATCTTAGCAGTCAGAAATATGTACAGTGACATGGAAAGAGAAGAATCATTCTCCACTGTGTACCATTTAGAATCGACCCACTGTTTGGCCTAGGTAGTAAAGAGGGGGGTGCGCTTGGGCTGCCAAGTAATATAACTTAAGGTCGGTAAGCCCCATCCCCCTTCCTCCCTTGGTAATGTTAGAGTACTTTATGCAACTCCTTCCCTCTTCCCAGTCCAAATGAATTTCTGAAATTGTTTTTCCAACTGGGTGCAATAACTCAGGGGTATTGATATTGAAATGGTCTGAAACAAAAATAACAGCCTCAGTAGGATATTCTTTTTTTTTTTATTATGCTTTTTTGGCCCCAAGCCGCCAGTCGCCCAGTGATTCAGCCAGGTTACGGACCTCAGCTTCTACCTCCATATTGAGACGTGACCTTCCGATACCCACTGGCTTGCCCCCTAGGGTGGGGTTGCGGCACAGACTCCCCAACAGTGCTGCATCGACAGGATTAGGTTGGAGGGCCAGCCTGGAGGCTAATCGAAGCTGAGGCAGGCTTCATGAAGGGTGGCCGGCAGCTGAAGAATTTTGTGGAGTTTTTCTTGGGGGCAGAGCCATGCAATGACGCCTGGTATCCGCTCCGCCCTCTGAAGCCCTCAGACGCCGGTCACTTATGGTACCTTCATGCACCGGACATTCTCCTACCCCCACCCCAAGAGAAGGAGAGCAGTCCTGGGATGCTCCATCCTTCTTCTCCCGGCTGGCCCTCCGATGACTCGAGTCTGTTCCCAAACCTGAGTTGTCGGCCTCGCAAGCAGAACTCTAACTGCTGCGCTGATGGGCCAGCTACAATATTCATTTTTATAACCCCCGCCGTTCAAACAACAAGAAGGGAAACAGATGCTACCTCTTCAAATCTGAAACGATTTCCACCAGTAATTTCTCATAATTAAGTCAGAAAAGGTCTACTTTGGGGATAATTCTGATTCCCAAGTATCTAATGATGTTATCTTTTTCCAGGCATCCAGAAATGAGGTCTTAAAGGCCAGGGAGCACACCCCAGCAACCCGCATTGACTCAGATTTGTCATAATTCACCTTGTATCTGTATACTTTTCCATACTCATGCAGCACCTGCTGCAGGGCTGGAACAGAAGTCTTTGGAAAGGAGGACACCATCAGCGTAAGGACAGACTTGGTGCTCTCCCCCCTCAAATGCCAATATCCCTGTTCTCATGTACTGTGATGGCCAAGGGCTCTATGCACAAGGAAAAGAGCAATGGGGACAGTGGGCACCCCTAATGCGTCTCTCAGGCTAGCCTAAATTATTGTGAGTTAACACCACTGACTTTAACTATAAACCCTGGGTTGCAATATAGGGTGCCAATGCAGGCCTGGAAGGTCAGACCGAAGTCCACCCTTGACAATAGACTTTTGAGATATTTCCACCTCACCCAATCAAAAGCCTTCTTAGCATCCATCAAGATAGCTAACTGAAGCTCCTCGTTAGATGTTTGAGATGAAAGGATATTTAATACTGTGTGGATGTTGTCATTCAGCACCCTCCCTCTGATGAAGCCAGTTTGGTCTGCACCCACTGGCATGCATCCCTGCACTCTATTAACCATTATAGCTGTAAATATATTGATATCTACCAGAAGTAAAGATATTGGCCAGTAGGATCTATAGTTTTCAGGGTGTTTCCCTGGCTTTTGGTGTACAGTTATTTTGGCCTGCTGCCAAGTTTAAATGATGGTCTCCATTTCTACTACCTTATTAGAGATGCTCTGATGGTGTGAGGCTACTAACTCTACAAATTTCTTATAATATTCGGCCGGTTGCGCATCCACCCACATTGATTTGCTACTTTTCAAATTTAGGATGGTGCTAATGATCTTTGACTGTGTAATAGGGGCACCTTAGGTATTCTTGTTCTCCTCTGACAAATGTGAGAGAGTATCCATGGACAGGAATTGATGCAAGGCCCTATAATCTTCCTCACCCCAGGAATCAGCATACAATGGCAAATAGTATTCTGTGAAAACCCTTGTTATATATCCATGGGGTTAGTGTATGTCTCTCCCTCCGTGTCCTCCTGCCTAGTTATTTGAACAGCTCAGCTTAGTGAATGTTGACAAAACTGCCATGATAATAATTTCCTTGCTCTATTCCCAGCCTTGTAGTATCTTTGCTGAGTATATTTCAATCCCCCCTCAGTTTTTGTTTCCAATACCCTGGTAAGCTTCTGCCTATGTTCAGCACGTTGTTCTTTATGTACTGGGTCCAGTGTTATCTTATGTTCGGCTTCCACACTAAAAATGTTGTGTTCCTGCTCCAGCATCTGCCTTGCTTGATCACTTTTTTCCCTGACCTGCATATTTAATGCACAGATGGATTAAAGTGGCTTTATGACCATCCCAACGCATGATCTCTGAGGTGTCTCCTTCCCTATTCGTTTGTCAACACTCTTTAATGGAATTAGAAGTGAAACGTTTAACTTCCATAATGGATTCTTGTGGATCAGTTCTATCAGGAAGTCAAGGAGCACCGGAGCATGATCAGATGCTGTGATTGGTTTTATTTTACTATCCTGTCCTGTATGAAGCCATTCCAGGTGCAACAAGAATAAATCCATAAGTGAATATGGGGAATGCGGGTGGGAAAAAGGGTAGAGGTCCTGTTTCCCTCATGCTGATTTTGCAAGACATCAACAACTCAGCATCCTCCAGCAGTCTTGGTAACTGTTTTCTCTCACCATGGGGGCCCCCCCAAGCCACTCCTGTTCAAATGGGGTTTGGGCATACAATTAAAATCCCCACCCACTACTAACATTGACCCACTGTCTGCTGGGGGTCACAGTAAATGCTTCTTAAGAAATGCTAACTATCCTTTCCTATCATTAGAGGCACAGATATTGAGCAGTATACATGGTACCCTGCGGTATATGATCCTTTTAGCAGAATAAAGTGGCCCTCCTCATCCTCCATTACCACTTCCACCGACAACGGGGTATCTCTTCTCACCATTGTTGCCAAGCCCCATCTGTGAAAATGGTCTTTAAAGGAGGAGAAGAACACCATGCCCACCCACCCCCTTCATAGTTTTCTGATGTCCTAGCTGGGTCATGTGAACCTCTTGTATAAAAGCCAGAGAACCCCACAGTCTGCCCAATTCCTGTATAATACCTTCCGTCTTATGGGTGAGTGAAGCTCCTTAACATTAAATGTGGCAATTTTCAGATCACCCATGCTTATTTGATTGTAACCATTCTTTCCCTCATCTTGCCTCTGAGGCTCACAATACAACAGGAACAAAAGTCAAACTTTGTGAATCATAAGAAACTGTAAGAGAATCACTTTGTGATTTCAAGGTTATGTTCGGCATGTGAACTTTTCTCCTAACCCAGGTGGTGCCAAACTTTGCCAGGACTGAGGTGATCATGCCTTCCCCCTTTCAGGGTTTGGTGTAGGCATCACCCTCTCATCCAGCCACCTCTGTGGAGTGATCTCTATCACCTTTTGTAATGTAAGTTACAAAGAATGAACAGTTCTCCACCCCCCCAATTACATATAACAGACCCTTAACTCATGTTACATTATTCGCCCCTGCTGTGGCCCTCCCTTGGAAAGGTGAGGGTCCCCCTTACAGGCTACCAGCCTATAGCATTATACAAGGGTTAGTGATCTCAATAATACCCATGTCGAAATGGCAGTCTCTGCCAACGGTTGACATGTGACCCAGACAACACAGGTCCAATATCCAGATTATCCCCCTTCCAACCAGTAGTCCTCCATGCAAGCAAATAAGACAGTAAATACTGTTCATGCTTTCTTTCCGAGTTTCTGGTCAGTGTAAGAAAGGGAATGCATATTTACAGGTCACCATGATATTGTTGCCAACCATCTAAACTACAGTCTCAACTAGCCGAGGTGTCCCTAGGGCAGAGAGACCCCCGTGCCTCCCATGGATCTATGAGGAGGCAGTCCCTCAGAAAAACAGTCTGTAGGTAGGCAAGCCTAAGGACAGTGAGTAGGAGCCAACAACACTAATTTTAAAACTCCACCCCCCACCCCTGTGGCTGCCTGCTTTTAAACTGCTAACCCCAGTAAAAGTGCTTTCAGACCACTATTAGAGGTTTCAAACTGTTCCAAAGAGGAGCCAGACAAGGAGGGCTCTTTACCCTTTTTGTGGAAGACTGCTGCCCAGCTATCAATCAATCAATCAATCAATCAATCAATCAAAATCTTTATTTAATCAGGCGAACATCATTGAGCATAGCTCATTTACAAGATGGACCTGAGTGGTCAAGAAGTGCAAGTGTTATTACATTGACAAGGGTATCATAAACAGTAATAAAACAGCTAAGACTTGTGGTAGTCGAAATCTCTTGACACTTCATTCTCGTCCCCACTTGGGATCACTCAAAGTGTGCCAACTCCTTCTCATGCAATGAGGGCAGTGTTCCAGGTGCCATCACAGCTACTCCCAACTGCTGTAAACATGAAGTGGCTTTTTCAATGCTACAGAAGAACTTGGCACCATGTACAGTGAAGATCTTTATCTGGGCAGGTGCAAACAATTGCACATTAATGTTCTTTTCTTTCAGAGCTTTAATGATTGCCACAATCTGTCTACGCCTATCTGTGACCAGTGGAGTGAAATTTTAGTTGAGGTATATTTTGGTGTCCCCAAATGTGAATTCCCGCTTAGTCTACGCCACTCTTAGCACCCACGTCTTGACTGAACAGTCCATAAAACAGGTAACCATGGACCTAGGGCACACTTTGACAGTTGTCAGCGTGGCTCAGTTGGTAGCACATCCGCCTCTGGACCAGAAGGTTGTGTGTTCTCGTCCCACACCAGGATTGGACTTGCACCTAAAAATTGCTGGCATCCGAGTGCAGTATTGGGGGGTGCTGTACTGCTGGGGTGTGCCATCCTTCGGATGAGACGTTAAACCGATGTCCCTTCTACCCAACCTGGTGTTGTCCTGGTGGGTGTCCAGGTGGAAGTAAAAGAACCCAGGGCACTCTTCGCAAAAGAGTAGGGAACATTCCCAGTGTCCTGGCCAACATTCCCCTTCCCATAAAACTGGTTCATGCAATTATCCAGGCTGTGTGTGGGTGATGATGTGCGATATGGCCGCCACCACACATTCAGTCACTTCACTACCAGTCTAGCATTGCTTGTAACGCGCTTTGGATGTATGAAAAGCGCTATATAAATGCTGATTCTTCTTCTTCACTTTTGGATCCGTAGGTTTCGGGGCTAGTGCACGATATACACATTCTATTTGCAGTGTCATGTCCTTCTTCCAGCCCAGGAGCTTGATTAAAAAGGAAGCCACAATACACCCCATTTCCCCACCTCCATGCCCTCCGGCACCCTGTGCAGGAAGAGGTTATTTCTGTGCCCATTGCTTCAGGTCATCCATTTTTCCAGACAGTTCTTTTTCTTTCTTAAGGAGATGTAGGAAGACGGAGCTGTGGTGGTCGCTCTGCTCTACCTCCACGGTAAGTCCTATTTCCAGATCAGCTGTGTGGACTCTGATCTCTCTGAAGTCCTGCTGGGTGTCCACTAGATCAGACTGCAGGCTTTTCAAAATGAATCTGACTTTTTAAAGTTCTGTTTTCAGCTTCTTCAGTGTGATGGTTTGCATGACTGCCTCCTCCTCCAAGTCGATCCCTCGAGTCGAATTGTGGCAGGGATGCAGGGCCCAACAGGACATCTGTCTGAAGCAGGAGTGATCTCTTTGGTTGCAGGCTGGATGCTGCAAAAGCCAGCAAACTCTTAACATGCACACATCTTTGTAAAATAAGTTTTATGACTGCTAGATCTGTTTATTTGCAGTGGATTCTTTCAGATGTTAGTGGAGTTGAAGGTGGAGTCACTCAGCTTAGCTGTGCATTGCTTGGAGACATTACCAGAAGTCCCCGCCAAGGCTCATTTCCAGGCATGACCCAGGGGAAGAGGAACAAGAGAGAACAGTAATACAGTAATTGACATGGAAGCAACATGATACCGTCATGTCAAAAGTAATAATCAAAGCTTACTAATACTGATAGTAGTAGGGCAACAACCATAGTAGCACAATGAGTTATGACAAAATATGACCCCTCAAAAGAGTGGGCAGAAAAAAATAAACAAATGTAACAGCCCCTAGACTACCCTTGGCTGTTCTGGGACCCTCTTGGTCTCTCCTGGACTCACCTCCTGAGGGGGCCAGCCTGGGTTCACTAGTGGACAGGTTACAAAGGAGAATGGCACAGTTCCTCCACCTGGGGTAGTGATATGGGATATAGTGATATGGGATACCTGCTGGATAAGTTGCAGGTTGCCACACCCAAAAAAAATACAATAACTGCCCCCCACAGTGTCTTTCACACACAGTAACTATACACACACCACCCAATAATCAGCAGTTCCAAAATGCAGCATAAACTAACTTCAGGTTTATTATAGGGAGGGGAAGAAAAAGGGAAAACAATACAACACAGCAACTTGCAGCAAACACTTATACCCTTCACTGACACCCTACCTCCCACCTGCAGGTACACCTGGCTTTCCCCCCCCCAAATGGCTGTTTAAAACAGTCAGCCTGTTGCAGTGGGCACCACAGCAACATGCTGGCAGCCTACCAGTGGATGCAGGGTGATGCTCCAAAGCTTTGGAATACAGTGAGGATAACAGTCTAATAACTTGAACCAAGATACTTTCTTTCCGCTGGCCACACACTGGACCTGTTTTTTTTCCTCTGAATTAGATATTTTAGACCTTAGTGTAGATCTGGTGATTTGGTCGGATCATAGCACAGTGGGGTTCATGTTTAGGGCCCCCCCCGATGGTCCGTCCCCTATGGAGATGGTCCAGTACCGGTTGTTAAGGGGTGTTTTCTCAGAGGACCTTCTGGCGATGCTTGATCTATTGGGTGTTGGAGCAGCTTGTGCGATTGGGCTGGAGGAGGCAGTAGTGGTGGTTGGTGTGGCCTTTGACTCAGTTGCATGCTTGCGTGTCCAACCACTGTCTACTCGTCAGAGATCTCCTCAGTATGATGAGAATCTCAGAGGTTTAAAAACTATAAGTCAGAGGTTAGAGAGGCGTTGGAAGAGATTTGGTCTGGTGGAGGATAAATTGGCCCCGAGGTCTCATTATAGGGACTATCAGGGGGCAATCTCCCATAAAAAGGCAGAGTTTCTGTCTAGGGAGATTGCTACAGCGAGAAACAGACCACTCAAGTCTTCCACACAGTGGATAGGCTTTTACATCCAGATTGTCTATGTACTGGAGGGGCAGGTTCGAGAACAAGGTGCAAGGAGCTGGTTCTGTTTTACGCTGACAAGGTGTCCTCCATCAGAACTGAGGTCTCATCGAACGCCTCTCAAAAGGGCTACATGGTCTGGCTTGAGGTGAGTCAGAGCACTCCTCCTGTCTGGGATGAGTCTGAGCTCACTGGGACTGGGGAGATGTTAGAGATAATTTCTAAGCTGAGGCCGACACACTGTGATTTAGATTCAGGTCCAACTCGCCTTTTGGTTGAATGTTTGTACCTGATTGGCCCAGTGGTTGCTGAGGTAGTCTGGAGTTCATTAAGAAGTGGGATCTTTCCTTTAGCCTTGAAAGAGGCTTTGGTTAGACCGCTCCTGAAAAAAAAAACACATCTTTGGACCCAGACTGCCTCGACAACTACAGACCTGTGTCAAACCTCCCATTTTTAGCGAAGGTTATAGAAAAGGTGGTGTCCGTTCAGCTGGAGAGACAACTTGTTGCCTCCTCTTCCTATGAGCTGTTCCAGTCTGGATTCTGTGTGAGGCATAGTACAGAGACAGCTCTGGTGAGGGTGCTTAATGACCTCCTGATGGCGAGGGATAGAAGGGACTGTACCATCTTAGTTCTCCTAGACCTCTCTGCGACATCTGACACCGTGGATCATGAGGTGTTACTTGACTGTCTGTGGTTCTGGTGTGGCCTGTCCGGAAATGTCATCAATTGGTTCAGGTCATACCTCACAGACAGAGTGCAGAGGGTGACTGGGTATTTTCGCATCAAACCCGAAGCCTCTGTGCTGTGCTGTTCCACAAGGGTCAGTCTTGTCGCCTCTGTTGTTCACAGTGTATATGCTGCCGCTGGGGGACATTATCAGGAGGTATGGGCTGGGTTTTCGCTGCTATGCAGATGATACACAGCTGTACCTGTCCTGTGCACCCCAATAGCCAGGTGTCAGACTCTGTATTTAATAGCTGCCTTGAGGAGATCAGATGTGGATGATTCACAATTGTTTTAAACTTAATCCAGACAAGACTGAGGTACTAGTGGTAGAGCCGGGCTGTCTGGGTGGAAGGGGGTGGGGGGCATTACCCCCGGGCCTTGTGCTGGGGGTGTGTGCCTCTAGCCCCCCCTAGGCAAGTGAAGAGCTTGGGAGTAATCCTGGACAGCGGTCTGACACTTGATGCTCAGGTGTCGGCCGTGGTGAGAAGTGGGTTCTATCATCTCAGGAGTATTTCCCGAATTCGAGCCCTGATCCCGCCCAAGGACCTGCCCACACTGGTACATGCTTTTGTCACATCCAGGTTGGACTATTAAAATGCCCTGTACCTAGGGTTATCTGGAGGCAACCTCTGCAGGCTGCAGCTGGTGCAGAATGCGGCAGCAAGATTATTGACGGGGGTTGAAAAGATGCGAGCATATCACTTGGGTGTTCCGCGAACTGCACTGGCTGCCGGTTCAGTGGAGAGTTGTCTTCAAGGTAGGTCTATTGACCTATAAGACCCTGCACAGAAAGGGCCCAGCCTATCTGCAAGAGCTCCTTGTGCCTTACTGTCCTGCCCGGTCCCTCCGTTCTGCCGGGGGTGGCCTTCTGGGGTTCCCAGGGTTAGGTTGCGGCACTCAGGTGAAAGGGCATTTGCGGTGGCCACGCCTATTCTGTGGAACTCCTTGCCTGGCCATCTGAAGGAAGCCCCCTCAGTAGAAGCCTTTAAGAAGGGCCTCAAATCATATTTATTTCTACAATCTTTTAACTGATTGTGTGTTACAGCAATTAGCCAGCTAAGCAGAGAAAACAAGTTTATGCTTTAAAAGTTTTAGCTGCATTTTATAGTTGTTTTAAATTTGTGTTTTTGTATTTTAATGTTTTTTTTATTATTCTTTTGTGCAGCACCCAGAGTCCAAATTGGAGATGGGTGCTATATAAATAAAATATTGATTGACTGATTGATTGATTTGGGGCCAAATAAATTTCAAACACAGTGAAACTTTTAACTTTTCTGCCTTGGATTATCTTGATGAACTGCACAGTCCTGCCCAGGACTTCACCCCCTTTACCACCTGTCTATCTAGCTAGCTAAATGTACGAAGGATCCTCGGAGCCGCAGCTCAGAGGTACTTCCAGTCTGGAGCTTCAAGGGGTTGCAGAAACTCAATTCACTGTACCGTTTTGGTATCAGCAGTAGTTGGTGGTGCACCACAACAGCAGGATGCAGGTATGCAGCAGCTGAACTTCAGCTGTCAGGCCCTTCTCCAACTTCACCCCGGGGCCTTTATATGCGGTGTTCACCTGATAGGCCTCTCAACGTCTTCTTTTCCAGTGGTCTCTCATTGGTCCCGGGGTCAGAGCAGTCTAGGAATCCCCTGCACTTTCAGCTGGAACACAGCTTTCTCGGTCAATAAACTCAGCAGGGTTCCTAGGCAGTCTCGAGCCCCCACACGAGTAACTGCTTTTCCCAAATCTTCACACCAGTTAGGCAGTCTAAAAGAGCTCAGTGCAGTACTGGAATGGCAGTACAGCATTGCAGGTTCCAGTCTCAGCAGGGACACCAAATAGCAGTTCCAAGCTATAACACAGTTCACACAGTCTCTGTACTCCCAGGCTGCAAATTACAGACTCCCAGAAGCAGGTTCAGATCTCTCTCAGGGAAACCAGTGAGCAGCTGTTTTTTTCCCCCACTAGCACAATATCGTTCAGGCGAGTTGCCTCTTTCTTGGATTCGGGACCAGAAAGGTTATCAGCACCCAGAACAGGCCTTAGGGCTAGGTAGCCCACAACAGTCTCTCCTACTCTGATTCTCCTAGGAATCCCCCTTGGTGGGCTTTCACTTGTTTTTATAGCCTTTCCCAGCTTTCAGCTTATTGGCTTGTTCTCTCCTGGGCTTTCTGGTGCCCGCTCACCTTTTCCCCAATGCCCCCCCCCCTGCAAGGAACTACAGGGGGCCGCCATTGTTGTTTACAGTATGCTGGCAATGGCAGCATATATATTTTAATTGCAGCCCATTCAGGGGCTGTCACCCATACATCCTGGCCCTGCTTGCCCTAATAGGACCAGGAACATCTTTATTTGTTCTCTGGGAGTCCCATTTGCCCATCAGGGCTCCCAAAATAATTGGTGCCCATTTCGCACCTCTTACCCCCTGCTCTGCATTGGAGCCACAGCTCCTTTAAGAGTTTTGGCTGCACATGCACAACTGCACATGGTAGCCATATTTTTTATACCCCCCCCCCGACCATCCGCTTCATGGCTACTCCCCAGCCCGGAAGAATGCTCCCAAATGCCCGGAGGTGCAAAACAACTTATGGAACTCAACTCCCTTTTTGCCAAGAGACACAAAACTCTGGCAGCTGCAGCTGTGAAGATTCTGCAGGCTGAGCATGCCCGAATCCTCCCAGGACCACTGAATACAGCCATCCCGTCCCATGTCTGCAGTATAGGGGACCGGAGGCAGAACATGGAAACCACGCAGCCGTAGCCCTGCTAAGGTAAGCCCCATATTGGGGGAGGGGTGGGGCATACTCAAATAAATAAAAATAAAGCACCATCTAAAACAGGTACGTGCAATTAATATCAAACTTACTTAATGCACCAAACAATCATGGAGAAGTGCTGGGGGTGACGAAAGCAGAGCAACTGTATGTCTGTGCATTGCTCTGCAGCAACATTAGTCCTGGACCTCATTATTCAGCTTTAATATTAAAAGAGTAAAGCCATTTTATGATCATAAAAAGGAACTTTAGTAAGTGCACAGTTGTAGGATAACAGGCTTTGCCTCTTGCCTCACTTCCCGACACCTGTTATTCCACAAAAACACACACTCTGTCATGCCCTTTATTGTTTTCTTAGTGCACTGCTGTTTCAGGGAGACAAGTTGTCCAGAAGTGAAGGAGAATGTGTTTATAGTGTATGGTGAAACGTCGTTCTCCACCAAAATCCACCGTTGTCGAAACCTTGTAGTCACACAATAGTGACGTGAGCAGTGCAGAATGATTTTTTCTACTGTACTGCGAACGTCACACACTGTGTCCTCGAGCAGCATTTGACAGTTAGGGCTCACTCCATAGACAGGACACATAGTGAAAGCAGCAATGTCACGGCAGTACTATTGTTTAGCGTGAAGACGTTCAAAATGTAAAGTTCTTTTTTCCTTCTAGAAACCCAGTAAAAATGTTTTGAAGCAGAAACATGCTGCAGTGATTTTTCTTTCCAAAAAATGACGTTCCACCATACACTATAAAGAAAAGTGCATGGGGAACAGTTGACAACAGGGCATCTTTCACCTCGTTGGCACTATGACGACGGATTACCTCTCGAGCTACGCTTTCGAGGTAATCCATCGTCTTAGTGCTCCTTCGATGAAAGAATAACACTGTTGTCAACTGTTCCCCATGCACTATCCTATATATTTATTGAAGTTTTACACATAGGGATAGCACCATTTAGGTGCAGCACCTAGTTTAAAAGAGTGTCCTTGAATGCCACTGCAGTAGCAGTGATTAACATATGCCCTTCAACAACAACTGAGGATTTCTCCATCACTTGTTCCTAGCTGTGCTGTACCCCTCCTATCAGGACACCAAGACGCTCTCTCGCTTATTAATAGGTTGGCATCTGTCACTTATATGCAGATGCACCCTAGTCATCTACAGTGGGTACAGGTCCTTGTACAGCCCTTTCATGAAATGGCCTACTGGTCAGTTTCACATTACAAGATGATGGCACTACATATTTTAAGAGGCTTTGCCTGATGTTCAGAGGGGCAGAGGGTGACATCGCCATGTCCCCCCACCAAGCACTACTACAGCACACCTCTTTCAAGCATCCCTCACATGCTCATTTCTTTGGTGCTGCCACTGGCCCTGCTTTTGCTCCTTGTCCCACCCTCCACTTAACTGCCACACAGCTGCAGCATCCCTCTTCTGTTGCCTTCTTGCTGGCGGGAGTTCTTCCACCCTTTGCTTCTGCGGTTTGGCCCTCTGCTGCTGGCCCTCCTGGCTTCCCCCTTTCCTGCCTGCCTGTATCTTCTACTGCTACTGCTGGCCACTCTCCTTGGTTTCCTGGTTGCTCCCAGGTTCTCCACGCCTTTGCTGTGCCTCGAGGTGTGGCGTTCCCTCCGCCTGCACCAGCTGGCACCTTGGTTCCACCTTTGGCAGCCTGCTGTCTGTTGCTTCTGCTTGCCTTGGACTCTGCTGGTGGGTGTCTTGGCTCTGCTGCTTGCCACTGCCTTTGCACTTCCACCTCTGCTCCTGCTGCCTTGAGGCCATTCTGTGTATATCACCCCCCCCCCACTGCAGTGCTGTGGCTGGCTCCTTCTGCCTGCTTGTCTGCTGCCTTGTCCAGCCTGCCTTTGGGTTCCTCCAGCCATGGCTCTGGTCATGCTCTGCCTCCTGTGGGTTTTTTGGGTGGTCCTTCCCCACCCTTCACTAGGGTGTCTGCCCTGTGTTGCCTCTCAATGGTCCATTGCATTTCGCTGTCCCACAACTACTGGGCTCCTAATCTCAACAATCTGAACTCTCAACCCACTGCCAACAGGCTCACGCCCTTATGAGTCTCTCACTTCACTCTTACGATACCCTCAGGATTCAGTATGCATCACCACCCTCCCGACATCGTACTGCAACTAACTTCAGTTCTATACCTCTCGGATGTCACTCTACAGTAGGCAGCCTGCACAACATTTGGACTTTGTCCCCTAGCTCCCAGTGAGCTCCTACAGCTTTTAACCTCTCTCCTCCAAATCCTGCCTGCTTAACACTGGGACCTTGCTCCACTACCTGCCTACTGGATCCTGCAGCTGTTTCTGCTTTAGGCCTTTACTCACTGACTCCCAGCAAGCCCCTACAGCTCTGGACCTTGCTCCTCCAAAGCCTACCTGCCTAGCACTGGAACCCTGAGGGGCCTTGCTCCATGGCTTCCAGTGAGCCTGTACCTCTCCAGACTTCTCTCCAGAGCAGCCAGCCTGCACACTATTGGGACCTTGCTCCCTGACTTTGAGCAAGCTCCTACAGTTCCAGAACTTGCTTCTCCAAAGTGTGCCTGTCTAACACTGGTACGTTACTCCACTACCTGCATCTGAACCCTGCAGCTGTTACTGCTTCAGAACTTCACTCCCTGGCTCCCAGTCAGTCTCCACAGTTCCAGACCATGCTATTCCAAAGCCTGCCTGCCTATCATTGAGACCTTACTCCTCCTACCTACCTCCTGGACCATGCAGCCATTCCTGCCAATGGACCTTGGTCCCTGGCTTAGTTTGAGCCGTGCTCCATTCCACTGCTCTTGAACCCTGCTGCGGGGATCTTGTTCACTGGCTCCCCCTGAGCCATGCTAAGCTCTGGACCTCGGTCCTCCAAAGTCTGCCTTCCTAGCATTGGAACCTTTCTCCCACTACCTGCCTTCTGAGTCCTGAGAGTTCCTGCTTTGGGACCTTGCTCCCTGGCTCCCAGCGAGTGCCTAGAACTCTGGACCTCACTCCTCCACAACCTGACTGCCTAGCATTTGGATCTTGATGCCCATGACTCCTGAACCATGCAGCCAGTCCTGCTTTGGGACCTTGCTCCCTGGCTCAGTCTGAGTCCCAGTCCATGCCACTGGTACTGGACCTTGTCTCAGGGACCTTGCTCCCTGGCTTCCTCTGAGCCATGCTAAGTTCCTGACCTTGCACTTCCAAAGTTTGTCTGCCTATTGTTGGGACCTTGCTTACACTACCTGCATCTGGACCCTGCAGATGTTCCTGCTTTAGGACTCTGCTCCCTGGCTCCCAGTGAACCCCTACAACTCTGGACCTCACTCTTCCACATCCTGCTTGCCTAGCATTGGGACCTTGCTCTACTTGCTTGCCTCCTAGACCCTGCAGCTGTTTCTGCTTCAGGACCTAGTTCCCTGGCTTAGTCTGAGCCCCACACCATACCACTGGTATTGAACCCTGCCTCCTGGACCTTGTGACATAGCTCAGTCAAGATGATCCATGCTTCTCTTCTGGACATGCAGCCTTAACAAACTGCAGGTAAACCCTGCCTCCAGGACCTTGCTCCCTGGCTCAGCCTATCTGTTTCGTGCTTCTCTTCAGAACTTGCTGCTTTATCAAACTGCAGGAGGACCCTCCCTCTAGTACCTTGCTCCCTAGCTCAGTCGAGCCTCATGCTATACCAGTGATATTGGACCATGACTCCGTGACCTTGCTCCCTGACTCAATCCAAGCCCATACCTTTCCTCTGTTACTGGACATGCTATTTTCAAGATCCCTGCACGTAGATCCTGCTTCTGTGATATTCTTCCTAGCCCACCTGAGCCATTCTACACTCCAGACCTTGCTCCCCTCTGGGGGTAGCTAGCATGGGCTACAGCTAGCACCTTGCTCCCACCTTCCATTCCACCCCCAGAGGTCGTGCCTTCTGAAGACATCCCTGCAATTCAGAACTATCACATTTCTGCCACGTTTTGGCCTACTCTAGAACTATAACAGTAGTAAGCTCTTGCTTTACTTCACCACGTCAGGATCCACCAGTGAACAGGAGCACCATCATTCTGAGAAAGAAGACAATGACTCCATGAGTTCTAAATGGATACCTAAGAAAATCAATGCCAAATTCTTAGGCAACTATAAAGACTGGACTGTAGTAAAATGATCTTTATCACGAAAGAACTCTGGTTCCATTTTCAGGTACAGCAAAGAAAATAACCTTTTTGGTCTTCATACTGTGTAACTAATGGCTAATGCTGCACAACCGGTTCCACCAGCAGAATGCGCCTAAAGACAGGCACATTCCGATGGGCGCCCTGATGGCCAGAAGAGTGCACAACCACCTCCGCAAGACACACCCATGCTCCTCAATCCCTTGGATAAGCTAAAGAACCTCATGTTGCAAGTCAATACTAACATGACATGGCTGGAGACAGAGATTACTGCCATGGAACAATGGCTGCCTCTGGACTCTGATCCTGTACCCTAGAACCTGCATGTCCATGATGAAGATTCACCTTCAACTTCTTCCTTGGCAGGATCATATCTTCTGCCCACACCTGTGCTCATCACTCTAGCTTCAGCCATTCTCGGTTGTTGTAGACTTACATGCCAATTACAGTTCCTATCTTTCCTGTCTCATTGCACCTACCAGACCTTCAGACTCCTGGTTCCTTCTACAAGTGTGTCCTCATCACAAGTACATCCATTCCTTGACTTGATCCTGAACTAGACTTCTACTTAACTGTTGTGACCACCACATCTGATTTTCCTTGACAGCCAAAACATAATCCTCTAGTCAAAGGGGGAGGCACTGACAAGCAGCAGAAAAATCCCAGCCTCTCCCTACAAAACAGGGTACTAAATGAGAAAAAGACCAAGGTAGAACGGTCAGTGGGGGATGCTGCAACAGAAGGTAAAGCCATCAAAAAATGGAGAGCAATGAGTACCAATGCCCGTAGTCTAGGTAACAAGCTTCCTGAATTAGTGGCCTTGATAGAGGAGGAACATCTGGATACCGTGGCAGTCACAGACACATGGTACACACACAACCATGACTGGGACGTAAACATACCAGGATACACTATCTACAGGAGGGACAGGGAGGGTAAAGAGGAGGAGGTGGTTCTTTACATAAAGGAAGGAATAAAGCAACAGAACAAAAGGGTAAACAGGGAGGAGAAGAAGCACTGTGGGTAAATTTGGAGACAGGCAATGGCACCACAATCCGCACAGGGGTTGTATACAGACCCCCTTCTCAGGGGGAGGAAATGGACAAGGAAATGATAGAAAGTATACTTAGAATGGCAGAAAAAGGGGAGATACTGTTGATGGGTGATCTGAATATGCCAGATGTTAACTGGAGTGCAGTTGCAGCTGCCACTTCGAAGAGTGCAGTTATTCTAGATGCCCTACAGGGGGCATGCCTTAGACAACTAGTACTGAAGCCCACTCAAGAGGGAGCAATATTAGACTTGATACTCTCAACTGGAGATGGAGAGATGATCACAGATGCAGAAGTGGGTAGCCATCTGGGAACTAGCGACCATCGAACAGTATAGTTCTAATAAACACAGTAATAGAGTCAAGCCATACAAAGACAAAGTACTGGACTTTGGAGGGCTGACTTTGCCATAATGGGTGAGTGTCTAAGAATGCACTAGCAAATGGGCAGGAAGGAGGTGGAAGAACAATGAGAATAATAAAACTGCCATCACAGAGGTAACAAGCCTTTGTGTGAAGCAAATAAACAAAAACAAGACAGTGTAAGAAACCACTATGGTTCTCAAAGGAAGTGGCAGTGAAGGTTCAAGAGAAAAAGAAAGCATTCAGGAAGTACAAGGAATCGCAGAAGGAGCAGGACAGAGAACTGTATCAGTAAAAGCAAAAGGAGGCTGGGAAGGCAGTCAGAACAGCAAAGGTCAAAACCGAGGAAAAGATAGCCAACTCAGTTAAGAAGGGGGATAAAACCTTTTATAGGTACATCAGGGAGCGAAGGAAGACCAAGGGAGGGATAGTGAGGCTTAATAAAGGGGAGAGAGGGTGGGCAGAGGGAGACTGTGAAAAGGCAGAGATACTAAACAAATATTTTTGCTCAGTATTTACGAAGGAAGAGGGGGAGATACATAAAACAAACAGTAGTAACACTCTGGATACAGAAGTTCATACTGGCCCATTTACAGAAGAAAGGGTTCTGAAAGAACTCTTAAAACTGAAGGCGGACAAAGCAATGGGGCCTGATGGGATTCATCCCAGAATTCTAAAAGAACTAAGGGTAGAACTAGTGACACCACTGACTACGCTTTTTAACAAATCATGGGAGGATGGGGTGGTACCCGAGGACTGGAGGAGGGCAGATGTGATTCCCCTTCACAAAAGTGGGAGCAAGGCAGAAGCAGGAAACTATAGACCTGTTAGTTTAACCTCAGTGATAGGGAAAATGATGGAATCACTTCTGAAGGAAAGAATTGTCGAGTATCTAGAGGCCAGAGGGGCACAGGACCCTAGGCAGCATGGATTCACAGCGGAAGGTCAAGCCAGATGAATCTGATAGATTTCTTTGACTGGGTGACCAAAGTAGTAGATCAGGGAGGGGCTGTGGACATGGCCTACCTAGACTTCAGCAAGGCATTTGACACAGTCCCACACAAAAGATTAATATACAAGTTAGCCAGCCTGGGAGTGGGTCCCAAGATGACAGCCTGGGTAAAGAATTGGCTGGAGAATGGGACACAGAGAGTTATAGTAAATGGAGTCCACTCAGAAGAAAGGAGGGTTACTAGTGGGGTACCACAGGGTTCAGTATTAGGACCGGTCCTCTTCAATGTCTTTATAAGCGACACTGCAGAAGGACTGGAAGGAAAAGTATGTCTCTTTGCAGATGACATTAAGATCTGCAACAGAGTTGATGCACAGGGTGGGGTGGAAAGGATGAGAAGGGACTTGGCAAGGTTAGAGGAATGGTCAACAGTATGGCAGCTTAGATTCAATGCTAAGAAGTGCAAGGTAATGCACCTGGGAAACAAAAACCCAGGGGAAGAGTACACAATGGGGGGTGAGATACTAACAACAACAAGAATGGAAAGGGACCTGGGGTAGTCATATCAGATGACCTAAAGATGGGCAAGCAATGTGAGAGGGCAGCAAGGAGGGCTGGGGAGATACTGGGATGCATAGGAGGCATCACCAGTAGAAAACAGGAAGTTATTATCCCTCTGTACAGACAGCTGGTGAGACCCCATCTGAGTACTGTGTGCAGTTCTGGAGACCCAATCTCCTGAAACACACAGACAGGATGGAAGCTGTCAGAGGAGGCAACTAAAAATGGTGCAGGGTCTGCACGGAAGTCTTATGAAGAGAGACTTAAGAAGCTTAATATGTATAGCCTCGAGGAAAGGAGGAGGGAGGGGGGACATGATAGAAACTTTCAAGTACCTCAAGGGAATCAACAAAGTCCAAGAGGGTAGCATCTTTCAAAAAGAGAGGTGTGCAAGAACAAGAGGGCACAATTTGAAGATGGGAGGCGGCTCAGAGGTAGTTTAAGGAAGTATTTTTTCACAGAGAGGGTTGTGGATGCATGGAACGGCCTTCCGGAGGAGGTTGTGGAGTCAAAATCAGTGGAGGAATTCAAGCATGCATGGGATAGTCATAAGGCAATTCTGGGGGTTGGGGGTAGGAAGAAGTAGGCTGCTGGTTAACTAGGATCTGCAGCTTATCCAGTAGGTAGGGAAATGGGCAGACTGGGTGGGCCAAGCGGTCCTTATCTGCCGTCAAATTCTATGTTTCTATGTTTCTCTTTTTAGGCCTCATGCCCAAATGACTACCAAGCTTATGCTTTAACTACCATTGGACTCCTGCCCCATGACTAGGCTTATGCCCCACCGACACCTGTGCTCATACACCAATGACTCTGGGATCACTCCCTAACACAACTGGGCTCATGCCCCCATGACTACCAGGCTTATACTCCTCGCCTGCCTGGCTCACGCCACCCCCCACCCCCAACAACATATTTTACCCAGGCTTACGTCTTAACAACCATGCTCCTTCCCTATACTACTGGGCTCATGCCCTACGACACTCCAAATGCTCCTACCATCCACCCACTTCTCTTCCG
This sequence comes from Neoceratodus forsteri, assembly GCA_016271365.2. Taxonomy (NCBI): domain Eukaryota; kingdom Metazoa; phylum Chordata; order Ceratodontiformes; family Ceratodontidae; genus Neoceratodus; species Neoceratodus forsteri. Next base: position 405,204,068 of record CM028136.1, on the reverse strand, counting down.
GTGGCTCTCCTATCTCCAGCTGGGCTTCTTCCCTACAGTACCTTCAGCCAAGGGACCTCATTCTTGCTGCACCTCTAAGAGCTTTCCATGCCATCATAACCCAAAAGGGTGGTAGTTATTCTGGAACAGAGAGCAAGAAAAGCTATACAAACATCCAGCCATAACCTCTGCCAGCAGCACAAACACTGCCATGTTGTACAAGCATCCTACATACTTACAGTAGTCATCTGCTGAACCAGTGAAACTATGAAAACTGCTTGCAGGTCAGACTGAAAATAATTTTCTAAGTGAATGCTAAACTGTATTTTCCAATTTGGTTTTAGCATGTGCCGTGGGCTTGGGCCGCAACTTAGTATTCAGCTTGCTTATTCATTGTCAGTCTTTTGTCATGCAGTCTTGATCCTAGATCCTAGCTTGCTGAACCCTGGCCAAAAAATTCAAACAGTTCCCAGATCAGTCATTAAAAGTGCTAGGTTCTGACTGTGAAAGTCATGCCATTTCTCCTGCCAAAAATAATATTTACAACATCCAAATGTGACAACTTTATCATTTATGACAATATTTCAGTGAATGTCTAATCAACTGGAAAAAACAGCTCTGGCTCATGCACTGTATAATAATATTCTAACTGTGTCATTTGTACATTACTCCATTATTTTCTTAATTTTGTTATCTGCAGCAGAATAGTAGAAAACGTTGGTCTGCCTGATTGACAACACAATGCTACTGGAATTAAACAGGCAAGCAACAAAAGAGTTCCAATTAAATTTTAATGCACCTCGTTCTGAACAAAACATTCTATGTTGCATGAAGTAAGCTCCATGTAAGAGAATCCCTTCTAACGTGACTCATTTAAACAACACTTCTCGCCCCTTCCCCCACACTTCTGACTTCAGGTGGCAGATGAAAACAGCCCTTGCAGTGCAGAATACACACAGCACTAAATTCCAAGCAAGGCATGCTGAACCGAGTTCAAGTACAGACAGCTCTGCCTTTGGGCCCTGCTGCAGTGATCCATCATGCTCCAACTAGCTCCTCAGGCTCAATGTCAACACAAGCCACTTAATGTTTATTTTTTGTTCCAAGTATTATTTGAAACAGCATGTGTTGTACACAGCATTTGTTTACTTAGTACAGTAGTTTCATACACTTTTATCATGTAAACAAACACCATATACAGCATATGTTGTGTACAGTATTTGTTTTCTTCGAGAGCAGATGACACCTTTTAGTTGGAACAGGCAGCTCATGTCCAGTAGCTGCCTGCCCCAGAACCTAAATGAGTCATGTTTAAAATGTTTTACTTTTGGGGAATGAGAAGTTGTAACACTTACAAAAACTGCAATCTCCATTCCCTGTAAGGCCAAAGTTGGTGAATGCCCACTGCAGCCCCGTCCAGAAAACAGCACCTTGATGACAAAAAGTGAAGAGACTTTAGTGCTGTCTATAGCTTTATAATGCTACGGGGCAGCGGTGGTGGTGGTATTTGAATATTACTGAAACCGGTAAAGGCACTTGCATATGTTAATGGGAGCAGTATTACATGTATTACCCCACTTTAACATATATGCGAGCCTTTTAGAAGTTTCAGCAATATTGCAATGCCACCGGTGTCCCCGATAACATTATGTATAGCACTGAAGTCCCTTCCCCACTTCATGTCATCAAAAAACAGTTTTCAGGGTGGGGCTGCTGCAGGCACTTGGTGGCTTCGGCTTTACACAGAAGTGAGAGTACACTTTTTGTAACTGTTATAACTTCTTATACCCTAATGTAAAAATCTCTAAATAGGGCTTACTTAGGTCCTGGGGCAAGCAACTACTGGACATAAGCTGATTGCACCAAAGGTGTCAACTACTCTTTAATAGTTTCAGCCACATTTATTACTTTCTTGCAACAGAGCTTGATGTTTTCATAAGTTAAAGTTACTGCTACCCTCTAAGATGGCAAGGAAATAACATGCTGCAGCAGTGGGCAAAATAGTCAAATGCCACTAAAATAATTACTAGTGAATGCTTACAAGTGAATTAACTACAGGAATTTACTGCCTTATTATCTCAACATTGTGACATCCTGCTACAACTGTAAGCAAATCAGACTGAGGGGGGAGGGAGGGGCGCATTTGCTGTAGAAAACACACCACTCCCAACACACATCCAACTATTAAAACAGGCATTTGTCAATGCTGAATGTTGGCTTGCAGTATAACAGGGCTTTCAAGAGCCCCTGATGTTGTTGGGACAACTCTTGAAAAACATACTATTTAGACACAATGTAGATTACCTTTTTAATTTAATTTAAAAATTGGTTACTGGGAGAGGCACACTGAAGTGAGGCTTATTTCCAGGTGCAACCAAGGGAAGAGGGAAGGGGAGAACACAATTACAAAGATCACAGCAATTTAGATGATGCAGTTACGATAATGACAATAAAGTGCAATAGCAGAGTGTGAAACATACAAGAAAGCAAAATTGTTGCATACAGCAAAGAACAAATAAATCAGCATACAAACCAGCTGTTTAATTGGATATGATCAAAAATTACTTAGTGTCTGAATGATCGGAGACTGACCTAGTCTTGAAGGGAGTAGTGAAACAGGCTAAGTAAAGACACATGAAATAGCCAAAACCATGTGGTTGGGTGGGAGGGAAAGGTAAGGGTAGAGCAGAATTGCAGGGGAAGGGTTAGGAAAGGTTTAGGTGGGTGTTTGGTAGGAGCCAAGGGGGGGAGGCAGTTTTAGCCAGAATCTGACAGAGTGAAGGGAGGTGGACAGATGAATGGAGGAAGGTAGCTGGTTCCAGATGGAGGAGAGGCAATAGGAAAATGCAGATTGAGCGAGGGTGGGGGAGAGAGAGAAAGTGCAAGGGTCCCTAGACAGTAGGGAGTAGAAGAAGATGAGAATGGGGGAGATGAGTGAGGATACCTATGAGGGGAGGGACCCAAACCAGTATTTAGAGGTGAAGGAAGAATGATGGGACTGTTGATGTGAGGGGAGAGAGAGGATAGATAAGGAATAGGATAAGTATAGGGAACAGAAGTGGGTACAAGATGGTGAGTTGGTAGCAAAGCAGCAGAAGGTATTGCAGAAGGTGTAGAGTCGGGCAAGAGAAGTGAAGGGAGCAGTGTCATAGTCCACATCCTCATGGTCAAAAACTGGGAGAACCATTTTAGTGACCAGCTCCCAGCGGGCCTCGGGAGACAGACAGTCCTTGTTGAAGTACAGGGTACCAAATTTCAGGCAGAGTTTGGCAATGGATGGTGTCAATGTGGGCAGAGAAGTCAAGCCTGTTATCTAACCACAAACCGTTGCTTAGACAGGCTTGAGAGTTGGGACTACTTCAAAGAGGGGTACCATCCAGTGTGGAGAAAATGTGGAGGGGGGAGGTAGAGCATGGCAAGCTTCTGGATGGTACCAAAGGTCACTGACACTGTTTTTTTAGTGTTGACCCGAGGCTGGCTGGAATGGAACCAATGCAGAAAGTTGTGAAAATCTTGCAGGAATGAGACTTCCACAGATGCAGTCAAAGGACCAGAAGTGTAAAGAACTATGTCATCTGCATACATGTGAATATGTGAGTTGGTGCAGGCTGAAGGGAGGTTGTTTAGGAAGATGAAAAATAGGAATAGACTCAGAATGAAGCCCTGTGGGACCCTAGACTGAGTAGGGATGGGCAGGGACAAGGCATCTACTTGTACTAACTGTTGACAGCCCCAGGCATCGTAACAGAACCTGTCGACAGCAGAGGCTGAAAGGCGGCAGAGCTCAGCTTGTCCAGGAGGAGTGAATGGGACACCAAGTCAAAGGCTTTGGCCAGATCGATGAAAATGACCACTGTGATGTGTCCCATATCCATCCCAGACAGGATGGAGTCAGTGACCCAAAGCAGGGAGGGGACAGTAGAGTGGTTCTTCCTAACACCAGACTGGAAGGAGAGAGGAAGTTAGAGGAGTGGAGGAAGTCTGCAAGCCATGAGTAGACCAGTTTCTCTTGCAGCTTTGCAAGATAGAGGAGGAGGGAAATAAGGGGGAAGTTGCTAGGGGTGAAGGAGTCACCCCCTTTGTGGAGGGAAAGAACCCTGACAATCTTCCAAGACTGAGTGATACAGTGCAAAGGGTGAAGAAGAGGTTTTAGGAGGTAAAGTGGAGGTGATGACAGGAGCTGATAAGTGGAAAAATGTGGGGTTCAAACCATCTGCACTAAATTTGCATGATTTGAGCAAGGAAAAGGCAAGCAGGGTTTTCTAGGGCATGACAGGGGGAAAATCAAATTCCCACAGCTGAGTGAAATAAGGGGGAGATGAACCAGAAGGAGGGGGTAGGGGACAGCACAAGTGGCGAAAAACTCATTGAAGTGGGCAGCAGCAGAGGGAGGGTCATATACTGGTGAGCCATTGACCATGAGGACCAGGACTTCGGACTGGGCAGGGGGTCATAAAGGGAGAGAATCACCTTCCAGAATTTGGAAATAAAGTAAAGATTATTCTGGAGCTTGGACTTAAAACAGAGGGACAAAGTGGTGTGAATGGCCTTTGTGCAAATGTTCCTAAGGTCCCAGTCAGATAGGTGGCCCGACAGGGAGCAGGATAATTTACAACTGGTCCAGGTGTTTTCATGGGACTTGCACATGTCTAGGAAATCACAGGAGATTCTGGGGTGGTGAGAGGATTTAATCCCGGATTTCATGGTGAGGGCATGCTTGTCCCAGACAGAGGTAAAAGTAGAGTGGAAAAGGGAGAGGGCCATATCAATATCTGGGGCAGAAAGCATGGGGGTCCAGTCAGTTGCAGCTAGGTCGCTCAGTAGAGCTTTGTTCAGTGACCAGAGGAACTTGGACTAGATGCACTTGGGGGAGGAGAGAAGGAGCCAAACTTTCCTGACACAAACTGGTATGCAGTCCTCGCTAAAGGCATCTGGCAATATACATGTTGCAATGATGCGATGGGGGAGCGAGGCAAGAACCCAGTCCAGGAGGGTATGATTTCATGAATGAGGTCTGAGATGCGTGGGTTCAGTGATGAGTTATGAGACGTTAAGGAACTCAATCCTGTGAGAGGTCGATCTGGAAGCCAGGGAATCCAAATTAATGTTAAAGTCCCCAAGGAAGATGAGCTCAGCAATAGAAGAGTGGGAAAGCGAGAGGTCTTCCCTACCTGGACCCCTGGGCACTGGCCCAAACCACAAGGGCATCCAAGAATTTTCCTGATGACCCAGGCCCTGACCTACCTTCAAAACAGCTGGCACTATACTCAGTGCGGAGGCCCCAGCTGCCACGATCACTTGGCCCTGCCTCAGAACTCCATGGCCCCCAATTCACTTCAGAGGGTTCTGCTGGCACCTATTTCCTACAAGGGATACCTGCCAGGCCCACATCCCTGCTTCTACTCCTGGGCTTGAGTTAAGCTTCAGGACGGGGACCACTCTCCAAGGTCTGCCATTTCTTTGGCCTGCGACCCGCCTGGACTTTAAATGGACCGGCGCCCCAGGACTTGTCCTTCCAAAGAGGTCCCCTGTTGTGGGTGAAATACTCCCCAGCTTCCTAGACCCCCCAGGCTGCCCTGCCACACTGGGTGTGAGGGGAATTTCTGCCACCAATTCCACCCCTGATAGGGCCCTGCCACAGCCCTCCAAGCTTTGGCGACCTGCATAAACACATACAGGCTTCCTAAGGGCTCCTACATCTCTCTGTGGGCTCGCTAAAGCCCCCTAATGCCCTAGCCCCCAACGACACAGGACCTGGCTACCTGTGTCCCCAACCAGAGCTCCATACCCCCACTCCTCGTCAGCCACGGCACATAGCAAACCATCATGACTGCAGTCCTTTTGGGGGTTTCCCCACTGGCCCTCCTGGACCACCAAACTCTGTCACTTGCCACCGAGCTCTCTCACTTGCCCACCTATTCTGGTTCTGATGTTACTCTTCCAGCCTCCCCCCTCCAGCCCCAGGCCTAATGCCTGGGCTGGAAAAGGCCCCGCTACTTCCTGCCAGTCCCTTTTTATACCCTGTTACCACTCTCTGTTACCACCTTGAGGCATCCAGAGCAATATTCCTCAGAGCACTAAACCCATTTCCTAGCTCTGGCGAGGGGGGGGGTAGAAGGGGGAAAGGGATGCCTAACAGTGAGAATATAAGCCCCAATTTTACAAGGGGACTTACACTACAATATAACAATACCAAGGCAACCTGAGACTAATGAGCAGTTAAAGCAACAGGCGAAGGGTAATAAAACTGTCCTGTGCAAATTTAAAGATAAAATTGAGGCAAAACTCAGGAGGGGGTGTTTCTAGTACAATTATCCTAGAGACAGCAGTTAGGAAGGCATATGTACACACAGCAGTAAGCCAATAAACAATCCGAATCACTATAGTAGGAAGTGGAGTAGGCAGACAAAGAATACCCAGCTATGATAAAACTGGAATACCCTATTTAAAAAAAATAAGATCAAGGCAAACAGTTTGAGCAAGCTGACTTAACTATGCAGTCTGACACTTCTGCAGGATGCTGCAATCATGACTGAACCAGCTAGGGTGACTTAGAATTAAGCAGGCAGACACAAAAAAATAGGACACAAAACTAGCAATGGGGCTCTGCCCAGATAGTGTAATGGTGAAAGCAGCTGAATAAAATGTGCAGTGCAGAATTACTGAAGCAAAAATCAGAAATAATGCTATACCCAGATAGGGGTAGGATATCTAAGTTAGCAAGGCAGCAATCACTTTGTCAGTGACAAAGTCTCTTGGTGTAGTATGTTAGTGCAGTCTGTGAAGTAAGCCCTAAAAAGCACAGGAAGAGAACAGTACATCCTTCTTCTATTTGTCACCCTTACTTATTACTAAGGACATTTGCATGGAAACAGGAACTCTGCCCAATTTGCTCTGTCTGCTTGTCCAGTTCTGCAGTCACAATCTTTTTATGACATCCCAATCTTTTGTTGGGGAGTTCATTATGATGTCATACACAGGATATTATAATGTCTTGTGTAGGCAAGTAGCCACAGGTATTAAAGTCCAAGGGACAGGAATCTTGTTTTATGTCACTTTCCTCAGTAATAAAGAAAATGGGGAAAGAACTGTAAAAATATAGTTCTGCTGAATGGTACAGAGAGTAAAAGCACTGAACTGTAAAACAATGGGCTGCAGGTTCACTCCCCCTCAATGCCTCAAGCAATGCTGTCTAAGGAAATCTGAGCTACAGTAAACTTGTAGCCAGGCCAGTGGCATAAAGGGGCTGAGGCGCTGAACGCTTCACCTCTCACCACGCCATTGACCTGGATTTGGGAACGGACCAAGGTTGCCTGGGGAACGGTGGGGGGGAAGGAGGACTGAGCAACTGTCCTTGGTTCTCCTCCTTTGGGATGGGGGAGGGGGGGAGTATGTACTGCTGCTTGACAGCCACCTAGTGGAGAATAAATGGCACAGCACCAGTCACCAGAATCAAAAGTCGGAGGTGGGCACTGAAAGCATGCACCATCTTTACAGTCTATATGTGTGTTATTGCATGCTGTCGGCTCTAACTCATGGGGAGTAACAGGTGAAAAAGAACTCTGATTGGCAGGATGTTGCAACCCTGAAGACATCGCATCACCACCATCCATAGCAGTCATTCACACAATGAGGTAAGAAGTAGATGGGGTAAATTCTGGAGGTGAGGTGAAGGGGCTGGGGTTCAGCAACAGAAAGGGGCCGATAGGGAGGGGCAGGAGGATTAAATCCATATTAAAAAACGGATTGCAAAAATGTATGCACCGCAAATTGAAATACACCTCTCACATTATTCAATTATTCAACTGGTGTTAGGGGTGCTTTAAAGGGAACATAAACAACATGTGACTTAAATCAACTATTGCTAGTGTTTTCTGTTCATTATTGACATGCTGTTAACACACTTAAAGCTATTATATTTGCATTCTGCATGCTGCTCTTTTGCAACTCTGTTTAGTGTTTCCAAATAGGTGCTTTGGGGCTGAGTTAGGCTACACCTTCAGCTGTGACTGATGGACCACTTTTCTATCTCCTTACTTCCTAGCTACCAAAACTTCTGTTGCGCAACAATTAATGCTTTTCTCTTTGCTTTTCTACTTTCCCCCCACCCTAGGTTGGCCACCTAGCATACCTATTTACCATCCCTACTAAACTTTCTGCTCATTCTCTCTTTTCATTCTTTTTCCATTTCCATCCATCCAGTCCCTGGAATGATGCCAAACACCTGGAGAGGTGTTGTGTAAAGTGCATAAGTGCATTTTGTGTACAAAAAACATGAAGGTCCCGGGCTATTTTAAATAGGAATACATACAGTTAATAAAGCATTTTTAAAGAAAAAAAATCCAGAAGCCACATAAAACAATAATAATTTCACGATTAGTACAGTTATTAGAAATACTTAAGGTATTTTCCTAAATTCATACTATTAACCTGTTACTGTATAAGTAAGCATTAAGCCACAACGAAGGTGGCATCTAATGGGGAATTAATGCAAGGTTGGGACCATTATGGCACGAGGCCTCAGGCCAAGTGCGTACAATGGCCCAACCATGCATTAATTCCCCATCAGATGCCACCTTCGGAGTGGCTTAATGCACTTGTAACATGGGTTGTGCAATGCAAGTTTCATGTGCATATTGTTTTACTTGTTATGACACACAAATCAGCAGTAGGAATGTTACTTACTGAATTATGGTTTACATCTCCTACTTTATAATGGTCTGTCTAACTGCCAGGATGTGCGTGCACATTGCACTGCCGACATCGACTCATATAGTGTCTACCAACTTCTGACACATTACGACTTTCCTTTATGAAGGAACATACACATAACATAATCCAGACAGTTACAAACATGCCACTTGTAATCCGGTGTGCGTCCCTTTCTTACTGATACTGGTGCCCTGCTGCATTCTGGGAACGATTTATTGGCTGCATGCTTTACTGTGGCTGAACAGTGAGAGGACTTATCCGACCTGAGTGTGTAGTGCTGCGCTGATGTTTCCGACCAACAGGTGGCACTTTTAGAACAGCACACCACTTCTGGTCTTTTTGTGAACAACCTCTTTGATTTGCTTGTTCTTTTCATATGCCATTCTGCGGTGAGTATTGCTGTTTGGATCAGGTACCTTCATCCACTGCAAACATGACACTTTCACATTGCAAACATATATTGTTTGCTGCCGATTACTGTGCACAGTCCAACTGAATTGGACACCTGCCCAACACACTGCATTTCCGACCAATAAGTGGCACTTTTAAGAAAGGAGCACACTTCGACTCACTTTCTATGTGCTCTGTTACTTGCTTCTGCTGTCCAGTACTGTGTTTCGTCTGTGGTGCAACTACTGAACTATGAAGTGGGTGGGTGGGTGACAGTACAGTTTGCCATTCTTTCCTGTCTGTGGTGAATCACAGTTACTACAGTGCAGAACACACCGCTCTACTGCCTGTTTTGGCGTTGCAGTTCTATCTGACACTCTCTGTTGCTAGCGCCACCTATTGGTCAACCTTCCCGCTACATATGCCGTGATGACTTGTTCCCCGGCGTGCTACACATTTCTGAGGCTCATGCACACTGCACAGCCTGCTCCACTCTTTTGCTCTGCACACTCCCGATGGCAATACGGCATTATCGTGCCATAATGCCGTGTTGCTATTCTGGCTCCTGACGCAATTCAGCCAATTGTGTTCCTTGTTTCAGCTGTTGTGATTTTTGCCATGTTACAAGGTTCTATGTATGAGGCTGAACAAAAGAACGTGGTATGCTTTATAAAAGTGCTTAGTCACTGTGGATCACAGATACAGAGTCAATATTTGTGGAGATATACACTGTATCTTTAACTGTACCAGGAAGTCCCCTGTAACAAAAAAAACCTTGGATTTAAAATAACATGTTCAGACATGAAACAGTATGTCCAGACATGTAAATCGAAAGGGCTCAGTCAGGTGACCCCACCAAAAGATATAAAACCTCTTCACTGAGAGTAGTTCAGTCAGCCCAGTGGGGCTTAGCGCTGAGAGAGGAGGACAGAAGGTGTACTGTTTGTGCAGACAAGTTGTTGAATGCAGATGAGGATGGTCTTAGGAGCTCTAAAATCCCGGACAATATTATGTGAGAAACTACTGATGTTAAGTAGTGACCTTATTTGCAATTTTTTTTTTTTATTATTATTTTTTTTACTTTTGAAAAATAAATATCACACCGCGGTGTATTACAATCTGCCTCGTCTGAAGTTTATTCCCACATGCTGTGAAATGCTTCCAGTCTGTAACTAGAGGGAAACACACACACACACCATGAGGCTTGATGTTTAAGCCTGATGATGTCTGGTAGCTGGCTAATGGGCAGCAAAACAGTGTTATTGGTGAGGCGTTATCCTTTGAATTACAAGGAGTTTACGCCCATCAGCCAGCTGAACACTGTCACTGTCAGCCTTCTTAGCACTGGGTTTTGAGAGGCAAGCCTCCTGCATTTCTATATCCATTGTTTTATACAGTACAAAAGTACATAGCCACCTACACTACAGTACCAATATGTTCGCTTTGCGCATGCGCGCAAACATAGAAACCCTCTGACTACCAAATCAAAGATCCTGTGGGTTCAACTTGTAAGCAGTCATTCTAGGCAGCAATCAAAATACCCATCTGTACCAACTTCTAAACTACCCTCCAGCCAGCGAACATAAGCTTCGCTCATCTCAAATGGCAGAAAGTCCCTCCAACCACCAACATATAGCTGCCACGGGGCTTGTCTTTTTAACACCTGCTATGAGCAGCACTCTGAAGCCCTGTAGGGTTGAGCATCTAAACTAAAATACCCTATAACAGCAATCATCTGCCCCGCTGGGCAGAAAGAAACAAAAAGCAGAAAAACTATAATAACTCTATGAGTGCTCCTTGTTTGTGGTTTTCCTGGTGCTCAGTTTTTCTGCTTTTTACTGATTTTGCTCTAGCTGGGGCACAGTTCTGACATGGAGGAGCAACTTTTTGTTTGCTATTGGCATAAACAAATAACAGCTGCAGAAAGTGCCTTAACTTCCACAGTTTCACTCCATGTGACAATTCCAAGGCTTTGCCTGTAGTTCAGAGGGCAGCGGGTGACATGCCCCGCCCCAGCGGTACAAAACAGTGCATGTCCAAACGTTCCCTCGGACACTCAGAATTTTTACTGGCTCCTGCCTGGCATGTGGCCGCCTGTTTGCTCCATTCCCCACCATATCTGTGCCACCATGCTGTCTGCTGTGACTGTGCACCTCTTCCCCCTTCATTTCTGTGGCCTCCCTTGGGCTGTGCACAGCGTAATGCCACTCCAGTTCACTTTCTGTGGGCTCTGATAGAGGTTGCAACATGGTCCCATGTTGACCCCTTCTGATGGCTGCTGATATTCCCTCTGCTGGCCCTGTATACCTGCCTTCTGTTTGGTTGGGCTGTCTGCCATATTCCCTTACTGGGCTCCCTCCGGCTCCGCTCCACTGGCTTTCACGCTGGCTCACTACTAGGTCTGAGAGTACTCCATATTGCTTTTACTTCCTCTACTAGCATAACCCCGGCTGTTTTCAGCTGCTAAGCCTCTTTGCTTAAACCACATGTGCCTTTCCTCCTTCAGCCTCAGCTTTCAGCAGCAGGCTTCTCCTAAGTTTCTGGTGCATTCAGCTACTGTATATTCCATTCCCTTTAGCAGTTCATTCTCAGTTTCATTCTGCCTCAGCTAACTGGCCTTGCTACACTGCGACCAGTAGCCATCAGTGCTCACTAAGCCTCCACAATTTCTAAAGCTCATTTCCTGTTTTATCACCGGCCTATCTGGCTAGCACCTTCCCTTATGGAATTGGTTGGCCTGCATCCACCATTAGTTTCATTCAATACCTTATCACTTATCATACAGTCTCATTCCATGTTTCAGTTGGCATGTCTTGCCTTCAGTCAGTCGTTCAGTCATACCTTGTCTGGCTCTAAAGCAACAAAGAACACACAAAGTCACTTAGGGAGATCCCAGGGGTGCGGTGGGTCAGTACCTGATTACACACCCCAAACAAACCTCGTACACTACTCAACACCCAGCTAAGAAGAACAGAAACCAAAGGAGTGTAGAAAAAAATGTTATTACTTACAAATCCATAACCATATAAAATGATGCCGTTTTGTGCCAGAACAAGCACTTTTTCAGGGGTACAATGAATGCATATTACCACTCAAAGTGTAAATATATACTACATAAACGTGATAAATAGAAAATTGTTAACACTATTAAAATACATAGAAAACACCATTTTTAATATATTTTTAACAAATTTCTACTTGCACATATTTATATAGTTTATTTATTTATTTATTTATTTAGGAGTCAGTTTACAACCTTTGAGCCAGAGGCTCGTTTCCAAAGGTACTTCGTCACATAAAGACATACATTGCGTTTTGGTTACATAGCAAAGATTTGCAAAACAATAGGCATTCAACAGAGGCGCCACGTCACATTGTGGACAGACAAATACAAATTGGGTACAGGGTACATGTAATTGATAACAGGTGTTCCACAATTGGTATCAAGTGAGCATTCTGGTAGGTAAACACTGAAACAGCTGGCACTGGCCAGGTTAAACATAGGCATAGTGTACAGGAAGCGGTGGAGGGATGGTTGGGTGGAGAGCTGCCGGGGGCATTGTCAGAGAAGCAGAGGTGGAGGCTATGTTCAGTGACAGGAGCAGTTACAGTGCTGAAGATGTGGTTCAGTGTGGTTTTGAGCGTGGAGATGGTGGTGGCATTGGTGATGGTGGCAGGAGAGAGTTAAACCAGGTTGGGGCTCTATAGCAGAAGGACCTCTGGCCACGGCTGGTTCTAGATCTGGGGACCTTTAGAGTGGTCTTGTGGGAAGACCGTGTTGCAACAGTGGGAGGGCTCTGGTGGATGGATGCCGTTACACCAGGGGGGGGAGAGCCCGAGTAGGGTTTTTTTGGTGAGGAGACAGGTTTGGTATTGGAGCCGTTCATCCAGGGTAAGCAGGTTAGCATCGACATAGAGCTGACAGGTGTGTATGAGCCTGGGGCCACCAGTAATCAATCTGCACGCTTTATTCAGGGTTAGGTGAATTTTGTTGAGTGCAGTGGTGTCGGCAGCACCATATACTGGTAGACCATAGTCTACAAGGGACAGCACGGATGATATAACAGCTAGCCGGAGAGCATTTGGGGGAAGGCAGGTTTTATGGCGGAATAGGATGCCAAGCCGTGTGTTGGTGGCGGATGTTAGGGCGTCGATGTGGTTGTGAAATGTGAGGGCTGAATCGAAGGTAACCCCAAGGTATTTGTAGGAGCAGACTTGTTCCAGTGGCTGGTTGGTACTCGGAAGGATATAGAGTGGGTGGTTGCTAGCTTTGTTTTGGGGGTGGGAAAAGAGCATAGTTTTGGTTTCTTAAGATTGATGATGAGTCTCGCTCCTTAAACAAGCCTCGGCACTGTTGAAAGACTGCTGTAGGGAGTCCTGTAGGGAGATGGGATTGCGGTGGGTGGCAAAAAGGACAGCGTCGTCTGCATACAGCAGAATTTTGCCAGGGCATGCACTGGGCAGGGTGTTCAGATACAGTGAGAAGAGCAGGGGGCCCAGGATGGAGCCTTGGGGACCCAGAGAGAATGGGATGGGTATCAGAGAGTGTGCTATTAATTTTGACACACTGAGATCGGGTGTCAAGATAGCTAGCATACCATGCCAGGGGGCCAGCCGAGAGACCAGTGTGACAGAGTGCATTCAGCAGAAGTGGATGGGAGACAGTGTCGAAAGCCTTTGAGAGGTCAATGAACACTGCACCAGCTAGGGAGCTGGTATCCAAGGAGGAGTGTAGAAAGTTGGAGAATTCAATAAGGGCAGTGCTGGTACTGTGACCCTCACGGAAGCCATGTTGCTCTGGGCATAAAATGTTATGCTTAGCCAGATAATCAGTGATTTGAATGGCCACCACTTTCTCCAGGGCTTTAGAGAGGGGAGGGAGGATGGAGATTGGCCGGTAGTTGTTGGCCACTGACCTGTCGCCCCCTTTATGAATAGGTGTGATAATGGCTGTTTTCCAAGCTGTGGGGAATTGTTCCTTAGTACATAGTACATGTTTGCACTCTGAGTGGTCACTTTAAGTCTGTCTTTGTAAGAGGCATGTGACCTAACTACGATGTCATAAGTACTGGCCTGTAAACTATGAAGGTTGAAAACTTTCATACCTTGAAAAAGTGCGTGTTTTGGTACAAAATGGTATCGGGTGTTAGACTACAGGCTGCACAGTTGCCCCTGCCTTAGCAATACGCACATCACCGCCTTTATATGATTATGAATTTGTAGTAAGTAATAAAGCTTTTTACTACAATCCTCTGATTTCTGTCCTTAGCTGGGTGTCGGAGTCTACCCATGTCATACTCCTACGGATGTTAGACTTCACCATCAGCCCCTACTACATTCTTGTATGAGACACTGCCAGCCGTAACCATATCTTGGTTTCCAGGGCTCCCTGTCCCAGAAGCTGATGGTCTTGGAATACTCCCTTGAAGGTCGCATCTTCAGGGTGGGACCCTCATCTCATGCCAGGTCCTTGTCCTTCTGCCTTTCAGCAGAGAACAACCTACACTACAGGGGAAACTTTAGCTGTGCAGATCGACTTGGCAGCTCCTGCTGATGTAGTTTTTAAGACTTCAGTTACTGGGGTTGGGCCTCTAAGTCCATGGGGGCCCTTTAGCTGTGCAGATCACATCAGCAGTACGTTTGAAAGCTATTCTCCCTACAGTAGCCTAAAGTACACTGGGTCTCTTCCGATTCCCCCTTTCTTTGCCCCTTCAGGGTGAAGATCCATTCAATCACTCAAGTGCTCTGCTTGTCCCTCAAGGGCTCAACTCCTTGCCTTGCCCTTGTCACAGACTGATTCACTCCTAGAAATCAGTCTGGATGGCTGTTACAGTTTTCACATTCCCTCGAACAACTGAAAGTGTTATTTTGGTATGCTGCCACCACTCACTGCAACCTCACTCAGGGTATCTCTAGGTCCAAATCCCACCAGTGTCACTGTTCACACACAGTGCAGTGGCTCTTTTTTTTTTTTTTACTTATCTTTTTCCCTCCGGTCGCGGCCCCATGGACCTTCTCTAGGGCAGCCAGATCCTTGTCCTACCTAGCCTGAAGCCTCTCCGAACTGTACCTTCCTCTCTCCTACGCACCCTATGGCCAGCACCCCCAGTTTAACCTGCCTGGGGTGGGTCATCTTCTCCTCTTGGGTGCGCTTATTAGTCAGACTCCGGTCACAGGGCTGGGCCCTGGGGGGGAGAAACTGAAGGTCAATCAGAGCAGGCACGGCAAGGGGCATGGGGGACAGGTGCCGTCGCCTCTCCCTGGTGCCGTTGTTTTCCCTTGTTCTATGTGGGACCTCCCCCCTCCCTGCGTGGTGCACATTGATGCCCTTGGCGCACGTCATCCCTGCTGGCGTTGACCACACTGAAATACGTGCAAGTATGGGTTGTTGCAGTGCTCCTGGCCTCCACCGGGGGACACTAGCGCACCGAGACAACAATCCCCCCTGTACCCGGGGAGGCGAATACCACTGGGGCACTCATCCTCAACCCTCCCCAGCTGACCCCCGGTGGCCCGAGCTCACTCCCGAACCCAGGTCGCCAGCATGGCGCGAGGTGTGGTGTCCAGCACCTCAACCCTCAGCACCACCGGGTCGGGCAATGCAGTGGCTCTTACCAAAAGGCAAATGGCCCACCCCTTCTGTTTCAGCTGAGAACACTTTTGCTCAGATATGGTAACTGTAGCCTACCTCTTTGGAAGCGAATCACAGACTAGCCAATTTACTCCTAGTTATCTATAAAGGATTCAGTCACACGCAACATAAATTATATGAAAATAATATGTAATATTCCACAATATTTACATATATTACCGAAAAACTCACACTAAAGACTGTGGGGAATGCAGTATTTTTCCAGAGATAACAAGCATTTGTCAATGCCGAATGTTGCCAGCTTCTATGTGCTGTTTAGGTATTTGGAAGTCATTGGAGTGCAAATATTGAAAATTTGCAAACTTACGTTAGTTCCTACGCACGCTCGTAAAACAGTCATTTTTAAGAATTTTTTCACCAAATTTTCAACATAGCCATTTTAAGACCTCTGCTAATGAACAGTGACACTGTGATTTTCTTAATGTGTCCCATACATTGATTTCGCATACCGACTGCGCCATTGTGTGCTACATGGGGAAACACGTTTTGGGCAGGATGTGAAAATGACAGCTGTACTGCTCATAAGGAGGTGTGGTAAATGGCAATGTTGATAATCTGGAGTGAAAATACTGAATTCTGAACTGAGCCTGCGTGGGAACTTCTTTCTTACTCATAAAACAGTCATTTTGGGAATTTTGGCACCAAATTTTCAACATGGGGTTTTGGGCCCTTCTCATGAATGATGTCACTGTCATGGCAGTATTCAGGCCGAGGGTGATTTGCGGTCACTGCGCAGTCACTGTGTGAAATCGCCGGAGAGAACTAACGCTATGACAGTTACATCATTCATGAAAGGGTCCAAACTCATGTTGAAATTGAAATATTCCAAAAATGCCTGAGATATGCAACAAAGTTGAAACCCCTATCTAGCCCATTATACAGCTTACCGGCATTTCCTCAGTTCGCGGTCGGCTTTGAAGAGTGCAGGCGTGTTCCGGTCCACTGAAGATCGTCGCGCGGGTCAGAGGTAAGTATGGGGTGGCGGGGGGTGTGTGAGAGCTGGGTGCACAGTGGGTGGATGCGGGTTGTGGGAGGGTCGGAAGCGTGCGCGGGACCGTTTTCGTTTTCAGGAAAAAAAAAGGCGTTGTGGGACCGTTTGTCACGCTGGGGTGGGCTCCCAGCGTGGCTAGCGGGCGTTGAAGTGTTCAGCCGCGGGGACTGGGCACCCCATCGGCAAGGACTGTTTGCCGCGCTGGGGTGGGCTCCCAGCATGGCAGCACCTGCTACTGGGGGCAGGGGCGCGGCTCGGCCGGCGGGGATTGGGCACCCGTCGGCTATACAGTGTCGTGGTGGGGAGCTGCGCACGTAAGCAACCAATATCTTATCGGTGCTCACTCAAGCGTAGCTCCCCCTTTCAACTGCATGCCACTGCATTTTGGAGAGTGTCACAGACAGCTCCAAAATGCATTGGCTTACAGGGGCCGCGCCTACCAGCACACTGACTGAATTGGAGGAGGAGGTGACACACCTCCGAAATCTTTGATGATGGCACTTTGTTTCTTGCACATGTGTGCAAGCAACATAAAAATAAAGACTTCTGAAAAGAAGATAGTGATCACACAAGAAAAATATAACTTACAGCTACCTAAATTCTAAGAAGAGAAGCTTATCCCACAAGTGAGTTATGGCAGACTGAAACCCATAGCATTGTTCGTTCGAAATTCGGAATCACAAAACTAAGTTCTCTGAGCCAGAACACAAAATAATGCCTTCGGCTGGCTGGCCCACTACGCCGCATCATCATACTTGCCTCTCTAACATCACATGTTCTATTATTTCTTTGTTTTCTAGGGGAACACCTACCTGAGAACAGGTCCAACTGGATTTATTTCTACCCTGGTTTTGTGGATTGGAGCCCCAGTCCTTTTGTTCTCCCATCTGGTTCCATCTGTAGGGGTTCCATCTCGTCTGCCTGGGCCTTGTTTACACTACAAACACAGACCTTGATTATGAAAGAAATTCAGCCCTTTGAAGTTTACCCCAAAATGGACACCTTTTAGTTAAAAAGGGCCCCAATCCTTGATGTTTAAAGACATACCCTGGTGTTTTAAATTCCCATTTTTCTGATGCGCCCAAGAGTTTTCAAGGCTGTTTACTGGGACAAGTACATTCTTGAATATATGGATGCATTATTACAATAATGATTTATCCTATTATGTCATGTCCAACTAAGAATGTATACAGGATGGTAGTGAGGACATTAGCTCCCACAACTGCAGCTGTTGGCATCATTCAAAGTGCTTGACATCCATGTCTGTCTGTCTTTGATTACTCTGTGTCTTTTATACTAATGTCCTTGTCCTTCTGCGTGTACTTTTGAATTGTTTGAATAGCTTTCTGGAATGATTTATAGTGATTTTTCAATTATTGTTGTCCTGAACTGACCACCTTTGAAACTGCAACTTTGAAAGCAGATATAACCAAAAGATGTACAGTATAGCAACCCCTATATTTCTTTCTTCTGCTACAGTCACAACCATATTCTAAATCTATCAAAAAAGATTTGTGAAAATAACATGAAATTTAAATGGTTTAGGCATAAAAATATACACATATTTCCACCATGTTTGGGAATGTTAGCTCAAGAGGGTATCATAGAATTGGTAAGATATTCTTTCTTTTTGCCTTTGTGGAAAAAATGAAGCTAACATCATGGCAAACAATGTGTCCTTTCGTTTTTTTCTTTCGCACTCATGTTGACTGACACCTAAAACATGGATGTTGTAACTACATACTACAATCTGACCTCTTATGTTTTTTTCCAAAAAAAGAGATTAAGTCTTACCATGTAACTTAAAACAAGCATGGCAACTCATATTTTAATTGTGGATTTTAAATGCTTAGATAAACATCATGTACCGGCCAAAAAAGTATGAATTTTACATAGGGTTGCTGAAACACTAGGGAACCTTTTTAAGAATAGAAGTACTGCTTGCAGGCCAGAAATGATAGCTACCCCACCCAACCTCTGTGTGAGTCCAGGAGTGTAATTTCCAAACCACACCCAAACTCCCCCTCAACTGAAATACCTATGGAGGACTAGCTGATAATCAAACATAAACAAACAACTAAAAAACGCAACACACAGTATAAATACAGTGCAAGTTGTTACACTCCTTAAGGGCTTCACTTTCTCTCCAGGCCCCCTTGGCTGGAGACAGGTGAGTGCCTTTAAGTGGTCATTGCTCTCCTACTTCCTGCCCTGGGGGGTGGTCCTCCTTCATAGGGAACTGCCTTTAGATGTAGAGATCGGCTCGTGACACCCTCACAGCATTCCGTTAAGGATGCTAACAGAAGACATAGACACGTGTTTCATCCTACCAGGACTCAATTCCTGCATATCCCAGGCACACTGCCTTAGGGGTAGCTGGTCCATTCCACTGGGGTGTCAAACAGACGAGGCATACTGATGAGTCCTGGTAGGATGAAACACGTGGCTATGTCTTCTGTTAGCATCCTTTGCAAACTGTGTGAGAGGCCTTTCGGCACCATGCAATTCTGCTTAAAGTTGGACCAGCATAACATTCTGTGGTGATTTGCATATGCAGCCCATGATGCTTTGCATTGTGGGGGCATGTGTAATTTTGTATTTTCTTGAAACTTGGCTTCCCAGCCAAATGCCCTTTGGGGTAACTCTTGCCTCAGTGTTTACACACAGAGGTTCTTTGTCTTCACTGTATATAACCGTATACATGATCTCCTATGTAACAAACGCTATTGTATACTATTCCTTGTAACCAATGTTACGTTGCTATTGCACTTATTGCTTTCTGTAACACCCTTGTTTTGTTGCACTATATCCTCTGTATCCCTCCCCCAGGACACATCTGGAAATGAGCAATTTGCTCAGTATGTCTTCCTGGTGAAACTTTTAAATAAATATAATTTTTGGTTTGTGTGCATATCAGTTATTTTGTTTTGCATGATTTATAATGTACCACACTTAGTTTTGTATTTCCTGAAATTTGCACTGGTTTCTGCTCCATTTTGTACTGCTTGTTTTTCTGAATTTACCCCTGTTGTAATTCCCCTCGGGTCATACTTGGAAAAAAGTCTCAGTTGAGTGTGCCCTTTTTGGGGAAAAAAAAACTCAAATAAATAAGTAAACATTCACCATTAATTATAACAAATCAGCTACACCCAAATAGTGTATAAGTAAGGCAGTAATTTTAAGGTTCTGGTGACGTGGATAAATTACTTGTGTTCCACTTACAATCAATCAATCAATCATCACTTTATTTAACCAGGCATAAACACCATTGAGCAAGCTCATTTTCAAGGTGGTCCTGGGCATTAATACAATACAGTACACTTCATAAGAGTACAATTACGGTGGACAATGGTGCAAAAAAAAAAAAAGAAAAAACATTGTGAAGGTGCCGGTCAATATGGGCCTATACATACTGGTCAACATAATTAACATGCAAAGGTACATAATAATAAGCTTTACTGAAATGAGAAGAGACAACAATCCCATATATTCTCCACTATGTAAGAGCTCAGACCTAAATGATAAAAAATAAGGAGGTATTAAGGAATAGGGTAGAAATTGGGGTGAAAGAGTAGGCAGCCAAAGGGAGGCCAGAATAGGTAAACGGTAGAGAATAGGCAGGGCCATCTTGGATTAAGGGAACTAGGCTTGTAAGTCCTAGGTTTCTGTCATTAGGAATGTGGGGTGGATGAGATACTTAGGCGTAGGATTTAAGAGTGGCACCCGGGGCTTAGGGGTCATCGACATCCGAAACAGTTGCATGATTCCTTCAGATAATCCGTTAATAGAGCTTTGAATGTGAAAATGCTTGGAAGTGAGGATAATTTTAATGAGTCTTGCATAGTGTTCCAGTGATGGAAGTAAGAAGTTGATTGCTTCTGAGCCTAGGGTAGTTTTCACTCTAGGAATCTGGAAGCAGATTAAGGAGAAGCGTCTCAGGCCATAGGAACCATTACAAAATGGTGTTACTTTCACTGAAAAAAATAAGGGTCCCATTTTCAGTAGCTAATACCATCACAAAGTAGCTGCAATAGCCACTTTGCTCTGGTGCAAACTTTGTAACCCTGTTGACCTGGCACATGGCAATACAGGCTAGGGCCACTATACAAATGGCCTACAGAAGCATGCTCAGCAGACAACCATTCTAAGGCCCATGCTCACACCAGCTCCCATCTATTGGTAGCTTTACAAACATGCATGTGGTTACAACTGGCAGCCCCATCTGAAGAACAGTGCCTGCCCGAGGGGACCACTATCCCACCAAGCCTGATGCAGGGGTAAGGGAGGTAGAAACTGCTGGACCACCAGGCATTTATTTCACATGGGAGAGCAGGGGAAGTATTACTGAACTAACAGAGGAGGAATTAGTGGACCACCAGCTATACCTCGCAAGCGCCTGCCTTGCAAATCAGGGGCAAGACTTAAAAATAAGAGGGGCAAATGACCCAAATTAGGGACATGTCTTACAAAATGGTAATATCAGCTTAAGAAGCCTGCTATATTGAGTGGATTAGCATGAGAAACATTTTCTGAAAGAGAACTGGACTGTACCATTAATGTCTGGAAATACCATATGTTATGCTTCAAATCCCTAATCGTTAGCGACAGAAATGCCAAACTTACACTGGATTTGGGAAAGCTGGAGGTAAATCAGGGACATGCAGCAGCCAAATGGCTTGGCGGTAGGGCTACGGCCTGCTCTATCGGTAACTGGGGTGCAGGAGCAGTCTCAAGTCAGTGGAGTTCAGCTGGGGAGGGAGAGAACTGTGCATCACTGGGACCATTCTCTCCTCCTGGGGAAGGGAAGCATGCAGTCTCAGCCTTTGGCTGCCACAAGGTGGAGGCCTGATGGCAATGCAAGCACGGACAGCACAGAAGGGAGGAACCATGGTTCCATAATGCATGCTTGCCTCCACAGGCACATAGTTCTTATGTCTTGGTAAATAAAAAAAGCACCTGTGATGTCAGAATCTCACTTTTATTACAGATTCGATGCCACCAGTGTGTTTATTTCAAACTGTAAAAGCCAACATATAGGGTTACCATAGGGGTTTTAGCATTCAAATTTTAGTTGTAAATCTATATCCATTGCCTCAGTCCCACATACTACATATACAATAAACGAATTAGGTAAATGGTTAGACCTGATTAAAAATCCCTATGCCACATGATAAAGTATTCATCCCTCTGTCTTGTAGTTTCCAAGGGTTGAAAACGGATTACAAAACATTCACCAGGGTCTGTCAGTATACAATTAAAGCAACAGCACGTTTTTTTAGCGGAAATTCTGACCTATACATTTTAATTAATTAATTACTTATATAAATAAATCTAGTTTAAATTGCCCTTTTTCCAGTCTTGTAAGAGTCCCCTTTTCACAGGCTGGAGTCTGATTTAGCACTTTTCTTACATTAAAGTAAAAGGATGGTATCCAGTCCTTCCCGTATTCCACAACACATGCTTGTTGATACAAAACTGCTATCATTTACACACACTATGGACGGCTCATCCTTCACAAATAAAATTGAGACCAGGAAGGTTGACCCCACGATCTGGTATTTGACAGTAAGAAAAGGAGGAACAAGTGCTGCAGATTAATTACCAAGTGAAAAAAAAATACAAAATAAAAACAGGTTGCTTATCAAGAAACAGTCTAAGGTATTTCAGCAAACATACTATAGCTCGTTCGACCTCCAAAGATGGTTATACCCATAGAAGGGGGCCTCCTGGATTTGCGGCAGGTTGCAAACCTCATTAGTACTGACGAGCCTTACGGTGAGCCCTAGCGTTGCGTTGTATGGATTTCAAACATGTCCCAGCAACATTTGAACATCGTCGCCGGTGGTGTGATGATGATAACAGACCGTCACTGTCAAACCAGGGGATCGATGCCCAAGTGGAGGGCAGGAGCCGCGTTCCATGCCAACAAGCACGTACTGTACATCATGAAGCGCCTGGAAGCAGACAATTAACCCTCTGTATACTCACCGCTGTTCCGCTTGATGTTCTCCTTTAGAAAATCCCCGCTGGACAGATGTTTGAGGCCGAAGCTCTTAGCGATCCGCTGAGAAATCGTGCCTTTGCCAGAGCCAGGAGGACCAAGGATGATTGCACGGAGCAGCTTAGAAGCCATCGCAGGCAGCGTTTCACCAATCAAACTCTGTAAATTCAAACTAATTAAATATTGCAATAACTGAAACCGCCAGCAATGGAAAAGTCACGAAAAACACAGTCATCACAAAATATTGCAAGTGTTATTGTTTTTTTGTTTTGTTTGTTTCTGCTGCGTTTACCTAGACAGACCGTTTACAGTAACAGTCAATCGCTCGTTGCATAGCAATAGATAAATATACAATAGTGCGTTTGAGAAGAGAAAACACTGATACCATATAAATCAGTGCAGTAAATTACAAAATAATTTACAAATTAATGCAAACACTTCACTTTTGCTTGGCCGGCTGAGTACCAGCCACGTTCAGTACAGAAAGGAAAAAAAACAATAATACTTCAAAACACAACAACTTCTATTTTTGGACACATGAAAAATTTAGGATCATATGAAAACAAAGTCTTGCATATGCAATGTTTCATAAAGTTGCAATAGTGCTATGTGTAATTCAGCTGTAATTGTGGCAGCGAAGTCTAAGCCTTCGGCAACTGTTGCAATGTGTAATACTTGGGAATAAACGGAACAACTTTATCAAGGCCAGTAAAATGCTGATGAACTGTTGCAACTTCTATTACACGCACAACCTTAAAAGCACAATTTTTCTGAGCAATGCGGTTTACTGTTGCCTCACGCCAGTCAAATTTCAAAAAGTCAACTTACCTTCTAAATGATTTGCAATTTTGTTCTGCAATATGGCGTTTATATGAAAAACAAGCTAACCAAAAATATTCACTGTATATCACTGAAAGACGTGTGCCGCCTCCCAATACTAAGACTTTAGTTCGGCCTGCGCCTTTAAATGTGGGGTGTTAGCCCAGAGCAAGTGAGAAAGCACTGAGCTGGTTGGCTTCGTCTGATGAACAGCTTCAACTCCCCTCTTACCATCATCATAAAGGTATGTACGTCGCATACGGCGTATGGAGGACTTTGAGTCTATCCCAGGGTATTCTGGATGTTGTAGTTTTGCTTTTCCATTGTGCCCCATTCACTGCATACAAGTAAGCATTAAAGGAAAACTACAACCAAAACTTGAAAAAAATACATGCTGTGCAGAGTGTTTTAATTTGTAAGTGAAGTTCTAGTGTTTCCTTCCCTCTGACTGGTATTAGGAGTTTTTCCTAAATTAGCTTGCTAGCTTTAGGGTAGTTTTAGGACCCCTGGAGATCTCCATATCAAATAGCTGTATTGCATTTCTTTGTCCTACAATGCACCTTGTTTCATGTGATGGTGATGTAGCAGAGCCCATAAATCCAGCAGAAAGCATTGCATTACAATCAGTTCACAACAATAGAGATGGCTATATTTTAAAATCTGTAGAATTCAGCTTGGTGACCACCCTCATACTAAAGGTTTTACTGTCCTGAAAAACTTTGCTGCTGGTAATTTTTGTGCAGCTTGTAAAGCTTCCAACATATTTAGTTTGTTTGGCATGTGTGTGCTGAATGTTGGGTCTCTCTTACATCACAGTCCCATAAGACAAGATGCACTGTGGGAACAGTAAATACAATTACGCTGTCAGGTATGAAGATCCCCAGGGGTCGTAAAACTAGCTTAAAGCTAGCAGGCTAATTTGGGAAAAACTCCTAATACCTGTCAGAGGGAAGAAACACTAGAACTTCACATACAAATTAAAACAATCTGCACAACATATATGTTTTCAAGTTTTGAGTGTAGTTTTCCTTTAATACCCGCTTGGTTTCAGTCAGGTAATGTGTTTCAAGGAATCGACATGCTGCATTTGTCGTACCATTACTTCCCATGTTACAAGCAGTGTTGGAGATGGGAAAACTTCACTGAGGGGATCCTTCCACTGCCTTTCATGTAGGATCATCATATATATCTGACAGGAGTCTGTGGACACATTTCCTCATTATATGTTTCACTTTTACAATTTAGTAAGTTTCATGCCTTTAAAGGAAAGCTCCCCAGAATATTTAAGCGATAATCCATGACAGGGTGTGGGATATTACCTGTGCCTGGTGTGGGTTGGTCACAAGAACCACAACCCCCACTTTGAGTCCAGTAACTTGGGTCTTGTAACCCATTGGATTAAAGATATTCCACAGTCCTTTCCTTTAGCAGTGACTCTATTAATTTTCCCAACACCATACTTAGGCTGACTGGCCTATAATAGCCAGCCTCTTCCCTGTTACCACTTTTGTGAAGTGGGACTACATCTGCCCTCATCCAGTCCTCCAGAACCACTCATCTTTCCAATGAGCTGTTAAATAGGCCTGTTAAGATGATGCAGCCAGTACCTCACTGAGCTCCTTCAATATGCTTGATTGAATGCTATGCACCCCATCTGGCCCCATTGCTTTGTTCACTTTCAGATTAGCAAGTCCCTTCAGGATACTGTCCTCTGAAAAAAGACTAGTTTACACTCCTCCCTCCAGTACTCCTGTTACTTTTTTATAGCCCCTCCCCATCTCCTGGGCAACCATCCGGCCTGGTGCTGGGGGTGACCAGTTGAGACCTTCTGAAAGGGTGCAGAATCTGGGGGTTGTGCTTAGATTCATAGAAGTGTGACGGCAGAAAAGGACCGAACTAGGCCCACCAAGTTTGTCCATTTGCCAGCTATCTGCTTGGACCTGTGCCTCCCCCCTTTAACACTCCCATGTGGTTGTCCCATGCCCTTTTGAATCCGTCCACTCTTTCCTCTCCAATGACTGCTTCTGGGAGTCTGTTCCACTTTTCCACGACTCTCTCTGAGTAATAGTATTTTCTAATGTTACTCCTGAACTGTCCTCCCTCCACCTGCAGGCCATGCCCCCTCATCCTCTTACTTCCATTCATCTTGAAGATGCTCCCCCCGACACCCTGTTTATACCCTTAAGGTACTTGAAGGTCTCGATCATGTCCCCCCTCTCCCTCCCCTGCTCCAGGGAGTACATGTTCAAATTTCTCAATCTTTCTTCATAGGATAGGTGGCTTAACCCTTTTACCATTTTTGTCGCTCTCCTCTGAACCCTCTCTATCCTCCCCACATCCTTCCTGAGGTATGGCCTCCAGAACTGGACTCCGTACTCCAAGTGTGGTCTAACCAAATGGGTGTACAAGGGTACTATGACCTCCTATTCCTACTGGTGATCCCCTTCTGATGCATCCGGCATTCCACTCCCTCTGCCCCCCCCCACTGCCCTTCCACCTTCAGGTCTCTGGATATAATGATGCCCAGGTCCCTTTCTTGCTCCGTCTCCTCCAGCTCTCTGCCCCCCATATGGTATCCTGCCTTCTGATTTCTGTAGCCCAGATGCATTATTTTACATTTTTCTGCATTGAATTCAAGCTGCCACCTTTTTGACCATGCCTCAAGTCTCCCCAAATCTCTCTGCATTTGTTCAACCCCTTCCTCCGTGTCCACCCTATTGTAGATTTTGATATCATCCGCAAACATACTCACACCGCCCTCAAGGCCCTCCACGATGTCTCCTATGAATATATTGAACAGTAGGGGCCCCAGCACTGATCCTTGGGGGACCCCGCTCGTGACCTTGCCTTCCCTGGATGCCACCCCATTTATTATGACCCTCTGTCTCCTTTTTTCCAGCCAGTTTCCCACCCATTTGACTGCCCCGCCCCTTCCCCAGTCCTGCCATTTTACCCAGCAGCCCCCCATGAGGCACTGAGTCAAAAGCTTTTCTGAAATCCAAATAAGCTACATGTACTGCTCTACCTTGATCTATTTCCTTGGTGACCCCATCAAAAAACTCTATCAAATTTGTCTGACATGATCTACCCCTAGTAAAACCATGTTGTCTTGGATTCATCAGGCCATTTGTCTCCAGGTAGCTGGTGATCCTGCCTTTTACTAGCTTCTCCATGAGCTTGCCTACCACTGATGTCAAGCTCACAGGCCTGTAACTTCCCACTTCCTCCCTCTCTCCCCCCTTATGCAGAGGGACCACATTTGCCTGCCTCCAGTCTTCCAGCACCACCCCCGTTTTCAGGGACCGATTGAAGAGTGCAGTCAAGGGTCCTGCCAATACCTCCGTTAGCTCCCTACCCTTGGGTGCACCCCATCTGGCCCCATTGCCCTGTCCACCTTCATGCAGCCCAGTTCTTCCAATATTTCCTCCACGAGAAATGGCCTCATCTCCACCCCCCCTTCCCCAGCAATTTCATTACCTGCTGTGCTGCCTTCTTCCCCATCTTCCTCCCCCTTGAACACTGAACAAAAGTAGTTGTTTAGTAGGTCTGCCTTTTCTCTGTCTCCTCATATCACCACCCCCTCTTTTGTTCTTAACTGGAGAATCCCCTGCCTAGTCTTCCTTTTTTCATTCACGTATCGAAAGAAAGTCTTATTCCCTTTTTTGACCCCTCTCGCTATTCGCTTCTCTGTCTGTGCCTTTGCCCTCCTTACCTCTACCCCTGCTTCCCTCTGGCTCACCTGGTATTTTACCCAGTTCGCTTCCATCTGAGTTGTCTTGAACATCCTAAAGGCTTTCCTTTTTGTCCTTACCTTTTTTGCTACTACCCTCGTATACCACAGCGATTTTCTTCTCCTCTTATTTTTACTCTCTCTCTTGGCACATATGCCCCTATAATAGCTTCCTTGATCTTCCCCGACCTTGCCTCCACCTCCATCAGCTCCCTCACTCCTTGCAATGCCCTCTCCACTATTTTCCCCATTCTCCTGAAGTCCGTCCTCCTGAAATCCAGGACCTTTAACCTAGACTGGTGAACCTCTGCAGTGTTTCTCATTTTAAACCTGACCATGTTGTGGTCACTCATACCGAGATGTTCCCCAACCGATACCTCTTCCAACTTTCCCCCATTCATCAGGACCAGATCAAGAGTAGATCCTGCACTGGTTGGCTCCCTGACCAGTTGATTTAGGAGGGCCAACTGCAGGGAGTCCATCATTTCCCTGCTGCTGGTTGAAGCAGCCGAAAGGGTGTTCCAGTCCATGTCCGGCAAATTCAGGTCCCCCATCAGCGCCACCTCCCCCTTGCCGCCATTCTCACAAACTTGTCAGCCATACTTCTATCCACAGTTTCGTGCTGTGCTCGGGGTCTATACTCAACCCCCATATGCACTGACTCCCCTTTCCCCACTGCCAGTGAGACCCAGAGTCCTTCTGCCTCTCCTCACTTACCCTGCAATACAGATGCCCTGATACCTTCCTTTACATAGCGTGCAACCCCCCCCCCTTCTTTCTCTCCTTGTCCTTCCTGAACAATTTGTACCCTGGTATCTCCATTTCCCATCCCTGTTCCTGGTGGCACCACGTTTCTGTTATCCCCACTGTATCAAGGCCCTCCTCTGCCATTATTGCCGTTAGATCTGGGATCTTTCTACCCAGACTTTTGGCATTCGTGCACATAACCCTCAATGCCCCTCTCTCCTCCTTGCCTATATATTTGTCTCCTTTACCCTTTTGCTGTGTGTGTAGGGCTTTTTGCTCCCCCCACCGCCTCCTGCCTCAACAGTTGGGCTTTTCCCTGCCCTCCCCCCCAGTAAGTTTAAATGGTAGCTTCTGTCCACATAATCATCCAGTTTATATTTGAGCACTGCTATAAACTGGATGATTGACAATGAACTGATGCTTAAAGCACAGGTGTCAGCAGTTGTCAAGTCCTCATTTTCCATCTGAGGAACATCACCGGATAAAGCACCTTGTTCCACCCGATGACCTTCCTATATTGGTTCACGCCTTTGTGTCCTCTCATCTTGACTACTGCAATGCTCTGTACCTAGGGTTACCAGGGTGGATCTCCGTTGCCTGTAGCTGGTGCAAAATGCAGCGGCCAGGCTGTTGACAGGGCAGTCAAGATCTTACCATGTCTCGCCTGTGCTGCAGTGCACTGGCTGCCCGGCGTGGAGGATCACCTTCAAGGTTGCATTGCTGACCTATAAGACCCTACATGGACATGGACGGGTTACTTGCAAGACCTCCTTCAGCCTTATCACCCCTTCATCCTCTCTGCTCCTCGACGAGGGATTGCTAGAGGTTCCCAGGGTCCGTCTTTAGACATCAGGTGCTAGGGCTTTTGCTTTATCAGCCCGATCCTGTGGAACTTTCTACTTCATCAGATTAAGTGTCTGTCCACTGAGATGTTTAAATCCTCTTTAAAAACATATTTATTTGGCCTAGCATTTGGGGAGGATGTTTAGTCTTATTTCTGCTGCCTTTTAATTCTGTGTGTTTTAACTATTTAATGGTTGTTTTAAGCAAACAATAACATACGACGAGGTGTGGGTTATCATCTGATAAGAACACGCCCAGGGGTGTACTAAGGCATGAGACACTTGCGCCAAGTGCCTTATGCCCCTGGGCATGCTTTTATCAGGCAATAACTCACACCTTGGAGTGTGTTATTGTGCTTATAAAATGGACCCCCCAAGTAATTAATTATTGAATGGTAAAGAAAAAACATAAAAAAAAGTCAAAAATGTAAAAAAAGGAAAAAAGGTTTCAGTACTTCAAATAGTAAAAAAATAGTGCCCTTATTAAGTTACTTTCTAATGTGTTTCATTGGAAGCAGAGGGTCCTTATATGTTCCATCCTGAGGTTATGTCCATCATTGTTGTTTTAGTACTATAAAATCCCTGTGTCAGATTGTTTTTTGTGGTGTTTTTTCTTTGTTGATATGGTGAAAGTTAGTTTTTTTCCTGAGACCGAGCGTTCGATTTAAGTTATAGCTGTGACTGTCTCTGCCAATGTTGCTGTCTCTAAGTGTCCTGCCTCCGATAGACAGAGTCTGAAATAAATGGTGGCAGAAATAAAGAGTGCTTACTTTGTTGAATTTTTTTATGGAGTTTATGGACATTGGTCAGATGCATGGGCTATTAGACCTCAGAGCAGAGGGCACTCTGGGAAGACTATCTGGGACAAGAAGCAATAAAAGAAAGGTAAATGGCAGCCCCCCAAGGGCCATAAAATAGCAAGAGAAAGTTAGAAAAAACACCTCACACAGCCTGAGGTGAAAAATAACACTGGGATGAACTAAGAACACACAATGGATGGTAAAAAATATATTTTCCTGATTTTAACATGCAGTTTTCCATTAATGGAGAGAGCCTGATACGAGTGTGGTCCAGTCGTTGTGAAAGCCTGGTACGAGTGTGGTGCAGTTTGGTGGAATCCATTGCTGTGGAAGACAGAAGTGCACACTAGTGTGTGAGCAGAAGTTTGTCTCTAAGCTGGTGTTAAGTTGTGCTATTTTTTTTTTTTGTTTGTTTGAATTTGCCAGCAGCTTTTATGGCTTTAGCTGGAGCAAGTTGTCGGAAACAAAGATGGCGGTTAAAGTGTTTACATTTCGGGCTGTTGGATGGATTTATGTTTTCAGTTTTGATTAGTTGTTTGAAGAGGCTGGGTTTTTTTTTCCATTAGTTAAGCGGGAATTTACTCACACTGGAAAGTTTACCAAGATGTTTGAAGAGGCTAACAGTTTTTCATTAATTATGCGAATTTACTCACGCTGGAAAGACCAAGATTTTGAAGAGGCTAACAGTTGTTTTTTTGTTTTGTTATGCAGGAATTTATTCATGCTGGAAAGACAAGTTAACCAAAGAATCTGACTTTTGGGTTGCCATTGTATGATACTTGTTACTTCATTGTAAAGAGGGGCAGATTTATGGGCAATTGCTATCTCCAGTGATTTGTAGGTAACTGGTTTCCCACAAAGTGCTTTAAAGATCTGTACTAGTAGCGCACTGGTGCACCATTTACATACAGCATGTTTCTAGTGACTTGATTATGAAAGCAATAACAGACAACAGGGTGTGAGTTATGCGCTAAAAACAGTGCACCTAGGGGTATAGTGAGGCACGAGACAACAGGTCAAGCACCTTGCTGCCCTTAGAAGTGTATTTTTCAGAGCATAGCCCATGCCATGGTATGTGTTATTACCTACAAAAAATAGGTAATTGCTGATAATAATTTAAAAGTTTAAAAAAAACTGTAGAGATTAAAAGAATTCATGATTTGTGCTATATAGTCCCTCCTCTGCAGCACAAAAGGTGCTGCACTGAATACTATGCTGATCACTTCTGAGCACTGCTACTTTCATTGGCACTAGAGGGAAACTGCAGTGTGTGTTTATTTTTTAAATTTTATTTATTTTCATTTTTTCTGTAATTTTCTGTTTTGTAATTGCTGTCTGACTGTACTGCCCTACGAGCTGTATAGACATTGCAAAAGTGGCGTTGTTAAGACTGTGGCAGGTCAAATCCAGGCCACGGCAGGAACAAAATTTCCTTATGGTCTTGCAGGCTGCCTACCACTCCTGTAGCGAGTTCTGAAAGTTCAGGATCTCACTGTTTGTGGGTTGAGAGGAGCCAAGACAGCATGGGTGAGTCAGGGGCAATCAGGTGAGGTCTGTTGGTTGGAAAGGAAAGTGATGTACTCTTTAAAATAAAATAAATATTTTACTTGTGTTGTCATTTTATTTTATTTTTAGCTGAACAGAGGAATCGTCATAGAAACACAGAAACATAGACTTTGATGGCAGATAAGGACCACTGGCCCATCCAGTCTTCCATTTCCTACCTATTGGATAAGCTGTAGATCCTAGTTAACCAACAGCCTACTTCCTCCTACCCTCACTAGAATTGCCTTTCATCTGTTCCATGCATTCTTGACTTCCCCACTGTTTTTGACCTCACAAGCTTCTCAGGAATGCTGTTCCATGCATCCACCATCCTCTCTGTGAAAAAATACTTCCTTATGTTGCCTCTGAGCTGTCCCCCCCCCCATTTTCAAATTGTGCCCCTTGTTCTTGCACAGCTCTTTTTCTGGAAGATGCTACTCTCTAGGACTTTGTTGATTCCTTTGAGGTACTTGAAAGTTTCTATCATGTCCTATTAAAGAATACAAACTGTGGCAGAGCCACTACGGCTGTAAATGCATTAACTAGATAAGGGTGTTTCATGGGCTTAAACATAAACATGAATTGCTGTTGCATACACTAACTGAATCAAAGTACGGTACATTGAGAAAGGGCAGATATAAAAATAATGTCACCATCTGTATTACAGTTACCTATATGTTTCACATTTTATTCTATGCACTATTATAGCAACAACTCAACAGAACTGGGCCGTGATAAACACAAAGGTACTGTGCCTTAATTGCAAACGCTGCTGAGACAACTATATGATGTGACAAGGTGGAAGATAAACACAATGTTGAGACGTGTTTAGGAAGACATTTGATGTGTTTAATTGATTTTTTTAGAGATTGCTATATAGTACACACACACACACACACATAATTAGCATAATATAAAAGTGCAGATATCCAAATGTCAATGTAAATCTTATATATTTCATGACAGATTGTTATCTTGAAGGAAAAACTTACTGTACAAGGCCTAAAAATGGGTATTAGGTAAAAGTAAACTGGGGTAGGTGTGTTATTGAGGGTATTGCATAGTTTATCTTTTATTGCTGCTCCACCCCAGGCACACAATATGAAAATCAACAACCCCTTGATATGAAGTAACAGGAATTAGTTAGTATAAGGACAGAAACAAGTAGGAGACTGAGTAAGTGGGTAGACAAGCATTAGTATGGTAAGTCAAACAACATTTCAAAAAGTCTCACTATTGCAATTCATTTTTTACAAATGCATCTGCACAGTTGACAATTTTTGTAACAAAATAACAACAATGGGAGTTGTTCCACATATGTCCATAGGTGCCATGCATGCAGGTGGAAGGATATGAGGTCCAGATGTAGCAGTCTGCCATGCTCCTGAGTCAGAAGATCATGGTGGAGAAGCAAAGGTACTGGGGTTCCATCAATAGCTGTTGTAGCAGAGGTAACCAAATCTGATGAGGCCAAAGAGGGGCTATTAGAATCATGTGAGCCCCTTCCACCTGTAGTGTCAGGAGAACCCTCCAAAGAACTGGGAAGGGAGGAAAGGCATGAAAGAACTTCCCTGTCCAGCAAAGAGACAGCGCATCTCACCAGAAAACACCATGCCCAGGAACGGGCAAGCAAAAACTGGGTAGTTTTGTGTTGGATGGGGAGACAAAGAGGTCTATCTCTGGCCGAATCCATAGGGTGAATAAGCTTTCAACCACCTCTTGATTTAGCTCACTCTCATGAGCCCTAACAGTGGTGTGGCAAAGACTGTCTGCCAGGATGTTGCTGACACCCGGCACATGGACAGCAGTCAGGTTGAGGTCATGCTGGACTGCCCAGTACCACACTTGCATCACCTCCCAGCATAGAGGGTGTGAGCGAGTGCCTCCTTGTTTGTTCAGGTATCAGACTGCAGACATATTGTTGGTCTGAACCAGGAGTGTCCCCAGACATAAAAGAGGCTGGAAGGCCTTGAGGGCATACAGCACTGTCCTCATTTCTAACACATTGATGTGTAGAGATGCTTCCAGCTGAGACCATGTTGGGCTCCCCAGCCTTAACACAAAGCATCCATTGTAAGGATCATGGTAGGAGCAGGGGGTTCAAAGGAGAACCCCCGTGGAGAGATTGGAAAACTCCTGCCACCAAAGAAGATCCGTTTTCATGTACTCAGACACTGGGACCCTGTGGTCCAGGTTGTCCAGCCACTGATCCCATCGGACATGAAGAGTCCATTGGGTCACCGTCATATGCAGTCTGGCTAGAGGGTCTGTAGGGATTGCAGCTGCCATCAGCCCGAGAAGACAGAGGATCGACTGGGCTGTGGTCCAGCACAAGTTGGGCACTAATCTGGCCTGTTCCTGCAGGGTTTCCACTCTGCCCAATGGGAGGAAGGTCCTGCCCTGGACTGTATACAGCACCACCCCAAATGAATTGTAGGCACTGGGAAGGAGAGGTGGGACTTGGGATAGTTGACTGTTATTCCAAGTCTGGAAAAGAGGTCCAGGGTAAAGGAGAGGGACTCACTCAGACTGCTCTGTGATGGGGCTTACAGAAACCAGTCATCCAGATACAAGCATAATTAGATCCATCTGCGGCATAGGGCCACAGCCACCACTGCTAGGCACTTGGTAAAAACCTAAGGTGCCAAGGATAGGCCAAAAGGTAGAGCCTTGAACTGGTAATGTTCCCCTGGAAGGCAAACTGAAGCGGTGGTGGGCCTGGAAGACAGGGATGTGCAGGTAACATCCTGCATGTCCAGCACACAAAGTCAATGGCCCTTGTAGAGCAGGGGTTGGAGTCGTGGG
Source organism: Neoceratodus forsteri (assembly GCA_016271365.2). NCBI lineage: Eukaryota > Metazoa > Chordata > Ceratodontiformes > Ceratodontidae > Neoceratodus > Neoceratodus forsteri. The sequence continues at coordinate 405,170,055 of CM028136.1, read as the reverse complement.
ATAGTGAGCATACAGAACCTCTTGTTCTCGATGTACAGGTTGAGCATGCTGAGGTCCAAGATGGGTCTTAGGTCGCCCATCTTTTTGGGAACTAGGAAGAAATGGAAGTAGCACCCTCTTCCTGTTTGTGCCAGAGCCATGGGCTCGATGGCTAACTTTTGCAGAACAGCCTGAATCTCATCCCCTATCAGAGACAGGTACCTTGGAAAATAATGGGAGAAGCCTGCGGGATTGTCCAGAGGCCGGTCTAGGAACTCTATGGTGTGACCTTTATCTAAAGGACCCAAGAGTCTGTGGTTAGGTCCTGTGACACTGGAAGGTGGAGGGCAAATCTTCCCCCTACTGTTTCCCCTAGAGGATCTGGAGGAGGCGGGGGTGTCCCCCATGAGTCAGGAGGCTGAGGGGAGGGAGCCAGAAGATCCCCAAGGGGGCTTCTGGGACTTGACAGGGGGAGTAGGGGTAGATACCAGCATTTGGCCTGGTATTTGGCAGGGGCCTCTTTGGTCTGGCTTCTCTGTTGCTGATGAAAAAGCTGTTTGTCTTTATAACCCCCTCAGTACATGGAGCAGACGTCGCGGATGGATTTACCGCAGTCCTGCAATTCAGTGATAATATCCTTGATGTAACCTCCGAATAATACGGATCCCCTGCAAGGAGCATCCAGGATGGAGGTCTGGACATCTTGTGTCAGGCCAGCAATCCTGAGCCACAAATGTCGCCTAATGCAGACAGCAGTGGCTGTGGTGCAAGCAAATGAGTCTACTGTGTCATAACCTGTACCTAGACTCCCAGTTTGTTCAGGGGTCCCTCAGAGGTCCATCCTTGGTCCCCTACTCTTCAGTCTTTACCTTAACTCCCTCCTGTTCTGGCAACCTCCTACTATACACAGATGATGCCGTACTTTACTCATCCAGCTCTGACCCTATTCAACTCCACCAATCTCTCCAATCCTGCTTCAGTGAAGCTGAACAGTGGTTCTCCACACAATGCCTTATACTGAACTACAATAAGACCAAGTTCATGCTCTTCTCTCACCCTCAGAACTCCAGGAAGGAGCTTTGCCCCAAGTTATAACTGTAGAAAGTCGTGGTGGGATTTACTATTACAAACTCTGGGGGGACACAATTCGGGGGGATTTAACATTACTAACCCCAGGAGGGTGACAGTTGGGAGAAGGTGTTGCAGTTGGGGGGCAGGATTTATTAGTACTAACCCTGAGATGGTGACAGTCACGGGGGCTTGATAACATCCCAATGCCCTTTTGTCCCATTCACTGTTTTTCCCGATGCTATTTTAACAGCGAGTTTTTTATGGGGCGATTATTCCCATGTTAAGTTGACCGGATACCCAGAATGGGTATGATTGCTGCATCCAATGTCTTGGCTGATTCAGTGAGTGATCACTTTATGTGTTGTGAATTTTAAATATCCTAAAATTCCACCTCATAGTACTCGGACTTGTAGTTTTGTAAATGTTGACTTTGATACACTGAATGCTCACTTATTTTCACTTGATTAATCTTATTTAGAGTCCATTCCAAATATTGATTTGACCTTTGATTTCTTTTGTAGTCAATTAATCCCAATACAGAATACATTTTTCCCATTATGTACTTTAAGACACCGGGGGGCCCCTAATAAATGGTTTTCTAGGGAAATTAAAATGTGGATAAAGCAGAGAAATCTAGCCTGGAAAGCTTATAAGAAATATCCATCTATTTCATCTTCAAATACAGTAGTTATCATTGTCTGAGAAATAAAGTTTCTGAAATGGTAAGAAATGTTGAAAGGGGATTCTATAGGGCACACTTTGAGGCAAGTTGGGCTGACCATAGGATGTTCTGGGATAATATTAACTCACTTGTATCTCTCAAGTCAAGGTGTGTTATTAAGAAATCAAAGGTTAATGGTGTTGAGTTAACTGATCCTACTGAGATTGTAAGCTCTCTCAATGTTAAAGTTTCTGATTTATCTAGTTACAAGGGGAATTCATCGCAGAATCCTATTGTTGATTTCTGTAAAGAAGTTTTTCATGCTGGGAGATCTACTTTTTATTTTAGGGAGGTTATAAGACAGGATGTACTGAAACTCCTTGGTTCTATTCCTAATAAATGTAGTGATTGTGGGGGTGGGTTGGATGCATGGTTTCTTTGACTGTCTATACCTTATATTGCTGATACTCTTTGTTCTGTTTTTAATTTGCCTTTGATATCTCAGCGGTTTCCACCAGATTGAAAACTTGCAAGGGTAGTGCCTGTTCCTAAGAAATCTCATGATGAATCTGTTGAGGACTTTAGACCTATTTCTGTATTAAATCCTTTAAGTGAAATGTTGGAGGAGATTATGGCTAATCAAATTAATAATTATGTTGAATCTTACAATGTTCTCTGTCCTCAACCACATGGATTCTGCAAGAATCATGGATTAGAGTACTACCTTGGTCAGGTTCACAGACACTGTTCTGGAAGGTTTTGAAATGGCCTTATGACTGGAGCAGTATGTGTGGACCTGGCCAAGGTATTTGACAAACAACAACTCTGCACTTCACATGTGCTTTCATAAATAAAATGTTTCAGCTGTTACAATTTACTAGATAATACATTTTTTTTCATTTTCAATGTTCCTTTCCAAGATTTACAGCATATCTTGGTAGTCAATCTAAAATGTTTGTATAGAAAACAGTTGAAAACATTTGCCTCTCCCCTTTTTAACCTCACAGTCCCTTTCTTTATGACATAATAGTGTTCACCATGACAATAGACTGTGATATCACAAACAGCAGTTATGTGGTTAGCAGGGGACAGTCAGATACATTTTGAAAGACTGAAAACAATTGCTGCATTATCTACACTATTTAGTAGAATAATAGAAGGGGGAATAGTAAAAGTAATAACAAATAACTAGAAAACAATAAAGTGAAAACATAACTGGTATAAATCTAGTGTTTGTAAGCTTTTTATTATAATACAGAGTAGCTCTTTAATTGAACAAGACTTGTTCTGTTCTAAACTCAGTGCCATTGTTTTTTCTGATGTTGCTGTTTCTTGGGTTAAGGATTATTTGACAGCGCATTCACAGTTTGTTAATACTGGTGTTGCTAAGTCAAATGTGTGATCAGTAGGATGTGGGGGTACTCCAGGGTTCCATTTTGGGCCCACTATTGTTTTCTCCCTTTGTTAACCAACTACATTTGTTAAGTAAATCTTGTGACTCAATTCTTTATGCAGATGATCTAATTATTTTTTCTCATGACAAATTTTTGTCTAGTTAACACTAAATCTTGAACAGGACTTTGTGGGTGTCTGTGATTGGTTTTCTAATAAGTCTTTGGTCTTGAATTCCAAAAAAAAACAAAGTCTCTTTTATCTGGTACTTCCCTAATGTTAAAGGAAAATCCCTGTCTATTGCTACGAGATAATGTGGGTACTGCAATTGAACAAGTGCATTGATTTAAATATCTTGGGGTTTTACTTGATCCTGGACTAACCTTTTCTTTAAAGGTTAGATCCGTTAGTCAGATGATTAATCAGAAACTAGGCATTCTTTATAAATTTAACAGATATTTCACTATGGAAACTCAAAAATCTATTGCAGTGGGCTCCCTTCTCCATCATTTTGATTATATGCCTAATCTTTATTTTAATTCAGGTTATAAGGAGCTCAATATCATGTCTGTTGCTTACAATAATATTTATTTTTTTGTCTGCCTCCATTTGAACTCACCTCTGTGATCTTTATTCTCGATTAGTTGGTTGTCTCCTAGATTTAGAACTGAATATTTCTGTGGATGCATGAATTTTAAGTCAATTGTTTCATGTACTCTTTTTCCTTTATCTGACATGGTTTCTATCAAATTTGTTCTATCTAAATTAAGATCAGCCATGGGCATGTTGCTAAAGACCATCCAATATAAGTCGGACTCTTACGCTTTTTCCATTGCAGCACCTCTACACTGGAGTGGCCTACCTGAAACATTTTGCTCTGCAGTTTCTCTTCAAAGTTTTAAATATACTTTTAAGCAGTTTTTATTGGATGAGGCTGTTTGTAATTGTACTATTTTTAATTGATGTTGTTTTGCATTGTGTATTATTTGTACTCTGTATTTTAATTCCAGGTAGGACTGAAAAAGGACCTCTGGTCAAGTGTCCCTACCCAGTTAACAAATACATAAATAAAAATAAAATAAAACATTTGCTGACACTGGTGACTAAGTTGTCTGCTGTAGTCAGGAGTTGCTTTTACCAGATCCTCATCCCTCCTGAAGACCTGCCAACACTAGTGTATGCATTTGTGATGCCTAAGTTGAACTGCTGTAATGTGCTCTACCTCAGGGATCGTGGAGGCACTCTACAATGCTCGCAGCTGGTGCAGAACACAGTGGTCAGGTTACAGACTGGCCTTCCGAGGTTTAGTCATGCGACTCCAGTCCTGCATTACCTGCACTAGCTGCCTGTGAAGTAGTGTGTTACCTTCAGGGTTGGTTTACTAACTTATCAAGCTCTACATGGGTTGGGCCCAGGCTACCTGTTATGTCCTCTGAAACCTCTCTAATCCTCACACTCCCTTTGCTCCTCCTCCTCCTCCAAGGGTCTTCTAGTCCCTAGAGCCCAGCTTAAATCCTCTGGGGATCGTATATTTGAGGTTGCTTATTCTGTACTGTGGAACACTCTGCTTAGGCTGCTAAGGGAGGCCCCATTCAGTAAAGGCCATTAAAAGGGGAATATAACCTGTTTAGGCAGGCTTTTAGGGACTAAAATTAGTCTCTGGGTAGTCTTCATGCTGCAGCTGTTTTTTTTGTTTTTGTTTTTTTTACTGCACTTTATCTGCATCGATGGACCGGCTCCCATTGGCCCAACCCCATGTCCAGTCCCATCATCCATCACCCCCAGGACTTGCTATACCTGGTGTTCAGTCCTGTATTGCCCCCCAGTGTGGGGCCTTCAGGAGGGGGCCCTTTCTCCCATTGGACGACAGATGCCATGGGTCTGTGGTGCAGGGACTGCGGTGTGAGGAGGGCAGCATCCTGCTCAGCCAGAATTTTTCTTTTTGTTTTGTTTGTTTGTTCCCTGCGAGGTGGGACATGCAATGACATCAGGGGTGTGCACGCTGATGTCTGCCTCACCTAGCATTAGCTGTTGGACCCCTGATTTTCACCATGGTTCAGGCGAGTACTGGGAGCCTCTCCCACTCTCCCCTCAGGAGGAGGAGAGCAGTCTGTGAGACGCACAATCCTTCTCCCACCAGCCTGCCCTACAAAACTCAAGCTCACATCCGAGCCCGTGTTGTCAGCATCGCAAGCAGTAGTGCTACCGCTACAATAGTCAGCCACTCCTCCTTCTCCCCCCAGCAATCCCTCCAACACCCAGGTTCGCTTCCACACCCTGGTTGTCAGTGCTGCAAGCAGCAGCTGCTGTTTTAATTGTAATGACTGTCATTGATTTTATTTGCATTATCTATTTTAAGCTGGTTTTATCTGCCTGTCTATACCTGTACAGCACCCTAAGCCTCTGGGGAAGACTGCCTTATAAATACATCTACTACAAGTACTCTCAAGTGATTCTGCATGATCCTTATCCTTTTCTAGGTGAGAATTTTAAAGCTATGCACAGTATTCCAGATGCAGCCTCACCAGGATCTATGGAATGCCAAGATCACCTCAATGCTAGTGGCATTTATTTTGGCAGATACACTGATAATGTTGGCAGATACATTCAAATATGGTTCAGTATGATTTCTGGCATGAAAACAGGAAATACATCTTCATACATCCATACGAATACAAAACTGTGAAAAAAGTACATTTGGAGGCGCTCTTAAGAGTTTTGTGATGAGTTTAGGTGGAGTTCTACAGGCACTAATGGAAAAACTTAAAAATCTCTCAGCATAGAGCTGGCCCAGTGGTGCTGAGGACTGAGGCACTGCTGAGTGCCTTATCTCACACCACACCGGTGACCCAAATTTGGGAACAAGCTTGGATCACCATGGGTCAGCAGTGGAGTGGGCTGCAGCGGCTGCCAGGTAGCTCTCATCTCTTGGATATGGGAGGCTTGCCAACTTGTCTGTTGGCTGCCACCAGGTGGAGGTCTGGTGGCAGAATCAAATGCCTCGATAGCAGACATATCTGCATCACCGGGGTGGGGCGGGAGTTTCAGGTTCTGGGTTGCATGTGTACCTCCACACACGTGCATCGTCTGTATCACCTTGGCTCGATCAGGGTAGAAAATGGAAAAAGATACTCAAGAGTTTGCCATGCACTGCATACCTCTCCGAACCTCCATCATCACCTGAGCACCTCATGCGTGATCTGGATGTGTTCATGGGGGCTGGGAAACAGCCCTCCCCTCACAGCCACAGGATGGAATCCATGGGGAAAACTGCACCAAGATAAGCCCAGGAGAGGTGGATGCGGGTCTGGGGAAGGTGGGGTCATAGCGATCAGTAACCTGAGGGGTAAAACACGTTATGGAAAAAAAAATCTCTCAGCATTGGGAAATATATAGAACCCTTTTAGACTAGTTAAACTGGAATCATTTCATTCTGTCCTATTTTTGCTATCTGGATCTCTTGGGTCTTCCATTAATTACCTTAATTACCTCACTTACTCCCAAATATTATGTTCTTGGAGAGTATAATGCCATAGAATACTGTTCCCCAATAATTAACTTGCTTGAGGTCATGCCTAGCAGAATATAATAAGTTACTCACTTCTATGGGAAGGCTAAAGCCTGTGGTTCAGTGAGGGGGAATAGCTCCTCCCACATCCCAAATAAAGGACAGCCTCCCTCGGCAGTTCCCCGCTTAGCGAGTTGTGAAACACTCCCCCTTCATAAGCGCCTGTCTCCTGTGTGGCTTGTGTGGCTGAGCCTCCTATTTTCCTGCTTTTTTTCCCCTCTCTTCTTCTGTCTGTGCTTCCTCGTCTATCCCCTCCCACTTCCTTTGTGTGCACTTGATGTCTTGTTAGTATCCCTGCCTGTTCCTTTTGCATTGTTATGTTTTCCCACTCACTTGCCTGGCCCTTCTGTTCTGCACTTTCCTTGCTGCATGTGCTTTCTTTTCAGCCCTGCCCCTGACTCCTTTTTGGGAACAGCTGCTCCATTTTCCCCTGCTCTTTCGGGGTATGACGTCATCCCCAAAGTGCCCAGTTGTGTGCCCCACTACCTCTGCTCTCACCCCTTTCCCTCAACCTCCTTCCCTACTGCTGCTTTGCCGGCTCAGTCCCACTCCCCTACTTTCCTGACTGATTTCCCTCCTGTGCTGTGCCCTGCCTGGTGGACCCCTTTCTCTCGCACTCCCCTTCCTGCAGGAAGCACTTAGTGAGAGCTACGGCAACTGCTCCGACACCTCCTACAGCAACACAGCTGACCCCACGCTGAGTACCCCGATGCACACCAGTCCGACGGACAGGACCATGATGTCCGGCACTGCACATCCCGATAGAGAACACTATGACCTACCACACAGCGATGCTGCACACCCCAAACACCCCTGTGACTAAATTGCTGACAGCACCCCCCCACCCCACCAGGCATAGTGCAGTGCTGGCTACAGACAGTTTCCAAGCGGCATGGCAGGGTGCAGCATGTGAATGCTCTGAGTGGCATGTCAGTAAGCACAGGCTGACCATAGCCAGTCACAGACCCCACACCCTGTACCAGTCATCGCTGTGGGGGATGTTACTGTGATCTGTTGGGCACTGTTGATGTGGGTGAGCTGTTTGTGTCACCGTGGGGGGAATCGGTGTGGGGGAGTCACTCTCACTGCGTGCTTCCCTTCCTGCATGGCTCTCTCCATTCTCTCCCATATTGTACCTGGTTCTGCTGGTCCTGTTTTTCTACTTCCCCTCCTGGTACCGGCTCCATCCTCTCGCCACTTCCCCGCTTACATTCACTGGCCTGAGACTGGGTGGGTTCACTGGCTTTTGCCTCCTCCTGTCTTCTGCTCTGTGGCTGTGGCTGTTAATGTATTCTGTCCACGCTTAGCTTCTTACTTTCCCAGCTCCTACTTGCCCCCTCCTTTTTCCAGTACAGGTTCACTACCCTCTCACATTTTGAATGTCCTAATCCCCAAGGCCTCCTGGCTCCCACTTGCTTTTGCACTGGCTTCTCATTTACCACTCACTATGCTGTACTGCAGGTTCCCTTTGGTGGTGTGGTGCTTTGGAGGGATTGCCTTGTCCCCTTTTCCAAGCAGCATTTTTCCCTGTAGTTTTTCTGCATTACAGGTACAAATTGTTGGCATTTTTAATTGTCTTCTGTATGCTACATACTAAGGTTGTGCACATGCCTTTTTGATGGTGCACTGCAGGTCTTGTATGTGTTCTGGTGCAGCCCCTTCCCTGTGTCAGCCTTTATGCCAGTTCTCTATTATTGCTTTTCCCAGTCTGTTTCCTACCCCCCCACCTCCCCACCACTGGTGCCTTGGGAAACACAGAAAATAATAAAAAAAAATTAATCTTTTCTATCATCCCTTCCCTCCCTCTATCCCATAGCACTACTTGTCTTCCCCATCTCTCTCCTTTTCAGGGCTTCACCTCCCTTCCCCATTGCTTTGGTTTCCGGTCCCTCCCCCATCCCTTATTCTTGCCCTCGACCCGTGCTCCCCATGTTTTCTTTTGGGCTTCTTGCTTCTCGCACTGGCACTCTGTCTCCATCTCCATGCCCCTTCTACTATACCAGTCCTGTGCCACCTCTGACCCTAGTCTGGCACCTACATTTCCTCAGTATTTATTCCACTGAGCCAACAATTGCAATCAACCTTTCCTAACAGTTTATGCCTGACACCTCTGCTGCTTATACCTTACCATTTTTTTGTCAAAGCATTTATAAACCCTGCTTAGTCTATTCTTTCTGTTACCTAGTTCTACCCATGGTACTTCTTACCCTTTCAGCGTGCCAATCACCTGCAGCACTCATGCACACTCCCTCTTCCATGCCCCTTGTAGTGTTCCCTCAGCCTTGCATCATTGGCATTCCTTCTCCTATATTTTGTATTGTTTTGCATTGGCATTATCCATTATATGTAACTACTGTATTCACTTGCTTCATGTTCCCTGCTATGACTGTAGCTTGTCCTTCACTAGGACCTTGCCAGTGCTGGAGCCACTTTTTGGTTTCCTACCTTACAATCATTCCAGTTGCTGTTTGGTCTCATGATGCTCTGGTTGTAGCTCCCCTGTTATTCCTATGGTGGGAGACTGAGGTGTCACGGTGGGGCAGCGTGGCTCCAGTTAGTAGGAGCCTGCTTTATGTAAGCTATATCATGTTGCCCTACCTCCTTGCCTACATGGCTTCAGCTACCCTTGCATAATTCATTACCCTCACAGCCTGCATGGCCTTCTGCTGTTCATTGCATTCCATTACTGTACTGCATGCTCCTCATTGGATTGACCTATCCCCGCCTTAATGGCATATAAGGTTAAGGTCCTTCTTCCATTCTGTGACTTTTTACTTACTACCATCCCCTTCGTCCTGCTTCTCTTGTTTGCCTATCTCTTTCTATGCAGCTGTCTGCTGCCTCTTCCTTGCTCAGCCCATACCAGCAGTCCAATGGCCTCATCCCTAACTCTGTCTACTGAGGCATAGCAGTCCAGGTAGGCTTCCACTGTCTACCGGGGATGGGAGCCTGTTTCCTCTACCTCCCAGTTCAACCATATATACTCCCAGCCAACTTCCTACAGTCTCCGTGCTTAACGCTGCCAGGTGTGGCATTGAGTGAAGGTTAGCGTGCCTCGACTACCAGGGACGGGAGCTTGTGTCTTCAATCTACTGTTTCAACCAAATGCATTTTATTCCTAATATTAAGTTGCCACATTCCCGTTGAGAATTGGACCACTATTCCCATTTGCCTCCAATCTCCGAACTCAGCCAACTTCATCCTATACCTCCATGGACTCTATGTACTTGTCCTCACCTCTGGCTTCCTCCTGTTGCCCTCCTCTGGACTGCTTCCATCCTGTCTATGTCCTTGCATAGATGAGGTCTCCAAAACTGCACACAGTACTCCAGATGGGGTCTCACCAACTGTCTGTAGAGAGGGATAACCACTTCCCTTTTTCTACTTGTGATGCCCCTTCTTATGCATCCCAGTATCCCCCGGCTCTCCTTACTGACTTCTCACATTGCTTACCTACCTTTAGATCATCTGATATGACTACTCCCAAGTCCCGTTCCATTTTTGTTGTTGTTAGTACCTCCCCTGCTATTGTGTACTCTTCTCCTGGGTTTTTGTTTCCCAAGTGCATTACTTTGCACTTCTTTGCATTGAATCTAAGTTGCCATATGTCTGGCCATTCCTCCAACCTTGTCAAGTCCCTTCTCATCCTTTCTACCCCCCCTTGTGTATCAACTCTGTTACAGATCTTTGTATCATCTGCAAAGAGACATACCTTTCCCTCTAGACCCTCTGCAATGTCACCTATAAAGAGGTTAAAGAGGACTGGACCCAGTGCTGAGCCCTGAGGTACTCCACTAGTGACCCCCCTTTCTTCGGAATGTGTTCCACTCACTATTACCTTCTGTGTCCTGTTGTGCAGCCAGTTTGCAACCCAGGGTACCACCCTGGGACCCACTCCCAGGCTGGCTAACTTGATTATTAATCTTTTGTGTGGGACTGTGTCAAATGCCTTGCTAAAGTCTAGGTAGGCCATATCTGCAGCCCCTCCCTGGTCTATTACTTTGGTCACCCAGTCAAAGAAATCTACTAGATTTGTTTGACATGACCTTCCTGCTGTAAATCCATGCTGCTTTGGGTCCTGTGCCCTGCTGGCCTCTAGGTACTCAACAGTTCCACAACAGTTCTACATCTGAATAAGCATGCAGTGCACCAATTGCATTCTATGCTTGCTGTCAAGTTCCCTTTGCTATATTAGTCAGACTCATTCAAAGACCCATTCTCAGGCTCCACACAGCATATAGACATTGGATCCACCAGCAAGGCAAAACCCCCATGGCCAATTAAGCTCCTGCCATGGGCTATTAAGCTGCAGCAATACCCATCTCCACCATGTCGCACCAGCTGTCCCTCCTGAATATGATCTGATGCAAACCTCATGATAGCAACAATAACTTGCATCAATCCTCATACTTATTGTACTGAACTTTCCAATTATTCCTATCGGTATCCAATTACCATTTTTTACAGCATATATCACCCTTCCTTCATTTGTCTGAAATCTTTCAATTACCCCTTCCTACCAGGTACCTAAAGCTTCTCTCCGAATCCTTGATCATCTCCATAGATGCCTACATAGTGAAACATTGCATATTGCCAAACTGTAAGCCATATAACCCTAATTCAGATGTCAAAGCCTCTACTATCCCATCGTCTAGCCTTTTCAATTCATGCATTTTTCTTAATCAATATTGAGATTGCACTATCATGAGAACCTTGCAGATATCTGAACTACTTGCCACTCTACAAAGAAACTAAGTACTGTATCTTGCCCTTACTTTCTACCAATCTGATAGATTACATTAAGGATTTCATAACCCGTCATACTTCCCAAAGTTTGGAGTCTGGCAGCTCATTTAATCAACTCATGCTCCTCATGCTCACATTAATTCTGTACCCCCCATCAAATATCAACCAATATCTCATTTGAATCCTGGATTATGTTCAACCCTTTTTCCAGCTGGGCTTAATCTATATTCGGGATCCGGACATTTCTTCAGACTGAAACTGCCTCTTCAACCTCAAGAATTAACCCTCCTGAATGCATCATTCAACAGACTTGGAAGATGGAACTTCATCACTACAAACACTACACCTTACTCAAAAAATTAGAATATGGTCCTAAGAATCTAGGATCATTTCCTCTTAGTTTGCCCTGAGGAAGGGCGGATCAGTGGCCATGGGTTCTCAGAGGTTTCCTTCACCTGGGGGGGTTTCCTCTCCTGCGTGCTATTGATCATATTCTCCATGAGTTGGAGGAGGTAATCTTTTTTTGGCCTTCTATTTCCTACTTGCTACACAGCTTACCTACCAAGGGTGTGAACAGCGAAAGGCCAAAGTTCAAAACATTACAAGTATACACAAGCACTATTCTATTCACCAAAACATTGAATGGGAGGGTTAAAGCCCATGGTTCAATGTGGGAGAATAGCTCCTCTCTCATCCCAAATAAAGGCCAGCCTCCCATGACAGTTCCCCACTTAGTGCTCTGAGAAACACCCACCATCCTCCCCTGCCTCCTCCAGCACTCTGCTCATCCTTGGTACTGGGCCCCTATTTGCTATCTGGCTTGCCTACCAAGGGTGGAAATAGAAAAAGGCCAAAGTTCAAAACATTACAAGTATACACAGGCACTACTCTAGTCACCAAAACATTGAATGGGAGGGCTAAAGCCCATGGTTCTATGTGGAGTGCAGCTGCTCCTACATCCTAAATTAAGGCCAGCCTCCCATGGCAGTTCCCTACCTAGTGCTTAGTGAAACACACACCATCTTTCCCTGCCTCCTCCTCCTCTTCCAGCACTCTGATCATCATTGGTGCTTGGCCTTCTATTCCCTACCCACTCCCCAGCTTACCTTCCAAGGGTGGGAATAGAGAAAGGCCAAAGTTCAAAACATTACAAGTATACACAAGCACTACTCTAGTCACCAAAATATTGAACTGCTATTATTCAGTTCACATCCACACTTAGGCAGTATTCCACTGACAATACTTGGTCACCAGAAATATCTTTAAGTTTGACTCCCTTTATAACCCAATCATGTGTCCTCCCTTCCCCTCCCACTGCTTTCGGCTCTTCAAGCTGGACCACTGTAATTGTAAGCAATTATTGCCAGGGGAGGTTGGACATATTGTGCGGTTGTGAACTGATTACCCGTTGTTGAACTATGATTACATATATAAAATAAATGCTAGGTATATGCAGTGTATATGGAAATAATGCAACAGAGAGGACTCAATGAGGTAATAAGTCATGAGCCTGAAGGGGTGTGGCATTATGACCCTACTAGGTCCCTGAGATGGCACTACCTCCATTGTTCTCTGTACTTACCTAGCATTTGTCTTATAGAACACATTGGCATGGCTTTGGTTCTTTGGGTGTTGTGGTCACAGTTGCTATCATTTTTAGCTTAGCATGCTGGTTGTTTTGCACACATGCTGCTATGCATGTGCATGACCATGCTACCGTCTGTGAACACATGGTGCTGTTTCTCTGTATTTGTGCTGTCCTAAAGCATACTGGGAGCATCCTCTTTTGTTGTAGCATGAATGGAAGTGGAGAGCAGCGGAGTTCCTCTACTGTCCTCTGATGATGTCATCATGCTCTGATATCACAGCCATCTTGCAGGCAGTATAGCAAAGTGGTTAAGGGCACTGAACTGCAAACCTGGAGACCTGTGTTTGAATCCCATCCCCCCCCACTTGCATATTGTGTGATCTTGATCAAGTCACATAACTTTCTTGTGCTCCCAGGTCACACCTGGAAACAAACTGTGGTTTAGTCTGCCTTTCCTGGTTAAATAATTTCCCCTTTCCCTTTAGACCGTTCAGAAGCAGAAAAGTTAAGTATTGAGCCCCTTTGTTTACACAGTTTAAATTAAACAGCGCTAGACATGCAACATTCATGTAAATATCAATGCCATTACTTTAGTAGCTCTCTGCTGCAGCACCCATTGTATTTACTTTTTTCTTATAAGCAATACACTTTGTTAGAAGTTTTTTAATGTCATATCTTTTGTTGGAATCAACTTGTTATTGTAATGTGTAATTCTTCCCAGCAACACTGTTTATTTATGCACAAACATTTGCATTACAATGTATGTTAATACGCATTATAACATGGGCAACTTAAAACATGCAATGCTATTGGTGGACTGACTGTGTGTAGCCATACATTAATCTCTGTTATACTAACAGCTAGAGCGAGTAGGTGTTAGCCGAAATCCCTACTCACATCTAGCTGTAAGGTATATGGATGGGGCAGTTGGAACTTGTTGACAGCTGGTATGTTGCTGGAATCCCGAACTCCATCCTCTGTCACCGAGTCTGTTACTGTTTTCTGGGGTAACTCTTGTGGATTGCTGCCTCTCCTGCAGTGGGTTCCAGCATGCTACCATGATCACTGTGATGATGAGGGACCATATCACCCTCCCATCCACCCAGATGGATAGTCGGCCACAGAGCAGCTGTGAGGGTCAGCCAGAGCAATGGTAAGGGCTGCAGGAATACTGGCAAGTTGCCAGAGAAGAGTGACAATAATGAGGAGAACGGCCAGCACCCGGAGCGACAGCAAGGGCACCAGCAGTACCGGTGAGTTGGTGAATAAGAGCAGTGATAATGAGGAGAGCAGCCAGAGTGACAGCAAGGGGTGCAGGACTACTGGTGAGTTGCCAGAGAAGAGCAGCGATAATGAGGAGAGTGGCAGGAATGACAGCAAGAGGTGCAGGACTACCGGCGAGTTGCCGGAGAAGAGCGGCCATCCAGATGGTTCATGGAGGAGGGAGTGGTAATAGTGCCATCACTGGGGGACTGGGTAGCGGGCAGCACTGTGGAGAGCGATGTGAGTGAGGGATCCAGGCTGCAGGAGTAATTAAGGCAGCGTGTAGCAGTACGGAAAGTGGGCAGCAGTGTGGAGAGTGATGTGAGTGAGGGATCCAGGCTGCAGGAGTAATTAAGACAGCGTGTAGCAGTACGGAAAGTGGGCAGCAGTGTGGAGAGCGACCTGAGTGAGGGCCAGGGCTACAAATGAGGTACATGTGTATTTCTTAAAAGGACTAAATAAGTGTTAGCAGTGAAAAAACTGTGATACTGAGAAAAAAGAAGAAAATTAAGGAAAGTAAGCAAAAGAATCAGTGCAGGGGCTAATTTATTCATTGGCAATGTAAGTGTAAGGATACCAAGTCAGACAGCACACTTTCCGATATTTCTAAAAAAGTAAACAAAATTCTCAAAACTTGTTCAAGCCCATGTTATAAGCATAATAACTCACTCACTTCATCTGCATGCCTCACAGCGGACCCAGGGTGTTGAATAATCCCCAGTAACTCCACACTGTGTTGTGGGTTATTGCTTATGTATACATTTCTACTAAATCTTTTTTTTTCTACTGCTGTACCACTCTAGCTCTTATGTGGTTGAAGAAAAGACACTGTCTAAATCAACTTTTTTTTGGTAATCAATCAGCTAATAAATAAATAATTTCAAGATTTCAAAGTGGACGACTTGAATGCAGGGTGCATACCACTGTTGCCCAAGGTACTGGCTAGTACATTGCTGAATCTTTTCCTTACTAGAATTCATTTTTCATAAGTGAGCAGAACGTTAAAGTACATCTACCTTGCAGCCTCCTTCAACAAAATATTTGCTGATCTGTTTTCCTGTCTACTGTATGTTGGTTTACGGACTCCTGACTCATGTTTGGCATTTTCTTGTATATTACCATCTTCTAAAAAATGTTACTAAGTGCAAAGTAGCAACTTGAATGGCAAAATGTATTATAAAGAAAGCAAAACAAGCAATATAATTGAACTTGGAAATTAAAGTTAAAAACAACAAAAATAAATTCTACAGTAATATAGGATCCTTTAAGGGGAAACAACCCACAATTGGTTCTTTAACAATAGGGGATAAAGTAGTAACTGAGAAAAAAGAAATGGCTACTGAACTTAATAATTATTTTCTAAGTGTGCATAATCCTAAAAAACAATAAGGCATACAGCAGAACGAAATGGACAATAACTGCCTAAAGTTTCATACAACCGATATAATTAATAGCATGAATAGCCTTAAAACAAATAGTTCACCAGGGCCTGATAGTATTACACCCGCTTTTCTAAAAAAGTTAATCCATCAATTGGTAGTGCCACTGACCTACTTATATAATACATCTATCCAGGAGGGAAACACATTGAAGGAATGAAGAATGGCAGCAGTTACACCTGTCTTCAAAGGGGGAAACAGAACTGAAGTAGGTAATTATAGGCCCATAAGTTTTACATCAGTAGTAGATAAAATCATGGATAAATTATTACAAAAACGCATAATTACTCATCTGCAAAACACAGGAAATATAGATCTGACCCAACATGGATTCACACCTGGAAGATCATGCTTATCAAACCTAATTAGTTTCTTGGACCGGTTAGTGCAGCCCTAGACAAAAACATACCTGTGGATGTTATTTTCCTAGACTAGTCCAAGGTGTTCGATAAAGTCTACCATACAGTGTTACTAAAACAACTCAAAAAAATGGGACTAAATAACAGCATAATTAGGTGGATAACCTCTTGGTCAGGAAACAGAATACAGTGTGTGACTATAAAAGGCCATTCATCAGACTGGGGCACAATCACAAGTGGTGTCCCACAAGGATCTGTATTGGGACCCACATTATTCAACATAATGATCTCCTCCCTTCCAAATACAAAAAGTGTATGGGTTGGCAAATATGCAGACGACTGCAAAATAGGTGGATTGATACAAAACATAGAAGACGCCAGGGCAATAAAAGAAAATTTAAATAATATAGCTAAATGGGCAAATGAAAATGAAATGTACTTCAACTTAGAAAAATGTAAGGTAATGCACATGGGGAAAAACCCAATGCATACTTACCAAATAAATAATACTACATTGAAAACTATAAAGGAAGAAAAGGATCTGGGGATAATAATAACTGATGATCTAATGTTTGATACCCACACAGTTGTAAAAATGCCATTATACAATGGGGTATGAAAATCTTGTAACCTCATTGGTCAAAACACATCACATGACTGTGATAAATCCTCCAGTATACCCACTGTAAAAGTTTCATATTACTATAAAAACAAAAAAAAAAGTTGAACATTGTATAATAGCAATATACCATGACAGAGAGTGGGTATATAGGTGGATTTATCACTTCTGGTGTGGTTAAGTCACTCAGCTGCACCTTGTGACCAAACCATACCAGGCGTGGTAAATCCACCAATATACCCACTCTGTCATGGTATATTGCTTAAAAGAATAATGGGCAGCATACTGGGAAACATCAAAAACAGGGAAGAAAGTGTTATAGTTCCACTGTACACCACGCTGGTGAGACCTCATTTGGAGTATTGTGTGCAGTACTGTGCCCCTACGACAAAAAGGATGCAAACACGACACGAAAAGATACAAAGGAAAATGACTAAAACAATAAGATTAATGAGGAATATAAGTTATGGAGACAGGCTTCAAAAATTAAATATTTTTTCTACCCAGTATAAGCGAGAAAGGGGAGATCTCTGTCTCATCTATAAAACCTTACAAGATCCATATATGAAAGAAACCTTAGATTTCAGGAATAATCTTGGAATAGCTGGAACAAGATCACATAAGCAGAAATTACTAGGAGAATCTAACAGTACTGTAAGGAGAAGTACATTTTACACACACAGAGTAATAACAAAATGGAATAAGCTACCAAGATATGTTACAGAAAGTTCTAATATGAAAACTTTTAAAGAAAACTTAGACATATATATGGAAGATAGGAAATACGTATTCCACCAGTGAGCTGGTGGCAAGTTCATTAAAGGGCTGACGCTCATTGGACTTGTACCCCAACTATGAAACTATGAGAATGTACTCACTGCCCACTGTTCTCCATGCAGTGCCACACAGTAGAAGTCTGGGTCACAAATCTGCAGACCCTGGAAGAAAAAAAAATAACATTTTGATCAGTCTGTCAATGCTCTTCATCACTGCCCAGCTCTATTTTCTCTTGTCTGCCCTGCCATGGCTAGCAGCTATATATTTGTCAGCCCAGATCCAGCATCCAAGGCATCAGCAAATAAATAAACCTTATCCTCAAAAACAATCTGGCTATGGAGAAAACATGGAGTGATCTGCTAGCCTGAAACCCACTACTGAATGCTCACTCTTCTCTCCTGGTCCTCAGGGCAAGATGAAGACCTTGGCCAGAAGCCAAGGGATGAACATGTAAAAAAAAAAAAGGCATACCCTAGGACATAGACCCTAGGACATAGGCATAGCCATCTCGGACCTCCTGGCCCCACTGAACTATAGGAAAGGGTCAGGGGTCACGTAACAAGCCAGAATTTGAAGAACCCATTACAGCCAAGGAAGTCCTTACATGCTGCACTAGTGGCACAGGAAGTATGCCCAGAAGGATGGTGGAAAATGTAGTTCCCAATACAAATGGTGAAAAAATTTAGCAAATCAGGAGGCAGGAAGCACAGGAAAACCTCCCACCTTGCTGAATGTGACCAGTGAACACTGTTGCTGGTTGTAAGAAAGCCTCGGAGGAGCTGTGTGTGCAGAGTTTCAGCTGTGGCAAGGCCCTTATTTTTTGATCACATGCCTGCCTTCCAGGACTCAGAGTGGGGTTACCTTGCTAATTTGTCTGAGTTTGATGTATTCAGAGACCAGAGTAGCATTGACAGCTTTCGGTCAGGGACATCCACATCAGTTCCTCAAGTTGGACTCCTGTAATGCTCTCTACCTAGGGTTATCTTAGAGTCTAATGCACTGCCTGCAGCTGGTCCAGAATACAGCAGCACACTTGATCTCCAAGATATTCCTTGGAGATCATATTATACCAGCACTGTGCAAACTGCACTGGTTGCCTATTCAGTGGCCCATTAGCTTCAAGATATGCTTGTTGGTATACAAGGCCTACATGGTTTGGATCCTGGCCATCTAAAAGATCTCCTGACTCCATTTACTTCTGTCCACCCTCTCTGCTTCACTGATGCTGGCTTACAGTCTGTTTCATGGTCCAGGCTAAAGCTTTCCAGGGACAGAACTTTTCTGGTAGCTGTACGGACACTGTGAAATGCTTTGCCTGTTCACATTAGATGTGCCAGTATGGTGGGAGCCTTTAAAGGGGCCCTAAAATACCATCTTTTTAAACTTGCCTACTGCCTGAGTTAATGTACCTTAATATTTAAAATCTATGTTTAAACATTATCTAGCAGCAACATGTATTGTGGTTTGGGCAGTTCTGTTTATTTGCTTATTTATTTTTTATGCGTTTATTCTTTGCCTTTGGATGGCCGGGGGGGGCAAGGAGACCCTCCCCCCACATCGGCTAAAGCCCCAGCGTACTGGGATCCAGGGTCAAAGGACTCTCACCAAGGGTTTTTTCCCCAAGTGCCCACCTAACCAAAGTGAGGCCGAGTTTGCAATGACCTCGGCACATGAAAAGACACACTCCCGCATCCAATATTTAAACAAAGGGAAGACACTGACAAAAGGGTTTTAACTTCCTGCATATGCCCCAGGCCAGTGTTCCAGGAATTTAACACATCCTTTTTCTTGTTACCATAGACCAAACAGTTTACTGGTTATTTTCCTGTGGATTTGATTATTTTACATCATTTGGTAATGGGGCAAATCCTCCCCCTGGAGGCCCACCACCGAAATTGATCTGTCCCTGTTCATGTGTGAGCCTTGGGCATAAACGAAGTCTCTCTGTCAGTGTGCTCCGAGACTCTCAGAACCCTTCCCTCAGCCACTGATTTCAGTTTCTCCAACCTCATGATTGCAGACCTTAGACCAAAACCCTCCTGGGAACACCTGCTCCTCCACAAAGGCTGCACTTATCGAGCTCTGTCCTCCCTCAGAATTAAATGGAGGAGATGCAAGAATGCTCCAAACCTCCTTAGCATACCGCTTTTGTACCTAGCATCACTCCTGATAATACTTTCTGGGGATATTGAACTGAATCCAGGCCCGCCCAGCAGTGGGGCTCCCCCCGAAACGATCTCTCAGCAAAACTAAGGGATTTCTCATCGCGCATGAACATCAGAAGTCTCTTAAATCACCTGCCTGAAGTCGAAGCATGGCTCAGTGTACACAATCCCGACATACTGTGCCTGTCGGAGACCTGGCTGAAACCTGGAACCCCTGATACCTTGTGCACCATGCCTGGCTACTCACTTATTCAGAGGGACAGACCGGAGTCAAAGAGGGGTGGAGGAGTTGTCCTCTACCACAAATCTTACCTGGATGTTAGTATCATCAATGACTCAAACTCCCAAACCACGAGTGAATCAATGCACGCGCTCCTGTCTCTTGGCTCTAAAAAACTTCACATAATCTGTATTTATAACCCTCCCTCTGGGGGAGCAAACGGGCTCCAGGAAGCACTCCAGCTCACCCTAAAACGCATCAACAAAAATGAAGCCATCATCCTTGGTGATGTCAACCTGAACTGGCTAGGTCTCTTCACAATTCCCTGGCTTCACTAGTGCAAGGCCTAAATTTTCATCAACAAATCATGGAAAACACTAGACTGTCTGGGCCACAGTCTGGTACGCTTATTGACTGGATCCTGACAAACAGACCTGAACATATGACTTGCTCTGGGATCTTGGCAGATACCATCACTGATCACTCCCCTATCTACTGCCAGTGGCGCGCAGGGCAGCCACCCCCCCCCCTCGGCAGGTCACCTTTACGAATTTTGCAAACATGGACACAGACTCCTTCCTCCGGGACATCTCAAGCATTGACTGGTCGGATATATACCGTGCGGGGAATGTAGAGGCTGCCCTGAACACATTTCTACAGCATTTTCTCCCTGTACAAAATAGCATGCTCCAAAAACCACGCGTAGAGTCAGGTGAAAACAAACTAGATGGCTACATAAAGATCTTCTAAAACAACTAAGATACAGGGACAAGCTCTGGAAAACCTACAAAAGCTCTCAATTGACTAGGGACTACGCAAACTACAGGCAAGAAAGAAATTCTTGCAGGAAGAACATAAGGCTGGCAAAAAGTGCGTACTATCAGAACCTGCTAAAGAACTCAGCCCATGACCCCCCGTAAATTTTGGGGCCACATAAAAACATTCCTGGGGACACTCAATCAGTTACACCATCTGACATGGAAACAGGTGGCTCCATTGCAATAACCCCATCACCATAGCAAACGCTTCAATAGCATGTTCTCTGTCCTTCCCTATACCACGCCTGCCACCAGCTGCCTCCACTGCTGACACTGTGCCTCTTACTGACTCTGCCACCTTCGCAAGTGACTCAAAACCTATATCACACCTCCTCTATTTCAAAGCTATTACCAGCTCTCAGGTTCTGAACCATCTGAAAAAATTATTGGAATACACCAGTCCTGGCTCTGACCAACTTGAACCTCGCCTTTTAAAACTAGCTGCGCACTTTATCTCTAAACCACTAGCAAGAATTTTCACCTTGTCCCTCACCAGCGGTGCAGTCCCAGAACTATGGAAAATGGCCAGGATCTCCCCTATCTTCAAAAAAGGGAAGAAAAAAGATATCTCTAATTACAGGCCTATTGCAATACTATCCCCACTCAGCAAAATCCTTGAAAACTGGTTGCCATACAGATCCAAGAATTCTCGAAACTACCAAGCAGCTCAATGATGCACAGCATGTTCAGAAAAAACACAGTACTGCGACGGCTCTAGCCAAAATCACTACCGACCATCCTCACTGGTATGGATCAAGGAAAGCTCACAGGGGCTGTCTTTATAGACCTAACCAAGGCATTTGACCTAGTTGACCACCCCTGCTCCTATCCTCCCTAAGGAAAATAGGCTGCTCCTCCCCTGTACTTGAATGGTTCAGGAGCTATCTGACCAACAGGTCCCAGGCTGTTAAATTCAACTCAGCCATCTCCTCCACTGTGGTAACGAACATTGGAGTGCCCCAAGGCTCCATTCTGAGTCATCTTCTATTCACTCTATTCATCAATAACCTCCCAGACGAAATACCTGCCTGTTCCTCGCCTCCTCACGAGACGACTTAGTTATCTATGCCAGCTCACCCAATGTAGAGCAAATTAACACCTCGCTAATAGAGCCTACTCCAGTGTCCAGAATTGGTTAAACTCCCACCGCCTCATTCTGAATTCCTCCAAAACCAATGCCATGCTACTCGGCACCACTCAAAAGATCCGAAGGTGTTCCACTCCTGAGCATCCTTGATTTAAATGGAAATCCTCTGCAGATAGTTGCCTCCTTCGTTACTTGGGCATCCTACTAGATCAATCGCTGACTTAAACCTTCATATCCAAGCCACTTGCAAAACGTAAACTGCAAGTTAGGGCAGCCTACAGAACTAGCTATCTTACTTCCTCTGCTAAACTTGCCATAGCCAGGGGATCCTGCTACCAACGCTTACCTACATGCCTATACTTACCTCTGCCCACAAATCTAGCTGCACAAATGGGATGTTACATACAATAACATATGCCGATATGCCTCACAATCCCCATGACTTCTTCATCACTGCCAGCTATATGAGGACCTTGGTGGTTCTCCCCTCGCCATCAGGAGCTACTTCCTGGCTTGCCTAAATGATTCTATACTGAGACAAAGTCAGCCTGCTGCACTGGCGGCTCCTTCTTCTCGCGATTCCAAACCGCTGCTCAGATCTGCTGATAAAGACCTGCTGGAAATTCCTCGCTGCCGCACCAATAAAGGAACGGGCTCCTTCCAACACGCAGCCCCTATGTTATGGAACCAGCTCCCTCTGGACCTCAGGCAAGCACCCTCGCATCCCTCTTTCAAACGTGGGCTGAGACTACACCTGGCCATTTCAGATTCATGCACCTGCTTTGATCCTACCTGATCCCTGAATCTTCCCTGCCCCTACTCCCCCCGCCCCTGCTACTGGTTTCCATACTACCCTCCTTTTGTTCTCTCTCTCCTAAATCCAACCCCTCTCCTCAAACTCACCTATCGTTATCTTAAATTATAATTATGTATAGGTTTTATGAATGTATGCACTTACTTACTACTACCTACATTACTGTTGTATCTTGTACTGTTTTTATCCTCTGCGCTACCTAGGCACTGCCCAAACTTGCCACAGGAGGATGTTGGTACTGTAAGGCCTCACCGCCTCCCTCCCCTTCACTTGTCCTCCATTACCGCAAGATGTCCATGGCCAGCGACTGCCACCGGCCCTTATGCCCAGCCTCGGAACCACAAGCCCGGCTGCACCTACCCACCTCCTACCGCTAAAGCCGTATTTCAAGCCGCCTTTACTCCCCACCCACCCTTCCATTTTCTTCTTCCCTGACAGTGGTACCATGAACCTGGCATCCCTCTAGCTTTGCTGCCGGATGTCTCTGACATCCTCTCTTACTTCCCTGGGCACCCTGCTGCTGCTCTGGCTGGCTGCTGATGGCCGACAGATTACGGCTCCTTCCACCCTTCCTCCCGTCTCTTATCCTCTGCGTCTACCTGGGCACTGCCCAAACTTGCCACAGGTGGATGTTGGTAAAATAAGGCCTCACCTCCTCTCTCCCCTTCTCTTGTCTACCATTTGCCGCAGGATGTCCAAGGCCAGAGACTGCCACTGGCCCTCATGCCCAGCCTCGGAACCACGACCCCGGCTGCACCTACACGCCTCCTACCGCCAAAGCCGTATTTCATGCCGCCCTTTCCTCCCGTCCACCTCTCCCATATTCTTCATCCCTGACTGTGGGGCCATGAACCTGGCATCCCTCTAGCCTACGGCCAGGATGTCTCTGGCATCCTCCCTTACTTCCCCTGGGTCCCCCTGCTGCTGCTCAGGCTGGCTGTTGACGGCCGCCAGGTTACGGCTCCTTCTACCTATCCTCCTGACTTTCTCGCTGCTGGGTGCTCTATATGTTTCCCATATATGGCCCATTCTCGATATGCACTGGCCAACTATTCGCCATTCCTGTTGCCTGCACCCTTCCTGTCACCCACATCATCCTGCCTGGCTGGGGTACCACAAACCCGGCAGACTCCATACGCATTCCCCTGTAAAGCCGTAAGCAGTCCTTTTGGCCCTATACCTTCCTCTACTCCTTACCTGTACCAACACACCCTGTAAACACCCTCCTGTTTTGGCTTGCTGGTCACTGCTTAGTATAGCCTAAATCATGTTAGTCTAGCTGGAACCACCTCTATATGTCTGGAATGTACTTGTATGGTTGTTGCCTCAATTGTATTGTTGCTTCCATCTGTTATGATGTATTGTACTCTCCCGGGTCGTGCCTGAAAATAGTCACCTGCTGGCTAGCGCACCTACCCGGTAAACAAAAACTAAATAAATAAATGTGCAGAGGTCCACCGATCACCACCCCGACAGGTACCCAGTGCGATCCCAAACTAGCACATCTCCTGCCAACACTAGGGGTTGGTAGGTACCAGGAAACTGTGGTCCCTGCCTCCCGGGGAAGGTGAGCAATGCTTAGGATGCTCAGCCCCCCCTCCCGGCTGACCCTCTGACATCTGCAGTCCACTCCTAAACCCCGGTTGTCGGTGCCACAGACAGAAGTGGTTCCACTCTGCTGGTGGACTGGCTTATTTATTTATTAATCTATTTATTTATTATGTAATTTGCTTTGTTTATTCATTTACTTTATTTTTTATTTTGATGTTCTTGTTTGTAAGATGCCCTGATACCCAGAGAAAGGGCTCCAGAGAAATACAGTTTCTTTGCCTTGCTAGTTCTCTCCAGCCATTGCTGCAGGGATCCATCCCTGTAGAGGACTGGTGACAAAAGCCCTGAGTAGTGTGCTTCCTATCCAGGGAGTTAAGGCAATTCCTCCTGTGAGGTGAAAGTGACAAGAGCACGTGAACTATGTGAGACCATCACGGAGTGTGGGACCCCTGATTAAAGATAAGGAGGGAACCATTCCTATCAAACATTCCAGACAGTATCCACCCAGAGAGGGAGACCACCAAGAGATCTGAAAAGGGTTCTTGGTTTCTTAACCAGAAACTGCTACTTAATTAGGTGTGAGTACCTATCAGGACCCTTCCCTGCACTGGTGGGCAAATACAATAGTCAACAAGAGTTAGTATAGTTCTGTAGACCCTGGCAGTTCTACATGACCTCAGAAAAGCCCAGAAGGCAGCTGAAAGTTAAAGATTTCTGGAACTCTTCAATTTAAACACCCAATAAGGATTTTCTCTAAAACGTTTGGACTTAATTTGTATTTGATTTTGTTTAGAGTCATCCCATCCACCAGTGCTGTACCTGATCTGCATCACAGGCCTGTGCAACTAGCCCATTCACTAGCCTACATGCACTGTCCATTGGGAGCTACCATAGGGACTGTATACTGGTGCACCAATGGGTGGGAGATATTGTCAGACTGAGGGGGAAAGCTGGCATTGCCAGGTGACAGGAATCATGCATACTGTTTCCGTGGCTGACTGCTTCAGCATATTTGTAATTGATATTTCTGTTACTTTTCCCCTAAAACTCACCATGCGTTGTCTCTAGCCCCTATTTATTTATTTGTTTGAAAACTGGTGACTGGGAAAGGCACACTGAGCCACAGCTCGTTTTCAGGTGTGACCCGGAGAAAGGGAAAAGGGGAAGCACATACAAAGCAGTGACACAGTTCACAGTTTCAATAAAGTGCAGTATACTGTAGTACATGATTTAAAATAGGAGTAAGTGTAGTACAAGCAAGCAACAAAATAGGTGTTTCAGCCACACCTATACTAAGGTAGGTGGGTGGGAAAATGTAAGCGGAGGAGTCAGGTAGGGGAAAAACAGGAGGAGAGGAATTTCAGCTGGTACCTGAGGGAAGCAGGGGAGGTACTGAAGTCGAGGAAGGATGGGGTAAATTATAGATTGAAGGGAAATTATAGGAGAAGACTGATTGCAAAGCAGAGAAGCAGAGATGAGGAATGGCAGAAGTGAAAGTATTCCTGGAGCAGAGGGAGCAGGAAGCAGGAGGGATGGAAGAGAGGAGTGAGGAGAGGTAAGAGGTAAAGAACCCAGACCAGTACTTGGATATGAATGAGTCACAGTGGTTCCAGTGACATGAGGGCAGAGGAAGAATGGATAAGGTGGTGTAGAGTGAGCACTGATGGGTACAAAAGGGGTTGCTGGTAGCAAAATGGTAGGAGTTGCAGAAGATGTCCAGTCTGGCTAGGGAGGTGGGGGGAGCAGTGCCCTAAATCAGTCCTCTGATATTGTTTAGGCTACATATATTGCTTTCTCTGCATTTATTGCATATATTTACATTTACGGTGCCTTGCAGTTAAAGAACATTGAGAAACTAAGTGTGGACTTACGTTTTGCAGTGTACTGCTCCGTGTACTTGGTGGTGATGAACAGTAGCTATTACACACTTCCTGAGTAAAGGAATACTGGCTTCACACCCCGTCAGTAAAATTCTGTTAGGTGGACATAGTGTGCTACATTCTACAGACTACAATTAACAGTTCATGACCCCAGGGCCACCTGTCCCAAAGCCCAGAGACTCCAGCCCACTCCAAGAAACATTAGGCTGTGCTACATCTTATTTATTTAGTTATACAAATCGGAATTACAATCCCTTGAGTCATAGACTCATTTCCAAAGGCTCCTCATCAATTATACAGAGACAGTCACAGGGTTACATAGTTATGTCATTACACAGTTACAGAACAAACACAATAGTAAATTAGGTGCAGCACTAGTAGTGTACAGACAGAGTTGTAATGGCAGCGGCAACTATACACAAGATAATATATTGGCCTATACAAGGTGGTAGCTAGGCAATTAGAGCAATAATATAACCAGTGCACAGGTGTGGTGAGGTATTAGCTGTCCTAGGGGGACATTGTTACAGTAGGAGGTAGACTAACTTTGGGTCCACAAGGTAGGTGGGGCCCACCAGGCATGGGAACCCGGTCAATTATGCACACCTACAGCTAAGGGTGGCAAATATGTGGTTCCTGAGTGCAATTTTGAAAGGACCAATTTTAGGGATGTTGGTGATAGCGGCAGGGAGGGAGTTGAACCAGGTCGGAGACCTGTAGCAAAAGGACCTCTGTGCGAGTGAGGTCCTGACCCTAGGGACAAGGAGGAAGGACTTGCAGACATTGTGGGTAGAGACAGCGGGTAGCAACATCTTGTGGTAGTAGCAGAAATGCAGAGGTTTGTCTGTGCTGGCGAATGCAGGGCATTTTTTAGTAGGTGTGCCCCTCATTCCCCAATTATCCAGCATGCTAGTGCTGATGCAAGAATTATGTAAAGTGCCACCAACTTGAAAGAAATGTGCCGCTGCAATCAGAGACAAGCTCATCATGCAGCGGCAGAGATGACACACCTCCTGTATGTGCCTTTCCTGGTGAAACATTTCAATAAACATGGAGGTGGCTACACAATCCCCAAACAAAGCCAACATTGTGGGTGCAATCTCTGTGTCAGCATGTCCCCCACCCCCCACACCATGTAGCACACTGAGAAACCACCCCAGTGTGCCGCCACTCACACAAAGCCGACTGTGTCAGCATGTTCCTCCCTCCCCACGCCCATTGTGTGGCACACTGGGAGCCCACCCCAGTGTGGCCAACTTCCCCCCAAAAAAATCATGGGGCACACTGGGAGCCCACCCCAGTGTGCCTAACATTTGTTTTATTTCATCTGTAAAGAAAGAAAACCATCAGCAATGTTCATTTTGTTTTCTGTACCTGAAAAACAGAAAATGGTCCCTTGTTGTCTGCCGCGCCCACCCTCCACCAACCCACACCCACCTTCTGCGCATCTCACCTCCCCCATTCCCCTCACCCCATACTTACCTCCGGAGGTCCAGCACTGCATTCTTCGGTTGAGCGGGAACACGTCTGGGCTCTTCAAAGCTGAACTGCAAAATGAGGCAATGCCGGTAAGCTGTACAATGGCATCAATGAGGGGGGTTCAACTTAAGTGGATATCTCAGCCATTTTGTTTTAAATTTTGGCTCCAGATTTTCAACGTGGGGTTCTTGGGACCCCACCTCATGAACACATGCACTGTCATCTTGTTATTAGGTCCTGAAAGGTCATTTTGTGATCACTGTGTAGGATCACCTTTTGGGACCAATTAATGAAATGACAGTGCCACTGTACATGAGGTGAGGTCCCAAAAAGCCTATGTTGCAAAATTCCAAAAAAATGACTGTGTTACAAGCATGCATTGTGCAGTTTCCATGCATGCTCATAACTTTGACAATTTTTACTGTTTTCACCCCAGATTTTCAACGTTGCCATTTTTTCACACCTCCTTATGAACAGTACAGCTGTCATTTTTCACATCCTGCCTGAAATGTATTTTTGCACATCTGGCACACAATGGCATAGTTGCTGTGGGAAATCAACTTTCGGGACAGATTAACAAAATCACAGTGCCACTGTTCATGAGCGGAGGTCCCAAAATGCTTGTGTTGAAAATCTGGTTAAAACAATCCCCAAAATAATTGCGTTATGGGTGTGCATTGCACAGTTTTTATGCATGCTCGTGACTTCAGCAATTTTTCATATTTTCACTCCAGATTTTCAACATTGTCATTTTTTTACATCTCCTCATGAACAGTAGAGCTGTCATCTTCCACATCCTGCCTGAAATGTGTTTTTGCAGCTGTGTCGCCAAATGGCGCAGTCGCTGTGCAAAATCACCTTTCAGCTAACGAACTGATAGTGCCACTGTTCATGAGATGGGGTCACAGAAAGCACATGTTGAAAATTTGGAGTGAAAATATCAACAAACGCCCGGGGCATTAGGGTTTCCAACCATAACACCCCACTCTGTACAGACTGACAGGTGTCAGGGGTGTGACTTGGGATTGTCAGCTGTAACACTCACGCCATTCCACCCCCACCCCCAACCCTACCCTGTAGCCAGTGACAGGCATTGAGGTGTGCCTTGAACTCTTTGGCCTCAATGTTCACCCCATTCTATACTGCACCCATCTCAGCATATTTCCTTATGGAATGGGTGAGCATAAGGCCTGAAGGCCCAGGCACACCGTGACACTTGTCGGTGTCTGCAGGGTAGGGTGAGGTGAAATGGCATGAGCATTATGGCCGACGACCCAAAGGACGCCCAATACCTGTCATCTCTGCAGGGTGGGGTGGGGTGGGTTGGCCAGTTCAATACTTCATTGCCATTCCTATTTTGCATCTCTCTAACTCCTACACTACCAATGCCAATGCCAGCAAGACAACATTCAGCGTTGACAAATGCTTGTTATAGCAACTGTTGCTTTTAAGTAGCAGTGCTGAACTCTCTAGCTGCTCACTACTTGGGCTCCATAGCCACCCCCCCCCATGTGATATGTTTTATTACACCTGTACTGAAAGTGCCAAAGGAGATAAAGGTACAGTATAAACACAAAAAGGGCCCTTGCTGGAAGCCAATAACATCTCTTTAAGACTTATTGTTCTCAGCAGCACAGGATTCATAGCAATCCCGACACTTGCAGTTTTGTCACAATATGTCCATCTCTGATGCTAGAGATCAAGAATGGCCAACCCCACTGTTACTGAATAAGTGCATAGTATTTGATTCATTAGGCAGAGGATATCAAGCCTTGAAAAACACATTTGGTTGCAAGCACTTCAGTGCAAATACTCTAAGGCATTACAGCACTAATGGAAAACAGGCAGACTGCCCATTAATGACTTTTATCACCATGCTGTTATTAGGACAGAAGACTCCAATTTAAGCAGGGCATTATGGGGTGTAGGTATCATGTACAATTCAGCACATGTCTGGGGCATTATATGAGGCTCAATGCTAGGACTGAGTGCCTCTAACTTCCACAGGTTTGATTATAACATGATAACCATGTATCTCTGAGGGTTTCTTTATTACTGCCCTGAAAATGTGAGCCTGGAAAGTTGTTTCTTTTTTTTTAAATCCTACTCTTTCATTGCCAATGAGATCAGAATGTAATTTACATAGACTAAACGGAACATCACTTTTTTTCCCCCAACTTTATACATCCAGTCTATGCTGCCACATTCAAATTGAAATGGGTGCCAGATAAGATATGCAGTACTTGTATTCTGTGCAGGGTGAAAAGGGACAAGGGAACTAAAAAGAGCAGAGAAGCAGAGAAAAAGCTAATCGGTGACATGTCTGAATACAAAACAATGTAATGTTATGAAAGCACAACATGAAATAGACTGTTTATTCTTGCGGATGCCAGCATTGCATTGTAATTACAGTTAATAGTTTAAGACCAAATACCCTATTTATGTTATGTAAAGGTTGCTGTCTCCAAAGCATATAAACACGAAAGAACAGCCTATGTCAAGGTATCAACTGTCAAGCAAGAATACTTGTCCATTCCTGTACAATTCATAAATCACCTGAGGACTTTTAAAACTTGTTTACCCTACTTATCCATTTTCTTATTATTCATGAGAGACTCCTGTCACATTAACAGCAGATCGATGATGGCAGTATCCTCTGTTTCTTTGCAGTAATTATTTATATATAAAGTACGTACTACTTTGTTTTGTACACAGTTCCTCCAGACTACTATCTACATTGCATTTTTCAGCTGTATTTCTTGCCAGTAGTAGAACTTACTTCCCCCATACCATCACACCTCTTTTTTTCAGAGTATTCCTTGATTTTTCTTTCTTTTAGCTACCATTTGAGGTTGGTAGCTGCCTAATTAGGTGTATTTTAAAGCTACGTTAATATTTCATGTTATTTGTTTAGTGCATGATATTCTAAATTTAAGCTGCAACACAAGAGCACATTCAAATCTTTTTAGCTACACTGCATCATGTCTTATTGTATTGTCAATTATAAACATTTTGGTTTAATTATTGTCTTCCTGGTGACTGATGATAAGAACGATTAACCTTCTGTGACTTTTAAAACTTGTTAATTTTCATCTAACAGGTCATTTGCTAAAACTTCCCTTTACAGCTTTATAGTCTGATGCATGTTAACACATCCTTGAAGACCACTCTTACAGTTGTAAGAGTGGCCTCATACACCTTTTTACATTATGAAAGTTATGAACATAATGGTAAAAGGAGTGCTCTGACTGGGCGAGAGCCTACCCTCAGTATATATTACACAGGAGCTCGATAATAAAGAACACAATTCCTTGTGTCCATCAAAATACATAATAACATAATGATGGAAGGGACTTTGGGTCTGTTTAGTCCGCCTCTTCTGCCACATGGCAGGAACTAAACAAATTTGGGTAAAGACATATATCCAAGACAAAAAGCCAGAATGCTACCCCTGCTCATGCTGTGTAACCCATAATGTCATTCTCCCTCAGGAATCTGTCTAGTCTTGCTTTACAAACCTGAACCATGTTAGCTTTCACAACCTCACTGGCTAGGCTATTCCACATGTTATCATTCCTCAGTGTGAAGTGATGCTTTATAATGTTTCTCCTTATCCTGCACACTCCCCCAGTTTTAGTGTATGTCCTCTAGTTCTGCTTGCACTCATTAGCTCAGACATCTATGTATACTCCACCCTGCCTTGCCCTTTCCAGAATACTATGATCATACCCCACCCCCGCCTTGTGAGCTTTAGTCTGAATGACTTGAGTATGTTCAATCTCTCCTCGTGTTTCTTGTTGTATAAGTCAATATTCTGCTTGGTGGCCCTATACTGACCTTAGCTTTGTGGATGTCCCTTCTGTAGTGGACAGAGTGACCATTACATGGCGGAATTCATCATGAATTTGGGATTACAACAAGTGACCACTGGCAGCACGTGTAGACAAGACTTCAGGAAAGTGAATTTCAGGAAAATGGGGAGAAATGCAGGCAGAAAACAAGGATTTCCATAAGATGAAGGGGGTGGAGGAAAAGTGGGCAGTATTAATGGAGGCTATTATAGATATCACCAAAGACAGAGTTAGGACCATAAAAAACAGGAATCTCATATTGTTAAGAGGTTTAGGGAACTTAAGCTATTAAAGACAATAAGGGGATGTTTAGGACTTACGAAAAGGAACAGAGTGAGGCAAACAGACAGAGGGTATAAACTGGATGTTAGTAAAATCTTATCAGGGAAGCAAAGGAAGAATTGAGGCTAACAAGAAAGTCACAGTGAAAACTAAATCTTGTTAGACTTAGTGAAATGAAAAAGATAAGTAATAACATAGAAAGGATAAGAAAGGATGTGATGAGTACAGGGGACAACAGGGAGGAGGCAGGTACATTGCATGAATACGCAAGCAATAACACACGATGAGGTGTGGGTTATGTGCTGATAAGAGCACACCGAGGGGCGTACTAGCCGAGTGCCTTATGACCCATGGACGTGCTCTTATCAGCACATAACCCACACCTCGGAGTGTGTTATTGCACTTATAAAATGGACTGCTAAGTATTTAATGGTAAAATAATAAAAAAAAAAAATTAGTGGAGTGAAGAGTATAAAAAAAAAACAGTTTTAACATTTGAAATAGGAAAAAAATAGTTCCCTTAATATGTGAGTTTGAATAGTGTTTCATTGACAATATAGGATTGCAAGTTCTGAGCCTCTCTCTCTCCCCCACGTTCTTTTTAGTTGTTTTATTTTTTTATTGTGTTTTTTTAGTATCCTGCCTGGTTTTAAATGTGATGGATGGTATGTTGTTTCTGAGCTTCGTTTTGTGAGGTGAATCATCGAGTGAGGCAAGGGGACCACCGCCCCCACCCCCGCGGTTGCTCGGTCTGCGTTTTGTTGATTGTTTAATTTATGCAAGCAATAATACCCAACAGGGTGGGTGGTTTTGGGCAATACTGGACCACCCAGGGCAGTAATGAGGCCCGACACCACAGGCCTGGAGGGTATTATTGCTCTTAGAAAATGGGCACTGAGAAAAAAAATGTGTTTAATAAAAAAATGTAAATTAAAAATTACTTTCAAATAAATTTTGTCATAAAATAGTTCCTCCGCCTGCATTTGAATGCTGTTTTTTTTTTCAGAAGGAAGACTTTTGTGTTAATACAGCCCCTGCCATAGTTCCTCCACCTCTACCCCCACACACAGGGCTTTTGGGAGCAGCAAGACTTAGTGTAGCATTTTATTGTTTAATATTATAGCAGTGTCAGTGGCTCAGTAGGTAGCACACTCGCCTCTGAGGCCGAGAGGGCCGTGGGTTCAGTTCCCACATCTGGCTTTTGGGAGCAGCAAGACTTAGTGTAGCGTTTTATTGTTTAATATTTGACACACCATAGACTAGGTCGGGAGACAGAGGCGCTTGGCAAAATTAGTTTAGTGAGCCAGCGAAAAAGAGAAACATGTCTATCTCCCACAGCAGCACTACTGTTTGTGACTGACACAAACCCTTCCCTGCTTTCTGTCGCTGATCACAGTAAGCTGTGGAGAGATGGCTTCCGTTACTCTACTATATATTTTTTTCTGGTGGGTAGCAGTGTATGGCAATCTGCACAGGGAAGCAGCAATTGTGCATTTAGCTGCTAAACAGCGTCACGCTGCCTTTTTGAATACAGTATTCCTTGCTGTCAGAAGCAGATCTGGCTGACGGCTTTCTTTTTCATTTTATCACTGCTTTTTTGGTGTGTGTGTGAATACGGTTTACTCGATTTGAAACCGACTCACTAAGCAGGTAGCAGTTTAAGCAGTTCAGCAGATATGTCTCTCTGGTGTTATGAGATGCTCTTGTACTGAAGCGAGATTTTAAGGCAGTACAGAGAGTCCATGATGAAGCCAAAAAGGTGAACGTTTATTTTTTTATTCAAAATACCCAAGGAGGTCAGAGCAACTGCTGGAAGCTATTATTGCGACAGGGGTGGGGTTATACTCTCTTGCTAAAAACACAAAGCGGAGAAAAAAAGTTTTTCCATACAGAACAATCAGAGTTTCAAATACCGTACATTGCTATCGTTGACCACAAGTGAGCGGGTCCAGTGCCGGCAAGTAAATTTGTTGATTACGTGAAAGAAAAAACTGTGGGTTTCAGCCTTTGTACTAGTTGTATGTGGAGACTGCCCTTGTGGGCATTTTAGTGAAGTGAGTGGTCCGGGGAGTGAGTCTGGGAGGCTTTCCCTCGCTAACGGAAAAAGAGAACACGGTAGCAGTTTTTTTTTTAACATTCTATGGGCACAATAATATTAGAAGGAAATGAGGACACAGAGACTGGGACTTATTATGTCTCAGTCTCTTGCCTCATACCTGACCAGCTGGTTGGTGGTTTTAGCAAATCAGCATTAAGAGTTCTTTCCACCCATTTTCTAATTGTTTTTATTTGTGTTATTTTTGTATTTTTTTAACTGTGCTGATGCTTGTGGAGTTATGGTCAGTGTTTATATATATTCATTTGCTGGCCATATTCATCGTGTGACCTGATCAGTGAAGGATCACTTCCGGTTTTTCGTTAATGCGGTTAGACGATGCGGTCGGTAAAAAACGTATTTCTGTGAGGATGGATGGATAAGAGAATTTTTATGTAGGTTCAGAATCGGAAGGGGTGACAGCTGTTTCTCTGTTGTATTGTTATTGGGAAGTTGTGAATTTACGGACAAGTTAACAGTCAGTTTCGGTTGGTTCTGGTGGGAAGGAAGAAAGAAAAGGTCAGAGTGAGTTACATAGAAACATAGACTTTGACGGCAGATAAGGACCACTAGACCCATCTAGTCTGCCCATTTCCCTACCTACAGGATAGGCCGCAGATCCTAGTTAACCAACAGCCTATATCTTCCTGCCCCCCACAAGAATTGCCTTATGTCTGTCCCATGCATTCTTGAATTCTCCCACAGTTTTAGACCCCACAACTTCCTCAGGAAGGCTGTTCCATGCATCCACTACCTCTCTGTGAAATAATACTTCCTCACATTGCCCCTGAACCTCCCTCCTTCTATCTTTAAATTGTGTCCCTTGTTCTTGCAAGTCTCTTTTTCTGAAAGATGCTACCTTCTTGGACTTTGTTGATTCCCTTAAGGTACTTGAAAGTTTTCTATCATCCCCCTCTCCCTTCTTTCCTCAAGGGTATACATATTAAGCTCCTTTAGTCTCTCCTCATACGGCTTCTCTTGCAGACCCTGCACCATTTTAGTTGCCCTCCTCTGGACTGCCTCTATCCTGTCTATGTCCTTGCGGAGATGGGGTCTCCAGAACTAGACACAGTATTCCAGATGGGATCTCACAAACTGTCTGTACAGAGGGATAACAACTTCCTGTTTTCTGCTGCTGATGCCTCTCCCTATACATCCCAGTATACCCCCGGCCCTCCCTACATAATAAAAAATAAAAAATTAAAAAAATTAAAGTCCGGGATTGTGTTGGATGCGGGAACAATGCAACACCAGGGAGTGGTTTGCAGGTTGGGGGGGATCTGTGCACAGTGGTTACATGTCTGGTTAGCGTGGCATGGAGCTGCAGGTCGTTTTTTTCACACAGGATGGTGTTGGGGACAGTGTTATTTTTGTGTGGTGTGGCTCAGCTTGACAGAATTAGTGCCGGTTGGCACAATACATGCTGATAAGGACACAGCTAAAACTAGGTTTTAGCCAATCAGCATTCTGGGTTTTTTAAACCCATTTTATAATTTTGTTTGATGTTCACTGTTAAGAAGGAAGGCCCTATCCTTGACAGCAGAAGACAATTCAAGGGTAATACAGGGTACAGATATGAGATGGGGAGGATTGCAAAGAAATGGGTACAAAAGGGACTGGAGAATCAAAGCACCAACTAGAAAAGAATGTGTTTATTCTTAGACAGAACAACCACTAGTATCTTCTGAAAATTTCCAAAAATAATGTTATTTGATATTTTTATAATGCTTCAAGTTACAATTTTATAGCTGTAACATTTAAACAGTTAATACTGTTCTCCTGTGTTGCTACATGTGTGTACACGCCAATATAGATATGTTAAAAATGACTGGACTTCAAAAATGCAGTAAACCATTTTATGTTTTTTTATATATGTTTTTTTTTTATTCTGTTTATCACTGTGCTGCGGGGGGGGGCACTTACCCTAACTCTGTGCCTCCACTTGTCTCACCGGCATCTTCTGGGAGCCACCCAGATCAGAGGCCTGTAGCTTACCCCCTACAGCAGGGCTCCTAGGGAGAAACTGTGATCTACTTTGAGGCCGGCCTGAGACTTACACAATCTGTGCCATTTGGCAAGGGTGGAGGCCATCATCCTGCTGCTGCCCAACAGGGTTTTCCCTTGTGTCGGTCCCTAAGGCATGGACGTGCAATGACATCAGCCCTCAGGCATGCCTGCTTCCATGTATTCCCCGCAGACATCTGCCACTGCCTTCCCCAATGCCTGTGGTCCCTGGCTTGGTGTACCTCCAGCCTCTACTGGGTATCACCTAAATGCTGGGTGCCACTGACCCTCCTCCCCAGAGGTGGAAAGCTGTCCCTGGGATGCTCATCTAACCTTCCACCGTCAGTCATCTGATGTACCACGCTTGCTCCCAAACCTGAGTTATCAGTGTGGTGAGTGGTAGTGCTACTGCTGCGCTGGTGAGTGGACATTATGTTTCATATATTGATATGAAACATTTTATGTTTTTATATTGTTATACGGTCACTGCAGTGATATATTAACAAAATGTCTACTTAGCAGACTCCAAGTTTTCATTTAAAAAAATAAAGAGCAGATTTCTACTTGTTTAAAATTCTTCCCCAGAAAAAATATGTCAATATGTTGGTTACAAACATACTAAACTGCCAGCATATATAAGCTACATGCTCTATCAAGTCTGCTCAAGTGTGCAGCTAGCCATCCCCTTACACTGCAAATGCCCTCCCTCCTCCCCGCATAATGTTGACCCTCCCCCTCACTTTGTCCCACCCCTCTTAAAACTGTCCACTGACTTACAGGAAACCAACTCTTTGGGCAGCGTGTTCCACATGGACACCACCCTTACTGTGAAAAAGTGCCTTCTCATTTCTCTCCTAAATCTTCCACCCTCCAGCCTTAGCCCATGCCCCAAGTCCCTCCCTCCCTTTCACTTAAAAATCCCCTCTCTACCAGTCTTGTTTATACCCTTCGTATATTTAAAGGTCTCTATCCAAGTGGTCCTTATCTGCCATCAAATTCTATGTTTCTATATCCTCCTATCCCTCCTATCTTCCAGGAAATACATGTTCAGTTCCTTCAGACTCTCCTCATAGTGTTTGTCTTCCATTCCCTGGACCATCCTTGTTGCTCTGCGCTGTACCCCCTCCAGTAATTTAACATTCTTCTTCAAGTATGGGCACCAGTACTGCACACAGCATTCCAGGTGTGGCCTCATCAACGACCTGTACAGTGGCAGGATCACCTCCTCTTTCCTGGAGGTGCTACCTCTAATAATACACCCTAGCATCTTATTGGCTTTAGCTGCTGCTTTCCTGCACTGTGCTGAGTGGTTCATTTGCCCTGTTATTATCACCCTAAGATCTTTCTCCTCCTCCTCTGAAGTGATTATCTGTACCCCTCACAACTGATAACATCTCCTTGGGTTCTTTGCTCTCAAGTGCATGACTTTGCACTTCTTCACATTGAACCCCAGCTGCCATGTGTCTGACCAGTCCTCAAGTTTAGCCAGATCATCCTGCAGCCCCTGTGACTCTACTGTGTCATCCACCACCACCCAAATCTTCGTGTCATCTGCAAAAAGGCTAATCTTGTTCTCAATGCCATGAGAAGTCAGCTATGAAAATGCCAAACAACACCAGGCCTAGTACCGAACCCTGCGGCACTCCACTTGTCACAGCCCTCAGAGATGAGAGTTCCCCTCCCACCACTACCCTCTTCTGCCTCCCCTGCAGCCAGTTCTTGATCCAATTCACCATCTTTGTCCCTGCTTCCTGGTATTCCACCTTGTTAATCAGTCTCCAATGTGACACCGAATTGAAGGCCTTGCTGAAATCCAGATACAGGGCATCCACCGCATGGCCCTTGTCAAGTGCCCTAGTCACCCAGTCATAATAGTCAACCAGGTTGGTCTGGCAGGATCTTCCAGAGACAAACCCATGTTGCTTATCATCCTGGAGTCAATTACCTTCCAGAAAGGTTACCAACCTCTCCTTAAGGATCATCTCCTTTAACTTTACCACAATGGATGTAAGGCTTACTGGTCTATAGTTGCCTGGCTCAACCTTAGGTCCGCTTTTGTGAAGGGGCATTATGTGAGCCATCCTCCAGTCCTGGGGTATGCAACCTATTCCCAGACAGGTAGTGAATAAGTCAGCTAATGGCTCTGCTGGGATCTCCATCAACTCCTTCAATACCTGGGGGTGTATGCCGTCTGAGCCAGGTGCCTTATCCACCTTCAGTGCCCTTAGACCTTCCAGTACCCTGCCCGCTGAGATTGTCCATCTCTCATCCCTGCCCCCCTGTGCCTACCTTTCCTAATCCCTGAGGCAGTGACCCCCTTTTCCTTAGTAAATACAGAACAGAAGTACTCATTGAGTGCTTCTGCCTGATCTGCCCCCATCTCTGCCCACCACCCATCCATTCTAATCCTTACAATTTCATCCTTGCAATTCCTTCTTTCCCTTATGTATCTGTAACCCCTAGATGGCGCTATCCCAGGGGCTACTACCCCTGCCTGATTTGCCACTAACAGGTTGAGGGGCCTGGATCCAATGGCGGGTGCCTCCACCCAGAGGTCAGGGTTTGCAATAGTTAAACTAACTTGGTCACAGCCCTCTGGGACACTGCAACCCCCTTTTCCCACTAGTGGCCCACACAATATATCAGAATTACCTTCACAGTATACACTTACCCCCAGGTCTGGTTCCGGCACTGGGACCTCCTGTGAAATGAGATACAGTGCAACAATCACAGTACAGTACTTTAACATAGACAAATACCTCAGGCAGTATAACTTTGCTGAAACAAGCAGCTCTGATTTATTTAGGGGATATAACAAGGACAGGGGAAATCAGGTTAATTAGCTTATCACTTTAATAATCTATACTATGGCTCTGCACAGGCCTATCCCTATCAGTTACTGTCCCTGGGTACCCAAGCCCTAGTGGCTAGTCCAAACTGTGGCAGCTGGTAGGGGCCCTTTCACACAGAGAAAAAGAGAATTAAACAGTCAGCAGTACAGTAATTCCATTTGGATTTAATGCGGCAATTCAACAGGGAGCGACCCTGAATTAGTACTCACGACCTCCAAATAAGATAGGGTCCTTCAGTGTCAGCAGGGCTCACTTGAGGTGCACAAACCTCTTCACACATCCATATAAAAGAAAGCACTATACCAGGCAGGCTGCATCTGTATCCCGATCGCAATTACTGCACAATACCCGGGAGAACACACAGCAGATTCAGTTCCTGACAGACCGAGTGTAATTTTCAGCAATTCCTCCAGTCTTCTACAGGGTGAGCCTGGTTTCTACTCTTCAGAGATCCTTTGATTCTTTTCACAGGACGGATTCAGTCCTAACAAGCTGCAGACCGGAACTCTGGGCCTTACACACATTTTTTGACTAAAACTGCACACTGAAAAAGCACAGGGCTCCTTCCTTCTTCACTGCCAAAGCTCAACTCAAACTCCAACCGACAAAACCGGGCACTTCCTTTGAGTTCCTCCCAGTTCTTGACTGGATTGGCTGTCACTCACAATAGACTGCTGCTGTTGGTCCAAAAAGGCGCTGAAGTCTAAACTACATCTCCCAGAGTCACTGCTCATACAATCCTCTTGTGGCTGGCTCAGATTATGAGTCCAAGTTCTGATTCGTCCAAGGCACCATTTTAGAGCTAGCTTACCCCACACTGATTGGTCCAGTTCAGCAGTTCAAAACTAGAATGGGGAACTAGCAGACACAGTTCTGACTGCAAAGAAAGCAGGTTAGACAAACTGTAATTTCATTATTACTCTAAATAATTTCTGGCAAACAGTTACATCTGTCAGATAGGTTCCCTTTGCACTCCAAGTGACTGCAAAAATGAAGTGAATTGGCAGCAGCTTGAGTGGTACTCAATCAAAGAAACACACAGTCCCCATACAAACTAATTATGTCTGCAAGCAGACAGCTCTTAAAGAGACAGTACCAGAGGCTCTAAAACACTCACTG
This sequence comes from Neoceratodus forsteri, assembly GCA_016271365.2. NCBI lineage: Eukaryota > Metazoa > Chordata > Ceratodontiformes > Ceratodontidae > Neoceratodus > Neoceratodus forsteri. The sequence continues at coordinate 405,130,376 of CM028136.1, read as the reverse complement.
ATAAATGGCTTAAGCGCCAAACACCATTCAGGCTTGGAGCATTCAAGCAAGCTCCTGGAAGTCTTTTGGGAACCCCATTTGCTGGGGGTTACACCCTTCCTGGCCTGGGAAAGCTTGACGTCCGCGTCAAGCAAGTACCCTATAAGTTTCAACTGCAACCATATACATTTGCATTAGGCTCGCATATGTAATCATCAGTCAATATATCATTTTACCAAGAACACATTTCTGAAACATTGCAGTCGTCACTCTTACACAGTATTACATACACATTGTACCATAACTCAAGTTATTACCTCTTGTACATGAAACCTGAAGAGGGGCCCTTCCTATCAGTTACCTTGGGGCTGGACGGGGCAAGGGCACCATACTTAGAGGGCAACACAAGTAACTTGAGTTAGCACTGATGCTCAGTTTGGGCAATGAGCTCGGGACACATACACTCCTTATGGACAACATTGAGAGGCAAATCCACAGGCCTCCCAAGGAATCATAACTGAGGTGCACCACAGGCTTTACAGCTCGACCAGTCTTTCTAGGGGAACTGTTACAGTCTCTGCACTCTGAGCCTCATTTTCAGCATTGTCCTCACTTGTCAGGGGGTCTCCATGGGGTAAGAGGCTAGAACTTGGGGCACTTTCAGCTCCAGGAGTTACAGTTTCTGAGTCCACAACATTTGGCTCGCATGGAGAGCTTTCAGACACTGGCAGTGGACTGTCAGGGCACTCAAAATACTCTTCTTGTTCGGGTGTATCACCAGTCTGCCCCAATCTATCATTTTCCTCCCCTGAAAGCTCAAACAGTTCAACCATGCACAATGATTCCATTTCATCTGATTTGATGCTTTGCACTTCACTTTCTGGTAGCATTGGCTCCAGGGATGAAGCTGGGGGCTTAGACAGTCCAGAAGGCCCAGCTTCATCTCCAGTATTGACTAGGGGATTGCCCCGAAACAATTGACTCAGTTCGTAAGAAGGATAGTATTCAAAGTCACTCTCACTTTCTTCTGATATGGACTGACAGTCATGCTCAACTGGGACTTGTGGAGGGGAACACTTTAACTTTGCTTCTGTAGGTGCAGACTTTCTTGATCTTTTCTTAGCGCAGCTCTAGTCACTGGTCCAGAGGGGCATCTTCTAGGGCTCAGACTCAATTAAGATTTGTCCAATGGGCAGTAAATGATTTCTATGCATTGTTTTACATCTTTGAATTATTCTCAGGCCTTACTTTGTACACTGGCAGATCATCTAGTTTGCCCACTACAATGTGAGGAGATGGTGCCATCTGTCAGCAATCTTGTGCTTGCCATGCAGTCCCAGATTTCTTAGCAATACCGATCTCCTCCCTGGAGTTCCTGTGCTTTCACCTTTTATCATACCTTTCTTTGTTGGCCAGATTTCTTTTGGCAGCCATGGTTTGAGCCAGTTGGTAGTGCATGAGTTAGCTGGGCCTTTAACTTTGCACATACTGTAAATAGTTGTCAGCTTGAACCCCATCAGAGAGACCCCAAAACATACATCTACTGGTAGTCGCTTTCTTCCAAACATCAGGCGGTAGGGGAGAATCCAGTGGCATCACTTTTGGTGCAGTTATAAGCATGTACCAGGGTGCTAATTTGTTGGCTCCATCTAGGCTTGTCCTTTGGGTGCAGGGTGCCTAGCATATCTAGCAAAGTGCGGTTGAAACGTTCAGGCTGTGGGTCCCCTGGGGTGGTAAGGAGTGGTTCTGGACTTTTGCACTCCCCACAGAGAAAGCATCTCTTTGATCAGACGACTCTCAAAGTCTCTCCCTTGATCAGAATGGATTCTTTGTGGAGCCCCATAGTGAACAAAAAAGTTTTCTACAAGTACTTTGGCCACAGTGGATGCTTTCTGGTCTTTGGTGGGAAAGCTTGGGCATATCTCGTGAAATGGTCAGTGACCACCAGCACATTACTGATATTTCTTTGATCTGACTCCAGACTCAGAAAATCAATACAGACCAGCTCCATGGGTGCACTGGTGGTGATGTTAACAAGGGGGGCAGCCCTCTGGGGCAAAGCTTTCCTCTGTAAGCAGCGACTACAAGTTCGAATGTGTTGCTCCACATCAGCCCCCATCTTAGGCCAATAGAATCTGGATCTCACCAAGTCAAGTGTTCTGTCTATACCAAGGTGCCCCATGTGGTTGTGCAAGGACCTCAGTACTGAGTCTCGAAAGGCAGTGGGCAGCACTAGTTGTTGTTTGTCTACTTGTCCCCCTCTGTCTACTGTTTCTCTGTATAACAGTTTATTGATCAGTTTCAACTTAGGACCTTCTTTGTATAACAGTGCAGTTCTCAAATCAGTGGAGCGTAATTTGGACACATCTTTTCCTGCATAGAGGGCTTCTAAAGCTGCTTTGATCATGGGATCGCGGGATTGAGCCCACGAATACTGTCATTGTCCAGCTGAGGCACTGCACCAATGTCTATTGCAGAAAAGTGGCATAAGCAGCAGGTATGCAATTCTCAGAGGCTCCCAAGCAATCCACCATGCAGTCCACTGCGTCCGTGGACATTTGTTCCTCCCTGTCAAACTTCGGCAGAGTGCGAATGTCAGGTTCTGCCAATCGGACCCAATCATTCTGGGGAACAGGCCTCCGGAGAGAGCATCAGCATCTATGTGGTTCAGACCTGCTCGGTATTCGAGAGCATAGTCATATGTAGATAATACGGAAAGCCACCTATGGCCAGTGGCATCCAACTTAGCTGAGGTCTGCACATAGGTCAAAGGATTATTGTCAGTTTTTACTAGTATTTTAGCCCCATACAAGTACTCATGGAATTGGTCAACAATAGCCCACTTCAAAGCTAGGAACTCTAACTTATGTACAGGATAGTTCTTTTCGGATGGGGTCAGGCTTCTACTGCAAAGGCCACTGGTCTCAGGCCATTCTCGTGCTCTTGGTACAACACAGCCCCCAACCCTTGCAAGCTAGCATCAGTGTGCAGGGCGTAAGGTTTTTCTTGGATCGGCATAGGCCAGCACTGGAGCATGGGTAAGTTGATATATGATCTCATGAAAAGCAGTCTCACAATCAGGAGTCCAGCGGCCCAAATACTTCACTCGGATGAAAATACACCTTTCAGTCTTGAGGACGCTGACTTTTGGTATTTTTTGTGGGTTGGGGGATACCCTTGAGTAAGGTTAAGTAAAGGGCGGATCACTCTTGAATAGTCCTTGATGAAGCGCCGATAATAACCACAGAATCCCAGGAATCTTTGAAGTTCTTTTAGATTTTTGGTCTGTGGCCAGGTGGTCAAGGCCTCAACTTTACTTGGGTCGGTCTCTATTCCCTCGGTGGATACTATGTGTCCCACATACTTTACTGATGTTTGAAAGAATTGACACTTATCAATGGACAGTTTAAGGCCAAAGTCCTCCAGTCGGTCCAATACCTTAAATAATCTGCTCTCATGTTCCTCCAGTGAGCTGCCAAACACAATAACATCATCTAGGTATACCAGGCACTCTAGTAAGTTCATGTCCCCACTGCACGCTCCATCAATCGTTGAAAAGTGGCTGGGGCACCTGAAATCCTTGAGGCATCCTCATGAATTCATAGAAGCTAAGCGGACAGATAAAGGCCGTCTTCTCACGGTCCTCTGGGGCCATTGGGATCTGTAGTACCCACCTGCGGAGATCCAGCACAGAGAACCACTTGCTCCCGCTTAGGCAGTCCAAGCATCCTGAATGCGGGCATTGTGTACTGATCAGGATAGTCCGCCGGTTTAAGGTGCGATAATCCACACACATCCTTACTGTTCCATTCTTTTCCTCACTACCACAATGGGGAAGCATAAGGGCTTCTGGATTCTTGTATTACACCAGCAGCTAACATCTCTTGCAGATGCCGTCCACATCATCTATGTCAGCAGGTGCCAGGCGGCGCAGACCTCTCACGAAATGGTCTTTCAATATGCAGCTCGGATATTGTGCTCAGCTCCTTGCACGCATCCTACATCCCATTCCTTTAAAGAAAACACCTGGTCTCTCTGGGCAAGCTTCTCACTGATCCTCACTTTCCATTCAGCTGGCAGCGGGAGTCGCGAAATCAAACAAGTCAGTGCTACTCTGTCATTCTTCCTTGAACTCTTGCTGCTGGGTAGCACTGCAGTGTCTGCACAATGCACATTAGCCAGGATGCAACCTCTGTTTACTCGAATGTCTCTTTCAGACACATTATGAACTTGGACCATTACCCTTCTGGCATAAGCATGGGCTCTAGCGGGCAAAATACTAGGCTTGACCAGCAGTCCCTCTGGCAATTTTCCATCGCCTGGTGCATCCAACATTAATATTTTATTCTTAACATCCTTTCTGATACGGACCTCTCCCTGTAAGGTACACTGGGCATTTGGCCAGGATCAGAGACTCAGGATCCTTCTTCCATACAATTCCGACCCGGTTCCTCTGGTTCTGTTTTTCAGCATCTCTGTGCCTCATAAGCCTTCTTAATTAAAGCGGAACTCTTAAAGCTCTACTAGTCTTTGACCCCTGTTTTCATAACACAACTGTGCCAGCCTTCCAACATATGAGCATTTGTTCCAATCAACAAAGGGACACCATCATACAGTCCAGTGGGGGACACACTAAGGCTAGGGTCTCTACTTGTTCGGCCACTCCAGCCACGGAGGTGGGGAAAGACAGCCAACTGGATATACCCGAATAGGGGTAGGCCTCTCACTTAACCCCCATACATGCAGTCCTTCTAATGGTTGTAAGGGTACGCCTGACAAATGCTTCTGATACCAATCCTGGAACATAATTGTCACTTGGGAGCCACTGTCTAATACAGCTCTTGTAGACACTCCATTCACCTTACAGTGGTCTCCATGGAGGACCCACTATTCTGGACCAGTCTGGAGAGGCGGTAGTGGGGGCCTGGGCAACTGACCTTGCCACAAAGGACGTGAATTAGCATTTTGGTGCCCTCACTGGGATCATGTCGTGCACCTCTTAACCACTGATTTCTTCTCCAGCCTCCTTGTAGCCTATATGCAACTTTGTCAGTGTCTTTTGGGACTGGCATTCCTTTCATGTGCCCATCTTTCCCACAATTATAGCAAAACATACTTTCTGGAGTTTGAGCTGGCCGAGGCGCCACACTGGGAGCCAGGGCGGGGTATTACTAACTGGAAACCTTGGTGCCATCTCTGTCAGCGGCGTGATAAGCATTTGAGACATCTCGTCAGTTTCTCCACTTCATGGTCAAGGAATTGAGTTTGGAGCTGTTATCAGCTGGAGATACATGGGTGGGTACCCCACCCCATAGCAGATGCAGTCGGATATAGGTCAGGGCCTGTACTTGCAGGCGTGGCCTTCATAAAGGGACTGTTTTTGAATTTCGGATCTCTCTCAACAGTTCGCCCCATTGTGGCATATCTTTTCCTTGTCAGAGCACTCATTGACTGTCAACCTCTGCCCCTGAACTTCACTTGATGGGTCACCTCAGTCACTGGGTCGTAACCACAGCTGTTGGTGCAGGTACCTCCCGAGGTCGCCTTTTCTCAACTCCGAATTTCTCTCATTAACTCATCATAGGAGGGTGGGATTCCAGTCGATTTGCCAGGCGTAACTGAAGCAACAGCAGTTCTGAGAAGGGGGCAGACTTAAGGATTCTGTCCAGTCTGGTTCGGTCCAGTTCAATCGCTGGCAAACTACCCTTTCTGAGGCATTCTTGCAACAATTTTTCCAGCCGAGAGACATACACAGACAACAACTCCCCTTGGTACTGTTGTGCATTTCTTACTCTCCACCATAGGTCCTCATCAGAATCTGGGCTCCCATACACATTCTCCAAGGCCTCAAGATAGGCCTCTGCAGTCGCTTCAGGGTTACTGGGCCTGCTTAGCACGGATGGTAGCTGGGGCAGGACCCGGAGGCTCTCACTAACCTCTTCTTTCGCCGCCTTCCGAGCATTGCCATTCTAGCACTTGGGGCAACATAGTTCTATCCAGGTCTCCCAGTCATCCTCCCTTGGGGGTGGGAGGGTGCCAGAGAAGATCCTCAACCTTCGGTAAGAGTCGTGACTAATGGCAGGTGCAGAAATAGGAGTCTGCATTGGTTCAGCCACCATTGGGCACTGGAGCAGGAGAGGGTGTTGGGGAGGAACACCCCAGGTGGCAAGAATAGTTTCTTCAAGTCCTCCACAGTTTTCCCTCTCCCAGCAACCATTCAGAGAAAATTTCTCCTCAAAAGTTTCAGATAGTGGTGGGGCTGATTCCCCGGTCTTTACTGTCCTAGTTATCACTCTCCAAGCAGTGAGGGCTCCTCTGGGGTAATGGTCTGTGGCACTTTGGAGCTATCTATGGGATCCTTAAACTCTACTAGGGCCAGGAAAGTGTGGGTGAGCAGATTAGCATGCCGACCCACCACCACAGGGTTTTGTAAACCTTCCACCTTGGAAAGTACTCCTGCACAGTGTCCGTATTGATACCCAGGGGGATGTCCAGGATAAGTATAGCATTTTGGGGTCGATCTCCTCCCAGTACACCACTCCACCAGCCGGTGCACAGCCACTTCTGTCAGGGTACCCATTTTTCTTAACAGTGGTTCGTAAATATGGCCACTAGAGGACACACAATCCCAGCGGTGAGCCTCCAAGATATAACCCCTAGATGGCGCTATCCCAGGGGCTACTACCCCTGCCTGATTTGCCACTAACAGGTTGAGGGGCCTGGATCCAATGGCGGGTGCCTCCACCCAGAGGTCAGGGTTTGCAATAGTTAAACTAACTTGGTCACAGCCCTCTGGGACACTGCAACCCCCCTTTCTTCCCACTAGTGGCCCACAAATATATCAGAATTACCTTCACAGTATACACTTACCCCAGGTCTGGTTCCGCACTGGGACCTCCTGTGAAATGAGATACAGTGCAACAATCACAGTACAGTACTTTAACATAGACAAATACCTCAGGCAGTATAACTTTGCTGAAACAAGCAGCTCTGATTTATTTAGGGGATATAACAAGGACAGGGGAAATCAGGTTAATTAGCTTATCACTTTAATAATCTACCTATGGCTCTGTGCACAGGCCTATCCCTATCAGTTACTGTCCCTGGGTACCCAAGCCCTAGTGGCTAGTCCAAACTGTGGCAGCTGGTAGGGCCCTTTCACACAGAGAAAAAGAGAATTAAACAGTCAGCAGTACAGTAATTCCATTTGGATTTAATGCGAATTCAACAGGGAGCGACCTGAATTAGTACTCACGACCTCCAAATAAGATAGGGTCCTTCAGTGTCAGCAGGGCTCACTTGAGGTGCACAAACCTCTTCACACATCCATATAAAAGAAAGCACTATACCAGGCAGGCTGCATCTGTATCCCGATCGCAATTACTGCACAATACCCGGAGAACACACAGCAGATTCAGTTCCTGACAGACCGAGTGTAATTTTCAGCAATTCCTCCAGTCTTCTACAGGGTGAACCTGGTTTCTACTCTTCAGAGATCCTTGATTCTTTTCACAGGACGGATTCAGTCCTAACAAGCTGCAGACCGGAACTCTGGGCCTTACACACATTTTTGACTAAAACTGCACACTGAAAAAGCACAGGGCTCCTTCCTTCTTCACTGCCAAAGCTCAACTCAAACTCCAACCGACAAAACCGGCACTTCCTTTGAGTTCCTCCCAGTTCTTGACTGGATTGGCTGTCACCACAATAGACTGCTGCTGTTGGTCCAAAAGGTGCTGAAGTCTAAACTACATCTCCCAGAGTCACTGCTCATACAATCCTCTTGTGGCTGGCTCAGATTATGAGTCCAAGTTCTGATTCGTCCAAGGCACCATTTTAGAGCTAGCTTACCCCACACTGATTGGTCCAGTTCAGCAGTTCAAAACTAGAATGGGGAACTAGCAGACACAGTTCTGACTGCAAAGAAAGCAGGTTAGACAAACTGTAATTTCATTATTACTCTAAATAATTTCTGGCAAACAGTTACATCTGTCAGATAGGTTCCTTTGCACTCCAAGTGACTGCAAAATGAAGTGAATTGGCAGCAGCTTGAGTGGTACTCAATCAAAGAAACACACAGTCCCCCATACAAACTAATTATGTCTGCAAGCAGACAGCTCTTAAAGAGACAGTACCAGAGGCTCTAAAAACACTCACTGATAAATGGCTTAAACGCCAAACACCATTCAGGCTTGGAGCATTCAAGCAAGCTCCTGGAAGTCTTTTGGGAACCCCCATTTGCTGGGGGGTTACATATCCAAAAAAGTTATTTTCCCCTTCCTCGATGCCTTGTGCCAGTCTAAGTTCTCTTGAAGCCTTTGCTGCCCTGACTGCTCTGGTCACCTCTCTTGCTTTCTTCTGGTACTCCTTTCTATCTTTCTCTGATTGGAACTCTTGAATCTTCTGAAGGCTGCCCTTTTCATCCTCACCTTATCCAGCACCAACTTGTTTTTTTGGACTTAGCTTTTTACTTTGTATCCTAGTACAAGAGCTTATGGCCTCTGCAAGCCCTAGCTTGATAACTTCCCATTTCTGATTAGCATCCATGAGTGGATGGATGCTGGCTAGGTGTCCTGCCACTATTTCCCCCATCCTACCAAAGTTGGCTCACATGAAGTCCAACACCCTGGTCTCTGTTCTTGCAGCCTCCCTGCCCAGGTTGAATGTGGACTCTGTTTGCTGCAGAAGCTGAGAGGAGAGCAGCTACCAGCTACCCTACAGCAAGGAGTTGATTTACTGAGTACATTGAATTGAATTCTTAATTCACGGGCCTGTAATAGTAAGTAGAAGTCAGTGTTTTGGTTATCTGTTTTTGGGGTTATCTTTACTTAGTGTAACTTTAATTTGCCAGAAAGGTAATCTAGCTGGTAGAATATTTGCAGTCATTTTTGACTAGAGCTGTTACTGAAACTCTGGGAAAGAGGTGTCTGATAAGGGGAGAAGCTGAAGATGGCTTGAGGGACTGTGGATTACAAACATGAAGTCCAACACCCTGGTCTCTGTTCTTGCAGCCTCCCTGCCCAGGTTGAATGTAGACTCTGTTTGATGCAGAAGCTGAGAAGGAGAGCAACTACCAGCTACCTTAAACTAGAGCTGTGTTTTTGCCCTGTAGTTTACAGAAGAAAGTCTTTTTTTACCTGATTGGTTTTGTAGACACCGAGTACCAAGTAACAGCTCCCCACCCCCTCTCATCTCCCCAACCACACCCAGGTGCTCTCACCTTGTAGTGGAAGCCCAGACCACACCTACTTAAAGACACAGGAACAGTTAGGCAGCACAGCACAAGCAATAGCCTAGCTGGTATATAGGCAAAATTTCAAAGGGTATAGCTAGCAACTAAGTCCACAAGGGCACATACAAGAGGAGGAGAGAGAAGCTGCAAGTCACTACAGAAGGAGAGAAGGACAGGGAGAGAAGCAGAAGGAAAAAAAGGGTTAGGAAGGGAGGAATATCAGCAAGCATAGGATGATGCAGGGAGTGGTGCAGTGCTCTGGCTGTGGTGTAGCAGTCTTCAGAAAAACATTCTGGTTACTGCAGTGCTGCCCCATTTGCAGGCACCACTCTGGGCTGAGGGTGGAGGGCACCAGTCGCTGGGCCAAGCTGTGAAGAATACTGGGGACCATCGCCTTCACCCAGAGGCCACTAGGTCCCCAGCCAATGCTACAATGGCCACTCAGTCAGATGGCAGGATGGACTACGGCGATCTCAGGAAGGTTCAAGGGAGGGGGCAGAGACACATCTCCCATCCAGTCAAGCTCATGAACCCCTACACAGTGTTGAAGGAATGGGACAGCCCTGCAAAGGAACCCAAGGCTGAGACCAGGGAAGAGGTGAAGGTCCTCCAGCAGGGAGACCCAGTGGCAGGAGGAAGAGAACCCCAAAGGAAGAAGAAGTTACTCCTGCTGGGGGACTCAGTTGTCCAGGGAATGGATTTGGGCACACATAGTAGAGAGGAAAGGGATGTAAAGTGTCTTCCAGGAAGCACAGCTTGGAAGGAAGGGGAGCACATCCAGAGGATCGCTGAAACTGTGGCAAGGAGGGGAGGGCTGGAGGTCATTATCCACTTGGGGAGAAATGAACTATCCAAGGATAAGGCAAGCTTGGAGCTGGTGTAGGAAGACTTTAACTAAACAAGGTGCATCGGGGGAGACATTTTCCAATACAGGAGGAGCACAAGAACGAGGAGGCAGGACATGAAATTGGAAGGTGGGAGGTTAAGAGGGAATGTGAGGAAGTTCTTCACAGAGAGAGTGGTGGATACATGGCATGGTCTGCCTCAGGAGGTGGTGAGAGCAAGCTCTGTGGATGGATTCAAGCATGCTTGGGACAGGCATAGGGGAACCATAGAGGCACAACAGCGGGTGGTTCAGAAGCAGTAATCCAGTACAAGGGCTTACGGGCAGATTAGATGGGCTAGGCAGTCCTTATCTGCTGACAATTTCTATGTTTTTATGTTTCTATGGTAAGTGTGACCCACACTATGTGGTGGTCACTCCCTGCCAGTGGATCCTCCACCCCCAGCTCTCTGACAAATTCCCCATTGGACAGCATGAGGTCCAGAATGTTGCCTGACCTGGTTGGCTCATTTACCATCTGTACCAAGAGGGTTCAAGGAGAGTGTGGAGGTGGAGGGGGGCACGCTCCAAAGAGTTCCATAGGGAGGTTTTTTAACTCCTTTTTAGTATACATTAGTGTTCCGATTTTGACAAACCAAGGCCACAGCTCTACTTACAAGATCCTTGTCAGTTGTGCAATGGCCTTGATTTGTCAGAATTGGAACAGCTCCCACACTCTCCTTGAACTGACATCATAGACCATGCTAGCCTGGGGAGGGGGGGTCTCTGAATAGGGAAGTGGAAGGGATCGGGCTCTTGGCTGCACAGAGCCAAAATATGACCCCTTCCCTCCTTACATATGGGAATGCTGGCCCGTTTCACAAGTTTACTGTGTGTGCTGCAGTCTGTAATTGTGTTGAAGATGCTTTGAGGAGCAGAAGCATTACGGAGGCATTTTTTGAACTTGTGCCTAATCATCCTGCAAAATCTATTGGTGTGACATGAGTGTTTCAGCTGCAAAGACAGTGTGCCTGAGTTTTGTCCATTTTTAATTTCTGTGCTGCAACCTCAGTTTGAACTGCCCTACTGCTAATTGTGTGTCACTTGGCTTTTTTGCGTATTGCCTACTGAATTCTGCTGCACCTTTGATGACTGTGCTTAATGCTCCTTGGTTGCCTGACAAACTGTTTTACTGTCCCAGCTGCTGTTAACATTCACTCGTCACTCCTCACTATGGGCTTTTGGCTCCCTTTTGCCTAGCAACTGTACACTTGATGACTCACCTCTCTAACTGCCAAGCTGCATCCCTTCCCACGATTGGTGGTGGCAACCCAGTTTGGTGGGGTTTTGGGGTTTAAATCTGCAGCCTGCTTAGACACAGTGGCATCTACAGTGGTGGCTTGTGGTGGTGAAGTGCAGTAAAGTGGAAGGGGAGTTAGTGGGAGTCCATGGGAGCCGCGGGAAGCTGGGTCAGTGATACTGTTTAATATTTATAATATTATTTATTTATTAGATCATTGGTTTACAGACATTTGAGTCAGAGACACATTTACAAAGCCACCTCATCAAGACAGCAATACATCACAGCAAACAAACAATACAGTACATACCGCTTAGATTAAAAAAGCAACCAGTGTTACAGGCATTCACTGGTGGTACATGCTTGGTAATAGGTAGATCACAGAACCTTGTCATTTATTTGTAAGGTGTTTTAGTTAAATAAGTGTTTAAAATGTCTAGTTTTATGTTTTGCCAAGTTGCACTGTTTTATTGTATAGTGGATTGTTTTAGAGAGATGTATTGGGTTCAAATGAGTCTTGTAAGGTAGTAGAAGAAAAATGGGCTCTGTCTGATTTCACTATGTCCAATCTTCTGATCAGAGTTAATTTGTCTTTAGATTGCTGCCATCTAAAAAAAACTGAAGTCAGAGTTTGTGGCTGTTTTTTAATAAACTTGACTATGCCTATTACCCAGAAAGGTTTTCAGAGGGCGGCCTCTGTGTTTAAAGCAGTGGTACTGGATAATTTGTTTCCCTGTTTCTATCTTTTTTAGCATGCCCTACTGCCCCAAGTCTGCTCCCTGACCTTATTTTTAAATTTCTGTGTGGCCTTAGTGCTAAAAACAATGTTTTTATTACCTCCTTTGTTTGTTTACATTTTCAGAAATCTCACCCCTTCTCAGTGTCATGCAGGCCATGATCTGAGCACTTGGTAGCACGACACATCTGTAAGTCCCTCCTCTTCCTCTGAGGATACGCGTTCTTGAGAAGTGGCATTCTTGTACTCAGCTGTGTTTGTAATCAGCTGTCATGACGTTGTCAAACACCAGTGATTTTTAGCCATCACAGTTAGTAACTTTGTTGTCTGTTTTTACAAGTGATCTCATAACTTTTGATTGGCACTGGGAATGTTTCTTGTTGCGAGGGGCAGTGTGAATGATCCCTTTTGATGCCAACATAAAAGTTATCATCACTGACATCTGGTCCCATGGCAATGTCAGTCTGTAATTGTGGATGGTGGAAGGGGGTCACGGTGCTGGCAATCGGCATGACAATATATGGATGGGGGGTTAAAAGTTGTAATGCTCATGCATTAAAGATTATTCCATTTGGGGGAGGTATGTCAAGATAACCGGAAAATCATAATGAACACTGTCAACATATTGGGGAGGGGGGCAGGAGTAGCCAGTGCAGATGTCCATATTTTTGCAGTGTTCAAGTTGGGGTTGTTCATCATTAGGAGCGGAAATGGTATGCATTTGAGGTTTCCTCTTCTGTGTGGCTCACTGAGGTGCAACTGCTGCAGTTACTATGAAGGGACATGTAGGCAGCACAGCACATAACTGTCAGCAAGCTGTTGTACACTAGGAACAGCTTGATTTCTTTTTCTTCACCTCCACTTCCCACCATGGCCACAACATATTGATGTTTTCAACAGTTGAAAACCTGTTCCTCTGAATTTGTTTTTTCTTTTGGAGCAATACTGGTTATCACAATGGCTACAGAGTGCTAATCTGCCCAGAGTAAGTCCTGATATTCAATATGTATATATATATATATATGTGTGTGTGTATATATATATATATATATATATATATATTATATAATATATATATATATACTGTATATATGGATACATGATGGGCAGGAGTGGGACATGAAAAATATTCTTACTCCTGCAGAGTGAGCTGTGTATTCTCACGAGTGCTGAAGGCATGAGGGAAAATACACAGCTCACGAGGCAGGAGTGAGAATATTTTCCATATCCCATGATCTGCCTATCTTGTGTGCGATTTACACCACAGGGGTGAGAGCTTTAGGAACATTATTTCTGATTCTGTGTGTTTTCTGCTCATTCTGTGTGTGCAGTCAGTGTGTGTGTGTTCTGAATGGACTGGGAGTCAGAAACACAGGTGAGTGTGTTTTGCAAAGCTAATTGAGTGAGTCAGAGGCTCAGTGAGAAAGACAAACTGCTGCAGGTAGCACTGAGAAGCAGAAGCTGCTTTGCAAAAGAATTTCCTTTCGATTTCAGGTCGTTTTGAAGCTGAGATCAGCACAGTAATGGGCTAGGAATGTTAGAAACACAATGGGTCATAGGCGAGAGTCTTTTGCAAAGCTAATGGAGTAAGTTGCAGCTTCAGTGAGAAAGTGAAACTGTTTTCTGAAGCAGTTGCCTTTAGAATGCAAAGTGCAGTGCATTTATCCTCACTCTGGTGACATCAGCAGAGTATGGATAAATGTCGATATCCTCACTGTGCTGATGTCATCAGGATTTAGCCTCACTGCAGTGGAAATAGCAGAGGATATCCTACTGATAAAGCTCTCACCCCTGTGGAATAAATATATATATATATATATTTTTATATATATCTCCAAAGGAGTCAGAGTACACTTTGGAAAATACCGTCACTTACTGGAAGGGAAGAAAAATCAAAACAATGTCATTTTCTTGGTTGAAGCTGTCAGCAGTTGCTATGGTAAGGTGGGGTCATCAGACTTCTGACAGCATACTTGCAAAGGTGGGGGGAGTGAGGGTGCATTCCAACTGGACTCTTGCATGGGCTGAAATGAAAAAGCAATAATTTGCATACAGAAGCAGCTGGCTATAACTAAAAATAACAACAGTTATCAGCCAGCTGGCAGCATGCTGGCGAGTGGAAAGGGGGAGGAATGTTTCACTGTGTGCTAGATACAGGACCCATGAATGGGAAGCACGGCAGGGCATCAGACTGGGAAGAGTATCCAATACCTTCTGAGTCCTGCCACAAAACGCTGCAGCACATACTTCTGACAGCTGGGTATAAACCTCAGAGGACTTCATACTTCATGGAGGGAGACATGATGAAACAAGCAGCAATGCCATGCAGCTTGCAGCAACACTAACATCACCTGAAAGGTAAAAAATAGAAATTAAATGCATTAACGTACCAGAAAAGCAGTGGAATAGATAGAAAGGTCCACTGCTAGGGGCAAACAGTAACACTTTCACTGACCGGCACTAATAGGGCTGATCAGGAACATGCGACTCTGGGGGCAAACGGAAGTAAACAATGGATGTGAGCTAACATGGTGGGCAAGCACGACTCAGAATAAGGAGGCAGCCATATTTCTTGTGGACCTACAGGAATGATGTACTTTTGCTAATAACTCAATAAGTACTGACTGAATGACATTCAAAATAAGAAAAATATGCATTAGAATTTCAGTTGAACTAACACAGACCAAAACTTGAAATTTCGACCGGCACGTCCGGGTTATCCAGTGCCGCTGCTTTAAGTTTGCCCTGTTAATACTATTGTTTGGTGACACTGAGACAAATCCAGGATCTGACTTTTTGAGTAACGTGACAAGTGGTTCTCAAGGAATGCCTGGTCTGAATTCTTGCTCTTTGCATAGAGCCCATGGCTTTAAAATCATTCATTTAAATATCAGAAGTTTAATCCCTAAATTTATCAATTATCAGCCCGCTATAGTAGCAATGTCAGAAATTTGGCTGAAGCCTTCAGTTCCAGATAGTTTTTGTAAAGTACCTGGTTAAAATATATGTAGGGCTGACCGAAGAGGCAAGAAAAAGGGTGGTGGGGTAGCTGTTTATTTTAGAGAGCTTTTGCAGTTGAATGTTTTAAGTTCTAGTAATGAGAATCGTTGTTTGACTTATTCATTACTTTTTCACTTGATATTAGGTGGTAGGAAACATATAATTGTTGGTTGTCTGTATAATCCTCCTCAATGGGACTTACATTGTTTAAAAGTATATCTGGACAATGTTGCTTCTTTTATCAGGTGTCACGATTTGTTTGTGGGTGATATGAATTTGAATTGGCTTCAGATTGATAGCTTGGGGTTGAAGTCTTTTTTATACTCCTTTAATTTAATAAATGAACCAACCTGATTAAATCTGCAAACTTCTAATCACTCAGTTCTGGATTAGGTTATTATTGATAGAATAGGTATGACTACAGCATCAGGCGTATTGGCGGATCCAGTGAGTGGCCATATGGCTACTTTTTGTGTCCTGAATTTTAAACATGTTGACATGCCACCTCATATTGTTCAGATTCGTAGTTTTAAAAATGTTGACCTTGATACATTAAATGTTAACTTATCTTCGCTTGACTGGTCCTATTTGGAATCTATGCCATACATTGATTTAACTTAAGATTTCTTTTGCAGTCAATTATTTCCTGTACAAGATGCTTTTTTCCCTTTACTTACTATACGATTTCGAGGTGCCTCTAATAAATGGTTCTCTAGGAAAATTAAAAAATGGATCAAGCAGAGAAATCTTGCTTGGGAAGCTTACAAAACACATCCATCTATTTCATCTTCAAATAGTTATTGTTGTCTAAGGAAAAACGTTTCTGAAATAGTAAGGAATGCAAAAAAAGGGTTTTTATAGGGCACAATTTGAGGCTAGTTGGGCTGATCCTAGGAAATTCTGGGATAACATTAATTCATTGTTGTCTCCCAAATCTAGAACTGTTATTGAGAAATTGAAAGTTAATGACGTCGAGGTGACTGATCCTACTGAGATTGCTAATCTTTTTTAATGCTAAATTTTCTGACCTATCAGAATACAGGATGAACTCATATAGAATCATAGAATCACAGAAATCTGATGGCAGAAAAGGACCCCTCTGGCCCATCGGATCTGCCCCTTACCCCCCCACACACCCTTCACCTTTGTCAAAGGAACTCCCCTTCCCCCCACTGGTCAACCCCTTATGTCTGTTCCATGCTCTCTTGAATCCTTCCACCATTTCAGTCCCCACCACCTCCTCAAGTAGTTTGTTCCAGGCCTCCACCACCCTCTCTGTGAAGTAACGCCCCCCTCACATTGCCTCTGACTTTTCCTCCTTCTAATCTTAGACTATGACCTCTAGTTTTTGCCCCCACTTTCCTTGTAAATAAGCTCCCCTCCCTCACCCTATATTATCCCCTTCATGTACTTGAATGTTTCTATCATGTCCCCGCTATCTCTTTTCTAGTCTCCAATGGGTACAGATCCAATTCCCTCCACCTCTCCTCATATGGCTTTCCATGCATACCATGCACTATCTTGGTTGCCTTTCTCTGAACCCTCTCAATCCCATCTATGTCCTTGCATAGGTGTGATTTCCAGAACTGGGTCCCGTACTCCAGGTAAGGCCTCACCATGGTTTTATAAATAGGCATCAGTACCTCCCTCCTTCTACTAGTTGTGCCCCTCCCTCAACATGCCAGCATTCTATTTGCCTTGCTCACTGCTTTGCTGCATTGGTTACCTATCTTAAGGTTGTTTAATATTATAATGCCCAGATCCCTTTCCTGCTCAGTTGGCTTAATTACCCCCCTCAGTGCGTAAGCAGCTTGTGGGTTTTTAAACCCCATGTTGCTCATCGCAGATGCCTATTATTGATCCTTGTCAGGATTTTTTTTTCAGCTGAGAAACCTATGTTCTATTTTAAGGACAAAAGACAGGATGCATTTAACCCCCTATTTACTATTCCTAATAAATTCAGTGATTGTGGGGATGGGTTGGATGGATGGTTTCTCAGGATGTCTGTTCCTTATACTGCTGATCCTCTTTGTTACAATTTTAACTTGTTGTTAATATCTTGTCAATTTCCATTTGATTGTAAGCATGCAAGGGTAGTATCAATTCCCAATAAATCTCATGCTGTATCTGTTGAATACTTTAGACCTATTTCAATGTTAAGTTCTTTAAGTAAAATATTGGAGAAGATTGTAGCAAATCAGATTAATGTTTATCTGGAAACTTATAATTTTCTTTGTCCCCAACAGCATGGATTTCGCAGGAATCATGGAACAGTGTCGTCAAGCTACAGGTCAGAAAGCATAGGAAAACCAGGAGCAGTTTCAAAATTCACAAATAGCATTTTTATTTTTCTCAATAACAGCAGAATAAAAGATAAAAATTATCCAGTATGACTATTTACAAAGGCAGTACAGAGAAAACTAAGTCCTTCTTCTGAGAGTATCTCTTAATTCCAAGTTTCAGTCTCTCAGTCTCTAACTCTCCTTGTCTCTCAAGCAAAAGCATTACTGCTCTGTTTATAAGTCCTTGTCAGGGAACTCGTTAAGAGAGCTTGCTTCTCACAGGATGTTCTTGTAAGTTTACAGAATGTTCTTGTCAGTTTCGATGCAGGTGCAGCAAAAAGATCATAGTGACCCAGAACTGACCTCTTGTTTACAGCACTGCAAAGGGCTTTAAAGCGGCATCTCAGGTTAACCCCTTGAGTTCCAAATATTATTTTGCAATCATTTCAACAGTATAACTACAGTATATACAGATGTAAACAAAGGGATCCCAGTTTCACATACAGATTTCCTCAGAGATTCACATATCTTTTTATAACTGCAGATATGCAAGGGGGAAGAAATGACAGAAATAGCAAGGGAAGGCAAAGAGATAGAGAGAGGCAGAGAACTGCAAAACTGTCGGAGTGATCAGTTCCTAGGTCTGACAAAAAAATTTGTTGCACAACCAGACAGAGAGGAGACAGAAAAGGGGAGGATAGAACAGACCCTTGTGTTTAAATTCTTTCTACATAACAAATGGGGCAGGGCGTTATTCAGCCCTGTCACACTCCCCTTCTTTAAGAGGGAACCTGTTTTACAAAAACTGGTTTCCAAAACTTTCTTTTAGTTATCTTCTAGCATTAGCTTATAACCTTTACATTTCAGTGCATATGCAGCATAGCAAACAGAGAAGTTTCAACTCACATTTTTTCAACCTTTGGAATTCTCAATTCCTGATCCATATCTTGACAGAAAATCAGCATTGACATTCTCTTTCCCAGATTTGTGCATCACTTTAAATTTAAATGGCTGTAGTGCCAGGTACCACCAAGTGATTCTGGAATTTTTATCCTTCATTTGGTTTATTTATTTATTTAGTTAAACATCAGTTTAGAAACCTTTGAGCCAGAGGCTCATTTACAAAGGTACCTCGTCACAAAGAGGACATCAGAACAGTAGTACAAGGGACACAGTACTTACAAACAAAAAGTTACAGTTCAATTACAATTTTGTTACAATAGAATACAATCTCCAACGAAGCAAAAGATAACAAAAGGTGCAAAACTTATGGTCGGGGGAGAGCTGGTGGGAGTAGAAGGGAGGGAGATAGGGGAGGAGGAATTAGTAGGGAAAGGAAGGGAGGGGGAGACACTCAGTGAGCATTGTCAAACAGAGTATATATTTTTTTTTTTACACTAGGCTAGTTGGTTAAGCCAACAGAGAGGATTGTAATCTGTTACAAGTACAGCATCAACTCCAAGTAAGTAAAACTTAAGGGACTGCATGGCCCACTTTGCTGCAAGGCATTCCTTTTCAATGGTGGAGTACCTTTTCTATCTGCCATGCAATTTCCTACTAATGTATAGAATAGGATGTTCTTTCCCATCTATATTTTGGCTCAGAACTGCACCTAGGCCTACCTCTGATGCATCAGTCTGTAACAGAAATTGTTTCTCAAAGTCTGGGCTTCTTAAAACAGGGGCTGAACATAATGCAGCCTTAATGTCCTGAAACGTCTCATCACACTCTGGGGTCCATTTCACATTATTCGGGAATCATTTCTTTGTGAGTTCAGTGAGGGGAGTAACTAACTCAGCAAAGCTGGGAACAAATTAAGCAATAATGCATGACAGGGTGTGGGTTGTGCTGGGATAACCTCATGCCTGGGGTGGTTGGGCACAAGGCCACAGGCTGGGTGCATCCAATGCCCCAGAAGTGATGTTATCCCAGCACAACCCACACCCTGGAGTGCATTACTGCTATTATACAATGGCTCGTTTGTAAAACAAACAAAAAAAAAGATGACAAAGTACATTTAAAATAATTTTTTGTCATTTTTTAAATGCGTAGGTGTACTTTATAAAAACATAGTGTGGAGTTATTGTTTCAGCCAGTAGGTGGAGCTGCTGTTTTTTTGCTGTGGCTTTGGTCTTTCTGCAGCAACCTTTGTTACTGCAGACAGACTTTGTTAATATGCCTGGGTGTTTATATGTGTGTTTTCTGCTGGTTTTCCTTTCTGTTTCCCTATGTGTTTGTTGCTTTGACTGGCTGTTTAAGGTGCTGCTGGGGAATTCAAGATTGGCACCCCTGCCTCGTCCACTGTTACAGATGACCCCCCACTGTGTGAGGATGGAGGTAGGGAGGTAGACAGGTGGTTCTGAGTATGTTTGTGAGGTATTTGATTCATATGTTTTACTTCAAGAGACAGAGTGAGCAAGTGTTATAAAATAAGCCATGCAGTGACTGTTGCATGCGTTGCTCGCTCACCCTCTCACTCGCTCCCGAGCTACTCTCTGAGCCAATCACGATGTCGGCTTGAAAGTAGCAGGGGGAGGGCTTTATCTTAGGTAACTTGTAGAGGGGATGCAGACAGTTAACGAGGATGTCAGCTTTTCAGAGACAAAAATAAATTGACATGCCAGCTTTTTTTGCCACGAAGCAAGGTAAGTCAGTGAACCATGTGACTGACAGTTATGGTTGCCACAGTTCACTGAAGCCGCTCCGCTCCATTAGGTGAAGAAAAAATCTACTATGAATATTAACTTTTTTTGTATGCAAACTGTGCCTTAACCTTTACTTTGTTGAGGGAATTAGTGTTTGGGAGGTGGTGTGAATCTGCCACCATTTGGATCACTGAGTTGGGTTGTCGAGCGAGAAGCACTGAAGTGCCTTTGGTCGGGAAAGCAGAGAAAAAAACTTTTGAGGCTTGCATTTTCTACAGTTTTGTGAAGCAGCACAGTGATTATTTTTTTGGTCCTGTGGTCATCTTCGTGCCTGACCTTCATACAGTGAGGTTGTACTGACTTAACCTCACTGATGAAGGAGGGCACTGACCAATCAGATTGCAGCATTCTTTCTTGCCATTGTGTAATCTCCAATAATAACCAGCCAGCCCTAAAAATGACCTGTCATGTTTCTTGGTTTTGGGGACAGGGCTGTTAACTACAGCTTCTATCTTGGAAACCACTGGCTTGACTTCTCCATTTCCCAAAACATAGCCCAAATATCTGGATTTCTGCATGCCCAATGCACGTTTGGTAGGATTAATTGTCAGACCTGCCTTTTTGATCGACTGGATAATTACTCATAGGTGTTCCAGGTGTTTTTTCCAGTCTGGACTGTACACCACGATATCATCCAGGTACGCAGCACAATAACCAGTGTGAGGGGATAAAATTACATCCATGTACCGCTGAACTGTAGCAGGTGCACCATGTAAACCAAACGGCATGGTGGTGAACTGATAGAATCCTATCAGAATGGCAGATGCAATTTTCTGTCTGGATTCTTTAGCTAGGGGGATTTGCCAGTAACCCTTGGTGAGATTGAGGGTACTGATATACCTGGCACTTCCCAGTCTGTCCACCAAGTCATCTATTCTGGGCATAGGATAACTGTCAAATTCTGACACTTGATTAAAAGTTTCCTAAAATCAAGGCAGATTCTTACACCCCCTTCTTTTTTGTTTACAATCACCACTGCTGATGACCCAGCACTTCTCAACTCTTCTATGACACCTAATTCTTTCATTTTTTGTATTTCTGCTCTTAACCGCTCTGGTAATCTGTATGTCTTTTGTCTAATAGGGTGAGCATTCCTTGTCACTATTATGTGCTCGACCCCTTTTGCTCGACCTGGTACTGTGGTAAAAGTACTGTTAAATGTCTTTAGCAAGTTACGACGAATTTCTGCGGTTTGTTTGGAGGTTAAGGAAACATTCACATTTACAGCATTAGCAGTTACAGTTTGTTCCAGTCTATCATGAGGTACATCAATATATTCTTCATCAGTTTCTGGCAAAACCAGCAAAACAGCATTTGGTGTTTTTTCAACCCATTTCTTGAGGAGGTTAGCATGGTATGTCTTAGTAGGATTTTTCCTATCAGGAGTCTCAATCTCATAGCTAACTGTGCCAGTACATCTAAGAACCTTATAAGGCCCTTGCTACTTCATTAGCAGTTTATTTTCTGTAGCGGGTAACAGTAGCAAGACCTTTTCACCTGGCTCAAAACCTTTTTCTTTTGCCCCATGGTCATAATATGCCTTCTGCTGGTTTTAGGCCTTTTCCTGATTACTATGGGCAATTTCAAAATATTTTGCCAGCTTCTTTATCAGGGCACACATGTAAGATATAATAGATTTTTTCTGAGGGTATGCCCTCTGTACAGCGACACTATTACAGCGAACACGTAGATGCTGACAACATTGGCAGTTCACTGTAATAATCCGCCCAAGACCCAGGCATTCTTTCCCCCTGTCCTGCACCCCCTCCGTGAATCAACTCTGACTCGGAGTTGATAATCCATAAGTTCAAGGGGTGCGGGGTGCAGGTACCCCTACATGGGGGGTTCAGGGGCAAAACCCCCAATTGAAAAGGAACCGGGTCTCCTGTCAGATATATGTCAACCACAACTTGTGGTCAGCATAAATCCATCGCTGTGATGTCAGTTGATAAAATATTTGTTGAACTGTCATTGTAGATCTGTTTCTGGGTGGGTTTATCTTCCCTTGTTTCTTTTATTATATCTAGTGGCCCTCTAGGTTGTCTACCATACAGCATTTCAAATGGTGAAAACCTTGTTGAGGCTTGTGGCACCTCTCTGCAAGCAAAAAGCAGGAAAGGTAAGTATTGGTCCCAGTCTTTCCCTTCCCCCTTTTACAAACCTTTTTAACATGCATTTTAGGGTTTGATTAAAATGCTTAACAAGACCGTCTGTCTGAGGGTGTTAGGGGGAGGTTTTTATGGCAGTGATACCTAGTAGTCAGTATAGCTCCTTCAGTAATGCATTTCCAAAATTACTACCCTGATTAGTAATAATTTTTTAAGGTATGTCCACCCTGCTGAAAATCTTGATAAGCTCTGCTACCACGTTTGGGCTGTGACAGAACGTATTGGAACTGCCTCTGGGTATTGAGTAGCACAGTCACATACTACAAAAATGAATCAATAACCCTGTTTACTTTTGTCTAAGGGGCCAACCACATCCATTGCAAATCTCTCAAAAGACACATCTATCAAGGGTAGGGGCACCAGGGACATCTTGTTTTTTTTTAGTCACTGGGGCTACTTTCTGACACTCAGTACAAGAACTGCAATAGGTAGCAACATCTTCATAAATTCCAGGCCAATAAACTCTATCCAGCAATCTGGCAAGGGTGCGATCCCTCCCCTAGTGACCAGCCATAGTACTATCATGTGCTATCTGTAACAACTCAGATCTATACTTTTGTGGTATAACCAATTGTTCTATCTGGTCCTGTGTCTGAGGTTTAACTCAAACTCTGTAAAGTAGCCCATTAAATTTTTTAAACATAGGTTCACCCTGTTTTAGTTTCAACCCAACTGCTTAAAATAACCCTGGAGAGAAACATTGTTAGCTTGTCCTGAAAGAAAATCACAATCAGTGATCAGTTTAGTTTCAGCATTTTCATATGTTAACCCCTTATGTCCATCAGTCTTTTGTTGCCACTGTTTCTTCAGGCATCGTTTTTCTTTACTGGACTTCCAGATCTTGGAGCTGTGCACAAACAAGTCTGAATCAAAATCAGCGAAAGGAAAAGTCTCCCCACCATCTGAGATTTTCTTTGCCTGTGCTCTTGTTACCACTGCTGCTGAAAATGCAGGGTTCAGTTCCTTTGATTTCAGCTCAGTAAATCATGGACAGTCATTTCCAATAAGCAGGGGCACAGGTAACTTGGATACTACCCCCACTTTCATTTGGTGAGACACCCTGTTAATATTCAGGGTCACTTGTGTGGTAGAATAATATTGTGTGTTCCCGTTGATGCAAATGGCACCAGTACCTGATCTTTTTACATAGTATTTTCCCAGCACTTCAACATGCACTAGGGTCTGCCTGCTTCCCGAATCAATGAGTCCCTTTAAGTCTTATCTCCCACCTTCACATCTGTTATATACTTGCCCCAATCTGCTAAGGACAAATCTGCTCTAGAGTCTCTCTTACTACTACGGCAGTTTCTTGCAATATGACCTGGCTTATTACAGTTATATACGAACATACGAAGAAGCCAGCAGACGAAGGCCATTTGATCAGTCAAATCTGTTCGTATTGCAGGATCCACAGCTTGAGCTACTGTCCCTGCCCTCCCTCCCTCCCCATCCCTCCCTCCCCACCTCCCATCCTCCCCACCCATGATCCTTACCTTTCCCCTGTGCTTATCCCAGCCTCTCTTAAAGCTGCCCACTGTCTTCAATGAGATGACCTCTTCTGGCAGCGCATTCCAAGTGTCCACCACCCTCTCTGTGAAGAAGTGCTTCCTGACCTCCTTCCTAAACCTCTCACCCTGCAGCTTAAGACTGTGCCCCTTCATGTTATGGTCGCCACTCAGCTTAAAGGGACTCTGCTTATCAACCTTATTTATCCCTTTCAAGTACTTGAAGGTCCCAATCATGTTCCCTCTCTCTCTCCTGTCTTTCCAGGGAGTACATGTTCAGTGCCCTTAACCTCTCCTCATATGCCTTACCCTGCTGACCCACTGTCATTTTTGTAGTCTTACTCTGGACCTTCTCCAGTAGGTTAATGTCCTTTTTGAGGTGTGGGCACCAGTACTGAACACCATACTCTAGATGCGGCCTTACCAGTGACCTGTGCAAGGGCAGTATAACCTCCTCTCTCCAACTACTGTGTGGTGTGCTTCAGGTCATTAGTGATCACCACTCCCAGGTCCTTCTCCTCCTTTGATACAGATACTCGGTCTCCACCCAGGTAGTACTCTGTCCTGGGATTCTAGGCTCCAATATGCATAACTTTACATTTCTTGTTATCGAAGCCAAGCTGCCAGATCCTGGACCACCTTCCCAGCTTTTCCAGATCTTTCTGTAGGTCCTGATTTCCTTCAGCTGTGTCCACTCTCCCACATAGCTTGGTGTCATCCACGAATAGGCAAATTTTGCCCTTAATGCCATCCCCAATGTCACTGATAAAGACATTGAACAGCACTGGCCCTAGCACCAAGCCCTGTGGGGCCCCACTGGTTACCTCTCTGGTACCAGATAACTCTCTCCTCACAACCACCCTCTGTGTTCTGTTCCACAGCCAGTTTTCCACCCATCTGGCCATCTTTTCCCCAACCCTGAAATCCATTAACTTCCTGATCAACCCTGTGTGGGGCATAGAGTCAAAGGCCTTGCTGAAATCAAGATAGAGGATGTCTACCGCTTAACCCTTGTCTACTGTCTTAGTGATACAGTCAAAGAAGTCAATCAGATTCGCTTGATACGATCTCCCCCGCATAAACCCATGCTGCCTCACATCCTGGAGACCATGCTTCTCTAGATATTCCACCAGCCTTTCCTTTAGTATGGTCTCCATGAGCTTGCCCACAATGGAGGCCAGACTGACTGGTCTGTAAATCCCTGGGTCATCCTTGAGAATGCTTTTGTGGAGTGGCACTACATGTGCTGTTCTCCAGGCCTGCTGTACCATGCCTGACTCTAGTGAACTATTAAATAGGTCTGCCAGTGGCCCTGCCAGTTTCTCAGCCAGTTCCTTTAGTACCCTTAGATGTACTCTGTCTGGGCCTGGTGATTTGTCCACCTTCAATGCCCGCAGCCCGTCCCTCACTCTATCCTCCTCTATCACTACATCTGTGTTCCCTTCCCCCACTGCTCCTCTTTTCCCTCCTGAAAACACTGGTCCATCCTTCTCCCTGGAGAAGACTGAACAGAAGTATTCATTTAGTATCTCTGCTTCTCCCCCATTATCCTCCACCCACGCCACCCCTTTTTAAGCCTAACAATCCCTTCCTTCTTTACCTTTTTCTCATTTATATAGTGAAAGAAAACCTTCCCCCCCTTCTTAATTCCTTCAGCTATTGGTAGCTCCTTCTGTGCCTTTGCTCGCCGAACTTCTTACTTGCCTTACTAGCCAACCTTAGGTAATTTTCCCTATCCACCACTCTCTTGGTTTTCCTGAATTTTCTATAGGCCAACCTCTTTTCCCTTACTGCCTGGGCAACCCCAGAACTGAACCAGCTGGGAGCTTTGGCCCTTATGTTCTTCCCCTGAACCTAATGCGCTCATCTGTGGCAACCGGTATTCCTTCCTTAATGATGGACCACCTTTGGTCCACCCCATATCTGCTCTGATGCCTGCCAGATGGCTCCTTAGCATTTTGCCCATTTTACTGAAGTCCAGCCTCCTGAAATCCAAGATTTTGGTCTTAGTCAGGATGGTTTCCCTGCACATATCTAACTGGAACCACACTGTGCAATGGTCACTTCCACCCAGTGGCTCCCTGACCATTATTTCCTGTACATGCTCCCCATTTGTGAGCACCAGATCAAGAATTGCCTCAGCTCTTGTTGGTTCAGAGACACCCTGAGTCAGGAACCCACTCTGCAGTCCTTCCAGGAGCACCTGATTCCTTGCACATGTTGTGGATGGTGTGCTCCAATCCACCTTGGGCAGGCTGAAGTCCCCCACAATTACCACCTCTCCTTTCCCCACAGCTTTCAATATTTGTGAGCTCAGTTCTCTGTCCCTCTCCTCATCCTGATTGGGTGGTCTGTAAATCACCCCCAGCCTCACCTTTCTCCCTCTGTTGGACCTTAACTGAACTAATAATGCCTCCACCTCCCCTCCCCTTCCTCTTACTCCTCTCTTGTGCAAGTTATGCCCTCCCTGATATAAAATGCCACCCTTCCCCCTTCCTGACTACCCTGTCCCTCCTGTATAGTTTATATCCCGGGATCGCAAGGTCCCAATCATGGTGTGTTGTTGCCCAAGTCTCACTTAATGCAGCTACGTCCACCCTCCTGTCTACTAATAGTGCCTGCAGGTTGTCCATCTTGTTTCCAAGACTCCGCACATTCAGAGACACCACCCTTTACCTAGAATCTGACCTTCCTTCTCTTCTCTCTATTATTCAGTTAAAGCAGATAAAGTCTCTGTATGCAGATTTGTTACCCCCACCAGAGTTCTTATCAGACTTGGAGTTTAAATGGGAAAAAGAGTGTCTTACCTGTGCTTTGCTGTTACCTCACTGCTGTGGCATCTGTCTGGCCATTTGGTAGTCTTCGGCTGAAGAAACATCCTTTTCCCCACTTTCTGGTCGTTGTTCCTTTACCCAAAGCTGAAGGATGTTGATGAACTGCTCCTTTACAAATGTTTCGATGATCTGTGGGAGTGTTTTGCCTTCGGGTTGGAGTCATTTCATTAGGAGTTCTCTGAGTCCGGCGAAGACTTCTCGAGGATTGTCAACTGAGTTGTACATCAGAGACTGAAATCTCTGCATGTAGATCTCTCCTAAGATGTCATATCTTTTAAGGACCTCTTTTTTCACCAGGTCATAGTTTTCTGACTGTGCAGTGTCCATACTGCTGTAGGCAAGTTGGGCTTTCCCTGTCAGGTAAGGTACCAGTCTGATTGTCCATTGCTTCTCTGGCCACTGGCAGGCAGTGGCAACCCTTTCAAAAGTTGTCAGGTATGCTTCAATATCATCCGAGGGCACAACTTAGTAAGTTTAAGGTCTTTTAAGTTGTTGGTGTTTTGTTACTGTGCTGGATCTGTGCCAGAACCTTCAGCTTTGATAGCTTGCAAGGCATCCAGCCATCACTGCTCCAGTCATTGCATCTCTTCTCTTCTTTGCTGCTCCTGCCACTGCATCTCTTCTTTTCTCTGCAGCTCCTCTTCTTTTTTCTGGTACCAGGTCTAGTATCCACACACAAAACTTCTGGCTTAGAGTATACATGGTATAAATCCCATTTAGTTTGGCACCATCTGTCATCGAGGCACAGGTCAGGAAGCATAAGAAATCTCATGCTGTATCTGTTGAATACTTTAGACCTATTTCAATGTTAAGTTCTTTAAGTAAAATATTGGAGAAGATTGTAGCAAATCAGATTAATGTTTATCTGGAAACTTATAATTTTCTTTGGCCCCAACAGCATGGATTTCGCAGGAATCATGGAACAGTGTCATCAAGGTACAGGTCAGAAAGCATAAGAAAACCAGGAGCAGTTCCAAAATTCGCAAATAGCATTTTATTTTTCTCAATAACAGCAAAATAAAAATAATTATTCAGTTTAACTATTTACAAAGGCAGTACAAACAGAGAAAACTGTGTCCTTGCGAGAGTGTCTCTTAATTCCAAGTTTCAGTCTTTCACTCTCCTTGTCTCTCTCTAGCAAAAGCAATGCTGCTTTTTTATAAGTCTATATCTGGGAACTTTTTAAGACAGCCTGCTTCTCACAGAATGTTCTTATAAAGTTTACAGAATGTTGTTAGTTTTGATGCAGATACAGCAAAAAGATCATAGTGATCCAGAACTGACCTCTTATTTACAGCTCTGCAAAGGGCTTAAAAATGGCACCTCATGTTAACCCCTTGAGTTCCAAATAGCTTTTTGCAATCATTTCAACAATTGAGCTATATACAGCTTTAAGTAAAGGGATTCCAGGTTCACATACAGATTTACACAGAGGTTCACATATCCTTTTATAACTGCAGATATGCAAGGGGCAAGAAAAGACAGAAATAGCAAGGGAAGGTAGAGAGACAGCGAGAGGTGGAGAATTGGGAAAACATTGGAGGGATCAGTTCCTAGGTCTCACAAGAAAGTCTGGTTCCCAACCAGACAGAGAAGAGACAGGAAAGGAGAGGATAGAATAGACCCTTGCATTTAAACTCTTTCTGTATAACAAATGGGGCAGGGCCTTATTCGACCCTGTCACAAATAGGTACTGCCTTGGTCAGGTTCACAGATGCCATCATAAGGGGCTTCAAAATGGCCTTATGACTGGGACGGTGTTTGTGGACCTGACCAAGGCATTTGATTGAGAATAAATTGGTATGTTCTAAACTAAGTGCCATTGGTTTTTCTGAAGCAGCTGTTTCTTATGTCAGGGATTACTTTGATGGATAATTTACAGTTTGTTAATATAGGTGCGGCTAAGTCACATGTTTCTTCGATAGGATGTGGGGTACCTAAGAGGTCTATTTTAGGCTCTTAATTGTTTTTGTTATTTGTTAACCAATTGCCCTTGCTGAGTAAATCATGTGACTCAATTCTTTATGCTGACAATTTAATTCCCTTTTCCCATGCTAAATTACTGCGTGAGCTAACACTCAAACTTTAACAAGATTTTAGGGATGCTTGTGTTTGGTTTTCAAATAATTCAGTGGTTCTGAATTTTAAAAAAAAAAAACAAAGTCAGTGCTATTTGGTACTTCTTTAATGTTAAAGGTAAATCCATACCTATTGTTATGAGATAGTGAGGGTGCTTTATTCGAACAAGTGCATCAGTTTAAATATTTGAGGGTCTTACTTGATCCTGGGCTACCTTTTTCTTTTCAGGTTAGATCCAGTAGTTGTACAATCAATCAGAAATGTGGCCTTCTTTATAAATTTAAAAGTTACTTTACTTTCAAAAGTTAAAAATTGATTGCTGTGCGTTCCTTTCTTCCACATTTTTATTATATGTCTAATTTTTATCTCAATTTGGGTTGTAAGGAGTTTAATATTTTGTCTGTTACTTATAATAATATTATTGTTTTGTTTTGTCTGCCCTTATTCAAACTCACCATTATGATCCTTATTCTCAATTAGGTTGGTTGTCTCCTAGATTCATAACTGAGTACTCTTTTGGTTGTATGATTTTTAAATCAGTTATTTCTCATTCCTTGTTTCCCTTATCTGAGTTGGTTTCCATTCATTTAGTCACATCTAAATTACCATCTGTTAAGGGCATGACATTAAATACAATTCCTTACAAGCATAAATCTGGTTTATGCTCTTTTTACATTACAGCACCTATCTACTGGAATACACTACCTGAAACACTTTGTTCTACAATATATGTCCCCTGTTTTAAGTTTATTTTAAGACGTTTTTATTGGAAAATGCTGTTTATCAATATATTATTTAATATTGTTTTGTATTGCTGTTATTTTGTATGATGTTTAGTTGTATTTTACTCCAGGGTCAGACCTGAAAAAGGATCTTTGGTCCAGTGTCCGTACCCAGTTAACAAATAAATGAAAATAAAAAAATAAATACTGGCACCAATAAATTAAAATTTCTATTGCTCAACACTTGGGGCCATGTAAGCTTCTTCATATGTTTTCAGGGGCAGCATTTTAAACAAGTAGAAGTCTGCTCTTTAAGTCTCTAGTCCTAACAGTTTCAGTTATCACATTTTAAAGAAAAGATATTTTGGAAGGTCTAACTCTGGAACTGTTGGGGCTAGAAACAATTTTTTTAATGAAAGCTTGAAGTCTAGCCATTAAGAAGTTTTGTCATTATTATATTGTTATTATGTAAAAGTAAAATTATGTTATCAATATAGAAACATGCTGTTTTCTGTAGATATATCAATATATTTACATCATGACAGAAGTATTTTTTTTGTAATTAAAATAAATGTTATTGATACACTTTTTCCATAACAGTAAAGCATATTGATATACTTTTTCAATATTGACATGGTAAATTTAATGATGGTTTTAGAAAATAAAATAAAAACATTTTTGCACTTTTTCTGAATTTTAGTATTAGTCCCCATGATTTAATTGGTATTGATATAAGTGTAATATTGATAAACTTTCATCTTCTACCTTAAATTGCATCACTAACATTTCACTCTCCCTTCCCCCCAGCAGTACCAATTGTTACTCACTTTTTCAGGCTTTACCTGTAAAAACATCGGAAGATAATAAATCGTCAGGCCAGATGTGATTCAACCTAAGGTACTGAAGGAATCAAGGTAGGTGCTAACAGAGCCACTGGTTGTCCTCTTTGGAGAATCAGCAGCAACAGGTGCAGTACTTGAGGACTGGAAGGTGGGAAATGTGGTTTCTTTGCACAAAGGGGTCATGGGGAAAATCTAGGAATCTACAAACTGGTGAGCCTGACATCAAATAATAGGGAAACCTCTGGAGCCAATTATTAAAGAGGGGATATAGTGGCAGAGTTGCCACTCATAACACACAACCTGGGTTTGTGAATGAGCATGAGATGTCAGGGACCAGCCAGAGGAGGAGGATTGTGTGTCCCAGAGGATGTTATCCTTCTCTAGGGAGGAAGGGTAACATGCTCCACTGCAATGTTGCCTCCTGGGTGACCTGAGGTGATAGAGCAATCAGAGCAGCTTGGCATGGGAGGACACTGGCTGGAGCTGTGCATAGCCACACAATTGTATGCGTATGCACACTCTGCACCCTTGCCACCAGTGTCCTGAGGGTAGGAAAAAGCAGACCATAAAAACTCAGAACATGAGCAAGATGATATCTTATGCTTCGAAGCCCAACCCTTCTGACTGGCTTCTCATCTCCCTGCACTAGAGGACTGATGGGGGTTGATGAGCAGAAGACCCTCCAGAAAACCACCATAAGGCAGAAGCTGCACACGTGGCAATGATGGAGATGTGGCAAGTACCAGAGATAGGAAGGGATAATGATGGAAGTCGGTGCTGAAGAGGGCAGCATCAGTGACAAGGAGGCATAAACAGTATGGCGAAAAAATAATTAAGCCACAACCAGCCCAGTGGCATGGAGGGCTGAGGCACTCAGAGCCTCACCTCCTGCCATGCCAGTGACCTGGCTTCAGAAATGGAAGGGATGCTTGAGCATTCATAGGACTGCTTTCTTCCCTTGGTGAGGGGGGCTGACATGGCTTGCTGCTTGTCTGCCACCTGGGGGTGTCCAAGTGGCAATGCATGCAACTTACATGTAGAGGGAAGGGACCATGTTCAGGGCACTGGGGCATCTCCACAAAGGTGCAGCTCATACACTGCACTTATTACATGTCTATAGGACCAAAGGGTGAAAATTGGTGGAAAACAACTCCCCAATGGCAGGATGACAGCTGTCCCCTCATAGGCTCTGCACCAGCGACTATGCACCCCTCACAGGTCCTGGGACAGAGAACGCCAAGGGAAGGGAAGTCCTTGAAAAGCCAATTGATGAGGTGGGGGGGTTGTCACAGTGGAGCTGCTGGTACAGAATCAGAGGATAAACACTAAATTTAAAAAAAGCACACCCCCAATATTGGGCCTTACCTGGATCGTCTCATAGACCCCTTTGCTGCCTCCTTCACCCAGCCAGACCTCTGTGGCATTCTTCACTCTCTGGTCCCCCTAAAGAATTGGACTGGGGGACTAGCTGGACAGCAACAGTGGCCACAGCAACATCATGAAGCCCCTGGAGGGAGTCAAACTCAGGTTTCTCCATTTCTGCTGCTAAACCACTTGACTGGCCATTGGACTGGCAGCAAGGTCAGAACTGGGACATGAGCAGGAGTACCACTGGGCATGAAGATGGTGTTCCGCCAATCCCAGGACAGGCAGTGTGGTCAGGAAATGGAGAAGCAGTATCATGATGGCCATGCACATGTGGCATGCATTAAAAAAGCCAAACAAAGAGGGAGAAAAAGAAATAAGTGCCGGACTTCCATTCCATAACCTAGGGACATACACTAGCACCAACAAGGGTCCCACACTCCAGAGCAGGCAATGGAACCAGAAGTGAAGATCAGAGTGCCAATGGGAGCAGTTTAACATGGTTCCTGGCCCCATGAAAGGCAGCAAGGCCAGACAAGAGCAGCCAAAAATGCACATGCACCCAGCCTCATGGACAGCAGCTCCAAGGCAGCCTCCCTCGCAAAAAAGAACAGCTCTGCAGCAGGTGACGTGCACATAAAAGTCCTAAGTACAGTCCTGGCCCCAGGGCAGGTAGCAGGACCAGGACATGAAACAAGAAACCTCCTGAGCTAGAAATAATGCAGCAGAAGACTGCAAGAAAGGGCAAAGCCTAATATAAACAAACATGGTGGCAGCCATGCAGTTCCCGAGCCCTCTGACCAAGCTGGAACTGCTGGAAAGGGATCAAGGGAGCAACCAGAATCTGCCCGCCAGTTTCAGACAGTAGGAGTCCTGCATTGTTCCTGAGACTTAATGCACGCTCTGCACAGCTGGGCTAATGTTCTAAAGCCTGGTTAGCCCAGGAAAAGTCTGACCAATGGAATTTCGAGTTCAGTACAGTTTAAAAGGGACTGTAACCAAGGATCTGGGCTGTGTCTGTGATACAGAGGAAGCTCTAAGCAAGAGATCCACTGGCTGCCAGGGGCTGCATTTCTGGTAGGCCACCTGAAGATTATGTATACATCTGACTTGACCTGAAGAAAGCAGTTTTCATTGGAACTGAGAGAGAAAAAAGGCAAGAAGATGAGCTGGGATTTTCCTGCCCTATCAGTGACTTTTCTCCATAGTGCATAAAAATCCACAGAGAAGCTACTGACCAACTAAGACCACTGTCTACTACATGGACCCTAGACCACCTGCAGCAACAGCTAAAGGGTGACCTGAGTGACAACAGAGGAGACCAGTGAGAGAGATCAGATAACCCTGGGAAAACATGCCCTCCAGCTGGAAGCATGTCCAGCATCTTGCCTGCTCAACTACCAAAAAAACAGAAGTATCTGAGATTCTGCAAAACCATGAGTAACCAGCAGGGCTTTGGTCTGGCATATGAGGTTATTGTTAATGTGGTTTGGGCAAAGGGAAAAAGCCCTGGGTGGACTGTGTAAAAATAGCATGATTTAGACAGAAGACCGGAGGAGGCCATGTCAGACTAACTTTTAATTGATAATTTTTTTTTTTTTTTGGCATATTGTGTTTATCCCTCCGTGTCACAAAAACCACACACTCTTTTGGGTGGCAAGCCTGGTACCCTGCCACCGCCTCTCCTGTTCTGCTGTATTGCTGCCTCCTGCAGCTTGGTTGACCTGGACATATCCCTTCGGCGGGGGGGGGGCTTGCCCGCCTGGGGCCATCGGGAGGGGAGACTGGAGTGCATGTATGCACTCCCTTGTTTCTACGCTGGGTAAGGGAGAGCAGCATTGGGGGCTTTCAGGCTGGAGATGAGGCCACCATCATCCGGCCGGCATGGGTTGCCACGTTTTCATGTTTTCTTTTCCTGTCAACAGCACCGCTCTTTTAGTGCTCCCAATCTCCACCAGGGGCCACTACAGAGCGATGCAACCCCTACAACCCACCCCAGGAGAGGAAAGCAGTCCTCTGGATGCTCAATCCTCTCCTTCCCCTGCCAACCCCCGGTGCCCTGAGTCAGTTCCCGAACCTGGGTCACCAACATGGCACGAGGTGTAGCACCCAGCGCCTCAACCCTCAGTGCCATCAGGCTGGCTCTAATTAATATTTTAATGTAGTGACACAAATGGCAGACAGGGGCCAGGAAGTGGATTACTATATCTGGATTTTAGCAAAGCCTTTGACTCAGTTCCACATAGGAGACTGGTTCAGAATATGAGTGATCAAGAGATGGGGAAGAAAAAAATGGGTGGATCAAAAACTGGCTAACAGATAAAACTCAGAGGGAGGTCCTAGGTGACAAGTTTTCTGAGGACAGTGTTGTGACTACTGGGGAACTGCAGAAGTCAATCCTAGGACCACTTCTTTGTAATATGTGTAACTGTGACATAGGAGAAGGTATCCAAGGTAAGGTGAGCCTATCCACAGATGATACCAAGCTCTGCAGGAGGGTCAACAAGAAGGGATTACCATTATGAGATAGGATGTGAGGGGACTGGAGAAGTTGTGCAATATTTGGCAGTTGAAATTCAATGCCAGGTTTTACATGGGGAACACACGCACAGGAAGGAAAAATCCTGGAACAGTGTACCAAATGAATGGGACACCAGCAGAGAGTGCAGGATTGTGAAGGCAAAGACAACAGCAGAATTCAAATGAAAGTGGGACACATATTAAGAAGTTAAAACATGGGACATGGGTGAAGGGGAAGTGGTGACTGAGTTGGATGACAGACACTAGAGAATCTCCAAGTAGGGAATCTTGGGACAGACTAGTTAGACTGTTATGGTCTTCTTTCTGTCACTTTTTTATGTTTCCACTGCAGTATCCAGAACTGGATGCAGTACTCCAGATGTGGTCTAATAAGGCCTTTAATGGGGGAGGCTCACCTCCCTTGTCCTGTTCATTTTTCTCCTCCTAATGCATCCCATCATTGTGTTTCCTCTCTGGACTACAACAGCACATTGCCTGCCTGGCTTCTGCTCCATGTTCACAATTACCCCTAGATCATTTTCTTTGATTGTACGGTCCATTACTCTACCACCAGTGGTTAAAGCAGACATTTATAACGGGGGAACTCTTCCCCTACTACTACTATACCCCTAATGTGTACCATTAAGGGGTGCAGGGGGACTAGTCCTCCTGAGTTCCCCCTCACTGTCTACCACACAAGGTGTATGTGCAACCAAGATTCCATGTCCCTAAATGCAAAATACCTTGCACTTTCCCACTTCCCCCACATTAACTCTAAGCCACAACTTCTCAGCTAGCATCTGAATCGGGACATGCCAAGTGATTTTTGTCTTAAGTAGTATAATGTTACTATAAAAAAAATCTAAAAACTTCATTGACCAAGAGACGTCAACTAAGTATGCATTAAAATCCAAGCACTGCACAGTCAAATGACGGATCTCATTATCAAAAAAAATACATATTTCATGTATATATTTAGTTATTTTAAATGTATTTAAACAAATGATTTATGTAAATGAAATCATATTAAAAATGCTTCACTTTACATATCATACATGTAACCCCTAGGTGGCGCTATCCCAAGGGCTACTACCCTTGCCTGCTTGGCTAGTAGCAGGTTAAGGGGCCTGAGTTCTGAAACGGGTGCCTCCGCCCAGAGGTCAGGGTTTTTAGTGGTCAAGCTAACCTGGGCACAGCCCTCCGGGACACTGTAACACCCCTCTCTCCCTTCTAGTGGCTGGAACAATATACAATAATCACTTTCACAATACCCCTTGTACACCAGGCAATTACCCACACTGTTTGCACTTACCACCAGGGCAGGTTCCTCTAACTCAACCCTAGGGACCCCCTGTAAAACAAGGTTATGCAAAGCAAATAGCAACAGTACAGTACTCTTGGCACAAACTGGAACCACAGTCAGGTTAAATGCAAAAAGAGTTAGATCTGATTTATTTAAGGGACTTGAACAAGGGGCTTAAAGACTAATTCAATCAGACAGTTATGCATGCACTTCAGAGTCCCTAAACAGTCACACACTCTGGGTACCCAGGTGAAGAAGATGTGGTCTAGTCAGGATCGTTGCCCGGGGTAGGCCGGCATCACAGCTGGTTGGGGCCCTGTGGTGGAAGGAAACAACATGCACAATACACACTATCTGTAATCCGGAGCCGGAGGGCTTAGTTCGTGAAAGAAAAGAAACAACACAATCAGATGACACACTTAGATTAAACGGTTGTTGCAAGGAGCAACCCTGATAATTACTCACGATGCCCAAGACTGGACACAGGCTGGACGAAAATCAAGACTGCATGTGGTTGATCTGGAGTGCCAGGAGAAGGAGGGCCCACATGAATTACCGAGGTGTCATTCCTGTTCAAGACTGGAGCAGGGGGCTGATCCCCAGGCAGGTCTCTTGTAGATGACTTTCTCTGTGCAGCGGGTAGTCTGGCTGGGTCAGTGTGGCAAGGCCCAGGCCAAATGGAGGTAATCACGGATTCAGTCTGTTTGAGCTGGAGGCAGCCT
The DNA here is from genome assembly GCA_016271365.2 of Neoceratodus forsteri. NCBI lineage: Eukaryota > Metazoa > Chordata > Ceratodontiformes > Ceratodontidae > Neoceratodus > Neoceratodus forsteri. The sequence goes on along the minus strand of CM028136.1, from coordinate 405,094,259 downwards.
CCAGCAAGCAAACACAGTTCAAACACACAGTGGGGAACCAAGTCACGCATTCATCAAATCTTCAGTCTTCTTCAGGTTGAGCCTGGTCTCAATTCAATGGCTTGTTTCATTCTCACAAACTCAGATTCAGTCCAAAATAATCCTCTTCTCCCTCTCAAGGGCAGCAGGCAGGCATACAAGCCAAAACTCAGGCCTTTCCACAGTTCTCCCACGCTAAACTACGCAGACGGCTGCTCGACTTTCTTGAGCTGTTGCTTCTTCACTTCCCAACTTAGATCTGACTCAAACAGCAACTAGCTTGTGATTTCCCCAAGATCCAAAAGGTTCAGTTGGCTGATCCTCCTGTCAGTCACAACAAGGGCTCCCCCTCTAGGGCTGTTTAGGCAGCAAAAGCCCAAAACTACAGTTCCTACAAGTTCTGACCCCACATAGCCTCTGTAGGCAGGCTCCATTTTAGAGTCCCAAAGTACTGATTGGTCCAATTCGGCAGTCCAGGACCAAGATGGTGGAGATAAACAAAACAGTCCTTGCTGCAAAGAAGGTAGGTTAGACAAACTACATTATCATTATCACTCTAATAGGTAATCAGCAAATAAGTACAGCTTCTAACAGAGAGCCCTCTGCACTAACAGCGATAGCAGAACAGAGCAATTATCTGACAGCCCGGGCGGGACTCAAGCATAGAAACACTCAGCCCCTCCCAGCTTAATTATAACTGCAATCCAGGCAGCTTCTTAAAGAGACAGTACACTGAGACTTCACTGGCACTTTTTGGCAATAACGTTTAAACTGCTAAACCGCAGAACACCGGCCTGGCAGTGAGCATTTAGGCAAGCTCAAGGAAGACTTTTTGGGAACCCCCATTATAGAGGGGTTACACCCTTCCCTGCCTGTAGAAAAGTCGGCGTCCGCGTCAAGTCTGTACCATCACAATATTGAGAATGCAACATATACGAGACATATATCACATTAGCATGCTATGATGATAATATCTGATGCATCAGTTAACGTAAACTTATACTTTTACTAAACATATTCACTACACTTCACAATACTATATCCATTCTGACAACACATTATGCATATTTCACACAGGTAAATTAAACATTACTATACTGAATCATGTAATAACTTCTTGTACATTGAACAATGTAAGAGGGGGACCTTCCCTATCAGCTAACTTGGGGTTGAATGGGGCAGGAGCACCATACTGAGAAGGAAGAACAATCAATCTGAAATTGGCACTTAAGCTCAGTTTGGGTAGTGAGATCTAAGAAACATAAACACCTTTGTGAACCACCTTGAGAGGCAAGTCCACTGGCCTAACGGGAGAATCATAACTGAAGTGTACTACTGGGTTGACAGTTCTGCCAGTCTTTCTGGAGGGAACAACCACAGTCTCTGTACTCTCAGCACTGGTCTTGGGACGTTCATCACTTGTGAGGGGGCGCCTCTGCCTGGATGGGAATGTCCAAACTTGGAGCACTGTCAGCTCCTTGCTCTGTAGGCTCTGTTTCTACAATACTTTGCTCATTATTATTCTCTGATGAAGGCCCAGGTTGTTCATTTTAAGAAGACTCTGGCACTGAAGAGGGGCTGTCAACACTCTCACATTGTTCTTCAGGTTCTGATATGTCACCAGAAAGACTTAAACCATCAGCCCCTTCTTCAGGCAATTCATACAGTTCCACAATACACAAAGAGTCCACAACCTCAGATGTAATACTTTGCACTTCACTTTCATGGAGTATTGGCTCCAAGTCGAAGCTGGGGGGGTTAGGCAGTCCAGAAGGCCCAGCTTCATCCCCATAATTAGTCATAGGCTTACCTCAAAACAGCTGACTCAATTCATAGGAGGGGTACTAGGCATTGTCAAACTCACTTTTGTCCGAGGTGGACTGACAGTCACTATCATTCTGGACCTGCTGCAGGGGAAACCTTAACCTTGTGACCACTGGGGTAGGTCGACTTTGTCTCTTTCTTGCAGCAGCATGAGTCACCAGCCTGGGGGAATCAATTTCTGATGGTTCAGCCTCAATTATGACTTGGCCGATAGGTAGAAAGTGGTTACGGTGCATGGTCTTGACAGCTTTGGAGTTATTCTCTGGGTGCACCTCGTACAGGTGTCAGCATGGCTCAGTTGGTAGCACATCCACCTCTGGACCAGAAGTTCGTGGGTTCGCGTCCCACACTGGGATTGGGCTTGCACCTAAAAAATCGCTGGCACCTGAGTGCAGTATCAGGGGGGTGCTGTACTGCTGGGGTGTGCCGTCCTTCAGATGAGATGTTAAACTGAGGTCCCTTCTACCCATCCTAGTGTTGTCCTGGTGGGTGTCCAGGTGGAAGAAAAAGAACCCAAGGCACTCTTTGCAAAGAGTAGGGGGCATTTCCGGTGTCCTGGCCAACATTCCCCTTCCCATAAACCAGTTCATGCAATTATCCAGGCTGTGTGGTGGTGATGATGTGCGATATGGCTGCCACTACACATTCAGTCACTTCACTATCAGTCTAGGATTGCTTGTAAAGCACTTTGAGATACAGTGTGTATGAAAAGTGCTATATAAATGCTGATTCTTCTTCTTCTTCTGCTACACAGGTAAATCATCCAACTTTCCAACTACTACATGGGGAAGGTGGTGCCACCGATCAGCAATTTTGTGTTTGCCATGCAGTCCCAAATTCCGTAACAGCACGTGGTCTCCAGGTCGAAGCTCCTGAGCCTTTACTTTTTTATCATGCCTCTATTTGTTGGCTAGATTTCTCTTGGTGGCCATTGTCTGGGCCAGTTTCTTTGTCCTACAATGCACCTTGTTTCATGTGATGGTGATGTAGCAGAGCCCATAAATCCAGCAGAAAGCATTGCATTACAATCAGTTCACAACAATAGAGATGGCTATATTTTAAAATCTGTAGAATTCAGCTTGGTGACCACCCTCATACTAAAGGTTTTACTGTCCTGAAAAACTTTGCTCCTGGTAATTATTGTGCAGCTTGTAAAGCTTCCAACATATTTAGTTTGTTTGGCATGTGTGTGCTGAATGTTGGGTCTCTCTTACATCACAGTCACATGAAACAAGATGCACTGTGGGAACAATAAATACAATTACGCTGTCAGGTATGAAGATCCCCAGGGGTCGTAAAACTAGCTTAAAGCTAGCAGGCTAATTTGGGAAAAACTCCTAATACCTGTCAGAGGGAAGGAAACACTAGAACTTCACATACAAATTAAAACAATCTGCACAACATATATGTTTTCAAGTTTTGAGTGTAGTTTTCCTTTAATACCCGCTTGGTTTCAGTCAGGTAATGTGTTTCAAGGAATCGACATGCTGCATTTGTTGTACCATTACTTCCCATGTTACAAGCAGTGTTGGAGACGGGAAAACTTCACTGAGGGGATCCTTCCACTGCCTTTTATGTAGGATCATCATATATATCTGACAGGAGTCTGTGGACACATTTCCTCATTATATGATTCACTTTTACAATTTAGTAAGTTTCATGCCTTTAAAGGAAAGCTCCCCAGAATATTTAAGCAATAATCCATGACAGGGTGTGGGATATTACCTGTGCCTGGTGTGGGTTGGTCACAAGGCCACAGCCCCCACTTTGAGTCCATGTAACTTCGGGTCTTGTAACCCATTGGATTAAAGATATTCCACAGTCCTTTCCTTTAGCAGTGACTCTATTAACTTTCCCAACACCATACTTAGGCTGACTGGCCTATAATTGCCAGCCTCTTCCCTGTTACCACTTTTGTGAAGTGGGACTACATCTGCCCTCATCCAGTCCTCCAGAACCACTCGTCTTTCCAATGAGCTGTTAAATAGGCCTGTTAAGATGATGCAGCCAGTACCTCACTGAGCTCCTTCAATATGCTTGAATGCTATGCACCCCATCTGGCCCCATTGCTTTGTTCACCTTCAGATCAGCAAGTCCCTTCAGGATACTGTCCTCTGAAAAAAGACTAGTTTCCACTCCTCCCTCCAGTACTCATGTTACTTTTTTATGGCCCCTCCCCATCTCCTGGGCAACCATCCGGCCTGGTGCTGGGGGTGACCAGTTGAGACCTTCTGAAAGGGTGCAGAATCTGGGGGTTGTGCTTAGATTCATAGAAGTGTGACAGCAGAAAAGGACCGAACTAGGCCCACCAAGTTTGTTCATTTGCCCAGCTATCTGCTTGGACCTGTGCCTCCCCCCTTTAACACTCCCATGTGGTTGTCCCATGCCCTTTTGAATCCCTCCACTATTTCCTCTCCAACGACCGCTTCTGGGAGTCTGTTCCACTTTTCCACGACTCTCTCTGAGTAATAGTATTTTCTAATGTTACTCCTGAACTGTCCTTCCTCCACCTGCAGGCCATGCCCCCTCATCCTCTTACTTCCATTCATCTTGAAGATGCTCCCCCCGACACCCTGTTTATACCCTTAAGGTACTTGAAGGTCTCGATCATGTCCCCCCTCTCCCTCCTCTGCTCCAGGGAGTACATGTTCAAATTTCTCAATCTTTCTTCATAGGATAGGTGGCTTAACCCTTTTACCATTTTGTCGTCTCCCTCTGAACCTCTCTATCCTCCCCACATCCTTCCTGAGGTGTGGCCTCCAGAACTGGACTCCTTACTCCAAGTGTGTTCTAACCAAATGGGTGTACAAGGGTACTATGACCTCCTTATTCCTACTGGTGATTCCCTTCCGATGCATCCCGGCATTCCACTCCCTCTGGCCACTGCCCCCACTGCCCTTCCACCTTCAGGTCTCTGGATATAATGATGCCCAGGTCCCTTTCTTGTTCCATCTCCTCCAGCTCTCTGCCCCCCATATGGTATCCTGCCTTCTGATTTCTGTAGCCCAGATGCATTATTTTACATTTTTCTGCATTGAATTCAAGCTGCCACCTTTTCGACCATGCCTCAAGTCTCCCCAAATCTCTCTGCATTTGTTCCACCCCTTCCTCCGTGTCCACCCTATTGTAGATTTTGATATCATCCGCAAACATACTCACACCGCCCTCAAGGCCCTCCACGATGTCTCCTATGAATATATTGAACAGTAGGGGCCCCAGCACTGATCCCTGGGGGACCCTGCTCGTGACCTTGCCTTCCCTGGATGCCACCCCATTTATTATGACCCTCTGTCTCCTTTTTCCAGCCAGTTTCCCACCCATTTGACTGCCCGCCTCCCCAGTCCTGCCATTTTACCCAGCAGCCCCCATGAGCACTGAGTCAAAAGCTTTTCTGAAATCCAAATAAGCTACATGTACTGTCTACCTTGATCTATTTCCTTGGTGACCCCTCAAAAACTCTATCAAATTTGTCTGACATGATCTGCCCCAAGTAAAACCATGTTGTCTTGGATTCATCAGGCCATTTGTCTCCAGGTAGCTGGTGATCCTGCCTTTTACTAGCTTCTCCATGAGCTTGCCTATCACTGATGTCAAGCTCACAGGCCTGTAACTTCCCACTTCCTCCCTCCCTCCCCCCTTATGCAGAGGGACCACATTTGCCTGCCTCCAGTCTTCCAGCACCACCCCGTTTTCAGGGACCGATTGAAGAGTGCAGTCAAGGGTCCTGCCAATACCTCCTTTAGCTCCCTACCCTTGGGTGCACCCCATCTGGCCCTATTGCCCTGTCCACCTTCATGCAGCCCAGTTCTTCCAATATTTCCTCTACGAGAAATGGCCTCATCTCCACCCCCCCTTCCCAAGCAATTTCATTACCTGCTGTGCCTTCTTCCCATCTTCTCCCCTTGAACACTGAACAAAGAGTAGTTGTTTAGTAGGTCTGCCTTTTCTCTGTCTCCTCATATCACCACCCCCTCTTTTGTTCTTAACTGGAGAATCCCCTGCCTAGTCTTCCTTTTTTCATTCACGTAGTGAAAGAAAGTCTTATTCCCTTTTTTGACCCCTCTCGCTAGTCGCTTCTCTGTCTGTGCCTTTGCCCTCCTTACCTCTACCCCTGCTTCCCTCTGGCTCACCTGGTATTTTACCCAGTTCGCTTCCATCTGAGTTGTCTTGAACATCCTAAAGGCTTTCCTTTTTGTCCTTACCTTTTTTGCTACTACCCTCGTATACCACAGTGATTTTCTTCTCCTCTTATTCTAACTCTCTCTCTTGGCACATATGCCCCTATAATAGCTTCCTTGATCTTCCCCGACCTTGCCTCCACCTCCATCAACTCCCTCACTCCTTGCAATGCCCTCTTCACTATTTCCCCCATTCTCCTGAAATCCAGGACCTTTAACCTAGACTGGTGAACCTCTGCAGTGTTTCTCATTTTAAACCTGACCGTGTTGTGGTCACTCATACCGAGATGTTCCCCCACTGATACCTCTTCCAACCTTCCCCCATGCGTCAGGACCAGATCAAGAGTAGCTCCTGCACTGGTTGGCTCCCTGACCAGTTGATTTAGGAGGCCCAACTGCAGGGAGTCCAACATTTCCCTGCTGCTGGTTGAAGCAGCCGAAAGGGTGTTCCAGTCCATGTCCGGCAGATTCAGGTCCCCCATCAGCACCACCTCCCCCCTTGCCGCTATTCTCACAAACTTGTCAGCCATATTTCTATCCACAGTTTCGTGCTGTGCTCGGGGTCTATACTCCACCCCCATATGCACTGACTCCCGTTTCCCCACTGCCAGCAAGACCCAGAGTCCTTCTGCCTCTCCTCACTTACCCTGCAATACTGATGCCCTGATACTTTCCTTTACATAGCATGCAACCTCCCCCTTCTTTCTCTCCTTGTCCTTCCTGAACAATTTGTACCCTGGTATCTCCATTTCCCATCCCTGTTCCTGGTGGCACCACGTTTCTGTTATCCCCATTGTATCAAGGCCCTCCTCTGCCATTATTGCCGTTAGATCAGGGATCTTTCTACCCAGACTTTTGGCATTCGTGCACATAACCCTCCATGCCCCTCTCTCCTCCTTGCCTATATATTTGTCTCCTTTACCCTTTTGCTGTGTGTGTAGGGCTTTTTGCTCCCCCCACCGCCTCCTGCCTCAAAAGTCGGGCTTTTCCCTGCCCTCCCCCCCAGTAAGTTTAAATGGTAGCTTCTGTCCACATAATCATCCAGTTTATATTTGAGCACTGCTATAAACTGGATGATTGACAATGAACTGATGCTTAAAGCACAGGTGTCAGCAGTTGTCAAGTCCTCATTTTTCCATCTGAGGAACATCACCCGGATAAAGCACCTTGTTCCACCCGATGACCTTCCTATATTGGTTCACGCCTTTGTGTCCTCTCATCTTGACTACTGCAATGCTCTGTACCTAGGGTTACCAGGGGTGGATCTCCGTTGCCTGTAGCTGGTGCAAAATGCAGCGGCCAGGCTGTTGACAGGGCAGTCAAGATCTTACCATGTCTCGCCTGTGCTGCGCGAATTGCACTGGCTGCCGGCGCGGTGGAGGATCACCTTCAAGGTTGCATTGCTGACCTATAAGACCCTACATGGACATGGACGGGTTACTTGCAAGACCTCCTTCAGCCTTATCACCCCCTTCATCCTCTCTGCTCCGCCGACGAGGGATTGCTAGAGGTTCCCAGGGTCCGTCTTTAGACATCAGGTGCTAGGGCTTTTGCTTTATCAGCCCCGATCCTGTGGAACTTTCTACTTCATCAGATTAGAGAGTGTCTGTCCACTGAGATGTTTAAATCCTCTTTAAAAACATATTTATTTGGCCTAGCATTTGGGGAGGATGTTTAGTCTTATTTCTGCTGCCTTTTAATTCTGTGTGTTTTAACTATTTAATGGTTGTTTTAAGCAGACAATAACATACGACGAGGTGTGGGTTATCCTCTGATAAGAACATGCCCAGGGGTGTACTAAGGCATGAGGCACTTGCGACAAGTGCCTTATGCCCCTGGGCATGCTTTTATCAGGCAATAACTCACACCTCGGAGTGTGTTATTGTGCTTATAAAATGGACCCCCCAAGTAATTAATTATTGAATGGTAAAGAAAAAACATAAAAAAAGTCAAAAATGTAAAAAAAGGAAAAAAGGTTTCAATACTTCAAATAGTAAAAAAATAGTCCCCTTATTAAGTTACTTTCTAATGTGTTTCATTGGAAGCAGAGGGTCCTTATATGTTCCATCCTGAGGGTATGTCCATCGTTATTGTTTTAGTACTATAAAATTCCTGTGTCAGATTGCTTTTTGTGGTGTTTTTTCTTTGTTGATATGGTGAAAGTTAGTTTTTTTTCCTGCGACCGAGCGTTCGCTTTAAGTTATAGCTGTTACTGTCTCTGCCAATGTTGCTGTCTCTAAGTGTCCTGCCTCCGATAGACAGAGTCTGAAATAAATGGTGGCAGAAATAAAGAGTGCTTACTTTGTTGAATTTTTTTATGGAGTTTATGGACACTGGTCAGATGCATGGGCTATTAGACCTCAGAGCAGAGGGCACTCTGGGAAGACTATCTGGGACAAGAAGCAATAAAAGAAAGGTAAATGGCAGCCCCCCAAGGGCCATAAAATAGCAAGAGAAAGTTAGAAAAAACACCTCACACAGCCTGAGCTGAAAAATAACACTGGAATGAACTAAGAACACACAATGGATGGTAAAAAATATATTTTCCTGATTTTAACATGCAGTTTTCCTTTAATGGAGAGAGCCTGATACGAGTGTGGTCCAACCATTGAGAGAGCCTGGCACGAGTGTGGTCCAGTCGTTGTGAAAGCCTGGTACGAGTGTGGTGCAGTTTGGTGGAATCCATTGCTGTGGAGGACAGAAGTGCACACTAGTGTGTGAGCAGAAGTTTGTCTCTAAGCTGGTGTTAAGTTGTGCTATTTTTTTGTTTGTTTGTTTGTTTGTTTGAATTTACCAGCAGCTTTTATGGCTTTAGCTGGAGCAAGTTGACGGAAACAAAGATGGCGGTTAAAGTGTTTACATTTCGGGCTGTTGGATGGATTTCTATTTTCAGTTTTGATTAGTTGTTTGAAGAGGCTGGGTTTTTTTTCCATTAGTTAAGCGGGAATTTACTCACACTGGAAAGTTTACCAAGATGTTTGAAGAGGCTAACAGTTTTTTTTTCATTAATTATGCAGGAATTTACTCACGCTGGAAAGACCAAGATTTTTGAAGAGGCTAACAGTTGGGTTTTTTTTTGTTTGTTATGCAGGAATTTATTCATGCTGGAAAGACCAAGTTAACCAAACAGAAATCTGACTTTTGGGTTGCCATTGTATGATACTTGTTACTTCATTGTAAAAAGGGGGCAGATTTATGTGCAATTGCTATCTTCAGTGATTTGTAGGTAACTGGTTTCCCACAAAGTGCTTTAAAGATCTGTACTAGTAGCGCACTGGTGCACCATTTACATACAGCATGTTTCTAGTGACTTGATTATGACAGCAATAACAGACAACAGGGTGTGAGTTATGCGCTAACAACAGTGCACCTAGGGGTGTAGTGAGGCATCAGACAACAGGTCAAGCACCTTGCTGCCCTTAGAAGTGCATTTTTCAGAGCATAGCCCATGCCATGGTGTGCGTTATTACCTACACAAAATAGGTAATTGCTGAGAACAATTTAAAAGTTTTAAAAAACTGTAGAGATTAAAAGAATTCATGATTTGTGCTATATAGTCCCTCCTCTGCAGCACAAAAGGTGCTGCACTGAATACTATGCTGATCACTTCTGAGCACTGCTACTTTCATTGGCACCAGAGGGAAACTGCAGTGTGTGTTTATTTTTTAAATTTTATTAATTTTCATTTTTTCTGTAATTTTCTGTTTTGTAATTGCTGTCTGACTGTACTGCCCTACTGAGCTGTATAGACATTGCAAAAGTGAGCGTTGTTAAGACTGTGGCAGGTCAAATCCCCAGGCCACCGGCAGGACCAAAATTTCCTTATGGTCTTGCAGGCCGCACGCTACCACCCCTGTAGCGAGTTCTGAAAAAGTTCCAGGATCTCACTGTTTGTGGGTTGAGAGGGAGCCAAGACAGCACGGGTGAGTCAGGGGCAATTGGGTGAGGTCTGTTGGTTGGAAAAGGAAAGTGATGTACTCTTTAAAATAAAATAAATATTTTACTTGTGTTGTCATTTTATTTTATTTTTTTAGCTGAACAGAGGAATGCGTCCTTAGAAACACAGAAACATAGACTTTGATGGCAGATAAAGACCACTTGGCCCATCCAGTCTTCCCATTTCCCTACCTATTGGATAAGCTGTAGATTCTAGTTAACCAACAGCCTACTTCCTCCTACCCCCCACTAGAATTGCCTTTCATCTGTACCATGCATTCTTGACTTCCCCCACTGTTTTTGACCTCACAACCTTCTCAGGAATGCTGTTCCATGCATCCACCATCCTCTCTGTGAAAAAATACTTCCTTATGTAGCCTCTGAGCTGTCCCCACCCCCCATCTTCAAATTGTGCCCCTTGTTCTTGCACAGCTCTTTTTCTGGAAGATGCTACTCTCTTGGACTTTGTTGATTCATTTGAGGTACTTAAAAGTTTCTATTATGTCCTATTAAAGAATACAAACTGTGGCAGAGCCACTACGGCTGTAAATGCATTAACTAGATAAGGGTGTTTCATGGGCTTAAACATAAACATGAATTACTGTTGCATACACTAACTGAATCAAAGTACGGTACATTGAGAAAGGGCAGATATAAAAATAATGTCACCATCTGTATTACAGTTACCTATATGTTTCACATTTTATTCTATGCACTATTATAGCAACAACTCAACAGAACTGGGCCATGATAAACACAAAGGTACTGTGCCTTAATTGCAAATGCTGCTGAGACAACTATATGTTGTGACAAGGTGGAAGATAAACACAATGTTGAGACGTGTTTAGGAAGACATTTGATGTGTTTAATTGATTTTTTTAGAGATTGCTATATAGTACACACACACACACACACACACACACACACAATTAGCATAATATAAAAGTGCAGATATCCAAATGTCAATGTAAATCTTATATATTTCATGACAGATTGTTATCTTGAAGGAAAAACTTACTGTACAAGGCCTAAAAATGTGTATTAGGTAAAAGTAAACTGGGGTAGGTGTGTTATTGAGGGCATTGCATAGTTTATCTTTTATTGCTGCTCCACCCCAGGCACACACAATATGAAAATCAACAACCCCTTGATATGAAGTAACGGGAATTAGTTAGTACAAGGACAGAAACAAGTAGGAGACTGAGTAAGTGGGTAGACAAGCATTAGTATGGTATGTCAAACAACATTTCAAAAAGTCTCACTATTGCAATTCATTTTTTACAAATGCATCTGCACAGTTGACAATTTTTGTAACAAAATAACAACAATGGGAGTTATTCCACATATGTCCATAGGTGCCATGCATGCAGGTGGAAGGATTTGAGGTCCAGATGCACCAGTCTACCGTGCTTCTGAGTCAGAAGATCATGGTGGAGAAGCAAAGGTACTGGGGTTCCATCAATAGCTGTTGTAGCAAAGGTAACCAAATCTGATGAGGCCAAAGAGGGGCTATTAGAATCATGTGAGCCCCTTCCACCTGTAGTGTCAGGAGAACCCTCCAAAGAACTGGGAAGGGAGGAAAGGCATACAAGAACTTCTCTGTCCAGCAAAGAGACAGCGCATCTCACCAGAAAACACCATGCCCAGGAACGGGCAAGCAAAAACTGGGTAGTTTTGTGTTGGATGGGGAGACAAAGAGGTCTATCTCTGGCCGAATCCATAGGGTGAATAAGCTTTCAACCACCTCTTGATTTAGCTCCCACTCATGAGCCCTAACAGTGGTGTGGCAAAGACTGTCTGCCAGGATGTTGCTGACACCTGGCACATGGACAGCAGTCAGGTGGAGGTCATGCTGGACTGCCCAGTACCACACTTGCATCACCTCCCAGCATAGAGGGTGTGAGCGAGTGCCTCCTTGTTTGTTCAGGTATCAGACTGCAGACATATTGTTGGTCTGAACCAGGAGTGTCCCCAGACATAAAAGAGGCTGGAAGGCCTTGAGGGCATACAGTACTGTCCTCATTTCTAACACATTGATGTGTAGAGATGCTTCCAGCTGAGACCATGTTGGGCTCCCCAGCCTTAACACAAAGCATCCATTGTAAGGATCATGGAAGGAGCAGGGGGTTCAAAGGAGAACCCCCGTGGAGAAATTGGACAACTCCTGCCACCAAAGAAGATCCTTCTTCATGTACTCAGACACTGGGACCCTGTGGTCCAGGTTGTCCAGCCACTGATCCCATCGGACATGAAGAGTCCATTGGGTCACTGTCATATGCAGTCTGGCTAGAGGATCTGTAGGGATTGCAGCTGCCATCAGCCTGAGAAGACAGAGGATTGACTGGGCTGTGGTCCAGCACAAGTTGTGCACTAATCTGGCCTGTTCCTGCAGGGTTTCCACTCTGCCCAATGGGAGGAAGGACCTGCCCTGGACCGTATACAGCACCACCCCAAATGAATTGTAGGCACTGGGAAGGAGAGGTGGGACTTGGGATAGTTGACTGTTATTCCAAGTCTGGAAAAGAGGCCCAGGGTAAAGGAGAGGGACTCACTCAGACTGCTCTGTGATGGGGCTTACAGAAACCAGTCATCCAGATACAGGCATAATTAGATCCATCTGCGGCATAGGGCCACAGCCACCACTGCTAGGCACTTGGTAAAAACCTAAGGTGCCAAGGATAGGCCAAAAGGTAGAGCCTTGAACTGGTAATGTTCCCCCTGGAAGGCAAACTGAAGAAAGCGGTGGTGGGCCTGGAAGACAGGGATTTGCAGGTAACATCCTGCATGTCCAGCACACAAAGTCAATGGCCCTTGTAGAGCAGGGGTTGGAGTCGTGGGATAGTGAGCATACAGAACCTCTTGTACTCGATGTACAGGTTGAGCATGCTGAGGTCCAAGATGGGTCTTAGGTCGCCCATCTTTTTGGGAACTAGGAAGAAATGGAAGTAGCACCCTCTTCCTGTTTGTGCCAGAGCCATGGGCTTGATGGCTAACTTTTGCAGAACAGCCTGAATCTCATCCCCTATCAGAGACAGGTACCTTGGAAAATAATGGGAGAAGCCTGGGGGGTTGTCTGGAGGCCTGTCTAGGAACTCTATGGTATGACCTTTATCTAAAGGACCCAAGAGTCTGTGGTTAGGTCCTGTGAAGCTGGAAGGTGAAGGGCAAATCTTCCCCCTACTGGTTCCCCTAGAGGATCTGGAGGAGGCAGGGGTGTCCCCCATGAGTCAGGAGGCTGAGGGGAGGGAGCCAGAAGATCCCCAAGGGGGCTTCTGGGACTTGACAGGGGGAGTAGGGGTGGATACCAGCATTTGGCCTGGTGTTTGGCAGGGTCCTCTTTGGTCTGGCTTCTCTGTTGCCGATGAAAAAGCTGTTTGTCTTTATAACCCCCTCAGTACATGGAGCAGACATCTCGGATGGATTTACTGCAGTCCTGCAATTCAGTGATAATATCCTTGATGTAACCTCCGAATAATACGGATCCCCTGCAAGGAGCATCCAGGATGGAGGTCTGGACATCTTGTGTCAGGCCAGCAATCCTGAGCCACAAATGTCACCTAATGCAGACAGCAGTGGCTGTGGTGCGAGCAAATGAGTCTTCTGTGTCATAACCTGTCCAATAGACTCCCAGTTTGTTCAGGGGTCCCTCAGAGGTCCATCCTTGGTCCCCTACTCTTCAGTCTTTACCTTAACTCCCTCCTGTTCTGGCAACCTCCTACTATACACAGATGATGCCATACTTTACTCATCCAGCGCTGACCCTATTCAACTCCACCAATCTCTCCAATCCTGCTTCAGTGAAGCTGAACAGTGGTTCTCCACACAATGCCTTATACTGAACTACAATAAGACCAAGTTCATGCTCTTCTCTCACCCTTAGAACTCCAGGAAGGAGCTTTGCCCCAAGTTATAACTGTAGAAAGTCGTGGGGGGATTTACTATTACAAACTCTAGGGGGACACAATCCGGGGGGGATTTACCATTACTAACCCCAGGAGGGTGACAGTCAGGGGAAGGTGTGACAGTTGGGGGGCAGGATTTATTAGTACTAACCCTAAGATGGTGACAGTCATGGGGGCTTGATAACATCCCAATGCCCTTTTGTCCCATTCACTGTTTTTCCTGATGCTATTTTAACAGCGAGTTTTTTATGGGGCGATTATTCCCATGTTAAGTTGACCGGATACCCAGGATGGGTATGATTGCTGCATCCAATGTCTTGGCTGATTCAGTGAGTGATCACTTTATGTGTTGTGAATTTTAAATATCCTAAAATTCCACCTCATAGTACTTGGACTTGTAGTTTTGTAAATGTTGACTTTGATACACTGAATGCTCACTTATTTTCACTTGATTAATCTTATTTAGAGCCCATTCCACATATTGATTTGACTTTTGATGTCTTTTGTAGTCAATTAATCCCAATACAGAATACATTTTTCCCATTATGTACTTTAAGACCCTGGGGGGCCCCTAATAAATGGTTTTCTAGGGAAATTAAAATGTGGATAAAGCAGAGAAATCTAGCCTGGGAAGCTTATAAGAAATATCCATCTATTTCATCTTCAAATACAGTAGTTATCATTATCTGAGAAATAAAGTTTCTGAAATGGTAAGAAATGCTGAAAGGGGATTCTATAGGGCACAATTTGAGGCAAGTTGGGCTGACCATAGGATGTTCTGGGATAATATTAACTCCCTTGTATCTCTCAAGTCAAGATGTGTTATTAAGAAATCAGAGGTTAATGGCGTTGAGTTAACTGATCCTACTGAGATTGTAAGCTCTCTCAATGTTAAAGTTTCTAATTTATCTAGTTACAAGGGGAATTCATCACAGAATCCTATTGTTGATTTCTGTAAAGAAGTTTTTCATGCTGGGAGGTCTACTTTTTATTTTAGGGAGGTTATAAGACAGGATGTACTGAAACTCCTTGGTTCTATTCTTAACAAATGAAGTGATTGTGGGGGTGGGTTGGATGCATGGTTTCTTTGACTGTCTATACCTTATATTGCTGATACTCTTTGTTCTATTTTTAATTTGTCTTTGATATCTCAGCGGTTTCCACCTGATTGAAAACTTGCAAGGGTAGTGCCTGTTCCTAAGAAATCTCATGATGAATCTGTTGAGGACTTTAGACCTATTTCTGTATTAAATCCTTTAAGTGAAATGTTGGAGAAGATTATGGCTAATCAAATTAATAATTATGTTTAATCTTACAATGTTCTCTGTCCTCAACCAGATGGATTCTGCAAGAATCATGGATTGGGTACTGCCTTGGTCAGGTTCACAGACACTGTTCTGGAAGGTTTTGAAAATGGCCTTATGACTGGAGCAGTATGTGTGGACCTGGCCAAGGTATTTGACTTAAACAACAACTCTGCACTTCACATGTGCTTTCATAAATAAAATGTTTCAGCTGTTACAATTTACTAGATAATACGTTTTTTTTTCATTTTCAATGTTCCTTTCCAAGATTTACAGCATATCTTGGTAGTCCATCTAAAAGGTTTGTATAGAAAACAGTTGAAAACATTTGCCTCTCCCCTTTTTAACCTCACAGTACCTTTCTTAATGACACCATAGTGTTCACCATGACAATAGACTGTGATATCACAAACAGCAGTTATGTGGTTAGCAGGGGACAGTCAGATACATTTTGAAAGACTCTGAAAACAATTGCTGCATTATCTACAATATTTAGTAGAATAATAGAAGGGGGAATAGTAAAAGTAATAACAAATAACTAGAAAACAATAAAGTGAAAACATAACTGGTATAAATCTAGTATTTGTAAGCTTTTTATTATAATAGAGAGTTGCTCTTTAATTGAACACGACTTGTTCTGTTCTAAACTCAGTGCCATTGTTTTTTCTGATGTTGCTGTTTCTTGGGTTAAGGATTATTTGACAGCCCATTCACAGTTTGTTAATACTGGTGTTGCTAAGTCAAATGTGTGCTCAGTAGGATGTGGGGGTACCCAAGGGTTCCATTTTGGGCCCACTATTGTTTTCTCTCTTTGTTAACGAACTACATTTGTTAAGTAAATCTTGTGACTCAATTCTTTATGCAGTTGATTTAATTATTTTTTCTCATGCCAAATTATTGTCGAGTTAACACTAAATCTTGAACAGGACTTTGTGGGTGTCTGTGATTGGTTTTCTAATAAGTCTTTGGTCTTGAATTCCAAAAAAAAACAAAGTCTCTTTTATCTGGTACTTCCCTAATGTTAAAGGAAAATCCCTGTCTATTGCTACGAGATAATGTGGGTACTGCAATTGAACAAGTGCATTGATTTAAATATATTGGGGTTTGACTTGATCCTGGACTAACATTTTCTTTAAAGGTTAGATCCGTTAGTCAGATGATTAATCAGAAACTAGGCATTCTTTATAAATTTAACAGATATTTCACTATGGAAACTCAAAAATCTATTGCAGTGGGCTCCCTTCTCCATCATTTTGATTATGTGCCTAATCTTTATTTTAATTCAGGTTATAAGGAGCTCAATATCATGTCTGTTGCTTACAATAATATTTATTTTTTGTCTGCCTCCATTTGAACTCACTGTGATCTTTATTCTCGATTAGTTGGTTGTCTCCTAGATTTAGAACTGAATATTTCTGTGAATGTATGAATTTTAAGTCAATTTTTTCATGTATTCTTTTTCCTTTATCTGACTTGGTTTCTATCAAATTTGTTCTATCTAAATTAAGATCAGCCATGGACACGTTGCTAAAGACCATCCAATATAAGTCGGACTCTTCGCTTTTTCCATTGCAGCACCTCTGCACTGGAGTGGCCTACCTGAAACATTTTGCTCTGCAGTTTCTCTTCAAAGTTTTAAATATACTTTTAAGCAGTTTTTATTGGATGAGGCTGTTTGTAATTGTACTATTTTTAATTGATGTTGTTTTGCATTGTGTATTATTTGTACTCTGTATTTTATTTCCAGGTAGGACTGAAAAAGGACCTCTGGTCAAGTGTCCCTACCCAGTAAACAAATAAATAAATAAAAATAAAATAAAACATTTGCTGACACTGGTGACTAAGTTGTCTGCTGTAGCCAGGAGTTGCTTTTACCATCTTTGGAACACCAGCTGTATTAAGATCCTCATCCCTCCTGAAGACGTGCCAACACTAGTGTATGCATTTGTGATGTCTAGGTTGAACTGCTGTAATGTGCTCCACCTCAGGGTTCGTGGAGGCACTCTACAATGCTTGCAGCTGGTGCAGAACACAGTGGGCAGGTTACAGACTGGCCTTCCGAGATTTAGTCATGCGACTCCAGTCCTGCATTACCTGTACTAGCTGCCTGTGAAGTAGTGTGTTACCTTCAGGGTTGGTTTACTGACTTATAAAGCTCTACATGGGTTGAGCCCAGGCTACCTGTTATGTCCTCTGAAATCTTTCTAATCCTCACACTCCCTTTGCTCCTCCTCCAAGGGTCTTCTAGTCCCAAGAGCCCAGCTTAAATCCTCTGGGGATCGTACATTTGAGGTTGCTTATTCTCTGCTGTGGAACACTCTGCTTAGGCTGCTAAGGGAGGCCCCATTCAGTAAAGGCCATTAAAAGGGGAATATAACCTGTTTAGGCAGGCTTTCAGGGACTAAAATTAGTCTCTGGGTAGTCTTCATGCTGCAGCTGTTTTTTTTTTTTTACTGCACTTTATCTGCATCGGTGGACGAGCCCCCATTGGCCCTACCCCATGCCCAGTCCCATCATCCATCACCCCCAGGACTTACTATACCTGGTGTTCAGTCCTGGATTGCCCCCCAGTGTGGGGCCTTCAGGAGGGGGGCCCTTTCTCCTGCTGGATGACAGATGCCATGGGTCAGTGGTGCAGGGCCTGCGGTGTGAGGAGGGCAGCATCCTGCTCAGCCAGAGTTTTTCTTTTTGTTTTGTTTGTTTGTTCCCTGGGAGGTGGGACATGCAGTGACATCAGGGGTGTGCACGCTGATGTCTGCCTCACCTAGCATTAGCTGTTGGACCCCTGATTTTCACCATGGTTCAGGCGAGTACCGGGAGCCTCTCCCACTCTCCCCTCATGAGGAGGAGAGCAGTCTGTGAGATGCACAATCCTTCTCCCACCAGCCAGCCCTACAAAACTCAAGCTCGCATCCGAGCCCGTGTTGTCAGCATCGCAAGCAGTAGTGCTACTGCTGCAACAGTCAGCCAGTCCTCCTCCTCCCCCCAGCAAGCCCTCCAACACCCAGGTTTGCTTCCACACCCTGGTTGTCAGTGCTGCAAGCTGCAGCTGCTGTTTTAATTGTAATGACTGTCATTGATTTTATTTGCATTATCTATTTTAAGCTGGTTTTATCTGCCTGTCTATACCTGTACAGCACCCTAAGCCTCTGGGCAAGACTGCCTTATAAATACATCTACTACAAGTACTCTCAACTGATTCTGCATGATCCTTATCCTTTTCTAGGTGAGAATTTTAAAGCTGTGCACAGTATTCCAGATGCAGCCTCACCGGGATCTATGGAATGCCAAGATCACCTCAATGCTAGTGGTTTTTATCTTGGCAGATACATTGATAATGTTGGCAGATACATTCAAATATGGTTCAGTATGATTTTTGGCATGAAAACAGGAACTACATCTTCATACATCCATATGAATACAAAACTGAAAAAAGTACATTTGGAGGCGCTCTAAAGAGTTTTGTGATGAGTTTAGGTGGAGGTCTACAGGCACTAATGGAAAAACTTAAAAATCTCTCAGCATAGAGCTGGCCCAGTGGTGCTGAGGACTGAGGCACTGCTGAGTGCCTTATCTCACACCACACCGGTCGACCCAAATTTGGGAACAAGCTTGGATCATTAGGGGTCAGCAGTGGAGTGGGCTGCAGCGGCTGCCAGGTAGCTCTCATCTCTCGTATCTGGGAGGCTTGCCAACTTGTCTGTTGGCTGCCACCAGGTGGAGGTCTAGTGGCAGAATCAAATGCCTCAATAGCAGACATATCTGCATCACCGGGTTGGGGCGGGAGTTTCAGGTTCTGGGTTGCATGTGTGCCTCCACACGCATGCATCGCCTGTATCACCTTGGCTCAATCAGGGTAGAAAATGGAAAAAGATACTCAAGGGTTTGTCACGCACTGCATACCTCTCCGAACCCCCATCATCACCTGAGCACCTCATACTGGATGTGTTCATGGGGGCTGGGAAACAGCCCTCCCCTCACAGCCACAGGATGGAATCCATGGGGAAAACTACACCAAGATAAGCCCAGGAGAGGTGGATGTGGGTCTGGGGAAGGTGGGGTCATAGTGATCAGTAACCTGAGGGGTAAAAAACGATATGGAAAAAAAAATCTCTCAGCATTGGGAAATATATAGAACCCTTTTAGACTAGTTAAAGAAACTGGAATCATTTCATTCTGTCCTATTTTTGCTGTCTGGATCTCTTGGGTCTTCCATTAATTACCTTAATTACCTCACTTACTCCCAAATATTATGTTCTTGGAGAGTATAATGCCATAGAATACTGTTCCCCAATAATTAACTTGCTTGAGGTCATGCCTATCAGAATATAATAAGTTACTCACTTCTATGGGAAGGCTAAAGCCTGTGGTTCAGTGTGGGGGAATAGCTCCTCCCACATCCCAAATAAAGGACAGCCTCCCTCGGCAGTTCCCCGCTTAGCGAGTTGTGAAACATTCCCCCTTCATAAGCGCCTGTCTCCTGTGTGGCTTGTGTGGCTGAGCCTCCTATTTTCCTGCTTTTTTTCCCCTCTCTTCTTCTGTCTGTGCTTCCTCATCTATTCCCTCCCACTTCCTTTGTGTGCACTCGATGTCTTGTTAATATCCCTGCCTGTTCCTTTTGCGTTGTTATGTTTTCCCACTCGCTTGC
The DNA here is from genome assembly GCA_016271365.2 of Neoceratodus forsteri. NCBI lineage: Eukaryota > Metazoa > Chordata > Ceratodontiformes > Ceratodontidae > Neoceratodus > Neoceratodus forsteri. The sequence continues at coordinate 405,074,449 of CM028136.1, read as the reverse complement.
CTGGCCCTTCTGTTCTGCACTTTCCTTGCTGCATGTGCTTTCTTTTCAGCCCTGCCCCTGACTCCTTTTTGGGAGCAGCTGCTCCATTTCCCCCTGCTCTTTCGGGGTATGACGTCATCCCCAAAGTGCCCAGTTGTGTGCCCCACTACCTCTGCTCTCACCCCTTTCCCTCAACCTCCTTCCCTACTGCTGCTTTGCCGGCTCAGTCCCACTCCCCTACTTTCCCGACTGCTTTCCCTCCTGTGCTGTGCCCTACACTGGTGGACCCCTTTCTCTCGCATTCCCCTTCCTGCAGGAAGCTCTTAGTGAGAGCTATGGCAACCACTCTGACACCCCCTACAGTAACACAGCTGACCCCACGCTGAGTACCCCGATGCACACCAGTCCGACGGACAGGACCATGATGTCCGGCACTGCACATCCCGATAGAGAACACTATGACCTACCACACAGCGATGCTGCACACCCCAAACACCCCTGTGACTAAACTGCTGACAGCGCCCCCCCACCAGCCATAGCACAGTGCTGGCTATGGACAGTTTCCAAGCGGCATGGCAGGGTGCAGCATGTGAATGCTCTGAGTGGCATGTCAGTAAGCAGAGGCTGACCATAGCCAGTCACAGACCCTACACCCTGTACCAGTCATCACTGTGGGGGATGTTACTGTGATCTGTTGGGCGCTGTTGATGTGGGCGAGCTGTTTGTGTCGCCGTGGGGAATCGGTGGGGGAGTCACTCACTGCGTGCTTCCCTTCCTGCATGGCTCTCCCTATTCTCTCCCATATTGTACCTGGTTCTGCTGGTTCTGTTTTTCTACTTCCCCTCCTGGTACCGGCTCCAGCCTCTCACCACTTCCCGACTTACATTCACTGGCCTGAGACTGGGTGGGTTCACTGGCTTTTGCCTCCTCCTGTCTTCTGCTCTGTGGCTGTTAATGGATTCTGTCCACGCTTAGCTTCTTACTTTCCCAGCTCCTACTTGCCCCCTCCTTTTTCCAGTACAGGTTCACTACCCTCTCACATTTTGAATGTTCTAGTCCCCAAGGCCTCCTGGCTCCCACTTGCTTTTGCACTGGCTTCTCATTTACCACTCACTATGCTGTGCTGCAGGTTCCCTTTGGTGGTGTGGTGCTTTGGAGGGATTGCCTTGTCCCCTTTTCCAAGCAGCATTTTTCCCTGTAGTTTTTCTGCATTACAGGTACAAATTGTTGGCATTTTTAATTGTCTTCTGTATGCTACATACTAAGGTTGTGCACATGCCTTTTTGATGGTGCACTGCAGGTCTTGTATGTGTTCTGGTGCAGCCCCCTTCCCTGTGTCAGCCTTTATGCCAGTTCTCTATTATTACTTTTCCCAGTCTGTTTCCTACCCCCCCACCTCCCCACCACTGGTGCCTTGGCAAACACAGAAAATAAAAATTAAAAAAAAATTAATCTTTTCTATCATCCCTTCCCTCTCTCTATCCCATAGCTCTACTTGTCTTCCCAGTCTCTCTCCTTTTCAGGGCTTCACCTCCCTTCCCCGTTGCTTTGGTTTCCGTTCCCTCCCCCATCCCTTATTCTTGCCCTCGACCTGTGCTCCCCATGTTTTCTTTTGGGCTTCTTGCTCCTCGCACTGGCACTTTGTCTCCATCTCCATGCCCCTTCTACTGTACCAGTCCTGTGCCACCTCTGACCCTAGTCTGGCACCTACATTTCCTCAGTATTTATTCCACTGAGCCAACAATTGCAATCAATCTTTCCTAACAGTTTATGCCTGACACCTCTGCTGCTTATACCTTACCATTTTTTTGTCAAAGCATTTATAAACCCTGCTCAGCCTATTCTTTCTATGTTACCTAGTTCTACCCATGGTACTTCTTACCCTTCCAGCATGCCAATCACCTGCAGCACTCATGCACACTCCCTCTTCCATGCCCCTTGTAGTGTTCCCTCAGCCTTGCATCATTGGCATTCCTTCTCCTATATTTTGTATTGTTTTGCATTGGCATTATCCATTATATGTAACTACTGTATTCGTTTGCTTCATGTTCCCTGCTATGATGTAGTTTGTCCTTCACTAGGACCTTGCCAGTGCTGGAGCCACTTTTTGGTTTCCTACCTTACAATCATTCCAGTTGCTGTTTGGTCTCATGATGCTCTGGTTGTGGCTCCCCTGTTATTCCTATGTCGGGAGACTGAGGTGTCACGGTGGGGCAGCGTGGCTCCAGTTAGCAGGAGCCTGCTTTATGTAAGCTATATCATTTTGCCCTACCTCCTTGCCTACATGGCTTCAGCTACCCTTACATAATTCATTATCCTCACAGCCTCCATGGCCTTCTGCTGTTCATTGCATTCCATTACTGTACTGCATGCTCCTCATTGGATTGACCTATCCCGCCTTTAATGGTATATAAGGTTAAGGTCCTTCTTCCATTCTATGACTTCTTACTTACTACCATCCCCTTTGTCCTGCTTCTCTTGTTTGCCTATATCTTTCTATGCAGCTGTCTGCTGCCTCTTCCTGGTTCAGCCCATACCAGCAGTCCAATGGCCTCATCCCTAACTCTGTCTACTGAGGTATAGCAGTCCAGGTAGGCTTCCACTGTCTACCGGAGATGGGAGCCTGTTTCCTCTACCTCCCAGTTCAACCATATATACTCCCAGGCAACTTCCTACAGTCTCCGTGCCTAACGCTGCCAGGTGTGGCATTGAGTGAAGGTTAGCGTGCCCCGACTACCAGGGACGGGAGCCTGTGTCTTCAATCTACTATTTCAACCAAATGCATTTTATTCCTAATATCAAGTTGCCACATTCCCTTTGAGAATTGGACCACTATACCCCATTTGCCTCCAATCTCCGAACTCAGCCAACTTCATCCTATACCTCCATGGACTCTATGTACTTGTCCTCCCCTCTGGCTTCCTCATGTTCAGGATTTGGACCCCGCCAGCTTGTTCAGTCTCTGTCTCCACTCAGTCCATCAGACTCCTGGACTTCCTTGCTGCTTGCCTTCCACCTCCTCTAATGTTCCTGTGCATTGTTGTGGCTTGCCTTCCAGCTCAACCTCCTCCAATCTCCTGACTTTCAGCTCCATGCTGCCATCTCCTCCCTCACTGCTGTTCCATATGATTCTGCTTCCCTATTGCCTTCCTTTCAGGCTTGTCTACCCACATTCCCCCCTTGTCTCCTGCTGGATATGTGACATTTGCTCATCATGATGGATGTGTGCCTGAGGCCTTCTTCAGTTTCCCCTTATGCTGCTCTTGTCCCATCCAGAAGTCTTCCATCTGCGATTCCAGTGCATTTTCCTATCAGCAGTTCCAGTTTGCCATCTCCTTCACAGGTGGGAATGTATTCCCCATCATCGCAGCACCTTGCTGCCAGGAATTCCAGTTCACTATCTCCTTCGGAGGTGGGACCCTCCTACCCATCACTGCTGCCCTTTTCCTTTCAGCAATTCAAGTTCACCATTTCCTGTGGAGGTGGAAACCCATTCCCTGTCACTGCTGCACCTTTGCTATCAGCAGTTTATGTTTGCCATTTCCTTCAGATGTGGGAACCTCATTCCCCATCACCACCGTGCCTTTTGCTATCAGCAATTTATGTTCGCTATCTCCTTTGGAGGTGGGAACCTCTTACCTCAACTTCGCAGCACATTGTACCTGGATTCACTTTTCAGTTTTACATGACTCTACCACCTGAGGCCTGTTTCAGGCTTTCTGCATTCTATTTCAGTATGCTGTGGCACCTGACCCTGGTCATGTACCTTACCTGCACCTGCCAATGTCATTACTGCTCGACCTCTGCTGACTTCTTATCAAGCTCCTTCCTCCATTCAGCAGACTTCTACTTCAAACTTTTCCCTCAATCCTTGGACTGTTGCCTTCCTTCTCGATGCCCCAGTGGCTCGGGCTCCTGTATGTTTGCTGTGTCTCTTTTTGTGCGTTCTTGCCACTATTGACGTCCGGTATCCCTGCCCATTCAATTACTCCTACCCATTCATCAGCCTCATACTCCTACCTCAGCCAACATTACAGCTCCCATCCAACACTCTAAGGAGTACCTGTTCTTCTCACCTAGAGAAACCCTCTTCCAGCAACATTTGTCGAACAGCAAGCCATATAGACCCTAAGTCTCTATACGAAATATCAGTAATTCCTGATAATCTCCCCAGGATCCAGTTTTGGAATCCCATTCAACTGGACTGTAGAAGATCTTATCTCTCAACCAACTCTATAAAATCTTTCCTTACATATTCCATTTAATTCAAACAGCATGGACGTCACTACCTCCTGATTTCTTCATAGGATCCAAGATTTAGTGGAGTCTCTTTCATGTCATCATCTTACTGAGAAACATGAACCAAATTTCCTCCTGGGATATATCAACTCCATGATAACCATAACCCTCAAGGAAAACGTGAACTACAGGATACCACATAGCAGTACTGGCATCATCTGTTATACCTTCTCCTTATAGGCTTCTCCCCAAAGCGCTGACTCAGTTTGACCACGTTTTCTGACTTGTATCCCTGAATATCCATTGATTGTTCCTAAGACTCTTCTAAAGCTACTACCCCAGAACATGTATTGTCAGATCTCTGATGCATAGCTGCCTTGCTAAATTTACTCTATCCAAGCAGCTGTTCCCCTGGCCCCTGGACATCACCATACTTCATGAAATTATCTACATCTCTTCATCATGTTACTCTAACCATGCCAGCTACCTATCCAGTGATCCTTTCTAACTCATTTGTTGGGATTTAGCCCCCACACTCCCTCCAGCAAATACCATTACCAAAAGCAGGCCTCTATTTGATTCATCATTCTGCGCATCCACAACCAACCTGGTTATCTCCCTATCACAGTTAAACATAGAAACATAGACTTTGACGGCAGATAAGGACCACTTGGCCCACCCAGTCTTCCCATTTCCCTACCTACTGGATAAGCTGCAGATTCTAGTTAACCAACAACCTACTTCCTGCCACCCCCACCTACAATTGCCTTGTGTCTGTCCCATGCATGTTTGAATTCCCCCACTGTTTTAGCCCCAACAACCTCCCCAGGAAGGCAGTTCCACACATCCACCACTATCTCTGAGAAAAAAGATTTCCTCACATTACCCCTGAGATGTCCCCCTCTATCTTTAAATTGTGTCCCCTTGTTCTTACACATCTCTTTTTCTGAAAGATGCTACCCTTCTGGACTTTGTTGTTTCCCTTGAGGTACTTAAACGTTTCTATCATGTCCCCCTGTCCCTCCTTTCATCAAGGGTATACATATTAAGCTCTCTCAGTCTCTCTTCATATGATTTCTGATGCAGACCCTACACCATTTTAGTTGCCCTCCTCTGGACTGCTTCCATCCTGTCTATGTCCTTGCGTAGATGAGGTCTCCAAACTGCACACAGTACTCCAGATGGGGTCTCACCAACTGTCTGTAGAGAGGATAACCACTTCCTTTTCTACTTGTGATGCCCTTCTTATGCATCCCAGTATCCCTGGCTCTCCTTACTGACTTCTCACATTGCTTACCCACCTTTAGATCATCTGATATGACTACTCCCAAGTCCCGTTCCATTTTTGTTGTTGTTAGTACCTCCCCTGCTATTGTGTACTCTTCTCCTGGGTTTTTGTTTCCCAGGTGCATTACTTTGCACTTCTTTGCATTGAATCTAAGTTGCCATATGTCTGGCCATTCCTCCAACATTGCCAAGTCCCTTCTCATCCATTCTACCACCCCTTGTGTATCAACTCTGTTATAGATCTTTGTATCATCTGCAAAGAGACAAACCTTTCCCTCCAGACCCTCTGCAATGTCACCTATAAAGAGGTTAAAGAGGACTGGACCCAGTGCTGAGCCCTGAGGTACTCCACTAGTGACCCCCTTTTCTTCGGAATGTGTTCCACTCACTATTACCTTCTGTGTCCTGTTGTGCAGCCAGTTTGCAACCCAGGCTACCACCCTGGGACCCACTCCCAGGCTGGCTAACTTGATTATTAATCTTTTGTGTGGGACTGTGTCAAATGCCTTGCTAAAGTCTAGGTAGGCCATATCTGCAGCCCTCCTGGTCTATTACTTTGGTCACCCAGTCAAAGAAATCTACTAGATTTGTTTGACATGACCTTCCTGCTGTAAATCCATGCTGCTTTGGGTCCTGTTCCCTGTTGGCCTCTAGGTACTCAACAGTTCCACAACAGTTCTACATCTGAATAAGCATGCAGTGCACCAATTGCATTCTATGCTTGCTGTCAAGTTCCCTTTGCTATATTAGTCAGACTCATTCAAAGACCCATTCTCAGGCTCCACACAGCATATAGACATTGGATCCACCAGCAAGGCAAAACCCCCATGGCCAATTAAGCTCCTGCCATGGGTTATTAAGCTGCAGCAATACCCATCTCCACCATGTTGCACCAGCTCTTCTTCCTGAATATGATCTCATGCAAACATCATTACAGCAACAATAACTTGCATCAATCCTCATACTTATTGTACTGAACTTTCCAATTATTCCTATCGGTATCCAATTACCATTTTTACAGCATATATCACCCTTCCTTCATTTGTCTGAAATCTTTCAATTACCCCTTCCTACCAGGTACCTAAAGCTTCTCTCCGAATCCTTGATCATCTCCATAGATGCCTACATAGTGAAACATTGCATATTGCCAAACTGTAAGCCATATAACCCTAATTCAGATGTCAAAGCCTCTACTATCCCATTGTCTAGCCTTTTCAATTCATGCATTTTTCTTAATCAATATTGAGATTGCACTATCATGAGAACCTTGCAGATATCTGAACTACTTGCCACTCTACAAAGAAACTAAGTACTGTATCTTGCCCTTACTTTCTACCAATCTGATAGATTACATTAAGGATTTCATAACCCGTCATACTTCCCAAAGTTTGGAGTCTGGCAACTCATTTAATCAACTCATGCTTCTCATGCTCACATTAATTCTGTACCCCCATGAAATATCAACCAATATCTCATTTGAATCCTGGACTATGTTCAACCCTTTTTCCAGCTGGGCTTAATCTATATTCAGGATCCGGACATTTCTTCAGACTGAATCTGCCTCTTCAACCTCAAGTATTAACCGTCCTGAATGCATCATTCAACAGACTTGGAAGATGGAACTTCATCACTACAAACACTACACCTTACTCAAAAAATTAGAATATGGTCCTAAGAATCTAGGATCATTTCCTCTTAGTTTGCCCTGAGGAAGGGCAGGTCAGTGGCCATGGGTTCTCAGAGGTTTCCTTCACCTGGGGGGGTTTCCTCTCCTGCGTGCTATTGATCATATTCTCCATGAGTTGGAGGAGGTAATCTTTTTTGGCCTTCTATTTCCTACTTGCTACACAGCTTACCTACCAAGGGTGTGAACAGCGAAAGGCCAAAGTTCAAAACATTACAAGTATACACAAGCACTACTCTATTCACCAAAACATTGAATGGGAGAGTTAAAGCCCATGGTTCAATGTAGGGGAATAGCACCTCCCTCATCACAAATAAAGGCCAGCCTCCCACGACAGTTCCCCGCTTAGTGCTTTGAGAAACACCCACCATCCTCCCCTGCCTCCTCCAGCACTCTGCTCACCCTTGGTACTGGGCCTTCTATTCCCTATTTGCTATCTGGCTTACCTACCAAGGGTAGGAATAGAAAAAGGCCAAAGTTCAAAACATTACAAGTATACACAGGCACTACTCTAGTCACCAAAACATTGAATGGGAGGGGCTAAAGCCCATGGTTCTATGTGGGGTGCAGCTGCTCCCACATCCTAAATTAAGGCCAGCCTCCCATGGCAGTTCCCCACCTAGTGCTTTGTGAAATACTCACCATCTTCCCCTGCCTCCTCCTCCTCCTCTTCCAGCACTCTGATCATCATTGGTGCTTGGCCTTCTATTCCCTACTCACTCCACAGCTTACCTTCCAAGGGTGGGAATAGAGAAAGGCCAAAGTTCAAAACATTCCAAGTATACACAAGCACTACTCTATTCACCAAAATATTGAACTACTATTATTCATTTCACATCCACACTTAGGCAGTATTCCACTGACAATACTTGGTCACCAGAAATGTCTTTAAGTTTGCCTCCCTTTATAACCCAATCATGTGTCCTCCCCGCCCCTCCCACCACTGCTTTCAGATCTTCAAGCTGGACCACTGTAATTATAAGCAGTTACTGCCAGGGAAGGTTGGACACATTGTGCGGTAGTGAACTGATTACCCATTGTTGAACTATGGTTACTTATATAGAATAAATGCTAGGTATGTGCAGTGCATATGGAAATAATGCCGCAGAGAGGGCTCAATGAGGTAATAAGTCATGAGCATGAAGGGGTGTGGCATTATGACCCTACTAGGTCCCTGAGATGGCACTACCTCCATTGTTCTCTGTACTTACCTAGCATTTGTTTTATAGAACACATTGGCATGGCTTTGGTTCTTTGGGTGTTGTGGTCACAGTTGCTATCATTTTTAGCTTAGCATGCTGGTTGTTTTGCACACATGCTGCTATGCATGTGCATGACCATGCTACCGTCTGTGAACACATGGTGCTGTTCTCTGTATTTGTGCTGTCCTAAAGCATACTGGGAGCATCCTCTTTTGTTGTAGCATGAATGGAAGTGGAGCAGCAGCGGGAGTTCCTCTACTGTCCTCTGATGATGTCATCATGCTCTGATATCACAGCCATCTTGCAGGCAGTATAGCAAGTGGTTAAGGGCACTGAACTGCAAACCTGGAGACCTGTGTTTGAATCCCATCCCCCCCACTTGCATATTGTGTGATCTTGATCAAGTCACATAACTTTCTTGTGCTCCCAGGTCACACCTGGAAACAAACTGTGGTTTAGTCTGCCTTTCCTGGTTAAATAATTTCCCCTTTCCCTTTAGACCATTCAGAAGCAGAAAAGTTAAGTATTGAGCCCCTTTGTTTACACGGTTTAAATTAAACAGCGCTAAACATGCAACATTCATGTAAATATCAATGCCATTACTTTAGTAGCTCTCTGCTGCAACACCCATTGTATTTACTTTTTTCTTATAAGCAATACACTTTGTTAGAAGTTTTTTAATGTCATATCTTATGTTGGAATCAACTTGTTATTATAATGTGTAATTCTTCCCAGCAACACTGTTTATTTATGCACAAACATTTGCATTACAATGTATGTTAATACGCATTATAACATGGGCAACTTAAAACATGCAATGCTATTGGTGGACTGACTGTGTGTAGCCATTCATTAATCTCTGTTATACTAACAGCTAGAGCGAGTAGGTGTTAGCCGAAATCCCTACTCACATCTAGCTGTAAGGTATATGGATGGGGTAGCTGGAACATGTTGACAGGTGGTATGTTGCTGGAATCCCGAACTCCATCCTCTGTCACCGAGTCTGTTACTGTTTTCTGGGGTAACTCTTGTGGATTGCTGCCTCTCCTGCAGTGGGTTCCAGTATGCTACCATGATCACTGTGATGATGAGGGACCATATCACCCTCCCATCCACCCAGATGGATAGTCGGCCACAGAGCAGCTGTGAGGGTCAGCCAGAGCAATAGCAAGGGATGCAGGAGTACTGGCAAGTTGCCAGAGAAGAGTGACAATAATGAGGAGAACGGCCAGCACCTGGAGCGACAGCAATGGCACCAGCAGTACCGGTGAGTTGGTGAATAAGAGCAGTGATAATGAGGAGAGCAGCCAGAGTGGCGGCAAGGGGTGCAGGACTACTGGCGAGTTGCCAGAGAAGAGCGGCGATAATGAGGAGAGTGGCAGGAATGACAGCAAGGGGTGCAGGACTACTGGCGAGTTGCCAGAGAAGAGCAGCCATCCAGATGGTTCATGGAGGAGGGAGCGGTAACAGTGCCATCACTGGGGGACTGGGTAGCGGGCAGCACTGTGGAGAGTGATGTGAGAGAGGGATCCAGGTTGCAGGAGTAATTAAGGCAGTGGGTAGCAGTACAGAAAGTGGGCAGCAGTGTGGAGAGCGACCTGAGTGAGGGCCAGGGCTACAAATGAGGTACATGTGTATTTCTTAAAAGGACTAAATAAGTGTTAGCAGTGAAAAAACTGTGATACTGAGAAAAAAGAAGAAAATTAAGGAAAGTAAACAAGAGAATCAGTGCAGGGGCTACTTTGTTCATTGGCAATGTAAGTGTAAGGATACCAAAGTCAGACAGCACACTTTCTGATATTTCTAAAAAAGTAAACAAAATTTTCAAAATTTGTTCAATCCCATGTTATAAGCATAATAACTCACTCACTTCATCTGCATGCCTCACAGCGGACCCAGGGTGTTGAATAATCCCCAGTAACTCCACACTGTGTTGTGGGTTATTGCTTATGTATACATTTCTACTAAATCTTTTTTTTTTTCTACTGCTGCATCACTCTAGCTCTTATGTGGTTGAAGACAAGACACTGTCTAAATCAACTTTTTTTTGGTAATCAATCAGTTAATAAATAAATAATTTCAAGATTTCAAAGTGGACGACTTGAATGCAGGGTGCATACCACTGTTGCCCGAGGTACTGGCTAGTACATTGCTAATCTTTTCCTTACTAGAACACACGTTTCATAAGTGAGCAGAACGTTAAAGTGCATCTACCTTGCAGCCTCCTTCAACAAAATATTTGCTGATCTGTTTTCCTGTCTACTGTATGTTGGTTTACGGACTCCTGACTCATGTTTGGCATTTTCTTGTATATTACCATCTTCTAAAAAATGTTACTAAGTGCAAAGTAGCAACTTGAATGGCAAAATGTATTATAAAGAAAGCAAAACAAGCAATATAATTGAACTTGGCAATTAAAGTTAAAAACAACAAAAATAAATTCTACAGTAATATAGGATCCCTTAAGGGGGAAACAACCCACAACTGGTCCTTTAACAATAGGGGATAAAGTAATAACTGAGAAAAAAGAAATGGCTACTGAACTTAATAATTATTTTCTAAGTGTGCATAATCCTAAAAAACAATAAGGCATACAGCAGAACGAAATGGACAATAACTGCCTAAAGTTTCATACAACCGATATAATTAATAGCATGAATAGCCTTAAAACAAATAGTTCACCAGGACCTGATAGTATTACACCCACTTTTCTAAAAAAGTTAATCCATCAATTGGTAGGGCCACTGACCCACTTATATAATACATCTATCCAGGAGGGAAACACATTGAAGGAATGAAGAATAGCAACAGTTACACCTATCTTCAAAGGGGGAAACAGAACTGAAGTAGGTAATTATAGGCCCATAAGTTTTACATCAGTAGTAGGTAAAATCATGGATAAATTATTACAAAAACACATAATTACTCATCTGCAAAACACAGGAAATATAGATCTGACCCAACATGGATTCACACCTGGAAGATCATGCTTATCAAACCTAATTAGTTTCTTGGACCGGTTAGTGCAGCCCTAGACAAAAACATACCTGTGGATGTTATTTTCCTAGACTAGTCCAAGGTCTTCGATAAAGTCTACCATACAGTGTTACTAAAACAACTCAAAAAAAATGGGACTAAATAACAGCATAATTAGATGGATAACCTCTTGGTCAGGAAACAAAATACAGTGTGTGACTATAAAAGGCCATTCATCAGACTGGGGCACAATCACAAGTGGTGTCCCACAAGGATCTGTATTGGGACCCACATTATTCAACATAATGATCTCCTCCCTTCCAAATACAAAAAGTGTATGGGTTGGCAAATATGCAGATGACTGCAAAATAGGTGGATTGATACAAAACATAGAAGATGCCAGGGCAATACAAGAAAATTTAAATAATATAGCTAAATGGGCAAATGAAAATGAAATGTACTTCAACTTAGAAAAATGTAAGGTAATGCACATGGGGAAAAACCCAATGCATACTTACCAAATAAATAATACTGCATTGAAAACTATAAAGGAAGAAAAGGATCTGGGGATAATAATAACTGATGATCTAATGTTTGATACCCACACAGTTGTAAAAATGCCAAAGAATAATGGGCAGCATACTGGGAAACATCAAAAACAGGGAAGAAATCGTTATAGTTCCACTGTACACCACGCTGGTGAGACCTCATTTGGAGTATTGTGTGCAGTACTGTGCCCCTACGACAAAAAGGACGCAAACACGACACGAAAAGATACAAAGGAAAATGACTAAAACAATAAGATTAACGAAGAATATAAGTTATGGAGACAGGCTTCAAAAATTAAATATTTTTTCTACCCAGTATAAGCGAGAAAGGGGAGATCTCTGTCTCATCTATAAAACCTTACAAGATCCGTATATGAAAGAAACCTTAGATTTCAGGAATAATCTTGGAATAGCTGGAACAAGATCACATAAGCAGAAATTATTAGGAGAATCTAACAGTACTGTAAGGAGAAGCAAATTTTACACACACAGAGTAATAACAAAATGGAATAAGCTACCAAGATACGTTACAGAAAGTTCTAATATGAAAACTTTTAAAGAAAACTTAGACATATATATGGGAGACAGGAAATACGTATTCCACCAGTGAGCTGGTGGCAAGTTCATTAAAGGGCTGACGCTCATTGGACTTGTACCCCAACTATGAAACTATGAGAATATACTCACTGCCCACTGTTCTCCATGCAGTGCCACACAGTAGAAGTCTGGGTCACAAATCTGCAAACCCTGGAAGAAAAAAAATTAACATTTTGATCAGTCTGTCAGTGCTCTTCATCACTGCCCAGCTCTATTTTCTCTTGTCTGCCCTGCCATGGCTAGCAGCTATATATTTGTCAGCCCAGATCCAGCATCCAAGGCATCAGCAAATAAATAAACCTTATTCTCAAAAACAATCTGGCTATGGGCAGAGGAAAACATGGAGTGGTCTGCTAGCCCGAAACCCACTACTGAATGCTCACTCTTCTCTCCTGGTCCTCAGGGCAAGATGAAGACCTTGGCCAGAAGCCAAGAGATGAACATGTAAAAAAAAAAGGCATACCCTAGGACACAGGCATAGCCATCTTGGACCTACTGGCCCCACTGAACTATAGGAAAGGGTCAGGGGTCACGTAACAAGCCAGAATTTGAAGAACCCATTACAGCCAAGGAAGTCCTTACATGCTGCACTAGTGGCACAGGAAGTATGCCCAGAAGGATGGTGGAAAATGTAGTTCCCAATACAAATGGTGAAAAAAATTAGCAAATCAGGAGGCAGGAAGCACAGGAAAACCTCCCACCTTGCTGAATGTGACCAGTGAACACTGTTGCTGGTTTTAAGAAAGCCTCGGAGGAGCTGTGTGTGTAGAGTTTCAACTGTGGCAAGGCCCTTATTTTTTGATCACATGCCTGCCTTCCAGGACTCAGAGTGGGGTTACCTTGCTAATTTGTCTGAGTTTGATGTATTCAGAGACCAGAGTTGCATTGACAGCTTTCGGTCAGGGACATTCACATCAGTTCCTCAAGTTGGACTCCTGTAATGCTCTCTACCTAGGGTTATCTTAGAGTCTAATGCACTGTCTGCAGCTGGTCCAGAATACAGCAGCACACTTGATCTTCGAGATATTCCTTGGAGATCATATTATACCAGTACTGTGCAAACTTCACTGGTTGCCTATTCAGTGGCCCATTAGCTTCAAGATATGCTTGTTGGTATACAAGGCCTACATGGTTTGGATCCTGGCCATCTAAAAGATTTCCTGACTCCATTTACTTCTGTCCACCCTCTCTGCTTCACTGATGCTGGCTTACAGTCTGTTTCATGGTCCAGGCTAAAGCTTTCCAGGGACAGAACTTTTCTGGTAGCTAAAGTGGACACTGTGAAATGCTTTGCCTGTTCACATTAGATGTGCCAGTATGGTGGGAGCCTTTAAAGGGGCCCTAAAATACCATCTTTTTAAACTTGCCTACTGCCTGCGTTAATGTACCTTAATATTTAAAATCTATGTTTAAACATTATCTAGCAGCAACATGTATTGTGGTTTGGGCAGTTCTGTTTATTTGCTTATTTATTTTTTATGCATTTATTCTTTGCCTTTGGATGGCCGGGGCAAGGAGACCCTCCCCCCCCACATCGGCTAAAGCCCCAGCATACTGGGATCCAGGGTCAAAGGACTCTCACCAAGGATTTTTTCCCTAAGTGCCCACCTAACCAAAGTGAGGCCGAGTTTGCAATGACCTCTGCACATGAAAAGGCACACTCCCGCATCCAATGTGCAGAGGTCCACCGATCCCAACCCCGACAGGTACCCAGTGCAATCCCAAACTAGCACATTCCCTGCCAACACTAGGGGTCAGTAGGTACCAGGAAACTGTGGTCCCTGCCTCCCGGGGAAGGTGAGCAATGCTTAGGATGCTCAGCCCCCCGGCTGAACCTCTGACATCTGCAGTCCACTCCTGAACCCCGGTTGTCAGTGCCACAGACAGAAGTGGTTCCACTCTGCTGGTGGGCCGGCTTATTTATTTATTAATCTATTTATTTATTATGTAATTTGCTTTGTTTATTCATTTACTTTATTTTTTTATTTTGATGTTCTTGTTTGTAAGATGCCCTGATCCCCAGAGAAAGGGCTCCAGAGAAATACAGTTGCTTTGTCTTGCTAGTTCTCTCCAACCATTGCTGCAGGGATCCATCCCTGTAGAGGACTGGTGACAAAAGCCCTGAGTAGTGTGCTTCCTATCCAGGGAGTTAAGGCAATTCCTCCTGTGAGGTGAAAGTGACAAGAGCACGTGAACTATGTGAGACCATCAAGGAGTGTAGTACCCCTGATTAAAGATAAAGGGGGAACCATTCCTATCAAACATTCCAGACAGTATCCATCCAGAGAGGGAGACCACCAAGAGATCTGAAAAGGGTTCTTGGTTTCTTAACCAGAAACTGCTACTTAATTAGGTGTGAGTACCTATCAGGACCCTTCCCTGCACTGGTGGGCAAATACAGTAGTTAACAAGAGTTAGTATAGTTCCATAGACCCTGGCAGTTCTACATGACCTCAGAAAAGCCCAGAAGGCAGCTGAAAGTTAAAGATTTCTGGAACTCTTCAATTTAAACACCCAGTGAGGATTTTCTCTAAAACGTTTGGACTTAATTTGTATTTGATTTTGTTTAGAGTTATCCCATCCACCAGTGCTGTACCTGATCTGCATCACAGGCCTGTGCAACTAGCCCATTCACTAGCCTACATGCACTGTCCATTGGGAGCTACCATAGGGACTGTATACTGGTGCACCAGTGGGTGGGAGATATTGTCAGACTGAAGGGGAAAGCTGGCATTGCCAGGTGACAGGACTCATGCCTACTGTTTCCGTGGCTGACTGCTTCAGAATATTTGTAATTGATATTTCTGTTACTTTTCCCCTAAAACTCACCATGCTTTGTCTCTAGCCCTTATTTATTTATTTGTTTGAAAACTGATGACTGGGAAAGGCACACTGAGCCACGGCTCGTTTTCAGGTGTGACCCAGAGAAAGGGAAAAGGGGAAGCACATACAAAGCAGTGACACAGTTCACAGTTTCAATAAAGTGCAGTATACTGTAGTACATGATTTAAAATAGTAGTAAGTGTAGTACAAGCAAGCAACAAAATAGGTGCTTCAGCCACACCTACACTAAGGTAGGTGGAAAAATGTAAGGGGAGGAGTCAGGTAGGGGAAAAACAGGCGGAGAGGAATTTCAGCTGGTACCTGAGGGAAGCAGGGGAGGTACTGAAGTCGAGGAAGGATGATGTAAATTATAGATTGAAGGGAAATGATAGGAGAAGACTGATTGCAAAGCAGAGGAGCAGAGATGAGGAATGGCAGAACTGAAAGTATTCCTGGAGCAGAGGGAGCAGGAAGCAGGAGGGATGGAAGAGAGGAGTGAGGAGAGGTAAGAGGTAAAGAACCCAGACCAGTACTTGGATATGAATGAGTCACAGTGGTTCCAGTGACATGAGGGCAGAGGAAGAATGGATAAGGTGGTGTAGAGTGAGCAATGATGGATACAAAAGGGTTGCTGGTAGCAAAATGGTAGGAGTTGCAGAAGATGTCCAGTCTGGCTAGGGAGGTGGAGGGAGCAGTGCCCTAAATCAGTCCTCTGATATTGTTTAGGCTACATATATTGCTTTCTCTGCATTTACTGCATATATTTACAGTTACGGTGCCTTGCAGTTAAAGAACATTGAGAAACTAAGTGTGGACTTACGTTTGACAGTGTACTGCTCCCTGTACTTGGTGGTGATGAACAGTAGCTATTACACACTTCCTGAGTAAAGGACTACTGGCTTCACATCCCGTCAGTAAAATTCTGTTAGGTGGACATAGTGTGCTACATTCTACAGACTACAATTAACAGTTCATGACCCCGGAGCCACCTGTCCCAAAACCCAGAGACTCCAGCCCACTCCAAGAAACATTAGGCTGTGCTACATCTTATTTATTTAGTTATACAAATCGGAATTACAATCCCTTGAGTCATAGACTCATTTCCAAAGGCACCTCGTCAATTATACAGAGACAGTCACAGGGTTACATAGTTATGTCATTACACAGTTACAGAACAAACACAATAGTAAATTAGGTGCAGCACTAGTAGTGTACAGACAGAGTTGTAATGGCAGCGGCAACTATACACAAGATAATATATTGGCCTATACAAGGTGGTAGCTAGGCAATTAGAGCAATAATATAACCAGTGCACAGGTGTGGTGAGGTATTAGCTGTCCCAGGGGGACATTGTTACAATGGGAGGTAGACTAACTTTGGGCCCACAAGGTAGGTGGGGCCCACCAGGCATGGGAACCGGTCAGTATGCACACCTACAGCTAAGGGTGGCAATATGTGGTTCCTGAGTGCAATTTTGAAAGGACCAATTTTAGGGATGTTGATGATAGCGGCAGGAAGGGAGTTGAACCAGGTCAGAGACCTGTAGCAAAAGGACCTCTGTGCGAGTGAGGTCCTGACCCTAGGGACAAGGAGGAAGGACTTGCAGACATTGTGGGTAGAGACAGCGGGTAGCAACATCTTGTGGTAGCAGCAGAAATGCAGAGGTTTGTCAGTGCTGGCGAATGCAGGGCATTTTTTAATAGGTGTGCCCCTCATTCCCCAATTAGCCAGCATGTTAGTGCTGATGCAAGAATTATGTAAAGTGCCACCAACTTGAAGGAAATGTGCCGCTGCAATCAGAGACAAGCTCATCATGCAGCGGCAGAGATGACACACCTCCTGTATGTGCCTTTCCTGGTGAAACATTTCTATAAACATGGAGGTGGCTACACAATCCCCAAACAAAGCCAACATTGGGGGTGCAATCCTCGTGTCAGCATGTTCCCCACCCCCCACACCGTGTAGCACACTGAGAGCCCACCCCAGTGTGCTGCCACTCACACAAAGCCGACTGTGTCTGCATGTTCCTCCCTCCCCACGCCCATTGTGTGGCACACTGGGAGCCCACCCCAGTGTGGCCAACTTCCCCCCAAAAAATCATGGGGCACACTGGGAGCCCACCCCAGTGTGCCCAATATTTGTTTTATTTCATCTGTAAAGAAAGAAAACCATCAGCAATGTTCATTTTGTTTTCTGTACCTGAAAACAGAAAATTGTCCCTTGTTGTCTGCTGTGTCCACCCTCCACCAACCCACACCCACCTTCTGCATCTCACCTCCCCACCCCCCACCCCATACTTACCTCCGGAGGTCCAGCACTGCATTCTTCGGTTGAGCGGGAACACGTCTGGGCTCTTCAAAGCTGAACTGCAAAATGAGGAAATGCTGGTAAGCTGTACAATGGCATCAATGAGGGGGGTTCAACTTAAGTGGATATCTCAGCCTTTTTGTTTTAAATTTTGGCTCCAGATTTTCAACATGGGGTTCTTGGGACCCCACCTCATGAACACATGTGTCATTTCGTTATTCGGTCCTGAAAGGTCATTTTGTGATCACTGTGTAGAATCACCTTTTGGGACCAATTAATGAAATGACAGTGCCACTGTTCATGAGGTGAGGTCCCAAAAAGCCTATGTTGCAAAATTCCAAAAAATGACTGTGTTACAAGCGTGCATCGTGCAGTTTCCACGCATGCTCATAACTTTGACAATTTTTACTATTTTCACTCCAGATTTTCAACATTGCCGTTTTTTCACACCTCCTTATGAACAGTACAGCTGTCATTTTTCACATCCTGCCTGAAATGTATTTTTGCACATCTGGCACACAATGGCATAGTCGCTGTGGGAAATCAACTCTCGGGACAGATTAACAAAATCACAGTGCTACTGTTCATGAGCAGAGGTCCCAAAATGCCTATGTTGAAAATCTGGTTAAAAAATTCCCCAAAATAATTGCGTTATGGGCGTGCATTGCACAGTTTTTACTCACGCTTGTGACTTCAGCAATTTTTCATATTTTCACTCCAGATTTTCAACATTGTCATTTTTTTACATCTCCTCGTGAACAGTATAGCTGTCATCTTCCACATCCTGCCCGAAATGTGTTTTTGCAGCTGTGTCACCAAATGGCGCAGTCGCTGTGCAAAATCACCTTTCAGCTAACGAACTGATAATGCCACTGTTCATGAGATGGGGTCACAAAAAGCACATGATTAATTTTGGAGTGAAAATATCAACAAATGCCCGGGGCATTAGGGATTCCAACCATAACACCCCACTCTGTAAAGACTGACAGGTGTCAGGAGTGTGACTTGGGATTGTCGGATGTAACACTCACGCCATTCCACCCCACCCCAACCCTATCCTGTAGCCAGTGACAGGCATTGAGGTGTGCCTTGAACTCTTTGACCTCAATGTTCACCCCATTCTCCTTATACTGCACCCATCTCAGCGTATTTCCTTATGGAATGGGGTGAGCATAAGGCCTGAAGGCCCCAAGGCACACCGTGACACTTGTCGGTGTCTGCAGGGTAGAGTGAGGTGAAATGGCAGGAGCATTATGGCCGAAGACCCAAAGGCACAGCCCAATGTCTGTCAGTCTCTGCAGGGTGGGGGGTGGGGTTGGCATCAGTTCAATACTTCACTGCCATTCCTATTATGCATCTCTCTAACTCCTACACTACCAATGCCAATGCCAGCAAGACAACATTCGGCATTGACAAATGCTTGTTATAGTAACTGTTGCCTTTAAGTAGCAGTGCTGAACTCTCTAGCTGCTCACTACTTGGGCTCCATAGCCACCCCCCCATGTGATATGTTTTATTACACCTGTACCGAAAGTGCCAAAGGAGATAAAGGTACAGTATAAACACAAAAAGGGCCCTTTCTGGAAGCCAATAACATCTCTTTAAGACTTATTGTTCTCAGCAGCACAAGATTCATAGCAATCCCGATACTTGCAGTTTTGTCACAATATGTCCATCTCTGATACCAGAGATCAAGAACGACCAACCCCACTGTGACTGAATAAGTGCATAGTATTTGATTCACTAGGCAGAGGATATCAAGCCTTGAAAAACACATTTGGCTGCAAGCACTTCAGTGCAAATACTCTAAGGCATTGCAGCACTAATGGAGAACAGGTAGACTGCCCATTAATGTCTTTTATCACCATGTTATTATAAGGGCAGAAGGCTCCAATTTAAGCAAGGCATTATGGGGTGTAATTATCATGTACAATTCAGCACACGTCTGGGGCATTATATGAGTGCCTCTAACTTCCACAGGTTTGATTATAACATGATAACCATGTATCTCTGAGGGTTGCTTCATTACTGCCCTGAAAATGTGAGCCTGGAAAGTTGTTTCTTTTTTTTTTAAATCCTACTCTTTCATTGCCAATGAGATCAGAATGTAATTTACATAAACTAGACGGAACATCGCTTTTTTTCCCCCACCTTTGTACATCCAGTCTATGTTGCCACATTCAAATCGAAATGGGTGCCAGATAAGATATGCAGTACTTGTATTCTGTGCAGGGTGAAAAAGGAAATGGGAACTGAAAAGAGCAGAGAAGCAGGGAAAAAGCTAATCAGTGACATGTCTGAATACAAAACAATGTAGTGTTATGAAAGCACAGCATGAAATAGACTGTCTATTCTTGTGGATGCCGGCATTGCATTGTAATTACAGTTAATAGTTTCTGACCAAATACCCCATTTATGTTATGTAAAGGTTGCTGTCTCCAAAGCATATAAACACGAAAGAACAGTCTATGTCAAGGTATCAACTGTCAAGCAAGAATACTTGTCCATTCCTGTACAATTCATAAATCACCTGAGGACTTTTAAAACTTGTTTACCCTACTTATCCATTTTCTTATTATTCATGAGAGACTCCTGTCACATTAACAGCAGATCGATGATGGGAGTATCCTCTGTTTCTTTGCAATAATTATTTATATATAAAGTACGTACTACTTTGTTTTGTACACAGTTCCTCCAGACTACTATCTACATTGCATTTATCAGCTGTATTTCTTGCCAGTAGTAGAACTTACTTCCCCCATACCATCACACCTCTTATTTTCAGAGTATTCCTTGATTTTCCTTTCTTTTAGCTACCATTTGAGGTTGGTAGCTGCCTAATTAGGTGTATTTTAAAGCTACGTTAATATTTCATGTTATTTGTTTAGTGCATGATATTCTAAATTTAAGCTGCAACACAAGAGTACATTCAAATCTTTTTAGCTACACTGCATCATGTCTTATTGTATTGTCAATTATAAACATTTTGGTTTAATTATTGTCTTGCTGGTGACTGACGATAAGAACGATTAACCTTCTGTGACTTTTAAAACTTGTTAATTTTCATCTAACAGGTCATTTGCTAAAACTTCCCTTTACAGCTTTATAGTCTGATGCATGTTAACACATCCTTGAAGACCACTCTTACAATTGTAAGAGTGGCCTCATGTACCTTTTTACATTATGAAAATTACTAACATAATGGTAAAAGGAGTGCTCTGACTGGGCGAGAGCCTACCCTCAGTATATATTACACAGGAGCGTGATAATAAAGAACACAATTCCTTGTGTCCATCAAAATACATAATAACATAATGATGGAAGGGACTTTGGGTCTATTTAGTCCACCCCTTCTGCCACATGGCAGGAACTAAACAAATTTGGGTAAAGACATATATCCAAGACGAAAAGCCAGAATGCTACCCCTGCTCATGCTGTGTAACCCATAATGCCATTCTCCCTCAGGAATCTGTCTAGTCTTGCTTTAAAAACCTGAACCATGTTAGCTTTCACAACCTCACTGGCTAGGCTATTCCACATGTTAACAATCCTCAGTGTGAAGTGATGCTTTATAATGTTTCTCCTTATCCTGCACACTCCCCCAGTTTTAGTGTACGTCCTCTAGTTCTGCTTGCACTCATTAGCTCAGACATCTATGTATACTCCACCCTGCCTAGCCCTTTCCAGAATACTATGATCATACCCCACCCCCGCCTTGTGAGCTTTAGTCTGAATGACTTGAGTATGTTCAATCTCTCCTCGTGTTTCTTGTTGTATAAGTCAATATTCTGCTTGGTGGCCCTATACTGACCTTAGCTTTGTGGATGTCCCTTCTGTAGTGGACAGAGTGACCATTACATGGTGGAATTCATCATGAATTTGGGATTGCAACAAGTGACCACTGGCACATGTAGACAAGACTTCAGGAAAGTGAATTTCAGGAAAATGGGGAGAAATACAGGAAGAAATCAAGGACTTCCATAAGATGAAGGGGGTGGAGAAGTGGGCAGTATTAATGGGGGCTATTATAGATATCACCAAAGACAGAGTTAGGACCATAAAAAATCAGGAATCCCATATTGTTAAGAGGTTTAGGGAACTGAAGCTATTACAGACAATAAGGGGATGTTTAGGACTTACAAAAAGGAACAGAGTGAGGCAAACAGACAGAGGGTATAAACTGCATGTAAGTAAAATCTTATCAGGGAAGCAAAGGAAGAATTGAGGCTAACAAGAAAAGTCACGGTGAAAACTAAATCTTGTTAGACTTAGTGAAATGAAAAAGATAAGTAATAACATAGAAAGGATAAGAAAGGATGTGGTGAGTACAGGAGACAACAGGGAGAAGGCAGGTACATTGCATGAATACGCAAGCAATAACACACAATGAGGTGTGGGTTATGTGCTGATAAGAGCACACCGAGGGGCATATCAGGCTGAGTGCCTTATGCCCCATGGACGTGTTTTATCAGCACATAACCCACACCTCGAGTGTGTTATTGCACTTATAAATGGGCTGCTAAGTATTTAATGGTAAAATAATAAAAAATTTAGTAGAGTAAAGAGTATAAAAAAACAGTTTTAACATTTGAATAGGAAAAAATAGTTCCCTTAATATGTGAGTTTGAATAGTGTTTCATTGACAATATAGGATTGTAAGTTCTGAGCCTCCCCCATGTTCTTTTAGTTGTTTTATTTATTTATTTATTTATTGTGTTTTTTAGTATCCTGCCTGGTTTTAAATGTGATGGATGGTGTGTTGTTTCTGAGCTTCGTTTTGTGAGGTGAATCATTGAGTGAGGCAAGGGCACCACCACCCGCGGTTGCTCGGTCTGCGTTTTGTTGATTGTTTAATTTATGCAAGCAATAATACCCAACAGGGTGGGTGGTTTTGGGCAATACTGGACCACCCAGGGGCATAATGAGGCCCGACACCACAGGCCTGGAGGGTATTATTGCTCTTAGAAAATGGGCACTGAGAAAAAAATGTGTTTAATAAAAAAATGTAAATTAAAAATTACTTTCAAATAAATTTTGTCATAAAATAGTTCCTCCGCCTGCATTTGAATGCTGTTTTTTTTTTCAGAAGGAAGACTTTTGTGTTAATACAGCCCCTGCCATAGTTCCTCCACCTCTACCCCCACACACAGGGCTTTTGGGAGCAGCAAGACTTAGTGTAGCTTTTTATTTTTTAATATTATAGCAGTGTCAGTGGCTCCGTAGGTAGCACACTCACCTCTGAGACTGGGAGACCAGAGGGCCGTGGGTTCAGTTCCCACATCTGGCTTTTGGGAGCAGCAAGACTTAGTGTAGCGTTTTATTGTTTAATATTTGACACACCATAGACTAGGTCGGGAGACAGAGGCACTTGGCAAAATTAGTTTAGTGAGCCAGCAAAAGAAAGAAACATGTCTATCTCCCACAGCAGCACTACTGTTTGTGACTGACACAAACCCTTCCCTGCTTTCTGTCGTTGATCACAGTAAGCTGTGGAGAGATGGCTTCCATTACTCTAATATATAATTTTTTCTGGTGGGTAGCAGTGTATGGCAATCTGCACAGGGAAGCAGCAATTGTGCATTTAGCTGCTAAACAGCGCACGCTGCCTTTTTGAATACAGTATTCCTTGCTGTCAGAAGCAGATCTGGCTGATGGCTTTCTTTTTCATTTTATCACTGCTTTTTTGGTGTGTGTGTGAATACGGTTTACTCGATTTGAAACCGACTCACTAAGCAGGTAGCAGTTTAAGCAGTTCAGCAGATATGTCTCTCTGGTGTTATGAGATGCTCTCGTACTGAAGCGAGATTTTAAGGCAGTACAGAGAGTCCATGATGAAGCCAAAAAGGTGAACGTTTATTTTTTTATTCAAAATACCCAAGGAGGTCAGAGCAACTGCTGGAAGCTATTATTGTGACAGGGGTGGTGTTATACTCTCTTGTTAAAAACACAAAGCAGAGAAAAACAGTTTTTCCATACGGAACAATCAGAGTTTCAAATACCGTACATTGCGATCATTGACCACAAGTGAGCGGGTCCAGTGCCGGCAAGTAAATTTGTTGATTACGTGAAAGAAAAAACTGTGGGTTTCAGCCTTTGTGCTAGTTGTATGTGGAGACTGCCCTTGTGGGCATTTTAGTGAAGCGAGTCGGGTCCGGGGGGGGGGGGGAGTGAGTCTGGGAGGCTTTCCCTCGCTAACGGAAAAAGAGAACACGGTAGCAGTTTTTTTTTAACATTCTATGGGCAAAATAATATTAGAAGGAAATGAGGACACAGAGACTGGGACTTATTATTTCTCAGTCTCTGTTGCCTCATACCTGACCAGCTGGTTGGTGGTTTTAGCAAATCAGCATTAAGAGTTCTCTCCACCCATTTTCTAATTGTTTTTATTTGTGTTATTTTTGTATTTTTTTAACTGTTCTGATGCTTGTGGAGTTATGGTCAGTGTTTATATATATTCATTTGCTGGCCATATTCATCGTGTGACCTGATCAGTGAAGGATCACTTCCGGTTTTTCGTTAATGCGGTTAGACGATGCGGTCGGTAAAAAACGTATTTTTGTGAGGATGGATGGATAAGAGATTTTTTATGTAGGTTCAGATTCGGAAGGAGTGACAGCTGTTTCTCTGTTGTACCGTTATTGGGAAGTTGTGAATTTACAGACAAGTTAACAATCAGTTTCGGTTGGGTCTGGTGGGAAGGAAGAAAGAAAAGGTCAGAGTGAGTTTTGAAATAAAAAAACTAATGTCCGGGATTGTGTTGGATGCGGGAACAATACAACACCAGGGAGTGGTTTGCAGGTTGGGGGGGAACTGTGCACAGTGGCTACATATCTGGTTAACGTGGCATGGAGCTGCAGGTCGTTTTTTCACACAGGATGGTGTTGGGGACAGTGTTATTTTTGTGTGGTGTGGCTCAGCTTGACAGAATTAGTGCCAGTTGGCACAATACATGCTGATAAGGACACAGCTAAAACTAGGTTTTAGCCAATCAGCATTCTGGGTTTTTTAAACCCATTTTATAATTTTGTTTGATGTTCACTGTTAAGGAGGAAGGCCCTCTCCTCAACAGCAGAAGACAATTCAAGGGTAATACAGGGCACAGATATGAGATGGGGAGGATTGCAAAGAAATGGGTACAAAAGGGACTGGAGAATCAAAACACCAACTAGAAAAGAATGTGTTTATTCTTAAACAGAACAACCACTAGTATCTTCTGAAAATTTCCAAAAATAATGTTATATGATATTTTTATAATGCTTCAAGTTACAATTTTATAGCTGTAACATTTAAACAGTTAATACAGTTCTCCTGTGTTGCTACATGTGTACACACTAAATATAGATATGTTAAAATGACTGGACTTCAAAATGCAGTAAACCATTTAATGTTTTTTATATTTTTTTTTTTATTCTGTTTATCACTGTGCTGCAGGGGGCACTTACTCTAACTCTGTGCCTCCACTTGTCTCACCGGCATCTTCTGGGAGCCACCCAGATCAGAGGCCTGTAGCTTACCCCCTACAGCAGGGCTCCTAGGGAGAAACTGTGATCCACTTTGAGGCCGGCCTGAGACTTACACAATCTGTGCCATTTGGCAAGGGTGGAGGCCATCATCCTGCTGCTGCCCAACAGGGTTTTCCCTTGTGTCAGTCCCTAAGGCATGGACATGCAATGACATCAGCCCTCAGGCATGCCAGCTTCCATGTATGCCCCGCAGACATCTGCCACTGCCTTCCCCAATGCCTGTGGTCCCTGGTTTGGTGTACTCCCAGCCTCTACTGGGTGTCACCTAAATGCTGGGTGCCACTGACCCTCCTCCCCAGAGGTGGAGAGCTGTCCCTGGGACGCTCATCCAACCTTCCCCTGCCAGCCACCTGATGTACCACGCTTGCTCCTGAACCTGAGTTATCAGTGTGGTGAGTGGTAGTGCCACTGCTGCTCTGGCAAGTGGTCATTATGTTTCATATATT
The DNA here is from genome assembly GCA_016271365.2 of Neoceratodus forsteri. NCBI lineage: Eukaryota > Metazoa > Chordata > Ceratodontiformes > Ceratodontidae > Neoceratodus > Neoceratodus forsteri. The sequence continues at coordinate 405,048,838 of CM028136.1, read as the reverse complement.
GATATGAAACATTTTATGTTTTTATATTGTTATACGGTCACTGTAGTGATATATTAACAAAATGTCTACTTAGCAGACTCCCAAGTTTTCATTAAAAAATAAAGAGCAGATTTCTACTTGCTTAAAATTCTTCCCCAGAAAAAATATGTCAATATGTTAGTTACAAACATACGAAACTGCCAGCAGATATAAGCTACAAGCTCTATCAAGTCTGCTCAAGTGTGCAGCTAGCCATCCCCTTACACTGCAAATGCCCCTCCCTCCCCTCCCCGCATAATGTTGACCCTCCCCCTCACTTTGTCCCACCCCCTCTTAAAACTGCCCACTGACTTACAGGAAACCAACTCTTTGGGCAGCGTGTTCCACATGGACACCACCCTTTCTGTGAAAAAGTGCCTTCTCATTTCTCTCCTGAATCTTCCACCCTCCAGCCTTAGCCCATGCCCCAAGTCCCTCCCTCCCTTTCACTTAAAAATCCCCTCTCTACCAGTCTTGTTTATACCCTTGATATATTTAAAGGTCTCTATCCAAGCGGTCCTTATCTGCCGTCAAATTCTATGTTTCTATATCCTCCTATCCCTCCTATCTTCCAGAAAATCCATGTTCAGTTCCTTCAGACTCTCCTCATAGTGTTTGTCTTCCATTCCCTGGACCATCCTTGTTGCTCTGCGCTGTACCCCCTCCAGTAACTTAACATCCTTCTTCAAGTATGGGCACCAGTACTGCACACAGCATTCCAGGTGTGGCCTCACCAGCGACCTGTACAGTGGCAGGATCACCTCCTCTTTCCTGGAGGTGCTACCTCTAGTAATACACCCCAGCATCTTATTGGCTTTATCTGCTGCTTTCCTGCACTGTGCTGAGTGGTTCATTTGCCCTGTTATTATCACCCTAAGATCTTTCTCCTCCTCTGTAGTGATTATCTGTACCCCTCACAACTGATAACATCTCCTTGGGTTCTTTGCTCTCAAGTGCATGACTTTTCACTTCTTCACATTGAACCCCAGCTGCCATGTGTCTGACCAGTCCTCAAGTTTAGCCAGATCATCCTGCCGCCCCTGTGACTCTACTGTGTCATTCACCATCGCCCAAATCTTCGTGTCATCTGCAAAAAGGCTAATCTTGTTCTCAATGCCATGAGAAGTCAGCTATGAAAATGCCAAACAACACCAGGCCTAGTACCGAACCCTGCGGCACTCCACTTGTCACAGCCCTCGGAGACGAGAGTTCCCCTCCCACCACTACCCTCTTCTGCCTCCCCTGCAGCCAGTTCTTGATCCAATTCACCATCTTTGTCCCTGCTTCCTGGTATTCCACCTTGTTAATCAGTCTCCAATGTGACACTGAATCGAAGGCCTTGCTGAAATCCAGATACAGGGCATCCACCGCATGGCCCTTGTCAAGTGCCCTAGTCACCCAGTCATAATAGTCAACCAGGTTGGTCTGGCAGAATCTTCCACAGACAAACCCATGTTGCTTATCATCCTGGAGTCAATTACCTTTCAGAAAGGTTACCAACCTCTCCTTAAGGATCATCTCCTTTAACTTTGCCACAATGGATGTAAGGCTTACTGGTCTATAGTTGCCTGGCTCAACCTTAGGTCCGCTTTTGTGGAGGGGCATTATGTGAGCCATCCTCCAGTCCTGGGGTATGCAACCTATTCCCAGACAGGTAGTGAATAAGTCAGCTAATGGCTCTGCTGAGATCTCCATCAACTCCTTCAATACCTGGGGGGTGTATGCTGTCTGAGCCAGGTGCTTTATCCACCTTCAGTGCCCTTAGACCTTCCAGAACCTTGCCCGCTGAGATTGCCCATCTCTCATCCCTGCCCCCCTGTGCCTACCTTTCCTAATCCCTGAGGCAGTGACCCTCTTTTCCTTAGTAAATACAGAACAGAAGTACTCATTGAGTGCTTCTGCCTGATCTGCCGCCATCTCTGCCCATCACCCATCCATTCTAATCCTTACAATTTCATCCTTGCAATTCCTTCTTCCCTTATGTATCCAAAAAAGTTATTTTCCCCTTCCTCGATGCCTTGTGCCAGTCTAAGTTCTCTTGAAGCCTTTGCTGCCCTGACTGCTCTGGTCACCTCTCTTGCTTTCTTCTGGTACTCCTTTCTATCTTTCTCTGATTGGCACTCTTGAATCTTCTGAAGTCTGCCCTTTTCATCCTCACCTTATCCAGCACCAACTTGTTTTTTTTGGACTTAGCTTTTCACTTTGTATCCTAGTACAAGAGCTTATGGCCTCTGCAAGCCCTAGCTTGATAACTTCCCATTTCTGATTAGCATCCATGAGTGGATGGATGCTGGCTAGGTGTCCTGCCACTATTTCCCCCATCCTACCAAAGTTAGCTCACATGAAGTCCAACACCCTGGTCTCTGTTCTTGCAGCCTCCCTGCCCAGGTTGAATGTGGACTCTGTTTGCTGCAGAAGCTGAGAGGAGAGCAGCTACCAGCTACCCTATAGCAAGGAGTTGATTTACTGAGTACATTGAATTGAATTCTTAATTCACGGGCCTGTAATAGTAAGTAGAAGTCAGTGTTTTGGTTCTCTGTTTTTGGGGTTATCTTTACTTAGTGTAACTTTAATTTGCCAGAAAGGTAATCTAGCTGGTAGAATATTTGCAGTCATTTTTGACTAGAGCTGTTACTGAAACTCTGGGAAAGAGGTGTCTGATAAGGGGAGAAGCTGAAGATGGCTTGAGAGACTGTGGATTACAAACATGAAGTCCAACACCCTGGTCTCTGTTCTTGCAGCCTCCCTGCCCAGGTTGAATGTGGACTCTGTTTGCTGCAGAAGCTGAGAGGGAGAGCAACTACCAGCTACCTTAAACTAGAGCTGTGTTTTTGCCCTGTAGTTTACAGAAGAAAGTCTTTTTTTACCTGATTGTTTTTTGTAGACACCGAGTACCAAAGTAACAGCTCCCCCACCCATCCCCATTCCCCAACCACACCCGGGTGCTCTGCCTTTGTAGTGGAAGCCCAGGCCACACCTACTTAAAGACACAGGAACCGTTAGGCAGCACAGCACGAGCAATAGCCTAGCTGGTATATAGGCAAAATTACAAAGGGTATAGCTAGCAACTAAGTCTACAAGGGCACATACAAGAGGAGGAGAGAGAGAAGCTGCAAGTCACTACAGAAGGAGAGAAGGACAGGGAGAGAAGGAGAAGGAAAAAAAGGGTTAGGAGGGGAGGAATATCAGCAAGCATAGGATGATGCAGGGAGTGGTGCAGTGCTCTGGCTTTGGTGCAGCAGTCTTCAGAAAAACATTCTGGTTACTGCAGTGCTGCCCCATTTGCAGGCACCACTCTGGGCTGAGGGTAGAGGGCACCAGTCTCTGGGCCAAGCTGTGAGGAATACTGGGGACCATCGCCTTCACCCAGAGGCCACTAGGTCCCCAGCCAATGCTACAATGGCCACTCAGTCAGATGGCAGGATGGACTACGGTGTTCTCAGGAAGGTTCAAGGGAGGGGGCAGAGACACATCTCCCATCCAGTCAAGCTCATGAACCCCTACACAGTGTTGAAGGAATGGGACAGCCCTACAAAGGAACCCAAGGCTGAGACCAGGGAAGAGGTGAAGGTCCTCCAGCAGGGAGACCCAGTAGCGGGAGGAAGAGAACCCCAAAGAAAGAAGAAGTTACTCCTGCTGGGGGACTCAGTTGTCCAGGGAATGGATTTGGGCACACATAGTAGAGAGGAAAGGGAGGTATAGTGTCTTCCAGGAAGCACAGCTTGGAAGGAAGGGGAGCACATCCAGAGGATCGCTGAAACTGTGGCAAGGAGGGGAGGGCTGGAAATCATTATCCACTTGGGGAGAAATGAACTATCCAAGGATAAGGCAAGCTTGGAGCTGGTGTAGGAAGACTTTAACTAAACAAGGTGCGGGGGGGAGACATTTTCCAATACAGGAGGAGCACAAGAACGAGGAGGCAGGACATGAAATTGGAAGGTGGGAGGTTAAGAGGGAATGTGAGGAAGTTCTTCACAGAGAGAGTGGTGGATGCATGGCATGGTCTGCCTCAGGAGGTGGTGAGAGCGAGCTCTGTGGATGGATTCAAGCATGCTTGGGACAGGCATAGGGGAACCATAGAGGCACAACAGCAGGTGGGTCGGAAGCAGTAATCCAGTACAAGGGCTTACGGGCAGATTAAATGGGCTAGGCAGTCCTTATCTGCTGACAATTTCTATGTTTTTATGTTTCTATGGTAAGTGTGACCCACAGCATGTGGTGGTCACTCCCTGACAGCGGATCCTCCACCCCCAGCTCTCTGAGAAATTCCCCACTGGACAGCATGAGGTCCAGAATGTTGCCTGACCTGGTTGGTTCATTTACCATCTGTACCAAGAGGGTTCAAGGAGAGTGTGGAGGTGGAGGGGGGCACGCTCCAAAGAGTTCAATAGGGAGTTTTTTTTTTACTCCTTTTTAGTGTACGTTAGTGTTCCGATTTTGACAAACCAAGGCCACTGCTCTACTTACAAGATCCTTGTTAGTTGTGCAGTGGCCTTCATTTGTCAGAATTGGAACAGCTCCCACACTCTCCTTGAACTGACATCATAGACCGTGCTAGCCGGTGGGTGCGGGTCTCTGAATGGGGAAGTGGAAGGGATCGGGCTCTTGGCTGCACAGAACCAAAATATGACCCCTTCCCTCCTTACATATGGGAATGCTGGCCCGTTTCACAAGTTTACTGTGTGTGCTGCAGTCTGTAATTGTGTTGAAGATACTTTGAGGAGCAGAAACATTACGGAGGCATTTTTTGAACTTGTGCCTAATCATCCTGCAAAATCTACCGGTGTGACATGAGTGCTTCAGCTGCAGACAGTGTGCCTGAGTTTTGGCCATTTTCAATTTCTGTGTTGCAATCTCAGTTTGAGCTGCCCTACTGCTAATTGTGTGTCACTTGGCTTTGTTTTGCATATTGCCTACTGAACTCTGCTGCACCTTTGACGACTGTGCTTAATGCTCCTTGGTTGCCTGACAAACTGTTTTACTGTCCCAGCTGCTGTTAACATTCACTCCTCACTCTTCACTATGGGCTTTTGACTCCCTTTTGCCTAGCAACTGTACACTTGCTGACTCACCTCTCTATCTGCCAAGCTGCACCCCTTCCCCCGATTGTTGGTGGCAGCCCAGTTTAGTGGGGTTGTGGGGTTTAAATCTGCAGCTTGCTTAGATGCAGTGGCATCTACAGTGGTGTCTCGTGGTGGCAAAGTGCAGTAAAGTGGAAAGGGAGTCAGTGGGAGTCCATGGGAGCCACAGGAAACTGGGTCAGTGATACTGTTTTATAATATTATTTATTTATTTATTAGATCATTGGTTTACAGACCTATGAGTCAGAGACTCATTTACAAAGGCACCAAAGGCATCAAGACAGCAATACATCACAGCAAACAAAACAGTACAGTACATACCGCTTAGAATGATGAAAAAAGCAACCAGTGTTACAGGCATTCACGGGTGGTACACGCTTGGTAATAGGTAGATCACAGAACCGTGTAGTTTATTTGTAAGGTGTTTTAGTTAAATAAGTGTTTAAAATGTCTAGTTTTATGTTTTGCTGAGTTGCACTGTTTTATTGTATAGTGGATTGTTTTGGGGAGATGTATTGGGTTCAAATGAGTCTTGTAAGGTAGTAGGAGAAAAACAGGCTCTGTCTGATTTCACTATGTCCAATCTTCTGATCAGAGTTAATCTGTCTTTAGATTGCTGCCATCTATTATTAGTTAAAAAAAAACTGAAGTCAGAGTTTGTGGCTGTTTTTTAATAAACTTGACTATGCCTATTACCCAGAAAGGTTTTCAGAGGGTGGCCTCTGTGTTTAAAGCAGTGGTACTGGATAATTTATTTCCCTGTTTCTATCTTTTTTAGCATGCCCTACTGCCCCAAGTCTGCTCCCTGACCTTATTTTTAAATTTCTGTGTGGCCTTAGTGCTAAAAACAATGTTTTTATTACCTCCTTTGTTTGTTTACATTTTCAGAAATCTCACCCCTTCTCAGTGTCATGCAGGTCATGATCTGAACGCCCGGTAGCACGACACATCTGTAAGTCCCTCCTCTTCCTCTGAGGATGCACGTTCTTGAGAAGCGGCATTCTTGTGCTCAGCTGTGTTTGTAATCAGTTGTCATGACATTGTCAAACACCAGCGACTTTGAGCCATCACAGTTAGTAACATTGTTGTCTGTTTTTACAAGTGATCTCATAACTTTTGATTGGCTCTGGGAATGTTTCTTGTTGCGAGGGGCAGTGTAAATGATCCCTTTTGATGCCGACATAAAAGTTATCATCACTGTCAGCTGGTCCCATGTCAATGTCAGTCTATAATTTTGGGTAGTGGAAGGGGGTCATGGTGCTGGCAATCGGCATGACAATATATGGATGGGGGTTAAAAGTTGTAATGCTCATGCATTAAAGATTATTCCATTTTGGGGAGGTTATGTCAAGATAACGAAATCGTAATGAACACTGTCAACATATTGAGGAGGGGGGCAGGAGTAGCCAGTGCAGATGTCCATATTTTTGCAGTGTTCAGGTTGGGGCTGTTCATCATTAGGAGTTGAAATGGTATGCATTTGAGGTTTCCTCTTCTGTGTGGCTTACTGAGTTGCAACTGCTGCAGTTACTATGAAGGAACATGTAGGCAGCACAGCACGTAACTGTCAGCGAGCTGTTGTACATTAGGAACAGCTTGATTTCTTTTTCTTCACCTCCACTTCCCGCCATGGCCACAACATATTGATGTTGCATCAGTTGAAAACCTGTTCCTCTGAATTTGTTTTTTCTTTTGGAGCAATACTGGTTTTCACAATGGATACAGAGTGCTAATCTGCCCAGAGTAAGTCCTGATGTTCAATTTGTATATATGTATGTGTATGTATATATAGGGGATACATGATGGGCAGGAGTGGGATATGAAAAATATTCTCACTCCTGCAGAGTGAGCTGTGTATTCTCACAAGTGCTGAAGGCACGAGGGAAAATACACAGCTCACGAGGCAGGAGTGAGAATATTTTCCATATCCCATGATCTGCCCATCATGTGTGCGATTTACACCACAGGGGTGAGAGCTTTAGGGACATTTTTTCTGATTCTGTGTGTTTCCTGCTCATTCTGTGTGTGCTGTCAGTGTGCGTGTGTGTATGTTCTGAATGGACTGGGAGTCAGAAACACAGGTGAGTGTGTTTTGCAAAGCTAACTGAGTGAGTCAGAGGCTCAGTGAGAAAGACAAACTGCTGCAGGTAGCACTGAGAAGCAGAAGCTGCTTTGCAAAATAATTTCATTTAGATTTCAGGTCATTTTGAAGCTGAGATCAGCACAGTAATGGGCTAGGAATGTTAGAAACACAATGGGACATAGGCGAGAGTCTTTTGCAAAGCTAATTGAGTAAGTTGCAGCTTCAGTGAGAAAGTGAAACTGTTTTCTGAAGCAGTTGCTTTTAGAATGCAAATTGCAGTCACTTTGGTGACATCAGCAGAGTATGGATAAATGTCAATATCCTCACTCTGCTGATATCATCAGGATTTAGCCTCACTGCAGTGGAAATGACACAGGATATCCTACTGAGAAAGCTCTCACCCCTGTTGAAAAAATATATATATATATATATATATATATCTCCAAAGAAGTCAGAGTACACTTTGGAAAATACCATCACTTGCTGGAAGGGAAGAAAAATCAAAACAATGTCTTTTTCTTGGTTGAAGCTGTTAGCAATAGCTATGGTAAGGTGGGGTCATCAGACTTCTGACAGCATACTTGCAAAGGTGGGGGGGGAGTGAGAGTGCATTCCAACTGGACTCTTGCATGGGCTAAAATGAAAAAGCAATGATTTGCATACAGAAGCAGTTAGCTATAACTATAAATAACAACGGTTATCAGCTGGCTGGCAGCATGCTGGCGAGTGTGGGGGGGGGGATGTTTCACTGTGTGCTAAATACCGGACCCATGAATGGGAAGCATGGCATGACATCAGGCTGAGAAGTGTATCCAGTACCTTCCAAGTCCTGCCACAAAATGCTGCCACACATACTTTCTGAGAGCTGGGTAAAAACCTCAGAGGACTGCATAATTCATGGAGGAGGGCATGATGAAACAAGTAGCAATGCCATGCAGCTTGCAGCAACACTAACATCACCAGAAAGGTAAAAACTAGAAATGAAATGCATTAACGTACCAGAAAAGCAGTGAAATAGATAGAAAGGTCCACTGCTAGGGGCAAACAGGAACACTTTTACTGACCGGCACTAATAGGGCTGATCGGGAACATGCGACTCTGGGGGCAAACGGAAGTAAACAATGGATGTGAGTCAATGTGGTGGGTAAGCATGACTCAAAATAAGGAGGCAGCCATATTTCTTGTGGCTCTACAGGAATGGTATACTTTTTACTAATAACTCAATAAGTACTGATTGGATGACATTCAAAATAAGAAAAATATGCATTGGAATTTCGGTTGAACTAACACAGACCAAAACTTGAAATGTCGACCGACACTTCCGGGTTATCCAGTGCCACTGCTTTAAGTTTGCCCTGTTAATACTATTGTTTGGTGATACTGAGACAAATCTAGGATCTGACTTTTTGAGTAACGGACAAGTGGTTCTCAAGGAATGCCTGGTCTGAATTCTTGTTTTTGCATAGAGCCCATGGCTTTAAAATCATTCATTTAAATATCAGAAGTTTAATCCCTAAATTTATCAATTATCAGCCCGCTATAGTAGCAATGTCAGAAATTTGGCTGAAGCCTTCAGTTCCAGATAGTTTTTGTAAAGTACCTGGTTAAAATATATGTAGGGCTGACCAAAGAGGCAAGAAAAAGGGTGGTGGGGTAGCTGTTTATTTTAGAGAGCTTTTGCAGTTGAATGTTTTAAGTTCTAGTAATGAGAATCATTGTTTGACTTATTCATTACTTTTTCACTTGATATTAGGTGGTAGGAAACATATAATTGTTGGTTGTCTGTATAATCCTCAATGTGGCTTACATTGTTTAAAAGAGTATCTGGACAATGTTGCTTCTTTTATCAGGTGTCACGATTTTTTTGTGGGTGATATGAATTTGAATTGGCTTCAGAGTGATAGCTTGGGGTTGAAGTATTTTTTTATACTCCTTTAATTTAACCCAAGTAATAAATGAACCAACCTGATTAAATCTGCAAACTTCTAATCACTCAGTTCTGGATTGGGTTATTATTAATAGAAGAGGTATGACTACAGCATCAGGCGTATTGGCGGATCCAGAGAGTGACCATATGGCTTCTTTTTGTGTCCTGAATTTTAAACATGTTGACATGCCACCTCGTATTGTTCAGATTCATAGTTTTAAAAATGTTGCCCTTGATACATTAAATGTTAACTTATCTTCGCTTGACTGGTCCTATTTGGAATCTATGCCATACATTGATTTAGCTTAAGATTTATTTTGCAGTCAATTAATTCCTGTACAAGATGCTTTTTTCCCTTTACTTACTATGAGATTTCGAGGTGCCTCTAATAAATGGTTCTCTAGGAAAATTAAAAAATGGATCAAGCAGAGAAATCTTGCTTGGGAAGCTTACAAAACACATCCATTTCATCTTCAAATAGTTATTGTTGTCTAAGGAAAAACGTTTCTGAAATAGTAAGGAATGCAAAAAAGGGGTTTTTATAGGGCACAATTTGAGGCTAGTTGGGCTGATCCTAGGAAGTTCTGGGATAACATTATGTAACCCCCCTGCAAATGGGGGTTCCCAAAAGACTTCCAGGAGCTTGCTTGAATGCTCCAAGCCTGAATGGTGTTTGGCGTTTAAGCCATTTATCAGTGAGTGTTTTTAGAGCCTCTGGTACTGTCTCTTTAAGAGCTGTCTGCTTGCAGACATAATTAGTTTGTATGGGGGACTGTGTGTTTCTTTGATTGAGTACCACTCAAGCTGCTGCCAATTCACTTCATTTTGCAGTCACTAGGAGTGCAAAGGAACCTATCTGAAAGATGTAACTGTTTGCCAGAAATTATTTAGAGTAATAATGAAATTACAGTTTGTCTAACCTGCTTTCTTTGCAGTCAGAACTGTGTCTGCCTAGTTCCCCATTCTGGTTTTGAACTGCTGAACTGGACCAATCAGTGTGGGGTAAGCTTGCTCTAAAATGGTGCCTGGACGAATCAGAACTTGACTCATAATCTGAGCCAGCCACAAGAGGATTGTATGGGCAGTGACTCTGGGAGATGTAGTTTAGACTTGCGCGCCTTTTTGGACCAACAGCAGCAGTCTATTGTGAGTGACAGCCAATCCAGTCAAGAACTGGGAGGAACTCAAAGGAAGTGCCCGGTTTTGTCTGTTGGAGTTTCAGTTTAGCTCTGGCAGTGAAGGGAAAAGAACCTGTGTTCCTTCAGTGCACAGTTTTAGTCAAAAACATGTGTAAGGTCCAGAGTTCCGTCTGCAGCTTGTGTAACTGCTTGTTAGGACTGAATCCATCCTGTGAAGAGAATCAAAGGATATCTGAAGAGTAGAAACCAGGCTCACCCTGTAGAAGACTGGAGAAAATGCTGAATTGCACTCGGTCTGTCAGGAACTGAATCTGCTGTGTGTTCTCCCGGGTATTGTGCAGTAATTGCGATCGGGATAGAGAAGCAGCCTGCCTGTTTGCCATATAAATGCGTGAGGAGTCTCTTGGAGCTCAAGAGTAACCCTGCTGACGTTGAAGGACCCTATCTTGTTTGGAGGTCGTGAGTACTAATTCAGGGTTGCTCCCTGTTGAATTGCCACATTAAATCCAAATGGAATCACTGTACTGCTGACTGTTTAAACTAATTTTTCTTTTCTCGGTGTGAAAGGGCCCCTACCAGCTGCCACGGTTTGGACTAGCCACTAGGGCTTGGGTACCCAGGGACAGTAACTGGTAGGGATAGGCCTGTGCACAGAGCCATAGGTAGATGAGTAAAATGATAAGCTAATTAACCTGATTTCCCCATCCTTGTTACATTCCCCTAAATAAATCAGAGCTGCTTGTTTTAGCAAAGTTATACTGCCTGAGGTATTTGTCTATGTTAAAGTATTGTACTGTGATTGTTGCACTGTATCTTATTTTACAGGAGGTCCCAGTGTCTGAATCGGCCCTGGGGTAAGTGTATACTGAAGGTAATTCGATATATTGTGTGGGCCACTAGTGGGAAGAAAGAGTTACGGCAGTGTCCCAGAGGGGCTGTGACCAAGTAAGTTTAACTATTGCAAACCCTGACCTCTGGGTGGAGGCACCCACCATTGGATCCAGGCCCCTCGACCTGTTAGTGGCAAATCAGGCAGGGGTAGTAGCCCCTGGGATAGCGCCATCTAGGGGTTACAATTAATTCATTGTTGTCTCCCAAATCTAGAACTGTTATTGAGAAATTTAAAGTTAATGACGTCGAAGTGACTGAGCCTATTGAGATTGCTAATCTTTTTAATGCTAAATTTTCTGACCTATCAGTATACAGGATGAACTCATATAGAATCATAGAATCACAGAAATCTGATGGCAGAAAAGGACCCTCTGGCCCATCGAGTCTGCCCCTTACCTCCCACACACCCTCCACCTTTGTCAAAGGAACTCCCCTTCCCCCTGCTGGTCAACCCCTTATGTCTGTTCCATGCCCTCTTGAATCCCTCCACCATTTCAGTCCCCACCACCTCCTCAAGTAGTTTGTTCCAGGCCTCCGCCACCCTCTCTGTGAAGTAACGCCCCCCCCCATTGCCTCTGACTTTTCCTCCTTCTAATCTTACACTATGACATCTAGTTTTTGCACCCACTTTCCTTGTAAATAAGCTCCCCTCCCTCACCCTATATTATCCCCTTCATGTACTTGAATGTTTCTATCATGTCCCCCCTGTCTTTTTTCTAGTCTCCAATGGGTACAGATCCAATTCCCTCCATCTCTCCTCATATGGCTTCCCATGCATACCATGCACTATCTTGGTTGCCCTTCTCTGAACCCTCTCAATCCCATCTATGTCCTTGCATAGGTGTGGTTTCCAGAACTGGGTCCCGTACTCCAGGTAAGGCCTCACCATGGTTTTATAAAGAGGCATCAGTACCTCCCTCCTTCTACTAGTTGTGCCCCTCCCTCAACATGCCAGCATTCTATTTGCCTTGCTCACTGCTTTGCTGCATTGGTTACCTACCTTAAGGTTGTTTAATATTATAATGCCCAGATCCCTTTCCTGCTCAGTTGGCTTAATTACCCCCCTCAGTGCGTAAGCAGCTTGCGGGTTTTTAAACCCCATGTTGCTCATCGCAGATGCCTATTATTGATCCTTGCCAGGATTTGTTTCAGCTGAGAAACCTATGTTCTATTTTAAAGACAAAAGACGGGATGTATTTAACCCCTTATTTACTGTTCCTAATAAATTCAGTGATTGTGGGTGGGTGGGTTGGATGGGTGGTTTCTCAGGCTGTCTGTTCCTTATACTGCTGATCCTCTTTGTTACAATTTTAACTTGTCCTTGATATCTTGTCAATTTCCATTTGATTGTAAGCATGCAAGGGTAGTAACAATTCCCAAGAAATCTCATGCGGTATCTGTCGAATACTTTAGACCTATTTCAATTTTAAGTCCTTTAAGTAAAATATTGAAGAAGATTGTAGCAAAACAGATTAATGTTTATCTGGAAACTTATAATGTTCTTTGTCCCCAACAGCATGGATTTTGCAGGAATCATGGAACAGTGTCGTCAAGGTACAGGTCAGAAAGCATAAGAAAACCTGGAGCAGTTTCAAAATTTGCAAATAGCATTTTTATTTTTCTCAATAACAGCAGAATAAAAGATAAACATTATTCAGTATGACTATTTACAAAGGCAGTACAGAGAAAACCAAGTCCTTCTTCTGAGAGTACCTCTTAATTCTAAGTTTCAGTCTCTCAGTCTCTCACTCTTCTTGTCTCTCAAGCGAAAGCATTACTGCTCTCTTTATAAGTCTTTGTCAGGGAACTCGTTAAGAGAGCTTGCTTCTCACAGGATGTTCTTGTAAGTTTACAGAATGTTCTTGTCAGTTTCGATGCAGGTGCAGCAAAAAGATCATAGTGACCCAGAACTGACCTCTTGTTTACAGCTCTGCAAAGGACTTTAAAGCGGCATCTCAGGTTAACCCCTTGAGTTCCAAATTTTTTTGCAATCATTTCAACAGTATAACTACAGTATATACAAATGTAAACAAATGGATCCCAGTTTCACATAAAGATTTCCACAGAGATTCACATATCTTTTCATAACTGCAGATATGCATGGGGGAAGAAATGACAGAAATAGCAAGGGAAGGCAGTGAGATAGAGAGAGGCAGAGAACTGCGAAACCGTCAGAGTGATCAGTTCCTAGGTCTCACAAGGAAAATTGGTTGCACAACCAGACAGAGAGGAGACAGAAAAGAGGAGGATAGAACAGACCCTTGTGTTTAAATTCGTTCTACATTACAAATGGGGCAAGGCCTTATTCAACCCTGTCACATACCCCTTCTTTAAGAGGGAACCTGTTTTACAAAACAGGTTTCCAAAACTTTCTGTTAGTTATCTTCTAGCACTAGCTTATAACTTTTACATTTCAGTGCATATGCAGCATAGCAAACAGAGAAGTTTCAACTCACATTTTTTTCAACCTTTGGAATTCTCAGTTCCTGATCCATATCTTAAAAATCAGCATTGACATTCTCTTTCCCAGATTTATGCATCACTTTAAATTTAAATTGCTGTAGTGCCAGGTACCACCAAGTGATTCTGGAATTTTTATCCATAATTTGGTTAAGCCAACAGAGAGGATTGTAATCTGTTACAAGTACAGCGTCAACTCCAAGTAAGTAAAACTTAAGGGATTCCATGGCCCACTTTGCTGCAAGGCATTCCTTTTCAATTGTGGAGTACCTTTTCTATCTGCCATGCAATTTCCTACTAATGTATAGAATAAGATGTTCTTTCCCATCTATATTTTGACTCAGGACTGCACCTAGGCCTACCTCTGTTGCATCAGTCTGTAACAGAAATTGTTTCTCAAAGTCTGGGCTTCTTAAAACAGGGGCTGAACATAATGCAGCCTTAATGTCCTGAAAAGTCTCATCACACTCTGGGGTCCATTTCACACTATTCGGGAATCGTTTCTTTGTGAGTTCAGTGAGGGGAGTAACTAACTCAGCAAAGCTGGGAACAAATTAAGCAATAATGCATGACAGGGTGTGGGTTGTGCTGGAATGACCTCACGCCTGGGGCGGTTGGGCACAAGGTCACAGGCCAGGTGCATCCAAATGCCCCAGAAGTGATGTTATCCCAGCACAACCCACACCCTGGAGTGCATTACTGCTATTATACAATGGCTCGTTTGTACAACAAACAAAAAAAAAATGAAAAAGTACATTTAAAGTAATTTTTTGTCATTTTTTAAATGTGTAGGTGTACTTTATAAAAACATAGTGTGGAGTTATTGTTTCAGTCAGTAGGTGGAGCTGCTGTTTTTTTGCTGTGGCTTTGGTCTCTCTGCAGCAACCTTTGTTACTGCAGACAGACTTTGTTAATATGCCTGGGTGTTTATATGTGTGTTTTCTGCTGATTTTCCTTTCTGTTTCCCCTATGTTTTTGTTGCTTTGACTGGCTGTTTAAGGTGCTGCTGGGAAATTCAAGATTGGCACCCTGCCTCGTCCACTGTTACAGATGAACCCCCACTGTGTGAGGATGAAGGTAGGGAGGTAGACAGGTGGTTCTGAGTATGTTTGTGAGGTATTTGATTCAAGTGTTTTACTTCAAGAGACAGAGTGAGCAAGTGTTATAAAATAAACCATACAGTGACTGTTGCATGCATTGCTCGCTCACCCTCTCACTTGCTCCCGAGCTAATCTCTGAGCTGATCACGGTTTTGGCTTGAAAGTAGCAGGGGGAGGGCTTTATCTTAGGTAACTTGTAGAGGGGACGCAGACAGCTAACGAGGATGTCAGCTTGTTCAGAGACAAAAATAAATTTACATGCCAGCTTTTTTTTGCCATGAAGCAAGGTACGTCAGTGAACCACGCAACCGACAGTTATAGTTGCCAGAGTTCACTGAAGCCGCTCTGCTCCATTAGGTGAAGAAAAAATCTGCTATGAATATTAACTTTTTTTGTATGGAAACTGTGCCTTAACCTTTACTTTGTTGAGGGAATCAGTGTTTGGGGGTTGGTGTGACTGTGCCACCATTTAGATCACTGAGTTGGGTTGTCGAGTGAGAAGCACTGAAGTGGCTGTGGGTGGGGAAGCAGAGAAAAAAAACTTTTGTAGCTTGGATTTTCTACAGTTTCGTGAAGCAGTGCAGTGATTATTTTTTTCGGTCCTGTGGTCATCTTCGTGCCTGACCTTCATACAGTGAGGTTGTACTGGGATAACCTCACTGATGAAGGAGGGCACTGACCAATCAGATTGCAGCATTCTTTCTTACCATTGTATAATCTCCAGTAATAACCATCCAGCCCTAAAAATGACCTGTCATGTTTCTTGGTTATGGGGACAGGGCTGTTAACTACAGCTTCTATGTTGGAAACCTCTGGCTTGACTTCTCCATTTCCCAAAACATAGCCCAAATATCTGGTTTCCTGCATGCCCAATGCACGTTTGGTAGGATTAATTGTCAGACCTGCCTTTTTGATCAACTGGATAATTACTCATAGGTGTTCCAGATGTTTTTTCCAGTCTGTACTGTACACCACGATATCATCCAGGTACGCAGCACAATAACCACTGTGAGGAGATAAAATTACATCCATGTACTGCTGGACTGTAGCAGGTGCACCATGTAAACCAAATGGCAAAGTGGTGAACTGATAGAATCCTATCAGAATGGCAAATGCAATTTTGTATCTGGATTCTTTAGCTAGGGGGATTTGCCAGTAACCCTTGGTGAGATTGAGGGTACTGGCATACCTGGCACTTCCCAGTCTGTCCACCAAGTCATCTATTCTCGGCATAGGATAACTGTCAAATTCTGACAATTGATTGTTTCCTAAAATCAAGGCAGATTCTTACATCCCCTTCTTTTTTGTTTACAATCACCATTGCTGATGACCAAGCACTTCTCAGCTCTTCTATGACACCCAATAATTTCATTTTTTGTATTTCTGCTCTTAACCGCTCTGGTAATCTGTAAGTCTTTTGTCTAATAGGACGAGCATTCCTTGTCACTATTAGAAACATAGACTTTGATGGCAGATAAAGACCGCTTGGCCCACCTAGTCTGCCCATTTTCCTTCCTAGAGGATAAGCTGCAGATCCTATTTAACCAACAGCCTATTTCTTCCTACCCCCCACAAAAATTGCCTTATGTCTGTCCTATGTATTCTTGAATTCTCTCACAGTTTTAGACCCCACAACCTCCTCAGGAAGGCTGTTCCATGTGTCCACCACCCTCTCTGTGAAAAAATACTTCCTCACATTGCCCCTGAGCCGTCCCCCCTCTATCTTCAAATTGGGTCTCCTTGTTCTTGCACATCTCTTTTTCTGAAAGATGCTACCCTCTTGGACTTTGTTTATTCCACTGAAGTACTTAAAGGTTTCTATCATGTGCCCCCTCTCCCTCCTTTCCTCAAGGGTATACATATTAAGCTACTGTAGTCTCTCCTCGTATGGCTTCTCTTGCAGACCCTGTACCATTTTAGTTGCCCTCCTCTGAACTGCCTCCATCCTATCTATGTCCTTGCGGAGATGGGGTCTCCAAAACTGAACGCAGTACTCCAGATGGGGTCTCACCAACTGTCTGTACAGGGGGATAACAACTTCCTGTTTCCTGCTGGTGATACCTCTCCCTATACATCCCAGTATCCCCCAACCCTCCCTACTGCCTTCTCGCATTGCTTGCCAACCTTAAGGTCATCTGATGTGATTACCTCTAGGCCTTTTTCCATTTTTGTTGTTGCTACTACCTCCCCCCCATTGTGTAATCTTCCCCTAGGTTTTTGTTTCCCAGGTGCATTACTTTGCACTTCTTTGCACTGAATCCAAGCTGCCATACTTCTGACCATTCCTCCAACCTTGCCAAGTCCCTTCTCATCCTTTCCACGCCTACTTGTGTATCAACCCTGTTGCAAATCTTTGTGTCATCTGCAAAGAGGCATACTTTTGCTTCCAGTCCCTCTGCAATGTCACTTATAAAGACATTAAAAGGACTGGACCCAGTACTGAACCCTCGATGTACACCACTAGTAACCCTCTTTTTCAGAGTGGACTCCATTTACAATTACCTTCTGTGTCCTGTTGTTCAGCCAATGTTTTCCAGGCTACCACCTTGGGACCCACTCCCAGGCTGGTTAATTTGACTACTAATCTTTTTGTGGGACTGTGTCAAATGCCTTGCTAAAGTCTAGGTAGGCCATGTCCACAGCCCCTCCCTGGTCTACTACTTTGGTCACCCAGTCAAAGAAATCAATTAGATTCGTCTGACATGACCTTCCTGCTGCGAACTCATGCTGCCTTGGGTCCTGTGTCCCACTGGCCTCTAGATACTCAACAATTCTTTCCTTCAGAAGTGATTCCATCACTTTCCCTACCACAGAGGTCAAACTGACAGGTCTGTAGTTTCCTGCCTCTGTCTTGGTCCCACTTTTGTGAAGGGGAATCACATCCACCTTCTTCCAGTCCTCAGGTACCACACCATCCTCCCATGATTTGTTAAAAAGCGTAGTCAGTGGTGTCACTAGTTCTCTGCTTAATTCTTTTAGAATTCTGGGGTGAATTCCATCTGGCCCCATTGCCTTGTCCACCTTCAGTTTTAGGAGTTCTTTCAGAACACTTTCTTCTGTGAAAGGACTGGGATCAATCCCCCTCTCCAGAGTGCTTCTGTTAATTGGATTAGGCACTTCCCCCACTTCCTCTTTTGTGAATACTGAACAGAATTATTAATTCAGTATCCCTGCTTTATCACTGTCACTCTCTGCCCACCCACCATCCGTTCTGTTCAGCCTCACTATCCCTCCCTTTGTCTTGCTACGTTCCCTGATATACCTGTAAAAGGTTTTATCCCCCTTCTTAACCAAGTTAGCTATCTTTTCCTCAGTTTGTGCCTTTGCTATTCTGACTACCCTCCCTGCTTTCTTCTGCCTTAACTGGTACAGTTCTTTGTCCTGCTCCTTCTGTGTTTCCTTATACTTCCTAAATGCTATCTTTTTCTCCCTAACCTTCACCGCCACCTCTTTTGAGAACGATAGTGGCTTTTTCTTTCATTTTGATTTGTTTATTTGCTTCACACAAAGGCTTGTTGCCTCTGTGATGGCAGTTTTGATATTTGCCCATTGTTGCTCCACCACTCCTTCTAGCCTGTTTGCTAGTGCTTTTCTAAGGCACTCTCCCATCTTGCCAAAGTCAGCCCTCCTGAAGTCCAGAACCCTCACTTTTGTATGGCTTGACACTGCAGCAGTTTATCATGAACCACACTATTTGGTGGTCACTTGTTCCCAAATGGCTACCCACTTCTAGATCTGAGATCCTCTCACTGTCCCCATTTGAGAGTACAAGGTCTAAGATTGTTCCCTCACGAGTGGGTTCCAAAACTAGCTGTTTGAGGCATTCCACCTGAAGGGCATCAAGAATGGCCCTGCTTTTGGATGTGGCTGCCGCAAAGGTGCTCCAGTTAACATCTGGCATGTTAAGGTCCCCCATCAACAGTATCTCCCCTTTCTCTGCCATCCTAAGTATGCCTTCTATCATATCCTTGTCCATTCCCTCCTCCTGACATGGGGGTCTATACAACCCCTGTGCGGATTGTGGTGCCATTTCCAGTCTCTAAGGTGACCCACAGTGCCTCCTCTCCTCCCTGTTTACTCTTTTGTTCAGTTGCTTTTATCCCTTCCCTTACATAGAGAGCTACTCCTCCCCTTCTGCCTTCCCTGTCTCTCCTGTAGGTTGTGTACCCTGGTATGTTAACATCCCAGTCATGGTTCTCTGTGTACCATGTTTCTGTGACTGCTACAATATCCAGGCATCCCTTTTCCATCAAGGCCACCAGTTCAGGGAGCTTGTTGCCCAGACTACGGGCATTGGTACTCATTACCCTCCATTTCTTGATGGCCTTACCTCTTTTCCCCATCCCTGTCCTTATTGCATTTGTCACTTTCTCCATTTACCCCTGACGCTTCTCCCTATTGACATCTCTATGTTGGTGTCTACCTCACTTAGTACCCTGATATTTTTGGGGGGCTAGGATTTCCCTGCTCCTTTCCAGTGCCTCCCCCCTTGGCTAGTTTAAATACTTGTCAATGAAGTATTTAAACCTATCACTTAGGATACTGGTTCCCCTCCTGGACAGATGCAGACCATCATGCCAGTATAGGCCTGCATCCCTCCAGGTGGACCCCTAGTCTCCAATGAAGCCAAATCCCTGAGCTCTGCACCAGTTTTTCAACCACTGATTGAATCCCATGATGTGGAGCACCCTAGCCCCACCCATGCCATAGACAGGCAGCACCACCGAGCTCAACCTCTTTTGTTCGACCTGGTACTGTGGTAAAAGTACCGTTAAATGTCTTTAGCAAGTTACGAATTGCTGCTGTTTGTTTGGAGGTTAAGGAAACATTTGCATTTAAAGCATTAGCAGTTACAGTTTGTTCCAGTCTATCATGAGGTACATCAGTATCTTCTTTATCAGTTTCTGGCAAAACCAGCAAAACAGCATTTGGTGTTTTTTCAACCCATTTCTTGAGGAGGTTAGCATGGAATGTCTTAGTATGATTTTTCCTATCAGGACTCTCAATCTCATAGTTAACTGTGCCAGTACATCTAAGAACATTAAAGGCCCTTGCCACTTCATTAACAGTTTATTTTCTGTAGCGGGTAACAGTAGCAAGACCTTTTCACCTGGCTCAAAAACGTTTTCTTTTGCCCCATGGTCGTAATATGCCTTCTGCTGCTTTTAGGCCTTTTCCTGATTACTATGGGCAATTTCAAAATATTTTGCCAGCTTCTTTATCAGGGCACACATGTAAGATATAATAGATTTTTTCTGAGGGTATGCCCTCTGTACAGCGACACTATTACAGCGAACACGTCGATGCCGACAACATTGACAGTTCACTGTAATAGTCCACCTAAGACCCCAGCACTCTTTCCCCTGGTCCTGCACCCCCTCTGCAAATCAACTCTGACTCGGAGTTGATAATCCATAAGTTTAAAGGGTGTGGGGTGCAGATACCCCTGCATGAGGGAGTTCAGAGGCAAAGCCCCCAATTGAAAAGGAACCGGGTCTCCTGTCAGATTTATGTCAACCACAACTTGTGGTCGACATAAATCCATCGCTGTGATGTCAGTTGATAAAACATTTGTTGAACTGTCATCGTAGATCCGTTTCTGAGTGGGATTAGCTTCCCATGTTTCTTTTATTATATCTAGTGGCCCTCTAGGTTGTCTACCATACAGCATTTCAAATGGTGAAAACCCTGTTGAGGTTTGTGGCACCTCTCTGTAAGCAAAAAGCAGGAAAGGTAAGTATTGGCCCCGGTCTTTCCCTTCCCCCTTTTATAAACCTTTTTAACATGCATTTTAGGATTTGATTAAAATGCTTAATAAGACCGTCTGTCTGAGGGTGTTAGGGGGAGGTTTTTATGGCAGTAATACCTAGTAGTCAGTACAGCTCCTTCAGTAATGCAGCACCAAAATTACTACCCTGATTAGTAATAATTTCTTTAGGTATGCCCACCCTGCTGAAAATCTTGACAAGCTCTGCTACCACATCTGGGCTGTGACAGAGCGCATTGGAACTGCCTTTGGGTATTGAGTAGCATAGTCACATACTACCAAAATGAATCAATTACCCTGTTTACTTTTGCCTAAGGGGCCAACCACATCCATTGCAAATCTCTCAAAAGACACATCTATCAAAGGTAGGGGCACCAGGAACACCTTGTCTTTTTTTTTAGTCACTGGGGCTACTTTCTGACACTCAGCACAAGAACTGCAGTAGGTAGCAACATCTTCATAAATTCCAGGCCAGTAAAATCTATACAGCAATCTGGCAAGGGTGCGATCCCTCCCCTAGTGACCAGCCATAGGACTATCATGTGCTATCTGTAACAACTCAGATCTATACTTTTGTGGTATAACCAGTTGTTCTATCTGGTCCTGTGTCTGAGGTTTAACTCAAACTCTGTAAAGTAGCCCATTACATTTTAAACATAGGTTCACCTGTTTTGGTTTCACCCCCAGCTGCTTAAAATAACCCTGAAGAGAAACATTGTTAGTTTGTTCTGAAAGAAAATCACAATCAGTGATCAGTTTAGTTTCAGCATTTTCATATGTTAACCCCTTATGTCCATCAGTCTTTTGTTGCCACTGTTTCTTCAGGCATCATCTTTCTTTTCTGGACTTCCGGATCTTGGAGCTGTGCACAAACAAGTCTGAATCAAAATCAGCGAAAGGAAAAGTCTCCCCACCATCTGAGATTTTCTTTGCCTGTGCTCTTGTTACCACTGCTGCTGAAAATGCAGGGTTCAGTTCCTTTGATTTCAGTTCAGTAAATCCTGGACAGTCATTTCCAATTAGCAGGGGCACAGGTAACTTGGATACTACCCCCACTTTCATTTGGTGAGACACCCTGTTAATATTCAGGGTCACTTGTGTGGTAGGATAATATTGTGTGTTCCCGTTGATGCAAATGACACCAGTACCTGATCCTTTTATATATTATTTTACCAGCACTTCAACATGCACTAGGGTGTGGCTGCTTCCCGAATCAATGAGTCCCTTTACAGTCTTATCTCCCACCTTCACATCTGTTACATACTTGCCCCAATCTGCTAAGGACAAATCTGCTCCAGAGTCTCTCTTATTACTATGGCAATTTCTTGCAATATGACCTGGCTTATTACAGTTACACACGAACATACGAAGAAGCCAGCAGAAGAAGGCCATTTGGTCTATCAAATCTGTTTGTATTGCAGGATCCACAGCTTGAGCTACTGACCCTGCCTCCCTCCCTCCCCTCCTCCGATTCTTCCTACCCATGATCCTTACCTTCCCCTTACGCTTATCCCAGCCTCTCTTAAAGCTGCCCACTGTCTTCAATGAGATTACCTCTTCCGCAGCGCATTCCAAGTGTCCACCACCCTCTCTGTGAAGAAGTACTTCCTGACCTCCCTCCTAAACCTCTCACCCTCCAGCTTAAGACTGTGCCCCTTCATGTTATGGGTGCCACTCAGCTAAAAGAGACTCTCCTTATCAACTTTATTTATCCTTTTCAAGTACTTGAAGGTCCCAATCATGTCCCCTTTCTCTCTCCTGTCTTCCAGGAAGTACATGTTCAGTGCCCTCAACCTCTCCTCGTATGCCTTACCCTGCTGACCCACTGTAATTTTTGCAGCCGTACTCTGGACCTTCTCCAGTAGGTTAATGTCCTTTTTGAGGTGTGGGCACCAGTACTGAACACCATACTCTAGATGTGGCCTTACCAGTGACTTGTACAAGGGCAGTATAACCTCCTCTCTCCAACTACTGATCCCTCTAGATATGCATCCCAACATCTTGTTTGCCTTTGCTGCTGCTTTCTTGCACTGTGTGGTGTGCTTCAGGTCATTAGTGATCACCACTCCCAGGTCCTTCTCCTTTGATGCAGATACTCGGTCTCCATCCAGGTAGTACTCTGTCCTGGGATTCTTGGCTCCAACATACATAACTTTGCATTTCTTGTTATTGAAGCCAAGCTGCCAGATCCTGGACCACTTCACCAGCTTTTCCAGATCTTTCTGTAGGTCCTGATTCCCTTCAGCTGTGTCCACTCTCCCACAGAGCTTGGTGTCATCCACGAATAGGCACATTTTGCCCTTAATGCCATCCCCAATGTCACTGATAAAGACATTGAACAGCACTGGCCCTAGCATCAAGCCCTGCAGGACACCACTGGTTACCTCTCTGGTGCCAGATAACTCTCTCCTCACAACCACCCTCTGGGTTTTGTTCCACAGCCAGTTTTCCACCCATCTGGCCATCTTTTTCCCAACCCTGAGATCCATCAACTTCCTGATGAACCTTGTGTGGGGCATAGAGTCAAAGGCCTTGCTGAAATCAAGATAGAGGATGTCTACAGCTTAACCCCTGTCTACTGTCTTAGTGATACAGTCAAAGAAGTCAATCAGATTCGCTTGATACGATATCCCCCCATAAACCCATGCTGCCTCACATCCTGGAGACCATGCTCCTCTAGATATTCCACCAGCCTTTCCTTCAGTATGGTCTCCATGAGCTTGCCCACAATGAAGGTCAGACTGACTGGTCTGTAAATCTCTGGGTCATCCTTGAGACTGCTTCTGTGGAGTGGTACTATATGGGCTGTTCTCCAGTCCTGCTGTGCCACGCCTGACTCTAGTGAACTATTAAATAGGTCTGCCAGTGGCCCTGACAGTTTCTCAGCCAGTTCCTTTAGTACCCTTGGATGTACCTTGTCCGGGTCTGGTGATTTGTCCACCTTCAATGCCCGCAGCCCCTCCCTCACTTTATCCTCCTCTATCACTACATCTGTGTTCCCTTCCCCCACTGCTCCTCTTTTCCCTCCTGAAGACACTGGTCCATCCTTCTCCCTTGAGAAGATGGAACAGAAGTATTCATTTAGTATCTCTGCTTTTCCTCCATTATCCTCCGCCCACGCCACCCCTTTCTTAAGCCTAACAATCCCTTCCTTCTTTTCCCTTTTCTCATTTATATAGTGAAAGAAAGCCTTTTCCCCCTTCTTAATTCCTTCAGCTATCGGCAGCTCCTTCTGTGCCTTTGCTTGCTGAACTTCTTACTTACCTTATTAGCCAACCTTAGTTAATTTTCCCTATCCACCACTCTCTTGGTCTTCCTGAATTTTGTATAGGCCAACCTCTTTTCACTTACTGCCTGGGCAACCCCAGAACTGAACCAGCTGGGCACTTTGGTCCTTATGTTCTTCCCCTGAGCCTAATGCACTCATCTGTGGCAACCAGTATTCCTTTCTTAATGGTGGACCACCTTTGGTCCACCCCATATCTGCTCTGATGCCTGCCAGATGTCTTCTTGGCATTTTTCTCATTTTACTGAAGTCCACCCTCCTGAAATCCAAGATTTTGGTCTTAGTTGGGATGCTTTCCTTGCACGTATCCAACTGGAACCACACTGTGCAATGGTCACTTCCACCCAGTGGCTCCTTGACCATTATTTTCTGTACATGCTCCCCATTTGTGAGCACCAGATCAAGAATTGCCTCAGCTCTTGTTGGTTCAGTGACACCCTGAGTCAGGAACCCACTCTGCAGTCCTTCCAGGAGCACCTGATTCCTAGCACATGTTGTGGATGGTGTGCTCCAATTCATCTTGGGCAGTTTGAAGTCCCCCCACAATTACCACCTCTCCTTTCCACGCAGCTTTCAATATTTGTGAGCTCAGTTCTCTGCCCCTCTCCTCATCCTGATTGGGTGGTCTGTAAACCACCCCAGCCTCACCTTTCTCCTTCTGTTGGACCTTAACTGAACTTATAATGCCTCCACCTCCCCTTCCTCTGACTCCTCTATTGTGCAAGTTATTCCCTCCCTGATATAAAATTCCACCCCTCCCCCTTCCGGTTTATATTCTGGGATCGCAAGGTCCCAGTCATGGTGTGTTGTTGCCCAAGTCTCACTTAATGCAGCTATGTCCACCCTTCTGTCTGCTAATAGTGCCTACAGGTCACCCATCTTGTTTCCAAGACTCCGCACATTCAAAGACACCACCCTCTACCTAGAATCTGATCTTCCTTCTCTTCTCTCTATTATTCAGTTATAGCAGATAAAGTCTGTGGATGCAGATTTGTTACCCCCACCAGAGTTCTTATCAGACTTGGAGTTTAAATGGGAAAAAGAGTGCCTTACCGGGTGCTTGGCTGTTACCTCACTGCTGTGGCATCTGTCTGGCCATTTGGTAGTCTTCAGCTAAAGTAACAGCCTTTTCCCCATTTTCTGGTCGGTGTTCCTTTACCCAAAGCTGAAGGATGTTGATGAACTGCTTCTTTACAAATGTTTTGATGATCTGTGGGAGAGTTTTGCCTTCTGATTGGAGTCATTTCATTAGGAGTTCTCTGAGTCCGGCGAAGGCTTCTCAAGGATTGTCAACCGAGTTGTACATCAGAGACTGAAATCTCTGCCTGTATAGAAACAGAAACATAGAAGTTGATAGCAGATAAGGACCGCAAGGCCCATCCAGTCTGCCCATTTCTTTTTCTACCTTATAACTGTACCATCAGCCTTTGCTCTCTCAGTGGCCTATCTATTCATACTCATCTGTATTGCTCCCTTATGCCTATCCCATGCCTGTTTGAAGCCCTGCACTGTATTCATAGCCACCACTTCCTGAGGTAGGCCATTCCATGCATCCACCACCCTTTCTGTGAAAAAGAATTTCCACGCATTCCCCCTTAATTGGCCTCCCTCTAATCTCATGCTGTGTCCTCTTGTCCTACTATTTTTCTTATTTTTAAACATGTTAGAATCTTTCACCTTGTTAATGCCCTTAAGGTGTTTGAATGTCTCGATCATATCACCTCTCTCCCTCCTTTGCTCAAGGGTATACATATTGAGGTCCGTTAATCTGTCCTCATATGTCTTTTGATGCAGTCCCTGCATCATTTTGGTTGCCCTTCTCTGGACTGCCTCAATTTAGTTAATGTCCTTGTGAAGGTGTGGCCTCCAGTAATGCACACAGTACTCCAGATGGGGCCTAACCAGTGTCTTGTAAAAAGGGATTATTACCTCCCTCTTGCGACTTGTGATACCCCTACTAATACACCCTAACATCCCCCTAGCCTTACCTACTGCTTTAGAGGTCCGCTTGGATGATTTCAGGTCATCGGTGATGATGATGCCCAAGTCTCTTTCTTCTTTTGTGACTGCCAGCAACTCCCCTCCCAGCCTATAGGTGGCTTCAGGGTTTCTCTTTCCTATGTGCATGATCTTGCAATTCTTTGCATTAAATCCCAGTTGCCACTCTTCTGATCATTTTGCTACTTTATCCAGATCTCTTCTCATTCTGCCCATTCCATCTGGATCATCTACTCTGTTGCAGATCTTGGTGTCATCTGCAAACAGACAAGCCTTGCCCTCTAGTCCATCTGCAAGGTCACTAATGAAGATATTGAAGAGGACTGGCCCCAGGACTTATCCCTGAGGTACCCCACTTATGACTTGCATCTCTTCTGACTGTATACCATTTACCACCACTCTCTGTTTTCTGCCCGTCAACCAGTTTGCCACCCAGTTGACCAACTTCTGACCCACCCTGAGTCTACCCAGCTTATTTACCAATCTTCTATGGGGAACAGTGTCGAAAGCTTTGCTGAAGTCAAGGTAGGCGACATCAACTGCCCCCTTGGTCCACCAGTCTGGTTACCCAGTCAAAGAAATCTATAAGATTAGTTTGACAGGACCTTCCTTTTGTAAACCCATGCTGTCTTGGATCCTGTGCCCTTATGGATTCCAGGTGTTGCAATATCCTTTCCTTAAGGAGTGCCTCCATAATCTTCCCCACTACTGAGGTAAGACTGACTGGTCTGTAGTTCCCTGCCTCCTCCCTGCTACCACTCTTGTGGAACGGGATCACATGCAGTCTTCTCCAGTCTTCTGGGACCTCTCCTGAGCTCAGAGACTCACTAAACAGTTCTGCTAATGGCTCTATTTCCACCCTTAGCTCCTTAAGTACCCTGGGATGTATGCCATCAGGTCCCATTGCCTTATCCACCCTGAGCTTAGCGAGCTCTTGTAGGACCCTTTCTTTTGTGAAGGGAGTAGTGCTCACTTCCCTCTCCCCCTGTGTCGATGGTGCTGAGCTGTGGGCTGTGCCCAACCTTCTCTTCAGTAAATACTGAGCAAAAGTATCTATTTAGGATAGATGCTTTTACAGGGTTCTCCTCCTCACATGTCCCCTTTTCTCCATTGAGCTTAGCAATACCCCCTCTGGACTTTCTCCTTCCACTAATGTATCTATAGAAAGTCTTGTCACTTTATTTTACTGTTTGTGCTAGTGTTTCCTCAGTTTGGGACTTTGCCTGCCTTACTGCCTACCCTGCTTCCCTTAGGGTAGTTTGGTATGCCTCCCTATCTTCATCCCGCTGTGTTCCCTTATATTTCCTGAAGGCCAGCCTTTTGGCACTGACCTTTTCTGCTACTGTATTTGAGAACCAAAGTGGTTTCCTTCTTCTTTTGCACTTCCTTTTCTGTCTAACACAATGGATGTTGCTTCAAGTATTGCATCCTTAATGCTTGCCCACTTTGCCCATACCCCCTCACCTGTGTTTCTTTTTGCCAGGGCTAGCTTAACTCTGTTGGCCATCTTATCAAAGTCAGCTCTTCTGAAGTCCCATATTTTTGCATTGGAATGGGATGATTTAGATGTAGTGGCCAAATTGAACCATACCTTGTGGTGGTCACTGGCCCCCAGGTGACCGTCTACCTGGAGATCTGTGATCCCTTCCCTGTTAGTCAGTACTAGATCTAGGATAGCCCTGTCTCTTGTGGGTTGTTGTACAAGTTGTTTGAGGCCCTCCCCCTGCAGGGAGTCCACCATGTGTCTAGTTCTGGCAGATGTTCCTGCTGGTATTGACCAGTCTGTATCTGGCATGTTGAAGTCTCCCATTATCAGAACCTCCCTTTAGCTGTTATGTTTTGTATATCTTCTAACAGTAATGTGTCTATGTCCTCCCCTGGTCTGGGGCCTGTAGACAACCCCGGTTCTTATGGCTGTCCCATTTTCTGTTTCCAGGGTGACCCATAGTTCTTCTGGCTCCTTATGTGTATTCTGAATTTCTGTAGCTTTGATATTTTCATTGACATACAGGGCCACTCCACCCCCCACTTTTGCACCTCGGTCTCTTCTGAACAGTACATAGCCAGGTACTGAAGTCTGCCAAGTGTGGTTACTGGTAAACCACGTCTCACTAATTTCTACTATGTCCAGTTTAGCCTCTGACATTATTGTCTGAAGGTCTGGGATCTTATCTCCCAGGCTGTGAGCATTTGTGTACATGATTTTCCATTGGCCAGATTTCAGTGTGTTAGTTGTTGGGTTAGGTTTGGCATTTCCCTTGTGTGTCGTATGGGGAGACGGACCTTTTTTCTTACCTGGTGATGCAAATGAACTGCAAACATGCTGAATCCCTGTTTGACCACTAGCTGAGGGGGGAGGGGTGTTCTTTCCATTCGACGTATGGGGTGCTGCACCCTCCCATTTGCTAGTTTAAATATTCTGCAAAGATGTCAAACTTCTGCCCCAATGCACTGAATCCCTCCTTAGTCAGATGCAGTCCATCAAATTTAAATAACTTTCGCTCCCAGAACTGTTGCCAGTTCCCTACAAATCTGTGTCCTTTTTCCTGGCACCCTTGCCTTGAGCCACATGTTTAGCTCCCCTATCTTTCCTTTTCTGACCTTCAGTCCATCTGCCCCCCTCTCCCAGACTGGCAGGATCTCAGAGAAGGAGATGCCAGACGACATGGAGGATAGTTTGTCACCCAGCCTGGTCAGGTGTTGCTTGGTCTCCACAACTGACCGGCTGGCGAGATCATTAATACCTATGTGTACTAGGACGTCAATGTTTTCTCCTGCTTTGTGAACAATTTTAGCAATGCGGTCAGTGTCTCTCCACGCTGATGTACCTGGGAGGCATCTGACCATTACCCCTGGCTGGAGATGGGTATCAACTCCCCGAATCATGGAGTCTCCTATGATTAGAAGTTTTAGTTTCTTTTTGCTTTTACGTTGGCTTGGCGCGTAAGGCGTTGGGAAAAGTAGCACACTTTGGAGGTGTGCCTCTCCCATTCAGTCCAGTGCTCCGTTGAGCAGGCGTGGTGGTACTGCACCAATGGGTGCAGGAGCTCTGTATGACAGCGGTGGTCCTCTGCTTCAAAGCAAACCTCCGCTGCCATACCAGGCACCGCATCATGCCATCCCCCCCTCGAGTCACGCGCTCCCCCCGCACACGTCACGCCACCCCCCCAAAGCTTTGGTGCCACGCTGGGGGCCCACCCCAGCATGGCAAGCGTTGTTGCCGACCGGGTGCCAATCCCCGTCGGCTCCACGGCCCCCAAGCCATCCTGCTGCCATGCAGGAGCCCACCCAGCGTGGCAAGCGTTCGCTTTTGCCAGCAGGGTGCCCAATCCTCCGCCAGCTCCTCGGCCCCCCAGCGTGGCAAATGTCCACGTCATTGTTTTTTTTTTTAAACCTGTAAAATAAAAAGCGGTCCCACGCAGCGCGTCTCCCAGCCCCCACAACCCGCACCACCCACTGCACCCCAGCCTCCCCGACACCCCCTCACCCTGCATTTACTTCTGGACTCTGGCGCGACAATCTTGGTGGACCGGGAACACATCTGCACTCTTCAAAGGCGACGCGAACTGAGGAAATGCCGGTAAGCTGTATAATGGGCTAGATAGGGGGTTTCAACTTTATTGGATACTTCTCAGGTATTTTTGACTTATGCACCAAATTAACATGTGGACTCTTTCTGAATGATGTCACTGTCATGAGGCAGTTCAGGTTCGGCGGGTGATTTCAGCAGTCACCGCGCAGTCACTTGTGAAATCACCCTCTCGTCCTGAATAGCGCCATGAGAGTGACATCATTCATGAGAAGGGGTCCCAAAACCCCATGTTAAAAATTGGTGCAAAATTCAAAAATGACTTTGATGAAGTGTGCGTTATGTAGTTCCTATCGACGCTAGAAGTTTGTAAATTTTCAATATTTTCACTCCAGATTTTCAACATTGCCATTTTACCACACCTCCTTATGAGCAGTGCAGCTGTCATTTTTCACATCTTGCCCAAAATGTGTTTCCGCCCATGTAGTGCACAGTGGCACAGTCGGTGTGCGAACTCAGTGTATGGGACACATTAAGAAAATCACAGTGTCACTGTTCATGAGTAGAGATCTTAAAATGGCTATGTTGAAAATTTGGAAAAATTCTACAAATAACTGTTTTATGAGCGTATGCTGCAGTTCCTAACAGATGCTCATAAGTTTGCGACTCTCATATTTTCACTCCAGATTTTCAACATTGCTATTTTACCACCTCCTCATGAGCAGTACAGCTGTCATTTCTCACATCCTGCCCAAACGTGTTTCCGCCATAGCGCGTACAATGGCATGCAGTCCATGTGCGAACTCAATGTATGGGACACATTAAGAAAATCACAGTGACACTGTTCATGAGCAGAGGTCTTAAAATGGCTGTGTTGAAATTTGGTGACAAATTCCTAGAAATGACTGTTTTACAAGTATTCATTATGCAGGTTCCTATGCACGTCAGAAGTTTGCGAACTTTCAATATTTTCACCATACAGTTTCAACATTGCCATTTTACCACACATCCTTATGAGCACTGCAGCTGTCATTTTTCACATCTTGCCCAAAACGTAGCCCCGCCATGTAGCTTATAATGGCACAGTCGCTGTGTGAACTCAGTGTATGGGGCACATTAAGAAAATCACAGTGTCACTGTTCATGAGCAGAGATCTTAAAATGGCTATGTTGAAAATTTGGTGAACAAATTCTAAAATAACTGTTTTCTGAGCGTGCCTTGTGCAGTTCTCACGCGTATCGATTGTAATTTTCAATATTTTCACTCCAGATTTTCAACATTGCCATTTTACCACACCTCCTTATGAGCAGTACAGCTGTCATTTTCACATCCTGCCTAAAACATGTTTCCCCTCATGTAGTGCAAATGATGAGTCGGTGTGCAAAATCAATGTATGGTACATAGTAAGACAATCACAGTGACACTGTTCATTAGCAGAGGTTTTAAATGCCAATGTTGACAATTTGGTGAAAAATTCCTAGCAATGACTGTTTTACGAACGTGCATTGCACAGTTCCCACGCACGCTCCTAGGTTTGTGAATTTTCAATATTTCCACTCCAGATTTTCAACATTGCCATTTTACCACACTTCCTTAAGAGCAGTACAGCTGTCATTTTTCACATCCTGCCCAAACCGTGTTTCCGCCTATGTAGCGCACAATGGGGGTAACAAAAAGGTCATGCTGACAATTTATTGTGCAAATACCACCAATCACACAGGGCATTAGGGTACAACACCATACATGCCAAACACCACTGCAAATACCTGCAAGCAAACGTTCGGCATTGACAAATGCTTGTTTAGTTTTGGTTCCTGATTTGGGTGAGTTTTGTAGGTCTCTCCTAAGATGTCATATCTTTTAAGGACCTCTGTTTTCACCAGGTCATAGTTTTCTGACTGTGCAGTGTCCATACTGCTGTAGGAAAGTTGGACTTTCCCTGTCAGGTAAGATACCAGTCTGATTGTCAATTGCTTCTCTGGCCACTGGCAGGCTGTAGCAACCCTTTCAAAAGTTGTCAGGTATGCTTCAATATCATCCGAGGGACACAACTTTGTAAGTTTAAGGTCTTTTAAGTTGTTGGTGTTCTGTTGCTGTGCTGGACCTGTGCCAGAACCTCCAGCTTTGATAGCTTGCAAAGCATCCAGCTATTACTGCTCCAGTCATTGCATCTTTTCTCTTCTTTCCTGCTCCTGCTGCTGCATCCCTTCTTTTCTCTGCTGCTCCTCTTCTTTTCTCTGGTACCAGGTCTAGTATCCACACACAAAACTTCTGGCTTAGAGTATGCATGGTATAAATCCCATTTAGTTTGGTACCATCTGTCATCGAGGCACAGGTCAGGAAGCATAGGAAAACCTGGAGCAGTTCCAAAATTCACAAATAGCATTTTATTTTTCTCAATAACAGCAAAATAAAAAAAAATAATTATTCAGTTTAACTATTTACAAAGGCAGTACAAACAGAGAAAACTATGTCCTTCTGAGAGTGTCTCTTAATTCCAAGTTTCAGTCTCTCAGTCTCTCACTCTCCTTGTCTCTCTAGCAAAAGCATTGCTTCTCTTTTTATAAGTCTATATCTGGGATTTAAGACAGCCTGCTTCTCACAGAATGTTCTTGTAAAGTTTACAGAATGTTGTTAGTGTCGATGCAGATGCAGCAAAAAGATCATCGTGACCCAGAATTGATCTCTTGTTTACAGCTCTGCAAGGGGCTTAAAAATGGCACCTCATGTTAACCCCTTGAGTTCCAAATAGCTTTTTGCAGTCATTTCAACAGTTTAGCTATATACAGTTTTAAGTAAAGGAATTCCAGTTTCACATACAGATTTATACAGAGATTCACATATCCTTTTATAACTGCAGATATGCAAGGGGCAAGAAAAGACAGAAATAGCAAGGGAAGGCAGAAAGACAGCAAGAGGTGGAGAATTGCGAAAACATTGGAGGGATCAGTTCCTAGGTCTCACAAGAAAGTCGCGTTCCCAACCAGACAGAGAAGAGACAGGAAAGGAGAGGATAGAACAGACCCTTGCATTTAAACTCTTTCTGTATAACAAATGGGGCAGGGCCTTATTCGACCCTGTCACAAATAGGTACTGCCTTGGTCAGGTTCACAGATGCCATCATAAGGGGCTTGAAAATGGCCTTACTACTGGGACGGTGTTTGTGGACCTGACCAAGGCATTTGATTGAGAATAAATTGGTATGTTCTAAACTAAGTCCCATTGGTGTTTCTGAAGCAGCTGTTTCTTGGGTCAGGGATTACTTGATGGATAATTTACAGTTTGTTAATATAGGTGCGGCTAAGTCACATGTTTCCTTGATAAGATGTGGGGTATCTAAGAGGTCTATTTTAGGCCCTTTATTGTTTTTGTTATTTGTTAACCAGTTGCCCTTGCTGAGTAAATCATGTGACTCAATTCTTTATGCTGACAATTTAATTCCCTTTTCCCATGCTAAATTGCTGCCTGAGCTAACACTCAAACTTTAACAAGATTTTAGGGACGTTTGTGTTTGGTTTTCAAATAATTCAATGGTTCTGAATTCTTAAAAAAAAAAAAATCTAAGTCAGTGCTATTTGGTTCTTCTTTAATGTTAAAGGTAAATCCATACCTATTGTTATGAGATAATGAGGGTTCTTTATTCAAACAAGTGCATCAGTTTAAATATTTGAGGGTCTTACTTGATCCTGGGCTATCTTTTTCTTTTCAGGTTCAATCCAGTAGTTGTACAATCAATCAGAAATGTGGCCTTCTTTATAAATTTAAAAGTTACTTTACTTTTGAAAGTAAAAAATTGATTGCTGTGCGTTCCTGTCTTCCAAATTTTGATTATATGTCTAATTTTTATCTCAATTTGGGTTGTAAGGAGTTTAATATTTTTTGTGTTACTTATAATAATATTGTTGTTTTGTTTTGTCTGCCCATATTCAAACTCACCATTACAATCCTTATTCTCAATTAGGTTGGTTGTCTCCTAGATTCATAATTGAGTACTTTTTTGGTTGTATGATTTTTAAATCAGTTATTTCTCATTCCTTGTTTCCCGTATCTGAGTTGGTTTCCATTCATTTAGTCACATCTAAATTATGATCTGCTAAGGACATGACATTAAATACAATTCCTTACAAGCATAAATCTGGTTTATGCTCTTTTTATATTACAGCACCTATATACTGGAGTACACTACCTGAAACACTTCGTACTGCAATATATGTCCCCTGTTTTAAGTTTATTTTAAGAAGTTTTTATTGGAAAATGCTGTTTATCAATATATTAAATATTGTTTTGTATTACTGTTATTTT
Organism: Neoceratodus forsteri; assembly: GCA_016271365.2. NCBI lineage: Eukaryota > Metazoa > Chordata > Ceratodontiformes > Ceratodontidae > Neoceratodus > Neoceratodus forsteri. Next base: position 405,015,257 of record CM028136.1, on the reverse strand, counting down.
GTATGATGTTTAGTTGTATTTTACTCTGGGGTCAGAACTGAAAAAGGATCTTTGGTCCAGTGTCCTTACCCAGTTAACAAATAAATGAATATAAAAAAAAAATACTGGCACCAAAAATTAAAATTTCTATTGCTCAACACTTGGGCCAATGTAAGCATCTTCATATGTTTTCAGGGGCAGAATTTTAAACAAGTAGAAGTCTGCTCTTTAAGTCTCTAGTCCTAACAGTTTCAGTTATCACATTTTAAAGAAAATATATTTTGGAAGATCTAACTCTGGAACTGTTGGGGCTAGAAACAATTTTTTTAATTAAAGCTTGAAGTCTAGCTATTAAGACGTTTTGTCATTATTATGTTGTTATTATGTAAAAGTAAAATTATGTTATTGATATAGAAACATGCTGTTTTCTGTAGATATATTGATATATTTACATCATGACAGAAGTATTTTTTTTTTGTAATTAAAATAAATGTTATTGATACACTTTTTCCGTAACAATAAAGCATATCAATATACTTTTACAACATTGACATGCTAAATTTAATGATGGTTTTAGAAAATAAAATAAAAACATTTTTGTACTTTTTCTGAATTTTAGTATTAGTCCCCATGATTTAATTGGTATTGATATTAGTGTAATGTTGATAAACTTTAATCTTCTACCTTAAATCGCATCACTAACATTTCACTCTCCCCTCCCCCCAGCAGTACCAATTGTTACTCACTTTTTCAGGCTTTACCTGTAAAAACATTGGAAGATAATAAATCACCAGGCCAGATGTGATTCAACCTAATGTACTGAAGGAATCAATGTAGGTGCTAACAGAACCACTGGTTGTCCTCTTTGGAGAATCAGCAGCAACGGGTACAGTACCTGAGGACTGGAAGGTGGGAAATGTGGTTTATTTACACAAAGGGGTCATGGGGAAAATCTAGGAATCTACAAACTGGTGAGCCTGACATCAAATAATAGGGAAACCTCTGGAGCCAATTATTAAAGAGGGGTTATAGTGGCAGAGTTGCCACTCATGACACACAACCTGGGTTTGGGAATCAGCATGAGATGTCAGGGACCAGCCAGAGGAGGAAGATTGTGTGTCCCAGAGGATGTTCTCCTTCTCTAGGGAGGAAGGGTAACATGCACCACTGCAATGTTGCCTCCTGGGTGACCTCAGGTGACAGAGCAATCAGAGTAGCTTGGCATGGGAGGACACTGGCTGGAGCTGTGCATAGCCCCACAATTGTATGTGTATGCACACTTTGCACCCTTGCCACCAGTGTTCTGAGGGTAGGAAAAAGCAGACCACAAATATACTGCTCCCGTTACATGTCTGTGGGGCCAAGGGGTGAAAATTGGTGGAAAACAACTCCCCAGTGGCAGGATGACAACTGTCCCCTCATAGGCTCTGCACCAGCGACTATGCACCCCTCACAGGTCCTGGGACAGAGAACGCCAAGGGAAGGTAAGTCCTGGAAAAGCCAATTGATGAGGCTGGGAGGATGTCAGAGTGGAGCTGCTGGTGCAGAATCAGAGGATAAACACTAAATTTAAAAAACCCCCAATATTGGGCCTTACCTGGATCGTCTCATAGACCCCTTTGCTGCCTCATTCACCCAGCCAGACCTCTGTGGCATTCTTCACTCTCTGGTCCCCCTGAAGAATTGGACTGGGGGACTAGCTGGACAGCAACAGTGGTCACAGCAACATCATGAAGCCCCTGGAGGGAGTCAAACTCAGGCTTCTCCATTTCTGCTGCTAAACCACTTGACTGACCATAGGACTGGCAGCAGGGTCAGAACTGGGACATAAGCAAGAGTACCACTGGGCATGAAGATGGTGTTCCGCCAATCCCAGGACAGGCAGTGTGGTCAGGAAATGGAGAAGCAGTATCATGATGGCCATGCACATGTGGCATGCATTAAAGAAGCCATACAAAGAGAAGAGAAAAAGAAATAAGTGCCAGACTTCCATTCCATAACCTTGGGACATACACTAGCACCAAGAAGGGTCCCACACTCCAGAGCAGGCAGTGGAACCAGAAGTGAAGATCAGAGCGCCATTGGGAGCAGTTTAACATGGTTCCTGGCCCCATGAAAGGCAGCAGGGCCAGACAAGAGCAGCCAAAAAATGCACATGCACCCAGCCTCATGGGCAGCAGCTCCAAGGCAGCCTCCCTCACAAAAAAGAACAGCTCTGCAGCAGGTGATGTACACATAAAAGTCCTAAGTACAGTCTTGGCCCCAGGGCAGGTAGCAGGACCAGGACATGAAACAAGAAACCTCCTGGGCTAGAAATAATGCAGCAGAAGACTGCAAGAAAGGGCAAAGCCTAGTATAAACAAACATGGTGGCAGCCATGCAGTTCCCAAGCCTTCTGACCAAGCTGGAACTGCTGGGAAGGGATCAAGGGAGCAACCAGAATCTGCCCGCCAGTTTCGGACAGTAGGAGTCCTGCATTGTTCCTGAGACTTAATGCATGCTCTGCACAGCTGGGCTAATGTTCTAAAGCCTGGTTAGCCCAGGAAAAGTCTGATCAATGGAATTTCAAGTTCACTACAGTATGAAAGGGACTGTAACCAAAGATCTGGGCTGTGTCTGTGATACAGAGGAAGCTCTAAGCAAGAGATCCACTGGCTGCCAGGGGCTGCATTTCTGGTAGGCCACCTGAAGATTATGTATACATCTGACTTGACCTGAAGAAAGCAGTTTTCATTGGAACTGAGAGAGAGAAAAAAGGCAAGAAGATGAGCTGGGATTTTCCTGCCCTATCAGTGACTTTTCTCCATAGCCCATAAAAATCCACAGAGAAGCTACTGACCAACTAAGGCCACTGCCTACTACATGGTCCCTAGACCACGTGCAGCAATAGCTAAAGACTGACCTGAGTGACAACAGAGGAGACCAGTGAGAGAGATCAGATAACCCTGGGGAAACATGCCCTCAAGCTGGGAGCATGCCCAGTGTCTTGCCTGCTCAACTACCAAAAAATCAGAGGTATCTGAGATTCTGCAAAACCATGAGTAACCAGCAAGGTTTTGGTCTTGCATCTGAGGTTATTGCTAATGTGTTTTGGACAAAGGGAAAAAGCCCTGGGTTGACTGTGTAAAAATAGCATGGTTTAGACAGAAGACCTGAGGAGGCCATGTCAGACTAACTTTTAATTGATTATTTATTTATTTTTTTTTTTTTGCATATTGTGTTTATCCCTCCTTGTCACACCAACCACACACTCTTTTGGGTGGCCAGCCTGGTACCCTGCCACCACCTCTCCTGTTCTGCCGTCCTGCTGCCTCCTGCAGCTTGGTTGACCACGGACATATCCCTTCGGCCGGGGGCCCTGCTGCCACCTGGGCCATCGGGAGGGAGACCGAGGAAAGTAGGCACTCCCTTGCTTCTATGCTGGGCAAGGGAGAGCAGCTTTGGGGGCTTTCTGGCTTTGCGGCATGGGGAGATGAGGCTTCCATCATCCGTCCGGCATTGGTTGCCATGTTTTCATGTTTTTTTTCCTGTCAACAGCACCGCTCTTGTAGTGCTCCCGATCTCCACCAGGGGCCACTACAAAGCGATGCAACTCTTACAACCCACCCTAGGAGAGGAAAGCAGTCCTCTGGATGCTCAATCCTCTCCTTCCCCTGCCAACCCCCGGTGTCCTGAGTCAGTTCCTGAACCTGGGTCACCAGCATGGCACGAGGTGTGGCACCCAGCGCCTCAATCCTCAGTGCCATCAGGCTGGCTCTAATTGATATTTTAATGTAGTGACATAAATGGCAGACAGGGGCCAGGAAGCGGATTACTATATCTGGATTTTTGCAAAGCATTTGACTCAGTTCCACAAAGGAGACTGGTTCAGAATATGAGTGATCAAGAGATGGGGAAGAAAAAAATGGGTGGATCAAAAACTGGCTAACAGATAAAACTCAGAGGGAGGTCCTAGGTGACAAGTTCTCTGAGAACAGTGCTGTGACTAGTGGGGAACTGCAGAAGTCAGTCCTAGGACCACTTCTTTGTAATATGTGTAACTATGACATATGAGAAGGTATCCAAGGTAAGGTGAGCCTGTCCACAGATGATACCAAGCTCTGCAGGAGGGTCAACAAGAAGGGATTACCATTATGAGATAGAATGTGAGGGGACTGGAGAAGTTGTGCAATATTTGGCAGTTGAAATTCAATGCCAGGTTGTGCACGGGGAACACATGCATAGGAAGGAAAAATCCTGGAACATTGTACCAAATGAATGGGACACCAGCAGAGAGTGCAGGGTTGTGAAGGCAAAGACAACAGCAGAATTCAAGGGAAAGTGGGACACATATTAAGAAGTTAAAACATGGGACATGGGTGAAGGGGAAGTGGTGACTGAGATGGATGACAGACACTAGAGAATCTCCAAGTAGGGAATCTTGGGACAGACTAGTTAGACTGTTATGGTCTTCTTTCCGTCACTTTTTTATGTTTCCACTGCAGTATCCAGAACTGGATGCAGTACTCCAGATGTGGTCTAAATAAGGCCTTTAATGGGGGAGGCTCATCTCCCTTGTCCTGTTCATTTTTCTCCTCCTAATGCATCCCATCATTGTGTTTCCTCTCTTGACTACAACAGCCTGCCTGGCTTCAGCTCCATGTTCACAATTAGCCCTAGATCATTTTCTTCTATTGTACGGTCCATTACTCTACCACCAGTGGTTAAAGCAGACATTTATAACGGGGGAACTCTTCCCCTACTACTACTACTATACCCCTAATGTGTACCATTAAGGGGTGCAGGGGGACTAGCCCTCCCGAGTTCCCCCTCACTTTAATCACTGTCTACCACACAGGGTGTATGTGCAACCAAGATTCCATGTCCCTAAGTGCAAAATACCTTGCACTTTCCCACTTCCCCCACATTAACTCTAAGCCACCACTTCTCAGTTAGCATTGAATCGGGACATGCCAAGTGATTTTTGTCTTATATAGTATAATTTTACTATAAAAAAATCTAGAAACTTCATTGACCGAGAGACGTCAACTAAGTATGCATTAAATTCCTAGCACTGCACAGTCAAGTGACGGATCACATTATCAAAAAATATGTATATATTTCATGTATATATTTTGCTATTTTAAATGTATTTAAACAAATGATTTATGTAAATGAAATCATATTAAAAATGCTTCACTTTACATATCATACATGTAACCCCTAGGTGGCGCTATCCCAAGAGCTACTACCCCTGCCTGCTTGGCTAGTAGCAGGTTAAGGGGCCTGAGTTCTGAAACGGGTGCCTTCACCCGGACGTCAGGGTTTTTAGTGGTCAAGCTAACCTGGGCACAGCCCTCCGGGACACTGTAACCCCCCCCTCCCTTCTAGTGGCCGGAACAATATACAATAATCACTTTTACAATACCACTTGTACACCAGGCAATTACCCACACTGTTTGCACTTACCACCAGGACAGGTTCCTCTAACACGACCCTAGGGACCCCTTGTAAAACAAGGTTATGCAAAACAAATAGCAACAGTACAGTACTCTTGGCACAAACTGGAACCACAGTCAGGTTAAATGCAAAAAGAGTTAGATCTGATTTATTTAAGGGACTTGAACAAGGGAGGGGGTGATCAGGTTGATTGGCTTAAAGACTAATTCAGTCAGACAGTTATGCATGCACTTCAGAGTCCCTAAACAGTCACACACTCTGGGTACCCAAGTGGAGAAGAGGTAGGCTAACCAGGATTGTTGCCCAGGGTAGGCCGGCATTGCAGCTGGTTGGGGCCCTGTGGTGGAAGGAAACAACATGCACAATACACACTATTTGTAATCTGGGGTCGGAAGGCTTAGTTCGTGAAAGAAAAGAAACAACACAATCAGATGACACACTTAGATTAAGCAGTTGTTGCAGGGAGCAACCCTGATAATTACTCACGATACCCAAGACTGGACACAGGCTGGATGAAAATCGAGACTGCAGGTGGTTGATCTGGAGTGCCAGGAGAAGCGGGGCCCACACGAATCGCCGAGGTGTCATTCCTGTTCAAGAGTGGAGCAGGGGGCTGACCCCCAGGCAGGTCTCTCGTCGATGGCTTTCTCTGTGCAGCGGGTAGTCTGGCTGGGTCAGTGTGGCAAGGCCCAGGCCAAATGGAAGTAATCACAGATTCAGTTGTTTGAGCTGGAGGCAGCCTCCAGCAAGCAAACACAGTTCAAACACACAGTGGGGAACCAAGTCACGCATTCAACAAATCTTCAGTCTTCTTCGGGTTGAGCCTCGTCTCAATTCAGTGGCTTGTTTCGTTCTCACAAACTCAGATTCAGTCTGAAATAATTCTCTTCTCCCTCTCAAGGGCAGCAGTCAGGCATACAGGCCAAAACTCAGGCCTTTCCACAGTTCTCCCACACGAAACTATGCAGACGGCTGCTCGAATATCTCGAGCTGTTGCTTGTTCACTTCCCAACTTAGATCTGACTCAAACAGCAAGTAGCTTGAGATTTCCCCAAGATCCAAAAGGTTCAGTTGGCTGATCCTCCTGTCAGTCACAACAAGGGCCCCCTTCTAGGGCTGTTTAGGCACCAAAAGCCCAAAACTACATTTCCTACAAGTTCTGACCCCACACAGCCTCTGTAGGCAGGCTCCATTTTAGAGTCCCAAAGTACTGATTGGTCCAATTCGGCAGTCCAGGACCAAGATGGTGGAGATAAACAAAACAGTCCTTGCTGCAAAGAAGGCAGGTTAAGGAAAACTTGGCATCCGTGTCAAGTCTGTACCATCACAATATTGAGAACGCAACATATACGAGACATATATCACGTTAGCATGCTATGATGATAAAATCTGATGCATCATTTAAAGTAAACTTATACCTTTACTATACATATTCACTACACTTCACAATACTATATCCATTCTGACAACACATTATGCATATTTCACACAGGTAAATTAAACATTACTATACTGAATCATGTAATAACTTCTTGTACATTGCACAACGTAAGAGGGGGACCTTCCCTATCAGCTAACTTGGGGCTGAATGGGGCAGGGGCACCATACTGAGAAGGAAGAACAATCAATCTGCAATTGGCACTTAAGCTCAGTTTGGGTACTGAGCTCTAAGAAACATAAACACCTTTGTGAACCACCTTGAGAGGCAAGTCCACTGGCCTAATGGGAGAATCATAACTGAAGTGTACTACTGGGTTGACAGTTCGGCCAGTCTTTCTGGAGGGAACAACCACAGTCTCTGTACTCTCAGCACTGGTCTTGGGACTTTCATCACTTGTGAGGGGGCGCCTCTGCCTGGATGGGAATGTCCAAACTTGGAGCACTGTCAGCTCCTTGCTCTGTAGGCTCTGTTTCTACAATGCTTTGCTCATTATTATTCTCTGATGAAGGCCCAGGTTGTTCATTTTAAGAAGACTCTGGCACTGAAGAGGGGCTGTCAACACTCTCACATTGTTCTTCAGGTTCTGATATGTCACCAGAAAGACTTAAATCATCAGCCCCTTCTTCAGGCAATTCATACAGTTCCACAGTACACAAAGAGTCCACAACCTCAGATGTAATACTTTGCACTTCACTTTTAGGGAGCATTGGCTCCAAGGACGAAGCTGGGGGGGGGGGGGTTAGGCAGTCCAGAAGACCCAGCTTCATCCCCATAGTTAGTCATAGGCTTACCTCGAAACAGCTGACTCAGTTCATAGGAGGGGTACTAGGCATTGTCACTCTCACTTTCGTCCGAGGTGGACTGACAGTCACTATCATTCTGGACCTGCTGCAAGGGAAACCTTAACCTTGTGACCACTGGGGTAGGTCGACTTTGTCTCTTTCTTGCAGCAGCATGAGTCACTAGCCCGGGGGAATCAATTTCTGATGGTTCAGCCTCAGTTATGACTTGGCCAATAGGTAGCAAGTGGTTACGGTGCATGGTCTTGACAGCTTTGGAGTTATTCTCTGGGTGTACCTTGTACAGGTGTCAGCATGGCTCAGTTGGTAGCACATCTGCCTCTGGACCAGACGTCCGTGGGTTCTTGTCCCACACTGGGATTGGGCTTGCACCTAAAAAATCGCTGGCATCTGAGTGCAGTATTAGGGGGGTGCTGTACTGCTGGGGTGTGCCGTCCTTCAGATGAGACGTTAAACCGAGGTCCCTTCTACCCATCCTGGTGTTGTCCTGGTGGGTGTCCAGATGGAAGAAAAAGAACTCAAGGCACTCTTCGCAAAGAGTAGGGGACACTTCCGGTGTCCTGGCCAACATTCCCCTTCCCATAAACCAGATCATGCAATTATCCAGGCTGTGTGGTGGTGATGATGTGCGATATGGCTGCCACTACACATTCAATCACTTCACTATCAGTCTAGGATTGCTTGTAAAGCACTTTAGGATACACTGTGTATGAAAAGTGCTATATAAATGCTGATTCTTCTTCTTCTTCTGCTACACAGGTAAATCATCCATCTTTCCAACTACTACATGGGGAAGGTGGTGCCACCGATCAGCAATTTTGTGTTTGCCATGCAGTCCCAAATTGCGTAACAGCACATGGTCTCCAGGTTGAAGCTCCTGAGCCTTTACTTTTTTATCATGCCTCTATTTGTTGGCTAGATTTCTCTTGGTGGCCATTGTCTGGGCCAGTTGATAGGCATGGTTTAATTGAGCTTTCAGTTTTTGTACACATTGCAGGTAGTTTTCGGCTTGGACCCCATCTGGAGAGACCCCAAAACAGACATCAACTGGCAGTTGGGTCTCCCCTCCTGAACATGCAACAGTAAGGGGAGAACCCGGTAGCATAATTTTTCATGCAATTGTATGCATGTACCAAGGTGCTAAACTGCTGGCTCCATTTATGCTTGTCTTTTGGGTGGTGAGTTCCCAGCATGTCTAGAAGGGTGCGGTTAAATCATTCTGGTTGAGGATCCCCTTGGGGGTCATAGGGGGTGGTTCTTGACTTCCGCACCCCCTATAGAGAGAGCATTTCTTTGATTAGTTGACTCCCAAAGTCTCTGCCCTGGTCAGAGTGGATCCTCTGGGGGGCACCATAGTGGACAAAGAAATTTTCCACTAGCACCTTGGCCACAGTATAGGCCTTTTGATCTTTGGTGGGGAAAAGCTTGTGCATACCGTGTGAAATGATCCGTAACCACTAACACATTGCCAATATTCTGCTGATCAGGTTCTAAACACAAAAAGTCTATGCAGACCAGTTCCATGGGGGTGCTGGTAGTAATAGTAACAAGGAGGCAGCCCTCTGAGGCAGGGCTTTTCTTTGCAGGCAGCGACTACAAGTCCTTACATGGTACTCAGCATTGGCCCCCATCCTGGGCCAGTAGAATCGAGATCATACTAGGTTGAGAATCCTGTCAATACCGAGGTGCCCCATGTGATTGTGGAGGGACCTCAGTACTAAATCTTTAAAGGCCGTGGGCAGGACCAATTGTTGCTTGTCTACTTTGCCACTACAATCTACTGTCTCTCTATACAACAACTGATTGAGCAACTTCAACCTGGGTTCTTTAAACAATAAAGCAGTTTGCAAGTCAGGGGAATGTAACTTAGACACATCTTTCCAGGGCGTTAAGTGCTGGCTGAATCATAGGATCTTGGTATTAAGCCCACTGAATGCTGTCATTGTCAAACTGAGGTAGTGCACTAATACCTAAAGCAGAGAAGTGGCAATAAGCAGCAGGTATGCGGGTGACAGAAGGTCCCAAGCAATCTACTAAACAGTGCACTGTGTCCGCAGACATCTGTTCATCTCTATCAAACTTTTGGCACAATGCTCGGATGTCAGATTCAGACAGCCTGACCCAATCACTCTTTTCTACGTGGGCCTTCGTGATAGGGCATCAGCATCAATATGGTTCAGGCCCAGTCTATATTCAACAGCATAATCATAGGTTGATAATGCAGAAAGCCACCGGTGCCCAGTGGCGTCTAACTTAGCTGAAGTCTGTACATAGGTCAATGGGTTATTGTCAGTCTTCACCAATATCTTTGCCCCATAGAGGTATTCATGAAACTGCTCAACGACGGCCCATTTTAGCGCAAGAAACTCCAACTTATGCACAGGGTAGATTCGCTTTGACGGGGTTAAGCTCCTACTGGCAAAAGACACTGGTCTCAAACCATCCTCGTGGTCTTGATACAGCACAACTCACAAACCCTGCAGACTAGCATCAGTATGCAGCACATGGGGTTTGGTGGGATCAGCATAGGCGAGGATGGGGGTATGGGTGAGCTGGTATATGAGCTGGTATATGACTTTGTGGATGGCTGCTTCATAGTCAGGCATCCAGTTGGGCCCAAAAAGTTCACCTGGGCTGAAGTATACTTTCTCTGGTTCTTTGGCAGCCCTTTTTTTGTATTTACGATTGGTAGGAGGGTAATCCTGGGTAAGATTCAAGAGTGGTCAAATCACTTTGGAATAGTCTTTTATGAACCTGCAGTAGTAGCCACAGAACACTAGGAAACATCGTAGTTCTTTCAAATTATGGGGCTGGGGCCAAGTAGTCAGTGCTTCGACCTTACTGGGATCAGTCTCTATCCCTTCTGTAGATACTATGTGCCCCACACACTTCACGGACATTTAGAAAAACTGGCACTTGTCAATGGACAGCTTGAGGCCGAAGTCTTTCAGTCGGTCTAGAACTTTAAACAGTCGGTTCTCATGCTCCTCTAAGGATCTCCCAAACACAGTGACATCATCCAAGTACATCAAGCATTCATGCACATTCATATCTCCCATCGCACGTTCCATCAGTCGCTGAAAGGTGGCCAGGGTGCCCGATATCCCCTGTGGCATTCTCAGAAATTTGTAGAACCCCAATGGACAGATGAAGGCTGTTTTCTCATGGTCCTCCGGGGCCATTGGAATCTGGTAGTATCCGCTGCGAAAATCCAGTACTGAGAACCATTTGCTCCCATTCAAGCAGTCCAGAGCATCTTGTATATGAGGCATAGTGTATTGGTCTGGGATGGTCCGCCGGTTCAGGGTTTGAGAATCAACACACATCCTCACAGACCCATTCTTCTTATGCACAGCCACAATGGGAGAGGCATATGGGCTCCTTGATTCCTGTATCACGCCAGCAGCAAGCATTTCCTGCAGGTGTCTTCTCACATCATCTATGTCTGCTGGGGCTAGGCGTCAAGGCCTCTCTCAAAATGGCTGGTCATCATGCAGACATATGTGATGCTCTGCACCCTGGACACATCCCACGTCCCATTCCTTCAATGAAAATACTTGGTCTCTCTGGGCAAGTTTGTTGCTAATTCTAGCCTTCCATTCAGCTGGCAATGGGGAGTCACCAAAGTCTAATAAGTCTGGGGTCACTCTCTCTCCTTCTCACCAGAGTGCTTGTTGCTGGGCAATACTGCAGTGTCTGCACAGTGTACCATAGCTAGGGTGCACCCTCTGTTCACCTGGATCTCCCGATCTGACACATTGTGAATCTGGACCATCACTCGTCATGCATAGATATGGGCATGAGCAGGCAAGGTGCTGGGCTTGACCAATAACCCTTCTGGCAATTTTCCATCCCCTGGCGCATCCAACATCAGTATTTTGTTCTTGACATTTTTCCGGAAACGGACCTCCCCTTGAATGGTACACTGGGTGTTAGGGGCCAGTACCATTGAATAGGGATCCTTCTTCCACACGATCCCCACCAGTTCATCCTGGTCTGCTTCCTTTGGTTTCTGCTGCAAATCATAGGCCCTCTTGATCAGAGCCAGAATTCTTAGGGCCATCACAGTCCATCACCCTTGTTTCTCATGACAGAGTTGTGCCAGTCTCCCAAACATGTGGGCGTTTGTCCCAATTAACAATGGCACCCCATCATACAGTCCAGTGGGGGGGGGACACACTAAGGCAAGTGTCTCAACTTGTTCATCTACTCCAGCCACAGAGGTAGGGAAAGACAGTCAGATCCGAATATATCCTGAATACGGATAAGACTTCTAACTCAACCCCAACACATGTAGGCCCTCCAAAGATTGTAGGGGCACATCAGGAAGGTGCTTTCAATACCAGTCTTGGAACACTATAGTCACTTGAGACCCACTGTCAAGCACGGCTCGGGTGGACATGCCATTCACCTTCACTGTAGTTTCCATCAAGGGACCCACCACTTCGGACCACTCAGGTGATGCAGATTTAGATGTCGACTTGGCAGCGGCCTTTGAAGAATAACTTTTCTGAGCAGCTCCCCCTGGTGGCCAGTTTTTGTTCCATCGAATCAAGGCTAGTAGCCTACTAGAAATCTTTCTCAAGTTCTCGGGTGAGCAATAGGCGAACTGGGTGTGCTCATCCTCCCCGCAGTGATAGCAAAAATTGGGTTCTATAGAGTCTCTGAGTGGTGGGGGGCCTTCTCCCTGCTTGGGTACATCAGGGGCACCTCGAGACCCTTCCTGGACTGGTGACTTGTGTTCCTGATCTTCTGGACTTCCACTAAGTTTAGGGGTTTGTGTGGCTCATATTAACTCCCCCACCAGGGCTTTCAACTCTTGTACTCCTTCCAGTAAGTTACCCTCAGTCAGGGTTTCTGAAGAGACAACATGCACCCCACCCCACTTTTTAACTCAAGGGGTGCCTGGTAGAGATCAGGATCTCTGGCTGCCTTGGTGGCTTGGGGGTTGACCCTCAACTCTGTCAGTTCTTTAATCAACTCTCTCAGCTGCTGGGCCTCATCTTCGTCACTTCTCTCAGGGGGCCTGGCAAGTATGAACAACCCCAGCATAGGGCTCCCAGCTCTCTTCACCATTCTCTGGTTCACGAATTTCTTTCATAAGGTGACAATACTCAGGAGGATTAGTCTTTTCTGTCTTGCAACTTACGTTTTAGCACACTGGAGTGCCTGGCTGACTTGAGAATATGGTTCAGTCCAAGCCGGTTCAGTTCCTTAGCCAGCACCCCTCCTTTTCTGTGGGCCCTCTGAAGAGCCCTCTCAATTCTAGTAACAAACATAGACAACTTCTCATTCTTCCATTGCTTGGAAGACTTGAATTTCCACAGTAAATCATCCCCTGACTCAGTGCTTTCAAAATCTCCCTCCAATGCAGAGAGGTATTTAGCCGCAGTTGCCTCTGGGCTAGTGGCTCGTAGGAAGAGGATGGTCTCCAGTGCAGGGCCCCTCCAACTTTCTATGAGTCTCTTTCTTTTCTCCCCCTCAGAGCACTACCACTTCTGGACCAGGGGGTAGTATAGTCCATCAATGTTTCAAGGCCATCCTCCCCGTAGGCACTGGGACTGTGCCTGAGAAAAGTCTAAGTCTACGATAAGAGTCCAGGTGCACAGAGGGAATTATTATAGGGGAGGTGACCATGGGGGAACCTTTGGGGGAGGCAGGAGATGCTATCGGGGACTGCAATGGTGTGGGTTCTTCAGAAAGGTCTAGCACCTTTACTAACTCTTGGGCGGTTCACCCCTCAGAAGCTAACAGCTTAAGCAGCTTGTCCTTGAACCCCTCTATATTGGAGGACCCCCTGAGGTAGTCGGATCACCGTTTAAGTGGATGACCCTCCACCCCTTCTGGGCCCCTTCGGACAGAATAATAGGAAGTACCTTCTCCAGATCTATGGGAAAGCTGCAGGAGAGTAAAACTACCATGGTCTGGTCAAACAGTTCTGAATCCCTCCCCTTCACTTCAACTTTTCCGAAACACTTGACATGTTCCGCAGCTTCTACAATAACAGCATTAGTGGTCCCTAATGGGACATCCATTAACAGGAGAGCCTGTCGGGGGTCTATCCCCTCAGCCTCATTCCACCCCATCAATTGGTGTACTAACAGCTTATGGGGGGTGATTTTGAGCTTAGGCATAGCAAGCTCTTCCATTTTTTCACCAATTCTAAACATAATGGGGTAACTCCCTCCTCTGGCCACTAGGGGACACTAATCCCAGGGGTGCCTCCAAGATGTAACCCCCTAGGTGGTGCTATCCCAAGGGCTACTACCCCTGCCTGCTTGGCTAGTAGCAGGTTAAGTGGCCTGAGTTCTGAAACGGGTGCCTCTACCTGGAGGTCAGGGTTTTTAGTGGTCAAGCTAACCTGGGCACAGCTCTCCGGGACACTGTAACCCCCCCCCTTCTAGTGGCAGGAACAATATACAATAATCACTTTCACAATACCCTTGTACACCATTCAATTACCCTCACTGTTTGCACTTACCACCAGGGCTGGTTCCTCTAGCTCGACCCTGGAGACCCCCTGTAAAACAAGGTTATGCAAAGCAAATAGCAACAGTACAGTACAGTATGCTTGGCACAAACTGGAACCACAGTCAAGTTAAATGCAAAAAGAGTTAGATCTGATTTATTTAAGGGACTTGAACAAGGGAGGGGCGTGATCAGGTTGATTGGTTTAAAGACTAATTCAATCAGACAGTTATGCATGCACTTCAGAGTCCCTAAACAGTCACACACTCTGGATACCCAGGTGGAGAAGAGGTGGGCTAGCCAGGATCGTTGCCCGGGGTAGGCCGGCGTCACAGCTGGTTGGGGCCCTGTGGTGGAAGGAAACAACATGCACAATACACACTATTTGTAATCCAGAGCTGGAGGGCTCAGTTCATGAAAGAAAAGAAATAACAAGACCATCAGATAACACACTTAGATTAAGCGGTTGTTGAGGGGAGCTACGATACCTAAGACTGGACACAGGCTGGATGACAATCGAGGCGGCAGGTGGTTGATCTGGAGTGCCAGGAGAAACAGGGCCCACACGAATCGCCGAAGCATCATTCCTGTTCAAGAGTGGAGCAGGGGGCTGATCCCCAGGCAGGTCTCTCGTCGATGACTTTCTCTGTGCAGCGGGTGGTCTGGCTGGGCCAGTGTGGCAAGGCCCAGGCTGAATGGAGGTGAACACGGATTCAATCTGTTTGAGCTGGAGGCAGCCTCCAGCAAGCAAACACAGTTCAAACACACAGTGGGGAACCAAGTCACGACCCACTTTCAGCACACAGCACATTTACATGCAGGGAATTTCCACTGTACCAGCAGACCGCTCTCTGGTCACAATCGCAAAGACTCTGCACACCGGGAGTTTAGGGGTAGCTGGAAATCCTGACAGGCCGATCGCATTCAGCAAATCTTCGGTCTTCTTCAGGTTGAGCCTGGTCTCAATTCAATGGCTTGCTTCATTCTCACAAACTCGGATTCAGTCTGAAATAATTTTCTTCTCCCTCTCAGGGGCAGCAGGCAGGTACACAGGCCAAAACTCAGGCCTTTTCACAGTACTCCTACGCAAAACTACACAGACGGCTGCTCAACTGTCTCGAGCTGTTGCTTGTTCACTTCCCAACTTAGATCTGACTCAGACAGTAAGCAGCTTGGGATTTCTCCAAGATCCAAAAGGTTCGGTTGGCTGATCCTCCTGTCAGTCACAACAAGGGCTCCCCCTCTAGGGCTGTCTAGGTGCCAAAAGTCCAAAACTACAATTCCTACAAGTTCTGACCCCACACAGCCCCTGTAGGCAGGCTCCATTTTAGAGTCCCAAAGTACTGATTGGTCCAATTCAGCAGTCCAGGACCAAGATGGTGGAGATAAACAAAACAGTCCTTGCTGCAAAGAAGGCAGGTTAGACAAACTACATTATCATTATCACTCTAATTGATAATCAGCAAATAAGTACAGCTTCTAACAAAGCTCCCTCTGCAGTAACTGCAATGGCAGAACGGAGCAATTATCTAACAGCCGGGGCAGGACTCGAGCATAGGAACACTCAGCCCCCTCCAGCTTAATTATAACTGCAATCCAGGCAGCTTCTTAAAGAGACAGTACACAGTGGCAATAACATTTAAACTGCTAAACCGCAGAACACCAGCCTGGTAGTGAGCATTTAGGCAAGCTCAAGGAACACTTTTTGGGACCTCCCATTTGTGGGGGGGGGTTACATACAAATCAGACATGTTCTACGTTCAGTAAGCCACTCCAGGGTGTGCATTGAAGGATTTGAATGCTCTTCCCAGGGGCATAAGGACACTTGGCTTTCGGCCTCCTGCCTCACTCCCATGAGGCATGCATTATACTCCTTTATAAAATGGGTAAATGGAATCCTGTATCCTGATTGGACAGGACCTGTGTCCCTACAAGACAACATCCCTGCAACTGGCACTTTTAATGTCAAGCAGGATGAAGCACTGCCCCCATATCCATGCCTGCCAGAAGCATCTCCACATACTTCACACAGCAATTCCAAAGCTGCCATTTTCCCCATCCTCCTTTCAATGACTGCTGTTTCTGTGGTCATCATTCCCCGCAGTTTCCAGTCCTGGCCATCAGCCTCCCAGAGCATTATTCCAAAGTGCCAGGCAGCCACAATTTAAAACACGTCCCAGGTCGCACCTGTAAACAAGCTTCAGCTTGGTGTGTCTCTCCTGGTTAAAAAAAAAAACCTCATAATTTAGAGTGAGTAGGGCTAAATACCAAATGGAAAGCTTTGGCAACCCACTCTCTGATACTGCAGTGCCATAAGTAAAACTGCAATCACTACAGCAGTTGCAGAGGGATATGCTTGCTTCCAGCACACATCTCTGGTGCTATTCAGCTCTGCATTGAAACACTAAAATAATAAATAAAAATAATAAAGTGTGTGTGTGTGGGGGAGACCATGACCTGGAAGTCCCTCACTTGCTCATTCAGCTACAGTTACAGCCAGTGCTGCTGGAAACATCATCATTTTCAAACTGGTCACAGTTCTACACACAGAATGCTTATCTGGTGCCTAACAACTCTGCAAGAAAACAGTCAAAATAAAAAAATAAATATGTGTGTGTGGGGGTACATAGTCATAAACAAACATTTAGGAGAAGCCCTGTAATGGTACTCACTACACTTTTCTATTAGAGCTCATTGTATACAGGGACTACTTAATTGAAAATGTAATTAAAATGGTTTATAAACCAATTTTACTATTTTTTTAAAAACATTTCTTTTCTACTTTTTCAGTACTGAAACCCATTTTATAAGAGCAATAAAACACTTCAGGTGTGGGTTGTTGCCTGATAAGAGCACTTCCCAGGTGCTGAAGGCACTCAACACAAGCACCTCATGCCTCAAAATGCACCTGGGGCATGCCCTTAGCAGGTAACAACCCACACCCCGTCATGTCTTGTTGCTTTCTTAATGCACACCCTGTCATGGCATATTACTTTGATACAGTGTACTATAGTATTCTGTACTATCCACTATATATTATAACTAAATTGTAGTATAGTTATCATGTACATTTATGCCATCCTCAGAAAGCTTCACCCAAACACAGTGCCTTTTACTACAACAAGGATTGTCTACCACTCCCAGTCTGCTGGGAAATAATCACTAAAATGGTGACTCCAGTATTTGACTATGCGTATGTGGTTTATGGTGCCACCCCTTCCTCTTCTCTTGCCAGGCTGGACACTCTTTGCAGTGCCTTTTGTTGTTTTGCTGCTGATACTCCCTTTCTTATTTATCATTGTCCCCTAAATATACTAGTCTCTCGATACCTCCTTGTGCCTCCTGTCATCGCATTCACTGTGCTTCATTCAAATCTAAATACTGGTTTTCATCTCCCCCTCCCTACCTCTCTTCTAGTCTCACCTCTCTTCCAAGCCCTCCTCTTTTTATACACTTAGCTCTAGAGAATTCCTGCACTTTTTTCCTCCCATTCTTCAAATTTTTTGCTGTGCAATCTGCTTTCTCCTCTCATCTTCCTTCCATTTGGAACTTCCTCTTCCTCGCACTTCACCTGTTTCCCTCCTCTTTCTCTCAAACACCATCTCAGACTTCTTCTTGTTCTCTTTTGTTGTTAAAAATGTTATTATTCATTTAAAAGAAAACGCACCCAGATGCATACAGTGTTACGTACAGGCTCTGGAACCATACCTCAACATTTGGTAAGGTCCTAGATCAGGGTATAACAAAACAGGTAGTCATGATACAGTAAGATTTAACGAATATAGGCCTATCAGATGCATAGCACTATATCGCTAATGATTTAGATCAAACAAAAGGAAAAGAAACAAGGAGGAGGAGCAAGATATATTCAACTGGGTTATATGGCTATGCTAATGAAAACATAATGCACTCTTACATACTAACATATTAAAATGGCAGCAGAATAGGCTTCACAGTTTCTCGAGTCTGCTTGATTTTCAGCACCTGCACTGAGGGTCGATTTTGGTGCCCCCCCCCCACTCCTTGGGTTATACTGTCCCCTGTCCCAGATGTTCCACCTGTACTGGGCCTGGTCAGATTTACTCTCCCCCTGTACCTGTCCCATCCCCATTTAAACCTGTCCATAGTCTCTACCTCTACCAGCTCCCTGGGCAGTGCATTCTATGGCTCCACCACCCTTTCAGTGAAATAATATCTCCTCCTCTCCCCTCTGAGCCTGCCCAGTTCCAGCTTACACCCGTGATCTCTCATTGCCCTACCCTCCTTCCTTTGGAGCACCCTGACTGGGCCTACTTTATTGATCCCTTTCATGTACTTTAAGACCTCAATCATGTCCCCCCGTCCCTCCTCTCCTCCAGGGTGTACATGTCGAGCTCCCTGAGCCTCTCCTCATAGATCCTCTCCCCAGGCCCCAGATCATTTTGGTTGCCCTCCTTTGGACCCTCTCTATGAGTGTACTGTCCCTTTTTAAATGTGGTCTCCAAAACTGCACACAATACTCGTGTGGTGTGGCCTAACCAAGCAGTTGTACAATGGAAGGATCACTTCCGCCTTTCTGGAGGTAATCCCCCTGGTGATGCATCCCAGCATCCTATTTGCTCTTGCCACTGCCCTCCTACAGGTCTCTGAGTTCTTCATTTTGACATCTACCACTACTCCTAGATCTCTCTCACCCTCTGTGACTTGAATCATGTCTCCTCCCAGGGTACACCCCTGGCCTGGATTTCTGACTCCCAGGTGCAGAACCTTGCACTTCCCCACATTGAATTTTAGTTTCCATTTTCCCGACCACCTTTCCAGAGCCTCCAGATCCTCCTGCAAGACCACCCTGCCCTCCTCCTCATCCACCTCTGCACCCAGCTTTGAGTCATCTGCAAAGAGACTCATCTCACTCCTGATCCCCCTCCTGATGTCAGAGAAATAGGCATTGAGCAGGAATGGCCCCAGCACTGACCCTTGGGGAACCCCACTAGTAACCCACCTTGGGCATGAGGCTTACCCTCCAACCACCACCTTCTGAGTGCGCTCAGAGAGCCAATTTCCTATCCATCTTAACAACTGTCTCCCTACCCTAATTTCCTTCAGCTTAGCCAGCAGGCCACTGTGGGGTACTGAATCAAATGCCTTGCCTAAGTCCAGAAAGAGGACGTCCACTGGCCTACCCTGGTCCAGGGCCCTCATCACCCAGTCATAGAATTCAACAAGGATTGTCTGGAGGATCTTCCCATGACAAAGCCATGCTGCCTATTGTCCAAGTACCCAGTTTGCTCCAGTAACCCCACTAGCCTTTCCTTGACAATAGCCTCCTTCACCTTGCTGACCACTGATGTCAGGCTAATGGGCCTGTAATTTCCTGCCTCCTCTCTTGATCTCCCCCTTGTGGATCGGCACAACATGGGCCACCCACCAGTCTTGGGGCACCCACCCAGTTCTCAGAGAGATGTTGAAAAGCTCCGCTAGAGGGACTGCCAGGACATCCGCCAGTTCCCTCAGCACCCTGGGATGTATCTTATCTGGCCCAGGTGCTTTCTCCATCTGAAGGGACCTGAGGGGATTCCTTTACTCTCTCTACCAGGATTTCAGCCTCCACGTCTTTCCCCTTTTCACCCTGCACTGCTGGCCTCCCACCTGTTTGTTGTGGCCACTCCCTTTCCCCAGACCCATCAGGGCCCCTGGTCTCTACCGGTCCCATCCCTTCCTCCAGTTTTCCCCCGCTCCCCTGGCAAGACATAGCTCCTCTATCCCCCTGGTAAACACTGAGGCAAAGTACTCATTTAGGACTTCTGCCTGTTCCCCCGCCTCCTGTGCCCAACCATCCCCTACCCTTATCTTGCTGATCTTCACCCTTACTTTCCTTTTTTCCCCTATGTATCTAAAGAACTCCTTGTCCCACCTCTGGATCCTACTGGCCAAGGACTGCTCTTTTTTTGCCTTAGCTGCTCTCACCACCCTGGTGACTCTCCTGGCTGTCAGCTCATATTCCTCCTGATCCCTTTCACTCCTTGAGCACTTCTGTGACATAATCTGACAAAACAGGAAGGACCTAAAGTAAATATACCTAGATTTGGATTAAGGGTAGTGCGTCTAAGAAAAAAATACTTATGCATGTACTAATATCAACTATATACAAGAAAGAAAAGAAAAGGCAATCCGATCTAAGGAAAGGAAAGTCAGACATATAAATAAAAACCATATCAAAAGGGGGAATTGGAGGTCTATGATAAAGACGATGAGGTACTTAGACTTGGGAGGAGTGGGGGGGGTTATTTAAAGCTGCCCTCAGGCTGGTATCATGACAATATTTCGATTCAAGGTAGGGGTGCCAACATTTCTCAGATTGGGAGACTGAGCCCCCAGCAAAGCTGGAGAGTCTTTCAAACATGGCCCCTTGAGCTACTGCAACTAGGAATTCCTGGAACGTTGGGATCTCAATGGATCACCATCTCATCTTTTGGCGATAGCCCCTATTGCAGTAATCCATTTAGTCCCAGGACATTGTTTCAGTGCGGACGGATGCCCACACCCCAATAGAAAAAGAGAGGTATCGGAGTAGCCATAGGGAATATTTGCTGGCACATAGCTTGGACTGATAGCCAAAAATAAAGAAAAAGGTGGCAGGTCCAGAGAACATGAAACAAATTTTCTCTTGGTTCCCACATCTCCAGCAATTGTTGGCTAAGAGACCCATACATTTAAGTTTAGCCGGGTCATGGTACCATCTATGGAGGGTCTTGTTCATTATGAAGTGTGTCCGTCCAGCCCTACAGGTAGTGTGAATTCTTGCCCACCCATGAGACCATTGGCATTCAGAGATAGTAATCTGCAGATCTGCCTCCCATAGAGCTTTAACGGCCGGGTAGGGTCCACCGAAGCATCCCTAAGCACTGTGTATATCGCACTGGTTTTATGACTGGAGAACTTTTCCCATGAACTAGTCGGGTGGGGAGATAGGGTGAGCTTCTTGCTATGTGGGGCATTGAGTAAATGAGTGATAGCATCTCTAATTTAGAGATATCTCCAAAGGTGGGTCGAGGAAAGCCAAAAGTGAGTTTTTAGGGACTCAAAGAAGTCTAATGAGCAAGTACCTAGTAATAGCAAATCTTGTGTCAAGGAGATACCTTGAGTTTCCCACAGTTTCCAATGGAGCATGTGGCTCCCTATTAGTAGAGCATAGTTGTTCCAAAGGGGTGTAAATTCCCAGTGTGCTGGATCCTTCCCTAAAAGGACAAGGGTTTTCTTCCAATACTGAACTGAAACCAGTATGGAGGTGAAAAGGCCAGAAGGGGTATTCTTCTTATCGTATAAAACCACCACAGGGAAGGGAGCATGTACGAGGGATGCTTCCAACAAGAGCCAGGATGGAGAGTCCAGACCTATCCTGGAGAACCATCTAGTGATCTGAGCTGAGACATAGGCCATATGGCACCCTTGCTGCCAGGGGAATCCCCACCCCCCTCTGCTCCAATGCTGCCGTAGCTTTAATTTGCTAAATCTGGGAAGGGACACCTCCCACAAGAAATTACCCATGAGAGTTTCAATTTTGTGGAACCATTTCTGGGGGATTGACACGGGTAAGTGAGTTAACAGGTATAACATCTTTGGGGCAGCCATCATTTTGATGGAGTCAGTTTTACCCACTAGGGAAAGCCTCAGGGCTTTCCACCTCTCTATGTCCTGTCTAAGGGAGTTTAACAAGATGGTAAAGTTCATGGAAATCATTTTTTCCAGATTAAGGTGAAGGATAATGCTCAAGTATTTGATACCATTGGGGGTCCATTTTAGCCCCAAAGCAGTGAAAACCTCACCTGAGGACACTGCATTCAATGGAAGAACCTCAGTTTTTGCCTGATTAAGCTTAAGGCCTGATACTTGGGAAAACTCTGCCAGAATCTTGAAGATATCCTTAATTACATAAGAAGTGTATTCCCTAGTGTTGAGGAGGTCATCAGCATATAAAAATGTTTTAAATATAGAGTCTCCCCCCTCCCAAATCCCAGGGATCAGGTGCGACTCCCAGAGAGCTATGGCCAGGGGCTCAATAGCTAGGACAAATAAGAGAGGGGAAAGAGGCAACCTTGTCTTGTGCCCTTATGCAGGTGAAAGGGTGCAGAGAGGGTACCATTTGTCAGAACTGAGACCATGGGAGAGGAGTATAATACTTTTATCCATGAGAGAAAGCTTGAACCTATTCCCATGGTGGAAAGGGTATGGAAAAGAAAGGGCCACTCAACTGAGTCAAACACCTTTTCAAAGTCGTTGGGCAAGCCTACCAAGGGATTCTTGGACATTTTAGTATGATGCATTAGCGAGACCAAAGTTCTATGATGATCTGACGCTAGGTGACCTTTAACAAACCCAGCTTGTGACGGGTGGTTTAGGCCCAGAAGGAGAAGCTCAAGCCTACTCACCAGAACTTTTGCCAGAATTTTGACATCAGCATTAATAAGTGAAATGGGATGATAGCTACCTGGGGAGAGTAAGTCCTTCCCTTTCTTAGGGAGAACTGTAATGGTGGCTTCCCTCAGAGATGGAGGCAGACAACCAACTGAGAGAGAATAACAGAATGCCTGAACCAAGTACGGAGCCAGGTTAACTCCTGGGATTTGTATAGGTCTATGGGTAGCCCATCTCTGCCCGGGGCCTTAGCAAGATTCATGGACTTAATAGTAGAAGCTACCTCGACCTCTGTTATTGGAGTTTCTAGCAATTGGGAATCACTCTCAGGGAGTCTAGGGATAGGTAATGAGGTCAGAAAGCCCTGAATTTTAGGCAAGACAGTGGGGTGAGGGGAAACATATAGCTGGTCATAGAACCTTGTCATAATGTCATTGATCCCTTTTTGTGAATAGCATTTCACCCCATTCTTGTCTGCTAAGGTGTGTATCATCTGGGAAGCTTGCTGCTGTTTCAAGTGATAGGCTAGGAGTTTGCTGGCCTTCTCTCTCCCCCCAGTACACGTGTATGAGTTGTCTAAGATTTAACTCAGCTTGGCGGGTTAAGTGGGCATTGGGTGAGATTCTTGTGCTGGTCAGTTGAGCCAACAAGGTCTGGGATGGGGCTTGAAAGTTAAGTGACTTATATTGAGACTCCAGTATGTACAATTGCTTCTCTAAAGCCTTCTGGTCAGCCTCACGGGTATGCCTTCTGGCAGAAGCGAAAGCAATGATTCGGCCCCGAAGGGTTGCTTTGAAGGCCTCCTGTATGGTCGAATCCGAGACTTCCCCATTGTCATTGTGATTCCAATATGTGGCCATGTCAGGGCCTATCCATTTTTGGAATTTGGCATCCTCCAATAAGAGGGGATCAAGTCGCCAAGCAGAGGATGGAGGGGGAACTTGCCCCTGTCTGATCAGAAGTTCTAATGGTGCATGATCAGAAATAATTATTGGGTGTATATGGGAGTGGATGACCGTGTCATATAGCACAGAGGAGAGAAGCTAGAGGTCTATTCTACAGGACCCATGGGCTTGAGAGAAGCAAGTATAGTTGTAGTTCCCTGGGTGTTGAACTCATCAGGCATCCAGCAGGGCCTGTTCGCTCATTAGGCTCTGAACTGTGAGCGTAGCTTGCCTATGAGGTTCAGGGGTCTTGTTGCTCCTGTCCATTGAGTGATCTAATGTTAAATTGAAATCCCCACCCATTACTATACTGTAGGAGCCTTCTGAGTGTTAAAATCAGAAAGGGCCTGGTTAATACTATGGAAATACTGAGGACAGTCCTGGTTTGGAGTGTAAATATTGACTAGAATCTGAGGGCCCTCTGGAGTTGCCATCTCAGCCATGACCCATCTGCCTTCTTTATCTTGCGAATACCTGGTCAATGTCCACCCTAATTTCCTATGGAGGAGTATAGAAACTCCCCATTTGTGAGAGGAGGCTACACTGTGTATTTCTTCACCCACCCACCCTTGTTTGAGCTTCCTTGCCTCCCGGGGAAAAGCTTAGTTTCTTGTAGGAATGCTATAAGAGCGCCCAGCTTTTTTAAATGAAGCAGCACCTTCTTTCTTTTAACTGGCGAGTTGAGCCCCTGAACGGTCCAAGTAATAAGCTTAGTTTCCATTCCCCCTGGGCAGTACCATGGCCGAAGTTGTAAAGGAGAGAGATCCCCAGTAAGTGGGGCTATAAACAGGTAGGCAGGCGAGGTTGACCTCTGTCTCCCATGAACCAGCAATGAGGCCTAGCTCCTTCTATCAGAGTTCCATAATCAGGAACATAATTAGGTGGACTAAACTTATCAGCATGCAACATAAGTACCACAAACAGTGGTACTAACAGTAACCATGAAAAAACAGTAACACAGTTATTAACAAAACCCAACCCCCACCCACCCAACCCTTATAAACAAAATAAAAATTGAAAAACATCCGCTCTATGTATTGGCTGATACCCTGCTCAGATACCAGCAGGGGTCACTGGGAGGTGAGTAGCTGCTGGGGTGCATCAGGGAGAAAGGACCAACTTAAGTTTTAAAGTCTCTCTGCACCCTCCCCACATCCCAGCGGGGAAGAACCCTTCAACAAGTACAGCACATTGTATCGCTGCCCAATTAAGTATTTAAGGCGGTAGTCAGGCAGTGCCCCACTGTCCTTCCTCCTTTCCTGAAATGTAGGGAAGAGACTGAGGCTATAGAGTGCCAGGGAGCCAGTCCACCATTGAAATTTAACCTCCTCCCCCCATGGAAGAAAGCGAGAGAATTCTCCATTATAAGCCTGATAGCTGGGGCATAAGCTGGAGAATTCATGAGGATAATAGTCCAGTAGATGCCAATTGACAGCATAACAGACCCCAGTGCAGTTTTAGTGTCCTGCAGGGGTGCCCGAATCAGGGTAGTATATATACCAGGGCTACAGTGGCACAGTAAACACTTTCATATTTACTGCCAGTCGGGTGGGGCGCCCCAGGGGAGAAGTCCACTGAATCCAACGGCCATGAGACCAGCCATAGTCACTGGAAGATGGGCTAGCTGAAAAAAAAAGAGAAATAGGGTGACAAGTTTAGAGTCAGCCATCAGGGGCAGGTTGAAATACAGATGTTGCCATCTCCGACAAGATCATGGAGGGTGGAGTAGCCATGTTCACAAGGATCTCTGGAGGAGTGTTGCCTGCTACTTCAGCCCAGGAAAGACTTCTGGCAGTCTGAAGCTTGCAGGTTTTCATAGGCGAACTCCGAGGCGGTTTAGACAAGTCCTGTGGTGGGCCATCTGCCAGTAAGTCCATCAAGGCACAGAACTGGTTGTTGCTCATATCAGGTTTCAGGGAGCCAAGTGAGATAACTGAATCAGGGCTCTCACTGTAGCTTCTACAGCGGGGCCGGGGAGTCTTATCTATGTGTGCCCCTTCTATCCGCTATTTGCGCCTATTTTTCCATTTGTTACCAGGAGGTTTCCGAGCAGGGGGCCGAGTGAAAGGAAGTGGGGTAGTGGGTTTAAAAATTGCTGGGCCACTCCCCTGATGACCTGTTTCCATTGGTATAGGCCTGGATGATACGGTCCCCAGGCTAGCATAGTTCCTCAATTTCCCCCAGTTCAGCTTTGGTGCTTGTGCAGCAATAAAGTTCTCAGCTGCAGTAGGATTATCAAACAGGCGAGGGAAGCCATTAAAAATTATTTTAGGGAGGCAGGGTACCTGAGTGAATATTCAAGTCCAAGTACAGCACAGGCTCTGCGTGCTGGAGTGAAAGCCCTGCATCTCGCAGTCACCTCCTGTGAGTAGTCTGCAAAGATTTATGTGTGGTGGCCTTGTCAGGAGAGATCTTTTTTTTCTAAAGCCATTCTGGTAATGTTTTCTCTATCCTGGAAATGGAGAAACCTGGCCAGGATTGTGCACGGGCGGGCCCTGGGTGCAGGGCATGGAGCTAAAGATCTATGTGCCCAATCTATTTCAGGAGGAGCCCCACAGCACCAGTTCAGTATGAGAGGTAATTTCCTTTGAAGAAATACAATGGCATCGGTCTCTTCACAGCCTTTCGGAAACCCCACAAACATGAGGTTATTTCGGCGGCTTCGATTTTCAAGGTCCTCCACCCTGGACCAAAGCATATTAATCAGTCTGTTCTGCTCCTGAAGTCTGGCTTCCACTCTGTGCCAGCTGTCTTCTGTTTCAGTGAGTCTGTGTTCTGTGATGCAGGCTCTTTGTGAAAGATCCACGATATCTGTAGTGTTTTGTTCTGTAGCCAGGTCTAAGGTGTCCATTCGGTGCAAGATTTCGGGAAACATCTACTGGATCTCCATGAGGCTCCCATTCAGTCCTGTTGTAGCAGAGACAGGCTCCATCTTGGAGAGTGAGCGAGGTTTGGATGGCCGTGTGGTGGAGCTAGGCAAAAGGTTGAAACAGCCAAAAGAATCTCGCAATTGGAGGACCAGTCAGTGGCTCACAAGACGAGCAGGTACTTGTTTTACAGAATTGTTATAACAGTTTACACCGTACTGTGAATGGATCAGGAGATTTCACGGATTTTGTGTGGGGTGATAGAGAGCTCTGGGCTCAAGCATCCATATTGGTCGGCTGCTGGCCACTGCCCCCCTTCTTATTCTCTTTTGATCTTGTTCTGGCCTTTGATAGTCTGCAATTGTCCTCCCATTTTCCAGATTTACTCCTTCTGTTTTCTTCTCTGACTTAGTAAGTGTCATTCCTATTCCCCCTTCCCTCTCCTGTTTTGCCTCTGCATGTTAGTCAGTTTATTATACACCCAGCATTTCCCCTTTTCTTTATCTGGTCATTTTGCCCAGAAGGAAAGCTCCTCTACCCTGCAAAGTGGAGACCAAGCCCGGGCATTCCCTTCAATGCAACTATCTCTACTGCCTCCTGAAGCCTTGCCTGGTGCAGTCGGCTCTAAACCTCCACCTGTGATGCTCAGCTGGTCTGCCTGGAAGGAAAGCTCCTCTACCCTGCAAGGTGGAGACCAAGCCCAGGCATTCCCTCCAACACAGCTCTTCTCTGCTGCCTCCTGAAGCCTTGTTCAGTGCTGTCAGCTCTAAGCCTCCGCCTGTGCTGCTCAGCTGGTCTGCCCGGAAGGAAAGTTCCTCTACCCTGCAAAGGTGAGAACAAGCCCGGGCACTCCCTCCAATGCAGCTATCTCTGCTGCCTCCTGAAGCCTTGCCCGGTGCGGTCGGCTGTAACTAAGCCTCCACCTGTGCTGCTCTGCTGGTCTGCCTGGCACTTTCCACAGCAAATCCTGATTGGGCACTGCCCTCTGTTGCTGCATCTTGAGTGGCTATTCCCCTGGCTAATTCTTCCTGATACCGCAGTTGCTTTTTATACTTAAAATTACTGTTTTCTGCTAAATTCTAGCAGTGTTGTTAAGTTGCCTGATCTTAGAGATGTTACTATATTTAAGATAATGCTGTTAAATTGCTGACTTATGTTATTTGTTTTCTTAGAGCTTTTAAGAACATTTAACATTACATTCAGTATAGTCTTAGAGCTATAAAGTAGATTTAGCACCAAATTCTGTATAGCCTTGCAGCCCTCACCCAGACTCCGTGGTGACAAACCCACCTTTTCTTCTGCAAATTAATTTCATTCCTGGTCTTCTGCCCTTTTCTCCCCCTTTGTTAAGTTAATCTGTAAGCCCATACATCTCATACCCCACTGATGTTCCTCTGTCTCTGCTGTTGTGTCCTGCCCCCTACCCATAGTTCCCAGCTCCTATTTAATGTCATGGTTGTTTCTTTCCCCTTTGGTGGAGACCAAGCCTGGGCACTCCCTCCAACGCAGCTATCTCTGCTGCCATTTTTCCATTAACAGATTATATACGTCTACCTCTAGAGGGACCCTACCTTACATTTCCCCACAGATAGAGAGTGACAACACATCTTCTCCCACAAAATTACCACTAAAGCTCAGAGGCACTTGTCCTTAATAGAACTGACCTTAGGTTGCTTGGCTCATCACCCTGCCGCACCTGCAGGCCACAATGCTAGTTGTCAAGTGACCTCCTTGGACAGAACACTGAAATGTGGACTCGGGCACCACAGTGCACTGGTCTCCTCCTGTTAGCGATACTCCCTTAGATTGGGTTTTATCTGCACCAAGTTTCCTGTGGAAGCAGGATGCGGGGCCACTGCCCCCAACACATTAGGGATAAATCATAGCACCTCCACAATTGCCCATTTTAAAATTCACCTGACACACCTTCACCCCCATGAGCCACTCTTTAGTCTCAATAGTGGTACCCTAATTCTGGCTCAACTGTCATGCCACCCCACAATGGCTAATCCATCCTACACAAGTGCCTACTCGAATAACAAAAGGTGCAAATTAAAAATGATAGTACACTCCATGACCCATTTAGCCATCCTTGTGCTGTTGTTCCTGGCTGGGGATGTCCATCCTAACCCAGGGCCAAATGGTGACAAATGGGCTGAAAATTGTGGCTATAAATATCTGTAGCCTGCTTCCCAAGATGGTGCAGTGCAGGCATGGACTCAACTGCACAACCCAGATATCATCTGCCTGATGGAAACCTGGCTCAAACCCAAGGTTCAGGATAAATTAATTTCCTTAACAGGCTTTGAAACCTTTCAGCTTGACAGGCTGGGTAAACAAGGTGGAGGCTGTCTCATCTATGAAAAGGATGAGCTAAAAGGGATTAGAAAATGGGTAAGGCGAATTCTTGTTGCTGATTGGCTAATGGCACCAATCGGATGGTCCGGTATCAGGCAACAGAGACTGGAAAATAATGAGTCCCAGTCTCTAGCTGCCTGATTACCTTCTAATATTACTGTGCACATAGAATTTTCAGTTTTAAAATGCCACCATTTTTTTTTATCTCGCTAAGCGAGCGAGTTGGCAGCTGCCCACCCCATTCTGTCTCTGTTTTGTAATGCTGCCTAACCTAAGGAAAAAAAACAACAAAAAGAAATAGCTGCCTGCTGTTTCAAGTAGTACAATTACTCCAAGTACAGCAAATGTCACTGTAGGGCTCCGATCTAACCCCTATGTATCGGATCTCCCTATGTAATGAACGCAACCCTTATTGTCCAAGTGTACAGTATGCTGAATTCAGGAGCAGCACCGTGACATCTTCTATAGAGCACATCAGATCCTCTCTACAGTAAGGGCTCCCGAGTTCTAACAGAAACAGTCTAAGCGAAGTCAGTTACCTTCTATCGTCCCACTCGGTCTGTGCTCCAGCAATGTGAACTAGCAACCCCCCCACCCCCACCAAAGTGATTACTGGCGAGGATAATCGGAGCCAGTCCAGCTCCTGTTCACTGCATTCCCACTTAGAAAAATCACAGAAACAAGGTAATCAATTTTTGTTCTTTCTTTTTTTATGAAACAAAATTCATATCCTTAACTGATCAGACGTGGTGTCCTGTCACATACAGTGTAATCTGCTCCAATCTGTTCCCGTTTATCCATACAGACACCCATTGAGCTGGCGCTGACACTCAGTTGGAGGGGGTGACAGTTAAAAAATGGGTTCAAAGTTCAATGCATAAATACATTTTAAAAAACAGCAAAAAGAGCCTGTGTGCCTTCTGTCTTAGTTTCGTTTCACAAATGAAAACAAAATAACAGAAAAAAACACACTTCCTGTTTAAAAAAATACTACATTCACCTTCAACTTTGCTTGAGTTAGCTTCCCAGTATAATGCCATCTCGACCACTGAAATCCCTGATGGCGATCCACCACGAAAGAGGAAGCGCTAAACAAGTTAAAAAAAAATGGATACCGTTGGATCTGAAACACTTACAGAGCTCCCATGCCACAACGTACCTCCCAGTGTGCACTTCCTACTTTAACGTGGCAGGCCGTGCGTGTAACAGCCGTAACTCCCAAGTGGGGGGGGGGAGCCAAGCAGAAAGAACCAAAAACTGAGTTTGTTACTGAACAACCATAACAAGAGACTGGGAGGGATGAAGTTAAAAAATACTTTTTTGTATAACAGGGAACGATGGGGTGCGAGTGAATCCTGCCTCCACAATAATAGCTACAGTGCCCTCTACTGTCAATACCAAGAGTATAAAAACGCATTCTAATGCAGGCGGAGGAACTATTTCATAACAAAACTGACCTTAACATAATTTTTAATTACCATTTTTTATTAAACTTTTTTTGACAGCGCCCATTTTCTAAGCGCAATAAAACCCTCCAGGGTGGGCGGTATTGTGCTATACCGGACCTTCCAGGGGCTATAAGGCCCTCCGCCTGCAGTGTCGGGCCTCATTACGCCCCTGGGCGGTCTGGTATAGCACAATACCACCCACCCAGTTGGGTTTTATTGCTTATATAGGCTGCTTGTTTCTGGTGGTGCCAGTGATTACAAAATGCTAGCTGTTAAGCTTCTCCTGGGCAGAGTGAGTAAGGCTCTCACTGTCTACTCTGTATGCCTGCCGCAGGAAAAAGCAAAGTTGGGGCTCAGCCCTGACCTGGAAACCATCTCCAAGCTGAAGGACAACTCTGAGGTCGTCATTACTGGGGATTTTAATCTAAATTGGATCAGCAAAGACACTGACCATCTTAAAGATCAGGTTGCTAGCTATTATCTCACCCAAATTATCTCTGAGCACACCAGACTAACCTGGAACATGGGTAAGGGAACCCTCTGAGACTGGATTCTTTCCAGCAGTCCTAATAAAACAAAAAATGGCATGGTTCTCCCAGACTGCTTCAGTGATCATTCACCTGTGGCTTGCATCTGGGTGACAAAAGAAAAGATAGAATCTCCCATCACTGTACATAACAGGGTTTACAAGCACAGGCAATTCGGGCCTTTAAAGCTGCCCTGGCCAAAACTGACTGGTTTCCAATTGA
Source organism: Neoceratodus forsteri (assembly GCA_016271365.2). NCBI lineage: Eukaryota > Metazoa > Chordata > Ceratodontiformes > Ceratodontidae > Neoceratodus > Neoceratodus forsteri. Next base: position 404,984,370 of record CM028136.1, on the reverse strand, counting down.
CGCCACTGATGACATCAACCAGGCCCTGCAATTAAGCAATAAGGCATGACCAGGGGTTAAGTTAATGGTTTGTTAATCACCTCCTGGGGTGTAATGTGGCACGAGGCATAGCCAAGTGCCACATGCCCCTAGAGAGTGATTAATTGACCATTAACATAACCTCTGGGAGTGCCTTATTGATATTATAATAAAAACATTTTTTTAAATAGTGTTAAACCTTCTTCAGCATATGATTAAGCTCTACATGTATGTTAATAAAAGATTAACATAAGACTGTTAGAATGTTTACAGTCAATCAGAAAGCTCCATTTCTCAGACCCTTATTATAATTCTTTTTAGACACCTTCAATGGTATTTGCGATGCTTTTGCACCACTGAGAAGGAGAAGGATAAGGGCAGCCTCCAATGGCTGGGTCTCCCATGACCTACTCAACTATATGAGGGAGAAGGATAACCTCTGGTGTCTGGCTAGAAATTCTGGCAACCACACTGACTGGCAAAATTGCTGGGCAGCAAGAAACAAATGCACCCTGCTCATTCGGCAAGCCGAGGCAGCACATTGCAAAGAGAAGCTAAACAGCAGCTGGGGGATGGTAGACGCTTCTGGGACAACATCAATGACCTGCTTGGAAAGGAAGACAGGAGACACCCTACAATGCTCACCATTAATGGGACTCCTACCACTGACCTGCACATCATAGCCAAATCCTTTAACCTGTTGTTCTGTGATCTTAGTGCTGTCCTGCCATAGAGCTCACTAAAGCATTTGACACTGTCAGTCACCACATCCTTCTTACTGACCTACTAAATCTGGGGCTCTCACCTGAAGTGGTCCACTGATTCCAAGACTACTTATCCCACAGAAACCAAAGTGTCAAAATCGGGACAGCCATATCTCCCTCAAGGGAAAGTACACTAGGGGTCCCCAAAGGGTCAATACAGGGTCTGCTCCTATTTAGTCTATTTATAAATAGACTCCCTGAAGCTTGCAAGAGCAAGATCATCTTGTATGCGGATAATGCCATCATTCTGTGCAGCAGCAAGCAGCATATGGCCCTGCAGGCAGAGCTTCAGAGCTCGTTCAATGGGCTGGAAGATTGGTTCTGTAAAAAAAAGCTGCTCCTCTATCACAAAACGACAAAGACAATGATCATCTCTAGTCCCCAGCACAAGAAAACCCTCCCTGCCCTTACTGTCACCAATAGCAAGGCTGCCCCACTGGAGCAGGTACACTGTTTCATGTACCTAGGGGTTATTATCGACGGCACTCTCTCCTTCGTGCAGCACATCAACTATGTGGTAAAAGCAATAAATGCAAAGCTCAGTGTGTTCTATAGGCACAGGTAATACCTCACACCATTAGCTCTTCGTCTCTCGGTCTCCTCCTCCTCAGTTCTGTCAGTCATTGACTACGGACTTGCAGTGTATGTGGCCGCCTCCAATACTGCACTTGCACGCATCACAATGGCCTTTAACAAGGCGTGTAGGCTAACACTTGGAGCAGACAATCTTATGCACACATGCTCCCTCTTTGAGCAGACCAATTGGCTTAACCTACCCAACAGAATAAAATACCAAACCTGCCTGTTGGGCAAGAAATTATTACTAGGCAAAGTGGCTCCACCTTCCTTTGTTTTCTTGTTCTCAATTGTTCACACTTTGTTGTACCTGATGTGGAACATTTGTAAAAGAGCTTTTACCCAAAGGTAATGTCCAAATCTTCAAATAAATAAATGTTATTTCTTGTTATTTTTATTAATTATGTACAATATATTTCTGTTTGACTCTGTATTTCCCTTTGATATAGCCTGCTTACTGCTGTTTATTAACCTTGGTGATTCACATATGCCTGTATACTTTTTTAAAAACATTGACCTTAATTTTCCTTTGTATGTACATACGAACATACAAAGAAGCCAGCAGAGGAAGGCCATTTGGTCTATCAAGTCTGCTCATATTGCAGGATCTGCAGCTTGAGCTACTGTCCCTGCCCTCCCTCCTCACTCCTCCCATCCTCCCTACCCATGATTCTTACCTTCCCCCTATGCCTCTCCCAGCCTCTCTTAACACTACACACTGTCTTCAATGAGATAACCTCTTCCAGCAGCACATTCCAAGTGTCCGCCACCCTCTCTGTGAAGAAGTGCTTCCTGACCTCCCCCCAAACCTCCCACCCTCCAGCTTAAGACTGTGCCCCTTCATGTTATGGTTGCCACTCAGTTTAAAGAGACTCTTCTTATCAATCTTATCTATCCCTTTCGAGTACTTGAAGGTCCCAATCATGTCCTGTCTCTCTCTCTCTCTCTCTCTCTCTCTCCTGTCCTCCAGAGAGTACATGTTCAGTGCCCTCAACCTCTCCTCATATGCTTTACCCTGCTGACACGCTATCATCTTTGTAGCCCTCCTCTGGTCCTTCTCCAGCAGATTAATGTCCTTTTTGAGGTGTGGGCACCAGTACTTAACTCCATACTCTAGATGCGGCCTTACCAGTACTTGTTCTTCCTAAACCCATTCCCCCAGGTCCCACCTGGAAACAAGCTTTGGTTCACTGGGCCTTTCCTGGTTACCAGTTTTCAATAAAAAAATAAATAAATAAATAATACATCTAGTAGAGTTGGTAGGGAATCCCTATGAATTAGTACATGTCTACAGAGAATATTTATTTTTCATCCCTTCTTATGAAGCAGAGGGGATGGACACAATGGACCTTGTGTCCCTTCTGACCTTAAATTACTATGTTCCTAAGTTACTATGTATTTAATTGTTTGTTGAGATCTCTGTGATTTATTTCAGTTGAGAACGTTGAGCAGGTACTTCCACAAAAATTCATCTCAAACTTTTGAATGCAGCAAATATCTGGATGGCAGGAGGCAAACTTGATGGACATTTGATATTTTTTCTTCAGCATTTCCCTTGTCCCTTTGTAATCTACATTTTGAAAATGCTCAGTTGATTGTCTAAAAGTTCCTTACATACAATCAGTTTTATAATTCTTCCTAAACCTTGCACTCTTACCCAGTGTTGAGAATTAACACCATAAAAAGGTGAGCTCATAGTAAGACCTGAGCAAAACTAAGACTGTGCCCAAGGCTCTGCAGTACACCAAAAAAGATCAAAACAGATGTCAAGGCCCATTTCTCCAGATGTTTCTGCAGATGTGCAGTGCATTTTTAGGGCTGTGGGAGGAGCCTACAGCCATTTTGCGAGCGCTTTTTAGCTCTGAAAACGGCCGATCTAACAACCTCTTTCGCTGGACTTTTGGAAGTATCCTTCCGAAAGCCCAATGGAGCCGAAAGCCCTCAGCCATGATTGGTGAACAGAATAACAGCCGCACTATTTCAGCTGTTACTTCCGCATTCTGATGCATGCACTGCGCATGCGCACAAGTGACACGCATGCGTGGAGTCATACACATGCACAGTGCTGCAGTGCTGCCATGTTGTGAATGGCACAATGCCATTCTTTATTTTGTGGCCGCCTCCCCAAGTCATCCCCAAATCGCGATGTTATATCGCGACACTGGGAGCACACCCCAGTGTGTGAAATGTGGTTTTATCTGTAAAGCAGAAAACAGTCCCTCATCGCATTTTTGTCCTGTTGCCCCCTGCCCATGGATGCCCGACATCTGGGTGCCCAGTCCCCATGTCAGCATTCATGTGGCACACTGGGAGCCCACCCCAGTGTACCTAAATGTTTACTTGTCCTGTAAATTAGAAAATGGTCCCGCGTCGGTTTGTTTCCCCTGCAAAACTGAAAACGGTCCCTTGTCGTCACTGCAGTCCTCCTCCCCCCTCTCACTGAGCACCCACCTCCCCACACACACACTCTTACACCAGACTTACCTTTGGAGCTTGGTGCTGTCATCTTCTGTGGACCGGAACACATCTGCACTCTGCAAAGCCCAACCGTGAACTGAAGAATTAAAGGTAAGCATGTTATACAGCCATTCAATGGGATTTTCAACTTATGCTCATATCTCAGCCATTTTTTGGAATTTTTGCCCTAAATTTTCAACATGGGGTTCTTGGGAACCCACCTCATGAAAACTGTCACTGTCATTTTGTTATTCAGCTTGGAAAGGTGATTTTTTGGTCACTGCACGGAATCACCTTTTGGGACTGATTCATGAAATGACAGTGCCACTATTCATGAGGTGGGGTCCCAAAAAGCCCATGTTGCAAATCTGGTGAAAAAACTCAAAGAAATGAGGAGCGTGCATTGCGCAGTTTCTATGCACACTCCTAACATCACTAATTTTTAATATTTTCATGCCACATTTTTAACATTACCATTTTTACATACCTCCTTCACAACAGTACAGCTGTCATTTTCAACAACCTGCTCGAAACCAGTTTTCACACCTGTGGCGCAGAATAGCACGTTTGCTCTGTGCAATCACCTTTCAGGAAAATTAAACAAAATGACACTGTCACTGTTCATGAGGAGAGGTCCAAAAAAGGCCATTTTGAAAATTTGGTGAAAAGATTCCAAAAAATGACTGTGTTATGAGCATGCATTGCACAGTTTCTATGCACACTCCTAACATCGCTAATTTTTAATATTTTCACTTCACATTTTTAACATAGCCATTTTTGTACTCCTCCTTCACAGCTGTACAGCTGTCATTTTCTACAACCTGCCCGAACCATGTTTTCGCACCTGTGGTGCTGAATAGCACGTTTGGTCTGCGCAATCACCTTTCAAGACAATTGAACAAAATGACACTGGCACTGTTAATGAGGAGGGGTCCAAAAAAGGCCATGTTGAAAGTTTAGTGCAACACCTCCAACATATGGCCAAGTTACACCTGGGCATTGAATAATTTCTACACACATGTGTAACTTTCGTCATTTGGTAGCGCTTCACAGCCCTATCGGCTCTGGCCAGAGTTTGTTTTCTGTGGGATATGATTGCCCTGCTGAGACTCCATGGAACTGCTCAACAACATTAACCACATTACTAACTCTTCATTGAAATTCCAGGTTACCCTACTGGGGTTTTTTTCCTCGCCCACCAAATGTGGCAGCCACAGACTTCCAAACAAATGTCCTACAGACAAACTTTAGATGCCCCAACAAGACTAGAAGTTGTCCGAGGGTACTGTTCAGAGGTACATCTGTTCCTGATGAAGGCATATGGGAATGTGGAGCTGCAACAACTCCATCTGTAAAAAGGACTCTTACTTATTTAGTTATTGTTGCACCTCCATGTGCCAGTTTGCCCACACTGGGAGCAAGCATTCCTCTGAACTGTGCATGTTTACCACAGGATGCTATGTGATATTTATTTATTTATTTATTTATTGATTGATTTCAAACATTTTACCGGGAAAGATATACTGAGCTGGTAACATCTCTTTTCCAGATGAGTCCTAGGGGGAAGGGGGATAAATAGAGAAGAAACAATGAGGTACAGAAGTGCAAAATAATACAATAATACAAATAAGGTAAAAGACAACAAAATCTACAATGAACAATTGTGCAAGACTCTGTGTAAGGGGGTAAGCAATGATGAAACAAGTGTAGAGTGAGAACACTTGGCAGAGTGCAACATACAGTATAGGTTTTATGGTGGATATAGAAAATGCAGTTTAGGAGGATGGAAGAGGGAGCTGTACTAATGAGGATGCAGGGCAAGTCAGAACAGGGGAATGGAGGGTGGTGGGGTCCAGCATTAGGGAAAGATGAAGGAGTGAGGGATTAAGACCCAGAGGAGGAATTTGAGAAAGTGGGGGGAGGCAGCAAAGCGAAGAGAGGGGGAGAGAGACCCATTATTTAGGGAAGCAGAAGGAGAAGGCAGCTTGACCAGCAGAGAATTTCATCTGGGAGAGGTGAGAGAGTGGGAGCCATAGTTGCAAAGGGAGTAGGAGGTGGTGGAGTGTGGAGGAATGAGGAGGGAAGTAAGGTAGGAGCAGAGAGAAAGCCAAAGCAGAATTTAGAGAGAAAGCTGACACAATGATCGAGGTGCCTGGCTTCAAAAGAGGGGAAGAATAGGGAGTGTGGCAAACATTGGTGGGGTTGGGGGGACTGTCCAGGGCAAAATGACAGAAGGGATGAAAAAGGGGATCCAGTCTGGCTAAGGTAGACTCAGGAGCAGCACTGTAAACAATGTCACTGTGGTCAAAGAGGGGGAGAATCATCTTTGATACAATCTCTCACTGAGCAGGAAGCAGGATACTCCCTTTATTCTTGTAAAGTGGACCAAGTTTTGGGTGAAGTTCTGGTGGAAGGCATCCACATGGCCTGAGAAACTGAGGTGATGAACCAGCCATATCCCAAGGTACTTACATGAAGGGACATTCTCAATCACAGCACTGTCTAGGCAGAAGAAAGAGGAGAGAGCCTAGCAAGCCTCTGCCTAGTGCCAAAGGTCACAGAGACCATATTCTTGGTAGTGAGGGAAATCTGATTAATTTGGAAACATTGCTGGATGTTAGTAAAGTCCAGCTGGACCCTGGTCATAAGGTCAGAGGCAGAGGAACCAGATGCAAAAAGAACAGTGTCATCATAGTACATATGGATGGACACAGAGAAGCAGGCAGTGGGAAGGTCATTTAGGAAAATGGAGAAGAGTAATGGGCCAAGAACAAACCCTTGGGACATGCCTGAGCAGACTGGGAGTGGAGGGGATGGATCACCAATCTGGACAGAAGGAGACCTGCTGTCAAGGTAGAAGTGGAACCACCCTACTGAAGAGTCAAAGAGCCCCGCTGTCTTAAGCTTATCCAGGATGAAGGGGTGGGCTGCAGTGCTGAAGCCTTTGGCCTGTTCAACACAGATGGTGGAGGTGACCAGGCCCTGATCTATGCCAGATACAATGGAGTCAGTGAGCCAAATGAGAGTGGTGGATGTGTAGTGGGACTTTTGTAAGCCAGATTGGAAGGGAGTGAAGAAGGTGGTTGAGTCAAGGAAGGGGAAGAACTGGGAAAGAAAAAGGTGCTCCTCCAGCTTAGCCAGGGTAGGGAGTAGGGAGATAGACTGGAAATTGCCAGGAGAGGTAGAATCACACACTTTGGGAAGGGGGATAATTGTAGCCTGCTTCCAATTATCAGGGATGGAAGTGAAGGATAAGGAGAGATTCAAAAGGTAGCTGCTAGGGAGAGCAATGGCATAGGTGGAGAGATGCAGGAGTTTGGTGTCAAGACCATCAGTGATCATGCCTTTGTGAGGCTTCAGAACCAAGAGGGCCTTAAAGGATGCAGCAGAAGTGGAAGAAGAAAATGAGATGGGGTCGGGGGGTGGAGGAGGGATGGGGAGAAGGAAACAGAGAATGAGAGGAGGGAGCAGGCACAGGAGGTAAAGAAGCAGTTAAAGGCAGAGGGGAGGGGAGGCAAGAATCTTGGTGGCAAGCCAGAGCAGGCTCAAGCCTAGTGCTTGGCTCGGCTCGGCTTGACCTCTGTAAGTAATTGAGAGCCAAGGTCAAACTGAGCCAGATATGATCCAATCAAGTATTTTTGTCAGAAGTAGCAATTAGTGCAGTGGTGAAACTTTTTTCTCCTCTTGTGCAGCTCATGGTGGACACTATCAGTAAATGAGGCTCGGCTCTTGCTTTGGATTGTAGAGTCAAGACAGACCCCTGATTCAGCTCTGGCTTGATTCTAGGTGTCAAATTCCTGGCTTGCCCATCTACTAACATAAGATGGTGGAACAGGCAACTGCTGATTAAGAACTCAGTGCCCAGAGACATGTGTTGTGCCACAGTACTGAATTCCGTTTCGACTATGTCCATGGCCTTGCTCCTGTCCACCTCCCCAATCATCCCCTTCCACAAAAAAGGTGATCAAGTTGGTTTAGCATAATCTGCCTTTATAAAGACATGCAGATAGGGGGCTATTGACCTCAGTCAAGTCCTCTGTTATTCTGTCCTTGATACTGTCCTCCAGAACCTTGAACTGCACTGATGTCAGGCTGACCAGCCTCTAGTTGCCTCGGTCTGCCCTTACCTCCTTCTCGAATATGGGGACCACACTTGCCACTTTCTAGACCTCTGAGGACACACTAGTCTGGATAGACCCCTGAAAGATTATTGCCAGTGGTACCACATTCTTTAGTTCCACTTTGATCCTGGGATGTATCCTGTCTGCCCCTTGGGACTTACGTAACTTGATCTTTTTCAGGTAGTCAGCTACCAGGGCAGACGTGATGTCAAATGGCTTCACTGTGGCTACCTCTGATGTTGTGGGCTCTCCCAGTGAGTCCTGTCCCCCTATTATGGGCCCTTTGGTGGACACTGAAGCAAAGTATTTATACAAACATGCAAACATGCCAGCAGCTACAGGCCATAAAGTCTATCTAGTCTGTTTGATTGTGCAGCTCCCTATGTACTCACAAAGGGAACTGCCCCCCAGTTTCCCTTCTGACCTCCCTAAACTTTCCCCTCTCCCCCACTCACCCCCATTCTACCTGCAACTTTCCCCCTCACCCTGTTCCTCCCCTCTTGAAGCTGTCCGCGCTTTTAGGGATACCACCTTCTCTGGCAGGTTTATTCTACTTGGCCCCCACCCTCACAGTGAAAAAGTGCCTCCTCATCTCCCTCCTAACCCCCCCCCACCAGCTTTAGGCTGTGTCCCCTAGTGGTCTTGTTCCTACTAAGGCTGAAGAGGTCCTCAGTGCTCATCGGCTAATACCCTTTAGGTACTTGAGAGAGTCTTAATCATGTCTCCCCACTCACTTCTTTCCTCAAGAGAGTACATACTGAGCTTCCTGAGCCTTTCCTCAAAGGCGTTGTCCTGCTGGTCCTGCATCATCTTGGTTGCCTTCCTCTGGACCATCTCCAGCAAGTTGAGATCCTTCTTAAAATATGGGCCTAGAATTGCACACTGTACTCCAGGTGGGGTCTTACCAGTGACATGTACAGTGGCAGAATAACCTCTGCCTTCCTGGTGTTAATTCTCCTAGCTATGCAGCCCAACAACAGAGTTACTGTGGCTGCTGTTGTCTTGCAGTGCACAAAGTGTTTCAGGTCACTTGTGATTATTACTCCCAGGTCCTTTTCTTCCTCTGACCTGATTCCCTGTATGCGGAACGCTCTCCAGCTACCCCGCTCGCCAAACCGCTCTACCGCCCGCTGTGTCCCTGTCTTCTTCAAGGACGTCACAACTCCCCGGGAAAGGGAGGGGCTATAGCCCCGGGGAGATCGAAGGGGAAAGTGATGGGGAACCAGCGTTGGGTGTGTGATGGCGGCACTGGAGGAGCCATCGCCTATCCAGTGGGTGGGGCTTTTTCCCCTGTTACGTGCCCTCAACCCCCCACCCTCTGTGCATGGTTCATGCCCCCGACTTCTCGATGCACAGCAACCCTGCCAGCATCAGGCCATGCTGTGAATGTGCTGCCCAACGCTCTGCGGTGCCCCCCGGTCTCCACCAGGGGCCGCTGGAATGCTGGACATCCCCAGAACCCTCCCCCGGGAGAGGAGAGCAGCCCAGCGAGCACTCAATCCAATCCCGCCCCTGCCGACCCCTGAGTTTTCTCCTGAATCTGGGTCACCGGCATGGGGCGAGGTGTGCTGTCCAGCGCCTCAATCCTCAGCACCACAGTGCCAGCCTAATCTAGTACACTGTTGAACATGCTGTTCCAGGAAGCAGTCTGTGAAGCTGGACAGGAATTTGGCATCAGCTCTGCCTTTAGCCCTGCCAGGACACCAGTGTATGCCCAGGAAATTGAAGTCCCCAGAATCACCAGTGCATCCAATTTGGCTTGTTTCATAAGTTCCCAGATCAGCAGAGCATTATGCTCACTGAGCTGTTTGATTGCCCGTAGCACACTCCTCCAATGACATTTTGCCCACCCCTTTCTCCCAGCTCAGCCCAGATGGACTGTGACACTGTTTGCACCTTGATGACCTCCTTGTCCTACACAGTGACTCGTTTTCTTATGATGAATGTCACCCCAGTATCCTTATTATCAGGCCTATCCCTCTGGAATAGTTAGTATCTGTCTATTATGGTGTCCAGTCATTTTCTTCCCCCATCAACTCTCCATGGGGACCACAAAGTCCTGGCCTTCAAAGTGCATTAGGCCCTTGAATTCACCAGTTTAGCTGGGTGCCCACATCATGTTGGCCTGCATGCAAGTGTGGAGAGTTTCTCCTGCATGCTTCCTTGATCCACAGGAGGTCTGTTTTCCTTATGCTCAACTGCTCTATCGTGCTTCCCCTTATGACCCTGGTATCTGCCTTCTGCCCATGGTGAATTTCTGCAGCAGCCCCTTCCCCCTTATCCTTTGCCTTACATCTCCTTGTATTGCCCTGACAATTATCCTGGTTAGTACCCCCTAACTCCTTCTCAGTGTGGATGCAGTCTTCCTGGGTATAAAAGCATTCCTTGTCATGGAAGTTTCTCCAGTTGGCCAGAGAGCACATCCCTCCCTCTTTACCAGACACTTACCCAAGCTAAGGCAATCTAATGGTCTGCCGCCACTCTTCACTAGCCCCAAAGACTAGGAAGATCTTGAAAAATATCACCCTGGATATGTTTCTCTTCAGGAATATCCCTAGTTCCATGCATGGTCTTTTTATGTCCTCAGAACTTGTGCTTCCTATGATGTTCATGCCAACATGGACAACAACAGTCTTCTGCTCCTCCAGCTTCATTGCTTGGCCCTGCACTTACTTAATCCGTGCTCTAGGCAGAAAAAAATACCTCAGTAAAGCTACCATTCTGGTCCAGCATTGCCGCTTTAGTGTGCTACAGAGGAATTATCTGTCATAGGGTCGACACTAATGGTGGATTGCAGGATCATGTAAAAGAAATGAATGATATGAGCAAAAAAAGAAAAGGTTAATTTAAAACATACATGAATAGTTTATGTAATTTCCTCTTACCATGTAAAATATTGCAAACAAAGAGATGATATCTATCTTACCATTGAGGTGGTGGGGCTTAAGGTCATGTCAAATAAGTATCCACTTCGCTTCATGCTGAAGCAACATGTAGCACACCTGATTTAATATGTGTTCTCCCCTACCCACCACAAAACTTTCTTCTCCTCTCCTCTTTTCCCATCTCTCTACCTTTTTCCTCTGGCTAGTCTTCTTTTTTCTTTCCTGTTCTTTCCACAGTTTGCATCTACCTTATGTCCTTCCCATGGACTCATTATTTTCATGTATTTAGTTCCTCTCTGTCTCTGTTGAGGTTGTGTTCTGTAGTTCATGTCCTACTACTGTCCCTTGTTGGCAACTCACCATTTTTATTAACGTCTTTATGTCCTCACATACAATATATTCTGGACTTTATTTATTTATTTGAGTTTTGATGGCTGGGTAGGACCACTGAGACAATTATAGTCCCTTTTTCAGGGTCGACCCGGGGTCATAAATGATACAGTAGAGCAGAGCAATTGTACAGGGAGTCAGTGCAGCACAGTATCAGACTTGACATACATTGTACAGTGGATACAAAAATGTAGAGCTAGTCGTGTACACCATATCAACATACCTATAAATTCTATATACATTAGGATTAAACTATACATAGGCAACTGATGTCACATTTGGGCATGAAGAGAAAGGGAAGAGTAGGGCTGACAACTATTAGTGACTGAATAGGAAGGGGGAGAGGGAAGGGAAGAGGGGGTGGGGACAGTGGTCAGGCGAGGTAGGGGAAGTTAAGAACTTCAGCGGAAGCAGAAGCAGGAGGGAGAGGCTGTGAGAAAGACATGCAGATTAGACTTGAATAGAGGAAGAGAAGGACTAGTTAGAATGTGGAGAGGGAGGGCGTTCCAATCAGAGATAGCAGCAAACGAGAAGGACCTCCTGGAGAGGGATAGACGTAGGTTGGGGAGGACTAGCAGGGAGAGGAAGGAGGAGCGTAGGGTGTGAGGTACCTGCCAGAGGTAAATCAAATCTCTAAGGCACGGTGGAGTAAAGAAGTGGACAAGTTTAAACACAAAACACATGAAGAAGTACTTCAATTTATCTTCATAGGGCAACCAGCCTAGAGAGGAGTGGACGTCACAGCGGTGTGATCGTGAGTTAGCCCGCAAGGCGAACCTACCAATCCTGTGGTAAGCCTGGAAAAGGAGTAAGAGAGATGAGGTATTAGCAGAGAGTAGCAGGGGGCACCATATGTTAGGAGGGGAGTAAGAGATGAAGAGGCAATTCTTAGGCAGGAGGCAGAGGTGAGATATGGGCGTATTCGGTAGAGCAGACCAAGCTTCTGCTGCATATGTTTAACTATATTGGAGATGTGAATATTGAAAGAGAGCGATGGGTCCAGGGTGAAGCCCAGGTATTTGAAGGATGGGACTGTCTCCAAGGTATCTCCCATGATCGATGTTATGTTAAGAGTGGGAGGAGCAAGCTTGAAGGTAGGGCGGGAGGAGAAGAGCATGCATTTAGTTTTCCTGATATTGAGAACGAGCTACTTGCAGTTGAACCAGTCCTCGAGGGAGGTGAAGACAGTGGCAAGTTCTCAATTGATTTCATCAAAGTCTGGTGATGACCGATAGATAATTGCAACATCTGCACAAAAATGTACCGTGGCACCACCACAAAATCGAGGGAGGTCGTTAATGAAGAGTGAGAATAAAAACGGTCCCAAAATGAATCCCTGCGGCATGCCATGGGTTATTGGCCCAAGTTCTGAAAGGGAGTCATCCCATTTAACTCTTTGAGAGTGGCCAGATAGGTAGCTTCTTGCCCAATTTAGGGCACTTTTATCCAGACCTATAACGTGTAGTTGGTGGAGCAGAAGACCATGGTTTACCAGGTCAAATGCTTTAGTAAGGTCGATGAAGATGGCACCAGTGGCACAACCCTTGTCCATAGCATGAAATATATCCATTGTCACTTTTATCAGGGCCATTAGAGTGCTGTGATTCCTTATGAAACCGTGTTGATGGGGGGATAGTAGGTTGTGAGATTCCAGGTAGTCCTGAAGGTGGTTATAAAGAATGCGCTCCTGTATCTTCGCTAGATGGTAGAGAAGAGATATAGATCTATAGTTGTTGACAACAGTATTGGACCCCCCCTTGTGCACTGGCACTACCACTGCCACCTTCCATTTATCAGGTACCGAGTTGCAGATGAATGGCTGGTTGAATAGGTCCCTAACTGGGCAAGCAAGGGCAGAGGCACCCAATTTAAGAAATTTTGCCTCAACGGAGTCATGTCCGGACGAGCTCTCAGGATTTAAGTGTGAGAGAAGCTTCTGGGCCTCTTTGAGAGTGGCAAGTTTTAGGTGGAACTCTGGGCGGTCCGCAAGGGTAGTAGAGGGAAGCAGGACAGTATTAGAAGAGGAGGTGTTATGGAAGAGTGAAGTATATTTGTGCAGATCTGTAAAAAATTCATTGAAGCCGGAGGCAATGGAAGTAGAGTCAGTAAGGTCAGAGCCATTGGCATGGACTGAGCTCAGGGTATTAACAGCTTTCCCTTTAAATAAGGAGTTTACTTGTTGCCAGAATTTCTTCGGGTTGCAGAGGTGTTCCATTTAAAGGGATTTAAAGTGGAAGCGCTTGGCTTTGTGCAGGGAATGTTTGCATTTGTTCCTGAGGTGTCTATAAACTTGCCAGCCCAAGGGGAGTTCACTTTTTTGGTAGGCCCTCCACGCTTTATTACGGTACAACATGAGCGCATGAGTCTCCTTGGAGAGCCATGGAGCCTTGATGCCCTTGGGGAACACATTGACACCTAACTTCTCTCTTTTTTAGCCTTGTGTTTCTGTAACAGCCCCTTGATTGACTTTGGTTGTTTCAGGGCCCTTGGGGCCCTCATTGCTTCCACCTCGGAGGGGGCCAGCCTGGGTTCACTGATGAATGAAATACCTGGATGAAAGAAATGGCATGGTACCTCCACCTGGGGTAGTGATATAGGATACTTGTTGGACAAATTGCAGGTTACCACCCCCCAGGAAAATACAATAACTGCCCCCACACTTCCTTCCCCACCTAGTAACCATACACTCTACACAATAAGCAACAATACCAATTTGTAACATGAACCTACAGAAGATTTATTATAGGGTGTGGTAAAAAAGGGAAAATTGCACAACACAACTTTTATCAACTGACTGTACTCCACACAGACTGTCACACCTCTCACTTGTAGATGCTCCTGGCTTTTCCTCTATGGCCATTATGCAGTACACAGTCAGTTGCGGTGGGTACCACACCGAGGTGCTGTGAGGATGACAGTCTGGTGGCTCAAGCCGGGGTACTTGCATTGGAGCCCAACAACTTTTAAACACAACACAACTTGTACTTTTCCTTTTGCCTGGGCCTGTCTTGGTGTCTGGCACAGTCCTGCCCAGAAATTAACTCCCTTTTTTGCCGAACTAGCTATCTAACTAAAAAGGAACTCTTATGAGCCACAGCAGAGAGAAACTTACAGTCTAGTGATCAGGGGTCTCTGCAAATTTGGCTTAGATGGTACCATTCTGATATCACAATGTTGGTGGTGCCCTACAGCAGCAGAATGCAGGTGTAAGCCCCCTTCCTGGCATCTAGGGGTATGAGGTGGTAGTTTTCTGTGGAGAGGGAGGCACTTACAGCAGCAGAAACCAAAGTTGTACTTTACCAGGATGGCTGGCATTAGCAAGGTTCACAGCAGGGGAATGCATCTTCTGGTGCTGGTTTAGAAGGCAATTCATGTTAGCAGGCACAGACAGTGCCATAAAAAGAATTGAGGTCCACACAAGCATAATGTTAACAGGTGGATCCTATTTAAAGAACAAACTCCATGGCACCATTTAAATAATTTATACTGTACATCGGGAGCGCGGGGGTCCTTATGGGGAGGTTAGTAGTTGCATTTTGTGGCCGAAATGGCCCCCCCTAATCTCGAATGTCTTTCTTCTGGGCTGAGCTGGCCACTACCACTACTGAACTTGGCAGCATTTCCAGAGGGCCAAATCAGGCCCTAAAATGGCAGCAGGCTATCACTCTCCTTCTCACGTTCTCGGCTCCCAAGAATCTGTCTCTCTCTACACTGGGTTGAAACTACTTTTCATGTCCCAACCACTGGATCTTTTCAAAGGCTGGCCCAAGTGAGCGACTCTACCCTGGCACACAGGCAGACATCTCCACAGACCTGCGCCCTCTGGGAAGGCATGTTGGACTCTGGGAATTTGCTTCAAGCCCAGGCTTCCATGAGCTCTCCTGGTTGAACTGGCTCTTCCTTCTCTGGAACTGGATCCCCTCTGGGATGCACGGACATGGCTGTAGCCCACGTCCCTCTCCATGATCCACTGGAGCTGCCACAACTGGGTTGGCATATCTACTCCAAGGCTAAGGTTCTCATCCCCTCTCTAGGGTACCATTTCTCCCCATGGGTCTCTCTCTCATTCCAGAAATGTGGAGCACACACAGGGGTCATACTGCATACCGCTCCAAGCCTCCAAAAAATGACTCCACTGGGGTGACTTCTTAGAGGGTAAACCCAATGGCCGAAAAGAGCAGCCACCACCATGTCCACCACTGGACTGGATTTCAGGTGCCCCACACCAGGTACTGCTGGCCCCGAGAGCAGGCAAATGGCCCTGCTCTCCTACACTGACTCCTCACACCTTTTCCCATGTGGCTCACCTTCACCTCTTCTCCCCCTCATTGGTGCCAAACCCACAAATTTATAACCTTGCACACCAGTGTTGACCCCCCAACCTACATAGCTCCTGCTAGTGCAGCAGAGGCAAAATGAACCCTTTAATTGATGGTCCAAAACCTAACATTTTCTCCATTTTCCCCAATTCATGTATACACCCCATGGGGGGGGTTATACAGGGAAGCAGAGACTGGCTCAGGGATGAAGAATGCTGAACTTCACCAGTCAGGCCTTTCCAAATGTTGCCCCTGGGGCCATTGTATAGGGTGTTCACCTGACAGGCCTCTCAAAGTCTTCTTCTTTGGTGATCTCCTCGCTGGTCTGGGGACTGGTCAGTCTGGGTGTCCCCTAGACATTCTGCTTAGTGCACAGCTTCTAACAACACACTTTTAGCTTGGCTCTAGCTCAGACTCCAGCCTATGCAAATGCAACTTCTCTGGCTAACAGCAGTTAAGCAGTCTCACAAACACTTGCCCCACCAAGGGGGAACACAGGTTACACAGTCTCCGCACATTGTTTCCAAAATCCTTTTATTCTCTGCTGCAGATCTCTTCATTCTCTGCTGCAAAACTCTCTTTACTCTCTGCTGCAAACTCTCTTCAGTCTCTGCTGCAGATTCATGTGGCTGAATTTTCTATGCTCTGGGAATGCCGCAAGCCCCTGGTGCGCCAAACATATGACGCATGGGGCTTGCGGCATTCCCCTGTTAGCGATTGGGATCTTCCATCCCTTGCTCCAATCACTGCACTTCAGACCACAGTTTTGTGGTCTACAGTAGCATACATCACCCCTGGGAGTCTAAGTTATGGTGCTTGCGCCAGAGCATTGGTGCAAGCTACCGTAAATCATGGAAACTGTCTCAACTGCACCTGAGAATGGAAATTTGGGTGCAGTTGTGGCAAAGAGGGATGGCGCACCACAGAATTTAAAGTTCCGTGGCACAGGGCTGGACACAAGCCCTGAGCCCAGTTCAAAAATCTGACCCATAGTCTTTAACTCCAGGCTGTGATTTCTTGACTCTGCAGGCTGCTATTCATAAGTTGCAAACTCACCACTTCAAGTTCAAAACTAGCTTTAGATAAATTGTTCAGCAGTCAATTCATTTCTCTATTATTACAGCTTTTCTAGACACTCTGTCTCTTAGCTGTACACTGGGGCCAGAAAGGCACTTGAGCTGCAAGGTCAGTTCATAGGGCTTCATAGCCCATAGTCTTTTTGCTCCAATTCCTTGGGGATCTCCATGGAAACTCCCTCTTTGGCGGGCTGCTAGTGGTATTTATAGTTTTTCTCCAGTCCCTATCTGATTGACAGGCCGATTTCCGAGCTCACTGGATGTCCCTAGACATTTCCCAGTGCCCCCTTCCCACTGCAGAAGTCCTTTGGGGGCTGCCATTACTGTTTACATTGTTTCCCCAGCACACACAGCCCCATAACAGTAAATAAAAACCCATTCAGGGACTAACACTTATTTATCCTGGCACCGCTTGGCCAGTGGGAGCTAGGACACCTTTTAAGTACTTTGTGGGAGCCCCCTGTAACTCACCAGGGCTCCCAAAACACACTGCCCCTTCCCCCATGCCTTTTTCAGCAGTTCAGTATTGGAGCCACAGCTCCTTTAAGAATCGTGGCTGCACATGTGCATATGGTGCATCTCAGCCATCGTTAATGTTAAACAAAATGGTTATATTAAATGCACGCTGAAAATGGAAAATAGAGTTAAAAATCTACGTTTCAACCTTAGGTCTTCTTCAGGAATTATCTAAAGGAGAAAAAAACAAAGTTAGTGTAGAGGGGAGGTAAAATGAGGGATATATAGATGTGGGGAAAGAAAAAAATGGAGGCTCAGGAAGAAGAAGTGATAAATGGCAAGATTTAGAGAGAATCTGTGAAATAAAAAGGTGATGATGGGAAAGATAAAGCATAATAGGAGTGAAAGAGCTAGAGAAGTCCCCAGGTGGGGACTAATTAACTGGGCCTAGTAAGAAGGCTGAAAGGTGACAAATGTGGGGGAAGGAGACAGAGACGGAGACTATGGTGAAAATGAAAAAGAAATTAAATGTGTACAGATGCAAACAGACTTTAGGGAAAATAAGGGGTGGCTGAAAGATGTTAGTGGAAAATAAGTACAACATTTAAACCAGAGGGCTGCTGGGAGCCAAGGCGGATGATCAGCTTGGCTTCCATGTTTTTTCTATGGTCAGAATCCCAGAAACCCTGCTGAAGGACACAAACAGAAAGGTAATTGACACTGTGGTCCTTGGAGATAAAGTGGGATACAATGGGTTTAGCAGTGTCACCATTCCTGATTGCTCTGTAATGTTCCCTGAAACAGTCAGCAAGGCGCCTACCAGTTTCTCCGATGTAAATAGCTGTACACTTCCTGCAAAGAATACAATATACCACATTAGTGGAGGTGCATGAGAACTCCTTGGTGATGTGAAAAACACCTGTAGGCCCCCGAATTTCAGTCACACTGGAAATAAATTTGCAGGTGTAGCAGCGAGTCCTGTTACAAGGTTTGGTACCTGGTAGGGAGGAATGTTAGGAGTAGGTAGGCTGCTTTTAGCCAGGAGATTCCACAGGTTAGGTGGCCAGCGGCAGGAGGCAATAGGTGGTTCTATAAAGGAAGCACCAATGTTAGGGTCAGTTTGCAAAATGGGAAAGTTACTGGTGATGATTCTGTGAAGAGAAGGTGTGCTCTGATGGAAAGGAAGCACTAGTGGAATCCGCCATTGTTCTTGTGTGACAGTATCCTTCCTGCGGGGGTCAAGGTTGTGGGGCATGTTACTGACCCTGGAGAGTGCTCTGTCCACTATGCTTTTAGGGTATCCCCTGTTGATACAAAAACTGTGCATTATTTGGGTCTGCTCAGCAAAATCATCCTCTCACTGCATAGCCTGTGAAGTCTAAGAAACTGTGAATAAGGCAGGCCATTCTTGACATGTTTAAGATGGAAGTAGCTGTGGAGGAGGAAACTGTGAGAGTCAGTGGGTTTGTAATAAACTGATGTCTTTAGACCAGTGCTCTGTACTGACAGTTGGATATCCAGAAAAGGCAGTGTAGAGGAGGATACTTCAACAGTGTATTAAAGGGAAGGATGGGCTGTGGTAAACTTGTCATGGAAGACTTGGAGGGTCTCCCTGGAGCAGGTGGTGTCCCCCACACAGTCATCTATGTAGCATTTGTAGAGTTCAGGCACAGTCCCTGTGAATGAGAGAAAAAAACGTTCCTCCACCCAACCCACAAACAGATTAGCAAAGCTGGGACCCATCTTGGTACCCATGACAACTCCACTGACCTGCTGAAAAAAACTGTTATTAAAAGAAAAAAGCATCTTTAATGTTTACATTTTTATGCTTTTATGCTTGGTCCACTTCGTGGCTTCTCCCGAACTGAGTGCTGCCTCCCAGAGTGCCCGGATGTGCAGAAACACTCTGTGGACCTCTGCCCCCATCTTGCCATCAGGCCAAGCAATGAAGATACCAGCGGCCACAGCCACAGAGTTTCAGCGAGTGCCATGGCCCAAATCCCACGAGGTCCACTGAACGGGACACCATGGGCAGCAACGGGGCTATAACCTTCAAGGTAAGCCCCAAAATAGGGAAGGGGGCTTACATTTCCTTTTAGCTTTGTGTGTGTTTTTTCCACTTTTTATTGTGTAACCTCCCCTACAAATGGGTTATATTGCTTCTTAAATATTGTGATGGTGTAGACTTGACGCGGGCGCCAAGGTTTTCCAAGCAGAGAAGGGTGTTACCCCCTACAAATGGGGGTTCCCAAAAGTCTTCCTTGGGTGTGTCTAAATGCCCACTGCCAGGCTGGTGTCCTGTGCCTTAACCGTTTAAAAGCTATTGCATGTGAGTGCCTTTATAGCTTCTGTGTCCTGTCTCTTTAAGAGCTGCCTATATCACAGTGTATAATTAATCTGGGTGGGGTCTGAGTGTGTCTATGCTTGAGTCCCACCTGGGCTGCCAGATAATCACTCTGTTCTGCCATTGCTAATTGAGCAGAGGGAGCTCTGCTAGAAGCTGTACTTATTTGTTGATTATCTATTACAATAGTAATGATATCGTAGTTTGTCTAACCTGCCTTCTTTGCAGCATGGACTGTTCTGCAAATCCCCACCATCTTGGTTCTGGACAGCTTATTTGGACCAATCAGTACCTTTGGGGGCCCTAAAATGGAGCCTGCCCCAAGGGGTCTTGTGGGAGTGAATTTCTGAAGGAACTGTAGTTTTTGAGATTTTGGCGCCTAAATACACCTGGAGGGGGAGCCCTTGCTTTGACAGACTGATGGATCCACCAACCAGAACTTTTGGACGGAAGGGAAAGTCCCAAGCTGCCTTCTGCAGTGAGTCAGTTGGTGTGAGGAGTTGAAAGAGTAAACAGCTTGAGAGATTTGACAACTGCTCCTGGGTAGTTTGCACGGGAGATTGGTGGAAAGGTTGAGTTTGGCCTGTCTGTCTGCCTGCTGTCCCTGGAGAGGGGATCTGTGAATAATCCAGACTATATCTGAACTGAGTGAGAGAAAAGCCACTGAAGTGTGACCAGGCTTAAACCTGAAGAAGACCGAAGATTTGCTGCATGCGATTGGCCTGTCAGGATATTCATTCACCACAGAACTCCCGGTTTTGCTCAGAGACACTGATATTGCTGCCAGACTGCTATCCGCTTTGTGGTATGGTGATTGCTTTACTATAAATGTGCTGTGTGCTGTTAGTGGGTCGCAATTTGGTTCCCCACTGTTCAATTGTGCCACGCTTGCTGGAAGCTGCATCCAGCCTTCCCGGACTGATATCCGAACTGTCTTACCCAACCTGGGCCTTGCAAAACTGGCCCAGGCAGCTACTTCAGGTGCAGAGAACACCATCAATGAGAGACTCGCCCATGGATCAGCCCCCTGCTCAACATCTCGAACAGGAACGACACCTTGGTGATTTGTGTGGGCCCTGCTTCTTCTGGCATACCAGTTGTCAACCTGCAGTCTCCATCTTATCCCTCATGTGTCTTGTATTGGGGTAGCGTGAGTAACAATCAGGGTAGCTCCCTGCAACAACAGCTAAATCACAAGTGTTGTCATCTGACTGCATTGTTGTCTTCCTTTCACGAACTGAGCCCCCTGACTCCGGATTACAAATTGTGTGTGGTTGTGCATGCCTTTTCTTTTCATCACAGGGCTCCGACCAGCTGCAACGCTGGCCTACCCTGGGCAACGTTCCAGGCTAGCCCACCTTACTTCCAACTGGGTACCCAGAGCATGTGACTGTGCAGGGACTAAAAGCGCCTGCATAATTGCCTGACTAGATCAGTTTTAGAGTCAATCAACCTGATTACGCCCCTCCATTGTTCAATTCCCCTGAATAAATCAGATCTAACTCTTTTTGCATTTAATCTGACTGCGGTTTCAGTTTGTACCAAAAGCACTGTACTGTTGTTATTTGCTGTGCCTAACCTTGTTTTACAGGGGGTCTCCTGGGACGAACTGTTGGAACCAGCCCTGGTGGTAAGTGCAAACAGTGTGGGGATTTGTATGCTCAATAGGGGTGACTGTGAAAATGTTTGTTGCACATTGTCTCAGCCACTAGAGGGGAAAGAGGGGGGGTTACAGTGTCCAAGAGGGCTGTACTCAGGTTAGCTTAGTTACTAACAACCCTGTCCTCTGGGTGGAGGCACCTGTTTCAGTACCCAGGCCCCTTAACCTGCAACTAGCCAAGCAGGCAGGGGTAGTAGCCCTTGGGATAGCGCCACGTAGGGGTTACAATTGTATGTTCTGTCCCCCCACACTTTCACCTTTAACCTCACTAATCCATTTTTTGCATGGCCTCTGTATGCACATCTTCCATGTACTAATAGATTTTCTTACATACGTAAATATAACTAACAGATTGTCATCAGGGTGGGACAAATCAGTTTGTGAGCTAGTGGTCAGTTTGGCCATCAGCTTTCAAAATTTGGTAGCCAAGCCAATATCTGTAATGGCCATCCTTTTTAAAGGCTCAAAAACGCTTTGTAGGCAGGTAACCAAGTTGTCCAGTAACTTTCAAAATTTAAGAAGCCAAACCAATTTTTTAAGTAGCCATTGGTCACCTAGCCACCTGATTTGTCATACCCTGATTGTCATACATACATAAATGTAACTAATAGATTGTCATACATACATAAATATAAATTCAGCTTTGTACCATTAAGTAACTGCTTTATATTCAGACTGTTAAGTCTGTTATCCCTCCCCCAGTTGAAGAGCCATGCTACAGGCTCAAAATGCCGGAGTTTGTACTGCGTTCTCCACAATCTCAGTACAGTCCTGAGCCTACACTTTGTTTTTTTCAGCCATCCCAGTGCATTGATTTGCATTCTCTTCAGCACCAGAGAATGGCAGAAGGGACCTTGGTTTACTGTCGCAACTGAATGATGGCACACTCTGGCACTACAGCCCCCCCCCCCCCAGTACAGTAGTGGGATGTCAGCATTTGGGGAATCAGCCCTTCTGGCCTAGAGGTGATGTGCTACCAACTGAGCCACGTTGACACCTCTACCTTACTAACAAATGCTGTGCCTTGCTAATGAAAAGGCTAGCCTGAGGTTTAATGAGCAGGAGCAACCACCCACACCCTCTTCCCAGGCTATATAAACCATCTTCCTCCAGTCTCATTCAATATCTTCATTTCTTTGCTTTTCTGTTTCCCCCCTCTCTGTTGTTTTGGGCCTGTTTGAGTTTTCCTTCAGCTTCTGTTTGATCTGTGCCTTCTGCAACTCTTTGGATTAGTATGGTTCTGTCTTCTCTGGCTGTGACATTGTGCTTCCTACTTTTCTCTAGGGTAGCTACTCCTGCTGCTCTCATTTTCTCATTTAACTCATGCTTACCTGTAGTGTATTTTCTAGGGATGGGCGCACCAGTCCACTTGAAATCTTAACCCCCCCCCCCCCCAGATCTCAAAGGATCTCCTGGACTCGGGTAGATCAGGACCTGGTCCATAAGTGAATTGGATCTGCTTTGCTGGGTTTGTTTTCCTAAATTTCCATCCCCTCCCATCTGCCAGCACCTATGTTTGTCAGCAAATAAGCTCCTAAACATATTTTCAGCAGTAGTATGTCTGCAGCAGGAGTTAATAGACATTGAAGTTTGTATTTTTAAAGGACGTGCCTTTGCGCCAAAACCAGGAGAATGATGCTAGCCAAGGCGATGTGCACAGAACGCTAAGACCACATAAGTGTATTTTTCAATGCCTCTTGAATGCAGTTTCCTGTGCCATTCACCTTCACATCCATCTCAACTCTCTCAGCAGCTGGAAAGTGGACACAAATGCTTCAGAGAACTTCAAACTGTTCATCTTGACTCAGGTTTGAAAAGTTTGGCCACTGGGCTATTTACAGCTGAGCCATCAAATATACCTACAATGAGTCTCATATCAGTGGTGAAATACAGTCTGTTGTGAAAATGTTCAGTAGATTAATTTATTAGAAATTGTGTGTGCATTACTTTGGGCTGTGCAAAGAATCTTGGGATTGTGCAATATAAATTGAGCCTGCTACCAAGCACCCTACTACAGTATGTGAAGATTTCCTGGCAAGGTACTGTACAAAGGACCTTGTAGAAGATATTAGGGACTGTGCAATACTGAACAGATAAAGGAAACTGAGCATAGAAAATAAATAAAGAAAGCTGTTGCCTTATTATAAGTGTGTTGATATAAATGTTGGCATAAAGCTTGGACTCTTATGAAATCAGTGTCAGTGGCTTAGCATGTGGCCCACTTGCCTCTGAGACTGGAAGATCGGTAAGTAGTGGGTTCTAGCTCCACACTAGGAACATGAGATAAATCCCAATACTGATACTGTAGTGCATCAAGAAGAGGATGCTGCACTCCGGAGGTGCTGTCTTTCGGATCAGATGTTAAACCGAGGTCCTGTCTGCCTGATCTGATAGTTGTCCAGGTGGACAGTAAAGATCCCATGGCACTTCTCGATAAGAGTAGGGGAATTTTTTATTTATCATAAAAACAATAATCATAATACATCAAAACAATTTAAGGTTACAGGACATCAAACTGAAAATCAAAACATTATCATCAATTTATATACAAGGATTAAACAAAAAGGACACACAAGCAGATCAAGAAACCATAATCCATCATACTATTCCCATATTCCTCATGGTAAGCTAGTTTTTGTATACATTTCATTACTTCCAGACTACTTAATTCAATATCAAGCAGCATATTGTGTTTGAGCCCTGGGGGTAGGGCCCCCCCTCCAAGGTCTGTTATCTACCCATTATCTAAGAACTTGTAATTTTTCCATAATTGTCTATGGAACTGTGAAGGCATGTTTTGTGCTTCTTGCACATATATCTTCAGAACTTCCTGTCTAACAATTAGTTCCAGTTCCCATTTGTGGTTACTTTTTGTGGAAATATCCATGTACACCTGGCCTGCCAGATATAATGTAACCCCCCTACAAATGGGGGATCCCAAAAAGTCTTCCTTGAGCTTGCCTAAATGCTCACTGCCAGGCCCTGTGTCCTGCATTTTAG
Source organism: Neoceratodus forsteri (assembly GCA_016271365.2). Lineage (NCBI taxonomy): Eukaryota > Metazoa > Chordata > Ceratodontiformes > Ceratodontidae > Neoceratodus > Neoceratodus forsteri. The sequence continues at coordinate 404,960,304 of CM028136.1, read as the reverse complement.
CAGTTTAAATGTGATTACCAGAGAGTGCCTGTATAGCCTTTGTGTACTGTCTCTTTAAGATCTGCCTGTATTGCAGTCATAAACAATCTGAGAGGGAGCTCTGGTGAAAGATGTAACTATTTGCTGAAAATCATTTAGAGTGATAATGATAATGCAGTTTGTCTAACCTGCCTTCTTTGCAGCAAGGACTGTTTTGTTTATCTCCTCTATCTTGGTCCTGGACTGCCAAATTGGACCAATCAGTACTGGTGGGTCTGTAGTCAAAATCTGTAGGAACTGTAGTTTTGGGCTTTTGGCACCTTTTTGCACTTGAAGGGGGAGCCTTTGTTGTGACTGACAGACAGATCAGCCAACCGAACCTTTTGGATTCTAGGGAAAGTCCCAGGCTTGCTGGCAGTTTAGTCAGATCTAAGTTGGGAGCTGAAGAAGCAACAGCTTGAGACAGTCTCTGTGGAAAGGCTGGAGTTTTGGCCTGCATGCCTGTCTGCTGCCCCTGAGAGGGAGCAGAGAATCAGTTCGGACTGAATCCGAGTTTGCGAGAATGAAGTAAGCCACTGAGTTGTGACCAGGATCAACCTGAAGAAGACCGAAGATTTGCTGAATGCATCGGCCTGTCAGGATTTCCAGCTACCTCTAAACTCCCAGTGTGTGCAGAGACTCTGCGATTGTGACCAGAGAGTGGTTTGCTTGGTATGGTAGAATCCCTTACATGTAAATGTGCTATGTGTTTATAGTGGGTTGTGATTTGTTTCCCCACTGTGTGGATTGTGTTCTGCTTGCTGGAAGCTGTATTCAGCTCGACCGAACTGAATCAGCGTTCATCTCCATACAGCCTGGGCCTTGCTAAACTGGCCTTGCCAGGCTACCCCACTGCACAGAGAAAGCCATCAACGAGAGACCTGCCTGGGGATCAGCCTCCTGCTCCACACTTGAAGAGGAACGACGCCACGGCGAATGGTGTGGGCCCTACTTCTCCTGGCACTCCAGATCAACCACCTGCAGTCTCAATTTTTGTCCAGTCTGTGTCTAGTCTTGGGTATTGAGAGTAACCATCAGGGTAGCTCTCTGCAACAACCGCTTAATCTAAGTGTGTCATCTGATTGTCTTGTTGTTTCTTTTCTTTTATGAACTGAGCCCTCTGGCTCCGGATTACAATTAGTGTGTGTGGTGCATGCTGTTTTCTTCTATCACAGGGCACCAACCAGCTGCGACGCCGGCCTACCCCGGGCAACGATCCTGACTAGCCCACCTCTTCTTCACATGGGTACCCAGAGTGTGCGACTGTTTATGGACCCTGAAGTGCATGCATAACTGTTGGACTGATACAGGCTTTAAGAAAATTAACCTGATTATTCCCTTCCCTTGTTCAAGTCCCTTAAATAAATCAGAGCTAACTCTTTTTGCATTTACCCTGACTGTGGTTCCAGTTTGTGCAAGAGAACTGTACTGCTGTTATTTGCTGTGTATAACCTTGTTTTGCAGGGGGTCCCCTGGGTCAAGCCAGAGGAAAGCCCTGGTGGTAAGTGCAAACAGTGTGGGTACTTGTGTGGTGTCTCAGGAGTATTGTGAAAGTGATTATTGCTTATTGTTCTGGCCACTAGTAAGGAAAGATGGAGGTTACAGTGTCCCGGAGGGCTGTGCCCAGGTTAGCTTGACCACTACCAACCCTGACCTCCGGGTGGAGGCACCGTTTCAGAACTCAGGCCCCTTAACCACCCTAGCCAAGCAGGCAGGAGTAGTAGCCCTTGGGATAGCGCCACCTAGGGGTTACATTTTGGAGGCTCACCACTGGGATTTTGTGCCTTCTAGTGACCAAAAATTATGAATTATTGTTAAAGATTAATGGCTACCCTAGTAGAAATGGCTGTACACCAGTTGATGGGATGGTGTACTAGGCAGGAGATTGACTCCCAAAATGCTCTACTTATACTGGATATTCCCCTGGGTACCAGTAAGGACACTATAGAGGGAGCACTCTCCAAAGTTGAATGTTTAAAAAACCCTGTGGTGGTGGGTCAACAGGCAGATTTGATCTCCTAAACTTTCATAGCCTTGGTAGAGTGTAGTGACCTTGTAGATAGCTTTAAAGTGCCACAGACTATTGCCTCAGAAGGGGTCCAGCCGCTTGGAGAGTGATAACAAAAGACAGTACAGACCCTGGGGAGGATGTGCTCCTACCATTATCTGAGACTTTTGAGGAGAAATTTGCTAAGTTGTTGCTGGAGGAAGGGAAAACTGTAGAGGACTTTAAGAAACTGTTCCTGCCACCTGGGGGTGTTCTTTCCCCAACACCCCCTCCCACTCCAGCACCTGTTACTGCCCCACCTTCTGTTCCCATGCCAATGCTGGCCCCTATATCTGTATCCGCCATTAGTCATGACTCCTACTGAAGGCTGAGAATCTTCTCGGGCACCCTCCCCACCCCACAGGGGGAGGATGACTGGGAGACCTGGATTGACTATGTTGCCCCCTTGGTACCTGAGTGGCAGTGTGCGGAGGCTAAGAAGTGGAAAAGAATCATAGAAAGTTTGAGGCCCGCCCTTGAAGCCATTAAATTTTTGAGGTCCACGACCTGATGCATCTGCTCAGAAGTACCTATCTGTACTTGAAGGCAATTTTGGGAGCATTGAGTCAGGGAGACTTTGATGTGAAATTCCAAGGTACCAAACAATCAGAAGGGAAAGTTTGTCTCACGTATGTTACTCACCTAGAAAGAGCTCTGCAAAGCTTACGGAAAGGTGGGGTAGCTGCTAGTGATTTGAACAAGTGTGAGACTGGGGCACATACTGCAACATGCCAAGCATTCTAAACTCGGATCATCCAGTTAAGGCTCCAGGATAGGAGAGGTAACCCACCTGACTACTGTGACTTGATAAAAGAACTCCGGGAGGTAGAAGGTGAAGAGGGAGATTGTAATTATGGGGTGAGTGCAGCCCAAGTGATCATGGCACCGGAAGGCCCTTCCGAAATGGAGACCACTAAGAGTGTCCCTCCATGGGCTAAACGGTGAGGGGAGGAGTTGCTGAAGGAAGTCAGAAAAGTACAACTGGTTGCGTTCACTGAGGTATCCCCTGCTGACAGAGACCCTGGTCCCTGTCAGGACGTGACTGTTATGGGGTTGGGGGGGGCACCCTCAGGCATTCTCTACTGAGGGTGGCTTCTCAGCTGAGCTCAAGGAATTGACTGCCACCCTAAAGGAACTTTTGAGACATGGTACACTACCTGCAGAAGTCAGATCACAATCTCTTGTCAATGCTCCAGCATCCCCTGCTATGTTTTCCCCAAGGATGCCCTGAGAGCATGTCATTTGTCACAATTGTGGCAAGGATGGCCATATGAAGAGGGAATGCCAGTCTCAGAAGGACTTAAAAAAAGTGATGAACCAGCTTCAAGGAGAGCTTCGGAAAACAAGTCAGTGGTCAAGGGGTGCACGAAATGACCGCAGCAAAGGTTTCAGCCATCCTAAGTCAAACCGCTCTATGGCTAAATCATCTGCCCAGGCTCCTGCTGTTGTCCCTCCAGACTGGTACAAGATAGTGGACCCTTCAATGGAGACTAATGTGGCTGTGAATGGTATTCCTACTCGGGCTGTGCTTGACAGTGGGTCACAAGTGACCATTGTGTTTCAGGACTGGTATGACAAACACTTATCTGATGTGCCCTTACAATACCTGGAAGGCCTATATGTGTGGGGGCTGAGCAACAAGTCTTATCCATATCTAGGATATGTCTGCCTCTGGTTGTCTTTCCTGCAACTGTCACTGATGTAGAGGAGCAAGTAGAGACACTGGCCCTAGTGTGTACCCCCAACGGACTGTATGATGGGGTTCCCCTGTTAATTGGAACAAACGCCCACATGTTTGGGAGACTAGCACAACTCTGCCATGAGAAACAAGGGCAGCTGACTGCATGGGCCCTGAGAATTCCAGCTCTGATCAAGAGGGCCTATGATTTGCAACTGAAACCTGAGGAAGTAGACCAGGAAAAACCGGTGGGAATCGTGTGGAAGAAAGATCCCGATTCAATGGTACTGGCCCCTAATGCCTAGTGTACCATTCAAGGGGAGGTCCGCCTCCGTAAAGATGTCAAGAACAAAATACTGATGTTGGATGTGCCAGGTGATGGAAAATTGGCAGAATGATTATTGGTCAAGCCCAGCATTTTGCCTGCTCGTGCCCATGCCTATGCATGACGAGTGATGGTCCAGATTCACAATGTGTCAGATTGGGAGAGCCAGGTGAACAGAGGGTGCGCCTTAGCTATGGTATGCTGCGCAGACACTGCAGTATTGCCCAGCAACGTGCACCCTGGTGAGAAGGAAAGAGTGACCCCGGACTTGTTTGACTTTGGCGATTCCCCGTTGCCAGCTGAATTGAAGGCTAGAATTAGCAAGCGACTTGCTCAGAGAGGCCAGATATTTTCATTGAAGGAATGGGACGTGGGATGTGTCCAGGGTGTGGAGCATCACATACGCCTGCACGATGAACGGCCATTTCGAGAGAGGTCATGACGCCTAACCCCAGCAGACATAGATGATGTGAGAAGACACCTGCAGGAAATGCTCACTGCTGGTGTGATACAAGAATCCAGGAGCCCATACACCTCTCCCATTGTGGCTGTGCATAAGAAGAATGGGTCTGTTAGGATGTGTGTTGATCATCGAACCCTGAACCGGCGGACTATCCCAGACCAGTACACTATGCCTCGTATACAGGATGCCCTGGACTGCTAGAATGGGAGCAAATGGTTCTCAGTGTTGGATATTCGCAGTGGATATTACCAGATTCCAATGGCCCCGGAGGACCATGAGAAAACAGCCTTCATTTGTCCTTTTGGGGTTCTATAAATTTCTGAGAATGCCACAGGAGATATCGGGCCCGGCCACCTTTCAGCGACTGTTGGAACGTGCGGTGGGAGATATGAATTTGCTGGAACGCCTGGTGTACTTGGACGATGTCATTGTGTTTGGGAGCACCCTAGAGGAGCATGAGAACTGACTGTTTAAAGTTCTAGACCAACTGGAAGACTTCGGCCTCAAGCTGTCCATTGACAAGTGCCAGTTTTTCCAAACCTCTGTGAAGTATGTGGGGTACATAGTATCTACAGAAGGGATAGAGACTGATCCCAATAAGGTTGAAGCCCTAACTACTTGGCCCCAGCCCTATAATTTGAAAGAACTACAATGTTTCCTGGGGTTCTGTGGCTACTACCACAGGTTCATAAAGGACTGTTTCAAGGTGATTCGCCCACTATTGAATCTTACCCAGGGTTATCCTCCTACCAATTGTAAATAGAAGAAAGGGGACGTCAAAGAACCAGAAAAAGTATACCTCCGTCCAGATGAACTCTTCGGGCCTCGCTGGACACCCGACTGTGAAGCAGCCTTTCACGAAATCATATACCAGCTCACCCACACCCCCATCCTCGCCTATGCTGACCCCACCAAACCCTATGTGCTGCATACTGACGCTAGTCTGCAGGGTCTAGGAGCTGTGCTGTATCAAGACCATGAGGATGGTTTGAGACCTGTGGCTTTCGCCAGTAGGAGCTTGACCCCATCAGAGCGAAACTATCCTGTACATAAGTTGGAGTTCCTTGCGCTAAAATGGGCCATCGTTGAGCAGTTTCATGAATACCTCTAAGGGCCAAAGATATTGGTGAAGACTGACAATAACCCATTGACCTATGTACAGACTTCAGCTAAGTTAGATGCCACTGGGCACCGGTGGCTTTCTGCATTATCAACCTATGATTATGCTGTCGAATACATACCAGGCTTGAACCATATTGATGCTGACGCTCTTTCACGAAGGCCCACTTTCAAGAGTGATTGGGTCAGGCTGTCCGAACCTGACATTGAGCATTGTACCAAAAATTTTATAGAGATGAACAGATGTCTGCAGACACAGTGGACTGTTTATTAGATTGTTTGGGCTCTTCTGTCACCTGCATACCGGCTGCTTATTGCCACTTCTCTGCTCTAGATATCAGTGCACTACCTCAATTTGACAATGACAGCATTCAGTGGGCTCAATCCCAAGATCCTATGATTCAGCCAGCACTTGATGCCCTGCGTGTGGGGAAAGATGTGTCTAAGTTACGTTCCACTGAGTTGTGAACTGCTTTATTGTTTAAAGAAGGCCCCAGATTGAAATTGCTCTATTAGTTGTTGTATAGAGAGACAGTAGATTGTAGTGGCAAAGTAGACAAGCAACAATTTGTCCTGCCCACGGCCTTTAAAGATTTGATACTGAGGTCCCTCCACAATCACATGGGGCACCTCGGTATTGACAAACCCTTGACCTGGTTTGATCTCGCTTCAACTGGCCCAAAATGGGGGCCGATGTTGAGCACCATGTAAAGACTGGTAGTTGCTGCCTGAAAAGAAAAGCCCCGCCTCAGAGGGCTGGCCCCTTACACAGAAACATAGAAACATAGACTTTGATGGCAGATAAGGACCACTTGGCCCACCCAGTCTGCCCATTTCTCTTCCTATTGGATAAGCTGCAGATTCTAGTTAACCAACAGCCTACTTCCTGCAACCTCCCACTACAATTGCCTTATGTCTGTCCCATGCATGTTTGAATTCCTCCACTGTTTTAGACCCAACAACCTCCCCAGGAAGGTGGTTCCATGCATCCACCACTCTCTCCGTGAAAAAAATTTCCTCACATTACCCCTGAGCCGACCCCCCTCTATCTTTAAATTGTGCCCCCTTGTTCTTACATATCTCTTTTTCTGAAAGATGCTACCCTTCTGGACTTTGTTGATTCCCTTGAGGTACTTAAAAGTTTCTATCATGTCCCCCCTGTCCCTCCTTTCATCTAGGGTATACATATTAAGCTCTCTCAGTCTCTCTTCACATGGTTTCTGATGCAGACCCTGCACCATTTTAGTTGCCCTCCCCTGGACTGCTTCCATCCTGTCTATGTCCTTGCGTAGATGGGGTCTCCAAAACTGCACACAGTATTGCAGATGGGGTCTCACCAACTGCCTGTACAGAGGGATAACCACTTCCCTTTTTCTACTTGTGATGCCCCGTCCTATGCATCCCAGTATCCCCCTGGCTCTCCTTACTGACTTCTCATGCTGCTTACCCATCTTTAGGTCATCTGATATGACTAGAACCAAGTCCCTTTCCATTGTTGTTGTTGTTAGTACCTCCCCTGCTATTGTGTACTCTTCTCCTGGGTTTTTGTTTCCCAGGTGCATTACTTTGCACTTCTTTGCACTGAATCTAAGTTGCCATATGTCTGACCATTCCTCCAACTTTGCCAAGTCCCTTCTCATCCTTTCTACCCCCCCTTGTGTATCAACTCTGTTACAGATCTTTGTGTCATCTGCAAAGAGGCATACCTTTCCCTCCAGACCCTCTGCAATGTCACCTATAAAGATGTTAAAGAGGACTGGACCCAGTACTGAACCCTGAGGTACTCCCTAGTAACCCCCTTTCTTGGAATGTATTCCATTCACTATTACTTTCTGTGTCCTGTTGTGCAGCCAGTTTGCTACCCAGGCTACCCCGGAACCCACTCCCAGGCTGGCTAACTTGATTATTAGTCTTTTGTGCGGGACTGTGTCAACTGCCTTGCTAAAGTCTAGGTAGGCCATATCCACAGCCCCTCCCTGGTCTATTACTTTGGTCACCCAGTCAAAGAAATCAATTAGATTCATCTGACATGACCTTCCTGCTGTAAATCCATGCTGCTTTGGGTCCTGTGCCCCACTGGCCTCTAGGTACTCAACAATTCTTTCTTTCAGAAGTGATTCCATCATTTTCCCTACCACTGAGGTCAAACTTACAGGTCTGTAGTTTCCTGCTTCTGCCTTGCTCCCACTTTTGTGAAGAGGAATCACATGTGCCCTCCTCCAGTCCTCAGGTACCACCCCATCCTCCCATGATTTGTTAAAAAGTGTGGTCAGTGGTGTCACTAGGTCCTCCCTTAGTTCTTTTAGGATTTTGGGGTGAATCCAGTCAGGTTCCATTGCTTTGTCCACCTTGAGTTTTAGGAGTTCTTTCAGGACTCTTTCTTCTGTAAATGGACTGGTGTCAACTCCTCTACCCAGAGTGCTTCTATTGTCTGGTTTAGGTAACTCCTCCTCATCTTCTTTTGTGACTACTGAGTAAAAGTATTCATTCAGTATCTCTGCCTTTTCACTGTCTCCCTCCGCCCACCTCCCCTCTCCTTTATTAATCTTCACTATTCCTCCCTTAACCTTTCTATGCTCCCTAATGTACCTATAGAAGGTTTTATCCCCCTTCTTAACTGAGTTGGCTATGTTTTCCTCGGTTTGGGCCTTTGCTATTCTGACTGCCTTCACTCCCATGGAACTAGTCTTTATAGACTTCTTGTGTTTAGAACCTGATCAGCAGAACATTGGCAATGTGTTAGTGGTTATGAATCATTTCACACGGTATGCACAAGCTTTTCCCACCAAAGATCAAAAGGCATCTACCGTGGCCAAGGAGCTAGTGAAAAATTTCTTTGTCCACTACGGTGCTCCCCAGTGGATCCACTCTAACCAGGGCAGAGACTTTAAGTGTCGACTAATCAAAGAAATGCTCTCTCTCTCTCTCTCTATGAGGGTGCGGAAGTCAAGAACCATGCCCTATCACCCGCAGGGAGCTCCCCGACCAGAACAATTTAACCGCACCCTGCTAGACATGCTGGGCACCCTCCACCCAAAAGACAAGCATAAATGGAGCCAGCAGATTAGCACCTTGGTACACACATACAATTGCACGAAAAATGATGCTACCAGGTTCTCCCCCTACCGCCACATGTTCGAGAGAGAGGCCCGGCTGCCAGTTGATGTCTGCCTTGGGGTCTCTCCAGATGGTGTCCGAGACAAAAACTACCTGTAATATGTACAAAAACTGAAAGCTCAATTGAACCATGCCTATCAACTGGCCCAGACAATGGCCGCCTAGAGAAATCTAGCCAACAAAGAGTGGCATAATAAAAAAGTAAAGGCTCAAGAGCTTCGATCTGGAGACCATGTGTTTTACACAATTTGGGACTGCATGGCAAACACAAAATTGCTGATCCGTGGCACCATCTCCCCCATGTAGTAGTTGGAAAGTTGGATGATTTACCCGTGTACAAGGTGCACCCAGAGAATAATTCCAAAGCTGTCAAGACCATGCACCGTAACCACTTGCTACCTATTGGCCAAGTCATAATTGAGGCTGAACCCTCAGATATTGATTCCCCTGGGCCGGTGACTCATGCTGCTGCAAGAAAGCGACAGAGTCGACCTACCCCAGTGGTTATAAGTTTAAGGTTTCCACCGCAGCAGATTCAGAATGATAGTGACTGTCAGTCCACCTCCGACGAAAGTGAATGTGACAATGCCTATTACCCCTCCTATGAGTTTAGTCAACTGTTTCGAGGTCACCCTATGACTAATTGTGGGGATGAAGTTGGGCCTTCTGGACTGCCTTCCCCCCACAGCTTCTTGCTTGGAGCCAATGCTCCCAGAAACTGAAGTGCAAAGTATCACGTCTGAAGATATTGAGTCTCTGTGTATTGTGGAACCGTATGATTTTCCTGAAGAAGGAGCTGAGGGTTTGAGTCTTTCTAGTGACATACCAGAATCTGAAGAACACTATGAGAGTGCTGACCACCCCACCTTCCTTGCCTCAAAGCTTGATTGTGCCTGAGCCTTCGCAAAATGAGTCAAGTGTTGTAGAAACAGAGCCTGCAGAGCAAAGAGCCGACAGTGCCCCAAGTTTGGACGTTCACATCTAGGCAGAGGCACCCCTCACAAATGACGAGAGTCCCCAGACCAGTGCTGAGAGTACAGAGACTGTAATTGTCCCCCTCAGAAAGACTGGCTGAGCTGTCAAGCCAGTAGTATGCTTCAGTTATGATTCTCCCGGTAGGCCAGTGGATTTGCCTCTCAATGTGGTGCACAAAGGGGTGTATGTTTCTCAGAGATCACTGCCTAAACTGAGCCTAAGTGCCAATTCCAGGTTGATTCTTCTGCCTTCTAGGTATGGTGCCCCTGCCCTATCTATCCCCAAGTTAGCTGAAAGGGAAGGGCCCCCTCTTACATTGTTCAATGTATAAGAAGTTATTACATGATTCTGCATAGTAATGTGTAAATTACCTGTGTGAAATATGCATGATGTATTGTCAGAATGGATATAGTATTGTGAAGTGTAGAGAATATGTATAGAAAAGGTATAAGTTTACGTTGACTGATGCATCAGATGTCACTTGCATAACATGCTAATGGTATAAATGTCTCGTATAGTTTGCATTTGCAATATTATGATGGTACAGACTTGATGTGGACGTCAAGTTTTCTCCAGGCAGGGAAGGGTGTAACCCCCCTACAAATGGGGGTTCCCAAAAAGTCTTCCTTGAGCTTGCCTAAATGCTGACTGCTAGGCTGGTGTCCTGCGTTTTAGCAGTTTAAATGTGATTGCCAGAGAGTGCCTGTATAGCCTCTGTGTATTGTGTCTTTAAGAGCTGCCTGTATTGCAGTCATAAGTAATCTGAGAGGGAGCTCTGGTAGAAGATGTAACTATTTGCTGAAAATCATTTAGAGTGATACTGATAATGTAGTTTGTCTAACCTGCCTACTTTGTAGCAAGGACTGTTTTGTTTATCTCCACTATCTTGGTCCTAGACTGCTGAATTGGACCAATCAGTACTGGTGGGACCTAAAATGGAGCCAGACTACAGGAGCTGTCTGGAGTCAAAATCTGTAGGAATTGTAGTTTGGGGCTTTTTAGGAATTGTAGTTTGGGGCTTTTGGCACCTTTTTGCACCTGAAGGGGGAGCCTTTGTTGTGACTGACAGACAGATCAGTCAACCAAACCTTTTGGATTCTGGGGAAAGTTCCAGGCTTGCTGGCAGTTGAGTCAGATGTAAATTGGGAACTGAAGAAGCAACAGCTTGAGACAGTCTCTGTGGAAAGGCTGGAGTTTTGGTCTGCATGCCTGCCTGCTGCCCCTGAGAGGGAGAAGAGAATCAGTTTGGACTGAATCCAAGTTTATGAGACCAAAGTAAGCCACTGAGTTGTGACCAGGATCAACCTGAAGAAGACTGAAGATTTGCTGAATGCAACGGCCTGTCAGGATTTCCAGCTTAATCTAAGTCTGTCAGCTGATTGTCTTGTTGTTTCTTTTCTTTCATGAACTGAGCCCTCTGGCTCCGGATTACAATAAGTGTGTGTGGTGCATGTTGTTTTCTTCCATCACAGGGCCACAACCAGCTGCGACGCCGGCCCACCCTGGGCAATGATCCTGGCTAGCCCACCTCTTCTTCACTTGGGTACCCAGAGTGTGTGACAGTTTATTGACTCTGAAGTGCATGCATAGCTATTTGATTAATACAGCCTTTAAGCAAATTAACCTGATTATTCCCCTCCCTTGATCAAGTCCCTTAAATAAATCAGCTCTAACTCTTTTTGCATTTACCCTGACTGTGGTTCCAGTTTGTGCCAGAGTACTGTACTGCTGTTATTTGCTGTGTATAACCTTGTTTTGCAGGTGGTCCCTAGGATCAAGCCAGAGGAGAGCCCTGGTGGCAAGTGCAAACAGTGTGGGTGTTTGTGTGGTGTATCAGGAGTATTGTGAAAGTGATTATTGTGTACTGTTATGGCCACTGGTAAGGAAAGAGGGGGGTTACAGTGTCCTGGAGGGCTGTGCCCAGGTTAACTTGACCACTACCAACCCTGACCTCTGGGTGGAGGCACCTGTTTCAGAACTCAGGCCCCTTAACCTGCTCCTAGCCAAGCAGGCAGGGATTGTAGCCCTTGGGATAGTGCCACCTAGGGGTTACAATCATATTTCAGAATAGCTCCAATCACCCCCAGAGTATTTTTATCATACTTCTTCCAGTTATCCCCATATAATCCTAGTACCAGTTCCCTGAATGATAAGGCTCTATATAGGGGTTCTTCCAATTTTTTTGGCTAAAAATTCCCAAAAGGTTTGAGCTACTGGGCATTCAAAGAATAAGTGTTCTTGTGTTTCTAATTGCTGGATACAGCAAGTTTGTAAGCAATATCTTTCTATTAACTGTTTGTGCTTATGGGTACTTCTTACCCCTAACTTCCCATGCATTCTTAATCACAAAACATCCCATGTCTATCAAGGGATCTTTTTGCAATTTATACTTTCTATCACTTCCACCGTTTTCTCATCTGGGCACTGTGGTAATTCTAGCTTATCTGTGAATTTGTCTTGCCTTATGGTCTCATACAGTTTTTTCCTTGACATTGTAGTTAACATTTGTACTGTGATTCCCCACTGTTTTACTTTTTTCATTGTTGTAGCAATGTAGTCAGGGGTGTTTTGTTGTTTTTTTCATTTTACCCATATTCCCTCTTTCCCAATGTACTCTATAGGGCTCAATCCACTCCTTTATACCCTGCACCCACAGTCTGTCATTTGGTTTAAACACCATACTAATACTCTGTGATAATATTATACTGCAGAAGAACATAGTGGGATTCACCATTCCCACCCCTCCCTCTTTCTTTGACCTATATGTCATATTCCTCTTTACAGGGTTCAACCTGCTGCCCCACAGACCCTGAAAGAAAATGCTAACTAACCTAGTTTCATACCCCTCTGGAATGGGAAAAACATAACTAGTGTATAAGAAAATAGGTATCAGTAAGGTCTTTATTAACATAATACTCTTTGATTTAGAGATGCTCTTCCCTTTCCATAGATTCACTGTGTTTGAGGCTTTTGCTAAGCACAAATCCCATTTTTTTCCATCATTCCCTGGGTACTGTATTGAATTCCCAGGATCTTTATGTCCTATGTAACAATGGGTATATCCCCAATAATATCTGGAGGGGAAACTGGTTCCCCTATATAGCACCCCACACTCTTATCATAATTTATTTTGGATCCTGATATCTTGGAGAATCCATCTAATTCTCTAATTACTTCGGTCCCTTCTCGTTCCTTGTTTAGAATTATTGCCATATTGTCCGTGTATGCCAATATCTTCATATTAGAACTTCGATTATTCAGTATATAATACCCTCTATGTTCTCATTGTTTTGAATGTGTCTCAGGATCGGGTCTAACCCAAACACGTACAGCAAAGGGCTGAACGGGCATCCCTGCCTTGCGCCTCTTTTTACTTTAATTTCCTGCTCTAACCATCCATTTATGTATGGAATTAAGGTAGCCTAGCAATATAGATTTTTAACCCATCCTACAAATTTTACTGGTATCCCTAATTTTCTAAGGCCTGAAACAAATAATCATGTGATATTCTGTCGAATGCCTTTTCTTGGTCAATACTTAGTAAATAACCACTCACTTTCCCCTTGGCTCCCCTTAGTTACTAATTCTCTTAAACACAGTAGGTTACCTTGCACAGTTCTGTTTTTAATGGAGCAAGATTGGTTGGGACAAATCAATTTATTAGACACTGCTACTAACCTAGTTTGCAATATTTTAGCTAAAATGTTATAGTCTGTATTTAATAGACACAAAGGCCTCCAGTTTCTTAAATCTGCCTTGTCTCCCTTTTTGTGTATCAGTATTAATAAAGCCTCTTTCTGTGATCTAGTGATTGTTTCTTCATCTAAGCAACTATTTCAAACTTCTGTCAATACAGGAGCTAATTTGTTCATTAAACTTTTTATAAAATTCAGTACTTAAACCAACTTTGCCAGGCTCAATGTCATCTTTTAACTTACTTATGACTTGTAATACCTCTTGTTCTTCTGTTTTTATTTCTAATTTAGACTTTTCCCTACTGGTAAGTTTGGGCAGTTCCAAGTTTTCCCAAAACTTAGCATCTTGCTCTATTTGTAGTGCTTCCTCTTACTGCTTTTTGACATACCCATTTATTTCCGTCATTATTTTTGCTTTTGTGTTCCCTATCTTTCCATCACTTTTATACACAATTTTAATGACTCTTTTTTTGGTTCTAGCGCTGCAGTCCTTAAAATGGTCAAAGGTCTGTTTTTGGCACTGTGTGCCAAACCTCATTTTTTGTTGTAATGATTGTGCTCTGTTGTACTGTAAATCTTTCATTTGTTTTTGTATATTTGTTATGTGTGCTACAATCTAATTTCTCTATCTCTGTTCCTGATATTAATTTTTGCAATTGATTTCTTAACTGTAAATAATGCATGTATTCTTTCCCTGCTTTGTTTCCTGTATATCTACTGGATAACTGACATATACCTTTTTTTGTGTCTTCCCACCAATCACCTAATCTATCATACAAAACCCTTACTGATAATTTAGCTTCCCATAGTTTATTCTACTTGAGCACTAGTTTTTCATCTGACAAATTGCTATTATTCATACGCCAAATCCCTTTTCCGTGGTCGGTGCTTTCCCCACTGTAGGGTACATTTTAACATTCGGTGGTCTGAATACTCATAACTCTGCACAGAAATGTCTACAATATGCATATGTTTGGATACAAAAATAAAATCAGTTCTTGTGGAGGTAGCTCCTCTAAAGTATGTATTTACCCCCATGGAAAAATAAGCCTATATACATCAATCAGTTTTGCTGTCTTAATTATATATCTCAAACTATTTGAGTTTGAAAATAGTTTTTTTTTTGTCCCCTATCCTCTAGGGATGTCCCACAATTGAAGTCCCAGGCCCACACCACTGTCCTAGCAGTGAACAAGAAAGGTTTAATTTCAGAAAATAAATTAGCTCTGCCTGCCTTAGTTTGGGGGGCATATACTGTTATGACCCATAGTCTGTGACCTTCAAAAGCAATATCTAGAGCTAGGGCCCTACCAGGCTCTATTTCTACCAGCTTAGACAGTTTTAGCCTTCTATCATTAAACAAAGCACCGACCCATCACATTTTTCTGGTCTGATAGACCAGAAAGAGGAGTCCTTTCTTCAAAGTCTTGATGCCTTGTTTAATTCAAAAGTGGTTTTCAGTCTTGTATCTTGCAGTAAGACTGACTGTATAAATCAGAGAGGCTCTGCATGACAGATATAATTTTTTTATGACTTTTAATACTGTTAACATTCACAGTAGCTATTTGTAGTGTAGTCATAAGTATAAAAAACAAATTCTGGTCAGATCCACCACTGCTGCATAATGAAGTTAGGGAAGTTGTGTGGAATTGTTAAGGAGGTATGGAGAAACAACACAATGATTTGTAAGTAGTGAGATTTGTTTTAGTTTCTGTTCTAAGGAAGGCATACACATTTTTAAGAAAATATATGGTGGTGTACATTTTAATGGAAGGAATAGGAAGCTTACAAAAGAATCCCAGAGCAAATGCCACTGATGTATGCATTATCCTGGATGATATTGGCCAGACAGCCACATTTTAAAGAAACACAATTGCACATATCCCAATAATGCAAAGCATCATGGGAAACATATGCAAATCCCCATAATGGTACAGAAGGTGGCAGTACATGAAAAAGTAATGGCTGGCATATGTTCAGACTTGGGATTATTTACACAGTTCTTTTCTTTCTTTATTTATTTTTTTTAAGAGAAACAGGGTTTTTGTCCATGAGGTGGTGTAAGTTATATTTAAGCAATGTGTTGATGTCAGGAAGTCAGGTGTAATGATGATGGACTGTTAGAGAAAATGTGATATTAACTTTCAGAGGGGATCACTTTTGATAAGGGCAAGTTAGTTATGCTTGTGATAATGAGAATATTAGGAAAGTATGAGGTCTACGTAGAAGTGGAGTACAATTATGCACAGTTTCATAAGTATGTGCTCAGAGTGCAGGCAAATGTGATATGCAGATGTGTTTTAGAAATAGGTAAAAATAGCGATACATGCAATTAATAGAAAGATAGATAATTACGTAGACATATAGATAGAGAGAGAGACACACACACAGACAGACAGGCAGAATAGGAATGGCAGTGAAGTATTGAAGTGACGCCAACCCCACCCCCACCCCGTAGAAATGGACAGGCAATGGGGTGTGCCTTTGGGTCATTGCCCATAACGCTCATGCCATTTCACCTCACTCTACCCTGCAGACATAGACAAGAGTCAAGATGTGCCTTGGGGTTTTCAGACTTTACACTCACCCCGTTCCATAAGGAAATATGCTGAAATGGGTACAGTGTAAGAGAATGGAATGAACTTTGGGGCTGAAGAGTCAAAGGCACATGTCGACACCTGTCACTGGCTGCAGGGTGGGGATGGGGGTGGAATAGCATGAACATTACTGTTGATAATCCCAAGTCACACTCCTAATGCCTGTCAGTCCCTACAGTGCAGGTTGTTATGGTCAGAAACCCTAATGCCCTGGGTGTTTCTTGGTATTTTCACTCCAAGTTTTCAGCATGGGCTTTTTGTGACTCCACTGCATGAACAGTGACACTATCAGTTCATTAGCCGAAAGGAGATTTTGCTCAGCGACTGTGCCATTTGGCTCCACAGGTGCAAAAACACATTTTGAACAGGATGTACAAAATGACAGCTGTAAATTTCTTGCTTCAGTAACTGCTCAGCACATCTGTTGCATGACCAGTGGGAGAAGTAGGGGAAAGGGATAGAACTCTAAAATAGAACCATTTAACCCATTTGTGATTTAAAGTTGCATGACAGAAATGCAGCTTCCAGAACTGGACACCATATTCCAAATGAGGCCTCACCAGTGATCTACACAGTGGCATCACCACCTCCTTCCTTCTGCTGGTAATACCTCTCCCTATGCACCACAGCATTCCACTTGCTCTCCTCACAGCTTTGGTACATTGTTTAGCCACCTTTAGGTCATCCAGTATGATTACCCCAAAATCCCTTTCCATTTTGATGACCCTCAGCCCCCTTGTAATTATTCCCTGGGTTCCTGCAACCCTTCCTTATTCAGCAGGCAGGTGTTCCCATGGCAGAGGGAACTTGCATCCAGGAATAGGGAGGAGATACCTCATCATTTCTACCTTTCCTAGGTTGCAAGAACAGCCTCAGAGGAACATACACACACACAAACACGCACACACACACACACACACACACACACACACACACACACAGCAGAACACAGCTGCGAAATGATTGGATTGTCTACAAGCACTGTGTTCCATGCAAGACACAAACAATTGAATAAAAAGTACACACACACACACTCACACACACACACACACACACACATATGCCAGAACACAGCGGCAACATGATTAGATTTGTCTACAAGCACTATCTTCTATGCAATTTGGGGCATGGGGGTTAAGGCTGGAGATCAGTTATGGTCCATGACATCACCACATGGTCAGAATATTAAATATTTGAAAATAAACATAAATGCAAAAGTAACCATTTCAGGAAGAAAATGCAGACTGTGACACTTAACAGTTGCAGGGTAAGTTAGCGCATCTGGACTTATTTGCTGCATATGCATCTCAATTGCCAAGGGGTCCTGACCATGTTAACCCTTCTCCAAGCCATGGTAACTACAGTATGTTTAGCAATAACATGAATGGAAAGATTATGCATATGAAAACTTATTAATTATGCTGTACATACCCTAAGACTCAAAGTGTGTCTCCTTTGGCTGCCATGATGTCTGTGGTTAATTTGAAACAAAAGACAATGTAACAAGACACTGTCCTCCACCTGGAGCTATTAAACAATAGAGCAAACTGTACTCTGAGAAGATTGCCTGGGACAAGATGTAATAAAAAAAAACCTGAATATCACTTTCCAGGGAGTATAAAACCACCAGGAATGTTAGAAAAAACTCCCCTTCCCCACTAATTCACAGGTGTCAATCAATGTATTTGTTAACCATGTTGGTTCATCTTCTTGCTTCCCTCATAGTGAAAATGTGAAACTACATTTGTGTTATTTTAAATGAGTGATAAATGGCATGTCGGGGGGATGGCAGTTCTGATAATTGTTCCAACATGAGAGATCCACCTCATGCCCCTCCCACAAAAATGAAAGCATAGTGCATGCAACAGACCTTAGGAACATCACATTTTTTAATGTCAGCTGTGATCTGTTCAGTCTTATTTTTTTCCTGGCTCAGTTTATATCAGTGAAAATAAAGTAGGAAAAAAAACCACCCAACCTTTGCTTCTACAAGTAGTTGTTAATTGCAGCTGGTATAGACGTGTGCAAGGCAATTCCACCTACAACTTCCCTAACACAGATAAATGGCATCAGTGTTCACTGATGTGTTAACATCCTGTTTCTAGTGTCCCTGATAAAATAAAATAAAAAATACAGTTGAGATTTTTTTTTAATGTCAGCTCTGATCAGAATAGCTTTTAAATGTTTTGCCCAGTACATGATGGTCATATAAACATTTAAAATCCACAGCAAAAAACATGGGTTGCCATACTTGTTTTTAAGTTACACTGGTGAGACTTAATCTCTCTTTATAGAAAGAATACAGAAAGGGCAAGATTGTTTTATGTGGTTGTAACATCAATATTTTAGATGTCAACATGAGTGTGAAGGAAAATGTGAAATAATGACACATCATTTGTCGTGATGCTTGCTTCATTTTTTCCAGAAATGCAAAACTAGAGTAAATTACCATTAGTATGACCCCCTCTTGAACAGATATTACCCCAAAAGGGTGAAATATTTGTATGTTTTTATACATAAAACCATTTCAAACCTGTGTCATTTTCATACACTTTTTCATCAAAGGACTGTGTTTACCAAGTATTGGGCCCATGATTAAAATAATTTGAACCCCCTCCCCCAAAAAAGTGCCCTCACATGAAACTGCATATTTAACTGTAAAGACAATTAAAACATGTATTTCTAAATGCATTACTAACACCAATGCTTTCAAAGTTTTGAAACTATTAAAATGACTACATATATATATATATATATATATATATATATATATATAAATATAGGTAAACAAATATTTTTTTGTTATAGGTTCAAAGTTTATTGTTCAGCTATAAAGCCATTACAATATTTTACAATTAACACTCTAATACTTTGCACAACAATATTAATATCACTTTGAGATGTAAATACATATAAAACACTTCATTACACTCCAGATATCCAATCACTTAAATATCAATAAACAGGTGAATCTACCACCTCTATACATCATAAAAATACTTAAAGGCCATAATATACCAGATTATAAACAATACTTTAAACATTTGTTATTACCAGTTGTATCTAAAAAATCCAGTCATTCTCCCTAATAAGGGACTATCCCCATACCTCAGTCAGACCTGCCTTTTAACCGACATGTATGGGCCAGACACAAATAGGACTCTACTCTTGGAATTACTATGTAAGGGAATCATCCAGGGAAGCCCACTCTCCGGATCCAAGTTAGGAAAGAAGCTGCCAGTAACACCCATCCAATTGGGGAGCTAATACAGAACATCACACCGTGCATACGGTCCCATGTTCCAGTTGCAACCTGGTATAATGGGAATTATATACTGGCTTATTCTATAACCAGTTCTGGGTCTTAAAAGACTTAAGTCTTCCCCAATAAAATCCCCACCGTTCCTTCCACTTTCAGGTCCAGTAATGTGGGGATAATACCCACCATATATGGTTAGTTTGGGTCAGCTAGAAAGTACAAAGTTCCCCTGGGAGCAGGAGTGGAAATCCACTGGCTAATTTATCTAACATTAGTATTAGTATTCTTTCAATAGAGCCATACAATATTAATCACAAAAACATTTCACAACTCAAAGGCTGCAATGAAAGCTAACAATATCAGCTAATATTGCAACAAGCCACATATGTAACAGCTCTAGATATCATACAATATAAAATAACCATAATAAACTCTTTTAAGGAGTATGCATATATCCCCAATAAGGCAGAACATTTAACCAATATATCTAGGCCTGTCACAAGTCAAACCTATACACTTGGAGGTACCATGTAGAAAAAATGATCCATGGATACCCACTTACCAGATCCAAGTTAGGTGAAAAGCTGCCTGTAAGACCCATCCGATTGGGGTGTTATTACAAAGCATCCCACCATACATGTGGTCCCATGCTCCAACTACACCCCGGTATAATGGGAATTAAATACCCACTGCTACTTTAACCAGTTCTGGTCATAGTAAATTTGGGATTTTCCCCAGAATAAATCATCACAGTTCCCTCCATATCTAGGTCCAAAACTTTGAGACTAGTTCCTAATGTTGCAGGCCAAATTGGGCTTCTAAAAATATACCCAAGTGCTCCATGAACTAAATAAAAAAAATCTTAAAGGCTGCACAGGTTTAAATTAAACCCCTTTAAACATAATTCTTAGGAGTAGTGCTCTAAGCACACAAGAAAAATCACAAAAACGTTATAATAATAAAAGAAACAGCATTAATCTATAACACACAGTATCCAATATTGCATAATATCTCATGGGACAATAGCAGAAAATAATAAAATATAACATTTTGCTCTTTTAAGACATTACCATCTATATTCCTATAAGTACAATTCATAGCTCAGAAATTCTCCATAAACAAATATGATTCTAAATGGAAATAACACTTTTGTGCAAGATCAAGTGACATAACAGAATGTAAACAGAGAAGCAGTCATTTTCAAAGAGTCCTCCAGGTTAGAAGCTGTCAAATTGCAAGCTCAAAAAATAATACAGCACTCTTCAATAGAAAAGTCCACTGTTTGAGTACTTCTGAAGGACCATAAATATCAAAACTTCGTAAATAGGCTAGCTACAATCTGACAGTAACAACGACACATAAAGTCAGAGAGCTTTTCCTTAGCATTCCATAGCATTCACTGAGCATCTGTAGAAATTTTCTCTCTTATCGCTTTCCCATCCAAACTACTCAAGGCGGGTAGAGCTCTCTAAGTGCTCTTTGTCTATACAGATTAACAGCAGTTCGCTTTCATACAACAGCACAAAACACCTGTTCCAAGCAAAATGAGCACGTAATCAGTTCTCCCTTATTCCATAGGGTTCTATGAGTAACACAGCAACAGAAACGCTGAACGCCAAATGCCATAAACGGTCGTTCAGTACATAACTTGTTGACATCTAAGTAATATAAAGTATCTTAAAAACTCAGTTAAAAAAGAAATAAAATGGAGTTTCATTCATACGAAAAAGATTCAAGAACTTAGAACGCAGAACAGCAAACTGACAGCTAGGAGAGGAGCGGGACAGCCTGCAGCCATCTTGCTCATAAACAAATATTGTTAATCCCAAAAGCTGAACTTTATGTTTTTAATATATAAATGTTTAAGAAAAACCTGTGGCCCTTTCAACTTGAATCAGAACTCTGTGTCTATTGTTCTCCTTGGGAGCTGTAGTTTCAGGCACTCCTTAATTACTCTTTCCTTCTGATGCCCCAGGTGGCTCTGATAATCATTTGTTCCAAGGGTTTTTCAGTCAATTTGAAGGCATTAAGTATCTTCTGTTCTCCTAGTCCTTAATAAAATGCAGGGGCTCCACAACTCAATCACTCCACAGACTTGCTCTGTTGCTTAGTCCAGGTCCCAAACTAGTGTGCCTTGTTCCAACATGATAGATCCACCTCATGCCCTTCCCACATGAATAAAAAAAGGTGGGAGTGGATCTTTAGGAGCTTCTCAGGTGGAGGTGGGGGTGGATCTTAGTCCCCCCAAAAAACTAATGCTGCCTCCCACTACTCAGGTTCCAGTTCTTGTACTGCCCATTTAAGAAAGAAAATAGTACCCTGCAACCATTGACTAACATGAAAGCGTATTTATCTGAAGGCGGAAAACATTTCTTGGAAGAGGGAAAGGTGGAGGAGACTATTTACACCTTCAGTCAGTTCCAACGGACAGAAAACATGACATCACTCCTTTTGTACATGCAAAACGTCTGCACGCTCCACCTACTGCAGCCATAAAAAGGGAGGAGGGAAAGAGGGTTTTATACCTAACTCCTCCCTTGGGAGTTCCTATTCTGGGATCTTGTTCTTCTGCTGACTGCCTGTTTTGAAACAGGATCTTCCTGGTCCTCAGTTTCAGTTAACATTTCCCTGGAAGATGCACTGGAAGAGTTAGCTGATTCCTCTTCTTCTGAATCAGTGTCTCCACAGTTTTCTTTTTTGGATAATAACTGGTACCTGTTTTTGTATAAAACACTTGCAGGATTCTTTCTGTCCTTTTTCTCTATTGCAGCTTCTTCTCTAGGTCTTTTCTTGACTCCTTTCCTTCTTACCACTTGCTTAAAGTCATCCTTCTTAGCGGGGATTGAGTGAGGGAGAGGGTATCTACACCTTAGCCTGCATGGTTCTCCTGTCTCCCTGGTCTGTTCCTTTTTCTCTTCCTCATCCTGTTTTTTTTTCTTCTCTCCCATTTCCATTTCTACTTCTTTACCTATTTCCCCTTCTTCTACCACATGTTCCTGCATTTTTGCCTCTTACTGTTCTTCTTTCTCTTTTTCATTTCTTGTTTTTTCTTCTAGCCTTTTTTCTGACACTAGTATTGATCCTTTTTGTTGGGCCTGAAAAAACAAGTTATCTGGAGAAAGGCTTTCACCTTTGTTATGAGAGGCCCAGAGACACTTTGCATAAGAGTGACCCCTATGCTCACACAGATTACATTTGAATGTATTTAAACAACCCTTGGCCAAGTGCTCATATTCAAAACAATGGTTGCATTTCGGTGCTATCCTATGCATTCCCTAGGTGCCCATAAGATTCACATTTGAAACATGATTTTGGCTGCTCCATGTAAAACAAGGATCCTCTATTCCTCCCCCCCCCAAAAAAAAAACTCCCTGGCAGGTGCATGATCCCATAATCTGTTTGTTTTAGTTTGATTTTGATTTTCCATCCCCCCATCCAGATTTTCTCTGAGTCCATGATTGGTGCTGGGGTCTCAAGTATTTCACATCTTTGTTTTAACCAAAACGTAATGTCTAAAATATTTACACCCTCATTTTTAAATAAGACTGTAACTTTTCATACCATGGGTTTTGTTAAAGGCATTGCTAGAAAAGGGGACCATAATTGTGATTTATGCATAGCATTATACTTTGCCCAGACTCTATCTAGGCCTGCAATGTTCTTAAAAATGCTATCAAAGTTAACGTCTCCAATATTTATTAAAGCATAAATTTCTGAGGCAAAGAACCTCATGGAGTCTTTTAGTAAGGTTCTTGCTATGTATACTCTATCAGGAGGTTGTTCTAGTTCACCTTTATATATGAGTCTCACTGCGTTTCGTCATGGTGCTGGTTCCCCCCTTGCCTGGAATAAGTCCGTGAATTTCTTTATTGGAACTTTTTAATCTTTTTCCTTTTTTCTCCTGATATCCTTATTCCCTCCTGGAAGGTTTGCAGGGGCCCCTGCTGAAGTACATGATTGTTCCCCATCGATACTAGGTTTTTCTGTCCCACAAACATTTGTTTGTTTGTGTGCTGCATCCTTATTGTATCTCTGAACCACTGGATCTGAATCATCGGGCCTCCACCCCGTTTCTTTTGGCAGCCATCCAGCTGACAGTAAAGCTTTCCTGGCGACCAGCTATTTTTTTCTTTCGTTTATGACAGTTGCCTTGTTCTCTGGTGCTATTTTTCTCCTAATGCCCAGTGTTTTTTCCCCCACTTTTGTCTCTTTAGGTTTAATTTCTGATTCTGAATCAAAGTCTGAAAAGGCAACTGGCCTCATTAATGGAGCAACATCACTTGATTTTAGAATATCTCCAGCAACATTAAAGTTTTCACTTACATGTCCTTGAGTGGTATTTGGCATGGCAGTCTGTTGCACTTTCTGTTTCAGGCTTTGCACAGCAGTTTGTCTCAGCGTTGGGTGCAGTTCCTGTTTGGTTTTTTTTGCAGCATCGGAGTCTCCTGCCATGTCATCCATTGTCAGAATCAGCTGAGCGGCTATCTGGGCTTTCAGCTGTGATGACTCACTCTGTGGCTCTTCAGATTTCAACGATTGCTGCAAGGTAAATGCACTCTCCGTTTCAGATAATAGCAAGAGTAGTTGCTCTTTTTCCTTTTGCAAAGCAGATAGGCATAATACTTCTTCTCTCTCTTTCTCTCGTTCTGTCGTTTGACTTCCTGCACCCATATTTACACCTTTATCAGTTGCCTTCAGCTTTTTTCCTTTATCTTCTGTACCTGCCATATTCATATTTTCGGTTGACTTTCTCAGCTCAGTTTCTTCAGCCTCAAGCAGCATAGAGTCAGCAGGGGAGGCCATCCCTCCTGCTCTCTCTACCTCCTTCTCCCCTGCCACATCAGCACTTCCTCCTCTGTCAGGCTCCAAACTGGGCTCCTCCATTCCTGCTCACAAGAAGAAGAGCCCCCTGGTGCAATAGTAGGGGAATTTCCCTGTGTCCTGGCCAGATTCTCCCCGTTCATGAAAATATCACCAACAGCTTAATCTGGTTCTGCAAGTCAGTCTACATCTGTGCACATATTCCCCTTCCCTTGCCCCCTGGTTGTACCTGGAAACAAGCCATGGCTTAGTGTGCCTCTCCCGGTCACAAACTTTCAATAAATAAATTATGAGTTTACAGACTGTTTTGAACTGCTTTATTTTATAGTGTGCACCCTCCATTCAAGGTGGTTCTTGCCTCCTCATTTTTGAAGATTTTGTCTACCAGAGAGTAGCACCTGCTTATACCATTGTGCTGGCAGCCTATGCAATTTGATGTATTTTATTTTTAATTAGAGGGCATCCAGTCATCCCCTTGCTGTGTGACGACAGTGACAGTGGTAGACTTGTAGAAGCATCACTGGAGAGGGAAGCATAAAGGATTTATGGGATTTGGCCAGTCAGTATAGCGCAGTAGTTTAAGGCTCTGAGCTGCAAACCTAGAGATCTGGGTTTGAATCCCACAGCCACCACTTGCGTACTGTGTGACCCTGAGCAAGTCAGTTAACTTCCTTGTGCTCCCAGGTCACACCTGGAAACAAGCTTGAGCTTAGTGTGCCTCTCCTGGTTAAACAATTTCCCCTTTCCATATGTGTGGTCTGTTGACTCTGGGGCAGGGAGGGGGGCAGATGTGTTAATTAGTGATACCATCACCCCCAGAAACAAGAAAAAGTGGAAGGAACATACTTGAATTCTCTATAGGCAAGAAAAACTATGGAGACAGAGCAGAAGAATATACAGAATGAAGCCAGAAAGACAGACTGGCACACTCGGGTTGTAAAAATACTTTATTTTCCATTTTTCATGTATTTTGTGATTGTTTTCATGTGCTAATATTATTTTTCTAAATGTTCTGATTTAAATCAGAACCAATCAGAACTAATCAGGACTATAGCTTGGATTCTGGTCCTGATAATAAGGGTCAGGACCTTTTGGGGTCCGCCTATTCCTAGTGTTTTCAGGGTGTTGACTCAAGTCTATGTTCTGTCTCTATCATGCTGCAGCTGTATCAGTCTGTTTTACCTGCTGTTCACAAAACACACTAGCAAACTTCACTGCTGTCCCTCTGCATGCATTGCATTTCAGCCAGCAGCTACAGCCACTTGAACTCCTACCATTTCAGCCAGCCTTTCTCAATCATTCAGCCATCACTCATGTAACCCCCCTGCAAATGGGGGTTCCCAAAAGACTTCCAGGAGCTTGCTTGAATACTCCAAGCCTGAATGGTGTTTGGCGTTTAAGCCATTTATCTGTGAGTGCTTTTAGAGCCTCTGGTACTGTCTCTTTAAGAGCTGTCTGCTTGCAGACATAATTAGTTTGTATGGGGGGACTGTGTGTTTCTCTGCTTGAGTACCACTTGAGCTGCTGCCAATTCACTCCATTTTTGCAGTCACTAGGAGTGCAAAGGGAACCTATCTGAAAGATGTAACTGTTTGCCAGAAATCATTTAGAGCAATAATGAAAATACAGTTTGTCTAACCTGCTTTCTTTGCAGTCAGAACTGTGTTTGCCTAGTTCCCCATTCTAGTTTTGAACTGCTGAACTGGACCAATCAGTGTGGGTTAAGGTAGCTCTAAAATGGTGCCTTGGACGAATCAGAACTTGGACTCGTAATCTGAGCGGCCACAAGAGGATTGTATGGGCAGTGACTCTGGGAGATGTAGTTTGGACTTCGGCACCTTTTGGACCAACAGGGGCAGTCTGTTGTGGTGACAGCCAATCCAGCCAAGAACTGGGAGGAACTCAAAGGAAGTGCCCAGTTTTGTCTGCTGGAGTTTCAGTTGAGCTCTGGCAGTGAGGAGGAAGGAGCCCTGTGCTTTTCGGTGTGCAGTTTTAGTTGGGAAGCGTGTATGAGCCCCGAGTTCCAGTCTGCTGCTTGTGTAACTGCTTGTTAGGACTGAATCCATCCTGTGAAGAGAATCAAAGGATATCTGAAGAGTAGAAACCAGGCTCACCCTGTAGAAGACTGGAGAAATTGCTGAATTGCTTTCGGTCTGCCAGGAACTGAATCTGCTGTGTGTCTCCCGGGTATTGTGCAGTAATTGCGATCGGGATAGAGGGCAACCTGCCTGGTATAGTACTTTCTTTTTACCATATAAATGTGTGAGGAGGCTTGTGGCTCAAGTGAATCCTGCTGCCATTAAAGGACTTTTGCCTGTTACTGTTTACCATATAAATGTGTGAGGAGGCTTGTGTAGCTCAAGTGAATCCTGCTGCCATTAAAGGACTTTTGCCTGTTACTGTTTACCATATAAATGTGTGAGGAGGCTTGTGTAGCTCAAGTGAATCCTGCTGCCATTAAAGGACTTTTGCCTGTTACTGTTTACCATATAAATGTGTGAGGAGGCTTGTGTAGCTCAAGTGAATCCTGCTGCCATTAAAGGACTTTTGCCTGTTACTGTTTACCATATAAATGTGTGAGGAGTCTCGTGGAGCTCAAGAGTAGCTCTGCTGACATTGAAGGACCCTATCTTGTTTGGAGGTCGTGAGTACTAATTCAGGGTCTCTCCCTGTTGAATTGCCACATTGAATCCAAATGGAATTACTGTACTGCCGACTGTTTAACTAATTTTTCTTTTCTCTGTGAAAGGGCCCCTTCCAGCTGCCACGGTTTGGACTAGCCACTAGGGCTTGGGTACCCAGGGACAGTAATTGGTAGGGATAGATCTGTGCACAGAGCCTTAGGTAGATGAGTAAAGTGATAAGCTAATTAACCTGATTTCCCCCTGTCCTTGTTATATCCCCCTAAATAAATCAGAGCTGCTTGTTTCAGCAAAGTTATACTGCCTGAGGTATTTGTCTATGTTAAAGTATTGTACTGTGATTGTTGCACTGTATCTTCTTATTTTACAGGAGGTCCCAGTGCCTGAACCAGTCCTGGGGGTAAGTGTATACTGTGAAGGTAATTCTGATATACTGTGTGGGCCACTAGTGGGAAGAAAGGGGGGTTGCAGTGTCCCAGAGGGCTGTGACCAAGTTAGTTTAACTATTGCAAATCCTGACTTCTGGGTGGAGGCACCGCCATCGGATCAGGCCCCTCAACCTGTTAGTGGCAAATCAGGCAGGGTAGTAGCCCTGGATAGTGCCATCTAGGCGTTACATCTTGGAGGCTCACCGCTGGGATTGTGTGTCCTCTAGTGGCCATATTTACAAACCACTGTTAGGAAAAAAAATAAATGGGTACCCCGACAGAAATGGCTGTGCAGTGGCTGGTGGAGTGGTGTACTGGGGAGGAGATCGACCCCCAAAATGCTATGCTTATCCTGGACACCCCCCTGGGTATCAATACGGACACTGTACAGGGAGTACTTTCCAAGGTGGAAGGTTTACAAAACCCTGTGGTGGTGGGACGGCATGCTAATCTGCTCACCCACACTTTCCTGGCCCTAGTAGAGTTTAAAGATCCCATAGATAGCTCCAAAGTGCCCCAGACCATTACCCCAGAGGGAGCCCTCACTGCTTGGAGAGTGATAACTAAGGACAGTAAAGACCCGGTGGGGGGGGAATGAGCCCCCACCACTATCTGAAACTTTTGAGGAGAAATTTGCTAAATGGTTGCTGGAGGAAGGGAAAACTGTGGAGGACCTGAAGAAACTATTCTTGCCACCTGGGGGTGTTCCTCCCCCAACACCTTCTCCTTCTCCAGTACCTGTAATGGTGGCTGAACCAATGCAGACTCCTATTTCTGCACCTGCCATTAGTCACGACTCTTACCGAAGGTTGAGGATCTTCTCTGGCACCCTCCCCACCCCCCAAGGGGAGGATGACTGGGAGACCTGGATAGACTATGTTGCCCCCCAAGTGCTAGAATGGCAATGCTTGGAAGTCGAAAAGTGAAAGAGGGTTAGTGAGAGCCTCTGAGGTCCTGCCCTGGCTACCATCCATGCTAAATGGGCCAGTAACCCTGAAGCGACTGCACAGGCCTATCTTGAGGCCTTGGAGAATGTGTATGGGAGCCCAGATTCTGATGAGGACCTATGGTGGAGAGTAAGAAATGCACAACAGTACCAGGGGAGTTGTCTGTGTATGTATCTCGGCTGGAAAAATTGTTGCAAGAATGCCTCAGAAAGGGTAGTTTGCCAGTGATTGAACTGGGGAAGACCAGGCTGGACAGGATCCTTAAGTCTGCCCCTTCTCAGAACTGCTGTTGCTTCAGTTCGCCTGGCAAATCGACTGGAATCCCACCCTCCTATGATGAGTTAATGAGAAAATTCGAGGAGTTGAGGAAAGGCGACCTCGGGAGGGACCTGCACTAATAGCTGCGGCTACGACCCGAGTGACTGAGGGTGACCCATCAAGTGAAGTTCAGGGGCAGAGGTTGGCAGTCAATGAGTGCTCTGAGAAGGAAAAAGATATGCCACAATGGGGTGAACTGTTGAGAGAGATCTGGGAATTCAAAAACAGTCCCTTTCTGAAGGCCACGCCTGCAAGTACGGGCCCTGACCTATATCCGACTGCATCTGCTATGGGGGTGGGGGTACCCACCCATGTATCTCTGCTGATAACGGCTCCAAACTCGATTCCTTGACCATGGAAGTGGAGAAACTGGCGAGATGTCTCCAAATGCTTATCATGCCGCAGACAGAGATGGCACCAAGGTTTTCAGTTAGTAATACCCCCGTCCTGGCTCCCAGTGTGGCGTCTCGGCCAGCTCAAACTCCAGAAAGTATGTTTTGCTATAATTGTGGGAAGGATGGGCACATGAAAAGAATGCCAGTCCCAAAAGACACTGACAAAGTTGCATATAGGCTACAAGGAAGCTTCGGAGAACAAATCAGTGGTTAAGAGGTGCATGAAATGATCCCAGTGAGGGCACCAAAAATGCTAACTCACGTCCTTTTGTGGCAAGGTCAGTTGCCCAGGCCCCCACTACTGCCTCTCCAGACTGGTCCAGAATAGTGGATCCCTCCATGGAGACCACTGTAAAGGTGAATGGAGTGTCTACAAGAGCTGTATTAGACAGTGGCTCCCAAGTGACAATTATGTTCCAGGATTGGTACCAGAAGCATTTGTCAGACGTACCCTTACAACCATTAGAAGGACTGCATGTATGGGGGTTAAGTGAGAAGGCCTACCCCTATTCCGGGTATATCCTAATTTGGCTGTCTTTCCTCACCTCCGTGGCTGGAGTGGCCGAACAAGTAGAGACCCTAGCCTTAGTGTGTCCCCCCACTGGACTGTATGATGGTGTCCCTTTGTTGATTGGAACAAATGCTCATATGTTCGGAAGGCTGGCACAGTTGTGTTATGAAAAACAGGGGTCAAAGACTAGTAGAGCTTTAAGAGTTCCGGCTTTAATTAAGCAGGCCTATGAGGCACAGAGAGATGCTGAAAAAATAGAACCAGAGGAACCGGTCGGAATTGTATGGAAGAAGGATCCTGAGTCTCTGATCCTGGCGCCAAATGCCCAGTGTACCTTACAGGGAGAGGTCCGTATCAGAAAGGATGTTAAGAATAAAATATTAATGTTGGATGCACCAGGCGATGGAAAATTGCCAGAGGACTGCTGGTCAAGCCTAGTATTTTGCCGCTAGAGCCCATGCTTATGCCAGAAGGTAATGGTCCAAGTTCATAATGTGTTTGAAAGAGACATTCGAGTAAATAGAGGTTGCATCCTGGCTAATGTGCATTGTGCAGACACTGCAGTGCTACCAGCAGCAAGAGTTTGAGGAAGAATGACAGAGTAGCATGCCTGACTTGTTTGATTTTGGCGACTCCCGTTGCCAGCTGAATGGAAAGTGAGGATCAGTGAGAAGCTTGCCCAGAGAGACCAGGTGTTTTCTTTAAAGGAATGGGACGTAGGATGCGTGCAAGGGCTGAGCACAATATCGGCTGCATGACGAAAGACCATTTGGTGAGAGGTCTCGGCGCCTGGCACCTGCTGACATAGATGATGTGAGATGACATCTGCAAGAGATGTTAGCTGCTGGTGTAATACAAGAATCCAGAAGCCCTTATGCTTCCCCATTGTGGTAGTGAGGAAGAAGAATGGGACAGTAAGGATGTGCGTGGATTATCGCACCTTAAACCGGCGGACTATCCCTGATCAGTACGATGCCCGCATTCAGGATGCTTTGGACTGCCTAAGCGGGGCAAGTGGTTCTCTGTGTTGGATCTCCATGATGGGTACTACCAGATCCGATGGCCCCAGAGGACCGTGAGAAGACAGCCTTTATCTGTCCGCTGGCTTCTATGAATTCATGAGATGCCTCAAGGGATTACAGGTGCCCCAGCCACTTTTCAACGATTGATGGAGGCGTGCAGTGGGGACATGAACTTACTAGAGTGCCTGGTATACCTAGATGATGTTATTGTGTTTGGCAGCTCACTGGAGGAACATGAGGCAGATTATTTAAGGTATTGGACCGACTGTAGGACTTTGGCCTTAAACTGTCCATTGATAAGTGTCAATTCTTTCAAACATCAGTAAAGTATGTGGGACACATAGTATCCACCGAGGGAATAGAGACCAACCCGAGTAAAGTTGAGGCCTTGACCACTTGGCCACAGCCCAAAAATCTAAAAGAACTGCAAAGATTCCTGAGATTCTGTGGTTATTATCGGCGTTTCATCAAGGACTATTCAAGAGTGATCTGCCCTTTACTTAACCTTACTCAAGGGTATCCCCCAACCCACAAAAAATACTAAAAGTCAGCATCCCTCAAGACTGAAAGAGTGTATTTTTGTCCAAGTGAAGTATTTGGGGCCCGCTGGACTCCTGATTGTGAGACTGCTTTTCATGAGATCATATATCAACTTACCCATGCTCCAGTGCTGGCCTATGCCGATCCAAGAAAACCTTCGTCCTGCACACTGATGCACAGCTTGCAAGGGTTGGGGGCTGTGTTGTACCAAACACGAGAATGGCCTGGACCAGTGGCCTTTGCCGAGTAAGCCTGACCCCATCCGAAAAGAACTATCCTGTACATAAGTTAAAGTTCCTAGCTTTGAAGGGCTATTGTTGACCGATTCCATGAGTTCTTGTATGGGGCTAAAATACTAGTAAAACTGACAATAATCCTTTGACCTATGTGCAGAC
Organism: Neoceratodus forsteri; assembly: GCA_016271365.2. Taxonomy (NCBI): domain Eukaryota; kingdom Metazoa; phylum Chordata; order Ceratodontiformes; family Ceratodontidae; genus Neoceratodus; species Neoceratodus forsteri. Next base: position 404,928,992 of record CM028136.1, on the reverse strand, counting down.
CTCAGCTAAGTTGGATGCCACTGGCCATAGGTGGCTTTCTGCATTATCTACATACGACTATGCTCTCGAATACCGAGCAGGTCTGAACCACATAGATGCTGATGCTCTCTCCCGGAGGCCTGTTCCCCAGAATGATTGGGTCAGATTGGCAGAACCTGACATTCGGGCACTCTGCCAGAAGTTTGACAGGGAGGAACAAATGTCCACGGACGCAGTGGACTGCATGGATGGTTAAGGGACCCTCTGAGAATTGCATACCTGCTGCTTATTGCCACTTTTCTGCAATAGACATTGGTGCACTGCCTCAGCTGGACAATGACAGTATTCGGCGGCTCAGTCCTCGCTGATCCCATGATCAAATCAGCTTTAGAAGCCTCTGTGCAGGAAAGATGTGTCCAAATTACGCCCACTGATTTGAGAACTGCACTGTTATACAAAGAAGGTCCTAAGTTGAAACTGATCAATAAACTGTTATACAGAGAAACAGTAGACAGAGGGGACAAGTAGACAAACAACAACTAGTGCTGCCCACTGCCTTCGAGACTCAGTATTGAGGTCCTTGCACAACCATGGGGCACCTTGGTATAGACAGAACACTTGACTTGGTGAGATCCAGATTCTATTGGCCTAAGATGGGGGCTGATGTGGAGCAACACATTCCGACTCTAGTCGCTGCTTACAGGAGAAAGCTTTGCCCCAGAGGCTGCCTTAGCATCGCAGACTCGAAACTGTAACTCCTGGAGCTGAAAGTGCCCCAAGTTCTAGCCTCTCTACCCCCATGGAGACTCCCTGACAAGTGAGGACAATGCTGAAAATGAGGCTCAGAGTGCAGAGACTGTAACAGTTCCCCCTAGAAAGACTGGTCGAGCTGTAAAAGCCTGTGGTGCACCTCAGTTATGATTCCTTGGGAGGTCTGTGGACTTGCCTCTCAATGTTGTCCATAAATGAGTGTATGTGTCCCGAGGCTCATTGCCCAAACTGGCGTCAGTGCTAACTCAAGTTACTTGTGTTGCCTTCTAAGTATGGTGCCCTTGCCCCGTCCAGCCCCAAGATAACTGATAGGGAAGGGCCCCCTCTCTTCAGGTTTCATGTACAAGAGGTAATAACTTGAGTTATGGTACAATGTGTGTCTAATACTGTGTAAAGAGTGACGTACTACAATGTTTCAGAAATGTGTTCTTGGTAAAATGATATATTGACTGATGATTACATGTGTGAGCCTAATGCAAATGTATATGGTTGCAGTTGAAACTTATGGGGTACTTGCTTGGCCGGACGTCAAGGTTTCCCAGGCCAGGAAGGGTGTAACCTCCCTGCAAATGGGGGTTCCCAAAAGACTTCCAGGAGCTTGCTTGAATGATCCAAGCCTGAATGGTGTTTGGCGTTTAAGCCATTTATCTGTGAGTGTTTTTAGAGCCTCTGGTACTGTCTCTTTAAGAGCTGTCTGCTTGCAGATATAATTAGTTTGTATGGGGGACTGTGTGTTTCTCTGCTTGAGTACCGCTCGAGCTGCTGCCAGTTCACTCCATTTTTGCAGTCACTAGGAGTGCAAAGGGAACCTGTCTGAAAGATGTAACTGTTTGCCAGAAATCATTTAGAGTAATAATGAAAATACAGTTTGTCTAACCTCAAGTGAATCCTGCTGCCATTAAAGGACTTTTGCCTGTTACTGTTTACCATATAAATGTGGTGAGGAGGCTTGTGTAGCTCAAGTGAATCCTGCTGCCATTAAAGGACTTTTGCCTGTTGCTGTTTACCATATAAATGTGTGAAGAGTCTCGTGGAGCTCAAGAGTAGCTCTGCTGACGTTGAAGGACCCTATCTTGTTTGGAGGTCGTGAGTACTAATTCAAGGTCTCTCCCTGTTGAATTGCCACGTTGAATCCAAATGGAATTACTGTACTGCCGACTGTTTAACTAATTTTTCTTTTCTCTGTGAAAGGGCCCCTTCCCAGCTGCCACGGTTTGGACTAGCCACTAGGGCTTGGGTACCCAGGGACAGTAATTGGTAGGGATAGGCCTGTGCACAGAGCCATAGGTAGATGAGTAATGTGATAAGCTAATTAACCTGATTTCCCCCTGTCCTTGTTATATTCCCCCTAAATAAATCAGAGCTGCTTGTTTCAGCAAAGTTATACTGCCTGAGGTATTTGTCTATGTTAAAGCATTGTACTGTGATTGTTGCACTGTATCTTCTTATTTTACAGGGGGTCTCAGTGCCTGAACCAGTCCTGGGGGTAAGTGTATACTGTGAAGGTAATTCTGATATACTGTGTGGGCCACTAAGTGGGAAGAAGTTGCAGCCAGTGTCCCAGAGGGCTGTGACCAAGTTAGTTTAACTATTGCAAACCCTGACCTCTGGGTGGAGGCACCCGCCATCGGATCCAGGCCCCTCAACCTGTTAGTGGCAAATCAGGCAGGGGTAGTAGCCCCTGGGATAGCGCCATCTAGGGGTTACACTCAGTTTTAGTATTTTCACTATAGTCATGGCTGTACTACAGCTTTCTGCAATTCCTGCTCATGGCAGAGTTTTCACCATTGTTGCATCTGTAAGGAGCTCTGCTCCTTATGCAGGTCTAAGAGACCTCTTCGAAACCCCTAATGAGTTAATCCCCTGGTGTCTCAGTGGGATGGGCCAGCTGGCCTTCTCCAGCTCTCGGAGGGAGGAGCCATCTTGCTGTAGTTGAGAGAGCTACAGGAAGTTGCCTCAGTCTTAAGAGGTGATTGCCAGGCATGTATACCTGCTCCCCTCGCTGAACCTCTGTTCCTGTGTAGAAGGCCCAGAACCATCTTGCTAGCATCGTGATGGCTGCCTTCAGCAAGGACCCCCCAGAGGGGAGAATCACCCATGTATTTCACCTGTTAAGGCTGTGAAAAGAAGAGGAGACATATGAAGAACTAACAGCAATGTGCAAGTCCAGAAATGGAGGTGATATAAAACTGCAGGACTGCATACGGTATCCTGTGGTACTGTTTCTCCCTGTGATAGGCAACAGGGTGTGAAAGTATGCCCCTGGAAAAACGATTCGGCCCATGGAGGCCATGTCTTGAGAGATGGTGGGAGGTGGCACTTATAGCAACATCAGACCCTTAGGAAGTGTCCACCTCTCCTTGTCTCTAAATGTTATCCCCTCATGTGGGGATGAAGACTTAAGAAGTATTAATGTGGACCTGGACTGCCTGCCTACAGAGGCCAAGTCTTGAGGGAGACTGGGAGGCATCACTGGTGATATTCTTGGACCCCCAAGGAGTGGATGCCTCTCCTAGCCGAGCAATTTTTGTGGGGGATTAAGTCCCATTGGTGTCAATGTTTAGTCTACCATAACAGCTTGTGGAGCAAAAGTGACTCTGAGGGCCTGGGGCCCCTATCTTAATGCCCTGTTGTGGGGGGGGGCAGGTAGTGGGAAACTGGCACCGGGTGTAGGTGAGGCTTGGATGGGGCTTATCTCTGGGTAGTTCTATGGATTGAAGTATCCCATTGCTGCAGCAGATGGGTAAGGTAACTGCTAAATGTCCTAAAAATGGATCTCAGTGGGACCAAGCTACAGGGTCCCTAGTATCATTTTGCAGTCCTGATTTAGCTGTCTTTAGAAGATGAAATGTATTTCAACCTGTGACAAGCCATATTATAAAGCTACACCTGTGTGCCCTACTGGGTTGTTGGCACAACCACTGCATACTGAAAGAGTGACAAGTACAGTTTGAATAATGCCTTCACTGTTACCCTCTTGGTGAATGGGGTTCAGAGACTGCCTATGGACACTGATATGTAAAGACAGTGATAATAATGCAGCGTGCCCCTATGGATAATAACAATGCTCTTGAGCTTCAAGTAAATAAAAACTGTTTTGAAGTTATCCACTGTTTGGATGGTATGTACATTACTGGTGGTTGTTCAATGTTGCTAACCCATTCCTTTGCTAATTGAATGCCCCATAGTGTACCTGGATGCCCGGAGGTCATCTCAGTCTAGGAGATCAAGTAAGGAGCAAAGTATAGTGTGTATGCTCTCCTCCCCATACATAACATCCAACATACCCCTAGACTTGAGGAGGGGGACTGCACCATGAAAATGGCCTTTGATATGCATTCATAGTTTCAGGATCTTGTCATTCAGTTAATTTTCTATCACATCAGCCATTCGTCAGCAGTCTTCATTCAGTCAAATCCAATCTGTCAATCATATTTTTAGTATCTTGTCATTCAGTTAAAGGGGACAGGAAATCATTTCTAGCAGGCAGCTGTTTATCAAGTACTTATTCTCAGAAATGATATGCATTCCCCTAAATTACCCATATTTAACTGTACATGAATATAAAGTGATAAAAACACTTTATTTTACATTGTTTTGTTGTTATGGATGGCATTCTGTTACAGTTCTCTTCATGGAACTAGTAATTTGGAGTTTTACTATGTCACTGTTTGTGTACATAATGCTAAACATGAGCTGTTGTCCTATCAGAACCATGCTTAGAGTTCTGTGCACAAACCATGACATAGTTAAAACTCCATATCACAGGTTCCACGAAGAGAACTGTAAATGAATGCTGTCCATAAAAACAAAACAATGCAAAATACAGGTTTTCATACCACTTTTTATTCAGGTAAAGTTAAATATGGATAATTTAGGGGAAGGCATATAATTTCTGAGAATAAAAACTTCACAAACAGATGCCAGTTAGAAATGATTTCCTGTCCTCTTTAATTTTCTGTCATATTAGTCATTCTTCAGCAGTCCTCATTCAGTCCACTCTAATCTATCAATTGTTCCTTCTGCAGTCATCATTCAGTCTATCCCTGCATCATGTCATCAGGCTCTCTGAACACATGCCTGCTGGCCATTGTCACATTCCTGAATCCTGCTCACTTGCTCCTCTTGAAGTCTACATCTTGAGAGCAAGTCCCTCGATGGGCAGGGGTCCTTCTCAGAATGCTTGTTTCCAGTGGCACCTGTTGACAGTCCCACCAGGTGGTGAGGTGGTCCAATGCTCGGAGGGAAGCTTCAGCCATGCAGACCTAGGGTCAGTGGCACCTCAGGGTATAGTATTTAAGACTTTAACTGTTGGAGGGTGGGGCCTTAAACCCACATGGGTTCCATTAGTTGTGCAGACCTCATAGGCAGCACCTCAAATGCTATTCCACCTGTGATCTTTTGTCTGTTATGGTGCCTTTTGGCAGTCCCACCCATTGGCGAGAAGGTCCAATACTCAGGAAGAAGCTTCAGCTGTGCAGACCCAGAGTTGGTGGTACTTCAAGGTGTAATATTTAAGACCTCAGCTGCCAGAGGGTGGGACCTTAAGCCCAAATGGGTTCCATTAGCTGTGCAGACCTCAAATGTTATTCCACTTGTGACTGCCTAAGGTCCACCTAGTCTCATTTCATATACCCTTCCTTTAGCTTTCAGTCACGGCTAGGCCTGCTCATGGCCATGAGGCTGGGTGCAACTTTCATCATTCTACATTTTGCAGGGGTGGGCTGTCTTCATGGAAGAACTTTGTTTAGCTGCAAGATTGACTTGTGGCACTCCCACAACATTATTCTGTTAGAGGGATGGAGTGGGAGTTATCCCTCCAAAAACTCTCCTGAACTGGAATTCCAAATTAGCAAAGTGAGCCATTAATAATAGCACCCTTGCCAGGAGTGATGGTGACCAAGGCCATAGATCTCCAGAGATTTCCTCCACGCACAAGGGGGGATTCTCTCCAGAGTGCCAAAGGCCATAATGTAGTTTTTTATTAGCTTTTAACTAGTGGTAGGATTTCCGCTGAGAGATGGGGTCAGATGGTGGCTTGCTTTATCATACAATCCTGCTATTCCCTCTCTCCTCTAAAAGCCATGCCTCTGTCTACTATCATCACCGGCCATCATTTGTTTATCTTATCACTCTGCTCCTCTGTGTTTGCAGCTCCTGCTTCACAGTTCTTTTGGGCTCCTGCCTAAGGTACCTTTAGCCAAAGAAATCAAGTTTCCATGGCACCTCGATGTGTGGAACCCTCCTCAAGAGAGTTCCTTTGCATTCATGGTACTCAACAGTGTGGTAGTCCCTCAGGAGACAGAGTGTGAATGGCCAAAGTAACTATATGACAGTCAAACATAGGAACATAGCAACCTAATCATATGACTAGCCTTTAGCTATCAACGTCTTGCACAATCATTACTCCACACTGTTGTTGCAAACACCCACTGAACAAAAAGGCTAGCCTGAGATTTGATGGGCAGAGCAACAAGCCATATCCCCTTCCTGGGCTATAAAACACAGCTTCCTCCAGCTTCATTCAGAACTCCATTACTTTGTTCCCACCATCAACACCTCCTCTTCTAGTGGCTCACTTCTCTCCTTGGGCTCCTTCCTAAGGTATATTTATCCAAAAGAATCAATTCCTGTGGCACATGTAGGTGTGGCACCCTCCTCAGGGGGGTCCCTTTCCATTCATGGTACCCTGGGAGCAGACTGTGAATGTCCAAAGTAACTACATATGACAATCAATCCAGTCATATTACTAGCCTTCAGCTAACAACGAGTTGCACAAGCATCACAACACACTGTGGCTGCATACACCCACTGCTCCAGGTAAGGTGTGCACAGGGCCAAAACACGCTTCCAAAACTGGTATTTATGACCATACTGTAGACCAACTAGCATATGAAATACACCTCTGTGTTATATTCTGCAGTTTGTGCCTTTGTTTTTGTTCCCCTATGTGAAATGGCCACAAAAATAGTTCCACCTGCCCGTATGTGGAAATTTTATTTTTCAGCAACTGACCCCCAATGTTGCTGGGGAAAGCACTTAGTCCACCTTTTCCCATGCATTTACAACCCCCAACCCCCTCACCCCATGGTATGCCTCTGTGATTGACTATCCTTTTTGAAGACTGTTATTAATATAGCAGGAGTGTGTCACTGTGCAGCAAGCAGTGAATGGGCAGGTAGGCTTACATGCTGGCAGTGGTATTTGAAGAAGTGGTCCGATCTTGCATGGCCCTGAAAAAGGCAAATGCATAAAAATCAAAATGGTAAGGAGCTGAGCTTAGGAGTATTATGCTGTATTCCTGTATAAAGTATTATATGTCACTTCCTAAGCCTGTTATCCTGTGTTTCATATATATACAGTATATGTATATAATAGAAGCGCAGGGTCAGAAGCGTTTACTGACATAGTTGTACAATTGTAAGGCTTCTGGCTGTATTTCTGTGTGTTGCTTGCCTGGTTGCTGCTGTTTATTCAGAAGGTTGAAGAGAGTTTGTTGATTTGGTGTTGTAATAAGGCTTCAGTAATTATGTGATGATTGCTTGCTAGTGTATGGAGTGTTACATTTTGCCTGAAAGCCTCCTAATATTTTAAATCACAGTATTGCTTTGCCTTTTATTTGTTAATTTATTTTTGCTGTGCTGAATAAAAAAAATGCCTCTGCAAGACACACTGGTGGGTGGGAGAAAAGCCATGAGGCTCACAAACTCAGCTCAGCGTAGTACTTCTCAACAATAGTACTATGCTGACTCAGAGTCTGTGAGCTTTGTGATTTTTCTCCCACCCACAAGTACTGTATGTTTTGCAGAGACAGTTTTTTCAGCACAGAAAAAAATGAATAGGCAAAGCAACATTGTGATCTGAAATATTAGAAAGCTTTAAGGCAAAATGTAAAAATCCATATACTATCAAGCAAGGTGTCGTGAGGACAATCATTCTGATTGTCTCAAACTATGCTGAGCCAAGTCTGTGAGCCTTGTGAAGTTCCTCCCACCTGCCAGGGGAGATAAAGGAATGGATGGATCTCATAGAAGTTGGGAAAAATAAAGAAATGAAACAGTGCAGTGAATGTACATTTTGCTTGGTGTTGGACTGGGGTGGAGGACATCATGGCTCGTCTAGTCATACCATACGAACATACGAAGAAGCCAGCAGAAAAAGGCCATTTGGTCTATCAAGTCTGCTCGTATTGCAGGGTCCACAGCTTGAGCTAATGTCTTTTCCTTCCCTCCCCACTCCTCCCATCCTCCTACCCATGATTCTTACCCTCCCCTATGCCTATCCCAGCCTCTCTTAAAGCTGCCCACTGTATTCAACGAGATGACCTCTTCTGGCAGCGCATTCCAAGTGTCCACCACCCTCTCTGTGAAGAAGTGCTTCCTGACCTCCCTCCTAAACCTTTCACCCTCCAGCTTAAGACTGTGCCCCCTTGTGATATGGTTGCCACTCAGCTTAAAGAGACTCTCCTTATCAACTTTATGTATCCCTTTCAAGAACTTAAATGTCCCAATCATGTCCCCTCTCTCTCTCCTGTCTTCCAGGGAGTACATGTTCAGTGCCCTCAACCTCTCCTCGTATGCCTTGCCCTGCTGAACGGCTATCATCTTTGTAGCCCTCCTCTGTACCTTCTCCAGCAGGTTAATGTCCTTTTTGAGGTGTGGGCACCAGTACTACACTCCATACTCTAGATGCAGCCTTACCAGTGACCTGTACAAGGGCAGTATAACCTCCTCTCTCCTACTACTGATCCCCCTAGCTATGCATCCCAGCATCTTGTTTGCCTTTGCTGCTGCTTTCTTGCACTGCATGGAGTGCTTTAGGTCACTAGTGATCATCACTCCCAGGTCCTTCTCCTCCTCTGATGCAGATACTCGGACTCCACTCAGGTAATACTCTGTCCTGGGATTCTTGGCTCCAATATGCATGTTGCATAATTAGGGTTGCCACCTGTTTTGACTTGAGAATCTGGTTTTCAGGATCCCAATCTGGTTATCCAGTTTCACTCAGAGATTGTCAAGTTTTTGAGCCATTTTGAGTGCTCACATAGGGCCCTATGCATTAAGGTACAGTTTCCTACATGCCGCAAATCCATGGTATGTAGGCAACCCTAAGTCCTTGAGCCCCATATTGGGGGTCCTGCATATCCTCAGCAGCATGCACGGAAGGAACGCGCATCTGATCCCTGACCATTCGCCCACCTATACATGCACTCCATGCCACTCACAAAGGTGTGGGGTGCCGGACAAGGGGTTATACAGGATACAGCAGCAGGGACTCTGCCATATCTTTTGCATGCCCCCCCCCAGTGACACTTGCTGGCTGTGATGGGACAGGGAATCCCTCCAACATGCTGCCCCAGCTCAGTGGATTGACAGGGAGGGCTAGGGGAAACCATTTGGGCATTCATACCTATGTTTAAATGATAGCAGACCCACACCTACCCAGAATCCTCTACTTCAGCAGAGCAGGGGATCCAGTGTGGAATACACGATGGGCATCCAACTGGATGCCCGCCTGTGCCCCTGATCTGCCCCCCACAGCTGCATGCTGTGGGAGTGGGACTGCAGACAGGCATGCAGCAAGGGTGCACAGGAGTGCATACCGCACACCCTGTGCCTGTCTTCAGATGCATAGCTATGTGGGCTAGGTACGTGCAAATTACTCGTACCCAGCCCACATTACTGTATACCCCCCCATACTCTTACTTAATTAAGTCAGAAAGAGGGAGCAGGTGCACTGAGTAAAATGAGAGAAGAATGCCAATCCCTCTAGTGAAGTTTATCAGCTCTGCCCAGGATATGGTGGAGACTAGAAGGTCCCAATTAAACACTCAGGATTACAATAGAGTCTCCAAATAGTTCAAGTTGAATCTTCTCAGCAGTAAGCCTATAACATTGCTCGGATCTCATGTAGTGAGGCTTCCATTCTCTGCCTTTTACTGGAAGGGGAAGCCCGAGACCATGTTTCCTTGTGAAGGGACCTCATCTCTCATCTCAGCCATGTCCATTATAGGTGATAGGAAACGGTTTTTCATCTCTAGATGCCCTCCAGTTGTTCTTTTATTGGCTACCCAGTATTCTGATATGTTTTTGACCTTTTTTGTTAAACTACTAATCTAATTTTGTTGCTTTTTAACTACTCTGAATTCCTCTCTGCTCAGCAGCTGCTACTGTCTCTTTTCATACTGCTTGAACATTCTATGACATCATAAAAACCTTTCCAGGCCATTCAGATGAATAGTATGGAATGGGAATCTGTGATATCAGAATGTCTTAAAAATATGAAAATCAAGAGCAGTAGTTGGTGAGGTGAGTGGAATTCAATGTAGATCTGAGGCATCCCACAACTAGATTATTTATTTATCAAAAAATCATCAAAGAATGTCAGAATACATAACTGGCATGGAAAGGAAGATGGAAGGGCAGAGAACAATATAAAAATCATTTCCTATCTCCTTTAAATCCTCTGTTGGTAGAATTTTCTTGGAAACGAATTCCTGAGCTGCAGTCTTAGACTCCTCAATCACTTTAATGCCCTCTGCGAAGTGAACTTCTAATCTTGTAGGATATGGAGTTGAAAATTTTATATTGTGAGTCTTATGGACTCACAAAAGTGGTGCATATGCCCTACATTTTGCCAAGATGGCCGGTGAATATCATTATCAAAAAAAGATGTGGGCACCCTTATAAGATAATGAGCCCACTATGCCATGGCCTACTTAAGATCCCCTGCTTAGTGGCATAATTATAAAAATGCACTACAGTAGACCTGCGGCATTGTTCCTTATCAGTCGGCTTTGGAGAAAGGGCTCTATGTGCTCTTTCCAGTGGCAAGGGAATTAAATCTATTATGTCCAGACTAGAGACCAGACATGCTTGCAGAAAGGGGATCACCCCTCCGGGGCCTTCCGCCCCTTCTGGTACTCCATATATTCTCAAATTATTCCGCCTAGAGCAGTTTTCCAAGTCCTCACAATGATCCGACAAAGACTGTACATCCTCCAACACCCAACCAAGGACATGATCCACCCGATCGAGCCTGGAATCTGAGTCACTAGCATGGGTGGTTAATTCTGCCACCTTAGACTCCAACATAGTAACTGATGATCTAAGCTCCTTGTATACAGTTCGAGTTTCTAACCGGAATTCTCTCAATTCTTTTAGAATCTCCAAGATGTTGGGATCCGAAGTGGGCAAAGCCTGCCCCATCACTCCTTCTTCAGCCATAGATTCGAGATTGTTTCTTGAAGCTGACACAGGAGCTAATTGTGGGGCTGGAGAAGCCGAAAAGGTAGGCGATTTTCCCTTTCTCATCTTACCCATTAAATCAAATGTCGCCTCACCCGGTTTGCAAGATATAACAATGAACTTTCTGGATGAATTGAGACAGAAAAAGACGGCTATGCACAGAGCTAAGTCTTCGGGCTGCCATACCCGTAGAAAGTGGAACCGGAAGTCCCCCCATACTCTTACCTGTAATATCATTCATTGTTTCATCTGCATGTAAAAGCAGTCAATCTGGGAGATGTAACATATGGCCATTAAAACCATTAGCAGTTAACTAGCCTAATCTTTTCACTCTGCAGCAAAGCTGGGGGAAAAAGTCTGATGCTACCTTTGTAACAGTAAAATATTCAGTTATCTTCTACTTTCATTTCTTGGTAAACTTTTTTTCATCTCTGCCAGAATTTAAACATTTCTAAATGTTTTAAAGTTTTAGTTTGTTTTTTCAAGAAAAAAGTATGATCGCTTCTTTTGGCTTTGAATGGTATTATGGATACGAAAAGGAATTGGATCCAGAAAAATACATATACTGTAGTACACATAATAGAAAGAAAACAATGTGTTTCTTTCATAGCCCTATGTACTAGTTACAATATCTCTTTTGACCTTCCAGATCGCAGCTGTAAACGAGATTTCCTTTGTCTATGTATGTTTGTGTGGTAAAACATTTTCAATGAATAAATAAATACAAAAATAGGGAGAACCTAAAAAAGCTAATTTAACAGGTACAGTATGTTAACATTTTTGTTGAACTGCTGCTTTAAGTATTGTCTTTTACTACTCCATTACGGTCTTCAGTGACACAGCAAATGGCTTTGCAGGAGGAGCAATATATGATTAGTCAAGAAAAGGGGTGGAGCTAGGGGCAGAATTTAGGGTGTAGTTTAGTATCCATTTTTTGCATCATACAGAGGTGGCAACCCGATGGTAATACATTTTGCTGGCTGCTGGGTGTTGGCCTGGGGTAGGGCATCATGGCTCTATCTTGTTGTTGCCATGCGGTGGGCCAGTTTCTGACTATAACTCAGACAGTTTTTCCAGTTTAATGTTCAAATGTCATCAACATGGGATTTGCAGCCAGCATAGATGTTTCATTGATTGTAATGGATTGAGAGCTAGTGCACCACACCTCTGGGTATTCCTCCATCCTGCTTCAGGTAGTCAGGCAGTATAAAGGTATGTCTCTGCGCATGTGCGTCTGGTGTGAGTTGTGTGTGTGTGTGTAGGGGGGTACTGACTACAAGGATCGTCAGGAGTTGGTCCCACTGCCCCCTAGTTCATGGCTGGACAGGGAGGTGTTTGTGGATTATTAAAACTGATTTTATAGTCAGCTTCTGAGCTGAATATGCTGTGCAGCCAGTGACAGTAAAAACATTGTGCATGCTATTTTGTCAACGACAGTCTTCTCTCAGACTTCTCTATTTTCTTGTGACCACCTCGTACAGAGCAGTTGCAGGCTGCTGCAGTTCAACTCATTGTTGGGGGTGAGATTCTGTCCTATCGGACTGCATTGCCAAGAGTTGGTTGTAAGAAACAAATGACCATCATTAAACAGTTTCATTGATTGTAATGGACTGAGATCTAGTGCACATTGCTTTGTGCCTCAGGGTATTCTCCATCCAACTCCAGGTACTCAGCTAGTATAAAGCTGCCTCTGCACATGTGTGTGACCAATGCAGTCATTACCCTCCACCCACCCACAGCTCACACTAGATGGAGATACAGTGTGTGTGTTTGTGTGATGTGAGTTGTGTGTGTGTGTGGGGGGGGGGTACTGACCACATGGCTTTACAATTTGATTTAGTGTGTATTTTTAATAATGCATAGAAACACGTTACTTTAAAAAATTTACTCATCAGCCCATGTTGAATCATTTGTACTCCTCTGAAACTGGTTTTACTCACCTTTTTTTAATAATGAGGAGTACAATACTCACCCCAAAAAATCTTATCTGGAACACTGCGTACATCCAGTCAATAAATATTATGCACGCTAGTGCTGCCTGTAATACCCCTTTCATTGCAACCCACTTTTTTTATGCCCCCTCTGCTCTGCATATGCCCTTCAGTTGAACTTAAGTTTTGTCATTTTGCCAAAGTCAGGTTTTCTAAAGTCAAGGACCATAGTATTAGAATTCAGTTGCTGAGAATCCAGTACAATATAACATTTTATAGTGTTGTGGTTAATTTGTCCAATTGGTCCTCAACTGAAGTATCTATGATAATGTCCTGGTTGGACAACACTGGGTCCAAGCTTGCTTTCCCTCTGGTTCCCTCTCTCACCCACTGGGTGAGAAATCAGCCCTGTGTAACCCCTACAAATGTCTGGCTTTTTGTCTTTTTGCTGTTGGAGTGTCCCACTCTGTGTCTGGGAGATTGACGTGTCCCATGAGTATAGTTCTTCTGTGGCCTAGGAGTTGATGATGGTACCTGCACAAGCCAGCAGAAATTATACTCTCATTTAGTTCTGTTACATGTCTTGTGAAGTCTCTGTATTCTCTAAGAGCATTTTTCTCTAACTCAGATACACTTTAAAGCACAGAAAACTGCAGGGCACTTAGTTTGCCTTGAAAAGTTTCATGGCCAGCATAAGACAAGAATATAAGTACTGCAGTGGACAGCAACAGCACTGACTAACACAGTATAACTACTGCAGGCTTTAGCACTAAAATATCATAAAGTTCCAGGCTACCTTACATAAGTCGGCTCATGACTCTTGCAATGGAGTCAAGCAGGTTTTCACACCAGATTTAAATACCTTCATTTACATTTAAATCCTGATGAAATTAGAAGGGTGCAATAGAGGCAATCATTGTTCATGCCTTCAAACTACACAGGTAAAAAGAATAAAAGAACGAGGGGACCTTCCCTTTAATAGGGATATGCAAATTCCTTTTTCTGAATATTGAAACCGAATATTATATTTGGGTCCCAACTATCTGAGTATTTATTTGGCCTGGAAGTGGGGTGGGAGGAATAAAACATATAGAATAATGCATGGGGAAGTGTGGTTAACAAAGATTTTATGCACCGCCGAGGTGTGTGATGCCCCATAAACCATGAGAGTGAAGCCCGAGGGGTTTATCTCTGGGCATTACACACCGAGGTGGTGCATAAAATCTGAGTTCCCAGACTTCCCCATGTTTTATTTTTTACATTTACTTGTGGTTAGCGCTGAGCAAAAGTGAGTTTGCGCGACTTTGTGCAGTGTGTGTGTGACTTTGCGCAACATAGAACTGGGATTTATGGAACTCCATAATTCAGAAGTGTGAATTATGGCATTTGTGAGGGTCTGCCAGAGGTGATTTATTGACCCTAACCAGTAAATATATAAAAATAACCTTTTCCCCTTACTAGTGGCCAGGGATAATCTACTGGCCACCCTCCATCCCTCCAGCCACCCCATTCCGGTCATTTCCCATTCACCTCCCAACACTTTAAAATGGTAAATTGTTTAAATTGTCAACTCTTGGCAGTATGCCAGGAGCTAATGGCATCTTTTCAAGTGCAAGCTACACCTTAGACTGACTTTCCCCGTTCTTGCAAATGTCAAATTAATATATCAGCCATGTCTCCTTGACCTTATAGATTGAACTGAGGAGCAGCTAGTGGCAATCCTGAGAGGCATTTTCATCTATCAGGTTGACGCTTCCTCCAGAATACACAATAACGTTAATAGCAGTATCTTGGATTGTTATCTTTATTTATTTATTTATTTATTTATTTGAGAGTCGGGTTTACAACCTTAGTGCGCGGTTACTTGGGGTAGTTTACAATATATACTGTGTAGACATATTCATCATCTGAGCTGGGCAAATTAATGTTATAGCTTCCTGTATGTTCCACATTTCCCATTTCATTTGCACCATATTCACTTTTCTCCATGATTTAATTTTGCTTCTGAGGGATGCTCTTTGATGCCCCCTACTGGTTTGGAATGACATAATTTTCTTTTCAAAATGTTCCATTTAGCCATATACCCTGAGTACCATGCTAAGAAGCTCGTCCTCTCCAGTGTGGATAATTGATTCCACAGCAGTTATGTTTGCTGCCAACTGTCTTGCTGGTGTGTGCTCCTTTAGTCAGAGAAACATTTATATCTATTAGTAGAGAAGAGATGCTTTTTTTTTTTTGAATCAGTCTAAATGTATGTAAAAAGTTACTGACACAAGTTATCATAGATGGTAAGGCACTGGAAACAGCTCTACCATGCCAGTGCGACAAAAAAGATCGCAACCGGCATTACAGCGATGGGCTCCATGTCGACTGTAAGTTGCAGTCAGCATGGAGCCACACAGTTTGGCTCTATTTTTTTTTTTTCATTTTGTTATTTAACCAGGTGAGACACACTAAGCTGAAAGCTTTTTTACAGGTGCAACCTGGGAGCACAGGGAAGTTAAGTGACTTGCTAGGGTCACACAGTATGCAAGTGGAAGCTGTAGGATTCAAACCCAAGTCTGGTCTTCTGGATGTCACCAGATTTGCAGCTCAGAGCCTTAAACCACTGTGCTATACTGCCTCTTTTTTACACCTCCCTGAACTAAAGGATTCTAACTCCAGGTCAGAGTTAGTTCAGGAAGGGGGTGCAGGTCGGGGGAAGTGGTTGCCCCCTTCCAGCAGCACTTCTACAGCGGCAAGGCGCTGTTGTCGAGATCGACACATGTCGCCATAGAAATATCACTGTTAGGGTGGCATACCATTGAAAAATACAGGTGGAATATATAACATTGATCTTCCCAAGATTCCTTTATGTGTAACCCATGCATGCTTGATGCCCACCACTGTTTTCACCCCCATCACCTCTGCTGGCAGACTGTTCCAGGTGTCCACCACTCTTTCAGTGAAAAAATACTTCCTCATATCCCTCCTAAATTGCCTCTTCTAGTCTAGCTTCATTTCATGCTGTCTTTTCCTTGTGCACCTTTTCTTCTGAAAATACTCCCCTCCTGTACCTTGTTCACCACTGATAGGTACTTAAAGGTCCCAGTCATGCCCCCAACTCCTCCTTTCCAGGGTGTACATATTTTGATCCCTCTGTCTCTCCTCATAGGGCTTATGATGCAGCCCCTGCACCATTTCAGTTGCCTTCCTCTTGACAGCCTCTGCCCTGTCTATACATACCTCTCAACTGCTATGAATTTGGCATAGCACTATGAATTTTACACTCAGATTTTTACTCTTGCTCTGCAATGGTTTAGTGATGTTCCTCAGAATGTTGGAGCTATTTATGGACACTCAAACTATTAAAACATTAAAGCAACTTTATTTATTTAAAATATTTCACCAGGGGACATCCGTTGACATTGCAGAGTAGATGGCTGCTTAGTCTGAGAACTCCGAGAGCAACGGGTTAAAATTGTTCATTGACTTACCCCAACAATTGCAAAATTTTGCCAAATTGTCAAAAATACTGTCCTTATAATGACTAGCAACAGATCAAAGAAAAATACTACACAGGCATCTAAACTTAAAGCCCTCATGGATGAAGATTTAACATCGGGCCTGTCGTCAGAGGAGCATCCACAATCCCCGACTTCTAGTATGGACGGGAGTGAAGAAGAGTCCTCACCTACAGATCAAGGGCTCATCCTTTCAAAACTCAACGGTATCAACAAAGTGATCTTAAGAGTCGAGTCATCTGTTTCTGATCAAAGGTTGAATATGAAAACCATTGAGCGTAGAACAGTAGAAACAGAGCAAGCCCTCTGTACTATCACCGGCTTGATAGGTTGGCATGATCGTGCCCTCCTGTACCTGTTCGTTGAGGAAAGAGCTGCACAACTACCTGGAGGACCAAGCAAATAGAGCCAGGCATAAAAACTTTTGGATACATGGAGTCCCCGAGGACATGGAAAACTCACACTCATCGATGGAAGAATTTGTGCTGCATATTTTATGCTCAGTGCTAAAAATTCCTGAAGATGAAGCTCTCCCTATTGAACGAGCACACCATTCACTCTTACAGAAGCCTAAGGATCAAAAAGCACGGCCGAGATCAATTGTGGTGCGTATGCTGGAATACCCGAAGTGGCAACTCATTTTACAGATGGCGTGTCGTACCAAAGAATTTAAATACAGATCGGCAAAAGATCTTCCTTGCTCAAGACTTCTTGGACATTCTCAGTGAGAAACTCCAGAAGGTCAGAGAAATTATTAAACAAGCGAAGTTCAAGAATATTCAAATCCAGCTACTTTATCCAGCCAGATTAAGGATCCACACTGATTCCGGTTGCAGACCTATGATTCCCTCAGATATGCAGCCCCTACTCCCTGGAAGATGGGCCTCAATTGCTCTGACCTCACAATGGAAGCTTTAGAAAGCAACCTTTTGTTAACAGCCTGGTGCAGGGTGGGACAACCACGGAGAGCTAATATATCCCCGGAGACCCGGCCTACTTAAATGAAGGAAGATTTCATGTTTTTCCTATAGAGTGAGCTGCATGATATCAACAGATCAAGCTCCAATGTGGATATTCGGGCTGCGGGCTCGCTAACCTGAAGGGCCTTTAGCAGGTACTGTTTGTCCCTTATGCCAGCTTCAGAGGCCTTTTTCAGGGTTACTTTCTGAACAGTGAGACAGAGTTCATCACTTCCAGCCTAGTCACATTGACAGACTCTTCGGACAGTATTACCAGACCAATAAGAAGAGTCCCTGAGACATTTTATTACCTATAATGAAAGCACGTTTTCATTCTCACACTTGGTGGAATTTGAAAGTTTACCTGTTTCACTTTCAGGTTGGACTTTCCTATACCTAACTTTAGTGGTGTTGGGGAGGGACGTTTGCTTTTTCCTTGCTTTGGTAATGCTTGGAACTGAGTTTAACTACTAGTATTATTATTTCCTTCCAAGGCAATACAGGAAAGCACTATTTTCTATGAGTGAGGTTATTAATTCCAATTCATAGTCAATTCAGGGGGATATTTAGGGATAGAAACTTAAGAGCCCTTATAACTATCCATATATGAATATACAGAATGCTTGACTTCACCTTTTTGGGGTATGTTAGACTGCAAATAAATTGGCATACTTGGATAAGTCATTTACTGTAACGTGTAAACCTTTTACCCTTCCCCTAGCAACCACCTCTCCTCCAACCCTCCCCCATTCATTTCTTTCCCCCTTTTTTCTCCCCTTTTCCCACACTTTCTTTTCTCTTGTATTTCCCTTCCCCTCCTTTCCCTCCCCCCCTTTGCTCTTTTATAAGTATTGTGTTGGGGTAATTTAAATATACTATATATTGGTGCCCTCGACTCCTGACCGGAAAGTTACAACTTCTTTTTTGCCTCTGAGCAGCTTTTGGGAGGTTCATATTTATAGCTACCTACCAAACCCTGTGACTTTAACTGACCTTATATAAACAGGTCAGGCTTGCTTAAATTGCAAGCAAGATAGTAACAGCTACTCCACCCTTCCATCTATAGTGGAACAAACACATATTTGGCACCTTGGAAGTACAAGTTCACAGCATATGTTAAAGGACTTACATGTTTCTGTTAAAATTGCACCTGTTGCGCCTTTGCTATTGTTTGTTGTTATCTGTTTAACTCAGATTTTATATTATACATGGTGGCTGGCATATTCATGTCTGGGCTTATCAGATGTGGTGATTCTGGGAGGCATCTATGTGTTGGGAATTGTTCTAGGAGGTATTAATCCTATCATACTCTTTTATTTATTATGGGATCTATAAACAATACTACCCTGAATGTTCAGGGCATTAATTCCCCTATAAAGAGCTCTAAGATACTATCATAACTCCATCATTTGTGGACTGATGTGGGGTTCATTCAAGCAACTAGTCTCTCCGAGGAGGAACACAAGAAACTCTGCAGATCATGGGTGGAACAAGTTTTTTATGCATCACACCCCTCGAGAAAAAGGCAGGGGTAGCAGTCCTGTTACGCAGGGATTTGCCTCTCAGGATTACCTACTCTGAAACAGCTGAGCAGGGGTGATTGGTTATAGTATCCGGACTTCTTTTCTCCAAAAAGATACATCTTATTAACATATACACCCCTAATCAAAATTCCCCAAGTTTCTTCCACAAGATATTTTTAAAGGCTACAGGGCTAGGTGAGGGAATGATCCTGATGGGGGAGACCTTAATTCTGTTATTGATCCGCAATGGGACCAATCGTCTCAACAAGTTACTCACTGGCAGATGGGCCAGTCAGTTAGGTCAGGCATAGAAGAACTGGCCCTAATAGACATTTGGCAGGAATTTCATAAGTCCACAAGGGGTTATACTTTTTATTCAAGTTATCATAATTCCTATTCCAGGATTGATCTGTTTTTGGGGAGCATTAGGGAGTTCCATAAGATCAAATCCTGTGTTATTCACCCAGAACTAATGTCTGACCACTCAGCGGTCACTCTAAAGGCTCAGTTTGGGCACTGGCCCAAAATAACATTTTGGAGAATAAACACCTCGTTAAATAATGAAAATTTCTAGAATCCGATAAAATAAACTATTGCTGATTTTATTAATAACAACTCATCCCCTGAGACTAAACCCAAATGGAGGTGGAAAGCACTGAAAGCAACTCTGAGGGGCGTTATTATTTCATATGCATCCCATATTAAAAAACAAGGAGAGAAGCAATCAAAATTAGAAACAGAGTTGAAAGAATTGCAGTAACAACACAAATATTCAAGGTCCCAAGCTCTACTTAAGGATTTACAGAGGGTCCGAAAGGAATTACAGTCTATATGGGACAATAGAATTGATGGACAACTCCGCTATGCAAATCAGAAGTACTATGAGCAGGGCAATAGAGCCGGCCGGCTACTGGCTTCATATTGCGTAAGGCTCAGGCAGATTGGGTGGTTAAATTAATCAAAGTAAAGCAAGGTAATACTGCTAAATTGGTCTATACTCCCCATGAAATAGCCGCTGCCTTCCGAGATTATTATAACACCCTATATAATCCAGACTCCTCAGTCAATTTTAATGGTGAGGACATCAAAGCTTTCTTCTCCCAGAAAACACTCCCTACCCTAACAGACATACACAGAAATATGTTGGATGCCCCATCACTCAAACTGAAATTAAACAAGCCATCACATGTATGGCAATGAACAAATCACCTGGACCTGATGGGTTCAATGTCGAGTTCTTTCAAACCTTTCAGGACTAGTTAACACCTCTCCTGCCTCAAGTTTTTAACTCTTGTCATGAGGGTGGTGATCTTCCAAACTCCTGGCAGATGGCTTTTATAACTGTATAACTACACAGAAGCCAGGAAAAACAGATGTTTGCTGCGAATCATACTGGCCCATATCTCTTTTGAAGGTTGATTCTAAAATTTTAACTAAAATCCTTGCCAATAGAATTAACAAATGTCTTAGTAACCTTATACATCCTGATCAAAATGGATTTATTCCTAATCGCCACTTATTTGACAACGTGCAACATCATTTAAATATTATTCATTATGGCCAGCATGCAACAGACAGTTAAATTGGCATTGCCATTGACACAGAAAAGGCCTTCGACTGCCTTAAATCAGATTTTTTTATTCGCCACTCTGAACAAGTTTGGGTTAGGTAACCAACTTTGTACTTGGCTGCGAGCATTATACTTAGCCCTGACAGCAAGAGTGAAAGTTAATGGGACAGTATCAAACCCATTCCCTGTTAGCCGTAGTCCCCGTCAGGGTTGCCCACTCTCACCAATTCTTTTCATTCTCAGTATCAAACCTTTAGCAGAACTAATTTGATCCCATCCAAATTTAGAAGGTATTAGAGTTGGAGAGGATGAAAATCATAGCTCCCTCTACACAGATGATACAATGCTATACCTTCATAACCCTTCTTGGACATTCCCAGTGATGTACCACATACTTCAAAGTTATGGTAGGGTCTCAGGGTTTAAAATAAATGAAACAAAAACTGAAGTAGTTATGATAAGTGGTACCAGAACACATGATCTCACCTAAAGGATTTCGCTCAGATGGGTCACCTCAATGATTAGATACTTAGGGGTACATCTACTGATTAATTTAATACAGCTGTATCAAGTAAATTATGACAATCTTATAAAGGAAGTTTTGACAGACCTTAAGAGATGGGAACTGCTGCCTCTTTCTTTAATGGGTAAAATAGAAACTATTCGCAAGAATATCCTACCTTGCTTTTTATTCTTATTTCAGGTTCTCCCACTGAAGATCCCTCGAATGGACTGGCTGAAGCTTAATAAAGCTTTACATTGGTTTGTGTGGGGCAGAAAGAAAGCACACATCAGGTGGGCAGACTTGTTGAGGCCTAGGGAACAAGGGGTCTTGGAATTACCCAACTGGAAGCTATATTATCATATGGCTCAGTTGACACCATGGATTAGGTTTATGAGACCATAGTCAGAGAATATATGGGTGGACCAAGAACGAGTTAGCGGGATGGGCCCTCACCCATGGGAAGGTTTTGAGACACTGTTGATGGAATCAGTCTCCAACCCATGGACTAGGCATCTATCAGATGTGGAAATTAGTGAGACAAGACCTGAAAATCTCATATGCACTCAATTCTCAGACCAAGATTATTTACTATACTTATTTCAAGCCCCCCAATCTGGATTTTACCTTTCATAGATGGAAGGCCTTGGGTCTACAGTACTTTTCCCAGTTCATTAGCCACGGGAGCATTAAGTCCTTTGCAGAAATGAGGACAGGCTTCCATCTAAGACAAAGAGATTTCTTTCACTATCTACACGTGACTTCCTTTGTTAGAAGTGGCTCCCATCTCCAGGAGTTACAACAGGACCCCCACCCTCTCTCCCAGTTAATTCTAGCAAATGCCCAAGGTTCAATTAAAAAGACATTTATATCTTTACTGACTTCCACATATCTTCATACACTCCCAGTAACCCCTCCAAAATTCCAGCAAGCCTGGGAGAGGGAATCCACTCAACCCCTCTCATCTCAGGAATGGAAGCAAGTCTGGTATAGAGTATTTCATAATTTAGCCTCTAATATCTGGAAAGAATTTCATTAGAAATTAGTGGCACATTATTTCCTTACTCCAGATCATACAAAACATTATTCCCATAGCCATGCTGATGATTGGTGGTGCAACTTTGGTGGGAAAGGCACACCATACCATATTTTTTGGGATTGCCCTGTTATTCGTCCATTTTGACAGGAATTGGGCCACAGATATAAATATATGGCTCAGATGACAGAGGAACCAGATTTCACACATCTGATATTGGGCTTAGTCCCAAAGGGAAGGTGCAGTAATAAACAAGGGTCATTTTGGGGTATTCTTTTAGCAGATGCTGGTAAAGCCATTACTAAAAAATGGCTTGTTCCTGATCTGCAATCTTTATCAGATTGGCTTACTTTGATTAAACAAATATATAGGGTTGAGAGATTGACTGCAGATCTGAGGCTTCAAACTGAAGCATTTAAAGGGACTTGACTTCCTTTTATGGAAGTTGTTGAACAAATAGAGGGAATTCCCATTCTAACCCAGCAACCCTACGGTTATTAGTTTCAGGGAATGGGTCTCAACTGGTTGTATTACTGTATAATAGAGATAGAATAATAATGCCCAGATGTGATTTTCATTTCCACTTTATTTTATTTTCAGTTGAATTCCTCTATTGACACACCAGCCACCTTGACTAAGTTGCAAATACAGTTAATCTGTATATAGTTACATTATACTTTTTATTTATGGGTTTATAGTTTCTGGTCACTTCTTCATTCTAGTAATTGTATAAGGACTTGTTAATAGATACAATAAAGCACTTATAATGAGGACAGTAAAATAATGTGGAATCCACATTAAGGCATTACCTGCAATAGAAATGTATTTCTTTTTCTTTTAAACTCTAATTGTTACACGTGTAATGGGAGCTTATTTCACTCAGGAATGCTGTAATTTTGTAAATCAACTATATTGTCCTCACAATGGTTGAATAAAGAAGTCTCAAAAAAAGGAAATGTCACCAGAAAGGCACACTGAGCAGGGGCTCGTTTCCAGACACGACCTGGAGGAAAGGGGAGGGGGAGGTACAGCACTAAAAATTATGGCAATATACAGGAAAATCAGTATATACAAGCAACACTATAAAGTACAACAATCAATAATTAAATATATATATATATGTATTTATATATATACAAACAGAAATATACACAGGAGTACATTTTACATCAGCAATTGAAAGTGGAACAGAAATTGATTTATGAAAAAAAATAAGAGACAAGAGTCAAGACATGCTTGAATCATAATGATGTTAGTACAGAGGGTGATGTAACCAATTACATAATTATATAAGGCCACCCTAATGATGGTGTGAGATAAGGAATAATTAATACTGGAGGAGGAGAAACTGGGATATGAGGAGGGGAAAAGGAGGGGGATTGTGAGAAGAAAGTAAGGATTAGAAAAGGCATTATGTGGGGAAGTTTGCGAAGAAGAGAGGAAAGAGTAGCTGGGGAGGGAGCATGGCAAAGGGGCAATGGGATGGAGTTCCACAATTTGGGTAGGCAGGGAAAGAAAGCAGACTAACTTTTAGAGGTGGATCTTCATGGAATAGTCAGGAAGTGGGAGTCAATTTTGGAGGGAGTGAGTGGGGGGGGAGAAAAGGAGGAGGAGAGGTAGGAAGGGAGGAAGGGAGTCAAACCAGAATTTTGCAGTGAAAGAGCTACAGTGAGAGTGCCGCCTATCCTCAAGAGAGCAGAAGGAGAGGGAGCTATAGAGATCACAGTGATGTGAGAGAGAAGGAGCATCGCGTGCAAAGTGGCAGAAGGAGTTGTAGAGGGTGTCCAGTCTGGCAAAGGAGGTTTTGGGAGTGGCACTGAAGACTACATCACTGCAGTCAAAAACTGGGAGAATCGTTTTCTGTACAACTGTGCACTGAGCAGGCAGTGAATGTAGCTGCTTCTCCGATATAGAGCACCAAGCTTAGGGTGGAGTTTTTTGGCAATTGCATCCATGTGAACAGAAAAGTGAAGGTGTCTGTCAAGCCAGACACCAAGATACTTGGTTGAGGAAGTATCATCTAGTTTTGTCCCATTGAGGGTGTGGAATGATGGCAGGGAGGGGAAGCGAAACAATCTGTGACTAGTGCCAAAGGTCATAGAGATATTCCTTTTGGCATTAAGGAATAGCTGGTGCAAAACTAGCCAGTGCTGGACATTGTCGAAGTTCAGTTGCAGGCTGGCAGTGACACTAGAGGGGACAGGCCAAATGTAAATAGAACAGTGCCATCTGCATACATATAGATGTTGGAAGAGGAGCAAAGAGAGGAATGGTCATTGAGGAAAATTGAAAAGAGTAGGGGGCCTAGTACGGAGCCCTGTGGGACACCTGTTTTGATGGGGGGATGGGACACAGAGTCAGAAATCCTAACCGATTGGGTTCTGCCGATCAGGTAGGAACTGAACCAGTCCACAGCTGAGGGAGAGAGCCCAGCTGAAGAGAGTTCAGAAAGAAGGATGGGGTGAGAGACCATGTCAAATGCCTTGGCAAAGTCAAAGAAGATGGCAGAGGTGATGAGGCCATTGTCCATACTAGTGAGTATAGTGTCAGTAGGCCGGAGAAGAGAGGTGGTGGTAGAGTGGTTCTTCCTAAATCCATACTGGAAGTGGGTGAAATAGGAGGTAGAGTCGAGATATGAGGATATTTGAGATAAGACTAGGTGTTCTTGGAACTTAGACAGGATAGGGAGGAATGAAATAGGTTGGCATTTACTAGGAGAGGAGGAGTCACCCCCTTTAGGAAGGGGATGACTAAGGCATGTTTCCGGGCCATAAGAACAGCTGAGAGGGAGAAGGAAACTTTCAGAAGAGAAGAGAGAGGACTGACAATTGCAAGGCAGATAGGAAAAGGAGTTTGGGGACAAGTCCATCAGGAGAGGACCCAGAAGAGGGGTTCAAGGTGAGAAGGGCCTTTAGGGTGGTGGATGGGGTTATGCTGTGGAGTTGGGTGGAGAAGGGGGGCTGGAGGGGAGAGACTGGAGAAGGTTGGTAGCACACAAGATAAAATAGGAGTTAAACTTGGAAGCAAACTCATGGGGGTCTGTTAAGATGGTGTCATTGTCATGGAGAACATGGATAGGGGTTTGGACTGGAAGGGAGAAGAGGGTTTGCACCCCTTTCCAAAATGTAGATGGGTGGTTAAGGTTGTTGTAAAAAGTGGTTTGGAAGTATTCAGTTTATGCATGCCTTATGGGTCAGGTGCAAAAGTTGCAGAGGGTCCAATAATATTGGAAATCAGTTGGTCAGCCTGAAGATTTGTGGGTTTTCTGGGCTCTGTCACAAGCCCAGATGCAAGCTAATAGTTCTGGGGTGATCCAGGGGAGGTGATTGCCCCAAACTCTGATCCTTCAGAGAGAGAAAAACTTACTCCAACTTGATAGAAACACTTGAGGTCAACTATTCTTCAACATATTATTCTTTAAAATAAGACAGTGCTATACATTCTGGCCATTTGTTTTGAATTTTGAAGGCTAGTGCTATGACTTTTAATGCGGAGATGTTGAGAGGTATGTGTCTGTGTCCTTCCTGAGATGTGGCCTTCAGAACTGGATACAGTAATCCAGATGGGTTCTCACTAGTGATCAATACAGTGAAAACACCACACCACCTCTCTCTTTCTGCTGGTGATTCCCCTTCCCTTTGCATCACAGCATCCCGCTGGCCCTGTCCACTGGCTTGTTGTACTGCCCCGCTACATTTGAGCTCATCAGGTATGATAACCCTAAGGTCCCTTTCCTGCTTTGTGAATGTCAATACCTCTCCTCCCACTTTACACACTGCCCCTGGATTTCTGTGCCCCAGGTGCATGATTTTGCACTTTTTTGCACTAAAACCCAGCTGCCATACCCTCAGCCACTCATTGAGATTTCTCTGGTCACTTCATTCTCTCCACCCCATCCAGAGTGTCTGTCCTATTGCAGATTTTGCAGTCATCTACAAAATGGCAAACCTTCCCTTCCAGCTGTCCAGCAATGTTGCTTATGAAGATATTGAAGAGGACTGGTCCCAGCACTGAGCCCCGAGGTACCCCGCTGATCACTATCCCCTCATTAGAATGTGTGCCATTTACAATCACCCTCTGTCACTTATCCATCAACCAGATTTGTACTCAGTTTATCACCTTGGGTCCCATCCCCAAACTGCTCAGTTTCCTTAGAAACTTCCTATGTGGTAGGTATTAGAGGCCTTGCTATAGTCTAAGTAGGCCATGTCCACCACCTTACCCTGGTCTAGATCCATGGTCACCCAGTCAAAGAAATCGATCAGGTTCATCTGACATGATCTCGCCCAGTGAATCCATGCTGCCTCGGAACTTGTAACCCACTGGATTCAAGATACTCCATTAGCCTTTCTTTTAATAATGAGGGCCTTCCTTTCCCTCACACTTTACATCCCTACTATCCTCTTCACCTTCTTCTTCCTACCCTCTCTGCAGTAATTTTTCCTATTCTCTCTTTATTCATTCTAGGAAACCTACTGTTGGTAAATCTGCCTTCTCTTATTGCTTTCCTAAAGTCTGGTCCTCCCTTTCCCTGTCAATCCACTCTGCCACCACTTCTGCTTTCTCCCTTAAGTCTCTTCTTCTGACTTTTCTTCTTCCAGCTGCAATTGTCCATGACCCTATACCTCTTGTCTTCCTTGCTCCCCTCATTCCTTAGGCTATTCCTGTATGAGTAATTTCCCTTTGCCTATCATAAATAGCAGTTAAGTAAGAACTTACTGTAACAGTAGATCTTCGAGAAAGGTTCCTGCAATAGGTCTTCATTGATAGGACTGTGCCCCCTGACATCAGGACTAGGCAGCAAACTTCTAGCTAGCAATCCATGGAGGGGGACCACTCCCAGCGTCACATGATGGGACATCGGCGTGACAGTATATAGGGGCAGTCCCCACGCCCCCCCCCTCCATTCTCCCGACAGAAGATCCCTGTAAGGATGATGGTAGAAAAGAGCACAGCTCCTAGAGCCTGGAGATGCTGGTAAGAGCCCTGAGAAGGGATAAGAAAAACAGGAGCTGGGGGGAAGGTGAGAGAGAAAATATGACCTACTGCAGCAGGAACCTCTCTCGAAGATCTACTATTATAGTACATTCTTATGTAACTGCTGTTTCTTACTTCAAGAGGGTTCCTGCAGTAGATCTTCACTGATAAGTGCTCTCTTGCCATGAGTTGAAGGGTCCAAGCATTGGCTGTTGCCGCTTACCACTTGTCCAGGTGGAGCGCAAACCTCCCCTCCACAGGATCCTCTGAGAGGATGGGAAGAAGTGGAGGGGCTCCCCTCAAGTCAGGAGGCAGAGGGGAGGGCCTCTTTGCTGCCGCTAGTGGCCTTCTGGGCTTTTGCCTGAGTGGTCTGGGCACCAGAACCAGTGGTGTGGCGTTTACCCTGGTGACTGTTCTGGTTCTGTCTGTTCCATCTCTTTTGGGGGTGACAAAAAGGCTGCTTAGGTTTTGGGCCAGAGCGAAACATGGAGTGGACATCCCGCAGCAATTTGCTGCTCTCTTGTAGTTCGGTCATTATATCTTTTGCATCGACTCCAGACAGGACAGAACCCCTGAAGGGGGCATCCAGTAGAGTGGTTTGGATGTCTTGCATCAGTTCCAGAAAACGGAGCCATGCCAGACGTCTCAAGAAAATGCAATGTGTGGTGGCAAGAAAACTTGTTCAGTCTTACCTTGTCCATCAGTTTATTTCTAAGTTCCTCATCTGAAATGGACTGAATCTCTTTCTCCAAGTTGATTAGAGCTGACTTCTGGAAGGAGATCATGTGGGCCAGATAATTAAAAGACCAGATAGCGCAGATGGGGGAAGCATAGACCTTGCATCTGTACTGGTCCATCTGCTTGGACTCTTTGTCCAGAGGTAAGGTGCTCAGATGTTTAGGCTGAGCCGACTTATCGTGGGCTGCTGTGATGACAGTAGAGTCAGCCTTGGGTTGGCAGGTAAGGTGGTTGGCCCCTTCCGGGCAACGATAGGTCCTGTCAGCCTTTTTAGAGACCGCAGGAATGGAGGATGGTTGTTGCCATATTGTGGACATTAGGTCCTCGTGCGGTCCCGTCCAATGTAGTATGGGAAGAGGATCCACACTGGTTAAGTCCAGGTCTTCAGCTAGCCTGTTTCTTTTTGGCTCCATCTGCTGGGATGCCCAACTGCAAGCCTGCTGGATGGATCTGAGGAGTTCTGCAAAAGATGGGTCCTCCGGTGGAGATTTGGGAGACTCCTTAGTTTGAGGTTCCACTGGGGAATGAGGCTCAGAATGAATTTCAGAGTCGGAGTCATTGTCTGAGTCTGAATACTCTGGTCTGCTGGACACAGAAATATCCAGGACTTCCTCCATAACCCTATTGCCCAATAGGGCCCCTGCTGGGTGTGTGCCAGAGTCCATGTCCAATGACTTATGGTTGACCGGGAATGGGCTCCTAGGAATTACCCTATGGGTCAGGGTAGAAAACACAACTGCATGGAGGTGCCCCAGCTCCTATAGGAGCTACAATCTGGCATCCTGCCACCAGGCTGGAATAGACCCCTGTGGTTCCAGCTGAGGAGGAGGAGAAGGCAGGGGGGCAGAGGAGGCAGAGGAGGCTGGTAGCCTGGGAACCACGAGTGAGAATATGGGGGCTAACCAGGAGTCTGGTACAAGTAAGGGTAATGCCGATGATACCCTTGGTACATATGGCCTTGCATCGGGTATCCTGATGTCGACGCATGCGATGGATAGCTGGGCGATGGCCCACCTGGCACCGGATATCCTGGTGATGGCCCACCTGACACTGGAAAATAGGGAAACTGTGGTGGCAGGTAGCCGGGGTTTGAGCCTACAGGGCCAGATGACAGAGGGGCCAAGGGCCCAGAACGTGGTGGAGCCAAGGGACTGCTGGGAGTATGAGGATCTGTCATCAAGCCTGGGGTCCTGGTTGGAATCCCCAAAAGGCCAGGTGGAAGGTCCGGCATTGGAGCAGTAAATCCAGATGCCTTTCCCGAGTCTGGAGAGATGTAGGCAGGAGGAAGGCCTGACATCAGGGTTCTAAGGGGCCCCGATGTCTGGTCCAAGGCCATCAAGAGGGCAGAGGAATAGAAATCCCCATCGATGGGTTAGCTGGAGAAGTGGGAAGCTCAGACAAGATACCTGACGGAGGGGAAGAAATCCCCTGATTGGAAATACTCGTGTCCCGGGGATACAGAGAAAATGAGAGGTTGGGCTGGGTCAGTGAGTTCCGGCAAGGAGAACCCTCATGGAACAAAGAGATGCCTCTAAGCAGGCTCTACGCAATATCAGGTGGTAGAGTAAGGCCTGGTGGGAGAGCTTCAGTCAAGCGGTCGTCGGATAGGCCAGCAACTGAATGATCAGTCTCGACTGAGCAGACATCGGGGGAGCCAGCATCCAACTTATCAGTCACAGTGGGGCAGACAGCAGAGGAGCTGAAGTCCAGCTTACCGATTGAGGCCATGTACCCTGCAGCATAGTCGGAGGGTGACTGGTCAGCCTGAGAGCTGTCAACAGGCCCTAAAGTAGAATCCTCCTGGGAGGAACACCCCTGTCACCCACTGACCGAGGTGGGAGGGGTAGTCAGTGTCCTATCCACCAG
The DNA here is from genome assembly GCA_016271365.2 of Neoceratodus forsteri. Classification (NCBI taxonomy): domain Eukaryota; kingdom Metazoa; phylum Chordata; order Ceratodontiformes; family Ceratodontidae; genus Neoceratodus; species Neoceratodus forsteri. The sequence continues at coordinate 404,899,390 of CM028136.1, read as the reverse complement.
AGCGGATGACGACCATGGAGGAGGAGTACTCACCGAGGTGGACATCCCACCTGAAGTAGCATCGGCTGTCTGGCAATGCTGGGTAGAAGGTGACTGGTTCTGGTGTTTCTCCTCCTTTTTCTTGGACTGTGAGGTGGGAGAGGACAAATGTTCCCGCAGCTCCTGAAGCTCCTTTTCCATCAATGCAAGACATTTTTTCAAAAGGTGGGCATCGAGGGCTTTCTAGCGCATGATGCATGTGGCCTGGTTGAAGGACTGGCAGATGTCGCAGTCGTCAACCTGATGTTTTGGGCCGAAGCAAAGGATGCAGCAGGAGTGATCATCCCCATGTGGAATCTGAGCTCACACTGTGAGCACTTCTTAGATTTGCGCAAAGACATGATAACTATGGAAAACGAATTTAGAAAAAGGAACAGAAATACTTGAAAAATGGCAGTCGACTGTTGCAGAGTTCACCCCATGTGATGTCGGAGGCGGTTCCCCACCATAGATTACTAGGTAGAAGTTTGCCGTCCAGTCCTAACACCAGGGGGCGCAGTCCTATCAGTGAAGACCTACTGCAGGAACCCTCTTGAAGTAAGATCTCAGTTTTATCTACTACCTGTATCTGTTGTATTGATTTGTTTTCAATATTTATGATTACGCTTCACTGATATACTGTATTGCTGTTTATGGTGCCTAATCTTTTTTAATGTAATGTTGTTATTACTGCTTAGTTTTTTCAACCTTTTGATCTATCTCCACTTCCTCATTACCCTCAGGACACATCTGGAAATGAGCTGTTAGCAGCTCAGTATGTCTTTCCTGGTGAAACGTTTGAAATAAATACAGATATACATACATAAATAAACAAACAAACAGTGTCTCCATTAACCCTCCCACCACTGGTGTTAGACTCGCTGGTCTGTAGCTGCCAGCCTCCTCCCTGCTGCCAATTTTGTACATAGATACATAGATACATTGACAGTGTTGGCAGATAAGGGCCTATGGCCCACCCAGTCTGCCCATTTGAGCTTGTAAGTTCAGTTTATGTTTTCCTAGAAGTCTGTTGCCCCTTACCGCTGACCTCCAGAATTCCTTTATGTCTTTATGAAATGAGACTACATCTGCCCTCCTCCAGTCCTGTGGAACCATTCCTGTTTCCAGTGAGCTGTTGAATAGGGTTGTCAGAGGTGCAGCCAGTGCCTCCGTGTGTCATCTCAGCACCCTTGGATGTACCCCGTCTGGCCCTATAGCCTTATCCACTTTAGGATTCACAAGTTCTCTTAGGACTCTTTCCTCTATGAGTACATGTGTGTCCACCTCCCTCCCCCTGGTGTTCCTGTTGCTGCTATGTGGTCCATCCCCCTCTCCCTCCACTGTGAAGACTGAGCAGAAGTATTAGTGAAGGATAGTTGCTTTTTCCTGATTCTCCTCTGCACATTCTTCCAAACCCTCCTTATCCTTAGGGTCCCTCCCCTTTTCTTCCTCTTTTCAATTACATATATAAAAAAAGGTGTTTTCCTGGTATAACTTCCTAGCCTTTCCCCTCTGTGTCTCCTTGTACCCTTTGAAGTCCAGGACCCTTGTCCTTGTGTGGATTGTTTCTGCTGCTGTCCTTATGTTAAACTACACTGTATGGTGATTGTGAGTCCCCAGGTGGCATCCCATCTTGATGTCTTCAATGCTGTCCATGTCTGTGAGCAGCAGGTCTAGTACTGCCCCATCTCAAGTGGGCTGTTTGACTAGTTGCCTGAGAAATGATCACTGCACGGAGTCTAAGACTGCCCTGCTTCTAGCTGAGGCCACACCTGGGAGGCTCCAATCTACATCCGACAGTTTGAAGTACCCCACCAGCAGCACCTCCCCCTTTTTTGCCATCATGCTGATAGTATGCCCCCGTGCCTTATCCAATTTTTTTCACTGTGTTGGAGGTCTGTATATCACCTGAGTGCAAACATGGCTTCTGCTCCTGTCTCCATGGTGACCCACAGCACCTTCAATCCATCCTTTATCCCTAGACTCCTTTGCATTTCTGTCACCTGATACCCTCCCTCACATACAGTACAACCCCTCCACTCTTCCTCCCATCCCTATCTTTTCTGAACTGAGTGTAGCCTGGAATGACCATGTCCCAATTGTGGCTCTCTGTGCACCACAACTCAGTTATGGCCACAAGATTCAGGTGTACCTCTGTCGAGATGGCCTCCAGGTCTGAAATTTTATTTCAAAGACTCCTTGTGAGTGCACACAAGGTTCTCCCCACCTTGCTCCCATTCTGCCTGCAACCCCCTTCCCCCCATTCCTGTCTTTGCTGCCACTTGAAACTTCCCTCTCTCCCCTTCTCCACCCTTGCTACGTTCTTTGTGTCTCATTTCCTCAACACCTCCCATTCCACACCTTCTGCTCTTGTCCCCTTGTCCACTACTGTGCTTCTGCCACCTTTAACTTGTACCCAGGGGGATTTTCCTCCCCTTGGGCCCTAGTCTTCCTGTTGCTTCAATCTGTGGGAGTGGGGGGCAATTTATTCTTCCCTTTGTATTGCTGCCTCCCCCCTTGGCTAGTTTAAATATTCATGAAAGTAACATTTAAACCTTCCACCGAGGACTGCAGGCCCCTTCCCAGAAAGATGAAGGCCATCACCCCTGTTTAGACTTAAATCCTTCCAGGTTGGCCCCCAGTCACAATGATGCCAAGCGTATCCTTTCTGCACTATTTAGAAACATAGACTTTGACAGCAGATAAGGACCGCTTGGCCCACCTAGTCTGCCGACTTCCCTACCTACAGTACAACAAAGTATTGGTGCGGAGTACTCTATCCTCCCCTTGGTTGTTCACAGGTAGCACCTTGACGAATGTTACCATTCATGTACTTGCCTTAGGTCCCTCTCCAGTTCACTAAACTATCCCTGTACTGCTCTAGCCCCATCCCTCACTAGGTCATTTGTTCCCAGGTGGAAAATGACATTCAGCTCAGCTTGTGAGGTCATTCTCTCATCCTGCAGTGTTTGTTGATGCAATCGTGTAGATTTGCAACTCAGATTGACCAGTGATTTCACAACCTTACCTACATTATCAAAGTCACATGTTTTTATTTTTTATATATTGCATTTTACCCAGAAAGTGGACAGGATCAATGATCCATTTTCAACCATGCCGGGGGGAAAGGGGGATATAATAGGTCAACAATACATCAACAGTTACAAAACATAAAGTAATTAAAACCATTGTCAGTCTCATATAATAAAATATGTACAAATATTTCATATATTTTAAATTATAATATAACTTAGTTTTGTAACAGCCAGATTCTTTAGGGTACATCAAAACAACTACAGGTCAACAGTGTCTTCATAAGTTCCCTAAAGTTTCTCCTAAAAATACTAGGTTTAGTGATAAAATCCAACCCCTTTTCACTGAAATTGTTTACCGACATTGGTCTAAAATATGAAAAGGAATACTTAGTTATCTTTAATTTGATTTGAATATCACTGTATTGCTTTGCTGATGTCTTTCTTAGTAACTTGGTATATTGCACTTTCACAAATGTTTTATTTAGATCCATCAGTACTCCTGTATTCATAGTTCTATGTATAAAAGTTAAAACTGAATTTAGAATTCTGTGCCTTGGGGAAAAAATGTCAAAGTCCCGATACAAGTCACAGTGATGTTTCTTTTTTCCTGTCTCCATAGCATCTGATTATATTATTAAAAGTAACCTCATATTTCTGGAAACTTGCTTTAGATAGATTATGCAGAAGTATCGAATTATATTCTAATGCAGGAAGAAGGACTTGCTTTATGATGTTTTTTTGACATCATTTGTGAGACTGTTATTATTTCTACACAGAAACCCAAGTTTGTTATTTACTTTTTTCGTAACCTTTACTACATGGTCACTGTAGAACATAGTTTGATCTAACATTACACCAAAATAGTTAAAGCATGCTACTTCTTCTGACTCGTAATCGTTTAGTCATTTCATTCTTATCTTATTTCAAATAGTTCCTAATTTTTGTCGAGAATCAAAAACCATTACTTTAGTTTTCTTTTCATTTAGCAATAGTTTATTTAAAAAAAAACATGTTTGTAATGCATTGTGCAGGGGACGTATATTCTCCTTTTGGTATACTCCTGCTTTTATCTGCATAGTAAAAAACTGTATCATCAGCATACATAATTACTGATGACCTGCCACAAACTTTTGGTAGTTCATTTATAAATATAGAAAACAGGAGTGGACCCAGAACCAAACCTTGAGGTACCCCCTTATCAACGGTTCTTATCCCTGATTTCTTGGATTCAGTTTTTACCATTTACATTCTATTGGTCAAATCATTTTTAACCAATTTAATGTGTAATTCGCTACACCCAGGTCTCTTAATTTTCCTAACAGCAGGGGATGGTCCACCAGATCAAAGGCCTTGGTCAGGTTGACAAAAATGGCTCTAGTGAGCATCCCACTGTCCATGTTGTCATAAATATCTGTAGTCAACTTGACCAAGGCCATTGACTTGCTGTACCCCGTGCAAAAGCCATAGTGATCTTTTGCAAATAAATTTCCTTCTCCTAAATATCTGGACAGTTGATTAAAAACAACTCTTGGGCCAGCTCCATGGTGCCAAGCGAAGGGGTTCACTTGGCACACTGGTGACCCGGATTCATGCCCGAGCTCAGGTGCCAGGAGTGGAGACTGGCAGGGACTGGTTTCACAAGTGTCCATTGGATGATTCCCTCACGGAGGTGTCAGATGAGCCTGGGCTCCTGGAGGTGGATTGGGGATGAGCTTGGGGGGCATGAGGCCTCAACATGCCCTTTCATATGTCCTCACCTCATTATGCCGTCCTTGTGCAGGCTACTGTGTGGGACAGGCCAAGAAAAAATGTGAAAATGGGCCCCCTGCCGACCGGATGATGAGCACCCTGTCCTGCACCGCCATGAAGCCTCGGACAGCCCAGACTGACCTGTTGGTGGCTTCCGGGAATACATAGTTGCACCTGCCAGTGCTTCCCCCTCAAAGGAGAGGGACCTTCCCGACACAAGGAAATGTTGGGTTACCCCAGTAAGGTCATGAGACAGGGTTGGGAGATGGTGGTGTGGTGGGTGTCAGTGCTCTGAAGGAGTGGCTGGCAGGGGTGCCAGGGGGAGGAGCATAATTAGATAAGACAAAAAAAACTCTTTCCAGGAGTTTTGCTAACACTGGAATGACAGAAATTGACCTATAATTTGTTACATCCTGTTTATTTCCTAATTTGAAAATGGGTGTCTTGACTGCTGTTTTCCAGCAGTCTGGACACTGGTTTGTGCATAGTGATAGATTAAAAAGAAAAGTGATTAGTTTAGCTAGTTGTTTGGCTCCTATTTTCAATAGTCTGGGTAAGAAACCATCCATACTTGCCCCTTTACTATTTTCCAAACTTTCCAATAGCTTCTGTGTTTCTTTCACAGACACTCTAAAAAAGTTAAATGTTTTTATGTTACCTTTTCTTGCAACTGGCAACTCGTTTCCTGTATAATTTGCTTCTATTTGTTCTTTGTACATTGTCATATTTGTAAAAAAAAAAAAAAAGTCACCAAAGGCTTCAGCTATTTCCTGGCTGACCTGCAACAGCTGTTCTCTTTTCTTTATACTCTCTGGCCCAGATATTCAAAAGGGTTGTGCAACCCACTGACGCACCCCGGTGCGATATTTAAAAGGGAAAAGTGCACCGCACAAATCCCGATGCGCCAGGGCGCATCAGTAATGTATGCAGGCACAGGTGGGGGGGGCGTGCCCATGCATAAACAGAACAGCCCGATATTCAGCTTGGGCTGTGCAGAGTTATGCAGGTGCAACTCCTACCTGTGCCTGCACAAAGTTAGGCCTAAAAAAAAAGGAACAAGTCGAGGGCCACCCACAGGTGAGCTGCCACATTGCAGGGTGCAACACAGCAGCTGCCACCTGTGGGTGGCCATCACCTGTTCCTTCCACACCTGGTGGTGCCCCCCCATGCTCCGATCGTGGGCATCAGTCATCCCCCCCAAAGTCCAATATCCCTGGTGGTCCAGTGGACTGCGATGAGCCCGATCCCGGGCATCACTGTATCCCCCCCAAAGTCCAATATCCCTGGTGGTCCAGTGGACGTGATTAGCCAATCGCGGGCGGCATTCCTCACCCCCAAGTCCAAAATCCCTGGTGATCTGGTGGACCCCACCCACACCCACTGAGCCCCACCACCCCTCCCCCGTCAGCGGTGGTGGAAGAGCTCCATGCCTGCCTGCCACCCACCCCACTGACAGCTTGGTAGGGCTGTATCAGTACAGATATGTGAATGAATATTCACATATCTGGACTGACTAAGTATGGGGATGCTACACCCATTGGCTCATGCTCTGAACCAATGGGCGTGTAGCCTTACAGAGCTGTCAGGTCGGCGGCGCGGGCCGCAGGCGGTGGGTGCTGCCACCCGCCGGCTGACGGGGGAAGTGGAGTGGTGGGGCTCAGTAGGTGGGTGGGGTGGGGGTCCACCAGATCACTAGGGATTTCGGACTTGGGGGGGTGAGGAATGCCGCCTGCGATCGGGCTAATTGTGGTCCACTGGACCACCAGGGATATTGGACTTTGCGGGGGGATACAGTGATGCCCGTGATCGGGCTAATCGCGGCCCACTGGACCACCAGGGATAGGAGACATTCTTTGTCCCTTAAGGGACGTCCTGCGATCGGGCTGCAGGGGGTGTCGGTCCCCGACGGCTGCTGCCTGGCAGGCGCCAGGCACAAGTCATCGGGATCGGTGCATGCATGCTAATGGCATGCAAATGGGGATGTAATCATATGCAAATGGTCCCCATGCACCTTGCATAAATTATGGCCCCATTTGCTAGTCACCCTTTGAATATCGAGGTGCTGTGCATGGCCAATGGCACTTGCCACCGCATCTCAATGCTCCCTCTGACCACTTGCGCTGGTGCAGTTCCACTGGCCATGCACAGTGGAAGTAGCCAGGTGCGATATTCAAAAGCAGTTGCTGCGCCCGCAACTCCTTTGAATATCGCCCTGGCCATACCCCTGTGCAACAAATTTGAGCAGCACACAGGCTTGCGTCATTGCCTGGTGCAGTTTGAATATCTGGGCCTCTGTTGCTATCTTTTTGGAAGGTTGCTGGAGGTCCTTAAATTAATTCCAAAAATGTTGAGGGTTGGATAAGTCTTTCAACTGCTTATTTTTGTAAAATATTTGTTTTTCTTTTTTAAGCTTTTATAGAGATTACAAAGTCTCCAAAAAGTATTAAAATCTTGTGTAAATCCTGTCTTTTTAAACTGCTTCCATAATAAATGTCTTGTTCTAATCCATTTAGGCAATTTTTTTTTTTTAACCAAGGTCTGCTTGTTGCCTTTGTTTTTTTATTGGGGCAGAGAAATTTATTATAGTAAGTATGGTATTGATTAAATAAATTCATAGCATTTTCAATCTATGTTTGATAATAAAGAGGTGACCAGTCTATCTTTGTTATCTCTTTAATGAATACCTCATCTGATATTTTTTTAAACCTGCTTACTATTAATATTGTTTTGTTTATGTATTTTTGTTTTTTCCTAAGTACAGTACACAGAACTATGATGTGATATAGCAGATCCAGCCAGAAAGCCCGGTCTGTTTGACAAAACAGCAGTGCAATGAGAAATGTTTTTTTTTTAAATCTACAGCGGCTTCAGCTCCAGTTAGGAAAAATATTTGCATACCTATCAAATGTACTTGTCTAGGTACCTCCTATGCTGCCTACCGGGAGTCTGTTTATTTTTTTTATCCTTACCCTTGCCAGGTCTACAATGTTATTTCTATGCAAAATGTGGTGGCCATTTTTTTTCTTGAGAAAAAACTATATTAAATCACTCACAAAATTCTCCAATTTTGGCAGAGTTAGAAAATTGTGCCACCAAATAAAACTGGAAGATACATAGATACATAGATACATAGACAGTGTCGGCAGATAAGGGCCTATGGCCCACCTAGTCTGCCCATTTGAGCTTGTAAGTTCAGTTTGTTTTCCTAGAAGTCTATATCCCCTTACCCCTGACCTCTAGAATTCCTTTATGTCTATCCCATGCATTCTTAAATCCCGTGATTGTTTCAGCTCCCACCACTTCCTCTGGCAGGGTGTTCCACTTGTCCACCACCCGTTCTGTGAAGAAATTCTTTCTCATGTTTCCTCTGAATCGTCCCTCCTCCAACTTCATCCCATGCCCTCTAGTCCTGAAACATCTTTTTCGCTTAAAAATAGTGTTTTCCTGCACCCTGTTCCTCCTGTAAGATACTTGTATGTCTCTATCATATCCCTCTCTCCTCCTCTCCTCCAGGGGAGTGTCAGTTCCTTCAACCTGTCTTCATAGGACTTGTGATGCAACCCATGCACAATCTTTGTTGGCCTCCTCTGAACCTTCTCTACCCTGTCTATGTCCTTACGTAGGTATGGTCTCCAGAACTGTACACTGTACTCCAGGTGGGGCCTCACTAGTGTCTTGTATAGCGGAATTATGACCTCCTTTTCCTGCTGGTGATGCCCCTGCCTATACATCCCAGCATCCTGTTGCTTTACCTGATGCCTTGTCACACTGTTTCCCTACCTTGAGGTCATCAGAGATGACAACCCCAAGATCCCTTTCCTGCTTGGTGCATGCTATATCCTCACCCCCAACTGATATATTGTGCCAGGGTTTTGTGCCCCATATGCATTATCTTGCACTTCTTTCATTGAATTTCAACTGCCAAACCCTTGACCATTCTTCAAGTTTCTGCAGGTCCCTTCTCATTCTGTCTACACCTCTGGTGTGTCTACTCTGTTACAGAGCTTTGTGTCATCAGCTTAACAGTGAAATTCTGCCTTCTAGATCCTGTGCAATGTCACTGATGAAGTTGTTGAATAGGACCGACCCCAGCACTGATCCCTGGTACCCCACTGGTCACTCTTCCTCTGTGGAGTGACAGCCATTTACCACCACCCTCTGTGTCCTGCCACCCAGCCAGTTACCTACCCACCACACTACTGTCCTGCCCACACCCATATTCCCCAGTTTGTGTAATAGTCTTCTATGTGGCATAGTGTCAAAGGCCTTGCTGAAGTCCAGATAGGCCATGTCCACTGCCCTCCTGATCCACCTCCCTAGTCACCCAGTCAAAATTCAATGAGGTTGGTCTGACATGACCTCCCCTGGTGAAACCATGCTGCCTTGGGTCCTGTAGTCCATTGACAACCAGATGTTCCACCAATCTCTCCTTCAGTAGTGCTTCCATGATCTTTCCCACTACCGAGGTGAGGCTGACTGGTCTGTAGTTCCCTGCTTCCTCTTTGTTTCCACTTTTGTATAAGGGGACTACATCTGCTGTCCCAGTCTTTGGGTACCTCCCTGTTTCCAGTGATTGGCTGAACAGGATAGCCAGAGGTTCAGCCACCACCTCTCTTAGTTCTTTAAGGACCCTGGGTGCACCCCATCTGGCCCCATTGCTTTATCAGCTCTTATTACTTCCAGTTCCTTCAGGACCTTTCTCGGTAAAGGGACTTGTGTCTATTTCTGCACCATTCTCACCCTTGTACTCCCTTCAGACCCGTACCCCCCCTCTTCCTTAGTAAAGACTGAGCAGAAATACCTGTTCAATATGTCAGCTTGATTGTTGTCATCCTCCACATGCCCCATCCTCCCCTTCAGTCTCACTATCCCTCCCTTTGTCCTTCTTTTTTCACTTATGTACCTGTAAAGGTTTTGTCCCCTTTAACCACTGATTTTGCAATGTGTTCTTCTGTCGGAGCTTTGGCTTCCCTTACTGACTTCCCTGCCTCCCTTTGTTTCTCCTGGTACTTCTCCCTATCCCCTTCTGCCTGTGTCTTTTTGTATTGCCTGAATGCAATCTTTTTGGCGTTCACTTTCTTTGCTACCTCTTTGGAAAACCATAATGGTCTCCTCTTTCTTGTCTATAATCTTTTAAAGTGAAAAGAGGTAGGGTCAAATGTTTGCCTAATTCTGTTGCACTGCTACTTTAATATCCAATCTATTATTATTCCCCCATCTGTTTTGTAATTTTTCCTAGTATCTTTGCTTATTACCTGATTGAAACCACCTGACAACAAAGTACTTTTAATCTTGTTGTTGTTTCCCAATAAACCCCAATCAATATTGCAGTCTCCCATTGTTATGTGTTCATTTTTACCATTACCCACCATTAGCAAATGTTCTAATAATGATATATCAGTTTTGGGTGTTTCAGGAGGAAGATATACAATAGCAAAATACACCACCATACCTTTTTCACCTCTGAGTCCCAGCAATAGCTTGATTGTTAAGTATTCTGCTGATCCAGTACTTTTATCATCTGTAACTTGTACCACTTGTATATTTTCTTTCATATAAATTATCACCCCTCTCCCCCTTCCATTTTGACCTGTCTTTGCAATAATGGTTATATCCTTCCAAAGTGACATGCTCATTAGGGACAGATTGTTTTAGTCATGTCTCACTTAATGCTATGACATCAAATTTCTCTGTTTCAAACCAGAGTTTATTTCAAATCATGTGGCTGTTAGCTGCCTGCGTCTTTTATGGTATGCATCTAAAATTTCTCCCAGCTTCTTTCTGGCCTCCAGAAAAACATTGAAACAGACAATGATGGCAGAAAAAGACCAATGGTCCACACAGTCTGTCCATAACACCCTAACCTTTTTTTTGGGGTGGCTTTGGGAGACCACTGTCTTATCCCCTCATCATCCTTACCTGAATTTCCTTCTTCTTTAAATTTGGGACACTGACCGAGCAATCAGGAAAACTGACTGAAGAACTTGAAGGTAATGTCATTATTGAAATTAAGAGAACTTTGTTTTTGTTAAAAAAAAAACATGTACATGCAGTGTGGCACTGGAGTGGAGGCATCCAGTCTGCCCACCCTACCTAACTACTCTGCTGTCGCCTGAGTGCCCATCCTGCCTTTAATCTCGGCCCCCCCCCTTATGAATAAGCCCACATTGATGCTCCATCCCCCATAAAACTGCTTACCAATTTGGCCCTTACCACATCTTGCAGTAGCTTGCTCCACTTGTCCACCATGCTTTCTGTGAATATGTTTCTCTGGACATCTCTCCTTTGAATCCCCCCACCAGTTTGAGTGAATTCCCCCTCATCCCTGTTTTAGGGATCATGAAAAAAATGTGCTTAGTGTCCATCCTGTTTCTCCTGTGCAGGTACTTGTACACATCTAACATGTCACCCCTTTCCTTCTCTTCTCGTTGTTGTACATGTCCAAGCCCTGCATACGAAATTGCCAGTAGAAAAAGGCCCACAGGTCTATCAAGTCTGCCTGATTGTGCAGCTCTTAGTTTCATATTACTACAGCTGCCCCAGCCCCACTCAAACTCCTCCCTTCCTCCCCTTTCCTGGTCTTTCTTCCCTTTGTGTTCTTGTCTGTACTAATCCTGCCCTTGACTCTATCCCAACCCCACTTAAAGCTATCCACTGTCCTCAGTTTGACTAACCCCTCTGGCAGTGTGTTCCATCTCGCCACCATTCTTTCTGGAAAGTAATGCCTCCTCATCTCCCTCCTGAACCTCCCCCCTTCCAATTTCAGACTGTGCCCCCTAGTGACCCTTCCCCGCTTTAAGCAGAACAGGCCTCCCTCTCTGACTTTGTTTATGCCTTTCAAGTACTTAAAGGTCTCTATCATGTCCCTCTTTCCCTTCTCTCTTCCAGTGAATACATGTTGAGCTCCCTCAATCTTTTCTCATACGGCAACTCCCCCAGTTCCATGATCATTTTCGTGGCCCTGTGCTGTGCCCCCTCCAGTACTCTCACATCCTTTTTGAGGTATGGGCACCAGTACTGCACACAGTACTTCAAGTGTGGCCTCACCAGTGATCTATACAAGGGCAGGATGACCTCCTCCTTTCTAGAGGTGATCCCTCTGGCAATGCATGCAGCACCCTATTTGCCCTTTCTGCTGCCCTCCTACACTGTGCTGATACCTTCATGTCCCCCATGACTACTACCCCAAGGTCCCTTTCCTCCTCTGAAGCTGTTACCTGCACTCCCCCCAGCCAGTAGCTGGTCCTGGGATTTCTGGCTCCAAGATGCGTGACCTTGTACTTCTTAGCATTAAACCCCAACGGCCACTCCCTAGGCCAGTGTTAGAGTTGAGCTAGATCCTCCCTGAGTGTCTGCCTCCCTCCCTTCCTCATTGTCCACTTTTGCACAAATCTTAGTGTCATCTGCAAACAGACTGATCTTACTCTTGATCCCTCTGCGATGTCTCCAATGAAGACATTGAACAAAACAATGTCTCTCCTCATATGATATGCTTCCTAGTCCCTGGATCATCTTGGTTGCCCTGCGCTGTACTGCTTCCACTTTGTGTCAGTCATTCCTCAGATGTGGACTCCAGACACATGCTCATGTGCACATCCTGAACATTTTGGCCCAAAATAGTCAAGGTGTGAGCAAAACAAAAAAATGAAAAAACAAAACAACTAAGTCCACATGTATGCACACTTAGCACATTTTGAGACCTAATTTCTGTGCAGGCTTTTTTTTTTGTTAGGTGATGGCAGCCAGGCAAGGTGGAGGGAGGCTTGTTCCACTTGCCCAATGCTAGAGGATTCTACTTGACAAAGGTGGGTGCCACAGGGAGGAGGAGGGTGGGTATTGTTGCCAGGTGTTCCAGAGGAATGGAAGGTATTTTACTTAGAAGGGGAGAAGAAAGTTGACATTGGTGCTAGTGTGTGGAGGGGATTTTGTACTTACTTGATACTGGAATTGGACACCTTGTGTTGGGAACACTATGATGGGGGGTCTGGAGTGAGGAAGGAAGTCTGTTACAGGTCAGGTGCAATGTATGTGATGATGGAGCTGCTTATCAGGCTTCTAACTTACAGGTGTAATGCAGTGAGCATTCCTATGCAGCTGCACTGTGAACTCATGAAGCAAGCTACAGGTGTGGTATACTGAGCGTTACTATGCAGTGTTCATCATGGGGGTGGAAGAAAGGTGAAAGCTAAAGGTGTTAGTTCCTATAAATGCTTTTCCAAAAGTAAAGAAATGAATTGCAAAAAACTAAGTTAATGCACCTATTAGGTTTGCAACACAAAACAATAAAATAGGAAAATTAAACATTAGGGTAAAAAGTCTTTAGAACTTTGGGGAATCTGTGATGTGGTGTTCCTCTGGGTTTTAACAAACATGCATTATTGTGTTGGCATTACCCTAATACTGGCACCATCTTGTCAGACAAAGTAATCCACTGACACAGCAATGCTTGCATGGAGAGTGCTGATCGTAGGGTAATGGTAACTCTATGCCACATGCTCATTCAAACCCTGAGGAACATCACACTGTAGATTTGTTAATGTTTCTTGGACTTTTTACCCATATTTTTAATTTCTCTACATTGTACACTTTTGTGTTTCATCCCTAATAGGTGCAATGAATATATACCTATAACTCAGGATGTCTTTGGAAATTATCTTTCATGACTCAGTAGGCCTTTTCTGGTAAAACTCTTTCAATAAATAAATCAAATATAAGGAATACATAATGGACTGCAGTAGAACAACACATACAGTCTACCTCCACTAGTGGGTAGTAGGATCCATAAGTCACAAGTGGCACCATGGTTCTGCTCCTTTGAGCCTACAAAGCAAGCTACGGGTCTGGGGCCATGCCCAATAAGTGTGTTTCTTTGCATATGGTGCTAAATCAAAAATGGCACCTGTGGTGCACCCATAGGGCACAGCTTCTGACCTGTAGTTTGATGCATCAGAACCATGAGGCACGTCCGCAGACATGTAGCTTGGCCTTGTGTCACAAAGTTAGGGAATGAGTAAGGGGTTGGGCCTTAAAGATGAAACCCCTAATGCCACATTCCCCTCCTTTTGTGGCTTTGTAACCCGATGTATGCATTATCGCCTTTTTTTGCAGTGTCTATATTATAGTTAGGATTGAGAAGACACTTCCACTGTATGTTAAACCTCAGTTTTTGCACCTTAATAATGTGGCTGTTCCTGGACATAATAACTTGAAATTTTGCATGCACTGAGTCAGTGCCAGAATCTCTGGATCCTGTAAATTTGGTATCAATTGCTTTGGCAGTTTGAAAGGTTTAAAAGATTGAAAATACAATGTAAAATGTTTTTAAGAGCTTTTTCTTTGCTCATCACCAATAGCACAAAAACAGTTACAAACTGAAACATGAAACTGTTAGGTTTGTTAGATGTTGACTCAAGGATAAGTGTTTGGTAGGTGGTATTTCTGAGAAATTTGTAGATTTTAAATTATTAAGAAAATAAAGTGCAGTTTTCATGCAAACAGATACTTTTTTTTAAAACGTTTTTCATAAGCTGGATTTCTGTGAAACTAACATGTGACACAGAATCCACTTTTATGGGAAAAGACTTATAGCTTTGTGAGCCTTAACATCCACAAAAGTGGGAAAAACAAGAGCTTTTGTCAAGCTTTGGGAAGGAACTGTTGGAACTTGGTGTTTGTTTCCTGATGGCAGTCTGGGAAATGGACCATCTTCCCTGTGCGCTCCTAAATGGCTCCCCTTATCTTGGGACCTCTTACCACTTGTACAGACTGCGCGACTGCTGCCTTACAGACTGAAGGCTTTCAAATTTTTTCAATTTTGTTTTCCACATGCTTAGGAATCTGCTGTAAATTCACATGAATATAACATTTCTAATGTTACTATTAAACTTGATTCTTTTGCTAAATGTGGAGTAGGGGTGGGGAGAATCCACAACTCAGAGCTGTGAGCATAACATTCCCCTGACCTGGAGGGAGCAGAGAGGGAACTCATAGTTATACATCATATATTATATACACTTTGTTTTTTTATCTTTTAGATATTTCTTGAAGAAGACCTAAGGTCAAGATGTAGATTTTTAACTCTGTTTTCTGTTTTCAGCATGCATTTAATATAACCATTTTGTTTTGCCATTATACTTCTACTGGTCTAGAGCTTCTCATATCTACACTCCTCACTCCTGTCATTAAAAGAGGCTAATGTTGGGATTGGAGCAAGGGACCAAAAATGGCAATGGGGATTTTTGTGAGCTTCATCAGAAACCTACTCCGCATCTCTAAGTTACCAAGTTTGAAATTATTTTACTTCAATGTTTTACGTGTTTTATGGGGATTTGTATTAGGTTCCAGTCAGCCCCTCGTAGCTTTTATTGGCCTGGGTTTAGTTCTTGAGCAATAGTCTATGGGTCTCCCTTCCCTGCCAGTCATTTCATATCTTACATGGATGCTTTGGAGTTAATTAGACAGAACAGGGGTAGCTCATTCGGCAAGATTGTTTCTTTATGTTTTCACCACTTAGGGGATAGATATGTTAATCCCCCTGCATGTTGTGGGATGGCAGGTTCTTTGTCTAAATCTTTGGACCCTGGGCCAGCAGGTAGGGGCTTTGGACCTGTCTCATCGGAAGTCTTCTTTCTTGCTAGAAGGGAAGGTGTACCTCAGCTGGAGTTGGCCGGCTGATCTACCCTTTGCACACAGAGTGCTGTACTCTTCTGATACTCTTGGAGGGCTTTGTGTCCTCAGTGACTGACCCGCGGCTGCAGGAGGTCACTTGGGTGAGGTTAAACTAGCTTTATACCCTACAGCGGTTTTGCCACCTTCTCTGCCCAAGTCCTTTGGACAGTTTCTACACAGTTTTAGTTACCCTGCATCTCCATTTGAGATTGCTAGTTACCTTAAATGTTCTGTTTTTTTTTTATTTTCTCTTTACTTGTCTTCTTCCCACAGCACTCCCCTCTCTTCAAGTGTCGCCAATGGCCATTCTAGTGCATACCTCCTACCTGGATTCCATGGCAGTCCGTCCTCCATGTTGCCTTAGCTAACCCCCAGCGGGTACGAGGTGGGGAAGTAAGCACCCTGAAATTCCTTGACTCGTCTGAATGCCGGGTCACCGGGGCGGGCAGAGGTGTTGGGGATCAGGGCCTAGTGCTCCATCTACGTGGCAGTGCCATAGGGTATTTTCCATTGTTCCGTGGGAGTGGCTACCACCCTGACATCATGGCATATCCGCCAACGCCAGCCACTTCCCAACCCCTTAGTGAGCCTTTTTGTCTGCCATGCCTCCGGCTTCCACCAGAGGCCAGACAGACAGCGAGGATGTGTCCCCCCTCCATCCTGAGACAGGAAAGCTGTCCTCGGATGCTTAATCCTCTCCCTGCCTCCCCTGCTGACCCCCGACATCCTGGGCTCGTTCCTGAACCCGGGTCACCGGGTGTGGCGTGACATGTGGTGTCCAGCGTCTCACCCTCAGCGCCACACCTTAAATGTTCTTTGATAATCTGTCTGCTTTGTTTGTTGTTTTATTTTATTACTGTCTTGAAGTGTGTAATCTCCCTGCAAATGGGGGTTCCCAAAAGTCTTCCAAAAGCTTTCCTAATTGCTCAGAGTCTGGAGGTGTTCAGCGTCTAAGCCGTTTAAATGTGATTCCCAGCGAGCGCTTTTGAAAGCCTTTAAGTACTGTCTCTTTAAGAGCTGTCTGCTTGCAGACATAATTAGTTTGAATGGGGGGACTGTGTGTTTCTAAACCTGAGTCCCACCTGGGCTGCTGCCTAAGTGTTCCGATTCTGCCATTGCTAAATGATCAGAGGGGGCACTCTTGAAAGATGTAACTAATTACTGGCAGTCTGTTAGAGTAATACTGAAAATGCAGTTTGTCTAACCTGTTTCTCCTGCAGCATGAACTGTTTCTGTTGTGCCCACCATTTTGGTCCCGGACTGTTGAATTGGACCAGTCAGTATGTGAAGACTCTAAGATGGAGCTTGCTTTAGGCCAATCGGGACTGGGACTCTCAGAGCCTGTGGAAATGGGACTGTATGGAAGGTGTCTCTGGGTAATGTAGTTTTGGATCCTTGGCACCTTTTTGCACCTATAGAGGGAGCCCTGCTGTGATTGACAACTGAACTGACCAACCAAACCTTTTGGAGCCAAGTGAAAGACCGTGGGTTGTCTGCTGCAAGCCAGATTCAAGTTGACTGCGGAAGAGAGAAGAAGCTCTGTGTGTGCAAGCAGCTGTTTGGCACCGTAGTTTGCATGGGAGAACCGTGGAAGGCCTGATCCCTGGCCTACTAGCCTGCTATCTGCCCTGAGAGGGAGAAGAGGACGTTTTTGGACTGAATCCGAATTGGTAGAGAGTAAAGCAAGCAGCTGAATTAATACCAGGCTCACCCTGTGAAAGACCGAAGATTTTGCTGAAAGCGATCGGCCTGTCAGGAATCTAGTTACTGAAGTGCTTCCGGGTAATTGCAGTGTGTTTTGCGATCAGGACCAAGAAGTCGCCTGCCTGGTACAGTAAACTTTCTTTACATATGAATGTGCTAGATGCTGAATGCGCAAGCCTTTTACATATGAATGTGCTAGATGCTGGATGGGGATCGTGATCTGATTTCCCCCATTGCTGTAAACTGTGTGGTAGTGTGGAAGTAGTTTTCCTAGCAAGAATCGGACTGAATCCATGCTGCCTGGCACAGATGGGCCCTGCCATGAGGGTCCTGCTTCACTACCTTGCTGCACAGAAAAGATCCATCATCGAGGAGCCTGCTTCCTCTCGTTACCCAGAGACATCATCCATCAGTCCTGCTATGTTTAGCCTGGGTACCGTGAGTAATTATCAGAGTAGCTCCCTGCAACTCTTGTTTAATCAAAGTGTGCCTTCTGAGTGTTTGTGCTTTTTCTTCCCACGAACTGAGCCATCCGGTTGGGTGGTGTACTGGGCAGGAGATCGACCCCCAAAATGCTATGCTTATCCTGGATATTCCCTTGGGTACCAGTAAGGACACTGTAGAGGGAGTGCTTTCCAAGTTTGACTGTTTACAAAACCCTGTGGTTGTGGGTCGACAGGCTAATCTGCTCACCCTAACGTTTATGGCCTTAGTAGAATGTAAGGACCCAGTAGACTGTTCCAAAGTGCTACAGGCTATTACCCCAGAAGGAGCCCTCACTGCCTGGAGAGTGATAAATGAAGGCAGTAAAGACCCCAGGGAGGATGAGCTCCCCCCACTATCTGAAACTTTTGAGGAGAAGTTTGCTAAATTGTTGTTGGAGGAAGGGAGAACTGTGGAGGACCTTAAGAGACTATTCTTACCAACTGAGAGTGTCACCTCCCCACTATCCATACCCAATTCCAATTCCTGTTCCTTCATCAACTTCTGTACCTGCCTCTGAGCCAGCCAGTAGTCATGGATATTACCGCAAGCTCAAGGTATTCTCTGGTATCCACCCTACTCAAAATGTGGAAGTCGATCTGGAGACCTAGATAGATTCTGCTACTCTGGCAGTGCAAGACTGGCAGTGCTCAGAGGCCGAAAAAAGGGCCTACCTGGGAACAGCCTCCAGGGACCCACCCAATGTACTTTTCGCTCCCCTGAGGTCCTCTAACCCTGACGCCAAAGCCCAAGAGTATTTAGTCGCCCTTGAAAATGTGTTTGGGGCCACCACTAGTGTTGAGGCCTTAAAATGGTGACTTAAAGATGTTAGACAACAGCCGGGGGGAATTGTTATCTGCCTATCTGGATCGATTAGAGGGGATCTTGCAAACCATTTTTCGGAAGGGAGGCTGGACCTCTTGTGAAGCGGACCAATGAGACTGGATCACATACTCTGCTCTGCCTGGCACTCCAGTTGGGTGTTGCTCAAATTGCAACTGCATCAAAGGAAATCTGGCCCCTTGCCTTTCCATGTGTTGATGAAGGAGGTATGGGAAGTTGAGGAGGAGGAAAGGGTTGTCAGAGCCCTGTGCCATCGTAGCTGTTACATCCCCTGCTCCAGGTGCGGGGTCAGACGCTGATGGCCCGGAATCACTGAAATCACGTGACATAATCTGAGACTCACATGTTAGCCAAGGGGGCCTCAGCCAGGGAGGGATGGCTATGGATGCTCCGCTCTGGGATGAACTGCTGAGGGAGTTCAGGGGAATAAAAAACAGTCTCTTTATGAAGGCCGCTCCTGCAAGTATAGGCATTGACCCTTATCCAACTGCATCTGCCTTGGGGGTGGGGGTGCACCCTCAGACGTCTTATACCATGGACAACCCTCAGAGCGAACTTGAGGAATTGACTGCCACCCTGAAGGAACTGGTGAGATACATTGCATTCTTCTTTTTGCTGCCAGCAGATATGGGACCCTGACCCCTTGCTAATACCTCAGTTCCTCAGGAAATGTTTTCTCCAAAGGTGCCCAGAGAGCCTGTCATTTGTCACAACTGTGGCAGGGATGGTCATTTAAAAAGGGAATGTTGGTCTCAAAAGGACTTGGAGAGAGTGGTGAGCCGTCTCCAAGGAGAGCTTCGGAGAACGACTCAGCGGTCAAGGGGTGCACGAAATGACCGCAGCGAGGGTTCAAGAAACCCTAATTCAAATTCCTTTGTGGCTAGAGCTTTGAGGATTCCTGCCTTAATCACGAAGGCTTATGAGTCACGGAAGAGTGCTGACATATGCAAAGATGTCAAGACAATGCATCGTGACCATTCATTGCCCACTGGTCAGATAATGATTGACTCTGAGCTCCCCAAAGTTGCTCCCTCTGGACCAGTGACAAGGGCTACTATAAAACAGAAACAGAGAAAGTCTGCAACTGCTGATGCTGACTCAAGGGTTCCTCCCCAGCCAACACATGTTGAGAATGACTGTTAGTCTATTTCAGATGAAAGTGAGTGCAACTATGGTTACTACCCTTTGTGTGAACTAAGTCAGCTGTTTCAAGATAACCCCCTGGTCAGTTATGGAGATGAAGCTGGGCATTCTGGACTGCCTAAGTCCCCAGCTTCGTCCTTGGAGCCAATGCTCCCAGAAAGTGAAATGCAGAGCATCAAGTCGGATGACATGGAATCACTATGTATGGTGGAACTGTATGATTTTTCAGTGGAAGAGTCAGATGAGATGGGACCGACTGGTGACATACCAGAACAAGAGGAGTACTTTGAGTGTCCAGATAGTTCCCTGCCAGTGCCAGAATGCTCTCCATGTGAGACAAGTGTTGTGGACTCAGAAACTGCAGATTCTGGAACTGAAAGTGCCCCAAGTTTAAACCTTTCTTCCCCGATGGAGATTCCTCTGGCAAGTAAAGACAGTGCAGAAAGTGAGGCTAAAAGTGCAGAGACTGTAACAGTTCCCTCTTGAAAGACTGGTCAAGCTGTAAAGCCTATAGTGCGCCTCAGCTATGATTCTCCTGGAAGGCCTGTAGACTTGCCTGTCAATGTGGTCCGTAAAGGAGTGTATGTGTCCCTGAACTCACTGCCCAAACTGAGCATAAGTGCTAACTCCAGGTTAATTGTTCTGCCCTCCTGGTATGGTGCCCCTGTCCCCTCTAGCCCAAAGGTAGCTGATAGGGAAGAGCCCCCTCTCTCCAAGTTCTATGTGCAGGAAGTAATGACCTGAGTTTAAAGTACAATGTATGTATACTGCTATGTGAAAGTAATATGCTGAAGAGTATCAGAAATGTGTTTACAGCAAAGGTAATATGTTGACTGATGAGTACAAGTATAAGCCTAATGTGTTAGAGTGTAAATGTATATAATGTTTTGTATTGAAATTTATGGGGTACTTACTTGATGCGGATGCCAAGTTTTTCCAGGCCAGGAAGGGTGTAACCCCCCTGCAAACAGGGGTTCCCAAAAGTCTTCCAAAAGCTTTTCTAATTGCTCAGAGCCTGGAGGTGTTCAGCATCTAAGCCGTTTAAATGTGATTCTCAGTGAGCACTTTTAAAAGCCTCCAAGTACTGTCTCTTTAAGAGGTGTCTGCTTGCAGACATAATTAGTTTGAATGGGGGGACTGTGTGTTTCTAAGCCTGAGTCCTGCCTGGGCAGCTGCCTAAGTGCTCGCTTTCTGCCATTGCTAAATTTGTGAGGGAGCACTTTTGACAGATGTAACTGATTACTGGCAATCTGTTAGAGTACTACTGAAAATGCAGTTTGTCTAACCTGTTTCTCCTGCAGCATGAACTGTTTCTGTTGTGCCCACCATTTTGGTCCCGGACTGTTAATTGGGCCAATCAGTATGTAAAGACTCTAAGATGACGCTTGCTCTGGACCAATCGGGACTGGGACTCTCAGTTAGAGCCTGTGGAAATAGGACTGCATGGAAGGTACCTCTGGGTAATGTAGTTTTGGATCCTTGGCACCTTTTTGCACCTAATGAGGGAGCCCTGCTGTGATTGACAACTGAACTGACCAACCAAACCTTTTGGAGCCAAGTGAAAGACCCTGGGCTGTCTGCTGCAAGCCAGATTCAAGTTGACAGCTGGAGAGAGAAGAAGCTCTGTGTGTGCGAGCGGCTGTTTGGTGCCGTAGTTCACGCGGGAGAACCATGGAAGGCTGATCCCTGGCCTACTAGCCTGCTATCTGTCCTGAGAGGGAGAAGAGGATGTTTTTGGACTGAATCTGAATTGATAGAGAGTAAAGCAAGCATCTGAATTATTACCAGGCTCACCCTGTGGAAGATCGAAGATTTTGCTCAAAGCAATCGGTCTGTCAGGACTCTAGTCACTGAAGTGCTCTCGGGTAATTGCAGTGTGTTTTGCGATCGGGACCCAGGAGTCACCTGCCTGTTACAGTAAACTTTCTTTACATATGAATGTGCTAGATGCTGGATGTGCAAGCCTTTTACATATGAATGTGCTAGATGCTGGATGGGGATCACGATCTGATTTCCCCCATTGCTGTAAACTGTGTGCTAGTGTGGAAGCAGTTTTCCCAGCAAGAATCGGACTGAATTTGTGCTGCCTGGCACAGATAGGCCCTGCCATGAGGGTCCTGTCTTACTACCTTGCTGCACAGAAAAGATCCATCATCGAGGAGCCTGCTTCCTCTGGTAACCCAGAGAAATCATCCGTCAGCCCTCCTGTGTTTAACCTGGGTACCGTGAGTAATTATCAGGGTAGCTCCCTGCAACTCTTGTTTAATCAAAGTGTGCCTTCTGAGTGTTTGTGCTTTTTCTACCCACAAACAGAGCCATCCAGCTCCAGATTACAAATTATATGTGTGAATGTTCTTTTTCCATCACAGGGCCCCAACCACCTGCAACGGACCTGGCCTGACCCTTTCTTCATCCTGGGTACCCAGAGAACGTGACTGTGTGGGACTCTAAGTGCACGCACAGTACTATGATTATTATTGTGTTTAAACCAATTAACCTGGTTTTCCCCCTCCTTGTTACAACTCCCCTGGATAAATCAGATCTGTTTGTTTCTGCAAATTTACATTGACTGTGGTGTCAGTTTATGCTGAAAGTATTGTATTGTGGTTATTGTTCCGCATCACCTTATTTTACAGGGAGTCCCCAGAGTCAAGCTGAAGGAACCAGTCCTGGGGGTAAGTGCCAAGTGGTAACTGTATGTGTAATAAGATTGCATATCTGGGGTATTGGGAACATTACTGTTGTGTACTGTGTGGGCCACTAGTGGGAGAAAAGGGGGGTCACAGTGTACCACAGGGCTGTGACCTGGTTAGGCTAACTGCAACTAACCCAGACCTTTGGGTGGAGGCACCCATTTTAGAACTCAGGCCCCTTAACCTGTTAGTAGCCAAGCAGGCAGGGGTAGTAGCCCAAGGGATAGCACCACATAGGGGTTACAAGTGTTTTTTCTGGGCTCTGGGAACGGACAATGGAAGGGGAGGATGGGGAGAGGGATAGAAATTTCATTTTTTCACTTTCACAATGGGGTCACTTAATATATGCACAGTGAATGTGAAGGGTATTAATAATGTAACTAAAAGTGCCAGAATTTTGAAAGAATTGAAAGATTTACAGTGTGACATAACATGTTTACAAGAAACTAAGCTTACTCCACTGGAGCATACTAAATTACAGAGATCTTGGGTTGGCATGGTGTTTTCAGATTCATGTTCCTCATCCAAGATAGTTGGTACAGCTATTCTATTGAAGAGGGGGCTCCCATTCCAAACTCGTTCAGTTTTAATGGAGGGTAGTGGTAAATAAGTCTTATTATCTGGGGAGCTGCGGGGTCAACTCATACATGTTCTGTCAGTATACGCTCCCAGCCCACCTTCAGGTGTTTCTTTTTAGAGCTCTATTTTCCATTATTGGGAATCTGGAGCCTGAACACTTCCTAGTGGCTGGTGACTGGAACTGTGTGGAAAATTGCAATTTAGATAGGAATCCGCCCAGCACACGAGGTATGGGAGGGTGTTCCAGACTCCTACGAACCCTCATTACTGAACTGGGAATGCTGGACCTGTGGAGATGGCAGCACCCTTCAACCAAGAACTATACCTTTTATTCCCCAGCCGCCAATGGCTACTCCAGACTGGACAGGATATACTCCTGGCAGTCAGAGGCTCATATGTTTGAAAAAGTTTGGATATATCCAGTCTCTTTTTCAGACCACACCGTGGTCCAGGCGGTGGCAGTTTGGGAACCAAAACCCCCTACAGGTTCTTGGCAGTTGAATCCTGGCCTTTTAATGGACAAGAATCTGGTAGCAAAACTGAAAGGGGACATTAAGTGCTATCTTGAAGAGAATACAGTAGCAGACACCCCTGTAAAATGTATTTGGAATGCTCTCAAGGCGGTCCTACGTGGAAAACTGATTAGCCATGCCGCTTATCGGAATAAGGTTCACAAAGCCAATTTATGTCAAGCCTTGGCCTCCGTAGCCTCATTGGAAATGGAGCATAAAGTAACCTGAGACCCCACCACATATCAAAAAGTGCAAGCAGTTAGGGAGGTATATAATTCATTGATGGTACATCGTACTGTAAACTCCCTTCACTTTACAAATCATAGATACTACAAGGGAGGGGATAGGGCAGGAAAGCTATTAGCTATGCACCTTAGAAAGCAAGAACTGGATAGGTATATTCCTAAAATTAGAGATACAAAGGGAACAGGAGAACTATTGGTTAAACCTTCGCAGACTTTTATTCCCAGCTTTATAAACAAGAGAGAGGTTCAGATCACATTCAGAGCATAGATTCATTTTTGGAGAAGATGGAACTCCCGGCTCTCACTGCAGAGCAAGTCACCATCTTGGAATGCCTGTTCACAGAGGGGGAACTAAATTCAGTGATAGCATCCCTGAGTTCGGGGGAAGCGCCCGGACCTGATGGTTTTATTGTTGAATTCTACAAAGTATTTAGTAAGGAA
The DNA here is from genome assembly GCA_016271365.2 of Neoceratodus forsteri. Taxonomy (NCBI): domain Eukaryota; kingdom Metazoa; phylum Chordata; order Ceratodontiformes; family Ceratodontidae; genus Neoceratodus; species Neoceratodus forsteri. Next base: position 404,875,277 of record CM028136.1, on the reverse strand, counting down.
GTAGCTCCAGTTATGCTAGTGGTTTATAATGAGGCCTATGAACAAGGTGTAGCCCTTGGTCCTGGGGAGAGGCTACCATCTCAGTTATACCTGAAGCTAGTAAGGATCTGGTGGAGTGTGCAAGGTATCAACCAATTTCCCTGTTAAATGTGGATGCAATAATTTTTGCTAAAATAATCGGAGAGAGGCTTAAAGGGATTGTCCCGGACCTGGTACACTCCGACCAAACTGGGTTTGTCCCCAGATGGCACATACAGGATAATATCTAGCTGTGCTTAATGTATTGTCCTTAGTCCCCCCCCCCTCCCCCGGGGATTCAGGGCTGTAATTGCATTAGATGCTGAGAAGGTGTTCAACCGTTTGGACTGGATGTTCATGAATAAAACACTATCAAAATTCGGATTTGGGAGCACATTTCAAGACTGGATATCCAATCTGTACAGCAATCCAGGTGCCAGGGTCAGAGTAAACAGGGTGTTCTACAGGAGGTTCAGCATAGGACGAGGGATGAGACAGGGTGTCCACTCTCCCCTTTGCTGTTTGCATTAAGTATGGAGCCCTTTGTGGCCATGATTAGACAATCGGAATCATATAAGGGAATTGGGGTGGATGGGTCCGAGGTCCGGATATCCCTCAACGCCGATGATACTCTATTGTATTTGGCTGGCCCAGTGAGCTCAGTCCCACAGGTTTTATCTCTTATACAAGAGTTTGGGTCATCTCAGGGTTCCAGGTAAATGAATCTAAGATGGAGATGCTCCCCATCTCCAAACCGGGGAAGGGAGGCCTCCCTGCCTTGGATGCGTTCCATTGGGCCAGGGAGGGTTTCTGATACTTAGGAATATGGATGCCTGAAAGTTTAGATAAGTTATATTGTTCTAATCTTCTTAAACTACTTCAAACCATTCTAGGGGATTATAATAGATGGAAGGAGTTCTCTCTCTCGCTCTCTCTCTCTCTCTCTCTCTCTCTCACTCTCTCTCTCTCTCTCTCTCTCTCTCTCTATGCATAGAAACAGTGAGGATGAATGTCCTGCCCTGGCTGCTTTTCCTGTTCTCGTCTCTCCCACTGAAGCCCCCTACTGGCTTTTGGAAAAGTCTGAAGTCAGCCACCTCTAAATTTATATGGAACCATAAACCGCCTAGAGTTAAATGGCAAATTCTACAGAGGCTAAGCGAGCTGGGGGAATGGGTCTTCCCAACTTCATGAATTATAACTGAGCAGCTCAACTTCAGTTACTGAGCCCATTATGGCCCAGAGCAGATTGACCTCTTTTGATGGAGTTTTTGAGAAACCTAACATACCAGGGGCCCAACTGGCTGATATAATTTTCTTGGGCCAGGCATGTCTCTTGAAATTCTAGGTAATAAACCACTGGGCAGCAGTTCTAAAACAGGTGTGGATCTGGGTTAACAAACACTGGGCAAACCTTCTGAGGTTGACTCCGCAGACCCCTATCAGAGCCTGTGTGGACTTTCCCCCAATTCAAAGAGATTTGGGTTTTCGCAGGTGCGAGATGGCAGGTCTTAGTTGTATAGGTCCACTGTATATTTTCCAACACTTTAAAAGTTTCTCACAGTTAGCTGATGAATTTGGGCTTCCAAGAAGAGATCATTTTAGATTTATGCAAATAAGACATTTTCTCATGAGCAAGGCTTTGAACTTCTCGGGGTCACCCATCCCTAACCCCCTCACAGAATTCCTCTTTCCCATACTCTCTGGTAGGGATGAGACAGGCATGGTCTCCTGAATTGTTACTTTTTTCACTTCAAGTGAACCAGTTCTCTTGGGCAGACTGGAATCCACATGGGAGAGGGAGCTAGGGTGTCAGTTGGGAGTGGAGGACTGGCAATGGATTTGGACTGGGGTGTACTCTACCTCATCCTCCCCCTCACGGTGGGAATTCTGCTTGAAAGTTAATATGAGATTATTTTGTACGCCAGTTATTACTAAGCATTATGGCTCCTCTACTTCAGATGTATGCTGGAGGGGATGTGGGGAGAGGGGCAACCATGCTCATATCTTCTGGGGTTGTCCCCACATCCAGAGATTTTAGGGCCTGATAGTTCAGGAGTTAGGAAAGATATTCCAGATACAATTTCCTACAGACCCCCGTTGTTGGGTGTTGGGTCTACTTACCACTAAGGCCCAGAAGTACCTATTTTTTATTTTGTTAGCGGCAGCTCAAAAGTATATTTATTTATTTATTCAATTTTGGTAACCAGGTAGGCCCACTGAGCCCTGAAGGTCCCTTTTTTAGGGGCGACCCAGAATTAGTTACAGAAAGATACAAGTACAATAATGGAGCAGGGACACAGTACATCAAAGGGATACAAGTACAGTAAAGGAGCAGGAACATAGTACATCATGAGTAAACAGTGCTGACATTGTACCAAAGTTAGTTACATGTGATGACAATTACAATAAAGTCAACGGTAACAGTACAACAACAGTATTACCAAAAATTTGCTGGGCAAAAAAACCCAACTCAGGGTCTCTGGTATTCCATTTGTCTACAAATTCAAGTGATGGAGAAGATGACTGATCAACTAAGATTGCATATGGACAAATTCAAGGGGAGATGGCTGCCCTTTTTCCATTACCAAGCAGAGAAGGAAAATAAAACAGTGCTGGAAATAATGGCTCAGTATATTTAATTGGTCAAGCTCCTCATACAAACTCTTGTTAGACACAATGACCTATAAACTGGTATATTCCCTGATCCTTACCCTCACACAGTTAATTCTCGTTTCACTTATTGGTTACCTCATCTAGAATCCCTACACATGTTGCCTACACCCCCATCCAGACTTTGGATGATTCTAGTTTTAACTATGTTCAAGGAGCCATTTCTAGCCCTGAGCCCCAGGCTTTGTTTTTCTTTTCTTTCTGTTTTCCTGTGTTTGTCAGTGTCCAATGTCATTATTATAGGTTAAAGTCTGTCCACTGTTTAATCTCAATATGTGTCTTGATTTTAGTTTGTGAATTGTAATATCTGTGTTGATGTGTTTTGGAAAATCAATAAAATTACTATTTCCAAAAAAAAAAGAAGGGCATGATGAAATTTTGGAGCCATGGAGGGCACAGAGAAATGAACAAGCAGCTGGAGGCAGCTGCCAAAACATGGGGAAATGCAGCAGAAATCCGGAGAGAGGGGTGGTAGAGCAGTGCCTCTGGCTGCAACGAGAAACTAATCCTGGGGAGGCCCAGGATGAGTGACCTTATAAAGCCTGATGGGGGAATAATGTAGTTGTGCCGCCCATTGAACCTCGGGCTTAAAGCCCTCCCATTAAACATGGTCAGATTGTTACTGTTGAATATCTCCACAGGGAGCCTATTCCACCCAGCGACAGTTCTTTGTTTGAACCAATTCTTCATTTGTTCTGTCCTAAAGAGATACCCTGTTATTTGATAAGCGTGACCTCACATACCATCTTTGGTTTATTTGTTCTTTAAAGGTCTCAAAAAGAGAGTGATTCCTTGATGCTCTAAACATCATAATCATATCTCCTCACTATCTTCGTCTCTCTCTGGGAGCAACATTCTTAAATAATTCAGCCTCTTGTCATATGTCATATTCTTTTTACCTCTGATCATCCTGGTTAATCTCTTCTGCACACACTCAAGATGAGCCATGTTCTTCTAATATATAGGATCCAGAACTGGACCCAGTACTCAAGCTGCAGTCACACCAGTGATCTATACAGAAGTGCCAGCATCTCCCTGCTTCTGTTAACCATATTCCTTGTTGAGCACCCAATTATTTGATTACATTTTTAACTACCATATCACAACGCAGCTCCCATGTGTAACTATCACCTACTGTAACTTTCAAGTCCTTCTTATTTGCTGAGCTTTGCAATGTAGAACCATTTAGTTTGCACTCAGCTTCTGGGTTGTTGGTACCAAAGTGAAGTACTGCACATTCATCTATATTAAACATAGAAACATAGACTTAGAAACATAGACTTTGACAGCAGATAAGGGCCACTTGGCCCATCTAGTCTGCCCATTTCCCTACCTACAGGATAGGCCGCAGTTCCTAGTTAACCAACAGCCTATTTCTTCCTACCCCCCACAAGAATTGCCTTATGTCTGTCCCATGCATTCTTGAATTCTCCCACAGTTTTAGACCCCACAACCTCCTCAGGAAGGCTGTTACATGCATCCACTACCCTTTCTGTGAAATAATACTTCCTCACATTGCCCCTGAACTGCCCCCCCATATCTTTAAATTGTGTCCCCTGGTTCTTGCACGTCTCTTTTTCTGAAAGATGCTACCCTCTTGGACTTTGTTGATTCCACTGAGGTACTAACTGTAAAAGTTTCTATCATGTCCCCCTCTCCCTTCTTTCCTCAAGGGTATACATATTAAGCTCCTTTAGTCTCTCCTCATACGGCTTCTCTTGCAGACCCTGCACCACTTTAGTTGCCCTCCTCTGGACTGCCTCTATCCTGTCTATGTCCTTGCAGAGATGGGGTCTCTAGAACTGGACACAGTACTCCAGATGGGGTCTCACCAACTGTCTGTACAGAGGGATAACAACTTCCTGTTTTCTGCTGCTGATGCCTCTCCCTGTGCATCCCAGTATACCCCCAGCCCTCCCTACTGCCTTCTCACATTGCTTGCTAACCTTAAGGTCATCTGATATGATTACCCCCAGGTCCTTTCCTTTTTTGTTGTTGTTACTACCCCCCATTGTGTATTCTTCCCCTGGGTTCTTGTTTCCCAGGTGCATTATTTTGCACTTCTTTGCATTGAATCCTAGCTGCCATACTTCTGACCATTCCTCCAACCTTGCCAAGTCCCTTCTCATCCTTTCCACACCTCCTTGTATATCAACCCTGTTGCAGATCTTTGTGTCATCTGCAAAGAGGCATACTTTTCCTTCCAGTCCCTCTGCAATGTCACTTATGAAGACATTAAAAAGGACTGGACCCAATACTGAACCCTGCGGTACCCCACTAGTAACCCTCTCCTTCAGAGTGGACTCCGCTTACAATTACCTTCTGTGTCCTGTTGTCCAGCCAGTATTTTACCCAGGCTACCACCCTGGGACCCACTCCCAGGCTGGTTAATTTGACTATTAATCTTTGCATGGGACTGTGTCAAATGCCTTGCTAAAGTCTAGGTAGGCCATGTCCACCGCCCTTCCTGGTCTACTACTTTGGTCACCCAGTCAAAGAAATCTATTAGATTCATCTGACATGACCTTCCCGCTGTGAACCCATGCTGCCTTGGGTCCTATGCCCCACTGGCCTCTAGGTACTCAACAATTCTTTCCTTCAGAAGTGACTCCATCACTTTCCCTTCCACAGAGGTCAGACTGACAGGTCTGTAGTTTCTTGCCTCTGTCTTGGTCCCACTTTTGTGAAGGGGAATCACATCCACCTTCCTACAGTCCTTGGGTACCACACCATCCTCACATGATTTATTAAAAAGAGTAGCCAGAGGTTTCACTAGTTCCCCCCTTAATTCTTTTAGAATTCTGGGGTGAATTCCATCAGGTCCCATTGCTTTGTCCACCTTCAGTTTTAGGAGTTCTTGAGAACCCTTTCTTCTGTGAAAGGACTGGGATCGACCCCTATCAGAGTGCTTCTGTTAATTGATTAGGCACTTCCTCCTCTTTTGTGAATACTGAGCAGAAATAATTGTTTAGTATCCTGCTTTTTCACTGTCCCCTCTGCCCACCCACTGTTCATTCTATTCAGCCTCACTATCCCTCCCTTTGTCTTTCTACGCTCGCTGATGTACCTAGAAAAGGTTTTATCCCCCTTCTTAACTGAGTTGGCTAGTTTTTCCGCAATTTGGGCCTTTGCTATTCTGACTTCCATCCCTGTTTCCTTCTGCCTTAACTGGTACAGCTCTCTGTCCTGCTCCTTCTGTGTTTCCTTATACTTCCGGAATGCTATCTTTTTCTTCCTGACTTTCACAGCCACCTCTTTTAAGAACCATAGTGGCTTTTTCTTTCATTTTGATTTGTTTATTTGCTTCACACAAAGGCTTGTTGCCTCTGTGATGGCAGTTTTGATGATTCCCCATTGTTGCTCCACACCTCCTTCTAGTCTGTTTGCTAGTACTTTTCTGAGGCACTCTCCCATCTTGCCAAAGTCAGCCCTCCTAAAGTCCAGTACCCTCACTTTTGTATGGCTTGACTCTGTAGCTGAGTTTAACGTGAACCACACTGTTTGATGGTCACTTGTTCCCAGATGGCAACCCACTTCTAGATCTGAGATTATCTCAGTGCCCCCCGTTTGAGTCAGGGTCTAAGATTGCTCCCTCACGACTGGGTTCAGACCAGCTGTCTGAGGCCTGCCACCTGTAGGGTATCAAGAATGGCCCTGCTCTTGGATGTGGCTGCAGCAAATGTGCTCCAGTTAACATCTGGCATATTCAGGTCCCCATCAACAGTATCTCCCCTTTCTCTGCCATTCTAAGAATGCCTTCTATCATATCCTTGTCCATTCCTTCCCCCTGACATGGGGTCTGTACACAACCCCTGTGCGGATTGTGGTGCCATTTCCATTCTCCAAGGTGACCCACAGTGCCTCCTCTCCTCCCTGTTTACTCTTTTGTTCAGTTGCTTTTATCCCTTCCTTTACATAGAGAGCTACTCCTCCCCCTCTTCTCCCCTGCCTGTCTCTCCTGTAGGTTATGTACCCTGGTATGTTAACATCCCAGTCATGGTTCTCTGTGTACCATGTTTCTGAGACTGCTTCGATATCCAGGCATCCCTATGGTTGGGGTTGAGCAGGGATTTCTATATTTAACCCCAAACTTTGCAATTTAATAACTTTGCAAACATCCAACAGATTTTCACTAAATTTTGCAAGTGCAGCCTCGGGAACAGGGTCCCTTGACATGCTAAGTTTCATTCAAGTTCACACAGACAAAATGATTTCACATCTTGCATATGCCAAGGCTGCAGTTTATCACCTTTCAGGAATTTTAGCACATTCTGTGATGCTGGACCTCAGCAACTCATCATTTCCTTCAGGTATCATCCACTTTTCATTTTAAATCAACTTTTTTGAAGCCATCCCAAGGAAAAATAAGTCTGGCAAATAAGTCTGACAAACTTGGTGATGCTGGGTCCTGCGACTGAATCAACATTTTCATCTGACCTGTTCCCAAAGGAACTGTACTTGTCTCTGAGGACTTTAATGAACAAAGGAAACATACAGACAAAAGGAGTTCACATCTTGCATATGCCCAGGCCACAGTTTATCACCTTTCAGGAATTTTAACACATTATGTGATGTTGGATCTCAACAGTTCATCATTTTCTCTGGATGTAATTTACCATCAGCATTTTCATTTAAAATCAACTTTACATGTACTTTGTCTCTAAGGGCCTAAGTTGGCAGGGAAGCTACCTCAAAGGAACTGCCATCCTATCCTCCTCTCCTTCCCTGTTACGCCAGTCAAATATGTTATACCCAACTATTCTCATACCTTGTGCAACCGCCATATTGGCCCTGTTCATACTCTTAGGATTTCTAATTGCAGGCATATGTCTACCTGCCCCCTTGGGAGCAACCAGTGCCATGACCAATACCTATAGTGCCATAACCTCCCCCCTAAATCTGACCTCCTTCACACATAGGCTACATGGGGACTCACTCTATGCCGATGGGTCTCGGCTCTGTCATCCTCACTGGCATGACACCTTGGCAATCTTCTATCAAATCTACTTTAAGCAGAGAACCTCCATGTGATGCCACGCTAACCGCAGGTTACACGGCCGCTCCAAAAATCTATTTAAGGAGTACCTGAAAAGACTAATAGTGCTGCTCTTATTGCTTTTGGGCAATATACATCCTAATCCTGGACCTCCTCACTGCTCAAACCACTCACCAAGAAATATTGGTGATCTAATAGTGGCGTCACTAAACATTTGCAGCCTTCATCCAAAACTTGACAGAGTACAAGTATGGACCGCCAGACATAATCCAGATGTACTCCTGGTAGCAGAGACCTGGCTCACTCCTAATGTTGCTGACACAGCAATCCTACTTCCTGGCTACACAGTATTTAGATGTGGTCACCTTTCTCAGCATGGTGGTGAATGTGTGATCTACGTAAAGGACACTTTGCAGGACCTGGGGATCCCCACCCCTGGTTGTGGTGATTTAATCCAAATGCTGGCCTCAAAGTTTCTTCTCAGTGCACACAAAAAAATGCTCACTGTGCTTTCTGTTTACATCCCTCCAAGGCACAATAAACCTGGCTTTGCGTCCTTCATAAATGCCTTATGAGGGATGAGCCTCTACTCAGAATTTCTCATGCTTGTAGATTTTAATATAAACTGGCTCTCCCCTAATGCCACTGATGCCAAGGACGCATTATCTGCTATCCACCTTTTCCAGCTTGTAGAAGGCCCAACCAGGAGGAACTGCAAAACCAGGACCAATACCTTACTGAACTAGGTGTTATCTAACCAGCCAGATAATATCAAGGGCACCTCTGTCCTACATGACTATATTAGTGATCGCTCCCCTATCATGTTTTAATGGTCCAAGAACTACCACAAGCCCCCTGCCAGTACTGTCACTAGCCGGGTCCTCACTCTGAGACACCTTGAGCTACTGAAAGCTGACCTGAGGATCACTGATTGGTCTAATGTATATACAGCCAGCAATGTCGACACTGCACTGGAACTCTTCATTGACCTCTTTAATGCAACCTGTGATAAGCATGCCCTCTTCAAAACTACAAAAATCATGGGAACCCATAATCCCTGGATCACCCCTGCTGTTCTTGATCTACTAAAACACAGGTATCACCTCTGGCACATCTCTTGAGTGCTGTGGACACAAGCTAACCTACAGAGGTACAAAGCAGCGAGAAATGAGTGTACCCATGCTATCCATTCTGCTAAAAGCCAGTATTAAAAAAAATAAGCCCTTTTCACCTCCTAGAATGATAGTAGGATGTTCTGGAAGAACATCCAAGACATCACTGGTAAAGACCCCAAAAACTATATGCTGAACATTGATGGCACCCTTACTGTGGACCCAAAAGCCATCGCGAATGCTTTCAACAAAGCATGTGCAGACCTTAACAAAGTTCTTCCACCCTGACTACTTTGTGGTTACCCCCTCAGGCATGAACACTACAGTCCAGAACCCACCCCAAGACCACCCACCATTTTACTTCAAAGAAGTGTCTATAAATGAAGCCAGACATTATCTTAAGAAGGTACTGGGGAAAGTTAGATTCAGTGGGGACTCCTTGGACTTAAAGTTTGTTGCCCTTACCCTCGAGGAAATCCTCACACATCTTACTAAAATAATCAACCTGCCACTCTCTCAGTGACAATTGACATATCTTTGGAAATCAGCAGTGGTCACCCTGGTGCACAAGAGTGGTGACCGAACACTGCAGGGAAATTACTGCCTGATCTCTGTTTTTCCCCCCTATCTCTAAGGCCCTGGAGCACATCATGGCCGACCAACTCGTAGAGTATCTAGTTAACTAACAACTCCAATGTCCCCAACAGTATGGGTTCAGGCGTGGGCATAGTACCATCACTGCACTCCTGGAGTTTACAGGCTTTATCAATAACTCTCTGGAACAAGGACTCTTGGTAGGGGCAACTTTCATAGACGTTACCAAGGCCTTTGACACTGTCAACCACGATCTCCTCATCAGACAACTCTACTCCATTGGTCTTTCCTCCTACACTACAAGTTGGTTCTCCAGTTACTTAAGCAGCCGAACGCAGCAGGTAAATATTGGTAACACCCTGTCCAACAGTAGGCCTGTATGCTCTGGAGTCCCGCAGGGATCTATCTTGGGTCCATTGCTTTTTAACATCTTCCTCAATTCACTACCAGGAGCTTGCTGCAACCACATACTTCTATATGCTGATGATGCTGTACTTTTTACCAGCAACATGAACCCTCTCCTTCTCCAGGACCAACTTCAGCAATCCTTTACATCTGCAGAGAAGTGATTTTGGGATAATAAGCTCATCCTTAATTATAACAAGACTAAGACTATGTTTTTTTTTGACCTCCCAAAGCAGACACAAAACCTTCCCACTTACCATCATTAATGACACTGGCTCCCCTCTTGAACTGGTTCACCATTTCAAGTACCTGAGTACAACTATTGACTCTACCCTGTCTTTCACTGAGCACATCGACCGAACAGCCAAAGCTATTAACCAGTGTTTAGGAGTTCTACACAGGAACAAACATGATCTCACTCCAGAAGCACTGACACTGGCCATCCACAGTTCTGTGGTCTCTCTCGCGGACTATGGTATTGTCATTTACGGTGCGGCTACAGACAGTTGCCCTCCGATGTATCAAAATGGCCTTAAATAAAGCATGCCACCTTCTTACTGGTGCCACACACTTGACACACACCTGCGATCTTTATGCCCAGGTTATCTGGTTACAATTTGACAGCAGGTTTAAATACCAACTGCCTGCTTTGCAAAAAGTCCACCTTGGGACTGCTTAGCCTGTGTAATGGCCCTCTTTCCCTGCACATAACCCATTCAGTACCAGAAGCTCTGGCAAACAGGCTTTCAGAATCCCATGGTGCCACACCACCTTTGGACAACATGCATTCGCATACAGAGCTCCGCAGTGGTACAACTCCGTGCCTCCTGACATAACCAATGCTACTTTGCTGGGCTCCTTTAACAAAACACTCCATCAGCATCTAATCTCACAGGCAACCTGTGACTGCTACTGCTAATTTGCCATTATCTTGCTCCTACCATTTGCAATCTCTGTGATCTCTATTGATTAGTAAAATGTTACACTTCATGTCCATTTCTTGGGACCCCGGTCAAGTTAAAACTTTCATGGGCCTAAATTACCCCTGCCTAAATTATTTATTTTCCCTCTTACCTCCCTCCACCTCCTCTTCCCTTTTTTGACCCTCCATCATTCCATACCTCTTTCCTCCCTACCACCTTAATACATCTTCATCATCACCCCACTACCTACACCACCTCATCCTCTCTACTCTCTTCCACCCCTCCTTCCCCCACCCTCCTCCCCCTTATTCTACTTTGACTACATAGCTATTCTTCCCTTCCCTCCTATCTATCCCCATCCTACCCCCCACCGCTGCTTGCCTTCTCCCTCCCTGCACTTTCCTCCTCTCTCCCCTGTCCCTGTCTACTGGTACGAGACCTTCTTTCTTTCTTTGACTCAGGCACAATCCAAGTATCTGCCTATGTTGTTAGTTGTACAATTCTCCTTTTTAAACAAGCGTCTCATGTTATGTTACCATTACCTAGTGAAACGTTAGCCTTTGCTTTGACTCTGCACCCTGTACGTGCTTAGATTGCGTAACTATTGCTAGAATTTATGCCCGGAAACAGGTCTCAATTGTTTCTTGCTGTATCTGTATCTGTGAAACATATCTGCATTCTTGTTTGCGTCATACTTGACGTGGAACCTATGAAAGAGCTTTTTGCTCAAAGGTGTCAATCCAAGATCTCAATAAATAAAAATGAGTTGGATTTTGAGATATTCATAGCAAACCAACTGAAAAAATCAGAGTTTCTTGCTGTTTTATTTTTGTCATCGACTAGCACCCAGATGGTTTGGAATTTTGATCTGACATTTTCAGGTTAGAAATAACGTTGCCCACAGTGGTGCTTTTCACTGGTTTGGTGAAAAAATATTAATCCATTCCAAATTTATAAGATTTTGAAATTTTGGTTCTGAGCATGCTTAGTATGGTTTTTTGAAAAGCTGTTTGGAACAAAAAAAAGAAATTGGTCAATTAGACAATTCTTGTTCATGAGGAAAAAATCCTTTTTAGTATGGCTGCTATCTTGATTCCATTTTTTTTCCAAAAACTTTTTTTTTGAAAACCCATAAAAATGACATCCTGCAGAGACACCAACACATGTATCTTGTTAATCAGGACCCCGTTAGGTGGATTCTGCAGTTGCCTTTTGGAAAAATGACCCAGAGATCTGTTTTTTATACATTTTCAAGTTTTTTTTTTGCAACTCGATTTCCTTTTTTTCATATGGCCATATTTGTTTATTTATTCAGTTAGTTTTTGTTTAGTGGGTAATAGGGTTGTCAGAACTAGTTCGATAAAGATTCGAACCCTCCTCGAACCCTGGTGTTTGAGTTCTAGTTTAGAACTCGAACACTACAGGGTTCGCAAAAAGGGTTCGATTCATTACAATTGCCACCCGCAACTATCATCCCAACCCAACTCACCCGAGAGAGTCCCATTCCATCCCGACCCATTCCCAAATTCACATTCCCGTCCTGATCTCGGCACCAGCTGAAGAATGCAGCTAAAGTCAGGGGGGTCCTGGGTGTTCTGAACCCCTCCGCTTGCCAAGTCCAGTGCAAATAAAATGAACATTTCTCCCGTTCTCCCAGTCAGGGTTGCTAGTGCCCCCCCCCCCGAGAGGAGATTTACTCACACACATCGGGATTCGATCATGCCACCAGTGGAACCTGCCGCACTGTTATTTCCTCCAAGCAGCAGCAACTGTTGCCATTTAAACTTTAAATGGAGCGGGGCTGGCAGTCAATATGTCTGGGAGGCAGGGTGGGGAGTTGTCTGATGAATAGGGATCAGTGGCCTGCCTCCTGCGCCACCAAAAATACATGAGGAGCCTGAATTTGGAGTGGTCATGTGATGCAGTGCCACCGAGAAGAAGGGCAGACAGCGCAGAAGCCAGGCAATGCTCGCATTGGTCAGAATGAGAGGCTGGAGGGTGTCTATTGGTGATGTATGTGTCAAGCTGCACAGATTTTTTTGCAGGCAGTGGGCAGCCTGTTCAATATCTTGAACAGTACTTAACTTGCAGACCGCTGCCTGCATGTGTGTGTGAGAGACAATCTCCCGCGACACTCGTGGCACTGTTGGGAGGATGGAGAGATCACACTTGCTTAAAGAGTGGTGAAGGAGATCATATATTGATTTTTCCCTTGTGTGATAGAAAAAAAAAGTTAAAAAACTTTATTGAGTGTGATGAAACTTGTTCTAAGCCTAAATCTAGTCCCACGAAAGAAAGAAAATTGTCTGGAGGACAGGAGTCTCAGTCTGACTGTGCTTTCACCCTAAAAAGCTCCTGATAGAAGACCCATTATGGCATTTTGATTTTTTGACACAGTACTCCTGTGTTGTGTGTTTTCTCCACTGCATCTTTTGTACTGTGGCCAGTCAATCACCCAGCTGGTGCTGTGTGCCCTTTGACTGTACCCTACCCAGTTTGTGTTACCATGAGAAGCCCAGTGGCCAGTTGCACTGTGTCATAATCTTTAAATACATGACAGAAGCCTAGAACTACATTACGTTGTTGGGAGAAGAGACAGAAAAATCTCTTTCCCTGTATTGTGTGTGTGACTCCATCTCCTGTGGTCAGCCCATCGTCACCCTGCTGCTGTGTGCCCTTTGTCTGCACATTACCCAGTGTGTGTTACTGTGAGAAGCCCAGTGGCCAGTTGTGTTGTGGCATTACCTTTAAATACATGACAGAAGCCTAGAAATGCACTATGTTAACTGCACGTAAAGATGGGTCGCTACTAGGAGAGTGGTGCTTGTAAAGTACCAAAAAGAGTTCAGTCAAAACAAAAAAGACTCAGCACTCTTTGTCAAAATGAAGTATTCATATACCAGCAACATTTTTTATGGTGAAACTAAGCAATACATCTGGTGTGGCCTGAGGAGACTAGCACAGACCCAACGTTTCCCATTCAAACTGGCAAAACACTCCGTTCGAGTGTGAAATATTGGTCTGTGGTAGTCTCCTCATGCTACACCAGATGTATTGCTTATTTTTACAACAATACATTTTTAAAAAGAAGAAATTGGGTGGTATACAAATACTTCATTTTGACAAAGAGTGCCGAGTCCTTTCTGTTTTGACTAAAATACATTACGTTGTTGGGAGAAGAGACAGAAAAATCTCTTTCCCTGTATTGTGTGTGTGACTCTGTCTCCTATGGTCAGCCCATCACCCTGCTGCTGTGTGCCCTTTGACTGCACTGTACCCTACCCAGTGTGTGTTACTGCAGAATATCCTCAAGTTCACATTTTTTATTATCTTCATTTTTGGCAGCACAATTAAAAAAATAGGGTTCGAGTTCTAAAAAGATTAGAACCCTAGAACTTTTTCAAAAGTTCTAGACTAGAACTAGAACCCAGAACTTCAGAAGGTTCTGACAACCCTAGTGGGTAAGTGCACCAGACAAGAATGTTGCCTGTTTTCAGGCACGACCCGGGAGAGTTACAAACAATGGAACATTGTACAGACAGGAAATACAATGGGCATATCGCAACAGGAATTAAACAAAATTTGAACAACAAAGCAGGGTTTTTAAAATTGGAACCAAAACAGTTAAAATGGCAGGAAGAACAGAGAAATACAATAATTAAGTGTGCTAGACAAGAATGCTAACTGTTTTCAGGCAGACAACCAGGGAGAATGGCATGGGGCGGTATAGGCATGAGTACAGTATCCAAGCCACAAACTGATTTATGCAGCAGTGTATAAAAAAGGAATTAGGCCATATGAAAAAAGATCCCTTCATATGAAAAAAGAATTTGGACTTTGTGTTTTTTCAGATTCTTTTTTCATATGAAAGCATCTGTTTTCATATGAACAAAAAATACGAAAAAGGATCTCTTCATATGAAAAAAAAATAAGTCCAAATTCTTTTTTTGTATGAAGGGATACTTTTTCCTATGTTGTTTTGTTTTGTTCATACGAAAAAGGATGCCTTCTTATGAAAAATGATTTTGGACCTAGTTTTTTTTTTTACAATTCTTTATTTTTGTGTGAAGGAATCCTTTTTCATGTTTTTTTTTTCATTCATATGACAAAGGATGTCTTCAGATAAAAAAAGAATTTGGACTTAATTTTTTTCTGATTCCTTTTTCATATAGAGGAATCCTTTTTCGTATTTTATTTTCATTCATACGAAAAAGGATGGCTTCATGAGAAAAAAGATTTTGGACTTAGTTTTTTTCCCCAAATCTTTTTTCATATGAAGGAATCCTTTTTCATACCTTTGTATGAAAAAATAATTTGGGCTTAGATTTTTTTCCTCCACATTTCAACATCAACAATCCATAACTCCCTCAATATTTGCACTTAAAGGACAACTAAACAAGCTAATCGTAGTAAAGCAAGTAGACAAAATCCCAAAACATAGGGCTGTAGACTAAGCCCTTACCTATGCCATACAGTCCTTCATTTTCTGTATAAAATTGTTTTCATCAATTTTAAAGAGTGTAAACAAAGTGCAGAGTTTTCCAAAGTCCCCGCTCCCAATAGCAGCCTAAGATGGCTGCAATGTGCTTATGTGATAATGTCATCTAAGCCACAGCGCTCTGGAGTGATCATAGGATCGATCACTATAGGGACCTATTAAATATATTACTTTTAACTCCTTCAGACTGCATATATGGGTAACATCCTTTACTGTGCATGTGTGATCACTAACTTGCTTTGCACAGGGCCAGACAGACATGCATAATACACACATTTCAAAACTTAGTTTTTCCCCAGTTTTTTCTTTTGCTCATTTCTTTGCCATTTCTGACCATTTCAGTCCTATATTTTCAGTGCTGCAAAGTTGTCATACCCCCCTTGCAACCACCTAAGTGGCACCATATAAAGCTGGAACAAAATATGGCCAAAATATCCAAAGCATGTGCAAAGAAAAAACCTGGAAAAACTTTAAGTCCTGAAATGCATTATTGTGCATGCCTGTGGTCATAGTTATTTTTCCACATTTTGTTTTTTAGTCATAACTTGGTCATTTTGGACTCAGATTTTCTGAGTGGCCAAGTCACCAACCCATCTCATGACCACATAAGTGGCACCTTGTAAATCCAACCAGAATAGTGTTTTGGGGGTTGACCATCAGAACAGTGATTTCTCCAGGGGGGATTCCAACAGTGGGGAGGAGTCTGGTTGAAGGTATGCAGTTGGAACGGTGACTGAATTTTGTCGGCTGAATTAGGGTGCCACAATAAGGGCAACGATGACAGCTGCGATCTTGATTTTAGATCACCCCTCAGTCATGCCACCCTTTGTACCCACACAGTTTCTGCCCCCTCCAGGGCATACCCTCCCCAAGGAGGTTATAGTTAGTTGTGGGGGGTGCAGTAGGTGAAGCTCCCTGCATTGGGGGGTGCGAGGAGTGAAGCTCCCTGCAAAACATAACTATTTCCTGGGATAGGGCTTTGGCACTCTCCGTCCTGGAAGTAGCAATGCCTGGTGCAGAAATATTGGGCAGCATATTGCTTGCGCCCATATCAGCGTCGACAAAATGACTGTCACACCAATATGGGTGAACCCTGGCTGAAGACATTGCATCACTCTGGATTGAGTTTTAGATGGGATTTGGATCAAGAGATATCTCAGGTGATGTCTTCACGGTGGCCTACCTACTGTGTTTTGGACCCAGGTTTTACCTGACTGTAGGTGGACTGTCGGAGGCCCTTGTTCCTGTGGTGGCCAGAGATCACCTGAGTTTCCCTTGGGGGCAGATATTTTCTTGCTACACTGAAGAATACAGTGGTGATCCCTCTCCTCAGAAATCTATCTTTGAACCTGGAGGCAAAGGTGAAATATAGGTCTGTGTCAAACCTCCCATTTTAGGGGAAGGCCACTGTGATGTTGGTTGTGTCACAACTGGAGGCACACATGTCACATTATGATAGCTACAAGCCTTTCCAATCAGGCTTTAGATATCAACACAGCACAGAGACTGTTCCAGTAAAGGTGCTGAATGTTGAATGATATCTTTCTTATAAGGGATGGTGAGGAATACCGCACTGGAAATTCTTCCTGATCTCTTTTTGGCATTTGACACCATGGTCTATCAGGTTTTGATGTATTGCATCAGGAAGTAGGGAGGTTATGCTTGAACACTGTTGTATTGGTCTGCATCTTCACTTGCCAGCAGGCTACAGTGGAAGATCCTGTTGAAGTTTTTTTTAAGAGTGGCTGTAGTGCCCTGCAATGTTCTTTGATGTTCAGTATAGTCCCCAATGCTGCTTGTAGCATACATGCTGCCCTTGGGGACTATCGTGAAATGGTACAGTCCAGGGTTTCATTGCTATGCAGATGCTATCTAGTTCTACATCTTCTTCACACTGGATTGAGGGAATTCAGTCGCTGTGATTAATTGATGTTTCCCTGAACTGAGCAATTGCATGGCTGCCAGCTGGCTGAGCATCACTTCAGGTCAGATGGCATTGTTACGTACAGAACCAGGCTCTCAGAAAACAGTAATGAAAAGGCATGTGATCACTCTGCCATCTCTGGGTGGTACTACTCTCTAAGCTGTTTGCAGGGCTAAAAATCTAGGGGTCGCAGTGGATAGCAAGCTTAGTTCCATATGATTACAGTGACTCAGTATTGTCTAACTTCGAAATGGTGACTTTTTAATAGCAAGTCAAAAAATAGCGCATCCACACTATAGTGATGTTCCAAAAATAGCCCATCCAAACGATAGCCTTCTGACTCCTGATATACTCTACGGACATCCTCTCACCTCCTTCCACAGCTGTAAGTGACTCTCTGCACATGCCACATGTATTTACAGACAAGTGTACAGGTGTTCTCAATGATTGCATTGTGTGGGGCTCCACCCCCTCGCGAGGGGCTCTGCCCCCACCCCCTATATCTAATATTCCTACTCTGAGGTGCCCTAGATAGTGGGGCTATCAGCCACTCATGGTCACTGTTTCCTCCCGTTCACTGTTTATTGCCAGTTGCTGTTAAAGTGATCACCTTTGATGGTGCATCCAAATGTGTTCACTGTTTAAACTTTGCTATCTTCACGTGATACCACAAGATTTCACTGGAATTCCATGTGGCTGCTGTATTCTCCTCTTCTGTTCCCTGTTTCCCTACTGAGTTAATTTCTGCATGAAAGAAAAGCATTTCAAGCTAACAGGGACTCTTGGTAATACCTAGGTGCACAACCACATCTACTCACCAGGAGCACCCCTGTGTATCAGGGAAGCACTCCTCTACCTCACAGCCATACTACACTGCATGTGACCACAAGCAGTGGTCACACACATGTGTAAGAACCCCCCACTTCCCTGTCTAGGGGTATTTGAGATGTTATAGTTAATAGGAAACGGAGAGTACTGTACAGCCAGGAAAACACAGTTCAGAAATAAGACAAGAAAAACAGTGCTTGATTCTCCATGGGTGATGATGGTGATGGATGGACTCCATTGGGGTATCCCGGACCCTCAGGGTGATGAGCTGGCACACAGGAGGGGTGACACAGATCTTCACCTGCCTGGTCTTGCCCACTTCACCCAGAGACCTTTGTAGACAGTTTTCACCAGGCAGGCCTCTCGACATCTTCCTCAGTGGATCTCTGGTCCCTGCTGTTCTGGATGCCACCCTGGAATACACTGGATGCAAGGCTGTGGAGGCAACTTCTTTTAGCAGCAGCAAAACAGTTTCTTCAAAACACAATAGGCAAATGCAAAGTTGCAAAAACAGGGGATCCCATTTAATGAACAGTCAATAGAATAAACAGTTACTCCATGGAGCAGTAAAGCAGGACCAGGGGGTCACATTAGTAGCTGAACTGTAGAAGGTAAACTGTGCTTTGGACCCCGGGGTCTCAATTAAGAACTTGCTGCCGTACTCCATAAAGTCACAGGGCAGCTACCCCGGAATTTCTGGGCAGCTTGCAGTCCAAGGCAGGTGCACACTTGATGCCAAACTGGCCATCTCTAGTAACAGAGGTTGCAAATCACTTTCTGGCTCCCTCACGCAACACTACCATGATGAGCATGCACACTTGGGGAAACAACTGCCTGACCCTCAGTTGCCCCAACACATGCTTCTTCTAAACTGCTGGGCACGAAGCCCAGAATTGGCTATTTAGACACAGGAGCATGCTTAACTCTGGGGCTGCCCATCTCCAGACCCCACACATAATCCTCTATCTCATAGCTGTATTGGCTGGATGGCAGGCAGCATCTTCCCTCTCTGGATTCTCGGACCAAGAATCCCAGGACTCTACCAGAATTGCAGCCGTTGCTCCTTCTTCCCCTCCTCAGGTGGCCATGCTATTCAAAATAAAAAAAATGCAGCCACGGCCCCATGGCTGAGTGGGCAAGTGCCCCACTATGATGTCCTCCTCGATCTCTCCCTCTCAAATCTCCCATCTCTCTTTCTGCCCTCTCTTAAATGGGCTCACTGGTTTGGCACCTGAAAATGTGGGTCCAATCATGGATTCAATCTAATGCGTCAAACCTGCAGCTCATCCTGGTGCCCCACGGGACTTGTAGTCCTGAATACATTATTTATGTTATGCCCTACGGTGCCAGTCAGCACCGAAAACTACTGCAAGCCAAAAGGAGGTACTGCTCCTTTAAAATTTTTTCTCCGGCATTAGCCACACATGCGCATAGTGCATGGTCCCAACATTTAAAAAAAATTTATATTTTTTTACAAATGAGCAGTCCTGAGCCCGATCCACCTCCAAACCATACCTGGAACCACACACCCCGCACCCAAAGGCGCAGACCATCCCGGTGCTTGGCCCAGCCCCGAATTAGCCACGACACCCGGACCTATGGCCGAAGCTGCCAGCAGCAGACATCAGGGCCACAGGTGCAACTCCCACCAATGCCTCTGGGAAAATGGCACCGTGAAGGAGCTGGGAAGCATGGAGCTCCATAGGTAAGCCCACTTTGGGGGGTCTACACACGTATCAGGCAGATGCTGGCCTGGTAGGGCAGGTGGTGTGAGTGGGCTTAAAAGGAAGGCAATATATTCTTTGTTTTTTTTTCTCCCCATCTCCCAGTTGGCCCTCCTTTCCACTGGCTGTCCCAGCCCCGTCACCCTGACTTGCCCCAGGACTTACCTTCCCATAGTCCCCCATGGCTTGCCTTCCCTGGCGAATAGCAGGGAGTACCTCAGGCTGCCAGGACCAGATCCAGATTTCAGGAAGTACCTGAGTCACCAGGTGTGGGGTCTGTGGAGGCTGATGGTCATCCTGTACACCAGGAGACCTTTTTCCATTTTTCTCCCCAGGAGACGTCGCATGTACTTTATGTCAAGGCACATGCCCTGATGTCTACCACTTCTCCCCCACCTTCTAGGCTCAGGTTGCCTTTCCTCTGGCTTCCACCAGAGGCCAGTCGAGCACCAAACTGTACCCCACACTCCCCCATGGAGAAGGAGAGTGGTCCTTCGGATGTTCAATCCTCCTCCCCGACCAGCTCTCTGACACCTTTGGCTTGCTTCCAAACCCAGGTCATCAGTGTTGCAAGCAGTAGCGCTACTGCTGTGCCGGAAGACTGGATGAAAGTGGCATATTCAAGATTCCTTAAATAGCATGGGATCTGAATAAGCCAGAATTCATCAAATACTAAGGAACTAGAGTCTCATTGCTGCCTCGTTTCCTGTCATTTGATGTATAACATGCTGCTGGGCCCTACAGCGTCTGGGTAACAGCTGGATATATAGTCATTCTGTATAGATAGTTAAAAGGTAGTTAAAACAGGTAAAAGCTTGCCTAAAATTAGCAGTATCAATAATGGGTCACGCCAGGTATAAAATTAAGCTTGTACCTAAAGAAAGTAACAAATTACAGCTGAAAATGCTGAAAAGGCACAAGCTATGCAGCCTAGTTTGATGCTTATGTGAAACTGAGGATTCTAAGATTAGGCAGAAACTAAGGTGGGTTGCATTTCACCATTGAAGTCACATGTACATAAGCAGCCTATCAGACAGACATAACCTAGTCTGTAAGGATTTGGAGTGCCCAGAGATTATGCTCCACAATTCACATTGACAACATCGGAGCTTAGTTCAAAGTTCAAAAGTTTAATGATCAACTTTGTTGTGACTAACAGTCAAAGTTATTACATAATATTAAAAAGAAGACACACAAGTACAAAAATACAACACATAGGAGCATGCTTAATTCTGGGGCTGCCCATCTCCAGACCCTACACATAATCCCCTATCTCATGGCTCCATTGGCTGGATGGCAGGCAGCATCTTCCCTCTCTGGATTCTCGGACCGAGAATCCCAGGATTCTCATTATACAGAACACAGTTTGCAGATACAAGGAATATATTCATTTCATCACAAAGCACTTTGTCTATTGCACTTTCCCCTAAATCTAAAACTATTTTACAAAGAAATAGAAATTCCATAATGTCCATCAATTTAGAGCCAAAATTCAAAACCTTGTACAAATATAAATTCATGGTTTGTATTCATACAGAGAAGGGTAAAGGACGTAAGGTACTTTCAGTAGAGGAAGAGGGAATTCATGCCAGCATTAAACTGTGTTACCAAGAGATCTAAAGTGCTTTTTCTTTATTTTAGTAACTGAGGAGAAAAATTTAGATACCACCAGGGCATCTTCAATGCTTCTTGGGTGTAATAGATAAATACTTGATAATAATCAGTTTTTTCATAATGAATCAAGAAATTTTTAAACAAACTATTTGTAGGTCTGGAATATAGAGGATAAAACTTGATTATATGATCTAAGGATTCACTTTGACCAAGAGAACATTTGCATTGAATGGATGCAACATTAATGGCCTCATCAGTAAGAAGGCCCTTATTGCAATAAACATACCTGGAATTAGTTAACTCTAATCGAGCCCATGTAATTAATCGTTTATCCGAAAATTATAGGTGAAGAGTTATATAATCTTCCAAGCAATGGCCAATTTTATTATTTCTAAACCATTCATTAAGTTTTAGTCCTTTTACTTTTATTATTTCCTGATGTTTTATATATTCAAATAGTTTTGTTTTTATCAATGTTTTAAAGCACACAGAAATATTTATAATTTTTTTGTAGCCATTCAGTAAATGTGCCATGTTCAATCTAACCGAGTACGTTTCTAGGGCCTTCAACCAATTAGATGTATAACCTTCCTTGGACTATTTAATTTTATCTTTCATCCATGTGTGAGGCAAAATATTTTGTTTATTATTTATTAATCTTGGACAATAAACCAATAATTTAAACACAGCTATAGTACCAGGTGAAATTTTCCCTAATTCAGATCTAGTTATCACATTAGAAGTAGAGTTTGGAACTCCCAAAAGGGCCTTATAGGAATATGAGGAAGCTTTCTCAGTATCTTTTATTATATTCAAACCCCAGACTTTAGCAACATATGTTGTAACTGAATTGATCTTTGCATCACCCGCAATAAGGGCAGGAAGAATAGTATTTCCTCCATACTTCATGTTGAATATTTGTAGACCTTTAGCAATAATTTTTGCTTTTAAGTATTGCTCTTTTTGATGAGAAGCCCAATTAAATGCATTTGTCAATTTGAACTCCAGATACTGGTAATTATCTACAGTTTCTATTTACTGTCTCCTACTGTAAATTTAAATTTAACAGATCTTGGGCCAGATATTCAAAATTTTTCCCCAGAGCTAAATTAGCACTCCCTGGCATGCAAATATTGCCCAGACCAAAGAGCCAGCCATAGTCAAAAGGAATAGCCCATTGCAAATACTGCTGAATATAGCATGTGAAGGAAGCCGGGCAAACTGGACTGGGAGTGCAGGGCAAAAATAGCCCGGGAATAAGACAGCACTGAATATAGCAACAGGGAAGTGCAAACTGCAACAGAAGCTCAGTAGACACTGGAGCAAGCCAGTGTTGCAGGTGGAGAACAGTGTGTGTGATTGCACAGCGATGTCTTGCATCTACATCAAACAACAATGCAAGCCACAAACTGCAGAACTGTGCTATGCTGAAGTGAGGTTTGCCCAGGGCTAACCTGATTGTATAGTGGTAACACATTAGCCTGGTACCAACTGGTTAGCCTGGGGCAAACGGAAGCTATATTCAAAGCTCCCATGCAATGAGCCTACTTAGGTAATCCGTGGGCAAACGGACCCATTTGTATCTAGTTATGTGATGCTTAACATACATTATCATGCAGTTTGCCCGGTGCTACTGCATGGTGCACACAGCTCCACCTTTTGGTCAGAATGGCAGTTCAGGCTGGACACTGCAGGACAAGGCATGCCCACAGCATCCCCTGTTGGTCAGAATGGAAGTACAGGCTGGAAGCAGCAGGAACTGTGTGCTGGCAGGCACAGTCAATGCATACAATGCACCTATGCATCTGTGCAAGCAGGACCTGTATATATATATATATATATATATATGTAGATCAATAGCTACTATAAACACAGACACACAGCCAGTGGCCATAAATGCCCTGAAGGATGCCCCCCCCCCACAACATAGGTACCTCACTGCAGTAGTGGGTGACACACAGTGGGGGGACTCAATGCATAGGACAGGCATAAGGCAAACCAGGTTGGAGTGGGAAGCCAGACACTGTAGGTGCACTAGGATATGCCGCATATCCATTAGATAGGGAACAGGGCAGACTGCATGGGCCAGGCAGTCCTTCTCTGCCATCATGGTCCCTCTTTCCATGTGTGCCTGTTATACCCTGGTAGGCTAGTGTCTCGCCCCCCAGCATGATCCCCGACCTCCGGTAGCCCCAAAAATCACAGAAATCCCTGGTGTTCTAGTGGTCCCCCACCGCCCCAACACAATCTCCGACCCCCGTGAGCCCCAAATATCACAGAAATCCCTGGTGTTCTAGTGGTGCCACTACCCCCCCAGCATGATCCCTGACCTCCGGTAGCCCTGAAAATCACAAGAATACCTGGTGGTCTAGTGGTCCCCCACGGAAGTCGACACCTGTCAACTGTAAACAATATATGTATGGCACCAGACTGCCTCAGCCTTCTTACTACCACGCAGCTGCCGACTGCTGTGCTGTATTAGCACTACTGAGATTTCTTTCAGTAGCGCCATGCCTACTGCAGTCAGTGGCTCGTGGTGATGAGAGGAGGGCTGAACTGGTAGCGGCGCCATCCATATGCTGTTTATGGGCTGATGGGCATCACACTTCCAGGAGGGTAATCACTAGACCACCAAGTATTTCTGTGACTTTGTAGTGCTTGGGGGTTGGGGGTTATGTTGGGGGTGGAGGACCACTTAGAACACTAGGGATTTCAGTGGGGTTTTAGGCTACTGGGGGTCGGGGATCATGTTGGGGGTGGGGGACTACCAGAACACCATGGATTTCAGTGTTTTCAGTGCTACTGGGGTTGGGGATCATACTGGGGAGGGGGGCACTGCTGTATTACCTCCAGCTGTTTATCAGCAGTAGTTGGTGCCATGCAACAGGTTGCGAGAATGCCTGTAGTGCGGCACTGTATGTTTGAATATGCCGCACTGCTGGCATTCCTGTGCGCTCCCCTAACCCCGCCCCTGCATACTATTATCTTTTAGCGCTGGGGCTACCACACAGCACCAGCACTAATAGGGCTTCTAAATATTGCAGTCTGGTGCAAATCCAGCGCTATTCCAGCACTACGGCGTTGTGTCAGGCACAAAGCTTTGAGTATCTGGCCCCTCCTCCCAAAATTATTGAAGATCATTATTTTAGTTTTTTTCAAGTTTATAGAAAGTTCCAGATTCTTACATATTTTTGAAAAATATAAATGTTTTTTTTGGAGCCCCTTTGTGGATAACGCAAATAATACCATTTCATCTGCATAAGCTAACACATGCAAAGGAGAGCCATTTATTTTAGGTGAATCAAGTATTTTTTCATTATTAAAAACAAATAACTCATTTACATAGATGTTAAATAACAAAGGGGATAATAGGCATCCTTGTTTAACCCCTTTCTGAGTCACAAAATATTTGGTTAAATTATCTTTATTGTCATATCTAACTGAAAAAAAAACAGTGCCATAATGGAGAAGATAAATCATAATTAAAAGTGTATTGCCCAATTTTAAGGATTGAAGAATTAACCACAATTTGTGTCTATTTAAAGAATTAAAGGCTGATGTAAAGTCAATAAAGATCGCATAAAGATTCATTTTTCTCCATTTGACATATTTCTCAATTAGATGTGAGAATACAAATAAATTGTCAATTGTGGAAAAGCCCTTTTGGAAGACAGCCTGAGATGGAGAAATAATAGATTTAATTTTGACCCATTCTATTAATCTATCAAGTAATAGTCTAGAAAATATTTTGGATACAATATTAAGAAGACTTATTGTGCGGTAATTATGAAGCTCATAAACTAAGCCTTTTTTATGCAACGGTACGATAATAATTTTAACCCAGGATGTACGGACATATTTAAATTCCAAGCACAAATTAAAATCATGAGTCAATAGAGGAATCCAAAAGGACTTATATTCCTTGTACACTTCAGCTGGGATACCATCCTCACCGGCGGCTTTATTATTTTTAAGGTTTAGTATGGCATGTTCTATTTCTGTTTCAGTGAAAGTAATTAAATTACATGAGATTAAATATAATCCATTTATTAATTGACCGTCCATATTATCAATTCCAGAAAAGATTTGCTTAAAATGTGACATCCAGATATCCTTTGGGATATAGGTTGACAATGTAGGTTTATATTCCTTAACACCCTGTGTTACCAGCTTCCAAAATGAATGCATATCATTGCTTTGTATCACACTATACAGTTCATTCCACAGTTTTTGTTAACATATGTAGTAGTTTTTTTTTTTTTTTTTGCTTTAACCATTTATTATAGTGTTTCTTCACTTTATTTAGGTACCAAAAATTTAATTTAGTGGGTTCTGTTTTGGTCCTTTTGATAAGTTTATTTAGCTTAGATTTTGCTTTTCTGCATTCACTATCAAACCAATTTTGATTTGCTCAATTATTACATATGGTGTCACTATATACAGTATAACAGCTCTAATGTCCTGATTTAATTGCTTTAACACATTATTAATTTAATGAGTCTCAAAGTCTATACCAGGTGACTCAAAATCATGTATAAAGTTTTGGGTAACGTCACCCAACTGCTATTTGTTATTTTTCCTCTCCTCAGTACCTTTTTACCAACATGGCACAATTCCTCTACTGGGCCTGAGACCACCTTCTATGATGAGCCTTTATTTAAAAGAATCTTCAGACAGATTGGTGCATGATCACTTTTCGATCTCAGTAGAATATCCATATATTCAATTGATATTACCAGTTCTAACTCGCACAGAGCATAATCAATTGTGCTCTGGCCACAAGAAGAAAAATAACATAGAAACATAGACTTTGATGGCAGATAAGGACCACTAGGCCCATCTAGTCTGCCCATTTCCCTACCTACAGGATAGGCCACAGATCCTAGTTAACCAACAGCCTATTTCTTCCTACCCCCCACAAGAATTGCCTTATGTCTGTCCCATGCATTCCTTGAATTCTCCCACAGTTTTAGACCCCACAACCTCCTCAGGAAGGCTGTTCCATGCATCCACTACCCTCTCTGTGAAATATACTTCTCCATTGCCCTGAACCCTCCTCCTTCTATCTTTTAAATTTGTCCTCTTTGTTCTTGCAAGTCTTTTTCTGAAAGATGCTACCCTCTTGGACTTTGTTGATTCCACTGAGGTACTTAAAAGTTTCTATCATGTCCCCCTCCCTTCTTTCCTCAAGGGTATACATATTAAGCTCCTTTAGTCTCTCCTCATACGGCTTCTCTTGCAGACCCTGCACCATTTTAGTTGCCCTCCTCTGACTACCTCTATCCTGTCTATGTCCTTGCAGAGATGGGGTCTCCAGAACTGAACACAGTACTCTAGATGGGGTCTCACCATCTGTCTGTACAGAGGGATAACAACTTCCTGTTTTCTGCTGATGATGCCTCCCTATACATCCCAGTATACCCCCAGCCCTCCCTACTGCCTTCTCACATTGCTTGCTAACCTTAAGGTCATCTGATATGATTACCCCAGGTCCCTTTCCTTTTGTTGTTGTTACTACCTCCCACCCATTGTGTATTCTTCCCTGGGTTCTTGTTTCCCAGGTGCATTATTTTCACTTTTGCATTGAATCCTAGCTGCCATACTTCTGACCATTCCTCCAACCTTGCCAAGTCCCTTTTCATCCTTTCCACGCCTCCTTGTGTATCAACCCTGTTGCAGATCTTTTGTGTCATCTGCAAAAGGCATACTTTTCCTTCCAGTACCTCTGCAATGTCACTGATGAAAGACATTAAAAGGACTGGACCCAATACCTGACCCCTCGGTAGCCACTAAGTAACCCCCCTTTCTTCAGAGTGGACTCCATTTACAATTACCTTCTGTGTCCTGTTGTCCAGCCAATGTTTTACCCAGGCTACCACCCTGGGTCCC
Source organism: Neoceratodus forsteri (assembly GCA_016271365.2). NCBI lineage: Eukaryota > Metazoa > Chordata > Ceratodontiformes > Ceratodontidae > Neoceratodus > Neoceratodus forsteri. The sequence goes on along the minus strand of CM028136.1, from coordinate 404,848,082 downwards.
ACTCCCAGGCTGGTTAATTTGACTATTAATCTTTTGTGTGGGACTATGTCAAATGCCTTGCTAAAGTCTAGGTAGGCCATGTCCACAGCCCCTCCCTGGTCTACTACTTTGATCACCCAGTCAAAGAAATCTATTAGATTCATCTGACATGACCTTTCCGCTGTGAACCCATGCTGCCTTGGGTCCTGTGCTCCACTGGCCTCTAGGTGCTCAACTATTAAGTGGTCTTTCCCTCTAGATCACCAGTTGTTCTAACATTTAGCAATAAAAGCTCATTTTCTTCCAAGAAGTTATTAAAATCTTTACCCTGTGCATTACCCCTTAGATCTTGACCTTTTCTAGGAGCAATTACTTTGGTCATGGCCATTTCAGACATAATATTTCTCTGGTCATATAAGGCAATTCTGGCTTTGAAATCCCCTGCAACCAGTAGATGGTTAGTTGGAAATCTAGCAGAAATCTGCCCCAGCATTATTGTTAATTGTTTCCACAAATATACGTTATTTCTTGTAGCCAATCTAGGTGGGATATAGACATTAACCAAAGGCCAATCGATTTTTGGAGCATATAATTCTGATCTATTTTTAGAGTATCCTTAATTATAATTTTTTTCTTGATTTTAATGTATATGGCCAATCCAGCCATAGGTCTACCATATTTAGTATCTCTGGTAGCAGGGGAATGTATAAGATGGAATCCATTTAAGTTTAGCTCTGAACGTACCCAGGTTTCTTGAAAAAATGTTACATCTTTACTCACAATAAACTCAACCCAGTCTGAATCTGCTAAATTGGAACGTAGTCCTGCAATATTCCAAGAAACAAAATTTGTTTTAGAGTCCCAATTTCCCCTATCCAAAAGGAATGCATTCCTATTTTCCGCTGTTTCTTTTTCTAGTCACTTTGAAGAGATACAATTTCAAACTTGTTTGAGACAGACACATTGTAATCATCCTGTAGATTAACATTGAGAAAAGTAGGAATATGACCATTTGAAGTGTTGGAAATATTTTAACTCCTTCTATTTCTACATGAGAATCTTGTTCAACTATGAATAAACCTACAGTGTCTAGAATAGCTATATTTTCTACTATTTTATTGTATAAACTGTTAAACTTGTCAATTTTATTTGATCGCAATCAACGTCATTGCCTAGTCGAGTAACTTTGATAGCTTCAGGAACATCAATTGAGATATGTAGAAGTTGCTCTAATAAGTTAAGTACTGCCCGCTTAGGTTTTTTTTTATTCTCATTTTAACTCTGCTTAACCCAAAAAGGTTTGGAGTTTTTCCCCTTTCCAGATTATCCAGAGATGGCCTTATTTCTATATTGCTTTCTAGTGGAGTTGCAAGGATCTTACTATCAATTATATAGACACCTACCAAATCTAAAAGTGGAGCTTTCTCTAAAATTTCATTTATAATGGCATCTCCTTGTAGTAATATATCCACCTGACAAGACTTGGTTTCATGTTTGCATCTACAGATATTTTTAATTTTGATATCTTCCAGTGGTATTTTCAAGACATGTACACAAAGATTGAGAAAGGTATTATGTAGTTTCCAATTGTTTTCATTGGGTATTACACTTAACCCAAATATACTGAGGTACCTCAGTTGGTCCTCAGTTGTTATATTTAATTACTTTCTATTGACAAAATCAAACATGACAACCTCTCCCTTTCAGCAGTCTATTGTTAAGCCAAATTTGATTTGCGACTCTAATAGCAAAGCCAAAAACAAAAATGCATCCCCAACTGTCTTTGTCTCTATCTTTCCACATTTGTATAATATCAGTTTCTAGCAAGTCAGCACCAGTAGTGTCTCTTAAGAAATGTACAAGGTTTTCTATAGTACAGCCAGGTTGGCCATGATTTATCCAGTCAAATCCATAGAGGGTCAGAATTGCACATTCTGAAATATCATGTAATACCTTATCTGGGCATTCATTAATTAACTTTTGTGCTTCATTTTTATTACCTTAAGGACCCTCTTCCTCATTGCTCATATCCTCTTTATTATTTGTATTCCAGTTTTGCCAATCTTTCTTAAAGGCTTTCAACTCCATCTTAAACTCAATTAGTTGGGAGGTAATTAATTGCATAAATGACTTGCAATTAAAATGAGTTACATTCCCATCTTCTGTTTCATTGCTCATTACCCAATCTTGATTAAACATTTTCTTTTCATTGCATGCTATTACATCAGATGAACTAGGATGGATAGAGGGTAAATCTTCTGGGATGGTGCAGGCTAAACTTACTTGCATATTTACCTCCAATAATGAGTTTTCTTTCTCACTTCCCTTCTTTCTACCTTCTTTTCTAGATTTTCTTTTTTAATTTTTGGATGGAAAAAAGAGTTAGCTGGGGTTTCAGGTATAAGAATGGAGGGAAAATCTGGCCTAGTCAGGGGAGCATCCAGCCTAGCCAGAGAGGCATCATCCAGAATTATAGAAGGGGATTTTGTTTGAGGGGTTAGTCTTTCAATTTTAGATACTATATCATCTAAACAAAACCCATTCAAGGTACCATTCCCTTTCAGATTCTCAATTTCATTATGGACAGCAACTAATTGATCCATTATCATTAGATGTGCTACATACGGGTCTCTCATGATTTTTTTTAGTTCTCTATCTAACCCAGATGGATATGAAGAGACAGGATCATCAGTCATCCGTTTACTTCCCAAATTCACATTTCTATTAATATTAACTTGGGTATCATGTAGATCTGTTGTAATGGATTTTAATTCCTGGACCAAGTTAGTTTCAGGAGGTTCAGGAGAGAAGTCCAGAATGACAGAGGGTGTCTCATGATATAAATCGATGGAGACTTCATTACCCAACTTACTACTAGGATTTCTGTTTCCATCACCTATGTTACTGAGCTTACTAAGGTTGCTATTTATATTGACTTTATTAGATCCAATACTTTTGAATGTGTCAATACAGCCATCAGAGAAAAATGAGTGAAATGGATTATCATTTAATGAGGAAGAATTATTACCTTTTGTTTTTTTTATATTCTTCTGATTTCTGTACCCCACTGTGGTGCACCGGTGAGGGCATCCAGCCATCAGCCCCCACCAACCTGGAGGATGTCTGGGCTCACATGATACATGAGGGGTCCAGTACAGCCATGCCCAGCCCAGTGGAGGGTCTCCCCTTACTGCTGCAATCCAGAACTGGCCCAGAACCCCTCAACACAACTCCTCATCAGGCCTTCAGGTCAACGGGAGCACGATCATTAAGCTGCATGGTCGCGCCCAGCCATTTTTCCTCCAGTAGCCCCTTGGAGCCAACAGTACAGTGACACACAGTGCATTGATGCAGGTGTCTGCCGAGCTGCCCCCCAGTGCTATGCTGCACCTGTGCTTCCCTCGGTCATCACCAGGGGCTGCTCAAGTGTGATGTGTCCCACAAACCCACCCCAGAGGGAGGAGAGCAGTCCTTCAGATGCCCAATCCACCCTCTCCCCCACCAACCCCCGGCAGCCTGAGTCCATTCCCGAACCCGAGTCGCCAGTGTGGTGCGAGTTGTGGTGTCCAGCGCTTCAACCCTCATGCCACCAGGTTGGCTCAGAATGATTACCTTTTGAAAAAATTTTAGGAGTGGATGATTATCTAGAGCTGTCTTGTCATAGATCAATTACCAAATCAGAGCTGTTTTTCTTATTAATTTTTGAGTTAATGGCATTATTAGAGATGCAGGGCTACTTGTTCCAGCTCCAGTTTCAGCCACTTCAGCAACATTTGCCTTTAAGAAGTGATAGTTAATTTTAGATTGATTAGTGGCTTTCTCAATCTGTAAATCAGTCTTTCTAGCAGTCTTTCTATAAGACTGTTTCTTTTTAATCTTTTTTGTACTTGTTTAGAATTGGGTTTATTTTTGGCTTTAGTCTTATTTTGATTAGATAAAATTTCCTGAGATATTATTTCAGGTTGTTTTTCAGTATGGGGATAATCAACTCCCATTTGTGTTACTTGTGATGGTCCTGAACCAGAATTAATTAAAATGGGACACTCTTCCAAACTAGCCTTTATTAACCATTTTGAAAGCCAGTTGGCTATAAATCTCTGCAAATCACTTAAGTAACTTTAAATTGCCTTTAAACACAACCCACAGCCCAATCAAATAAATGATTTAAAAGAATAATAAATGTATGATCTTAATAAATTAAAAACTGTGTTCAGTATAGTTCAAAAAGGAGCTTAGCAGACATCAAAAAAAGTTCTTCAAAACCGTACTATAGTCACTGCTGATGTATCTCACAGGATAGACGAACCAGGGTCCAAAAATGTAGAACTCTGTATATTCTCCAACAAAGGTAACTGCTGCTCACAGTTCTAGTTCATATCCAGAGCGTATTGACATACCTTCCCGAAGCAGACACTTTACAAAGGACGGGCTCTGGAGAGTTCTTTACATAGCCATATATCTCCAGGTCCCAGCTTGCCCCACGTTTATCTGCTGACTTCACTGAAGTCAGAAAAACCAGAGAGAAAACCAAAGCTTAAAATGCACGTGTATCAAATAATCAATAATATACTAATAAGTTTAAACTATGGAGATGAATAAAATTGCTAAAATTACAAAAAAAAAAAAAAAAAAATTGAACCCTGTGAGTCAATTTGAGATAAAAAGTAAAAAATTAAAAAGTAATAACTCCAACAATTCTGATGACACGGACTTATACCATTATTTCTAAAAGACTCACTGTTTAATATATAGGAGAAGAAGGCCTGGTTAAATTTGAAGTCGCACTCTTGCATTCTCCCAAACCACTGCTAGAGGCAAAATTCTCCGAGTACCAAAACAGTGAGGTCCGGCAAAAATAATATCAGGCCGCTAGAACTGGCAGAGCAAGCTGACCCAGTACAGTGGGCAGAGTTCTTCTTACCCTGTACAATTTTCAGAACATTAAAGCAAAAGCAGCCCACTGGTAAACGTCCATATACGACTACTGGTCTATCGGTAAATACTGCAGCAGCCCAAGCCCAAGCCATTAAGCACAAGTGCAAGCAAGAAATGCTGAAAGGCTTCTAGGTGTGCTGACATATATATTAAAAAGCCACATGAGCTAATTACCATATGGTGCAAAAATGCAAAAATACAAGTTATTAATATAAAAATATTATAACCCAACAAAGAAATAGGTGCAGTTTTATGAAAACATCCCAGCACAAATATGGACTATTAATATATGGGAAAATTAAAAAGGCAACCCCAGACTGTCCGCAAATAGACTAGACAAACAAACATTGACAAACACAAAACATTGCAACAAGTTAAAATATTGGAGATGTCCCTTTAGCTTCAGGTCTTCAATTATATCCTGCTGTAGGACTTATGTTGAAAATAATCGTAAAGATTTGGAACTGGAACTGGAAATGGAACTCGGATCAACAGCAGTTCTCTATCACAGTGTTCTCTAGCCGTTTGAGTGGCCTTCCTCCACACACCGCTGTCCTGCTCTCCCTGCAGGGATCACCCCTGCACCACTTCCGGGTGCCTTCCTTTTGCAGTGGGGAAGATAGAAAACATCGGGGACTACCACTGGACAGAGATGCACAAAAATATTTTCTGGTAAGGGGATAAACTTGTAAAGAGGCAATGGTGGCATAGCTTTTAACAAATTTTGTAAAGCACTATCCCCCTGCTCTCAGCCCCACTTCACAGGGTCAGGGAGCGTGTAGTGACACATCTATCTCTCACTAGCCCAGCCAAACATCTCATTCCCAACACTGGAGCTACTGTAACAGAAAAATATATTATGGGAAATCTGATAGAATTCTTCTTCCTTTGACTTAATTTTTTGGGGGTGCTATCCACCGGGGACTGTGGAAAGCAGCAGACGCTAGAAAGAAAAGAAGAATCAAAGCAGAAAAATTAATAGAGGCATATACCAAAATTAAGACTGGAGAGAGGGTGGACCAGTGGAACCTTGGAAGTGGCCAGCTCCCTGGACTGATAGAGAGTACTTTTACAAAGATCAGGACAGTACAAGATATATTAGAATAGTCCAGCATGTTGATTTATTTTTTATTTTCAGGACCAGAGGGGGCAGGCCTTGCGATGGCAGTTCTGCTTCTTACTAAAATTCCCCTATTTCTAAGAAGTGTGGCACTAACCCTGTCCAGGAGTCCTGTGCCTTCTGACTCTCTTTTTTTCACTTGTTTGAGTCCTTTTCTTGGCATATAAAAGAAAAATATTTCAGCCACATAATGCAACATCTCTGACCCTCCCTGTCCCATGTGAACAGACTATACCCTTCCACACTTGTGTTCCAGCTTTTCCCCTAGTCTACCAGTTGTCCATAAGTTCTACTACCTCTGTTTTGATTTATGAGGCATGTCCTCCTTTCCCTCTCCAGTTTTTGGCTTGGGAAAGGGTGTTCTCAAGCACATACCCCCATCCACATCTGTCCTGCTTTAAAGCTTCCCCACTACGCCGTCCATCCTATTTGCCAGCACACCCACCCTTTTTAGAGCTCAGGTGTATGAAACCAAAGAAGTGAGACTCACACTATAGCAGATACTATAGAACACACACACACACACACACACACACACACACACACACACACAAGTCTCCTACTAATTTTAAACTAACATAACACTGAAAATTGGTTGTGGCAAAATAGCAATAATTTACTGGTAAAGGTGACCCACTACACAGCACTGTCCTAGCAGTTCACCTTAGTCAAGGCTTCCTCAGGAGGCTCATGTGCAGCAGTCCACAACATATAGGCATTCTCTGCCCCAGAGTATCTTCTGTTTTGTGAGAAACGAAACCCTTGCTTACTGCACCAAACTCTCAGCCTGTAGGCACTTAGGGGTGATGTTTTATTCTTCCTTGCAATGTTGTGTATTTACTATGTAAACATTTGTAATAATGTTAATGTTGCTGTAGTACACTTCTATGGAATGAACTGTATGTTTACGGCTACTGTGCTTCTCATGCTTCTGGACGCAGTAAAGGGTAAGATCTCAATCCAGTTTTGTGGGAATGTACAAATAAAATAGAAAAGTTGGTTCCCCATTAGTAGAGCATATACATATATCTTCCATAGTATTAATAATCATCAACATGCATCTTTACACACTCTCTTCTTGTACAAATGTAATGATAAATACCTACTGTATATCTCTTCCATTGTCTTAGCAGTGCGGCAAATCCAGTTCTGCCAGAGAATGGAACGCATTGAGCTTCAGGGGCCCAGTATTGGAATATGGGCAAAAGCAAAGTATAAAGGTTTGCACAGTGCTTGCCCCAGTGCCTGACCCCGAGGATGCTGTATTCAGTTGGACAGCACAGTGGTGCTATCCAAATGAATATAGGGGCATGTCGGCAGAATGCTACATTGAGCAGCACTTCCCCAACAGAGATCTGGGCTGTATGCAGCCAGTAGGGATATGCAAAGAACAGCACCCCAGACCTGATAACACCAGAAACCCCTGGCGCAATATTCAGCTGGTACGTGCAGATGAGCCCATTTGGGCATACAAGGTGCTAAGGGCCTTATGCATGCCCATTATGGGCTTATTTGCATGGGAATTAGTGGCAGGTTTGCACTCCTCCTGTGGCCACCCACCACATCTGGCATGGTGATGAGTGGTGCCCCTCATCCCAGATGCCAACCCTTGTAAGTTACATGTCCACCCTGGTGTCCACTGGCAGCCTCTACCCTCCAATCCCTGGCCCCATTACTGTATTGGAATTCTCTGAGTCTAGTGGTACCCCCTGCCCCCAGTACCCATCCCCAATGACTGTATCATTATTCCGTAGTGTCCAGTGGCACCCCTCTTCCCTGTGAACCCCATCCCCATAATTGCTGAAATAGTCCCTGGATTCAAGTGGCACCCCCAACCATTGATTGCCCACCACCATAAGAAGAGGAGGTCCTTGGTGTCCAGTGGCCCCCCACCCTCTGATCACCAGCCGCGGTAACACCCATGCTGTCCCTGGTGTCTAGTGGCACCCCCACCCCCCAATTGGCCACCACCATATTGACATGGATATCCCTGGTGTCCAGTGGTACTCCCACCCTCTGAATGGATGTGGCTGCAGTAAGCATGATGTTCCTGGTGGCTAGTGGCCTCCCCGCACATCCTGCATCAAGCACACCACCCAGGCACCCACATGTACCGCAGGAGCACTGTTCCCTGAAGGGTCAGATATAACAACAAGTATGACCCTCTTCTCACCTCCTCAGCTGGCCACCATTTGATATATCGGGGAGTGCACATACACACCAGTGAAATTACAGACCATGGTACACTTGGTGGATTATGGTGCTGCTGTTATGGCATACTCACTTACTTGGCTGCAGGTCATCTCTTTCATGCATCCCTGGAAATCCGTGTATCTTCAGGTGGGTATGGCTATTAGAGGCTTACAGAAAAGATCTGGGATATCAGTAGTGTTCTATGTCACAACCTGGTTCCGCCCATCCTACTGGCTTGTGATCATTTCCGGAATCAATGAGAAAAGGTGTGCATTGCACCAGCCATACTCAGCTGCAGATATATGGATTTCCTGGGAAGAATGACACAGATGGCCTGCAGCCAAGTGTATCAGTATGCCATAACCGCACACACCACACTCTGTTAAGAATACCATGTGCTGCATTTTAACCGGTGTGTATGCACGCTTCCTGTCATATCAAATGGTGGTCAGCCGAGATAGTGAGAGGTGGGTTGTACCAGTCCCATATTGGATCCACACAGCACTGGCAACTGTGGTAAGAGAGGTGGCAGGGTGGTGTGCCCAGTGTGGTGGGGGGGGCTCCTAGATGCTAAGGAATACAGGCTTTCTTCTGGGACAGGTGCTCCAAGGGGGGGGTTCACTAGACACTGATGAAACCTAGTAATATGGCTTTGGGAGAGCAGATGGTGGGGGTTCCACTAAGACATGAGGAACCTCCTCATTGTTATGGTAACCGGCAATCAGTGGGTAGTGGGGTGCCACTAGACACCAGGGATTTTCTAAACAATGATGGAGACAGGGATATGAGGGTGGGGGGTGCCACTTGACACCAGGGAATAATAATACAGTTATGGGGATAGGGATCAGAGGGTGGAGGGTGCCACTAGACACCAGGGAATAATGATACAGTTACAGGGATGGGGATCAGAGGGTGAGGGGTGCCACTCAATGCCAGAGAATAACTATACAATTAAGAAGACAGACATTGGAGCATGAGCGTGCCACTAGACACCAGGGTATGCATCGCTGCAATGGGCCAGGGTCAGGGGTTGGGGACGTGGCCTCCTACAGCACCTTTGAAAACCACTGTTAAGTCAGAGTTTGCAAAGGTGTTAACTTGTGCCCATTCAAGTGGCATTTACCACCTGTGCAAACCTCTCAATATTCCACTGCGCCCATGTGCGGGGGGGGGTCCCACATTTGCATGGGCACAGCAGAAACATAGCGTTCGAGTGCTAATGGATTTTGCCCATGCTGTGGGGGTGTCTGAATATAGACCTCACCCAAAAATCAGGTGCAAAACCCAGTTAGCGTGAGCAAACACCCCTTAGAGCCCAGGCTACATTTTGAATATCTGGCTTCAGGTGTTCCATTCCTGGGAACTCTCATAACTTTTGGGTCCAAACTTAAACTTATGGTTCAACTGCTATGAATCAGTAGAACAGGCAAAGACATCAAACCCACCCTACACACACTTCCCCAACCTCTCACACACAAAATACACATATAAAAAATATGTCTGCTTTTGGCACTATGCCAGGAGCTAACATAGTCTTTTAAACAGCCCCCACTCCCTAGTCCCCCCAGACACCAAAATACAGGCGTCCCCCCGATCTACAATATTGGAGCGGTGACAATAGTGCTCACACTTCAGAATAATGGAACAACCGATCATTGCTGTATGTGTATCTGTCATGCATATAACATAGAAACATAGAAACATAGACTTTGATGGCAGATAAGGACCGCTTGGCCCATCTAGTCTGCCCGTTTCCCTACCTACAGGATAGGCCGCAGATCCTAGTTAACCAACAGCCTATTTCTTCCTACCCCCCACAAGAATTGCCTTATGTCTGTCCCATGCATTCTTGAATTCTCCCACAGTTTTAGACCCCACAACCTCCTCAAGAAGGCTGTTCCATGCATCCACTACCCTCTCTGTGAAATAATACTTCCTCACATTGCATATAATTGTATTCTGTCTGCCAATGTACTTGTATCTGTATCATATGCCTACCATTATAATGTACACACTATCATTTTATGTGAATCTGCTTTGTCGTTTTCTGTAAATACTTGTATACTGTCTGCCAATGTAATTGTGACTGTATCAAATTGCTGATGTGTATCTCTCCCAGGTCCATCTTATAAATGAGTTTTACTCAATGGTGTTCCACCTGGTAAAATAAAGATTTTGATTGGCTGATTGCTTGAATAACTCAGTCCCCTTGTCCATTCCACTACAGTGTCTTAATTAAAAAAAAAATGCTTCACTGTTGCCACCTTTTTACACTTTCCCTTCCCTAGCCCACTCCCACAAATTCCAAACAGGACATGTTTAATAGATAGACCCCCTAGTCACCCCAAGTCACAATTTCTTGGGGGGAAAGTGTAGTCCCAATCTGTTTACCTCGGTCAGGTCCCCCATCCCTAACCCTAGCCCTTCCGTCTCCCATTCACTAGTAGTAAGCATGCAGGAAGGAGGAAGGGATTTGTTGTTACTGATGACATGTAATAAACTGTGGTCTGCATGTCTAGCGACATTAATGGTACAGTTGCTCCACCCCTTCCCTCCCTCATCCCCCAGGTGTGCACCTACTCCTAGTGAATGACTGCTTGAGACAAGAAAGGAAAGAGGGGATATGATTTAAACATACCAATTCCTCAATAGGTTAAAAAATTGGATAGTGGGTAATTGTTCAGACTGAGTAGGAACACAAGCAGCAGGGGCAACTCCATGAAGCTGGTGGGGGACAGTTAAAGAGAAATACTTGGAAGTAGTTTTACACAGAAACGGTAGTGGAAAGGTGGAATTGGCAGCAGGAGGTGGTGATCTGTGTGGAATCCATGGGGATGTCAGAAGAGAATAGGACAGATACAAAGGCTTGGAAAAGGCCACACCAGAAAGGAGAGGGGGAGGGAAGAGCCTCTAAGGCTCTCTTACTCAGCATTAGTTAGGTAGGAATGGGCAGACATGATGTGCCAACAGGCCGTTTTCTGCCAAAAGATTCTATGTTACAATGTTTCTAGTGGATCCTGTTTACTGACTTGCCTGGGTCCATGTCACTGTTCTCACCCTACCACTGCCACAAACATTGCCTCCTGATGTGGAAAGACGTATGAGACATTGTGTGCATCAGTTCACATGGGTGATGAATGGCTGACAGGGGATTTGAGTTGTTAAATAAATATCATTATATTTAATGGTTCATATGGCTGCAAAGGGGAGCTCAGTGATTGTGTCAGGTATTGTATTGGGCATTCTTTTTTAAACATAGAAGCACACAAAATGTTGGCAGAAAAAGACCATTGGACTCTCACCAACCCACCTTACTGATTTCACCCTGCTTTCCCTCTGTGTTTTTCTGTTTGGGGGTCCTGCAGCTAAGGCTCCCATGTGATGGAGGAATAGTCATGAAGCAGGACCTTACAAAATGACCATACAGCATCATACAGGCTAGCCAACAGGTGTAATGGTGTCACAAACATTTCAGTGCTGATTCTAGTACTGTAATCCTATTACCTTGTAGCCTGCAAATGCTGTGTAAAAAACATAAAATGTTTTGGCAGAAAAGGACAGTTTGACCCACCCAGTCTGTTCAGATGGTTCCTGCTTAATCTGTTTTCACAAACCCAAATTGGTCTCCTGTGACCATCCCGCCTTACTAATTTACTAGTATTCTCCAATATCTAGCCCATGCATGCTTGAAGCCCCTACTGTTTTTACATTCACCATTTCCTCTGGCAGTCTTTTCCAGGTGTCCACTACTCTTTCAGGGAAGCAGTACTTCCTCACATCCCTCTTAAACTCCCTCTTAAGCTCCCCCACCCAGCTTCATCATATTCCCTCTGGTCCAGCTGCTCTTTCTCATTTGAAAGAGACTCCTCTTCTGGACCCTTTTAACCCTCATGAGGTACTTTTAGGTTTCTATCATGTCCTCTCACTCTCCTTTCTTCCAGGGTGTACATACTGAGATCCCTCAGTCTCTCCTTGTAGGGCTTTTGATGCAACCCTTGCACCATTTTAGTTGCCCTCCTCTGGACTGCCACTACCCTATGTGCTTTCTGAGGACCACCTTCTACCACAGCACTAATCACCTTTCTGGAGTTGGCTGAAAAAGATCTCATAGACTTGTTTGATAATTTACCATGCCTCAACTATAATAACAAGGGCAGAAAAAGAGGCTTTTCAGTCACTACAGCAAGATCATAACCTGATTATTCAAGCCACAGTTAAAGGGGCAGTGTGGTGTTGATGGAGAGAACTGCATATGAAAATGAAGTCAAATGACAACTTGGCAACAGTGACTTTTATCTAAGGCTAAAGGAAGACCCGCCAGGAGATTACAAGTGGGTGATTGATGAAACATTCATGGATGCCTTTGATGGTAACTCATCAGAATGGTGACTGAAATTGAGCTACTCGAATATGACTGACTCAGTTTCGGTGCTTGTCATGTGAGCTTGCTGAAAGGTAGTGAGTGGCAAACAAGGTGACTGGAAAAACAGGAGGGAGAACAGAACAGGATAGAATATATGTGGGAGGTAGTGCAGCAAGAGGCTGCCAAGCTTGCCATGTGGTGTGGTGGTGAGGGTGGCTGGCTACAGTGGGGAGGGTGCAGGGTTCGGGGCTGGGGAGGTGCACAGTATTTTGTGTTTTGCAGGTGGGAGTATTTTTTTTTTTTACAAGTTTCTCCCCCTCCCCAACATGCACTCCCCTAGAGTTGAGAATCTTAGTAAGCAGGGCCCAGTGAGCGAAGCCCCCACAGGGGGTGGGGTAGTTTTCACCTGCATATCTTCACTGGGAGTGTACATCACCGTTTTGCTTTTTCGGCGATGTACACTTGCTATAATAGCGATCGCTATTTGGCAATCGCTGTTATGACATGGAACCCCTTTGACAAGGGTTGTATCGATAAAACACTAATGTTTTCTTGGTAATACAATTTCCTGTTAGAGCCACATTTTTCACCTTGCCAAAAATGCATAAGAAAGACACTTTCTAATCCTCCAGGCAGACAGACTATCAACAGCATAGGGTCCTTAATGGAACTTCTATCCGAATATGTAGACACCTTCCTGAGTCCCTATGTCATGACTTTAAGATCATACCTAAAGGATACAAAGGATATCCTTCAAATGATGGCAATACTGTTGTGGATAGGGACTCATATCTAGTTACTATGGATATTGAGTGCCTGTGCCCCAGTACCCCCCATGAATGGGGATTTAGATACGGTTGAATTTTATCTAAACCAGAGAGATCCCAATGTTAGCCCAGCCACAGAGTTCAAATTAAAGCTCACTGAACATGTGCTTAAAAATAATGTGTTCATGTTTGTGAATGAGTTCTATTTGCAGACTAAAGGGAAGGCTATGAGGCAACCTTTGCCCCCTCACTAGCCAATTTGTATGTGGGTGCTTGTTTAACATCTTCAGAAGTGACACCATGCATGGGATTAAGGATAAAATCTGCCTGTTGATGAACAACACCAAGTTCTGTGGAAGGGTGGCCATGGAGGAGGGAAGACAAGAACTCAGGGAGTACCTGGCTAGGCTAAAAAAATGATGTGGCATTTGGCAACTGGGGTTCAATGCTAAAAAGTGTAAAGTTATGCACTTGGAGGTGAAGAATCTGGTGACCAAATACTGGCTGGGGGGCATGTAGGTGACCAGGTCAGAGAAGGAAAAGGACCTGGGAGTATTAATCACAAGTGACTCGAAACACTCTGCACACTGCAAGAGAGCAGCAGCCAAAACAAATTAGATGCTGGGCTGCATAGCCAGGGGAATTACCACCAGGAAGGCGGAGGTCATTCTGCTGCTGTACAGGTCACTAGGGAGACCATACCTGGAGTACAGTGTGCAGTTTGGTGCCTGTATCTTAAGAAAGATATCAACTTGTTGGAGATGGTCCAAAGGAGGGCAACCAAGATGAGCCAGGGCCAGCAGGGCAACACCTATGAGGAGAAGCTCAGGGGGCTCAACATGTACTCTCTTGAGGAAAGAAGGGAGAGGGAAGACATGATTGAGACCTTCAAGTACCTTAAGGGTATTAACAGGTTGAGCACTTACGGCCTCTTCAGCCTTAGAGGGAACAAGACTGCTAGGGAGTATAGCCTAAAGCTGGTGGAGGGAAGGTTCAGAAGGGATATAAGAAGGCACTATTTCACCAAGGGGCTGGTGGCCAAGTGGAATGAGCTGCCAGAGGAGGTAATATCCTTAAAAATGATGAACAGCTTCAAGAGGGAGTGGGTTGGCATGAAGGGAAAAGTTGAGGGTAGAAGGGGGATGAATGGGGAGAGACGGGAAAGTTGAGGGAGGTCAAAAGGAAAATGAGTGGTCATTTCCCTTTGTAAATATATAGGAAACTACACAATTGAGCAGTCTAGATAGATCATAAGGCCTTTATCTGCTGGCATGTTCATATGTTCGCATACTTGGGAGCGACAGTGTGTGCATGATGAAGGCAAACATCCATATTAAGACAAACTGTCATTATGGCGTTATAGTGATGATGATGTGGTGGCGGTTTGGTGTGGGAACGATGGTGAACTAGAGGAATTTATCAAGTACCTATGCTTTATAAATCCAAACTTATGATCTGGTTATTCTGCAAGTGGGGAAATGGTACTTTTCCTAGATTCAAAATTGATAAAGCAGGAAGATGGGTCAGCAACAACAGATATTTTCTGCAAGAAAACTGGCCAGAATACACATCTACATGGTTCTAGTGGTCACCCACACCACACCATCCACAGTATACTGAAGGGACAGTTGCTTCCATTGAAGTGAAATTGTGGCTCAGAAGACAGGTATGAGAAGGGGCTGCAAACCTGGAAAAAAGGTTTGAGGAATGTGGTTACAGTTGTAAAGTAGTAAGTCAGGCTAAATAATTCATTGATGGGAAGGAAAGAAATGAACTAATCATTCACAGTAATGTAATGGAAGATGGCACAAGATTTAACTTTGTCAGTACTTTTTCTGCCCTTGCAGTTCATTTGGAATCCTTCTTAAAAAATATTGCTATATTTTAAGTAGTGAAAGGGTTTGGAGGGTGGAGTAGAAAGGCGACCTAAAATAGCCTATAGATGAGCAGAAACCCTCAAGGATCTATTAGTTTGTAGCCGTAATGTTGACAAAAGACAAGCAACTTGACTAAACAGGAAAGTGAAAGGATGTTTTCCATATAAACAGTGCATCTACTGTCTTTACATTAAACCAGGTAATGTGTTAAATTGAAACATGTGGAGAAGTCATTTGAAATACAATTGACAATGTGTGACACCATGGGTGTCATCTACCTGCCAGAATGCACATGTGGTGCATTTTACGTAGGGAAAACAAATTCATGCTTTAAAATCCTGGTGGGAGAACACTGTAGGTCAATAGAGTCAGGTAACCTTACATATACCCCAGTGCTTTACATACATGAAGCTCAAAATAGGTCTGAACCATGAATTTTGGTCTACAGCCATCGATAAAGTGTGTCCATACTCCAGGGGAGATTTCACTAACTTATTCCTGAAGAGAGAGAGGGACTTTGGATATTTAACTTGAAGACTTCAAAAGCACCAAGTCTTAGTTTGGTTTTTGACTTGGTACAATTTTGGAAAAACTAGTGTTAAAATGTCCTTTTCCTTTGCTGAGTTAATGTTTGTGTTCTTCTCTCTCCCAACCCCCACCCCTTTCAGTGAGAGACTGTTTCTGGATTAGATTTGCACTAGAATACTGTGATTATTCATTCAGTGAAGCTGCATTTGAGTTTATAGAGAAATAAGCAATCATTTTGCAGACATTATAAATCATTTGAATTGTTATTTAATAATGGGAAATATAAATTCTGCTTTACTCTTTAAATTATTTACTGATTTGCATTGATAGTTCCTTTTTTTTCAATTCAACTTTTATTGAATTTTAACAATATTAAGGAATACATCCAGAAGGGGAACAAGATAACAGTGAAATTATCTGCCAATAAAAAGAAACAGATCCTCAGGATGTAAACCTTACCCCTCCCAGAACCCCCAACCACCCACCCTTTACACAGCACTTAGGTGTGAACTGGTTAGAAAACTAACTACAAATTACAACGGAACAGAAAAAAAAGTGTATAAAGAACCCCATGTGCTATTAAACTTAGGTAGTGCATTGATAGTTCCTATAAAGTTGCAACAGCACCAGGTCTTAACTGGGGTTTTGACTTGAGTTCATTCCTGCCAAAGTGATGCTAATAGCCTTGTTTCTTATGCAGTGTAAATATTTATATATTGCGTTTTCTCTCCCACCTTTCAGTATGGAGTCTGCTTTTAATTAGATCTGCATCAGGAAGAGATACAAAAATCTGAATGTTGCAACTAATCATTACCAAGGCTGCACCAAAATCTACAGAGAAATGAGCAGTTATTGCCCATTTATAATGAATTAAATTGTATTTTGTAAATAGGCAATATAAATTTAGTTTATTGTAAAATAATGAACTGACATGCACTGATAGTCCTAAGTTTTGTAGTTCATGTTCAAGAGATAAATTAAGCGGGTTCGCATCACAATTTACGACCCAAAAATTGGGAATTGCAAATCAATTGCCAACATGATTAGCAGTGATTGCTAATCATTACAAGCTGGCCGTCCCCCTAATTATTTTAATTTTCCCCAGTGTCTAGTGGTGCCCCCCACCCTCCGATTGCCATCACCTTTATTTTTCTTTCCCTGGTGTCTAGTGGGACCCCTCCACCCCCCACACTCTGCAGATTGCAGTCCCGTGGTACCCCCCACTCAACCATTCGATTACTGTCCGCCTTATTTTTTCTTTCCCTGGTGTCTAGTAGCACCTCCCTCCCACCATTCAATTGCTGTCCCTGTTATGTTTTCTTTCCCTGGTGTCTAGTAGCATCCCCCCCACACACACACACACACATACATACACACACACACACACATTGCCACCCCAGCTAAAATAAAAACTGTCCCTCAATGTTTTTTTTTAAACCTGCAAAAAAAGAAAATGGTCCCTTGCCAATCCGACTCCCCCACCCACACCTTCAACTCAGCACCCATCACCCCAGACCCCCCAGTACACCCCTACACACCCTCACTTACCTGAATGGGTCCAAGGTTTAAGATCCACTCTCAGATCGAAGACACGTCTTGCCGATGGAACCTGCGACTGCAATATGAGAAATGAAGGTAAATGTGGTTCAATGTATTTCAATGGAGGTTTCAACTTTTAAGCATAACTTAGCCATTTTTGACATTTTAACCCCAAATTTTCAAAATGGCCTTTTTGGGGGCACCACCTCATGAACAATATTACTGTCATTACACAACTCCCACTTGAAAGGGGATTTTGCGGTCACTTGGCAAAATCATCTTTCGGGCAGGATCTGAACATTTTTACCACCATTGTTCATAAGGTGGGGTCATAAGAAGTCTGTGTTGAACATTTGGGGTCAAAATATGTAAAAATGGCAAAGTTATGTGCATACATTTAAATCTTTTGACCCCAAATTTTCAACATAGCCATTTTTTACACCACCTCAGGAACGTGACATGTCAGTGTCAGTGGCTCAGCAGGTTGCCCACTTGCTTCTGAGGCTGGAAGATCAGAAGGTTGTGGGTTCTATCCCTATACCAATCACTTGGGTTAAATCCCAATATTGACACTGTAGTGCAGCATGGAGGGGGGGGGTGCTGCACTCCTGAGGTGCCGTCTTTTAGATGAGATATTAAACCAAGGTCCCATCTGCCTGTTCTGGTGGTAGTTCAGGTGGATGTTAAAGATCCCATGGCACTTCTCGAAAAGAGTAGGGGAATTTGTTATTATAACTTCACAACAAATGATAACAAACAGTGCTAATACATACAACAAATAATACAGAAATCAAAGGTGAAGAAAAACAGAGAAGTATTTCAGTCTTACCATTCAAACAAAATCATAATGCAAAAACTGTTTTCCATATAACTGAGAAAAAAAAGAACTGAAAGCAAAATGAAGTATAAAGTCATACTTATCCACTTAGAAATGTTCTTATAAACTACAACCAAAAAAAAAAACCTAGCAAAAGAACTCTGAAATTAAAAATGAATATTATGTATTTAAATCATTTCCTATGCAACCCCCCCCCCCCACAAAAAAAAGACTAAAGGAGTTTGTTCCCTCAGATTTTGGCAAGATCATAATACAAAACACAGTTTCCATGTAAATAAAAGGAAAACAAAACTGTAAAACAAAATAAGTATTAATTCATACTTGTCCCCTCTAAAAAAGATTCAGTTTAGACTGTAACCTTAAACAGAAAAAGGAAAATCTTAAAGTAAATTGTGTATTAAGTCATACATCCTATATAAATCTCCCTTTCCACCCTCCCCCACCCCTCAGAGTAGGGGAAATAACACTTCCCTCATAGGAATAAACAAGCATTTGTCAATGCTGAACGTTCGCTTGCAGGTATTTGCAGTGGTGTTTGGCATGTATGGTGCTTTACCCTAATGCCCTGTGCGATTGCTGGTATTTGCACAATAAATTGTCAGCATGATCTTTTTGTTACCCCCATTGTGCGCTACATAGGCGGAAACACGTTTTGGGCAGGATGTGAAAAATGGCAGCTGTACTGCTCATAAGGAGGTGTGGTAAAATGGCAATGTTGAAAATCTGGAGTGAAAATATTGAAATTATGAAACTTACGAAAGGCATGGAACTGCACAACCCACACTCAGAAACAGTTATTTGTAGGAATTTTTTGCCAAACTTTCAACATAGCCATTTTAAGATCTCTGCTCATGAACAGTGACACTGTGAGTTTTAATGTTTCCCATACACTGAGTTATACACCGACTGCCATTGTGCGCTACATGGGCGGAAACCGTTTTGGGCAAGATGTGAAAAATGACAGCTGCAGTGCTCATAAGGAGGTGTGGTAAAATGGCAATGTTGAAAATCTGGAGTGAAAATATTGAAAATTCGAAACTTACGAGGTGTAGGGAACTGCAACGCAGACTCATAAAACAGTCATTTTAGGAATTTTTCACCAAATTTTCAGCACAGCCATTTTAAGACCTCTGCTCATGACCAGTGTCACTGTGATTTTCTTAATGTGTTCCATACATTGATTTCACGACACCAACTGCGCCATTGTGCACTACATGGGCGGAAACACATTTTGGGTGAGATTGAAAATGACAGCTATACAACTCATAAGAAGGTGTGATAAAATGGCAATGTTGAAAATCTGGGTAAAATATTGAAAATTCACGAACTTACAAGCCTCGCAGAACTACGAATAACGCTCGTAAAACAGTCATTTTTTGGAATGTTTGCACCAAATTTTCAACTTGGGTTTTGGGACCCCTTCTCATGAATGATGTCACTGTCATGGCGTTATTTGAGGCAGAAGGGTGATTTCTCGCAGTGACTGTGCAGTGCCTGCGAAATCACCCTTAGGGCCTGAATAACGCCATGACAGTGACATCATTCATGAGAAGGGGTCCCAAAAACCCCATGTTGAAAATTTGGTGCAAAAATTCCAAAAAATGACTGAGATATGCAATAAAGTTGAAACCCCCTATGTAGCCCATTATACAGCTTACCGGCATTTCCTCAGGTCGCGGGTCGGCTTTGAAGAGTGCAGACGGTTCCCGGTCCACCAAAGATCATCGCCCAGAGTCCATAGGTAAGTATGGGGTGGGGTGTGGGGAGGCTGGGTGCACAGTGGGTGGTGGGACCATTTTGTTTTACAGGGAAAACAAAAAAACGACGGCGTGGGATGTTTGCCATGCTGGGGTGGGCTTCCACCGTGGCAGAAGATGTGTGGGGAGGCCGAGGACCGGCGGGGATTGGGCACCCCGTCAGCAAAACAAACAGTTTGCCACGCTGGGTAGGCTCCTCAGCGTGGCAGCAGAGATGGCTTGGGCGGGGACGTGGAGCTGGCTGGGTTGGGCACCCCGTCGGCAAAACAAACAATGTTTGCCACCGCTGGGTGGGCTTCCAGCATGGCAGGAAAGCTTTGGGGGGCGGACGCATGGGGACGCTTGGTTTGAGGGACAATGGCTCAGTATGGCAGCGGTGTTTTCCTTTGAAGCAGAGGACATCCTGTCATACTGAGCTCCTGCACCATTGGTGTAGGATCCGCCATGCCTGCTCAGGGGGAGTGGATTGGATGGGTGAGTGCATCTGCACGTGTGCTAGCTTCCAAACGTTTGTTGCGCATGCACGCAAGCGAACGTAAAAACCTAACCAAAGTACTTTCACAACAATGTAAACTTTTTAGCCTATAATCTTGCTATCCCCAACATGTCTAAAGAGTGTTGGAGCCAAGAAGTGGACCAAAAGAAGTTTTACTTTCAAATTCATAATACCATTCATATATGTAATTGATCAGAAAAACCCACAAAAAAAAGGCATTTTGGCATACATTTCCTACTATGGCTGTGTTATGAACACCTTTTTTGTTCCTAAAAACCAACAACTCTAAAACTGTCACTGGCTCACCCGGTTTGTTTTTAGGGTGGGTAGGCCTGGTGAGTGCCTCAGCAGTCGTTACTCTCCTCCTCTCACCTTGGTTACCCCCAATGTTGCAGAGCACTCTTGCAACCTTCCACGGCATTCCCATTGGGGGATCGAGTGAGAGCTTTCCTCCAATTGGAATATTTTCCACCCCCTTTTAATTGGGTTTCTAAATTGCAGCAGCAGAGCTGACACTAAACAAAATACCCAAAGCCTGGAGGGAAGGCGACCTAGGCCTTGGATCCCCAGAGATTTCCTCCTCAAAGGTTTTTTTTTTCTTCTCCATGCCTCAGGTCATAAACGTTAGTTAGCCATAGTTAGTGTTCCCTAGTTCCTTTAGGTAGGTTCCACTGTTGAATGGAGGTGGATGTTGTTCCTACTTGCCATTTCCTTTCTCCTTAGGAGGCCCCCTCAATCTCCAGCACAACCCACTGTACTCATGCCATTGCTAACCTGCACATCTCATTACATTATCAAGCTGCCTGGTGCCTAATCTACTACTATGCCTCACAGCTACTGGTTGCTAACGTGCTTCATACTACTACTTTTCTTTTTGGGGATGTTTCCTAAGGTACCTTTAGCCAAGGGAATCGTCCCACAGCACCTCTACGGGTGGAACCCTCTTTGAGGGTTCCTTGCTTTTGGTACCCTTACAGGGTGGTAATTCCTCTGAAATAGAGAGTGCGAACAGCCAAACCAAGTAACACAGTTGCACAAGCATAACATCATACTGGCTGCATAGGCCTCTCTCCTTGGGATGCTTCCTAAGGTACCTTTAGCCAAGGAAATCATCCCACGGCACCTCTAGGGGTTGAACCCTCTTCAAGGGTTCCTTGCCTTTGGTACCCCTACAGGGTGGTAATTCCTCTGGAATAGAGAGCATGAACAGCTAAACCAAGTAACACAGTTGCACAAGCATAACATCATACTGGCTGAGTGGGCCATTGAACAACTGTTCAGGTGTTATTTCTAACTGCTGGAGCATCAGTTTGCACCTAGCAATCCATATATGATATTTTATACAAAGAAGTATAATTTGCATAGTCGGACAATGGTATTTTTGCCATTGAGTAGGCAACATTCCAGAAAAAAAAACTCTGGAGTTAATGATTGAAATGGAAATTTTATCAAAAATTTCTGTAACACCGATCAAATGTTTTTAACAAAGGGGCAGAGGAAATAAAGATGTTTCAAGGTCTCTAAAGTTGTGGTACATGTGGTTCTTGGGCAATACCTATTCTCTGTACCTTTATGGTTTAGGTTGTTTTTGACATTTAATTTGCCATAAACACATAACCAGAGGACGTCCCGCATATTTTCAGGAATCCTTTTACATATTAACATTTTCCCTATCAAGTTTTGTTACTGAATAGGTCAATTTTGAAAGTGGGGGAAATCCAAAAAGTGTTCATTTAATATTAATTTGTAGCAAGATTTTCTCCAAACTGTTTTAATGCTCTGTTTAGTTGTCTTCCACTGTTTTAATTTACTCCAGCGTAGTTGGAAATAGTGGGGTAAACCATCTATAGTCTTAGTTTAGCAATGTAACCCTCCCATGGCTAAGCATCAAGCCAAGGGGCTAAATTATCCTTAACCCAGGCGATCCAAAGAGATGAACTTTCCCCCAACAGGGGTCTCACGTTGTTATAAATTAACAAAACATGAAGAAATAACATGAGGTTTACCATCGCCACACCTCCCTGTTTTTTCCTATGTACAGTACACCTCTTTTGATGGGATTAAGGTGACTACCCCAAAAACATGAGAAAAAAACAACTATACAGGACAACTTCTAATTGTTTTTTTGGGGGATACCACTGCTAGGTGCAAGAACATGGATAATAAAAAGGTTTTAATCATGAAAATTCTTTTTAACTTAGCCATGTGCCACGAATTCCACATCTTAACTTTCCGTTGAGCCTTTTGTATTATGTGTTCCCAGTTATGGTAAGCTGCATCTTTATGGCCAAAATGAATCCCTAGGATCTTGCACCCTGTAGTGGACACTTTAATACCCATTATTTCGGATTCATTAAAGAGTGAATTTCCTATAGGTATACAAGTACTTTTGTCCAGATTTAATTGTGGTCCTGTGTGAATACTGAAATCTTATAAGAGGCTCCCCATTTGGTCCGCTGATGCTTTATTTATTTATTTAGTTAGTTAGTTTTTGTTAACCGGGTACGTGCCATTAGCCAAAACATGACTATTTTCAGGCGCGACCTGGGAGAATTACAATAAGCAGGGTGAACAATGGAATACAATTTGATGTGGGGTAGAGACGTAATACATACAGAGCTAAACAAGGTTTTACAATCACATGATTAGGTAAAAAGAATACTTGGAGAATCAGTGAGAAACGTTGCATACGGCTGATAGATTATCGGGTAAGGGTAACTACTGTACAGACAGGCTGAGACAATAAGTGCATAGGGTAGTAGACTAGAAAGGTCAGGATAGCTGAAGAATCGGTTTATTGCGGCTTGGGATGTGGGTGAAAGTAGGCAGAAATTCAGGGTGGTTTGAAGCAGGAACAGGAAGTCTGACTGAAGAGGAAGGAGAGCGATACCTGCATTTGAACTGGGCATGACTGGGGGCTAAGCGGACATCAAGAGGCAGGGAGTTCCAGAGTTTAGGCGCCGCATGAAAGAAAGCAAGAGTTCCTTTGTTAGATTTACATCTGGGAATTTGCAGCAGTGATTTATCAGCTGATCGTAGGCCATGAGAGGAGGTTAGTGGAGTGAGCAGGGATGCCAGTGAGATTGGGGAGCCTGCTCTAATGATATTATCTACCAGGGAGCCAAGGGCATAGGTTCTAGCCGAAGTAGGGGGGAGCCAATTTAGATTGGCAGCTACCCCGTAGGGATAGTGATGGGAGCAGAATTCCATGGGCAACTGTTAGTCTTGCTGACTGTGTAAAGACAGAGTTGATTTTATATACTACTCATAGTTTGGCGTTAACTGATTTGCAGGTGGATGTTATATGCTGACCAAAACTGAGATTCTTATCAAGGAGGACACCTAGATACTTGAAGACGCGAACTGGTTAGAGGACATTTCCGTCCTGACCAGAGACTACAAATTTGTCATGGGTATTACTTAGTTTGACTGCAGAGCCAAGCAGCATAGTATGCATTTTATCAGAATTCAAGATTAACTTGTGGTAGAGGAGCCAGGTTTGGGTGGACTTAAATGCAGCAGTAAGGGTTAGGTTTATATTTTGGATATTCTTGTCACTGCAGTACAGGACCAGGCACACATCGTCTACATATACTATTGCTTTAATCTCTGTGCCTTCACTGGTGACTGAAAGCCCAGGAATGTGTTCTGATCTGTTTATTTTTTGTATCTCTGCGTCTATTGATAAAATGTAGAGAAGGGGGCTAAGAGGGAACCCCTGCCGTACACCTCTACAGACCTCGCATGCTTGACCTAACCAACTATTAATGTAGGGGGTACATGTAGCAAATCTGTAGCATGTCTGAATCCATTCACAAAAAACTGGGGGAAACCCATATTTAGACAGGACTTTCCATAATAAATCATGGGCCACTCTATTAAAGGCTTTGGTCTGGTCTAAGCTAACCAAAAAAACACTCATTTCTCCACTCTGTCCTTTCTCTAGAATTTCTCTAATGAGAATCAGGGTGTCACCTGTTTTGCGGCCCGGGATACCACAGGATTGTGACGGATGTATGACATCTATCAAGGCCCTAGCTAGCCTAGCACTCAGTAGTTTTGTTATAATTTTAAAATCGGTATTCAAGATGTAATGGGTCTCCAATTCAATAAATGCTTTTTGTCACCGGCTTTACATATTAATATCATGAGGCCTCGATACATACTTTGTGGTAATGCTCCTTCTCGTAAGCAAATGTTGTACATATTAGTTCAGTTCTGAGAACCAGAAATACATTTTTGTATAATTCACACAGTAGGTCGTCCCTCGAATTAACCCACCATTTGGGTCATTATCATCCCTTCCAGCTCTTCTTCTGTTATTGTTTTTTGTATTTCTGCTACCATAAAATCTGGGATTTGTGGTGAGAGACAGGAATCCAACCAACTGGTGACATTGTTCGTATTTATATTGGGCGTCCCAAATAATTCATTTACATATTGTTCAATTTATTTCACAATATCTGATTGAGTAGTGTATATAGTAGTGTATACTTCGTTATCCTCAGTTACTATGGCTGAAATAACTTTGTCGTTCCTTTTTTTTTGTGCAGGACTCAAAAGGATTCATGCTGTCTTGTTTCCCATGTATTCCATATTTCTGTTCACATTCTAGAGACTTCATTCTACAATATTGTGATGAGCTTGTCTCATTATTAATTTTGTTAAATAGCTCTTGACCTATAACCTCCCCATTATCCTGTTTTGAAATTAGGTAATTAAATTGAACTTTTAACTGTAACTACTTCTGATTATAATGGCGCCCTTGCAGTCTCCCTACTGTTTTAAGAAAATTGCCAATTTCATTTTTGGTGTGTTCCCACCATTCACTTGTGGAATCGTATAAATATACACTGATTGTATGGCTTCTATAACATATTGAAGTCCTTCAGCTATTTCTGAAATATCTAATAAGCTGCTATTTAGCTTCCAGTACCCCTTCCCTCTAGCTGTTTCCTTGAAATCAGATATGTATATGCTTAATAGTACATGATCTGATGATGCTACTGACACTGGTTCCATTTTTTTTTTTACTGGTATTGTTTTAGAAAGAAACCAATAATTGATTCATGTAGATAAAGAGCCTTTAAAGAAAGTATGCTGTGGTACAGTCTCCTGGGTACTAAATAAGTCACACAAATCAGTTTGGGTTAGAAGTAGGTTTAAATAAGCTGCATCACAAAAAATCTTATCTCTTTTAAGACCTCTATCTGAGGCTGTAAGCGACTTACGTTAAAATCCCCTCCTAGTAATAAGTTTCAGGACGTAAATAAGTAAGGCTGTATTTTCTTTAAAAACACAATCTGTGCTGGAGGGCCAGCCAGGGAGAGAGGGCTTGAGCGTCGGCTGACGGCTCGCCTTCTCTCTGGGGGAGGGCGGGGACGTGACCTGGCGCTTGCTGACCCCTAGCGGAGGCTGGGGGCATGGCAATGTGTGAGGTCCCACTCACTAAGGAGGCATGGTGAATGTTGGCATCAGCCTTACATAGTGGCACACCATGCCCCAGGGGAGCAAATGGAAAAAGAGCCCCGTAGCCAACCGGATGATGGTCACCAGCTCCCGTAGCCATGAGTCCAAGGACTGTGCACGCACCATCCCCAGCAACATCCCAGAGCAGGTTTGGTACTGGTCGCCCCCAGCAGCGCCGTCCACCTCAGAGTGGGGGACCCACCCGGTGAAGGGTTACGTCTGGGGGTCACCCGGGGGGCTGCTATATGGGGGTGAAGAGGTGACTGATCCAAGGCAGTGCGGCTCGGAGGGCATAGGTGGCCTGAAGGAGAGGCCAGCCCGGAGCTGGGAGGGAGCCTAAAAAAAAAAAAATAACGCAATCCGTAGTGCTCTAGTCTGAGGAGCGTAAACATTAATTAAATGAAAAGCACAATTATTAATCTTTACATCCAACAAAAGAGCTCTACCTGGCCAAATTTCTACAGTGTGGATGACTTTTAAGTTTCTTACATTTATGCAAATACCCACCCCACTACAGTTGTCCTCTCCTAATGACCAGAAGGACTGGCCCCACACCAATGCATCACTGGCTATTTGTATATCATGTGTATTTTTTAGCATAGTATCCTTTAAATAAAAAATAATCATATTTATTGCTGGAAAACACAAAATAGCTGGATAATCTTTTCTTTTCTGATAGCATACTGTTAGTGTTCAAGGGTGTGAGAGGGCTATATAGGCAGAAGTAGTGTCAAGTCACTTTGTTGTTACATGCTGTAGGACCCATTTTGCATTTTGTTGGACCTCTTTTCCCAGGTTTCTCCTGTGGATCAATAGCTGGATTTTCAATATCAGACCCCACATATTTTTGGGAAGAGGACACAGAGGCTGAGGCTGACTCTTCACTTATTTCAACCTCCCCCATTGCAAAACAGTACATTTATTATGTGTAACGACAGGTTCAGCAGTATTTTCTGTTGGTATTGTTAACTTAATCCCAGCTCCCGCTGGGGGATCAGTTCCTTTCTTCTTTCCACCACCGGCTTTTTCTGGGTTCTTTTTAACCAGTTAGTAACCATCTGGTGTGGGGGTGAGGGGGCATGTCCTCTGGTTCAGGGGCAACATGTGTTTGGGGACCCTGGTCTGGTTCTACAGGCCCTTTGAAAGTACTGAGCTGTGAATTAGGTACAGTCTCTGTTGGTGCAGGTGGTCTATGGTTTTCTTTTGCCATAGGCTGCACTGGTGGTCTGTTTGTAGCTCTGGCTGATCGGTTTATATAAAAATCTTGCACCCCATAGTCCTGGTTCTCCATGTTATGGGAGGCCCAGGGACAATCAATGAAGGAGTGGGTCTCATCATCACATAAGTTGCACTTATTATTTTGTCAACAGAAAAAAAACTGTGCGTCCAGTTTGCCCACATTGGGCACATTTCAACACTTTGCATCAGTTACTGAGATGACAAGGGGACCCACATTTTAACATTGTCTCAGTTGTCCAGGGTAAAATATAAATCCCTTGTCTCTACCCAGGAAAAAGCAGTTTGGAAGGTATGTAAGGCCTGAGTCAGTTTGATATAAATTCACTTTTAAATGCCAGCCCCCATTCCAGAGTCCTTCAGAATCAAATATCGGGTCTGGATTACCCAGTACCTCACATTACTTCTCAAGCCAGTATAGTATGTCCATAATATTTACCCCCTCATTATGGAAGAGAACCATAATGAACTTCATGGAGCTGTTTGAAAGGGGGGTTGCTTGAAATGGCACCCATAGGGGATTTGTTTTTAATGTAGTATACTGTACTTGGCCCAAAATCTCTCAAGTAAATCCACAGTTCTAAAACTAATATCAAAGGAAACTTCCCCAGGTGCATGGATAAAGGCATACACATCTCCTTGGATAAATCCTAAGGATTTCTTTATTAGTTCTCTTCCTACATTGACCCGATCAGGAGCAAGGTCTAATACCCCTAGATATCGCAGTCTGATTGCATTCCTCTGTTTTGCAAGCTCCACAGGTTTGTGAAATAAGCTGGCAAAGGAAGCCCTGTCGGGACGTACATCTGAGGTTTCAGGTTGTGGGGGAACTTGGTTGAAATTATTGTGGGCTAAGGAATCATCCGGTATGCTCTCTCTTGTGTTATGAGAGGCGTAATCCCCTGTAAGTGCATCAAAAAACATCTCAGACTGACTCTCGCTAGGTGAAAAGGAGGTGGAGTCAGTATATCTCATTTTACCAATATTCTGGCTAGCATTTTGTTCTGTCTCTTTAGCAGTAATGGAATTCGTAAATTGTACCCCTTCTGACCCATTCACTGATTTCTCCTGAGCCTGCCCTCCCGTTTAGTGGGGTACTTACAGTTGTCTGTGGTGCTAACTCTGGGAGCAGTATCACTGGGTCTGGAGTCCACATTCCTCCGTCTTTCAGTATCCAGCCAGCTGGCCGGAGAGCTCCTTCTGGTGACCAAGCACTTCCTGTAGGCGTTTCTTCCTGTCCTACAGTTTGGTGTTGTCCTCTTTCCGTTTCTTTAGTTCTGGCTCCATAAATAAACACTTTTGACAGCCCTTCTGTGACTCCACTCAGGGAGTGTGAGAGTAGCTGCTTACGCGACTTTTCTTCTTCCAGCTTCAGTCTGGCTTGTCTGTATTCGGCTTCAACTTCTGACATTTGTTTCAAAAGGGCTCTCTTTTTTTCCTCAGCTTAGCACTGCATCAGCTTCCTGCTCTATGAAGAATTCTTCTTCCATGTGGACATCAGCAGGTCTGTTACTCGCTGTAAAAACTATTTCTGTGGCTGTAATTTGTATTTTTTCTCCTTCTTGTGTAGTTTTGGCCTGTGAAGCCAAGCCCAGATTTTCTGCCAACTCACTGTGTTTACCTCCTCCTCTGTCTGGCTTCGAACTGGGCCCCTCCATCCTGTCCACAGGAAGTGACAGCACCCCTGCAGGCACAGTAGGGGAATTTCCCAAGTGTCCTGGCCAAATTTCCCCCATTCACCAAAAAATACCACCAACAGCTTAAAAGAAATCTGGTTCAATTTCAGTTGGCATCTCTCTGTATCCCCCTCCCCGGAACGAGGCTGAAAATAGGTAAAAAGTGGTCTAGTCCTCCTTCCCGGTCAGCACAAACTAAATAAATAAATGACAGCTGTAATTTTTCAAATCCTGGCCAAACTGTCTTTTTGCACCTGTGGTGTATAATGACACTGCGGTGGTGTAGAATCACGTTTTGGCAGGGATTTGAAAATTTTCAGTACTGGCTACATGAGGTGTGGTAATTAGGAAGGCTATGCTGACAATTTGGTCAAAATGGCAAATACAGTCTCAAAACTAAGTATACTATGTCTATTTTATCAATATATACAATTATAAGTAATAATTATAAGATTTAAAGTAAAAATACCCAGTTTAGAAAACTGCTAATCAAAATCGGCTGATTGCTAATCATTTTTTTCATTTTGATTAGCAAAGGCCATTAATCAACTCTCCGACACTAATGTATGCCTTGATGTTTTTAATGACTGCCTGCCTTGTATGGGTATGGGATTTTAGCTATTTATAACACAAAGTTCACTGGGTTTTATTTTTGATAATTCTATTTACTCTCTTCCCCAAGCCCCTTGTGTTCCACTTCCTTAGGAGTCGCCAAGGCATCTTGTCCCCCTTCTTACCTCCTGGTGCTTCCTCATCAAGCCTTGGTTGTACCTCTAGGCCAGGACCAGGTGGGGCCCATGCACCCCAAATCTTAGTATTTCCATTGGGCCACCATGGAGGTAGAGATTGGGTAACAGTACCAGCACTCCATCTCCCTGAAGTGCAGGAGGCTGATTTTTCCACTTTTTCCCATGGAGAGTGACTCCCACCCGGACGGCAGAGCACTAATGCCAATGTTCTTCATACTCCTCCCCCCCTCTCTCAGTGTGGCTGGTGCTGGCCATACCCCTGGCTTCCACCAGAGGCCAACCAAGCACCGAGCCTTGTCCCCTCTCCCTCCCCAGAGAAGGTTAGCAGCCTGTGGATGATCAAGTCGCCTCCTCCCTGGCCGGCCCTCCAGCTCCGGGGCTCATTCCTGAAACCGGGTTGCCAGCATCATGAGCAGTAGTGCTATGTCTGTGTCGGTGGGTCGGACAAAGTTCACTGTTATCTTGCACTTGTTTTATTCATCCTGGGAGTACAGCAAAGACTTAACATAGACTAGTCCAAAAAACTTGCTTGTAGAAATTCCAACTTTTTTGTGATGATCATTGTGATGTCACTTAGTGTTATTGCCTCTGAAAAAGGATAATTCGATTTGAAATGTGTCAGACATGTGTAATCTCTGGCAACTTCATGGAGATGCTTGTGTTGCAGTATCTGCGCTAATAAAATTGCACTTTTATTATTTTGAAATACAACGTAGTCCTATGGCATCATTCTAATATTAAAAAGGTGGTGAGTGCCTGATTTTTCCTGTTTGCATAAATAGTTTTATTGTGAGTACCACCTGCCCAGTGCAAACATTTTTCAGGGGTCAGTCCTTTCTGAGCAGCAGTCTCCAGTAAACTGGACAAAGTTCTGTAGATAGGTCTCACAAGTAAGCAATACAGTGGCAACAACACATCCCTTTTCCTGCTAGAGATACTGCTCCCACTGCATACCAGCATCCCACTGACCCTGCCCACTGCTTTGTCACATTGCCCTGCCACTTTCAGGTCATCAGAAATAATAAACCCAAGGTCACTTTCTTGCTTAGTGACTTTCAGTACCCCCATCCTATATTCAGATCCTCGGTTCCTCTGGCCTAAGTGCATGATTTTGTACTTTATGGCACTGAACCCAACTGCCATGCTCTTGACCACGCCTTGAGTTTCCCAAGGTCCCTACACATTCTCTCCACCTCCTCCTGAAGGCCCACCCTATTACCGATTTTAGTGTCATCTGCAAAAAGGCATGCCTTTTCCTACAGTTCTTCTACAGTGTCATCTATGAAGACATTGAAGAGGACCAGTCCCAGAACTGAGCCCTGCAGCACCCCACTGGTCACTCTCACCTCATTAAAGTGAGTGCCATTAACCACCTCCCTTTGTCACCAATCCAATAACCAGTTCTTTACACAGTTCATCACTTTGGATCCCACCCCTATGCTGCTCAATTTCTTTAGTAGTCTCTTATGTGGCACAGTGTCAAAGGCCTCGCTGACGTCTGGTTAGGCCACATCCACTGCCCTCCCCTGATCTATTTTCCTAGTCACCCAGTCAAAGAAATTAATCAAACCACTATGGATCCCACCACTATGCTGCTCAAGTTCTTCATCAGTCTCCTGTATGGTGCAGTGTCAAAGGCTTTGCTAAATAGGCCACATCCACTGCCCTCCCTGACCTATTTCCTGGTCCCCAGTCAAAGAGATCAGTCAGATTCATCTGGCATGAACCCCCGTTAATCCATGCTGCCTTTGGTCTTATAGCCGCTGGATTCTAGATACTCTACCAACCTTTGCTTTGATGGAGTTTTCATTAATTTCTCCACCACTGATCAGAGACCGATCAGCTTACAGTTGCTAGCCTCCTTCCTGCTGCTGCTCTTATAGAAAGGGACCATGTCTGAACTCCTCCAGTACTCTGGAACCATGACAGTTTCCAGTGAGTTGTTGAAAAAGACCATCAGTGGGGCAGCTAGCACCTCCCTGAGCTCCTTTAGTACTCTTGAAGATAAATTAATTAAAAATGGATGCTTTAATGTAAGACATCCATTAAAGTTTAATTTGCTGAACGATGCAAAATCTAGCAGAAACTGAAGAAATATAATGGTAGTTTTAGTCTAGTCTGCATATCAATTATCACACACACAAGTTAAACTTTTAGCAAGGTGTGGGCTGAACTCAGACTGTGAACACCTTATTTATTGTGCAGTGGCTCCCTAGGTACTATGCCTGCAGTTTTTAAACCACTGTGCCAATATTTCAGAGCACAAAATAACAGGGGCAGGGTTTCTATAGAAACAGACATGCATGACTAGCCAGCCCAAATATTTTCAGTAATAACACTAGCATATGGTTAGAGGTAATATTTTCACACAAGCATCTTGTGCTCTCATGTCTACCTAGTCTGATGGGGATGGGTGCCATAACTACAAGGAAGTGAGGCAGTGTGGCCTACTGGCTAGAGCACGGGTTTTGAAACTAGGAGACCCTGGTTCAAATCCTACCACCACCATTTACTGTGTGATCCCAAATAAGTCACTTCAAAATCAACTGATGCCTTGTGGAAAACTTGTAAGAGACATTACATTTAGCCAAAATGTAATTTATAATGGAAATATGTTCAGGATTAATCCTACCCATGTTTATTATTAGCTATATAGCATGAAACTGAGTCCTTGCATCTACTCCTGCTGGTCATTCTTGAAGTCATAATCCTTTCTTTGTGACATCAGAGTCTACTGCCAAGGAAGCAACTGTGATGTCATAAGTAGAGGATTGTGACTTCGAGTGGGGAATAAACAGCCACAGAAGATGAAGTGTAAGTGATACAAACCCTGTTTATTCATTGATTTTGTTCTTGTTTACTCTAGGCATACAGATGCCTCATTTCAAGACCACTGATTTACAGTGATTAAAGTAATTAAATTCCATTTTCAAGACTTGAAATTCCAGGAATTGCACCAGTGATTGTAAGTCTAATTTCTGGATTTTACTGGGATTCTACTGTCATTCTTTCAGTATACTGTATGTATAAATAATCAGAATAAAAGAAGGTTTAACATACTGAGCATTACATGAATCACATTTAAAATAGTACAGGACTCAATTATAAGAAGAATACAAGTTTTGTAAATTTACTGATCTGGTATAAAGTGCCAAATTCCATGAAATTCTATTTTTACCAGTGTGCAGACAGTCTAAATTACAGAATTTTACCAGGTTTTCCAGTAAAAAAAAAAAAAACAGGCACATGCCTATTTTCAGGCATGACCTGGGCAAGTTAAAGAACAATACAGTAACAGCGGCAAAAAAAAAAAAAAAATCTGGTCAGATCCACCACGGCTGCATAATGAAATTAGTGAAGTTGTGTAGAATTGTTAAGGAGGTATGGAGAAACAACACAATGATTTGTAAGTAGTAAGATTTGTTTTAGTTTCTGTTCTAAAGAAGGCATACACATTATTAGAAAAATATATGGAGGTGTACATTTTAATGGAAGGAATATGACACAATATAGGTTTACAAAAGAACCCCAGAGCAAATGCTACTGAGATATGTGTTATCCTGGATGATATTGGCTGGACAGCCAAATTTTAAAGAAAACACAATTGCACATACCCCAATAATGCAAAGCATCATGGGAAACATATACAAATCCCCATGCTGGTTCAGAAGGTGGCAGTACACGAAAAAGTAATGGCTGGCATATGTTCAGCCTTGGGATTATTTACACATTTTTTTTTTTTTTTAGGGAAACAGGGTTTTTGTACATGAGGTGATGTAAGTTATATTCAAGAAATGTGTTGATGTCAGGAAGTCAGGTGTAATGATGGACTGTTAGCAGAGAAAATGTGATAGTAACTTTCAGAGGGGGTCACTTTTGATAAGGGTAAGGTAGTTTTGCTTGTGATAATGGCACTAAGGATAAAAATAATTTACCAGCACTTTAATTATAGATGCTCTGGCTCGTTGTCCTCACACCAGCCACTTTACAATCTACAGTACTGTACTGCACCATCTTGCTGGTGCAATCGCATATGGATGGAGGGAATCGGGGGAGGTTTAAGTTTATTTAACCTGCGCTTGGGACACGTACGAAATAAATCATGCTGTGATTGAAGGAATCAGGGGAGAACTGGCAATCTAGTACAGTACTGTAATGCTTATGTACTGTACTAGCACGTCATTCTACAAAAAAAACCAAAACTGTTTTTGGTTACAGCGCCCACTTCCTATAACGGGCAAAATCTGATCACACAGAAGTGCCCGTTATAAGCGGCTTGCACTGTATTAGGAAAGTATGAGGTCTATGCAGAAGTGGAGTACAACTATGCACAGTTTCATAAGTATGTGCTCAGAGTGCAGGCAAATGTGATATGCAGGTTTGTTTTAAAAGTAGCGATACATGCAATTGATAGAAAGATAGATAATTATATAGACATACAGAGAGAGACAGAGGGAAAGAGAGAGAGACAGACAGACAGACAGGCAGAATAGGAATGGCAGTGAAGTATTGAAGTGACGCCAACCCCACTCCCACCATTCAGAGATGGACAGGCATTGGGGTGTGCCTTTGGGTCATTGCCCATAACACTCATGCCATTGCACCTCACCCTACCCTGCAGACACAGACAAGTGCTGAGGTGTGCCTTGGGGTGTTCAAGCTTTACACTCACCCCATTCCATAAGGAAATACGCTGAAATGGGTACAGTACTGTATAAGAAAATGGAGTGAACTTTGGGGCTGAAGAGTCAAAGGCACACCTCGATACCTGTCACTGGCTGCAGAGTGGGGATGGGGGTGGTATGGCGTGAGCATTACTGTTGACAGTCCCAAGTCACACCCCTGATGCCTGTCAGTCCCTACAGGGCAGGGTGTTATGGTCAGAACCTTAATGCCCTGGGCGTTATGTGACTTCTTAACCTAGTAACAGCATTTAATGCATTACATTATAAGGACAAGTAAATGTTTTAAATACATTTAGACAGTTACATAAACTTAATTTTCTTGATAGAATAATTTAAATTTAGTAACAGTGGCAGTACAAAGCAATTACCCAGACAACTTGAAAACTATAACTACTTTATATTGTACATTGACACCCCATAAGGACCTCCTTGAGATTGAGATGCAAATGTCACACATTTATCAGTTTTCTGACAGGAATATTTTACTATCCTAAATACATTTCTTGCTTCCGTAACTGCCCAGCACATCTATTGCATGACCTACTTATTGACATTTTACACCTGCTATGCAAAGTACTGCTGCTTACTACACCAACATCATGAACCATAAAACAGATGACTGCCATAACTATGGAAGCAGTATAGCACGGTGGTTTAAGGCTCTGAGCTGCAAATCTGGAGATCTGGGTTTGAATCTCACAGCCCCCACTTGCATACTGGGTGACCCTGAGCAAGTCAGTTAACTTCCATGTGCTCCCAAATTGCCCCTGTAAACAAACTTTCAGCTTAGTGTGCCACTCCTGGTTAAACAATTGAAAGAAAAAAAAAACACAGTATATCATTTTTCTTGCTTTATTTTGCTACTACAAGCTTTGACTAATACATTCATCCTTAAATGTACTTTTTATAGCTTATGGCCCAGATATTCAAAAGGGTTGCACCCTGGCGCGATATTCAAAAGGGAAAAGTGTGCGCCACAAATCCCAATACACCGGAGCGCATCAGTAATGTATGCAGGCACAAGTAGGGGGGCGTGCCCATGCATAACCTGCACAGCCCGATATTCAGCCCAGGATGTGCAGAGCCATGCATGCGCAACCCCTACCCGCGCCAGCACAAAGTTAAGCCAAAAAAAGGAACAACTGATGGCCACCCACAGGTGAGTTGCTGCATTGCAGGCTAACACGGCAGCTGCCACCTGTGGGTGCTACCAATTCCAGCTACATCTGGTGGCCCCATGCCCGATCGCGGGCATCTGTCTAAAATAGAAATATTACGTCCAATATCTGGTTGGTCCAGTTGACCGCTATGTCTGATCGCGAGCATCTGTCTAGGCATATTGGTCAATATCCCTGGTGGCAGTGGACGCTATCTGCTCGATCATCGGCATCTGTCTAAAAATAGGTCTATCTGTTCATGTCTCCTGGTGGTCAGTGGACTGCTTCTGCCGACGATCGCGGGATTTGTAAAACAAAACAATTCCAATATCCTGGTGGTCGTAGGTACCCCCACCCGCCCACTGAGCACCACCGCCCTGTCCCTCGGTCAGCTGGCGGGCAGCAGCACTCATCGCCTGCTCGCCCGATGCCCGCTGACTTGCACGTCGGTGTAGGGCTGCACGCCCATTGGTTCACAACATGAGCTTAATGGGAGTGCAGTTTCGTTGATTGCCACAATTCCAAATAAGTGAAGGATTTCATTCACATATCTGGAATGTGTAGTAGAGTGTGATGCCCATTGGCTCACGCCAGAACCAATGGGCGGCAGCCCACTGATGTGTCAGTCGGTGGGGCCAGGGCGGCAGGCAGGTGGGTGTGCTGCCCGCCGCTGACCGGGTGGGGACGGGGCGGTGGTGCCTCAGTGGGCGGTTGGGGAGGTACCACTAGACCACCAAGGATATTGGAATTGTTTTTGTTTTTACAAATGCCCGCAATTGGACAGATAGCGGTCCACCGGACCACCAGGGATATTGGATGGATAAGTCTATTTTTAGATAGATACCCACGATCGAGCACATAGCAGTTCACTGGACCACCAGGGATATTGGACGAACATGTTTATTTTTAGACAGATGCCCGCGATCGGGCATATAGCGGTCCACTGGACCACCAGGGATATTGGGCAGAGATGTCTTTATTTACAGATGCCCATGATCAGGCACAGAGAGGTCCACTGGACCACCAGGGATATTGGACAGGGACATTTTTATTTACAGATGCCCACGATCAGGCCACTGGACCACCAGGGCTATAGGACAGGGAGTTTTTTTAACAAATGCCCAAGATCGGGCTGCAGGGGGCATTGGTCCTCAATGGCTGCTGCCTGGCAGGGTGCCAGGCGCAAGTCATTGGGGATCGGCACACCTACATGCAAATGGGGCCATAATGACATGCAAATGGCCCCATGTGCGCTTTGTATAAATTATGGCCCCATTTGCATGTCAGTTTTTGAATATCGCGGGTGCTGTGCATGGCGTAATGGAACTTGCGCGCTACGCATCTCCCTGCTCCACTCTGGCCACTTGGCGCTGGCGCAGTGCCACTGCGCTGATGCACACTGGGTGTGGCCAGGGTGCAATATTCAAAGCTGCTGAGTCATGGTGCAGCTCCTTTGAATATCGCTTAGTCCACACCCCTGCGCAGCTAAGTTGAGCTGTGCCCAAGCTTGCGCCACAGCCAGGCGCAGTTTGAATATCTGGGCCCATGTGTGTGTGACCTAGGCAGAACTACACTTAAAATCTTAAACATAAATAAATAAATCATCAGAATAACATTTATTTTAGTAGTATCTCCTTCCTTTTCAGGTGCCCATGACACCATGTCACAGATATTCAAAAGGGTTGCTCCATGCGCAATAGGGTTGCTCCAGCGCAAGTCTGAAAATGCGCCATTCTGCAATATTCAGCGGGAGGCAGATGCACACCTCAAATCACGCTGAGCAAGAGCGCAATGATAATGAATGCATGCATAACTGAAGGGAGAGGAACCATGCATAAATGGCGCAGTGTAATATCCAACAACATGCGTCATGCGCAGTAGGGGAGCAAGCGGAAGTTGTGCGATAGCGGAAATGAGCCAAAATAAAAAGGAACAAGGGAGAGGTGCAAGAACGCTACAGGGAAGGCACATGTGGCTGACCTCTAGGCAGACACACAGGGCAGGACAGACACACAGGGCAGGACAGGGAAAGGGCACCCTGAACCCACAGGCTCAGGGAAGGTGTGGGGAGCTGCATATATCAATCGGAAGGGCTATGCAAGCATCAACTGCCAGGTGGTGTGCGATGCCAGGGGGTGCATAATCAATGTCTGTGCCACGCACCCTGGGGGAGCACATGATGCCTTCATCTGGCAACAGTCAGCACTGTGCCACAGATTTGAGAGTGGGGACATCCCCACTGGCCACTTAGTGGGTAAGTATGCAAACCACGTGGAAAAACATAGATCCTGGGAGGGGCATGGTCAGAGGTGACATGGGTATTGGCCTAAATGGCCCAAGGCAGGGCAACACTGATCACCAAACTAACCTCCACCCTCTACACACAGGTAACAGTGGATACCCACTCCATCCCTGGCTGCTCACACCATACTGGCGGCCCGCGACCCCATCGCAGCAACGCTACAGTGAGGCACATGCCACCACATGCAATGTCATTGAGTGGGTGTTCGGGATGCTGAAGGCACGTTTCCATTGCCTGGACACGTCTGGCGGTGCCCTACAGTATAGCCCCTCAAAGTCCTGTGGGCTATTCCTGGCCTGTTGCATCCTGCACAACATGGCCAACGACTGTGGGATAGCCATACAGGTCAAAGAGGGGAACAGCAATGGGGACAATTAGGACGCTGGTGAAGATGGTGACGGCAGCCCCCCCTTGGGCGACGGGACCCCCGACTTCTCCGGCTGGCACAGCTGCACTGGGACACCATCACAGAGGAGCACTTCAGTCAACTCAGGTAAGTCATGAGGCCATGTGCAACCACCAGTGGCAAAGGCACAACCCACAAACATGCATCGACACACACCAGGGGTGCATGCTGTCAAGGGAAGTGGCCGAGCATGGAACCGCACACACCGCCAGGGATGGGCGAGGTCTAACATGGCACGAAGTCATACACACACACACACACACCTCACAAGACATGCACAAAGGGTAGGAGGCACGCCGGCCCAGACCACCACCCCTAGCCACACACACGTCCACAGACCACCACGCCCACTGCCTGTCATTGTGCATGTGTCAGACGCTGGGCACCATTGTACAGTGGCATACAGCACAATGCAGGCATCATCCTGCACACGCCACAGTGGACAGCAGCCGGGAGGGTGTGCAGATGGAATGTGTGTGTGTGTGTGCAGGGCCGGGTAACCCACCCGTGCATTGCCCACTGAATGACACAATGCACACAGGGCAGCATCAGACAGTAGCTGTGCTGGGAGACAGGCCAGTCACGCGCCACGGCCACCACGGATGCGTGGGTGGCCCTGCCGAGACCCACCAGCAGTAACAGGCTGAGCACTGGCCTCATGGGGTGGCACCGACGGTCCCCCAGGGATTCCACTGCATGAACGTGACCGTGCTTGCGCAGGGGCCTGCAGCACACCAAACATGCCTGCGCCAGGCGTGCTCAGGATATCCACAGCTGAACCCGGTGTTGACA
This sequence comes from Neoceratodus forsteri, assembly GCA_016271365.2. Lineage (NCBI taxonomy): Eukaryota > Metazoa > Chordata > Ceratodontiformes > Ceratodontidae > Neoceratodus > Neoceratodus forsteri. The sequence goes on along the minus strand of CM028136.1, from coordinate 404,809,218 downwards.
AGGATGGTGTCGCACGACACCGGGAATGGGGGGTGGACACTGCACTGCGCAGTGTCTGCGATGCATGGGCAAATAACTGTGTGCCCATTGTGGCCATGACAGCTGTGAATGCTTGTGTCTGCCTGTCAATGGCAGCGGTCACATCCTCCAGCAACCGGTCCATCCCTGCCAGGAGCAGAGCGGTGTCTCTGCTGTGCCACTCCTCTGCCTGGCACAGAGCCACACTCAGTGCATCCACCGCCATCACAAGCCGCATCTGCTGATTGACTGATGCTTGCAGTATGCGGGTGTGCTCATCTAAGAGGTCATCTGCCTGATCAGCATGCTGTCCCTCAGGGTGTTCGCGCCCCTGATGGTCATCACCCCTTGAGGGTGGGCGCTGCACACCAGGGCCAGGCCTGGGCATGTCCACAGGTGATGCACTGATGCTGCCCCCTGACACTGTACCCCCATGGCCATTGGCCGACTGCTGATACTGCCCCTCTGGCTGCCGCTCTCCAGGGCTCAATGGTGCCGCTGCAGTGGCCGCAACAGTCCCACTGTCCTGGACACACACCAGTGCTGCCCCACTGGTGCAGACAGGCACAGGCTGGAACTGTGATGTCACACAGGCCTCCACTGTGGCACCACCCACAGCCATGGCCACGATGTCTCCTGCTGTGTGGCCATCCTGTGGCCCACACATCTCACTGCCCATGACGTTAGCTCCTTCATTATCAGTGACAGATCTGGCACCAGCCCGAGTCTCAGCATGCTGGCATCCATGGACGCTGGCACGCTGGGACACGGGCAGGGCCTCCTCTGCACCTGCTCCACCAACATCAGTCTGGACGTGCAGGCGGGCCCACTGTTGCCCTGACCCCCCGTATGCCTGTGGAGGTAGACGGACCCTCCTCCATCTCCATGATACTGCCCTCAGTGGAGAAGCCCACCACCGCTGACCTATGTAGACACTCAGGTGCTGTAAGGGAAAAACAGTAGCATTACTGCATGTGACCTACCCTGTCCCCCCCCCCAATCGACAGACCATGACCTACCATGCAGTGACGGGCTACCACCCGTCTGGAATCCACCACCCGGAACACCCTCAATGGCGCAACGCTGCATGCTACCAGCAACCCACTCTTCCTGTGGGGGAAGGCGTTGCACTTCTGGCTGTCCCCCACTGGTCGCAGACTGTGCTGCCCTGATGGCAGCCACCTTCTCTTTAATTCTCCACCTGTCCGTGCCCATCTTCTTTTTGCACTCCTGCATGGAGCGCTGGTGGCTGCCATGCAGGTTGACAGCACGCGCCACCTCCTCCCATGCAGCAGCACGGGACTGTGGTGTTCCCTGGCATCTGCTGAGCAGCGGATCCTGGTCGAGGTAGGCCTCAAACAGGGCATCTGTCTCTGCCTTTGTGAAGTTTGGCCTCTTCTTCCTCCACGTCTCTGTTCCTCATCCTCCACCTCACGCTTGGTCATGATTCCTCCTGTGAGAATGACAGGTGTTACCTGTGACTGTGCAGTCCCATGCATGTCCCAAACAGCACAGTCCACACTCCCAAACAGCATGCAACTCACCGCAATAGACTGCAGTAACTGACTATGGCCAGTGCAGCCCAATGTCGCATTTTTATAGCGCAACCCATGCAAATGAGGCGAGGCACATCTTTAAGTGGATGCAAATGCAGTGACTGCGCCATTGATTGGCTGATTAGATGATTTGCATATGCCGGCTGAATATCGCGCTGTTGCGCTTTGCACAATTGTGTTGAACGTGCTGAGCCAAGGGCGCAGTTCTGTGACATGTGCAGTACACACCTAACTGCGCATGCCCGGGTTGATGACGCAGGCACCTGCCACGCTGCTGACTTGCTGTGCGTGGGAGGCAATGCAGGGCACAGCCACCATTGTGCCAGTGGCACTACAGCGCTGTTCACATATATGGTGCTGTGGCACTGGGGTGTCGTAGGCGCACTGGGGCAACAGCGCTGTAGGCCGCTACAGGAGGTGGCACACAGCCACCCAATCCCGCTACACGCATTGGGTTCCAGTCGCACTGTGGCTGTCCTTGCGCCAGAGACCCTTGACCCTGTGCCCAACCTTTACCCCCTAGGTGCCATGCGTCAGGGATGGGTGCTGTTCGGTGACAGTGCGATAGGGAATGGCAGCACTGTACCGCGCAGCTTCTGCACGTGGCAGGACCGCACTGTTGAGTACCATTTTGATTCAACCACACAGAAGAGATGGCGCGGAGGCATGTGGTCATTTGGAGCAAGGTTGAGCTAGCCAACCTTGTTGCAATAGTTGAGCCCCATGCTGGGGCTTTGTATGGAGAGGCATCCCTGGACAGGGCCAGGAGTGCGGTGTGGCAGGAGGTGGCCAATGCCCTGGAGGAGGCCACTGGTATGGGGTGCACAGCAGAGCAGTGCCGCTATCTTTACGGGGACCTGAGGCACAGGGACCCGGACCTGCTTGCCCACCTGTGGGCACGTGCCAGGAGGGGCATGGTGCCATGGCCAGGTAGGTGCAACATCCATACACTATTATCGTCCATACGGGTATCACGGTTGCATGTGTCCGGCACATGGGGGGGGCGTCCGGTGTTGGCTGTGGTGGTGGTATCAGGGTGTGGGGTGGATGGGTATGGCTATGTGGGATTGCACACACATGGGGTGGGGGGACTTTGCTACCAGATTGTACTGATGTTCCTCTCTTGCACCTTAGGGCCCGAAGAACATCGGCAGAACCGAAACCGGAAGCGCCGCCTGGAGGAGCAGCAGGCCAGGAGGGATAATGGTGGTCAGCGGCACGTGGACCAGCCTGATGATGGTGAGTGCCTTACATCCATGATTACTACTGCATGCTGCATAACTGGGCTGGCAGCGGGGCATGGCCACCATCCATTGACACCACTGCCATGCATACAACTTGTTACAGTCAGCACTGTCCAGTGGCACTGCATGTCTGGGAGTGCATCAATGGTGGTCCATGCATGCACCGGGCACATGGCTGTGGCACTGCCTTCACGCCGCATAGCCAAGTCACTGTACAGCCATGGTGGTGCTGTGCAGGACATGGGCGGTGGGTGTGTGCAGTGATCCACATGGCTTTGGCTGCCTAAGTGGGCAGGTCTTGTGGACATGGTCACTGTGGGTGGTCGCACACCATCACAGGGGTGTGGCACATGGCTGTATGCTATGCACAATGGGTGGGCTGTAGGGGGCTGGACAGTCACACTTATTGACTCTGCTCCCTCGTCCTCAGTGGAAGGTGACTCCAGGCAATTGAGAGGGGTATTTGTGAGCTGCTCCAGGTGGCAAGGGAGACTTTGGAGCTGCTTCATAGGATCCACCGCCATGGGGTGAGGAGAAGGAGGAGCAGCAGACATCAGCGCCATGATGAGGAGGACCGGGGCACATGTTAATGTCCCCATGCCCCTTACCACCTTTCCTTGACCCACCCTCACACCCTTCTTCCTCTTCCATATGTTCACCCCTGCCCCTTACCCGCCCCCACCTATTATGTGGCCCTTCCTCCCCCCTTGTAAATAGTTTTTTGTTACTTCTTTTAAATATATGCACTTTGTTATGACAAATGTGGTGGTCTCTGATTTGCAGCGGGCTACAGATGCTCAGCTGCAGTGGTGTGCACGGCGTCAGGGGTGGTGCACGCATGGGCGTGTGTGTGTGTGTGTGTGTGTGTGTGTGTGTGTGCAGAGGTGAACTGACTATGGTGTGGGCAGGGGCTCAGTCACTGTCTGTGGTTTGTGTGTTGTACTCTGTGCACTGGATGCCTGTGTGCAGTGGTCCACGGGGCCTGCACTGTGTGCATGGCACCCCTGTCAGACCATCCATGGCCTGTGCAGCTGACACCCTTGCATGTCTGTGATAGGCACGGTCTGCTGTCGTGTCAGTGGTGGCTGTCCATGCTGGATAACAGCTGTACCTGGCACAATGCCTGGTTGCCTTCCATCACCAGTATGGTGCACTTCTGCCTTCGGTGGCACTGTGGCCTCTGTTGTTGTTGTCCCCCCTCCATACTGTCGCTTGTGTCTGTTGCAGGGGATGTGCTCCAGTGTCTGTCACCTGTGCTCCGGCAGCATGCTGGTGGCATACAGCTTCATGGTGCCTGCGCAGGGTGGCTGGCACACCTATGCAATGTAGGGGTGCTGTCCGTGTGTACATGTCAGCAGTGACCACATGCCAGTGGCTTGGTTGACCCGCTACTGTGTCCCTGTGTTGGTGTGTCCTTGGGTATGGGTGGGCGTTTGTCCATGCACTGTGTTGCATCCTGTGTGGTGCATGCTTCCATGCTACACTGTGCATGTCTGTGCTGGCTGTTGTGGCCAGTGCTGGGATGGGATGTGTCCTTGGGAGGGTATGCAGGGTGCTGTACCACTGGAGGTGGGGTCCGGGGCATGCCCTGTCGCATGTGGGGTACCTCGTGTGGCAACGCATGGTCGGTCTCTCAGCTGTACCTCAGGGGGGATGTGCAGGGTGGCACTGTTTATGCTGTTATTGCACTGCTGTCTGCTGCCGCCTGCAGCAGGGTGCATATGGTGGGGATGCCTTGTATGGCTCCATGCTGCACAGGGTTGCATTGTCACAGTGGGGGTGGTGGCATGCATAGGGTGTCCTGCACTGTTGGGCGCTACTCCTGGGAAGGGTGTATGGTGATTGTGGTGCAGGGTATGCTCTGCATTGGTGGGATGGGGTGCCACGGGTTGGTTGGCCCTCCTTGTGTGCTGGTCACAGCTTGCCAGGGGTGTGCTGGGGCACCATGCCTGGCTGTGGGTTGGTTGCTGGTATCCATGGGCCAGTGGTTATTCCAGCTCTCCCACAGTTGTGCAGTGCATGGGGTGTGGAGGATGATGTCTGTTCTGCTGTGTGCTCCTCTGCCCATCTGTGGCATGGGTGGTGGGCCCCTGCATCCCTGGTTGTGCTGTTGCATTGCTGCCCTGCTGCAGGGGGCATACCTGGTTGCATTGTGGCACAACTGGACTGCTCCGCTGAGCATCCCTTGTTGCGCTATGGTGCATCAGATATGCTCAGCTTCACATCCCTTGTTGCGCTATGGTGCAGGTGGTGCAATATTCAGTCATCGGCCGTAGGTGCATCTTGGCCTGCGCAGTTTTTGAATATTACGCTTCTTGTGCATGGGCACAGTGGACTTGAGCTTGCTCCTGCTGTTACGCACTTTTTGGGTGCGGTTTGAATATCTAGGCCAATGTGTATATACGATACATATATATATATATATATTTATATATTTTAACTTCAAAGCACTAAATCTATTCAAATGCACAAAACACAAGACTTTATTCTCTTCACACATTACTGCTAAACTTCAGGTCCCAGAGAGATAAAAATGTAGAGCTTCTTCTAGCTAATTGGGTGGGTGCTTCATCTGTGTGTGTGTGTGTTTGGGGGGGGGTGTATAAAAAACTTTTAAGAAACAGACACTCTAGTATCCAATATGGGATAGTCTTCTTTGGGTTACATATTGTACTCCTTTCTGGACTTATACCTTAATTGTCATTCTTGTATTGCAAGTGCTTGCTCTCTTCAAGTGCTATAATTTCAGGATGCAGTTTCACAAGTGCTGTAGAAGGATACAGTTTCAGGCACTCCTTAATTAATTTTTCTTTCCTTCTGAACCTTAAGCTCTGATGCCCCAGGCAGCTCTGATAGTCAATTGTTCCAACGTGATAGATCCACCTCATGCCCCTCCCACATGAACCAAAAAAAAGGTGGGAGTGGATCTTTATGAGCTTCTCAGGTGGAGGTGGGGGTGGCTCTTACCCCCAAAAAATAAATAAATAATGCTGCCTCCCACTACTCAGGTTCCAGTTCTTGTACCTCCCATTTAAAAAAGAAAATAGTGCCCGGCAATCATTGACTAACATAAAAGTGTATTTATTTGAGGGCGGAAAGCATTTCTTGGAGGAGGGTAAGGCAGAGGAGACTATTTACACCTTCAACCAGTTCCACGGACAGAAAACATGACATCAGCCCTTTTGTACATGCAAAACATCTGCAGGCTCCGCCCACTGCAGCCGTAAAAAGGTAAAACACCACAGTAATAGTGGCAGGAACAGAACAGAGTAACCAATGGTAAAAATGGCAATTCCATGTAAACACCCTTAGGAAGAAATGAAAAGGGAGAACGAAATACAGAATATATACTGATATCTAAACCAAGTTGTGTGTAAGTATTATGTTGTCAAACGTTTTCCCAGAGGCATCAGCTGTGGTACTTTAATCCACCCACCCACAAAGACAGGTAAAATCAGGACCCCACCAAAAACATATTGCATCTTAGCCTACCTGTGGGGCATGGGTATAAACATTGCAAATAATGAATGATCTGTGACATCCACCACCCCACCTAATATGATAAATTGGTCCAGCAGTTTTTTTTCTTATGTACTGTACTGTTTTGGGGGAAGGAATGTTAAGATTAGTTTAACTCATTTGCTATTTAAGTTAAGGTGCTTCTTATATCAGTTTTTATACATTAGATCGATGAATAGCAGTGTTGTGGCATTTGCTGATGAATTTTCAAATATTTATTTTACTGCCTGTATTTATTTTGCTGCAAGTTTGTTTCTACAAGGAAACTTTTTATGATTCTTTGCCGAGAATTTTCTAGAAACAGTAACACTCTGTGGTTTTCCAAGAGGAAGTGATTTAATTCGTGACCAGCTTAGTTGCATCCCTAAAATATTGTGTACAGAAGAATGCTATATTGTTGCCGAATGAACAGGACACATTTCAAAAACAGGTTTCCAAAGGCAGACATTATTAACTATATTTAAAAAAAAAACATTTTATGATCATGGTTAAACAACTGAAAGCCTCAGTTCAGTGTTGTAGTGGTATGTGGTACTATTGGTACTTTGCACAGTTCCATTGCAGGCTCTGCTTAAGTGCTGCATAAATGATCTATTTTAGTCCCTCATTCATTCACAGAAGTACTTCTTTTCTTCTGGGAACTTTGTATTAATATGCTTCATGACTAATACAGTTCACAGGAAAAATAGGAGCCACACAACCTTTTTTCCCCTTGCTATCTAGTAAGAAAACAAAAGGAATACTATTAAAGACTAATTCAGTCATTTCAGCATCCTTTTGTTAGATAAATACCTGGCTACATAAATAGACTTCAAAAAGATCACTTATTCATTGCAGTTACTAATTTATGATCACTTGTGTTTTCTCCACGATGAACATTGGGCCAGATTTTGAATGGGCCATTTGGCATATAGCATCACTGTATCATTTGCTTGGGCCTAACTGTGGAATTTTTGTCACACATTATGTAATAAATGGCACACATGCAGGATTTTCAAAATATGGCAGCCATTTCAGATGTATGATGACTTTTTGTCACCCCCAGCTACACCAGTTTCTAACCTTTTGCAGGCCACTTGTCCTCCAAAAAAATACAAACTGTCTAGAATCAACTGAATTCCTATTCCCACACAGTGTCCATTCAGTGTCAACTTACTGCCACTCAGTGTCAGCAAATGCAATTCCAGCCAGTTGGATGCTGCCAAGTACAGAGTGGTGTGTGTGTGTGTGTGTGTGTGTGAATGCCATATGATGAGCTCAGGCTGTAGCAATTTATTTAGGGTTGAAGAATATTAAGAGGCATGGCCTGTGGTACATTTATGTGGTAGGCAGCTTCATTGTAAGCATCTCCAGGATGTTAGGTTCAGACTACCCAAACAACTGTACAGCAGAGGCCCCAGGCAGTGATGAGTCCTTAGGGCCCCATACACAAAATAGTTTCTCCCATTTTATGCATATAGCAAACATTCTTTCATGAATGGGGACTTCAGTAAGGACTGTAGGACAAATCTGAAGATGTTTTTTTCACAGCCCATTCCAGGTGTTCTTGGTTGGACTTTTCCAGTCATATAGACCATGTCACCATGGTAATGTCCAGGAGATGTAGTCTGATATGTTTATAACTAGTTATGAATGAGAGGCAGACTTTGACCTACAAACAAACTTTAGTATCATGATTACTTTTTTAATGGTATTATCTATATGCTTATCTAATTTGAGACTGTCATTGAGCCCTAGGACTAGATGCATTTAATGATTCACAGTGGTTTGGGGGTTGCCATCAGGAGTTTTAAAATGGACATATGTCATTGGTTTTTGTCTTGTCAGTGATTAGAATACAAAAATCTTGGGTCAGTTTATTTACAATTTCATGGAAGGCCATTATCTTCATTCAGTTATTGGATATGAGCCAGATTGGCAGCTGCTCATATTATTAAAAATGGTTGAGGCAAACTTTAATAGGACTATATCATCAGTGTAAAGGTGTATGTCAGAGTTTAGACAGGTAAGGAGGAGAAGATTCCCCAAAATTGAAAGCACTGTCAGGCCTAGGATAGAACCACGAGGACCCTAATATTAAAATGATTCTTCAGTCACCTGAAACAAAATAACAGCTGGCATTGGCAAGACTCAAATCTTATAACATTTCTTATCAATTTGAACTTCAGGACATTCCATTCTTTATTACTTCAGGCATTTGCATGGAAGCAATCCCTTTGCCCCTTAGACTTCACCCGTTGTTGCTGCTTTTCCTGCCCTGAAGTCGTCTGCTTGTGACATCAGCATCATTTTTGTGGTAACAGGTTGTGATGTCATAAGCAGAGAATTATAACTTCATGATAGGAATAGGCAATTCGAACAGATGAATCCTTGGGGAACAGATCCTTTTTTATAGAAAATGTCTTCAAAAATAAAAAAAACAGAAGGTCTTGAATTTTCATATTTTTATGGAATTTTGTGTAACTGAGTTCTGCTGATACTAACTCATATTTGCTTGCTGGAAATTGGAATATATATATATATATATATATATATATATATATATATATATATTTTATCATGCCATAGTTTCTCCCACTGTGGTGACTTACCGGCAGGGGTATCCATCCACCAGCCCTGCTTGCCGGGAGAGCAGCAGGCTCACTCGCATCATGGGGAAGGTTGGGCATGGCCATCACTGACCCACTAAAGGGCTCCCCTTACCCTGCCAAGCCGTACCAGCGCCGGACCTCCCCCAATCACAATTCCACAACAGTCCTCCTGGCAAGGCAGGGCACGGCCGTCAAGCTGCACGGTCGTGCCCAACCTTTTTCCTGGTTTTCTCCCCAGTGGGAGCATAGAAGTGCAATGACATTCATGCTCAATGTGCAGATGTCTGCCATGCTCCCCCCCCAGTGCACACCACTGTGCCAGCAGTGCCTCCGAGCATCCCCAGGGACTGCCAGAGTATGGTGTGATTTCCCCAGCCCTCCCCAGGACTAGGAGAGTTGTCAACGGATGCTCATTCCTAGTCCTTCCCTGCCAACCCCCGGTGGCCTGGGCTCATTCCCAAACCCTGGTCACCAGCGTGGAGTGAGGTGTGGCATCCAGTACCTCAACCCTCAGCACCACCGGGCCAGCTGGAAATTGGAAAATCTTTTTAACACTGTACATGCTTGATTTTGCTCCAAGTGCATATTCTACTTGTACTTTGCCAGGTAAGAGGACTGGGACTTATTTTGGTATGCTATTAGGAAACACCAAGCAACTCATTTTTATGTTCACTATACAGGCAGGCACACAGCAAACATCTTGCTGTGATAGTGCCTTTTGAGGGTTGTGACACTGTCTGTCCAATGCAGAACAGTGTTTCAGGGGCAAGTCAGTGCCACACCAATCATCAGACAGGCTGATCATGACAGACATTTGGCTTGCTGGGCGGAGATGGTATGTACTTGAAAAGGAAGAGCCAATCCAATCATGGGTCAGGTCTTCCCTTTGATCTATGTCATCCAGCAAGCTGATCTGTCATGACAGCCTGCTGAGGAATTTGAAACATCCAGTAACAGCCCCACTGCTGCTGACCTGAGCTGTAACGAGATAAACCATCCATCAATGTCTGTTGCTGGAACCCCTGTAACTGCACCTCCCACCCAAACCTCTCTCTCTCTCAGCATCTACCACACTACACCCCCCCACAAACATAACACTGACACTGGGGGTGCCCAATCCCCCAGTATCATCATGCCACCTCCTAAGTGAAACCCCCATAGTCTGCTACCGTGCCGCTCCCAAAGCGCCTCACATCTCTAAATGTTGTTGAAGCACTAGAAGACTCATTCACAGCTCAGCACACCTGAGTTCAGCTAAACAGATTTGAAATTTTTTTGAAGTATTAAGAAAGCTGAACTCAAGGGGGTGTGCTGTGGAGCCCAGGCAACATGGATGCCTGGATTTAGAGCACTGACAATCAATTGTTTTAAAAGTTATTTAACTACAATTTCCAACAGACTATTTGCATTTTCTTTTGGGAGCAGAGGTTGCTGGAAACCCCGAATATCAAATGGGGAACCCTCATAAAGATAAAGTAGCTCAAGAGGGAGCAAGAACCAAATCAACACAGGGAGCTCCTACCATGCGTTAAGCACAGAGTGATGTGGTGGGAGAATCAGAAGGCTCCTCCATAGAAACTCTTCAAACACTGGGGATTAAAATAAATCCTCTGATTTTCTCAGTAACTGGACTTTCTAACAAGTTTGATACTCTTATCAACAGAGCAGTGGGGCTGGAGACCATGATGGAAACAATCCAGATATTGACAATGGAGGCTACTAAATGAGATGATGTGGCCTTGGGAACTGCAGCAACCCTTACCAAGGAGAATGGGCACCTGTGATCTTGACTAGAGACTTTAGAAAATCAAGCTTGTGCGGCCAATGTCCACATAATTGGTATGCCAGAGGGCAGTGAGGGGGACTTTTTCATGTTCTTTTTGATGGCTTGGCTGAAGCAGCAATTAGGGGATGCTATCTCATTATGCCCTTTGAATTTCCAGAAAGCCTACAGGATCACCCCTCGTGGCAGGCCTGATAATCCAGAGGCACCCCAGACTATAGTGCTAGTTACAGATGGAGTGGGAACTCATGATTTCCTCCTAGCTCTAGCTCAACATTTGGATACATTACTTCAAGATGGTTGCCCCATCAGATTGTATCCTGATCTAAGCTATACGCCTGTCAAAAAAAAAAAGAGATTTGATGAAGTTCAAGCGCTACTTCAGGAAGCAGCTATTAGTCATGGGATGATCTTGCCCATCTCTGTATTGTCTCTCAAGGGCAGGTTTTCATTTTCTCGGATCCCACGGATGCCCAGAAGTGGGTGCAGAAGAACATATCACCACAAAGAGCCCAGGACGGTCCTGATGACCTCGACTGAGCAGCACTCTGAGAGACAGATTGGCAACTCTGCTAACTAAATTTACCTTTGTACAGTGCAGTGAGACAGTGGTACGATCTTGATTTGTAAATGTTCTTCTCCCTTCTAAGGAGACAATGTGCTTCTTACTTTAATAGATCTACCCTTCACTGCACATTTTCATGTTCTGATTGTCAGTTGGACATCATTTTCATCTGAGTCCCTTTCAGTTTTGGAGGAGGGAGTATGTAATATTACTCTGCCCATTGTTAATATTTTTAATGCATTCTTATTCCATTTGGGTTTAAGGGTATGCACCATACAAATTATCTGTTTTGTTTGCGCTCTACCAGTATTTGAATTAGTGTGCTTAAAGGGGAACTGTCATCAACAGGGTTTCTTAATGTCTGAAAGACCATCAAAAGCTAATTTGAGTGAGCCATTGTGTTTTTTGTGAGTCTTTGCAGTCCAGAGTTATTCATTTGTAAATCAGTCTGTAATTAAGGGCTAGGGGCAGCCATATGTTTTAGGCTCCTGACAGGAAATGATGTCACCGAGTGTCTTGGCCCTCCATTGACTGTAGGTTAAATAGGAAATTGTCTCTTTTATTAAGTGTGTTTTAAGGTGTTATTACAACACTTTCCACATTTATAAAAATTGTTTTGTATGCGCATTGAAACTAGTGAGTTATCACCCTAACATTTCAAACTGTTAATAAAAATAATCTATATTTAGGGTTGCTTTAACCACTAGGCTATACTGCTAGTTGATCATCAAAAACTACACATCTCAAGGCTGGCTCTGTGGTGCCAACAGGTATTGGGGCCCCATATCAGGATTTCTAAACCCTGTCTGTGTTCATGTCAGTACAGACTTCTTGAGCTACCACAGCACCAGCATCTGTCTTTTTCCATTCCCTCTCTAACAACATTTTCTCTTACAGTTTTGGGTGTGAACTCAGGTCTACAAGATGCAAATGTGGCTATGTAACTACTGGCCTGGCATCATGGAGCCAGCCTTGAAATGTGTATTTTTTGATTATCAGCTGGCAGTATAGCCTAGAGGTTAAAGCAAAGAGCTGTGAACAAGCGTTACTCATCCAACAGAATTGGTTTTGATGCCATCATGCTCTACTTGTATATTGTGTGACCAGAGCATAACCTCCCTGTGCTCCCAATACACACCCAGGGACAAGCTGTAGCTGTATGCCTTTCCTGGACAAAGGCAGTAAAAACAATCTGAGCATGTGTTATGATTTTGAAAATATTATGCTCTTTCTATCCAGATTTGACTTCAAAAGAAAAAATAGGACACCATTACTTGTTTATTATTTGCAAAAACACATAGATAGACAACACAGTTAAAATATGCATAACCTGAAATGCATTATTAAAAGAGTATTTTACTTCTTTTGATGAAGTTAAAAGTATAACAGTTTCTTACTGAAATACTTTGGATGGAATGGGATTTTCTACCGTAAAGGAAAAAAAAAATCAGTCTGGTTGATCCTGCCGCCCATACCCTTCGAGCATGTCTTACACTCTGCAGCTATGCCAATGGACCACGACTTTCCAGAATGCCAGTCCCACTGTGAAGTAAAAAAAGAAAGAAAGAAAAAAATACAAAGGGAGAGACAGGATGTGTGTGTATGTGTGTGTGTGTGTGTGTGTGTGTGTGTGTAGTGTGTAGTGTGTGGTGTGCGTGTGTGTGTGTGTGTGAAGTGTGTGTGTATGAAGTGTGTGCATGTGAAAAGTGTGTGAGTGTGTGTGTGTGTGTGTGTGTGTGTGTGTGTGTGTGTATCTCTGACAGTAGTGCTGCACTAACTGAACTTTGCTAAAAGGGAAAAAAATTATCACCATTAATTAAATAAAATAATATATGGGTGGGTGGGTATAAAAACCAAAATTTTGCACACACCTTTGGAGTGGGTTGCTTTTATAAACCACTCGGACATTTCCATTGGGGTTAATGTAGCATCCCACACTTCGTGTGTGTGTAAAATTTTAGTTACACATACACACATATTCTATATTTTAATAATGCAATTCAGATTATGCTTTTTTAAACAATGTTGTCCATTCATGTGTTTTTGCAATTAAATAAACAATTAATGGTGTCCTATTATTTTTTCAAGTCAAATCTGGATAGAAAGAGCATTATATTTTCAGAATCATAACACTTGCTCAGATTGTTTTTACTGTCTTTTTCCAGGAAAGGCTCACAGCTACAGCTGGTTTCTGGGTGCGTTTTGGGAGCACAGGGAGGTTAAGTGACTTACTCTGGTCACACTATATACAGTACAAGTACAGTAGAAAGTGTTGGAATCAAATCCCATTCTGCTGGATGAATGAAGCTTGTTCACAGCTCTTTGCTTTAACCTTTAGGTTATACTGCCAGCTGTTAATCAAAAATTACACATTTCAAGGCTGACCCCATGATACCAGGTCAGTAGGTATGTAGCCACATTTGCATCTTGTAAACCTGATTTCACACCCGAAATTGTAAGAGAAAAGGATGTAAGAGAGGGAACAGAAAAAGACAGAAGTCGGTGCTGTGGCAGCTCCAGAAATCTGTACTGACATGAACACAGAGTTTAGAAATCCTAATACAGTATGGGGCCCAATACCTGTTGGCACCACAGAGCCAGCCTTGAGATGTGTAGTTTTTAGTGATCAGTTGACAGTAAAGCCAGGAGGGTAAAGTATACCTCTCAACCTCCTGCCTCATAAATCAGGGACAAGGCTTAAAAACATCAGGGACAAAGGCCCCAAATCAGGGACACTTCTTCAAAATTGGAGATATCCCTTCAGGAAGCTGGTAGAATAAAGGGCTTGGTGTAACATGCATTATCCAAGGAAGAACAAGTCTGTAACTATAATGTTTGACATTATTTTGTGCTTATAACCCCCCACAGTTTGGTCACAGAAAGACAATTTTTAGGAGGGACAGAGTAAAATTTTGAGGAAAAATCAGGGGTGTCCCTGAAAATCAGGGACAGTTGAGAGGTATGGGGTAAAGCAATCCTAAAGATGGATTATATTTACTAACAGTTTGAAATGTAAGGGTGATAACTCACTAGTTTCAATGCACATACAAAACAATTATTATAAATGTGGAAAGTGTTGTATTAACACCTTAAAACACACTTAATAAAACGGACGGATTTCATATTTAACCTACAGTCAATGGAGGGCCAAGACCCTTGGTGACATCATTTCCTGTCAGGAGCCTAAAACATATGGCTGCCCCCAGCCCTTAATTACAGAATGATTTACATATGAATAACTCTGGACTGCAAAGACTCACAGATAAACACAATGGCTCACTCAAATTAGCTTTTTATGGTCTTTCAGACATTAAGAAACCCTGCTGATGACAGTTCCCCTTTAATAGCACACACATACGTAGTAAGGTATGATAGATCACTCTCTATCCTATCTTTAAGATAGGGACGCTATCTTTGCAAAACTTTGGAACCCTAACTTATCAAACAATCTACCATGCAGCTCTTGGATTCTTGAGCATCAGTGCTATTTCATTTTGAACTTTAACATTTTTTGTTATTCCCTCAAAGAGGATGCATCTAAGTAGCATGAGCATGACAATCCTATTATATTAAGAGGAGTGGTGCCGTCATGTATTTCTTATTCACAAATCTATGTATTTTGCTTGATTAACTATTTGTATGTTTTCTTCTATGAAACCAATAAATAGAAAGTACAAAAAAAAGAAAGGAAAAGAAAGCTGGACTCGGGGAAAGTGCAAGCCAATATGAAATGAGGCCTTAAAGTTATAGAAATCAGGGTATTAAACTGAAGCAGCAATAGTGGGCATGTATGAATGCATATGCATGTTCCAGCCCGGTAGCATGGCTTGAGTTAAAATACCCTGATTTCTATCTGTTGCTGCTGCCCCTGTAACAGTTCCACTCACCTGACCGTCCCTCTCAGCTCCCCCCACACAAACATAATACTGACACTGGGGTACCTAATCTCCCAGTGTTGCTGTCACTTTCTGTTGCTGCCACCCCATGTAACTGTCCTGCCAACCCAACCCTCCCTCTCAGCTCCCATCTCCCCCACACACACACCCATAAATATAACACTGACACCGGGGGTGCCAATCCCCCAGTATCACAAGCTGAAATAAAGAAAACCTTCCTTCATAGTTTTTTTTAAGAAACCTTGTAAAAAGAAAACCATCCATTGATGTATTTTGCAACTGTTACTGTTCCCCCACCCAACCCTCCCACTCAGCACCCACTACCCCACTACCCCAGCCCTTACTTACCCACCAGTGGTTCAACATGGTACTCTTCTGTTGACCACAGACATGTCTTCACTCTTCAAAGCTGGACCGCGAACTGAGGAAACAGGTATGAGGTTCAATGTATTTCAATGAGGTTTTGAACTTAGTGGCATAACTTTGCCATTTTTGCATATTTTTTGCCCCAGATTTTCAACATGCCTTTGTTGGGATCCCACCTCATGAACAGTTGCAGTGAAATTAGGCAAAGCTGTCCCAAAAGGTGATTTGGTGGTCCCTGTGCCAAATCACCTTTCAGGCAGGAGTTGAAAAATTTCTCTGCCCTTCTTCATGAGGCAGGGTCATAAGAAGTCTATATAGAACATTTGGTGTAAAAATATTAAAAAACAACTAAATTATGAGCCTGCATTGAATTTTGTGAACATAAGCTCGTAACTTCGGTAATTTTCAATATTGTTACCCCAGATTTTCAGCATACCCATTTCTTTACTGCACCTCATGAATGTGATAGCTGTCATTTTTCAAATCCTGGCCAAAATGTGTTTATGCATCCCAAAAGGTGATTTTGTGGACCTTGTGCAAAATCCCCTTTCGGGCAGGAGTTAAAAATTTTCTGTGCCCTTGTTCATGAAGTGGAGTCATAAGAAGGCTATGTTGAAAAGCTGGCATAAAAATATTATAAAACAACAAAGTTATGAGCCTACATTTAATTTAGTAAACGCAGGCTCATAACTTTGGTGCTTTTCAATATTTTCTCCCCAAATTTTCAACGTAGCCATTTCTTTATAGCACCTCATATATGAGATGGTTGTCATTTTTCAAATCCTGACCAAAATGTGTTTTTGCATCTCAAAAGGTCATTTTGCAGTCCCTGCGTGACATCACCTTTCAGACAGTAGTTGAAAATTTTCTCTGCACATGTTCATGAGGTGGGGTCATAAAAAGGCTATGTTGACAAGCTGGGACAATATTAAAATATAACAAAGTTATGAGCCTGCACTGAAATTTATGAATGCAGGCTGTCAGCGTGGCTCAGTTGGTAGCACATGGACCAGAAGATCGTGGGTTCTCATCCCACACTGGGATTGGACTTGCACTTACAAATGCTGGCATCTGAATGCAGTATTAGGGGGATGCTGTACTGCTGGGGTGTTCTGTCCTTCGGATGAGACGTTAAACCGAGGTCCCTTCTACCCATCCTGGTGTTGTCCTAGTGGGTGTCCAGGTGGAAGTAAAGGAATCCAGGGCACTCTTCGCAAAGAGTAGGGGACATTCCCAGTGTCCTGGCCAACATTTCCCTTCCCATAAAATGGTTCATGCAATTGTCCAGGCTGTGTGTGGGCGATGATGTGCGATATGGGCGCCACTACACATTCAGTCACTTCACTACCAGTCTAGCATTGCTTGTAATGTGCTTTGGGATACACTGTGTATGAAAAGCACTATATAAATGCTGATTCTTCTTCTTCTTCCTAACTTTGGTAATAGATAACCCACAAAGTACACCACAATCCATCTAGTACCCCAGGGCTTCTGTACCAGTGGCGAACATCTGTTATTGACAAATGCTTGTTTTAAAGAGTTAGTGCACTACCTGGAATTAATAGTTACTTACAGATGTAGTTACCACTTCTTATATCTGAAGTATTTTTTCTGTTTTTCTAATGAGACTTTTTTCTATGTGGCTGTTCCAGGTGGTATGTGTAGAACAGCACTATACCTCAAAGATGACATAGACAGTTCTATTCCTCCCAATACATCTTCAGTATTGAGACCTCACTGACTGTGACATCACTAGAAACCAAGAAAAGCAAATATCCTGCTGCTTGATTGGTAACTTGTGACACCTTTACCAATCAGGCGTCAGGGCTTGCAATGTAACAGTGAGTGAGGTGGGGGATGTGGCCAGGTTGGCAGCAACTGTTGACACTTAGTAGTGACTCTCCCAAAAGGCACCCACAATCTAATTGATATTGGAGGCATCCTTTCATGTTGTATTACTTTTTGATGTATATCAGTTCAGCAGCATGGACAACCAGAGATAAAAAAGCAAGCTGTACTATGATTTGGAGGGTTGAATACAACCATGGGAGCAGGCCTACCACCAGTGACCAGGGCATGTCCTAACAGCACTGCAGGAGTCATGGATGAGGCTGAAGCACAGGCTGCAAGCTCAGAGTCAGCCCCATCTGCGCTAATCGCAAACTTTAGAAACAAAATGCAGCCAAGTGTGACTAATATGACTACCCAAATCACCCATCCACAGGGCATCATTGATGGCCTGACTGAAACCACTGCTACACACGCGACAAGGCTCATGGAAGGGAAAGAATGGATCAGCTCGGTTGAAGACCAGCAGGCAGACTGGAAAACAGAGCATGCTTACCTGAAGGAAACTGTGGCCTCCTTCTTTAATGTATGGAGGATCAGGAGTATGGAGTGTGACACCCCAACTAAGGATTGTAGGTCTCCCTGAGGATGAAGCCTGCAAGAACCCAATCCAGCTTATCCAAGGATGGCTGGCAGAGCTGTTGGGCCTAGGCGAACTAGGCGGGCAGTATGAGATCAAGTGGCAGTTCTGCAGGGGTAATGCTGTATTCTTTTTTGTACAGTATGTCTCTACTACCATGCTGAATGTCTATCAATGGACTGAGCTTTGATTATTTGTTTACCAGATGTCTGAAGTGAGTCTGTGATAAATCACATTTGTTGAAGATGCAGTAACAGCAAGTAATTTTACAACTCACTCTGAGTGCACACCTGCTTTTCTAAGACGTTCTTTTCTGCCTCAGTTTTGTGGGCTTAGTCAACCCAGGGTGTGCACCATCCCTGCACCATGCTGAGCACAGAATGTTAGTCTTTGAAAGTAGTATGAGATAAAGCCGGCCCACAGAACACCAGAAAAAAAGACGAAACCTGGGGACATACTGCAGCACCTTTTCGCAAAGCTCATGAGATTTCAAGACCTTGAAACAGTAACGAGAAGAGCCACCTTGAAAAGCCCCATACAGTGGGGGAGAATAAGGTCTTTATATTCCCTAGCTACAGTTGGCAGCTTCAGAAAGAATGGCAAAAATGTATCAATCTCAAAGCTCAGCTGTTCCAGAGAGGACAACAATTCTCCTTATGTACCGTTCTGAACTACATAAAAATAAACCTGGATTTCCTCCCTGTACCTTCCCCAACGTACAAGTAGTGAAGGAATTCATTAACAGAAATGAACCTGCATCAGAAGGTTGGTTGAGCTAGCAAGTGATGGCCCAGGTGATATGAGGGTCACCAGCTTTTCTTCGTTTCGGTACTGCATTGAGATTGTGGCATTTGTTTCTTCTCCATGTGGCTTCCTTCCCTGCTGGTTCCCACAATATGGTGGTGACCTCATGCCAGCTGTCCTTTAGTAACATATCACAATGTGCAGTGTTTGTTTGATGCTACTGGTGGTTTGCAATCATGGTTAACTGCCTGGCATGCCACAGTGTAAGCACTAGTCCTACTGGTTCAAAGTAGCGGGACTGAATTTAGTGTGCTCTGCAGTCAATGGATGAGATCAGGCAAAAGAGATGTTGGGGTATGGCACTGGAGGCTGGGGAAGAGGAATGCCACACATGGATTCATGGCACCATTGTTTTCTGTTTGTGGAGCCATGCATGGTTGTTTGGGGAGCTGCTTTTCAATGTACTGTAGGCACTAATGAGGCCATTTGTGACCTTACTCTCTGGCTCTAAATATGGATAAAACATGGCACGGTCCTGCAGACCTTCTGGTAAGGGCCAAACTGTGATTAATGTCTTCTTAAACATAAGACTTGCTACTGGATTGTGCTTCTGTGCCTAAAATGTGTAACATATCAAGAGGATAAATCAAGTTTGTACTAAGATGTTTGTGCACAACCTCAGTGAACTGCTGATCACCTGACTGCAGGGCATTAGGAGCAGCTGACTACCTGCTTGAAAATACTATGCCATTCTAACCTACTGTGCTGAGGGTACCAACATTACACACCCTATCCTGCCCCAGGAAAATGTTGAATTAAATGCTAGCTTTTCACTTTGCTAATTCAGGGCAGGTTCAAATCCATAAAACAGATCAGCCTGTCCCGGCTGAACCTTATGAGATTTATGTGGCTGATAGATGCAAACCACATTAACTCTTCCTTCTGTTGTGAGCACTGCTTGGACACCACTTATGTTACAGATGCTGTGCTTAATTCATTATGCTGTATGCTTATTTCATTTTAATGCTTGTTTAGCCCATGGTAAATATTGAAATGTTCTGCTAGTGGTTGCTGTTTGTATCTGTTATGGATGTGAGGTCACTGCAGGAGCCAAGTGAACCCAGGGCTTCTCTCTTGAGTCTTTCACCAAGAGAAGGGGATATGGTGACCTGGGTGACTCTCAGTTATGCCTTCAATCTTAAAAAATTGTATGAAGTTACATGCTCATAATTGTGGGTGCTAACATGAAAATATGACCCACAGTTTCCACCATGTTTGTAATGGAAACTCGGACACAGTTGGGGATTAGTCTGATTTTGATGGGGGGGGGGGTTTGTTCAGTTCTATGGGAGAGATGGGAGGAGGGAGGGACAGTGGGAAGAAAGAGGTTAGTTAATTGAAGAAGAGGAGATTACAACTGTTTATGTCACCTGTACTGAATCTGATGTTTGTATTTTGAACTGTATTGCACCTATCTTTTGTTTCTTGTCACTCATGTACTTTTTATTACCCTTGTTTGTGCCATCTTTATGGCCCAGGTCATGCTTGAAAATTGTCCCTGGGATCAGTGTACCCACCCAGTTAACAAGTAACTAAATAAATACATAAATACATGTCTAATATATAGGCTCAGAGGATCCTAACATGTTATGGCGGGCACTCGACTCAGACTAATACAATGTGGTCAGTACCATATCAAAAGATGACCATGGCTGAGAAGCTCCAGTTTCTTACTTGGAACATTATTGACTTGAAATCCATAGTCAAAAGGAATAAGGACCTGGCAGATATAAAATACAAACACCATGATATTGCATTTTTCCACAAAACTCAAATGACTGAAAATGAGGTGACGTATATGAGGCGAAACTGGGGGAAGGGAAATTGATAGTTGTTACCTTTAGTTCTATGACAAGGGGGACAGCAATATGGATGCACCCACATATTCATGTAGAGGTGATAAAAGTAATTAATGACCTGGGGGAACAGTATTCTTTGGCTCAAATCTGTACAGTCTCAGGACAACTGGCAGTATAGGCTAGAGGTTAGAGTAACAAGCTGTGAATTAACTTGATATAGCCAGCAGACCTCGGTTTGATTCCCACAACCTCCACTTGAATACAGAGTGGCTCTGAACAAGTCACTTCACCACCACAGTGCTGCCAGGTTGCCCCAGAAAACAGGAACTTGTGCCTTGTGGGCTTTAACCAGTTACTAAAATAAGAATAACGAGAAAAAAAAAAAAACAATGAACGCTGCAGTCAATCTACAACCCAAATATCGATACCTCTGATTCCACCCCTGTCTTTCAGTAGAAGAGTTCTCTCTCCATGGAAACTGGATCATGGGGGAGGGGAACAGTGTCTGAGATGGAAACACAGATAGCTTGGTGAAATCCCCACGGGAGTCCTCAAAAAGCTTCAGAGCGATGCGTGCTATCGTGGAAGAGCAGGACATACTAGACTCATGGTTCCACCCATCCAGTAGGAAGTGCACATTTTATTCCCATGCACATCAGTCTTACATGAGGACTGACCTGTTTTTTAACCTCCTCTACACTACTGCTGGAGCTGGGAGCAGACAACCATGATTCTCTTCTCATCTCTGATCATGCCTTGGTCTCGATGGATTTGATTGGAGGGTTGTGGGCAGTGAAGAACACATTCAGAGTGTAGAAGCTTGACTCACACTCCTAAAGTTGAAGGAATTTAAAGCATTTGTGGGGCAATCAACCTCAAATTTCTTAGCCCTTAACAAACCTGGTGAGACTACAAACTTTGTTAGGTGGGAAGCTGTAAAACCTTACCTTAGAGGTGCTAATATATAATTTTTCTGTCATAAGAAGAAATTAACCTCAGAGAGACTGAAACAACTCCAGATTAACATTAAAGCAAGTGAACAAGCCCATATGTCCAGACCATCCCCTTACCTTTATTCAGTCCTTAAAATTTGAAAGTTAAAAATGGAATACAATCATAACTAACCAGCTAGAAAGACAACTCTTACTCTTAAGAGCTGGCCAATACTTTGATGGAGACAAGGGTGGAAATGGCTGCCATGGCAGGTGCATGTCAAGGCCAGAGTGATCCACATAAATAGTACAGTGACCCCTGAAGGGAAGGAATCTGCATCTCCTGCCCACATTGAAGGAGTTTCTGAGGACACTATCAAATGCTCTATATATCTAATGGGAGCACCAAGCCTAATCAAGTAGTAACTTTCATTGCTAAAACCCCCATCCCACAGAACCTGAAGCCCCTGAAAGAGCAACTTGAGGTACACCTGACACAGGAGGAAGTTGGAAGGGCCATGTGGGCCAAAGAGGTGGGGGGTCTAGGGCCAGAAGACTTCCCAATTAATGTTTTTAAGTCTTTGATAGTCCAACTTTGGGAAACACTCTTGAAGATGATCCAAGAGAGCCTAGCCACAGGAATATGACTGCCATCCATGCAGGTCTGCCACTGTTGTGGTTTTACCTAAATCTGGGAAAGACCCAAAACTGTGCCCTTCATACATTCTCTTTTAACAGTGGACCATTAAATTACAGTCAAGGGGTTGTCATCCAGATTAGAAACATTACGGCCTGTAGTGATCCACTCATATCAATCCAGCTTCATGAAAGGCTGACAAGGGAAAACCAAAATAAATTGGAACTTAACATTATCCAGTGTTGTACAAGAGAGACGCACAAAGAGGGGACCTCTGTTTTGGTGTTAGATGCAGAAAAGGCTTTTGACCATGTGGAGTGGGAGTACATGTTGGAAACTTGGAAATGATTTGGTTTAGGACATGGCTTTATTAAATAGGTTCAGAGACTCTATACCCATCAAATGGCACAAATAATGACCAATGCCACTCTACCCCAATCATCTGAACTCACCAGAGGAACCAGACAGGGTTTCTCCAGCTCCTCTCCTCTATATCTTATCACTATCACTATAAATCAGAACAAAGAATTGAGAAGTCTCTGATCAGGAGGGAAAGAAAAAAGTAGAGTTCAAGATTGCTCACACAAAGGACGAGTAGAAACCATTCTATGCATATGTTAACAATAATAAAAGGGGGATAGAACTGTGGGACCCCTAGTGGATAAGGGAAATATTATACAGGACCCAACTGAAATAGTCAAGGTATGTAATAATTATTTTTGTTCAATTTATAGTGAAAAGATTAAAAGTAAGGCAACAAATGAGACTTTGCTAGGTGTTCCACACAGTTTTTCAGTAGAAGAAGTTTTGTCAGCCTTAAAATTGATTAAAACGAATACATCCCTTGGTCCTGATGATATATATCCTATGTTCATTAATGAACTTGCACCAGCTCTATGCTACTCACTGACATTACTGTTTAACAAATCCCTGGAAATGAGCAAAGTCTCTTGTGATTGGAGGAGGGTGATTATTACCCCCAATTTACAAAAAGAAAAGTAGGTCAGGTGTGGGAAATTACATGTCCATTAGCTTAACATCACTCATTAGCAAGGCCACTGATTTACAGAGATTAAAACAATGAAATTCCATTTTCAAGACTTCAGATTCCAGAATTGCACCGGTGATTGTTAATCTAATTTCTAGATTTTACTAGGATTCTCCTATCATTCTTTTAGTATGTGCATAAATGATCAGAATTAAAGAAAGCTTAATATACAGAGCATTAAATAAAGCAAATTGAAAATAGTACAGGAAGGAATTAAAAGAATAACACAAGTTTTGTAGCTTTACTGATCTGATATAAAATGCCAGATTCCATGAAATCTTTGTTTTTACTGGTCTTCAGGCAACCCTAATTCTGGAATTTTACCGAATTTTACAGTAAAAAATGAAAAATAGTGGCCTTGCTCATTAGTAAAACCATGGAAAAATTTTTAAAAATTGATTTGACAGTGAGACAATAGCTAAAGGATTATGCAACACATCCCAGCATTGCTTTACCCCAGGGAGATCTTGTGCTATTAACCTAATATCTTTTTATGAAAAGGTTAGTAGTAGTATGGACAATGGCATTCCAGTGGACGTCATTTTCTTTGACTTTGGGAAAGCCTTTGATACAGTTCCGCATTTTGAACTAGTGGAAAGATTAAAAAATATGGGGTTCAGTCTATGTCTGGTAAAATGGGTTGAGACCTGGCTAATGAATAGAACCCAACAGGTAAAGATTAGGGGGTCATTACTCTGATTTAAGACCAGTTAGTAGTGGTGTCCCTCACGGATCAGTTTTGGGCCCAACACTGTTTTGACTATTTATAAGGGATATGCACCATAACTTAAAAAATACCATATTAAAATTCACTGCTGACATAGAGAGTTGAGGTGAAAGAGATACTGTGGCTAAATACCAATCTGTAGCACAGGATTTAAAGCTCCTTGAAACATGTGCTGTAAATAACAAGATGCAATTCAACATCACTAAATGTACAGTGAGCATTTAAGAAGAAGCAACCTGATGTACTCTTATACACTTAATATCCCACTAAGGATGGTAAACAATGAACAAGATGTAGGGATTATTATTAATGAAAATCTGTCCCCTGTAAATCACTGTCAGAAAATCACCCTTACAGTAAATAGGCTACCATGAGCCATAAAAAAATCTTTTATATCCAGAAATGAACAATGTATTATCCCACTATACAGAACGTATGTGAGACCCCACTTAGATAATGGATCCCCTTTCTGGTCCCCACACTTGAAGGGGGACATTTGTCTGATAGAGAATATTCAGAGGACGATAACTAAATCAATACCAAGAGTGAGAAATAAAACATATATGAAGAGACTATCTGAGCTTGGTTTGTTTAATCTGGAGGAGAGAAGACTAAGGGAGAATATTTTGTTGCTATTTAAAATATTGAGTATCCCAGATCTTATGATCCATTACTGTATTTCATTCAGGGACAGAGGAGCAAATCTCAGGTCATATAAAAGCAGCTTACAATACCAAGGGCAAACACCAACAAACAAGATAATTTTTTTACTGTTCAGGAACCAAAGGTGTGGAATATGCTACCACAAGAATTGGTGGAAATTACTTTCTTTAAAAAATGTAAAAAAGAGCTAGGCAAGTATCTGTTTAATAGAAGATGATATACCCACTAGGAGTGGGAGACAGTCCCAATGGTCTATAACTGCCAGCTTCTGCCTAAAGATAAACCAAGTAAACTAGAGCCACCGGTGGAGGCCATACAAGCCTCTGAGGGAATAAAGGACTTCAGGATTGGAAGTACAACAGAAGGTGTCACTTTTTGCTGATTACTAGCTTCTGTTTTTGCAAGATCCTCAAGAATCAATACCCAAGTTGGCCTCTTTCTTTTTCTTTTTTTTTTTATCATGACTATTTTTGTGCCTTGCTGGCGGCCCCATCAATCAACCCCCAGCCCCATCCCCAGAATCACAGGACTTACCTTATACATGGTCCAGGAGCGGTGCCTGCGGAAGTCAATTTTCCCCTGCCGTTGGTGTATTTTCCCCTTCATTTTTCTCCCAGGGGCCCCAGGAGGAGGCACGCATGCACCTTATGCCTCTGGTAATGACCCCTATCCCCCATCCCATTGGCCTAATGCCTGGCACCATCTAGGCCTGAGCTGTTCCTGGCCTCCACCAGGAGACTGCCATTAGCCGAGAGTAGCCACCACACCTCCCCGGAGAGGAGAGCTGCCTGCTGGCAGCTCCATCCATCTCTGCCCTCCCCCCTTCACTGCCAACCTCCGATGGCCTGGGCTCATTCCCCAACCCAGGTAGCCGGCATGCCATGAGGTAAGGCATCCAGCGTCTCAGCCCTCAATGCCACCGGGCCAGCTAAAGTTGGCCTTTTTCTTATCAGAGTATGGGCCAATGAACGGCCACAAAATAAATTAGAATATGAACAACATAATGTATTGGGGAGACAGAGTAATCCTCTAGGGCAGTGGTTCTCAAATGTTAAGGCCAGCCTCCCAATGGAGGCCCCGACTGTTCCAGTAGAGGCCCAGTCAAGTGTGAGAATGTACAGTATTTAAATTTTAAGTTTAGGCTGTTTTGTGTGAAAAGATGAAGTAGATTAAATATGGATAACGCAGGAGCATTTCTTTACTTATGCACTAATTTTGACCAGGAAGGGCCCATTAAGCCAAAATTTGTTTATAAGTGTGTATTTATGTACAAATTCACTACAAAAAACTACATTAATGCAGACATTAGTGTTAAAGAACGCAAAGCGCACAAGGAAGGGACATGAAAAAACATTAGGGATTTGGATCTTTGGAGTATTAGCAAATCAGTGGTTGGGTCTTACTTGGGGGTGTCAACCCTAATGCCCATCCACTCACCAAAGGCTGTAGCCTCCTGCCCAAAGCACAAGGTTCAGCTGCAAGCCACTGCCTCAAAGTGATACATTCTTCAAAGACAGAGAAGTATGTCTTGCCACATGTTGCCAACAGTGTGTCATAGCTTACTTCATGCATGGTCCTGTTGGCCCTGCATGAAGAACAGAGATCACATCTGACCTTGTTTTCATCAGGGAAGGGGGTGGGTATTAGGTTTGACAACCCCAAGTAAGACCCCACCACTGATTCACCAATACTCCAGAGACTCAAATCCCCAATGTTTTTTTGTGATCTCCCTTCTTTGTGCGCTTTGTGTTCTTCAACCCTAATGTCTGCATTAACATAACTCTTTGCAATGAATTTCCCTTTTAATCTTTGTTTTACCAGGTGACATACACTAAGCTGAAAGCTTGTTTACAGGTGCAACCTGGGAGCACAGGGAAGTTAAGTGAATTTCCCTTCTTTTTCTGATAGTGGAATTGTATCCTCATTTGTGCAGGTCCCTTTGAGACCTGCAAAAAATGAGATAAATACAATATTGGAGACAGGCCTGACCCAGTGCATGGGTCCAGCAGGCCCTGGCACATATGTCAATACCTTGTGGGTAAGGCTCCCTGACCCACCACAGGGTGTGGCGTCTGCACCAAAACACTGCTCCATCCCTACCCAGACCAGGGCTGGTGCTGTGTACTGCAGCACCTTCTCTATCAGCCTTGTCCCATTAAACTGACTCACTGAGTTCACACCTGAACTCAGCTCACTGGCACAGTAAGGCAATATGGTCCCCTATGGTGCAAGAGACATCCTTGCAAACAACGTTACTTA
Source organism: Neoceratodus forsteri (assembly GCA_016271365.2). Classification (NCBI taxonomy): domain Eukaryota; kingdom Metazoa; phylum Chordata; order Ceratodontiformes; family Ceratodontidae; genus Neoceratodus; species Neoceratodus forsteri. The sequence continues at coordinate 404,782,383 of CM028136.1, read as the reverse complement.
ATAAATTCTTTGTTTTTTAATATTTTAAACTCAAACTTTCAACATAGTTTTCTTATGACCCCAACTCATGTACCCAGTAAATGAACATTTTCAAATCCCCACTGAAATGCCATTCCATGCCACAGGTGTGAAAATACATTTCAGACAGGATTTGAAAAATGACAGCTGTAATGTTCATGAGGTGGTGTGAAAAAATGACTATGTTGAAAATTTAGGATCAAAATATTGAAAATTACCAAAGTTATGTGTATGTGCAGAAAACATTCAATATACGCTCATAACTTGGTCACTTTTAGGAATTTTTTCACTAAGTTTTCAACATGACCTTTCTGGAACCCCACCTCATAAACACTGGTGGTGAAATTTCATTAATCAGGCCTGAAAGGTGATTTCACACAGCAACCACAAAATCACCTTCTGGGCCCGAGTAGCGAAATGTTACTGACAGTGTTCAGTGTTCATGAGGTGGGGTCACAAAAAGGCTATGCTGAAAACTTGATGAAAAAATTCCTAAAAATGGTGAAGTTATGAACATAAGTTCAAAACGCCACTGAAATACATTATACAGCACTTACATGAATTCCTCAGTTCAGCATTGAAGAGTGCAGACATGTCTTGGCCTCAGAGAATTACAGAATTTGACCTCAACTGGTAAGTATAAGGTTCAGGAGGTGAGGTGGTGGGTGCTCAGTGGGAGGGTTGGGATGGGGGGAGAGGAATGGTGGCGATGATGGGGACCATTTTCTTTTTTTCAGTTGAAAAAAAAGACATTGTGAGATGGTTTTCTTCCTTCCAGGAAGGGATACTACCATCTGAGGGTGGGGGTGCCACTAGACACCAGGGAAATAGGAAAAAAACAATGAGTACAGTAATCAGAGGGTGGGGGTGCCACTAGACACCAGGGAAACAAGAAAAAAAAAAAACAATGAGTACAGTAATTAGAGGGTGGGGGTGCCACTAGACACCAGGGAAACAGGAAAAAAACAATGAGTACAGTAATCAGAGGGTGGGGGTGCCACTAGACACCAGGGAAACAGGAAAAAACAATGAGTACAGCAGTCAGAGGGTGGGGTGCCACTAGACACCAGGGGAATGGAAAAAAAACTGTCACTAGACACCAGGGAAATGGGGGAAAAAAAACGTCACTAGACACCAGGGAAATGGGAAAAAAAACTGTCACTAGACACCAGGGAAATGGAAAAAAAAACTGTCACTAGACACCAGAGAAATGGGAAAAAAACAGGGACAGCAATTGGAGGGTGAGGGGTAACACTAGACACCAGAGAAATGGGGGAAAATGGAAACAGCAATTGGAGGGCGGGGGTACCACTAGACACCAGGGAAATGGGAGAAAATGAATAAAGCAATCGGAAGGTGGGGGTGCCACTAAACACCAGGGAAATGGGGAAAAATGGAGACAGCAATCGGAGAGTGGGTGTGCCACTAGACACCAGGGAAACAGGAATAAAAACAGGGACAGCAATCAGAGGGTGGGGTGTACCACTAGATACCAGGGAAATGGGGGGAAAAACAGGGACAGCAATTAGAGGTTGGGGGTGCCACTAGACACCAGATTAACATAAAAAAAAACAATGGGACAGTGATCAGAGGGTGGAGGGTGCCACTACACACCACGGAAATGGGGAAAAATGAAGACAGCAATCGGAGGGTGGGGGTGCCACTAGACACCAGGGAAATGGGGGAAAAATGGAGACAGCAATCAGAGGGTGAGGGTGCCACTAGACACCAGGGAAATGGGGGAAAATGGTGACAGTCATTGGAGGGTGGGGGTGCCACTAGACACCAGATTAACATAAAAGAAACAGGGACAGCAATTAGAGGGCGGGGGTGCCACTAGACACCAGGGAAATGGGGGAAAAATGGAGACAGCAATCAGAGGGTGGGGTGCCACTAGACATCAGGGAAATGGGGGAAAAAACAGAGACAGCAATTAGAGGGTGGGTGTCACTAGACACCAGATTAACATAAGAAAACAATGGGACAGTGATTAGAGGGTGGAGGGTGCCACTAGACACCAGGGAAATACAGTTTCATTAACAGAGCACAAGAGGAAAATAACTTTCTGCTTTATAGTATGTGTGTCATATCATATACTGTGGTGTTCTGCTGTGATATGCCACACATAACAAAATATGATAACAGGATATAAGGTGGGTGATCGGGTAGGAGGAGGGACTGCTAGTCACCAGGGAAAACTGTTATATATTGGGCAGGTGATCAGGTGGGCGGAGGTACCACTGGACATGAGGGAAAGCATTCATATATATGGGGGGGGTGATCAGGTGGGGGGAGGGGCCACTAGTCACCAGGGAGAATGTTCTTACATATCAGACTTGCTTTTTCATTATGTGTGTCGGATCATTACTGTGGTGTTCTGCTGTGTGAAACACCACAGTATATGATACAACACACATAATGAAATACTGTACGTCAACAGGACATCATGCTTTCACAAAAAAAAAAGCTATCCGTAAAACGTTTATTTTTTTACACTGCGCATGCCCAAGGATGAACATTATTTTGTAAATTATTTAAAAACTACTTGACTGCCATACAAAAAAAAACACATAAGCTCATACTTTGTGCCAAACTCCATCAAACCTGAAAAATTCAGATTTCAAATCCTCATATTTTTTAAATTATTGGGGAGCAAATAAAGTCTTAAAAATTGCGATTTTTTTATGTTTTGTGCACCTCTGTAACTTTGCTGCCGCTGAACCGATGTACATGAAATTTTCAGGATCAAGAGACTCTTGTACAAAGACTGAGCTTGCCAAATTTCTTTTAAATTAGTTGAACTGGGGCAAAGTTATTACGGTGCAAAAATGGGGGTTAACATTAAAGTGCTTACTCAACCCTAATATACAAGAGCAACCGCACCTGTATAATTAACGACTGGGAAAGGCCTGCTGAGTCAAGGTTTGTTTCTACAGTAGGTTTTTATCTGAAAATTGGTGACTGGGAAAGGCGCATTGTGTCAAGGCTTGTTTCTACAGTAGATGTTTATATGCAAATTAGTGACTGGGAAAGGCACACTGAGTAAAGGCTTGTTTCTGCAGTAGGTGTTTATATGTCAACGAGTGACTGGGAAAGGCACACTGAGTCAAGGTTTGTTTCTACAGTAGGTGTTTATTTATATGTAATGTAAAGCAAGCACCGGCACCACTCTACTGATACAAAAAGGCTTTATTCAAATTGAAAACAAACACATACCGTCCAAGAGACCAGCTCGCTACAAAGTCCCTGACCAATTTCGCATTCACTGCATCATCAGGAGGAGGGGGAAATGAACAAAACACCACTGTTTTAAAATCAGTTACTTAAAGTAATAGAACATTATCCTAGTCCTTAAATACATATAAACAGACATACCTAATTAACAAAGTGAAAACAAAAGTAATATCAACATCCCTACTAGCAACACTTATTGCAGTTAATCAGAGCAATTAAAAAAGAGAAATATTTATTATACAAGCATATAAATTATATTATAATGCTTGGATCCTTGAGCTGAAAGTATATAGTATAGTATAGTATAAATTATACAGCTGAAAATAGTATATTACTTCATGTACAGTATATAGCATCATGTATACCAAAGTGCTGTAACAACTGTAAGTTTTGTTGGTCCATCATTAAAAGCAGCACTTTCATTAGTGTTAAAAACACCAAAATATTTGAAGCACATTCTTTTTTCAGCTGTAGCACTACAAATCTAGTGTATATGGCTGTGTGTTAATGTGGCTCTTTTTATGTCAGCAAAAACCACTAGGGCTTTTAAGGTACATATTGGGAAACTCCTAAGATGCATTACAAATGAGTATCCAAACAATGCTTTGATCAACTACTCTACGGCTTAGAAGCATACTAAGGAAAAACATGTTTTAAAATTCTGTGGGGTGGAAAAAGTAGTGTTGAACCCTAGGGGTGGTAACCTGGATCATGAATTAAGTAAGCACGAGTCATACTAGATATTTACCCTGCTGGCATTGAGGTTTCCTGACAGGATTGATTTAATTCCATGCATTAAACAATAATTCTGAATATTATTTTGATATCCATGGTGCTATATACATGATATTATATACTATGTTACTAAAGTTTTTTTTGCTTGTGTGTTGTTTTATTCTCTAGAGTGTGAAGGACAGAAAAAGGATTACCCTTTGGCTCCAGAAGAGTTTTTATAAAGGAGTACCTTTTGAAATCCACTCCCTGGCCTGACATTTTCAGCTCAGGGATTGGGATCTCAATTCAAAGCAAACAACCCAGCACCATTTGTGTCCCTACAACAAGCATACTATATGCCAGAAGCTAATTGAGTAGATATGATGAGAAACACCTACAATGTGGGGTGGGCACTGCATAGTTATCTCATATATTGTGGGAATGTTCCAAACTAGCACCATTTTTAGAAGTAGTAGTAGCAAGTTTATTGATTGTCAACAAGCTTTTATAATCATAGAAATATTACAAATATAGACAAACTATATACATTGATAATTAACAAATTACATGTGACACCTAGGATGAATAATGCTTCAGTATCATTACTAAACAGCCAACTCTCATCCAGTGCATCCCTAAGACAAACCTTTGCAAAACAGGCAGTATACTGAGCAGGCATTATTTGTACAATGGGTTCCATATGCAAAACTGACTTGCAGCTCTCACCCAGAGCCATGCTTCTGGGAGACTGGGATGAATTTCCAGAACTAGTATAGCAGGAAAACTGCTCTATATATTGCAGCAATTATTTGTGACAAAGTACTTATCCTAAGATCTTAGAAAAGTATTCAAGTTCCCAGTGGCACTGAGTGGTTAAAATGTATACAGAAACAGCTGTGAAGGAAAAACGTGTACACGAAGCACTATGGTCACTTTGAGAAGATTAATTTTTTATCGTTAAAGTAATTACTTAAGGTTGAACAATTAGATGTATATTGAAGTGGCCAGCATCATGGCTGCATCGGGTGCTCTGCCAGAAGTTTGGCTGGCAACCCATCAGTGACTTCAGTGCCAGCTGCTGACTTTATTTTATTTAAAAGTATGTGTGGGGGGTCGGCCTGGTGGCGCTGAGGGTTGAGACACTGGATGCCACACCTTGCGCTATGCTGGCGACCCGGGTTCAGGAACGAGCTCAGGTCATTGGGGGCTGGCAGGGGAAGAGTAGGATCGAGCATCGGGCGACAGCTCTCCTAGTCCTGGGGTGGGGTGGGAAAATACACTGTGCTGCAGCGGCCCCTGGAGATGCCCGGAGGCACTACATGCAACGATGTGACTGAGGGGGGGAGCGCGGCAGATGTCTGCATGAATGTGAGCGGATGTCATGACACGTCTGCACTCCCAATGGGGAGAAAAAACCTGGAGGAAAAAGTGGCTGGGCGACCAAGCAGCCTAATGTCCATGCCCTGTGGTGCAGGGAGGACTGGGCGTGGAGATAAGCTGGGGGTCAGGGCTGGCCTGATGTGGTAGGTAGGGGGAGCCCTCCAGCAGGTCAGCGACATTACGTGGTACCCCCATCATGTGAGTGAGTCTGCTGTTCTTCTGGCAGGCAGGGCCTCGGCTGATATACGCCTTGGTTAGACACTGCAACAGGCGTGAAATAGAAATAAAAAAAAAAAAAAAAGTATGTGTGGGGTGTTTTGGGAGGTTAGTAAGGACTGTCCTTGCCTTCCCACCCCCAACCGATTCCAAGAGGATCATACCAAATGATCTAAAGGTGGCCAGACAGTGGGAAAAGGCAGACAAGGGGTCTAGTGGGATGCTGGGGGTGCATAGGAAGGGGTAGCACCAGCAGAAAGAGATAGACGGTGTTGCCTCTGTATAGATCACTGGTAAGACCCCACCTAGAGTGCTGTGTCCAGTTCTGGAGACCACATTGCTTTATTTTGTTTATTGAAATCTTGGATAACACCTGTGAGCAGATGCTCGTGAGAGGTTCCACATCAGATACATTAACACAAGAAGGCACAATATAGTTACAGTAACTTATATATACAGAGTACAAAAAAAATTTAACAGTACATGGGGTTGCAATGACAAATATTTCACAAATTGTAATAAGGCATAGTACCTGGTATGCCAGCATCCTGCGGAAGAGAGAGAGGCAGAGCAGACTGTTAGGGTGAGGTAGGGAGGGGCAGTCGGAGCTGGGATAGGAAGGGCAGAAGGAAAGAAAAGAGCCAAGGGGTAGGAGGCAAGTGCTAGGGCAAAGGGATTGGGAGGCAATTGCTTGGGCAAAGACATAACTTGGCAGGTCAGGAGTTAGAAGTGCTGAGGCAGACTAAAGCTGTGGGTGCACCTACAGGTACTATTGTTGGTGAGGTGCTGATGGAGTATGCACTTAAAGGAACCAAGGCTTGTGGCTTCAGCTATGGGTATACCGCACTGTCAGCAACATTTCAACAGTGCGGTCCCCTACAGTGACAAAAGTGACATGTCACTGTAGGGAACCTGCTGGAACCCAGCACTGTCTGTCAGGGGTTCTGCACCTCCCCCCGAATCAGCTCTGACTCGGAGTTGACAATCCTAAGTGAGGGGCCCAGCCCCCTGTATGAGGTGTTTGGGGGCGAGGCCCCCTGAAGAAAACACTTGTTTTACACAAAACCGGCAGCCGACTGCAAAATGTGGTCAACCTGCCAGTTTTGCTGTGTGGTCGTTCGACAAAAATGTTGTTGATGACCAGTGGTGGATCCCCAGCTATGTCAGGCTATTTCTGGAAGGACATAAACAGAGTAGAGGCACACCAGAGAAGGGCAACTAAAATGGTGTGGGGTCTGCATCAACAACCCTACATGAAGAGAATAAAGACCTCAACATGTACACCCTGGAAGGGGGGGGCAGATATGATATAGACCATTAAATACCTCATGTGGATGAATAAGGTACAGGAGGGAAGAATTTTTCGAAGAAAAGGTGGTCAAGAACAAGGGAACATGCTATGAACCTTGGAGGGGGTAGATTCAGGAGAGACGTGAGGAAGTACTTCTCCACAGAAAGAGTTGTGGATTCCTGGAATAGCCTTCCAGTGGAGGTAGTAGGGGCACAAATGGTGGTGGGGTTCAAGAATGCATGGGACAGGTACAAGGGAATTGTAGTGGAAAGGAAGGGGGAGTGAGAAAGAGCTGTAGATCAAGTACAGTCTGCGGTAATAAGGTAGGTAGGGAAAAATGGGCAGACTAGGTGGGCCAAACGGTCCTTATCTGCCATTAAATTCTGTGTTTTCCTTTTTAAATTAAAAGTGCCATCCATGAGAGACCAGACCCAGTGACTGCCGCAGCAGCACATCAAAGGTGCTTGATACCTATTTTGTAGACTAACTGCTATTAGTGTGCTCATGCTGAAGAGGAGGCATGAGGGCTGAGTAGGAGCTCCCTGCACTGATTGGTTGTAGAATCAAGTCCTTGATTTGCATAATCAATCAGCATCACTCTCTTCACCAGCCAGGAAGGGAGTCCCACAGGGTAGTCATGCCCCCTCCTATGCCAGGAGGGTTCAAGTCAGTTTGCAGGAATTAGCAGGAGAGTCAGAAGAACTCCAGAAGAGGAGCATCTGGGAGAGAAGTCCAAGGAGAAACCTTCTAAGGACCTACAGAGGTAGCTGTAAGAGAGCTGCCACCAGAAAACCCTGCCTACCTGGCAGCCCTTTTTAAGGGCTCCAGACTAGTATATCCAGACAAAGCAGTTGACTCAAGCATCCAGCAGAAGGGGCTGGTGATATCAGGCAGCCATCTCCAGAGCCTTGCAGGTGCCCAGTGGGATCAATTAGCAAGACAGTTAGTGGCAGAAGTGGTGTAGACTGTCACAAGGAGCCCTCAAGCAAACTCCACTAGCAGGTTGGCTAGTAGCAGAAGGGTGTGTGGCCTGCCACCAAAACTGAAGTCCAGCAGACTCAACTGACAGGTCGGTCAGTGGCAGGTGTACTAGCCCAGAAGAAGTGGGCCCCAGGCAGGATCAGCTGGTGGATCGACCAGCAGAGAAAGAGTGACCTGCATCCAGGCACCCTTGGAAAAAGGAGACTTGGCTACCAGGATGGCTAGCGGTGAAGAACCAAGGAGTCTCAGCTAGCAGGTCTGCTAGCAGGGTACCATTTCTACAAACACTTGTATCCTTTTACAAAACTAGCAGCAGCAAGTCCCTTGTAGGGGAGGCGTGACACCCAGGGAAGGAGCTCTGGGGAGGTGGTGTGGTGTAATAGGCACCAGTACTTATGGTATCCTATCCTAGTGCAGGGGTGGGCTAGCAAAGATACCCCATGCCTAGCCCTTTGGCTCTAGGGCCAGAGTCCCAGAGCTGGTCTGATCTCTCATAAAAAACATTCTCTGGGCTGGCAATTGCCTGCAGTCACTAGAGGTAGCGTTCCATTTACCGGGCTCATAGAGGCAAAACCTTGCCCTTTTTCTATTTTCCTTTGAGCTTGGTGGGTGGCCCTAAAAGTTAGAGTGATAAGCATTTATTGTAAATGTTAGAATAATAAACATTTATAATTAATATTAGAGTGATAGTCATTTATCATTAATATCTGAGTGATAAGTTTGATATTTACAATTTGCATTGCCTACTTTTGATCACCAATTGCACTGCCTAGTTTTGGTTGCCAATTGCATTGCCTAGTTTTAATTACCAATTGCACTGCCTAGTTTTGATTGCAATTTGCACTGAATTTTTACTCTTTTATTGCATTGCTATTTATCAGCTTAGTAAAGTTTATTCTATTTAATTCTGCCCATTGTTGGTTATTTTTAGTAGCCCTTGGTACCCCTTATTAGTCTGATCCTCTGGGCGGTGGCAGTAGTAGTATCATTTCTGGGGGAACAGTGCCTCCCCCTTATTAAGGCACTTTTTCATTTCCACCAGAGGCTAGATCTGCACCACATTTGGGCATCCAGTCATCAGGCCGAACATCCCACCACTGCCATCTCAGCCAGTTTAAGCCTGCTACCTTCAGCTGTGGGGGAGCAGTGTCAAGAATGCCATTGTGGTGATGCCATTGACACACAGAAAGATCTCGTCACACTGTTGTTAGCAGTGGGATTTTCAAGCCCATGTGGGAGATTTTCTATCTAGAGGATTTTTCCATTTTGAAGTTTTCTCCCAGAGAATAGACTAACAAAGACTCTGAGAGTAGCCCTCTTTCCAGTTGATTGGTATGGATGACACAGAACCAGGAACCTCCCAAGGGGTGAGTGATTCCAGTAGGATGCATTGCTTCCAGCAAGATGTGAGGAAGATGCCCAGACCCATGTACATGCCTGAGATATTCACAGGAAGTGATCATGTATGGTTGAATTAGGCAGACCAGTTCAAGCTGGAGGCTGAAGTGAATGACTGGAATGAAGAGAAATGGATCCGCTTCATGCCACTGCTGTTCAAGGGATAGATTTGTGTGGAGTACTAGTGCCTTGGACCCAAAGATCACACCAGTTACCAAAGACTGAAGCAGGTTATGAAGCAATATTTGCAGTCATCCATGCTGGAAGACTGCTGTTGGGTCACATTCTTGGACCGTAGGAGACAGCAGAAAGAGACTCTCCATGAATTAGAAAGTGTCATCTACCAACTAGACACCAATGCACACCCTACAGCAGACTTGGCAACCCAGGACATAGTGGCATAAAATCATTTTGTGAGCAATGTGAAAAACTCAGAAGTCTGAGTTCAACTCCAACGTTTGAAGCCAATGATATTGGAGGAAGCAGTGTACCTTGCAAGTGAGTTTGAGGCAATCTGTGAACTCAAGAAGCCAAGGTGTGCAACACCCCAGATCCGTGCACATGGAAGCCAAACTGGATGATGCTCTGCAGAAGATAGTAGGAGCTGTGCAATGCCTGACAAAAGAAATGGAGACCCTGAAGAACAGGACTGATGCCTCATCCTTCCAAAATTACTAAGGTGATTACCAAGCTTAAGGATGAGAAAGAAGACACCCAAGCAATAAACAAGCAGGACCTTGAGGGAAGGAAGTAGGGACAAGAAGTCAAAAGAGTTCTGGGTGTGTTGAAGTCCTGGCCACATCCATTGGGAATGTCCATGGCACCTGTTAAACTGAAGTAGGCAGGGGCAGAAGACTCAACACCTGCTGGGAAGATGGAGGCCTAAACTAATCCACAACTGACATCTAACGCTATTGGAAATGGTGTATGTATCACAGGAAAAATTGGAGGTATTTCTTGTGAAGTACTAGTTGACTCAGGAGCATAGATCTCACTGTCCATCAAGACATGTGGGTCAGTGCTACCCACAATCCTAACCCAGAGCTCTGATCTTACTCTGGCACTGTGAGCATGGCCATGGGAAAAGCCCTGTAGGTCCTGGACATCTGAGATGCTGTCTTTGAGACTGAGTTCCAGGTACAGTGGGAGGTACTAATCAGCAGTGAGGCTAGAGCCCATGCTCTGGCTGGTACTGACTTCCTCACTGAGTGTGGTGTCATTGTGGACCTGAAGAACAATGTATGCTGGGTAGCTGCTGCCCATGCTCTTGAAAAGAGCAGGCAGAGGTGTCTGACAGGTTACAGTGCCTAACAGAGTGACCATCACAGCATGAAGTGACATCATTATATCTGGTGTCATCAGGGACTAGAACAGAGCCTGGGAACTGATGGGCTCATTGAGTCATCAGGCAGAATGCATGGATCTAGACTGATGGTGGGGCAAACCTTAGTAACTGGCAGAGATGGAGAAGTATCAGTCTGAATACTGAATATGGAGTCAGAGGCTTGGATCCTTGAGAAGAACCATGTTGTTGGTGAATTTAAGCCCTGGGAAGTCAACATTGCCCTTGAACAAAGAAGAAACTATTTCCAGAGCCTGGGTTGCTTGCAGCCACCCGCCCTCGGACTGTAGATGAGCTGATGGAAGAAATGGGGCTTCATCTGTGAGAGGGATTCTTCAGTGACATTTGTCCTTGTTCAGCTGTAGAGATTTTGATCTTGGCAAAATGGACTTGACATACCACCATATTGACACTGGAAATACAAGACCTCAGAAGTTGGACCTGAGGAGGGTCCCATTGCATCTGCAAGATGAGTTCCAGCAGCATCTTGATGACATTAAGAAAGGGGGAGTGATCCTGCCCTCGAGCAGTTCATGGGCCATCCCACTTGATCTTGTCCACAAGGGCAGTGAATTGAGATTTTGTGTGGACTAACCCTAGTTGAACAAAGTTACAGAAAAGGACACCTACCCATTGTCACAGATCAATGACACTGTGGACACTCCAGCCAATGCGCAGTGGTTCAGCACTCTAGACCTGTCCAATGACTATTGGCAGGTTGAAGTGGCAGCTGAAGACAATTATAAGACAGCCTTCACCACTGGGCTGGGGCTTTAAGAGGTCAATGTAATGCATTTTGGACTCTGTAATGCACCAGGGATGTTCCAACTCCTGATGGACTTGGTTCTATCTACTTTCTCTTGATGACACTGTAGTGGTTGGTAGGAGTGTACAAGAACATCTCACCAAGCTGAATGAAGCCTTTTGTCACCTGAAGCAGACCAACCTGAAGATGAAACCATCAAAATGCAACCTTCTGCAGACCCAGATCTGATCCCATGCCACACTGTCAGCACCAAGGGGGATTGCTACATACTCTGAGTAAGTGGGAAGTGTGAGGAGTTGGCCCATTCCCAAAACAGTGACTGAGGCACAGATTTTCTTGGGCCTAGCTTCCTGTTACTGCAGATTCATCCAGAACATCTCAAAAAAATGCAGAACCCATGCACTGATTGATTGACAAAGGGCAAAGATCATCTGGTCTGAAGTTTATCAGAATGCTTTTGATGAGCTAAATAAAACTATTAACAGCAGTGCCTATCCTTGCTTGTCCAGATACTGAAAATACTTTAATTCTGGATACCAGTGCAGGTGACCAAGGTATCAGAGTGGTGCTGTCTCAGACTGATGGGGAGAAAGAATGAGTCATTACTTATGCCAGCAAGACCTTGTCAAGTGCAGAGCGAAAGCATGCTATTACTCAAAAGAACCTCCTAGCTATGGTGGTCTTTGTGAAATACTTCTGACATTATCTCTTGGGCAAGAAATTGATTCTCCAGATAGACCATGGGTCTGTACAATAGCTTCACAATTTCCTGTAGTCAGATGAACAGTTGGCCTGATGGCTAGAACAGCTCAGTCAATAAAATTATGAAGTTGTACACCATGGGGGAAAGATACACCAGAATGCTGATGCCATCTCCCACATGCCTCATGGACAGGTGACCAACCCCCAAGAGTCCCTTACAACCATCATGTCCTGCACAGTGCCAGAGGTGACCATGGATGCAAGTTGTGACATGGACAGGTGCCAAGATGAAGATAAAACCTTCAGTCAGCTGAAGACTTGGAAGGCAAGTGGTAGGTCTAAGCCACATGACAGAATCCAGAAAGAATCTGGTTGTCATTGCTTCAGAGATGTCTGGGATGAGTTGCACATATCCAGTGATGGATTGCTGGTTCACAGTTTCTGCCATGCTCACACTGGTAGGGGCCTGGAACAAACTGTGTTGCCCTCATGTCTGGTTCCCCTCATCCTCTCCTTCCTCCACAGTAACCAATTTGCTGGACACCTTGGAATCAAGAAGGTGATGGAAAAATGAGAACTCACTGGTAGAAAAGTGTATGGGACTGTGTCTGAACATACAGAGACAGTCCCTCCAGGAAACACATTGGGTGGACCACCAGAGCTCCCCTGGTAACCTTTCACACCAGTCACCGAATGGATCAAGTGGCCATCAACATCCGGGGCTCCCACCCACTCACCCAGGACAAGAACAAGTATGTTATGGTCATAGTAGACTACTTCACCAGGTGGGTAGAGGCCTATGCTCTACCAGACCAAGAAGCCAAGACCGTGGCCAATATGTTAATGGCACAGTTCATTTGCAGGTTCAGCATCCCACGCTCCATCCATACTGGCCAGAACAAGAACTTTAAATCTTCCCTTTTCCAAGAACTCTTCGAACTGTTGGAGATAAACAAAACTCGTACCAACCCCTACCATCCTCAGCTGGATGGGTTGAGCATCTGAACAGAATGCTCCTGACTATGCTGGCCCTTTTTGTAAATGCAAACCAGGACAACTGTAACACCTTGCTGCCATACAATATGATGACATACCGTAGCAGTGTTCAACCATCCACTGGGTTCAGTTCATATGAAGTAATGGTTGGCCAGCCCATTACTCTCTCAGTTGACCTGGTGTTTGGGAGGGTTGCAGACACAGCAGCCACTTTTACAAGGTTTACTAGGTTTTTAATGAGACATAAGAAGGCAGATGCCCATCAAGAATGTCTCTCATAGCTGTGTGGGTGTTTATTAATTTGTGCTAGACAGCAAATTTCGACTTTTGTTAAGAAGAGATTTAAACCGGGTGAATTCATTGGCTTCTACAACTTTCTGGGGCAGTTTATTCCATGCCTTTGCAGTATGTACAGTGAAGCTAAAGTCTTTTTCTATTTATGTTGGCTCTAGGGACTAAAAGTTGGAGAGTACAGCTCCTTGTGGTTACTTTCCTAGCTGTCACCACAAGGAGCTATTTCTTAGCTGGCTGAATTTTCTGAGGTGGATCCAGAGCATGGAGTGGAGGATTGTGTTTTTTTTATTTATTCAAGAGTTTTACCAGGAAGGCATACTGAGCAGAGAGCCACTCAATTCCAGATGCATCCTGGGGGAGGGGAAGAATGGAAAAATACAATACAATAACAATAAGCAGAGGAAGCTATAATACAAAAGGCTACAGAGCTGATATCCCAAAAGGTTACATGGTAAATGGGAGATCAGAGGGATAAGCAGGAGATTAGCACTTCAACTCTTATAAGAAATTAAGTGCCTTACATACATTAGGCCCATATAATACATTTTGGAGATGCATAATGAGAGCATCATAAATTGCAGAAGGATGTAAGCAGCTAGATGAGTCCAGTCACAGAGGACCTTAACAAGTACACTGCTGAGAGTAGATTCTGTGAACGCTACCAACAAGATGTGAGAGTGCAGCAGGCGACCATATTATCAAGTACTCAGCTGAGGGCAGAGAGATCTGTGCACGGTTAGTATTTGAGCCGGGGCACCACATATAGTGAGGGAACGTGGTAATGGAGGTAAACTGTTTTTATTAGAAGGGGGCACCAAGCTCCTTGAGGGAACTAGGTGCATGAGCAGACGGAGGAGAAATGTGCCTTGAGGAGATAGTTGAGACGCTAGGTGTTGTCTAGGTGCCAAATGTCTGCCAGCAAGGAGTTCCATAATTTAGGCATACAGAAGGTGAAAGCAGCATGGCCTTTAGCTGTGGACATACATGGGACATGAAGAAGCCTGGAGTCGGTGTTCCTGAGCATGTAGCCGGGACTGAGAGGGCAGACTTGAGGTAGGAGGGGAGGGACTGTGTCCAGAATTTCACTGTAACCCTGGCACAGTGGCCCTGTCTCCATTCCTGCAGTAATGGCAGGTCTAGTGACTTGTAAAGGATGCAGTGATGAGTCGTGGGTGGACAGTCCAGGGCAAAATGGCAGAAGAAATGGAATAGGGGATCTAATCTGGTTAAAGTGGACTTAGGGGCCACGCTGTAGACTACGTCACCATAGTCAAGAATTGGGAAGATCATTTTCTGTATGATAGCTTTGTGGGCATACAAAGGGAGGCTGGCCCGGTTGCGATACAAAGCGCCCAGTTTGGGATGAAGTTTCTTGAGGATTGTGTTGATGTGGACAGAAAATTTGAGGTGCTGGTTGAGCCAGACCCCTACATATCTGAAGGAGGTGCAATCTTCCAAGGGGGAACCATCAGTCGTTTGGAAGGTGGGGGTTGTGGATAGACGGGAGAGTCTTTGCCGCATGCCGAAAGTTAGTGAGACAGTTTTCTTGGGATTCAGAAAAAGCTGGTTTGAGCGGAACCAAAGCTGAACAGCACTGAAATCCTCCTAGAGTCTAGTGGCCGCTTCAGAGGTGGAGGGCCCTGATATGTACAGAACAGTGTTATCTGCATACGTGTGAATGGATGTGTGTGGGAATACTGAGGGCAGGTCATTTAGAAAATGGAGAACAGTAATAGGCCAAGGACTGAGCCCTGGGGACCCCAGAGGTGACAGGGAGAGGCACAGAAGTGCAAGAGCCTATTCTTACAGCCTGTTACCTGCCTATCAGATGGGATAGGAACCAACGGGTGGCTGCACCTGAAAGTCCAGTGTGGGAGAGTTTGGACAGCAAAAGGTAATTGGAGACAGTAACAAAGGCTTTAGTAAGGTCAATAAAGATAGCTGAGGTGGTGTGCCCATGTTTCATCCCAGTCAGGATGGTGTCGGTGAGCCTTAGAAGGGAGGTGATGGTGGAGTGCGACTTCTTAAATCCAGACTGGTAGGGTGTGAAGAAGGAGAAGGAGGAGGAGGAGTCGAGAAAGGAGGAAAGTTGGGAGAGAACAAGGTGCTCCTGCAGTTTAGCTAGGATGAGGAGTAAAGATATAGGGCAGTAATTTTCTGGTAAGGAGGGGTCACCACCTTTAGGGAGGGGGATGAAGTTGGCACACTTCCAGTCAGATAGAATTTCATCAAGCGAGAAAAAGAGGTTGAAGAAAGCGGCCAAAGGGGTGCCGATGGCAGGGGCAGATAGGTGGAGCATTTTGTAGTCCAGACCCAAAGGGCAATTGCCTTTGGAAGGATTGAGAACCCGCAGGGCTTTATGGACTTTGGTCATAGTAACCAGGTGGAAGGTGAAGCTGGAGGCTGGAGGGGTGACAGGGAGAGGGAGGGCTTGGGTTTGACAAGTTGCTGCATGCTACGCAGTTGCTGTTGTGCTCTGAGGGAGCAGGACCATACAACGCTTATTTTCTGCCTAGAACAGGTATGACATTGCTGCCTTACCATACCTGAGGCAAGTGTATGATCTTTCCAGGCTTACTTGTGCAACTGTTTGCCTGTTGGTGTGCTCCTCTCATTCCGTAACCTGCATTGGTGCTAGGAGTCCGGGACGGTGCCGAAGCCCACACGATGCGGGAGTTCGGATGAAGCCACAGGGGTTCTCATCAAGAGGTGTTGCACCATAATATCGTTTAGGACTTTGCAAATAAATCTCTGGGGGCCGCAATATTTCCAGAAAATACTAACAAAATCTGAAAAACCTGAATTATTGAACAATTTATTATCTCCACTAATTGTCTTCTTAGTAAAACTTAATAGTGTGTCTCTGTATGTTTTAGCAATAGAACTGGTATTGGTTTTTATATTTATGATTGTAGGATAACTTATAGTTGTTAAGGAATGTCAGAAGGTTTTGAGATGATTTAGAATGCACTGACTGTACTATAATTCATTTAGGATTTATTTCAGCTTTCCTTTATTGATTTTAAACCATGAACCCAAATCATAAATCAGTACCTCTTTCTGTCATTTTCATTCTCATTATTGAATAAGGATAGGATTGGGGCTGTTCGCGCTCCTCGTGTATTTATGTTAGATTACTTAGCATTGTTTATTATTTTGCTAGGATCCTTGGTTGAATCCTCCTAATTAATGGGTTCAACTTAGTTGATTCAGTGTGGTTCCATGTGCTAAACAAGCGTTAAGTGAAACAGGTGGAATAAGTGAATCAACTGATCTGGCTAGTGAAGCCAAGATGTGAGTCATTATTGAACCAAGCACTTCCTTTACTCGGGTATTAACAACTGTCATCTGAACTTAAGCTGTTATCCCTACCACTTAAGTAGCACATGTAGTATCCTTGGAATAGAATACTACAGAAAGCCTTAAGCACTCGAGCATTCGTGGTGGAGTGTGTCCTGTTTAGTTTTTCAGTTCTCTTCCACGATTAACAAAAATAGCAGCCATGATTGAGCTTGATGTTTGTACTGACTGACAGCTACATAGTACTTTTTTAGGCATAAAATCTCTTGGCCATTTTCTCCCTGAGCTTGGTTATTTACATTCCATTTCAGTGACTCTAGGGATTGAAGCAGCTTGAATTATTTTGCACTGCTGAAGCAAATCCATTTTGGATACATATCTGGATTTATGGCAGAAACTGAGTTTGCTGTTGGACAAAGACTATGCTGGTGAATTTGTTTAATCTCCAGCATAACAACAGGTTTTGCTGTCACGCAGCAATTGAGAGCTTTCGGACCTGCAGTACAGATTCCAGTACTGAGCTTAGATATGTGAGCCTTTAGCAACTGCGGAACTATCCAGAAGTAAGCAATTGCTTCGCTTTTTATTTTATAAGACTTTAATATTTTTAGCTATTTTTACAGTATATCTTATTGACTATTGGAGGTTTTATTTGATTTAAACTTGTGTTATTGAGTATTGTTAGCAGTATTGTTAGCAGTATGACCAGTGATTACGCATCACTATCTTTAGTTATTACTACGGCTTGTTTGTTCTGTGTTTTGTTTTTTTCCCCATTAGTGACTGCTGGATTAGTGGTGGAAAATTGACAGGAACTGCAAGGAACTGATCGGGAAGCAGTGAAGAACAGTACCAGATCGTATAGGCCCAGTTGGAGTGAGGGAGCTGCCTCAACTGAAGCCAGTATAAGAGACAGTGTGAGAAATAGTTTAAGCTGCAGGATACCTGAAGAACTAAAGGAGGTTCTACTATCCAGGGCAAAACTGCTCCAAAACTGGTAACTGTTTTCTTTTTACTTCTCATGAAGACAACGGTTTATTCTGCTCCTTGCCAAACTCTGAAATCAGGGACTGTGCCTTGTTCACTGTCATGAGAATTTGGAAAAGTGGATTTTGATACGGTATTTCAGATAAGAGAACTGGATTGGACTGAACTGGACTGAAACTACCAATATCTAACTTTAATTATATACTGGATTTTGAATGTTTTTGCTTATTTGTATGTAGATCTTTTTTTTCCTATAGGTTTTACAGTTTTTTTCTGTTTTTGTTCTGTATTCATTTTTTATTGTTCACACAAGAAAACAAGCTGCCATGGAGGCTAGGATAGCAGTTTTGAACTCTGATATTAGGTACCAAAGGTCTGTGCCTTTAGAGAATGCCCTTGGTGGCTGTAAAGATCTGTCCTCAAATTTGGACATTGTTATTCTTATCCTTAGTCAGGAGTCCATTACCAGTAATGAAAATGATTCCCAGAATGATGAATCTGTTAAGGAAAATAAAAGAGGGAAAAAAACAGCCACCAAGAAGCCAAAAAGAAGTAGCAATCCCTCCAAACTGAAAACTAAAGTAACACATGTCAGGGTGAATAAAAACATTGTCCCTCAAGATAAAGTTAAAAAAAGTAAAATTAGCAAATTTTTGCACCAAACTACTTCTGCCGAGGGAACTATCATAGAGCATTGTATACAGCCAGTGTTAATTATTATCCCTGAGCTTTTGCCATCTATGGACCTTGGTGTTCAACAGAGAAATTTTGAGCAAGGACATGAACTAAAAAGTGTTTGGAGCTGAGGACATGCCCTATAGTAACCTTATTAATGAATACAGCAGTTTAGATGGGATCTCTGTTCTAACTGTTAGGGATAACACAGAGGAAAATATTCTGATGCAAAAAACAACTAAAGAGGCTTCTATTAATTTGTATCATGACTCTTTTACTGATTCTCTAAACTCTCCCAAGTTTTCACCTGAATCTGACCCTAATGTGAGTGGTAAAGGCTCAGTTTGGTCTGATGATTTACAGGGTATAACAGATTGCTTAGAGAAGACTGTAGTTGGTCTTAAAAAGATTGACGTTAAAAGTAATAATAAGACGTCTGTGTGCTCACATTGTGGCTCTCTGACTGTGGGGGATTCTGGTGCTGTCAAATCCATCGAACCTTATCCTTTTAGTTTGAATAAAGAACTCAAAAAATTTGCTATGGATCCATACGCAGCCCATTTAATGATTCTTGGCCAACTAGTGGGAGTATGTAATGAAATAGAGACCCTTAAATGTAACATTGCTATTAATGGCTTCAGAAAGGATGATGTCCTTAACAAACTTGATAAAATAGTTCCTGATTTCAGCTCCCCATCCATTTTACACTCAGACACTTCTCAATTAAGGCCGGACTTTCCCACAATTTGTATTCCAGATTCTCCTGTTAAGAGAAAGGGGAATCAAATGAAACTAACCAAAAAAACTAGAAGAAGGAAAAACAAAACTATACCACATTCTAACGTTTTAGCTGTTAGTCAAACAAAGACGTATTGTCCTGAGACTAGGGACACAATGGCTAATAGTGAGTCAGCTGTGATTATCAGTGATATGGAAGCCAATCCTTTTTCCATTGATGCCATTTAGGAAAATTGTCACACTGGGGACAATTTGTCAACTCCTAATCTGGCACATATGTTGCCTGATGAGGTAGTTGGTTGTGAATTACTGAGCTCCACACAATTAATCAGCAACTGGAACTTTTTAGGTCTGATATTAAAAAAGACTGTCAGACCTGACATGATGAAGCACAAACTGCCATGGGTAGTCTGACAAAAAATGTGGTTTTACATAGCACCTTTTCTGCTACTAAGTCTCCAGATGAAAGGACTATGATAGGTCTACTAGAGTGTGCACTACTGAATCTTTATGACTATCAATGGAATAAAGCCATCTCTCAGGAGTGGAATAAAAAATGAATTGTGCACATACTAAGGGCAGTTACTGGATCTGACATTAAAGATAATTATATTATTAATTTATGAGATGATAAGGATTATGACGGTGATAACTGTGTTCCTTTATTTATTCCTGGCAATAGGGTAGCCAATTATATCTGGCTTAACAACAAATTGCTTCAGTCCCTGGGTTTTTCTTTCAATTTCATTAATCGGAAACAGCTGAATCAGATTCAGCTTAAGGAGGAAGCTGGTTACATCAGCATTTTTGGCCTAAAACCTATACCTAATGAAAATCAGGGAAAGTTGAAAAATACTGAATCTAACCTCTTTACTCATGCATTAAAAATGATATCATCAGAGGTTAAATAGCCAGAATAGCCAGGCAAAAAGTACAATATGGCATAGGCCAGGCTGATGTTATGCTGTTAGATAGGGAACCGCTGAATAAAATCCTTCTAAAAGCTCCTCTATTTGGACTCAGCTGGCATCCATATTGCAGACAGCGATGTAGTAAATCAATCCTGCCCAGTAATACTGGATAGCTGACTATTCATGAGCTTCTGGTTCCAAAGAAGCTTTTTCTGTTTGGTTTATGCCGTACAGAAAAAGAAAATGATAGGAAACTCAAAGTGGTGCCATGGGAATGGATGGCCAGCGGCACAGCCCTCACTACACCACCTGGCCACCAGCCATCTAACTGCTGCTGGGAGCATGCTGCCTGTTGCTTGAGCGTGCTCAGCAACAATGGTGGAGACATCTACACGGCCGAGGTGGTGTGGTGAGAATAAAAATGCTGCCACATCCATTCCCGGCAGTAAACCCAGATTGCAGTATAGTGCTGCCATGGGCACCACTAGCCACCAGACAGCAGTTTCGGCAGGGTACTGAGTGGGGATCTTGTTTGTACACTGCGGGGCACCTGTGTGTGCAGGGGGGACTCCAACTGCCAGGTGGCTACTGGGGCATGGGCGCATGTGTCTGGGTGCCTGTAGTAGGCATTCACCACTCTGGACCTGTGCCTTGCTGCATGAGGGATTAACTTTGGGACCCAGAAAGGGTAGCCCATTGGATGCCTACCTGGGAATGTGACTCTGCCCCTGGCTGCCCTGCTAAGTACTGTGTGCCCAGGGGCAGTGCCATGGACAGGTGGTGGCCAATGGTGAATGCCAGATGTGCACACCTGTCCATAGGCGCAGCCCTATGCAGGCAGGATATGCGCCTTTGGTGCATAATTCCTGCCTGATAATGCATAGGGCCCAGTACAGAGAAATAGAGACATGACAGACAGTTTAACTGACAATCTTTAACAAAAATACAGTAGTAAACAAACACCAGTTCTTTAATGTCTCAGGCCTGTTTGCTAAAAAGAATCCTGAAGTTGAAGTAGAAACTAATGAAATGTAGCTGTAGTACAGTTCAGTGTTAATTGTTCATTTTAGGTACCAACAAGCATAGCTTGTAGCACCTCTTGTAGTCATGTGTACACACTAAAGATTACTCATTCACTCTGAGAGATTTGGTTTTGCCGATGTCAGACTCAGTGATATGAATGGTGTCTGGATTCAGACAGTCCATCCAAATTAGTTGTAGGTTGGGCTTGAATGCAGCCTAGCGGGAAGCACTCAGACTGCAGTGAACGTCATACCATCTTTGGAACATATATTGCAGAACTAGGGCTCAAATCACAATAGCAGATATCTACCTGCAGCTTGAAGAAGCTTTTCTCAAAAGAAAAACAGCAAAAAGCAGCAAAAAAAAAACAAACCTAACAGCAAGAATCATGAATGTTTCAATGATTTTTTGCACGTTTTGTAGGGAAATTGTTATATTTAGTTCATAGGAGGGTAGATTAATTTAAAGAAGGACTTCTGCTTGTATCCATTTTGACAATGTATTTAGCCAAGAGAGGTCAGCCAAGATGTAACATGACATTTTGGGCAAACTATATAGGTTAATAGGCCTTTATCTGATAACATTTTCTACATTTCTATGTTCCAGAAGGATCCTGTTTCTACCTATTTTTGTAGCTGGTGCACTGGTGCACTGGGAGGTTGTGACTTGCTCAGAGTCACACAGTGATTACTGTATTTAGCTCTATTGGAGTTTGAACTTGTGATCTCCCGTTCCCAACAGTGCTCTAAGCATTAGGCTACACTGCCAGTCAGGGGAGGAGAACCAAAAATATTTGCTTTTTCACAATGTGATGACAGGTTAGGCCAGCTGAGATGTAAGATCAGAATTCAAGTGGAGTCCTACACCCATATCTGTAGTTGTGTGAACTGGAGCACTGAGAGGTTAGGTGTAGGTACCTTGTATAGGGTCGTACTGTGAGTATTTTGCATCCAGATTCCCCGGTTCCCAATGACTCTCTAACTTGTGCACCTGGAGGGAGTACTTTGGCAGTTTCTTCTGACAAGTGGGATGGCACAGTGGGAAAAGGATAGGTTCAGGAGATGAGTGAGTGGCCAAATGATAGCAGGAGCAGATATGAAGGAGTTTAGGGTCCTGGCTAAGAGGGCTGCATTTCAAAAGGGTTAAGGGACTTGAGGGTGAGGAAGACTTCCTATGGGGAGAAGAGGGAAGCAAAAGCTTTCAGATGAGGTTGATGAAGGGGGCAGAGGGATCATTTGTAGACTGACAGGGTAACCCACAAGTGGTGAAGAATTTGTAAAAAAGGAAGCGACAGCAAGGTGGTAGGAGACCAGGGAATAGTCTGCTTGGGGGCAGGGGTCGAAAGGGTGAATCGCGTTCCAGAATTTGGAAGGAGAATTTAGGTTAGACTGTAGGTTGGATATGAAACAGTGGGCCTTGGTTGCCTGAATTGCCTTGGTACAGGAGTTCCTAAAGAACCTGTAATGTTGGTGGTCAGACTCAGAGTGGAAGCTCTTGAAGCAAACCTATGCAAGGTCCCAAGATTTGCACATCTCGGTGAGGTCAGATGTGATCCAGGGTGGTGGGTGCATTTCACTCTGGTTTTTTCTAAGGGGGGGGCATGGGTGTTCCAGGGGTTAGTGAGGATGGCAGTGAAGAGTGAGACGACTGTGTCGATTTTTTGAGCAAAGTATACAGGGGACCATTCGGCAGAGGCAAGGTCGCTTAAGAGGCAACTGTGTCAAGTGACCTAAGAGGCCTGTGCCAGATGTACTTGTGGATGGATTGAGGGGGTGGGCTTTCCTAATACAGGTTAAGCAGGAATGTCAGCTGCAGGGGTGTGGTGTCACCATCTTCCAGAGATTGCTCTAAATGCATGGGGGATGTCCAGTGTGTAGCAAGATTGGGACCACTGCCAATGAGGTTGCTGCCCTAAGAGGTGAAGTGAGATGTAGAGGAACATCTCTTGGTGAGGTTCCATGGGCAGCACAGCTCCACCACCCCAGAGATCCCTCAGGGTCAGTGCTGCTGGGTGGAGAGTACACAGTCAAAAATTGTATTGCAGTTTAAAACTAATATATATGTATATATATATATATATATATATATATATATATATATGGTAATAATAAATATAAATTTCGTCTTGGATAAAGATGGTGAGTTCATAATGGGCTAGTCCCTAGAACTTGTACTTTCCTATGAACTATGAACAAATACAGACCAATACTGCACTTTTTTCAAATACAAATATCCCTTAAGTATTTGTGTTAGACCATATGAAGTAGTATTAGACCTTGGCTGAGACTGATATGACACACATATGACTATTATTCTTCATTAAATAAATGCATGTTTTATTGATAACTCTGCATATTCTACTGAAACCTCTCAAACCCTTGATTTTGTATCATCATTATCAACAAAAACAAGTTTGGAATGTAAACTAAAATATTATGCAAACACTAATATGTAAACAAATACAGACACAAATATACGTAAATACCAGAGACACAAATACAAATATCACAGACCAGCCCTGTGCACAGGCCTAATCCAGGCTGCTGACCCCGAAATGGAAGCAGCACTGGAATCCCTGAAGTAGAAGGCTGCACCCAAGAAGCATCTGCAGAATGGGGTGGTACATGTGTAGCCACCCCCCAATTTTGGAAGGTTATCTCAGGTGTCTCCCAGGGCTCCATCAATGCCCGCTGCCAGGCAGACGTTATTTGTTTGATCCTGTGTTTTTATGTAAGAGTGCCAAGCTGTGCCTTTGCACCTGTCACTTTAAGACTTTAGCCAGTATGTGTGTAGTAAATGGTCTGGGCTGCGTCCGAGTGCATCAAAGCTCACGAACGGCCAGACACTGCTTTAATTTGCTCCACTCTTCTGTCGATTAAAGAGCAGAGGGAGTATGAACTGGTACTGTAATTATTTACTGCTAACCTTCTGTTATATTTGAAATACAGAGTTTGCACTAATCTGCCTTCTTGCAGCTTTGTTTATCTGCACGAGAACCACCATGTTAGGTCCAGGACTTCCAGCATTTGGACCAATGGGACACAGGGAGCCTTTAAGGGTCTTTAGCTCAAGTGCCTCCTGGGAAGGAAATCTGTAGTTTTTGTAGTTTTGAGGTTGGCACCTAAACTGAACTGAAGGGGGCATCCGAACTGTGACTGACAGCTCCCCCAGCCAACACGAACACTGGAAACCAAGGGAAATCCCCAGAACTGTTAGAGACAGTAGTTCAATTAGAGTTAGAGCTTGAAGAGTGACAGCTCGAGCTTTTGAGCAGATGCTTCCTGGAAGGAGCTGAAGGAAATCAGTAGGGGAGGCCTGACTTGCCTCCCTACTACTGTTCTCCTGCATTGGACAGCCTGATTGCAGTAATCGGACTAATCCGAAAACGAACCTATACTTGTGGCAGAAAGCTCCAAGATATTTGAAGATACAGCCTGAGATTTGGACCAAGAGGATGCCCTTGGAAACGTTCGGCCCAGATGTTGTTCGAGACTAATTTAATGATCAAGAGGTTTGCTCTGTGAATCTACTGCAATAGCAATCATCCTGACTGCTGAATTGAGAGTTAGAGAAGTTAATGTTTTCCTGTTAAATGGGCTGAATGTTTATTGTTGATTGTGGCCTGTTTGCCAGTGACTGAACTATGTTGCCAGCTGGAGGCATTCACCAGCAAACAAATTGAACTTTGACTGAATTGTCTATTCTACCTTGGGCCTATGTCAGTCTTGGCCCAAACCGACCATTCCTGCATCAGAGACTGTTCTTTGGCAAGAGGCCAGCTTTGGGGATCCAGCATCTGCGCAGAGACAACACGCAGTTTGCGGCCACCTGGAGGGAAAGGCTGTGAAGTGGAAGTGTGTCGTGTCAGCCCTGCTTCCCAATGCTTTTCAGAGAACATTTTTTTATTTATTTATTTTTATTTAAATAAATAATTAAAAAAAATAAAAAACTACATGAGGTCTCCATATCGCCAGACTCATCATAGCCAACTGGTAGCAGAAGTAAATTCAGGGTAGCTCCCTGCAACAAATCATTTAATTATCTGTGGTACCATCTAACTACTTCTGTAATTTTTTTGGATTACAAGAAACTGGGCCAACTGGCCAGGATTACAAATAATCAAAGCTCCATTGTGCATGGTAACTGCCCTTTTCTTCTCACTAAGGGCCCCAACAACACCTGCAATGCCAGCCACCCCACGGACAATGCCTCTGCCTAGCCAGTATAACATCCTGGGTACCTAGTGTTGTAAGACTGATTATTTGGGACTAAAAGTGTATGTAAAGTAATCTGAATTTAATCAGAATAGTAATCATTCATCTAGATTCATGCCCTTCCTTGTTCACGACCCCCCTAATAAATCTGATTGTTGTTTCATGTTTAACCTGGCTTACGAGCATATTAATAGTTGGGTTACTGTGATACAAGTGCATTCCTGCTTTGCTAACCTTGCTTTTACAGGGGGTTCCAGGGAATTTGCTGAATGCCAGACCCTGGTGGTAAGTGTAAAGGGTGTGTGCATATTATTAATACTAATTGCTGACTGTGTGTTAACTGTTGCCAGACGTACAAGGTCACTAGGTGGGTTTGTGGGTGGTCATAGCTTCCCAGAGGGCTATACCAGGTTAGGTAGATACCCCCACTATTGTTACTCTGGGTGGAGGCACCTTAATATCAAATCCAGGCCCCTCAACCTGTGGATAGAGATACAGGCAGGGGTTTTAACTCTAGGGATAGTGCCGCCTAGGAGTTACACATGGTAGAAGCAAGAGGAGAATTCTAGTACTGGGAGACTCTATAGTCAGAGGTATGGTGAGATTGGTGTGCATCAATGACTGGGAGGAAAGAACTGTCTGCTGCTTACCCGGGCCAATGATGTGCAGTGTGCTCCCTTGGCTGGAGAGACTCACCAAGTTAGGGATGGGAAGACAGATGTGGTGATTCATTTAGGCATCAACCACTTGATAGGCAGCAGCATAGATATGGTAAAGGACAGTTCCTGGGAGCTAGGCAGGAGACTGAGGGTAGAATCAGAGATAGCTACTCTCTTTGAGGTCATACCAGTGCCAGTGCCATGGGAGAGTAAAGATAGACATCAGAAAACCAGGCAGTTCAACTCATTGATAAAGTGACGGGGTGGAAAGAGGGAGTTTCCTTTCAGCAGGGCCAGGAAATGTTCTGGGAAGAGTGCTGCTCGCTTGCTATGAATGGTAGCATCTGAGCATGGCTGGGACCAGTGTCATGGGGCAGAAGATAAATACGGGAATTAGCATGTATTTAAACTGGGACAGAGGAGTGATATGAACAGGTAGAACTATAGTCACACACACAATGCAACTGTGTTGGCGTGGGGCTGCTCCAATGGCAAAGTGCCCTATCCTATGATATAGTTGTTTCAGTTGTTTTGTAGGAGAGGCCTTGAGTGATAAGAATACTGGAACCCCATATGAGAGTAGAGGCAGGAGTGAGGCTGTATCAATTTTCTGACAGGATGCAATAGATAGTAGGGGTCGAAGATGGTATAGCAGACCAATCTTTTGGTGTAGGGTGTTGACGATCTTATGGACATGGGCCTCGTAGGAGAGGTTAGGATCAAGATAGATGCCTGGGATTTTTTAATTTGCTTTTGGTAACCAAGTAAGCACACTAGACAGCTAGTCCCTATTTTCAGGTGCGACCCGGGAGAATTACAAGGTATTATACATGAGGAGAAATACATTGACAACATTACAACCTGGAGCAGCATGCTCCAACAGTGGGATAAAACAGCAAGGGTTTTTAAAGCAGTAGTACATAGCATAGGGATTCGCATATATGCAACAACAGTGGGTCACATAGCATAGGGTACATACAGGCCCAAGGGGCAACATGGGGGTATAGGACCTCTCCTAGGCTGATTAGTGACAATACATAACATAGCCAATAGCGTGATGCATCACAAAGGTAGAGGGGCAGAAAGAGCCTAGCTTGGGTACCATTGAGGGTAGGAGGGCTGTAGGACTGGGCGTTAAGTGGCACACAGGCAGGTCACAGCAGATTTTAGGAAGTTCAAGGGGGAAGTTTTGAAGGTGGCGTGGGAGGGGGAGGCACAAACTTGTGATGGAAGGGAGTTCCACAGTTTGGGGGCGTGGGTGGTGAACGCCTGGTCTCCAGTGAGGGTGCGAGTCTTGGGGACCAGGTGAGTCTGGGACATGCAAGACCTGAGGTGGTAGACAGGGGAGGCATGTTTCAGGGGGAGGGCAAGTGAGGCAGGAGTGGCTGTACGAATTATATTGTCAATGAAGTTTCCCATGATGTAGGTCTGGTGTTTTTCAGGGGGGAGCCATTCCAATCGAGAGTAGAGCGTACATTAGTGAGTGAGACGGGGAGCCAAAAGTGCAAAGCGGCAGATGTTGTTGTACGTGGTGTCCCACTTTGCGAGGCTTGAGGATGGGACAGAAGCAAAGGCAACGAGACCATAGGACAGGGTAGGAAGTAATATCCCCCTAGCTATAGCCAGCCGGGCAGCGGGGATAAGGCAGTCTTTAGCCCTATACGCTAGGCCAAGCTTGCCATTTGTAGCATTACATATGTTTCTGATGTGTCCGGAGAGGTCTAGGTGAGGATCGAGGGTGACTCCCAGGTACTTAGCAGAGTCGATTGTCGGCAGGAGAGAATCACTGGACCCATGGATTTTGAGGGGCGTTGTGCAAGAGGAGATTTTGGCCGCACTGCCAAAGAACATGGCCTGTGTTTTCTTCAAGTTGACTGTGAGTTTGTGCCTATCTAGCCATGCTCTGATACGGGAGAAGTCAGAGTTGAGCTGGGTATTGATGCTGGTGGCATCAGGGGCGCTGGCTAAGATGACCAGGTCATCCGCATACAGGGTTAGGTGCCCTTTTGTGGCAACAGAGGTTAAATCATTGACGGACAGGGAGAACAGGATAGGTCCAAGGATGGATTCTTGTGGTACCCCACTGTTCATGGGTAAGAGGGTTGAGAGGGTAGGAAATATACCATTTCAAGGGGTTCCCCATTACTGGAGCGGATGGAGAGTTGTAGGACACGGAAGGAGGTTAAGGAAGGTACGTAGAAAAAGAAGGAGTAGAGAGAAGGGAAAGATAGAAAGGGGCAGCAGTCTAATAGGGAAGTATAAGAGTGGACTTGGCCTGGAATCAGCCAAAATGGCAGCTTAGTCCACCCAACTCTGCCTCTATCCCAGGTAATCGCTCAACATCAGCACTTTAAT
Source organism: Neoceratodus forsteri (assembly GCA_016271365.2). NCBI lineage: Eukaryota > Metazoa > Chordata > Ceratodontiformes > Ceratodontidae > Neoceratodus > Neoceratodus forsteri. The sequence goes on along the minus strand of CM028136.1, from coordinate 404,754,189 downwards.
TAGCATTTTAACTTCACTAATCAGTGTTATAGTAATAAGGATGCTGCGCTAATCAGATCTGTATTTTTTAATTTTTTACTTGAATGGGGTCATTGTTGTTCTCCCGCAGCACCTGCTTCCTGGAAGATAGTGGCCTACATAGGCCTACTGCAGCATTGGGCACCTCCTACCATTGAATCCTTTGGGACCATGGGTCTACCAGTGGACTCCAGCTTGAAAGAAATCACAGGGATGTTAAAGGAAATCTTGCGGGACATGTCGGCTTTAAAACTTACAACATCCCAAACAGCGCAAGATTTTCAACAACTTAGCACCCAAGTCGCATCAACAGAATCCAGACTAGTGGTGGCAGAAACAGCTGAGAACAATGCTACAGCAGTGCTCCATGAACAGGCCTCCACCATACAGCATCTTTTATCAAAATTGATGACCTCGAAAACCAGGCCTAGCGAAATAACATTTGGTTTGTTGGGTTCCCAGAGGAGGTTGAAGGAGTGGACATTACTACCTTTCTTCAGAGAGCCATAGCAGAATGGACTGTTGAATACTTGAGACTGCCTACCCATTGAGACTGAGTGAGCACACCATTCTTTGGTTCGTACTGGCTCCCAGTCTTAGAGATCACCAGCTAAGGGTATGGATAGGAGATATCCAGTTTTGGGGTTTCCTGTCACCCCATCGGTGCCAGCATCCCCCTCCCAGTTATTTCTCCTATGCATGGCTCTAGAAATAGTATAATTAGCATACAGAGTGCTCATAGATGAGGTGATGCAGTAAATGGTTCCCATGTTGCTGCACTCCCCTCCCGCACTACATCTCCACCACCCCTGCACTCTGAACCTCAGTTGCAGCACCACAGGTCAACTAAAACCTCAGCTCTTTTCTCTGTCCCAGGGCTCTGAGACAAAGGTACAGGGCTTGAGGTGGGAGCCCAGGTTTCCTTGGACAGGCTGGCCAGTGCCTCATGACATAGCTTGAGGTCGAGTATATCCTTATCTGTTACCAGCAAGTGCAGATGATGTTTGGATTTGCACCCAGCCTCTGCTGCAGATCTTGGTGTGTGCAGTGAGGCTATGAGTGAGATTTTATTTATTTATTTATTACTAGGATTACAATACCTTTGAACCAGAGGTTCTTTTACAAAGGTTCTGCATCAAGTACAAACAGAGATTTGGAGTAAAATACAGAAACAGGTAACATAGATGAACATAGAAGATAACATGAGTTAAACAATACATTAAAAGTACAATTATAGCAACTATTTACAGTTCATGATTGGGAATACATATGTTCAGGGTATTTACAAATGGATAAAAGGCATAAATACATAAGAGTATGCATAAATACATATGCGGTACAAGTGGAAGAGGGAGAAGGAGAGTGAGAAAAAAGAAAGGCAGAAGTCAAGGATATGTAGGAGGTACAGCAAGAAGCAGAAGGGTGTGGCGGACAGCAGGGCTATGGTGTAAGGCAGGAATGAAGGGAAGGGGAGATAGGAAAAGAGGGAGTAGGATTGGTTGGAAAGGAGAGGCAGGTGTGTAGGAAAAGGAAAGGCTGGAGTGGAGAGAAATATGGGGAAGAAGAGTGAGAGGAGGGTTGATGCAGTCTAAGGTAACGTAGTCAATATAGAGTAGGGGTTGAGGGGGTGCATGCTGAGGTCAGGAAAAAAGAGGGGAAGAGCGCTCACTACAGAGACTCAGGTCTAGGACAATAGGAGGCAAGCTTGGGGGTTACAAGAGGGCACAGAGGGGTTGATTTGTTACAGGGTGCAGGCACAACTATTGAGAGAATTCAGGTGCGGATGAAGGCTACTTTTAAAGGGACCAAGAGTAGGGTACCTGTTGAGCTCGGGGGAGATTATTGATCCAAGAAGGAGCTCTAAACCTAAAGGATCGCTGCCCCTGAATGGTCCAGCAAAAAGGAACCTGATATTTTGTCAGATGTCACGGAAAAGGCAGTTTTTTCTTTCTGTTGCGTGCCAGTCGCATGGAAACTGAGCTCTATCCTGGGTCTCCATATATGTCCCATTGATGCAGTTAGCACCTGAAGTAGCTAGCCGGTGTGTGTGCAGTTGGGGGTCCATGGAGTCATCTCCTACCCCCCACCCATCTACGTTTGCATGCCAGAGGGGATGCACTGGTGCTCTACCAGCCCTCCCCCTATAATGTGACACTTCATCATGTTATGTAGTGGAATCCCCATTTTATGCTTTCTGTACACTACAACCTGGTGAGCACATTAAGCCTATCAGCTAGTACTCCACTTGTTCGAGGGACTTTGCTCCCCTCTTCTGAGTTATAGTCTTCTACCTATTGCTGTTTCAGGGTTTTATTTAACTCTAAAAATTGATTAGAGTTTTGCTCATAAAAGTTCTAAAACATTGTGAAAATGCACATCACTTGCCTTACTGTCTTTAACATACATAACGCTTCTACAAAACCTATATACATGCTTTCTGTGCAGTTAGTATTGTCCCAAGAAAAAACTGCTAATCAATTATTTAAAACCTTGCTGTTTAGTCAATGGAGAATTACTAAGGGCAGAAACTTGTTACTTACCAATAATGATACATGTTCTCATAGGAGCTATTAAATTCTGGATCAGACTGGTAAAGGACAAGAACAGTGCTCTTATGAATGTATATTGGGCAGAAGCTTATAAATACAACCCAGATAATAGCTCTTTTGAATCTTAGTTCTAAATATTTGACGCTATTTTAAGATGGCATGGCTTGTCCTCAGTACTTTTACCAAGAACTTATTCAGAACTTGAAGAGTAAAAAAACCTAACTCTACAACAAGTGATAGATATTTCTTTTTTAAACCCATACAGAAATAATTATTTTAAATGTTTTCATGCTGCACACTTAAACTACCCAAGTGATATGAGTGCTGCAAGTATGATTTAAATTTTAAATTGGAACTGATTGCATACATATGGCATGCATGCAGCACGTAAATGTGGAAACCATGATTTTTATGTTTTATTTATTTGCATTTCAGATGACACCTTTGAGCCGAGGGCTCTTTTACAAAGGTTCCACATCAAGGCAATAAGGACAATAAGGTACAAAACATAACATGATCATTACAATGGAACTTACAAAAAAAAGACAAGTAAAGTTACAATAATAGCAGCCAAAGGCATTGTCACGGAATTATGTTGCGAGTTAATTATACAGTACAAGTCATAGGTGGCTCAATGAAGCTTTGTTAGGTGTGGGTTAGTGGGAAAAGAGAAAGAAGAGTGATGGTAAGGGGGTGCTATGGGAGAGAGAGAGAGAGAGAGAGAGAGAGAGGAGGAGGAGGGGAGAAATAGGGAGGTCATTATGTTGGGTATGCGGTAGATGGGAAATAACAAGGGATGAGGAATGGGGGAATGAAAAGGAAAGGAGGCAGATTCATCCTATACCCAGTAATGGGTGTAGGAGAGGAGGAGGAGGAGCTGAGGCAGTGAGAAGGGATGATTGAGGGTAGTATGCCTGAAGGGGATTATAAGAAGCAATCACAGAAGACACTAGCCATGAGGTGTTTACGTAGTTTATACTTAAAAGCACCAATCGTGGCAATGTTGGAGATTTCTGTAGGTAGCAAATTGAACCAGAAGGAGGCTCTGACAAGGTAAGAATGCTGAGCTTGAGAGGTCCGGCAGCGAGGTATTGTAAAGGTTAAACTGTCCGATCTTCTACTTAGGTGGCGGACACGCTGCAGTGTCAATATGGATTGGACTCCAGGGGGCATAAGGCCCAGTGATGTCTTCTTAGCGAGGATGCAGGTCTGGTACTTTAGCCTGCTGGATAGCTGGAGCCAGTTAGCCTGCTTGTAAATATCACATGTGTCAGAAACATGGGTAGCTGAAATAAGGAGTCTACATGCCTTATTAAGGGCTACACCTATGCGCCAGAGTGCAGTAACAGTAGCAGATCCATAGATAATGAGCCTATAGTCAATAGTTAAGATCACAGAGCTCTGGATAGCGAGGTTCAAGGCTTCAGCCGTTAGGCAATGTTTATGTTAAATTGGGAAAGGCTGCATGCATGTAGCATGCATGCAAAAAAGCAAGTGGTCACTGATAACTCCACACATAAAAGTTAAGTGACTTGCTCAGGATCACACTATACACAACTGAGAGTTGATAAGATTCAAACCCAGGTCTTCATGCCTCCAACTCTTCTGGCTTGCAGTTCAGCGCCTTTAACCACTAAGCCATACTTTCTACAGACATATGGCTTACTTGTACTTCAATATATACTGTATCTGAATACATCTGCATGCATGCGGCATTCTTGTAGCCAGTGTATGCTTTTTAGTTTTCTTTTCTCCCTCATCTTATTTTCACAGTTGAACTGTAGCACATATACTAATGGAAACACATGTTTTCCCCACCCTCAATACACAGACATACCCACAAAACCACTTAATTACTTCTGTCTGGCCTGTACTCCTACTATTTTTTCTCCATAGTTTTGAATGCTTCCATGCAAACAGACTTTAAGGTGCAAACACAAATGTAGCAATAACTTGACACACACCCACCCACATGGCCAGTACCCCACCCCATGCATACACACTGTAGTGTGTGCGGCCATGCTGCTACAGACAACCCACCAAGTACAGATAAAAGTAAAAAGTCTCTCACTTGAGTACCAGGGAGCCAGAGGCAGGAGTCCTTAAGAGATGATGTCCATGTGTAAGAGAGCTTGGAGTGTACCCCTTTGAAATGAATTGAGTTATTTTCTATTATTGTTTTTTATATTATGACAGTGAGTTGGAGACTAATGAAGGCCACTGTTCTACGAACAAGGCCTTTGTTAGTCGAGCGGTGGCCTCCATTAATCTCCAACTCTCCATCAATAACATATAAAATAGTTATTAAAAATACCCCCATTCATTTCAATGGTGCACACCCCTGCAGTCTCCTTTGCCCTTTGTCATAATGTGCCTGAGCATGGGGATTTGGAGGTCAGTTTCATGGGGGGGGGTGGCATAAGCCTGACTGAAGTGGGGCTCCAATATTCTGTGCATACCATACTGCTTAACTGTCTGTAAATGCAAGGGACAGTTCTAGAATGCCTGTAACATCTCTAAAAGGTACAACTTATTTGGTTTGACTGAAATATGATATGCAAATCAGGAAAAATTCAAATGTATAGGGTTCATCTGTATCTACCCCAGAACAGTGCATCAGATTTGAGCTTAAACCCACCAAGTTATTAACCAGTTTCTTTCATGACTGAAGTTTGGCCCTCCCCCAACAAAAAAGAACTTTGTCCCGATTTTTCTCCCTGATGCCATTCCATTCAATACCCATCCCCTATGGGTCATGAAGCCACCCAAAGGTGTAGAAACGTGAAAAACACATCAATATTTCAGTCCTTCCTCCTTCCCCAATCCTCCTATAAAAAAATATTTACTTTTACTTACCCAGCCATATGGCCAGAACTGGCAGCCTGGCATAGTGTGCCATCAGCTCAGTTTTTAGTCCATTCCCCCACTCTCTTTCACCAGAAGCTAGGTGCTAGAATCGACCATCACAGGTCCCCAATATGGTGCACAACCAAGTCACTTTGCCATATTAATCCACCGAACCTGCGTTGCTTCCTTCTTGCTTGGTTGCTGCTCTTTTTTTTTCTTAGTTGTTTAATCAGGAATAACACACTAAGCTGAAGGCTCTTTTACATGTGCAACTCGGGAGCAAAGGGAAGTTAAGTGACTTGCTCAGGGTCACACAGTATGCAAGTGGAAGCTGTGGGATTCAAACCCAGGTCTGGTCTGCTGAATGTCACCAGATTTGCAGCTCAGAGCCTTAAACCACTGCAGTATACTGCCTCCCCGGCTCTGGCTGCTGATCAAGAAGGCCCATGAAGTCAATCCACACTGCTATCAGCACTGCTGCTAAGCCTAGCTTGCTGCCATGGAGGTCTATACTGTTTTTTTTGTAAGAAGCCTAATAGAGTGAGTAGGTAGCCTAGTCTTGAGTTAGCTTCTAGCTCACCCTCTGCCCCTTCAACCACCAGGGGAGATGGAGACTCACTAAGAGGAGAACAACAAAAATATGCTGCCACAACACTGCTATCGAGAGTTCAGTGCTCACTGACTCCTCCAAGCTGTAGTGTTCAGCCTGTCTACTCTGTGGTTGGAAAGACAGTGTCACATTTGCAAGGCTCATGTGCTCTTTCTTGGCTGGAGCTCATCCACATCACATGTGATTGTGCTGCTGCTAATAGGTGGAGAGAAAGGACAACACAATACAGACACAGTCAAGTCTGGAGAGTACCTTCAGCATGAGCACACCTAGGCCAGGTGGGCACTTATTGTGCAAAAGATTAAATCCAAATTTTAAGTCATTAGTGCCACACCATAAGAACAACCTGGGCACGAATATGGGGGCAACTGCACCCCTCTGCTCTACCTAAATGGCACCCCTGCTTAATGGTAGAAATTCATTCTCTGGTGCTAATACAATGGTTTCCACTGTGTTCTGAGGCACCATATCTCCATGTTTCATAATGTGTCCTGATCATCATGTGGGTTAGTGCCCCTCATTGTCCCTCATTTTGAATGTACATATTCCTCATTTCAGTGACAAAATGTGAGGTATGGGGCATGCTTCTAAGACCCTGCTTAGCACAAAGAGTGCTGAGCACGGCCATAGTGTATATGCTCAGTACAGAATGACAAAGGGAAAGTAAGTGAGATAAAACAGTCATGAAGAAACACATTTGTAGCACTAAACATGTATAAAGGATTTGCATGTTCCGAAAATAAAAAGGATAGGCTTCACAACACAGGGTCCCCACTTCGTACATCTGGAATGGGGGATGTTGACTGGCTATAGCCTAGGCATTTAATGCAATAAGCAAACAATACTTTACAGATTAATGGCGATTTAGACAAAAATCAAAAGCCATTAAATAACTTGTAAAAAGATCAGAATTAATGAGTGTACCTAATGTTAATAGGAAATCAATGACAAATGTATTTTAATAGCTCTATTTGCTAGCAGTAGTATGAGAAATAGAAACTGATGGGTTTTTAGATGAGATTTGCACCAGCTTAGTTGCTGCACACATGGCAAGCATGCAGCATGTGAACCTGATGTGATTTTTAAATGATGTTCACACCACCTTAACTGCAGCACTCATGTCAAGCGTGCAACATGCGAACCTGATGTACTTTTTAGAAGATGTTCACACCTGCTTACCTGCTGCGCACGTCAAGTTTGCAGCACGCAAACCTGAGTTGCCTTTTAGACCTGGTTTGCATATGTTCACTTAGTGTATACGAACTGCATGCAAACATTGCACAATTAAGCATGTGGCATGCATTCTGCATGTACACAGCACACCTATATTTCTGTAAGGGAAATAGCACTTTATTAGTATTTCTTTGCAGATGGATACGAGTGCACATTTATTATTTATTTATTAGTAAATTGGTTTACAACCTTTGAGCCAGAGGCTCATTTCCAAAGGTACCTCGTCACATTGAGGACAGACAGAACTAATTTATTCATATGCAAAATACTGTATTAGAGTACAAGTTTCCACAGCACCTTATGTCCAGAATTATTTAACAGAGGTTTAAATTTTGAGACAAAATATACAGAAGGAGGAAATTATGGTATTATCCCTTTCTCATTTCCCCTATCAACGTTCAGTATAGAAGGTGCGATTTTTTGTAACTTGATGTAAGCCGAGGCCTATGCAATAACTTATGTAGCTTCCTTTTTTTTTAACAGATGACATTCCCACACAAGTTTAGTTTCTAGGATCAGCAGGTTCAAGGAACAAAATCCACTCTCTTAATAACTATATGCAGCAGCCATGCTGTCCATGTACTTCTAAACAATAGCAGCTGACTTTCTGAGACTGTTATTTTTTTCCATTCTGTATGTATTATATATTGTTCAACTGTTCGAGTGGTCAGTTGTAACCATGACTCGTTGATACATTTTTTTTCAGCTGTTAGCATTAAAGAGTGCCTTGGTTGTAATTTCTTCTGGGTAAAGAGACAGTATAACAAGTTGTGGGAGAAGGTGTTCTACTTCTGGCATAACGTCTTTAATTTCAGAGTAGATGCTCTGCCAGAAAAAGTCTGATAGATGGACTCCCCAAAAAATATTGGCGTAGGTCACCAACTGACATCCACATCCCCTCCAGTATCCTGCTGATCCTGTGGTAGCATATTTTGCAGTTATAACCGGTGTCATAGAAAATCATATTACCGTCTTGCAGGCAAATCCATGCCACACATGGGAAGGCATTATTTTACATTGCTCAAAGAGTGCCATCTCCCAGTCCCTCTTTATGCTAGGTGTTTGAAATTCCCCCTCCCATGGTAGCCTGAATTTGTCTAAGGACACGCTGGGCATAGAGTGAATGACCTTATGGCAAAGGGACATAAAGTGGCACAGAGTTTGAATGTGTCTAGCAAATAAATATCAAATCTAGGCAGGGATGTCTGTCTACATTATTTCTTTTCAGGCCTACCACTTGGCCGAGAAAGTGCCGGGCCTACAGATATCTATAAAAATTCTGTGCCTGGAGTGGGAACTCTGCTTCCGTTGATCAAAGGACTTTAATATGCCAGTCTGGTAAAACTGGGAAATATATCTGATATCCCTGTGTTCCCAGCATCTAGCCTTGTAAGGGACATTTCTATTATTATTTAATGTTTTCAAAAAGTGTTGCTCCTACTCTAGAATAATTCTTCTGTTCACACTGTCCCACAACCTCAGGTAAGTATGAATAAACTGAACATTGCTAACTGTTGTTATTGAGAGTAAATGGTTTGTGAACAGTGCAGAATCTAAGTTAGGAAGAAACTCTTGCAATTCAAAAGAAAGTCACAATTCAGTATCCTTCCAGTATCCCCTGTATAAGGGATCCAAACAATTACAAATGAGTGATAGATGTTTCAGTGCAAGAAAACATGGCAAAAGGCTGCAGAACGCCACATTTCGAATTCTATAAAAACTTAAAAGGATGCTTTGGTGGAGAAGATTATATGTCACTATGTGAAAATAATATGCCCGGGGATGGGCACCTCTGCCAACTTTGTCTTCTGCCTTCTGACTCTGGCTTATTGTCTGCCCCTTGCTGGGCTCCCCACTGTCCTGGGCTTCCTACCCTCCCTGCTGTCTGCTTCTCCCTTCTTGCCTGCTTGTGTCTTTACAGTGGGGGGCTGTATGCTCTGGCTGCTGTCTGCTTGTTGCCTCTCTTGCCTGACTTCCCCACTTCCCTTTCTCTGAGAGTTGCTTGGGGGCCACTTTCCATCCTGCCCTGCTGCTGATCCTAGGGATTGGCTGTACCCTCAGTGGCCTTTGCATTGCTTGGACTCTGCTTTGTCATTTCCTTTGTGCCTTGCTCCCTGCCTTTCTGCCTGCCTGCCTACTTTAGGCCTGTCTCCTGTGTCTCTAGAGGGCTCCCACCCCATGACTACTGGGCTCATACCCCACACCTATCAGGCTCACACCCCCATGAAAATCAGGCTCTCACCCCAATAATAACTGGGCTCATGCCCATTACTGCCAGGCTTATGCCCCCTACTACTGGGATCATGCCCCTTTGACACTTGGGCTTCCATGTCAGTCAAGCTGTGCCCCAATGATAACCTCAGGATTCAGAATACATTGCCCCACTTGGCATCATATTGCAACAAATTGAGCAACTCGAGGGCCTACTACATTCGCCCATATGACTCTGTACCAACCAATCCATTCCTGACCTGTCTGTGTCTGTACTCTGTTCTCCTAGTGCTCCCTCCACTCATCCTGGGATCAGTTTGGGCCCAGTTTGCTAATGGTAACTTGAGGACCTACACTGATATGGATGAGTGGTAGCCAGATTTCCTTTCTGTGCTGTAGTTCTTAGGTCTAGCCTGAGCTGTTTGTATGAGGGTAGCTTAGTAGTCCTGTAGTCAGAGCACAGTGTAGGGTGAAATCCTCTCTAAGGGTTCCTTTGATTGTATGACAGCAACTCTGTGACATCCCTAATCCTGTTAAACCCAGAAAGTGTTTGGGCAGTTTGTTTGCTTGGTACTGATTCGTCCACTGGACACGCTAAGTACATGCCCAGTCTCTAGCTGTGTACTTTCCTTTATTGTAAACTTGCTCCCTAACCGGGGTGAAACCCAAGAACATAGGGCTCTTTTAGTCATATAACTGCAACTCTGTGACACCTGTCTAGGTTTAGGCTTCCCATGGGTGCACAAGTTGGGCATTCCTCCAAAGCAGAGTTCAGCTCCTTGCAGGATGCTAATCTTCCTTAATATGGGAGCCGAGCTTCCTTCCTCCAAGGATGCAGCTTTTTCTGGGTCCCTTTAGTCATGCAATATCAGCTCTATGACACCTCTGAGGACAATTATCCTGTTATATGGATAGAGCAAGTTACTACTTCCAATTTTCTCCAAAGTATGCCAACTCTTGTTCCTTCCTCGACTACACAAAAGCTCAAGCCATTTGAGTTTCCCAGTTTTCCTTGTCTTCTCTGCAGTCGAGTTTCAGTGTTTCCTTTTACACCTAAACTTAACAGACGATTGCATAGCTTGGAATGATGGCTACTCAAAGCCTTAAATCCCCAGAGGTTTCCTCCTTGGGGTTTTTCCTCACCTCCATGCTGAAGGTCATAACTAGTAGATGGGTAGTTTACATTCATATTTCTTCCATCGGTCGAGTTGGGATCTGGATGGTGGTGCTTCTCTCGGTACAGCAGTGGCCTTCCCTTATTCCATAGTGGAATGATGTCCTGACAGCTTTCTAGACCTTTGCCTCTGAGTTTTGGGGCATCTTTCCTATGGCACCTTCAGCCAATGGACCTTGCTCCTGTGGCACCTCTGTTGGGTTCCATGCCATCATACCCCAAAATGGTGTTAACTCCTCCAGAACTGAGAGAATGAAAAGCCACACATATCCAGCCATAACCTCTTCCATAGTAGGACAAGAATTACCACGTTGCACAAGCATCATACACACTTAGTCATCCACTGAACCAGAGAATGGGCAGTGGGCAACATTGCCACCCCCCATCAAGTGCTATAATAACGCGCCTGTCCACGCATCCTCCAGACACTTGTTTCCTTGTTCCCCCTATCCACCACCTTCTCCTCTGGGGGCTTGCCTCTCTCCATCTGGGCATCCTCCCTGCAATATCTTCAGCCAATGGACCTTGCTCCTGTGGCTCCTCGGGGGGGAGAACCTCCTCAAGAGTTTCCATGCCATCACACCCCAAAAGGGTGGTAGTTTCACTGAAATACAGCCATAGATATCCAACCATAACCTTCCATAATAGCACAAGCACTACTATTTCGCACAAGCATCCTATATTCTCAGTCGTCCCCTAGACTAGTGACCCAATAAAACAGATCTGAATTGGAATACGGGATTAGCTAGGAAAGGGATGCCAGAAGTAAAGGATAGCAATGGCCACTAGGGCCAGTGCTGGATAGTTGGGGGGGGGACAGACAGGACGGGCTGTGGGCATCTTTCTGCCATCACTGTCATATTCTACAGTATGTATGTATGCATGTATTTAAACTCCTCTTGTTTCTGTATTGCAAAGCCATAGATACCTTACTGAGCATGGCTGAATGACAGAACAATGTGTCCTCTATATCCCTACCAGAATTGTTTTCTTATGACTTTTGTCTTCCTCTCTTATAGATCCTGGGTTCTATTCTTGAAGAGGGCTTAGATCAGCACAAGCTGCATCAAAGAGCAGCTTGCACCAAAGCGCATTGTGGCAGGGACCCTGCACCAGCTTCTACATATTCTAGTACAGGAGGGGTCCCGGTGCCTAAGTCTCCACACTTGGGGCCACCTCTAATGTGCGGCAAACACATGGCGCATGGGAAGGGTCTGCCACAAGCTCCTAGCAGCAAACACAAGCAGTTCCCCCATCCTCGATCCGCTATGTAATACCAGACATACCTGTGCCTGTTAGTCTAGCATGGCCCCCCCAGCCCCAAGTCCTGTGTCAATGAAATATATAAGAAATCCTTAGTAGTTTACTGTCCCCCCAGCCCCAATCACCCCATATGTTGATTGCAAACTCCCTGGTAGTCTAGTGGCCCCCATCCCCGATCCCCAATCCATGTTGTAATAGAAAAAACACCCTTTTTCCTGGTAGTCTAGTGGCCCCCCCTCCCAGATTCCCAATCTGTATTGCAATAAATAAAAAAAAATCCTTATCCCTGGTAGTCCAGTGCAACCTCCCCCAAGCCCAGATGTCCTGTAAGAAGTATTACAATATCCCTGGTGGTCCAGTGGACCACTCCAGGCCTGCTCCCCCCCCCCCGTAAAGTGAAAATCCCAAATACCTGATGGTCTAGTGGACCCCCCCACCATCCCACCCCATAGTGCCCTATGACCCTACCCCCCAACCTATAACTGAGCTGGCGACTGGCACAGCCCATCGCTCACCTCCACAGCCAGCAGTCGACTGATCTCTGAATGAGTGCGTACTGTATATAGTACATGCTCAGTGAATGTCAGCAGCTGCTAAGTTTCTTCAGGGCCAGAGTCAATACTCTACCAATTAATTACTCAAATATTCAGAGGAAATACAATGTTATATTCTGCTGAAAATGATGGCATGTTTGGCTACACTCAAGTGTCTCTATGTATGGTCCCCCACCACCTTGAGATAATACTTTATGGACTTCATACTTATGCAACCCCAACACCCCCCACCACCACCACCACCACCAAAGTGGGGATTTACATTCAGCGCTGCAGAGCCAAACCAAACTGCAGCCACCTTTTTTCACTCTCTTCCACCCCAAGAGTTTCAGTTGTCTGGTGGAAGACTGGCGACCAGTACTGAACAGGGAGAGGAGCAAGATTCTTCAGTGCCATCCATGCCAGCACAATTCTGTGGCTCCCTCTGCACATTTCCAGTGATCATGCTCACTCAGAAGTGGGGAATCCCCTGTGTTATAGTCCCAACCAGACTGCTGTGCAGACAGCACTAAATGAACATGGGGCAGCAACCAGCAAGTAAATGTTTAAGAGCAGGTGCCCTGTCTAAAAAAACAGATTTTTTTGCAAGTACCCCAAAGACAGCAAGAATGCCCCCAGCTTGTTCAACCTTAACCCCATCAATACAGCAACAGGGGTCAGGGCTTGTACCAGCAGTCAATCAGGATGGAAAGCCTGGAATGGGAGCCACAAGGAGGATTGCAGAATTTCTGGCTCAAATCTAGAGCCAATCATTTGTCATGAAATGGACCTCCAGTCAGGCTCCAGACTGACTGATATCCTAGTGAGCCAATGGTGAGCTTACATTCTCCAGTGGACAGCAGGAGCGGTGCCAGGAGTAGATCTAGATGAGAACAATCTTGTCATAAGTGAATCCTGGGGAATACCAAGAATACCCAGTATGTCTAAACAGCTTTTTAACTTCAAATTTGTTTCTTTCTCCCACATCTTTGTCAGGTCCTTGCACCCCCTATCCAGGGGTATATTGTGGCATCTCTCATCCAGGGAGAGTCCGCCTGATGCCACGAAAACTGTACTTCTCACTTAACATGCCACCACGGGTCCTGACAGATAGGGACCAGGGGCACCAAACATATATGCGGGGGCACCACTAAATATAAAACTACTCACAAAACAAATATCCATGCTTAGGAGCTGGAGTCAAGCATGTTATACATTTATTGCTGTCTCTGTAATTACACAGCTTCAAAAATCATTATCCTCGCCAATCACTTCTGAATCACTGTGGTCACTATGTCATCATTTACTCTGGCATGGACTACACCAACACCATTGCTTGTATGACTACACTACAGCTCTACTATTACTACTACTGAACCCTCAATCTGATTGGACACTGCTGCGCAGATAGTATATTTTATTAGAAAAACCCTTTCTGCCATTTGGGGGTCCCTTGTGCACTATCACCCACAGAAACAGTTGCGTTTGGGTGCTCTCTTCATGCAGAGCAAGACACTATCCTGGGTGGTAACCATGTCTATGTGCTGTTCTATGCTTGCTAGTGGGAACTCAACATTTTAGCAACCAGAACGTGGTTTACTCCTAAAAATTAAAGAAAACATTGTCTAGAGGTGGTGAGACAATGTTTTCTTTCATTTTGTCAATGATTACCAAGTTGCAATGAGGTGTCCAGTAACATTTATTTGTCTTCTTTTTTACAAATATAAATATGATGTAATATGGTGTATGTTTGGTTTCATTAGAATATTTAGGCATTGCTAAGTTAGAAGTAATTGTAGGAAATAAAGCTAGAGATCCCCAGGATGTGCCATAATCCGTGAGGGATACCAAGGAAAAGAAAAGTAAAAAACATGATCAATAAAAAAACAAATTATTTTCTCATGCACTACTGGATCCTGGCAGAGACCTTGATTTGGCAATGAGTTTCAGTAATGTTTTGTAATGGTTAGAACTTAGCCTGTTGCTTATTAGTGCCCTGGGTAGGCACAAATGTATGTAAAAAAAAGTAATTTGGGGACTGTACAAACTCTTCGGACACTGTCTGTGGCTCATTTGCCAAATTGAGACAGGATTAAATTTTGTTTGTACCTATATAGGAATACACAAACTTAATTAGAAATAATGGCTATAGAAGTATATGAATTGTAATAATTTACAGTTGATATTTTATTAAACTTGACGAAGATCAGATTAGTTACAGTATTCTTAATATTGAGAGGTCTGCAGTTCCCTCACCAGCACTATGTATGTATTTTGTGGTTTGCACGTGTATGTGTATATATATATATATATATATGTATATATATATATATATATATATATATATATATATATATATATACACTCACATATATATATTTATCTATATAAATATATAAATAGACACACTTTTTACATTATATGATCACAATTGATTTAATGACATGATGAATATTTGAATGTTTTTTGAATTGTTCTGAATACCAATGAAATTCTGATTACTTGATGTCACAAGTGGTAGTGACTTTAAATGGAAATGCTATATCATTACTCATTAGCCCCTTGGAAGCCTTGTATAGAGGCAAAGCACTGGGCCCTGTTAAGAGCATGAGTGATTTTTATTTGTTTGTGGTCCTAAATAAATTGTCTGGTGAGACACCACAATACCTGCAGTCTCTTTCTTGCTGCAAGTGCAGAACGTTTTGGATTTTTCTGATCTAAGTGGGTGGCCACCCTTGCTCTGCACCTACCAGTAAACAGGAGCACTTGTCTGGACTATTGGAGCGGTTACTGATCCGGCGGAGATGAGGGACCGTTCAGGTGTGAAATATTCCTGATCTGGGATACATGAAACTGGCTGACTTACACTCATTGTGCATCTTTCAGGCTTTTCTGAAAGCCCAACTCATGTCTAGAGGATTTGAAAGAGTGGGTGAAATCCTTGGAAATTCTCGAGAATATGACAGAGAGTTTGTCATCGAGTGGGGATACAGAGGAAGGTGCTTTCAGCTTTGAAATGGATCCATGACGCTGCATGGGCAATTTCTTGTGTATGTGACATTTCCCCAACACCACTACATCAGCCACAATTGTGGTCAGGATGCTGCCACTATGATTAAACTTCTTTTTTTGTGAGAGGGTTGTGCTCCCCCCATGCAGGGAGCTGTGCCCCCCTGCACCCCCCTACTAAAGATGCTCAATTCCAAGATGGAGCTGAGTCGGGGATGGGGTGCAGGACCTTGGGGAAGGGTGCCAGGGTCCCAGGCAGACTTTACAGTGACATGACCATGTTGTCGGTATCGACCATGTCACTGTAAAGTTGTTGCTGTAGTAACAGTATATCCTTTGAAACTACTTTGAGCTGGAGCGAGAGGCGAGTGCAGACCTGCAGCAAACTTATGGGATAAGAAACAGGTGCCTCTGCCAATAGTTCAGTTGCCAGAGATCTGGATGTGAGAAAGATATTCTTTGAGCTTGAAAAGGTACTGATTAATGAGCTGAATTTATCATATAAAATCATAACGTTAGAGACATATTTAGAGAAGGAATTGGTTCCCAGAGGTTTATGAGTACTAAAGTCTCCCTCTTGTGGACTAGAGATCTTTAAGTATAAGGATGAATGGATTAAATTAGCTCTGCTCTACTGGGTTTATCAAATTAGTGATAAAAGAGGACATAAATAAATATAATGCATTGTATGAAGAAATCAAGAAAGTTAAAGAAAAAGTACAAAACTGGAAGCCTAGCTCTGAATTTGTTGCTCTGGATAAAGCTCTAAAGAATAAGTTAGAGAAATACGAGAAAGAACTGACAGAAAAGAAACAACACAAGTTAGTGAGAGATCAAATGGATTTTGAAAAAGGCAATATTTTCAAGTGGCCACCAGATGGCAATATAAACAATAGATCCTGGAGAAGTGGTAGACATAGGAGCAGAGCTAGAAACCAGAACTGATCACAACAGGAAAGACAAGGGGTGCATTTTTTTAGTACAGAGACGGGGGAGGCAGCTCAAACAGAGGACGACTAAGGGAGAATCATAGAAGAAAAACAAGACAAGGTCAGAGGGGGTGCAGTAAACGAAAGTCAGGGATGCCTCTTAAGAGACAGGAAAAAGAAAAATTACAGATTATAAATCTTTCTTCCAAAGTGCTGACCCCTGGACATATTGGACTTCTGGAGAAGGGTCTGAATTACACCCCCACCCCTAGGATTAATAAATTTGATATTCATGTGGACTCAAGTTTTTCAGAAAGATCAAACTGAAATATTTATTTTTTCATAAAAATAAAGACAATAGGAACACCATGGGATTTTAAGAGCAAAGTGATGTCACTACCCTACAGGGGGAAGGCAGTACTGAATCTACCTCAGGTACAATGGAGCTAATGAACACCATGGATGAAGAAAACATGCAAGCATTAATGGATCTATTGAATGAACAGGACACCATAGCTGCAAATCAAGAATCCATGGCAGATTTCGAAAAACAAAAAAAATTGTTTTTTAAGAGTAAATTTGAATTCTGCCCCTCTGTAGTAAACAGTTCCATTTCTGCACATGAAAAAAACTATTATGAAACTAGTTTTTGATTTGTTAAATGAGAAACATCCTATAACTAACAACATTGACCCCCTTGAGAGACAGGCCTTAATGGAACTTTACAGTATGGAAGATATAGTAATTAAACCAGCTGACAAGGGGAGAAATGTTGTTGTTATGGATACAAGTAAATATAGGAATATGGTTCTTAGTCTGCTGAACCATAGTACTAACTATACTGTACTCACTGTTAATCCTATTTTTGAATTTAGAAGAGAATTAGCAACACTTTTGCAGGTAGCAGTTGATAGGGCTGAAATCACAACTGAGGAATATAAATTTATTTGGGTAGAGAATCCTATGATGCCAACAATGTATGCACTACCTAAAGTTCACAAGAATTTAGTGAACCCACCAGGATGCCCAGTTGTCTCGGGGGTTAATTCTTTAGCAGAAAATTTGGGAGCATTTGTGGATTACTTTCTGAATAAACTGGTACCAGAACTACCCTCATATCTTAAAGATACAAGGAACACTATAAATAAGGTAACACAAGTAGAATGGGCAGAACATTTTGTTTGGTTAGCCATAGATGTAGAGGCTTTGTATACATCTATAAGGCATGAGGATGGACTCAATGCGTGCAGATGTTTTTTGGATAACAGCAAGTACAGAGACGTGATTCCAATAGAATTTTTGTTGGAATCATTATGATTCATACTCACACACAATGTGTTTATCTTTGATGAAAAATACTACTTACAGGCCTGTGGTACAGCTATGGGGGCTAAAATGCTAATATGCTAATCTATTCATGGGCTATCAGGAACATTTGACTATTCAAAACAGCCTTAATAACTCCTTCTTTGGAAGCATAATTAAATTGTACCAGTTTATAGATGAATGCCTGTGCATTTGGAAAGGCACAATGGAGGCAGCAGCAGAATTCACTGATTGGCTGAACAGGAAACCCTTTGATTTGAAATTTATTTGCACTATGAGTACAGAGAGGATTGATTTTTTTAGATATCACACTGATAGGAAGTGATAGATCTCGAAACGTTATCACGAAAGGTTATAGAAAGAATACATCAACTAATTCCCTGTTACACAATAATAGTGCACATCCTGCAAAACTGAAAGAGTCAATTCCATATAGCCAGATGATAAGGATTAGGAGGAACTGTACTGAACAAGATGACTTTGAATTACAGGCTATGGAATTAAAGGAGAGATTTATTGGCAGAGGATACAGTAGTTGTACTATGGATGCAGCCATACAAAAAGTTAGGAACATGACACAGGTGGATTTGTGTAGGAATAAGGATGGAGCTGGCGGTGAGGGATGGGGCCCGATTACACTATGCACAGAATACAATTCCATTGCAGGCTCTATAGGTAACATTGTATGGAGAAATTGGCAGGTTTTACTTGCAGATGAGGAAGTGGGAATGGCCGCGGGTGACAATCCCCGGAGTGACCTTTAAAAAGGCATCTAGTCTGAGAGACAAGTTAGTACAGAACCATTTTCAAGTAAAGAAACTTGGTTACCAATGAGACCTGTAGGTATGCATAGATGTAGAAGACGCAATATTTGCAAGCACACAAGAGAAGGTGTTATCTTGAAGTGTTCAATAACATGAAGGGAGTTACCATAAGAGAGCTGATTACTTGCAACATTATTTTTGTTGTATATATTATTTGGTGTACTTGCAATGCTGCATTTGTAGGGAAAATGGTGAGGAGCTTTAAGGAAAGGATACAGGAACAGCTGGGCTATATTAGAAATAGAAGGCTAGACAAAGCTGTTGAGAGACATTTTGCGGAAGTGCATAATGCCAATCCCAGTGGCCCGAAGTGCATGAGAATACAGGTAGCTAAATGTGGCAAGAGGGGAGGTGATAGGGTTAACTTATTATTAAAGAAAGAAAGTTATTGGATATTTCGGTTAGCTACAATAAATCCTAAGGGTATGAATGAAATGTGTGATTTGAAACCCGATCTGAAATAAATAAAACACTTCAGAAATTAGTAAGTACATTACTAAGTAAACAATAATGTGAATTAACATTTTGATAATCAGGTAAACATAATGGCATTTAGAAAATAGTTCTGCTATTTTGAAAAGAAATGTAGAAGTTTTCCCTGTACACAATGTTTTCTTTCATTTTGTCAGTGACTACCAAGTTGCAGTGAGGTGTCCAGTAACATTTATTTGTCTTGCTTTTTATAAATATAAATATGATGTAATATGGTATATATTTGGTTTCATTAGAATATTTAGGCATTGGTAAGTTTGAAGCAATTGTAGAAAATAAAGATAGAGATCCCCAGAATGTGCCATAATCCATGAGGGATACCAAGCGAAAGAAAAGAAAAAAAACATGATCAGTAAAAAAACAAATTATTTTCTCATGCACTACTGGATCCTGGCAGAGACCTTGATTTGGCAATGAGTTTCAGTTATGTTTTGTAATGGTTAGAACTTAGCCTGTTGCTTATTAGTGCCTTGGGTAGGCACTAATGTATGTAAAAAAGTAATTTGGGGACTGTACAACCTCTGCAGACACTGGCTGTGACTCATTTGCCAAATTGAGACAGAATTAAATTTTGTTTGTACCTATATAGGAATACACAAAATGAATTACAAATAATGGCTATAGAAGTATATGAATTTTAATAATTTACAGGTGATATTTTATCAGACTTGATTAAGATCAGATTGGTTATAGTATTCTTAATATTGAGAGATCTGCAGTTCCCCTCACCAGCACTATGAACATATTTTACGGTTTGCATACTATATATATATATAAATATATATATATATATATATATACACACACACACACACACACACCTTTTTTTACATTCTATGATCATAATTGATTTAATGACGTGATGAATATTTGAATTTTTTTTATTTTTCTGACTACCAATGAAATTCTGATTACTTGATGATGTCACAGTTGGGAGTGACTTGAAATGGAAGTGATAAACCATTGCTCATTAGCCCTTTGGAAGCCTTGTATAGCAGCAAAGCGCTGAGCCCTGTTAAGAGCACGAGTGATTTTTACTTGTTTGTGGTCCTAAATAAATGGACTAGTGAAACACCACAATGCCTGCAGTGTCTTTCTTCCTGCAAGTGCAGAACCTTTTAGATTTTTCTCTCTGCTGGCCTCTGGACAGCCCCCTTACCACCCCAGGGGAGGGAAAGAAGAGATGGTGCTCCCTTTTGGCCCACTGTCGTAGGGACATGGGATTTCACACAAACAGGCAGACAAAATGTTAGGTGCATAAAAATGCATAAAAACATTTAGCATTTTATTTTTGTAGCAAATTAAAATAATAAAATAAATCTTTACAGAAAAAATATGGTGTTAATTCAGCACACCTACATCTCCCGGTTATAGCTTTCTTCAGCCATACCACTTCCTAAAGACTCCTCTCTGGTCTTAACTTAGCTTCAGACTCAGTCCAGTGTGAAACATGTTTCTTTCTATAAGGACAGCTATGCACTGGCCCACTTATCTAAATGTCACCCTTGGTAGCCAGTTTATATACTCTGCTACTCATGACATCATTAGTCAAGTGGTTAGGTAAGCTGTTTCTCTATCTTTCTATCTCTAACTTTATAATATCAGTCAGGATAACCAAGAAGAAGCATAAACACTTTTGTATTAACTGTACCATCAGGCATGTAATGTGTTAAAAACAGATATCTAGGACTACTAAAACAGCCATGAATAAGTCATTGGGGTATAATAAGCTGTAACCATACCCACTCTGCTGAGAGTGACAGTTCTGTGTGGTATACAGCAGGACTTTCCAGTGCAGGAAGGCAGCAGTGAAGGCAAATAGGGTGCTAGGGTGCATAGCTAGGGGGATTACTTCTAGGAGAGGGGAGGTCATCTTGCCCCTGTACACGTCCCTAGTGAGACTGCACCTAGAATACTGCATGCAATTCTGGTGCCCCTACTTGAAAAGGGACATCAAACTACTGGAGGGGATACAGCGAAGGGCAACAAAAATGATCCTGGGGTTGGGGGACAGACCATATGAGGAGAGACTGAGAGAGCTCAGTATGTATACCCTGGAGGAAAGAAGGGAGAGAGGGCCTGTGATTGAGACCTTCAAATACCTGAAGGGTATGATGTTTAATCTGAAGGGCAGATGGTAAACCAGGGAACACTCTATGAAGTTGGAAGAGGGCAGGTTCAAGAAGGAACTGAGAAGGCACTATTTCACAGAAAGGGTGGTGGCAGGGTGGAACACTCTGACAGACGAAGTCGTATCTCTGCAGAGTGTTGAGGGCTTCAAGAGGGGGTGGGACAGATTTAAGGGAGGGTACAAACAGGGAGGGGCTGGAGATGGGGGCTATGAGGGAGGGGGCAGCTGCAGTCTAATGGACTGAAGTGCTGAACACTCAAGTAGACCAGATAGACCAAGTGGCCTGTATCTGCTGGCAATTTCATATGTTCATATGTAGGACTTTAGAGGGCGCTGCCTCCCTTCTAGGAAATCATTCCATCAGCTTCTGACTACAGGTAGGCCTTGCACAGGTTTACAAACAGGGTAAAGAAAAGTTGATACCTTACCACAAGATTTATAACACAGTAAATGGAGATTTTAAATGCTTAAATTAAGTATTACGGGCTAGATATCCAAAGGGGTTGTGCCTGGCACAACCAAATTGCACCAGTGCAACCCCTGTAATGCGCCCATGGGCAATATTCAAAAGGGGGACTTGCGCAGCACAAGTTCCAATTTGCCGGGGCACAATGTTAATGTATGCGGTGCATCTGAAGGGGGCATTCCCATGCATATGTGGCACACCCAGATATTCAGCCTGGGATGCGCGGCACAACTGCTGGCACAACCCCTAGATGTGCTGCATCCTGGGGCATAAAGTAGAGCCCAAAGAAAATGGCTCAAATGCTGGCCACTCACAGGCAGGCTGCTGTACTGCACGGTACAACACAGCAGTTGCCAGCCGTGAGTTGCCACTCGCCCACCCAGAACACCATCCACAAGCACCCAGATGTTCCCTGGTAGTCTAGTGGCACCCCCCTCCCTCCCTGTAGCTGCGATCGCAGGTAGAAAGTAAAGATAGAAATCCCTGGTAGTCTAGTGATACCACCTCCCTCCCCGTAGCTGCAATCACCAGTAGAAAATAAAGTAATAAATCCGTGGTAGTCTAGTGGCACCCCACCAACACAGGACCCCCCACCCCAGCCCCCTGTCATTGGCGAGCAGCTGCACCTGCCTGCATCATCGCCACCTGTCCACCGAATGACACTGACGGTATGAGCTATAAGCCCACTAATCCACATTGTGGACCAATGAGCTTGCAAGGCATACTGTACTAGAGAGTTACAAATATGTGAATGGACTTCATTCTCATATTTATGACTGTCTAGTACAGTATGCCCTGCAAGCCCATTGGTCCACAGCGTGGACCAATGGGCTTACAGCTCATACTGTAAGCTATCATTTGGCAGGCAGCCGGGCGGTATGTGGGTGGGTTGCAGCTGCCCATGAATGATGGGGGGAGAAGCTGGGTGGGCAGGGGGTCCTGTGTGGGTGTGGGGTGCCACTAGACTACCAGGGATTTATTACTTTACTTTCTACTGGCAAGCATGGCTATGGGGAGGGAGGAGGGTACCACTAGACTACCAGGAATTTTTTTCACAATTGTCTACCAGCGATCACGGCTATGGGGCAGGGGGAGTCTCCAGGACCCTGTCTGTCCACACCACATGCTGTGCAGGGTGCCAGGTGCATTTTGCCAGGCTGCCCTGCTCAACTCATGCAAATGGGGCCATAATGACATGCAAATGGCCCCATTTGCACCTTGCATACATTATGGCCCCATTTGCATGTCCAGGCCTGAATATCTCGGAAATGCACCCAGCGCACCTACAGTTGCGCTGAAGCATTCCCAGTCCTACCTGTCTGGGGGATGTGCTGGCACATTGTATGTGCACCTTGCGCATTCTGTGCTATATTCAAAGGTGATGCTCCATGGCACAACTCCTTTGAATATCCCCCTGTCTGGCTACGGTGCGCTTTGGTTGTGCTGCGCCTCCACTTGTGCCATTGCCGGGCATAGTCTGAATATCTAGCCCTACATGTTCAAAATCCTTTGCTCCTTATTCCCGTTCAGAGCACAGCTAAATTATATAGCTCTTGTATATCTTTATTTAATGAAAGAAACCTTGTACTGTTTATTCACAAGCTGCCTTATTTGCAGCTACATACTAAACATTGGCAAACAATATGAGGCATTTTTGTGTTACCAGTGGTTGCTTTTGCAAGCCGTTGTCTCAGAATTTCATTTTGTCCCTTCTTTCAAACACGGGCCAGTTTTCAACATTAAAATAAACAATCTCCATTTGTGGAGGAGGGAACTGGAAGCATTAAAACAGCTTCTTTAGTGAGCCTAGTGAGGCTTTTCCACCTCCGAACTGATGACAGGCTGTTTGGAGACGTTTGGTGAATTCTGGAAGCGGGCACATTGATGGCAGAGCGCACGGGGTTAGAGATGAGAGAGAGAGAGGGTTTAAACACAGTAACACTGCTGTTTACTAGCAGAACACTCTCTTCTCTGTTACTGTGCTTGACTTTTTGCTCTTCTGGATTTGCGGCTTCTGAAAACAATTGGCAAGAGAGCCACATACCTCATATTTTATTATTGTCCATGGCTCCTCTTTACTTTTGAGCCCACGGATAGGACAGAAAGCAGCAGGGAAGGGAACAGAAAGAAAAAGGGACTACTGCTCCTGTCCACTCAAGTCACTTTATATAATACTTCATTTTCAGACATATAAAGGGAAATATGGGAAAACACATGGCAAGCCTCAACTGTATTAATTTTTTGAATCTCCACTTGCCAGCCAGGAGTCCCTTTCTCAACATCTCCTATTTCTAATTAGTTATGACAATACTCCTTTAATAATGTTTGTTATGCATAACATTTGCATGTATTTTACATTTGCACATAAACACTTGACACTTTATTGTGGCACATGAGCACTTTATTTACTAACACTTTCAAAATGCTGCCTGCCCTTGAACAGGGCTGCTTCAGCTCCCCACGGTCGGCAGGCACCCAGCCAGCCACCAACCGAGACCAGGACGCCTGCCTGCAGCTTCACGAAAGATGCCTGCCCTTAAACGGGGGCTGCTTCAGCTCCCCCACGGTCAGCAGGCACCCAGCCAGCCACCGACCGAGACCAGGACACCTGTCTGCAGCTCCTTGGAAGCTGCCTACCCTTGAACGGGGCTGCTTCAGCTCCCCCACGGTTGGCAGGCCCCCAGCCAACAACTGACCAAGACCAGGACACCCACCTGCAGCTCCTTGGAAGCTGCCTGCCCTTGAACGGGGCTGCTTCAGCTCCCCCACGGTCGGCAGGCACCCAGCCAGCCACCGACCGAGATCAGGACGCCCGCCTGCAGCTCCTTGGAAGGTACGACGACAGCGCAGCCAATCAGAACATGGGCGCTTCCAGCAAACCCGCTCTGATTGGCCAGGACTTTTTCCTCTGCTTTTGCCACCTGGCACTTTTTACAAATAGATTTTAGATAGAACCAATCACATTTCAAGTGTCTAATAGAAGTTTTTCAGCTGTATTAGCTGGTTTGTAATTTCTACTACTGTTTTAAAGTGCTTACAGCTCTTCTATTTCCTTGCTCTTCCTGCACCTCCCCCCCCCATCCAAGCACTCTGCCTTGGTGCTGAAAAGTCTAACTCTCCTTTGTCTTGCTAATCTAAACCTATCCTATCTCTATGCTATTTAAACCATGCAATTTTTTCTTCTCTCCAGCTGCCTGCCCTTGAACGGGGCTGCTTCAGCTCCTCCACGGTCGGCAGGCACCCAGCCAGCCACTGACCGAGACCAGGATGCCCACCTGCAGCTCCTTGGAAGGTACGACGACAGCGTAGCCAATCGGAACACGGGCGCTTTCAGCAAACCCGCTCTGATTGGCCAGGACTTTTCCCCTGCTTTTGCCACCTGGCACTTTTTACAAATAGATTTTAGATAGAACCAAGTGGCTAGTTTTCCATTAGCAGGTTATACAGACCTGCCACTAGAGGGATTCTTGTTCTTTCATTAAAAAAAAAAGTCTACCCTCTGAAAGACACAGTTGCTTTACTTGCTATATTCCTTCCTTCCCGCCCTCGAGATTCACTTGAACTAGGTAAGACTTCCCTGAACCATGGGACTGCTGACAGCCACGCCATTGGCCCCACGGTATCTGTACCGCACCCTGATTGGATGCTCTCTTACCTCCTGCTCGGGGATTGGTCTTGAGCCAGCTAAAACTTTGCTCTGCTCGGGGCTGCTGCACCCATTCATTTCAATTGCAAACAGCCAAAATTTTATGCCCACCCCCCCAACCTTAACTTTATAGACCTTTCTCCATGTCCCCTGGTAGCTCTGCCCCCCTACTCTGTGCTCCATTGGGTACCTGTTTTGGGACCCCCCATCTTTTAGTCCCCACCTCCCTCTCCCTGGCTGCCTGGCCTTCCTGGCTGTATCCTCACTTCCTACTGATCCAGCTACTGATCTTCCGCCCCTTCTCCTAGCCCTGCCAGCCTGTCTTAACCCCCTCCCTCCACCTACCCCGAATCCTACCTTAATCATGCGCCTCCACCGTTCCCTACCCCCTATTCCATTTCTTCTTACCTGTCTTCCTCCCCTACTGCACGCCACAAAAGCCTGCTTTGCCTCCCTCCCCCACAGCTTCCACATTCCTGCATCCTTCCTCCACATAGGCACGCTGTACACTGGTCACTGCCCCTTGCCCAGGGTCCATCCTACAGCCATGAAACTGTCCTACACCCACACTGGTCCTAGCCCTCCACTCTGGTCCCTCCATTTACGCTTACCCTCATCCACTATCGTCGATGCTCTGCAATTTCCCAAGATGTTAGCAGGTGAAAGCATTCCCTTAAAGAAATACGCCGCAGCTCCTTGAGGCTAGTCCTCCTCCTCCTGATGCTGTCAGGCAACGTGCACCCAAACCCTGTCCCATTCTGCTCTAAAGCCATTAATCTGAGCAAGCCTTCAGGTGCCCTTTCATTCATATCAATCAACATCTGCAGCCTCCTTCCTAAAATGGATGCCCTACAGGCCTTCACCAGCCAGCATTGCCCTGACATCCTGGTAGTTGTCGAAACCTGACTCATGCCATCAGTACTGGACCATGCAATCAGCCTTCCTGGCTACAACATCTTTAGGCTGGATTGCCTCTCCAAAAAAGGTGGGGGCTGCGCTCTCTACCCAAAAGATTCCATACAGGGGCACCACATCATTAGCTCACTCCAACCCACAACTGCTCAGATACTGCCAGTGAGAATCCTCCTCGGAGCCCAAAACAAAACCCTCACTGTTGCCACCATGTACATCCCTCCCAAAGAACAGGAAAGTGGTCTAACAGCTGTTCTTAACTTTGTAAAGTCACTCCCACTGGACATGGAATCCATCCTCCTAGGCGACTTCAACATCAACTGGCCTGCGGCCGATGCTGGTGCACACAAGGATACCATTGCTGCGGCGAACCTCACAGAAATGGTTGATTCACCAACCAGGAAAAATTACAGGACCAGCACCAGCACACTCTTGGACTGGATCCTTACCAGTCACCCATCGTGGATATCTAACACTAATGTCCTCCCTGACTCTCTCAGCGACCATTCCCCTGTTAGCTGCACCTGGTCAAATAAATTCATCAAACAACCGCCAAAAACTATCACCAGCAGGGTTCTACCCAGTGGTCACCTCCCTCGACTCAAATCCCACCTCCTCCATCAAGACTGGTCCCCTATCTTCAATGCAACCAACATAAACACTGCCCTTGACCACTTCATAAACATCTTCACTGTGGCCTGTGACATGTACAGTATGCTCCTATTGAGAAACGCAAAGTCAAATCACTCAGTAACCCTTGGCTCACAGATGACCTCCTCAGGATGCTAAAAACAAGAGACCACCTATGGGAGCTGGCCAGAAACTCTGGGAGGCAGAACGACATCCAAAACTACAAACGTGCCCGCAATGACTGCACCAAAACCATCCGGCAAATAAAGTCTGCCTACTATAAGCATGCCCTCACAAACTCCTGGGGCAATGGTAGGGAATTCTGGAAGAACATAAAGGAACTCACCGGGAATCCACCCAAAACTCCCCCATCAATACTCAACATCAATGGAACCACAACCCTCAACCCAAAAACCATTGCGGATACCTTTAACAAAGCCCTTACCAACCTCAGCGCTGTCATATCCCAGGACTACTTCAAAGATGGTGAAGCCCCTCCATCCGCAATGAACACTGCTCCCACCAGCTCCCCCCGCTTCTACTTCAAAGCAGTCAAGGCTCACCAAGTAGGCAAATATGTTACCAAAGTCCTTGGTAAATCAAGATTCAGTAATGACTCCCTCGATCTCAAAATCCTGTCTCTCACACTTGATGAAGTGCTTAGTCCTCTGACCAGAATTTTCAACTTCTCCCTCAGCCTTAGCCAGTTCCCGGACAGATGGAAATCTGCCACTGTCACCCCAATCCATAAAAGTGGTGACATAACTGGCCATGATAACTACAGACCTATCTCCCTACTACCCCCACTCTCCAAGGCACTAGAACGCATCGTCTCAGACCAGCTCACAGAATACCTGGATACATACAACATCCTGTGCAAGCAACAACACGGGTTCCGCAAAGGTCACAGCACCTCCACAGCCCTACGTGAATTCACCGGCGCAATCCACAATGCACTTGACTCCGGTGAACTACTAGGCTTAATCTACATTGACTTAACTAAAGCCTTTGACACCGTCAATCACCACATCCTGCTTGTCCAGCTTCAGAACACTGGGCTGTCAACCGACTCCATTGGCTGGTTTAAGAGCTACCTTGAAGATCAGTCCCAAACAGTAAGAATCGCCGATACACTCTTGGACCCTAGACCAGTCCACTCAGGAGTCCCCTAGGGCTCCATTCTGGGACCCCTCCTCTTCAGCCTATTCTTAAACTCACTACCAGACAGCTGTCCAGAACAAATAATTCTCTACGCCGACGATGCTGTGATCCTCACCTCAGAGCCTGATCCAATCCAATCACAAAATAAACTTCAGCAGGCCTTCTTCTCCATTGAATCCTGGTTCCTAAATCATAAACTGCTTCTCAATCAGAAAGAAAACAAGTCTATGGTCTTCTGCAGCCTCTACAACAAAAACAAATAACTCCACCTCTCCATCGCAACCGAACAAGGAGCCATCCTAGAGCAAACACAATCGTTCAAGTACCTCGGCATCACCCTTGATCCCCACCTCTCATATGCTGTCCATATCAGCAATGTTGCAAAGTCTGCCAATGCGAGGTTAGGCATATTATTCTGGCAGAGGAAACACCTAACCCCAGAAGCACTGTCAGAGGCCGTCCAAAGCTCCATCGTCAGCATCATAGACTATGGTCTTATCATATATGGGTCTGCAACTACCACTGCTCTCAAACATATCATGACCTCCCTGAATAAGGCCTGTCATCTCATCACTGGCTCACATCTCCGTACCCACACATGTGACCTTTATTCCCAATCTGGATGGCTTCAACTGGACAAACGCATAAAATACCAAACCTGCATCACGGCCAAGAAAATTATAATGGGGCTTGCCCCACCTGGTGTCTACGCCCTTCTTAAGCCTAGACATAGGAACGTCACTACAAGGAGATCCAATTCCCATCTACTACATATCCCATGATGTTGCTAGACCCAAGGACAAAAATCATTCACCTATTGGGCATCCAACTGGCTCAACTCTCTTGACAGCGACATAGCAACTGCTCCAACACTCGGCCTCTTCAAGTCCAAGCTGCGCCTCTCACTGCTTGTATCCTTTGATTGCCCATCTTAACATTTCCACCATTCCAGCTGCAAATGCCCCAGCACCCAGCACTTAAATCAGTCTTTGCACCCCTAGCACCTTACCTGTCATATTCCCTCGACAAGGCCCCCTGGCTGCACTGTCTCCTGCTCTTGCCCACCTCCCCCCCATATCTCCACTCCTGCCCCCGCCCCAACCACCTCCCATACTCCCCCCTTACCCCCTGCACCTCCTTCCCTCCTCCGATCTCCTACCCTCACTTCCCCACCACCCCTTCCTTGCCTTGCCTCATAGCTCAAGTCTTTGTACTGGTTATTACATGTCTGTAAGTCAATGACTATATGTTTGTAACTAAAAATGATGACTGTTGCACACGCTGACATGGAACCTTTGTAAAAAAGCCTCGGCTCAAAGGTATTGTAATCCTAGATTGAAATAAATAAATAAATAAATGCTATACAATACTTTATTTAATCAGCCAGCAAATAAGTCTGGCAAGTTAGCTATCTCTGTGCTTTACTTACTTAAAGCAAGGTTATGGGAGGTCAAGTTGAGGGACGGAAGGTGAAAAAGAAATATCAAAGATGGAAAAAGATTCAGAAAGACAAAGTAAGAACTATCGTAGGTGGCCAGCCTACGTTGGTTTTAAATAAAAGAATAGAAAAGTTATCCAGGAGCACTGTTGCGCAACAGGTTTATATAGGGAGAAGAAAAAAAAGATAAACAAGAAATCCTTCCTCCTTGGCATGCGGACTGGTAGAAAACAGTTGTACCACACTCATCCCTCCTTAAAAAAAAAAAGAGAAAAAAACAAAACTGCTTTTTACGTCACTAACCTCTACAACAAGAGGTCAATCATTTTTTCATTGGTCTGCACCCTACCAGCACCCTCGGAAGGGTGTGGAGCTTCGGCCCACCCTCACCTGAAACTCCGCCCCAGGGTCCCTTAATTAGAACATGTGAACATCCACCAGTATAACAGTATTCATCAAGATTCAGGACATTTTTACCCTGGGGTTGGTAAACATGTGATACACCTAAGTACCACATGAACACCATACATCTTCATATATTTACCTTTAAACCTTCATGGCCCATGTCTGGACAGACAACTTGCATTTTAATGCCATGTACTAGTGCTTCCACTACACTATATAGAAACTATCTGGCTATAAGGTCCAATATAAAAAGAACAGAGGTCTAACTCCCAAACAACACCCTAGAGGGGGTGGAGCTTCTGCCCTCCCTCTCCTGAAGCTCTGCCCAGGGTCCCTTAATTAGAACATATGAACATCCACCTGTATAATAGTATTCATATATCAAGATTCAGAACATTTTTACCCTGGGGTTGGTAAACATGTGATACACATAAATACCACATGAACACCATACATCTTCATATATTTACCTTTAAACTTCCATGGCCTATGTCTGGACAGACAAATACATTTTCATGCCATGTACTAGTGCTTCCACTACACTATATATAAAAACTTTCTGGCTATAAGGTCAAGCATAAAAAGAACAGAGGTCTAACTCCCCAACCAGTGACCTGGAAGGGTGTGGAGCTTCGGCCCTCCCTCTCCTGAAGCTCCTCCCCAGGGTCTACATCATATCTGGTGCCATGCACCGCTGCCTGTTTTACCCAAAAAGTACCAGGGCAGGTACCACCTGACTGGAATTCCCCAGATTCCCGGACTTCCAGCCAGATCCCACCACTGCCACCAGGGGTGAAATTTAGATAGGTGGGCCAGTGTGTAGCTGTCCTTAGAGACAGAAGGTGTGTGTGTTTTCACACTGGACTAAGTTTGTAGCCAAGTTAAGACCAGAGAGGAGTCTTTAGGAAGCAGTATGGCTGAAGAAAAAGCTATAACTGGGTTACATAGGTGTGTTGAATTAACACCGTATTTTCTTTTCTGTAAAGATTTATTTTATTATTTTAATTTTCTACAAAAATAAAATGCTAAATGTTTTTATGCATTTTTATGCACCTAACATTTTGTCTGCCTGTTTGTGTGAAATCCCATGTCCCTACGACAGTGGGCCAAAAGAGAGCACCATCTTTTCTTTCCCTCCCCTGGGGTGGTAAGGGGGCTGTCCAGAGACCAGCAGAGAGAAATATCCAAAAGGTTCTGCACTCGCAGCAAGAAAGACACTGTAGGCATTGTGGTGTTTCACTAGTCCATTTATTCAGGACCACAAACAAGTAAAAATCACTCGTGCTCTTAACAGGGCTCAGCGCTTTGCTGCTATACAAGGCTTCCAAGGGCTAATGAGCAATGGTTTAGCATTTCTATTTAAAGTCACTCCCAACTGTGACACCCACTCTCTTTGCTCTTAGATGTAGCTGATACTTTCTGGAACCCTGGACGTCCTGCTATGGGTCTCCACTAGCCTCCTTTCTTTATAGTGTTAAAGAGGAAGAACAGGGCCGTGGATATTCATGTCTGGGTCTTCAACCTGCTAGTTGAGTCAGGAAGCACAGAGCACAGACTCCAGACAGCCTGTCTCCTAGCTGAGGCCCTAAGGTTGGTCACATATTGGTGTATACTAATGACAGTACTACTGTCAATCTCAGCCCAGAGTACTCTTTCAGAATGCAACTGTGGCTTTCTGACCGGTGCCAGTCCAGAGTGAAGCTGGATGATTGTCAAAGGTGGCATGTGCAAACAGAGTTTTCAGTTTAATAACTGTGCCTTTTATAATTCAAAACTAACCATATGCTATGCAACCTGTGCTGGGGTTTTCTCTAGTTCCTTAAAAGACTAATTATGTTTGTATCTGTATAAGTGTACTTCTTGCGTAATGAGTGTCTGTTGGGTTTTTAACTTTACAATTAAGAAAACAGACAGATGTAAAGCAGTCATTCTGGGTCTTAGGACTCAGAAGACTACTTGTCAAAATGGCAAATGCAAAACATAGCATAAACATAGTGCCATTGAAACTTCTTTTATGTTGTGTTAACTAGTAAGACCAACTAGTGACAATGCCTTTTTTCAGGGGTGACCTAGGACTGGAAAGGTT
Source organism: Neoceratodus forsteri (assembly GCA_016271365.2). Classification (NCBI taxonomy): domain Eukaryota; kingdom Metazoa; phylum Chordata; order Ceratodontiformes; family Ceratodontidae; genus Neoceratodus; species Neoceratodus forsteri. Next base: position 404,722,296 of record CM028136.1, on the reverse strand, counting down.
AAGCAACTTGTTCAGGGTCATATAGTATGCAAGTGGAGGTTGTGGGAATGAAACCCAGGTCTGCTGGGTGAGTACTACAAGTTAAATTAGTAGTCTGCTTTGTTGTGACACTTACTGTTACTACTGATAATTCTGGTTTAATTTAGAGGTCTCTGCTAAAGCTGAAGCTTATTGCTACACGCTGGGTGAGCACTATGAGTTCAAACAGGTATCTGTTACACTTCTGAAGTGTTGTCTATAGAAAAGGTATAGGGTACAGAGGAGAGACAGTCAGTTGTAGTGGCTGTGGGGCACTCTTCTCTATGGAGATACTGTTGAGGACAGGGCACTGCCCCGCTGCAGGACCATGGCAGAGCTCCCTGCTTAGCTGGTGGCAGCAAGAGTAGAAATATCTTGGCTGCATCATCAGCTCAGCTGGAGACCACCCTCATCCCTCCACATTCCCAGAGTCCACTGGCCCAGGGGGCAGGTGGAGACTGCTGGGAAGGGGGAAAGGGGGAGGCAGGGTTAGTCACAAACAAACAAGAAAAGAATTGTAAACCCCCCATCCTGTTGTCCAGGGGTATCCAGGAAGTAACTGCAGGGAGGGGGGCCACAACAGCAGAAACAGGCACAGTCCCATGAAAAGAAAAGAAAGTCCATACTGATCCAGATGGCTTCATTATGCAGCCAGATCTTCTTTACCAAGGGGTGCTATGCAGGGTGCTGAGCTGCAGGTCTAAAATTAGTTTAGAGCAGCAACAGTGATAAACTAAATGTCCACACTGGAAATCTGGAACAGAGGATCCCACTTAATACAGAACAAGGCTGGCCAGTCCAAAACATATTTACAAAATTCATCTCCAGGCCCAGGAGCCCACATTCGAGTTGAGACAGTTCATTGGTGGTTCTAATGTGGTAGAAAAGAACCCCACCCTTTCTCAGCTAATCCCTGGGTTGGTTGGCCACACACTGGGTAAGACAGCAGCAGTTTCGAGGCCAGAACCTCATGCAGCAGCAGCAGCAGCAGCTTTCTTCTTCAGCTCCCTCCTGTACCTCTTAGCTTTCTTCTTCTTCTCAAAAGTCTGAGAGGACCAACAGAGGGAACCCATACACATAGGGGCTCCACCTGGCCTTCCCTCCAATGCTGGATCTTTGCAGGCGACTCCTCCCTAAGGCCATCAGGGTGGACTTCCCCATTTCACTGGTCTCTGAGGGCACACACAGCAGTTCTGGATCAGGGGGTAGTGTGATTAGATCTACCCGATTCCTTGGACAGGACACAGGTATCTGTTTTCTGTGATAGCTCCCCATACAGAGGAAAACCTGTGCATTCTTTCTGAATGGAATGGCCCAGACAGGGGACAGGTTTGAATCCCAGCCATCACTACTTTATCACTGCCACAACTTAGGCTCAAACTGTCACCCAGAGACACAGGGCAGGAGCAGGCAATTGGCCCTGCTCCCACGGACCACCTGCCGAAACCTCAGTGTGGAAACCTACCTCCCAAAAGGTGCCAAATGGCCTAATTTATAACCCACCATCCCTCAGGCATGACCTCCAGCCCACAGAGACCTCACCCAAGAGCAGATGCAATAAATATTGAAATTATGAACTGCTCAGAAATGGTCCAGAGGAGGGAAAAATGGCAAACCCAACCCATGGCTGGGTTACACCCCACCCTTTGAATGCTCACTGCCCCAGTGAGCACCTACTGCTGCTATCAGGGCCTGCAATTCCATGGGGTATGCGCACTCCACTACAGAACCACCAGACATTGTCCCATGGGAACACACCCAAAATGGTGGAAATCCAACTTCACTGGCCAAAGCTATGACTTAAACTAGGGGCGTCCCCCTCCAAAACACTTACTGGACCTAAAATGGAACATCCCAATCCCATTCCGCTGGCGACCTGTGTAACAGGGTTGAATACGGCCCTGTCCCAGTTGTTATTGAGAAATAGTTCAAATGCAAGGATCTGTTCTATTCTCTTCCTTTCTGTCTCTTCTCTGTCAAGTTGCACAACCAAGTTTTCTCGTGAGACCTAGGACTTAATCACCCTGATGGTCTTGCAATTGTCTGCCTCTTGCTGTCTCTCTACCCTCACTTGCTGTTTTGTTTTTTCTTACCCCTTGCATATCTGTTGGTACAGTACAAGCCACTTAGATGGGACGCGGATAAGCGGGACACCCGCTTAAGTGGGACGTTTTCCATAAAACCGATTCCATTCAATGTTAAGTGCATTAGACTTCTAATGCTTAAGTGGGACACTAGATTACCATAATTCCGCTTTAGTGGGATGGTTCTTCAATGACTCTGACCTTTTCCTTGCCTTGTAAGCACCTGTTAATTGCTCCTGTAATTATAGAACTCCTTTAGCAATCACCTGAGCTGTCTGTTTCACATCACTTGAAGGTGTTTGTGCTCAGTTCTTTTGGATCTGTTAACCTGCCTGATTGCAACAGCATCACTCTCTGTCATGTCTTTTCCAAGAAACTAACTCACCTTGGCTGACATAGTGCATGTTCTGGAGGCGTTGAACAGCCTAAGCCACTCGCTGTCCTCTGCGACGGCCAAATTCAAAATTTCATTAAGTTAGTGTTTTTCCCTCTAAACACTACATCGATCCTGCAGCCTATGGACATGGGAGTTATAAAAAACTTAAAGGGCCACTATCGCTCCTATGTTGCTGGGAAAATTGTGGCAAGCATTGATGAGGGTGAGACAGCACACGCTGCTGAAATTGCCCACAAGGTAAATTTACTGGACGCTATCTACATGTTACATCGAGCATGGCAGGCAGTGAAGCCGAGCACAATTGCCAACTGTTTCAACAAAGCTGGATTTGACTGCTGCTCTGAAACTGCCACTGCCACCAACAATGCACCAACAGCCACTGCTGCACTGGAAGATGTAGTCATGCCATCATTTATGGATGCAGTTGTGTTTGCAGAGTTTGTAGGCATGGATGACGAGGAACCTACAGTCGGCGAACTAACAGATGGGGAGCTAGTGACTGCAGTTTTTAAAAATGCAGAAACTCAGAATGACAGCGCAGATGGCGATGCTAATGATGAGGATGATGGAGCTAAATCAGTCACCACCGTCGATGTGCTAGCTGGGCTCAGAACCGCTATGGAGTGGTGCTGACAACGCAGTCAGACTGGAGCCTGGGAGCAGCTGTTTGAGATTGAACACTCCCTGCAGGCTCAAGCTGTCAAAAAATGCAATCAGAGAAGCATAACAGACTTCTTCCACCCGTCAACTGCTGGACCGTCACAATCATCCGTACTTACAAGTGAAGAACCAGCAGACCCATCAGCATTTGCATTCACATACGTTACTGAAGCTACGTCAGTACTGCTGGATGATAGGAGCACAGAAGATTCTGCTGCTAAAACGTACATCGTGCTTTGAATTTACCACATTGTTCAAAGCCAAAACCAAAAAAAAATATATATATATCACAAGTGTGTTACACAAGCATAACAAAACAAAACAACAACAAAAATATATCACGAGTGTGTTACACAAGCATAACAAAACAAAAAAAAATTGACGAGTGTGTTACACAAGCATAAAAAAAATATAAAGCCACAAACACGCAAACAAAATAGTGTACATACATTTATGTACATGTATGGAGATGGAGGGTAATGTCGTTTCTATTCCCAAAGCTCAAAATCACTAACTTCGTTTATGCAGGACGCCCACTTAAGTGGGACGATCGGCTTTCCACCCAGCCGTCCCACTTTAGCGGCTTCTACTGTATAAAAATATATGCAAATCATTTTGTGGAAATGTAATTGATACTGGGATTCGTTTGTTTAAAAGTGTATATAGTCATACTGTTGAAATGACTGCAAAACTAAAACTGTATATTGTTATACTGTTGAAATGATTGCAAAGCTCTTTGGAATGCAAGAGGTTAACCTGAGATGCAATTTTTAAGCCTTTTGCAAAAGATGTAAACAAAAAGTCAATTCTGGCCGGCCTGGTGGCACAGAGGGCTGAGGTGCTGGTGCTTTACCTCAAGCCATAGGACTGCTCTCTCTCCTCCTGGGGTGGGTAGAGGGTGTCGCTTCTAGCAGTGCCTCCGGGGAATTCGAGAAACTGCAGACACAACATAGGAGGGAACGTCACTAGAAAAGTGGAAATACCCGCTTCACATACAGCTGGATAATGGCTGCCAGGCTATCCGAGGCCATTGATGTGGGAGGCTAAGGGGCTGTATGCTAGGGACAGGCTCCACCTTAATTTGGAGGGGAAGGAAATCCTAAAGCTTAAACTAGCTGGGTTCATCAGTGAAAGGTGGGATTTAAACTTGTGAAGGGGGAGGGATAAAAAAAGGAGCAGTGCCAGCAGATATGATAAATGATGGACATGGTCTCCACTCATCTAGGGAGCTCGGGAGATATGGAACTGGGTCACCAGATAGGGCGCAGGAGCTGAGAAATGGGAGCTCAAGGGGGAGAAAGGAGAGGAGGGAAAAGGGGTGGAGAGTGGTCCTGATAAATGCCAGGAGCTTAGGAAATAAAATGCCTGAGCTCCAGGCAATGTTAGTTGAGGGGGAGATAGATATGGCAGCAGTCACTGAGACCTGGGCCATTCAAGGGCACGAGTGGGACCTAAATCTGGAAGGCTACACTGTGTTCAGAAAAGACAGGGGGAGGGAAGGGGTGGTGGTGTAGCACTGTTAGTCAGAAATGGCATGGGTATTGGAGGGGTAGAGGAGGCAGAGGGGAATGTGGAGGCTATTTGGGTCACTTTGCTGACACAGGGGGGTAAGAGAGTAAAGGTCAGAGTGGTATACAGACCACCAGCACTGGCGGAGGTCCTGGAAGAAAGTTTGGTGGCAAATCTTGAGGGGCACTGTAGATTAGGGAAGGGTAATAGTAATGGGGGACCTCAACATGCCAGGAACAGACTGGGGGACTATGACATCACCAGTGGCCAGAGAGCAGAGGCTGCTCGATGTCTTCCAGGATGCATTTCTGACACAACAGGTGGGTGAGCCAACTAGGGAGGCACAGACACTGGATGTGGTCCTGGCAGACAGTGATCAGATTAGTGGCCTAGAGGTGAGGGACCCACTGGCTGGGAGTGATCACACCACAGTCGGGTTCTTCTTGGACCTGGGGGGGGGGAGGAAAGTCGAACAAGGACGGTAGTAACAGACTTTAGGGGTGCAGACTTCAGGGAGATGGGAAGGATCCTTAAAGACCATCTAGACAGGATAAGGCCGGATATGGATGCTGACAGCAGGCGGGGGATCATTAGGAGGGGAATGCAGGAAGTTACCAGATCCTGCGTAACGGAAAGGCGTAAGTTCAGTAAGGCCAGAAAACCCTGCTGGTGGACCCGGGAGGTACAGGAGGTGGTGAGGGAAAAGAAGGCGGCCTATAGGCGCTTCAAGTGGTCAAGGAATGAAAGGGATCAGGAGGAATATGAGCTAACAGCCAAGAGTCACCAGGGTGGTGAGAGCAGCTAAGGCAAAAAAGGAGCAGCCCTTGGCCAGTAGGATCTGGAGGGGGGAAAATGGGTTTTTTAGATACATAGGGGAAAAAAAGAAAGTAAAGGGGCAGATCAGCAGGATAAGGGTAGGGGATGGTTAGGCACAGGAGGCGGGGGAACAGGCAGAAGTCCTAAATGAGTACTTTGCCTCAGTTTATACCAGGGGAGATGGAGGGGCTAGGTCTTGCAAGGGGAGCGGGGGCAAACCAGAGCAAGGGGTGAGACCGGTAGAGACCAAGGGCCCTGATGGGTCTGGGGAAAGGGAGTGGCCAGCACAGACAGGTGGTGGCCCAGCAGTGCATGGTGAAACGGGGGAGAACGAGGCTGAAATCCTAGTAGAGAGAGTAAGGGAAGCCCTCAGGTCCCTTTGGATGGAGAAAGCACCTGGGACAGATGAGATACATCCCAGGGTGCTGAGGAAACTGGCAGATGTCCTGGCAGTCCCTCTAGTGGAGCTTTTCAACATCTCTCTGAGGACTGGGTGGGTGCCCCAAGACTGGAGGGTAGCCCATGTTGTGCTGATCCACAAGAGGGGATCAAGAGAGGAGGCGGGAAATTACAGGCCCATTAGCCTGACATTGGTAGTCGGCAAGCGATGGAGGGTATTGGTTGGCGAAAGGCTAGGGCGCATTGGAGCAAACTGGGGGCTTGGACAATAGGCATGGCTTTGTCACAGAAGATCGTACAGACAAATCTTGTTGAGTTCTATGACTGGGTGATGAGGTCCCTGGACCAGGGTAGGCCAGTGAACGTCCTCTTTCTGGATTTTAGCAAGGCGTTTGATTTGGTACCCCACAGTGGCCTGCTGGCTAAGCTGCAGGAAATGGGGGTAGGAAGTCAGTTGCTATGACAGATAAGAAATTGGCTCTCTGAACATACTCAGAAGGTGGTGGTTGGAGGGTTAGCCTCATCCCCAAGGTGGGTTACTAGTGGGGTTCCCCAGGGGTCAGCAGCCACTCCTGTTCAACGCCTATATCTCAGACATCAGGAGGGGGATCAGAAGTGAGATGAGTCTCTTTGCAGATAACTCAAAGCTAGGTGCAGTGGTGGATGGGGAGGAGAGGAGGGTGGCCTTGCAGGAGAACCTGGAGGCTCTGGAAAGGTGGTCAGGAAAATGGAACTAAAATTCAATGTGGGGAGGTGCAAGGTTCTGCACCTGGGAGTCAGAAATCCAGGCCAGGGGTATACGCTGGGAGGAGACATGATTCAAGTTACAGAGGGTGAGAGGGACCTAGGGGTAGTGGTAGATGTCAAAATGAACAACTCAGAGACCTGTAAGAGGGCAGCGGCAAGGGCAAATAGGATGCTGGGATGCATCGCCAGGGGGATTACCTCCAGAAAGGTGGAAGTGATCCTTCCACTGCACAACTGCTTGGTTAGGCCACACCTTGAGTATTGTGTACAATTTTGGAGACCACATTTAAAGAGGGATATTACACTCCTAGAGAGGGTCCAAAGGAGGGCAACCAAAATGATCTGGGGCCTGGGGGAGAGGACCTATGTGGATAGGAGGGACAGGGGGGACATGATAGAGGTATTTAAGTACATGAAAGGGATCAATACAGGAATGAGGGTGGGGCAACAAGAGGTCACGGGTGTAAGCTGGAAGGGGGCAGGCTCAGAGGGGAGGGGAGGAGATGTTATTTCACTGAAAGGGTGGTAGAGCCATGGAATGCACTGCCCAGGGATCTGGTAGAGATGGAGACTGTGGACAGGTTTAAGAGGGGATGGGACACGTACAGGGGGAGGGTAAATCTGACCAGGCACAATACAGGTGGAACATCTGGGATTGGAACAGTATAACCCAAGGAGGAGGAGGGGGGGACACCAATATTGGCCCTCAGTGTGGGTGCTGAAAATTGAGCAGACTCGAGAGACAGTTAGGCCTATTATGCTGGCATTTTAGTGTATTAGTATGTTAGTATGTCCCGCAGAGCCATCCATCTCAGCAGCACCCCAGGGCCAAACATTGTGCTGGTCTGGCACCTCGGCTGGTACCTTCCCCTTCAGAAGAGGGGGACTCACCCCGTGAAGGGTTACACTGCTACCCTGGGCTGGCCAAGTGTGAGACAGTGGCTCAGGGAGCAAGATGGATCTGATCCAGCCTTGGCACAAAGCCTGAAGGAGTGGCTGGGGTGGAGCACGTAGGGGGATAAAAAGATAACGCAAAAAAAAAGAAAAAAAAGAAGTCAGTTCTGGGTCACAATGTTCTTTTTGCTGCACCTGATGAAACTGACAAGAACATTGGAAACTTACAAGAACACTGTGTGAGAAGTATGCTATTTTCTTAACGAGTGCCTGCACAAACTTATAAAAAGGAGCTGCAATGTTTTTCAAAAGGGAGGGACAGAGACTGAGAGACTGAGATTGGAAATTGAGAAGATAAACTCAGAAGGACTGTTTCCTATGTTTCTACTGCAATTATAAATAGTTATTCTGAACAACTGTATTTCTTTATTTTACTGTTATTAATAATAAAACTCTTGCTGAGAATTTTACAACTGCTCCTGGTTTTCCTATGCTTCCTGACCTGTGCTTCGACAACCTGCCAACCAAGGAGCACAGGATGGATTGCCTGACCCTGAGGTGGTAGCATCCCAGGTCTATTACTACCTAATCCAGTTCAACCCTGAACCCATGCTGCCATCCACTGCTGACGTACTGCCAACACGTTATAACCTTCTAACACATCTCCCTTTAGAAATCCAACATTTATAAACATGCAAATATTTTAAAAGCACTTAACCACTGCTAACGGCAGCATAAGACAGCCGCACTAAATATTTTAAAAGCATGACTAAAACATAGGGGACTACAGCAAAGCAGTGCAAAGTCTTGAACTGCTTAGAGCTAAAGCAAAGAAAAATTGAGCAGTCTATGTTCAAATCTCAGTCTGTATGATAAACATTAGATCCTCACAGGTAAGGCAGTACTGAGATACTTAGTCCAGACCGTGCAGCTCAAATAGCTATGAAATAGGCACTGACGGTTTTAAACTAGAATAACAGTTTTAAACTAGACTAACTAAGGCAAACAGCAAAAAAGGGTTTATCTCACCCATAGCAGTCACAGTCCCAACAGTCTCTCATCCAGCACCTTCGAGGGGAAGATAAATCAGTGCGGATCAAAGGAATCTTCACCTCCGGGCAATGTAGTAGGAAGGTGGAGGCTTGGTTGTAGCTTGACCGAAGGAGTACACACCGTGCACATAGGTCTTGATTTTTCTCCCCATCAGGTCCTGGACCAAGGCATAGGTCTTAAACAGGGTTAAGCCCTCCCAGGCATAGCTGGCGCACTTGGACTTCGCCATGTTCTGGATATGTTGTATAGCATAACTTGTGCTCCCCGGGCCTAGATGATGCTTCTTGTACAGCTTATCCAGGGTGCCCCCAACAGACCCAGTCTTGTCGGTGTTCTTCAATAACATCCCAGAGTCTCCCAGGGTGATATGGGTAGTGGTACTGAGGGTAATCACCATGGATTTTCTTCTGGATGATCTGCTCTGCCTGACTCCACTCAGGCAGCTGTCTCACCTTGTGCTGAAGGGCTTCTCCATCTGGCAACCATACTCCTTCTCTGTACCTACTCACATTGGGATCACCTTCAGTCACATTCTCGTACTTCTCCCGACACCATTTGCACTTGTCTTCAAGGCTAGGCCTATCCTTCCATGATATAATGTACAAGGTCTCATGCTCAGTGGATATATCCCTCTCCAAATCTCTGTCATGCAAATGGCTGCACCCTTCAAACAACACCAAACTACTTGCCACCTCTTTAGGCCTCTCAGGGGTGGAAGAGGAAGAAGATGGCACATCAGGATTCTTCTCCCAGCTTTCCTCAGACACAGGTGCTGCACTGGCAGGCCCAAATGGTCCTGGCTGGGATGGCTTTTCAAAGTTCTTAGGGGCCATTAACTTCATTTGGTCCCCACCACCACAGCCACGTCCTTGGCTGGGGAGTCTGGAAACCCCCAAAGCTGCTGCAGCTCTTTCCATAGCCTCTCCTTTAGGTCCCTCTACCTCACTCACTGACTTTACTGCTGAAGGCTTGGCAGCCGAACCAGATCTCTCTTTCTCCATTTGAGGTTCGGCTGCCTCCAGTTTCGCTTCAGGAGCAGATTTTTTGGCATCACTAGCAGGCCTTACTGCAGATGAAGAAGGGACTACAGCAGCATAAACAGAGGCAGAAGGGCCATTAATTCATCCCATTAATCCAAGGCAGAGTGCATTGAGGTAATGAACCCTCTGAGACCACTCAGCCAGGGAAAATACTGCTGATATAGACACCAGGGTGTTTTTTCTGGCAAGATGGGTACAGTAAAAACTGGCTGAACAGTCGCCCACGTGCCTTCAGTCTGGCAGTAGATGCATTTTTTGACATTGGAGTGCTCGGCCACACTCCAAAGCCATTTCAGCATAGCCACAAGGACGGTGACCTCGGGGCCTTCTGTTGCAGTCACCATAGCTTCGATTCTGGTGATATTTGGAACTCCAAACTTAGTACACCCCTATTGCAGAACAGTTCCCAGCGCAACAGCTTCACTCGATGATACTCTCCTCCAAGTCTCTTCACACACACACAGTTCACAGACCCCCCATGTGCCAGCCCGCCAGGCACTGTCCAATCAGGTTTCACCACTAGGTCAATTTATATACATGCTTATATACTGCCCATGCTGCTATCTGAGATCCTAAACTGCTGGTCACCTCCACGATCCACAAGGCATGAAATTCGACACTTCACCATCTTGCCAGTTTCAAAATCTCAATGCAGTCAAACTTTCCACGGAACACCACATCACACCCAGCCCCTGTGATGTCAGTTTCTCAGATCATAGCACCCACAATATGGGATCCCAGATGAGCCGCAATGTTTGTAAACCCCCCATCCTGCTGTCTAGGGGTATCCAGATGGAGACTGCAGGAAGGGGGGCCACAACAGCAGAAACAGGCACAGTCCCATGGAAAGAAAAGAAAGTCTTTACCGGTCTAAATGGCTTTGTTATGCAACTGGATCTTCATTACCAGGGGGTGCCACGTGGGGTGCTGGGCTGCAGGACTAAAATGGGTTTAGAGCAGCAACAATGGCAAACTGAATGTTCACACCAGAAATCTTCTGGAAAAGGGGCTCTCATTTAATACAGAACAAGGCTGGCCAGTCCAAAACATATTTACAAAATTAATCTCTGGGCCCAGGAGCCCACGCTGGAGTTGAGGCAGTTCACTGGCAGTTCTAACATGGTCAAAAAGACCCCCACCCTTTCTCATTTAATTCCTGGATCGGTTGGCAACACACTGGATATGGCAGCAGTAGTTTCAAGGCCAGGACCTCAAGCAGCAGCAGTAGCTTTCTTTTTCAGCTCCCTCCTGCAGCTCTCAGCTCTCTTCTTCTTCCCAAAGGTCTGAGAGGGCCGATAGAGGGAACCCAACTTATAGTGGTTCCACCTGACCTTCCCTCCAATGCTGGATCTCCGTGGGCAACTGTCTCCTAAGGCCATTGGGGTGGATGTCCCCACACACCAGGTCATCAAGTTTGCCTCCTCTACATGGTCCCTCTCCATTTCACTGGTCTCCCAGGGCACACACAACAGTTCTGGACTGGGGGGGTAGTGTGGCTATACCCACCAGATTGCCCCAGATAGAACACAGATATCTCCTCTCTGTGATGGCTCCCCATACTTAGGCGACCAGCACATTCTTCCAGAACAGAATAGCACATACGGGGCACAGGTTTGAATCCCAGCCACCACAACTTTACCACCACCGCAACTTAGGCCCAAACTGTCACTCGGCGATACGGGGCAGGAGCAGGCAATCAGCCCTGATCCTGCAGACCACCCACTGAAACCTCGACGCAGGAACTGACCTCCTAAAATGCACCAAATAGCCCAAGTTTATAACCCACTGTCCCCCAGGCATGACATCCGGCCCACTGAGACCCCACCCAAGAGCAGAGGCCATAAATATTAAAATTATGAACTGCCCAGAAATGGTCCAGAGGAGGGAAAATGGCAAACCCAACCCACAGGTGGGTTAGAGACGCAACCATGCACTAAACAACGGGACGTCAGTGCTTAGTGGATAGTTAACCTATGAGGGACATTAAACAAAAAAATGGGCATTCAAAGTAAAATCCCAAAGCAGATTGTTATGCTGATGCAAAGTTTATTTGTGGAGTCCTCTGGAAAATGTGACTGGCAGCCCCAGCACTTCGACCAATAAGTCTTTCTCAGGGGGCATGTCAGGTCAGAGAAACAGGCCAACATTTAAAGCGCATACTTGCATTATATCAAGCAGCATATTTTTAAAAAACAATTATGACAATCAAAGTGTAAAGCTATGTATTGCAAAGGTCTATGGGAGATTGCTCTAGTATATCTACTCAATAATTGTTTAATAATAATAATTATAACCAAGGGTTAAATTCATCCCCAGAGATAAAGTTCATAGAAAAAAATCTTTAAATGCAGATACAAATAAGGGGCAAAGCCACATAGTCACAGTAATCAAGCAGTAAGATTGATCAAATCCATCTAAAAAAGGCTCCAGGGAAAGTTTTATGCTAACTCCCAAATATACCAAAAACTTTTGAAAAAATATATTTAAGGCATGTGCCCTGGGTAAGTTAGTTTTGCCTGCAATTTAAATGGGTAAAAGGTCATCTCAATGTTCCCAAATTCATGTACATACTGTATACTAAAATGCATAAAAATCTATAAGGAAAGAATTAGAGACTGTTAATTTATAACATAACAAGCCCAGAAAAGCCAATAATTATACTATCAGACATAACCATATACAGTAATAACAAAGTTACCAAATAATGAAGAAAAATAAGGAAAATAAATTCAGTGAAAAAGGATGGACTTAGCACACTCCAGCACAAATGGGTAAAACGGTAGAGGACATGGGGCCCGATTCCAAGACAGTGACACCAGGCATAAAAGGAATACGCCAGTGCCGGAGGCACAAATTGCAAGTTACTCCAGCGAGATGAGACATGCGCGATTCTAAGAGAACACTTACGACGCACCCTGCAATAGCTACGAATACTGCAAGTTACAATGCAGATATGATAGAAAACACGTACGCCACTGCGGAATATGGCCTACGACAGGCATAACACACCAGCACCACAGAAACGCTATTCCAAAAAAGATGGCATACACAGATCCGGCAGTGGCAGGCCACGTAAGTTAGAACAGGTAAAAGCTGTCTCAAACAGTGCACAGGCCAGTAACCCCCCCCCCCACACACACACACAGATGGCCCAACACCACACAAACAAGGCCACAGACAGGCATACCCACTGAACACACACTGTATAAGACATTAGAGTGGCTGGACTAAAATATTAGCCATATGCCACAATTCTGAAAAGCCAGTCACAAGATATGCCAGTGAACAGATAAACTGCAATTGGCAAGGTAGCCTGCCATTGCATGGCAGTGAAATGAAACTACCTTGAAAATGCCAGAGTGGACAAAACAGTGAAATATGAGGGCAGTGAGGTAAGTCCCCCATACAATATGCGCACAGGTGCCATGAGTACATGCCCCAACCCATAAACCCCGCTGCCAACAGTCCCAGTGGTATGTGGAGTAACCGAGATAGAGTAGGCCACGTAGTAGCCATGTAAATGTTTGTCACCCAGGGCATAGAAGCGTATACAGCCCCTCCGAGAGAACTGGGAAGCCAACTGAACAGCTGATGTGCACTGACATCGGGGACAGCGGACTGAAAAGATGTGTACAGGCATGTTAAGAGGGGGAGGTGTAGCAGTCGGAGAGAGTGGGTCCACAGCAGACACAGCTGGTGACACCCATGCACATAAACAGCAGTGCTCCAAGGTGGAACACACAGCAAACAGCACTACACACAAGCCAATGTGCCCAGCACACGCAGAACGGAGTGAAAAGGGCAGCAACGCAGGCGCCGACAGCATGGGGACACAGAAGGCATAGGGTGCACAGAGGCCACAGATGCAATGCTGGGATTATGGCGCAACCAGGCACAATGCACCGGCCATGGCCACTGATACATGTAAACAGTGCAACCACAACAGGGACACAGCACCGGGTGGCACAAACCCGTAGACATATGGCGGTGTGACACACCAGTGCTTGTGCCACTGGTACCACCCACAGGGAACAGTGGATTCCCTGGGCGGTAGGGTGCCATACAGGCACAGGGCCACCACACTGCTGGGACATACAATATGTGGTGGCATGGATGCCAGACCATGCACAGTGAGCTGCAGCACACAGGACACCATGCAGACGTGGCCAGTGGCGAGTGCCATGGGCCATGAGCTGCACAGCTGGCACACAGATCAGATTCACAGTGAGGAAACACCAGGGACAGCAGGCACTGCCACAGGTGAGCCTCCACATGCATGGTGACACACACACACACACACACACACACACACACATATGTCCATGCACACCTGAGACAGACACGCAGACCCGGTGATGTAGTACAACAGTTTAATGTAAGGAAGGGAACTACAGGACCACATGGAAACAAGAAATGGGGAAAGAGTGTGTACAACAGGAAAGGGTACAACAGAACACAACAACGTGACACAACACTCCAAGCAGAAACCAAGAACAAGCCCAAATGCCCACCCACACCCACAAACCACCAAACACAAGGTCCCACTACAACTAAACATGCCCACCCATATAGAAAGTCAGGAACATAAACACAATCTCACCCATATATACATCACACCCATATGTACAATCCCACCCATACATCACACCCACCCATATATACAATACCTCCCACAGACACAGTCCCACCCCCGAATACACAGTGTGTCAGCACAGCAGCTAAGTCCTGTGCAACTCATCCAAAAGGGCACCCACGGAGCCATGCAGGCATCTAACATCGTCCAGGATGGCCAACACCAAGGTCACCAGGTGCTGTCAATCCAGAGCTCCCCTTGCATGGGAACATCCCCAGGCCCCCCAGCAGTGCCATCCACATCCTCCCCCTGTTGCTGCTCCTGGATGTTGTCCATCGGCTGTGGCCCAGGGTCCCCCGGCGCCTGTAGGCAGTGCATCCTCTGCCAGCTGTACCACTGTATCCACCACCATGGTCCCAGTAGGTGGTGTAGCCAGGGCCAGGGCCACCTCCTCTGGCACGTCTTCCATCACGTCTGGCGCAGCAACTGACTGTGGAACAGGCTCCTGCTGCCCAACGTTTGTGGGGTCCTGCACATCCACCTCCTGTGCATCATCCACCTCCACCTCCACAGGATCCTCCTCCTCTGAGGAGGAGGAGTATGAGGTGGGTGGAAGGTCCCGTGCCCTCTGCTGCCTGCGCTGCGTGCGTGGTGGTACTCCTCAGCGTCCGATGCCTTCAGCTCTGCCATGGCCCTCAGCAGTGCCCTCTGTTGCTGTGTCAGTCCGCTATGACCACCTGTTGGTATGCATACAATGCAGTCAGTGCAGGGCCTGGCCATGTGGCACACACACAGGACACGTATGGGTGCAGCATTTGCCACCATGTGGCTGACCGCCATGGCCACGTTGCATGGAGACCACTGCATGCACTTACCAGACCTCCACTGTAGCACCTCCCACCTGAGGCTGCTGACACAGCCATGCTGCACACCTTGGGATGCACCTGATGCACCTGTGGGGATGTTGAGAATGGTGAGATGTGTGCATCTAAACATGCCATAGCCCATGTGCCAGCACTGCATCATCAGATGTACGGCCGTAGGCATACAAACCTGCACCTGTGTTCTGTCCAGACCTCATCTCGGTGTCCCTGCACTGAGCCATGCTGATCAGGTGCTATAGAATGCCTGGATCCCCCCTGTGTCAGATCCTGCCAGCGGTGTGTCAGCTGGTGGACCATCCAGCATATGCTGCTGCTCTCCCCCATCCATGCGCTGATGGCATGTTACTCACGGTCCCACTCTGCGGTGGTGTGCCTCCTGCACCTTGGTGGCAGCAGCGTCCTGCCCCACTGCTGCATGCAGTTAACAAGCATGGTGGTCTCCATGGGTGTGAGGTTGGGCGACTGCCCACTCAGACTAAGGGCCGATCAAGTGGGCATGTCCGGCGAGTGTTGTGATACCTGCATGGGGGGAAGGAATAGCACACAGGTCACTACACAATGCCGCTGCGGATGTGTAGATGACCCTTACTCACCCGGTGTGACACCTGCCTGTGTCCATGGTGCATGGTAACGGGCCAGAGCCACAGGCAAGCAAATGCAATCCCCCACCACTGGAGGAACTCCACCCACTGATGACATGACCAGGTACACACTGCCACCAACTGTGCCAGCAGTGTACCGCCAGTCAACCAGCCCCCTGCAGAGGCGTGACGCAGCCTGCCCTGTACAGTGTGGGTGTGGTCAGGCACCACTGCATTCAGCCCTGCCACAAGTCCGCACATCCACCATCGTATGTAGCAGCTTGCAACATAACCTGGCATGTGTCCAGGGTGCAGCCCCTTGGCCCACCACTGCTGACACCATGACATGTGACAGACACCTACCTGCACAGTGCACTGTGAATCTGGGCATGGGCAGTGCTTCTGGCTTCAGTGGCACACCTGGATGAAGACTATGTAGGTCATCATTAGCTAGTGGTACAGACAGTGACAACAGCAGCTGCAGTGGTGTGGCCATGTCCCCCTACCTGTCCCATGCATCGGCGCTGTATCCTACACAGGGGACAGTCAACAGCAATGTTAGGTACACAGTGTAGTACACGCATTGGAACAGTGCATGCTGTGCATTGTCTACTACTCACCTGTGGCCTGGGTGCATCCACTGTGGTGCTACAGTGGGATAGGACATGGGTTAGTACACTTGACAATGTGACTGTGGCCTGCTGCCTGTGGGTGTTGCATATCTCCCATCAGTCCCCCACTCACAAGAATGTCCCTGACTATGTCCCCGGACTGTCCCCATGCTACCCTGATGTGGCACACCCATCCCTGAGGGGTGGGGATGGTACCCTACCTGTAGTGCCAGCAGGTGGGGTAGCAGTCATGCTGCCATTGTGGACATGACATGCATACTGGGAGGGCTGTGGTACATAGCCTGTGGAACACATCCGGACATGCCAGCAGCTGTGTTCCAGTGTGTGGTAGGCTGGCAATGGGCTGTGTTAGGCCTGGTCTGTAATGTCTGTTGGGGCCTGTCCTGTGAGTGGTGGGGGGGAGGTTGAGAGGTATGGCCTGCTGTGTTCCAGTACTTACCTGATTGCAGACAGGTACACTCCTGCTCCACCTGTCCTGTGGCACTGCTGTCCCTCTGCACTGCTTTCAGCTGTCCAGCCTGTGACCCACGTGACAGTGTTGCAGCCTAGCTACACCACATGGCCAGCAGACGCACGTGGTGCACATACACGCTGCACGTGTATCACAGTTCACAAGTACGCATTTGCGGCCTGCAGCACGAATCTGCACTCCTGCGAGATGCATATGCGGTCTGCGGGAAACCGAGGCCTACGCGGTATACAGCACTTGCGGTCCGTATTCTGTGGCCGCGCAGTTGCGTGCTGGCCTGCATGCAGCTGTGGCCTACGTGTCTGCATGCAGTGCTGTAATGTGGTCTGCAGGATGCATTGTGACATGTGTCCGGTCGCAGCAGTGGTAATGAGCGACACCACGCAGCGGTATGGTGCAGAGCTTTGCTGGTGACAGGTGGATACACATGGGTGACACAGTGCACAACAGTTATATACAGGTGACATCTCCCACACTCACCATCACCCAGTGCCCATGCAGTGCACATTCGTGACCCCACACAGTGTCCCCCCAGCCCCACCACACACACATGCACTCCCACACACACGGCTGCCACACACGACATGTGCCCACCACATGGCCAGCCAGCCCCCACAGCCAACATCCAGCAACATCGTGCCATGGGTGCACATCAGTCCTGTGCCTCTTGCTACCACCCAGTCCTCTTTCGCTGTGCGGACATTGGTATGACACACATCCCACCCTGCACATGCAGCACCCCTACTGTGCCGCCGCTGTCGCTGGGTACCACTAGCACCATTGTCTTCCGGGTCCTGCTGCATCTCCCAAGTGCAGATTGGGCACACTGTTGTGCCATTGCTGGCTGCTCCCCGTGGGTGCACCGGTGTCCATGGTCTTCTTCCATGCCACTGCCTGGGCCACCTCCTGCCATGAGCCACTGATCCTGTGCCCTGTGCCCAGTGCCTTCCTCACCATGCCTCTGGCAGGGGTTTTTGCAGCTGCCTTCTTGCCAGTGGTGCCTGCAGCATGTGCTGCCACTGGTGCACAGCCAGCTGCCTTCATTGGCCATTGTCGACCTACTGTTATGGGATATGGCAGCGAAGGGGGCTGCAGTGTCCATGGCATGGACAGTGGCACCGGTGCCAGGGATTTTGGTGCTGCTGGCTGCCACTGTGTCATGGCTGTAGGGGGTGTTGTGGGTGGCTTTGGTGTTGGTGGTGGCGGTGGTCTCTGTGCTGCTGGGAGCAGCAGCAGTGGTGCTGGCAATACTGGAAGTTGCACCTGCGGTGCCTGTGGAGCTGTGACCTCTGTCCAGCACCTTGTGCAGGGCTGTTGCTTGCCGATCCTCTGGTGCCACTTGTGTGGCTATGTCACTCCCAGCTGTCAGCCGTTGGTGCATGCCTGCTTGCATGGCCTGCAGCAGGGCCACGAGGGCATTGGCCTGCCTTCCCTGTTGTGCCACGAACCCCTCGACGGCCATGGCCAGGAGGGTGATGGTGGCTGTCTGTGCCTGTGCACTGGTCTGTGCTGTGGCCATGGCCTCCGCAATCCACTCCATGGCACTACTAGTGGTCTGCACCACAGTCTCCAGCACTCCCATCAGTGCTACCATTTGCTCCTCCCATGCCGCGTGGTGTGCATCCATGCTGAGGCGTATGCAGCCCAGCATCTCAGCCTGCTCGGCGTTGGCTGTCACAAGGGTCTGGCAGAACCCGGCATAGTCTGTTGGAGTCTGCAGTGCCTCTGCCCCAGGCAAAGTCATCCCATTCAGGGCCTCCTCCAACCTCTGATAAGATGCGGGGCTCAGGTCCTGTGGTATTTCACCCCCATGCTGCTGCAGCTCAGGTAGTCACTGAGGTCCAGGCCTGGATCTTCCAGTGGCTGTTCCCCCTCCTTTTGCTGCTCCCCCACCACTGTTGTCTCTGCTGTGTCCTGCTGGGCCTGCCCTGCATAGTCTGTTGCACTCTCCACCGCCACTGTGTCATCTGCTGCTGTGCCTGTAGGGAGACATCAGTGCACCATCCACTGTCATGCCTGCTTCCGTCCCACCCCTGTAGTGCCCTCCCATGCACCACTGTTAGCACTGGCCATATCCTTACCTGCCCCCATCCCATCTGCATCTGCACCTGTGGGAGATTGTGAGGGTATCAGTGATGCTGCACCATTACGTGACACCCATGCCTGCCATGGCCCACTTCTCTGCAGCTCCATCCCGCAGGGCAGTGGCACAGTCAGACATTGACTTACCTTCGTCGTGCCCTCTGACTCATCTCCTGTGGATTGAACAACAGTGCTTTAGTGCTCAGACACCTGTCAATGACCACCATGAGTGCCACCATACACCCCCCTGTGTTGCTGTGCACCTTATGCTAGGCGGTGCTGGTCGCCAACTTACCTTCCCCTGTGTCTGCTTCTGCTGCACCCATGGGGGGGGATTACATTACATCAGTGCTGTGGTGGCTGTGATGTCAGCTGTTAACAGGGCAGTGCACCATGCCAGGCTGCATCCCATCATCGCCCCAACCCCCTGTGCACTGTTCCGCTTTACGTTGCTATGCCCCACCTTCACAGTTCCCACTGTGCTGTGGCACACTGTGCTCGCAGCATGTCACTCCCCACTCCTTCCCATTCTATCTTGCCATCTACATATGACAGTTACAATGCTTCACACTTCCACTTACCCGTCCTTGCATCCATCTGGAAGGTGTCCAGCTCCGAGTCCCCATGGATGGCGTGCTGGCTCACGAATGCCAGGACCCTCTCCTTATGTGTGCTTAACATTCTCACGTCCTGTGGGCTGCCTCCTGTGGCCATCGCCTGCCTCCTGTTGTGTGCCTGTTTTGCCTTGGCGTGGCACTTAAAGTCACTGTACCACTTCTGCAGGTCCCTTGTTGTATGACGTGCATTTGTCACCACATTCACCTTCTGTACCACCTCATCCCATGCTGCCTTCCTCTTTAGCTGGTCCTGCTGCTCACCTTCCTTCCCCAGCAGGTTTGGGTTTGCCTCCAGTTCATCATGGAGGAAATCTGTCTCTTCATAGCTGAAATTCAGCTTTCGCCGTTTGCTGCTTGCCACCTCTACCCCGCTACCCGCCATCTCATAGCCCCTATGACATGTCTACAGCTTGCACATGACTATATGGTTGTAGAGTTATGACTTGCATAGTATTATGCCACTCTTGTGGGCTGCACCATGCAGTGGCAGCATATGTTGCAACTTACGTAATTCAGCATTTCTTGGCATATCTCATGACTCTCTTGGAATCTGGTGTAGCTCGCATGTCATAGGCTTTTCGGAGTATCTTACGCATTGGCGTATTTTCTGCACTGCTCTATCCACTGTCTTGGAATCAGGCCCATGGATCACTCCTAAAATTCCAAAAATGTGTCAAATTCAATTATCTTCATAGTTATTCCTCACCAAAATCATTCTGGAATAATTAATTAAAGCTGCAGTAGGCCACTAAAACAAAAACAGAGCCATATGATTAGTAAAATTGGGTGAAACTACATAATTCCCTAGATAGAAAAAGAATAATCCATTAATAATCCATACTCAGACAAAAATTATTCCAGAGATATGCTCATTGATAGATAAAAAGAGAAATGAACAGCAGGATCCTCAATGCAAATATGAGACCTATAAAGTTATCCTTATTTCAGAAAGGGCAGGAAATCAGTCTCCTCATTAAGACCATTGGGGCTTGGTCTGTTCAGGGTCACGACCCAACAGTTTTCTTTTCTCACTAATAACTACTGGTAATCTGTCCCCACCTCTATCCCAGAGCTCTGGAACAAAGGTACAGGGCTTAAGGTGGTAGCCCAGGTTTCCCTGCCGAGTCTGGCCAGGGCCTCGTCACAGAGCTTGAGGTCGGGTATATCCTCATGTGTTACCAGCAAGTGCAGATGACGTTTGGATTTGCACCCAGCCTGCATTGCCAGATCTTGGTGTGTACAGTAAGGCTACAAAACAGATTTCATGGAGGAGGCCATTTTCATTTTCTCTTGAGCGACAATCACTTGTGGAAACTGAACTTCATCATCCGGGGTCTCCATATATGCCCCCTTTGGTATGATTGGCATGTCTGAGGTGGCTTGTCAAGGCATGTGTACATGGGGGGAGGAAATTCTACATGAGTCATTTCCTGCTCCCACCCATCTCACATTTACATACTAGAAGAGATGGACAGGTACTCCATGCACCCCTTCCCCCATAATGTAACACTACATCATGTGTGTGGTAGTGGAATCCCCATTTTGTACTTTCTGTACACTACAACCTGGTGAGCACATTAACTCTATAGGCTAATACTCCACTTGTTCTAGGGACACTGCTCCCCTCTTCTGGGTTATAGTCTTATACCAATTGTTGTTCAGTCAATGGGGAGTTACTAAGAGCAGAAACTTGTTATTTGCCAATAATGATTCATGTTCTCATAGGAGCTATTAAATTCTGGATCAAACTGGTAAATGACAAGAACAGTGTTCTTATGAATACATCTTGGGCAAAAGCTTGTAACTAGAATCCAGATAATAGCACTTTTGAATCTTACTGCAGTTCTCAGAATTTGATGCTATTTTAAGATGGCACGGCCTGTCCTCAATGCTTTTACCAAGAACTAATTCATAACTTGAAGAGTACAAAAACCTAGCTGTACAACAAGTGATAGATGGTTTCTTTTTTAAAAATAGCATTTAGTATTTTTTTGTTTATTTGTTTTTGTAGATTGGTACGAGTGCACGTATTCATAGCATGCTAGCTATTAAAGTACAAGGCTGGAATCACAACATTGTACATCCAAAGTTGTTTAACAGAGGTTTAGATTTGGAGACAAAATATATAGAACGAGGGAAATGATAGTACAGTAGTATCCATTTGTTTTCCTTCATCAACATTCCCTACAGAAGGTGGGAGTTTTTGTAACTTGATATTAGCTGAAGACTATGTAATAACTTCAGTGTTTTCCATTTCTTTACAGGAGTCATTCCCACACAAGTTTAGTTTCTAGGATCAGCAGGTTCAAAGAACAAAATCTACTCTCTTAACAACTACACGCAGCAGCCATGCTGTCCATCTCTTCATAAACAATAGCAGTTGACTTCTAAGACTATATGTTATTTTTTCCATTCTGTATGTATTATATATTAGTCAACTGTCGGAGTGGTCAGTTGCAACCATAACTCTTGTGATACATTTTTTTTGCTGCTGCTAGCATTAAAGATAATAATTATTTTTGTGCTTTGGTTGTATTTTCTTCCTGGCAAAGAGATAGGATTTCAAGTTGTGGAGGAAGATGCTCTACTTATGGCATGACAGTTTTCATTTCAGAATTGATGCTCTGCCAAAAAAAGTCTGATGGATGGACACTCGCAAAAAAATAACATTGTGGATCTCCAGTTGACATCCACAACCCCTCCAGCATTCTACTGATCTTGCGGTGTCATATTTAGCAGTTATAACAGGTGTCTTAAAAACTCACATTACCGTTGTAACCCCTAGGTGGCGCTATCCCAAGGGCTACTACCCCTGCCTGCTTGGCTAGTAGCAGGTTAAGGGGCCTGAGTTCTGAAATGGGTGCCTTCACCCGGAGGTCAGGGTTGGTAGTGGTCAAGCTAACCTGGGCACAGCCCTCCAGGACACTGTAACCCCCCTCTTTCCCCCTCTACTGGCCTGAACACTGCACAATAATCACTTTCACAATACCCCTGGTACACCACACAAGTACCCACACTGTTTGCACTTACCACCAGGGCTGGTTCCTCTGGCTCGACCCTCGGGACCCCCCATGTAAAACAAGGTTACGCACAGCAAATAGCAACAGTACAGTACTTTGAGCACAAATTGGAACCATAGTCAGAGTACATGCAGAAAAAGTTAGATCAGATTTATTCAGGGGACTTGAACAAGGAAGGGGTGAAATCAGGTTAATTAGCTTAAAGGTTATATCAATCAAGCAGTTATGCATGCGCTTTGAGTCCCCCCACACACCTCTGGGTACCCAGGTGGAGAAGAGATGAGCTAGCCAGGACTGTTGCCTGGGGTTACAGCCGGTTGGGGCCCTGTGATGGAAAACACAACATGCACAGTACACAATATTTGTAATCTGGAGCCAGAGGGCTCAGTTTGTAAAGGAAACGAAACAACAAGACAATCAGATGACGCACTCAGATTAAGCTGTTGTTGCAGGGAGCTACCCTGGTATTTACTCATGATACCCAAGACTGGACACAGGCTAGACGAAAATTGAGACTGCAGGTGGTTGATCTGGAATTCCAGAAGAAGCAGGGCCCACACGAGTCACAGAGGTGTCATTCCTGTTCAAGCGTGGAGCAGGGGGCTGACCCACAGGCAGGTCTCTCGTCGATGGCTTCTCTGTGCAGTGGGTAGTCTGGCTGGGCCAGTCTGGCAAGGCCCAGACCACATGGAGACAAATTTGGATGCAGTCCGTTAAGGGCTGGATACAGCATCCAGCAAGCAGATCACAGCTCACACAGTGGGGAACTAACTCACAACTCACTAGTAGCTCATAGCACATTTATATGTACGGGAATTCTACTGTACCAGACAAAGCGCACCCCGGTCACAATTACAAAGTCTCTGCACATACCGGGAGCTTAGGGGTAGCTGGAACTCCTGACAGGCTGATCACATTCAGCACAATCTTCAGGTTGAGCCTGGCCCACTTCAGTAGCTTACTTTAGTCACACAAACTTGGATTTAGTCCAAAATAATTCTCTTCTCCCCCTCACAGAAGCAGCAGCAGACATGCAAGCCAAAAACTCAGCCCTTTCACAGTTTTCCCAAGCAAATCCACTCAGGATTGCTGTCCAAAATACACTTGCGCTCTTCTCATTTTACTTCCCAGCTCAGAACTAACTGAAAATTGCAAGCAGCCCGATACTTCCCCAAGATCCAAAAGGTTTGGTTGGCTGATCTGGCTGTCAGTCAAAGCAAGAGCTCCCCCTTCAGTTGCAAAAAGGAGCAAAAAGTTCAAAACTACAATTCCTACAGATTTTGACTTCAGACAGCTCCTGTAGTCTGGCTACATTTTAGGTCCCACCAGAACTGACTGGTCCAATTTGCAGTCTAGGACCAAGATAGTGGAGACAAAACAAAACAATCCTTGCTACAAAGAAAGCAGGTTAGACAAACTACATTATCATTATCACTCTAAATGATTTTCAGTATATAGTTATATCTTTCAACAGAGCTCCCCTCTCAGATTACTTAGGCTGCAATCAGGCAGCTCTTCAAGAGACAGTACACAGAGGCTATACAGGCTCTGGTAATCACATTTAAACTGTTAAAACGCAGGACACCAGCCTGGCAGTGAGCATTTAGGCAAGCTCAAGCAAGACTTTTTGGGAATCCCCATTCGTAGGGGGGTTACTCTGTCTTCCAGGTAAATCCATGTCATACTTGAAAAGGTGTTATTTTACATTGGACCAAGAGTGCCGTTGTCCACTCCCCTTTGGTGTTTGAAATTCTCCCCTCCCACAGTAGCCTAGATTTGTCTGAGGACACCCTGGGAGTAGAGCAGATGACCCATGGCAAAGGTACATAAAGTGGCATAGTGTTTGACCGTTTCTAGCAAATAACATCAAATCTAGTCAGGGATGTCTGTCTACACCATCTCTTTTCAGTCCTACCACTTGGCCAAGAAAGAGCCAGGCCTTCAGATATCTATAAAATGATGTACCTGGAGTGGGAACTCTTCTTTCAGTTGATCAAATGACTTTAATATGCCAGTCTGGTAAAACTGTGAAATATATCTGAGACTAATGTGTTCCCTTGATCTAGCCTTGTAAGAGGGATATTTTCATTATTACTATTTACTGTTTTCAAAAAATGTTGTTCTTCCTCTGGAATAATTCTTCTTTTCACACTTTCCCACAACCTCAGATAAGTATGGATAAACTGAAGTTCACTAATTGTGGTTATTGAGGGTAAGGGATTTGTGAACAGTACAGAATCTAAGTTAGGAAGAAACTCATAATTCAATATGCTTCCAATGACCCTTGTATAAGGGGTCCAGCCAATTACAAGTGAGGGATAAATGTTTTAATGCAAGAAAAGATGGCTAGAGTCTCCAGTACCCAACATTTTGAATTTTATAAAAACTTAAAAGAATGCTTTGGTAGAGAAGATCATCTGTCACTATATGAAAATAATATGTGCAGAAAATTAATAGCAAATGTAATATTTGACCTGTTTCATAAAATGGGTACAAACTCTTAGTCCGTAAAATGGGGAGATTTTAAGAATTATAGGAACTGCCCTTTGGCTGCTCTGAAAAAATTCAATGTTTCACCTAATTGTGGACTGCCCCCTGCTTACACCCTTAAGGTCAAGTTGGTTCAGATCATTGATGGATAGTCATACAGATTTCTCTAAAGAGGATATGTTACGCTCCTTAGTAAAAAGTTTGGATATCATAGTTTTGTACAATCATGGACCATGTTGCACTGTATAGAAACATATAGACATAGCATTTTTTGGCAGAAAAGGACTGATTTGCCCACCCAGTCTGCCCAGATGCTCCCTGCCTACTTTGTCTCTGAAGATTCTGTCTGGTCTATGGTGACCCTCCCACCTCCCTGACTCTTTTCTAAAATGCCCCCTATTTCTATCCCATGCATGTTAGAAGCCACCAACTGATTAAGCCTCCACCACTTCCACTGGCAGTCCATTCCAGGCGTCTACCACCCCTTCCTTGAAAACACATTTCCTCACATCTCTCTTGAATTTTCCCCCCTCCTCCTGGTGCTCTTTTTCATTTAAAAGAGACCCCCCCCCCGTTCTCCCCGTGAGGTACTTGTAGGTCACTATCATGTCACCTCTCGCTCTGCTTCTTTCAGCTTGTACATGGTGAGATGCATCAGCATCTCCTCATAGGGCTTCTTGTGCAACCCCTGCGCTATTTTATTTACCCTCCTCTGGACTGCCTCCATCCTGTCTATGTCCTTTCTGAGGTATGGTCTCCAAAACTGGACACAGTACGCCAGGTGGGATCTCACCCGCACTCAGATATGAAACCCCAAGATTCCTTTCCTGTTTAGAAACTGTCGGTACCCCCCCCATCCTACAATCAGCTCCTGGATTCCATGCCCTAGGTGCATGATTTTGTACTTTTTAACAGTGCACTCTAACTGCCATGCTTTTGACCACTCCTAGAGTTTCCCAAGATCCCTGAGCATTCTCTGCTTCTCTTCACTACCTACTAAGTGTCACCCCTATTGGAGTTTTGGTGTCATCTGCAAAAAGCCATAATTTCCCTTCCATTTCTTCTGCAATGTCAGCTATGAAGACATTGAAGAGGACTGATCCCTGTACTGAGCCCTGTGGTATCCCACTGGTAACTCACTGTCCCATCATTAGAGTGAGTGACGATTACCAACACCCTCTGTCTCCTGTCCATTAACCTGCTAATAACCCAGTTCTCCACTTTGGATCCTACTCCTACATTGTTCAATTTCTTTATTAGCCTCCTGTGCAGCAGAGTGTCAAAGGCCTTGCTAGAGTCCAGATAGAGATTCATTGAGCATGCCTCCCCACCCCCAATAAATCCGTGCTGCTTGTAGTCTTGCTGTCCATTACATTCAACATACTCTACCAGCCTTTCCTTCAGTAGGATTTCTATTAAGTTCCCCACCACTTAAGTAAGACTGGCCAACCTATAGTTGTTAGTCTCCTCTCTTATGTAGATGGACTATGTCAGCTGCTCTCTATTCTTCTGGAGCCATGCCTGTTTCCAGTATGCTGTTGAACAAGGCAGTCAGTCGGGCAGCTAGCACATCCCTTAGTTCTTTCAGTACTCTTGGGTGTATCCCGTCTGGTCCTATAGCCTTGTCCACCTTCAGAGCCACAAGTCCCTTCTGGACTATTTGCTCTGAAAATGGATCTGTTCCTACCACTCCCTGGTGGTTCATTCCTCCCTACCACCACTGTGAAGACTGAACAGAAGTACGTGTTTACGATGTCAGCTTTTTCTTGGTCCTCTTCTGTGCAGTCTCCCCCTTCTGCCCTTCTTATCCTCACTATTCCTCCCCTTGCTTTCCTCTTCTCACTTATGCATCTGAATGTTTATTTTTGATAAAGTTGAAAATAGAGGGGTTCATTGGTGAAAAGTGGGGTTTAAACTTGTGAAGAGGGGAGGAATGGGAGAAAAGGCTGTCGAGGGGGGTCTGATAAAGGAGGGACTCTGTCTCCATCCCCCTGGGGAGCTGGAGGAATGCAGGAACAGGCTGACTGGTAAAGTGCAGACCAGGGGAAAATGGAATCCTCATGGGAACATGAGCAGGGGAAATGGAAGTATAGGGAAAGTGTGGAAGGTAGTCCTGCTAAATGCCAGGAGCTTGGGCAATAAAATGCCTGAGCTCCAGGCGATGCTAACTGAGGGAGCAGTGGATGTGGCAGCGGTCACTGAGACCTGGGTCACCGCAAGACACAACTGGGACCTGAACCTGGAGGGTTACACTATGTTCAGGAAGGACAGAGGGAGGGAAGGGGAGGAGGGGTAGCAATAATAGTCAAAAACTGCATTGGCATAGGGGGAGTAGAGGAGGCAGAGGGAACCGTGGGGGCGATTTGGGTCACCTTGATAACAAGGGGGGGGGAGTAAAAATTGGAGTGGTGTATAGATCCCCTGTGCTGGCGGAGGAGCTGGAGGAGAGTCTGGTGGCAGATGTTGGGAGAAACTGCAGATTGGGCAGGGGAAGGGTGGTGGTGTTGGGGGACTTAAACATGCCAGGAACAGACTGGGAGACTATGACATCCTCGGTGGCCAGGGAACAGAGGTTGCTGGATGTCTTTCAAGACATATTCCTAACTCAGCAGGTGGGGGAACAGACCTGGGAGGCGTGGGTACTGGATGTGGTCCTGGCAGACAGTGACCAGATTGGGGGCCTGGACATAAGGGACCCGTTGGCGGGGAGTGACCATGCCACAGTCTGGTTCTGCCTGGACCTAGGTGGGGTAGAAGGCTGCACAAAGACGGAGGTAACTGACTTCAGGGGGGGCAGATTTTTAGGAAATGGAAAGGATCCTTAAGGAGCATTTGGATGTGATTGGGTCAGACATGGATGCTGACAGTAGGTGGGAAATAATCAGGAGAGGGGTGCAGGATGCTACCAGTACCTGTGCCAGAGTAAGACGAAAATGCAGTAGGGCCCGAAAACCCTGCTGGTGGACCTGGGAGGTCCAGGAGGTGGTGCAGGGAAAGAAGGCAGACTATAGGCAATTCAAGAGCTCAAGGAGTGAAAGGCATCGAGGGGAGTACGAACTGATGGCTAGAAGGGCCACTAGGGTGGTGAGGGCGGCTAAGGCAAGGAAGGAGCAGAACCTGGCCAGGGAAATTAGGAGAGAGAACAAGGGGTTCTTTAGATACATTGGGGAAAAAAGAAGTATGAAGGGGCAGATTAGCAGGATTAAAACAGGGGAGAGATGGGCACAAGACCTGGGGGAGCAGGCTGAGGTACTAAATGAGTACTTCACCTCAGTTTTCACCAAGGAAAATGGGGGTGCTGCATCATACATGGCAGGAGACAGTGATACTGAGGAGGGGGGACCCTTACCGATCAGCGGGTCTGGGGAGAGGCATCACTGGCAGGAGGGGGGAAGGCTAAGCAGGGAGAAGAGGTAGCGGAGGTGGAAATCACAGCAGAGAGAGTGAGGGAAGCCCTCAGGTCCCTTAAGACGGAGAAAGCACCAGGGCCAGATAAATTACATCCCAGAGTGCTGAAGGAACTTGCGGATCTCCTGGTGAAACCCCTGACGGAGCTTTTCACCATCTTTCTGAGGACAGGGTGGGTGCCCCAGGACTGGAAGGTGGTGCATATAGTGTCTATACACAAGGGGGGATCAAGGGAGGTGGCAGGGAACTACAGGCCTGTCAGCCTGACATCAGTGGTGGGCAAGGTGATGGAGGGCATTGTCAAGGAGAGGCTAAGGAGGGACCTGGAAAAGTCAGGGTGCCTGGACAATAGACAGCATGGATTCGTCCCAGGGAAATAGTGTCAGACAAACCTTGTGGAGTTCTATGACTGGGTGATGAGTGCCTTGGACCTGGGTAGACCAGTGGACATCCTCTTTCTAGACTTCAGCAAGGCATTTGACTCTGTTCCTCATGAGGGCCTGTTGGATAAGCTGGGAGAAATGGGGGTGGGGAACCAGTTGATCAGATGGATAGACAATTGGCTCCAGGACAGGACCCAGAGGGTCGTAGTTGGTGGAATAGTCTCATCCCCAAGGAGGGTCATTAGTGGGGTCCCCCAGGGATCAGTCCTTGGGCCCCTCCTGTTCAACGCCTATGTCTCTGACATAAGGACAGGTATCAGGAGTGAGATGAGTCTCTTTGCGGATGACTCAAAACTGGGAGTGGTGGTGGATGGGGAGGAGGGGAGTGTGGCCTTACAGGGGGACCTGGAGGCTCTGGAAAGATGGTCTAGAAAGTGGAAGCTGAGGTTCAATGCAGTGAAATGCAAGGTACTGTACCTGGGGGTCAGAAACCTAGGCCAAGTGTACACCCTGGGTTGGGGGGAGGGAATGCTACAAGTCTCGATGGCTGAGAGGGACCTGGGGGTGGTGGTGGATGTCAAGATGAACAACTCGGAGACTTGTAGGAGGGCAGCAGCCATGGCCAACAAGATGCTGGGATGCATCGCTGGGGGATCACCTCCAGAAGGAGGGAAGTGATACTCCCTCTGTATAACTGCTTGGTAGGGCCACACCTCGAGTACTGCATGCAGTGTTGGAGGCCACACTTAAACAGGGACATTAAACTCCTGGAGAGGGTCCAGAGGAGGGCAACCAAAATGATTTGGGGCTTGGGGGACAGGACCTATGGGGAGAGGCTCGAAGAGCTAAATATGTACACATTGGAAGAGAGAAAGGACCGGGAGGACATGATAGAGGCCTTCAGGTACATGAAGGGGGTAAATAGGGGAGGAGCAGTCAGGGTGCTTCGAAGGAAGGAGGAGGGACAACTAGAGGGCATTGGTGGAACCTGGAGGGAGGAAGATTCAGGGGAAAAAGGAGGAGGTGCTACTTCACTGAGAAGGTGGTGGAGCCATGGAATGCGCTGTCCAGGGGGCTGGTGGAGGCGGAGACGGTGGAGGGGTTCAAGAGGGGGTGGGACAGGTACAGGGGAAGGGTTCTGGAAGCAAAATCCAGTGCAGCAAGAATATCCGGAACTGGGAAGGGAGAAGTCAGAGAAGGTGAGGGGGGCAGCAAGGTCAGCTCCCGGGGTAGGGCTGACCAAACGAGCAGACGCGAAAGACCGTTAGGCCTATTCTGCTGGCATTTTAGTATGTTAGTATAAAGGACTATTGTACAGAAAACTTCTAATATGTCATTGCCATGCAAAGGAATATTTGTTTTTGTGTTTTTATACATGAACTTGTGTTATGTATTTATTGTGATATTTGTTATGCATTTTTATCTTTTTTGTACATTCAGCATTTACTGCTATACATGCTTTTAATGGGCAGGTTTGTCAGAGGTTTGGTTGGCAGTGGGTGACATCACACCCCCCCACTGAGTGCTATAAGAGCGCACCAGTCCAAGCACCCTCTGGAAGCTTGCTTCTTGCCATCCCCCCCTTCTGCTCCTACATTCTGCATGGCTGCGGTGTCAGGCATCCTGCGCTTGCTCTAGCCTGATGGTGAATGCTCTGCTGCATGGGCGCTTTGGATGTTTATTTTCTTTTTGCCCTCACTTCTGGGATTTATGGTTCCTTCCAGGTTCCATCTGCCCTCGCATGGGGTATGCAGCTGCCCATCTTCCCTGCTGCTGTTTATGGTGGTGCAGCATTCCCCCTGTGCTCACTGGCCAACTTCGTGGGTTCTGCCTTTGATTCCTCTTGGCAGGCCCTGTGTTGCTCCTGTTTGCCTCAGCTGAGCTGAGGAAGGGGCACCTCTGCCACCACTGTCTTCTGCTTTCAGGCTCTGGATTATTACCTGCCTGTTGCTTGGCTCCCTGCTGTCCTGGGCTTCCTGCCCTCCTTGCTGTTTGCCTCTCCTTCATGCCTGATTGCATCTTCTTGATGATGGGTTGTTTGTTGCAGCAGCTGCTTGCTTGTTGCTGCCTTTCCTCCTCCCCTGCTTCCATTCCTTCATTGGTTACCTGCAGGCCTGTTTCCTTCCTGCCCTTCTGCTGTGCTGCCACTTCTGGAGGTGAGCTGTGCTCTCAGTGGCCATTGCTTTGGTTGGGCTCTGCTTTGTCATTTCCCGTAGGACTTGCTCCTTATCATCTTCCTGCTTTACGCCTTTCTCCTATGTCTCTACAGGGCTCCCGCCCCATGACTACTGGGCTCCTGCCCATGACTACTGTGCCTCCGCCCATGACTACTAGGCTCATACCCCATACCTATCAGGCTTACGCCCATATAAAATCAGGCTCTCAGTCCAGCAACAACTGGGCTCATGCCCACTACTGCCAGGTTTATGCCCCCCTACTACCGGGTTGTGCCCCACTAACAATCTGGCTTCCATGACATTCAAGCTTTTCCCCAGTGATAACGTCAGGATTCAGTATACATCACCTCTCCTAGAATTGTAATGCAACAAATTGAGCAACTCCAGGTTTGCTACACTCACCCATGTGACTTCGTACCAACTGACTCATTCCCGACCTGTCTCTCTCTGTACTCTTTCCTCCTAGTGCTACCTCTACTCATCCTGGGATCAATTAGGGCCTAGTTTGCCTAGGGTAGCTTGAGGACGAGGACCTAGATTGGCAGGGATGAATGATAGCCCAATTTCCTTTCTGTGCTGTAGTTCTTAGGTTTAGCCTGAGCAGTTTGCCTGAGGATAGTTTAGTAGTCCTGTAGTCTGAGTATAGTGTAGGCGTGAATCCATCTTTAAGGGTTCCTTTAGTTACATGACTACAACTCTGTGACACCCATGAACCTATCAAACCCAGAAGGTTTTTGGGCAGTTTGTTTGCTTGGTACTGATTCGTCCACTGCACATGCTATGTACATGCCCGGTCCCTACCTGTACACCTTCCTTTATAGTAACCCTGCTGTATAACTGGGGTGGAACCCCAGCACTTGGAGCTCCTTTAGTCATACAACTTCAATTCTGTGACACTTACCTAAGTTTAGGCTTCCTATGGGTGCTCAGGTTGGGCATTCCTCCATAGCAGAGTTTAGCTCCTAGCAGGAGGCTAATCTTCCCTAATATGGGAGCCAAGACTCCTTCCTCCGAGGTTGTAGCTTTCCCTGGGTGCCTTTATTCGTACAATATCAACTCTATGACACCTTCGAGGATAATCATCCCATTATATGAATGGTCAATTTCCTACTTCCAGTCCCTGCTCCTTCCTTGATTACACAAAAGCTCAAGCCATTCAAGTTGCCCAGTTTTCCTCATCTTCTCTGCAGTCAGTTTTAAGTGTTTCCTGTTTACACCTAAACTTAAACAACAACTGTGTAGCCTGGATTGATGCCAACCTAAAGCTTTGAATCCCCAGAGGTTTCCTCCATGGGGTTTTTCTTTGCCTCCATGCTGCAGTTTACATTCATAGTTCTTCCATCGGTCAAGCTGGGATCTTGATGGTAGCTCCTTCCCTGGGTACAGCAGTGGCCTTCCCTTGCTCTGTAGTGGGATGATAAACACTTTCAGCTCTGAGTTTTTGGGCATCTTTCCTATGGCACCTTCAGCCAAGGGATCTTGCTCCTGTGGGACCTTTAGGGATGGAACCCTCCTCAAGAGGGTTCTGTACCATCAGGGGTCGGCAGGGGCAGGAAAGGATTGAGCATCCAGAGGACTGCTCTCCTTCCCTGGGGGTGGGTGGATACGCTTGCCATGGTGCTGGCAGCCCCTGGTGGTGACTGGGGGCAGCGTACCTTGTGGCATGCTCTTCTGGGGTTGGGACTGGTGGCAGACACCCTACGCACGGGTGTGGGTGTGTGCCCGTCACATGCAGGGTGTCATTGCATGTCCAGACTCCAGGAAAATACACAGCAACAGAAAAGCCCAGGTCCCATGGATAGGCGACAGCAACTTCCTGTGCCGGCCGCCACACACCCAACGCTAAACTCATCTCACCAGCTCTCTTGATCCCCCACCTTGCCTTGGTTCAGGCATGCTGAGCAGGGGTCATCGGATTGTGGTAGGTGGGGAGTGTCTGTCCCAGTTTCCTGGCAGGGCGAGGATCAGGCGGATGGTAGAGTGGTTGAGGCAAGTGGGGTCTGCCTGAGAGAGTTCCATGGGGGCAGAGATACAGAAAGTCTACAAAAAAAAAAGAGGGTTCTGTGCCATTGTACCTTAGAATGGTGGTAGTTCCTCCAGAACAGAGAGTGCAAAAGGCCACACATATCCAACCATGACCTCTTCCATAATAGAACAAGCATTACCATGTTGCACAAGCATCTTACACACTTAGTCATCCACAGAACTAGTGAATGGGCAGACTTACCTGAGGTTCAGTGGGGCAGTGGGCAACACTGCCAGGCCCCCCACCAAGTGGTATAAGAGTGTGCCTGTCCAAGCATCCTCTGGACACTAATTTTTTGCTCCCGTCATCCATCACCTTCTCCTCCTCCAGCACCTTGCCTGTCTTCATCTGGGCATCCTCCCTACAGTACCTTCAGTCAAGGGACCTTGCTGCTGTAGCTCCTCCAGGGTGGAACCTTCCTCAAGAGATTTCATGCCATCACACCCCAACTGGACTACAGCCATACATATCCAGCCATAACCCCTTCCATAATAGCACAAGCACTACCATGTTGCACAAGCATCCTACACTCTTAGTCATCTGCTCAACTAGTGACCCAATAAAATAGATCTGAATCGGAATATGGGATTAGCTAGGAAAGGGATGGCAGAAGTAAAGGAGAGCGATGGCCACTAGGGCCAGTGCTGGGTAGTTGAGAAGGTGGGAGGAACAGAATGAATGGGCCTATGGGCCTTTTTCTGCCATCATTGTCATAGCCTAAGTATGTACTATATGTATGTCTTCAAACTCCACCTGTTTCTGTATTGCATAGCCATAGATCCCTTACTGAGCTTGGTCAAATAAGAGAGTGATGTGTCTTCTATATCCTTATCAGAGTTGTTTTCTTATGATTTTTGTCTCCCTCTCTTACAGATCCTATATTTTTCTGCACCGTCACTAAGTCTCCTCTTCCTTTATCCTCATCCATGGTGTTACCAGATGTCTGGGGAAACACAACTGAACAAAATGGTCACACAGTCCTTCTCCTCTAGCATGTTGCGGCATTAAGTCCACTGCACTGAAATGATAAACTCAGGCATTTCTCTCACTGCCAGTAGCAGTGTCTTACCTCCTTCCACAAACATCATTCATGGTGCTCCAACGACAATCATAATCAGCACAAAAAAACAGTTACATAGAAACATAGAATCTGACAGCAGATATGGGCCACTTGGCCCACCCAATCTGCCCATTTTTTTTACCTTTATTTTTAAAGCAGCTTCTACTTGATCTATGGCACTTTTTCTCCCCCACACCACCTCTACTATTCCCTTGTACCTATCCCAACTCTTAACCCACACTAGTTTCTCAACTTGCTTTCCATTTTTCTCTGAGGCTCCGGTTCATTACTACAAACTTCTGTTCAAAAGTATCGGTTGGCTGCGCAAGGGATCTTGTTTCTTCTGCTTCTCTTCCTCTGGGATTCTAGCCTCAAAAGTACTTTACATTTATTTGAGGAACTTTGCTTCTCAACTGCTA
Organism: Neoceratodus forsteri; assembly: GCA_016271365.2. Lineage (NCBI taxonomy): Eukaryota > Metazoa > Chordata > Ceratodontiformes > Ceratodontidae > Neoceratodus > Neoceratodus forsteri. The sequence continues at coordinate 404,687,858 of CM028136.1, read as the reverse complement.
AGCTCCTTCAGTGACACAGTCTCTGTCTCTGTAAACAAAGAGGAGATATAGTATTATATTCTACTAAAAATGTTCATATGTTTGGCTGCACTCAGGCATCTCTGAATATGGTGCCACACCACCTTGAGATGATAATTTATGGACTTCATACTTACGTAATCCCCTGAAATGGGGGCTTACATTCGGCACCACAGAGCCCAATCAAATGACTGCCACCTTTATTCTTTCTCTCCAACCCCCGAGAGTTCCAACTCTCTGGTGGGGGCCTGGTGAGCATTGCTGAAGACGGAGAGGAGCAAGATTCTTTGGTGCTGTTCATGCCAGCACAATTCTGTGGCTCCCTCTCCACATCGAAGTCAGCAGCTCATCACTAATAAAGTAAGCGATCATACTTGCTCAGAAGTGGGGAATCCCAGTGTTTTAACTACAACCAGACTGCTGTGCAGACAGCATTAAATGAACATGGGGCAGCAGCCAGCAAGTAAATGTTTAGGGGTAGTAGCACTGTTTAAAAAAGACAAATTTGGTGCCAGTGCACCACAGCCAACAATAATGCTCCTGGCTTGTTCGTTTCTGACCCCCATCAGTACAGTTACAGGGGTCAGGCTTATACCAACAGTCAATCAGGATGCAAAGCCTGGAATGGGAACCACTATGGCTACACTACGCTATGGCTCTACTATTACTACTACTGCCACTCGATCCGATTGGACACTGCTGGACAGATAGTATATTTTATTAGAAAAACCCTAGCTCCCATTTGGGGTCCCTTGTGCACTATCACCCACATGACCAGTTATTGGCACTCTCCCCAGGCAGGGCGAGACACTATCCTGGGTGGCAACCATGTTTATGTGTGGCTCTGTGCTCACTAGTGTGAACTCACATTTTAGCAACCAGACGATGGTTTACTCCTAAATATTCAGATGTAGTTGGTCCAGCCATGTGTGTCTTCCTTGCAACCTCACAATGATGCTCCTAGTGGCCCAGGGCAGTGGACTCCCATGTCCGGCCCAACTCCGTGGCACTTTTACTGACCCAGACTCTTTCCAGTCCCCATATGCTGATGAACCATTACTACTGTCTCTACACTGTTCCTAACTGATTTGTGTGTGAATTACTGCTCTGGGTACCCTTTCCCCTCTGGAGCATTTAAATGAAGGTTCACTTACATACCACTTCCCCTGTTTTGTACTTCTGGGTGGAAGTGCATCCACAAGGATCCTGGCAACCTTCTTTAAGAGAAGTCTCATTACTACTCCCTGGTGCCATTTGGATTGTTGGTGCTTCTTTCCCTCAGAACAGGATTGTCTCCCTCCTCTGCTGGACTCCAGAAACCCCTTCCCGCCCCAGGAGGGGCAAAGAGAGACAGGGCTCTCTTTGAGCCTACTCTCTTTGCTCTTATATGCAGCTGAGACTCTCTGGACCCTGGATGTCCTACTCTGGCTCTTAGTTAGCCTCCCTTCTTTACAGCGTAAAAGGGGAAGGACAGGGCCATGGATATTCATGTCTGGGCTTCCCCCTGCTGGCTGAGTCTGGAAGCAAAGAGCACAAAATCCAGACAGCCTGCCTCCTAGCTGAGGTTCTGTAGAGAGCAGCTGTCAGGGTCAGGCTTAAACCTTTGAGTACTCACTAGTAGCCCGCCTCAAGCATGGAAGAAGAGAGATGCTGGTCACATATGGGTGTATACTAATGACAGTACCACTAGTTTTACTAGGTAAGGGAGGACAAAAGGAAGCTATGAAGCCTATCTTGATTGTCACACACATGTGTGGAAAATTACACTTTGTTGTAGTTTTTGGAGAGCCAATGATCTACACCCTTTTTAAAGGATTCAAATGTATTACAGTCTACTAGCTCTTGTGGTAGCTGGTTCCAGAACCTTGGTGTTCTTACTGAGAAGAAATGAAGCCTCCTGTTTGTTTTTGCTTTACACACCATTAGTTGTTGATTGTGAAGTGTGATTGTCAGATCTCACCCCAGAGTACTCCTTCAGATTGCAACTGCAACTTTCTGCTCAGTACCAGTCTAGAGTGAAGCTGGCTGATTATCAAAGGTGGCAGGTGCAAACAGATTTTTCGGTTTAATGACTGTGCCTTTTATAACTGAAAACTATTTGCTATGCAACCTGTGTTGGGGGTTTCTTTAGTTCTTTGAAAGACTGTAATTATGTTTTTATCTATATAGGTCTGCTCTTTGTACAGTCAGTGTTTGGTGGGTTTGAACTTTTTAACCATACAGTTAAGAAAACAGACAGATGTAAGTAGTCATTCTGGGTCTTAGGACTCCAAAGACTATTTGTCAAAATGGCAAATGCAAAACAGCATAAACATAGTAGCACTGAAACTTTTACTTATGCTTTGGTAACTGACAAGACCCACTAGGTACCATACCTGTTTTTAGGGGTGACCTGGGAGCACTGGGGAGGTTAGGCGACATGCTCAGGATCACACAGTATGCAAGTGGGGTTGTGGAAATCAAACCCAGGTCTGCTGGGTAAGTACTGCAAGTTAAATTAGTAGTCTGTTTTGTTGTGACACTTACTGCTACTACTACTGATACTTCTGGTTTCATTTAGAGGTCTGTGCTAAATCTGAAGCTTATTGCTACACCCTATCCAGGTGAGCACTATGAGTTGAATTAGGCATCCATTTCACTACTGAAGTGTTGCCTAAGGTATAGGTATAGGTTTGGGGTACATAGGGGAGACAGTCAGTTCTGGCAACTGTGAGGAGCTCTTCTCTAGGGGTATGCTCTAAAGGTGAGGGCACTGCCCCATCTGCAGGACCATGGCTGATCTCCATGCTCAGTTGGTGGCAGCAAGGGCAGAAATATCTCAGCTGAGTCATCAGCTCAGCTAGAGTCCACACCCACCCCATCCATGTCTCCAGAGGCCCACTGGCCAAGGGGGCTGGAGAGTGGTGGGGAGAGGAGCAGGAAGGGGAGGCAAGGTTAGCCACAAAGAGGTTGTCCAGCCCTGCACCATCCAGATGGCAAATAGTTTTGCACCCCTAGAGGAGGCTCAGGTACCTGACTCCACTGTGGGGGGGGGGCTACGAGCCAGCCTGTGGTGAAGGGCTGGTCAGCACAATGGCACCCAAGGAGATGAGCAACCGGAAGTCTACCAGGAGAGTCTTGATGGTTGGGGACTGAATGATTAGTGGTGTGGAGAGGGTGTTGGAGGGGGATTGGAAGGGAGGGAGATGGTTAGGTACCTTCCTGTGGCATTAACTAACCAGGATTTAGACAGGATAGGAACACCTGGGTGCCAATGATCTGGTGAACCAGTCTGTAGAAATGGTGATGCAGAACTTTCAAAGACTGGGGGACAGACTGGTGGCACACCCAGCATCCCCAGCCTTTCTGAATTAGGAAGGATGAGATGAGACAGAGGCGTTTAAAGATGCTGCCTGGTGTTTCAGCAACCCCATGTCACAGTCATAATCTTTTGCTCTGTACATGATGGTTATTTAAACATTTAAAATCCACAACAAAAAACATGGGTTGCCATGCTTGTTTTTAAGTTACATTGGTGAGACTTAATCTCTCTTTATGGAAAAAATCCAGAAGGGGTCAGATTGTTTATGTGGTTATAAAATCAATGTTTTAGATGTCAACATGAGTGTGAAAGAAAAAATGAAACAAGGACACATCATTTGTCATGATGTTGGCTTCATTTTCTCCACAAATTCAAAAATAAAGAGTAAACTATCAATACTATGACACTCTCTTGAACTGATATTCCCCAAAAAAGGGTGAAATATTTGTATGTTTTCATACATAAAAACCATTTCAAACCCATGCGATTTTCATAAACTTTTTTGATAGGTATAGAATATGGTTATGAATATAGAAACAGAAAGATATAGGGGTTGCCATGCTTCTTTTGGGTATATCTGCTTTCAGAGTTGCAGTTTCAGAGGTGGTTGGCTCAGGACAAAAATAATTAAAACATCCCAATAAAAAATAAAACTTGTAAGAATGTTATTCATACAGTTCAAAAGTACATGCAGAATGGCAAGGACTTTAACATAAAATAAACAGTGTAACCAAAAACAGACATATATTTAGGTAAAGTGCCTTGCATGATACCAGCTGCTGCAATTGTGGGGGCCTTTTCCTTGCTGCCATCTTGTATATATTCTTAGCTGGACATGACATGATAGGATAACTCATTATTCTAATAATGCTTCCATATATTTAAGAATGTACTTGTGGCAGAAAACAACCTTGAAAATGTTTTCAAGAGCATCAGAAAAATGGGAATTTGAAACACCAGGGAACGTCTTTAATAGGTTGTTTAAGAGATGGTGTCAGAAGATGGGGTAGTACACTGTGGGAGACTGGGGGACTTCTGGGATAGGAGGATCTTCAAGGGTGAATGACTCCACTTGACAAGAGAAGAGGTCAGCATGGGGAAGAAGTCTGACATCTATATTATACATTTAAGCTGACTACGGGGGAGATTGGGGCCAAGGGAATCATGGTGACAGGTGGGAAGAAGGTGATCCTGGCTAGTACTCCCCCACATCTGGGGGCTAGTAGCAGCTTAGTGGGTATAAAGAGGGATGAGGTATAATCTGGGCCAGGTGAGGAGGCATTCGCAACATATGCAAACACAAAGTAAAATAAGAGGCTAAGATAACATGGGAAACACAAGAGTCATAGACAGGGGAATAGCAAAGTGGGTTCAAGGGTCAGATGGAAGAGGGTATACCTTAATGCCATAAGCCTGGGTAACAAAATCAGCAAGCAAGAGGCACTGATAGCAGACACTAAGGTAGACCTTGTGGCCATCGTGGAAACGTGGGTTACAGAAAATAATGACTGGAACCTGATGGTTCTGGGGTACTCATTATTCAGGTGGGATAGAGGAAATGGTAGAGGGGGAGGAGTAGCCCTCTGCATCAGGGATGACACTGACGTGGTGGAAGATGGGTGCATCGGGGGGTAACAGTAGGGAACTGGAGTTGCTGTGGGTGCAATGTATGGCAGCCTCGGGCAAGAAACTACGCGTGGGGGTGGTGTATAGACCTCTGGGTACAGCGAGGAAAGGGACAAAGAGCTCATGGAAGAACCTGAAAGGGGAGTAGCGAGTGATCTGAATCTGCCACACATCAATTGGGATGTCTTGGGGGCCAGGAGCCCCAGAAGTCGGTTCTTGTTGGATATACTCCAGGACTGTCTCCTGGTACAGCTAGTTAAGGAGCCCACCAGACAGACTATCATTCTTGATGTGTTGTTTACCAATTTGGGGGCAGCTGGATTGGTGAGAGTAGGCAAGCCACTAGGGAACAGTAACCTTAACTCCATTTGGTTAGAGCTGGCCCTTAGGACTGGAAAGTGCCAATCGAAAACTGAGGTATTTGACTTTAAGAGGGCGGACTTCAGGAGGGTGAGGGAGCTGGTCAGGGAAAAGTTATTCAGGGTAGACAGTTTAGGTGGGTTGGAAAAAAGATGGCAGTAATAAAGGGGGCCATTCTCAAGGCATGTAAGTTATGCATGAGACCAGTGATCAAAAGGAACAAGTTCAAGAGATCATTATGGTTCTTGGCAAAAGTTAGGAAGGCCATGAGGGCTAAGAAAAAAGCCTTCAACATGTTCAAAGAAAAGCAGCGGAGGATGAGTAGGGTGAATATTTAATGAGAAATAAGTAGGCAAAGAGGGTGGTTAGAGCTACACATAGCAGAGGGGGTCAAGGGCGGAAAAAAAATTTCTTCTGCTATATTAAGAAGAGAAAAAAGAAAGGAGTGGAAATTATTAGGCTATTAGAGAGGTGTAAGCCCCCCATCTCAGGGTTGACCTGTTTGGGCTACGGCCTCCGATTCCCCTGAGGCCCCTGCTGTCTGCTTCCTGTCCCTTGGACTAGTTAATCGGGACTGGCAGACTTTCCCAAGGAGCCCTGATGGGATTCGGGCAAAGGCTCCCTCCATAATCTTCATGGCAACTGCCGCCAAATGTACTGGCTTCCTCGGCCCCATGGAAGTATTTGGGCCAAGGTCATTGGGACATTTGCACCTCCTGGTGCCGTAGAGACTCTTTCCTGGTTCAGTATGCAATTAAGGCCAAAATGGGATGTAAATAAATATGGCCTTGCATGCGGAAGTCCCGTGTATACGTGGTCAGCTTTAAAGGAGTCAGGGCTCCCTTAAATGTATTGGCCATTCATTTTATTTTATTTTTTATTTAGCTTTTGTTAACCGGGCAAGTGCACTAGCCATAAAATGACTATTTTGAGGCACGACCCAGATTCAGGCATAAAATGAAACATTTCCCAGCTCCAGGGCAGGCAGGGGAGACGAAACACCTGTAAAAAATGCCTGCGGGTGCAGTATTGATGGTTTCCTGGTCCCCTAATAAGTAGTGGGACCGGGAACAGTAAATGTGAGATGCACATGCACACCCATACCTCTAAACAGCGTGAAAAGGTCACCTTTCCCTTCAGGAGCCCTGACAGAAAAATGGGGCTCCCCTCAAATAAAATAAAGGTTTCCCTGGCCCCAACATGGCAAGCAGGGCCAGAGCATCTAGTTAATAGCCCTTAAGTGGGCTTATAATAAATTTTAAAGACTACCAAAGCAAGGCAGGAAAATGTAAATAAACATGGTGGCCCCCTGTAGTTCTCTCCACCACCATGGGTTTGGGGAAGGGTAAAAGGGCATCCTCCAGCTACCAGGGAAAAATGCTAGCCAATCAGGTGGGGGAGTTTTGGGCTGCTATAAAAGAGGCTGTGCCTTGGGTTCAAGGAAGTGTTCCAGCCAAGAGATAGAGAGGGAGACTGCTTTGGGAGGGCTGCATGAGCCAGTAGGCTAGCTGTGATGCAGATAGGCCCCTCCGAGTCCAAAAAGGTTTTAGGCAGAATGCTTACTAGCCCATTTTCCCAGCAGGGAAATTAATTTGACTGCTCACCTGTTTTCCCAGTAGGAAATTTATTTAAACTGTTCTCCAGTTTGTTCTAGCCTGTGAATTTCTATTTGAACTGCTAAACTGTTTCCCAGCCAGAGAGAAGATTAACAGGACTGGTTTGATACTGCAAAGAAGCCCAGCTGTGCTGACTTTCCAGTGGAATCTGTGTATCCAGCTAGATGTCCAGGATGACAAGAAGCCTGCCAGGTACCCCAGTCAGACTTCAAGCCCCAGAGACTGTGGCTAGTTCTCACTCACAGACAGGGTGGGGGTGTCTGATCTCTCCTCTGGAGGGGTCTGGAGCACTGTCTCTGTGGGTGAAGACTCCGAAAGGCCCGAGAGGCAAAGACAACAAAAGGCCCGAGGGGTGAAGCCTATAAAAGACCCTCAGTGTGAGGGAAACAGCACTGGTTTTAAAGTTCCTGCCAGCCTCATTTGTTCATTGAGAGACTGCCTGTTGCATCTAGAGTAGTACTGCCCATATTCATCATTTCTCAGCACCCCCAAGATCTACAGAAATTGTGAACACCTCTGGGCTGCAGTCCTGAGGATTTCATTTCAAAAGTTTGTCAGTTTAGTTAGATATAAAGAGGGTGAAGTCCTGGGCAAGGCTCTGCAAGCAGGAAAAGCGCAGGCAGAAGATTATAAAAAACTATTGGTTTACTCGTTTTGAAATCCCCTTGGGGAATCTTTTCCAAGTTCATCCTGATCACGTTAAAACTGTGGTTCCCTCTGCATCCACAGTGTGCAGTGCCCCTACGTCATCTGGTTAGCCACTAGCAACCTGGTGAGGTACTACCCACCACAATGGACATTCACTGTCTTTACTGCTATGGGGGGGGAGCCAGGTGCATACATGGGGGTGGTCTTTGGACTGTGTGGGGGACAACTGTTAAAACAAAAGAAACTGTTTTTGTGTTTTTGCTTCTCCTTTACACCTCCCCTATAATAAATCTGAGGTTAGTTCACTTCACAGTTCTTGTGCATGGTTATTGTTTTGCATGAATTACTACTGTGTGGGGAAAAAAGTAACTGTGTGGGGGGAAGAAAAATAATATTTGTTCCTGGGGGGAGGCTAAGGCCACATTGGGTAGCCTTTATATATCCCTGCCCCAGGTGGAGGCACCAAAACCTGTTATAGTATTCTATTTGTATACTGTACCTAAAAGATCCTAGACTGACCCCATGGTAGGTTGATGAGGGGGCAGTGGGTGCGTACAGCAGAAAGACACCCCCCTTATAGAAGTGTAACCCCCAGGGTGCTACTACCTAAGGCCTACTACCCTGCCTGCCCCTACAGAGACAGGGTAAGGCCTAGATCATGGCAGGTGCCTCCACCCAGAGGTCGGGGTAAATATGGCCGAGACATTCCTCAGTTACAGCCTCCTGTTACTATTGCACTCTGCTCGCCCCACTGTGGCTTACACGGGGTACAAATCACACTTTTCACCAATACACTCACCCCCTGGTTAGCATCTCTCCATTCCCTCAGGAGACCCCCTGTAAACTAAGGCACGGTTATATTGCAGTCACCAGGTAGCAGTCCACCAGTAATATACACAATAGCCAGGGTGTAGTTGCACAAAAACAATCTGATTTATTCAGGGGGAAACTAACAAGGACAGGGGGAATCAAGTTGATTAGCTTATCACTATACTTATCTACCTAGGGCTCTGTGCACAGGCCTAAACCTAGTCTTTACCGTCCCTGGGTACCCAAGCCCTAACGGCTAGTTCACCGTGGCAGCTGGTTGGGGCCCTTGACACAGATAACAGTTACAATCCTGAGAAATCAGAATAGGCAGGGGGTTTAGTTTTTGCAGTTGGAGATGGATACACACCATTGAAAAACACTGTTGCACACTTGGCAGGGAGCCACCCTGATTCAGTACTCACTGCTCCAATAGATAACGATTTTGTCACCCTGACAGGACCGAGCCTGCATTTCACCAGCCTCCTCACACACTTATATGGTAAATAACAGAGGGGTACCATACCAGGCAGCTGCTTTCCGACTTTTACCAATTTTGCAGAAACTCAGGCAGAAACTGCAGCTTCAACATCGCGGATGGACCGAGCGCACTTCAGCAATCCTCTCCAGTCCCCTCAGGTCGAGCCTGGTAGGTAGCTGGGCTGGCACCAGCCTCCTCCGACCGCCTGCCGACGAATTTAGTCCGATTTGGATTCACTGAACAAACGGCCGCCTCCGGCCTTCACTCGCTTCCCACACGAACACTCTCCAGCGCAGAAGCACAGAGCTCCTCACCAGCCACAACGCATCTGGCCTCCTGTAGTAAGGGGCTCTTCCTTCAGTTCGGGCGCTACCCACTTCTATTGGCTGGCTGAACATGCCAGTCATTTCCTCCAGCCCTCAGTGGTGCGAAAAAGCGCCATAGCCCAAAATGCCTTTCCCAAAATACAAACAGTCCCTCTATTGGTCAGCCGACTCTGTAGGGTCCCGAGGTACTGATTGGCCCAATTCAGCAGTTCTGGAGCAAAATGGAGGAGACAATCAAACAGTCCTTACTGCAAAGGAAGGCAGGTTAGAACAACTATATTATCATTGTTATTTTACGTTATTTCAAGCAAACAATCACATCCTCCAGCAGAGCCCCCTCTGCACCACTAGCGATGGCAGACAGGGGGCCTTTTTTTTTCTTTCAGCGTCCCAGGCGGGACTCGGGCATACAACCACAGAGCCCCCCCCCATTCCAGTTAATTACGACTGCAACAAGCAGCCCATAAAGAGACAACTTACGGAGGCTTTAAAAGCGCTCACTGGCTACCCATTTACACGGCTTTATGCCAATCACCAACCAGGCATGGAGCAGGGAAACGAGCTCTGAGAAAACTGTCAGGAACCTCCATTTGCAAGGGGGTTACAGAAGGGTAGGGTGATAGAGGATGGACAAAAGGCTGCTGTCTGTAATGGTTATTTTTGCTCTTTTTCACCAGGGAGGAATGTGGCCACTGCCAGAAAGTGGCATCAAAGCAGCGGACAAGGGGGTCCCGGAGATGAGACAGCCAGTATTTATGAGTGACAGTGTCCAGAAAGGGCTGGTGGCCCTAAAGATAGATAAGACCTCGGGACCAGATGGGTTACATCTAAGGATACTCAGGGAACTGGAAGCAGAACTGGCTGAATCGCTGGTATGACTGTTCAACAGCTCACTGAGGAAGGGGGTAGGACTTGAGGGTGGCGAATGTTGTTCTGCTCCATAACAGGAGGGACAAGAAACAAGCAGGGAACTACAGATCTGTCTATCTGACCTGTACCATAGGGAAGTTGATGGAGTCACTGGTCAAAGAAGACCTCATGGACTACCTTGAAAGCAACAGTCTCCAGAATAGTAAACAGCATGCGTTTGAGGTTGGGAAGTCCTGTCAGATGAACCTGAAAGTTTTCTTTGCTTGGGTGATGAGGGAACTGGACATAGGCCATGCCATGGATGTGTTCTATTTTGACTTCAGTAAGACTTTTGACTCACTGCCCCACAGATGCTTGCTGAGCAAGATGGAGCATCTGGGTACAGCTAAAGACATACTTAACTGGGTAGAAAACTGGCTAAAGGGGAAGTGGCACAGAACTGTGGTCAGCAGGGTCAAACTGGAAGAGAGGGAGGTCACAAGTGGGGTGCCACAGGGATCTGTCCTAGGCCCAGTCCTCTCTTCAATATATTCATTAGCAACACTGGAGATGGTATCCAGAGCAGGCTGTGTCTCTTCGCAGATGACACTGTTAAGCTCTGTGGGAGGGTGGTGGTGACAAGGGAATCAGGGAAAGGCAGAGTGACTTACAAAAGCTAGAGGGGTGGTCTATGTTTTTTTTTTAGTTGTTTAACCAGGTATAGCACACTAAGCTGAAAGCTTTTTTTACAGGAGCGACCTGGGAGCACAAGGAAGTTATGTGACTTGCTCAGTGTCACACAGTATGCAAGTGGAAGCTGTGGGATTCAAACCCAGGTCTGGTCTGCTAGATGTCCTCATACTTGCAGCTCAGAGCCTTAGACCACTGCACTATACTGCCTCCTATGTTTAGTAACGCACCTAGGAAATAAGAACCCCAGAACAGAGTACTGGATGGGTGGGGTGAGACTTAGCACTACAGCTGATGAATGTGACCTAGGAGTTAACATAAGTGACACCCTCAAGCAATCAAGCCAGTACAGCAAGGCTGTTGGGCAAGTAGGATGCTGGGGTATATAGACAAGGGTACTGATAGCAGGAGGAAGGAAGTAATTTTACCCCTTTATAGATCATTAGTGATGGGAGTACTGTGCCCAGTTCTGGAGCCTTCACCTCACAAAAGATAGGGACAGGCTGGAGACAGTGCAGCGTGTAGGGTAACAAAAATGATTCAGGGCCAACGGGGCAGGTATTACGAGGAGAGCCTCAAGACAGTGAACAAGTACTCGCTCAGGCCGGGGGTGGAGATACGCTAGAGACTTTCAAGTTCCTAAAAGGAATAAACAAAGTGAACTGTGAGAAACTATTAACTGTAGTGTGAATGCTAATTTGAGGTCACAAGGGCATGAATGAAAACTGACAGGAGGGAGATTTAGGAGGAACATGAAAAAAGTATTAGTTTACAGAAAGGGAAGTGGAGCCATAGAACAGTCTGCTAGCAGAGGTGCTAGGTGCTAAAACAGTTGATGGTTTCAAGCATGGCTGGAACACTGTCTAATGGGGGTGGCTAGGACCTTGGCTGGACAGTAGATCAGGGGGTTAGATAGGGAACTTGGGCAGACCGGATGGACCATTGCTCTCTATATGTTTCTGGGTTTCTATGCTGGATGCACCAAGCTCATTCACAGCTTGTTCCTCTAACCTCTGGTTATACTGCCAGTTCCCTCTGGGCTGAATATTTTGAATTTTCTGCTTTTCATTCTCTCGGTAAACAAGGGACGTGGGGCTGCTTTTGGACAGTTTAAGTAAGATCTGTTTTTGACAATTTCAGGAATGAAAATGAGAAGCTGCTCCTCTGGACAAGTAATGATTTACAGCATGCCTAATATCTCAAGTCTGAATGTTGACACTGTCTTCACTGTTATGTTTTCTTTCCACTGCTTCCCTCCTCCAAGTCATAAGACTTAGAAGGAGTTTTCTTCACATCACATGGCAGAGGGAAGCAACACATGACTGTCTTGCTGTTCAAAGTGTTACAGAATTATTAGAGCATCTGGAGAATAAAGAAAACAGAAGTACTGCAAGTGGAGGTGTGCACGGTAATTCAAGGAAATCAGTTGGAAAAGCTGGACGTAGTGCAAAGAACAAAGAGTGTTGGCAGTGTCTTTACTGCCAAGAAGCATGTTCTTGCAGGGCGTGAACATTTCTGGGAACTTAAGTGTAACCCCCAGATGGCGCTATCCCAAGTGCTACTACCGCTGCCTGACTGACTACTGACAGTTTGAGGGGCCTAGGTCCAATGACGGGTGCCTCTACCCAGAGGTCAGGGTTGACACTGTCTTTCTGGCTTGGTCACAGCCCTCTGGGACACTGCAACCCCCCTTTCTTCCCACTAGTGGCCCACACAATATGTCCGGGATATCTTCACAATGTACACTTACCCCCAGGACTGGTTCGGTCAGCTTGACTCTGGGGACCCCCTGTAAAGCAAGAGCATGTAATACAATAGCCACTGTACAATATTTTAACACAAACACATGCCTTTGTCAGTGTAACTTTGCTGAAACAACCAGATCTGATTTATTTAGGGGATGGGGACAAGGACAAGGGAAATCAGGTTAATTAGAGTAATCACATTAATATTCACAGTACTGTGCACAATTTCAGAGTCCCTAACGTCACTTTCACTGGTTCCCAGGATTTGGGGGTTAGCAGGATCAGTACTGCTGGTTGGGGCCCTGATATGGAAAACACTTGCACAATACCCAATTTGTAATCCAGAGGCAGTTGGCTCAGTTCATGTAGCAAGAAAGAAAATCAGAAGAAACACTTGTAATTTAACGGTACAGATGGCAGGGAGCTACCCTGATTTTCACTCACTAACTGCTGGCTGGACGCTGTCCCCGAGAGTGGCATGGATTTCTGGACGCCCTTCGCACAGCAGGGGAACAGGGTTCTGTAAGCAGGACACACACCACACATTTGTACGTAAAAGAAGTTACCATACCAGGCAGCTGCTTTCAAGTCCCGATTGCACTTACTGCCAACTCGAGAGTTCACGATGCAGCTTCACTCTCCTGACAGACCGAGCACGATAAAGCAGTTTCTCCAGTCCTCTACAGGGTAAGCCTGGTTCTTGGCTATACAGCCTCTCCTTTCCTCCATCACAATGGATTCAGTCCAAATCGCCATGGCAAATGCACTGCCCGACTTTTGGCCTCCACATATGCTTCCCGCGGGAAAACTCTGCAGCGGAGAAGCCCAGAGCTCCTTCCCCAGTCACGGCCATAACAAATCTGCCTTCTCAGCCACCAGGCAGGGAATTACAGTTGGACACCACCCAGTTCAGTTGGTGAGCTTCAGTTGCCAGTCACTCAAAAACGTCCCCCATTGGTGTGAAAAGGCGCCACAGTCCAGAGCTTCACTTCCCAGAATTACTGGCTATACCGCCCACGGCCAGGCAGCTCCTGAGAGAGTCCTGATCCTGGTTGGTCGTTCAATACTCCATTTTAGGTGCCCCTTCCTCCTGATTGGATATAGTCTGCAGTTCAGATCCAAAATGGAGGGGCAAAGCCCACAGAGTCCCAGCTGCAAGAAAGGCAGGTTAGACAAATTACATTTCCCTTACCACTCAAACAGATCGCTAGCAAACAGTTACATCCCTGAATAGTGCTCACTCTGCCCACTTAGCGACAGCAGAAACGGAGCAATTTGTCAGCAGCTCGAGTGGGACTCGAGCAAGGAACCACACAGTCCTCCCAGGTTCCTGTCCTATCAGTAAGCAGACAGCTCTTAAAGAGACAGTACCAGAGGCTCTAAAAGCACTCACAAATAGGCGGCTTAAATGCCGAACACCATCCAGGCTGGGGCCTTCAGGCAATCTGTTAGGAGACTTTTGGGAACCCCCATTTTCAGGGGGGGTTACACCCTTACTAGCCTGAAAAGCTTGACGTCCACATCAAGTAGGTACCCCTAAACCACTTTTAGACAGAACATTTAAACCATTCTGCTTTTCAAACAGCAATCAGCATATTAACCTCTGACAGATACATTTGCACTATATTGTGCATTCTACTACTGATCATACAACAGTACACATATACTGTATATAAAAACATTTTAACTCAGGTCACTACTTCCTGCACCTGAAATCTGGATAAAGGGGGCCCGTCCCTATCATCTACCTTGGGGCTGGAAATGGCAGGGACACCATACTCAGAGGGCAATACAAGTAATCTGGATTTATCTCCCAGGCTGAGTTTGGGCAGCGAGCTCGGGGTTACATACTGTACACTCCCTTATGAACCACATTGAGGGGTAGGTCCACAGGTTTGCCCAGGGACTCATAACTCAGCCATACTACAAGCCTCATTTCTTGACCAGTCCTTCTGGGGAGCAGGCACAGTTTCTGAACGGTTAGACTCACTTTGAGCAGTGTTTGTACTTGCCAAGGGGGTCTCTATTGGGGCAGGGAGGCCAGAAATTGGGGCATTTTCAGTGCCATAGTTTACAAATTCTGAGTCCACAACACTTGGATCAACTGTGGAGACTCCTGGTACTGGCAGAGAACTATCAGAGCACTCAACACACTCTTCTTGTTCTGGTATATCACCAGCTTGCTCAGATACATCACTCCCTTCTTCTGAAGAGTCAAGCAGTTCAGCCATGCTCAATGAGTCCACATCCTCTGATTTGATGCTTTGTATTTCACTTGCTGGGAGCACTGGCTCCAGGGACAAAGCTGAGGGCTTAGACAGTCCAGAAGACCCAGCTTCATCCCCTGGGTTGACTAGGGGGTTGCCCCAAAACAGCTGACTCAATTCATGAGAAGGGTAATATTCAGGATTAACCCCACTGTCCTCTGACACAGACTGACAGTCATGTTCAATTGAAACTTGTGGAGGGAAACACTTTAACTTAGCTTCTGTAGGTGCAGTCTTTCTTGATTTTTTCTTAGCAGCGGCTCTAGTCACTGATCCAGAGAGGGCATTGTCTGGGGGCTCAGACTCTATCAAGATCTGTCCAATGGGCAGCAAATGATTTCTATGCATAGTTTTCACATCTTTTGAATTATTCTCAGGCCGTACTTTGTACACAGGCAGATCATCTAGTTTTCCCACTACAATGTGAGGGAGGTGATGCCATCTGTCAGCAATCTTATGCTTGCCATGCAGTCCTAGGTTCTTCAGCAACACTCAATCTCTTTCCCTGAGTTCCAGGGCTTTCACTTTTTTGTCATACCTTTCTTTATTGGCTAGATGTCTTTTGACAGCCATGGCTTGAGCCAGCTGGTAAGCATGGTTTAATTGGGCCTTTAGTTTTTGCACATACTCTAAATGAGTAGCTGCTTGAACCCCATCGGAAGAAACTCCAAAGCAAACATCTACTGGCAATCTGGCTTCTCTTCCAAACATTAATCGAAAGGGGGAAACCCAGTGGCATCACTTTTTGTGCAGTTGCAAGCATGTACCAGTGTGCTAATTTGCTGGCTCCATCTGGGCTTGTCTTTTGGTTGAAGGGTGCCTAACATGTCGAGCAGAGTGCAGTTGAACCGTTCAGGCTGGGGGTCTCCTTGGGGAAGATAGGGGGTGGTTCTTGACTTTCTCACCCCCAACAATGAAAGCATATTTTTAATCAGACGACTTTCAAAGTCCCGCCCTTGATCAGAATGGATTCATTGAGGGGCCACATAGTGAACAAAGAAATTTTCTAGAAGCACTTTTGCCACAGTGGATCCCTTCTGATCCTTGGTGGGGAACGCTTGAGCATATCGCGTGAAATGGTCAGTGACTACTAGTACATTACTGATATTTCTTTGATCTGGCTCTAGACTCAAAAAATCAATACAGACCAACTCCATGGGTGCTCTAGTGGTAATGTTGATAAGGGGGGGCAGCCCTCTGGGGCAAAGCTTTCCGCTGTAAGCAGTGACTACAAGTTCTAATGTGTTGTTCCACATCAGACCCCATTTTAGGCCAATAAAATCTAGATCTCACTAAATAAAGGGTTCTGTCTATGCCAAGGTGGCCCATGTGGTTGTGTAGAGACCGCAGCACCAGTTCTTGAAAGGCAGCAGGCAAAACTAACTGTTGTTTGCCCTGTTGGCCCCCTTTGTCCATTGTCTTTCCATATAACAATCCATTCCTCATTCTCAATTTAGGGCCTTCTTTATATAACAATGCAGTTCTCAAATCAGTGCAGCGTAATTTGGACACATCTTTCCTTGCTTGAATGACTTCTAGGGCTGCTTTTATCATAGGATCTCGGGATTGAGCCCACTGAATACCGTCGTTATTGAATTGAGGCAAAGCACCAGTGTCCAATGCAGAAAAATGGCAATAAGCGGCAGGTATGCAGTTCTCAGATGGCCCCAAACAATCCACCATGCAGTCCACTGCGTCCGAGAACATCTTTTCCTCCCTGTCGAACTTTTGGCAGAGTGCTCGAATATCTGGTTCTGACAGTCGGACCCAATTATTTGAAGGGACCGGTCTCCGGGAGAGAGCATCAGCATCTATATGGTTCAGGCCTGCTCTGTATTCAATGGCATAGTCATATGTAGACAAGGCAGAGAGCCATCTATGGCCCATGGCATCCAACTTAGCTGAAGTTTGCACATAGATCAAAGGATTATTGTCAGTTTTTACCAGTATCTTATCTCCATACAAGTACTCATGAAATTGATCAACAATGGCCCACTTCAAAGCTAGGAACTCTAGTTTGTGCACTGGATAGTTCTTTTCTGATGGGGTCAGACTCCTGCTGGCAAAGGCCACTGGTCTCAGGCCATTTGTGTGCTCCTGATACAACACAGCCCCAAACCCTTGCAAGCTAGCATCAGTATGAAGGACATACGGTTTTGTAGGATCAGCATAGGCCAACACTGGGACATGGGTAAGTTCATATATGATTTCATGGAAAGCAGTCTCACAATCAGGAGTCCAGTGGGCCCCAAACACTTCATTTGGACGGAAATACCTTTTTTCAGTCTCAATGGGCACTGTTTTCTTGTACCTTTTGTGGGTTGGGGGATACCCTTGGGTAAGGTTAAGCAAAGGGTGGATCAATCTTGAATAGTCCTTGATAAAATGCCTATAATAACCAGAGAAACCCAGGAATCTCTGCAGCTCCTTCAGATTTTTTGGCTGGGGCCAGGTGGTCAATACCTCAACTTTACTGGGGTCAGTCTCTATAACCTCAGTGGACACTACATGTCCCACATCTTTTACTGATGTTTGAAAGAATTGACACTTATCAATGGACAATTTGAGGCCAAAATCTTCCAGTCGGTCCAACACCTTGAATAACCTGCTTTCATGTTCCTCCAGGGAGCTGCCAAACACAATGACATCTTCCAGGTATACTAAGCACTCTAACAAGTTCATATCCCCCACTGCATGCTCCATCAGGCACTGAAAAGTGGCTGGAGCACCCGAAATCCCCTAAGGAATTCTCATAAACTAATAGAAACCAAGTAGGCAAATAAAGGCAGTCTTTTCACAGTCTTCTGGGGCCATTGGGATCTGATAGTACCCACTGCGAAGGTCCAGCACTGAGAACCACTTACTACCGTTCAGGCAATCCAACGCATCCAGAATGCGTGTCATGGTGTACTGATCTGGAATAGTCCGCCGGTTCAAAGTATGATAATCCACACACATCCTAACTGTTCCATTCTTTTTCCTCTCTACCATGATAGGTGAACCATATGGGCTTCTGGATTCCTGTATTACCCCAGCCACAAGCATCTCTTGCAGATGTCGTCTCACATCATCTATGTCAGCAGGTGCCAGGCATCGAGACCTCTCACGAAATGGCCTCTCATCATGTATCCGGATGCGGTGTTCATCTCCTGTATACATCCTACATCTCACTTCTTCAAAGAAAACACCTGGTCTCTCTGGGCAAGCTTCTCACTGATCCTTTCTCTCCATTCAGCTGGCAACGGGGAGTCACCGAAATCGAACAAGTCAGGTGTCACTCTTCCTCAAACTCTTGTTACTGGGCAGGATGGCAGTATCCGCACAGTGCACAGTGGCCAGAGTGCAACCTCGATTCACTTGGATCTCCCTGTCAGACACATTGTGAACTTGAACCATTACTCTTTTGGCAAAAGCATGAGCTCTAGCAGGCAGGATACTGGGTTTTACCAGCAGCCCCTCAGGCAGTTTCCCACTCCCTGGTGCATCCAGCATTAATATTTTGTTCTTTACATCCTTCTTAATATGGACTTCTCCTTGTAGAACACATTGTGCATTTGGGGCTAGCAGCAAAGATTCTGGGTCCTTCTTCCAGACGACCCCCACCGGGTCCTCAGGTTCCATCCTACCAGTATTTCTCTGTGCTTCATAGGCCCTTTTAATTAAAGTTGGGATTCTGAAGGCTCTGCCAGTCTTGGATTTTTGTTTTTCAGAACACAACTGCGCCAGACGCCCAAACATATGTGCATTGGTTCCAATCAACAAAGGGACCCCATCATACAGTCCAGTAGGGGGACACACCAAGGCCAGGGTCTCCACTTGCTCTGCCACTCCAGCCACAGAAGTAGGAAAAGACAACCAAATTCGGATATAGCCAGTGTAGGGGTAGGCCTTCTCACTCAAACCCCACACATGTAGCCCCTCGAGGGGTTGCAGGGGCACGTCAGGCAAATGCTTCTGATACCAGTCCTGAAACATGATTGTCATTTGGGAGCCACTGTCTAGCACAGCTTTGGTGGACACCCCATTCACTTTCACTGTAGTCTCCATGGAGGGACCCACTACTTCAGACCATTCAGGGGGCATTACTTGAGAAGTCACTCGGGCATTGGCCCTGGTGGCAAAACGTTTCCAGTTGGCCCCTCCTGGTGACCTGGCACAGGTTTTGCGGTGACAGGCCACTAACCTGCTGGTGACTTTCCTCAAGTTCTCTGGCAGCTGACACTCAGTCTGAAAGTGTCCATCCTCCCCACAACGGTAACAGAACTTAATATCTCGATTGTCTTTGGAGGAAGGAGGATCTCTTATCTGGTGGGGCACTTCAGGGACTCTACATGGCTCTTCTTGAATGGAATGTTTACCCCATAATAACTCTGGTTCATCAACTCTATTGGGGGTGATAGCTGCCTGTTGCAGCTCCCTCACCATTTCCCATAGGTCTCTAATTTCCGCTCTCAAGTTACTCTCAATCCGGGGGTCAGAGGAAACAGCATGCACTCCCACTCCACTTTTGGGCTCAGGGGGAGCTTGATACAGATCTGGCTCCCGATAGATCTCTGTCATCCCCTTGATCAACCCTCTCAATTAATGAGTCTCGTCCGGCTCACTTTGCTCGGGAGTCTGGCACAGATTCACGGCCCCAGCATAGGGCTCCCACCCCTCTTCATCGGTTTCAATTTCACAAATCTCTCTCATCAATTGACAGTATTCAGGAGGGTCGGCCCAATTTGAGTTTCAGCAGTATTACACTTGAAAATCTTGCTGACTTCAATATATGGTCTAATCAGACCTGGTTTAGTGTTTGGGCAGTCACCCCCCCCCCCTTTTTGGTGGGCCTTTTGCAGAGCTCTCTCCATTCTAGTAACAAATGTAAACAATTTCTAATTTCTCCACTGTTTTGCTGACTTGAATTTCCATAACAGATCCTCTCCGGTTTCAGTGCTGCCAAACACCCCCTCTAAAGCAGAAAGATATTCTGCTGCAGTTGCCTCTAGACTAGTGGCCCGTAGGAACTGAACGGCTTCCAGTGCGGGACCCTTCAAACTTTCCATCAGCTGTTTCCTCTTCTCCCCCTCAGAACACTGCCACTCTTGCACTAAAGGCATAGCATAGTCAATCCAGGTCTCCAAATCATCTTCCCCTGAAGGCACGGGCACAGTACCAGAGGAGAGTCTCAATCTCCGATAGGAGTCTAATTGTATTGGAGGGATGACCATAGGGGGAGGGGCTAGTATGGAGCTCTTAGATGACTCGGGAGATGTACCTGGGGATGGCAGGGGAGTGTGGTCGCCTGAGATGTCTAATACCTGTATCAATTCCTGAGCAGTTCTCCCTTCTGCGGCCAACAGTTTAAGTAGCTTGTCCTTGAAACTATTGGTCTTAGGGGACCCGGACCACTATGTGCATGAATAACCCTCCATCCCTTCTGGGCACCTTTGTGGAAAATCACTGGGGGGCACCCTCTCAGGGTCTATCGTAATACTGCATGAAAGCTGCACTTGCAGGGTCTATTCGAGCAAGTCAGCACATCGCCTTTTTACTTCCACCTTGCCCAGACATTTAACACGCTTGACAGTAGAGACAATGTCTGCGCTTTTAATCCCCAAGGGAACATCCAACAGTAATACAGTCTTTTGGAAGTCCAACTCCTCAGCTTCGCCCCATCCCATCAATTTATGCACCATCATCTTAATGGGATCGAGTTTTAACTTGGGCGTAGCATCCCCCTCCATTTTTTCCTTTCATTTGGACATAATGTGCTACTTCCTTCACTTGGCCACAAGAGGACGCTAATCTCAGCTGTGCCTCCCAAGATGTAACCCCCAGATGGCGCTATCCCAAGGGCTACTACCGCTGCCTGACTGACTACTGACAGGTTGAGGGGCCTCGGTCCAATGGCAGGTGCCTCTACCCAGAGGTCAGGATTGATACTGTCTTTCTGACTTGGTCACAGCCCTCTGGGACACTGCAACCCCCCTTTCTTCCCACTAGTGGCCCACACAATATGTCCAGGATATCTTCACAATGTACACTTACCCCCAGGACTGGTTCGGTCAGCTTGACTCTGGGGACCCCCTGTAAAGCAAGAGCATGTAATACAATAGCCACTGTACAATACTTTAACACAAACACATGCCTTAGTCAGTATAACTTTGCTGAAACAACCAGATCTGATTTATTTAGGGGATGGCAACAATGACAGGGGGAAATCAGGTTAATTAGAGCAATCACATTAACATTCACAGTACTGTGCACAATTTCAGAGTCCCTTTTGTAATCCGGAGCCGGTTGGCTCAGTTCATGTATCAAGAAAGAAAATCAGATGAAACACTTGCAATTTAACAGTTCAGATGACAGGGAGCTACCCTGATTTTCACTCACTAACTGTTGGCTGGACGCTGTCCCCGAGAGTGGCGTGGATCTCTGGATGCCCTTCGCACAACAGAACAGGGTTCTGTAAGCAGGACACACCCCACACATTTATATGTAAAAGAAGTTACCATACCAGGCAGCTGCTCTCAAGTCCCAATCGCACTTACTGCCAACTTAAGAGTTCGCGATACAGCTTCACTCTCCTGACAGACCAAACGTGATGAAGCAGTTTCTCCAGTCCTCTACAGGGTAGGCCTGGTTCTTGGCTATACAGCCTCTCCTCTCCTCTGTCACAGTAGATTCAACCAAATCGCCATGGCAAATGCACCACCCGACTTTCGGCCTCCACACATGCTTCCTGCGGGAAAACTCTGCAGCGCAGAAGCCCAGAGCTCCTTTCCCAGTCACGGCCACAACAGATCTGCCTTCTCAGCCACCAGGCAGGGAATTACAGTCGGGCACCATCCAGTCCAGTTGGTGAGCTTCAGTTGCCAGTCACTCAAAAACTTCCCCCATTGGTGCAAAAAGGCGCCACAGTCCAGAACTTCACTTCCTAGAATTACTGGCTATATCCCCCATGGCCAGCCGGCTCCCGAAAGAGTCCTGATCCTGGTTGGTCGTTCAATACTCCATTTTAGGTGCCCCTTCCTCCTCATTGGATCTAGTCTGCAGTTCAGATCCAAAATGGAGGGGCAAAGTACACAGAGTCCCAGCTGCAAGAAAGGCAGGTTAAACAAATTACATTTCCCTTACCACTCTAACAGATCGCTAGCAAACAGTTACATCCCTGAATAGTGCCCACTTAGCGATGGTAGAAATAGAGCAGTTTGTCAGCAGCTCAAGTGGGACTCGAGCAAGGAAACACACAGTCCTCCCAGGTTCCTGTCCTGCCGGTAAGCAGACAGCTCTTAAAGAGACAGTACCAGAGGCTCTAAAAGCACTCACAAATAGGCGGCATAAATGCCGAACACCATCCAGGCTGGGGCCTTTAGGCAAACTATTAGGAGACTTTTGGGAACCCCCATTTGCAGCGGGGTTACATAAGTATTTAGAGTCACATTGTTACAATGTAATGCTGCACTAGATTATTTTTTAATCAGGCTTCTCTCCACTGTTGTCGTTTTCCCAGTCCTCAGACCCCGGGGAGTATACCCATTGTGGCTCCCCCAAGCCGTGCCCTATCATGCCTCAAGTGGGGATGCACAATGCAGAGCTCAAGAGTACCCTCAACTATCATTCAAGTGGCAGTGGATTTTTTTATAGTCCATTTTTTTCCTTTCCTCCCTCCTTCCACTAGCGGAGGCCAGCATCCTAGTGGTGGCCCTTAGACATCACATTGATATTCCTGAGGGAAGCAAGTTCTCCAGCCCACTACAGAAGTTGCTGTGGTGAAGAAGGCACTCCTCCCCTCACGGGCTGGGAAACAATGCAATTAGCGGCATGCTCACCTAGCCCTGGCCTCCTGCTGCAAGCACCTGAGTCCACTTCCAAACCTGAGTGCCAGCACAGCCGAGCTCTGGGCCAATTAGTGGCCTTTGCATTGGATCTGTAAGGCACATAAAACAATGCTTGATATATTAGTTATTGGGTTTAATGAGTGCTTCGTTGTGCCTAACTGAAACTGCATACAGTAAGTATGTCTTACTTAGAAGGATTGTCCTGTGAAAAAAACATTGAAACAGCAGCACAGTGATGTTTGTATTAAATTAATGCCCTGGTATAGTCTTTCTTATCACATTTAATCCATTTTTGCTTCCTTGTATCTCAGTTTTGTTTTCCCTTAGAGCCCAGAGGGAATTACAGGCGTGTATGCTATTCTGGAGTACACATTGATTTTGTGTTGCGCAGTGTTTTTTTTTTTATAATGCTGGCAGTTATCCCTAGAAGTCATCTGATTATAAAAAACATTGCTGAACGTTGTTTACATCAAGGATCCAGCAGGAGGAGCCAAGAGGAGGAGGAGGATTGGGGGGGGGCACTCATAGTCAGCAACTCGACTAGATTCCTGGACACGAAGGAGGAGCCAAGATTAAGCTGTAGTCTAAACTACGTATAACAAAAAGCTTTTCTATAGGTGGGTATACATTCCTGAATTGTTTTGCTGTTTACCATTAAGTAACTTTAAACTATTAAGAGCTAGCAAAATATTCAAAACATCGGCATGTGTAATTGTCTATTTCTATAGCTTGCAGCTGAATGTGAATGTTTGTGTATTATGCAGAAGTTGCCATTTTGTGCAGAGTTGCTGCCTTTCAAATCTCTTCCGTTGTTCAGTAACAGAAAAGGAGTTAGTGCAGTAATACATGCTGTATCTTTGCTTGTAAAGGGATTCAACATATGATGACGGTGGGGGGGGGTGGAGTGGGCTGGTGAAGCAGTTTGTCTTCAGACTTTCTAGCTGAGCACATGCAGAAGTGCTAGGCTGTTAAATGGAAATGAGAATCATTTTAATATGAACTGATAATACAGGGTGTAATCATAGGGCTTGCTTGGTACCTTGAATACCCCCTACCTCCTCTGATAGCTGGTATTGCACTAAACCTTACTAAAAAGGGAATTTGAAGGAATAGTGCTCATCCATTTGTTTGGAACAAGGATTTCTGCACAAACTGCCACCCTCCACCTTACAAAGTCTGGCAGTGGCTCTCAGTGTTAACTGATGAACCAGATGCACTAAAAGCAATGAGAAACAGAATGGAAGTTGCATGTACGCCACTAAAAGGGCACGTAGCACCACCCTGTGAATGTATACAAAAGATGACCTCAACCCTATGAAAAACAATGAGAACAATTAAAAGCATACTGTAAGTTAGTAGGAGACAAGCTAATCACTGCCCATGCCTAACAAGAAAGTGCTATACAGACAAAATGTACATTACACTACCAGCAAGAAGAACACTGAAGTAAACAGAAAGAAAACATCTGCAGCACAGTCAGAGGATCCTGAAACTAAATGCATTGCCTGAAAGACTTTTGGTTTATAAATAACTTCAAACAGTGTTAAAGGAGCAGTACAGCAACAACATTATGTGGATAATACTGTGAGCAGTTAGCCAAAACAAAAACATCATTGTATACCCATTTTGCTTTCCATTTTTTTATTGCTGAAGCCAGAAATGTGGTTTTCAATTTTTTAAAAGTGCCTGCTCCTTTGCCACACCCACCATTATAAAATTGCATTTTGTGTGGTGCAGTGCAGTTTTCCTTCTGAAATGTATGCTAACACCATCCTAACACAATGGCATTATGCATCTAGTGTGCATAATATGAGTACCCTCAAGTGGAGTGTTTTTATAAAAGTGCTGAAGGTGCCAGCCAGGTAGTATGAGCGGACTCAGGTTGCCTTGCATTCAACCAGGGAAGGGGTCCTATAGGTATCTCTCTTCACTTGGGAAGGTGGGTTCAGTCTTCCTAATACTGGGCTTCATCTGGTACAAGCCAGGTGGTAGCACAGCAGCGATTGCCTCAGCAATGGGAGGGTCCTCTTCAAATGCTGATACACTCATGAGCTCAAAGGCATGTTCACGCAGTGCATCTTGCATGCTGGATGGCCCTGGGAAAGAAATACCAGAGGAAAATCCGCGACCAGCTGGATGACTGCCTGACCTCTTGTAGATGCCACACCACCAACTAAGCAGGGCTCCAAGATTCTGAATTGTGCTCTGGGTGAAAGGGCACCCCCCCAGCCCTGCCTTGGGGGACCTCCATGGAGGACTCTCCTATTGCCAGGTTAGTCCTAGGGATGGTTGGTGATGGGGCTGGGAGGGCCAGGGATGAGGGGTGGTGCTGGCCAGCAGATAAGAGGCATAAAACATTGTTAAAAAAAACTGCTAGCAGCAGCCATATTTATTGAATTAAGTCATTAATTGTAATGCTAAGAATAATTTTTGTTAAGTATAAAGAAAATAAACATCTATTATTGGTGAATCTTAGGATGTCAGATGTTACTGCTAAAAAAACTGTATGATGGAATTTTTTGTCAACTTAAAAATACTACTGCTTTTTTAAGGCTAGAAAAGGCTGTGGTACTACTTTATGAAATACAGTGCCACCTGTGTCTTCAGACTCCCCCACTTCTAACCCCAAAATCATACCTTTGAAACAGTTGAGGGGGCATCCCCTTCCTCTCCCGAGCCATGCACTCACTTGTGTCAGATGGCTTCCCCTCCCTTTTACCAGTCCAAGCACTCCCTGAAATCCAGTGGTATCTACTCTTTCTTCCTTTCCCATGCCAGGTGCCCCCCTGTGGCACCCCACTACCTCACCATGGCTCTTGGCAAGCACTCCATGTTGTCCATGGGCACCCTTCCCTCTCTTTGTCCTTCGCCTATGGCTCTCTGGTGCTGGAAGACATCCACTCCCTATCTGCTGCCTATTCTGAGTACTCCCTGGTGTTCAGTGGTGCCACCTCCCTCTCCCCATCTTTTTCCAGGCCCTCCATGGTATCCAGTGACACCCCCCCTCTCTCCATGCTCCTCCCACTCTGCCCCTACACCCAAAAAAAAAAAAACCACTCAGGCACTGACACAACTCACCATTCACCTCCTCAGTTGGCTGATGTCTGCTTCTCTGGGTTAAGAAGATACGTGCCAGCCTAGCCAGGCTTTGTTGGTGCCATTTCATCCTGAACTCTATGTGTGTGTTCTTCATCCTCCCTTGCAATTGTTTGCTCTGATCTGCTGTAAGTAGTAGCAGTAAAACATTCATTTATTTCACTAAATGAATAGGAAAACTCAGCTGAGCCGAAGCTCATTTTCAGTGAGGTCCTGGGCAATTTTCTGAGTTACCAAAACATCAATTAACAATACAAATTATGCTTGTAATAAAAATAGACATACACAGACTTCTACATTCTAATACAAAAGGAAAAAATAATAAATTTACAATTAAATTATTTTAAACACTGTCTAATAATTCCAGTTTTAACTTGCACATCGGTGCGGTATAGAGAGGCACTTCTCAATCTTTATACAAGAGACTAAACTTTATTTTGTTTGTACATATTGCATATCCATCAATAGCTCACAGTCAGTAGACAAAGATAATTTATATGATATGAAATTCGGAACACAACTTTAAATTCACTTGTGCTTTTGTTGCAAACCACTGCTTTATTGCACCCAGATAACAGTTCAAGGTTTGTGATCTGAGTAATTAAAAAAAGCATTTGACAATGCTGAATGTTGTCTTGCTGGTTTTGGCATTGGTAGTGCAGGAGTTAGAGAGACGCATAATAGAAGTAGCAGTGAAGTATAGAACCAACATCAACCCCACCCCACCCTGCAGAGAGTGACAGGCATTGGGGTGTGCGTTTGGGTCGCTGGCCATAACGCTCATGCTATTTCACCTCATCCTACTCTGCAGAGTCTGACAAGTGTTGCGTTGTGCCTTGGGGTCATCTGGCCTTATGCTCACCCCATTTCGAAAGAAAGTACATTGAGATGGGTGCAGCATAGGAGAATGGGTTGAACTTTGGGGCTGAAGAGTCCAAGGCACACCTTGATGCCTGTCAGTGGCTGCAGGGTGGAGGAGCAGTGGTGTGAGCAGTACAGCAGACAATCCAAAGACACACCCCGAAGCCTGTTAGTCTGTACAGGGTGAGATGTAATGGCTAGAAACCCTAAAGTTCTGGGCATGTGTTGATATTTGCACTCCAAATTTTAAAACATGGCCTTTTTGTGACCCCACCTCATGAAAGCACTTGGGACCTCTGTTCATGAACAGTGCCCCTGTGATTTTCTTAATCTGTCTCGAACGTTGATTTCCCACAGTGACCGCGCCATTCTGCACCACATGAAATTATCAGCTGCACCATTGATAAGGTGGTGTGAAGAGGTGGCAATGTGGGAAATCTGGAGTGAAAATATTAAGCAGTCTCGAAGTTACGAGTGTGTGTGAAAACTGCACATCGCACGCTCGTAACACAGTCATTTAGTGGAATTATTTCACCAAATTTTTAACATACCCATTTTGGAATCTCTGCTCGTGAACAGTGACACTGAAATTATCATAATGTGCGCGAACGTTGATTTCCCACAGCGACCGTGTGATTATGCACCAGATGTACGAAATTACATTTTGGGCAGTAAGTGACAAGAAACAGCTGAACTGTTCATAAGAAGGTGTGCAAAAATGACAATGTTGAAAATCTGGAGTGAAAATATTACAAATTCTCAAACTTTCGACTGTGCATGGACACTGTTCAATGCACGCTTGTAACAATCATTTTATGGGATTTTTTTCACCAAATTTTCAACATATGCATTATTGGACCTCTGCTAATGAACAGTGTTACTGTGATTTTCTTACTCTGTTCTGAACATTGTTTTCCTACAGCGACTGTGCCACTGCACACCAGAGAAGTGAAAACACAGTTCAGGTAAGACGTGGGAAATGAAGGCTGTGCTGTTCATAAGAAAGTGTGAAAAAATGGCAATGGTGAAAATGTGGAGTAAAAATATTAAAAATTATCGAAGGTACGAGCGTGCATGAAAACTGCACAACGCACGCTTGTAAAACAGTAATTTTACGGACGTTTGTCACCTAATTTTCAACATAGGCATTTTAGGACTTCTGCTCATGAACAGAGTCACTGTGATTTTCTTAATTTGTCCAAAACACTGATTTCTCACAGTGACTATACTATTCTGCACTGCAAGTGTGAAAACACATTTCGGCCAGGATTTAAGAATGACGCAGGTGCGTGAAAACTGCGCAACGCACAGTCATCGCACAGTCATTTAATAGACTTTCATCACCAGATTTTCAACATAGGCATTTTAGGACCTCTGCTCATGAACAGCAGCACTGTGATTTTCTTACTCTGTCCCGAACACTGATTTCCCACAGCGACCACGCTATCCTGCGACCGGAAGTGCGAAACACCATTTTGGCCAGGATGTGAAAAATAACAGCTGTACTGTTCAAAAGGAGGTGTGGAAAATGCCAATGTTGAAAATCTGGAGTAGATATTACAGATTCGCAGAGTTCCGAGCGCAGGCGTGGAAATCATGCAACGCACGCTTGTAAAACAATCATTTTGGGGATTTTTTTTCAAAATTTGCAACATAGGCTTTTTTAAAAGCCCACCTCATGAACAGTGGCACTGCTGTCATTTCATTAATTGGTCCCGAAAGGTGATTCCACTCAGTGACTGCAAAATCACCTTTCGGGACCGAATAACGGCATGACAATAATTGAATACATGAGAAGGGGCCACTCCCAGGTTCTGGATTTGTGCCCTGGAGGGGAGTGGAGAAAAAACAGCATTCTCCTCCCTGGCTCCACCGCGGGAGGCAAGATACAGGGGAACTACCAGGGTTGGCTGAGCGGGGACGCGCAGGGCCAGAAGGGAGGGCTATAGCTACCCGCCAGGCTCTGGGAGGTAGAAAAATGAATTAAAAAAAAAAAAAGAAAAAGAAAAACACTCAATGTTGAAAGGTGAAATTTCACCTTTTGATACTGAGTGTGCCGCTGTGCCACACTTAAACAATACAGTTATCGAAGCGGCATGGTACATCCCCCCCCCAATATTTGGGTCTTACCTGTTGGGCTCACTGGCCCTTTGTTGCCTCTTTCCCCAAGTTGAACCTCAGCATCCTTACCCTCTAGTTCTTGGGTGAACAGGACTGCTGAAATTGGGGACAAACAGGGCCTCAGCATCATCCTGAAGCCATAGGAGGGAGCCAGACTCAGGCACCTCAGTCACTATGGCAGGAGCTGCATGTGTAGTTCTGCGATCCTGGCCCCAGGACTGGCAGCAAGGTTGAGACTGGGACAATGTAAAAGTGCTACCAGGTACAGCATCAGTGTTCCCTGACTCTATGACAGACAGCAGGGTTGAGGAACGAAAAAGACTGCTGGTGGCAGAAGAGTAAGAAGGGCAGTGCATGCAAGGCAACCAATTAAAGAAGCCAGAGCTCTGTTACTGAAACTCAGACTGCACACCCACTACAGAAAGGGTCCCAGACTCCAGGGACGGCAGTGGAAATGAGACAAAAGAGGGACGGTGTCACCAGACATCCATGCAAGTGTTTCCAGGTCCTGGGGCTGGCAACAGGAACAGGAGCAGACATGTGCCCAACTAACATGAGAGCAGCTCCAAGGTCACTTCTCATAAGCTACCCCACAGCTATGAAACAGGCAAACTACCCACAAAAATGAGCATAGCCCTAGCCCATGGGCAGGAAGCAGGGTCAGAATATGGACAAAAACAGTCTCCACAGGCCTACATAAAAAATGCAGCTGGTTATAATACAACTGGGCAACAGTGTAAACAAATATGGCAGCAGCCATGTAGCTCCTCAGCCCTCTGACCCAGCAAGGACTGCTGGGAAAGTGTCTGAGGTGAACAGCAATTCTGCCCATGAATTTTGGCCGATGAAAAGCATGTAGTGCACCGGAAACTGAATGCAAGCTGAAGCTCTGCAAAGCCAGGGAAACTTTCTGAAGCCCTGTCAGCCAAAGAAAAGTCTGACCAGCGGGACACTGAGTTCAGTAGAGTACAAAATGGAATGCAACCAAGGATCTGGATGGAGTCTCAGTGTTTGTGGAATGGAAGAAGCTGTGAGACAAAGATCCATTGGCTGCCAGCAGCTACAGCCCTGGCAGGCTACTGCAGATTATATACACATCTGACAACTGAAGAAAGCAGTCTTCATCAGAACGGAGAGGAGAAAGGCGTGTAGGGCTGAGTTTTTTTCTGCTTCTTCAGTGACTTTTCCCCATAGAGGATGAACTCCACAGAAAGCTACCAATAGATTGAAGCTACTGCCTACTACAAGGTCCCTGGACTCCCTGCAACAGCAGCTGAACAACTGAACTGAGAGACCAGAGAAGACCTATTAAAGAGACCAGTTGACCTTGGAGAAGTCCATCCTCCAAGTTGAAGCACGTCCAGCATCTCACCTGCTCAAGCTATCACAAAACCAGAGTGATAGTGATATGTGCAATATCCAGGTACCACCTATGCTACCCCATGTGTAGGCACCACATCACTGTTAGACTCACGTGCCCAGTGTACCACAGCTATTGCAACCCAGGCAGGCCCCCTAGGAGAGTTGGGAAAGGTGGGCCCCAGGTCATCACTACGTTAGCATTTGTTGTTTGATTATTGGTGTGATTGGACTTGTTTGTTTGGCATTGAATTAAGTTTGATGTTTTGACTGATTGTGGTACAGTACTGGCATATTATTGCAGATTTGCATTGTTGCTTTGCTAACCTGGTATAGCAGGAGACTTTTGTGCTCTGGGTTTTAGAATGTTTCATGTGTAATGTGCCAGTAGACCCTGGGCATCCCCCCACCAGTTGGCAAAGAGAGGTAGCTGATTTTCTGTGTAGTCTGGGGAGTTCAGTAATGTTTTAATTCCAGGATGCCACCACGTGTAATTCTACATATTGGTTCATCCTCTCCTGTTCACCTGAACAACTGCACCAGTTTCATCCTACCTCAGATGTGACCTTCCAAAAGTAGTGTTTAACCTCTTTAGGAAGCTTGGGGCTTCTAAGGTGGATGGGCTGGTGCAGCAACGGAAGTCAAAATGAGAGACAAGATGGTGATGGTATGGGAATGTTGGAGAAAGAAGGCACCATGGGGAATTATGGAACTAGATAGAGGCTCCCTCTTTTAGGTTCTGATGCCCGTGCAGTAGTCTGTTTTTAACAACACAGCTGATTCTGTATGCATCATAGAGGCCTGTCTGGGTGGTGATAATACTGGACCAGTCGTGGTGTCAGCTATTCCAGATGGATTCTCTGTGATGCACTGTCCAAAACCAGAACATGGGGAAGGGGGGCATCTGTTTTAGAAATGACCTCAAATAGACCCTCACTTGCACAGGCTGATCCTTTGAGAGTGTGTGTTTGTCAACTGTTGGGCAGGTACAGGGTCCTCCTTATTTACCATCCTCCCTGGTGTGAAGGGACTTCCTGTGGGAGTTTCCCAAATCTGTCACCTGAGTAGCAGAGGAATCAGCAAGGCTTTTGGTACTCAGTGACTTAGCACTTGGATCATTGACAATTCAGAGCTTTCTCCTCAGCAATTCTTCTAGCCTATGTCATCACTAGACCTTGTGCAGGTTGTTGCCTTTGTAACACAACAAATACGACACTCTGGATCTGATCTTTGTAATGGGCTTTGATATCTCAGCTGTTAAGGTTGCTGCCCTGTGACCCTACGCTGTACTGGCCATGGTATTATGTGCGATCTGGAGGATTAAGTCAGAGTGTGGACACTGGATCCCATATTGGGGGTGGGGGGTCCTGCTCTCATATCCCACTACCTGGAATATCAGAGGGCAATCACTATTTGGAGGGCAGAATATTTGTCTGGGGTGACTGCTGCAGAGAATAATAGGCCACTTCAACTCGTAGACACCATGGCCATTGGCTGGACTTCTTTACCAACTCATCGACTAATCCACTCTTTCACTTGGCTCTACAATGCACTTCTATCAAAGCTCCCCACCTACAATTCCTCACTATTTCGGCATACTGCCTGCCTTTACACATTACGCAGCAAGGATTACATCATGCTTGAAGTCCCACATGCCCGCTCCCAGTTTGGTGCAATGGCGATAAGCCGTGCTTTACCGGCAACCTGGAATAAAGCCCAACCTAGCCTCTAGCTCCAAAACCTAATATCACTACACAGGTTCAAAAAACTGATCGGAAACAGAATTAGTGATTCTTGTACATGTCACTGACTAAATGACCCACATTTCACCTCTCTTGAACTCTTGTAATCTCTTCTCACCCTTCCCCAGTTCTCATTTCCACCCCTTCTACTCTCACTTCAAACCCTTCCACCACCTCCCAATCCCCTGTGCCTCCTCCCCCTACTCCTCCCTCATGACCTCCCTCACTATCCCCCTGCCAAATCTCCTTCCCACGGTAACCTCATCCATTGCCTACCCTCTCCAACTTTGCCACAGAATCTCCCCCCACTCGACTAATGGTGTAATCCAGTATATACAAAGATTTGCATTGTATACCAAAAGTAATTACTGAATGCTTAATCTCATTACTTCTCAGCACTTGAGGACTGCTGTGTTTATTTTACTTGTATATAATCCTGTACAGTCTCTTTTTTTATCCATGTTTATATCATTTTTTTGCCTCTGTTATACCCTGTGTTGTTTTAGTACCTAATCTGTTTGTGCTCATGACTGTATGACTGTATGATTGTATGCGCAGGACTTCCTTGTAAATGAGCCTGCTTAATGGAGTATTTCCTGCTAATAGACTTGAAACTTGAACTTGGCAACTTACTTCATGCAAGATGCATATGGTCAGATCAAGCAGCTGGTACAAATAATACAAGTAGTTTGCCAATTCTTCCTCAACACAGTGTAAGCCATTCATGATGCGATCACCACAGACTGAGTCTGGCTGGTAGAAACATAGAATTACTTGGCAGAAAAGGACCACTTAGCCTCTCCACTCTGCCAGGATGGTCCCTACCTAGTCTGTCTCCACAGATCCCAACTGGTTTCCAGCAATTCTCCCCCCGCCCTGCCTATTTACTAATATTCCTCTCTGTCTATCCCCCACATGCTTGAACCCTCTCCCCCCACTGTTTTCTCCTCCACAACTTCTGCTGTCAGTCTGCTTCAGTCATCCACCATTCCTTCAGTGTAGTAGTACTTCCTCACATTCCTCCTAAACCTCCTCCACCTCCAGCTTCATCGCATGCCCTCTGGTCCTAGTGCTCTTTTGATTTTGAAAGAGACCTCTACTGCTCCCTGTTCACCTCTATGAGGTACTTGTAGGTCTCTATCATGTCCCCTCTTGCTGTCCTTTCTTCCAGGGGGTACATGCTGAGATACCTCGGTCTTTTTTATAGGGCTTTTGATGCAACCCCTGCACCACCTTAGTTGCCCTACTCTGGACTACTTCCACCCTGTTTATATCTTTTCTGAAGTGTGGCCTCCAGGACTGGACACAATACACCAGGTGGGGACTCACAAGCAAGCGATACAAGGGCAACACCACCTCCTTCCTCCTGCTGGAGACACTTCTCCCTATGCATCCCAGCATACCAATGGCTCTACCCACTGCTTTGTCATGCTGCCCTGACACTTTGAGGTCATCAGATATGATAACCACAGGCTCCTTTCCTGCTTAATGACTGTCAGTACCTCCCCTCATCATATACTCAGCTCCTGTGTTCCTATGCCCCAGGTGCATGACTTTGCACTCTTTGGCATTGAACCTCAACTGTCATGCTCTTGCCCACTCCTCAAGTTTCCCAAGGTCCCTAGGTATTCTCTCCACTCCCTCCTGTGTGTTCACCCTATTACAGATTTTGGGGTCATCTGCAAAAAGGCATACCTTCCCTTCCAGTTCTTCCACAATGTCATGTATGAAGACATTAAAGAGGATCAGTCACAATACTAAGCCCTGTGGCACTCTGCTGGTCACTATCCCCTCGTTAGAGAGGGAAAACCTTTCTGTGTCCTGAGTGGTGTCTATCCAAAACCCTTGTAGCTGTTTCTTTGCTGTGGGATCTAAACTAAAAGAACATGCAATAGTTTCTTCTGCTGGCCCTTTCGTCTAAGGCTCACACAGAGAAGCAGGGAGACCATTTATTTGAACTTCCAGCATTAGAGGTAAAGATCTTTTCTTTCTGGATCTGGTCAGATTAAAAGGGCCATGTTTTTTGCAGTGTCTCTTGTCCCACGGAGCTCGCACCACAGTCCTAGCAAGGAGGAGTAGTAAACCCCTTTTAACAGGTGCAAGTCTTCCAGCTAGTTATGTTGTTATATGCAGTGTAAGTAAGAGGAGAGGGGAAGAGTAGGGTTAAACTCTACTCTGTAATAAGAACAGATGGTGGGGGTCTGCTGAGGGAAAGCTAAAATTATTTACATGCAGATTAATGTTGGGTAATAAGTGGATTGGTCGATAAGAGGAACCTCCAGTTCAGGCCTTCATTGTCGGTCTTCGCATTCGTTCTATGGTGAGATCCTGCCTTGTGCATGGGAGTTTTATTTCTTTGTCTGCTATAGTCATCTGGCCTCTAATATTAACAGAAGCACACCCTTTTAGAATTTAGCTGAAGTGTAAATTAACTTGAGCAGCTACATCTGTGTTTTGCAGTGAGTCCAGACTGAAAGGGGAGAGGGAGAGGAAGAGAAAAGTTGCTGAACTCTGAAAGACAGTTGTGGATTGGCTTCACTCTGTGGTAGGTTGTCATTGGTCTCACAGTGCTTGTGTTAAGATGATAGTGTCCTTAAGGAGCAGAGAGTTTGGGGAACTCACAGTCGGCTTGTTGGCAGATTCAGGAAGAACAGTGAGTGTTGTAAGGTAACCTCTCTACCAATCCCTGGAGTTTCCTTTGTGTTGATCAATGTCTCAGAAGTAACTTCTATTGCCAAGAATGAGGTAATGGCAGCCCTCCCAGGAGATGGGTCATGTTTAATTGTTCACTTTACTTGTTTATCTTTTTTGGGTTTGATCGCAGGATGTATTGTAGCTAAGATTCAGCTGAGCTCAAACATCATAGTACAAATGCTGCGGTTGCAGCACATTCTGGTTGGA
Source organism: Neoceratodus forsteri (assembly GCA_016271365.2). Lineage (NCBI taxonomy): Eukaryota > Metazoa > Chordata > Ceratodontiformes > Ceratodontidae > Neoceratodus > Neoceratodus forsteri. The sequence continues at coordinate 404,653,218 of CM028136.1, read as the reverse complement.
AAGATTGTTGGAACCTGGCTGATGGTTTTATTGGGGGGGTTGTTGCTAGGCAGAGATTTTGAGGCAGTCATTACCTATTGATTCGTAGGTGTAATAGCCTATTGAGATTCTAGGTGCATGGAGCCCAGTTATAACCAAACCATGGTGAAGCTTTCACTACACGACAAGACATAAAACACAATTTGCCAAACTGCATCTTCTTAAAGCTATAAGTAACTCTTTAGCAGAGGGCAGCATAAAATAGGAGCACAAGCCTTGTTACTCACTGTGTGACCATGGTCATGTGATCTAATACTCCCTGTTCTTTGATTTTTTTTTTATCTGAAAACCGGGGAAGCAGAACCATTTTGAAAAGGAAGCATTGCATCTCAGCTGGGCTGCCCTGGTAGATGCATGTGTCAGTTAAAGAAACAAAATGGCTTCCATGGTGGAGGAGATGAATACTCATTGTCTATTCCAGCAGGGTTTCTCTGTATTTCCAGCTTAAGCAACTGATTTATTTTTCAGTCACTCTCTTGGATTGGGTTTTGACATGACTGAGTGTTGGGGTTTGGAGCATGGATGGGTATTTTTTATTTATGTACCCGTATTTCATCGATTTGAAGTCACCCTACAATATTAGATGCCCCCATTATTAAACCGTAGACATTTTAAATGATTACATTTAAAGCCGCCCTTGTTTATAAGCCTTTAATTCACAGAGGGCGGCTAATCCACAACTCAATCCCACTTACAGCTGTAATTCACAAGTCGTTCACCCCCCCCGCCACCATATTCACAACTCTTATTTGCAACTGATTCCCACCCTCCTCCCTGTACTTACAAAAGGACACCAGCGAGAGAGGAATCTGTCGACCCATTCATGACTTCCTTTAAAACCTGGGTTTGTAATCAGAGATGCAGCCCTGAGCGGGATGGTTTCTCTTGTGACAGGAAGGTGTCATTCTCACTGCTGGGCTACCCAGGTTAGCTTTTTTGGTGGGGAAAGCAGCTCACCAATCTGCACCATCTAGACGTCAGCACTTAAAATTGTTCCCTGGACAGCCCTCTTCCCAGAGCTTCTTCTTGATATGATGCTGGTCTGCTTTTCGCTGATCCTCAAATCAAGAGCAATGGGCAGAGTAGCAATTAGATGTATGACAGACACAGCTGATTGCAATTATAGCTGCCCTCATTTAGTAACTGCCATCAAATTAAGACCACGGGCAAAAACTAAATTTCTCAATTTAAACCATGGCTACAAATTGGTGAAATATGGTATTGAGAGTTTTTGGTGGGGAAAAGCACACTGAGCTGAAGTTTGTTTCCTGGTATTGGGGTTGAGATCATGAGTAAGGGTTGTTTACATCATGAGTGGAGTGGGATTTAGATCATGGAAGAGTTGGGGTTTATATCATAAGTGAGTATTATGGTGTTGTTATGGGTGAATTAGGATTCAGATCATGGGTGGATTGGAGTTCATATCATGAGTGAGTACTGGGGTTTGGATCCTGGTTAGTGTTGTGGTTTAGATCATGAGTGCATATCAGGGTTTAGGTTATGTGTGAATTGGGATCTGCAGCTTATCCAATAGGTAGGGAAATGGGCAGACTGAGTAGGTCAAGCTATCCTTATCTGCCATCAAAGTCTATGTTTCAATTAAAACCACCATACTCTGTCTCCTATTCATTAATCAGTTCCTTACCCAGTTCACCACTTGGATCCAATCTCTAGGCTGCTCAATTTCGTTATCAGTCTTCTGTGTGGCACAGTGTTGAAGGCCTTGTTAATGTCCAGATAGGCCATGTCCACTGACTTCCCCGATCTACTTCCCTGGTCACCTAGTCGAAGAAATCAATCAGATTTGTCTGGCATGAACTCCACCCCCTCCCCTCATGTTTGGTCTTGTAGCCCACTGGATTAAAGATACTCTACCAACGTTTCCTTTAACAGGGTTTCCATTCATTTCCCAACCACTGAATTGAGACTGACCCACCTACAGTTGCTAGTTTCCTCCTTGGTGTTGATATTATGGAGAAGGACCACATCTAATCTCCTCCAGTCTTCTGGAGCAATGCCTGTTTCTAGTTTGCTGCTTAATATGGCTATCAGTGGGGGAGGTAGCACCTTGCTGAGTTCTTGTAGTACCCTTAGGTGTATCCCGTCTGGTCTTAAAGTTCAATTATGCCTGGGTTGCCATTTTGTATGAAGGTTAATCAATGGAAAGAGATAGTCTTCTCCACTTTCACAGCTGCAGGTCCCTTCAGGATTCTTTCCTCTAAAATGAACTTATGTCCACCCCCTCCCTTTTTTTCTGTTGCTCCCTGGTGGTCCATCATGTCCTCCCTCCATCATGAAGAATGAGCAGAAGTACCTGTTCAGGATGTTTTCTTTTCCTGGATCCTGTTTTGCACAGTCTCCCCTGTCACCCTCTTTATCCTCAATATTCTTCCTCTTGCTTTCCTTTTCTCACGTATCTACCTGAAGAAAGTCTTAGCCCCCAAGGCCCCCAGAATTCGGTGGCAGCGAAATTTTGCACAGAACTTGCAACCTACCACAGAATAGCTGCAGTGCCACAGAATTCACTGTTCTTGGTGAGTGTTAATATTTACAGTTTCTCCACAGCACCTGGTTCCCTTCCCCTCCTTTTATATCCAAATCCCTCTATGCTCAGCGAGTGATGTTATCAGTGACATTTCATCATACATTAGTTAATGACAGGCCTGCCTTCTGCCATAGGAGTGAATAGTCATTTATCTACCACTGCTATCACTCCCTGAGGAAGTGGCACAGCACACGAGGTACTGTGATATTTACTCAACCTCCACTACAGCCTAATAACATTTTCAGTCTTATGTTATTAGGCTGAGGCCAACTTAAGCAAATACTTGACAATAGCATAGACTTGTTAACTGAATGCCATATTTTGTACAGAATGACTTGTGCCTTTAAGGTATAGGGAAGCCTTCTGAAATGAATAACTAGTACAATATATTAACCTGTCTTAAAAAAAAAAAAAAATTATGCCCAGAAAGGTGGAATATAATGATGTCATGATGCGAAGACCTGTTGAAAGAATTATCTAAAAGTTATAAAGAAATATTGCGTGCAGGGCCAGTCATTGGGCCTGCAGGCAGTATGTTGTGCTCCCATGCTTGCGACTCAGGTTTGGGGACAAGCTCAGGGAGCTGGCAGTGCAGCACAAGGATGGAGAGGGCCAGCACTGTCCCACACCACCACACCGAGCCTGGGAAGGTATGGCGTAGTATTCTGTCACACGGATGACACCTCGTGATGTGCCGGGTAGCCTTCTGTTACAAGGGCTTCACGTGTGTGTCATGGCCTGATGGAGCAACACAGTATCTCAGGAGAAGTGGGTTGGCATAAAAAAATGAGTCTCAAAATATCTCCACTATTCTATTTCTCCATTTCCAAAGGGATCTGTGCAAATAAGGATATAATTTCACAATTACGAAAAGGGAAATTTATTTTTTTCTAACTGTGTTACAGATTGCAAATAAATATATAAGTGATATGCATTAGGGACCTCATGAGTGGCATAAACAGCATGCATAGAAATAAATCATTTATCACATAAGGTCCTTTCTATGTATTTCATTTATGCAATAGGATGGGATCTTAAGTGCTAGATATGTTTTTAGCTTTTTGGAAAAAAATTACATTTGTAAATGTCCGAGGGTTTATTTTTTTAACTAGTGGTATTGTGCATTTTCCACTCTTGTTTGCCATAGCCACTGCTATAGACATGGCATCACAGTGTTTCCCCCAGAAGAAATTGAAAGGATATGGGCTTTTGCAAAGTCAAAATCCCTAACTAATGTAGGGGGTCCAATGGCATGCCCATCTGGAACATTTTTGAAAAATGGTTGAAAATGGTGCATTCTGGGAGGTTTCCTGACTGTCTTCTGATGTTATTTCTACTTTAAAAAAGTAACATTTTATACTTGAAAACTATTTATTGGCACTGCCCCAAATCAAATGTTGTGCGTTTCCATATTCAAATCTCTTAAGAGTACAGATTTGTACTTTCAAGATTTTAATGTGGAAACATACAACATCAGTTATTAATACAAATATAACATGTGTACTAATAACTGTGTGTAAAAGTTCCAGAGTTCAAAGGGCTGCTTGGTGAGCTGATTCTGGAGGAGTAAAGTGCTATTGGGGGGGTTGTTTTCTTTCTGGTGGTGCCAGCCCAGGAAGGTACATATCACTTCATTGAAGTGAGTAGTTAACCCCTTCGCAGCTGAGAGACACATACGTAGCTCTTTTTCAGTTGACTCAGGGGCTGAAATAAGGGGGTGCTGAGCACTAATTTGTGCCTGTTTTGGTAATTAGCACCTGCAGCTCCCAGTGTCAGAAGGAGGGGCGTGTCTGAACTCAGCAGTTAGTAAACAACACACTTGACAGAAACTGAAATAACAAGAACAGAAAAGGGAAGGGGGCGTGAAACATGCAAAATACACTGCTGGAGAGAGAGAGAGAGAAGAGGAGAGCTGCATTGCAGGAAGAGTACTTGTGAAGAAACATAGGTATCCCACTGAGTATGTAAACAGAGAGAATAGCAGTGAGTAAACAACACACAGGACATACTTTTGGCCCTTTTACATGACCTGTTCTGCACCACTTTGAGCAGTGCAGAGCAATTGCAACGTTACCTTTTTTACGTGTACAGGGGAGCCACATCGCAGCCGGGGGGAGCATTCACTGGCCTGCTTTCCTGGGTTCATCACTTTGTTTTGCATTTCATGCCACCTGGTGCTGCCATGTAATATGACCGCAGTACTCACACCAGTGCAGCACAAAAGCAAGTCTTCAGCTCTGGGCCAGCTGGAAAAACGCAAAACCACTGTGGCTCACAAGACCATTGCAGGGCTGCTGTGTGTAAATGGAAACTGTAGCAGTGCAGAGGGAATGTAGTGAACTATTGGAAACTGCAGTGCTACTGAATACCCCTCCATGTAAAAGCACCTATTGATGTGGACGAGTCAGCGAGAACAGCATAGAGAAGGGGCATGCAACATGTAAGTTGCTGGAGAGAGAGAGAGAGACATGAAATTTGAGTTGCATAGTAAGTGCATGTGCAGAAAGGTAGGGATCCTGCTGAGTATGTAAACAAACAGAAGCATGAGAGGGGATATAGGTAGATGATAGGGTGGAGCATACCTCCCAAATGTACCACATTACAAGGAACGTTCCTCATTTTACTTCACAAAAGCTCCCTGTTCCACATTGTGAGGACTTGTTCCACATTCAGTAGTAACATTTTGAAGCAAAAATCTATAGTAAATGATGCAAAAAATATATTATTCAATTAATAACAGACTCTCTGAACCTAAATGCAAACATTTTAACAGTGTTCTGAGCTTCCTAGGTAAAGATTTGATTATGTGTTCCACATTTTGCTCATTTGTTCCACATTTTGAAAGGCAATGTTCCACATTTGGGGGACAAAAGGTTGAGAGGTGGGGGGGGGGAGTATGTAAACAATGGCAAGCAGTTTGGGAATGGTGCTATGGGAGGTTAAGGGTTGGAATATGAGCAGGCTGAGTCGAAAGGCACAGAAATGAAGGGGGGAGCTACGTAGCTCTGGGGTCACAGAATGGAGTGGTATAGCATGTTAGCCTCTTATACCATTGCTGCAGTTCCAGCTTTGCTGGAACTGGTGCAGAGCCTGCATGTTTTGTGTAATAGCCAGTAAAAGTATAGTATGTCTGTTTCTGGGAATAGAAATCTTGATGTGGCAGGTCACATGTATTATGCTTGCTTCCATTGCCAAATATCTTGGAACACAACACAAGAGAAGGATTTCAACTCCTACAACCCCCCCCCCCAAAAAAAAGCAGAGGATGCACATTAAGAAGTTGGCAGACACCCCCTCCCCATGGCAGCCAGGTTATTGTAGAGCACAAAATCCTGGTAAATAATACACTACTGTGTCAGTGTGCTGAAAAGTAGAGTCATTTCATACACTTTTTACTTTACAAGTTACCCAGGACAGCCCAGTTCATCATCATCATTTATTTATTTGCAGGATGTGCCCTTCCATAGCTCAGGGGTGCCTTAACAATCAATACAAAATAAAAACAAAAGCAGGATAAAAACATAATCACATCATAAAACGGTATAAATACAATTAAAATACAGAATAACAACTATCGTTTTGTCTCAAAGTTGAGATGCAGCATCTCGTTTCAGTGGGATCATGCTTCTACCCATTTCTGCAACTTGTCAGACTGGAGCACTGAGAGGTTAAGTGACTTGCTCAAAGTCACACAGTGAGTATTTGGCTTTAGTGGGGTTTGAATCTGTGGTCTCCTCATTCCCAGGCCAGTGTTCTAATCACTACAACCCTCTACCTCCTAAGATACCCCCCCAGCCTCCTAAGAGACCACACTGCCTTCTTTCATATATTTAAAAGTCAGCTCCTGATTTTGCTAAAGTAGTTCCTGGTCAGCAAGAAAGTGCCAATACCCAGGAGGTATTTCTGGCTGTTGACTGTTAAATCCTTATTTCGGCCTCTGTCGACTTCTATTTAATTCTGGTGAGAAGGGGTTTGTGCTGGAGACAGTCCAAAGCACTGCTTGGTGGGCTGATTCCAGAAGTGTAAAGTGCTGTGGGAGGAGTGGCTTTCTTTCTGGTGCCAGCTGAGGAAGCTACAAATTACTTCACTGAAGTGAGTAGTTAATGCTAGAGGGAGTCTGATCACAACTGAGCTGTCTGCTGTAATCAAGGCCCCCTGTTTTCTGCAGTTCTATCGCATGCGGTGATTGCCACAGAAATTAAGACCTGCCACAGAATTTGGGGCTGGCCGCAGAAATTGCCCCAGTAAGTTACACAGAGACAGACACCACTCCTTTCCACCAATTTCTTGGCTTGCTTTTAACTTATAAGAACTAAAATTTACCCCCAACCATCTCAGTCTCTCAAACCATCCCCAGCCAGCCCTGAGAGCCCCCCTTGAGTCACCCTATTTTTTTATACAGCATTTCACACTTTTTTGGTCGAAGGTAGTGTGATAATCCATGGCTTTTTCATACAGTATCAATGTTAGTGGGCCAGAATGCTTGTTTCGTATCCCAGTACTGCTTTCTGGGGCCCACATAAAGCCATACTGGGGCATAAATCCCACATTTGGGCCCAGCAGTAATAGGAAGAGGCAGTGGATTGTCCAACAGTATTGGACCAAAGAAGGGTGCCAATATATAAAACTGAGTGACTCAGTGAGGCTCTGGGTGGAATGACTTTGGGGCTAAGATATGCAGGATTGGTATTTCTTGTCTGATGAGGGGGCAGAGTAATGTAAAAGAGGAGACCCTACAATATTTTTGAGGGAGGAAGGATCACTGTATGGTGATAGACTGGATAATGACACACATTTATATCTACATGGCCACTCAATGACATTCTCAAGGCTGGTTAGTAAATTTGTGGGGCTGAGATGAGTGTTGGTGGGTTTGACCTGTTATAAAATCATGAGAGGGCATTGGGCAAAGTGCTGCTAGGGCAACCAATTTGCTATCCTTATGGGGTTTAGAGCACAAAAGGTTGCTATGGATGGGGCTGGGGGGTTGTCAACCTATGGGTTAACTCTGGAGCCTGGGGGAGAAATATGTAAATTATAAAAAATGCAAGCAAAGGGACAGCTAAGTAAATAAAATTGTTGGTGCAGGAAAAGAATGAGGGAATGCTGAATAGATTGAAGAAATGAAAAATATGAAGCCAAGGTAAGAAAAGTGAAAAACTAAAGATAAAGATTATGTAAATTGTGGAAACTAAATAAGGGAAGAGGGAAGTCCAAGTTCAAGTTTATTGGCAGAAAAAAAACCCTGTTGAGCAGGCTCATTTACAAGGAGGTCCTGATTAACAACAGGGACATTACACAAGCATATACAAAGTAATATGCATTAAACACATGAATAATCCACGAGAAGAAAATAGGACAATAATATTTACATCATATATACATAGGCACACTAAAGCTAGGAGGTAAATAAATGGTTAGCTCTGGGTAACAAGATAGTACCTCGTGAGGGAAGTAGAATTACAAGCCAGCAAGAAAAGTAAAGATAGTGGTACAGGCAGGGGTGGGATAAGGTCAGAGGGAAGGGGGGACAGAGGATGGTAGGATGGAAGTAGGAGGGGGCAGACAACAAGGTGGAGGGGTGGGAAAAATGAATATAACAGGAAAACAGACAAAACAGAAAAAGTCACAGTGAGATTGCAACCAAAACATTTTCAAATTTTTTAATATTTATATGTTGCACAGGACAATATGCAAGGGTGGGCAAGACAGATTTCAAGCTCACTGCATCCCAATTAAAAATGTCACTGAGGGACAAGTAGATTTACTTAGAGCATCAATGACTGTTTAGTACAGTAGTCAGCTTTTTTTTTATTGTTTTGTAACTGGGTAAGATTACTTAAGAATAAATCCAGTGTAGTTCACCCTGATTTGAATTAATCAAATGTTTGTTCTGTAGAACTGGCAGCCTTGATCTCTTCAAGATCCCTAGTTTGACAGCCAGCCCCAGTGCATTAACGCTCTGTGACAAAATTGTTTGGAGAGCATTGCAAATAACATCCTCTTCCTTCCTGGGGTGGGTAGTGGTGCAGACTTGGGTAGGGTGGATTATACTATATTTTAAAAACTGGAATAAGGCAAGGCTGTTGAGGGGCAGGATCAAGTTAGGGAAAGGAGACAATATCTTGCTGCCACTGGATCTTAGGGAGGGGAGGTTGCAAAGAGCATTACTACCATTAAGGGTGAGGGTGATGAAAGAAAGCATTGCTGTAATTAGGTCTGGGGAAGAGAGGAGAGGAGGGATTATTGCTGCCATTATGTAGACATATTTATTTATTTATTTTTTATTTATTGTAATGTTTCATCTGGAAGACACACTGAACAACAAGTTACTGGCCTCACGGTGTGACCTGGGGGGAGGGGTATAATAGAATGTGACAGTATCAACATACAATAGTATTTAGACAGCAGTGTGTAACAGTACAACATAAACAGTTAAAAATTACACATATTTTATGCATTTGAAAGGTGGGTAGCAGAACTGCATTTTTAACATGTCTGAGAATTTTTATCTGTATACAGTAATAAACACTACCCGGACAAGACTGAAAGTGCAGGAATTCAGGTATAAATAAACTGATACCTATTTAAGTGTTAAATAGAAAGGAGTTAGAGGGAGAAATTTGGGAATAGGGAGAGGGAGATTTTTTTTATTTTTTATTTATTGAAATGTTTTACCAGGAGGGCACACTGAACAACAAGTTGCTCGTCTCATGGTATGACCTAGGGGAAGGGGTTACATAGGGTTGTGAAGGATGATCAGTTACAATAGTATGTGGGTAGTACAAATAATATAACATTGTAAGATTGTGCAACAGTTGGAACACAAGGTATTCTACAATAAACAGTAGTGGAACATTGGGTAAATTACAATACATGTCCAAAATCATACAAAAGAACATATAAATGTACAAAACAGTAATAATGCAATAGAATCATTTATAGTGCATTAGTGTACCAGGAGCAGGCTCGAGGTAGTACACAAGTGCTGCTGGAGTGAAAAGGATGGGGTTAGGTTGTGCACACTGGTGACCCAGAAGGGCAGGTGGAGAAGAGAGGGGGAGAGGCAAGAACTGAATATGACGAGAAGGGGTAGCCTTTTCCTGATTTCTCCCTTCGAGATGTTGAGAACCCTGCCGGGGGTCATGGTAGGAAGGCAGAAACTGAGGATAGGTATTAAGGTGTGTTAAAGCAGGAACAGCTGAGGGAAAGGTATTTGTGTAGGGCAGAGGTAAGGGAGTAGTTGGAGGAGGAGTGTCATATTTCGGGGGGGAGGGAATTCCAGATTTTAGGGAAATGATGGGCAAAACCAGTCTGATCAATGAGGGTGGAGTGGCGAGGGACCATCAAGGTGCAGGCGTCATTTGATCTGAGAGAGTGCCTGGGGGGAGGTGGAGTGGACAGAGAGGATGAGAGATAGGAGGGGCGCCTCCGAACCAGAATTTGGAGGTTAGTTTGGCACAGTGAGAGAGTGGAAGGAAGGTTAGAGAGCAATAGAGTTCACAGTGGTGGAAACAGGAAGAGGAGTCAATAGCAAAGTGGCAGAAGGAGTTAAAGAGAGTGTTCAGCTTGGTCAGAGAGGATTTGGGAGCAACACCCTAGACTATGTCACAATAGTCAAAGATTGGGAGTATCATCTTCTGGACAATTTCGCGCCTCGCAGTCAGTGGGATGCAATTATGATTCCTGTATAGAGCACCAAGCTTGTGGTGCAGTTTCTTCAGGATAGCATCAATATGCACAGAGAAGTTGAGGTGCTGGTCCAGCCAAACCCCCAGATATCTAAATGAGGAGGTGTTCTCCAAGATGGGCCCATCAAGGGTTTGGAAGGTGGGTAGGGCTGGGAGCCTAGAGAGTCTCTACCTGGTGACAAAGGTCATTGAGACTGTCTTCTTGGCATTTAGAAAAAGCTGGTGAGAAGCAAACTAGAGCTGAACTTGGTTGAAGTCATGCTGTAAGCTAGTTTGCACAGCAGCAGGGTTTTTGCTGGAACTGTACAAAACAGTATCATCAGCGTACATGTGGATAAAAGAGGATGAGCAGGCTGTGGAAAGATCATTAAGGAAAATGGAGAAGAGTAGGGGGCCAAGCACTGAGCCCTGAGGGATACCAGTGTTGATGGGGAGTGGAGGGGAGATGGAATCAAGGATTCTCACTGATTGGGTCCTGCCAATGAGGTAGGATTTAAGCCAGTTGGTGGCTGATGGAGCAAGGCCAGCTGAGGAGAGTGAATCAAGAAGCAGGGGATGGGAAACAGTGTCAAAAGCTTTGTCTAGGTCGACAAAGATGGCCGAGGTGATCAGGCCATCATCCATCCCTGAAAGGATGGAGTCAGTAAGCCTGAGGAGGGAGGTGGTTGTTAAGTTGTTCTACCAAAAACCAGATTGGAAGGAGGTGAAGAAGGAGGAATCAGAGAGGAAGGGTGATAGTTGAGAGAGAACTAAATGTTCTTGAAGTTTGGCAAGGATAGGAAGGAGGGAAATGGGGTTATAGTTGCCAGGAGTGGATTTGTCACCACCCTTGGAGAGGAATGACTACAGCGTGTTTCCAGGATGAGGGTACTTGGGCAGAAATAAAGGACAGATTAAGGATTAGGGAGCTAGGATAAGCAATAGCAGGAGCAGAAAGGCAGAGAAGTTTAGGATCGAGCTCATCTGGTGAGGAGCGTTTATAGGGGTTGAGCGATAGGACAGTATTAAGAGCTTCATCAGAGTAGATAGTAGAAAAGGAAAATGGTGGAGGGGTAGGCACTGACTGAGGTGAAGGCCTGAAGTTAGTAGGTGGCAATGGGGAGACAGAATTTAGAAGAGACATGGCGCACGAGGTGTAGTAAGTATTAAATTAATTGGCCACGGAGCCAGGGTCGGAAACTAGAGAGTTATTTATTTTGAGAACTGGAGGGTGAGGGTGAGAGGGGGAGAGAATAGGGCATGAACTACCCTCCAGAATTTAGATGGAGAGTTAATGTTAGTCAGGAATGAGAAGTTGAAATAATCAGACTTAGCCAGTCTAGTAGCTTTAGTACATGAATTGCATAGCATTCTGTACTTGGCATAGTTGTTTGGATGTTTAGCAGATTTGTGTTTTCTCCAGGCCCAGTCATGCTCCCTGAAGCAGGCCAGTAGTTCAAGGGTGAACCAGGGGAGGTGAAGCCCATGGACTCTGGTCCTTCTGAAAGGAGCCGAGGCATTCCAGGTGGCAATGAATTTATCCTTAAAATAGTCAAGCGCTTGGTCGACAGAAATGGCAGTAGAGAGGGGGGCCCAGTTGGTGGAAGCAAGTGCAGAGCTGATTGGAGTAAGGTCTAAGCATTGAAAGGACTGGAGCTGTATGAATTTAGGGGAGGTTTAACGTGAACTCACGATAACAAAAAATGGGGTTATGGTTACTAAGGGTATTGGGAGGAGACCAGATTTAATGACGTGGTGCGGGTGGGTTGTGAGTGCCCAGTCAAGCAGGGTGTGGTTTTGTGTTGTGGGATTAGGCGTGTGGGCTCAAGTATAAGCTGAGTGTGGTTCAGAACAGTGGCATCATTGTGTAGCTTGTTTAACTTGGAAGACAACCAATTTAGATTCATGTCACCCATTATGAAAGGTTCACCAGATTGTGAGATGGAGGTGATGTTAACTAAGAGTTTAGTCATGACTGAGGGTTGAATACTTGGGTGGCTATAGATGCCAGCCACAAAGATTGGGACTGAGAAAGGAAGGGTAATGCGGGTGACAAGGGCTTCATAGGTAGCTGGGATGGAGGTAGATAGGGTGGTAGTAAACTGCAGTGAGGACAGGATATACATGGCCACTCCCCCTCCATGAACCGATCGATCTTGTCTGGAGATGGAATACCCAGGAATAGCAATGGCACTGTCGGGTGCTTTTTTTGAACCATGTCTTGGTAATAATTAGGATGTCAGGAGTGTGTGAAATTATAAGAGTTTGTAGGAGGTCGATTTTAGGTAGCAGGCTGCAGATGTTCAGGTGGAGGAGCTTCAACCCATTAGGGAGGGTTGTAGTGGAAGTGGGGTTTGGAGACATGTTATTTGGGTAAGGAGCCAGGGTAGGAAAAGAAAGAGGGCCAGGGTTGGGGTGGATGCTCCCTGATGAAAGAAGGAGGAGGGCAAGGATGAAATAGAGAAGTTTAGGACTTTTGTAATTGGAGTAGGAAATATGTGAGGGAAGGGAAGAGAGGGACGGGTGGAGAGAAGGAGGTAAGGAAACGAAGAAAGGCAACATGACTAGGAAGGGAAAACAGAGAGGCCAGAGCGTAGTGGGGTAAGTGGAGTCTGTTTACAAGGGGAACTGTGAGGGTGATTGACAGAATGAAGGAGGTATCTGGAAGGGAAGGGGAGAGAGAAGTGGCAATAGGTGTAGAGGGGGAGACTGGGATAAGGGTAAGAACCAGGAAGGGTGTGAGTAGGAGGGAGATGGAAACCATTCTGGGTAGGGTAGTAGAGGCTTATAGATTCAGATCACACCTCTGAATGTTAGGATGTTGATAATTTGCTTTAGGTATGAGTGACCAAGGACTAGAAGTGTTAGGGGAGAGCAGTGGAAAGAGGATTGCAACCTACACATGTTGTTGCCCTCTAGTGGCTTTACAGTATAATTTGCAAATGAAAAAAAAACTGGTGGAGGAAAGGGTATTACTGCCAATAGGTAGGTGGGGGAGGAGAAAGCTTTTCTTTTACTAAGTTTGGGGGGGACAAGAGAGCAGACAGCATTGCAGCCTTTTGGTCTGGAGTGGAGGAGAGAGCACTGCTGCCATTTTTTTCCTCAGGGGGAAGGGGACCTTTGCCTCACTTAGAAACATAAGCTGTGTTTACACAAATGACTTTGCTCCTTCTGCGGAATGTTGCAACACTGCCCTGACCAAAAAAGGTGCTTAGCTTCGGCGTCTACACAGACCCTCTCAGCACCAGTGCAAGATACACCGGAGAGGGGTTGTGAGTCAAGGGACGGTCAGCTGATAAAAGCAAAATGATGCCCACAGGGTCTGGCGTGTTGGAGTGAGTGGTGCAGCCTGTCCACACAGCCGCTTAAACCACTTGCTCCATAACACGTTCCCAGACTTGATGTGAATGCAGGAGCAGAGTACAGACCGGCTTACTGTGATCCAGTAAGTGTCCACATGGTGGCATTTGCACCACAGCAACCCAAGCGCTCAGGTTGCTGCGGTGCAAATATGACTGTGTAAACAGGGCTATAGACGGTGAGACTACAGAGGCAGAAGAAAAAAGTGAAAATATAAAAAGTTAGCTGAGCCCCTCTGATACTACAGTAGCAGCACATCAAGGTTCCATGAGGTCGACCCATGTTCAAGTGTGATCCTGAGATCACGTGCTCTAGGACAGTCCATGGTCAGAGGGCACTGCAGATGCCAGGGCTTTCAGGCTGGGGGGGGGGAGGAAGGTGTACATGAAAGAAAATAAAGTAAAAATGGAGCCAATGTAAGAAAGACAACAACCAAGCTAAAGATTATTTGTTCAAAGTGTGAAAACTAAACAAGAAAAGAGTGAAGCAAACAAAGAAAAAAAGAGAACTAACCATGCTGACACTGCAGATGTTTAATTTCTTATATTTTTAAGATATGGCAGTTTTCAGGATGGCAGTACTGGAAGCATTCTGTATTCTCCGATTGCTTGTGGCCCCCAACTACAGCTGTGTATGGGGGCCCTGATAGGTGTTCACAGAGAAAGGGAGTCTTGGGTTTTACATGGCTACACTACGTCAAGCTCCCCCTTGGGTTTGAAATATATTGGATCCGTTGGACAGAGCTTCCCCTATACTATGTCATGTATAGAATTACATGTTATGTATGCTATTGCTATAAACTTTTTAGATACACATAATGCATTTATTGATTATTAGTGTTGTATTTCCAAGGGAGTTTTTCTCCTTGCCAGGTTAAATTGTTTTTACATCTGTAATAATATTCTGTTATGCTTGAAAATTCAACAAAAAGACTTCATGAAAAAAAAAGCTCCCCCTTGGGGAACAACTATTCAGCTATTTGCTTTGTTGCCAGTACATTGAGAGGTGCTTCTAGTAACCGTTAATGCTGCATGACATAGCATCAGTCCCTAAACAGATTTATAACATGGGGCAAAAAATAGACAAATGTAATTGGTGGAATTGTAACCCTCGACCATTCATTAATCACTGTTAATGAACAGTATGGTGAGAAGTCCCAGCGACATAATCTGATTTTGCGGGACCGGGCTTCTTCACTATGTAGCAGTAGAAGTAGGAGCTGTCTGCCATTAGAATTGCAGTAAGTGAGAGCTGTCAAGCATAGCAAACATAGATAGAGAACTGTACCTCTGATGCCATCTATCAGCAAGTTACCAGTTGCTCACAGAGATGGATTGCAATGTGTTAATCAATTATGATGTGAGTAGATAGAGTGAGGTGCGACCTGCGCAAAAGTCAGTTCAGCAGCATGGAGTCTAAGCTGACCGCTATGTACTGAAGAGAGTTTCATTGGGCTCAGAAATATATTTACTTTTAACAATAAAGTATGTCATCCGTTCTGCGAAACCCACCCAATCGCCCACGGAACTCTATGGGATCGCACATATATTGGGCAGGATTCACGAAGCCATAAAATTTTAAGTCCCACTCTACAACTGCTGATGTGGACTGTAATCGCCCGCAGCTGTGGCAGTTGCTATTCACAACTGCAGCAGTTGCTGAGGGTGTTACGACTGCTTCCACCAGCCGTAGCCCATTCCCGCGGCTGCGCCCACCACTCTGGCAACACTACCCACAAGTGGCTATAACCCGTGGAGCTGGTCATAATCCGGCTCCGCCTTTGTGAATACCCACTGCTGCAGGTTACCTGCGGCTTCGCAAGTAGCAACCCACTTGCGCAGCAGTTTACCCACAGCTGCAGGTATTTCAGACGCTTCGTGAATCCTGTCCATTGTCTTTTGGTGTTGTATAGCAGTAGAAGAACCGATCAGCGCCTGTAGTACAATGTATCTGTAATGTAGCAGAGAGCACTGGACAATGAGGGAGACACCACCTGTTTCTTGATGTGTCTCTGTGCTTTTCTGAAAGCATATGACAGTAACTTACAAAGACAGGTATAGGTGACAAGATGCAAAGATGAACCCCACCAAAGGTTTTAGCTGGTAGAAGAGTGTATAAACAGCTTGAAGTGACTCAAGATTCCTCTACAGAAATATGAAAGCCCCTCCTTACAGTTATTACCAGGGCTCAGAACTAGCATGCTGCCCGGTATCATACCGAAGTCTAATGCTGGAGTCTGGGAGATGAGGACAGTAGATTGTAACACCCCTGGACAGCCTTGAACCCATAACTAGGGATGCAGCCATAGCATGCGGACCACATAATAGAGCATGTGATTCCTGTTGCCACTGATCAAGGCACTTGCACACAGCTCTGTTCCACATAATTACCAGCTCTTAATTGTCCCTCCCTCTGTGATCTTACAGAGGCCAAATCACGCTATTATGTACCATCAATAGTTTGGTCCTTCTGGAGACATTCGGTGATCGCGGAACTTCTCACACAGTCTCACAAAACATTCTCAAAGAACTGCATCTGGCAACCGTTTGCTTCTCGCAGAAGTGAGACAGCACACTAGTCTGACAGCATTTACAGGTGTTCAAATGTTAGAGGCACACAATAAATTAAAAGCAGAAACAGCGCTGAATAATGACCAGCCTAAACTAGGTATGTCTCTTCTAGTATATGTGTTACTCTACTAACTGTATGCCCTGCTGTACGTTTGTTGTTGTTATTGTTTTACATCTGCAGTTTTAAAACAGATGCTGCTAGAAACACATGCTGCAATACTACATGAAGTAGTAGTGTAACAGAGGGATAGTATTGCCTGAAAGAATAGCTGTGTATATTTCCATATGTTGGAGTGCCTCTCCTAGCCTTTCAGTATTGTAGGTTGCACACCCAGCATTGTGCTACATGTTTTGCTGTCTTCCTTGTTGTTTCTGAAATGTAGTGGCTGCAGAACACATAATAAAGTTCTTATCTTGCCATAAAATGTTTAGATATTTTGTCTTTTTTTACAAATTCTACAACTGCATCTTTTTGTCCCATGTTGTAAGTGCAATGACCCACTCCAGGGTGTGTGGTTATTGGGGATTAACACACATCTGGGTGCTGTGAGGACACTCGGCCTGTGGCCTCGTGCCTCACAATGCACCCGGGTGTGCATTAATCCCCAATAACCTCAAACCCTGTCATGGATTACTGCCTACTTAGATGACTATGGAGAGCCAGAACAGCTGCTTTGGAGGTTTAAGGGAAATTATGTAACTTACATTTATGTGGTGGAAGTCAGAGGTCCTCCTCACAGGCCATCCTTGCTGGGGTCCCCCAAATCTGTAATACTGGCTCTGCATTATTTATATATAAATGTGCAACAAAACTTTAAACCTTGCCGCAGAACTTGACCTCATAGTGCCACAGAAGTTCAGAGTCCCTGCCGCAGAATTACATCTACAGTGTTGCAGAGAACAGGGAGCTTTGGCTGTAATTACTTACTTCAATGTGTAAACAGTAGCATGTCAGAAGAAAAGGAAAAATCTGAGCAGGCTTATGATTTGCAGAAGCATAAGGGGAAGCATAGCAGCACATCAAAAGGATAGCAGTAGCCAGCATAAGCATGGCGGGACTGCTATGTGTAGACACTTTGGGGGAAACATGGTGTCAGGATGACAACCTGATGCTGTGATGTGGCTGTTCTTTGGTGCCGCAGAACTTCCACAGAATTTGCAAATCACTGCTGCAGAAGTTCTGTGGCAAATGGTAATCCTGCCGCAGAACTTGATCCCAAAGTGCCATAGAAACATTGGGGCCTTGCTTATCTCCTTTAGCTATGTTCTTGGCTATCAATTCCTTTGTCTGCACCTTCGCTCCCCCCCACTTCCTTTCCTGCTTCCCTCTGTTTTACTTGGTATACCCACCTGTCATCCACCCTCTGCATTTCCTTATACCTCCTGAATGCCATCCTCTTTTCCTTCACTGTCTCGACCACTACCCCAGAGAACCTTAGTTGTCTCTTTTTCCTTCTGCTTTTCCTCACTTGCTTCACACAGAGGTTTTTTGTCTTAATTATGCCCTCCCCTGTTATTCTCCACTGTTCCTCTACCCTCCCTGGCAACCCCCCACCCCAAGGCAGTTTCTGAGGCAGTTTCCCATTTCATTAAAATCCAGTCTCCTAAAGTCCAGAACCTCTGTGCTAGTGGGTGCTTTCCCTCTGTTTCTGTCTTAATGTTAACACTATATAATGATCACTGATACCTAGGGGGCTGACCAATGTAAAGTCTGCAATGACTTCTCAGTTTGTTAGCACCACGTCCAGCACTGCCATGTCCCTAGTGGGTTTCTTGACTAGCTGGCTGAGGAAAGTCCCTTGTAGGAAGTCAAGGATGGCTTTTCTCCTTGCCAACGCTGCAGCTGGAAGATCCAGTCAATATCTGGAAGACTAAAGTCCCTAACTAGCAACTCATCCCCCTCAATTGCCATCCTAACAATGACTTTTCCAAGTGCCTGTCTAACTCCTCTCTCTGTGCTGGAAGTCTATATAAAACCCCCATATGGATAGCAGTCCCAGTACTTGTCTCTAGGATGACTCACAGCACCTCCAGCCCTTCCTTTCCCGCTGGTTCCCCTGTACTTCCGTGGCCTTGATCTTGATTCTGTCCTTCACACATAGAGTGCACCCCCTCCTTCTCTCCTCCCTTTCCTGTCTTTCCTGAACAAAGAGTAGCCCGGTATGGCCATCTCCCAGTCATGGTTACCAATATGCCAGGACTCCGTTATGGCCACCAAATCCAGGCTTGCCTTCACCATAATGGCCTCCAGGTCTGGAATTTTATTTCCCAGGCTCCTTGCATTGGTGTACATTGCTCCATATACCTTACTTCCTCCCTGCCTGCTTCCCTCCTCCCCATCCTCATTCTTACCTTATTCTCTGAACCTCCCCAACCATCCTCTTCCCTTATTACCTTCTCCATTACCTGTCTCCTTTATTCCATTCTTCTTGCCTTCTTAATTTACTCCACCCCTATCTCTGCGTTGTCCCCACCCCTGTCCTGGAGGAACTTCTCCCCCTTGGGCCCTCCCTCTTTGTTTCTTCATCATCTGGGGGGAAGTTTATGCCTCCCTTGATATTACAGTCCCTCCCCGGCTAGTTTAAATGCTCATCCAAGTAACAGTTAAACCTCCCACTAAGAACTGTGGTCTCCCTCCTGGAAGGATGTAGGCAGTTTCCCCCATGGAGGCCCATATCCTCCCAAGCTGAATCCCAGTCCCCAGTATAGCCAAAGCCCTCCTCCCTGCACCATGCCTTCAACCAATTGTTAAAAGCCCTAATGCAGAGTACCCTTTCCTATCCCGTCATAAACAGGTAACACCTCGGCAAACACCACTACACATGCTACGTGCTTATGGCCCCTTCCCAGCTTTCTGGAATTACTCTGCACTACTCCTTCCCTATCCCTTGCTAGGTCATTAGTCTCCAGGTGGAAAATGACATCTAGCTCCATCCCATCTCCTGCTGCTCTAGTGATCCTGTGGATCTGCTTCCCATCTATCCAAGCGGAAGCACCAAGGTACTTCACCTCCCTCTCCCTTCCACTTCCTGCTCCCAAGTCTATTCCCCAATCTATTGAGTCCCTCACCAGCAGCTGTTTCCTGCTCAGCTAGGGCCTTTTCCTTCTTCCTTGGATCCTCCCCTTCTGAGGACCCCGATATCCTCCCTTTCTAGTGCTCTGGGTACCTCCTCTCAGTTGCCATGTCCTGCCAGTATGGCAATTGTATTGTGCAGTGGTACAGGCTGAGGAGTGTATGTTAGGGTTTCAACAAGGATGCCGCATATAAACCACATTCATGGGTAGAGTTTCGGTCAGCAGCTTGACAATTGATATTACTGGTGATAGTTGGGCTGCAGTTCACCTACAGTGCTTTGGGCATGGGGTCTACTTGGCTTTGGTCAGCTGCCAGTAGATGGTAGACAGTGTTTTCTGGAATTAGGTGCTCCCTTGAAGACTGTTGCTTCTCCTCATCTCTGAAAAGATCTGTGGTGAGGCCTCTCCTGACAAAATCAAGTTTAGATCCTGATATTCCAACAAACTTCAGCCCTATCTAGAATCTTCCCTTTTGAGAAAAGATAACTGAGAAGGTGGTGACTCTATGGAGTCTGGCACACTTGGAAAATAATTAAACCTACAAGCCATTCCAGTCTGGCTTCAGACCCTGGCATACCACCCCCGCACCATTCTTGTCAATGTGCTAAATTACATTTTTTGGCAAGGGATAAAGTAAAGTAATCCATCATTGTTCTCTATTTTTTCTCAACATTTGACACAGTGGACCAATGGGTGCCATTGGATCACCTGGAGCACTATGTTGGACTCACCAGGATACTGTTGTCCTGGTTTTTATCCTTCTTAACCAGCCTATAGCAGCAGGTGATAGTGAGTAATGTCTCATCTGACCCTATGGCTCTTACCTGCAGGGTGCCCCAAGGCTCGATCCTTTCCCTGATGTTATTTTCCATGTATAGTCTGCCTTAATTTATTTATGTACAGTATGTATGCATGTACTGTATGTGTGTATGTATGTATTTATTTAATTAAAAATTGGTAACCGGGAAAGGCACACTGAGCCAAGGCTCATTTCCCGTTGTGACCCTGGGGGAAAGGGAATATAATAAGACATACACAGCAGTAATGAAATGCTGCAAAAATGAAGTGCAAGCAGTGTACAATTCAACATGGTACAAGTGCAAGTAACAGTGGTGGGTGACAGAAGCTGGTGCTATGAGCGGACCCCAATGTGACATCATGGCTAGAATATGGTAAAGCTCTTTACCTAGGTCTTCCTAGGAGTGTGATGCACTACTTGCAGCTAATATAGAACACTGCAGCCAGGCTGATATCTAACACAAGCTTAGACAGCATATCACGTCTGTGCTGTACATGCTGCACTGGCTACTTATTAAGTGGGACTCACTTTCACTGTATGCCTCTTAATGTGTGAGGACTGGATGGACTTGGCCCTCACTACATACGTGACCTGCGTGTGCCACATTCCTCAGCACGTCCCCTCCACTCAACCGAGCATCAGTGTTTGTTAATTCTATGGTCCTGCTTATAATAAAATAAGTTCTCCCAAATGCCATAAGTGACCATTCCCCGGTCCTCTGTGAATGGTCAGCAATGTATGCAAACCCCCTCCCAAACTTATAAACAGCAGGGTACTCTATAAAAAGGGACCAGAGGCCTTTAAACATCACCTAGCCTCTGCTGACTGGAGCTTCCTGGACTCAATTCCTTAAACAAACCTCATCCTAGACTTCATTAAAGAATTCAATGCAGCTGCAGACAAGTATGCACCATTTAAAAAACGAATGATTTGTGGTAACACATCAGAATGCCTTACACCCCAGGTGAGGGATCTGATGAGACCACCTTTGAAGCAGAGCCAGAGCCACAGGGACCCCACAGAATTATCAGAAATATAGAGCTGGCAGGAACAAATGCACAAAAGAAATAAGCCTAGCCAAGGCCACCTGTTTTAAAATACAACAGATGCAAAGCTGAGGGGATAGCAGAAAGTTATTTAACTCCCTAAAGGAAGTCCTAGGTAAGGAAGAAAAATCCTCTCCTGTAGTAATCACACAAACTAATACAGATATAACAGAACCCACTGAAATAGCACATCTCTTCAATGAAACATTCACTAACCTGAGCCTCATCCTGGCAGATCTGGACTCCACAGCCCAGCCTACTCCCTCTCATGGATGAGACCAGGCAAGCTCCTACCACCTTATCCTGCCCAAACTTCTACTTTTAAACAGTCTCAGTGTCTGTTACCCTTTGATATGTTAAACAAATCCTAAGCAAAACAAGGATGGGTAGTAACTCTGTTGATATGAAGCTACTGAGATTGAAGTATTAGCCCTTCCCATAGCCAAGATCTTTAACCACTCACTTCAGTTTGGACAGTTCCCAAGCATCTGGAAAACAGCGCTTGTAACCCTTGTGTATAAAGGGGGAACTAAAACTGCCATCTCAAACTACAAACTCATTTCAGCTCTATCCCTACTATCCAAAGCCCTTGAGAAGACAGTCGCTGAGCAGCTGGCATCCTACCGTAGCCAGTATAACATACAGTGCCACTAACAGCATGGCTTCAGGAAACAACATAGTACCAGCTCTGCTTTATTAGGGTATACCAACTTTGTGCATCAAGCACTTGATAATAGCCATCTGGTGGGCTCCATCTTTATAGATTTAACAAAGGCCTTTGAACTTGTTAACCATTCCCCTCTTATTAACAAACTCTCCAGGTTAGGATTGTCCACTGACACTGTTAACTGGCTCAAAGACTACCTGACCGGACAATCCCAAAGGGAAAAAATAAATAGGGCCATGTCCATCTCATGCCCTGTCACTGTGGGGGTACCTCAGGGCTCAATCCTTGGACCCTTTCTTTTTAGTATGTTCATCAATAACCTTCTCTTTGCTTGCCCGGACTCACAGATCCTCCTCTATGCAGATGACATGGTGATCTACACCCGAAGCAAAAACCAACAAGAAATAACACTCAATCTTCAGAGCAGCTTCTTGGCCCTGGAGCAATGGTTTTCCTACAATATGTTACTCCTAAATTACAAGAAAACTAAAACCATGCTGATCACATGTCACCAAAAAAAGGAACAAGCTCCAACCCCTTGTTATCATTAACCGGGAAGGCAAAGACCTGGAACAGATCAACACCTTCAAATATCAAGGTGTCTGCCTAGATGACAATCTCTCTTTTGCACACCACATCGACCAAGCTGTGAAAACAGTAAATAAAAAACTGGGCACCCTATATAGACTCAAAACGTGCATGACCAAGGAGACTAGACAACTAGCAGTCATCTCCTTAGTCCTCCCTGTAATAGACTACAGGCTAGTGGTCTACAGTGCAGCCATAGACTTAATTCTACACAGTGTAAAGGTTGCCCTGAACAAAGCGTGTTGCCTAGTCCCAGGAGCTGACGGATTGATGCACACCTATGACTGCTACGTCAGTACAGGATGGCTACCTCTTGACCTACGCATCAAGTACCAAATGAGCCTACGTGCAATAAAGACCCTCCTTGGTCTCTCCTCCCCCTCTCATAACTCACTAATCTGCCCAGCTCATCACAAACACCCCACCTAGAGTGCCCTCAGGAAATCCCTACAAGTAGCTTTTTGTAGGACCAACCTGACCAACTTCACATTTCCTGTTAGATCACCAAATTGGCTAAATAAGCTGCCAACAGCTACAGTATACGAGACTTGGCCCCACCGATCATTTTAAATCTGCCTTGAGAAAATACTTTGCATCAAAATAACCTCCAACTGCACTTAAATACCTAATTCAACCCCCTTAAGGGACTGCATCATCCAACTTACCCTCCCTTCCTCCCTCCTCTCCTCCTCATCCCTCCCTTCACCTGCCCCTTTCTCCCCCCCTCCCATTCTCTCCTATGATCCTGTCCACCCCGACAATGCTACCATGTAGTGGCTGTATATTTGTTTCCAGATTGAATAAATGTCATGTTGTTGGAACGCTTGTCCTGTTCATTGCATTGCCTGTTCTCATCCAAATACTGCTTGTCCAAATCATTGTTATGCTTGTATCTCATTCAAATCTGTAATGTATGACACGGAACCTTTGTAACTGAGCCCCAGCTCAAAGGAGTATCCTTGAAATATTAATTAATAAATAAATAAAATAAATAAATAATCTTCTGGAGATACAATCTTCACAGTGGTCATTCCTGTAACTTAGAAGGTACTTCCGACTACCAAATGCCTATAGTTGATGAATTTAATATAGAATGGGGTGGTGCGTGCTACAAGAATTTAAAACACACCTGAGATGTGTGATACTACATAAAACCGAAAGTCAATGTTGAGGGATTTATAAGGCAAGGTAATTTTATTTGTAGAACACCCTTTCCCAACAGTTCAGGGTACTTTACAAAGAGCAATAGTAAAACTTCAAACAGTTGGGCAGCAACAATAAACAGTTGAAACATAATTTCAACAATGATTTAAAATACTCAGGGAAATACTTTTTTAAAACTTTTAATTTATTGAAGTAATCGGATATGCGCAGTGCCAGTACAGTGCCACATGTATTTCTGTCACTGAACTGTGCCACATGCATTTCCATCACTGCACTGTTATGTGCACTGTTGACACATTACAATGCCACATGCACTTCTGACACAGCACTGTGCCACATACACTGCAGACACTGCACTGTGATAAGTAACCTGTCGATGCCCACTGCACTGTACAACATGTACTTCTGTAACTGAGCTGTGCCACTTGTGCTGCCTTCACTGCACTGTGTCACATGCAATGCTGACACATGATTGTGCCACAAGTACTTCTGATGCAAGAATGTGCCACATGCAGTGCAGATACTGCACTATGCCATGTGACCTGTCCACACCCCACTGCACTATGCCACAATGTCACTGACTGTGTTTGCCACTGAATGTGTCACTGGCACTGAACAGTGCCAGGTGGACTGCCATCACTGTACTGTGCCACATGCACTGCCATGACTGCATTGTCACATGCACTACTGTTACTGCACTGTGCCACATGCACTGCAGACACTGCACTGTGCTACATGACCTGTCTACACCCCACAGCACTGTGCCACATGTACTTCTGTCACTGAACTGTGTCACATGCACTGCCATCACTGCACTGTGCCACATGCACTGCTGTCACCACACTGTGCTACATAAACTACCACTGCTGTACTGCTCTACATGCACTGACACTGCACTAAAATGTGCTAAACCTGATTTAATTTATCTCTAGGAATCATATCTCTCCATAGCACAGCATGCCAAACTCCCCAAATTTGGCCCCTCTGCAGAATACGCCTCCTCATACAGGAATTGGTGCAGACATGGCACAGTTATTGTCATACCTCATCACATGCCATTTCGGGCACAGTTGACCTGGATGGACCCAGAAGGTAGGTCGGTGGTAGTGCAGAGAGTTCTGCATGGTCAGGAAGTCACACTAGCTTACCTGTCCCGCCCCCCCACCAGAGCCTCTTCCCTACCATTAAATCCCTTCTTGACAAAATTGTCTCACTGATGAAGAAGAGGTCTCAAGAACAAGGGGACAAGCTGTGAAGCTGGAGCAGGGTAGATTCAAGAAAGATGTGAGGAAGTACTTCTTCACAGAAAGAGTGGTGGATTCCTGGAACAGCCTTCCAGTGGAGGTGCTGGGGGCAAAAACAGCGGTGGGGGTTCAAGAATGCATGGAATAAGCACAAGGGAATCATAGTGGAAAGGAAGGGGGGGAGATGTAGACAGAAACATGGAAACATAGATTTTGACAGCAGATGAGGACCGCCTGGCTGACATAATCTGCTCATTTCCCTAGCTACTTAAACTTCTGATCCTAAATGATCAGCAGCTTACCCTCCCTTTCCTATCACTAGGGTTGCCTTCTGTCTATCCCATGCATTCTTGAACTCACCAATTGTTTTAGCCACTACAACCTCCGCTGGGAGGCTGTTCCATGCATCCACCACCCTTTCTGTGAAAAAATACTTCCTCACATTACCCTTGAGTCACCCTACCCCCCCAGCCTCATATTGTGACCCCTTGTTCTTGCACATCTCTTTTTGTGAAAGATGCTGCCCTCCTGGACCTTGTTGATTCCCCATGAGGTACTTGAATGTCTCTATCTTATCCCACCTCTCCCTCCTTTCCTCCAGGGTATACGTATTGAGGTCTTTCAGTCTTTCCTCACATGTTTTCTGGTGCATTCCTTTTACCATTTTTGGGTACGGCCTGCAGTAGTAGTGTAGGTAGTGAGAAACTGGCAGACCGGATGGGTCAAGCGGTCCTTATCTGTCATCAAATTCTATGTTTCTATGAAGGATTTGCTCCTCCTCATGAGGGACTTTAATACAGCACCACAACCTATGCTGGACTCTTCAAAACCAAACCTCCCAAGGCAACCAACCTCTCACAAAATTTTCAAATGGTTTGCTCGTCAGGTCAGGAGGACTGACTTGTGGCAAGCCCTACACCCCTGGGCCCATAATTACACACATTACTCACAAGTTCACTATTCCTATTCTCAGATAGATAATTCTTTCACCCAGTTGGAATATCAGTCATGGGTGGATCGATGCAGTGTGGGGGCCTGGGGGCAATTTATTTCTTGGACCATGCCCTGGTTAGCATCTTCTGGGACTTTGGCCTGGAGAGGCAAGCCACCAGGTGGAGACTAAACATGTATCTCCTTAAGTCTCGGCATTTCACACTTACAGAGGTAAGAAGCTGGAGGAGACTCTGCATGATGACCCTGATGCAGGGACATCTCATGCAATTAGATGGAATACCCAAAGATGATCCTGAGAGGCCCTCTTATTCAATATACGTATCCAAGCAAAAAAATGGCCTACCAACAGGGGGACCTCTTGGTTACCGCCGCATCCCAGATCCAGGAGGTAAAAGTAGCTCTTGATAGATTGTGTCTTAAACAAATGGAGATAGCACTCACTTTTCTGTGGCAGCATTTCTATGAAGTACAGTAGGAGCCTGATCCACCTCTCTACTAGCTTACCAGCTGCCAAACAGAGGAGGCTAACCACTCTGACCACATTATCTCACCCTACCACTGGTGTTTGCCTTACCCATTTTAAGGATATTACCCAAGCCTTCCAGCAGCACTACAAGACCCTCTATACCTCAGCAATGGCACCCAGCCAAGTGCAGATAATTGAGTTCCTACACCCATTACATCTACCTAACATCTTTCAGGAAAGTGAGGAATGCCTGATGTCTCTGAACCTGGCACAGGAAATAGAGACCATCATACAATGCTCTAAAACGATGAACATACAGACATATGACAAAGCCCGCAGTATAAGGCCATTATGTCTATCAAGTCTGCTCATAATTCATTGCTTCTCCCTTTTTTTCTCATTAAAATTTTATTGAATTAAAGTCATAGTAGCAATACAACATATATATCACTGAAAGTATTACTTTTTTATACACACCAAATAAGTCTTATCTTAATATGCTGTAATCTTCACTTTATATATTTGTAAAATGATATGCTTTAAATAGGAATTGCCATCATTCTTACATTTGTTACTCTATAATGTATACAATATAATGTGATAATAGAACTAAATTAAGATATAAACATAGTAAAGTCTTGTGTTTCTTACCTTAATCAACATATTTTCTTAAGATCTTACTTTTGTATGTGTTCTTCTCTATATCATGCTAATCGAAATTGGTTCCCCTGTTCATTTTAAGCATAGCAACAAATGATAATATGTACGATAAGAAAGAAAAAAAAAAAGAGTGTGGAAACTGAAGAAAAGGGAAGAGAGGAGAGAGGTCTTTTGTTATTGTGTCATAGTAGAGTAATGAAATGAACCAATCATACAAGATTATTGGATTTGATATAGATATTCATATATATATATATATATTTAGAGAAGGAAACAACAGACTATGTTTGTGCAAGTGTCTCATAAATAGTGCTCCATTTAGAAATGAAAGCCTTATTCTGACCCATCATCAGATGAGCTAATCTTTCTAAATGGAGAATTTCCAGATGTTCATTTTTCCATTCTGTTATGGAAGGTGTCTCTTTTTCTATCCATTTGTGGAGAATGGCATTTTTAACCGATGCAGAAATAAGATGTATTGTGGATCTTTGTTCCTTGGACCAAACTGACTGTTCAACAAAGTAACCTATAAGACAGGTTTCTATGTTTAGTTTATCTTTAAGCCAATCTATTTGTCTGAGAAAATGTGCTACTTCTTTCCAAAAAGCCTGTATATGTCTGCATTTCCAAAGCATATGAAGCATATTAGCCTTCTCTTCACCACATTTATCACATATAGAGTTGGGCCGAATCCCCCTTTTGAACATATGCGTGGGTGAATAATATAGATTATAAAGAGTTTTAAACTGGACAAGCTTCATGTTGACAGTTTTAAATAATGTAAGTGAATCTTTCCAAATACGTGTCCAATTCCAATGCTCTACCTCTTTACTTAGTTGTAGTGACCACCACCTTATGCATTATTTATTAACCCCCCTAGATAATTCAGTCAGTAGCATGTAGAAACTAGAGATAGAAGGGTTTAAGCAAACATTGGCTAAGAATATTTTTGTGTTGTCATTTACTTCAGATTTCTGCATTGCACTACCGTACAGGTTTAGTATTATGTTGGACACTAGCCTGTAAGTTTCTTTGTCTGCATCATTTAGATTGTAATTTCGGGCTAATTCCGGATAAGAAATTATATTTTTAATTTTAATTATGTCTTTAATGTAATTAAACCCTTTTGACTGCCTGTCTTGAAAGTCCATTTTCGCACCATTTTTTACAATGTTAGGGTTCTTCCATAAAGGTTGGGAAGTAGAGAATTTAATATCTAGGTGTAAATGCTTTTGACTAATTGTTAATAATTTGATGCTATCTTTTATGATTTTATTTTGTATACTTTTAACAGATTTAGTAAAGATTAAGGCTGCTATGCCAATTTCTGTTCTTCTGCCACATTTCTTTTCAACCATTCTGGAATTTCTTTTGTATTTTTTGACAACGTAAGCCATCTCACTGTCTGGGAGAGCCTGTAGGACAAATAATATAAATAAACATCTGGGAACTTTAGACCACCCTGATTTGTAAGTCTAGATAGTTTGTTATACGCCATCCTACTTCTTTTATAGCTCCACAATAATTTATTAATGTTAGCTTATAGTTCTGAGAACCACTTTTTAGGTATAAAGAATGGTAGCATTTGAAATATAAATAGTGCTCTGGATAATATATTCATTTTAACTGCTTCCATTCTACTCCAGAAGTCTAATGGTAAACAATTCCATTTTGCCAAAGATTTATTAATAGTTTAAGATCTTTTAGATTTACAGTAATAGTTTTTTCAATAGCTTTACATAGTTTAATCCCACGATAGTCTATTTCTGACTTCTCCCAGTGTATCCCTGTATTTGTAATATCAACTTTGTTACAGTAAAGATTTAATGGAAGAAAGTTTGACTTTTCTTTGTTAAGTGAATAGCCTGATATTTTCCCAAATGCATTAATGATGTCTAATATTCTGAGTATGGATTCTTTTATGTTTTGTATTGATAAAAGTATGTCATCAGCATATAGTGAAATTAGATACCTTTTATTTGGTATAGGAATACCTTTAATGATTACATCTTGTGTTAATTTCCTTACTAATGGGTCCATAGTGAGATTAAAAAGTAGAGGTGATAAAGGGCATCCTTGTCTGGTTCCTTTTAGAAGAGGAGATTGTTTAAAAATCATTCCATTTGTTATCTCAGATGCTGATATGTTGTGATATAATATTTTTACCCAATTCATATATTGTACCGGGAATCCATTTATGATCAGTGTATTAAAAATATGAGACCACAGTACTTTGTCGAAGGCCTTCTCTGCATCTAGTGATAAAAGGCCAGAATCTGTTTTAGATTTGTTTGCAATTTGTTGTAAGTGGAAGATTTTCCTTGCATTATCAGCTGCCAATCTACCTATCATAAAACCTGTTTGCTTATTATCTACTAGTATAGGCATCACTTGTTCTAGTCTATCTGCCAGGAGTTTAGCTAATATCTTAATGTCACTATTGATCAAAGAAATTGGCCTATATTTTTTGCATTCTGCAGGGTCTTTCCCAGGCTTGGGGATAAGGGTAATCAGGCTTCTCATTGTTTCTTTAGGAAGGCGTTTTTTCTCCCAGGCCTCTTCAAACATTTTAGCTAACAGAGGGGAGATTTCTTCAGAGAATTTCTGATAAAAATTAATAGAATAACTATCAGGACCTAGAGTCTTGTTTTTCTTAAGGTTTTTTTGTTGCTTTGATAATCTCAGGTACACTAATAGGGTTCTCTAGTTGTACTCTGAAACAATCCGGCACCTTAGAAATGGGCACTCCCTCACAGAAGTTTGTCAGTGCATCAAGAGGAGTGTCTTTTGTACTGTAATATAGTTCCTGATAGAATTTTTCAAATTCTTTGTTCATCTTATATTTGTCTGTTATAAGATTTTGCTTTCCTACTTTATTAATTCTACTTATCCTGCTTCCCCCCATATTTGTTTTAATCTAATGGCTAGTATTTTAGTGGCCCTAGGACCAGAATCAATCTAGTTTAACTTAGACCTTCTAATAGCAAATTCTGCTTCCCCCTTATTAGTTCAAAATATTTTGTTTTAAGTTTAGACGAGAGAGTCCAATTGTGTTCTAACTGATCTGGAATTAGTTTGGCCTCCACAGCCTTAATTTCCATCAACATTTTTTCTTTCTTCGCTTGCTCTTCTCTTTTTATACCTGATGAGCTGCTAATAAAACACCCTCTTAGGTAACATTTAAAACATTTCCAAGCAGTAACCCACAAAGTATCTTTTGGATTATTACTTTCCCAGAATTGTATAATTTCTTGTTTGATTTTGTCAGTAAAACTGTTGTCCTCCAGGAGAAAACTGTTTAGTCTCCATCTCTTTGATGCAAGTACTGAATTTTGTTCTGAGAAGGAAACTAAAACTGGGGAATGATCTGATATGACTTGTTCTAATATAGAAGATCTAATTATTATATCTACCAGTCTCTGGTATATATATATCTGATCAATTCTAGATCCAGAGTTACAATGTTCTGACCAGAAGGTATATTGTTTATCTCTGGGATGAAAAACTCTCCACACATCTATAAAATTTAGAGTGGTCACTAAGTTTTGCAAGTCTTTATCAGCCTTGGTTGTTCTGCACCTAGTATTAGTTCTATCAAGTAATGGATTGGGTGTGCTATTAGTATCTCCCGCTAAAAAGATTATACTGTGGCCCAGATATTCAAAAGGGTTGCGTATGCTGCAACAGTGTTGTGCCATGCGCAACCCACTGATGCGCCCCGGCGCAATATTCAAACAGGAATTGTGCCTGGCACAAATCCCGATGCGCCGGAGCACATCAGTAATGTATGCAGCGCAGGTGGGAGGGGGGCATGCCCATGCATACCCTGCACATCCCGATATTCAGCCCGGGAAGTGCTGAGTCCATGCATGTGCAACCCCTACTTGCGCTGCACAAAGTTGATCCCAAAAAAAAAGGATCAATGGTTGGCCACCCACAGGTGAGCTGCCATACTGCATGGTGCAACACAGCAGCTGCCACCTGTGGGTGGCCACCTGAGCTCCGGCTGCACCTCTGTGTCAGCGCCTCCCCATGCCCGATCGTGGGCATCTGTTCAAATAATTACATCCAATATCACTGGTGGTCCAGTGGACTGCTGTCAGCCTGATCACGGGCTCAAGTATAAATAATATGATATCCTATATCCCTGGTGGTCCAGTGGACCGCTGTCAGCCCGATCGCGGGTTTAAGTATAAATAATATGATATCCTATATCCCTGGTGGTCCAGTGGACCGCTGTCAGCCTGATCGCGGGCTTAAGTATGAATAATATGATTTCCAATATCCCTGGTGGTCCAGTGGACCACTGTCAATAATCACAGGCTTTTGTAATAAAAGAAGTGCGTCCAATATCCCTGGTGGTCTAGTGGTGCCCCCTCCCCACCGCCCACAGGCCCACTGCCCTGCTCCCCCTGGTCAGTGGCAGGCAGAAGCACCCCACCAACCTGCCGACCTGCCGCCTGCCGACTGACACTGTAGGTAGGGCTGTACGCCCATTGGTCCACAGCATGAGCCAATGGGCTTGCAGCCAGTACCGTACTACACATTTCAGATATCCAAATACCCAATATCATTGATGAAGACATTGAAAAGCACCGGTCTGAGCACAGAGTTCTGTGGGATCCCACTTGCAACCTCCCTGATGCTGGACAGATCCACTCCTACCACCATGCTCTTGTCCTGCATCCAGCCAATTTTCCACCCTCCCAATCAACTTCTCATCCACCCCTAGATCCACCAACTTCTTCATCAACCTTGTGTGGGGTACATAGTCAAAGACCTTACTGAAGTCCAGGTAAAAGATGTCCACCGCTTGCCCTCTGTCCACTGTTTTAGTGACCCATTCAAAGAAGCCAATCAGATTTGTTTGATGAGATCTCCCCCCATAAACCCATGTTGCCACTCATCCTGGAGGCTATTCTCTTCCAGATACTCTACTATCCTTTCCTTAAATATGGTCTCCATGACCTTGCACACAACTGAGCTCACACTGACCAATCTGTAGTTCCCTGGATCATCCTTGGGACCATTCTTATGGAGGGGCACTACACATGCTGTTCTCCAGTCCTGCAGTATTACACCTGACTCCAGTGAACTACAGAGCAGGTCAGTCAAGGAACCTGCAAGGTCCTCCACCAGCTCGCTCAGCACCCTTGGGTGTATACCATCTAGGCCTGGGGGTTTATCTACCTTTAATGCTAGCAGCCCTTTCCTCACCCTTTCCACCTCTATCAACATCCATCTGGCCTCCCCCATCTCCTCTTCTTCCACCTAGTGGCACCAGTACTTCTCTGAAGACCAAACAGAAGTACTTGTTCAGTACTTTTGCTTTGCCCTCATTCTCCTCTACCCACCCGTCCCCTTTCCTGAGCCAAGCAATCTCATCTTTTGTTTCCCTTTTCATGCTAATATAGCAAAAAACAGGCTTTTTCCCCCCTTTTAATTCCTCAGATACCTACAGTTACTTCTGAGCTTTAGTTTCCTGGATTACCCTACAAGCTACACTAGCCATCTTCAGGTACTTCTCCCTGTCTTTCTCCTTCTGGGTCCTCCTGAACCTCTTGTAGGTCAACCTCTTATCTCTTACTACATGGGAAACTTCTGTGTTGAACCATCTGGGTACTTTGGCCCTAGAGATTTTTTTCCCTTTCAGCCTTATGCTCTCCCTTGTAGCTACAATTATTCCCTCCTTGATGATGGAGCACCTTTGGTCCATCACCATATCCACTCAGATGGCTGCCAGCTGACTCCTTAGCAGCTTGCCCATCTTACTGAAGTCTGCCTTTCTAAAATCCTGGATTTTAATCTTATTGGGGGCCTTTTCCCTGCCCATGTCCAACTGGAACCATACTGTGCAATGGTCACTTCTACCCAGGGACTCCTTGACCTTTATATTCTGGACATGATCCCCAAGGCTTTCATCAGCACCAGATCAAGGACTGCCCTTTCTCTGGTGGGTTCTGTGATGCTTTGTGTCAAGAATCCACTTTGCAGCACATCTAGGATCACCTGATGCCTCATGCAGGTTGTGACTGGTACCCTACAATCCACAGTGGGCAGGTTGAAGTCTCCCAATATTGCTACTGCTCCCTTTCATGCAGCAGTCTTCATCTGCGAGTTCAACTCCCTGTATCTTTCTTCTTTATTTATTTATTTACGTATTTATTGAAATAATCAGTTTTACAACCTTTAAGTCAGGGACTCATTTACAAAGGTACCTCGTCATGGGGGGGGAGACAACAATTAAGTGAGGTTTAGGACAGTGGTTACATACAGGTGAGATACATAAATACACACGTAGAGTTACAGGCAGCATTATACAGGTACATACATATGTTGAGTTACACACATCATTTTATAACATCCTTGTTACGGTTGTTCTATTGTACCAGCACCCAGTCGTCTATGGGACCCAGAGGGCATAGGGCTATACGAGACAGGGTTATGGTCCACTACAGGCATTTACAGCATCGGCTGTCAATAATGTGTTGACGGAGGGCTATTTTGAACTGGCCAATCCCAGGGATCTTAGTGATTGCCTCAGGAAGGGAGTTAAACCAGGCCGGAGCTTTATGATGAAAGGATCTTTGGCAGAGAGAGGTCCTTGCCCTGGGTACTAGAAAGGTGGCTTTGGTGGAGTTACGGGTTGGCAAAGGCCAGACAGCCAGTTGCAGGGATGCAGAGGCCCCTGGTGGGCATAGCCCAGACATGGATTTTTTGGCCAGTAGGCAGGTGTGATATTTCAGTCGTTCCTCAAGAGTGAGTATGTTAGCGGCGGAGTATAGCAGACAGGTGTGAGTTCTGCTGTGGGCACCGGTCCGGAGCCTACAGGCTTTGTTAATAGAGGTCTGGACTTTGACAAGGAGGAGGGTCCAGCGCTGCATATATTGGAAGTCCGTAGTCGGCCAGGGACAACACAGATGAGGTGATGGCTAATTTTAAGGCAGATTCTGGGAGGCAATCTTTATGGCGGTAGAGGAGCCCGATCCTGGAGTTCATGGCTGATGACAGGGCTTTTAGGTGGGCGTGGAATGTAAGGCCTGTGTCAAAGGTGATGCCCAGATACTTATATGTTGTTACCTGTTCTAGTGTGAGAAGCATGCTGGTGGTGGTGATGAGAAGGGGAGTGTCCGTAGCGCTGTTTTGCCGGTGTGAGAACAGCATTGACTTTGTTTTTTTCAGGTTCAGGACTAGTCGATGGTTATTGAACCATTTTCAGCTTGGAGGAAGGTGCTTTGCAGCGTGCCTTGGAGTAGGAGTGGGTCTGAGTGTGATGCTAGGATCACTGCATCATCAGCATAGAGCAGTATTTTGTTGGAACAGGAGCTTGGGAGGGTGTTTAGGAATAGACTGAAAAGGGTGGGTCCAAGGATGGAGCCTTGTGGGACCCCTGAGAGTACTGGTAGGTTGGAGGAGAGGGTCCCATTTAGTTTAAATCTTTGGGACCTGTTGTGCAGGTAGCTTGAGAACCAATTCAGGGGGCCGGATGAGAATCCCAGTTGGCTTAGGGAGTTTAACAGCAGAGGGTGGCACACAGTGTCAAAGGCCTTGGATAGGTCTATGAAAACTGCCCCTGCAAGTTGACCATTGTCAAGCGCAGAGTGTATGTGGTGGGAGAATTCCAGAAGGGCAGTGGACGTGCTGTGGCCTGGATGAAACCCATGCTGCTCAGGACATAGGATGTCATATTTAGATAGGTATTCTATGAGCTGTGTGGATACTATTTTTTCTAAGGCTTTGGGGGGGGGAGGATGGAGATGGGCCTGTAGTTATTTGGTAGTGTTCGGTCCCCAGATTTATGGATGGGGGTTACTTCAGCCTGTTTCCAAGCATCTGGGAATTGGCCTAGGCATAAGAATTTATTTATGGCAAGCATGAGGGGGATTAGCATGACATCCAGCGTGAGGCGGAGCATCCTGGAGTCAAGAGGGTCATTACTCGGGTTATGAGAGGCGAGAGATTTTAGAAGAAAAGGTTTGGCATCATGGGGTGAGATCATCTGGAAGTGGAATTGCAGCCTGGAGGTGTGAGTGTGGGTGGGCGTGGGAACTGGGTCAAAAAATTGGGCAGGGAGAACTGCGCTTAAGTCTGTGAAGGTTTTATTAAGGCAGTCTGCAATACATGTTTGGTCCGTCGAGACTTCCCCATTTATGACAATCTGAGACGGAGGGGGGAGCGGGTTTTGCCATTCAGTTCTTTAATATTGTCCCAGAAGGCTCTGGCTGAGCCCCAGGAGGATGTCAAAGCAGCCTGATAGTATTTAGCTTTCGCTTGTTTGATGGCCCAGGTGCATTGGTTGCGGGCTGCCCTATAGGCTTGCCTGTCTGCCACCCTACCAGAGTCATTTGCTATGTGCTAAAGATTGTCTCTCTTTTTTAGTTGCTGGATCAGTGCAGGGGATATCCATGCAGCAGTCCATTTTTTTTGTCTAGATGTGGTGATGGGGGCAAACAGGTCACAGGCATAGTTGAAGGCCTTAGTGAGGTAAGTTAGAGCAGAGTTTATGTCAGATGCATAGGCCACTGGGGTCCAGTCGACTTGTGCAAGGTGATGTTTGAGGTTGTCAAGACCCCTGGGGAGAAATCTGCGTTGAGGGGTGCTGCTGTTCTCAGGGCTGAGTGTGGGGGAGGACCAGAAGTAGATGACAGGGGAGTGGTCGCTAAGTGAGTCCGCAAGGACTTTTACAGATTCAATTTATGTGGCGGTTAGAGGACTACGTCAGGAGGAGCTGGTTCCGTTGCTTTGTTTAGTCTGGTGGGCGGTGACCATTTGAGACAGGTCAGGGCTGCAAACTCATCCTTTATATTATCAGACGAGGGCTGAGCCAGTTGGTGTTTAGGTCTCCCAAGATAAGTTGTTCAGCCTTCTGGAGTAAGGTGGATAGATAGTCAAGGAGGGAGTTGATCGCTAAATTTTTTGTACTCGGGGGGTATGTAAGCCATAGTTAGGTATAGGGGGCCACGACCGGGGTATGGTGTGATTTTAAGAGTAATGGCTTGCGCCCCATGTTTGAGCTCAGGGGTTGGGAGTGCATGACCCAGGACCGAGTCGCTCAACTAGATTGCGCACCCCCCTCCGCGCTTGCCCATCCTATCAGCCCTGAACAGGGAGAAGCCTGGTAGGGAGACAGCTGAGTCAGGCGTAAGCTGGGAAAGACAGGTTTCTACTAGCATAAGAATGTCAGGGGAATATTGTGTAACCCAGCATTGGAGAGCTGCAGTTTTCTTAGGGAGACTACATATGCTCATAAAAGCAATTTGGAGACCTTTGCCGCTAGTGGGCTGAGGCATGCCAGAGTTGGCAGGCCCAGGGTTTGGGTGCACATTGCCTGAGAGCAGGAGCAGTAGAAAAATTAGGTGCCTCATAGGGTAGCGGTTGCTAAAGGTAGGGTGCATTTGCAGCTGCCGTGACCTCACAAGGGTGGTGCACGGGATGGGGAGAGAGAAAAATGCGGAGACGCTAGAGAGAAGAGTGACCATTTCTGATAGAATTTGTGGTACAGAGGGTTGTGTTTTGGGAGTGGATGGGTGGGTGGGGGTAGTGTGGTAGTCCAGGGTTCGGGATGGATTTGGGGAGATGGACTGAGAGGTGGATGGGCAATAAGCTGTGAGAAAAACAAGGTATTGAGTGTGGGGGGATTGTGGTTTGGGTAGGGGCAGGTCAGTGGGAGATATAAAGGGGTTCAAGGTATGCAGTGGGTGCTGTGGTAAGAGGAGTACCATTATAGCAAGGATCATGATTGTGAGAGATATAGCAGTAGAGAGAATTGATTTAGAGTGCAGGCTCCCTCTAGTGCTGGAAAGATATAACCAGCAAATGGAAAAGTCGATTGATTGGTTCTGACACCCCATGTGACTATACCTATATAAGGGAGTGCCGACCAAGGGTGGTGGTGGGAGCGGTGGGGAGCCGAACGCACAGCGTTCAGCGGGGCTTCACCTGGCACCGAGAGAGAAAACTAGCCGTGTGCGAGCCTGAAAAAGGCGCCAGTCCAGAATTCAAAAAATTGCCCACAGCCAGGCTAGCTCCCAACGGTCGCGACTGCAGCAGGGCAGTTTCAGGTAAATTTACCTTGCAGCATGGCAGCTTCGAGCTTGTTTCTGTGTCAGGGAGGGCTTTTCTGGGTGGCCCTCGCGACCTCCAGCTCCACGGGGAGTTCTATCAGCAGATCGGCTTCGGGGCTGCGTTCAGTAGCAGGGAGGGCTATTCAGTGCAGCCTCGCGATCTCCGGCTCCTCGGGGGGCTTGATTTGTAGGAAAGGGAGAGAGAGCACAGGTTAAGTAGGCAGGTGGGGGGGGATTAGAGTTAGGGGGCGGGCAGGCTTGGGGAAAGGTGTTATTGGCTAATGGCTCT
The DNA here is from genome assembly GCA_016271365.2 of Neoceratodus forsteri. Lineage (NCBI taxonomy): Eukaryota > Metazoa > Chordata > Ceratodontiformes > Ceratodontidae > Neoceratodus > Neoceratodus forsteri. Next base: position 404,616,018 of record CM028136.1, on the reverse strand, counting down.
GCAGATGCAAAAATTATGAGAGGAATCCCTATTCAAACTTTACATCAGGCTAAACACTTCTTATCCTTTTTTTAAAGTTACAATATTGAATCAGACTAGAACATTAAGCACAGGCACTTTACGATTAGTACGCAGTGTTCAGGTCAACCTGGCACTGAGAGAGAAAACTAGCTGTGTGCGAGCCTGAAAAAGGCGCCAGTCCAGAATTCAAAAAATTGTCCACAGCCAGGCTAGCTCCCAACGGTCGCGACTACAGCAGGGCAGTTTCAGGTAAATTTACCTTGCAGCACGGCAGCTTCGGGCTTGTTTCTGTGGCAGGGAGGGCTTTTCTGGGTAGCCCTCGCGCCCTCCAGCTCCTCGGGGGGAGGGGGGAGTTCTATCAGCAGATTGGCTTCGGGGCTCATTTCAGTAGCAGGGAGGGCTATTCAGTGCAGCCCTCGCGACCTCTGGCTCCTCGGGGGGAGTTTGGTTGTCAATAAACCACCACCAACCTCACCTTTTGCCTCTGTTCAACAATAACTGAATCCACAATGATTTCCCCTTCCCCTCTTCTGATTCCTCCTTTGTACAAGTTATACCCACCCTGATGTAAACTGCCACCCTTCCCCTTTTCCTACCTCCCTGTCCCTCCTATATAATTTAACCCAGGGATTGAGAGGTCTCAGTCATGGTTAGGTGTGACCCATGTCTCCGTGACCGTCATGATGTCCCCTCCCCTTCGCAAAATAATGCCTGCAGGTCATCCATCTTGTTTCCAAGCCTTTGTGCATTCGAGGACATCAGCTTCCACCTAGAGTCTGAGCCTCTTTTCCACCCTGCCCATCTACCATTCTCATTACTTCCTTTTGCCTGTATCCCCCCACCACCTGCTGCTAACCTCCCCCACTCCCCTTCCTTTTCTACTCTCCACTCCCCCTCTACTGGTATGGGGGGAAGGTGTACTGTCCTCCTCTTGGAGACTCAGGGCCTGTAGGCCCACTCCCCTCCCTCAGTAGTTTAAATTAAATTTTTGGTTTATATTCCCCCAGCTTGTCCCTGAGGACTGTCGACCCCCTCTACTGAGGCGCAGTCTGCCCAGTGTAGAAAGTGCTTTATTTGACCAGGTCTCTCTAGCCCCTGATACAGTCTTACCCTTCCTCCCTGTACCACTCCCTCAATTTCTTCCTGACTGCTGGCTCTTGTTACTGTCAGCACCTCCAAGCACACAGGCAATCAAGCTACCCCTCTGCAGGTCCTCTCCATGACACTTAATCTTTCGTGTACTACCCCCACCTCCTCCCAAACTAGGTCATTGATACCTAGGTGTATAACTATGTGTGGTTCCCCCCAACTCCCTTCACCAACTCCCCGGTCTTTGTGCACAGCCTCTCCACCGACATCCCTGGCATGCAAATCACCTTCCTCCCTGTATTTGGGTTCCCCTTCTTTCCTCAGTGAATACCCTTAATTATGGAGTCCCCAAGATTACCACCCCCCTGTCCCTTCACATTGCTGACTCCCTATTTTCCATCTCTGACTGCCTTATGAGCTTCTCCCCCACCTATCTGCTCCCCCTCCATAATGGGCACCACCTCACCCTTATTTTCCACAAGCCCTACTTGACTGACCCCCTACTGCCCTTACTTGCCCCTCTGTGGTCCTTCTCACCCCCCTTCCCTGACCTACTTTTCTTGCCACCCACGGCCACATACACTCCCTCATTCCCCTTTTCCTGTCACATCACTCCTCCCTTACCCTCACTGCTTACTCCTCTCTTCATGTTCTCACTTCTCCACCCACTTTGACTACTTTACACTATCCTACCCCCTGCTTTCCTGCTCCTCCCAACCCTGTTGTCTGTACCTGACCTCTCCTCCCACCTCCTATTCCCTCTTCCTCACCTCCACATAGTGGGTAAAATCTATTCCTTAAGGGCAACCCTTTGAATACTCCCACTCCAGCTGCACCTTTTACGGTCCCACCCCTTCCCCCTACCACTTGCCGTTCCCCTTCCTTGGGCTTCCTCAGCCCTCCAAGGCAGGGGTATCCATGGAACTTGAATGATCCCCTCTACACCCCTCCCCTCTATGTCATTGCCTGGGCATCGTTCATCTATCTTTCTCTCCCCTCTGCCCAGCTAGTCCTACGCTCCACTCCAGCCTCCCCAGCTGCCATCTGAGCTGTCTTACTTCTGCCGTTAAGTGCTCCAGGCCCTGCACACTGGACGGCCCTATTACTCACATTATCCCCAGGAATACTGCCACCCCACAACCATTACAGCATACCACCCTGCTCCCACTATCCGAGTGCCTCCTCATGTTCCTATTTCCCTACATCCCCCTGACCCCTGGCTCACTCACCCTCCAGCTACGAACTTCTGTATGCAATCCAGATGGGGATGGCTGCAAAAGCCACAATTCCTTGATAGCCTAGGCAACTAACCCTAGATTCTCCAACCCCTTCCTGCTTCCTTGAACCTCCATATGAATGTAAGTAGTAATCCAGATGTAGATGGCTGCAAAGGCCGCAATTTCCCACTAGCTTGCAGCTAACACTTGATACTCCAGCCCGCTACTGCCTCCTCGAATCTCAATACAAATGAAAGCTGACCCCATATAAGGACTAACTGTAACCTTATCTATTTCCTAATCTTCAACACAAATGTGAGCTGACCCTAGATAAGGACCAGCTGCATTCCTATGCCTGTCATATCCTTGTGGGCTGGTCCCAGATAGGAGCAGGCTGCCCTCCCTAGCAATGCCCTAATCTGTTATATACTTACAAGCCAACCTTAGATAGGGATCAGCTGCAAACCCTTTATACCAGTCGCTCAGTGTTTTTTCTCCCCTCTCTTTTCACTTACCTACCCTCCACCAACCAGTGTAGCCTGTGGCCTGTCCCCAGATGTCACTCAGTCAGATGCCACATTCCTGCATTGTGGCCCTCTTGTTAAATGCCCCAGATGCCACTAAGTCAGATGCCACACTCCTGTTTTTGTGGCACTCCTGCTTCGGGGTCACTTACACTTTGGGGTAGCTTGTAATTCTGGGTATTATATATGAACTATTGCCTGGCTGCAGCCACATCATCTGCTGGACCTCCAATAGTGCCAGGTGTTCTGGCTCAGTTCCCGCCCTCAGCCCTCTCACTGCTTGTGTGCTCCCAAACCCCATTCCCCACAGTACAGAGTTAAAACGTTTTATTGTTTTGCCCACAGTCAAAAGCAGTCTCAAAACTTGGCCCCCAAATACTTATCTGTGCTAAGGATTCGACTCTGCCAGGTGCTGGGCCCAGATGACTACAGGTCAAAGTTTTATAAACTCACTAAAGAAACAACCATGCAACCCATGTTGACATACAATGAGATTCTAACAGGCAGTGACCTTCCCCGCCTACTTGGTCATACATGGCTGTATTGGCCATCCGTAAACCAGGGAAGAATCCACTATTTCGCCAGTCATACCACCCCACCTCGGTGCTTAACACTGAGCATAAGTATTTTATGTCTATCATGGCAAAACGCCTGGGCAAAATCCTCCACTTATTTATTAACCGTGACCAAACAGGGTTTGTTCGCTTCAGTACTACAGCAGATAATATCCATTGCACACTTCATGTGCTATATCACATGAATAAGTCAGTGTCCCCCTCACTCTTACTTAGCCTTGACATGGAGAAGGCTTTTGACTGGGTTCTTGGTGCTGGGGCGGGTGGGGTTCCTGGACCCATTTATCCAGCTACTCCAATGGATTTATGCCACTCCCAGAGCCTGTGTCAAAGTAAATGAGCACCATTCTCCTGACTTCCCCCCCTCTTATGAGGGACAAAGCAGGGGTGCTGCTAGTCACCACTGTTACTTGCAGTTTATATAGAGCCCCTGGCTCAAGCCGTAAGAGAGTCAGTAGACTTCAGGGAAGTCACACTGGAGGGTCAGGAACACTGCTTTGCCTTGTATGTGGACAATGTCCTACATTATCTTTTTGACTTGGCAACAGCCCTCCTAGAGGTATTCACCCTGTTGCATTGATTTGAATTAGTGTTGGGTTACCGCCTGACCACCTCCAAAACTGAAACACTGCATCCCAATTCACCCCTACCCAAGCACAGAGAAAGGCCTTCCCATTTCATTGAAGCCTGCCAACATTAAAATATCTGGGCATCAATGCAGTCCACTCCCCAGACTCAGCTTTCCAAGACAATTATTCACCTTTTCTCAGCAAATGACAAGGACTTTGGTAACTGGGGCATGATACCACTCAGCCCTTTCACACAAGATAGAGGTAGTTAGAGGATCACCCTCCCCATGGCACTCTACTTATTCCAAAATGTCCCTGTGATGCTGCAAGATAACACCTGTTGAACTTGGAATAGGAAAATCTCCAGATTTATTTTGGGCAAGACACAGGCTGCATATCAAACTACAAGTACTGGTCTCTATTCAGCAACACGTGCAACATGCTACACACTATTTAACTGACCTGCAGAGTGATTCACATGCACATCACACTTAAGCAGAATGCACAGCCGAGGTATGCAGCACACATAACCATGGTGTACATATGCCCCAAGGAATCTCCTTGTTGGGGTATATCACAAGGCTACACACTGCACGCATGGCATAATGCGTATGTACAATGCAGTTTATGCCAAAAAGGCATATGCACAGGTGCTGGCACATTTACTCCAGGCAGACCCCTGCTGCAAACTTGACCACACACCCAGCCACAGAGGTATAGATCAGAACATACAGCACATCCATGCCCAGCCATCCACATGCACATGACACAAGCCCTGAGTGCTGAGAAATGTGTCTCAAAATGCATACAGGAATAAGGTACTGGAAGCAGTGCCACAGATGCTGCCCCTGGGAATGCCTGGATGGGGACAGGAAGTAACAGTAACAAGAACACGTCATAGTACAACACAACCCTGGTGGAGGGGATGCGATCTTGCAGTCCCACAGTCCACTCATGAATTGCTACACTCTGGCAGTTGCCAACCTATGTGAACCCCCCAAACCTGCTAACAGGTCCCACTATCATTGACACACAATGTGCCACTGAGCATGTCATGCCTCCCAGATCTTGTGTGCCCTACTGGTGTACTGTACCACCTAACTGCAGGACACTCAGCAGCACCCTGTTTCTGACAGCAGGAGACATCCAGTGTTGTATGCTCAGGGGCCACATCGTGTGGGGGAACATGGGTACCCAGTCACAATACAACATCTGGTATGCCCATATGAGAGTCCTGCACCCAGGTACATACAATAGAGGTGTCCACACAGTTGCGGTGTAACCCCCTGTACATGCCATGGCATCATGTCTGTGCCCGGCCAACCAACTGCAGCAAAAGCATGGACCTCACCCTTTATGCCAGGCCACAATGCCTACCAGCCACCCAGCACATAGACACCACATGGACACAGCATAGTGCGGTATGTGTCATTTATTCCAAAGGCACACTATGTGCATATGCCTGAAATACTGGTATGACCACAAACATGAGTGTTATATTCCACACAGCAGCTTCTATGGCAACAGGACACTGATGTCCCCATGGAAAGGCCCCAGTGTTAAACCCAATAGCTGTATGGGATCCACACCTGGCCCTGTAATGGGTGGTATGCATCCTGCTGCCAGCAGATGCCTCACAGACCCTCGGTAAAGCATGTGCAACTGTGTCTTCAATGCCCACTCAACAGACAGCCACACCCGGCAGCAAAAAGTCAAACATGAAATGGCTAGTCCTGCCCCAGAATAATGGTCTACACCGCATTCTCCTCTTGAACTGCAGTGTTCAATTGGACTTCTCACTGCTATCCCCTAACTGGCTTGAGGATGGAGGAGTGATGGTGTTCAGTCCACATGGTAGAGCCTGCACAGAGGTCAAAACAATATCAATGTAATTCTTCAGAGGTCCTTCAAAAGCCTGGAATGACACAGGGGACATCACATCAGTACCGTACCCTTATATGCCATGCCCATCAAGCACCACATACCTTTTACAACAGAGTGGTCGGTAGTGACAACAGGGCAAGAACTGCCATGCCCACAGATGCAGAACCCTGTGAAGGTGACCCCAGATGTAACAGACCATGCCTCATCACACAAAGGTAATATGGGCTACCTGTGGTGTCCCATCGCCACCCACGGTTCCCCCCATGGCATGACAACCCTGTCTGTAGCCACACCTCCTTGTGGCACGTATACATACACTTACCAGTGATGGCTCAGCAATCCTTCACAGGATCAGGCAGTTATCCCTGTTGGCATGGCCCTCTCTCCACATGCCCTCCGACAGCTACATTGATGACTGCACCAGTCTGTGTGTCGCAACAATAACATCAGCCCCATGCTGCTCCTCCAGCTGCAGTGACAGCCTTGTTGGCCTGCCAGCATGACCTTGCATGGTGTAGAAGAGGAATACACATCAGCATCACAGTACTCCACATACAGCTCTCCTTCCGCCTATGCAACACGATGTTCACCCGCAGGGACCATGTGACATTCCACAGCTGACCAGTATTGTCCTGGTAGGTCATCATGCTAGCCAGAATGAGACTACATGGCTGACCAGCCATCCAGGACCATGTTGGATGCTGTCACACCAGGCCACCAGTTGCTACACTGCCTACATTGCCCCTCCTCAGACACTGCATGACCACTGCTTACTGCCTGCTATAGTCTACATAGACGCCAATGTCCTAGAGATGAGCGTGCCATGCCTCTTTTGTGCAATGAACACCTAGACATGGGTGTGGCCAGGAAGAAGCTTGTGGCCCATGCTATCACCGCATGGGTACATAAGGGGGTGGTACATCCATGCCTCGGACAGGCAGTAAGCTGGTAGTTGTTGGTGAGGACACCACCCTTTTGTTTCCCGGCTCTGTTACTGGGCAGGGAGACATGGGATCTACTAGTGTGGAGAGCATTCAGTGGATAGGGTAGGCATTGGGGTAGCTGTGTGCCGGGGCATGTGAACATTGCACGGGTTGTGGACCAACACCGGTGACTGCAGCAGTGATGTGAATAGGATACTGAGTGGTATGTTTCCCGGGGTGCCATGCACAGTGATGTGACACATGTGCCACAGGGATGTGACAGGTGTGTTACTGCAGCAGTAGATGTCACCAACACTCTGGAGTATAAGGGATGGCCACAAGTATCACAGGGACATGAACACTCAAATGGGTCACACAGCAGGGGCAAGTCTAGGTCCCTATCCATGGTACAGAAATCATCTACAGCACCCCTCAGGGATACTGCCATAGGGTCATTGGGGACTGGTGTACATGCCAACTTCATCACGGTATTCACCACATGTGAACCATGTGGCCCAGGTGGTTGGGATGGACCATTACAAGAGGGAAGTACTTCTGCTCCCACTATGCGTCAAGCAGCATGTGTCAAGGTGCTTGGTACTGGCACTTGTACCACTACCACATGCGGTGGCATGGACAGATTGAGCTCTAGGGTGTTGTGTGCCTGTGGGCTGCATCTTTGGGGCAGGTACTTCCCCCAGGGGTGAAGTCTGTACGTGGGCATGTGCCTGGGTTATGACCTCATGTGGCTGGCTGCTGGCCTCTGCAGCAGGTTGTCATGGTGTGTGGGAATGATGCTTGGACTGCATTTCAAGTATGTCCCCAATTCAGCACAGCTCACCACGGACATGATGCATCTCCACCATGATCAGGACTGCCTACTCTGTGGTCTCCTGTGTGTCCCCAATCTGGCACAACTCACCATGGATGCCACGCATCTCTGCAACAATGAGGGACACTTGCTCTTTGCACTCCTGTGTGGCAGCCACTGAAGCTTCATAGATACATAAAAACATAGACTTCGATGGCAGATAAGGACTGCTTGGCCCACCCAGTCTGCCCATTTCCCTACCTGTTTGATAAGCTGCAGATCCTAGTTAACCAACAGCCTACTTCTTCCTACCCCCCCACCAGAACTGCCTTATGTCTGTCCCATGCATTCTTGAATTCCTCCACTGTTTTTGACCCCACGTCCTCCTTAGGAAGGCCTTTCCATGTGTCCACCACGCTCTCCATGAAAAAATACTTCCTCACTTTGCCCCTGAGCCATCCCCCCTCTATCTTCAAATTGTGCCCTTGTTCTTGCACTTCTCTTTTTCTGAAAGCTACTACCCTCTTGGACTTTGTTGATTCCCTTGAGGTACTTGAAAGTTTCTATCATGTCCCCCCTCTCCCTCCTTTCCTTGAGGGTATACAAATTAAGCTTCTTTAGCCTCTCTCTTCGTATGGCTACTAGTGTAAACCCTGCACCATTTAGTTTCCCTCCTTTGGACAGCCTCCATCCTGTCTATGTCTTTGCAGAGATGGGGTCTCAGAACTGTATGCAGTATTCCAAATGGGGTCTCACCAACCGTCTGTACAGAGGGATAACAACTTCCTGTTTTCTATTGGTGATGTCTCTCCCTATGCATCCCAGTATCCCCCAGCCCTCCTTGCTGCCTTCTCACATTGCTTGTCTACCTTTAAGTCACATGATATGACTACCTCCAGGTCCCTTTCCATTTTTGTTGTTGTTAGTACCCCCCCCCATTGTGTACTCTTTCCCTGGGTTTTTGTTTCCCAGGTGCATTAATTTGCACTTCTTTGCATTGAATCTAAGCTGCCATACTTTTGACCATTCTTCCAACCTTGCCAAGTCCTTTCTTATCCTTTCCACCACCTTTGTGTATCAACCCTGTTGCAGATCTTTGTGCCATCTGCAAAGAGGCATACTATTCCTTCCAGTCCCTCCACAATGTCACTTATAAAGACATTAAAAAGGACCAGTCCCAGCACTGAACCCTGCGGTGCCCCTCTTGTAACCCCCCCCTTTCTTCAGATTGGACTACGTTTACTATCCTGATGTCCAGCCAATTGTTTGCCCAGGCTACCACCCTGGGACCCACTCCCAGGCTAGCTAACTTGTTTATTAATCTTTTGTGTGGGACTGTGTCAAATGCCTTGCTAAAGTCTAGGTAAGCTATGTCCACAGCCTCTCCCTGCTCTAGTACTTTGGTCACCCAGTCAAAGAAATCTATTAGATTCATCTGACATGACCTTCCTCCTGTGAATCCATGCTGCCTTGGGTCTTGTGTCCCACTGGCCTCTAGGTACTCAACAATTCTTTCCTTCAAAAGTGATTCCATCACTTTCCCTACCACTGAGGTCAAACTAACAGGTCTATAGTTTCCTGCCTCTGCTTTGCTCCCACTTTTATGAAGGGGAATCCCATCTGTCCTCCTCCAGTCCTCAGGTACCACACCATCCTCCCATGATTTGTTAAAAAGGGCAGTCAGTGGTGTCACTAGTTCTCCCCTTAGTTCTTTTAGAATTCTGGGGTGAATCCCGTCAAGCCCCAGTGCTTTGTCCACCTTCAGTTTTAGGAGTTCTTTCAGGACACTTTCTTCTATGAATGGACTGGTATTGACCCTCTGATCCAGAGTGCTTCTATTGATTGGTCTAGGTACCTCCCCCTCCTCTTCTTTTATGAATACTGAGTAGAAGTAGAGTATTTGTTCAGTATCCCTGCTTTTTCACTGTCACCCACTGCCCACCCACCCACCACTTTATTAGGACTCACTGTCCCTCCCTTGGTCTTTCTCCGCTACCTAATGTACCTATAAAAGGTTTTATCCCCCTTCTTAACTAAGCTGGCTATCTTTTCCTCAGTTTGGGCCTTTGCTATTCTGACTGCCTTCCCCGCTTCCTTCTGCTTTTACTGGTACAGTTCTCTGTCCTGCTCCTTTTGTGTTTCCTTATACTTCCTGAATGCTATCTTTTTCTCCCTAACTTTCCCTGCCACCTCTTTTTAGAATCATAGTGTTTTTTTCCTTCATTTTGATTTGCTTGTTTGCTTCACATAAAAGCTTATTGCCTCTGTGATGGCAGTTTTGATTTTTTCCCATTGTTCCTCCACCCCTTCTTCTTGCCTGTTTGCAAGTGCTTTTCTGAGGCACTCCCTCATTTTGCCAAAGTCAGCCCTCCTCATGTTCAGTACCCTCACTTTTGCACGGCTTGATTCTATGGCTGTGTTTATCATGAACCACACTGTTTGGTGGTCACTTGTTCCCAGATGGCAACCCACTTCTAAATCTAAGATCCTCTCTCCATCCCTGTTTGAGAGTGCCAGATCTAAGATTGCTCCCTCCCGAGTGGTTTCCAACATGAGCTGTCTGAAGCATGCCCCCTGTAGGGCATCAAGAATGCCCCTGCTCTTGGATGTGGCTGCAGCAATGGTGTTTCAGTTAACATCTGGCATATTCAGGTCCCCGATCAACAATATCTCCCCCTTTTCTGCCATCCTAAGGATGCCTTCTATAATTTCCTTGTCCATTTCCTCTCCCTCAGACGGAGGTCTGTATACAACCCCGTGTGGATTGTGGTGCCATTTCAAGTCTCCAGGGTGATCACAGTGTCTCCTCTCCTTCTTGTTTACCCTTTAGTTCCATTGCTTTGATCCCTTCCCTTACATAGAGAACTACTCTTCCTCCTATTTTACCCTCCCTGTCCATCCTGTAGATTGTGTACTCTGGTATGTTGACATCTCAGTCATGGTTCTTCGTATACCATGTTTCTGTGACTGCCATGATATCCAGGCATCCCTCTTCCATCAAGGCCACCAGTTCAGGGAGCTTTGTTACCCAGACTATGGGCATTGGTACTCATTGCCCTCCATTTTGTGATGGCCTTACCTCTTTTAGCCCCATCCCTGTCCTTACTGCCTTTGTCTTTTTCTCCATTTACCCCTGTCCTTCTCCCTATGGACTTCTCTAACTTGGAGTTTGCCATGCTAGCTACCCTGTTTTGTGGGGGAAGGGGAGCTGAGATTTCCCTGCTCCTTTTCAGTGCCCCCCCTTGGCTAGTTTAAATGCTTGCCAATGAATCATTTAAACCTATCACCTAGGATTCTGGTTCCCCTCCAGGACAGATGCAGATCATCGCACCAGTAAAGGCCTGTATCCCTTCAGGTGGACCCCCAGTCCCCAATGAAGTCAAAACCCTGAGCTCTGCAGGAGTTTTTCAACCATTCATTGACTCCCATGGTGCAGAGCTTCAGCTGGTGGAGCTTAAGGTAGTGCCGCCTGAGTATGCTGGTGATCTGTGCACACCTTGCAGGGCCTCATGATAGTGGACGGTGGGTGGCGGGGTTGGTGTCGGTGCCCTTGGCCCTGGGGTATGTGGGTCACATTGCCGGTGGGGCAGCACTGTGTCTGTTCCTGTCCTATGTGTTCCACCATGATGTGTCACATGCTGTGCATGTCTTCATAGGCAACTCCTGCTATTCCAGATGGTCAGTGTCCAGGTGTGGCAACCTTGCATTACAATGTGCTGTGTCCTGTTCTACAGGCTGTGTGCTCCTGGGCCTCTCTGCTGGCATACCATGCCTCAGCTCCTGGGTTAGCAAACATTCCAATAAGCCTGTGGAGAAGGGGGGACAGTGGTTACCTGTCATGCATGGGTGATTTTCTGTTGATTCATTCATGCACCAGGGTCTGCAGTGGTAGCCCTTACCTGCTTTTTCAGCCAGCTGTGTGCTGCTGCTGTAGGTGACAGTGCTGTGGGTGTGTCCTGGGGGCACTCAGGGTTTGCATGCCTGGTGTCTGTGGGAGAGTGTTGCAGTGCTGGTCTGTTGGTTTCTGGGGTGTCACATTGTAGGGTATCCATTCTGTTCTCCTCTCTGTCTAGGACCTCCTCCATCAGGATATTGGCTACCATGGCCTTGATCAGTGAGAGTTCAGTGGAGGGTTCTGATGGCACTGGGCTGTTGACTGCACTGGCATGCCACACCCACCTTAAATTTGCAAGTGGCATGTAGGTCTCGCTATTTGTGCTTATTGGCAGTCAGGGTCTGCAGTTTGGTGCCACAGACATTTATGGTAGTCTTTATGTCCAGCCAGATCTTCGCCTTGCCCTCCACTGGTGCCTTGAATGAGCTAAAGCCATAAAGGGTGCTGTACTGGCTTCTGATATTTTTTGTAAGCATTGCCTCCTGCTGGGGGCTAAAGTTGGATGATCAGGAATGGGATGACCCACGCATGCCTCCCTTCCCATGGCCATGTGTAGAATCCTGTTCTCCTGCACTAATAAAAGGTGTAGCACTGACATCCTGCCCAGGGTCTGGGGTGCCATAGTTGGGCTGGCTGCCCTGACTGCTGCTTGGTGTTGTGCATGCATCTATGTCCATTCCTCTTATTCTGCATGCATTCCATGTGTGTGTGTCAGCAGACCATATGTCTTTGATGCCACAGATTCTTTTATGGTGGGGTCAAGGTCATATGCCCTGATCCACATGGTCCAGCATGCCCCTATGCACCACTACATCCATACATAGGGCTGTTGGTAAATACCACATGATTTGTGTGCCCCCATAGATGTGCACCTGTGCCTCCACCACTACACTCAATTCAGGTGTAAATGGCCATGTTCGTGAATACAGGCTTTATTCCTGCCCCAATAAACAGAAGGCCTTGCACTGCACAACCTTTGGCTCTATTACTGGGCTGCCCATATACATTTTATTTTATTTAAACAAATGTGGGATACTCATGGTGCCTGGCTGGATATGGAATGGGAACTTTTCCTGAACGCACATTTTGTGCAAGTGTTATATCTCTGAGCCACCCATCCCAAGTTGATCTGGACACACAACCCCTGGCTACAAAGTCAGGTTAAAACCTGGCAACACATAAGGCAGACATTCTAACTCCCTTTCTTCATCTCCTATGCCCAACTGGATTGTTGGAGAGGTCTTTCTGCCACTACGATTGGACCCTGGAAATCAAACCTGGGACAGGTACACACTCCAGTATATATACCAACTCATGTTAGGCAGCACCATACTATCTTTTCTAGACCTACAAACGCAATTCAGATTGCGTAGATATGTAGCTGAGACAGAGGGCAGCCACCAGCTTCCTTATAGCAAGGAGATGATTTGATAGAGTACACTGAATTGAATTCTTAATTTTGGGGCCTGTGTAAGTAAGTAGAAGTCAGTGTTTTGGTTCTCTGTTTTGGGGGTTGACTTTTCTTTGTGTAAGTTTTATTTGACAGCTAGGAAATCTAGCTCGGGAGAATATTCACAGTCATTTGTGACTAGACCTGTCATTTAAGCTCTGTGAAATAGGTGTCTGACAAAAGGAGGAGCTGAAAGGGGCCTGAGGAACTGTGTATTCAAAACAGGAGTTGTTTGTGGACTCTGTCTGCTGTAGCTGAGATAGAGAGTAGCCACCAGCTTCCTTATAGAAAGGAGTTGATTTTATAGAGTACACTGAATTTAATTCTTAATTTTGGGGGATGTGTAAGAAAGTAGAAGTCAGTGTTATGGTTCTCTGTTTTGGGGGTTGACTTTTCTTTGTGTAACTTTTATATGCCAGCTAGGAAATCTAGCTGGGAGAATATTTGCAGTCATTTGTGACTAGACCTGTTACTTAAGCTCTGTGAAATAGGTGCCTGAAAAGAAGGAAGGCACTCACCGGGGTGGTGGGTCAGAGTTGTAGTTGATTGTTTCTGGAGGGCACGGCTTAATCCCACCCACCCTGCCCCTCACTCCACCTGCCCCAAACACATCATTTCCTTTATATCAAGGGTTCTGACATCACTGTCCCAAAAGTGCAAAGGACATACATCTGTTCATATCCTTAAAGGCACAGCACACTGATTAGGGGTGAAACACACTCACATGCTTGCCCACACTAAAAAAGCAAAAAAAAGAAAACATCTTATACAGGAAGGGAGATAGATACGTGGGGAGTGGTGCAATGCACTGGCTGTGGAGTGGCAGCCTTCCAGGAGATGTTCTGGAGGCTGCGTTGCTGCCCTATTTGCAGGCACCTCTCTGGTCTGAGGGAAGAGGTTGCCCATCTCCATGCTGATCTGGTGAGGGTTCAGGAAACCTCCTTCCCCACCCAAGGATCACCCAAGCCACCACCACTGCCTCAGAGGTTGTCAAGAAAGAGGATCAGTTGGACCATGATGGGCTCAGGGAGGGTGAGGGTGGTGGAACAGAGGCACATCCCTCCAGTTGTGCCTCTTCACAATTCATTCACCATGCTGGCAGAGCATGGTTCCTCTATGGAGGCACCCACAGTGGAGACCAAGGAGGATGCTGGGAACCTTCACAAAGGAGACCCACAGGAGTGTGGCATGGGACCCCACAGGGGAAGGAAACAACTCCTGGTGGGGGACTCAGTCATTGGGTGGGTAGAACTGGGGGAGGGAAGGTAGAGGGAGGTAAGGTGCCTGCTCGGTGCCATGGCTTGGAGGGACAGGAAGTGAATCCTCAGGATCATGGGAGCAGCTGCATGGGGGAGGGAGCTGGATGTCATTGTCCACCTAGGGACACGTGACCTGGCTGGGAATGGGATCAGAGCAGTGCAGCAGGAGTTTGTGGAGTTGGCGAGGGGCCTTAGACAACTGGCATGCATGGTAACTTTCTCAGAAGTGCTACCTGTCTATGGCACAGGTGAGGCTAGGGTACTCCGCACCATGGGATTCAATGACTGGTCGAAAAATTGGTGCAGAGCTCTGGGATTTGGCTTCACTGGGGATCCACCTGGAGGGATACAGGCCTATACTTGTGTGATGGTCTGCATCTGTCCGGGAGAGGAACCAGGATCCTAGGTGATAGGTTTAAATGCTTCATTGGCAAGCATTTAAACTAGCCAAGGGCAGAGGCACAAAAGAGAAGCAAGGGAAAATCCCAGCCCCCCCAACAAAACAGGGTAGTTAGCAAAGTAGACACAAAGGTAGAGAAGTCAATAGGGAGCAGGACAGGGGTAAATCTAGAAAAATGCAAAGGCAATAAGGACAGGGATGAGCCTAAAAGGGGTAAGGCCATCAAAAAATGGAGGGTGATGAGTACCAAGGCCCATAGTCTGAGTAACAAGCTCCCTGAACTAGTGGCCTTGATGGAGGAGGGATGCCTGGATATCATAGCAGTCACAGAAACATGGTATACAGAGAACCATGACGAGATGTCAGCATACCAGGGTACACAATCTACAGGAGGGACAGGGAGGGTAAAAGAGGAGGAGGTGTAACTCTCTAGATAAGGGAAGGAATCAAAGCAGCAGAACTAAAGGGTAAACAGGGAGGGGAGGAGGCACTGTGGGTCACCCTGGAGACAGGAAATGGCACCACAATCCACACATGGGTTATTTACAGACCCCCGTCACAGGGGGTGGCAATGGACAAGGAAATGATAGAAGGAATCCTTAGAATAGCAGAAAAAGGAGAGATATTGTTGATGGGGGACCTGAATGTGCCAGATGTTAACTGGAGCACTTTTACTGCAGCCACATCCAAGAGTAGGGTCATTCTCAGTGTTATACAGGGGGCATGCCTCAGATAGCTAGTGTTGGAATCCACTCCTGAGGGAGAAATCTTGGACCTGGTACTCTCAAACAGGGATGGAGAAAGGATCTCAGATTTACGAGTGGGTAGCCATCTGGGAACAAGTGACCACCAAACAGTGTGGTTCACAATAAACACAGCTGTAGAGTCCAGCCATACAAAAGCAAGTGTGTTGGACTTTAGGAGGGCTGACTTTGGCAAAATTATAGAGTGCCTCAGAAAAGCACTAGCAAACAGACAAGAAGGAGGGGTGGAAGAACAATGGGGAAAAATCAAAACTGCCATCACAGAGGCAACAAGCCTTTTTTGTAAAGCAAATCAACAAAACAAAATGAAGGAAAAAGACGCTATGGTTCTCAAAAGAGGTGGCAGGGAAGGTTAAGGAGAAAAGAATAGCATTCAGGAAATATAAGGAAACACAGAAGGAGCAGGACAGAGAACTATATCAGTTAAAGCAGAAGGAGGCAGGGAAGGCATCAGAATAGCAAAAGCCCAAACTGAGGAAAAGATAGCCAACTCTGTTAAGAAGGGTGATAAAACCATTTATAGGTACATTAGGGAGCGAAGAAAGACCAAGGGAGGGATTCTGAGCCTTAATAAAGGGGAGAGAATGTGGGCAGAGGATGCAGTGAAAAAGCAGGGATAGTGAACAAATACTTCTGCTCAATATTCACAATAGAGGAGGAGGGGTAGGTACCTAAACCAAACAATAGAAGCACTCTGGATAGGGGAGTCAATACCAGTCCATTTACAGAAGAAAGGGTTCTGAAAGAACTCTTAAAACTGAAGGTGGACAAAGCAATGGGACCTAATGGGATTCACCCAAGAATTCTAAAAGAACTAAGGGTAGAACTAGTAACACCACTGACTACCCTCTTTAACAAATCATTGGAGGATGGGGTGGTACCTGAGAACTGGAGGAGTGCAGATGTGATTCCACTTCACAAACGTGGGAGCAAGGCAGAGGCAGGAAACTACAGACCTGTTAATTTTACCTCAGTGGTAGGGAAAATGATGGAATAACTTCTGAAGGAAATAATTGTTGAGTACCTAGAGGCCAGCGGGGCACATGGCCCAAGGCAACATGGATTCACAGGGGGAAGGTCATGTCAGATGAATCTAATAGATTTCTTTGACTGGGTGACCAAAGTAGTAGACCAGGGAGAGGCTGTGGACAAGGCCTACCTAGACTTTAGTAAAGCATTTGACACAGTCCCACACAAAAGATTAATATACAAGTTAGCCAGCCTTGGAGTGAGTCCCAAGGTGGTAGCCTGGGTAAAAAACTGGATGGACAACAGGATACAGAGGGTAATAGTAAATGGAGTCCACTCTGAAGAAAGGGGGGTTACTAGTGGGGTACCGCATGGTTCAGTACTGGGACCGGTCCTTTTTAATGTCTTAATAAGTGACACTGTGTAGGGACTGGAAGGAAAAGTATGTCTCTTTGCAGATGACACAAAGATCTGCAACAGGGTTGATACACAAGGTGGGGTGGAAAGGGTGAGAAGGGACTTGGCAAGGTTGGAGGACTGGTCAAATGTATGTCAGTTTTGATTCAATGCAAAGAAGTGCAAAGTAATGCACCTGGGAAACAAAAATCCAGGGGAAGTGTACACAATGGGGGGTGAGATACTAACAATAACAACAACAACAACAATGGAAAGGGACCTGGGGATAGTCATATCAGATGAGCTAAAGATGGGCAAGCTATGTGAGATGGCAGTAAAGAGGGCTGGGGGATACTGGGATGAATAGGGAGAGGCATCACTAGTAGAAAACATGAAGCTGTTATCCCTCTGTACAGACAGTTGGTGAGACCCCATCTGGAGTACTGCATGCAGTTCTGGAGACACCATTTTTGCAGGGACATAGACATGATGGAGGCTGTCCAGAGGAGGCCACAAACACACTTCCAGTTGGTCAGCTCACACGTTTGAGCAGGTGGCTGCTCAAATGTGTACAAAGAGCAGCATGAGAGTTCTTGAACAGCCAGGCAGGTAGTGGCTCCAAGATTCTCACCCCCGCTGCAGTCCTGGGTGCTGTAGTGAGCAACCAGATACTGGTGGCAAGCAGTCCAGGGGCAGAAGAAGGTCCAGGTAAGCCCCCACCATTGGGGGGGGGGGGGTTATACATATACATTTGTTCAACAGGAAGGAAGACTGTAAGAGCTGTGTACTGTTAGTCCAAAAACAATATTATTTTACATTTGATTGTGACTGTGAATGATTTACAGTATTTATTAGGCTATACATTAGGGATCCCTATAAAAACTAAGTGTTCCACCTCATTTGAGTTATTCCCTTGGCTTCTTAATTTTTGTAAAACAAAAAAATGAATTAATATTGGCATAGCAAACTTTTAAAATTACCAGTAAGAATGGGATTGGTTGGAACAATGTAGATGATGGTGAAGATGATTTGGTAATATGACATTGTTTTATGGGTTTTGTTTATAGCTGCAGCATCAGCTTTCTTGGGCGGTATAACATTCCTTTTTTAAATGTATTATTTTTTTTTTGAATGAAGATAACAAAGAAAAAAAATATATATAGCAGGTGATTGGTAGATGTACAGAATCTTTTCTGAGACTAGTTATTGAGAGTTACCACATACTGTCTTTATTGGGTCAGCAACATATTTCTTGTTTTCGAATACAACGCCACCATTCACAACTATAAAAATAGCTGCCATGGCATAAGTAGATAATTTAATAGATAAATACATTGGAGTACTATATGTAACTGCTTTTATGCAGCAGTTTGTACATCATATGCTTGTACTTTATTTTGCAGCTAATGCCAAAGCTGAAGTTTACTTGCAAAGTCTCCGTCCCTTTGCATTGTGTTCATCCACTCCTATGCCTCTGCTGCTCTCTTGTGGTTAAGTTGTTTGCAACATCAGCTCCCGCACCATGGAGAGTCCAGACAGTAATGCAGTAGTTTCTTTGTGTTTTTAATTTTAAAGAAAGCCAGTTGCCAGCTGAAACAAATACAAGTATTAGCATGCCTACTGAATGTATGTCTCAGTCTGCATTTTGTGCAGTGGGTTTATTTTCGCTATCCTGCACCTTTGCCATGGCTAACATGATTATCTGAGCGAACAGCTGAAAGTGAGTCATCGTCAGCCTACCAACTGATTTGCCTGCCGCTGACCTGCCCCTAGAAACAGAGCTCTCCATTGGGCACACCTCTGTAGAGCACCTAACAGCAGTGAGTTTGTCTGTGCCTGTGAGCCACCCCGAACTCAAAAAGGAAAGTTGGTTCAGAGAGTAACAATCATCTTAAATCATCAGAGCTCACAGAGTGTTAATAAATACCACTTCAATAATCCATAAGAATAAAAAAGGGTGCACAAAATACATTTCATTGAGCATTCATATTTCCCCATAAAACCACAAGCCCCAATTTCTCGGAAAGCGACTAGCCCTATTCCTTGACAAAATCACTTACTGTTCAATAATCCATGTTCAAAATTTTGCAATTTCCATACTGACTGGAAATTTCCAAAGTATTTATAGTTATATAGAGCTGTCCAGAAGGAATATTTCCACTCATTCCCGGGGAAAGGTGTAGAAAGTGATTCACTTTTCCAATATTTCAGGATCAATCGTTTTACTGAGATCAGATTAACCTTAGATATTAAATTTTCTCCTGACATTTCTTCTCTAACATTGTACATCTCCAAAATTGTATTTCGGGGATCTTCACAGCATGGCAAGTTAAATCCCACTTTTTTTAATATTCCGAAAGCAGCTGACCACCAATTCTGGCTTAAATTGCAGCTCCTAAATGTATGTAATATATGTGCCTTAGAGGTCTGACAATGCCAGCATGAGTTTTCTGCACTGGTATACATTTTTGAAAGTCTATTGGGTGAATAATAGGCCCTACTCAAAATGTTATATTGTATCACTCGGTCCCTGGTTGCTGTGTAATTTGCCATTGCTCTGTTGGCTGTTATCCATTGATGTTCCAAAATTTTTCCCTGTAATTCTTCATCCCATTTTTCTGTTATCTTCTTATAAAATCTGATAAATGTTCCATTTAAATTAGATACCAGCCACGAGAACAGTTTGGGTATCTTATTTTCTAAGGACTTATGGAGGGCTTTCTTTAAGGTTCTAGTATTTGTGGCTCTTTCCCACCTTTTGTAATCCTTTATAGAGAGGCTAGAGAGAGTTTATTTAAGCTATAAGTCACAAGGGGGTGTGGGTTATCAGGGGATTTACCACGGCTGGAGTGGTTTGCCCATGAGGTGCAGCCGAGTGGGTAAATCTTGTCAGCCGTAAATGGTAACCTCCCCCGAGCAACTCCACATCCCTAAGTGGTTTATTGTATTATACTCTTGTAACAAAAAATAAAGTTGTTTTTTTTGCAAATAACTATACTTTTATTGAAGCACCATTACATACATAAAATCCCCATCCCACAAAACCCGTACATGAATATCCGATATACTAGAGTACAAAGGTGCTGTATGAGTTAAACCCACCACCCCTAACCCAACCCACCCTCTTGGTCTGGCAGCCCATTATCTATAAAAAGGCTAAATAAGTCCAGGTTGCCTAAGCCTTGTTGTCACAATACATAAGGAATAAAAAGGGAGAGACAAAGTAGTAGTAGCGGGGGGGGGGGAGAGAAAATAAGAGAGAAGGGAGGGAGGAAGGAGGATATCATTACAGAGAAGCAGGTCGGCCATCCTACTAAAGAAAGGTAGTACACAAAAAAATAAAGTTTAATAAAAGTTTTTTTTACAGTTTTTGTTATTTTTATTGATTTTCTTATGCCCCGAGAAAAAAGAGTTCTCTGTTGCTAGGTGGAAAGTTTCTATTTATGTGTGTTGCACTAATGGGTTGCCATCGCACAGCACAGTGTGTGTTTCGGTTAGGTTTGTGGTGTGAACTGCTTCTGTGTTCTACGCAGCAGTAGGAAGTGACCAGGGTTGCGTTTTCCTTCAATATATGTATATTTTTTAACTGGAGGCTGCTACATTAATGAGGTGAGACACTGAATGGACCGGAGACAGAGTTAGTGTAGAGCGGGAGTCTCATGGCATGTTGGAGGGCAGACCGCACAGGAGTGGAGACAGAGACTGAGGTGAGGTGGGTGCACTTTTGGCAGTTACAATGAAATCCATGCTGATCTGTTTTTTTTTTTTTTAAATGCGGATTCACTTTCTTGGGGGATTGTGCTAGTCACGCTATGTGCTTTGGTGAGTTGGACGTGATGGGAGTCGGAGACTGCCGCTTAGCGAGCATTCCAACATGGCGGATCTGCAGTTTGAATTTCCTGGGTCAGATGATTTGTCAAAGATGTGGCAGGCTGGCACCTTTTGCAGTGATTATCACAGGATTTTCAACGGAGGTAAGGTGCCAGCCTGACGTTCTCATTGGTCGGTGTCCGAGGTCCACGGTATAATGAAAAGTAAAAACTGGTGTCCTTCCAACTGAAAGTTTATTTTAAAGGCTGGCCAGGGCATTTTAAATCCATTTTCATAAAGGTCTCACTACCTGTTTACCCCTTTCTTTTCCCAAATCTTATTTTTTAACAACCTGCCTTCTAACTTAAAGTTTGTGTTTCCCCAAATGTTATTTTCAGGGGAAAGATGTACCTCCTATTTCGCTTTATTGGTGTATTTAATTATACTTAGGGCTAGATTTTGCACTATTCCACTTTTGGCCTTTTGGTGTTTCCTTGCTGCAAACAGCAGCAGAGTTATATCAGTCGGCTCCAATGACTTTTCTGTAAGAAGGATATTTATAAATGTTATATTTGGATCTAAATCATCTTTAAAAGCCCACTTAAAATTATACCCATTAGCGCCATATGGCATCAGAACCATCCATTGCTTAACCTGACCCAAAATAGTGGCATCAGATAGAATGAGTTAAAGGCCATTTCCATTATAAATGCAAGGTAATAACCTACATTTTTGTATCTTGATCACTTGCAATGTGTATATACCTGCACCTTGTTTGCGTATCTGCCTCGTACCCAGGCCTGTCTTGTAACTAGTTTCATGACATATACTATTGTACTGTATTCCCATAGTCTCATTGTAAGCTGTCAACAACATGTTTTTTGATGTAACTGTATCTTGTAACCTGTTTCATGGTGTGTACTATTATATTTTCGCTTTGTCTCATTGTAATCTGCTCTGCACCTTTTATTTGATGAACTTGTATCTCTTCTTCCCTCCTCCCCGGGTCACACCTGGAAGCGAGCCTTGGCTCAGTGTGCCTCTCCCGGTTAACAACTTTGAAATATCAAAAATGTAAAAAAAATAAGCTAGCAATGAGCCACTTTCCTATAGCTCAGCGAGAAAGCGGCCAGCTGGCAAGAAGCAGGAGGGGGAGAAGAAGACCATACAAAATTTAACTAAAACAGGAACACAGTTAAATGCAAATGAAGATGTACATTGGTATTTTTTGACTATTTTCACTGTGTTTTTGTTTTACTGTATGGCAGAAATAGGAAAGTATAGTGTGAGGAAAAAATCCTGGTAAGGGGAAGAAAACAGTATAGGGCAGAGGTTTAAGGCTCTAAACTACAAACCTAGAGACCTGGGTTTGAATCCAACAGCTTCCACTTGCATACTGTGTGACCCTGAGCAAGTCATTTAACTTCCTTGTGCTCCCAGGTTGCACTTGTAAACAAGCTTTCAGCTTAATGTGTTTCTCCTAGTAATAAAAAACATGGCCACTGTTGTAGTTTTAAAAATTGTATGGCTCAAGGATTTCTTAACTGTCATGCATCTGGTTTGGCAGCATTTGTGTTTAGCCATGCATTAGACACTTCTAATGTACAACTAATGACCAATCAGGATGCAGGATTTCCCCCTACCCATTTTATAAGCAGTTTTAGTTATATGTAGGGTTTCTGGTTTTTGGTGTTTATTGTTCATTAAAAAAGCTGTTTATTTTTCAGCTTTTCTCACTCCCTTTTCAAGTAGCACAATTCTGTGTATTCCAGTGTAAATCAAACAATCATTTATACAATTTCAGTAGTTATCGGTGTTTATTGTAATAATTTGTTTTCTTTAAAAAAGCACAGTGTACATTGATGTTCAAGTATAAGAAATAGCAAAAGTAATTAGAATTACACATAACCCCATTATTAGCACCAAAACATACTGTACATATTAATAGCACCTTAGAATCCAGATTAACATTGATATTGCACCATAACTTTAAATGCTAAATTTGTTGTAATAAATCATGCAATACATTTTTAGCGCTTGTTTTGACATTGTCCCTCTCTCTTTCCTGGCAGTAAATGCCCTGATCTCTGAAAAAGCCCTCTCTACATTTGCACTAGAGACAGGCAGTGCAAGAATTGACAGAACACATTCACTCAGTTCTGACCATTGCTTCATTTTACACCTCCAAAATGTGTGCACTTCTAATTCTATGTTAGTTGGCAATGGTTCTGCATTTTTACTTTGAATCTGGTGCGACCCGGCAAGAACAAATGAAAAGCTCAGCCCTTCAGAAAAAGATCGCAAGCACCAGAGGTTAATCAGTGTGTGAGGCTAACTGTACAACTACACAACTGAACCAAATAAGGTCGATCACGTACTGATTACGTGCACTTCTATTAATCTAATCAAATCTAATTGATTGATCTGTTTGAGAATGAAGGAACAGCATTTCAATTTAAGTATGAGAGGGGCAGTATCAGCGGTACTTGATTGCAGCTACATTAGCTCATTTTCTACAATGTGTGTAGCGGTAACTGAGAGGTGCTGCAATGAGAATGAAGCATGCAGGTGCAAGGTTAAAAGAAATAACGTAATGGGCAGAGTGGGTTAGCTTGTTTTATTTAATGTGTAGCTGTAACCGAGTGCTGCTATGATAAGATGAGATGTGTATGACGTGATTGAGATGAGGGGATGTATTTTGGTGCTTTTCCGTTTAAATTGAAATGATGAAAAACACGTCGGTGGTGTTTTATCAGGTTTTATCAGTTAAAACCGAAAACCGGAAACCCTAGTTATATGGAAACCCCTGGATAATTGCTAGTTTCCTGTTAACCAAACCCACATGTAAACAGAGTGCATGTGGAAACTGTCAAAACTGTCAACCAGCTGGTTGGGCAGCAGTTTACATAAATTTGTTTGATTTATGTAGTTATTTTTTTGAAAATTGGTTACCAGAAGAGGCACACTGAGTCAAGGCATGTTTCCAGGTGCGACCCAGGGGACAGGGACAGTGGAAGAAGAACAACAGTACAATATATAATAACTAGACAGTTGAACAACATTTGATAAAGTTGGTACAAAATTAGATGAATACAAAAATAGTGCGTACAGAGAATAAAATGTGATCACAGCTCAGTAATAAACACTGTGCAAAGTGCAGGTAACAAGTGTAAAGTAGAAGTGGCAGCAATATATGGCGAGAAACACAATGTAGACAACAGGCAAGTGACCTGTAGGGTGAGTTATTGCATGGCCTTATAATGAAGGAAAAAACAGGTAGTGAGGAAGTGAAACCAGAAGGCAAGCAGCGGGGACCCAGCTGGCTACGTTACCAAGGACACCTGAGACTCAGGCCAGGGAGGTGTCAGGAGGCAGGGTAACAGGAAAAGTTTGGAAGGAGTTGACATTTCAACTGGCGCCTGAGGGAGCTGGGGATGTGGAGAGCTGGAGGGAGAAAGGAGTTGGTTTTAGAGTGAGAGAAGTCGACAGTAGAATGCAGATTGCATAGCAGAGGAATGGGGGTGAGGAGTGGCTAAAATGTGATTGTCCCTGGAACAGAGTGAACAGGAAGCAGGGGGTAGTTTTGAGAGGAGAAAGTAGAGGTAAGAGGGAAGAGAACTAAACCAGTATTCCGATGTGAAAGTGGTACAGTGAGCCTGGAGATGTGAGGGTAGAGAGGATGGATAGGAAGGAATAAAGGGAGCAATGGTGGGTACAAGGGGGTGGGCGTTTGTAGTAAAGCGGCAGAAGGAGTTACTGAAGCTGTCCAGTCTGACATCAACAAGGCAGAGAGCCATCACATTCTCTCCTGAGACCAATACATCTGAAACGCTGATAAATACTAAACCAGTGTCAGACCTGGATGGCTCTACAAATAAATAAAACTGAAAGACCAGCCCAGTAGCATAGTGGGAGCTTGTTGTGCTGCAGTGAGGAGACAGGGGTTCACATGAAGGCCCTTGTATTCCATACTGAAACTGACAAAGCAAGCCACAGAAGTGAGGGGCTTGGTTGCTGAGGAGTGAGGAAGGGTGTGGGGTTGGCTGGCATTTGATCACTCCCTGAAGGCAGAATAAAGAGCACCACTGGCACTGGCTGTAAAGGCAGACACTTACCTGCCCTCATTCCTGGCAGGAGCAAGGGAATAGCCATGCTGACTCCAATAACTGGGGGTTGGGGGGGGGGAGAAAAGTGTGGCGAAAATTGAGAGGAAGAAAAAAGATGATAAATAAAACTGGAAGATGCTTGTAATTTTTTACAAATCTAGCAAAAAAATATAAGGTATAGCCATATTTTTTCTCCCACAACTTCGCACAGCTGCTTTTTTCATGAGGATATGAAGTTGCACTTAATGCATACTTCTTTTTGGAATTATATCATTTTAAAGCAGATGGCCATGTTCCACTTTTGGAAATCACCAAGGTAGATAATGATATGACATTTTCACCAGACAATCATCCATGTGCTATATATCTAAAGGTGCATTTATACACATGCTGGGTTTTGCACCATTATGAACAGAGATTGGAAAGCCTAAACAGGTATTGTACTCACTGGAGACTAGAAGGGAGAGAGGGGATGTGACAGTAATCCTAAAGTCAAATTTACATGGCCATATTTGTACTGCAGCAACTCGATCACTCGGGTTGTTACAGTGCAAATGCGGCCATGTGAACACTTACCAGATCATGGTAAGTCTGTCCTAGCTCCCCTCTTTGAGCCACAGCAAACCTTGGAATGCATTCCAGTGCAAGTGATGTAAGCTGCCATGTGGAAAGGCCACACCACTCACCCCAACACATAAGTTCCCTCCCAGTATCTCCTGTGTTAAACAGCGTCCTCCTCCCTGGATGTGAGGTTCCTCTGCAGGGCATCTTGCATCGGCATGCAGAAGGACCATGTAAATTAAACTGCAACTGGCATTGGAGGTCAAGGGGTGGTGCAGCAACATGGACAGTGGTCCACAGAAGAGTGGCTATGTAAACAGGGCTAAAGAACATGAGAGAAGATGTCTGTGGAATAGCATGAGGCAGATTCAAGAGGAATGCCTGGAAGTACTACTCTTCTGACAGGTTGGTGGGCTGGTAGAACAAGCGGCTAGAAATGTTTGTTTTAGTGCAAAAACCATGGAGAGCTTCAAGAGGGAGGGATAAGAGCAGGGGGCAGCTTGGGGGGCCAGGGAAGGTAGGTGACGGACATAAACCTTTAAGGGGAATGTACCTCCACATTGGGCAGACATGACAGATCGCAAGGCTTTCTTCTGCTGGCACAATTGTATGTTTCTATATTACAATTACAGCACTGTTGAGAGGAGGGTTTCAACAGGGAGGGGGTGGTCCAGTTATGGTGATGACTCCACAGCGATCGCAGATAGGTCTTCTGACCCAAGTTTACTGGCTAAAATAGGACAAAAGAAGGCACAAGATCAATCGAGATTGTCCTCCCCCAAAAATGGGATATTATACTATACAGGGTTATTATGCAACAGCCAAGAATCAAGATTGGACTTAAAAGAATCAAAGCTAACTGAGTCTACAATAGACTGTGAAAGAGTGTTCCAGCATTTTGCTGTTCTTATACTGAAAAATTTGTCAAATTTCTTTGTACTGACCCATTCAACATTTAGTTGCTTAGAATGAAGTCTACCTACAGTTCTCTTATTGGCCAGTGTTAGTCCACATGTCTTAAACAGACTGGGATTATGCACTAATTTGTACATTAATAACAAATCACCCCTTTGCCTTCTCAGACATAATGGATGGAGCTTAGTTTCCCTAAGTCTAGAATCATAGCATTTATTACTGAGTCTGGGAATTGATTCAGTAAGCCTCCTTTGAACCTTCTTGAGATGCTGTATATCAGTTTTAAGGTAAGGATTCCAGAAGGGGGAACCGTAATACAGATGTGGTCTGATATAAGCTCTATATAATGGAATTAAACAGTGTTCAGATTTACAAATAAAGGATTTGTTAATCTGTCTCAGGATAATATTAGATGTTCTGGCTACTTTACTGCAATTATCACTTGATGACAGTTTAGTATTGATCATAATACCTAGGTCTTTTTCACAATTGGATGATTTAATTTCTTGGTTGTTTAGATAGTATTTAAGAGCAGTGTTATTCCTGCCAAAGTGTAGAACCTTGTATTTATCAATGTTAAAAAACAATGAGTTTTCATTTGCCCACATCTCAATAGAGGATAAATCCTGCTCAAGGAGTTGGATATCAGCTATAGTGTCAACTCTGCCTCCAAGTTTTGTGTCATCAGCGAATTTCGATAAATAGTTGTTAGAAATGATACCCATGTCAAGAATAAAAAGGTTGAAAAAAAATGTACCCCAGTACCGAGCCCTGGGGGACTCCACTAGTTACCCTGCCAGAGAAAGAAAATGCCCCATTTATTCTGACCAGTTGGGTACAATTGAATAACCATTGTGATATCCAGTTAACCAGAAGTGAGGGAATTCCCAAATTATAAAGTTTATATATCAACAGGGAGTAGGATACATGATCAAAGGCCTTGCTGAAATCGAATAGCAGAACATCAGCTGGCGTGTTATGATCCAATAATTTACCTATCTTGTGATAGAAAGATATTAAGTTGGTTATACGTGAGTGGCTTGACTTAAAACCATGCTACGAGTTATCGGAAATACCAAGTTGATCAGTAATGATCTCCAATCTGGATTTAATTAAATGCTCCATTACTTTTCCTATGATAGATGTTAAACTAATCAGTCTATAATTTGAACGCCAGACTTATTTCCCTTCTTGAAAATAGGAGTTACAAAGGCTACACACCATACACCAGGAATAGCATTTTCAGTTAAAGATTTATTGAATAAAATTTGAAGAGGGATTGCAATAGAATTAAGTGTTTCAAGTCAAAATATAGCATTAATGTTATCGGGACCTGGACTAGTGGATATTTTAACACTCGGAAGGACATTTTTAATTTCAGAAAGATCAAAGGGAGGTATTGGAGAGTCATGTTTTGTAATTGGTGTGATTGGTGAATTGAAGATAGAACAAAAATATTTGTTAAAGTGATCCGCCACCTCTTTGTTAGATGATATGGTGAGCCCATTTTGACAAAGTCGACCAATCTGAACATTACCCCCCTTATTACCATTAATGTAGGAATAAAGAGATTTCGAATTAGATTTAGAATGGGCTAGATTGAATTCGAGTTCAGCTTAAGATTGTTTCTAGTGGCATAAACAAAGCTGAACCCGGGGAAGTGATCCTTTTAGAAAACCAAGGGTTAAAAAGTAGGAAAAACACAGTCTCGGAGTTGAGCCGTGACACTGGGCATGTGTTTATACGTATGCATAAGCACATGCCCAGTCTCACAACTCAACTCCATGACCATATTTTTCCCACTTTTTAGCACTCAGTTTTCTAAAAGAATCACTTCTTTGAGTTCAGCTTTGTTTACGCTACTAGAAACAATCTTTAGCTGGGGGATTTAATGTGCCTACAAGGGAAAGAAACACAAGTGTATGCTGGGAAAAGCCTGTCACAATGCTGCGTGTGTGGTGCAGGCTGTTCAGATGGCATAGTACAACTGCCAAAATGTCTGCACCACAACCTAATCCCAAGGAAACAGGGATCACAGATGGAATGAAATGCAACCTCCAAACAGAAAAACGGTGGTGTTCAGATGTGCATGGCAGAAATGATCTCACTGTGGTGCACCAGCAACAACGCTGCAGATTTGTCAGTGTGAACAGGGCTAAAGGGACTTTTTACACTGAGCATTCTGCACTGGTGTGAGTGGTGCAGAGTAGCTGATCTGTTACCAAGAGGTCAATATAGACACATTTGGAAGCATTGTAAGCTGGTCCATTTCAGCCCCTGTAAAAACTAGGCAGTGCTGGGGAGCTTAAACAGTGCTGGAGTTGTATGCCTGTCTGGATACCTTAATTGCCTCATTTACACTGCAATCACTCACAGAGGTGCCTCCAGAATATTTCTGTGACATTTTTTGAAACATTGCGGAGCACAGTGGGTCTTCAGTGATGTTGGAGGTTTCCGGGTTTCGAGGAGTGTTCCAGTGATGGTGATAGAGGTGGGGCCCCTTCCCCTCCAAACACTGGAACACTTCTGTGCTTGTGTGCTCTGGGCAATTGAAGATTACATTTCAGCTTTTAACTAATGTATACTTTTCGTACCTTGAATTTCAGCAAAAAGGACATTCATTCATCCCAACCTTATTTCGCCGTCCCTTTCCCGCACATCCCCGAGACATCAAAGAAAATTAGCTTATTTCAGCAATATAACTCATTTAAGAAATTGGGTATCATCCCACCACAATGACTCTTTTACAATGAACAGCACCACTGCAACAAATTTCACCAGATCGAGATTGGTTTCTGTGGTGGTCCGCTGTCTTGCTAACGCAGCGATTCCCGGTGTTACGCCCACCACCCCGAACCAAAGCCCCACGCAGAAAAACACTTTGCCCTGTTGGGAACAATACTGACTGTCGGCATTGTTCCTATCACTGTCAGGGCTGTCGACATCGACACCATCGATGTATTGATGTGAAACCAAGAAACTGAGGGGCCAGGATGAATGAGCGTCCTTTCTTCTGAAAATAATGTAAAAAGCTGATGGTGTCCCTTTAAATTGCCTGCCTCCTGCTTTTTTGGTGGTGCTGGCTGTACAGACAGCCAAGGAAAATGTCTACATCACAACATGATCCCAGGAAAAGGGGGAGTGCGGCCACAATGCAACGCATCGGAAAACCGCCAATACGGTTGTGTTCACATGCCCACAGAGCCAACGATCTGGCTGCTGTGCAGCGCCAACAATGGCACAGAATTGGCCATCCAAATGAGGCTAATATTTAATTAACCATTGAGAAGTAACATCTCAATTTCATTGGGGTCCTGCTATTTATCCAAATGTACAGTGGGGTGAACTGAAGCATATGGCGGTCAAGCAACTTGCTTCTGGTCTTTGAGTGAATGTTGGGATTGGAACCAGAACCTCCTGAATCCAAGTCAGTTGACTGCAAGGGTCACACGTATGCAAATATTTCAATGAACATTGTTCCTATAAATGTACTGTATAATACTAATTAACAGTGCTATAGAAGACATTAAAAAAAAGGATAGTCGGTTACACACTTCTATACCATCTATACTATAGATCAGGGTGAGCTACAAGATGCTAGCCACAAGATGAAGCAGCGTTAGTGCAGGATTTTGTTTAATTTTATTTGTATTGATTCGTTAACCTGTTATTTTTGTGTTACATTTATTTTATTTATTTTTGTTGAGTTAGTGGCAGCTAGAATAGGGGTGAAGAAGTGATTTAGTTAGTTTGATGAGCGTGCTGGGGTTGAGGTTTGTTTAAGTTGCAATAGTTTACAAGAAAGCTGCAATAATTTACAAGCATTAATTCTGTTTGCCCAGCGGTTTGTGGCTTATCGCTGGGATATTTGTTTCCCATCCTGATTACTACTGTGGTAGTGAATGCTATATTCGTTCTCTTACCTGGCTGGTTGTTTTTCTGGCTCGGTTAGGAAAGAGGAAGGAGAGTTGATTTGACTGTTTTGAGAGCTGTGAGGAGTGTGGTGCTGTTTTCAGATGTTGGAATCTGGCCTGGAGTCATCGAGGTGCCCGAGGAGCCCTGCTGGAATAGTGGAGTGGAGGTTCTGCTTGTGGCAGCGGCACTAGACTGTGGGACTAGGACCAGAATTGCCTCACTGGTTTATTTCAGCTGAAGGACGAAGGACTCTGTGGGTCTTCCGGATTTGGGGTCCACTATTTTCCTGTTAATTTCCCGTAGGGACTGGTGTTTGGTTCAGCCTGAACCCCGGGGAGGAATTGTTGGGGTTAACGGCTGCATGGGAGCCAGGGCCCAGTGCCGCTGGAGAGTGAGTGCTGTAGTGCCTGGAGCTCTTGAGATTCTTGGGAGGGGCGAGCTGGAGTGCCTGTTCTCTGCTGAGACCAACAGTGGCCTGAGACCTTAGGGTGGTGACCTCTTGGGGAATGGCTGAATCACCCTGGTTTTTCTTGTGGTGGGAAGTTTCCTCAGATTGACTAAAGTGCGGTCGCTGTTTGGTGAAAGTCCTTCTAAATCGGTGGACAATTTACTTCTGGACCCTGTTTCCTATTTGATGGATGGTCAGATTCTTTCTTTCCATTTACACCATTTGGATTTGGTGGGCAGTGAGAGTGCCCTATTTAAACTGTGTTACTTCATAAACTGTTGACTGTGTCCTGGCCTATGTTGGCGATAGTGCCAGGAGGCAGCTTTTCTCTACCGGAGAGTGGGAGCTCTTTGGAGACTAACTTATGTCCATCTCTGAGAGTTATTTGTGTGACTTATCTCTTCTATAGTAATCACCCTCATATCCTGCCATAAGAATTTTGTATTGTTTACTGTATTAGTTGGGGTTGGAGAGTGTGTTCTGGATTGGTTATTTTTGTGAGGATGGATTGTTGGGTGTGAGTGTTTGGGTTGAACATGGTTATCTGAGTGAGTGGACACTGTGTTTGATTTGTTAGTAGACTGACTGCTTAGATTCATAGATTCATAGAAATGTGATGGCAGAAAAAGACCAACAAGGCCCAACAAGTCTGCCCATTTGTCCAGCTATCTGCCTGGACCTGCACCCCCCCACCCTCAACACCCCCCTGTGTTTGTCCCATGCCCTTTTGAATTCCTCCACTGTTTCTTCTCCAACAACCTCCTCTGGGAGTCTGTTCCACTTATCCACCACTCTCTCTGTGAAATAGTACTTCCTAATGTTACCCCTGAACTGCCCTTCCCACCTGCAGGCCATGCCCCCTCATCTTCTGCTTTTCCTTCATCTGGAAGATGCTTTCCACCGGCTCCCTGTTTATACCCTTAAGGTACTTGAAGGTCTCGATCATGTCCCCCATCTCTCTCCTCTGTTCCAGGGAGTACTTGTCCAGATCCCTCAACCTTTCTTCATAGGAGAGGTGGCTCAACCCTGCTGTTGTATGTTGTGATGTGCTGGGAGGGTAAAAAGATGGTCAGGTGATATTCCCCCTCCAGGTTTCAGGACCTCCGTCCTTTTGACTGTCCCCCTTTGCCATCTGTGACACATTTTTGATGTTGCGCTTTGGGGACAGCCAGGAGGCGTAGGAGGAGGGGGTCTCGAGCCTGGTGGGGGGGACAGAAAGGGGCAGCTGGATTGAGGTGGTGAGGACTAGGAGATGCCCTGGGGCGAAATGGGACCAGGATAGGGGTTTTCCCTGTCTGCTTCCCATATCCAAGGACTCTGTTTTATGCAGGCAGGTGTTGCGGTCTTCCTCGTCGGTTCATCCAACTTGGGTGGTGTTGTGTAATGCCAGGTCTAGTAAAAACAAGACTGCTATAATTGCAGATCTTGTTGGTTCATCTGACGTGGCGTGCAGCACTGAGACCTGGATGGATCAGAATGTAGGCACAATATTGGCATCTGCGGTTCCAGCCGGGTACTCGGTGATACATTGCCCGAGGATGGATCATAGGGGCGGGGGTGTAGTCATTTGTTTTAAAGCAGAACTGGGCTTTGTGGATGTGCCAGTGGGGTCGACCAGATCCTTTGAGTGTATCGTGGGCGTGGGTGTGGGGTGCAGGATTCTGCTCATCTACCGTCCACCCAGTAATGTGAAAGAATTCCTGCAGGAGATCACAGACTTTATTGTTGACATGGTATTGGGATCCTCCAGATGGTTAATCCTGGGGGATTGCAATGCCTGGGTCGACAATGAACTCTCACACTTTGGTCAAGATCTCCTCCAGCTTATGTCTTCACTGGGTTTGACACAGGTTATTTCCTCTGCGACTCACATTGGTGGTCACTCATTGGATCTGGTGTTCCTCCTGGGGATGGAGATCACTGATTTAGTGGTGGAACCTGTCGGTCTGACCATCACACCATAGGGTTCAGTTTCACGGCTCCCCCCAATGGGCCTGCCCCTACGGAGATGGTCCAGTACTGCCCTTTGAGGGGCATGGCCCCACAGGGCCTAAAGGTGGTACTAGACCTAACGAGCCTGGAAAGTGAAAGCATGGGTTCAGGTGATTTTGTACTTCCCTATAATAAGGCGGTGTCAGATGCCCTGGATTCCATTGCTCCTGTTCGTGTTTGATCACTTACTCTTTGCCCAAGGTCCTCATGGTTTGATGGTTTGATGGGACCTTGAAGGAGTTGAAGAGAGTGGGTTGAAGGTTAGAGAGGGCCTGGCGGAAGTCTGGCCTGGATATTGACAGACTTAGATTGATAGACCATTATACTGTCTATCAATCGACAATCACCTGTAAGAAGGTAGAATTCCTGTCCAGGGTGATTACCGCCATGCAAAATAGACCAGTGCAGCCCTTTCCTAACTGTCAAAAGACTGTGCAATCCAATCTGTCTGCAGTCAGGTGGAGCCTTGTCACAAGAAAGGTGTGATGAGTTTGCTCGATTCTTCATGGATACGGTTATCACCATCAGGTCTGGTATCCACCCAGCCCCCTCTACAGGGGATTGTGGAGGTAGGCAGGAGGTTGCAAGTACCCGGTTTGTCTGGTCCAACTTTGGCCAGCCGGACATCATAGACATTGTGAGGATCATCTAGGTTTTGCGGCCAACCAACTGTAGTTTGAACCTGGGCCCAACGTGTCTCCTTGTGGGGTGCGTTGAGAAAATCAGCCTGGTCCTGGATGAGATAGTCTGGAGGCCATTAGAGAGGGGGGTCTTTCCTGATCCCTTGAAGGAGGTGGTTGTACAGCTGCTCCTGAAAAAAACCTCCCTTGACCCGGACTGTCTCGCTAACTACAGACCTGTCTCTAACTTTCCCTTTGTTGGGAAGGTTATTGAGAAGGTGGTTGCGCTGCAGCTGGATGATCATTTATCCACCCACAATGTCTATGACATTCTCCAGTCCAGATTTAAGAAGAGGCATAGCACCGAGACAGCCCTTGTTCGGGTACTCAATGATCTCCTAACAGCAAGAGATCAGTTGACTTGTTCCGTCTTGATCCTCCTTGATCTCTCAGCAGCATTTGACATGGTGGACCATGGTGTGCTATTGGAGCACCTGCCATTTATCTGTGAACTGTCTGGTACTGTCCTCAGATGGTTTTGATCATTCCTTGAGGGTAGGACACAGAGAGTGGTCTCAGGAATTTATTCCTCCGATCCTCTTCCTCATCCTGCGGGGTAATGCAGGGCTCCATTTTGGTGCCCATGTTGTTCGCTGTGTATATGCTGCCATTATTAGGTGGTACAGTTTGAGTTTTCACTGCTACACAGATTATACTCAATTGTACATGTCCTTTGTGCCTGAACAGGAAGATATTCTCTCTGTGTTTAACAACTGCCTAGTCGAGATTCAGGATTGGATCCGGACAAAACCGAGGTGCTGGTGGTGGACCCGGATCATCGGGGGCAGGATGTGTTGGCCGGACAACCCTCGGGTCTTTGGCTCAGGCGTGTCAAGCTTACCACCTCAAATCCAGTGCGGAACCTGGGTGCTAATTTTGACAGCGCTCTGACTCTGAAAGCACAGGTGTCAGCCAGTGTCAAGACCTCTTTTTTCCATCTGAGGAATATCGCCCGGGGTGAAACACCTGGTCCATCCCAAGGATCTTCCAACGTTGGTCCATGCCTTCATGACCACTCACCTTGACTACTTCAATGCCCTGTACCTAGGATTACCGGGGGTTGATATCCGCTGCCTGCAGTTGGTGCAGAATGTGGCTGCCAGGCTTTGGACTGGTACTTCTAGGACCAGTCATATTACACCTGTGCTCCGCAGACTGCACTGGCTGCCACTGCGGTGACATATCACCTTCAAGGTCGGTTTGCTGACCTATAAAGCCCTATATGATCAGGGGCCCACTACTTGCAAGATCTCCTTTCTCCCTACCGCCCCTTCCCCCGGCCTCTCCGATCCACCGACAAGGGATTGCCAAAGATTTCCCAGGGTGCATTTCAAATTGCCTGGGGCCCGTTCATTTGCATTTGTGGCCCCTACCCTGTGGAACTCTTTACCTCATTGGGTAAGAGAATGCCTGACAGTCCAAAGTTTTAAAGCCAAACTAAAGACGTACCTCTTTGGCCTAGCTTTCTGTGATGAAGTATAATGTTGCTGTCATTTTAGTAACTGCTGATTTTATTGTTGCTATTTTATGGATTTATATATTGTTATAATTTTATGAACTTCACTGTTTGATATGATATTTTTGCATGTACAGGCGCCTTGAACTATAGAAAGGCGACTTTTTATAAATAAATCTTGATTTTATTTGATTTATGACTATAGCTTAGTAGGTGGCCATGTACAGTACATTTTTAGTTCAAGTGGTGTTCATATTAACTAAAAATAGTGAAATTACAAACAGACCACTAGTTACCCTGACTTTGCTGCTGGATATAATTGAATTGTGTACTTATTGGAAACATATGATCAAGCATACTTAGAAACATCCTCATTCTTTTTATAGCTGGTTTTAAAATATTTAAGATTTTGTTTCTTAAACAAAGCCAGTTCTCCACCATTTAAAGTTTCAATTTAACTGTGCTGTTAGTTTTGTGTTAATAGGCTTGAACAGCAGTGAGCTGATTATTTAAAGAAACAGTTAATCTTTATGTGTTTGTAGGCAGACCCCTGTGCTGGCAGTTGATTCAGTGCCTTGCCATGCAGGATAGCCAGTTTTCTAGATGCATCAGTTCTCTGTCGAGGAGTGGCTTTTGTTTCTTCTAAAAAATAGCAGAGCTACTTCACTTGGAGGAGAGGAGAAGAGAGAACAATTGGCCTTCTCCAGGATGCCTACTTTCATCTATAGGAGCTAAAAGTTTCGAAGAATAGGCAAAGGGTTCCATTTACTGTAATGGATTGCCAGGTATATGTGAACAGTAAGACATGACAGAGTGTGCATTATGGTGAAATAATCGCACATCTCAGGTGTGTTGTTAGGCATGAGGCCCAGCTAAGTGCTTGTAAATGCACATTAGAAGTGTGGGTCTCAGAGGCAACTGCCTGTGCTAGGCCCAGCGATGTCATCAGATCAAGGAGGTCAGAACCAAGTCCCCCAGAATAAGCCATCTGGGCGACTCCAACACACTGTCAGCAATGAAGTCTGCCACCTCCTGCATAAATTCTCCACCAACTCTGGAGGGTAGTAAACCAGGAGAATTCTGCAAACCGCACCTAGACCCCTGCGCAGTGCCACACATTCAAATGACGAGGTAGAACACACCTAGGGTTGCCAGATTGTGGGTCACCAAAAAAAGAGGACACTCATCACATGGACATCGGCAGAACAATAAAAAAAGAAAGTGGAAGAGATCAGCAACCTTATCTGCCCCCTCCCCGTGTTACATTCAGCTGTGTATGGTTTGATCTCTCACTCCGATCAACTTTGTGTGACTTGATTTATGAACTGACAACCTTGTCTTTAACATCCCCCTCCCCCCCAGCATTGTTACATTTATTTTCCTAGCACTGAATGGGGTTTGGCAGCATGTGAGCATCTGATATCACTTATAGGCTATGAGCTGACAACAACAACCTTTACATCACCCCCAACAGTGTTACATTTATTTCCTCAACAGGCCAGCATTGAATTGGGCATGGGCTTGGAAGCATGTAAGCGTCTGACTTCACTTATGGGCTGTGTTGTGAGCGGACAACAACCTTGACATCCCCCCTTCGCAGCGATGTTACATTTATTTCCCCAGGCCCAGCCAGCATTGAATTTAATAATTGGGCTTGGTTGGCAGCATGTGAGCATCTAGATCTTCAATCAGTCGAGCAACTCTAGTTAAGCCACGGTCCAGTAAACATAATAACAGCTAAACAGACTACTGTTTCAATCAATCAGTGCTGGAGCTGGATTATATTACTCACAGCGTGTGTGGCTGTGGACGGTGTATCACTCCAGTAGTCCAGACTCCAGATCAGGGCAGGCAGCTTTAGTTTGTTCCCACCTCATGCTTCCTCCACTCGGCTCCACACCACAAGCAAGCAAGCTGTGGCCACTAATCTCCTCCAGATGACCGGGCCACTATTATTGGGCAGGACACCACAGTGACACAGACGACAATGCACAGCCGGTTTGATTGAGCAGGGATGGGTTGTCAGACTCGACGGGGTCGGGTCCATCTGGTGGCGGGTGGGAGTCTCTCTCCTGTCTTCTCTCACTTGTCTCTCTGTCCTCTCACTTGTCTCTCACTCTGTCTCCTGACTGACAGTCACTTAAGTTATGGTATGACAGGCAGCTCACAGCATTATCGGATCGGCAGATCGGTTGGCGAGGTGGATTAAAATGAATGAAAAATATGCTGCGAACTAAGTAGAATCCAAAATGCAACAATACAGCCAAACTAACCTTGGCAAACAAGTTCCCTCACGTTCTATGCAGCAGTGCTCAGTTCACCAAGTCCAACCTCTTCAGCAGCACGGGGACTACATACTGTCAAATCCCACGTGTGGGAGAAAACCAGACTGTCATACGCAGAATAATTCAGGCTGGACAGCACATGACAGATTTCAGGGTTTTTTTTTCACTTGCGGGCCGTGGCAGACTTGGTTGCCATGCTCAACAAACAACAAATCTCTGTCAGTGAGCAAAACCAAGACAAAAGAGCTCTGCAAAGAGAATCCGCCCGGATGAAAATGATCAATTGTAAAAGAGGACATGGCCGGGTAAAAGAGGACATCTGGTAACCCTAACCCACCAGATGTATGGAGAAATTCAAGTCAAATCTAAATCAGATGGCTACTCCCCTGCCCCTGTGATACTTTCTCAGGCAGTGTACCACAGAGTACCCGGCTAGGACCGATGCCTCCAAAACTGGCCCTGCATCATCCCCAACTAGGTCTCCGTGATGCATGTCAGATCAAGTGAAGAAACCAAGTCCGCTATAATTGCAGTCTTGTTTCTCATCGACCTGGCATTGCATAACACCACCTGGAGGGGATCAGTGAAGGCTGTAGGTCCTCTAGCTGCCTGCTCATGTGGTCCGGTGGGAACCCTAGAAACGGAGACTAAACATGCTGGGCCTCCCTCAAGGTCCTGTTTTCTCCTAGGATGCCTCCTGCTCCATACTTCCCCGATCTCTCTCACCTCCATTGAGTCCCCAGCACCCTGCCACAGGCCCCCCTGCCCCCTACTAATACCAACCTCCCCGCAATGCCTTATAGCAGCAGCGAGGGGGTCACAAAAGGGGCAGAGGTCTCTTAGCAGAGCTGCCAGGTAGCTGATTCGGAGGGGCCCAAGACTCCTACACATGCCTGAAAACTAGGATAGCTAGACTAAAATACAAATACTACAGAGTAGACGGCGACAAAAGGATCATGGAGATGCAGGGAGATCTACTAAGGCTAGAAAGGTGGTCTAAGGTTTGGCAGTTGAAATTACAAAGAAATATGGCAGTCATGATAGCCCAGTTAATGATGTGAAGAAAAAAACAACAAATATGTTACAGGTGATACCTTTTATTGGACTAACAAAACTGGTTTTGAGACTAGCTTTTGAGAGACATACTCTCTTCTTCAGGTTAGTGAAAACAGAGCTGAATAACATGTCAGATGTAGAGGTTGAATGTGGATTCAAATGAGACATGGTGCAGCTTGTTTAAACATAAAAGTTCTACAAAGTCAATTCACATTCATAAAAAGACAGACAGGAAGACTCACTGTTATTAGAGAGTGCCTGCTGAAGAAACAAGAGATCAATGTGATAGTTCCATTTTGGTGGTGGTGGGGAGGCGATGTGATGGTTCAGTGATGAAAGCAGAAACAGTTGAAGCATTTTAAAATGTTTTTTTATTTAGTTGTTTAACCAGGTATAGCACACTAAGCTGGAAGCTTTTTTACAGGAGTGACCTGGAAGCACAAGGAGGTTAAGTGACTTGCTCAGGGTCATACAGTATGCAAGTGGAAGCTGTGGGATTCAAACCCAGGTTT
The DNA here is from genome assembly GCA_016271365.2 of Neoceratodus forsteri. Lineage (NCBI taxonomy): Eukaryota > Metazoa > Chordata > Ceratodontiformes > Ceratodontidae > Neoceratodus > Neoceratodus forsteri. Next base: position 404,577,536 of record CM028136.1, on the reverse strand, counting down.
TGGTCTGCTGGATGTCACCAGATTTGTAGCTCAGAGCCTTAGACCACTGCGCTATACTGCCTCTTTATTTCTGGTAATGTGCAATAAAGCCAACTTTATTAAGTTCTTTTTCTTTAGTGTCTAAAAGTTGGATCATTTTTAGTTCAAATGTTCACCATTACTGAATATTCTTGAAATGACCTTTCATTATACCACAGGTATCTAGTGCCAGCCAATCAGAACACAGGAAAACTGGCAGTTATTATCCCACAAACTACCCTATACATGCCCACAGTAGGCTATCCATATTTAGCCATGTCTACAGTAGGTTATTCACATTTTAGCCACACCCACAGCAGGTTATCCATCATCTCCATTCTCTAAGCTTATGAGTGCTAAAGGTACTGGTGGGTATCACCCTAAATCCTGATACCAAAGTGCAGGATGCAGGGTAAGGACTGTTCCAGTACAACATCTGGGGGTACATGCTGTGGAGTGCAATTGGGCAACTGAGTGATGCGGGCCGGGAGAGACAGCTACTGCCAGAGTGACTGCTGTGGCTGGGAGCAGTGAGTTACAGTGAGAGGATGTGGACATCTCTGCCATGATTTTCATCAAGTGTAACAGTGCTGCAGTTCAGGAGGACAGCGAAAGTCTGTTACAACTGCACACACACACACACACACACACACACTTTTTGATTTTTTTTAATGGTGTGTCAGAGAAGAAGATGTAAGCGACAAGTGTAATGGTAAAAAGTGGCAGCCAAATGAATTTGTTAAAGTCCAGTGAAATTGGACTTTGAAACATAATGTAAAGCTGTGACTCTGGGTATGAGCTGGTACTAATGCGCATGTCCAGTGTCATAGCTTTACCTTTCAAACCTGATTTTACACTGTAACACTGCTTGTTTTTCATTAGGAGTTACAGTAAAAAAATTATGTAACTCCTATTAGCATAGAAACATAGAATGTGACGGCAGATAAGGACCGCTTGGCCCACCTAGTCTGCCCATTTTCCTACCTAACAGATAAGCTGCAGATCCTAGTTAACCAACAGCTTACTTCCTCCTACCCCCCCCACTAGGACTGCCTTATGTCTGTCCCATGCATTTTTGAATTCCCCCACTATTCTTGACTCCACAACCTCCTCAGGGAGGCTGTTCCATGCATCCACAACCCTCTCTGTGAAAAAATACTTCCTCACATTCCCTCTGAGCCCTCCTAGTAGCATAATAGTAATAACACTCATTTAGTTGGAGTTTGCCATAACCCACTTCTGTGGGTGATTAAATGCCTTGGCCTTTAATCACCCACAGAAGCAGGTTATTGCTTCGTATACCCCAACTAAATGAATGTTATCACTTAAATATTCTGATACTAAAATCAGTAATGGAGTGGCCTGGCTTGAGAAATGTTCCCCTATCGGTGTATTCTCATCTTAATGGGTGATTGTGAGTCTATGGTATACAGCCACAAAAAGAAGCACTCTCAGTTTATTCCACTGAGTGTTATAGACACGTGATAAAATCACAACTCTCCAACAAACAGAAAAAAGAAATTCTATACAACCTCTCACCTTTGGGAAAGAACAGTAACCAGTAACCTACAAAACAATTAAAGTATCACAATTAAATCTGCAGATAAAGGGGGTGCCATTGTGATCATTTATTTATTTAATTCTAGGATTACAAGTACCTTAGAGCCAAGGCTCTTTTACAAAGGTTCCACGTCAGATTGAGCACTGCACAACAATGTTACAACAGAAATGTAAGCGGTACAGCAGAAAGTTTGGCAGAAATAGCAGGTTATTCAGGTTTGCAAGCAGTTTCTAGTGGTGGATGTCAACAATCATGGCAAGAACATCTGCAGTAATTACTTGCACTTTTAACAGCTTCGCAATCGGAAACAAGAGAAGATGCATACATTTTTGGTAGAACATCAGCATTCATGAGCATTGGTGTGCAACAGCATTACAAGACATGGTTAGGACACAGGGAGGGTATAAGCTGCCGAAGGCATTGTCAACATATAGAGAAGTGCAGGCAAAGGGTTGGGGGGGGAGGAGGAGGGGAGAGGTGGAAAGTGCTTGTTGTGATGCTGGGGCTTATGGATCATGGATACAAACAACTACATACAGGAAGGCTACTGTACAGATAACTTTCAGATAACACCTACTAAAGGAAATTCACCACAGACACAAGAAAGCAATTCATAAAATAATTAAAACAACTAATTGGCACATCCCCTGAACAGGCCAGAAATGAACTGGAAAATCTGATACCAACCTGGCCCCTAGCAGAGGCTGGGGGTCAGCACTGCCAACACTGACAAGGTGGGCAGGGGGACAGGGCAGAAGTCTGGAGGAGTGCGCACTGGAGCATGTGCATTGCCTCCTCAGGTGTCATTGCATGCCCCACCCCCGAGGGGAAGAAAAAGAGGAAAAATGTGTGGTCGTGCGGCTTGATGGCTGTCCCAGGATGCGCTCAGCTCCGGAGGAGTCACCCCCAGTGGACTGGATCCGGACTTGGCGGTGAGTAAGTGGAGTTCACTGCCACCCCGCCATGGGGGGCAAGCCATGGGGGTATGACTGGGGGCAAAGGCCTTAATGGGAGCCGGGATGCGCCAGGATGATGGCCAGAAGTGGTCGATCACAGGGGGCAAGAAGTATAAACAAAAAAAACAGAGGAGATTTCTGGACTCATAGAGGGTATACCGAAACCATTGGTGCAAAACACAGCTTCATACTATACAACAGGGTTTTCAATCAAACTGCACAGTATTAACCAGTTTATCTCCTGACACTATGTTGGTGAACATAGATGTTGAATCCCTTATACAGCAACATCAGTCATAGACACTGCACAATGACATGCTGCAAATACCTACAAAAAGCAACCACAGACTGCAAATATCCACCAGAAGTGATAGCAAACTTAATGAGTACATCCCTACCCACAATTACTTCAGCTTTAACACTGAGATCTACCTTGCATAGAAACATAGAAACAAAGAAATTGACAGCAGATAAGGACCGCTAGGCCCATCCAGTCTGCCCGTAGGCCCTGTACATTGTATGTGGCCACTGACCCTATGTGATCGATGGTTTTCATCACTCCCTCCCCTCTCAAGATTCCCTTGTGCCTGTCCTAAACATGCTTAAACCCCTCCACTGTGCTTGCCCCCACTACCTCCTGTGGCAGACTATGCCAAGCATCGACTACCCTTTCTGTGTATAAAAGCTTCCTCACATTACCTCTTAATCTACCCCCTTCCAGTTTCATATTGTGCCCCCTTGTTCTAGCACTTTTTCTACATTGGATAAGGTCCCCCACCTGTACCTTGTTTATGCCCTTGAAGTACTTGAAAGTTTCAATCATGTCCCCCCACTGTCTCCTCTCCTCCAGTGAGTACATATTTAGGTCCCTTAGTCTTTCCTCATATGTTTTGTGATGCAAGCCATGCAGCATCTTTGTTGCCCTTCTCTGAATAGTCTCCACCTTATTTATGTCCTTGCACAGGTGTGGCCTCCAGAACAGCATGCAGTACTCCCAGGCGAGACCTTACCAACATTTTATATAATGGCATTACCACCTCCTGCCTCCTGCTAGTGATACCCCTGCCTATGCACCCCAGCATGCCACTGGCTCTCCCTGCCACCTTTGTGCACTGCTTTGATACCTTAAGTTCATCAGAGATGTTAATCCCTAGGTCTCTTTCCTCTTTGGGGACAGCTCCCCAAAATGTAGCTCTCACCAAGGTTCCCTCTACCCAGGTGCATTATTTTGCACTTCTTTGCACTGAACCTCAGTTGCCACATTTCCAACCATCTTTCAAGCTTCTCCAGGTCCCTCTTTATTTTCTGCACCTCTTCTGGAGTATCCACCCTATTGCAGATCTTGGTGCCATCTGCAAATAGGCAGACCTTTCCTTCCAGCCCCTCTGCAATGTCACTAATGAAGACATTGAACAGGACTGGTCCAAGTACTGATACCTGTGGTACCCCACTGGTCACCCCCTCTCCCCAGATTGTACCCCATTTACCACCACCCTCTGTCTCCTGTCTGTTAACCAGTTCCTAATCCAGTTTACCACCTTGTCTCCCATGCCCAGACTACCCATCTTGTTAATTAGCCTTCTATGTAGGACGGTGTCGAAGGCTTTGCTGAAATCTAGGTAGGCAATATCTATTGCCCCTTCCTGATTTATTTCCCTAGCCACCCAATCAAAAAAAATCTATTAGATTCATTTGACATGACCTTCCTGCTGTGAACCCGTGTTGCCTCAGATCCTGAGCACTGCTGGATTCCAGATGTTCCACTATCCTTTCTTTCAGCAGTATCTCCATGATCTTTCCAACCACTGAGGTGAGGCTGACTGGCCTGTGATTCCCTGCCTCCTCCCTACTGCCACTTTTGTGCAGTGGGACTACATGTGCCCTCCTCCAGTCCTCTGGAAATACACCCATGTTGAGTGACTCTGTGAACAGGTCCACCAGTTCCCCTTCACAGCTCCTTTGATATCCTCGGGTGGATGCCATCTGGCCCAATGGCCTTATCCACCTTCAGCCTTGTGAGTTCTTCCAGAACTCTGTCTACTGGGAATTGACTGGTGTCCACTTCTCTCCTCCCCCCATTGCCTCTGCAACCCAACTGTGGTCCTTGACCCTTCCCCTCCTCCTCCTTAGAGAATACTGAGCAGAAGTATTTGTTTAGTATTTCTGCCTTGTCCATATCCCCCTCCTTACACTCTCCCTTCTCCCCTTTGAGCTTCCCAATCCCCTCCCCGATTTTTCTTCTTTCACTGATGTACCTATAAAATGCCTTATCCCCTTTGTTTACAGACTGTGCTAAACCTTCTTCTGTCTGCGCCTTCACCCTCCAAAATATGGGGACAGCTATGGACACCAGGATGGCACCACAGTGTGTAAACCTCTTCATGGCAGATCTAGAAGAAAAATTCCTCAATACACAACATCATAAACCACCAAAATATTATCAATATATTGATGACATCTTTACGATAGGGCCAGCAGGAGAAGAAAACTTGAAGCAGTTTTCTAATAACTTCAATAAGTTTCATCCTTCCATAAAATTCCAAATACATTATTCAAAGTGTGTGCATTTCCTGAATACCCACAGTCTTACTGAAACATGGAACACTGCAAGCATCTTTGTACAGCAAACTTACAGACAGATACAGTTACCGTCACAACTTGAGCTACCATCCTTCCACACCTGAACATCAATAATACACAGTCAGCCCATCCGGTAACACCACATTTGCTCAAACCAGAAAGACACAGACAGACATCACGTTGCACTAAAAGAATCACCCAAGCAGAAGGGCTATAAATCCAATACTACTGACAGGAATTTTCAGTCCATCCTCTGCATACCTTGAAAAGAACTATTAAAGTACAAGTCAAACAGAACATCTGAACGCACACCTGTGGGAATAACATACAATCCAGAACTGGAAAACCTATGGAAAATAAAAAGATTTACAGCTGCTTTAGTCCAGAGATGAGACTCTACAAATACATTTCCCATACTAGCAGTGCTTGCCTTCCACCAACCACCAAACCTGAAGCAGAAACCGGTGTGAAGCAAACTTCCCACAGAGCTCCAGCTAGGCGACAAAGGTAAAAAAACATGCAAAACACCTTACTGCAAACTAGGTACACACATCTGTCCCGAGACATCTGTCATTCATAATGGAAAAGCAATTAAAATCCAAAACTCATATTTCTGTTCTAGCAATGTAGTACATATGATACAATGTACAAAATGTGAGGATGGCTGCTATATTTGTGAAACTGGACGGAAGCGCAAAATGACAATGAACCACTACAGATTCACAGTCACCCACTGAGATGAGAATACAGGGATAGAGGAACATTTCTCACGACCAGGTCACTTCATCAGTGATATTACTGTCAGAGTATTAAAGGGGCATTTCAAAACTATTCAATAATGGTGAACATGTGAACTGAAAATGATTCAACTTTTAGACACTAAAGAAAAAGGACTTAAAAAAGATGTTGGGTTTTTGGCACACTGCCAGAAATAAATTTAAAAAAATGCTTCTCCTTTCATTATCAAACCATCACATCAGCCTCCCCCCGGACTGAAATGGAACTATCACTTCGATCTTAAGGTAGTCTCTTAAACAGGGATTCTTTAATAACAGTGGGACTCTTCCTGCCTGTTTTTTACGATAATGAATTGACTTTGTAGTGCTTTGATGTTTAAACAAGCTACAACATGTCTTATTTGACTCCACATCCAACCAGTATATCTGACATGTTATCCATCTCTGTTTTCACTGACCTGAGGAAGAGAATATATCTCTTGAAAGCTAGTCTCAACAAGCATTTGTCAATGCCAAATGTTCACTGCTGGTGTTGCAGTTGCACCTGTTCTTGCTTGTATTCATTATGTTTGCTTGCACGTATGTGCAAGAAACATAGTGCCATCATCCGAGTTTTTGGAGGTGTGGCAGCCCTCTTCCAATTCAGTCAGTGTGCTTTTGGGCGCAGGCGCAGTTCGCAATGCCTGCTGGAGCTGTCTGTGACAGGTCCAAATGCAGTGGCATACTGTTGAAAGGGAGAGCTACGCTCAGTGAGTAGCGATAAGATATCGCTTCTGCCTGGGCGCGCGCCCCCTACACACACACACACACGCTGCACGCATACTGCATGCCTCCATCGCTAATAATAATTGTAGCCGACGGAGGTGCCCAATCCCCGCCGGCTTGCTGCACCCCCCCAAAGCAGAGTTACATATGCCACGCTGGGTGCCCACCCCAGCGTGGCTGCACATCTTATAGACAGACGGGGGTGCCCAATCCCCCGTCGGCTCCACTGGTCCCCCCCCCAGTACAGGGTGCCACGCTGGGTGCCTACCCCATCGTGGCAACAGATGCTATTGGTGACGGGGGTGCCCAATCCCCCATCAGCTCCACACACCCCATCAGTCGTCCTTGTGCCACGCTGAGCCCACCCCAGCGGCAAATGTCCCAATCGTCATTTAACAAAAAAAAAACTGAAACTTAAAACGGTCCTCACTGTCTCTGCCCCCACCAGCACCCACCCACTGCGCACCCCGCCTCCCCACACCCCCTCACCCCATACTTACCTCCGGACTCTGGCGCGTCGATCTTTGGTGGACTGAAACACATCTGCACTCTTCAAAGCTGATCATGAACTGAGGAAATGTCGGTAAGCTGTATAATGGGACAGATAGGGTTTTTCAACTTTGCTGCATATCCAGCCATTTTGGAATTTTTGCACCAAATTTTCAACATGGGGTTTTGGGACCCCTTCTCTGAATGCTCTCACTGTCATGGCGTTAATTGGGCCGAAGGTGATTTCGCAGTCACTGGCAAAATCACCTTTTGGGACAGAGTAATGAAATGACACTGCCACTGTTCATAAGGTGGGGTTCTCAAAAAGCCTATGTTGAAAATTTGGTGGAAAATTCCTAAAATTACTGTTTTACTTAGCTGCGGCGCTAGCAGTTCCTACGACGCCATAAGTTCGTGAATTTTCAATATTTTCACTCCAGATTCAACATTGCCATTTTACCACACCTCCTTATGAGCAGTATAGCTGTCATTTTCACATCTTGCCCAAAACATGTTTCCGCTTCATGTAGCATAATGGCGCAGTCTTAAAAGTAAATCAATGTATGGGACACATTAAGAAAATCACAGTGATACTGTTAATGAGCAGAGGTCTTAAAATGGCTATGTTGAAAATTTGCGGAAAAAATTCCTAAAATGACTGTTTTACGAGCGCATCGCGAAGTTCCTACTACGTCAGAAGTTTGCGACTTTTCAATATTTTCACTCCAGATTTTCAACATTGCCATTTTATTACACTTCCTTATGAGCAGTACAGCTGTCATTTTTCACATCTTGCCCAAACGTGTTCACCATGTAGCTATTAATGACGAAAGTTGTGTGCGAAATCAATGTATGGGACATATTAAGAAAATCACAGTGACACTGTTCATGAGCAGAGGTTTTAAAATCGCTATATTGAAAATTTGGTGAAAAAATTCCTAAAAATTACTGTTTTACGAGCCTGCTTTGCGCAGTTCCTACGCACGCTCGTAAGTTTGCGAATTTTCTATATTTTCACTCCAGATTTTCCACATTGCCATTTTATTACACTTCCTTATGAACAGTACAGCTGCCATTTTTCATATGTCGCCTCAAATGTGTTTCCACACATGTAGCGCATAATGGTGCAGTCGGTGCTAAAGCAATGTTTGGGACAGATTAAGAAAATCACAGTTACACTGTTCATGAGCAGAGGTCTTAAAATGGCTATGTTAAAAATTTGTGACAAAAGTCCATAAAATGACTTGTCATGAGTGAAGCATTGTGCAGTTTCCACGCACCCTTGTAAGTTCATGACTTTGTAATATTTTCAGTCCAGATTTTTACCAGTGGCATTTTTCCACACTTGCTTATGAACAGTACAGCTGTCATTTTTCACAACACGGCCGAAATGTGTTTTCACACTTTCAGCGCAGAGATGCGTGGTCGCTGTGGGAAATCATTATTCAGGACAGATAAAGAAAATCACAGTGACACTGTTCATGATCGGAGGTCCCAAAATGCCTGTGTTGACAATCTGCTGTAAAAAATCCCCAACCTAATTACATCACGGGTGTGCTTTGCACAGTTTCTATGCACGCTCGTGACTTCACCAGTTTTTTTAATATTTTTACTGCAGATTTGCAACATTGCCATTTTTTACACCTCCCCTTGAACAGTACAGCTGTCATTTTTCACATCCTGTTCGGAATGTGTTTTGCACTCGCGGTGCTAAATGCCGTAGTCGCTGTGCATAAGCAGCTTTCTTCTAACAAACTGATATTGCCACTGTTCATGAGGTGGGGGTCACAAAAAAGCCATGTTGAAAATTTGGAGTGAAAATACCAGCGAATGCCCGAGGTGTTAGGGTTTCCAACCATAATGCCCCACCCTGTAGAGAATGACAGGCATCAGGGGTGTGACTTGGGATTCTTGGCTGTAATGCTCAAACCATACCACATCCTGCAGCAAGTGAGAGGCATCGAGGTATGCCTTGGACTCTTCAGCCCCAAAGTTCACCCCATTCTCCTATACCGCACCTATCTCACCATATTTCCTGATGGAATGGGGTGCGCATAAGGGCCAAAGACCCCAAGGCACACCGTGACACTTGTCAGTGTCTGCAGGGTAGGGTGTGGTGAAATGGCGTGGTCGTTATGGCTGACGACCCAAAGGCACACCCCAATGCCTGTCACTCTCTGCAGGGTGGTGGTGGGGTTGGCTTTAGTTCAATACTTCACTGCCATTATATTATGCAGCTCTGTAACTTCTACACTACCAATGCCAGCAAGCAAACATTCGGCATTGACAAATGCTTGTTTTTACTATGTATTTACCCAGGATGGAGCTGTTGAGATGCAATGTCTCATTTTCAGTGGTGTCCTGCTTTTTACCCAGCATAGGGCCGCTGAGAGGCAATATCTACTTTTAAGTGAGCTCCCACATTTTGACCTAAAATGTCCAACAGTCTTTTTATGACCTGACATTTTGATCAAGACAGGTGAAATTTTTAAAATACTACCTAAGAGGTGATTTCGCTGTGTGACTGTGGAAATATGTTTTGGAAGGAATTTGAAAAAAAACGACACCTGCCATGTTCAGGAGGTGGCGTAACGCAAGGGATATGTTGAACATTAAGGGCCAAAATCTGCAAAAAATAAAGTTATGAGTAAATGTTGGAACAATTTGTTTCCTCATAACTTATTTGTTTTTTCACATTTTTACCCAAAATTTTCAACATAATCTTTTTTTGACCACTCCTTCTGAGCATGGCAGGTGTCATTTATAAAATAATGGCCAAAATGTCATTTTTGAAATGACAGCTGTCACATTCATGAGGTGGTGTGAAAAAATGGCTATGTCAAAAAGTTGGGATCTCTCAGCCCCTGATCAGGGAAACATCTGAGCGTTTGGGGCTACCTGGGCCAGCCGTCCACACCACCACTGCTCACTGCCAAGGAACCCTCCTCTTGCTGATCTCTCAGCCCCTGATCAGTGAAACATCTGAGTGGCCGGGGCTACCTGGGCCAGCCGTCCACACCACCACTGCTCACTGCCAAGGAACCCTCCTCTTGCTGATCTCTCAGCTCCTGATCAGGGAAACATCTGAGCGGCCGCGGCTACCTGGGCCATCCATCCACATCATCACTGCTCACCGCCAAGGAACCCTCCTCTTGCTGGTAAGCTCCCAGGCTGAACTGGGAAGGTGCTGAAAGGCTCCCATTGACTGCTGCCTGTTGCTTCCATCTCCTCTTGTGCTCCGTGCGGCCACTGATTGGCCCTGCAATCTTGACTGATTCAAACTGTTTTGCTGGGCTCTGCGCCCATAGACTTCAGTGGGTTTCGGAAGAAAAGTTTTGTTAAATTGCTAGACAGCTGGCTTATTTTTCTGTTAAAGTCTCAATTAATGTGTAGACCAGTCTTGATGTTCTTAGCACTCGACTTCTAAAAACTTGGGTCTCAGTCGATAATCTAGGCTAAATTACTAGGCTGATTGCTAATTTTTTGTCAAAATCAAAATTAATTGTGTAGGCCTGCCTAAATGTTTTAGAATTGAACTGTAAAGTGCAGATGGAAACTGCTATAATTTAGAACTGTGAAGTATTTCCTGCCCCTCTGCATTCATTCTTTCTCTCCACCTTCCCCCCTGCTGCTAAACCCTGCATCTCTTTTCTCCTCATCCCCTTGTAAATTTCATGTTCTACTACATCTCCCCTCTGTCCTCCCCCTGGTGCTAGTTCAAGCTTATTTCTCTTGTCTGTGCAGCCTCCCCCCTAAATTCCCTCTCTCTCTCTCTCTCTCTCTGTCCACTGCACACGCCCTTGATTTACTCTCCAGTGTCACCCTTTGTTATTACTGTGACTAACAATCTGTTGCGCTGTTCCTTTCCTCAGATCTCTCAGCCCCTGATCTGGGAAGCATCTGAGTGGTCGGGGCTACCTGGGCCAGCCGTCCACACCAACACTGCTCACCACCAAGGAATCCTCCTCTTGCTGGTAAGCTCCCTGGCCGAACTGGGAAGTGCTGAAAGGCTCCCATTGGCTGCTGCCTGTTGTTTCCATCTCCTCTTGTGCTCCACGCGGCCACTGATTGGCCCTGCAATCTTGACTGATTCAAACTGTTTTGCTGGGCTCTACGTCCATAGACTTCAGTGGGTTTTGGAAGAAAATTTTTGTTAAATTGCTGGTCAGCTGGCTTATTTTTCTGTTAAAGTCTCAATTAATGTGTAGACCAGTCTTGATGTTCTTAGCACTTGACTTCTAAAAACTCCAAGTCTCAGCCGATAATCTAGGCTGAATTACTAGGCTGATTGCAATTTTTTTGTCAAAATCAAAATTAATTGTGTAGACCTGCCTAAATGTTTTAGAATTGAACTGTAAAGTGCAGATGGAAACTGCTGTAATTTAGAACTGCGAAGTAATTCTTGCCCCTCTGCATTCATTCTTTCTCTCCACCCTCCCCCCTGCTGCTAAACCCTGCATCTCTCTTCTCCTCCTCTCCTTGTAAATTTCATATTCTACTAACTCTCCCCTCTGTCCTCCCCCTGGTGCTAGTTCAAGCTTATTTCTCTTATCTGTGGCAGCCCCCCCACCCTCTGCCAAATTCCCCTCGCTCTCTCTCCACTGCACACGCCCCTGATTTACTCTCCAGTGACACCCTTTGCTATTACTGTGACTCACAATCTGTTGCTCTGTTGCTCTGTTCCTTTCCTCAGATCTCTCAGCCCCTGATCAGGGAAACAACTGAGCGGCCGTAGCTACCTGGGCCAGCCATCCACACCACCACTGCTCACTGCCAAGGAACCCTCCTCTTGCTGGTAAGCTCCCAGGCTGAACTGAGAAGTGCTGAAAGGCTCCCATTGGCTGCTGCCTGTTGCTTCCATCTCCTCTTGTGCTCCACGCGGCCACTGATTGGCCCTGCAATCTTGACTGATTCAAACTGTTTTGCTGGGCTCTGCGCCCATAGACTTCAGTGGGTTTTGGAAGAAAATTTTCGCCCACCACCCGTCCCCCACCTCCCACCTTAATTAAATAGGCCTTAACTCCGCCCACTTCTGCCTAGGAAACTGCCCTTTCGTTTCCTAGTGAATACTCTCTCTCCTGTACTTCCTCTCTTTACTGCCCACTCTCCCTCCTCCCTGCTCCTCTTTCCCCTCTGCTAATCAACTCAGTCACCTCACTGCCCCTGCCTCCCTTCTGTGCCTGACACCCTCCTTTTATCTCCTAGTGCCAGTCACTGAGTCACTCCGTGACTGGCCAACCCCCCCTTTGGCATTCCGTAGCTCCACTGCACCCTTTCATTCCTGAACTCTATTCTAGAGCTGCTACCTCCTGTCTCCCTGTCTTGTTACACTCTTTAATGCCCCCCCACTACCTCTCTGCTACATCCTCCTCTTTTGCTATTGCCCTTGTCTCCTCACTGCCCCACCCTCTGCCTGTTCTCCCTCAGCCAACTGCTTACCTAGTATCCCCCGCCTCCCCAAGCCTCTACCTCACTGCCTACCTCCTGCCACTTTCACTAGCTGCCTCCCACCTACCCAGCACCCTATGTCTGCTCTCCCCCATTCACAATGAATCATGTATGACACTGGTACTCTATACCCTTTTCCTCACCTTATTTGCCCTACATCCCCCCGCTCATGTTTCCCCACTGTCCCGAACATCTACCAATTCACGCTCTCTCACCCCCTCCATGGTACCCTCCCTCTCGATCTCATGTTTCCACCTTGGGCATCTCCAATCACTACGAAATGGCCCTCTCCCCCAAATGGCCATTGGCTACTTCCCCTGTCCACCGCTACTACTGCCTCGCTTTACCCATGGCTCCACCCGTTTACTTGCCCTGGTGAATCTCGGAGTTCTCTGGCCCAAAAAAATAGGTGCCAGTCATGGGTATCTCACACCAGTACTCTAAAACATATACTTCTTCTCCTGCTATTGTCAGGAAACATTCATCCCGATCCCAGACCAGCCCCTACAATAAGAACAACTCAGACCAATCAACCAGGATCCCTCTCAATAATCTCACTTAACATATGCAGTCTTCTTCACAAAATTGACGCCCTTCAGACTTTTGCCTGCCAGCATAACCCAGACATACTGGTGTAACCCCCCTGCAAATGGGGGTTCCCAAAAGACTTCCAGGAGCTTGCTTGAATGCTCCAAGCCTGAGATGGTGTTTGGCATTTAAGCCATTTATCAGTGAGTGTTTTAGAACCTCTGGTACTGTCTTTAAGAGCTGTCTGCTTGCAGACATAATTAGTTTGTATGGGGACTGTGTGTTTCTTTGATTGAGTACCACTCAAGCTGCTGCCAATTCACTTCATTTTGCAGTCACTAGGAGTGCAAAGGAACCTATCTGAAAGATGTAACTGTTTGCCAGAAATTATTTAGAGTAATAATGAAATTACAGTTTGTCTAACCTGCTTTCTTTGCAGTCAGAACTGTGTCTGCTAGTTCCCCATTCTAGTTTTGAACTGCTGAACTGGACCAATCAGTGTGGGGTAAGCTAGCTCTAAATGGTGCCTTGGACGAATCAGAACTTGGACTCATAATCTGAGCCAGCCACAAGAGGATTGTATGGGCAGTGACTCTGGGAGATGTAGTTTAGACTTCAGTGCCTTTTTGGACCAACAGCAGCAGTCTATTGTGAGTGACAGCCAATCCAGTCAAGAACTGGGAGGAACTCAAAGGAAGTGCCCGGTTTTGTCGGTTGGAGTTTCAGTTGAGCTTTGGCAGTGAAGAAGGAAGGAGCCCTGTGCTTTTTCAGTGTGCAGTTTTAGTCAAAAACGGTGTAAGGCCCAGAGTTCCAGTCTGCAGCTTGTGTAACAGCTTGTTAGACTGAACTGTCCCTGTGAAAAGAATCAAAGGATCTCTGAAGAGTAGAAACCAGGCTCACCCTGTAGAAGACTGGAGGAATTGCTGAAAATTGCACTCGGTCTGTCAGGAACTGAATCTGCTGTGTGTTCTCTCGGGTATTGTGTAGTAATTGCGATCGGGATACAGATGCAGCCTGCCTGGTACAGTGCTTTCTTTTATATGGATGTGTGAAGAGGTTTGTGTACCTCAAGTGAGCCCTGCTGACATTGAAGGACCCTATCTTATTTGGAGGTCGTGAGTACTAATTCAGGGTCGCTCCTGTTGAATTGCCACATTAAATCCAAATGGAATTACTGTACTGCTGACTGTTTAATTTTCCTTTTCTCTGTGTGAAAGGGCCCCTACCAGCTGCCACGGTTTGACTAGCCACTAGGGCTTGGGTACCCAGGGACAGTAACTGATAGGGATAGGCTCTGCACAGAGCCATAGGTAGATTATTAGAGTGATAAGCTAATTAACCTGATTTCCCTGTCCTTGTTATATCCCCAACAAATCAGAGCTGCTTGTTTCAGCAAAGTTATACTGCCTGAGGTATTTGTCTATGTTAAAGTACTGTACTGTGATTGTTGCACTGTATATCATTTCACAGGAGGTCCCAGTGCCGGAACCAGACCTGGGGTAAGTGTATACTGTGAAGGTGATTCTGATATATTGTGTGGGCCACTAGTGGGAAGAAAGGGGTTGCAGTGTCCCAGAGGGCTGTGACCAAGTTAGTTTAACTATTGCAAACCCTGACCTCTGGGTGGAGGCACCCGCCATTGGATCCAGGCCCCTCAACCTGTTAGTGGCAAATCAGGCAGGGGTAGTAGCCCCTGGGATAGCGCCATCTAGGGGTTACACTAGCAGTCGTAGAAACCTGGGTCTCACCTTCGGTTCCTGACCATGCTATCACCCTCCTTGGGTATACTGTCTACCGGCTTGATCGAACATCAAAAAGAGGTGGTGGCTGCGCCCTGTACCTTAAGGACATGATACGGGGGCACCTTATCAACTTAACCCCCCAAACCACCACTGCACAGATTCTTCCTGTCAAGATCCTTCTTGGTGCACACAATCAAGCCATCACAGTTGTCACAGTCTGCATTCCACCGAGAGAGCAAGGTAATGGGCTTAACGCAGTCCTGGAATTTACCAAATCTCTCTCACCTGATTCAGAAACCATCCTCCTCGGTGACTTTAATATTAACTGGCCTGCTGCAGAGGCAGGGGCATACAGGGACTTGATAGTGGCAGCAAACCTTTCTCAGATGGTTAGCTCCCCAACCAGGACAAACTATAAAATGGGTACCAGCACCCTTCTGGATTGGATCATAACAAGCCATCCTGCCAGGATCACAAACACCACTGTCCTCCCTGACACACTTAGTGATCACTCCCCCGTCATCTGCTACTGGTCCAATAAATTCATCAAGCCCCCCCCCGAAACCTTTACTAGCCGAGTTCTACCTAGAGGCAAGCTACCTCATCTCAAAACCTTCCTTAGTCAACAGGATTGGTCCCCAGTTCTCACTGCAACCAATGTGAACACCGCACTGGAACACTTCATCAGGATCTTCAACCAAGCATGCAACATATTTGCACCCTTCAAGAAGGCGCAAGGCCAAAGCCCTATGTAACCCGTGGCTCACAAGAGACCTACTTAGATGACAAAAAGCTCGAGATCACCTTTGGGAGATTGCCAGAAACACCGGGAGACAAGCTGATATTGCTAACTATAAACGTGCATGAAATAACTGCACCAAATATATCTGGGATACGAAGACCACCTATTTCCATAATGCTCTCACTAACTCATGGAGCAACGGTAGGGACTTCTGGAATAACATTAAAGAAGTCACTGGGAAACAATCTAAATCACCCCCGTCAGTACTCAGCATAAATGGTGAAACTACACTTAACCAGAAACTCATTGCTGATACATTCAATGACACCTTCACGGACCTCAGTGCTGTACTCCCACAGGGTTTTTTCGATGAGGTGGTTCCCCTTGTCTCCCCAGCCACCTCCAGCCACCCTCCCTTCTACTTTAAAGCAGTAAAAATGCATCAAGTCTGCAGCTACGTTACCCAAAGCCATTTGCAACTCCAGAGCCAGCAGTGACTCCTTCGACCTCAAACTGCTATCACTCACACTTGAAGAAGTACTCCAACCACTGACCAGGATTTTCAATCTCTCCCTCAGCCTCAGCCAGTTCCCTGACTTATGGAAATCTGCCACGGTAACCCCAATTCATAAAAGTGGTGACAAAACAGCTACTGAGAATTACTGTTCCATTTCCATCCTACCTCCACTCTCCAAGGCCCTAGAACGGATTGTGTCAGACCAGCTCACTGACTTTCTAGACAATCACAACATCCTGTGCAAGGAGCAACATGGCTTTAGAAAAGGTCATAGCACCTCCATGGCACTACTTGAATTCACGGGCCAATCCATCACTCACTCAATAACAGTCATCTTACTGGGTCCACCTTCATTGACTTAACTAAAGCCTTTGATACCGTCAACCACAATCTCCTACTAGCCCAGCTTCGACTAGCAGAGCTCTCACCTAACTCAGTGAACTGGTTCAAAAGCTACTTAGACAACCGCTCCCAAAGAGTGAGAATTGCTGGCACACTGTCAGACCTAAGACCAGTCCAGTCCGGTGTCCCACAGGGCTCAATCTTGGGCCCCCTCCTTTTCAGCCTTTTTCTGAACTCACTGCCAGAATCCTGCCCTGAACAGATCCTACTCTACGCGGATGATGCTGTCATCCTGACATCCCACCATGATCCAGTCCATCTACAAGGTAACCTCCAACAGGCCTTCTCTGCAGTTGAAAACTGGTTCACAAAAAACAGACTTATACTTAACCAGAAAAAAACAAAGACCATGATCTTCTGCAGCTCCCAAAACAAACACAAACAATATCAGCTGTCCATTAAAACCGAGCAAGGAATCACCCTTGAACAAGTTCATACCTTCAAATACCTCGGCCTCACCCTCGACTGTAATCTGTCCTATGTCCCACACATCAATAACGTGCAAAAGTAGCCAACACCAGGATGGGCCTACTATTCCGACATAGGAAACATCTAACCCCAGAAGCTCTGTCCATAGCTGTCCAGAGCTCCATCATCAGCATCATTGACTACGGTCTCATTATCTATGGATCTGCCACAGCCTCATCTCTCAGGCGTGTTTCGACTTCCCTCAGTCAAGCCTGCCAACTCGTTACTGGTTCCCACCGTCTCACCCACACCTGCGACCTCTACTCCAAAACAGGCTGGCTGCAACCAAACAACAGAATCAAATACCAGACCTGCATCACTACTAAGAAAATCATGATGGGAAAGGCACCACCAGGGGTCAGCACCTTCCTCAAACCCAAAATCACCAACCACAACACCAGGCGCTCTAAGCCCCAAATCCTTCAAATCCCCCACTGCCACACGTCCCAAGGCCAAAGGTCATTTGCACACAGGGCTCCGTGTTGGCTGAATGAGCTCTCTAGTGACAACTCATCCACAGCAATGCTTGGAGCGTTCAAAAAAAAGCTCCACCACTCCATAACTGGCACCTCCACCTGTGCTTGCACCCCATAACATCTTCATTCCCTACGCTGCTTCTGACCTTATAGGTGTCAGTTTCTGCCCTCTCTTCTTGCACTTACCTGTCCAATGCAGCTTCTAATGCACTTGCCCTGTATCTGTCCTGACAAGGCCCCTCGGCTGCCTCACCCTGACCCTCTACACTTACAGTATGCCTTCCCCTACCCTCAGCCCTCTCCCCTTCTGTCCCTCTTCCTCCTATTGTTTCTTCAGTTACTCATCACTCAGTCTGATTTTGTCAAGCAAAGTTACTGTCTAAAACCGTGTACCTGTAACTGTTTTATGTTTTAGTGTCTGTTACCCTGTAACCAGCATGATGTGGAACCTTTGTAAAAGAGCCTTGGCTCAAAGGTATTTTGAAATTCTAGACACAAACAAAAACAAAAAAAAAATATTGAAAATTAACACAGTTACGAGCATGCATTGAAGCATTGCAACATAGAATTACAACTTTGTTGTTTTCTCATATTTTCACCCCAGATTTTCAACATAGCCTTCTTATGAGCCCACTTCATGAACAAGGGTGGGGAAGATGTTCAAATTCTGTCAAAAAGGTGATTTCGTGCCACAAGTGAGAAAACACATTTTGGCCAGGATTTGAAAAATGACACAGTTCAAGAGTCTGGTGCTGCTCACTCACTCACTCCACACTAAAAGAAAATTCAAAAAGTCTGATATAAATCAAATCAAAGTCTTTTATTCCAGACTGGAAAGTTTTTCGGTCACCTCCTTACACTGCCCCACTGCTTCGGCTGCTAAGCCTTCTTCAGGGGTGTGGTCTCATTGTACACAAATCAGCATTTTAAAGTGTGATCAACCAATGACATAACAGCATTTGGTATTTAAAAAAAACAGGGTTATTTATACAATTTCTTAAAGAGCCGCTGCTCAATTCTCTTTTGTTTAGTCCTGGTCTTTATTTTACCTGTATAAATAAAAGAAAAAAAAATACTATACATTAAAATTAAATAATAAATAAAAATGCAGTATTACAGTTTACTCAGTTTATCTTAGGTCCTGATTAACTAGCTGCTTCCAACAAATAATTTCAGTTTCATAGCTTTTTATTTAGCAATCAATTTAGCAGTGTTTACATAATATTTACACAATATAATGTAATATCCTGAAATACGTTTTTCTTAGGATCAAACATATATATATAGCATATTAGTTCTTTATCTGAAAAACATGTTAAAGCAGAGATAGAGACAAAAAGAGGTATTTAGATTGTGCTGAATATTCCTGTTCAGTCCATCATGGGGGCCCCATCCCGTTATCAGGAGCAGGCAGTAACATATGGGAACATTGATAGATGGCTTTCTTTTTTTTTTAACTATGAGGGATGGTTTTGTTTATTTCAGGTGACAACACTGGGGAATTAGGCACCCCCAGTGTTGATGGTATGTTTGGCAGCTCTGGGGGTGGGCTCCCCAGTGCTGCAGAAGTAAAACGGCCAGGGTAGGGGGGTAGCAGCCAGCATGGGGGACTGGGTACCCCCTGTGCTAGAATATTAACATGGGGTGGCAGTTACAGTGGTGGCAGCAACAGACATTGGTGGACAGTTTTTCTCTTTTGCAGGGTGTATTTAGAAAAACAAAACTATGAGGATCGTTTTCTTTATTTCAGGTGGTGACACTGGGGGATTGGGCTCCTCCAGTGTTAGTGTTATGTTTGGCAGCACTGGGGGTGGGCTCCCAGGTGATGCAGAAGTAAAAGAGGGATGGTGATGGTGTGGAAGTTGACACGGGACTGGACATCCCCATGCTGGAATATTAATATGGGTTGGGCTCGAGGGGAACGACAGTTAGGGTTGTGGCAGCAACAGACATCAATGGATGGTTTTCTCTTTTACAGGTGTAAGATGGTTTTGAGCAGGCTGATCATGACAGATCAGCTGCACATGAATGGCAGTGTTATGTAGATCAAAGGAAAGAGCCACCCTATGATTGGATCAGCTGTCTTCTTTAAGCTACACAAGGTTTCCACCCAGCAAGCCGGAACACTGTCATGAGTCTGACCAGCCTGGGTGATGACTGGTGTGACATTGATGAGCCCCTTGCAGACCACTGCGTATTGGGCAGACCGTGTCACACACCCTCAAAAGCCACTCTCAGAGCAAGATATATGCTGTGCATGCATGCACTGCGAATATAAAAACAATTTTGTTAGTCCAATAAAAGGTATTACCTACAACATAGTTGTTCTTTTTTCTTCTACTGCAGTTGAAATTCAATACCAAAAAATGCAAGGTTATGCACCTGGGGAAAAAAAGAAACAGGGCAGAGAACTGGATGTGAGGGGCTAAACTGAGCACTACAGCAGAGGAAAGTGACCTGCAAGTCATCATTAGTGACTCCCTCAAACAGTTGAGCCAATGTAACAAGGCCTATAGTAAGGCTAATAGGATGCTAGGGTATATCTAAAGGGATAATGACAGCAAGAAAATGGAGGTACTACTACCTCTATATAGGTCATTGGTGAGGCTGCACCTGGAACACTGTGCCCAGTTCTGGTGTCCTCACTTAAGGATGGACAGAAACAGGCTGATGATGGTGCAACATAGGGTGACCAAGAGGGCCAACAGGGCTGATATTATGAAGATCGTCTCAAGGCACTGAACAAGTACTCGCTGGAGACCAGTTAAGAGGAGGGATATAATAGAGACCTTCGAGTTCCTGAAAAGAATAAGCAGGATGAACTGTGGGCAACTATTTAGCATGAGTTTAGAGTCAAGAACCTGAAGTCACAAGTGGAAACTGGGGGATGGGAAGGTTTAAGAGGAACGTGAGAAAGGTCTGTTTTACAGAAAGGGTGGTAGGCCAGTGAAACAGTCTGTCAGAGGAAGTGATGGGCACCATGACCATAAATGGTTTCAAGCATGGTGGCACATGAGTGAAAGGTTTGGTGGATGCTCAGGTCAGTAGCAGTAGGGAGGGAAGCGGGGGGACTGGCAGGGATAAAACCCTACATGGACAATAGGTCTCAGAACAGGTAGGGAACTCCGGGTAAGCTAGATGAACTTGTGGTCTTTTTCTGCCATCACTGCCTATGTTTCAACTACCTATTTAAAGCAACGGGACCAACTAAAGCCATGTAATCATAACCCACAACTTGCAGTGCAACCACTTCCAGCTAGTGCAGTTACCAGCTGCAACCTAATTTCTGATGCATATCTGAATTAAGTTAATGCCCTAAAGTAACCATTTAAAGATACAGCACCAAATGAAAACACTACCACACTGCTAAAAAAAAAGTAACATTAGTAAACATTTTATGAGTGGAATAAAGTAATTCTATTGGGGGGAATTATGCCATGTCAGTGTAACTCATGGTGGTTGAAGTCCCTCAGCCTTCGGGCTCGGGACTCCAACCTACCACTTGATACTTTATAATCCCCCCTCTGTTATGCCTTCTGAGTCAGTGCCCCTTTTCTATCCATCATTACATATGTTCATAACGGTTGCCTGTTTGTTGCTGTGCTTTTTTAGGAGCAGCATTTCCTTAACTAGTGTGCAAGTTCATCACCAGAAGCATCACCTTAAACATGTTCATAAAATGGAAAAGAAACCTGATGCCACCTGACTGGCCAGCAGACCCTCCAGAGTGTGCAGTCATATCACTTTAATTGCATACCTTAGGACTGGGACTTGTAAGTAGCCACAGCATACAGTTCTCAAATCAGTCCTCCAGTACCCAAGAACTGATCTACCATCACAAACATGGCCACTATCTTTACTCACTAAAAACCTTAAACTTCGCCCTAAACTTCCTTAAACAAAAATTAAATAAATGTTGTTGTCCCTCATTATCCTCTCCATAGACATACAAAGACAAATTAAGTAGGCATTTGTCAATGCTGAATGTTTGCTTGCAGTTCAATTCAGCTTTACTGAGCACCTTTTGTGCCCTTTTACTAAGTGCCTCCCAGAACCACACAAGGACCCTTACCTGCCCTCAAACTGAATGCTGCCAAATCCAGAAGTGTTCATTGCCTGGCTTTAAGGAGCAAAAGTGGTCATATTTAGGCTCCGTAGAGCCAAGAGACAGATCTCTTCCACTCCCCAATATGGAGCCCCACCCTGCACTCCCACATTTTGTGATGTAAGAGTATGGAGAGTGATGGGGTGTGCTCCATAGGCTTATATGGAGACTTTTCTTAACTACTATTTTTAATATTTTAGAGGGCCAATTCAAACAAATCAAGGTCACCACTCAACTAACAAGGGCCTTGTTAGTTGAGCAGTGGCCTTGATTTCTTTGACTCAGCCCTCTAAAATATTAAAAATAGTAGTTAAAAAAAGTCCCCATATAAGCCTATGGAGCACGCCCCCATGCTCTCCATACTCTTACATCACAAAATGTGGGAGCGCAGGGGGTGGGGCTCAGTATCAGGAAATAGAAGGGATTGGGTTCTCAGCTCCACAGAGCCTAAATATGACCCCTTCCCTCCCAAAATCCAAGCAAAGAAAATTTCTGGATTTTGCAGCATTCAACTTGGGGGCAGATATGGATCCTTGTGGGGTTCTAGTGTGAACACCACAAAAGGTGCTCTTTAAAAAGAACATAAATAGTATGTAATTTAAATCACTTATTTCTGGTTGTGCAGGGGTCTAGTCAGGTTCCACTGAGCAGCCAATATGTTTTTTTTTTATATCAGATCTGTGGTGCTTTGTACACGCATGCGCACACACACACACACACACACACACACACCTTCAAACAGCTGATTTATGCAATGGGGGGTCCTATTCCTGCTACAAGAGGATTTCATTGATTCAGCATAATACTTTCCTAGGCTCAGAGTGTGCACAACAGTGTTGGTCTCCCTCCTCATGCTGCCCAGCTGGCTCCCCAAGCTCATCCCAGAGCTCGAGTCTCCGGCACGGGAAAACAACATGCTACCCACTGGGCCAATGGCACACAACATTTCTTCATAACTTTTTTTTTGCCATTTGCACCTCAAATTTTCAGCATAGTCTTTTCATGACCCCTTTCTGAACATGACAGCTGTCATTTATAAAATACTGACTGAATCGTCAATTCACACCATGAAGTGCAAAAACATATTGTAGGCTGGATCTAAAAAAATACGTACATGGAGTGGTGTTGAAAATGTGGGGCCAAAATACAGAAAATTACTAAAGTTGTGAGTGGACATTGAAATATGTGAATGTACATTCATAACTTTGATGTTTTTTAAGATTCTGACCCCAAATTTTCAACATAGTCTCTTTATGACTCCACTTCATGAGCCAAGTAGGTGATATGTTTCAAATCGTGCCCAAAATGTGGTTTCACAGAGCAACTGTGAAATCACCTTTTGATCTGGATTTGAAAAAGTTCACCTACTGTACACTGTTCATGAAGTGGTGTCTTAAAAAAGGCCATGTTAATAATTTGGTGAAAAAAAATGAATAAATGACAAAGTGTTATGAGTAAAAGTTCAAAACACATTGAAAATATATTGATCACACTTAACTTGTTTCTTCACTTCCTAGGTGGCATTAAAGAAGAAGGACATATGGATTTTCAGTGCTGGATATTTTTTACATGAGTAAAGGGTGGTGGGGGGGCAAAGGTTGGTGGGTGCCATGGGCGATCAGTGTGGGGGTGGGAGGTTTGTTCAAGATGCAAAAGACATCAGTGGATGGTTTTCAGCCTGTCAGTATAAAAATAATCAGAATTAAAATAAAAATTAAACACAGGTACCAAGGGTGACACGGGGGATTGGGCACACCATTACCATACTGGGAGGAGGTTGTTAAAGCCGCAAAAGACATCAATGAATAGTTTTCAGCTTTTCAGGATTAAAATACAATTAGTAGATTGGGACAGTAACAGAGGATGGAATGAGTTAAGTCTTTGTTTTTGGTTTTTTTCCATTGGGCGGCCACTGGTTTCTTATCCTGGGGACAAAGGGTGTGGTTGGGACAGCATGCAGAGGGAGGAGCAGGAGAGTTTTATTTAGTAGAGCAGGATGATAACAGAGGTTGGGGACAGGTGACAGCATGCAGAGGGAGGGAACAGGAGGGTTTATTTAGTAGATTGAGATGGTAACTGGGGGAGACTAGGCAGTGAGTGGGAGGTGTTTGGGATCAGGTCAATAATGATGCCGCCTTGCTGGCTGCTGGGCAGCACTTTGTAAATAAAAGGATCCAGTTGCACTGTTATAGCCTCGCTGATCATTGGCCTCTCACTGTTGAGCCTTCTAAAGCCTGAGTGCCTCTGAAGCCTGCTACTGTAACAATATGTTTGCTTTGCGTATGCACAAGCAAACAAAAAAAAAATGAATTACCTCTCACTCTTTTAACTTCTAGCATTCTCTTCTGTATCATGACCCCCCCTTACTCACTCTTTGCTGCTTATCCTGCTGTAGAAAAAAATGATATCCTTGTCCCACATGTGGTCATATGTTGTGTGTATAGGTGTGTGTGCTGTGGTGTGAACATTCTATGGGCCCTGTTCACTAATGGGCAGGATGTACATGTGAAACGCACATATCCCGCCTGTGCCACTGTTCACCCGCATGCAGGTGTGCCCATGCTGGTATTCACAATTGCCGGCCACTGGACCATGCCACTGCTCCCCTCAGCATGCAGCTGTGTGGCAGAGGAATGTGGCAGCACAGGGGCAGAGCATGGGATATTGGTGGGCATCCAATGGGATGTCCGGCCCAGGTCCCATAGTGGATCCCTGTCCGTGCACAGGCAAGGGATCCTGGGAATGCTCACAGCCCACAAAGAATATACAATGGGTGTTTGTCTGAACAGCCCCCCTGCCCTCCCAGGCAGCCCAGTGGGCTGGGACAGCTGTATGCTGGGGGATCCTGGTGTCACTGTACCCCACCAGTAACCTGTGGGGGGGCATATAAATAGTTTGGCAGGGTCCCCCCCATGTACATTTTCCCATCCTAGCTTGGCACGGAAGTGCTGTCATGCATGCAGACAGCTCGGGCATCCTCCCTGGCACACCCCCAGCCCACCCCTGGCATGGCACCGCATGACTGGCTGGTGAATCCAGCATGCAAGGTGCTAGCATGTCAGTGATGAATGCTGCAGGGGGTATGCTGAAACCTGCTGCGAGACATTCAGGCATAGGATTGCTTACGTACCTCAGATTCGTGGCGCGTGGGTATTCAGACCCCTTTGTGAATACACTCCTATAAGTGGAACTGTGCAGAATTTTGAATCCATGTATTCAATGGAAAGCATTTATTTATTTACTGTATATCAGTTTATAGTCACATCCTTTATATTTAGCGCTCCATGCACATCCCCACATATTCACTTCCTCCTGTTTCACTGGTGGAACACTAGTGAACAACTGAACAAAAGAGTAAACAGGGAGGAGAGGAGGCACTGTGGGTCACCTTAGAGATGGGAAATGGCACCACAATCTGCACAGGGGTTGTATACAGACCCCCATGTTAGGGGGAGGGAATGGACAAGGATATAACAGAAGGCATACTTAGGATGGCAGAGAAAGGGGAGATACTGCTGATGGGGGCCGTTAATATACCAGATGTTAACTGGAGCACCTTTGCTGCAGCCACATCCAAAAGCAGGGCCATTCTTGATGCCCTTCAGGTGGCATGCCTCAGACAGCTAGTTTTGGAACCTACTCATGAGGGAGCAGTCTTAGACCACGTATCTCAAATGGGGACAGTGAGAGGATCTCAGATCTAGAAGTGGGTAGCCATTTGGGAACAAGTGACCACCAAACAGTGTGGTTCATGATAAACTCAGTTACAGAGTCAAGCCATACAAAAGTGAGGGTTCTGGACTTCAGGAGGGCTGACTTTGGCAAGATGGGAGAGTGCCTTAGAAAAGCACTAGCAAACAGGCTAGAAGGAAGGGTGGAGCAACAATGGGAAAATATCAAAACTGCCATCACAGAGGCAACAAGCCTTTGTGTGAAGCAAATAAACAAATCAAAATGAAAGAAAAAGCCACTATGGTTCTCAAAAGAAGTGGCGGTGAAGGTTAGGGAGAAAAAGATAGCATTTAGGAAGTATAAGGAAACACAGAAGGAGCAGGACAGATAACTGTACCAGTTAAGGCAGAAGGGAGCAGGGAGGGTAGTTGGAATAGCAAAGGCACAAACCGAGGAAAAGATAGCCAACTCAGTTAAGAACGGGGATAAAACCTTTTATAGGTATATCAGGGAGTGTAGAAAGACAAAGGGAGTGATAGTGAGGCTGAATAGTATGGACGGTGGGTGAGCAGAGAGTGACAGTGAAAAAGCAGGGATACTGAATGAATACTTCTGTTCAGTATTCACAAAAGAGGAAGTGGGTGAGGTGCCTAATCCAATTAACAGAAGCACTCTGGAGAGGGGGGTCGATCCCAGCCCTTTCACAGAAGAAAGGGTTCTGAAAGAACTCCTAAAACTGAAGGTGGACAAAGCAATGGGGCCAGATTGAATTCACCCCAGAATTCTAAAAGAATTAAGCAGAGAACTAGTGACACCACTGACTACCCTTTATAACAAATCATGGGAGGATGGTGTGGTACCTGAGGATTGGAAGAAGGCTGATGTGATTCCCCTTCACAAAAGTGGGAGCAAGACAGAGGCTGGAAACTACAGACCTGTCAGTTTGACCTCTGTGGTAGGGAAAGTGATGGAATCACTTCTGAAGGAAAGAATTGTTGAGTACCTAGAGGCCAGTGGGGCACAGGACCCAAGGCAGCATGGGTTCACAGCGGGAAGGTCATGTCAGACGAATCTAATTGATTTCTTTGACTGGGTGAATAAAAGTAGTAGACCAGGGAGGGGCAGTGGACATGGCCTACCTAGACTTTAGCAAGGCATTTGACACAGTCCCACACAAAAGATTAGTAGTCAAATTAACCAGCCTTGGAGTGGGTCCCAGGGTTGTAGCCTGGGTAAAACATTGGCTGAACAACAGGACACAGAAGGTAATTGTAAATGGAGTCCACTCTGAAGAAAGAGAGGTTACTAGTGGGGACCGCAGGGTTCAGTACTGGGTCCAGTCCTTTTTAATGTCTTTATAAGTGACATTGCAGAGGGACTGGAAGGAAAAGTATGTCTCTTTGCAGATGACACAAAGATCTGCAACAGGGTTGATACACCAAGAGGCGTGGAAAGGATGAGAAGGGACTTGGCAAGGTTGGAGGAATGGTCAGAATTATGGTAGCTTGGATTCAATGCAAAGAAGTGCAAAGTAATGCACCTGGGAAACAAAAACCCAGGGGAAGATTACACAATGGGGGGGAGGTAGTAACAACAACAAAAATAGAAAGGGACCTGGGGGTAATCATATCAGATGACCTTAAGGTTGGCAAGCAATGTGAGAAGGCAGTAGGGAGGGCTGGAGGAATACTGGGATGTATAGGGAGAGGCATCACCAGCAGAAAACAGGAAGTTGTTATCCTCCCTGTACAGACAGTTGGTGAGACCCCATCTGGAGTACTGTGTCCAGTTCTGGAGACCCCATCTCCACAAGGACATAGACAGGATGGAGGCAGTTCAGAGGAGGGCTACTAAAATGGTGCAGGGTCTGCAAGAGAAGCCATACAAGGAGAGGCTAAAGGAGCTTAATATGTATACCCTTGAGGAAAGGAGGGAGAGGGGGGACATGATAGAAACATTTAAGTACCTCAGTGGAATCAACAAAGTCCAAGAGGATAGCATCTTTCAGAAAAAGAGATGTGCAAGAACAAGGGCACACAATTTGAAGATAATGGGGGGACGGCTCAGGGGCAATGTGAGGAAGTATTTTTTCACAGAGAAGGTGATGGACACATGGAACAGCCTTCCTGAGGAGGTTGTGGGGTCTAAAACTGTGGTAGAATTCAAGAATGCATGGGACAGACATAAGGCAATTTTTGTTGGGGGTAGGAAGAAACAGGCTGTTGGTTAAATAGGATCTGCAGCTTATCCTCTAGGTAGGGAAATGGGCAGACTAGGTAGGCCAAGAGGTCCTTATCTGTCATCAAAGTCTATGTTTCTATGTTTCTAGTGCTGCTATATATAGTGATCTATCTAATATTCACTGTCTTTTTATTTTCACTCTCATATAGAACCAGCAAATATAGTGAAAATAAAATGACAATGACGATTTCCTGTCATACAGTATTTAGTTTTTGTTGACCGAGTAAGTGCACAAGTCAAAACACTGCCTATTTTCAGGCACAACCTGGGAGGTTACAGAGCTATGGTACAACAGCAGAACAATCAGACAGTAGTGAACAAAGCAGTATACATAACATTACTTTTCTGAGCAATACAGTAGGTACAATGCATGGCACTTTGAGCTTAGACAATGAGAATAAGTAAAGAAATCTTAAGTACAGGGAAAGTGAGCAAAAGTTCCAATCAGTAGAAGATGGGGGTGGCACTTGGTAGGAGGGACTTAGACAACATGTAGGGTGAGAAAGACATTGATGAACTAGAAAGACACTGATGAACTATCTAAAGAGAGAAATTGAGAGGAGAGGAACAGGGTGAAGAATGTAGGGAGACTCTAGACCAAAAGAGCCGGGAAGGGGTTAGTTCATTAAAAAGTCATTATTGGTCAAGAACAATGGCCTCATTTTCAATCCCCCATGTTCCCCTCATTGGAACTGCTTCTGAGACAGTAATATAAAGAGAGGAAAGGTGAGGAAACACTGTTAAAGTGGTAGAGGCAGATCAAAACTGCTTAACCGAAGTGCCACACAAGGTTTTCCTTGTCTTATGTTGTTTTTAGCAGCCCTTTTAGACACCAACATAAGGACAATATTTTTTTTTTTTTTTACTTTTTATTTTTGGGAGTTTTCCAACATGCTTACAAATAGCGGTCTATATGTTGTGTTGAAAAAGAATAGTTACTTACCGCAACAGTAGATCTTTGAGAGAATCTCTTCCATTGAGCCACATCATTTGAACTGTAAGCTGTCGGTGTCAGGATCACCCAGAAATCTTTGCTTGCTAGGGCCATCCATGTCAACATGCACATCATCACCTATATAACATGGGCATTCCTAGAAGGCCTCAGTTCCTCAACGGAGACAAGCTCGGAGGATCACTAGACCGGCAGGGACCAAAACAACGAAGACCAAACAAGGCACACAGGAGAAGACATGGTAACCTGAGTAAACATGCCTATTTAGGCATAACAGGAGAACCAGCATTTGAATTCATAATTTACTGTAACAGTAGATCTTTGGGAGAATCTCTTCCACTGAGCTACAGCTCTCTCTCCTTCCTTCCTCCCTTTTCAAGTGATGGGTGGATAACCACCCATCACCCGACAAGGGGGTGGAGGAGAGAGGGAGAGAATGGAGGAGAGTCTCCTGAAGATCTATTGTTATGGTAAGTAACTATTACATAGCTACATAGCTACATAGACAGTGTCGGCAGATAAGGGCCTGTGGCCCACCCAGTCTGCCCATTTGAGCTTGTAAGTTCAGTTTATGTTTTCCTAGAAGTCTGTTGCCCCTCACCCCTGACCTCCAGAATTCCTTTATGTCTATCCCACGCATTCTTAAATCCCGTGATTGTTTCAGCCCCCACCACTTCCTCTGGCAGGGTGTTCCACTTGTCCACCACCCATTCTGTGAAGAAATTCTTCCTCACGTTTCCTCTGAATCATCCTCCCTCCAACTTCATCCCATGCCCTCTAGTCCTGGAACATCTTTTTCACTTAAAAATAGTGTATTCCTGCACCCTGTTCCTCCCTGTAAGATACTTGCATGTCTCTATCATATCCCCTCTCTCCCTCCTCTCCTCCAGGGAGTATATATTCAGTTCCTTCAACCTGTCCTCATAGGACTTGTGATGCAATCCATGTACCATCTTTGTTGCCCTTCTCTGAACCTTCTCTACCCTGTCTATGTCCTTATGTAGGTAAGGTCTCCAGAACTGTACACTGTACTCCAGGTGGGCCTCACTAGTGTCTTGTATAGTGGAATTATGACCTCCCTTTTCCTGATGGTGATGCCCCTGCCTATGCATCCCAGCATCCTATTTGCTTTACCTGCTGCCTTGGCACACTGTTTCCCTACCTTGAGGTCATCAGAGATGATAACCCCAAGATCCCTTTCCTGCTTGGTGCATGCTATATCCTCACCCCCCAACTGATATATTGTGCCAGGGTTTTTGTGCCCCATATGCATTATCTTGCACTTCTTTGCATTGAATTTCAACTGCCAAATCCCAGACCATTCTTCAAGTTTCTGCAGGTCCCTTCTCATTCTGTCTACACCCTCTGGTGTGTCAACTCTGTTACAGAGCTTTGTGTCATCAGCAAACAGTGAAATTCTGCCTTCTAGGTCCTGCGCAATGTCACTGATGAAGATGTTGAATAGGACCGATCCCAGCACTGATCCCTGTGGTACTCCACTGGTCACTCTTCCTCTGTGGAGTGACAGCCATTTACCACCATCCTCTGTGTCCTGCCACCAGCCAGTTACCTACCCACCACACTACTGTCCTGGCCACACCCATATTCCCCAGTTTGTGTAATAGTCTTCTATGTGGCACAGTGTCAAAGGCCTTGCTGAAGTCCAGATAGGCCATGTCCACTGCCCTCCCCTGATCCACCTACCTAGTCACCCAGTCAAAAAATTTAATGAGGTTGGTCTGACATGACGGCCCCCTGGTGAAACCATGCTGCCTTGGGTGTTCCACCAGTCTCTCCTTCAGTAGTGCTTCCATGATCTTCCCCACTACCGAGGTGAGGCTGACTGGTCTGTAGTTTCCCGCTTCCTCTTTGTTCCCACTTTTGTATAAGGGGACTACATCTGCTGTCCTCCAGTCTTTCGGTACCTCCCCTGTTTCCAGTGATATTCCTATTCTATCTTCTTGAGGACATCTCCCTCCTCTGAGCCACATTAAGGAATGATTCCTAAGCAGTACTAAAGCACTGAGGGAGGAAGGCAGGATTGAAGGATATAGGAATCCTGAGTAAGGAGGCCTCGCAAGACCATAGGGACAAAGCCAGCATGTTTATGAGAGACAATGTCCATACTGTCATGTTTAGTAAGTGCACGTACAGTACTCCAAGTGGTAGCAGCACTAATGTTGGCAGCAGAAACATTCCGACAACAAGCCATGAAGGTCGTTACTCTATGGGTGGAGGGAGCATGAAAAGGGCCAGGAAGCCACATACTGTACTTCTGGTAACAGAAAGAAATAAGCAGACCAGCCATTTGGAAAGGCCCTGCTTCATAATGGGGGAGCCCACTATCCAGGGAGGAGAAAGCCACAAAAAGTTCAGAAGATTTTCTACAATCCTTAATACAATCCAAGTACCAATACAGCATTCTACGGACATCCAGCATATGCATGAAATGTTTCCCACTATCTGTGGGAGTAAAAAAATAAATAGGAAGGTAAATGGTCTGATTTAGTGCTCTTTTAGACATGAACTTTGATAAAAAATAAAGATTGGTACATAATGTAACTCTATCATTGTGAAAAATAAGAAAAGGAGGATCTGCAACCAGAGCCTGTAACTTAAGAAAAGTGTCTTCCAAGAAAGGAAGCACAACTCACAAGTAGCAGCAGTCTTAAAAGGAGGCACAGTAAGGTTCTCTAGGACCAAATTAAAGTCTTGCATTGGAACTGGATCGCAGGGTGTAGAATACCTTTGAATAACCTATGAGAAACCTCAAGCCATTATCTTGCCATTGGTGAGCTCATGAAAAGTCAACACTGCGGTTAAGTGGACCTTGATGGAGGAATTCCCAAGACCCAAGTGGACACCATGGCTATGTGGACCGTAACAGAGGAATACCCAAGACCTGAGTCCATAAGGGACAAAAGGTAGTCCAACACAAGACTGACTGGACACGTAAAGGAGCCCAGGTTAAGGGCAGTACACCAAACTGTACAACATTTCCATTTTTGTGTGTAGGTGTACCCTGTAAATGGCTTCCAGGATGCCAGAAGAACAGCTGTAACCACTGAGGAAACTCAAAGCGGGTGAGCGCTACATCCTCAGGAGCCAGGCATGGAAGTACAGGGATCAAAGAGTGGGATACACCAGAGCACCCAACTCCTGTGCAAGAAGTCCCACAGCAGAAGGACCAGGACAGGGTGTTCTGCTGCTAATTGCTGGAATAGAGGGAACCAAATTTGATTATACCAGTACGTGGCCACCAGAATCAGGGTGGCTGACTCGGCTCTCAGCTTGACAGAACCCTCTGTATAAGATGGGATGGGAGAAGGTGTACAAAAACCTCCCATTCCAGGAGAAGAACAATGCATCTCGCCAAGAAACTCCAGGCTCTGGAGTGAGTAAGCAGAAACACAGCAGTTTTGCATTGTATGGGAATGCAAAATGATCTATGTCTAGGTAACCCCATTTTATGAAGAGGTCATCCACAATGAAGTCCAAGAGCTCCCATTCATGGCAGATGACCCAGGACCAACTAAGATGATCCTCAAGGGTGTTGAGGATGCCTGGCAAAAAATGGCTGAGAGGAACATGATGTGTTCCGTGGCCCAGTGCCAAACTCTCACTGCCTCTCTGCAGGGAAGATGCGAAAGGACTTCGCCATGATGGTTGATGCAGTACATCACAAAAATGTCCATACTGATCGACAACTAATGCCCTAGAAGGTGAGTGTCAAAGCCTGTAGGCCAAGCAAAACAGCCCTCATCTCCAGAGTGTTGCTGTGCAGAACCATATCCGGGGGAACCATTGGTCCTGAGTATAGAAAGGGCCCAGATGGGTACCCTAACCCCCACCTGAGACACTGGTCTTCTTCATCAGGAGAGGGGATATCCCATCTCTAGGTTGGAGTGGTCCCTCCACCACAGCAAGGCACAATGGAGCAAAGGGGTCACTGCTATGAGACACTCCACTCATTTGACGGCTTATCCCACTGGGAATGGAGAAACCACTGTAGAAACATGCCAGTGGGACAGTCAGGATGGCAGCAGCCATGAGGCTTATCAACCATAAGAGGCATCTGGCTTAGACATAGGACTGGATTTTCAAAGGCCTCTGAAGGATGCAAAGTGCTTGCGTCAAACAGGTGTGATGCAACTGGCAGCTTGTGTCAAAAGATGCAGCATTCCTGGTTAAGAAACATGGTCTGTGTCTGAATCGGGAGCTGCTGCATCTAGCTGGCACTGTGCCCCCCTTGTGCTACTCAGTGGACTACGACAGGTCGCAAGGATGCTTGCACCATGGCGGGGCTGCAATATCCCCTTTTCTGGGATGAAGAAAGCCCCTCCGTGACTACAGCAAGGAGTACAAGAGACTAGCACTGAGCTGGTCTAAGCCTCTGCCCTTTGCCATCTGGCCAGTTTATGTACCCCCCCATCCATTCCGGCTCCTCTGGTGTTGCGCCATGTGGGCGGTGGGGGTGCAGCCAGATCCCTGTGGCATTTTCCACAGGTGCACTGACTGTTTTGGTGCATGCCTGCAGGTGTGGCAACTCCCAGATTTGTGATGCAGGGACCCTGTTCTTCCTGAATACAGTGCAGGTTCCCTGACACAGCCGGGGTGCACCACAGCCCTAGATCACTGCAAATTTGTGTTGATCTAGGGTGCATTTAAAATCTGCCCCATAGTCACTAGAAGAGACCAGCTGAGCCTGGGCATCCAGCCCATAGCACAGTCTGAGGGCAGCAAAGCTTGATGCAGACCCTTGCCCAGAACAGCTCCCATATATTGGAAGTGTTGGCATGGTGAGAGAAATGACTTTGGCTTGTTCATCAGAAGATCCAACTGGTTGAACAATTGTCTGGTTCGGAACAGTGTGTAGACTATGGCATTCCTTGAAGGGTCCTTCAGAGGCCATTTGTCAATATATGGGAAGATATACAGACCCTCACGATGGAAAGCTGCAGCAACCACTCCAAAACACTACATAAAGACACATGGTGCAGAGAACAATTCAAAGGGCAAGACATGAAACTGACAGTGTGAGCACTGTAGCATGAATCACAGGTAATTTCTTTGAGATCTGGGAATCCTGACATGGCGGTATGCATCCTTCTTATCCAGAGCAACCATCCAGTCCCCTTTCAGTAGCAGATGGAGGAGGGACTGCATAGAAAACTTTCAAAACAACTTGTATTCTATAAACAGATTAAGGATTTGAATGTCTAGGACAGGCCTTAAATCCCTGGTCCATTCTAATGCCAGGAAGTACTAGGAATAATAGCCCTGGTTTATTTTGGCAGCTGGGATGGGTTCTATGGCCCTGTTGCTGAAAAGGGTTTGAAACTCCTCCAGCAGGGGGCAAGATGTCCAGGAGGGTAATATGACTGGGTAAAGGGGGGTGCACCAGAAGGACAGAGAGGAGCTCTAGGACATGTTCTTGCTAAACTACATCCAGCACCCAAGCATTATTTGTGATCTCCCTCCATTTTGGTAGAATGAGGGAGATTCGGCCTCCAACTAGTACTCCCAGGGGCACTGAAGCCAGATGAAGAGTAGTGTAGTCAGAAAGCACTGGGGGCTGGGTTATTCACACTTGTCCCAGTACTTCACCTATGTAAGGCTTTCTCAATGGACCATTTTGTTTGGTTTTTCTATACGTATCATCTCTGGAAGATTTTCTTAATGCTCTCGGAATGATTGCCTGAGAGCATTCACTGCTAGCATGTGTCAAGGCTAATAAGCTCTAGGAATTTGTTTCCAAATACAGCAGCCTGATCTGTTCTCTTATTTATTTATTTATGACTTTGATAACCGGGTGAGTGCACTGATTCCAGGGACCGTTTTCAGGCATGACCCGGGCCATAACACATGGCGCAGGGTGACAGTGGAGTACAAGGTAACAGTAATACACATGAAAGAGATTTGATACAAGCAACAATAGTAGACACACTATACAGGTTTGATGCATAGGTCCACAGGTTTGATGCATAGGTTCATTCTATCTGGCAGCCATACATGGGCGAAATGTTGGGACGAGTGTAAACAAACCCCAAAAAGACTTCAAGACTTGAATACATGTCAGGGCATTTTTTGCTAGCATACAGATTTTCACTGCAAGTGGCCAGTCCATGTACCTACATTAGTTACAGACCTAGTGATTTCCAGCAGGAACCCACAGCCATAAACAATTAAAAATGGAACTGTATTTTAATGAAATATCTTTATTTTTTTTAAATAATTTCTTTTTACTCATTTTACATTAAAATATTGAAACCACATTGGAGGGGATTCCTTTATGGTGAAATAACTGCATTTTTCAGGTGCATTGAATGTCACTCAGCTGCATCTTGTGCATAACAATGCAAGGCATACAGTTAGATCGCCATAATTACACATTCTGTCATGTTTTATTGCTTACTTAACCTATAGTTTGAAAAATGCAAATTGTTGTGTGACAGGGTTAGTCTCTGCCACTGAGACTTGGGACCTTTTTTTTTTCTTCTCTCTCTCTCAAAAACTCTGGTTGCAACCACTATTTTCCCTTCTTTATGCTGTCCCTTTTATTCTGCATGGAGGCAGGCCACCTCCTTACAAAAACCCTTCTACCCCCTTTCTTATCCCTTCTGTTTGGTTTCTCTTGTTTCCTAAATCCCTAGTCTGCTAAGTAATCCCTAAGTTTCCTGGGAGTAATAGTGGTGTGAGAGAGTTGTTGTTTTAAAAATAATAAAATAAACTGAAAACACACCACCCTTTCCCCCTTTGTGTGTAAAACAAAATAAAAAGCATCCTTAATGTTATTGGTTTTGCTAGTAGCAAATGCTTTGGCTTTAGTCAAAAGAAAAGCCAGCATTCAGTAGGAAAAAAAAAACTCACTGTTTGCTTTCCGATGGGGTTATGAAGCGAGTGCTTGTATAGCTCCAGCGCAACTGTTCGCACGTTCGTGAAGCCCTCGCAATTGTGCACACCCTCGCGCAGCGCTCGCTTTTCTGTTTTTTTTTTCAAAATTATGCTTTTGCCAGTAAAAATGTCTCTTAGAAGGAGACGAAGACCTGTATCTAGAATTGGCATCTTAAAAGCTCTCCTATACCCAGGAGAGCCCCTTATAGTCCCAGATAAACACTGCAGCTGAAAGTAAAAGTGTTGATTTCAGCCAATGGCTTGATTGTTCCCCCTAAAGCTGCTTTATTTTGCTCTCTTTTCAGGGATATCCTGTAAAAGCAGTCTGTCCTGGGTTTTCCTCTCTATTTGAGAGAACTGTGGCTCTGTTTTTCTGCAGGTCAGGACAAGACTAAAGATAATTCGGCACTCTGTATGTCTGGAAGCTTACCAGACAGCTTGATAAGGCAGGTCTTACTCCTGCTCCTTAAAAAACAACACAGTTTCTGTTGTGCAAAGAAAACATTTTTTCTGTTTCTTGTTTAATAAAGAGGTGGGATTATTTAAGCAAGTCAAAACAGGAGTTTAGCTAAAATATGACAAATTAGAGTTTACCTGAAGAAGATAATGTGTTGCAATAGAAGTTTGTGTTCTGCTTCTAGGAATTAAAAGGGGAGGTCTGTCTGCTAGCAGATCTTGCAGGAGAATGAGAGCCACTATAAGGGGTCAGCGGCCCTTAGTGGCTCATATTTAAAGAAGCAAACTGTCAATCGATTTCTGAAATCCTGTTTGTTATAAAAACTCACTGAAAAGAGTGTCTTCTTAGTATATAAGAACATTTTGGTGTTCCTTAAATGTATATATGATGTATTGACTATGTAAAACTAATTTTGAGGATATATTAAACAAATTATTTTCTGTTAAGACGAATATTGGGCCAGCTGACTAAGGAGGCGGGTACTTAAACACTACCTCTCCCAGTAGCGAGTCAGAGAGGGTCAGTTCCTTCTGACCTAGCTGGAGGGAAGTTCCAGAGAGTGAGCTTAGGAAAGTCATTAAATTGCCATTGATTTGTTTGCTATTTTGTTTCTTTTGTTTTCTGTAATTATTTTTCATTATTGGTGCTAAGAGTGTTTATGAAAATAATAAACATCCCACCAAGCAAACAGTGGGTTGCACCTGAATTGCTGCTTCTGAGTACATTATTGTCTACCTGTAGACCCACCCGGTAACATGTTGAAATGGATGTATAGTATAAAATGCATGCACATATTTGAATTGCGTTGCAGCCTCAAAATGCCTCACTGCTGTTAGGTTTCCTTTTGCATGTGCCATTATCTCCCAAACACTGTTGTTGTTTACTATGGCCTACCTTTCCCTTCCTATTGTTCCCATGGAACCACAGGATCATCTTCCTGAAGTTGATTACACATTCTCCAATCTTATTGCTACTATGTAGTTGAATCTTTGCCCTGTCTGATGCTTGAAATACAAGTCTGTTATGTTTACTACCCAACTGGTCAAACATTTCCTCTGTATAACCACAACTCCTAGGAAGCGAAATATCCTGCCGTGCCTTGTATGGCTCTTGTTTTTACTTATCATCCTGACAGGGGATATATAACTTAATCCAGGGCCTGCTACTCCCCAATCCACCCCCCAGTTCACTACCCCTCCCAAGCTGGATATCTTCTAAGGGCTTTAAAATTGCCCACCTGAATATTCTTCACCTCATGCCCAGTCTGGCTGAGCTTACCACTTGGGTTACTTACTATAAACCCGACATTCTGGGCATCATGGAAACGTGGTTAAAACCCACAATCCCAGACTCTGTGTGTGCCTTTCCTGGTTTCAATCTAATTAGGCTTGATCATGCTGGGAAAAAACATGGTGGTGGCTTGCTGTTATATTATAAAAGCCACCTAAATGTGTCCATTGTACCTCACCTGCAACCACTCTCGACTCACTGTGAATTCCTTCATATGCTACTTCTACTGGGTAACACTAAAAAGTTTCATCTAGTCTGTGCATATAATCCTCCAAAAGGTGGAATGCAAGGGTTCTCCTATCTTCTTGATACTAATAGTCCCATGGTGTGTGCTAATGGGCTACTGCTGTTAGGTGGCTTAAGCCTAAATTGGTTATGCTAAACAATATGACCCTTTGTTGGCAGTCCTAGCCCTCTCTCAACTTATAAGTAAACCAACCAAGCTGTCTACAACAGGTGGTAAAAATAGCCTCCTAGGCCGGATACAGTCCAATAGGCCTGAGAGGCTTGTTTAATCTGGAACATTCCCTGACTCAGTCTCAGATGAAACCCCCATTTTCTGCATCCGGAAAGTCTCCTCTCCTAAAATACCCTGCAAGGTTATCCTTATGAGAGACTTCTCCAAATTTAACCTGGAATCTTTCCACGCAGACCTAGGACTTACAGACTGCTCTACCTTATTAAATGCCAGTGACATCTCAGCTGCCCTGGATAACTTTCTTAGCTTTTCATCCCTGCAAGACAAATGTGCCCCTCATAAAAAGGAGAGTAAGGGGTACTGTCACAAAATGGCTTCAAAGTGGCTTGTTTTCCCTCATGAAGTCTAGGGATAAATGCTGGGCTAGTTTTAAGGCCTCACAAGACATGTCTGTCCTTCAGGAGTACAGACTTCTCCGAAGTGCTTGTAAAAAAGCAATACATTCTGCCAAGAGTGAATTCTGTAAATCTGCTCTGTTGACCTCAGCCAGAGACCGTAGAAGTTTCTGGCGTAACATCAAAAACATAGTTAGCGGTTCTTCAAAAGGCTATGTTGTTGATATGCTTATTGATGGTATAAACTATAATGATACCTTAACAATTGCAAATGCTTTTAACTCCCAGTTCTCAGACCTGTCTGCCTATACCTCCCTATTCCCTGCCTCTGATGTACAAGAAATACCCTATTGCTCTCAGCCATGGTCTGCCCCTCTCCCTCCTTTTGTTTTTCAAGGCGGAGTCAGTTAAGGAGACACAGAGACTCCTTGCTAGTCTCTCACCCCAATCTAGTGCTGGGCATGACAATATGGAGCACAACCTCATCAGCCCAGGGCTTCAGTTAACTCTATTTTGGGAGTATTTGACTTTCAAAAATAAGGCAAAAAGTTCCAAAATAAAGAGGGAGAAAGTCATTGACTTCCAAATATGTAAAACAAAAATTAGACGACTTCCAAAATTGCAGGCATGGAGGTCAGAAATGATGGATTTTTCTGAAATAAATTGTATTTTACCACTAATCTTTATTTATTTATTTATTTAGTTTTTGTTGACCGGGTAAGTGCACTAGACAAATCCTGCCTATTTTCAGGCACGACCCGGGGGAGGGGGATACAGATGAATACCAACTGACCTTGAACCATTAACATTCATAAATTTGTCTATCCTAGAATATTGACTTCCAAAAATGGGATCCTGAATGTATTTTGACTTCCAAAAAATTGTAATGACTTCC
The DNA here is from genome assembly GCA_016271365.2 of Neoceratodus forsteri. Lineage (NCBI taxonomy): Eukaryota > Metazoa > Chordata > Ceratodontiformes > Ceratodontidae > Neoceratodus > Neoceratodus forsteri. The sequence continues at coordinate 404,538,788 of CM028136.1, read as the reverse complement.
AGATTTGAACTCCTGGAAGTTTTAGACTTCCATTGAAAATAAATTAACTGAACCCCTGCATCCACCTTGGTGCACCTTTCCTTGCTCTACCCATCACCCATATCTTTTATGCGTCCCTCATTATGGGATCTATCGCTGACCTCTGGAAGATGGCTAGGGTTGTTCCAGTATTTGAACAGGGTGATTCTAAAAACCTTGTGAACTACCAGCCAATGGCCATCCTATCAGTCGTTAGCAAGCTATTTGAAAAAGTGGTTGCATCCCAGCTCACTGACTATATCCAGAGTCATGAACGATTATCCCCAGCACAACATGGCTTTCACAAGGGCTATAGCACCTCCTCTCCCTCGCTAAGGTTACTTCAGAGGTCAGGGTTGCCATGGATCAAGGTAAACTAACAGGAGTGATCTTCGTTTATCTTTCTGAGGCTTTTGATCTTGTGGCTCACACTCTCCAGTGCTCAAAATTCTGGTCTCTTGGCCCCTGTCCTAGCTTGGTTTACTAACTACCTACAAGGAAGGCAGCAACTCAAAGTTCAACAAGTTTCTCTTGGAGCCCACTCCTGTAAAATATGGGGTCCCTCAGGGGTCTGTCCTAGGACCCATTCTTTTCTTCCTATTTGTAAATGATCTGCCCCTTGTACCGGCTCATTGTAGTGCCACGATATATGCGGATGACCTAGTGATCCTAATCTACTCCCAAGACATTAGTGTCATCAACCATCACCTAAATGTTGACTTTACTAACATACAATCTTAGCATATGGCCAACAGACTTACCCTGAATCTTGAAACAACTCAGGCTATGCTCTTTGGGTCCCTAGCTAAAATAAAAGCGTCCCTGCAGCTCTGAGATTCACTGGTGCTGATGGAGTCACTGGTGCTGATGTGAGGGTCTTTGACTCACTCAAATATCTGGGAGTCACCCTGGACCCCCAGCTCAACTCTCTCTGCATATTCATAACATATGCAGGACAGCAAATAGTAAATTGGGCCTGGCATATAGAGCAAAAAACAATCCCATGCCTGCTGGCAGTCTCGCCTTTGCTGAAGGTGTGCTCCTCCCCATGCTCTGTTATGGGCTCATTACCTTCATACATGCCACCAAATCCAGCCTGGTTAAATGGGACGTAGCATATAACAGCATATGCCGTTTCACTCTTTCTGCCCCTCAACTCACCCATCATTGTAACCTACATAACAAACTTGCATGGTTCCCCCCAGGTAATCATCAGAACTTTGTTTTAGGCTGTTTCACTGACAATGTTGTAAGAACTGCTACCCCTAATGTCCTGGAAGAGCTCTTTAAGCCAGTCAACTCCTCAGATCCACTAAGGTCTAATGTCTCAGCTGTGTTTCAGGTACCAAAAACCCACACACAAATAGGTGACCGGGCATTCGCCATATGTGCACGTAGGCTATGGAATTCCCTTCCCGCCCATGTTCGCACTACCTCCTCCCACACCTGTTTCAGAAACTCCCTCTGGGATTATCTGAGGCTCGCCTCGGCCTGTAACTGCACCTAAGGTATTAGTGTCCCTTTTCTACAAGTGTTGCACTTTGATCATTATGTCTGGTCTCCTTCCTGAACCCAACTTGGAGTTTTGTAACTTGACTGTCAAACTTATTTATTTATTTTTTTATGTAATGTTTTTGCTTGCCTTTCTGTTATATCCTGCAACGTCTGTATGTTTTACTCCATAATCCTGTAAATCCTTACTACTTGCAATGTCTGTATATTTTACTCTGAAATCCTGTAAATCCTTACCTTGCCTATATATTCTTTGTAATCTCCCAGGTCGCACCTGAAAATAGGCATCTGTTTGTCTAGTGTGCTTACCTGGTAAGCAAAAGCTAAATAAATAAGCAAACAGCATGCACAAAGTACAGTACTGCATGTTTTGTAGAAAAAAAATGCTTTCTACGATACCCTACTGTACATTTCACCACACCGCTGAAGGCATGGCCCACCGAGCGTCCATCTTTAAAGTGCCTGCCCACCCGACAGGAACTACTTTGGCTGTGTTACCGGTGCCCTGTCAAAGGAGACCATGCACCTTCCTCTCTGGTCTCCACTACCCCCTTCCCCCATGCTACTATGGCAACAATCTCATGTCAAGCCCACCAGTTTCTTGTTCAGAGCAATCTGTGCTTGTTCACATTCCTCCATGTCATGTTCTTCTTCTTCCCTTTGGCTCTTGAGGTTAATGAAGCCACCCCTTGTTGGCCAAAAAATAGATTTTGTTTGCTTCACACAGTACACAGTTTTTTTTCCCAACATAACAATTTGAGGTAGGCACCATCTATTTACACTATAACGCCTAGAACTTATTCAATTGCATTACTTGCTGCAGTTACATTCTCATAAAACCCTGTACCCTTTAGGAATCACGCGGGACACAGTGCAGCACAGTTAAGCATAACTTCTTTTGCAAAACACCAATATTTATTTATAGACTGGTGCCCACTGCATGAGGTAGCAAGAAAACATACAGACAGAGGTCTGACCCACAGCTCCTATTTTGGCCCAGATGAATTCAGCAGCAATCATTTCGACACCATAATTTGACAGAATTACAGCTCTGTATATGTCCCTAACCAGCTCACTGCAATTTAGGTTCACAGCATAGAAACACAGAAACATAAACAATGTCGGCAGAAAAAGACAAGAGGTCTATCCAGTCTGCCCAACTTCCCTGTAATCCCTGGAACCTACTGTTACTCCAGGGTACTAACCCTCCCCTTCATCTCTCTGTTCTCCTCCCGGGACCTGTCGCCCCTGGTAAGCACTATTTCTTTCATTATGTCCCAACCCCGCTTGAATCCCCTGACTGCTTTCGCACCCACCACCTCAGCCAACAGGCTGTTCCAAGTTTCCACCACTCTTTCCATAGAGTAATACTTCTGCACATCCTTCTTGAGCCTACCTCCAGTTAATTTCCATTCATGTCCACGTGACCACGAATTGGTATGCAGGCTAAATAGTTCCCCGTAGTTCGCAATGTTAATTCCTTTAAGGAACTTGAAGGTCTTTATCATATCTCCTCTCTCCCTTCTGGTCTCCAGTGAGTACATATTTAGTGCCTTGAGGCATTCCTCATATAATCTGCCCTGCTGGCCCCGAATCATTTTTGTTACTCTGCAGCGTCAATTACTTTTCTACATAGTTATACTTTAGGCCGGCCCAGTGGCATGGAGAGCTGAGGCGCTAGTAGCACCTAACCTCCTGCCATGCCAGCAACCTGTGTTCAGTTCAAGCATGGGTTGCTGGGGGTTGGCTGGGGAGGGAAAGGATTGAGCACCCAATGGCTGCTCTCCATTCCCGAGAGGAGGACCTGCATGCACACTGCCAAATGACTGCCACCTGGGGGAGGCCAAATGGTAGTGCAGGCTAAGGAGGGCAGTAGAAGGGATGGGTGCAGGACTCCATGGCGTGCGTGTAAGTCCACATGCCCGTGTCTATGTGCGTGCCCCAGCATGGGAAACAGGGACGAAAACAGAAAAGGGAAGGCTCCAGTTTTGTGAAGCCCTGCCAGCCTGCCCCCACTCCCACATTGCCAGCCGATCTCCGCCTCCAATTCTGGACTCAGGTGTGGTCAGTCATCTAGGTGGTTGCCAGGCAGGTTTGGCAGGGAGAGGGTTGGGAGCCCACCGGAATCATCTCGCTGGGAGAAAAATCTGAGTAAAAAAATAAAACGTAGTTATACTTTGCATCATCACACTTTTTGGCCAGTTACTTAGGTGATATAATCAGCAGATCAGGCAGAGATATTTACATTCCCCTAACAGCTGCAAGGAGGAGGAGGAGGGATAGCGGGGTGTTCCTGGTCATGTAAGGCATGGAAGGGAGTAATAAGTCCCTCAGTAGGAAGTCAAATGAAGTGTTATACTCTTCTGGAACATATACGTACTAAGAGGTAATGCTGCCTCAGTTGGCCTGCCTCTAGTCCTGTGCCTCTAAGGGGATTGTAGTCAGTGCCTGTTGGTCACAGTAACAGTGGCTTACCAGATAACAGGTCCATCCCTTCCCTCGGGGTTCAGATCACTGCTCACCAACTGCACTGGTCTTCCACAGATTCACAGGCCCTTCAGATCACAGGCCCCCATTAGATCAGGAATTTTATCCGCAACTTCTTTACCACTACAGGATACCCGGAACAGATGGTGCAGAAGTCATCAGAAGGCCCTCCTTGAGCGTGGACCACCAACAGGCCCTGCGGTCGCAAATTTCAGAATCCATGTGGGGCCTAGCATCTGGGGACTGGCACCAGAGGGAGCTATGCCACCCAAGCCCAGGAATGCTGCCACAATTCCTGGGCCCACAGGGCCCCTGCAGTTGGTGATAGCTGGAGAATTACACATGGATGTATTAATGCTGGAACTCTGCACACACTGGTACCCCAGACTGTGCAACCACACTAGGAAAAACTGCTTTTTGTCAGGCCACCACCCTGAATTATATGCCTGTATCAGGTGGGAAAACAGGCCCGGAAAGCCTCCAGACCAAATAGCAAATATCTGTCCAGGCACAGAGACACACTGTCACTGAGTAGAACACATGTTAAGTAAGCAGAATATTCCTAAAGAGATAGAAATTTTCACAGCAATTTGGAACTAGGGCTAACTTAACCCTTTAAATTCATAATAACCACAGGTACATATTACTTTACTTTTGAGCTAGCATTAACCTCTACATTCCAAATACTACAATCATTATTTTTAAACATTCACAGGTCCTTGTAACGCCTATTTCGACAGCTGGATTACACATCTTTACTGGTATCAACAAGCTCAAATGTGCAAACATGTTTGATCTGATGTCCTCTAGCAGGACATGAGTGCATTCTCTGAAGCTTAGAGCTGGCAAATTCAGGGGTAACATTAGCAAGCACATTTACTTCAAGAGGGTGGTGAACCAATGGAACATCCTTCCATCAGAGACAATGGACATGGAGACAGTACAAGCCTTTAAGATAAGCCTAAACAAATTTCTGATTACCGAGAAAATCACTGGATAGCCCAGATAGCAGAGTCATTAGGGAACACCTTAAAATTACTGCATGTTTGCACTACATACGTATTCATACCGTCTTATGAAGCAGGAGATTGACATGATGGGCCTAGCATTTCTTCCAACCTTTATGTTACTGTGCTACCATGGGCATCATATTTGAATGTTCTAATTTGCTCTTCCCAAAGTTCCTCTCCAGAGCCAAATTAGTGCTAGGACCTAAATGTGCTTGAATATAGCCCCCTAGTAACTCAGTGCCTGATTCATATTGGATGTCAGGATATGCTCAAATTGAGCATATTCTGGTTGACGCTGTGCACATCCTGCTGCCCATCCACACCAGACAGTATTGACGAACTCTGCCCTTTGCATTCCACTGGTGTGAATCCATGTAGGGGGCATGTGGTGGCAGATGGGGTGGTGGTGTTAAAAGCTCTGGGTATCCAATCAGATGCCTGTACCAGGCTGCCAGTGGATCCCTGCCTGTGCAGGCTACATGGGATGATGGGATATGGCAGTCCTCCAAGGACTGCTGCATTCCCAGTGTGCCACACAAACATAAGTATTGACAGTCAGAGATGGCCCTGCCCCCAGCCCACTGTGGAGGCTCCTAGGGCTAGGGGCTGGTAATGGAGGGTTAATTGGGTCCCGGGAAAAGTGTTATAGCTGCTGGTCTTCCACATCGCAGATCTTCCGATGTGGATGCAGCGCAAACCCACACCCTCCTTCTTGCCCACCCCACCTTACATGCAGATCGGATTGGGTACAGAGGGAGCTAGGTGCCCATGTATGTGAAAATGCAGAGGTTCCTGCATGTGTGGAGCAGTGCCTCTGCACACCACATACCAGTGGAACAGCCTCTCTCCAGCTGCGCAAGTGAGTGCGGGCTCTTTGTGGCTCCTCAGTATGGTATTCTTAAAAAGTGAGATGCAAGCTTTTGCACCTTGCAAAGCATAGAAGGATATCCATCCTGTAATGTGTGATCCCTCCATCTGCCAGTATTACTGGTACCATACTGACTTGAAAAAAGAAAATCTGCACTAGGTAGCAGCCTCAAGCCTGATCCCTGTGGCCATGAAAATATTCCTGTCTTCATGGTCACTGGTCCCACTCTCTCTCCATATCCCAGTACCAGTTCTAATATAACCCCTGGTTATCAGTGCCTCATCCCTTTCCTAATCGCAGTTCCAATTGTAATATCATAGCCCTGGTAGTCAGTGATCCCCATCCTCTCTCAGTCCCAGTGGTCACTGTAATATTATAATTCCTGGTAGTCAGTGCCCCCCTTCCTCCTCATATCCAGTCAATTCCTCTCACCCTCAAACCAGTATCTGCCCCAAAAGAAAGTTATCTCCCCCCCAGGTGGCCAGTGTCTACCCTGGTATCATCACCACTGCCAGCCACCATTTGCCCCACTTGTCAAGTATCAATATACATGTAACATGACAGTACAGTTTATTGATACAGGACCTCTAGGACAACCCTTCAAACAAACTCAAGTTCAGTGTAAACGGCCAGGGTACCAAGCACAAATTAACTTTTTTTCAGTCAGTACGCCTCAGTGATACCAATGGTGGGGGATCACTGCGTGTTTGTAAAACATGTGTTTTGAATGTGTTAAACAGCACAGCAGTAACATCTAGGCCCCTTTCAGACTACAACACAGTAACTTAAAAATGGATTAAAGCATCTACACTACTGCAAGCATGTTGTAAACCATTTTTTAAAACAGTTTACAGCATCTGCACTGCTGCCTCCAGACTGAGTTCAACTAACAACTGGTTCCATGCACTGACATTGTGCTGCGTGGAGAAGAACTGTGCCTGACCATCCGCACTTCAGGTAAAAAAGAACTAAGCCCTATAATATTTTAAAAACCATGCTAAAGTCTAGGTCTTATCAGGGTTTTAGCACGTTTTTTAAAACCAGACTAAATACACTTTTAAGTATGGACGTGAACCGAGCAACAGGGGCTTAAAACAGTTTAAGCTCCTTAAATGGTTTTAAGCGCTGTAGTCTGAACAAGGCCCTAGTTAGCGCTTTCAAGAATCTTTGAATATGCCAGGCTACCTGTATGCAAGGCAGAAACTACAGATTTGTGTACATGGCTGGCCTTTGTTGGAATTTATGCACTAACAGGTTATCGCTGTGCTAACTGTGCCCTTCTATAGAGCATTTTTAACACCAACTTGAATTTCTGCAAAACCCAGTTAGAACAGCATTAACTCTGATAGTGCTGTAATAATCATTTGTATATCATCCCTTAAGTCTGTTATGAAAAAAACAACTTAAATGGCAAAGTTATTTAAAGCTAACAGGAGCCAAGAGCAAATGTAGCTTCTCCCTCAGCTTACATATAAGAACTGGTTTCTGTCAATAGAACACTGGGAGAAGTAGGATTCCATGAAGATGTCACCACATTATTTTGATGGCATCATCTCCAGCTGAATGATGTAATTACCTCTGCAGTTATGAGTATTCCCCATGACAACTTGATATGAAACAGAACATTTTTATATAATACTGTCAGCTATTAGCACAAATAAAAATATCAACATACCATATACTTTAAAAATGTTATTTTATTTCTGAAGCAATACAAGTGTTTTTTGAGTTATTGAAAGCTTCTGCTCCCTTAGAAACATAGGAACAGACACAGTAGGTAGACAAAGACCATTGGTCTAGTCAGTATGCCCTATTTTGTTACCCTACCATACCCAATGACTTATTATCTAGATGGGGTTTATGCCCTCGACTCCATCATATTGTTCTCAAACCTAGTGACACCCCCTATGTAACTATCATACCCTTTCACTTAATTTTATTTATTTGAGTTTACAAGTATGTACACTAGAATATACACTCCTTTTTTCAGGTATGACCTGAAATCAGAGTAATAACAAATGAATTACAATGCAAAATACAATAAAAAAACAGTCACACTAGATTCAATAATAAGACTGATGTATCGTTCAGTTCAGTTTACATGAACATACATTTATATTTTTTAAATGATGGAGGACAGCTGAAGAGAATAACTTAGCAGAAGGGAGATGTTTGACATGTGTTGGCAAGGAATTCCACAGAGAGGCAGCAAAATATGCAAAAGTTCATCCCCCAGATTTAGTGCGCGCAAAAGGTATGACCAAATGAAATTTCTGTGACAATCGCAATTCATAGGTAGGGGTATGGTTGACTAAAAGCTTATTCAAGGAAACTGGAACACCTGAATTCACAATTTTGAACACAAATCATGATAAGGACAATTTGTAAATATTCTGAGCTGATAACCACTAAAGTTTATTTAGAAATTGGCAATGATGTGTTCAATGAGGTGCCAAAAGAGAAAATTTACAATTTTTTCGTAATGATATTTATTTCCTAGAAATAGTACTAGCAGGTGCAGTGTTAGTAATGATGGATGCATAATTTAAAATTGGAAGAAGATTTTGCTGTGCTATGGCAGGGCAAGTTTCTTTAGTTAAGAAATTAGATATTCAATAGTGTTCCAGTTTTTAAGTGAATTTTAGCAGTGGTTTTATCCAAGTACTGTATATATTAAATCTTAGTGAGGGATCTAATGTAATGCCAAGATATTTAAAGGAGTTGACAATTTCAATTAAACATCCATCATAAGCATGTACTTCAAAGTCTCTAGAGTATTGTTTCAGTTTGGGATCTGAGCCAAATAACATAGCTTTTGTTTTTGTTTTATATAAAACAAGGTTATTTTGACAGAGCCAGTCCTGTACTTTGGTAAATTCATGACTAAGCATGGTGTTGATTTCAGATACTCTGTTCCAGCCATGCTTGAACCCATTTAGGATCATAGGATCATAGTGGTATATGAGTTGGTAGCCATAGGCCTTTAGACTTGCCCAGAATTAGGAAAATTCAAATTTCCTATTGCCCATAATCTTAGCCAAAGCTGACTTAAAGGCATCTAAGGATTTACTTAGTACTATCTCCTTGGGTAGCTTGTCCCATGTTTCAACAACTTGCTGAATGAACCATGTTCCTCGCATTATAGTCCTATTGAAGTCACCCTTTTAACTGCCTGCTGTGACACCTACTCTCCCTAACAGATAGCTTCCTCTCTAAGCCAGCACACTCCCAAAGATTTTTGTTATTTATGGTTTTTGCTCCCACCACCTCAGTTGGAAGGCTGTTTCATGACTCAACAACTGTTTCTGTGAAGTAGAATTTTCTCACATCCCTCCTGAATCCCATTCCTCCACCAGGCCAACTTCAACTCATGCCCCCCTTGTTATTGACCCACTATTCCTGTTCAGTAGCTCCTCACAGTTTCCTTTGTTTATTCCTTTCAAGAACTTGAAGGTCTCTGTCATGTTGCTCCTCTCCTTTCTGGTCTCTAGCAAGTACATGTCTAGTGCCTTTAGTCGTTCCTTATAGGATCTGCCCTGTTGGTCCTGAATCACCTTGGTAACCCTTCACTGCACTTTCCCCAGTCTGTCTCTGTCCTTCAGGTGGATGCTCCAGAACTGGGCACAGTATTCCAAATGAGGCTTCATCAGTGATCTATACAGAGGAATTATTGCCTCTTCCTTTCTACTGTCAAAACCCCTACCAATACACCACAACTTTCTGGTTGCCTTGCTGTAGACCTTATTGCACTGGCAAATTTGTTTTACAGAGTCACTTATGATGACTCCCAGGCCTCTTTCTTCTGAAGTAGTGGTCAAGTCTAATCCCTCCTATCCGGAATTCCATTTTAGGATTCCTACTCCCTATGTGTATCACCTCACACATTTTGGTTTTGAATCTCAAATGGCAAACCTTGGACTATTTCTCTAACCTTTGTTTATTCCCCTAAGGTACTTAAAGGTCTCTATCATATCTCCACTCTCCCTTCTTTCCTCCTGTGAATAGCTATTAAGATCCTTTCCTTGCAGGGCTTCTGGTGCAGTCCATGTACCATCTTCATTGCCCTTCTCTGGAATGCCTCTATTTTGTCAATGTCCTTCCGGAGATGTCGTCTCCAAAATTGTACACAGAACTCTAGCTGAGGCTTCATCAGTGATCTATACAGTGGCATCACCACATCTTTTCTCCTGCTTGTTATGCTCCTACCTATGCACCCCAACATTCTGTTTGCCTTTTCACACTGTTTTGTCACCTTCAGGTCATCAGATATAATAACCCCGAGGTCTCTCTCCTGACTTGTAGTGTCCAGAATATCCCCACCCATCCTGTACTGCTCTCTTGGATTCCTGTGACCCAGGTGCATGATCTTGCAATTTTTTGCATTGAATCTCAACTGCCAGACACCTGACCACACCTCTAATAGGCTTTGGTTCTTTCTCATTTTTTTCACCACCTCCAGTGTGTCCACTCTGTTGCAGATCTAGGTGTCATCTGTGAAGAGGCACACATTTCCCTCCAGATGTTCTGCAATGTTGCTAATGAAGACATTGAATAGGACTGGCCCCAGCACCGACTCCTGTGGCACCCCGCTGGTCACCTCCCTCTTCTCAGATTTCATGCCATTTACCACCACCCTCTGAGTCCTGTCCCTTAGCCAGTTCCCAACCCACTTTACCACCATAGGGCCCACTTCCGGGCTCCCCAATTTATTTAGCAATAGCCTGTGCGGGATGGTGTTGAAGGCCTTGCTGAAATCTAGGTAGGCAACATCCACCGCCCCTCCCTGATCTACCACCTTGGCTACCCAGTTAAAGAAATCTATAAGATTCATCTGACAGGACCTTCCTGCTGAGAATCCATGCTGCCTTAGATCCTGTGCTGTGCTATCCTCCAGAAACTTCACAATCTTCTCCTAAGTAAGGACTCTATTAGTTTCTCTACTACTGAGGTCAGGCTTACAGGCCTGTAATTTCCTGCCTCCTTTCTGCTTCCACTCTTGTGGAAAGGGACCACATCATCCTTCCTGCAGTTCTCAGGTACCTCCCCTGTCTCTAGTGATGTGTTAAAAAGGGCAGCCAGTGGTTCCGCCAGCACTTCCCTGAGTTCCTTTAGTACTCAGGGGTGGATCCCATCTGGCCCCATTGCCTTATCTGCTTTTATTTTCCCGAGTTCATCTAGGACTCTTTCCACCATGAATGGGCTGGTGCCTACCTCCCTCCCCTGAATACCTCTCTTAATGAGTCTTAGTCCCTCACCCTCCCCTACCCTGGTGAATACTGAGCAAAAGTACTTGTTCGGTATCTCAGCATTTTCTATGTCATCCTCCAACCTGTCTCCTCCTTCCTTCTTCAACCTAACAATCCCATTTCTGGTCTTTTTCCTCTCATTAATGTATCTAAATAAGATCTTGTCACCCTTCTTAATAGCCTGGGCTATACCTTCCTCTGTCTGTGCTTTAACCCATCTAATTATTTTCTCAAATTCCCTCTGCTTCTCTGGATATTGTTTTCTGTCCTCATCTTTTTGCGTTTCCATGTATCTTCTGAAGGCTCTTTTCTTTTCCCTTACTTTCTTGGCCACTACTTTCGAGACCCATAATGGCCTTTTCTTTCTTTTACTCTTGCTATGCATTTTGACACAGTGATCTATTACTTCTGTTATGACTCGCTTGAATCTAGATCACTGTTTTTCCACATCTCCCCATGTACCTTCCACTGCTAGGGCTCTTTTGAAATTTCTACCCATCTCCTTAAAGTTAGCCTTCCTGAAATCTAGGACCTTTATCCTTGTATGGCTTGCCTCCTCCACTGTGGTTATCTTAAACCATACTGTTCTGTGGTCACGAGTACCAAGGGGACTGCCCACCCCCACATCTGTGATCCTGTCCCCGTTGAATATATCTGCTCCTTGTCCCCAACCCACTGCCCTTGTAACCCAGTCAAAGAATACTATAATGTTGGTCTCAGACCTCCCTGCTATGAACCCATGCTTTTTCTATCATGGAGCCCATTGCTTTCCAGGTAGGTCACCAGGTCCACTTTCACTAGTGTCTTCAGTTTACCCACAAATGAGGTAAGACTGATGGACCTGTTACTGCTGGGGTACTCCCTGCCCCCTCCTTTCTGGACCAGAACCACACCCACTATCCTCAGATTTCTTGTAGCCACCCCTGACTGCTGTGAGCTATTGAATAGCACTGCTGAGGCTATGTCAGATAGGACATCAATTCTCTCGGCACCCTTGGGTGCATCCCGTATGGTCCCACTTTCATATCTAACTTCATAGCTGCAAGCCTGTTTTTTACTCTATATACAGTTATCTCCATCAGTCACATTTCTGGAGCCCCCCTTACTGCTGCTCTTATGCCACTCTCTGGCAGAGGTCCTCTGTCCTCCATTGGGAATACTAACCAAAAATATTGTTCAAAACAATTGCCTTCTGCTCATCATCATCTATTGGCACCTGTCAGCCTTACAATTCCCCCTCTCATTCTCCTTTTTACCCTAATATACAAGAAGAAGCCTTTTTTCCCTCTCATGACCCCCTCTGCAATTTGCAGCTGTGTCTGCCTTTGTATCCTTGACCTTCTACTCGGCCTCCTTCATCCTGGCCGGATACTCACTCTACTCCTCATCCATCGGCTCATTGCTAAGTAACACCCTTTCTTATGGGCCACACTGCCACCCATATCTCCTGGGAAAACCAGATTGATCACTTGTGTTTGCTACTCTTGGTAACTGTTCTCAAGCGTGACTTTTTGCTTCAATAATGGCCCCATTAATTTCTCTACATTTATCTTCCCCCCCCCCATTGCTGTCCACTCCTATGTAAATTCAATGGACTAATTCCCTCCTCTGGGCAAAATCTGCTCATCTGAAAACCAGAACCACAGCCTGTGATGAGGGCACACATTTACCCAGGGCCAGTTCAAAGAATATGGTGTTATGGCCACTGGACCCCAGTGCTTCCCCAACCTGCACTCCACCCACCATTTCCAAGTTGGTGAGCACAGCATTGAGAATGGCAGCCTGCTATGTGGGTTCCCTGACCAGCTGCACCAGTAGGCAGTCCTGCAATGTATCTAGCAGGGCCTGAATTCTAGTGCTTCTAGCTGCTGGGATATCCCAACCTATATCTGGTAGGTTGTGATCCACCACAACTAGTAACTCCCCCTTTGCAGCTCCCTCTAAATTCCTTCCTTGAGCATTCTATCCACTAACCCCCATTCCAGCATTCTGTAGACAATCCTCATGAGTAACCTCTTCCTTAATGTTACTGTAAGTTGTGCCCATAGTAATTCTGTTTCCCCATCCTCTCTCCTGATGGGCCCATCCTCTACAGCATCTATGCCATCTGTGATATAGGGTGCCATCCCACTCCATTTGCCCTTACTGCTATCCCTCCTATACACGGTATACCCTGGCAATGCCAGGTCCCAATTATTATTCCCAGTGGCCCGTGGCTCTGTAATGCCCATGAGTTCTAATCCTACATCCACCACCATTGCATGGAGTTTCTTAATTTTATTTCCTATTCCCCTGTTATTTCCTGATTTTATTTCCTAGGCTCCTGGCATTTAGGCAATCTGAATTCCAGCCTATGCACTTCCCCTTCCCCTTTGTGTCAGCACCCCTCCCTTTTTCCCCCACTACACTTCTTAACTTTCTGATATTTTTGATCACTGCTAACTTTTGGCACTTTTTCCTAAAGTATTTTGGCTCCCATCTATACTACTTCCACTCTCAACTGCTTCTTGCCCACATTTTGGTGGAAGTCCTAGCTAGGTTCCCCTTATCACCTTCATCCTCTTTCCCCAGCCTCAGTCCCCCCTCCTTAATTTAAATGTCCATCTTCTGTATGTTGACCTCTAGCTTTTGCCAGAGCACACTGGTCCCCTCTTGCCACACCCACCATGACAAAATTGTGCATTTCAGTGTGGCGATGTGCAGTTTACTGTCAGAAATGTGTGCTGTACTGGCACCATCCTGACATGCTCTGTATGAATCCAGGTTATGCAGTAAAAAAGCAACCTCAGGGTTACTTAAACAACTGGCTTCCATACTGTATTCATTGCCATGAGTCATTAATTACAAGATTAGTCATAACAGTGGTTTTACAAGCTACTGATGATGAATCTAACGCTGTCAGAAATATATTATCACAACTTAGACATACTGCAGCTTTAAGCCTTTTTATATGAATAACTGGTAAAAAAATTGTCTCATTCAAGGGATACTCTTGCCATGCAGCAGGACTATGCATGCAACAAGTTTACACAATCATATTCTGAATAAATGTCAGCTCAAAGTAATGAGTCAATTATGGTAACTACGTCTCTGCTAATGAAACGGAAATTAGCTCCTTGCTGTGCTTGTTTTCTAGGAATGTCAATAATGTGTGGATGCTATTGGCAACATTAGGCCTAGGCCCCCTTATAAAGAACCCTATACCCCATTTATAATATTTCAACTACTGAAGTGCAGTACTTATTGAGAGTGCCCCCCACCACACCACCATCTATCACCCACACCTAAGGAGTGAGGAGGGGGTGAGCAGTAAGCTTAGGGGCAACTCCATTGTTTAGAGGTAATTTTGATGATACTTCTCACCAGGAGCCACCACCTGTCTGTCTTTTCCTGGTCTGGCATTTCTCACACCCTTGGAGGTATGACCCACAAAGGTACTGTCTATAAAGTCTCTGTGCACCTCAGTGAGAACTGCTCTAGCCACACTACCTATGCCCCTCCTGGGGAACTGCCTACCTTTCTTGTCCTCCCCACAGTCTCCGCCTAGGACTCACAGCTACCCTGAACTCCCTGAAGCAGACACCACATTTCTGCCCTCTGTCACAATCCTTTTCCATTGGATCTGGGGACAAACAGAGCCATCTTTTGTGTCTAACAAAATGGAACTGTCTTGCACCACACTCCACACACTGAAACATTGAAATGTAGAATCTGTCAGCAGATAAGAACCATACAGCCCACCTAGTCTGCCCATTTCCTTACTTGGTTTGGCAATCCTTACCCTTATCTGGACTGCTGTTCCCCCGCTCTGCTGCACAGCAGGATGCCTTTATGCATATCCCATGCACTTTTGAATCCCCATACTGTTTTCGCTTCCACCACCTGTGCTGGTAGGTTGTTCCATGGATCCACTACATTCTCTGTGAAAAAATACTTCCTAGCATTCTTCCAAGCCTCTCTCCCTCCAGCCTCATGTTATGTCCCCTTATCCTTGTGCACTTTCTTTTCTGAAATATGCTCCCCTTCTGCACCCTGTTTATTCCTCTAAGGTATTTGAAAGTCTCTGTCATATCACCTATCTTCCTTCTTTCTTCCAGTGAATAGCTCTTTAGTTCTTGAGTCTTTCCTCATAAGGTTTGTGTTGCAGCCCATGTATCATTTTTGTTGCTCTTCTCTGGACTGCTATCATTCTGTCTATATCCTTCCTGAAATGTGGTCTCCAGAATTGGACATAGTATTCCAGATGAGGCCTCACCAGTGCTCTATGCAGTGGCATCACCACTTTACTCCTCCTACTGGTTATGCCCCTTCCTGTGCAGCCCAGCATTCTATTTGCCTTCCCCACTGCTTTTTCACATCGTTTGGCTGACTTCAGGGCATCGGATATGATAACCCTCGGGTCTCTCCCCGGACTTGTGGTGGTTAGAACCTGCCTCCCCATCCTCTGTTCCTCTCTTGGGTTTCTGTGTCCCAGGTCCATTAACTCGCACTACTTAGCATTGAAACCCAACTGCCAAACCCTTGACCATTCCTCAAGTAGTCTGAGATTGTTTCTCATTTTATCTAGCCTCTCCTGTGTGTCAGCTCTGTTACAGGTCTTAGTGTCATCTGCGAACAAGCATACTTTCCCCTCCAGTCCCTCTGTACTATCGCTTATGAAGACATTGAATAGAACTGGACCCAGCACTGATCCCTGTGGAACCCTGCTGGTCACCTCCCCCTCTTCTGATTTTATGCCATTTACTACCACCCTCTGGGTCCTGCCTTTAGCCAGTTACCAACCTATTTTACCACTTTAGAGCAAACACCCTGATTCCCCAATTTGTTAAGCAACCTTCTATGAGGAACGATGTTAAAGGCCTTACTGAAATCCAGGTAGGCCACATCCACTGCCCCTCCCTGATCCACCACCCTGTTCACCCAATCAAAGAAATCGACAAGATTAGTCTGACAGGACCTACCCCTCCGTGAATCCATGCTGCCTTGGGTCTTTTGCGTCACTTGACTCCAGGAATTTCACAACCCTCTCCTTCAGCAGGGACTCCATCAGCTTCCTCACCACTGAGGTCAGGCTTACAGGTCTGCAACTGCCTGCCCCCTCCATACTTCCAGTCTTGTGCAAAGGGACCACCTCTGCCCTCCTCCAGTCCCCAGGTAACTCCCCTGTCTCTACTGATTTGCTGAATAGGGTTGTCAGCGGACCTGTTAGAACTTCCCTGAGTTCCTTCAACACTTTAGGGTGAATCCCATCTGGCCCCATTGCCTTGTCTGTCTTTATTTTTCCTAGTTCCTTCAAGACTCTATCCACCGTAAATGGGCTGGTGTCCAACTCTCCCCCCGTACATCTTTCCTTGTGAGTCTTAGTCCCTCCCCTGCCTCTTCCTTGGTAAATACTGAGCAAAAATATTTGTTCAGTATCTCAGATTTTTCAAGGTCATCCTCCACCCACTCTCTCTCTTCTTTAGCCAAACAATACCATTTCTGGTTTTCTTCCTCTCACTAATATAATGGAAGAAGGTCTTGTCCGCCTTCTTAATAGCCTGTGCTATTCCTTCCTCTGTTCTTGCCTTAGCCCCTCTGACAGCTTTCCCAGCTTCTCTCTGCTTCTCGTGATATTTCAGTCTGTCTTCTTCTTTCTGTGTTTCTTTGTATTTCCTGAATGCCTTACTTTTTTCTCACACTTTCTCGGCTACTGATTTAGAGAACCACAGTGGCTGCTTCTTTCTTTTGCTGTAACTCTGTATAGAAATTTGGGGATGGCATACTGTAACTGATTAAACTTAAAACCACAACATCATTTCTGTTGCATTTAATGGTGCAGTTACATTGAATGCTGCACCCTTTGGGAAATTCACAAGACACAGGGCACAATTACTGTAGACTTAAACTTTTTTGCCAACTCCAATAATTTTTTTACAGCAGCAGGTACACAAAGATCAGATTATGACAAAGAGCATGCAACCGCTCCCTGACCACATCTCCCATCTATGACCCAAAAATCAAATCAGCAATTTAGTTGTAACATTCAGCATAATCACTTTACTGTACAGTCTCTGACCAGCCAGTCACAAGTTTGAATCTTAGCAGCATCCACATATTTACTGTTAGCATCAATGACACTTTTGCTCATATGCCAGGTGACATATTTAGAGGGATACCATGTACATTCCTCTCAGAGCTGTGAGTGGACAAGATGACTCAGGGTGTACCCAGCCTTATTTGGCACACCAAATATTGATGCATCTGGCAGAGGTGAGATAACGGAGTGGTATATCCTCCAAGAGCAAACACTGCATTCAGCTTGGACTTCAACTAAACAGGAGGTAGGTTTCACAAGTCCCTGCCCCTAGCCTCATGCCTCCTGGGGGGTTGGAGAACAGTGCCAATCAATCAAAGCAACAATGGCTTATGTGCTTACTGGGTATGTCCTTTCCCTGGGATTCAGATCCTTGACACCATCATTCCTGCCCTGAATCTTCTGCAGCATGCATGTGTTTGCCACTCAGCATCTGTCAGGGCACAGGCCTCTGCCAGAACAGGTTTTCCTCATCCAGTGCCTTTGTGTTCCTTGAAACCTAGGACAGATGGTGCAAAAGTCATCATGAGGCCCCCTTGGGGGTGGACCTCCAAGAGGCCTTGCTGTCCCTAATCTCAAACTTTGGGTAAAGCTTGTGTCGCTGAAGGTCCACAGGGAGCAAGTGCAACTGGGACCAAGACTCCTGCCACCATTCCTGGACCAGCAGACCCCCCTACAGCTGGTTGCAGTCAGAGAAGCACACCCGGAGGTGTTTAGTGTAGATACTGTACACTGGTACTCTGAACTAGAATACACACACACACATTACATGGGTCAATGCCCCTTGTATATATCCCTAGCAGGCTAGAAAAACATCAAGGAAACCTCCCTGCTAATGGGTAATTACTGTGCAAGCTAAAATCACTTTGTCTCCAAGCACAAAACATACTGTAGTGCAATAACAGGAAACACCTAGTTAACATTTCAGGAACATTTCAGAAAATACAGGACTAGCTTCAGCCATTAAACACAAGTAATCTTACAGCACATTTTGTAAACACTGGGATATTGTTAACCCCTTTCTTAACTTTTTATTTATCATTTTGCAGGAAAACACTTACAACTGATATAGCCACAAAAGCATACCATAAGTACATATAGCCCAAATGTCCACTTACAAAGGATCGGTATGACGTCTTCCCATAAACAACTCATAGGGGGAAGTACAGGTAAAATACAAGCAGCCATAACGAAACAGATAGGCATGCCTCCCAGGAACTATACAAGGAATAAGAATATCAGAATATAGAAAAGACACATTCCCTTTTATCATATGGGCTTAGCCCATATATTCCCTCAAGGAGCAATAAGTAATTAATGTATAACACAGGTCTTCCTCAAGAGAAATTACTCAGTTAGACAAGCAATAAGCAAGTCGTAACATAGAAAAAGAACATGGCTGAAATGTCTTTAACCAGTGAAATGATATGTACTGATACCCTACTGACAGCTGAAAGAGGGGAGAACGTAAAATTATTAGCAACTAAATAATGACAGATAGGCAGTCTCAGTAAAATGAATTAAGTAAACATATTACAGGAGTGAAAGCCTATCGTGGGAGAGAACAAGAATGTCCAACTCATGCAGTCTGTTGTACCACTCTGATAATGTGCATGTGCAGTTTTCCCCACCCAAGTAGGAAAGGATGACGGTATTGGTGGGAAAACACAATCATATCCAAAACATTAATATTTTTAAAGTGGACACTGGTAAATAGAATTCTGCCATCAAATGCAAAATCAGAAGCTGGTGAAATATAGTAACTCATAAGCTCCCCATATATGTTCTCTCAGTCAGGTATACACTACAAAAAACAGCATAAATAAAGAATGGGTAAATGGCACAACATTTCTCACTTTAGAGTCATAATCAATACTCCAATATAGGAAAACAGTCTACCGCTTCACCTGAGTCCAGAATTCCGCCATGTAAAGTAGGGTAAGTTCCCTCTGAGGAATCCAAGTTGGCAGCCTACTGTGGTGCCAGATCTGTTTCAATGGTTCCACCACTGTACAACATCGGGGATGTCCTCAACATCCCCAACAGTGACGGGAACAATGCCGCCGACTGTCAGCATTGCTCCCATCTAGAAACTGCCTTTTTCTGCAGGGGGCTTTGTCCCCCGCATCCCCCCCATCTCTAAATATACAACTTCAAGTTGGAGTTGTTTCGGGGGGAGGGGGGCCGAACATTGGGAGTTGCGGTGTCAGGCACAGCGGAACACCAGAGTGAAAAATCTCGACCTGGAGAGATTTGTCGCTGTGGTGGTATTTCATGGTATTCTGCTCATTGTCCAGACATGGTACCGTTTCAGTTTGGTGCAACAGTTTACCAGCTTCCTTGGGACCATTAAAAAGGTAAATATAACCATTCCACACTACACGGAACCAAGCTGGCAAAAGTAGTTGATGTTGAATCTTCAGCGCACGCAGTGAGCTGTGGATTCTATTAAAAGCTTTGCGTAATAGAAATGAAGAAAGTTCAGCTTCACCATAGTGCAGGGTCCATTTCTCCTGTGCTATTGCCTTGGCTATGTCATGGTCACCAACCCTGGTGCAGGTGATAATGAAAGTTCTGGGAGCAGTAGAATCTGTCACAACACATCAGGGAGTAAGACAGTAGGCTTTTTCAAATAAAAATGATGGGTCTTTCTCATTTTCAGTCAACTGGGAGTTTAAGGGGGTCAGGCAAACCCTAAGGCATCATCTCCTTCAGAAGTCTTGAGCAGAAGCCAGCCCGGTGGCACTGCGGGGTGAGGTGCTGGATGCCTTACCTCATGCTATGCTGGTGACCCGGGTTTGGGAACATTCTTGGGTTGTTGGGGTGCCAGCAGAGGGGGGAGGGTGAGAGCAGGATTGAGCTGTGGCTCTCCTCTCCTGGGAAGAGAGGGTCACCCACCTGTAGTCCCACCATCACTGGATGGTGGTCCGGTGATAGGTGCAGGTGGCAATGGTGTAACCGGTAGGGTGGGGCATCCCATGAGGCATCTGTATGTGTGCCTCCACATGCATGCATCACATCAGGGATGCGTGGGAGTGGGACTAAGGGGAGAAAAATCCAACAAAGTACTTACAGAAAAAAAAAAGAAGTCTCAGGCAGACCAACCGGTACCGGGTGAATATAGTGCAGACAGAACCACGCATGGAATACCACGCTGTAAGAAGCACGTATGGTTCTACAGTGACAGAGATCCTTACAGCATGTGGTAAGAACCGCTACCCCTGTTGCTGTAGTTATGTTGGGGAAGGTGAAGGACACCACTGGGGTGGTGTCTGGCTGAGCCACTCCTTGGTGGAGTGGCTAGGGCACCTGGTGTCTGGCGTCGTTGGGAATCTGGGGCTGCAGTTTGGTTCTGACTAGGTCCCACTATCATGTGGCTTTTTTATTTTATTTTTTTTTGGCAGCAAAAAAAAAATCCCTGATCTGAATTTTATCTTTCCTCAAAGTCCACAACCCCTCAGAGTTGATTCTATTTAGTCCGGAGGGTGTGTGGGGGGGAGGGGTGAATCCCCCACATTGGGGGTGCATGCAAAAACAAAGAGAGTAATGCAGTGTGCACCACATTTGCTCTGGTTGGCAGTTTGTGCTGACGTTATTATGCCGCATGCTGATTTGTGTGCAACATTCTTGTTGTGCATGGTTTTAACCGTGATGTTATGACCCCATGCCAGACCAACCACCTGAAGGTTGCATTCCTTGGCTTGATTTTTGAGCATCTCCAACCTTTGCTGTAGCTGAATATTTTCTTTCACCAGGGAGGTGGTCACATTTTGGGATTTTAAGGATGTAGCTTCTGCCCTCTGGACTGTTTGCTCCACAGCATCGAGCAGATTTCCAATTGTTGGACTCCGGGGGTTAGATTACTGAGCTTGCAGTCCATATCTTGAATCATCTTGATAAGCAGTTCCAGTGTGGTGTCAGTGGTAAGCAGGGTCACAGTTCCAGATGCTGAATCCCTTGAGCCTGATGTGGTGTTGTGCTGAGCAGGCCGCAAGTCATGCTGAGATTTCTTCGAAGTAAAAAAGTAAGATGCCAGAGCAGCATTAGAAGACTTGCCCATTCTGTTAAGAATATCTTCAGCTGTTGAATAGGCTGTTTTGTGAGTAATAAGTTTTTCAAAAGGAGGGTTAAACCACTATTAAATGTAATCTCTCTTGGGAGCTTGTGCAAGGAGCATCTGTTCCTCTCAGAAGCTAAGCCATCCCCACTGATAACCCCTTTTAGTGCAAATACACTTAGCAAACTATTTTAACATTTTGGCTCACTCATAACCCCTATAGAATATAGGCAGGTTACACGTACCCTACACAGAGACACTTGACACCCTCTTCAAGCATGTACCATCAACCAGAAAACACATTGCATAACATTTAAAATTCACAATATGGGAAATGCCATTTCCAAAAATTCTGTATACGATTAACCACAGTTACATACAGAAACATCATCAATTTGTCCGGACCATACAAAACATGATTCAGAAACCAAATGTTCACTTTTAAGTCCCTTTGCTCTCTACTAAGAGTGCAAGTGCCCATTGTATGAGGGCACGGGGCCCTGTTAAATACAATTTACTTTGCAGCCCAACTAAGCATAGCATCAAAAACAGTTGCAAACAACATTTACAGGTGACAAAGCATTTGCATTTAAAAACTACAACCTAATTCCCATGGCCACATGGAAAACAGTTCTGCTGTAACAGTCCAGATTTTACTGCCTTTCCTACAATGAAAAATGGTTAGTATATACGATACCTGTCTTTATAGTTCAGTCTTCTCCAAATCTTCCTGGAGGGCTTGCAAAGATGATCCCTTTCTGGGACACTGATCACTGGGGTTTGGATGTCTGGAAAGAGCTGCAAATAAGGTGGAGGGTGAGTGGGCACAGCCAAAACTCTGAAAGATGCACCCCTACCACTCCCCAGTTGTCCTCTTCCAGGGTCAGTGATGACTAATGATGTCATCACAGGTGCTCCAACTACCTCATGCAGACACATTTTGAAAATAGTTGCAAATTGGTGCAGGCTGTGACAGATTCTTAAGGACACAGTAGGCTGGAGGCGCTCCAGTCAAGCCTTTCACTAAATCTCCAAGGAAAGTGTGCACTTCTCAGCCTTGAATTAAGTCTTGTAATGGATGAATGTAGGTTTTAGAACACCCTGGGAAGCATGACACTATGTTTGCAGTTCCAGTGGCCAGTTAGAAGCATCCCTGGCAGACAAACCTTAGTTCCTCATTGGGTAGCAAATGCATTGCAGGATTGGTGCTCTCAGGACCATATGGCTGAAGCAAGGGAGATGCTGATGTGGCTTCAGACAAATAAACAAGGGGCACTCGACTTTGGCATTCATTCATGCTAATTGGACACCCTGAAAGATCCAGAAGAAATGTACAGGTGGGACCCCTGCACAAACAAATTCAAGACAGGATGGGCCAGATGGATCAGCAAAGTCCCTCAAAACAGTATTTCACCTTTACTCAGCTTTGTCAGAACATCAGGAGGTTCTGCAGATACTTGGAAACCAATTTCAGGTGGTCACATATTGGAAGAATTCATCTCATGGTATCACCATGTGCAAAATAGTGTCCAATAGACCTTAACACTTCCATAGCACTGGTGCCAATCAGCAGGATGCAGTCTTCTTAACACTTTCGCAGCACATGCAGCACAGGGTAAAAATCTCCAACCACCGAACACTTTGCCAAATCCTGGACAGGCAACCTCATGTGTAAGACAACCCCGCCCTTCCCCAGCCACTGTTTCTACTACCCATGGCCACTGTCTCTGTACCACCCATGTCTTGGGGAAGGGAGTTGGGCAATAAACTCAGGGGAAACTCCCAAATCTAAGCCTAATTTTGGTAGTACTTCTCATCAGGAGCCACCCCCGTCTGCCTTTTCCTGGTCTGGCATTTTCCCTATCCATGGAGGTGGGTCCCAACAAGGTGCTGTCTATAAAGTCTCTGTGCACTTCTGTGGGAATTGCTCTGCCCACTCTATGTGTGCTTCTCAAGGGGAAAAGGACTATTTTTCTTCTCCTCCTCACTCTCTCTGCCCAGGACCCCCAGCCACTCCTACCACACTGAAGTGTACACTAGGTCTCATAAGTTTCATAGGTTTTACACACGTCTGTTAGTGTTAGCCTATGTGACTCGCCATTTCTCAATAGAGATAGCTTGTATTGTTTAATAAAAATTCATCTAAACCCTTTTTAAAGGAATTCAGTTTTGCTAGAGATCACTTCTTCAAGGAGACTATTCCAGATGGTCACTGCCCTTTGAATTAGCTGTCTCCCTCTTCTATTGGATCTGTATATCTCACCCTTTAGCTGAAATTTATGGTGTCTAGTTTCCCTATCCATTTCCTTCCTCTCCAAACCCATACACTCCCATAAATCCTCCTCCATGTGTGCCTTATATACTAAACATGGATCTCCCCTCAATCTTCTTTACTCAAGAGAATACATATTAAGTTCAGTCAGTCTTTGTTCATATGGTAATTCAGCTATAGCTAACACTCTTTTAGTGTTCCTTCTCTGTACACCCTCCAGAAGTGTAATGCAATCTCTAGTATGTGGTGACCAAAACTGACCACAGTGCTTGAGATGAGGTCTAACCAGTGCACCATACAGCAGAATAATTACCTCCCCATCTCTACTCCTTACATTGTAGCTAATACCTCCCATTATTCTAGTTTCCCTTTTGGCAACTTCTCAACATTGTTGAATGTTAATTTGTCTATTTTAATACCAAGATTGTTTTCCTCCTCACTCTAATTTGTTTGTTATTTTAATACCAAGATCTTTTTCCTCCTTACTCTCATGTGGCTCTTTGCCATTTAGGATGTATTTAGCTATTTTATTCTTTGTCCAAAAATGCATCACCTTACACTTGTCCACATTAAATGAGAGTTTGTTGAGCTTTGCCCATTTTTCCAGTCTAGTGATTTCATTCTGAAATTGTTCTATTGCATTGTCATTTTCCACAATTGCTCCTTAGTATCATCTGTAAATTTACACAGCTGTGCATATGATGAACACTGCATAGATGATATGTATATACTGTATTAAACAATCTGGGTTCCAGCACTGATCCCTGTGGCACCCTGCTAGTTGCAATGCCTGATTCAGAATACTGTTCCTTTATACAAACTCTCTGTTTCCTGTCTTCTAACCATGATGTAATCCAACTAGTTATGGCTGTATTTAATTTAATTTTGACCAATTTATTTACTAATTCCTTATGTGGGACTGTGTCAGAGGCCGTTGAATAGTCCAGATATACGACATCTGCTTGTAGTCCAAAATCTAAAGCTCTACTTATAGATTCAAAAAAATTGGAACAAGTTTGTCTGACATGATTTTTTCGCCCTGAACTCATGCTATGTTGTGTCACTTTAATCCTTCTTTTTCTATATGCCTATTTCTTCCTTAATAAATCCCTCCATTATTTTACCAATTCCTGAAGTTAAACTAAACAATCTATAGTTTTTTTTATAATCCTCCCAAGCTCCTTTTTATAGCTACAGGGCAGAGCTCTGCAGATGTCTTACTGTCAGTAGAAAAATGGAGCTCATCAGATTCTGAACAAACTTCAAAAAATTGGAGACTGAGTACAAACACTCCGCTGAGAGAGAGGGGGGAGAGAGAGAGAGAGAGAGAGAGAGTTTAATCCACTCCCACATGCACTATTTTATCTGCTCTGCCACTGACTTCTGCTGTAGCTAGCATGAAGGGTAAAGAGCTGTGAGACCTGCCCTTCAAGTACCAAAAAAAAGAAAAGAAAGAAAAACAAAGTCCACTGCCTCCCTCTCTCAATCTCTCCCTTCAGTGTGGCATTTCAGTTATATGGGATGTCCAGATAAAAAAGGCATCTGTAACTATGGTATCCTGCTATCAGATTTCAGAGGTTAGTGGGAAATGCCTCAGATCAACACATTCCTAACGGCTGTGTTTTCCTGAGCCTCTAAGTAAAGCACAGGGTTGTTATCAGTTCAGAAGATCTGCAAGAGTTAGTGTGTGTGTGTGTGTGTGTGTGTGTGTGTGTGTGTGCACGCGCGCATGCGTGTGTGTGTGTGTGTGTGTGTGTGTGTGTGTGTCACTCTGTTAACCCTTTTCTAGTACATTAACCTTTTCCTAGTCAGCTGGCAAATGGCTGTAATGCTATATGGTAGCAGTGCACACTGTTCAGAACATGAAGTAGTGCATGTGTGTTAGTGTGTGTGTGTGTGTGTGTGTGTGTGTGTGGCACTTTGTTCTAGTCCTGCTGGTTATCATGCCATAGATTTTATACAACAACTTAGTGCAAAACACAGTGCTTATCCTAAATACAATAAAAGTTAGGGATAGATGTATAAGTAAATAAATTCCATGTAAGGCAGTGTATGTGTGTTAGTGTATGTATGGCAATGCTCTGTGTGTGTAGACAGTGCACCGTTATGTTATGTTATTTATTTATTTATTTTTTATTTTTGTCTTTGGTAACCGGGTAAGGCCCACTAGGCACAAGTGCCTGTTTTCAGGGGCGACCTGGGAGCACTGGGCAGTTAAGTGACTTGCTCAGAGCCACACAGTATGCAAGTGGAGGTTGTGAGAATCAAACTCAGGTCTGGTCTGCTGGTTGTATCAAGCTTGTTCACACCTCATTCCTCTAACCTCTAGAGGAGACACACATGAGAATACGGAGCTCACTCTGCAGGAGTGAGAATATTTTCCATATCCCACTCCTGCCCATCATGTACTATATATATATATATATATATATATATATATATATATATATATAATACATATATATAAAATACATGATGGGCAAGAGTGGTATGGAAAATATTCTCACTCCTACAGAGTGAGTTCTGGATACTCATGAGTGTTGAATGCATGAGTGAGAGTATCTAGAGTTCACTCTGCAAGAGTGAGAATATTTTCCATAGCACACGATATGCACATCATGTATGCTATTGATACAATAGGGTGACTCACGAGTGCTGAAGGCACGAGTGAGAGTATCCAGAGCTCACTCTGCAGGAGTGAGAATATTTTCCATAGGACACGATCTGCACATCATGTGTGCTATTTATACAATGGGGGTGGGAGCTTCAGAAATATTATGTTTTTCTGTGTTCTCTTCCTGTTTCTGTGTGCTTTCTGCTCTTTCTGTGTGTGGACTGAGTGTGTGTGAGTTTTTCTGAATGGGCTGGGAGTTTCAGAACTACTATGGGACACAGGTGAGTGTCCTTTGCAATGCTAATTGAGTAAGTTGTAGGTAGCGGTGAGAATCGGAAACTTTTTTTGTGAAGCAGTTTCATTTAGAATGCAGGCTGTAGTGAAGCTGAGATCAGCATAGTATTGGGCTGGGAGTCTCAGAAACACTGTGGGACACAGATGAGTGTCCTTTGCAATGCTAATTGAGTTAGTTGCAGGTAGCAGTGAGAAACAGAAACTACTTTGTGAAGCAGTTCCATTTAGAATGCAAGCTGTAGTGAGTGAGTGGTGACATCCGCAGAGTATGTATAAATGGCATTTATTTTAACTCCATTGATGTCATCACCATTTATCACACTGCAGTGAAAGTAACAGGATTTAACATCAGCTTGGAGCTCCCATCCCCCATTGTGTGTGTGTATGTGTGAATATATATATATATATATATATATATATATATATATATATATATATGAAATAAAAACAAACATAAAATATTATTTTATGTTTCTTATTTATATTTCACCACTGGTTATAATTTTTTATATACAGATAACTGTGGTTTTACCCTGCGTCACTGCTGCCCACAGAGGTGCCAGTCAGTGCATTTCAATGTAGCAGACTGAAGTTACAGTGTAATCATATTTTAGTTACCATTCTGATTACACTTTTAAGTTTTTCTGTGGGATTATCCTTTACATACATATCAGATAGACAAAGGCTTTTGAAACTGTGCACACAAGACCTGCCTTTATACCTATGTTGTTACACTTGTAAGAACAAATTTAATAATGCCAAAAGTAGTCATATAGTAGTTATACAATAGATTTGTTGTTACAATTTGCAATAGCTATTACCTGTGTAGTTGCCCTTGTAAGAACAAATTACATAATGCCAGAAGAGATACAGTGGTAGCTGCACAATAGATTTTCTGTTACAAATGGATTTGTGCCAAAAGAGAGATAGTAGTGGTTGCATGTGTAACTATTACTTCATGCAAACTGTATAAGTACACAACACACAAATGTGAAACAAGTTAACAACTACATAGTAGTTACAGTACAGTTACAGTGTAGTTACTTCATGCAAACTGTGTGTAAATACACAACACACAAATGTAAAACTAGTTAACATAGAGGATAATGTATGATCTTGGGTTAATAACCACTCTGTAAACACTTTGCAAGGTTGCCATGACATCATTGTAAATCTCGAGAGTGCAGTTTGAGAGGTTTTCGGATGTCATGGCAACCTCGAGAAGTGTTTTCAGAGTGGTTGTTAACCAAAGACCACATATTATATTTTATAGTGTATGGGCTACCAAGATTGTGCAATCACGGATTGAATTACTTTACTTTACTTTACTGAATTAGTTTACCGAACAGTGATTATTGTGAGCATTTCATTTTGTTATACCATTGATATGGCATACTTAAGAAGGGTTAACAACAGAGTGATGTCATATTGATGGCATAACAAAGTTGTAATCGTTTTGGTTTCAGTTAATAACTAGGGCTCCCCATACATTATAACTACATAGTAGTTACATGTAACTGCACAGTAGTTACAGTGCAGTAAAAGTGAAGTTATACAGTAGTTACAGTGTCATTAATGACACCTAAAAAAATGTTACTATTAAATGTAAAAAAAATGACAAAAATGAGAAACACAGTGTTTCTTCACCTGATTTTTATCCCACTGGAAATGTTTCTATCCTTGTAGCTCAATGTCACCAACATGTATTTGCCATTGCTCTTTAATGGACTGTAATCAGACAGAATGAATGCATGTGTAACTATTACTTCATGCAACCTGAGTAAGTACACAACACGCAAATGTGAAACAAGTTAACAACTACATAGTTGTTACAGTACAGTTACAGTGTAGTTACTTCATGCAAATTATATGTAACTACACATGCAAATGTGAAACAAGTTAACTACATAGTAGTTACAGTACAGTTACAGTGTACTTACTTCATGAAAATTGTGTGTAACTACACATGCAAATGTGAAACTAGTTAACAACTACATAGTAATTACATGTAACTGCACAGTAATCACAGTGTAGTTATACAGTAGTTACAGTGTAGTTAATGACACATAAAAGTTTACTGATAAATGTTAAAAAAATGACCAGAATTTGGCTGGCAGTATAGCCTAGAGATTAGAGTAATGAGCTGTGAATGAGCTTGGTACATACAGCAGAAAAAACCTGGGTTTGATTCTCACAACCTCCACTTGCATACTGTGTGGCTCTGAGCAAGCCTTTTAACCACCCAGTACTCGACATGTGTGTACTTGGCCTTCATGATGTTTTATTACCCTGTCAAAATGTTTACTACTGTATGGCACCCAGAGCCTCTGGTTTTGGGTGCCAAACTAAATAAATTTTTACTTACTTTTTTTTTAACCTCCTATAGTATTTCTAGTTATACACATACATGATGTATTTTAACACAGGAGCCCTCAAAGAATTGAATTTTGTGTGTTCATAAAGTATATGTTCCTGAAATAGCAGAGTGTGGTAGAAACCTCTTTGTCAATCTGACATAAAACAAAATTGTTTTCACGTGAACATATTTATGGGGGCTACTTGAAAGATACACTACCTCTATGAATTAATAACATTTAGTGTATTTTATATCCATTAAACCACCCTGTGTCATATAGCCAATAAACAATACAGAATTCTGATGAGACAGAACTGACAGCTGTAATACAGACAAGGTGATTTCTCATAAACATTCATACCACTTCAGTTCAGCAGTGAAACTCAAAATGTTCAACTTTTATGAGAAAAGAATGATAGATTTTAAGCTAATCTATCTAAACACAAACCAGATGGGTTAATAAACACCATGGAGTGAAAACAATTAGCTCTACAGACTGCTCTGACTTTGAAGTGCTCCTGCCTCTTCAGACAGTCAGGGAATTAATTGCTGAAGCAGCAGGCTAGACCAATATGATGTCATTACTCACTGATAGGGGCAGAAAAATCTTCAGTGTGTTCAGTTACTACACAACACATTAACAAATGCTGATTTGAAGAAAACTACAAAACCAAACAGCATGGAATTTTTAAGAAACACTAATCATGACACGGGGACTTGA
Organism: Neoceratodus forsteri; assembly: GCA_016271365.2. NCBI lineage: Eukaryota > Metazoa > Chordata > Ceratodontiformes > Ceratodontidae > Neoceratodus > Neoceratodus forsteri. Next base: position 404,509,257 of record CM028136.1, on the reverse strand, counting down.
ATTCATGTGAATTCAAGCTATTATTAAAATAAAATCTAAATCATAAATCAAATACAAGGCAGTTTTGGGGTATAGAATCAAATCTTATGGGGAATAAGAACAGGCAACAAATAAAAAGGATTGAGTGTGAGGGTAAATCTGTACCGGTCAGCACAAACATAGCTAACATGCTTAATAATTATTTTAATAATGTGGGGGCGTAACCCAAAATTATAGTCATAAGCAAGTGATTGATATAGGCAAGGTGGGTGTGGGAGATAAGTTAATGGTAAGTGGGTGTAAAGTTTTTTTTTTCTTTTGGCCACATATCGGTGGAGGAGGTTAAGAATGAATTGCTAAGAATGGACGTTTCAAAGGCAAAAGGTTTAGATAACATTCCTGCTAATTTACTGAAATTTGCAGCTCCGTGTATTGCATACCCATTGGCCTATCTATTTAATTATTCACTTGCAATGGAAAAATATCCAGAGGGATGGAAGGTGGCCAAATTTGTCCCAGTTTATAAAGGAGGTTCAAGGATGGAGATCAATAATTTTAGACCCATCTCCTTGCTTTCACAAGTCTCTAAAATTATGGAAAAGTTGGTAGCTAAATAGTTAAAACGTTATTTAGAGGGGGGTAATTTGTTGAATGAGTATCAGTCTGGCTTCCAATCAAATCACAGTACACAGTCTGCTTTGTTAAAAGTTGTGGGGGATATTCAGATGGGCCTAGACAGGAGGAACTCAGTGGGAGCTATTTTTATCGATCTGTCAAAGGCTTTTGACACTTTAAACCACAATGTCCTCCTGTCCAGGCTCAGGAATCTGGGTATAGTAGGGTCAGAACAAAAATGGTTTGGTTCTTACCTTACTGGTAGGGAACAAATGGTGGAAATTGGGGAATTCAAATCAACAGTACTTCCGATTAAGGGAGCGATACCCCAAGGTTCAATATTGGGCCCCCTACTGTTTAATATTTATATATATGGAATAACATTTAGTGACCCTGAAATTAGATATCACATATATGCTGATGATACTTTGTTATATGTGGAGAGTAGTTCCTTGGATGGTATTAACACCAAATTACAGTTTGCTTTCTCTGAATTGCAGACATTTTTCGAATCCCTGAATTTGACCTTAAATGTAAAGAAAACACAGGTATTTCACTTTAAGGGTCCACCAACTTTATATCCGCCCCTTGATATCAGGACCAAAAAGGGAGAGAAAGTAAAATAAGTAATGAGCTATAAGTATCTGGGGGATGTGCTTGGATTTTAGGTTAAAATGGGATAAGCATTTAGACTGTTTACTGAAAAATCTTAGTAGGAAACTGGGAATGCTTTACAACTTAAAATATTACACCATTAAAGAGACACGATGTAGGATTGTGGAAACTATGATTTTGCTGGTATTGGATTATGGGGATCTGGTGCATGGGGGGGCATCGACAGTGGAGCTGGCAAGGCTGGATGTGATGTATAACAGGCTTGCCCACTTCATCCTCGATGTCCCCAGAAATGCACATCATGTGATTTGTATAGGGCCCTAAATTGGTGGAATTTGGAGGAAAGGAGAAATTTAAATTTAGCAATTTTTATGGGTAAAATAAATAGGAAGAAATTGCCCAGTTATATTTAAAATATGTTTGTTCTTAGGGAACAAAGAGAGGGGTTGCAAACGTCTACAGGCATGCAGTATGTTATCCAAAAATGTAACCTAGGGGTAGGTAGACCATCTGCCCTATGTAGGGGTCCTAAAATTTGGAACATACTGCCACTGGAAATAAGACATGGTGGTGTTCTTATTAATCTCAGGATGCTAAAAAATTGGTTTACAGAGTTTATACATAGATTGAAACAGTGCTGTCAATAAACTGGTTGGGGAGGAGTTTTTTTTTTCCATATATGTAGGACAAAGTTTTAAATGCTGGATCTTAGCTGAGGCATTTTATAAAAAAAAAAAAAAAGAATGAAGGAAAGTCTTGATATAGCATTTTATTTTATTCCTGGGTGGTCTGTGCTTTGTTTAATAAATAGAACAAAATAATTATATTTGTATACATTTTAATTACATATTTACTGTATGTCCATGGATATTTTATGTGATTAGAATAACGTGTCCAAGTTGTTTGACTGGTATTTCTTTTACATAATATCAAACTGTAACTGTGATTGCCCTTGTTTGTCTCAAAATGTCTGTACTAGATTTTTAGGCTGGACCTCCTTGGAAATTAGTTCTTTTACTCAACGGAGTTTATCCTATTTTTGTTCATATTGTTATGAATAAGAATAACATTTTACTACTACACATGGAAAAAGTGGTGCATTTGATCTTTAAAGCACAATTTGTAAACACTGTACTACTATAACCACTTTAAGTGCAAATACCCGTAGCACACTATTTTCACTTTTAGGATTGCTGATAACCCCTATAGGAGACATCCTGGGTATACTTACTTTACTGTAGCTTTCAAAAATGGCTTCTTGATCCCTAACTGACCTCACAACTACTGTGCTTGTGACATCACGGTGTGTAGAAAGGTAAGCACTAATTTATGAGGTCATAAACTAAAGCACAATGAACTAAGATGGGGACAGTCAAGTGCTTTCTCTACAAACATTTTATATAGGCTAGGATAAGATGTGCTATAAGCCCTGGGAATGAAAACTGAACATTAAAAAAAAAAAATATTCTCTTGCCCAGACCAGTGGTGCTGGTGGACCACATTGTACTTCCATGTGGGAAATGTCAGTTTGTGGCAAGAGTCTGACTTGCTGTCTTGAGCCAGGGGAGTTGAGGAGCTCTGTGAAGTCAGCTCTTTCAGATTCAGATGAGAGGTGGGTTTAAGCATCCTTACTGTATGGGTGCTTTCTGTGGTGGATCGGGGCATTGGACAATGTGGGTGACCACACGGCATCCTGTACCACCAATCAGGCATAATGGGGATATGAACAACACATTAGCAGTAAGAGGATCTTGCCAATGAGGGCATAATGCCCCAGATGTGCTGGAGCATGTGCTGCCACATTCACTGCCCCTCTGACTCCTCTCCAGGTACCTCACATCATGCAAGGAAGAAAAATGCCTGTGTAGCCCATTTAGTGTCATTCTGTGTGGCTGACCAGAGGACAAGACTTTTACCAGTGGTATGTCTCTCCCACTGGTCAGGGAGCTGAGGCTGCAGTGGACTGATGAGACAGATAGACAGGAGCAGTGACCAATTGATGAAGAGGAGTGTTGGTGAGTAGCTATGTGGTAGAGAAATTAAAAGTACATTAAAAAAATGCATTCTCTAGCCATTGTAATGTGAAAAGTACTCTTGCACCAAATTGGTAGAAGCTCCATGGAACCTCTAAGCAGTAAGTGTTTAGAATTGTGCTTTGAATGGTAAGTACGAGCTTACTTGTACAGCAAGCTAGGAAAGCGGTCATGCATGATATGGACCCCTTGTTAAAATCCATATATAGTATTACTGAAAACACAACTGAGAAACTTTTTTGGGGGGGTTGCATTCAAAAATGCAGAATGTGGGTCTCTGTATCTCAGCTGCATTCAGTACAAGCACAGTATGATGCTGGGGAAGGGGCATATTGGTGGGATATGGGGTGAGTGCAGGAGGTGTGGGTCAGTGGTAAACCACAGGGTTCCCTTGGAGATCAGCCAGTGCCTCAGCTGCAGGAGAATCCAGGCCATGACAGTGGAACTGGAAGCTGCAAGGGCTGAAAAATGCCACGTGAGAGGTGCAGTCACCAGTCCAAATAGGGCACTACTGCACAGCCATCCCAAGACCAACAGAGTCCAGAGATAAGGGGCTGGACAGTAGTGGGGTGAGGAAGGGAAAAAGGGGGCAGGGAAGTCCAGGCCTGAGGAACTGGGGCTGTGAAGCAGCAATAGATTCATCCTATTGCAACAAGAGGCACCCAGATCTCCCCAAACTAGGGAAGAGGGAACCAATACACCTAGCAGGCGATGCCTGAGAGTATATCATGGGGTGGGCAGAGCCCCAAATCGGGCACAAGAAAGGTAAATGTAGTGGGGGATTCATTTGTGAGGTGCACAGGGAGAGATCTATGTATCACACTTTATGGTAAAGAGTAGGTATGCATTTTCCCTTGAGCAGCAGCAACCAGATTTATAACAAGGGTGGTGGAACTCATGGGATGGGGAGGGAAGGACAGATCTAATTGTACATGTAGGTTAAAATGATCTGAGCAGGTGGGGCATGGAACAGGTGAAGTTAGAAATCCATTCTCTGTGGAGAAGGCAGAGGTGGTAACTTTCTCTGAGGTGCTACCGCTGCCATGCCTGAATCAGAGGGAAGAATTCCATGTGTTTCAATTTAACGCATGGCTAAGGGGTTGGTGCAGGGAGGAGGGAATTTGTTTTTCTTGGGTACTGGAGCCCCACCTGGTGGACAGAGGCTGTTCAGACGGGATGGCTTGCATCCCAATGAAGAGGACAGGAGGATAGTGGTAGAAGGTGGGCACAGCATGTGGCTAGTTTAAACTAGTGATGTGGGGAGTCAGAATGGCAAGGTGCACACAGGATGTCACATATAAGAGGGGCCCTTCCCAGCCCCTCTGCTCCCCCATTGACCAATACAGCAGGAGCAAACATACCCAGGGAAAGGGAAAAAGAGGGAGCAGGAATAAATGTTGAAAAATGATGTGCACCAATGCAAGGATTATTGGCAACAAAATGCCAGAACTTCAGGCGATAGACACAAAAGGGATGATTATTAACCTAGTGGCTCTCGCAGTGATGTGGACAACCTTAAACCATGAATGGGACATGATCATAGCAGGGTAATTACTGTTCAGGAAGGACTGAGCAAATAACAGGGAAGGGGGAGTAGTGCTGTATGTAAAGCTGCTTTTACATGGCATCTACCTGAAATGCTACGGTCAGTTAGCATTTAATTCCGCTCCCCGTGCGAAGCTTTGCATTGGCTTTAGACGCCAATCCCTGCATCACTCTCTTGGTCATTCCTGTGTATTGACTGTGTTTCCAGCTAGCCAAGATAGCCCGAGATTGCTGAAATTTGCATTTTCAACCAAAGTTCAGCTAATGGTATCTTAAGATACTAGAAAGAATGCTGAACTCAGGAAACGTTCATTTTCAGTAACAGGGGCTAATAAGTACTAAAAAAGTGATCCGAAAGTGAAGCTGAGATACTGGACATGCACTTATGCACACTCATATCCCAAAGGGTGTGAATATACATAAGCGCATGCTCAGGATCACGGGCCCACTTTTAGCGTGTTTTTTAAGTCCTTTTTAGCCCCCGTTACTGAAAATGAACTAGTTTCCTGAGTTCAGCATTCTTTCTAGTATTTTAAGATACCATTAGCTGAACGTTGGTTGAAAATGCAAATTTCAGCAACTTAAGATATAGTTAGCTGAACTCAGGTTTAAGATCCCACGCACGAGCCTCGGTGGGACAGGTATGGTCATTTGCAGCCTAGTAAGCACTAGGGGCTGATTTGAATGTTGCCAAGTAATTATGCCACCACTGGATATGGCACAGAATGATATGCTGAAATGGTGAACCCAGAAAAACAGGGAACACCATTTCAATGAATGCTTCCTTTGGACACAGTACTGGGAGCCTCTACACAACACAGAGGTAACACTCCAGTTGCTGTGCACTGCATGTTGCAGTGCAGAGCCTGCCATGTAAAAGGGGCTTAAAACAGGGAATTGAGGCAACTGAAATAGCCAGGGGAATCGGGTACACTAGAAACCCTGTGGGTGCTAGCAGCAACAGGAAATGGGAAACAAATCGGGATTTTGGCTGTCTACAGACCACTGGTTCAGGATCAGCAGGCAGACAAGGAACTGGGAGACATACTTATGATGGTAGCTAATTTAGGGGAAGTGGTGATAGTAGGGGACTTTCACATGCTGGATATGCACTGGAAAGTGCCAACTGCAGCAAGTACAAGGAATCAGTGCCTGGTGGATGCATGCCATGAGGCGTTCCTAGTTCAGCTGGTCCAGCTCTGAAAAGGGAAGGGGTTCTGCTGGATATAGTGCTCATCAACAGTGAGAGGATCAAAAATGTTGCATGGTCAAAATAATGGAGAAATGTGTTGGAAAAGCTTACAGTACTGAAAGCTGATAATTCTATGGGTCCTAATGGTAGTAAAAGTTTATTGATCAACTTAAATACAAGTCATTACAATCGTACTACACACAATGTTAAAACATAATAAAAAACTTTCATAATACATATACATGTCTCTAGGTCGATTATTAATATCATAGCATACATACGTTGTGTCCTGCGTACCATTTGTTATTGAGATGTCAAGCAAGAATTACAGATTTTCAGTTATTACCGAATTCTGCTAAAATGTTGCGTATATTATATAGAGAAAAGGTGGACCCTAAGATATTGAACTAACAATCTATCCGTAAACACATTAGATTCAATAATTGGGTCATACATTAATTTTTCAAATGCAACTTCTTCTGTTCAATGATTTTTAAGGACGGAGGCCACAGCTGTTAATGTCTCTATACAATGGGATTTCAGGAGATGTACCACTAGAAATTCAGGTTTGAGCTGTAAAGAGCCAAAAATATTCCTCAATAATTGTTTTCTAAATTTGTCGCAAAGTGGACATAGTATTACCAGATGTTTGAGGTTATCTGTGTCCTTACCACAATTACATAATATTTCCCTCTCATGTCTTTTTTGTTATAGAAGTTTAATTTCCAACTGCTTGCGATACATTCAAATCTATATCTAGTTAATAACTTCCTATACTCCAGATTAACTATGAGTTGCAAATATACTTCCAATTTATGTAATCTTTTATTCCTTGACATCCATCTCCATACCTTGTATTGTTGTAAAGGGCCAAGTCCTTTGCATATATATATATATATATATATATATATATATATATATATATATATATATCTCCAATTCTATCTCTAATATTTAATTTAATTTTCTGAAATGACAGTCTCAAACTATCTGAAATACTTTCCAGTAAACCAAAAGATCTTTTTATTTATTTATTGAGTCTTGGATTACAACACCTTTGAGCAATACAACTCATTTACAAAGGTTCCACGTGTTATATTTTGTTTTGAGTATACTATAGCCTCCTCTATACATAATCTTGCTACTTGTGCATTACTCATCTTATAATAAATGGTTAGTGATGATTATCAACTGGGGGCAGAAGCTGTAAAACTACATTATACATGGGTGATTATACACATATGTGTATAAAGGAGTTTGATTATACATATATGTGTATAATGGAGTTTGATTATATACATACGTGTATAATCACCTATGTATAACAGAATTTGGTTAAGCACCTTTTGCAAAAATTCTAAAATTTAAAAAAATCAAAAGTGAAAGGAGATAGTTATTATAAAAAATAAAACAAGGGGAAGTGCGTGTCAACTTGAATTTTATGCACACCCTCAGTGTGTGATGCCTTGATAAACCCCTCGAGCTTCGCTCTTGGGGTTTATGGGGCATCGCACACCTCGGATGTGCATAAAATCCTTGTTATACACACTTCCCCGTGCATTATTCTATATACAGTATATGCCTCGATCTAATAATTTGCTTGTCTTTGCTTAATTTGACAGTCTATTGGGAGTTGTCCCAATTCTCCTCTCACCGTGGCAGATGGGGCACTGTTAGGTAAGTCCAAGATTTTTTTATAAAATTTACTTAAGATTGATGGGTTGTACCGGAGGATTCTGAAGGAGATCACAGAATTGATAGCAGTGCCAACTGCAAACATATTCAACTGCTTGCTGGCCATAGGTTTGGTCTCCATAGACTGGAGAACAGCTGGCATAGTCCCTTAACACAAGAGTGGAAGGAAGGATGAGTCAGGGAACTATAGACTAATCAGCTCGACATCTACAGTGGGAAAAATGGAGTCTTTACTAAACAAGGAACTAATGAACTTCCTAGATGGAAATGAGCCACAGGATCCCTGAAAACATGGGTTCATAAGGGGAAGGTCTTGCCAGATGAATCTGGTTGACTTTTGGCTGTTTGACCAGGGCAGCAGATAGAGAATAGGCAGTAAATGTGGTATACTTTGATTTCAGCAAGGCATTTGACTCAGTCCCCACAGGAGGCTGGTCAAAAGCTAAGGGACCTATTGGTAAAGAAAAAATTGACAACTTGGGTGGAGAACTGTCTGAGGGGAAGAACACAAAGGGTAGAAGTTAATGGGGAGCTTTCAGAGGCAAAGGAACTAACAAGTGGAGTACCTCAGGGGTCGATGCTGGGCTCTTTTCTTTTGAATGTATTCATTTGTGACATGGGGAAGACATCAAGGACAAGATCTGCCCTTTCACAGATGACAGAAAGATCTGCACATGGGTGGACACAGAAGAAGGGGTAAGGGAACTCAGAGAGAATCTGGGCTGCTTCAAGAGTTGGGTAAAGATTTGGCAGCTGGGCTTCAATGTAAAGTGATGCACACTGGGAAAAGAAACCCAACAGTGCAGTACAAATTGGGGGGGAGGGTGCTGGAAAGCACCATAAGGACCTAAGGATCATGATATCAGAGAGCGCCTAAAAACAGCATCACATTTAATATAACAGTGAGTAAGGCAAAACGGATGCTGGGTTGCATACTGAGAGGCTTTAGCAGTAGAAGCTGGGAAGTGATCCTCACCTGAGGAGAGACTGCAACAATGTGGAATCAGTACAGTGCAGGGCAACCACGGTGATCCATGGATTGGGGACAAGACTTACGAGGAGAGGATACAGGACCTGAACATGTGTACTGTTGAGAAAAGGAGGGAAAGGGGCAATATGATCGAGCCATACAAGTACCTGCATGGGATAAATAGGGCGGACGCCAAGGAACTTTCCTCCATGAGTTCATGTGCATGGATGAGGGAGAATTCACTTAAACTTGCAGGGGGAAGAGTCAAAGGGATGTCTGTAAGCACTTTTTGACAGAAAGAGTGGTGGACAAATGGAACAAGTTGCTGGTGGAAGCGCTACAGGCCAAATCAGTGACCAGCTTTGAGCAGGGTTGTGACATATGTGGTGTTAGTTACAAAATGGGGCAGAAACAAAAGTGACAGATGGCCACTAGGACCAGTGCAGAGTAATTAGGTAGGGTGGTCAGACTGTATGGGCTGACACGCCTTTTTGTGCCATCATTGTCTATGTTATCTATTAATATCCAAAACAGGAATTCATGCATTGGCTCAGTTAAACAACAACATAGCAGTAATTCACACTTCCAAGTGCACACAAAGTATCATTTCAATACACAGTACATATTGGTAACACCAGTGTTAAGGCATTATTAAATCACCACAGTTACGATGATAAAAAAGATCTAACTTTCTGCATGAGTCTGAACAATAGTTTTGCTACTCTTGTCAAGCTTATGTTGAAAACAGCAAAGCTGATGGTTGTAAGAACTCCACCTCTACCCTAGAGACTGAAGCAACAAACCTCTTCCTTCCTTTTGTAAATTACAAAGATACAGTGGTGTTAAATATACTTACTAGATGAAAATTATGGCAGTTAAGCACAGAAAACTCTTCCAAGTAATAACTAAACATGATGTGTCCTTCAAGGCATTTTTCTAAACTTGTTACCTTTCAGTCCTGCAATGGAAGGCCTAAGAAGACAGAGTGGTAGAAACAAGGAAAGAATACATCTGGAAATCAAACTTTCAACCAAAAGCCTGTGTTTAACTCAAGTGGATTCTGCTGTGTGAGGAAGGTCATCACTCTTTAGTGTACCACCCTTCCCCCTCTCCAGAGTGTGCATGTGTGTATCTGGGAATTATACATCATGCACCACACAATTGAGAAAGCTTACAGTTTTTTTATTTTAGACTTTGTTTTAATACTCCTCAGCATTTACTGTATTAAAATATTGTGTTACCGTAAGTGAAGACTTATTAATTTAAACAAAAAAGGATAAGCTACACAGGTAAACTAACATTAGGTTTTTATCACATAGTCATATATTAGTAGCTGGCCACCTTGACTTATCACCAGTTTGTCCATTGCAGTCCCAGTTTTCAAAACCAGTTACTCAAATAACTGGTTGTACTGCATGCATATACAATTACATACCAACAGAGTTATGGTGTGTTTACACTACCTGATCTGCACTGCTGTGAGCAGTGCAGATGAGCAGCACAGGTGCAGATCCAGTAGTGTAAACAGCCTGTAGAACATTGCAGGTCGTCCCATTATGGCACAAGGCAAATGGTGTTTTGGTGAGGAACTGTACCAGTGCAGGTGTGTTTTGCTAATGTGTAAACACGCTGCTCTGCTTGTAATGGTGCAGCCCCGTGATACCCTGCACTACCCACCTACCTTGCAATACCTTTCCTGCCCCAGCGGAAATCCAGTAGCAAATGTAAGAAGTTAAGCCTGACACACAGACTGACCCTGCAACAGGGCACAACTCTTGCTGTGTAACTGGTGGTTGGTCGCACTGCAAGTAGAATGGTGGGTGAGTGATGCAGATAGCAGCACAACAGCAAGATTAGTGTAAATGTGCCTACAGTCTGATTTGCAATTATATTCAGGGGTTTAGGCCTATGTGACTGAATTAGTTCTAATTTGTTGGTCTAGGAATGCAGTTTGCTCCTGTGGTTAAAGTACAGGACTACTGTGTGAAACAGAAGATTCCAATGTACATGCCACTGCAGTCACTGGCTCACTCGGTGACCCTGGACATTTCCACTGACTTCTCTGTGTTTCAATCTTCTCAACTATGATACTCGATAACCCCTGCATGGACATCAATGCAGATGAGATGTTGCATCTCAGTTGGGTTCTCCTGGGGTAAATTATTTACAGTATATTATAAAACATTCCACTGTCACACACGTGAGTTGGTAAAAAGAAGCGCCTGGTTATGAAGTATTTAAATACTGTATTTTTAGATCTCTGGCTATGTCTTCCCAGCCACTTGACTTTGGTTACTTATGAGGCAGAGAGAAGGTGTTAAAAATGGAAAGCAGCACAATAATAAAGGAAAACAAGGAAAGACATTTGAACACATAGGCTTCTACCAGTAAAGTATGGATGAGCTATTTCAGAGCAACTTGCAATTCCAATTACATGTTTTCTTTTAATTGTACTTCATAATATTTATATATTTAATGTTTGTTAACCAGATAAATGCGCTAGACATTAAATGCCTGTTTTCAGGAATGATCCGGCAGAGTACTGCACTGTCCAAGACTAATACAGGATTATAAACTACAACAAGCACATTACAAATGGCAGCACAAAGTACAAAATGCAGATTAGCAGTGGTGTATGGAATTTTCAAATTCTGCCAGAATGGAATTCTGCATAATTTCAGAAAATTCTGCAGAATTCCATCAGCGGTGGAATTTCAACATTTTAGAAGCAGACACAAGAGGCAGATTCCTTTTCTGCAATCCATGGGAATGATTCCACAGTTTATGTAATCTGTGAAAAGTTAGTCCACAGTTTTCACAAAAATGCTTTTCAGAATTCCGTGGAAGTCAAAAAGAAATTCCATATAGCATTGCTGTTTCGCATTATTTCCGCAAGTGAAATTCCACATATCATCCAGCTATACAAAATACCTAAAAGTACAGCAAAAGTACAGCCATTACAGATAATTATGTCTAACTAATTATTCATAAGCCTAGTGAGGCTCCAGATTGGCTACTGGATCGGTCATTAACATCTTGGAAATGACCAATCCAGCTGCAGACTTGATGCTGTGTGACATGCATGGCTTGTGCCACACAGCTAAAACCTAAATAAAACTGGCAAAAAATGAAAGTTGTTATTGCTATTAGACTTAGAATCACAATAACAGCCTGAAAGCCGGTCATTTCCTTGGATTAATGACTGGCTGGAGAGGTGGCCTGAGGTGCAGCCGAGGGCCACCCGTCCCCCAGCCGGTCATTAATCCCTCAGAAATGAATGGTTTCTCAGTCGTTATTTCTTAAATAACAATGTTAGGCCTAACACAAAAGCCGGAAGTATCATAACACAGGAACTTAATGTGTGTAGACATGTTCTGAGTTCACATCTGAAGAGCAGACGAGAGGAGACACTACACAATCCAATAGGATGAGAGCTGCAATGGGTGGAAGCAAAGGAGGAGAATGGCTGTAATCTGTAACCCCATATTAGTAATATACTTCAGAATAAATAAACATGATTTCCCATTTGATCTGAGGGGGTAGTTACACAAGGGGAATCAAGGCAAACGTCAGTAAAGCAAACAAGAGTGAAAGAACATTTAGCAGCAGGGACTGGGGATAGCGAACCCAGACTGAAGTATAAAAGACAGTAGTGAGTGAAAAGATACACTGCAAGGCCAAAGCAGCAAATGCTTTTCTAGGTGACATCCTATTTGGCCAGGTTAGTTCATTGCTGGGCAATAAGACTCCTTCACAACTGCCAGGTGAGCCCAAGCAGTAAGGTTATAATGAAGTCTATAAGCAAGGCCCAGCCTAAAGTTAAAGAGGTACAGAGGAGATATTGAAGAAAATTCCAAAGTGGGGTCTAAAGTAACCCCTAAGTGCTTAAGTAGTACTAGTAGTAGTAGTAGTAGTAGTAGTAGATTTTATTTGTTTGGTGCCCTTACAATAGGATTACAACTACATACATACATAACAGAAGAGGAACAGTAATAAAAGCATATACATATAAAATCTCAGACATGATTAAAAAAAAAACTGAACCCATCCAAATTCTTAAACAGCCCACCTCAGACCCCAAAAGCTTGTACAAACAAGAATGTTTTCAGTTGTCATTTAAAAATGTCAGCAGACAGAGCCTCCCGGAGGTGCCCTGGCAACAAATTCCACAACGCCGGGGCAGCTACCTCAAGTGCTCGGTTCCCAGAGCTCTAACCTCACTCTGGGGATCTCCAGCAGAGCACCGGTAGCTGATCTGAGGGGGTGAGATGGGACATGGGGATGCAGGAGATCCTTCGGGTAGCCCGGACCCGAACCATGTAGGGTCTTGTAGGTCAAAAGGCCTACCTTGAAGGTGATGCACTAGCGCACTGGCAGCCAATGCAGTTCATACAGCACTGGAGTGATATGACTGAATCTGGAATGATCAGTCAACACCCGTGCTGCTGCATTCTGCAACAGCTGCAGGTGCCACAGCGCACCACCTCTGATCCAGAGGTAGAGGGCATTACAGTAGTCAAGTCTTGAGATTATGAAAGCATGGACCAGTGTGGCCAGGTGTTCAGGTGGGGTAAAGGGCTTGATCCAGGCGATGTTCCGGAGATGGTAAAATCCAGTCCGGACAACAGTCGACACCTGAGCATCAAATGTCAGCTCGCTGTCAAACACAACACCCATATTCTTCACCCTTGGTAAAACCTCCAGTTATGTTGAGCCTATAGAAAGGCCCAGCCTGTCACCAGAGGCTTCAAGCCAAACTCTCCGACCCGGCTCTACCACCAGTACCTCAGTCTTCTCAGGGTTTAGTCCAGCCAGTTCAATGCCATCCAAGCCTGGATCTCAACCAAGCATTTATTCAGCACATTGACAGCATCAGGTCTGCCAGGTGTGAAAGACAAATACAGCTGAGTATCATCAGCATAACAATGAGAACTCAGCTCATACCGTCTTATGACCTCACCCAGGGGCAGCATATACACTGCGAGGACAGAACCTTGGGGTACTCCACAGGGCAGATCTCTCAGGTTTGAGGATTAAGTTCCCATCACTATCTTCTGAGACCTTCCCCAGAGAAAGGACTCAAACCAGCTGATGACCTTGCCGGTGAGTCCCACATACTTCCTCAGCCTGTCCAACATCACCCCATGGTCCACAGTGTCAAACACTGAGGAGAGATCAAGGAGGACATGAATTGTATGCTCTCCCTGATCCCTCACCCTGAGCAGGAAATTCAACACCCTGACCAATGCTGTCTCTGTGCTATGCAAGATCCTAAACCCTGACTGGAAAGGTTCATAAATCTGAACGTCTATAAGACGGCCCTCTAGCTGTTCTGCTACCATCTTCTCAAGAATCGTCCCCAAAAAGGGAAGGTTTGAGATAGGCCGTAAATTTGCCAGGACATCAGGGTCCAACGATGGTTTCTTCAGCATGGGCTTAATCACAGCCTGTTTTAAAGACTCTGGAACCCCCCCCCCACTGTCAAGAAACTCCCGACTATCCTGGCAAAGACCAGGCCCAGGGCTTCGATGCAGCCAACTAGTAGCCACGTCAGGCCTGGGTCCAGGTCACCGAACATTGCTTTCAGCCCAAGGACTATCTGATAGAGTTCCTGCATCACCACCAGCCGGAACTCACCCCAGAACGGCTGAGTGCAATGGCCCACATGAGAAACACCACTGCTGAAGGACTGAATTCTGCTTGGAGCAATCCCGGATCTCACAGAGGACACTCTGTCTGAGAAGAATCGAGCGAGCTCCTCACATTTGTGGGATGAAAAAGCTATAATGGGATCCAAATAGGCCGGATGTATTAGCCTGTTCTACAACCTGGAAGAGCTGAGCCGGTCGATTCTTCCTGGCTGCAATTGTCCTAGACATAAAAGCTGCCTTTTTCTGGATGATTGCATTCTGATAGTCATCATAATGAGTCATCAGAACTAGCTTGCCTCCCAAGATCCAGTCTTCTTCCAATACCTCTCCAACCTCCACCCACTTGTCTTCAACTTCCTTAGTTCCCCATCAAACCAATTGGGACCAAGGTGTGAGACAAGGGGCTGTACACGGATCGGCGCCAAACGGTCCAGGGCCCTAGCAACAGTAGTGTTATAGGCCATCACTGCTTCTCTCAGACTGCTAGTGCAAGCCTTCAACACAGATGAAATGTTCAGTTCTGCCATCAGTCCCTCTGGTTGAATACCCCTTAAGGGGTGGAACTGGGCCATTTTCACAGGAGTGGGACGTTCAGGGAGCTTTTAAAGCTGAACCGGGAATGGGTGGGGGGAGGGAAGGGATTGGTTTATGTGTGTATTTAATGCATTTTCAGGTTCTGTTTCCTGATTTTATGTTTCTTTTTTCTGTAAAATGGCCTTTTCAGGCCAAATGTATAAACTAATAAAGCATTTTGAATTTCAAAAAAAAAAAAAAGCTGAACTGAATGGTGCAATGATCGGACCAAGTGACCCAATCTTGAAGGTGTCAGTTTCAAGCCCCAGAGAAAACACTAGATCAAGCACATGGCCGGACTGGTGGGTCCCAGACGTGGAATGCAGGATCAAGCCCAGAGCTTCCATACTTAGCAAGAGGTCTTTGGCCCCAGGCAACACCACATCATCCACCCAGGTGTTGAAGTTGCTGAGAATAATCCATTTCGATGACTCCAACACTCTCTTGGTGACAAAGGACGTCATCTCCTGCAAGATGCCTCAGTTCCACCCAGGTGAATGATAGACCAGGAGCACTCTAAACTCCATGCTGGGACCCCCTGCATAGCCACACACTCAGAAGAACTGGTGTCCCCAACTGGGTGCACTGCCAGGCTCAGCTCTGATCTAAAACAGATTGTAACCCCCCCATGGTCCTTTCTCGGGCAGTGCACAACAGATTACCTAGCCAGGACAGATGCCTCTAGCAGAGGGCCCAAGTTATATCCCAGCCAAGTCTCTGCAATGCAAGCCAGATCGACGGACCCAACAAGGTCAACCATTATAGCAGTCTTGTTAGCCATTGATCTGGCATTGCAGAGCACCGCCTGAAGAGGACGAAATGTTGGGGCCCATTCATCAGCTGCTTGTCCTCTCAGTCTGGAAGATACCCTAGGTATAGAAACAAGGCCTGAGGGACCTCACTCCAGCTGTCGCCTTAACCCAGGGTGTCTCCTGGTCCCCACTACCCAAATTGGCTCCCCGCAGGCTTAAAATAACTAACAGTACCCAATAGGCCCATCAATACAAGAGACATTTAAAGGAGAACTGTCAGCAATAACAGCCTCACACCCAAGTGTGAGGTTGATCCTAGTTTACCTCTTGGGTGCAAAAACATTTTTTTTTACTTACTGTTTACTGCAGTATAGTAGATTGTATTAGGCTAATGTAGCTGCCCTGTAAGATGACATTTCCTGTAACCAAAAATCCCAGAATCCTCCTGCTGCTGACATCAGAGGAGGGCTGCAGAACTGGGAGATTCAACAGCCCACAGTATACATGTTAAATATTTTGTATGCTGAAATCAGATGCTTGCTGGTCCCATTGTGATCACTGGGCTTAGTACATTCCTCTGTGACTTTACCCAGCTCCAGAAGAACAGCAGACCAGCAAACAGAAGATTACAGCTTATGAAAACTGTAACATTCATTACAGGCTATTGAATCTCCCAGTGCTGAAGTCCTCCTCTGATGTCAGCCACAGCAGAGTCTGGCATTTCTGATTACAGGAAATATCAGTTTAGAAGTCAAGTGAAATTAGCCTGATACAATCTACTACTCTGCAGTAAACAATATGTAAAAAAAGTGTTCTTGCACATAAATTGCTATTTGAGAGCATCCTCACACTTGGGTGTGGGGCTCTTATTGCTGACAGTTCCTTTTAACTGACTAGAGTTTACTTGAAGTTTAAAACTAAAGCCAAACAATATGAACTGGATCATTTTAGAGTTTAAGATAATTTTCGTGGCTGCAGTGGGCGTAGCCCTGCAGAGGTCTTGCTATGACAGTAGAGAAAGGTAGCTCTCCAGATACCCAACAGACTAGAAAAAATTAGAGGTTTAGTAGAATCACTTTGCTAATTGAAGTAAGCAGTCTGCTGTGTTCATTTAAGCTGAGCAGTCTTGAAAGCACTATTTTGTTCAGTGTGGGTAGAATTCTCTTTCAAGAAAGATTCATAGCTCAAAAATATGTCTACTTATTCAACCTTTTAACTGTGATTGATATTGATATCTCCCTATCTTTTGAACTTTTTCCTCTTGCCTGTGTTGCACTGAGATGCACAAAATAGGTGATTTCATAGCAGGATTTCTAAAAAACGACCAAAAAAACCCCCAGTTTTATTCAGCACATGAATGCCGCAGTTTTAGAGAAATAATTAGCTGGGTAGCACAGCACTACAGCTAAGATGTAGCAGTGTTAAGGTCAAAAGCCACAGAAAGAATGCTGTGCAGATATACAAGGTCATAAAACATCCAATGTTGAAGTCTTACTTTAAAGACTAGAGAAACTAAAAGATATGCTGTAATTGCATCGTCAGTGTTGACACTGTGTAAACATGTTTTTGTTTGTAACTATGAGTTCATTTGTCAAAATTATTTGTGAATATTCAAGCTTGCACTATTTAAACATATTCTGTCTATAACTTTGTGTTGCACTGAAAACTTAATATGTAATCTAAAGTACAGTATATGGTTTTCTCTCTCCCATTACTACCATCTAACCATAACTTTGCTATGTATTTCTTTCATATTACCATCAAGACACAGTCTACACAAAACTTATTTCATCACACCTGCACTGATCCTGCACTTCTTTGCATTGAATCCTAACTGCCATTCTTCAGACCATTTCTTCAGTTTTTTAAGGTCTCCCCTCGTTCTTTCAACCCCCTGGCATATCCACCCTATTGCATATGTTTTTATCATCTGCAAAGAGGCATACCTTTCCCTCCTGTCACTCTGCAATGTCCCCAATAAAGTCCAGAGAGGCCACATTCACCGCACCTCCCTGGTCCTCTACCTTAGTTACCCAGTCATGCTGTAGATTAGTTCAATGAGTTAGTGCAAAACACAATGCTTATCATAAATACTGCAACAGTTAGGGTTAGATGTATAAGTACATAAATGCCATATATATATATATATATATATAAAGAAATGTAAACTACTAGTTCTAGAATACTTGGGGATAGAAGACATTTATTAGGAAATGCTGAGATTGTTACAACCAAACTAAGCAGAAGCCACCCCTCAGGCCCACTGTGCTCTATAAGCTGAATAAACAAAGATAAAACAATTCACACCAGTGAGTAAAATGAAGTCAGCGAAAGCCTTTTGGCTAGAACATTTCAGTTGGAAGTATTTGAAGGGTGACTTAATTCTATTTGATTTGACTCCTTTTTGTAAGCATACTGGTATTTTGAAAAGAGGACTCACCCTGACTCGCTGGTACCATGGATTTTTTTTTCAGATTGTTACAAGAATTCAGTTATCTGGAGTAACTGAGCTATTTATTATGGGAACAGAGACTTTAAGGCTAACTTTGAAATGCACTGAATAAGGTCTCTGCCCTAATTTTGTACCCATGGCAAAAAAATCCTTTTTGAACAGGGCACCAAGTGTAAAAATATTACTGCCTTAAATTACAAATTCATAATTTATTTAATGCACAACTGATACCTCAGTCACTTACAAATTACTTCAGCTTCAGGCATCTTTCAGCCCCAAACTGCCCTTCTGGCCTCACCAGCTACCAGATCTGGGTATTTCCAGTCCAGACCTCCATCATCTCTTCTCAAGGCTTTTTGGCTTGTCTCTACATGGTGTGCCCCAGATGGTTAGTGAACACTTTCTAGCCTCCAAGAACTCCAAACTTAGGTGAGTTGACAAGGATGACAAAACAATCAGCAGCTTCTGAGGTGAATAAGTCACTGTGCCATCCTACTGCTGCTGGACATATTTTACCCCCTTTATGCCCTATCACTCCTCCCTGGCATCCACATTTTGATTCCCCAGTGCCATCCTGTGGGTAATGAGTAGCTAATGATGTGTAAACATCCATGGTACCATGGCTCCCACAGTTCTGCCAGAAGAGCCACTCATGGAGCAGGCAGACCAACTCTCTCCTCCAGAGCTAGCATGAGATTTGGACCCCAACTGGACACATGGTGGGAGAGTCAGGCTCTAGACTAAGTCTCATTTTATTTATTTACTTATTTATTTATTTCAGGTTCGGAATTATAACCTCTGAGCCAGAATGGCTTTTTTACAAAGGCTCCAAGTCAATAAACACAAACACAACAGTACAAAACATACAGTAAGGAGTATGACAAAGAAGGCAGTTACGTTAACTCAGGATTGGTTAGGTTAGACAAAAACAGATATGCAAAAAGATCATCAATTTTCAGTAATAGCTTTTGTCAAATATACCAGTTACTAAGTGCAAGAAGTGGGGAGGAAGCAGCTAAGAAAGGCTTTGTCAAAGGGGTGGCATATGGGGTGATAGGGGATGGGAGGTGGGAAGAGAGTAGGGGGAGATGGGTGTAGTATACCTGGAGCATGGAAGGGTAGCCACGTCTCATGTCTCCCATCTGCAGCGTCAGGCTGTGCCCCTGGGCTGGACATTAATCATTCATTATTTTTAAAAAGCAAAGAATATTTCTGGCCACTCAACTCAGTTAATGACCTTTGCCAATGAATGCTCACTGGAAGAGTTTCATAAATGTTCTTGACATGTTATGAACAGTTCTGTCCAGAAACATTGCTGACGCTGAATTTCCATTTAATGGTTTTCCACAAATGATGAGCGTTTATGAACAATTTTATGGATTCTACATCCATTTTTCTCTTTAGTCTCCCTGTACTCCACCACAACAAGCAGAAGCCACACAAATGCAGAGCAGCCCATACCTCCCAGCACTCCCATGATGCCCACAGGCACCAACCGGATCAAACGTGAGGTTCCAGTAATCACACACAAGTCCTAGTCCTCCATATGGCAGTGCAACATGCTGCTGCTACACCACTTAGCAAGCCACAATCTGATGAATATTTATTAACTAACTAAGTTTGCTCCTGAATCATTCATAAACTGTTCATGATCATTTTGACTGGACCTAGTACCAGCTGTAGCAGCCAGTTTATTTTATCACTCTTGAAAGGATACTATGTTGAGGAGCATTTGAAAGGCTGCGGTGCAGCATCTCCTTTTCTGTGTCTTGCAGAATTTTGAACAGTAAGAAAAGAGACTATCTATGATGAGACAGGAAGCCCTTATGCCCAACTATTAGGAGGATATCTCTATTCCCTGTGTTAGACCATACATTCTGTTATGGAGGTGATATCTACAAAGCCTCTTTGAGAACAAGGAGAAAGTGAAAACTTCCATTGTCACTCAAAAATGTGAGAACCTGCATGCTGTTAATTCTATTTTGAATTTTTATGAGAAATATGAAATATGCAAAGGTCCAAGTCAAAATATTTGATTTAGGCCCAGTGGTGTAGAGGGTTGAGGCACTGCAGAGCACTTTACTTCTCCCATGCTAGTGACCCGAGTTTGGAAATGCACTTGGGTCACCTGGGGCTGACTGGGGGTCAGGACAGGAGAAGGCATGAGCATCTGCCTGGCAGTTCTCCTGTTCCGGAAAGGGGAGGCAAAGGCAAACTATCTTGGCTCTAGGCTACCACTGGGTGGAGGTCCAGTGGTAGGGCTAATGTTTGAGTGGGAGGTGATATACTGGGTAGGTGGAATGGGGCTGGTGGTTCCGGAGTGCATGCACACCTCCATGTGCACATGTGACTGTATTTGCCGTAGTCCTGGGGGGGGTGAAAATAGTAGGAACAAGCATTTTTCAATGCCGAATGTTGCTTGCTTCTATGTGCTGTTTAGGTAATTGGAAGTCACTGGAGTGCAAATATTGAAAATTCCACGAACTTACGGCGTGCGTAGGAACTGTAACCTGCTCATCAAAAACAGTCATTTTAGGAATTTTTTCACCAAATTTTCAACATAGCCATTTAAGACCTCTGCTCATGAACAGTGTCACTGTGATTTTCTTAATATGTCCCATACATTGAGTTCGCACACCGACTGTGCCATTGTGCACTACATATATGGTAAAACCACGTTTTAGGCAGGATGTGAAAAATGACAGCTGTACTTCTCATAAGGAGGTGTGGTAAAATGGCAATGTTGAAAATCTGAGTGAAAATATTGAAAATTTGTGAACTTACAGCGTGCTGCGTAGGAACTGCATAAGCGCTGCGCTTACAAACAGTCATTTTTAGGAATTTTCCACCAAATTTTCAAAATAGGCTTTTGAGAGCCCACCTTATGAACACTGGCAGTGTCGTTTCATTAATCATTCCAGAAGGTGATTTTGCACAGTGATTGTGAAATCACCCGCCGAACGAATAACGCCATGACAGTGACAACATTCATGAGAAGGGTTCCCAAAAACCCCATGTTGAAAATTTGGTGCAAAAATTCCAAAAAATGCCTGAGATATGCAATAAAGTTGAAAAAACCCTATCTATCCCATTATATAGCTTACCGGCATTTCCTCAGTTCGCGGTCAGCTTTGAAGTGTGCAAACGTGTTCCTGGTCCACCGATGATTGAAGCGCCGAGCTCCGGAGGTAAGTATGGGGTGAGGGGGTGTGGGGAGGCAGGGTGCACAGTGGGTGGGTGTGGGTTGTGAGAGGGGGGCAGGAGACTTCGAGGGACCATTTTTTTAATTCACAGTTTTTTGTTTTTTTTACGAAAACGACGCAGGACATTTGCCACGCTGGGGTGGGCTCCCAGCGTGGCAGCAGGAAAAGCTGTTCGGGGGAATGTGGAGCCGATGGGGGACTGGGCACCCCCATCGGCCAAAACAAGATTTGCCACGCTGGGGTGGGCTCCCAGCATGGCACCGGGAAAGCTTTTTGGGGGGGACGTGCAGCCTTGGAGCCGACAGGGGATTGGGCACCCCCGTCGGCTATAACAGTTTTTGCCATGCTGGGGTAGGCTCCCAGCATGACACCTGGACAGCTGTTGGGGGCATGGAGCTGACAGGATTAGGCACCCCGTCGGCCATACAGTTTGTGCATGGGGGGTGCATCAGCACGCAATATGCGTACTTGCGCGTGTTTGTGCGTGGGGGGGGAGAGCTCTGCTCACTGAAGCGGAGTTCTCCCTTTGAACTGTATGCCACTGCATTTTCAGCTTGTCATAGACAGCTGCAGCAGTGATTGGGGAACTGGGGCCATGCCTGCAAACACACTGACTGCATTGGAAGATGGACTGACACACCTCCGAAAACTCGGATGATGGCACTATGTTTCTTGCACATGCGTGCAAGCAACATAAAAATGGATAGGGAGACTGGACTTCAATCTAGCCCTGCTTGAGGCACCACAACCTGCCCTGCTGGACCAGCAGAAGGAGGATGAGAAAGGCAATAAGAGGTAGGAGGGAGGTGGACAGCAACCAGGGGCAGTGTTAATAGCCCACCCAGTTGCTGCCAAAGGAGCATAAAAACCTTTATGAAAAAAATATATGTATGTAATTTATCATCAAGTGTGCAGGGACAGGATGATACAGTACCTCATGAATGGTACAGCCATGAGAGAGTAATGACAGTCCTGCTCCCTTACAAGTGATGACAAAATTGTGTATTTTTAATGTCAGACCATTGCATGTTCAATGTATACAACATTAGTTTACTAGGTCTAGCTTTCAAACTTAACTATTTCTTGTTGATCTCATCAATGTCCAGGTTGATGAGCATGCCCGGAGCCTCAGTTCTGATTTTCAGTGCAACAGTTTTAAGTGTCCCCATGCTTTTTTTTTCAATATAAAACATATTGCCATGTTCAGGACAAAGTCTACTTTCAGGCCATATATTTATCTCAGAGTGCTTAAAATATGCATAGTGTGTGCATGCATGAGCTCACATCACTTCCAGGACACTTAGCTTAGATGCGTGTTCTCTTGTCTTCAGAAATGCACAGAAGCATTGAGGCGGGGGACAGAACTTTAGACAAGTTGTGAGATAAGAAGCTTGGGCTGAGGAAAATAAAATTTTATTAAAAAATAATAAACTAATGAATAAGGCAAAAATTGGCTGCCCATATACAATCAACACGCATGCAGTCTTTCACAGGAACACTGATCCCATAGGACCAAAAATAAATACTAAAAGCTACAGTTCTTGTGATAATGTGTATGTTTGTCACACTCCTTTCTCCTGTAAATGCCTTCACAACCCTGCAACACAAAGCCCTCTTACAGTTTAGACTGATACCAATATGTTTGCATGCTTTGCAAGAAGATGGGGGCATGCCAGGAAAAAATAAGAGTGGCAAACAAGGCAGTGAAGCAGGCAAAGATGCAGGAAGAATTTAGGTTAGTGGCAATAGTTAGGAATGGTGACAAAGCATGTTTTCTCTACACACAAGAGCAAAGTAAAACCAAGGGAGGAGTGATCAGGCTAAAAATTGGGGAGAAATGAGCAGAGGATGAGAAGGGTAAGGCAAATCTACTGGGTTCTTATATCTGTTCAGTATTTACAATGGAGGATAGGGGGCCCTTTGCCAGACTGCAGCATGGCACCCAGCAGAGGATCACTAGCAGGTTTCAATGAGGAGCCCATAATGGGTGAGAGAGTGCTGAATAAACTTCAAGCACTGATCTGAATAAATCAATAGCTCTGATGGGTTGCACCCAACAGTTTCAAGAGACAGGGAGTAGGGCAGGTAAGCTAAATGATCTCTTCAGCTGTTCACAGAGACAGAAGTGCTGGAAGACTGGACAACATCAAATGTGGTTCTTCTACATAAAACTGGGAGTCAGGAGGAGCTAGGCAACTACAGATTAGTCAGTCTGAATCTATAGTGGGAAAACAACTAGAGCCTGTAATTAAGGAAAGGATACTGGAGTTCCTGCAGCACAATGACCTGCAAGATTCCAGACACAAATTAAGACAGGTGCTTTCTTGAGAATTATCAGATAAATCCTCAAAAGAATACACAACAGTCTCATGGTAATTCAATCCAGCAAGATTATTTAAATTTATGGCTGTCATTACATCTCTAATATAAGAGGGTTAGCCTCGTAGTCTCTGAAACAGAGCTATAAACCTTCACATAACATAAAAGCTACATGCATAAAGTTAATACCAGCCATGCTACCTAGCTACTCCAAATGCCCTGGCACATCACTCTAATCAAGAGCTTCATCGGGGGGTGGCTATCTCCTCCAAATAGCCACCTGTTTGCATTGGGATGTTAAATGGAGAAACAAATTAGGCATGGCTCCCCTTTTCCTCATGCATATCAATTTAAATTATCCTACATATCATATTCCCTTAGGTCCAATGACAGTTCTTTGCTTGTTGTCCCTAAAACTTATACTGTTTTGGGGGATCAAGCCTTCACTGTCACTCCTCCTAGGTTACGCAATTTTTTTCTGTTGCCTGCTTGTAGCACCTCTTCTTATGCTCAGTTTAGAAGTTCTTTCTGGAATAATTTAAAGGATCGCTCTAATTGTTCTTGTACTTCATTTCATTACGTCAACGTGTTTTCACTCCCTGCCAACCATTACTGCCATATCCACGGTCATTTATATTTGTTATTTTTCCTGGATATTATTTCCTTGTTATGATTACAGCTTGAACTATATTTACTGGGTTTTTTTTTTGTGTAAAGTTGTTGGCTTTTGCTCTGCTTGTTGTTATTTAACTTTATATCCCACAGTCCATTCCTCTTTTTTCTGTTTATATGTTTTTCTAATATTGCTCACTATGTAACATCCCAGGTCACACCTGAAAATAGGCATGAGGCTGTCTAGTGTGCTTATCTAGTCAATAAAAATGAAATAAATGTTTGTATGTGATATCTCTATCATGTTTTCCCTTTTTCTCCTGTCCTCCAGCAAGTAGATGTCAAGATCCTCCAAGTACTCCTCATAGGATATACCCTCTTGCCCTTGTATCATTTTGGTGGCTCACCTCTAAACGCCTCTAACCTATCCCTGTTCTTCCTCAAGTGCAGGCTCCAAAACTACATATACTTTTCCAAGTAGAGTGAACCAGAAATCTATACAGGGGCTATATTACCCCCCTTCTTGCTAGTGATCCCTCTGCATTCCAGCATCCAACTGACTTATCTACAACCCAACTACATTGTGCTGACACCTCCATGTGGTCCAGTATGACCCATAGAGGTGCATTTCTTCTGTTGGACTGTCTACTGCCACTCCATCCTGTACTCTGATTTAGGGTTCTTGACCCTATGGGCCTTTTCCCATTAAATTTCAGCTACCACACCCTTGACTATCTCTCTAGATTTTCCAGATCTTTCTTTATGATCCTTAGCTTCCCTTCAGTGTCCATTCTTCTTCAGATCCTTGTGTTAGCTGCAAAGAGGTATATCTTTTCCTGACATGCTCCCCTGTACTACACATGAATGTGTTAAAGAGAACTGAGCCTAGACCTGATCCCTGGGGTACCACTCTCATGACTGACTGCCCTTTCCCCCTAGAGTTCTCCATTTAAGACCACCCTCTGGGTCTTCCCACTCAGCCAATTTTTCACCCACACCGTAATCTTGTCCCCAACCCCCAGCTCATTCATCTTCTTTATCAGTCTCCTGTGTGGGACGGAGTTGAAGGCTTTGCTGAAGTCTAGGTACAAGACATCAACTGCCTCACCCATATCCCTGGTCTTTATCACCCAATCGAAGAATTCAATCAGGACTGTTAGACACAACCTCCCACTGGACAATTCCGTGCTGTCTGGAATCCTGCAGGCCACTGGCCTCCAAGAACTCCAATATCCTTTCCTTAATTGTAGACATAGAAACATAGAAGTTGACGGCAGATAAGGACCGCAAGGCCCATCCAGTCTGCCCATTTATTTTTCTACCTTATAAATGTGCCATCGGCCTTTGCTCTAGACTACTAGACTCTAGTAGTTCCCCACTATATATGTCAAACTGACTGGTCTATAGCTGCCCTGTTCATCTTGGTTCCCACTCTTGCATGGGGGACCATGTTCACTGTCCTCCAAGCCACTGGAACTACTGCCTTCTACTAAGAGCAACTAATGAGATTCACCAGCAGTATAGACAGGACCTGTCCCATTTCCTTCAATGCTCCTAGGTGCATCCTGTCCAGGACCATAGATTTATTCACCTTCAACATCTGTAGGTTCTTCAGCACCCTCTTCTCCATGTTGGGCTTCAAGATATCAGTTATGACAACACTTACAGCAATACATTTTTGATATTTTGCTGTAAATGTTGTCATCAGCCAAGATATTACTTTTATCTTGTTATTTTACCCAAGCTCTTGTTGTATAAATACAGATTATGGCATGGGCATAGTAAAAAGAAGCCTGTTATTTTTACGAGTGGTCTGTGACCCCATGACATCTCAAGTGGTGAAACAATAAGTGATGTCACAGGGGTCATGGATCATAAGTAAAAAATGTAATATTTTTACTAGGCCCACGCCATATTTGATTTATGTAATGACATGGGTTTGTGTTGTAAAATGGATGGATATGATGCTGTCTCAAGAAGTTACAGTTAAAGTTCTGTAAGTAGAACATTATGAGAACAATCAAATCCTAACATATAATATCATCTGCCTATTCTGAAGGACCTGCAGCGAGAATATTTGCTTTATCCTTCACCTGAAGTGACAATATAATGATATTCTCACATTAGGTCCATGACATGCAAAAATATCAGTTTTTTTTTTTTTTTGTGAAGTTCATTTTCACAGGCATTGCAAAAACTGGAATAGCTATTTTTTATACTTACCAGTAGAGTTGCCCTGTGCTAATTTGAAATTTATACATGGCATCTCTAATCTACGTTGTGCAGACATCAGTTAATTTGAAACTGAAAACATGAAACTAAACTTAGTTTGCTCAGTAGGCCAGCCTATGGTGCTGGGGCATTGTGCTGCTAAACAGGAGTTCCAGGTTTGCATATCGGACTTGGAAATTCCCCAAAAGGCTGGAGGAGGAGGAGGAGGAGGAAGCGTCATTCAAGCAAACACATTCTACCTCAGAGAATGAGTGACAGACATAGAGTGGCACACCTGCTGCTAGCCCAAAAGAGAAGAGAGAGTGCAGTATGAGATGGGTGGGATGTCAGTGAGTCCCTAGCATTAAACTCCTGCAGATAGATGCCCTGAGAGAGGGGCATAAAGTGTGGAAGAAATCATCTTCCTTCTGTGCGTGAAGGCCTGGATCTGTTCACAACTAGCTACATCCCAGCTCAGAGCCATATATTCTAATTTGTGGTGGCAGCCAAAAATGGTCCTGCCTTCAGAAGAAATCATGCACAACTGGTAAAGGGAGACAAGAGGATGGTCTGGCATGCAAACTCAACAGGATAGGTGGTAGAGGGGGAGAAAAGAGTAAACTGGAGAAAAAAATGCATCAAGTAAACTTAGTAAAACATTTAACTGGTTAACCATAATACTTCTGTATAAAACTGGGCAAAGAAATTTGACAGTGATATGAATTGTAAGACTCCATGTCAAAATGGGGAAAAATTAATGGAGACTGCAAAACGGGCGAAGTCAATTCAGCTACTGTTAAAACAGCGATGGTAAATTATAGCTTCTGCAGTAACAGAAACAATTGCATTTATGTAGGGGGCTTTGCCTCCTGCACCCACCATTATGGGGGCTTTGCCCCCCTGCACCCCCCCTTACTAATATAACCAACTCTGAGGTTGTAGCACCTCAGGAAGGGGGAAAAAGCCATTGCTGCCATTACTGCAGTAGCAGTAATTTAAAATCTCTGTTTTAACAGTCACCAAATTGACTTCGCCCTTATTGCAGTTACCGTTATTTCTTCACCATTTTGACGTGCTACCGAACTGACATACATGTGATTTTAAGAGCTGCTTATGGCTCACGGAAATATTTAAACATAATTCATCAACTATACAATATATTTTCTGTGTTTATGGGTGCTGGAACATGGGGAAAAGTGGGAGGACTATACTATTAACGCAAGAAACTATGATTGCTTTCCTTCTGACCTTGCATGCATTAAAGGGGCACTTTGAATGCTCATGGGCAAAAATGAGGGACTACCACCACCTCTTGTCCATAGGTTCCATCACCTATGTCTGTACTTACCCCATTTTTGTTGCCAAGGATCTACTGCATAGATGAAGTCGTAATTCTGTTGACAACACCATCATTTCCTCAGCAACAGATTGTGATGCCAATAGCAGTGGATTATAACTTCAAATAAAGACATGTAGCAGATGAAGTCAAATGTATTCAGTAATAAATAATGCGTTGATGAGTACACAGATTACATGGAATCTATGCTAAAGTGAGTTTCATTTTCAAAATTATTCCTAAGACATCAGTAGCTCTTTAACCCTACTATTTTTATACCAGCAATGCCAGGAAACTAAAACTGTAGAGCTGACACATATTTGTTTAACATACTCATCTGTTTACTCCACAGGAAACATTTGCTTCATTAATGTTCGCAGATTCTTTAGAAAGACTTACTGACAGGCTGCCCTGGCTCAGTTATCACGGTGCTGATGCTGTCCATTTGAAAGGTACAGTACTGTGATAACTGAAGGATGGCAGCCATCTTGACATCACCAACTCTCAAAAATACAAGATGACAGAGCCAGAGAAGGAAAGAGGCTGCGTGATATCTTTGGAAACCAACACACTGATATGTCATGATGCTCACATACACTATACCTTTTTTTTATTGAAATCATCTTACTCTATGCAACATTTAATCATGGTGTAGATTTATTATACAAAAACCACTAAGGAAAAAATGAATGTTCCTGTACTGTTGACTTCTTTACATTGAGAAGTGTAACATTTCTTTTTCTGTTTGTATTTTCTCCCCTGCCAATGCTCCAGCAAGTATTCACCTTTGTCCCAGGGATGTACCCTGATCAGGCCCATTGATCCCTGTCCTTACTTTGAATCCCAACCCCCTCGCTGGTGTCCCTCATGTCTATTCTCCCCATGGAGGAGGCCCCAGTGGGAAGATCATCCTCCCCCCAAGGCAGCTCACTATGTGAGCCAGGAACCCCAGGATCCCATGCCAGCAGATGTTAGGATGCAGGAAACCCAAGCCATCATAGAAACAGTGTCATTTTTTTTTGGTAATATTTTGCTCCCAGTCTCCCACCTTCCCCGGCATGCATTTAGCATCCAGCCCTCGAATGCATGCAGCAATGTCCCTACTGAGGAGCAAGCTCCCTTGACCCACAGCAAGGGACATTGTGGCATCAGTGGTGCAACATCAACCTTTTCTGACTGCAGCACACTGCACAATAGCTGCTACAGTCAGGCTGTATGCCTGCGCAGCACCCCAAACTCACTCCTGAACTCAGATTGATGGTGCAGCATCCCAAGTTCACTCATGAACTCAAGTTGGCTGCATTTGCACTGCCGCTGGGCTACCAGGGAAGTTAGAAGTATGACATTTTACTTTACTCCTACAAGTCTGAAATCTTTGTTACCGTGTTTGATTTGTATATATCAGTTACTGTTTTACAATAACTAGTGAGAATTTTTTTTCCCCATAGGGAAATCCTGATTATAATTCACCATTATAACCTGCTGGTTATAATGGCAAACAAGTACCGGGTTTCCCTCACTCCTCACATGTGCCAACTGCTGTCTTCCCATCGTCACACCGGACACTTCACCACCACTTGAACTCCAGTGGTAAGAAATAATAAAAAATAAAAACTGTTCTCTTTTAACTATACTATTAGGATGAAGCTGTTTACAAAAAAAAAATAAAGGAAACATTTTGTTTCAGCAGCCACTTCAACCCAGCTGCTGACCATGTTTAAATCTGACCAGACCATGACTGCACAGGAATGTGTTCCTAGTGTATATAATTACTGTGGTGAAAAAAACGCTCCCCGGGAATCATATAAAATAAAACATGGGATGGTGTGTAAAACTCAAATGTTACACACACCCTCAGTGTTAGATGCTTAAATAAACCCCTTGAGCTTCGCTCTCAGGGTTTATATAGCATCCAACACCTCAGGTGTGTGTAAAATTCTCATTAAACAACCACCCCATGTATTATTCTATATGTAATTTCTCAGCTGCTAGTATTTATCAAAGTCTGCTCACTTGGTTGAACCAATGCAGGTGCAAATGGTGACATGGCAATTTCAATAATCCTGAGAATGACCCTGGTGGTATAACTTTCCTAACTGTGGGTAGACTGTGTTTTCCCTTTTTCCTGCAATACTTGCTTATAATGTTGCCTGCTGGATTTATGCTTTCTGTTACTTGGTACTGAATGTTCAAATCACTGGAACTGAATGTAAAACCACTTGCAATCGAACTGTAACTAACGTATGTTCTCTGTAGATAGGCTTTCTTTTCACTGCACCTGCCTATTGTAGTATAACATTATCCTGCATTGTAATCACTGTGTAATGATTTATTCAACTGAATGTAACTAATTCTGGGTCACCGCTGAGAAAGGGACTTATAAGTTTCAGTGGGCCTACCAGGTCATCAAAAGTCAAATAAATAAATAGACTTTACTATGATTACTGCTTCATGATCGTGACTGCCTGTAATATGATTGACCTTGTAATGCTTATATCATGTATTTCCTTTGGTCCCCTTGCCCGGGTCATGCCTGGAAATGAGCTCCAGTTCAGGGCACCTTTCCTGGTCACCAATTTACAAATAACTAAATAAATGAATAAAAAACGTAATTAAAAATATATTATTCATATTCTGTTTGTGCTACTGACAGTGGAAATTGTTGTGCCTCCTCCATAAGCACATTTTCACCCCCATCCAGTAAATATGAGCGAATATCTAAATCTTCTTCACATTCTTCACATTTCTAGAACTTACAGACTTTTGTTTACCTAATTAAAATAATTTTTTGTAGTCATCATTGTCAACCATCAGTATCAATGTATTTGTTTATTCATTTGGAATATTGCCCACCCTAATAATCTTGGCAGACACAACAAGTACTTTAATAGATGTTCCAGAGGTAGCAAATACCAAGGTTAGAACCTGGATGACTTAGTAATAATTTTACATAGCCTCTTCTGAACAGTTTTTAAAGGAAATTGCTAAGATTGGGGTTTTGGTTTCCTTGCCCAGTACCTAATGGCTGCAATAGTCATTTTGAGCCAAAATAAAAAAAATTTCAGATGGTCCTGTTTGGGAGGGTAGAGAACGTAAATTAAGTTGAACTGATGGCCTGCCAATCCCTTCCTCTTTCCAGTCTGCCAGCCACACCCCAGCATTTAGACATTTTGTGATGTCTAAGCAGGGACAGCATGGGGGCACACCCCATAGAAGTCTATGGGGACATTTTCAATACAGTTTAATGTATATTTAAGCAACCTGTAATACAAAATGAAAGCCACTGCTCAACTAATAGGAGTCCTATAAGATCAGTGATGGCTTTCATTTTTATCATACATTCCTTAAATATATGTTAAACTGTATTGAAAACATCCCCCATAGACATCTATGGGGCCCACCCAAATGCTGTCTCTGCTTAGACATCACAAAACGTCTAAGCATGGGGGCATGGCCCACAGACCAGGAGGTAGAAGGGATCAGCTGGGCATTGGTTCAGCCAGATTTACTATCCCTTTCATCACAAAGAGGACCATCTGGAACATTTTTATTTTAGCTCAAAACTACTATTGCAGCATTAAGGTACTGGGGTATGAAGCCCAAAATGCAACTTTAAGAATCTTATAAATTTACTTTAAACTCTAAGTGACTCAGATGAAGAATTTGGTCAGGCTACCATGTTAGTCTCCTTGGTAAGATGGAAAATATCTAAGCAATAAGGCATGACAGATTGTGTTCTGTGTTGGGATAACGGAACATCTCAGTTGGGCTGAAGCACAAGTCCAATGGCCAAATTCTTCCACTGCCCCAAAAGAGCTGTTATCCCAACACAAAGCATGCCCAGGCATGCCTTGTTGTGATAAATATTTTTTAAAATATTTTAAACTTAAATAAGCAAAAATTAGAAAAAGGTCAAAAAGGGTGAAAAAGAAAAGCAGTTGTATTGAGCCATTATAATTTGGATACTTAGCCATTAGATGGCAGATATTGTATTTGTTTTATTTGAATTGAGGGCCAGATTTTTGAACAGTTGAGATTGCAACAAGCCCTGGGTGTGCCAGAGATATGGTGCACCAGGATTACAACAAACTTATTTATTTATTTATATATTTATTTATTTAGTTAGTTATTGAATTTTGCTAACCAGGTGAACTCACTGGACTCAGAGGTCCTTTTTTCAGGGGCAGCCCAGATTTAATTACAGGCATGAAGTCATACAATGAGGATACAATACAATACATCATACAATGAGGTTACAATACAATGCATCATACTGCACAGGTTTAAAATACAAACAATCTACAAACAGAGGATGGAGATAATGTGAACGTGTTACCTTTGCAAGATTAGTTGAATGACTAAACATTATACTTTACATCAAGTGATTTGTGAAGCATAGCATGACACATAGGACACAGTGCAGCCCGAAAAGTTGCCGGGATCAGTGCCAAAAGATAATCAGGGAAAGTGATCAGTGATAGCAAGTGCTATCTAAAGGGATTTTCTAACCCTTGCAGTGAGGTGATACTGGCTAGACTATCTTTTTGTGGTCTAGCTTGCATCAATACCAGGGACCCTTTTCACAGAGTTTAAATTGCAACCAATGTTTGGTGCAAACTGCTGTAAACTGGGTCGACTGTCACAACTGCACCCAAGATACTAAAATCAGGTGCAGTTGTGGCAATCATCAATGCCACGACAGTGGTGGCATGAGGGTTTGATGCAGGGCTGGATGCAAGCCATGCATCAGCCTTCTAAAATCCAGCCCCAAGTGTATTGATACAACTGTGCCCATTTATTTAATATAAACAGAAGTGATGGCTATAGGAATTTAGATGACTAGTGCACAGGCAGGATATGGAGGGCATATATCTGGGCATGCAGATACATTTAAAACCAACATCTGTTGCCAGCTATGTAAAAAATCCCAAACTAGGGGAGCACTCAGAAGTTACCGAATAGATTATCTACAGCTCTGTTAAATGCCAAAATGCACTTTACATACCAGGACCTGAGTCTAAACATAAAAAATCCTCCAAACTTCAAACTTTTACATTGCTATGCAATTAAAACAGTAAAACTGTATGTGCAGTTTCACATTAACTGCACATACAAAAATCCATCTACAGCATGCTTATAGCAATGGATAAAAGTGCAAGTCAATGCTCTATAACTCACATTGGAAATGTTAATTAGCTGTTCACTTTATTCTTCTTCTTGGTTGTTTTTCCCCTGCAACTCTCCTGGTTTTCCTTTTCTGTTTTGATTGTTTTGAATTGACTGAATTGTTGTTGTTTTGTTAAAAAAACACACATCCTGTACCTGTGGACATCCCCTCACCCTCTAGATTTGGAGAGTATGATGAATTGTCTTGCCTATGACTGCTCTTT
This sequence comes from Neoceratodus forsteri, assembly GCA_016271365.2. Lineage (NCBI taxonomy): Eukaryota > Metazoa > Chordata > Ceratodontiformes > Ceratodontidae > Neoceratodus > Neoceratodus forsteri. The sequence goes on along the minus strand of CM028136.1, from coordinate 404,476,114 downwards.
TTACCTTCCTCACTTTTACTGTTATGTCTCAAATTAAATGTCACCTTCCTTTTCTGTCTCAAACTCCCTTTACTTTTAGATCTCCAGGTTTGTTTCAACCAGGAGAAAAAAATGACCAAAGTTTGTAGTCCTCACTGTCTCTTAAGTTGCCTTTGCTTTCTCTCTATTAGCATATATTCATACTTTTTAATTTTAGAATGTAGCTGTTTATCCATTTTCTGAAACTGTTATTGGCCCTTAAATCAGCCCCCCACCCACCTCATTTAGATGAAATGTAGTTTTGTTATTTTAAAGAAATCCCATCTGTTTTAGTGACTGGCTGAAAATCATTGACCCAAAAAACTCCCCATCTTTCACCTTCACCCCCACCTCACCCCACCCCCACCTTGTTATTTATATATTTGTTATTGATATAATGAATGTGTCTTTAATAATGGAGTGCAAACATTATTATTAATGTACTGTGATGATCCATAAATGGTGGGATATTATGATGAATGCTATGACTGCCAATACTAATGGCACTCCTAAGTGATTCATGGAGATGGTTGGATACTGGTACTAAAAAGAGGTCTGAATTGGACCAAGGTCAGTCCCAAGATGTTTCAAGGAAATATAAGGGAGAATAAGAAAAATGGGATGACACGGCATAACTGGAGCAATGACTGAATGTAATGTGAATGAAGAAAGGACTGTCTTTGGGACTTGAGATTCAGTTGTCTCTGGGGAGGTGTTACCTATGTACTTTTGCCGTGATCTGCACTTTAAGTGAAAGAGGAGGATACATTCTCAGAAACTTTGGAACAGTCAATTTATCCAACAATACTGATTTATTTAGCTGAATGTTTTGTAACTGGGAGATACTGTGATTTTATACATTTTGTAATAGGTTTTGATTTTAAATATTAAGGGGTTATTGGGTCACACAGTAGCTCTGTTTCTCCTCACTGTGAATACCCCAGCATTCATCAAAGTATTATTTTGAGGAGCACAATTTACATGGCACCTCAAATCATAAGTAAGGTATGCAATAATTAAGGAATGCGACATCATACGTCCAAGGGTACTCCACAATATGAAAGGGAGGTATGCTGATAGCCAAGCCATGCCTCCTGATGAATCCCCTATTGGAGTGAAGCCTCAGGGTAGGTAGACTGGCAAACCTTGTGGGAGGTTACTGAGATCTATATGTATTTTGCACCTACAATATTTTACATGAGGAAACAAAAATGTTGTTGCGCTCAGGTCTAAAGACGGTGGGTGCCAGGTAGGATAGCCAATCCAAATAGTCACAGATAAAGAATATCAGCACTCCAGAAGTCAGTTTATCCACCAGGTTACAGGTGTATTACCAAAAAGTATCCACTGACAGGAAGGTCACAGAAAGAAAAGACAAACCCCTAGTGCCTCGACTGTTAGATGTTCCAGGGGGTATGATTCAGTACTAGCTTGTTTCTTCTTATATATACAGTACATAGCTGTATTCAATTAAACAATCAAACCAATAATTGCATTATTGAGCATGTTACAGAGCTAAAAACAAAATCAGCACAAAGTAAACAATTGTCTAGAGATTTAAATTAGTGCTTATTAAAAAGAAAATAATAAACAAAAGAGAAAAAGAGCAGATATCTGTAAGAGCGAATACAAAACTACTTTAAGTAACATTATATTTAATTTTAAAATCTTTTTTAAAGAAATAATATTCATTTCTCATTCATGCTTAAATGCAACAAAATAATAAATAAACACACCTACAGAGAAATAATTGGCCAGAAAGTCTCTAATCAGTGGGTAGAAAAAAGTAATAATAGCTTAATTGCTAATACAGTTATTGAAATGCTATCTAATCCATGTATATTTTTAATATAATATGGCTAAATCTACAAGCATACAAGTGGCTGTGGTTGCTTCAATCTAAATTTTTTATGATTATTTCTCATTAAATCTCCCATATTATATCGTGGACATCATTATTTTATTCATAATTCAAACATTAATGTAGCGATTAATAGAAGGTCACTGCTAAGTGCAAAAGGTTAATGTTAGATATATTTATTTAAGGCATTCTAAGAATATTTTTCTTCCACATATTCAAACCTTTACTTAGAAAGATAAATAAAAATAAAGCACAGTGCAAGAAATCCATAAACATTAGTCACAGCAAACCACAGTCACCCTGTACAACAAAATCTTCACTTTTAAGTTTCAAGTCTGTCAAAGTGCGCGCTGCTGCCGTTGGAGGGCGATGAAATGCCCATCAAACCACATGTAAATATTTTACAACCCAAAAAGAAAGAGAGCAAATAAATAAACATAATGAGAATTATGTCTTCATCCAATGGATGCAATAAAGTAATAATAAATAAGCACAGCTTAGGAGCTGATGGATTTATCGTTATACTGTCTAATCCATGTATATTATTAATATGATGCAGGCTTATAGGCGACTGTGGATGCTGTAATCAATCAAAATTCTTAGTAATTACTTTTCATCTGATCTCCCCTGTTATATTCAAAACATAATTGTTTTGTCCATAATTCATGTAATATAGCAATTAGCAGGAGGTCACTGCCAAGTGCGAAAGGTCAGCATTAGATATATATTCTTTAAGAAGAACTTTTTAAACAAATTATTCTCTGACGTAATCAAATCTTTATTTAAAAACTTGATCAAAATAAAGTGCATGGAAAAAAAAACATACTCATCAATCACAGCAAACCTCAATCACCTTATACAGCAAGATTTTCACATTTTAATTTAATTTATTTATTTTATTTTATTTATTTAAAATTTGGTGACCGGGTAGGCCTACTGAGCCCCGAAGGTCCCTTTTTTAGGGGTGACCGAGGATAACAATAGATATTTTCATACAGAGAAAGACTTGGGTTACAGAGTAGTTTCAGGTGTGTGAGCAGGTTACAGCCATGGTTATCATCATGCATCAGTCCTTACAAGTATGTTGACAGTAGAATTAACAAAAGGTGGAGAAGAAATGTAATTTTACATAGTAAGATCATTGTTTACTACTGGCATGGTTCAGTGGAAAGTTAGCTGTGGTACTATGCCTAGAGGGAAGCACCGTGGAACCTGATAAGGTACTTGGAGGATCTGGATATTAGGAGGATAGAAGCAAATGAGGAGGTCATGAGCCGTGGCAATGACAAGTGCTAGTATCAGACATATAGGCTTTGAGTCTGGTGCGGAAGTTCATCAGCGAGGAGGCTTCCTGCACTAGGGGTGGGAGTTTGTTCCACAGGTAGGGGGCTGAGTAGGAGAACGACCTGCCTCCAACGTTAGTCCTGACTCTGGGAACTTCAAGCAGTGTAAGTCCAATTTTAGGTCTATTTGGAAACATGCTGCTGCCATTCAAGCACGACAACATTGAGATTCCCATCAAACTGTATAATGAATATTCTACAACCTAAAAAGGGAGGGATGGTAAAAAATACAAATAAAAAACAAACATTATAAGGGTTATATTCATATATAGAGCAACACTTTTAGGATCTCATTTAATGGATTACCTAAATTATCTTATATTTTACATGAGAACTGCACTATTTACACTGTTATTTGCCTTCCGTCGACTAGCAGCTCAGCTGGGCACGGAACTGCACTTTTAACCATTGCTGTAAGCATGTTGTAGATGGATTTTTATGTGCAATAAATGTGAGATCAAATGCCAATGTGAAAGCTTGGAGTTTGGAGGATTTTGTAAGCTTGGACTAAGGTCCTGGTATGTAAAGTACATTTTGGCATTTAACACAGCTGCATATAGCGCAATTCAGTAACCTCTGAGTGCTCTCTCAGTTTAGGACTTTTTAATTAATTGTAGGAGCTTAGCCAGCCCCAGGAAGAGCACTGACCCTGAGTCTGATTAGAGCCGACCTGGTGTTGGGATAACTGCAAGCTATGTAAGACTGCTGGGGCACTGCTTGGATACAGCAGATTGTTACCAGGGCATGCACTCTGTCTGTCCCATGCCTGTAGCCACTCATGGTAAACAGGTCACTGAGATCACATATCTTTTTCCACTGCTGTTGTGCTGGGAAATCAGCACTGAGTTCTGAGCTCCTTGGCCAATCAGGTTTCTGGAATGTTTACACCCATTTCATAACTGTAGATTTGTCAGGATAGTGCATTAACTACACCATTGATGGTGGTGTGACACTTGGTCAGCTGGTTACGAATATTGTATGATATTGGTATTATAAATAAATGGTCAGTGTATGAAATCTCAGTCTGTGAAAACCAGGATGTAGTAAAACAGACCAGAAGGAAACAGTTAATTGGAACACCCTTCTAGAGAGACAGTTTATGGTCCTCATCACCTGCTGCTGCTTTTGAAGTTAGAACTTAAATACAAATGTTACTATATCAGGAAATGACGTCATTTAGCTGATTCCTGTTGGCTATCTCACACCTGGGTGATGGACTGCAGGGTTGTAAACCTCAAAGGAACTGGTTGATCAAAGACTCATAATTTGGGAAATGGATTTTTGCTGATGTTCACATTATTTAACATATCTCCTAGCAGGAAATCATGTTTGTAATTTTATATCCTAAAAGGAGGTGCTAGATGACTCATAGAAGGGGTGTGGAGACACACAGTTTAAACTGATACTTGTGTCTGAAATGTATGTCATATTATTCTGGGACTCCAAGAGAAAACGGTTCTATGTGATGTGGGCGACCACAGAAGGGTGACCCTCAGAAGGGTGACGGCAACCAGGTGACAGCCGGAATGGCACCCACTCAAGTGCAGCACGCATCAGAACGGCGACCAAGGAAATAAAAAAAAAAACCTACCACACCACCACAGGGGAATGAAGACCAATGGAGAATGCACCGAGGGTGACAGGACATGGAAATGGATGGGACGGGTGCACGGCAGGCACAGCAAGGGATCGGGGACAGGCAGTAGAACGCATACTCATCAGGATGGCGGACACGGGAGACACCAATGGTGATGGGGGCGGGAACATGGATGGGCACACATGGGGTGGGACGTGAGGCCAGTAGGACAATGACAGCCATGGCTGTCCACGGCAAAGCTGGGGGGGCATGGTACAGCGGTGGGCTGGCTCAGGCGGGAGGTGCCTAAGGCGCAGGAGGCCACACGCAGGGTGGCCTGTGATGAGGAAGCAGGAGGTACCAGAGCCTTTACACAGTGCAGGCCTGGAGGCCAAGCCACCATGGCGATGGGTGCCAGGGGCCTGTGGGCAGAGGGCCAGCCACCGAGGCTGTGCATGGGTGGGGGGCATACAGTGGAAGGGTGCACAGGCTAGTGGGAATGAGTGACAGTATGGCGGCAGACAGAGCAGGCAGCAATGACCGGATGGAGGGACAGTCAGGTGAGGTGGGGGTACCCAGGTGAACTACACTTGCATCTGGAAGTTCATACTGCATACCCTGTATTCCACTACGATGGCCTCAATGCGGCATGTGAGGTCCCTTTACTACCTCTTTGACATGGTGGCCCCAGCGCTGGAGACGAGCTGCTCCATGCACACAGTGGTGAGACACTGCTCTTCCATGAGGCAGATTAGTAACTGCCAGATGTTAGGCTGGCAGGCACCAAGCTGGGTGTTGAATGCCCAGTGCCAACCCTCCACTGCGTTGTTCATCCGCGTCTGCCCGCTGCTTGCCGGCTCATACATGTTCCACATGGCCGTATGTAACATCAGCCGGTGCCGTGCCGTACGCCCCACTGGGCACCCAACACAGGTGTCCTCCATGTAGTCCAGTAGTGGACACAGGAGCGCGTCGTGCACCTGGTAGTAGGGCGTGTCTACCAACTCCCCCATACACTGTCGCCACACCGTCCAGTGGCACAAAGGTGAGTGCAAGGAGCATGTGGTCCTGCAGTGCCACATTGCCCTGCACCCACCGCCACACCCCACGCAGAAGTGGTAGAAGCAGCCACGTGCATCGGTGCCCTCAAAGACAGTGGTGAAGGCACGCCAGGCAGCCTGCTCAAAGTCTATGAGGGCAGACTGCAGCTGGGCACCGCACAGTAGCCAGCGCAGTTTCATGAACGCCCTCGTGTAGGCATGCTCTGTCCATGTACACATCGGGATGTACACAGCTGGCAGGACTGAACTGGACCGCAGGCCATGGACTGAATACAGCTGCCCAAAAATTGGTGGAGTGGCGCGAAAGGTGCCATCCAGGAACCAGTCCTGGCACCCAGATAAGAACGTTAGGTCACACTGCGTGGTGAATATCAGTGTGCGGTCCTCTGCAGGGCCGCTGTCGTATCGTAGGTACTGTGCCCAACCGGGTGTGATGGTGTATGCCAGGGGTAGGGCGAGGTCAGCCACACTTCCAGGTGTAGCAGGACAGCCCTGTGTGGCTTGCCGCACACACTGCACTGTGCAGCGCATCAGGGGCATGGCTGGAAGCCTACTGGCAAAGGCATCAGTCACCCCACTGGTGGCTTGCACTACAACCTAGGTGGTGGTCTCCAGGCTCATCCATGTGCATTCTCTCACACCTGCCATCATGCCCCTGACACTGACCTCCCCTGGATCTGGGACTTGGTTACGTGGCCGGCCAGTGTACACCACATGGTCGGCAAAGGTGTGTGCCCCTGCTGGGCATGCATGGCTGTGGCCCTGCACACACCTCCAGTACACCTTCCCTAGTTTCTCCTTATCCCTGCGGTACATGTACCTGCGGTGGGATAGGAGCGGTCTCCCCTTCTGGCTCGTGAGGTAGGTTGCGATGTTCCTCCCTCACAGGCTGGTCTAGTGTGACGGGTGTGTTGCACCCCATGCCCCTTTAAGGGCTTGCTGTGCGATCCCATGGCCGTCAGCCACGCCTATGGCCAACCCCCAGTGCTGGCATAAGGACGTGCCGCCGGCGGTTCCGCCTCCTTTGCTCGTCTTCCCTCATGGTGGTCTGGGACAAAAAAATGCATGTGTGTGTGTGCCTGCGACTGTGGACGTGTTGTACGGTCACAGACCCGGTGTGTCCAGCGGTATCCCCTGCCGCATCTGTGCTGCAGTAGCGTTGTGGAGTGAGGTGCCTGTATCAATGACGGGAATGAGCATGGCTGCTGAGGTGAGCATTTACATCTGTTCCTGGCCTACTGCCCAACTCTGCCTGTCTGTATAGCTGTATGTGCCGGCCATGTGGTTTGAACCCACGGCAGCTGTCCTATGAGGGGCCGATGGCGCTGTGCTGGTGCACGCCACAAGAGCGGCTTGCCTACAGCCTGCCCTCCCATGCACTTCCCCTGTCTGTGGCAGTACATGCTGGGGGGGAGGGCCATAGCTGCTCTTCGGCATTGCTGGGGGGGGCCTATGCAGTGGGCTGGCCACCCGCTTGGGTGTGTTGCTGTCAACATCAGGTGCATGCGCACGCATGCACGTGAAATTTTGGTCACCATTTCGGCCAGTCATCCTAATTCCCTAGTCACCGTTGTGCCCCAGTCGCCCTAATACTCTAGTCGCCGTTGTGCCCCAGTCGGCCTTCTGCTCCAGGTGCCCAAGTCACATTAGCCTTGTAAGTGGAGCCATTCTGCGAGGGGCCCCTTCCTCAGTAGCCAAAGTCACAGGCTACCGAGAAAACAGTTCTCTGATATATAACTTAAGCACTTCCAGAGGTAATACCTTAAACAGCAAAGGTCTAAATGTATTGTGGTAGGAGTTTTTGTTTTGTACATTTCCCTTGTTCTTTTATGTGATTGTGAGCTCTTTGATATATTGTTCTGTGTTTACATTTTTCATATCTTTATCATCTTTTAGTAAAGAACCTTTTCTTTGAAAGTCTGCATGGGTATCTGTCAGTTCCTTTTTGAATGTGACGTATAGGTGGTTAAGTCTGACAACTCTCCAACAGCTTGATGGTGTTACTAAACTTGGTAAAAGGCAAGAATATACCTAAGGTCTCTTACAGAGTTTTAAGGATTCATTTTGGATACCTGGTTAGGTGCCCTTAGGCGAAAGATATATTGCATCCCCCCAAAGAGAATATTATCTGAGCCTGTATGTTTGGGTATGCTAACATAAGGTTCACAGTTTGAATCCCCCTAGAACTTGAGACTAAAGGTGATTTGGACCCAAAAGCAGACAGGAGGGTTATCCTATCTGTTACCTGTTCACACTATTGCACTCTGAGGTTGGCACTTTGGGAGCAGAGGGCCTGACCTGTGGAGTGAGTTTGTGACAGATTTGGTTGGCAGCGGTGCAATAAATTTGGTAACACAAGCTTTAACTGTTCAGTGTGTCAAGTGTAATACTGTACAGCTCACTTGCAAAATAAAGCAGTGATTTATTTTTAAAAGAGAAAACAGAACGATATCATTTTGCTTACAGTCAAAGTTCCTACCTGTTTCATTTTTTGTTCAAAGTGCAAGTCAGAGTAGCCGTAGTTAGGGAAGAATATGTCTTTCAACTACAGTAAGCACACTGCAGACTACCTGAAGCAGTTGTCCAAGGAGAGAGGATTCCTGCATGAGGGGAGAGCCACCAAGCAGAACCTCATGTATGCTCTGATGGCTGCTGATGCCCAGAGTGTCAAGTCAAAGTCTGTGACTGTAAAGCACCAAAACTTGGGCGTAGAGGGGCCAGTGCAGTGTCCAGATCCGGTGAGGAGGACAGCAGAGCCAGTGCAAGCCAAGGGTCATAGCAGCAGGGTAAGGTCTCCAGCATTCTGGAGCTAGAAACAATCAGGCTGCAGATGGAGTTGTGCAGAATGGAGCTGGAGATCCAGAGAGAAGAGAAGCGAGAGCAGCGAGCTGCAGAGGAGAAGAGGGAGCGAGAACAGTGAGCCACAGAGGAGAAGAGGGAGCGAGAACAGCGAGAAGCTGACTGTGAAGAGTTTGAGCACCAGCGAGCTGCAGAGGAGAAGAAGGAGCGAGAATAGCAAGAAGCTGAACATGAACAGCGAGAGGCTGACCGTGAAGAGTGTGAGTGCCGGAGGTGACATGAACTGGAGAAGCTACGACTCCAATCACCAGCACCAGAGCAGGTACAATAAGTGGCTTGGGTTTAACTGGAAGTACAGGACTGGGTTACAAATTAAATTCCAAATTGATGGCTGAATTTAAAGAGGGGAAGGATATGGATGCCTTTTTTTAAATTCCTTTGAAAAAGTTTGTATTCAGGCAAAGATTCCTAGAGGGTCCTGGAGCTTCCAGCTATCCATAGAAACATAGATGTTGATGACAGATAAGGACCACAAGGCCCATCCAGTCTGCCCATTTCTTTTTCTACCTTATGAATGTGCCATAGGCCTTTGCTCTGTCAATGGCCTATCTATTCATACTCATCTGTATTGCTCCCTTATGCTTATCCCATGCCTGTTTGAAGCCCTGCACTGCATTCATATCAACCACTTCTTGAGGTAGGGACGTTCCATCGTCCACCACCCTTTCTGTGAAAAGAACTTCCTCATTACCCCTTAATCGGCCTCCCTCTAATCTCATGCTGTGTCCTCTTGTCCTATTTTTCTTATATTGAAACATGTTAGACTCTTTTACCTTGTTGATGCCCTTAAGGTGTTTGAATGTTTCAATCATATCACCTCTCTCCCTCCTTTGCTCTAGGGTATACATATTGAGTTCAGTTAATCTGTCCTCATATGTTTTCTGATGCAGTCCCTGCACCATTTTGGTTGCCCTTCTCTGGACTGCCTCAATTTGGTTAATGTCCTTGTGAAGGTGTAGCCTCCAGTACTGCACGCAGTACTCCAGATGGGGCCTAACCAGTGTCTTGTAAAGAGGGATTATTACCTCCCTCTTCCAACTTGTGATTCTCCTGCTAATACACCCCAACATCCCTCTAGCCTTACCTACTGCTTTAGAGGTTTGCTTGGATGATTTCAGGTCATCGGTGATGATGACGCCCGAGTCTCTTTCTTCCCTTGTGACTGCCAGCAACTCCCCTCCCAGCCTATAGGTGGCTTCAGGGTTTCTCTTCCCTATGTGCAAGATCTTGCACTTCTTTGCGTTAAACCCCAGTTGCCACTCTTCCAACCATTTTGCTAGTTTATCCAGATCTCTTCTCATTCTGCCCACACCATCTGGATCTTCTACTGTGTTGCAGATCTTGGTGTCATCTGCAAACAGACAAACGTTACCCTCCAGTCCATCTGCAATGTCACTGATGAAGATATTGAAGAGGACTGGACCCAAGACTGATCCCTGAGGTACCCCCACTTGTGACTTGCATCTCTTCTGACTGTATACCGTTTACCACCACTCTCTGTTTTCTGCCCGTCAACCAGTTTGCCACCCAGTTGACCAATGTCTGACCCACCCCAAGCCTACCCAGCTTATTAATCAATCTTCTATGTGGAACAGTATTGAAAGCTTTGCTGAAGTCAAGGTAGGCAACATCAACTGCTTCCCCTTGGTCCACCACTCTGGTTACCCAGTTAAAGAAATCTATGAGATTAGTTTGACAGGACCTTCCTTTTGTAAACCCATGCTGCTTGGATCCTGTGCTCCTATGGATTCCAGGTGTTGCACTATCCTTTTCTTAAGGAGTCTCTCCATAATCTGTCCCACTACTGAGGTAAGACTGACTGGTCTGTATTTCCCTGCCTCCTCCCTTCTACCACTCTTATGGAGCGGGATCACATGAGCCTTTCTCCAGTCTTCTGGGACCTCTCCTGTGCTTAGAGACTCACTAAACAGTTCTCATAATGGCTCTGCTAGTTCCACCCTTAGCTCCTTTGGTACCCTGGGATGTAAGCCATCAGGTCCCATTGCCTTGTCCACCCTGAGCTTATCGAGCTCTTGTAGGACCCTTTCTTTTGTGAAGGGACTGGTGCACATTTCCTTCCCCCTGTGTCTATGGTGCAGAGCTGTGGGCCCTGTCCTACTTTTCCTTCAGTAAATACTGAGCAGAAGTATCTATTTAGGATAGATACTTTTACATGGTCCTCCTCCTCACACGCCCCCTTATCCCCTTTAATCTTTAATCCCAGCTACTTACCGTGAAAGCTCAGGATGCATTGGGTCAAATGGACAATAAGGACAGTAATGATTACAGCAAACTTAAAGCTGCACTTTAAAAAAAGTTTGATTTAACTGCAGAAGCATATAGAGCTAAATTCTGTATGCTCAGGAGAAGCCCTGAAATGAGCTACGAGGAGCTAGCCATGAAACAACGTCAGTGTTTAAAATGTTGGTGGGAAGGAATTGAAGCAAACTCTAGATAAAATTGAAAATGCTATATTGTTAGAACAGTTTTTTGGGGCATGCCCAGCAGAGCTGAAAACCTGGTAGGAAGACCGAGATCCCAAAATAGTGCAAGAGGCTGCTGAACTCTCAGACTATTATGCCAAGAGCAGACCTGCTGTGACAGTGAATGGGGCAGGTGTGGCAGCACAGAAAGGGAAGAGCGTGCCTTCAGGGCAGCTAAAACCCTCACTGCCACCACCGAAACCAGTTAGCTCCAGGTTTCAAAGAAAATATTTTTCTGAGAAAAGAAACAAATGTTGGGTTTGCAAAGAAACTGTGCATATTGCCAGACAGTGTCCTAAAAGGATGAGCAATATTTAAAATGGGGCTAGGAACGAAGTGGGTTGTTTGTGTGTCTCTGGAAGCATGCCTGTAAACATGAGGGAAAACATGTACCCAGTCACTGTGAATGGTGTACAGACACAGGGGCATCCATGACCTTGGTAAAAGGGGATATGGTAGAGCCTGGTCAGCTCATACCCAATAAATTTGTAATTGTACAAGGGTTCACTAGGGAGGAGACAACACTGCCACTCGCTAGTGTTCTCCTAGACTAGGGTGAAAGAGAGGGAACTATGCAACAGGTGGCTGTAGCCAAAACTTTAGCAGTTGACGTCATCCTTGGGAACAATCTCAAAAAGGGGATGGTGTGTGCAGTTACCCATAGCCAAGTGGCAAGGGAAAACTATAGTTCCCTGGACACCATAGAAGCCACTGTGGAAACCACTGGGAGCCTGGTTCCCCAGCCTGTGTCTCCTGATATAGAGGCTAATGAAAGGGGGATAGAAAGTCCCCTGGTAGCAGTTAACCAAATGGTTACAGAGGGTTACTCCAAAGAAGGAGGGGGTGACTCATTATCAGAGGGCTAGGAATGGCAGTGATCCTGAGTGCCCTGACACTAGAGCTAGGGACCCTAATTTAGATACTGAAGGGGACCTGTCCCATGCCATGGGATTGTGTAAGGAGTTTGCAGCTGCTCAGAAAAGTGACCCTAGTCTAGAGAAGCTGAGGGCTTGGGCAGACTCTGATGGAGCACAGGGAGGTGACAGAAAACATAAAGTTTATTGGGACAATGGACTGATGTACACGCAGGATACTGAGACAGAGGGAGGGGTGATAGGCAGGTAGCTTGTCATTCCCCAGGGGTACCATGAGCAGTTGCTCAAGACTGCACACGATATTCTCTTGTCTGGTCATCTGGGAATCATGTGCACTATGCAGCAGTTGGCCCAGAATTTCTATTGGCCCAACTTCACCCAGCGGGTGAAGGAGTATTGCAGGTCTTGTCACCAGTGCCAAGAAACAGGGAAGGCGGGTAAGAAAACCCAAGCCACCCTAGTTCCATTGCCCATAGTGGAGAAGCCATTCCAGAGGGTGGGAATGGATATTGTGGGGCCTTTAAATACCCCCAGCTCATCTGGGAAGAAGTTCAGCCTGACTGTGGTGGATTATGCCACCCAGTATCCAGAGGCAGTCGCCCTATCCTCACTGAGGACAGACAAAGTGGCAGATGCCTTACTTGGGATTTTCTCCCATGTTGGGTTTCTGCAGGAGGTTATCACTGATTGAGGGGGTTACTTCATGTCGGACCTGATGAAATGTTTGTGGGAAAAATGTGGGATGGTGCAGAGGTGCACAAGCCAATGGGCTTGTGGAAAGATTTAACTGTTCCCTGAAGTCAGTGCTCCAAGCGTTTGCTGAACAGCATGGGAGGGACTGGGAGAAATACCTTCCCCACCTGTTGTTTGCATACAGAGAGGTGCCCCAAGAGTCGACAGGGTTTTCCCCCTTCGAGCTCTTATATGGACACTGGGTATGTGGGCCCCTAGACTTGATCCAGGAGGACTGGGAAGGCAAGCACGCCACCCAGGGGACTCCCATAGTGGATTATGTTCTTGGTTTAGGAAAAGGCTGAAGGACCTTATGGGGACAGCCTAGAGCAACCTGGCAGCTGCCCAACAGAAACAAAAAGTGTGGTACGACCGCAGAGCCAGAGCTCGCTCATACATGGTGGGTCAGGAAGTCATGGTCCTTATCCCGGTCCAGAAAGACAAGCTGCAGGCTGAGTGGATAGGACCATACAAAGTAATCAGAAAGGTAAATGACGTGAATGATATCATAGAATTACCTGACAGAAGACACACAGAAATAATGTACCATGTCAACATGATGAAGCCACCGGCCTGGTGGCACTGAGGGTTGAGACGCTGGACAGCACACCTCGTGCCACGCCGGTGACCCAAGTTTGGGAGTGAGCTCAGGGCACTGGGGGACAGCAGGGGTGGGAGAGGATTGAGCACCTGCAGGGCTAATCTCCTCCCCAGGGTGGAGGCTGGGGATTGCGCGGTGCATCAGCATCTCCTGGTGAAGACCTGGAGTGCTGTAGTTCGCTGAGCAGCACATAGTTGGCGTGACTTGAGTGTGGCAACTAAGATTCAATGCAAAGAAGTGCAAAATCATGCACTTGGGGATAGAAATCCAAGGGAGGAGTACAAGATGGGGGGGTGGGTACTGACAGCCACCAGTCAAGAAAGGGATCTGGGGTAATCATATTTGATGCCCTAAAGGTAACCAAAAAATGTGAGAAGGCTGTGGGGAGAGCCAGTGGGATGCTAGGGTGCATAGGGAGAGGTATCACCAGCAGGAAAAAGGAGGTGGTTATGCACTGTACTGATCACTAGTGAGGCCTCATCTGGAGTACTGTGTCCAGTTCTGGAGGCCACATATTTGGAAGGACATAGACAAAATAGAGATAGTCCAGAGAAGGGAACAAAATGGTGCAAGGACTGCACCTAAAGTCATATGAGGAAAGACTAGAGGACTTCAATATATATTCCCTGGAGGAGAAGAAGGGAGAGAGAGGGGGACTATGATAGAGACATTCAAGTTCATCAGGGGTTTAAACAAGGTACAGGAGGGTAGCATTTTTCGGAAAAGAGGGTGTAAAAGGGGGCATGATTTGAAGCTATAGTGCAATGTGGCAATGTGAGAGAGTACTTTTTCACAGAAAGAGTAGTGGATGCTTGGAACAGCCTCTATGTAGAGGTGGTGGGGACAAAAACAGTAAGGGAAGTCAAGAATGCATGGGATGGACAAAGAGTACTCTAGTGCTCTAGCAATAGGGAAGAGAGAGTAAGTAGCAGATCAACTAGTGTCTGTGGTAATGCATTAGGTAGGAAAAAGGGGCAGACTAGGTGGGCCACATGGTCCTCATCTGCCGTCACCTTTTGTGTAGTGAAGTTCACATGGAGGAGGAGGAGGTGTGTTTGTTGGGTACAGTTATAGTTGTGTCCAGAGGGCTTTTAAATACAAAAAAGAAGAAATTCCTTATACTTATTATAATTTCCTTTTCTGTTAGCTCCAATATTGTCAGTAGGAAGTCTTACAGATGGGTAAAGACCACTGCTACTGGCGTACTGGTGTAGTGCACAGCCCAAAGCTGTCAATCATCATATAATCCTGGAAACATGAACATTTTGAAAGCTGAGATTCTCCAGTCTCCTTTTGTCCACACAGTACCCTTGCACTCCTATGTAGCCAATAATCTGTAAATGACCTAGACCAATGAGTTCTCTCCTTATAGAAAAGATAATCTGCTGCCCTACCTTACTCTGGAGAACAGGGTGATAAAGTTCTGCTCTTCTCTGAAGGCATTCGGCCACTGGTTCATTAACATGCTTGGCCTTCTGTTGAACACTTGCAACACAAAGACATATAAACAAAAATAACAGTAATAATAGTAAGCATGACTGCAAAACCATGATAAACACTTTCTGCATCAGGGAAAAACATTGTGCAATGTTCAAAAATCTCCACCTGCTAATCTGTGGGCCTGTAACTGAATAAACTGCAAATGTCTTCCTGGTTACTATCCTTGCTGAAATACAAAATGCTGAGATACATTGGACAATATTCTCCAATAAGAGCCCTGGGCTCCTGGGAGAGGTCCCATTGACAACATTGGAACTAACAGAAAAGAAAATTATAGTAAGTATGAAGGAATTTCTTCTTTCAGTATCGTGCCATCTTGTTAATGGAAAGCCTTACAGAAGGGTTCAAAGAAGCAGTACTCATTTTCAAAACAGGTGGAGGAGAATACTGTCCCATATGGGAAAAATGTAATAATATCTCTAACCACTGCCTGCCAAACTCTGTGACCGAAGACCGCATAAATGGAACTTTGAACATCCAATCTGCAGTGCTTAATGAATGTAAGAACAGAAGATCACGTTGCCACTTTGCATAATTCTAACACGGATGCTTCCCCTGGCTCCACCTAGGAAGTAGCCAGAGTCTTGGTGGAGTGAGCCTTGATGAGGACTGGAGCTTTCTTCTTCTCTGCCACCTAGACCTTATTGATGCAAGCCCGGCTCTGACCTTTTTTTTTTTATTGTAACAGAGTTTCAGACTTCCTGAAATCTATTGTCATCTTGCTCCTTTGAATCAGATCGCAAGGACCGACCGACTGACAGAGGGTCCCAGTACCACAGAGGTCATTAGGGTTATGGTGATCTTGCCCTCCCCAACCCCCTAGAACAATCTCGACTGAAAAGATTGCAGGGACCGACCGACGGAGGGTCCCAGTACCACAGAGGTCATGAGGGCTACGGTAATCTCACTCTCCCCCCCCCCAGAACAATCTCGGCTGAAAAGATCGCAGGGACTGACTGATGGAGGGTCCCAATACCACAGAGGTCATGAGGGCTATGGTGATCTCACCCTCCCCCACCCCTTGGAACAATCTCGGCTGAAAAAATCTCAGGGACTGACAGACGGAGGGTCCTAGTACCGCAGAGGTCGTGAGGGCTATGGTGATCTCGCCCTCCCCAACCCCCGGAGCAATCTCGGCCGAAAAGATTGCAGGGACTGACCGACAGAGGGTCCCAGTACTGTGAAGTCATGAGGGCTACGGTGATCTCGCCCTTCCCCACCCCCCAGAACAATCTCGGCTGGAAAAGTATGCAGCTAGTGGTCACGCAGCCCCGAGTGGTGAAGCAGCATTGGAATTGCTGAGGGCAAAGTGTTTGGGGTTTGACGCCATTTTCTAAATTCGAATTTGCACCAGGACTGACTGCAGTCGTCGTACAAGTGGAGATAGTCTCTACTTTTACTGAGTAGTGGCTGCTTGGCTTAATTTTAACTATATTCCGACTGGCACTTTAATTTATCCTGTAAGAAGCAGTGGTTAGCTACAACCTGCTGTTACTTTAATTGAATTTTAGTGGAATACTTACTGTTAGCCAGTCTCTTACTGCGCAGTGATTGACTGCCTCATTTTTATTATATTCCGCCTGGTACCTCTACTACCCTGTAAAAAGCTGAGTTTAGCTACCAACTGCTGTTACTTTAATTGCTCTGTAGCCGAACATTTACTTCCAGTAAGCTGTTATTTAGCCCTGCCCAGTTTGCCCTGTTTAATTAAGTTATTTGGATTTGAAAGCTAGCAAAGACTTTTAGGTGAATATCCCAGCCCAGTTTATCTCTCTCCCCTTCTTTGTCTGCCCTGCCTAGTCTGTGCTTACCATCCCCCCCCCTATATATATATATATATATATATTCTTACCTCCTCTCCTGTTCTCCACAGATTGCAGGGACTGACCGATGGAGAGTCCCAGTACCGCAGAGGTCGTGAGGGCTATGGTGATCTTGCCCTCCCCCACCCCGCGGAACAATCTCAGCTGAAAAGGTATGCAGCTAGTGGTCGCGCAGCCCCGAGCGGTGAAACAGCATCAGAATTGTTGAGGACAAAGTGTTTGGCCCCACCGATGCTCTGCGTCGGCTCCCCACCACCCCCCTTGGTGAACACGCCCTTTTATAGGAACTCGGCTGCCGGCAGAACCAATCAGTCCATTTCTCCATTTGCAGCCTATAGAAGTTGACCACTACAGGCTGCTCAGCTCCCTGCTACAAACAGGTTGCACTACTGTGAGTAAGAATCTCAGGTCTCTGCTTACACCATACTGCTAAGCTTAAGCTATTCCCCCCTCATCACTATGTGCTAAATTAATCTGCCCTTCAACCCCACCTCCACTAGACTTATTCCTTTGTTTAACTGATAACGACTGTCACAGTGTCCCCTTCTGACATTCCCCAGAATTTCTCCCCCTCTCTTACAGTATCTTTCAAATACTGACACCATGATTAATGATTAATATTGTGCTATTAGCATATATCTCTCCTTGGCACATTTACCTTCTGGCCTTACTTACCCTTCCCCCCCGGCCAGAATCACTAATGGTAAACCAGCTGAGCCCCAGCCTAGTGCAATGCTTTCACAATTTACCACCATATCTAACAAATATGGTACTCTGGAGCACCAGGATTCTGTATCCAGTAACCCCTGGAGGTTCACTTGTCTAGTAAGACTGAACCAGCCAGCCCCCTTAACCCTGGAGGCTGCCATGGCCCTGATGTGCGCACATAACACTAAACAGCAACTTCCAAACCAGGACAATTTGAGGCGCAGAATGTCCTGGGTCATTAAATCTTGGTGGAAACACCACCTCTCCAGGGTGATCATTATTCTGTTACTGATTTCCAGGAATATTCACCCCAACCCTGGACCTCTTGGCACTGGATACCCATCAACCCACGGATGCCTAAAAATTGCATCAATTAATATTGGGAGTCTCCTACCCAAACTACCCCTATTCCAGGCATGGGTTGCTGTCCACAAACCGGACATCATCTTGCTCACCGAAAAGTGGCTGTCTCAGAAAATACCTGATTCCTCCATCTCTCTTGATGGATACACCTCCTTCCGGCTAAATAGACAAGCCAAGTGAGGGAGTGGGTGTTTGGTCTATCTGAGTAACAAAATAAGTGACCAGGTTATGCCACACAGTGTAAACACTAACAAAGCCCAGCTCCTCTCCATCATGCTAGTTGTCGAATGACAAGGGAAAGCAATGTCTCTGACCACTGTCTACATACTCCCCGGCAAGCAATCCCTTGGGCTTTACCTATTCTTCAACCATCTTAGCAAGTTCAATAAAGACTGTGAGCAGGTCATTCTAGGGGACTTCAACACTAACTGGCCTGCCCAGGATTCTGTTACCACGAGGGACCGAATCCATGGCCTATATCTTACTCAGATGGTTACGCAGGCAACAAGGCTGAACTACTGCACCGGCTCAAGCATGCTCATAGACTGGCTTCTTGCCACCAATCCTGAGCATATCAAAAACGTTTCTGTCCTGCCCGACACCTTAAGCGACCACTCACCAGTAATTTGCTCCTGGACTAATGAGGGCTGTAAAGACCCCCCCCCCCATCTCCAAAAGCCTCTACCTCAAAAAGGGGCTTGTGGGCTATTTTAAGAGGTATCTGAAGGATGCAGATTGGTCCCCCCTAGTTGGCTGCAGAGATGCTAATAAAGCCCTAGACTACCTAATATCTACCTTCAACAAGGCGTGTGACATATTTGCTCCTGTCACAACTGTCAAAATAAAAGGAGCCTTTAACCCCTGGTTCACAGGCCCTCAAATCAGCCAGATGAAATGAGACAACCTCTGGCATATTGCCAGAGAGACAGGCAGGCAAACTGACATTGCTGCTTATAAAGAGGCTAGGAATAAGTGCACCAGGCAAGTAAGAAATGCCAAAGCTACCTACTATAGAGAACAACTTAACAGAAATGGGGACAATGGCAGAGAATTCTGGAAAAGCATTAAGTCCCTCACCGACAAAGAATCCAGAGCTCCACCAGATCTTATAGTAACCACCACGGGCCCATTACAACAACCTATTGACCTGGCTAATGCCTTTAATATTGCTTTCACAGATCTCAGCTCTGTCCTCCCCCCAAATTTCTTCATACCCCACCAGCAACGGACTTTACAGACCCTAACCCTCCCCACATCCTTAAACTAGGCCAACCACCATTCTACTTTAGGCAAATTACTAGGGCCCAGACCATTAAATGTGTAAAAAAAAAAATCTTAAACAAAACCAGGGTCGGGAGTGACTCTATAGACATGAAGTTGCTAGCTCTAGCATTGGACTAACTTGCCTCCCCAATAACCATACTTTTCAACATCTCCCTGCACTCTGGAATCTTCCCAGATAGGTGGAAGACCGTCTTGGTCACCCCAGTGTTTAAAAATGGGGACAGAACTAACCTGGGAAACTACCACCCAATCTCAATACTTCCACCTCTCTCTAAAGTGCTAGAAAGGGTTGTTTCTGACCAGCTCATTGAATACTTAAACAAGTACAATCTGCTCTGCCTGCAACAGCACAGGTTTCATATTGGACATAGCACCATCACAGCTTTAATCAACTATACCTCTCATATCTATGAAGCCCTTGACACAGGAAAAATGGTGGGATCTATATTTATAGACCTCACCAAAGCCTTTGACACCGTTAACCACCTAATCCTGCTCAGACACTTGAGGACCTTGGGACAGTCTGTAGATACCATTTCTTGGCTTAACAGCTACCTTTCACACAGGACGCAGTGTGTGAGGATAGGGGGTGTAACCTCCAAACTCAAAAAGGTAACCCTTGGGGTTCCCCAAGGATCAATCTTAGGACCTCTTCTCTTCTGCCTCTTCATTATCTCCCTTCCCTATGCCTGTCCTGCTAAAATGCTGCTCTATGCAGACGATGCAGTTATCTCAGTGCCTGACAGCAACACACCAGAAATAGCACAAAACCTACAGCATTGCTTTGCAATGCTCGAGAACTGGTTCATCTAAAACAGACTCCTTCTAAACTATTAAAAAACAAAAATTATGCACCTAACATTACCACATGCCAAGAGCAATGCTGAACACCTAACTATCTATAGCCAAAAAAGTGGATGGCATTGAACAAGTCTCCACATTTAAATATCGCGGGGTACACATTGATGACACTCTCTCCTTCGTGCATCATATAGACCATGTTGTCAAATCTGCTAATATTAAGCTAGGAATCCTCTATAGGCACAGGCAAGCCATAACCCCTGAGGCTCTAAGCCTAGTCACTCGAAGCTCCATTCTGTCGGTCTTCGACTATGCCCTCGTCATATACAGTGCTGCCACTGACTCAGCCCTAAATTGAGTAAAAGTACTAATTAACAAGGCTTGCCACCTGGTCCTTGTGGCTAAACACCGAACTCATACTTGTGCCCTCTACTCCTCTACTGGTTGGCTCCTGTTACACCTTAGGGTGAAGTATCAAGCTTGCCTAATAGGCAAAAAAGCCCTCCTTGGACTCACTCCCTACTCCACCGCTGCACTGTTCCAGCATGCTAACTCCTCAAAAGTCACTAGGAGCTCAACCAAGGGTGTGCTCCATGTCCCATTCAAAAGAACCTGCCTTGCACAGCGTTCACTCTCCTATCGTGGGCCCACCTGGTTTAATGAACTCCCTATTTCCACCCTGGAGCACACAAAAATTGGACCTTTTAAAACAGAACTACTAACCCTTCTGGTCCAAAAGCACCTATGTGATTGCAAGTAATAATTTCTGTGACTACTCACCTTCATAACCTTTCACCCCTCTGCTTACCCCCCCACCTACTTCCCACCCCTTCTCACCTCCCAACCAAAGCCCCATAGCGGCTGCCCCCCTACCCCTGCTCTTTCCCTCATCCCCACTTTCCGTATTCTGTGACAAAGCCCCCTCAGGCTGCTCCCACCATGCTCTGTGATTAACATCTGTTTGACTCCTTTCTTTGTTTTTTCACTGAGGCCAGTTCAGAATGTCAAAATGCACTCCAACTTCATGTAACATCTCTGACAAAGTAACGGTCTATTTGCCTGCTACCTGTATAGCCTATAACCTATTGTGTACTCTGAATGTTCTGTAACGTGTTTATGTAAATTTGTCTCTTGTCCATTTGACATGGAACCTTTGTAAAAGAGTCTTCCTGGCTCAAAGGTATTAATCTGCAATTTGAAATAAATATAAAAAAAAAAGTGCCAGTTTAGGACAGAAGGACGGTAAGCAGATTTACTGAGTTACATGAAAATCTGTAGGAATCTTTGGTACAAAGGACAGAACCATCCTCTAAACCAGCTACTCCTTAAGAAGAATAAGGTAAGGTTCTTTGTGTGACAGCACCTGAAGTTCACCAGTCCTTCTGGTCGAGCAGAGTGCAATTAGAAAACACACCTTGTATGACAAGATATCCAATGGTACTGATGAAAGAAGTTCAAAAGGAGCCTTACAAAGAATGTTCAACACCAGATTAAGGTCCCAGGGGGAACCAGAGGCCAGAACAATGGTCTGCTTCTGCTAACCACTGTTAGAAAATATATGACCTCTTGACTGATCCCCAGAGACGTGCCCATAAAACTTCCCAGGGCTGCTGCTAGCGCGGACACTTGACCTCTCAACGTGCTCAGTGTAATCCCTTTGTCTACTCCCACCTGCAAAAGAAAATCCGATATTTGTGGAACCATTGCTTTGGAGGGTCTGAAACCTCTCTCTCTCTCTGGCCCAAGCCAAGAAGATATTCCACACAAGGTCAAAAGCAAGGGACGTAGACACCTTCCTGGTTGCCATTAGGATATCCACAACTTTCTTGGAGAATCCCTATCTTAAAAATCTCCTCCTCTCAGAAGCCAAGCTGCCAGCTGCATTGCCTCTGGGTTTGAATGCCAAATGGGCCCTTGGAAGAGTAGATCCCCCCAGAATGGCAGTGGGAATGGTGCCTACTAGGCTAGGATCACCAGGTCTGAAACCCATGGTCTTCTTGGCCATGCTGGTGCAATCAAAAGGAAGTTTCCTCTTGAGCACATTACCTTGTGAATAACCTTGGAAAGGGGCGGTAGTGGAGGGAACATGAACACTCTGACAAAATCCTATGTCTGAAACAGGTCATCCACCACCTCTGCCTAAAAACACTGGTGCTGACTAAAGAACAGCAGTACTTGAGAATTTTCCTTTGAGACCAATAAGTTGATCTGGGAATGACCGAATCATCTGCACAGCAGGTCTAACACCTCCAGGTTCAATGTCCACACCCCTGGTGATCTGTCTCTCAACTCAGCCATTCAGTCTGGATGTTCTGCTCTCCTGCCAGAAGAACACCTGAGAGGGTCTGGAGGTATTCCTCTGCCCACAGCTTAACTTCAGTGGTTTCTGCCAACATATCCTTTCTTCTTGTGTCTCCTTGGTTGTTTATGTATGTCACAGTGGCAACATGGTCCAGCCTTACCTTCACTGTCCTGAACTGCACATGATTGTGGAACTGGAGAAGAGCAAGATGTACTGCCCTCCTTTCCACTACATTTATCTGCAGCCACTGTTCTTGATGGTCCACATGCTCTGGGCCAGAAAGTGGTCCAGGGCTATGCCCCAGCCTGAAAGGCAGTCAATATCAGCTCTGCTGGGACTTCAAGGAGACCCCCAGCTGAGGTTCTCGGGCCTGATCCACCAAGCCAGTGATTGCCAGGCAGGCTGAGGAACTGTGATCAGGGCATGGTATTCTAAGGCCGATTTCCAGGCCTTCAGCACCCCATTCTGGGGGGCTGGAGTTGCATATCAATTCTATTGCAGCAGTCACCAGCCACAGAATCTGGTGGAACCTGTGAGCAGAGACCAATGGCTGGAATGCTCTGCCACTGAACCTCTCACCTCAGGGTCTCCTTCCTGGATGATGAAAGGAAGATTTTCCCCTCTTCTGTCCTAAGCACTGTTCCCAAATGTTACAAACTATGAGGCGGAATGAGGGAGCTCTTTTCCCAGATGATAACCAGCCGTTAGTCTCTAACACTTCCAGAGACTTGACATTGATCTCCTCACCATCTGAGCCGATGATGTTCAGATGAGAAGATCGTCAGGTATATATATATATATATATATATATATATATATATATGTGATGGCTCTCCTATCTCAACTGCATCACTAGTACAATCAGCGCCTTTGAAAATACTTGGGAAGCAGTTGCCAACATAAACAGAAATGCCTGGTACTGGAGATGCCATCCCTCAATCGTGAAGCTCAGAAGCTTCTGGTGCGACTTTCATATGGGGATATGAAGATAGGCATCTTTTCGATCTATCGAAGCCAGATAGCCCCTGATTGTATGACCCAGATTATTGCCTGAAAGGATTCCATCTTTAAGGTCATGTATCGAACAAACTTGTTTAGGTGCTTCAGGTCCAGAATCGGCTGGAAGGCCCCCTTCCCCCCAATTCTCGGGGACCACAAAATAAATTGTGTAGAACCCCAGGCACTCCTCACTGGGGGGAACAGAGACAATTGCCCCAACCTGCAACAGGTGATCCAACAGGTGAGCTGTCCTGTGTTTCTTTCTGCATGCCAGATAGGGTTGTCAGATCAATGCAGAGTGACATAACAGCAAGTAGTCAGAGTCCAGGGCTTGATGCAAAGCCATTTACAGCCTTTTAACAGGTGCTGTACAGTGCTGAACAATTTTTAAGTGGATGGTGACCTGTGGATGACTGAAATCGTGGATCCACGAGAGCATGGGAATACTGATATTGATATTTGATAACTGATGAATCAGTGGCTCAAGTGAAGTAAAGTTTTAGCAGTGGGCCAGTACTGGAGGAGTAGAATATGTTGGTGTAGAGGAGGATTCCACCTATGTAACCGGAGTTCTGAGAACTGAAAGGGGGTTCTGGAGTAAGAACACACTGGCACCAGAGAGAAGTGAGTAGGAAAGGAGGACTAAGAGGCAGGTCAAGACCTATTGTCTGGCTGGTGACTGTAGTGACCATAGCGGGAGATTAAGCTTAGCCAGAAAGCAATCTTTATTTGGTGGCTATTTGTGGCTATTTGTGTCCCTTTTCCACTACTACCGCTGGTACTACCGCTACAAGAGGCAAGGTATTGGGATCCTGTATTTGATAAAAACCAACGTCATAAATTTGGTTATTGGTTATATATTAAGCAGTACAAGCAAAAGCAAAGGTAAAGCTAAAGAAATTGTGTCTCCATAAAATTGTACCGGATTCAGATACATTTTAGTTTCACCACAGAATAGACCCATTCCCTGGCTCATTATGCACCTTAAATTGAGAATTTGAAAAAATAATAAAACCCTCGTTATCTTGATAAAAATTCACTGGGGCTATCTTACTTATTTAATAACAATCTAAAATTATATTTAAAAGTTAAAATCATTTTTTTGGGGTGTTGATTTTTCATGCTACTGAGGGCCACGTGGTAAATCTGGGATTTTAACTGACCACATAGTTGAATGCGTGATATGTGCTAACAGCAGCGAGAATCAAGCACTGCTGCTTATAAGTTGCATTTCAGCTGTCGGCAAGCATTACCATCCATTTCCTTTTAACTGAATCCAAAGCTGTTTTATTGTTAAGCATCATTTGTTGGATTTGGTTGATTAGATCATTTCTGATCTTTTAGTGGGAACCTTGATTGATTGGTAAGCAAATATTTTTTGTGACCATTTCGGCCCTTTCTTTTACCCGGACTTTCAAGGCCTTTTGATATTTATTTAATGTCCTGTGTTCATTAGTGTGCTTAGAGCATTTATTGTTGTTATTTATTGATCACAGTAATTTAGTGGGTTATCTAACTCAGCCCCAAATATGGGAGGGAATAAAACCAAGTCAACCAAAACAAAAAAATGGAACCTGTTTTGAAGTAGGGTTCCACCTCACCAGGAATTCAAACAATGTCAAGTTTTTTATTCCTCCTAATAACAAGAGGGAGTTAAGGGGGAAAAGGGAAACTGAAAGAAATGTTAATCCCAAGGCAGCTTCATCACCCCTTCCCATAGGGAGACATTCATTAATCCGCTATTTTCAAAAAATTATAGCATTAGAAGACTTGGGTAATAGCAAAGTAACCTCTAAGGCTTCAAAAAAAGTGAATTCATAATACAACATTCTATAGAAACAGCAGAACCCCACACACACACTTAATCATTCTGGTTTAAAAGACCCAGATCAATCTTCCTCACAGGTTCAAGGGAACAATAATAATCATTTAATTGACTTAGAAGAGTTAGGAAATGTAGTAAAATCAAGGAGTATAATAGAAAATAAGAGTAAGATATCATATTTAAGAGACTTTGATATCTTCGTCAATTCCTATATGAAAAAATTCAGTCTGGAACCAACATGCAAAAGATCCCAAAATATCTCTCATTTATGGCCCCATGAAGAACTGTCGAGTGAAAGGCAATCTGAAGTAAATATAAAAGTGGGCGACTTACAGCAAGTTAGTGCTACATCTGTTAATTCATTAGTAATGGGAAATCCAGAAGTGATTAAAAAAGTGATCCAGCTGAGTAACTCCCTGTTTAAGGAAATTATAGAATTAATGGGAAAAACATTAAACATAATGGAGGAGGCAAAAGTATCCCATGACTGTTGGTGGAAATGGGATGGAACTGAATCCCCAACAATGTAGTAATGAAGAGGGAAGGAAATCTTATGAGCAAAGAACAGGGCAGAAAGTTAACATAAGTAAAATAAATAAAATAAAATAAATAAATAAATAGGAGAGTGGCAGAAAAAGAAGTAAAATAGACTGATGCCCTTATACATGAGTTACAGGAAAGAAAAAAACAATTGATGACAGACAGATCTGACTTAGTACATGCGGGGGAGAAAGAAGGATAAAAAACAATGTTAAAAAAGGGGGAAAAGGGAGCCTGACAAAAAGAAAGACAGTCCCAAGTCAGAAAAGGCAAAGTGCTAGCAGTCAGGATAAAAGGGGACAATTTATTGAGACCCTTCCCCCCCAATAACTAACAAAAAAGCTACATTATCAACCAATGGGGTTATCAAGAAAGAAAACTTTAAAGAACAAAATATAAGGGTAGGACACATTTTGACAACAATTTACATCAGGGGAGCACCAAAAGTAAGAGCAGAAAACTCATTTACCCTGAATCCGGAAGTTTATAATGTACTGAAAGGGATGTTGGGCAATAAGTTTGCCTGGTCAGATCTAAAATAAGTATACAGATATAGGGTGCACCTGCAAATTGGTTGGACTTGTGTAGTGGCAAACTCATGCAGTAAAAGATCTGGGGCCAGATATTCAAAACTTTACGCTGGGCAAAAACCATTTGCGAAGGTTTAGCGCGGGATTAGCGCGGGTCTGCCATATTCAAAAGGCCAAATAGTGCGGCAAACTGCATTAGCACTGGGCAAAGTTATAATGTATGCAAGGGCAAACGGCATGAATACAGGCGCAATGCTATATTCAGCGACTAGCGCGTGCTAAAGTGGTTTTGCGTGACTTAGCCGACACTTAGCCGTGGTGCACATCGCCAGGAAAAGCTGGTCTTAATCCTGGGCAATCAGCGCTGGCGACATTATGGCTTTCGCGCGGCGTTTATGCTGGTTTAGCGCGGGTTTTGGCGCGACTCCTAACAAATAAATATGACATAGATAAAGCCAAACACAGAGGAAGATGTTGTTAACTGATGGCATCACAATGATGCCATCATCTGTCACCAGTCCCAGCTATGCCAGGCAGTAAGTGGTGACCCTGCCACCAGTGGACAGCACGGCAGTGTGGCCATACAGCACACACCTGTGGACCATACTTCCGTGGACACCAACAGATGCCAGCACACACATGCAGCACTGTGGGCATGAGGATGTTGAGGGAGCATATATGGGTGAAGCGGCTGTGCTACAGATCAGGTGTGGCCACAAGGCTGGGGCACATCATGCAGTGTACATGGGTCAGTATTGGGAATACCCCAACACCAGTGTGCCTTTCGGATAATATATGCCCCTCGCCACATACCTCACAGCTGTACAACTGCCAGCACACAAAGCCAGAAATGTACATGTCACTGTGAGCATCCATGCCACAGGTGCAGCATCTGTGGGTCACACAACAGCGTAACAGTAATGTCCAGTGTCAGAAAACATCCGCAGGTTGGGCCGCTCACTGTGTATAGTGCAGTCATCATCACTGCCCTACACACCATAGGCATTGCTGTGTCCACGCACTACTGGCCCCCTTGCTACTGTAGTTTCTGCTGTGCACTGTAGCATGCCCTACAATGTGACAGTTGCATGCAGCACCACCACCACCTGTGCCTATGGTGTCCTGTCCCCTGGGGTATAATATGCTATGCTATGCTGTACTGTTTACATGTAGCCTGCAGCTATCATCATGCACTGCCAGACTGACCTACAGGTGGAGCTGCGGTTGGACCTGGTCAGCCCCTGTACTTCCAGACTGACCTACAGGTGGCTCTGTGGGACTCTGCAGTAACGCTGGGCAAACTGCATGCAAATCAGGGTATAATGAGATACTAATCGGTTGTTTGCCCAGAGACTACGTAAGTAGGCTCATTTGCATGGCACTTTTGAATATAGCACATTTTAGCCCGGGCAAGCGTGTTTTGCTCGGGCTAACTGCTTAGCTCGCCAATGCCGCTTAATGTGTTAGCGCGGCGCTAACGGTACGGGAATATTATACAGTTTTGATCACTGTTCTTTCACATCTGCTGCTTCCTGCAGCTGTACTGAGTTCATGCATTTGCTGGCACACACATTGGCCATGTAGTTCGTCTGTATTTGCCCTCACGTTGCTGTGCACTGTGTTGTTGTTGTGGGTTGCACTTCCTGGTTGCTTTATTCAGTGCTGTCTTATTCCCGGGCTATTTTTGCCCTGCACTCCCAGACCAGTTTGCCCGGCTTCCTTAGACTGCAATATTCAGCAGGATTAGCACTGGGCTATTTCCATTTCAATATAGCTTGCTCTGTGCTCCAGGCTAAGTTTGCCCGCCGGGCAGTGCTAATTTAGCCCCTGGGCAAAGTTTTGAATATCTGGCCCCTGAAGTGTTAAGTAAGAAGGAAAGATTTTAACAATATAGGCATCTCACTAGATGCAACTATTAGACTTGAACTATAGCAGCCAGTCAGTTCCATTGAGTCTTCTCAAAATAAAAATCAAATAACAAAAAGACTCATTCAAATCTCCAAGCAACATAGAATAATTGAATTTCTTAGACCTGTGGAGCAAGAACTCACTTTGTTAGGTGATGAAGATTCTACAAAAATAATTAGAGTGCGGAAACAAAAAGGTCCTAGAATAAATAGTAGTAAGGTGCTTTCTGTCCATGAAAATTCAAAAGAAGAGCTTAATTCAATTTTGGCTAGCTCCAGGGAGGATTCATTGAGTACCAGAAGTGCAGTAGACTTAGAAGACGATTTAAACTGCCTACCTAATGACTCACCCAGTTCAATTGCAAGTGTATTGTTTATCAACTGGACTGTAGCTGGTTTAAGGTCTAAACTCCAGGATAAAAGTTGGATAGATGTGGTAACTAAAATGATGTTATAATTCTGCAAGAAACATGGGTATGTATAGTAGAGTCTCGGCCACTGGAGAGCTTTGAAATTCAGTCTATACTTGCTATTAGGGAACATACATTGGATGCCCTAAGGGGGGGATTATCCATTTCTATAAGATCAGCACTGAATCACAAATGCTTTGCATTAAGTAAATACAATGCATATTGTATGTATGTAGTTACTGGCTTGGGCTCTGACTTAATAGCAATAATTAAGGTATATATTCTGCCATCACTGAATATCAAGGACTTTGACAGGATTCTTGCAAATATTGGATCAACTGTTATGGGGTTAAATTAAAAATTCCCCAGTCTAATGCTTGTTATGGCAGGAGACTTTAGTGTTGGTATTGAAATAGAAGAGAAATCTTATGAATGGAATCTAGATGATGTCTTATGTATTCCCAATAGACAATCCAAGGTAGAAAACTAAATAAAAGAGGGGAGATTTTAATTATATTTTGTGCCAGGCAACTGCTTCAGATTTGAAATAGGTAGGTGAAGGGAGATTGGTAAGGTGAAATAATATTTCTGACAACAGCAGGAGGAAGCATACTTGATCTCTGCATCACAGATGCTTATTCTTGCAGCAAGATTAATTCACTAGAAATATTGAAAAGATAGGATAGTGACAATTTCCCACTTAGATGGATCACCAGATGTAACACCAGATGTAACATGAAAGTACTTCTTCCAAATTATGTCTTAGAACAAGAGGCTAATAGCAATATATGTATTATGTACACAAAGAGAATAAAATGAAATGAGTCTACAGAAGAGGTTTTTTAAGCTCTCTTGGGTTCATAGCATATACAAGAATTATTTAAAAGACAAAGAACCTCTGTGCGCAAACACTGAGGCAAGGGTTACCCCAAAGGGCATTTGGCTGGGAAGCCAAGTTTCAAGAAAATACAAAATCACACATGCCCCCACAATGCAAAGCATCATGGGCTGCATATGCAAATCACCACAGAATGTTATGCTGGTCCAACTTGCAGCCCATGATGCTTTGCATTGTGGGGGCATGTGTAATTTTGTATATACAAGAATTGTTGGCTTTAGCTGGACATACAACTGCTGATCGCAACCATTCTATAGATTTAATTTCATAGTACTCTAGGTTTAAGCAGAAACTAGCAGATATGCTCTTTCCTGCTGACAGAAAACAGAATAAGCTGCAGGTAGGTAAGCCCAGCCTCTGGTTTGACCATGAATGTCAGCAGCTCAAGTTGCAAATAAACAAAGTGGGCAGACAGCTAGTCAAAAACCAAGATATTAATATAAGAATTGCATTAAAAATTTTAAAAAGGAATATAGGAACATCTTGCAGGTTAAGTAAAACAGATATGAAAGGGGAAATTCCTTAACCAGGAAAGGCACACTAAGCTGAAGCTTGTTTCCAGGTGTGACCTGGGAGCACAGGGAAGTTAAACATCTCCTCTCTTCAGGCTCTGTCAACTTGAGCGGCGCTCCCTCTCCAGAGGCGGTGTAGGATGGCCGTCACGTCGGCCACTGCCCACCTGGAAGCCACCAAACTCAGCCGTTCGCCTGGTCCCCGAGGTTGGATTCTCAAGCAGGCTCTCTCCACCTGAGCAGCGCCCCTTCTCTGGAGGCAGTGCAGGACAGCCGTCATGCCAACTGCTGCCTGCCTGGAAGCCACCAAACTCAGCCGTTCACCTGGTC
The DNA here is from genome assembly GCA_016271365.2 of Neoceratodus forsteri. Classification (NCBI taxonomy): domain Eukaryota; kingdom Metazoa; phylum Chordata; order Ceratodontiformes; family Ceratodontidae; genus Neoceratodus; species Neoceratodus forsteri. The sequence continues at coordinate 404,445,973 of CM028136.1, read as the reverse complement.
CCTGAGGTCAGATTCTCAAGCTGGCTCTCTCCGCCTGAGCAGCACCTCTCTCCAGAGGTGGTGCAGAACGGCCGTCATGCCGGCCGCTGCCTGCCTGGAAGCCACCAAACTCAGCCGTTTGCCTGGTCCCCAAGGTCGGATTCTCAAGCAGGTACTTGCCGCTTTCTGATTTCTGCGCTCGCTCTCCAGTGGAGCCTTCCAGTTGGTGCAGCTCCCCGAGTGCTTATCACTGATTGGACCGCCGGTGCTGGGCTTCAGTGCTCATTGGAGCGCCTTTTACTGACTGAGACGACAGCGATTCAGCGCCTTTTTAATCAAACTACAGCGCTTTCAGCGCCTTTTTGTAATCTATTGACTCCTAGCTCTTCTAGCTTGAATTTTGCTGAATTTATCTACATATGCAAAGCCGAAGTATTTGTAGTTTGCTAACCTGCTTTTGCCAGCTGTTAACTATCATGCAATAGTCTGTAATTGCTTGAATGTACTAGCTAATTCAAATTATTTCTCTCCGACTTCCTTCTCCTAAATCCTATCAAATCACTTTTTTATCTAACTACCTGACCCTGCATCTCTCTAACTTGCAAACAGTCCTGTTTGTGAACCCCTTTTCTGCAAACTTGCACTGAATTTCTCGACCCCCCTGCCTCCCTGCTGCATCTCTTCTGTTCCTTTCTCTTTTAATTTCTACAGCCCTTCCCCTGGCTATCCTTAACTCCTGCTCTTTGTCTAACCCTGTTTTCACCTCCTTTGTCTATCTCTGATCACCTACACCTCCACCCCCTGCTGACGGTCTGCCACCAGCCCCCCACTCCCCGATCCCAGATCTTTTAATTACAGCTCCTAACTGCTTTTTTTTCTATCTCCTCTCTTCAGGATGTCTCTGCCTGAGTGGTGCCCCTTCTCCGGAGGCGGTGCAGGATGGCCATCACGCTGGCCGCTGCCTACCTAGAAGCCACCAAACTCAGCCGTTCACCTGGCCCCCGAGGTCGGATTCTCAAGCATGTACTTGCCGCTTTCTGATTTCTGTGCTCGCTCTCCAGTGGGGTCTTCTGATTGATGCGGTTCCCTGAGTGCTTATCGCTGATTGGACCGCCGGTGCTGGGCTTCAGTGCTCATTGGAGCGCCTTTTACTGACTGAGACTACAGCGATTCAGCGCCTTTTTTAATCAAACTACAGCGCTCTCAGCACCTTTTTGTAATCTATTGAATCCTAGCTCTTCTAGCTTGAATTTTGTTTAATTTATCTACATATGCAAAGCCAAAGTATTCGTAGTTTGCTAACCTGCTTTTGCCAGCTGTAAACTATCATGTAAAAGTCTGTAATTGCTTGAATGTACTAGCTAATTCAAATTGTTTCTCTATGACTTCCTACTCCTAAATCCTATCAAACCACTTTTTTATCTAACTACCGAACCCTGCATCTCTCTAACTTGCAAACAGTCCTGTTTGTGGACTCCTTTTCTGCAAACTTGCACTAAATTTCTCGACCCCTTCCCCTACCTCCCTGCTGCATCTCTTCTGTTCCTTTCTCCTTTAATTTCTACAACCCCTCCCCTGGCTATCCTTAACTCCTGCTCTTTGTCTAACCCTGTTTTCACCACCTTTGTCTATCTCTGATCACCTATACCTCCACCCCCTGCTGACGGTCTGCCACCTGCCCCCTGCCCCACGATCCCAGGTCTTTTAATTACAGCTCCTAACTGCTTTTTTTTCTATTTCCTCTCTTCAGGCTCTCTCCGCCTGAGTGGCGCCCCTTCTCTGGAGGTGGTGCAGGATGGCTGTCATGCCGGCTGCTGCCCGCCTGGAAGCCACCATACTCAGCCGTTTGCCTGGTCCCCGAGGTCGGATTCTCAAGCAGGTACTTGCCACTTTCTGATTTCTGCGCTCGCTCTCCAGAGGGGCCTTCCGATTGGTGCAGCTCCCCGAGTGCTTATCGCTGATTGGACCGCTAGTGCTGGGCTTCAGTGCTCATTGGAGCGCCTTTTACTGACTGAGACTAGAGTGATTCAGCACCTTTTTTAATCAAACTACAGTGCTTTTAGTGCCTTTTTGTAATCTATTGAATCCTAGCTCTTCTAGCTTGAATTTTCTCCCACCCCCCACCGCCTCCCAGGCCTCCATTAAATACTCAGTAGCTCCTCCCTCCAATTTCCTCCCTCGTATCATTGGCTTATCTCAAACCCTGACCTAGCTGTCATCTAAACTGCATAATTTGTATTCCCCTCTTGTTTTTCTTTACATGCTTTTAGCTCACAGCTTCTTACCCAGATTAACTGACCTATCAGTTTCCTGTCACAGTTTCTTCTGTCCCACATTATAATTTCTACTATCCCAGTGAGGCAGCCATCACCTCTCTAAGCTCACAGGTTTTTGACCCCCACTCCAAGTGGGACGTGTGTAATCTCCACCTGCTTAAGTACCCTATGTATTTCCTATCTACCTTTTCAGGCTTGTATTTTTGAGGACCTTGTCTGACCCATTACAAAGTACCTTCCTGAGACAGTCCTATCTCTCATAAACAGTGCGTGTCTGTTCCCTGGCTTGTTGCTGGTGGCACCTATCCTCTTTGCCTGCTGATAAGGGTACAAAAATTACCTTTCAGATGATACTGTATTTTTTTGTGATAACGCTACCCCTTCTCCACTTGTCCATGCCCATGACACCTGAAACTGAAGCGACCCTCCCTGGCTTTTTGCCACAAGACTTTTACTACTCGAATCTTCTGATACTACCTTCCCCTTGCCGTGACCCAATCCTCATGCTACTAAACATAATATTGATCCACATGGTTGCCCATGTCCAAAAGAAATGCCACTGGCATCTCCATGCCCATGGTCACTTCTTGCGCCACAAGCTATGGTATTTTTTCCTACTTGCTATACTACTCTCAGGCTATGTTCAACTAAATCCTGGACCAGCTAATGATCTGCCCCATGCTTCTAGCAATGCTAAAGGCCTTATTATAGCACACCACAATATTAGGAGCCTTACACATAATCTGGCTGAGCTTGAATCCTGGACCTCCCTATACAAGCCTGATATTCTATGCATAACAGAAACTTGGCTGAAACCGTCCATACCTGATTCTCTATGCTCTCTTCCTCAATATAATCTATTAAGACTTGACAGAGCTACTCCCAAAAGAGGAGGCGGGACAGCTGTCTACTATAAAGATCATCTTGATGTCTCTGCCCTAAAATCATCTACCTTACACCACTGTGAGGCACTTCATGTCCTGCTCCCTCTTGGGTCAAAACAATTGCACACTGTATGTGCCGACAATTCCCCAAGCAACGGGCAAACAGGACTGGATGAACTAGTAGGTCAAATCTCATGCCTAGCTGGAAGAAATGAGGTCCTCATACTTGGGGACCTAAACATAAATTGGCTGGGCAGTAACCAATCCACAATAATGGCCAAACTGCAGAGTTATAACCTGCACCAACTGATAGGTGAACCCACCAGACACGCCCTTCACTCAAACACGAACATGCTACTAGATTGGATCATGACCAATCGCCCTGAAAATGTAATTACCTCTGGAATAGTACCAGATGCCATCACTGATCACTCCCCAATATACTGCATCTGGGGCAAAAATAGACCTTCACTGACCGGACCTCGCTTCATTACCTTCCGCAACTATGCTAACTTTAACCCTCAGTCTTTCTTGAGCGACATTACTGCCACTGATTGGTCTCCCATTCTTACGTCCGATGATGCTCAGACTGCCCTTAATCTGTTCTTGAAACACTTCCTAGTGCTCCAGGATAAACACTGTAAACTTGTGACCCATTGGGTAAGGAACAAGCAAACCCGCTGGCTGAAATCAGACCTGCTAGCTAAACTCAAGTTAAGGGATAAAGGCTGGTTCCGCTATAAGAACTCTGGGCTAACCTCTGACCTCAACACCTACAGGGCCCTGCGAAATGCCTGCAAAAAGGACATCAAAAAAGCCAAAAGCTCCTACTATAAAGACCTACTAACCAACTCCTATGGAGACCCCAAAATATTTTGGTCACATATTAAATCTTTCCTTGGTTCAAATGTAGCATCCACCCCCCTAATGACATGTCACATGATGGGGTGCACTGTAATAATCCTAGAACCATCGCCAACTTCTTCAACAACAAATTCTCAGACTTAACTAACTAAACCTCCTCCTTCCCTGTCCAACCAGTTGTACCCAACCGACAAAATGCAAATGGTCCTCATTTCTTCTTCAAATCAGTCACTAAGTGTGAAGTGCTTTGACTGCTAAACAATATCCAGGAATGCACTGCAGCTGGCTCTGATAATCTTGAACCAAAGCTCCTCAAGATCACAGCACCCTTCATTGCTCACCCCCTAGCCAGGATTTTCATGCTCTCCCTTTGCCAGGGCTGTATCCCTGAGATATGGAAGTCAGCTAGGATTACCCCTGTTTTAAAAAAGGAGACTGCAAAGATCCCTCTAACTATAGGCCCATTGCCATACTGTCTGTCCTAAATAAAATTCTCGAGAAGATAGTAGCCACCCAGACAATTGATTTCCTTCAGAAACATGATCTACTTTCCCCAGCCCAGCATGGTTTCTGCAAGGGCCATAGCACCACTACTGCCCTTCTCAAATTCACGTCAAATACACTTGTGGCTATGGACTCCGGGCTACTCACTGGGGCTATTTTCATAGATATGACCAAGGCTTTTGTCCTTGTTGATCACTCCATCCTTCTTACCACCCTTGGATCACTAGGCTTCTCAAATAACGTTGTAAGGTGATTTGGGAACTACCTATCTGATAGGACTCAATTTGTGAAATACAACTCTACTGTCTCAGACAAGACCATTATAAACATTGGGGTTCCACAAGGCTCCATCCTTGGGACCCCTACTTTTTTCTCTTTTCATAAATAGCATCTCCACTGACCTCTGCAGGACAACTTCCTTGCTTTATGCAGATGATATTGTTCTGTATGCCAGTGTGAAAAGCATTGAGGACATAAACAATCATCTCTCTCTTGACTTTCAGTTAATTGAGGGGTGGCTATCTGCCCACAAACTTGTTTTAAATGAGTCCAAAACCCAAGCTATGCTCTATGGGACAAATATTAAAGTCAAACATGCTCATCCTAATTTTAAAGTCACCCCATTAAATGACTCGGTAGTTGGGGTGCTAAACTCCTTTAAATATCTGGGCCTCAACCTTGATCCGTCTCTAAATTTTGACCTACACATCAACCAGACCTGCAAACTGGTCAACTCCAAACTTGGAATAGCCTACCGAACCAGCTATGTGCTCACCCCCTCAGCAAGGCTTGCCATAGCCTGTGGCATACTCCTTCCATCACTTACCTATGGTGCTGCAACTTATGCCTCGGCATGCAAATCTATCCTTCTGAAATGGCATATCACATATAACAATATACTCTATGTCGCTATACGCCCTCCTCACACTGTCTGAAACACCACTGCCTCCTCTATTCTGACTTGGGCTGGCTTCCTCCTAGTGAATTAAGGCTTCACACATATGGATCTGTCATTGATAACATTGTCGACCTACAAATACCTACATCCCTTGCAGGACTTTTCCAAAATCTGACGCCTTGATATGGACTGAGGTCTGTTGACCAGGCCCCCATCTTTATCCCCAGACACAAAACCACTAAAGGCGCCAGTGCTTTCTCCTGCCATGTCCCCAAATACTGGAACTCCCTTCCACTACCTTTATGCCAATCATCATCTCATACAACTTTTAAAAAAAGACTGCAAAACTATCTTGATTCTTCCCTCAAGTGCTCCTGTTTCAAACCTCCATAGCTTCTTTTGCTCCCAGTCTTCTCTTCCATGGCGTTTATAATATGATCCTCTATACGCTATGCACTTCTCATCCATATCTGACCCACCTCCCTCCCTTTTTTTCACTCTCATCCCTCTTTTCTTGTTCCTAACTCTATAACTCACTAGTATCCTACCCATTGGACTACATTCTCTCCCTTATTTAGCACTAAATGTTCAATCTGTTTCAAGTTTTTCTTCCTTAAAGTGCATGTAAATGTAGTTTTCTGGTGTGTACTGTTGCTCTCTCATTTTTATTTATTTTTTACTACCCGCATTTGTATTACATTTGCTAAACTGCTCTGTATAGTACTGTCAACTATGTTTGTAATTGCTTTGAAATATTACCCTGTATTGTTGTACTGTACCCTCCCGGGTCGTGCCTGAAAATAGCCATTGCTATGGCTAGTGCACCTACCCAGTTAACAAAAACTAAATAAAATAAATAAATAAAGTAACTTGCTTAGGGTCACACAGTATGAAAGTGGGGGGCTGGTGGGATTTAAACCCAGGTCACCAGGTTTGCAGCTCAGTGCACTTAACCACTACACTATACTTCCTCCAATAATATAAGGAAGATATAAGGAACACCTTTTGGAAGAATTACAAAATGCGATCCACAAGGACACACAGGTCTTTTGGCTACTAGTCACCCATGGGTACACTAATGACAGCAGTAGATTTAATGTTAATGCAATTATTTCAGGGGACTAGTGGGTAGACTATTTTAGGAATATGTGTTATAATATTGATGTGTACAATACTGAAGAGGACCACTCTATTACAAAGAATGTTCATTTGACTGTGTTCCCCTAATGGGATCCTGTTAAACCTGCATAAGTAAAATCAACCATTTCTGCTCAGTGTTGTAACAAAGCGACTTCCTGGCAGAAGTATTTGACATCATTATAGAATTTTGGACACAACTGCTAGCAAATGTATTTACCTTAATAAACAAAGATCTGAAAGTCCTGGAAGGATGGCAACGTAGTATAATTGTGCCTTTATTCAAACAAGCATTTGTCAATGCCAAATGTTCGCTTGCAGATATTTGCAGTGGTGTTTGGCATGTATGGTGCTTTATGCTAATGCCCTGTATGATTGCTGGTATTTGCACAATAAATTGTCAGTATGACCTTGTTGCTACCCCCATTGTACGCTACATAGGCGGAAACACGTTTTGGGCAGGATGTGAAAAATGACAGCTGTACTGCTCATAAGGAAGTGTGGTAAAATGGCAATGTTGAAAATCTGGAGAAAAAATATTGAAAATTCGCAAACCTACGCGCGTGCGTGGGAACTGTGCAACGCACGCTCGTAAAACAGTCATTTGTAGGATTTTTTTCACCAGATTTTCAATATTGCCATTTTAAAACCTCTGCTAATGAACAGTGTCACTGTGATTTTCTTACTGTGTCCCATACATTGATTTCGCACACCGACTGCGCCATTGTGCACTACATGGGCGGAAAGACATTTTGGGCAGGATGTGAAAAATGACAGCCATACTGCTCATAAGAAGGTGTGGTAAAGTGGCAATGTTGAAAATCTGGAGTGAAAATATTGAAAATGTGCAAACTTACGAGCGTGCGTAGGAACTGTGCAACGCAGAGTCATAAAACAGTCATTTTTAGGAATTTTTTCACCAAATTTTCAATATTGCCATTTTAAAACCTCTGCTAATGAACAGTGTCACTGTGATTTTCTTACTGTGTCCCATACATTGATTTTGCACACCGACTGCGCCATTGTGCGCTACATGGGCAGAAACACATTTTGGGCAGGATGTGAAAAATGACAGCTGTACTGCTCATGAGGAGGTGTGGTAAAATGGTAATGTTGAAAATCTGGAGTGCAAATATTGAAAATTCGTAAGCGTCACAGCGTACGTGGGAACTACGCAACCACGCTAGTAAATTTTTCTTTTTTTTAGGAATTTTTCACCAAATTTTCAAAATAGCCATTTTAAGACCTCTGCTCATGAACAGTGTTACTGTGATTTTCTTAATGTGTTCCATACATTGATTTCGCACACCGACTGCGCCATTGTGCGCTACATGGGTGAAAACATGTTTTGGGTGAGATATGAAAAATGACAGCTGTACAACTCATAAGAAGGTGTGATAAAATGGCAATGTTGAAAATCTGGAGTGAAAATATTGAAAATTAGCTAACTTACGAGCCTGCGTAGGAACTGCTCAACACACCTAGAACAGTCATTTTTGAATTTTTTGAATTTTCAACATCGTGTTTTAGGACCTTTTCTCACGAATGATGTCACTTGTCATGGTGTTATTCGAGGCCAATGGGTGATTTCACGCGGTAACTCGCAGTGCCTGCAAATCACTCTTCAGGCCGAATAATGCCATGACAGTGATATCATTCATGAGAAGGGGTCCCAAAAACCCCATGTTGAAAATTTGGAGCAAAAATTCCAAAAAATGACTGAGATATGCAATAAAGTTGAACCCCCCCATGTACCCCATTATACAGCTTACCAGCATTTCCTCAGTTCGCGGTCGGCTTTGAAGAGTGCACACGTGTTCCCGGTCCACCAAAGATCGCCGCTCGGAGTCTGGAGGTTACTATGGGGTGAGGGGTGTAGGGAGGCTGGGTGTGCAGTGGGTGGAGTGCGGGTTGTGGGGGGGCTGGGAGGCAGCTGCGGTCCGTTTTATTTTACAGGTTAAAAAAAATGGCAGCGTGGGGCGTTTGCCATGCTGGGGTGGGCTCCAGCATGGCAGAGAGGCTGGGGGCGAAGAGCTGACGGGGATTGGGCACCCCATCGGCAAACTGCAGCGAGGCGAGCGACGGGGATTGGGCACCCTACGCAAAGTAAACAGAAGGTTTGCTATGCTGGGGTGGCTCAGCGCGGCAGCAGGACAACTTGTGGGGCCTGGAGCCGATGGGATTGGGCAGCCCGTCGGCAAACAACATTTGCCATGCTGGGGTGGGCTCCCAGCGTGGCACCAAAGCTTTGGGGAGGCGGTGTGGCGTGCGCAGGGGGGTGGCGGTGATGCGGTGCTCAGTATGGCAGCGGTGCTTTCCTTTGAAGCAGAGGAACACCGCTGTCATACTGAGCTCCTGCACCCATTGGTGCAGGACGCCATGCCTGCTCAAGGGAGCAGTGCATTGGGTGGGAGAGGAACACCTCCAAGTGTGCTACTCTCCCAAAACGTTCCTTGCACATGCGCGCAAGTGAACATAAAAAGGAGACAAAAGCAACCTCAGTTGCTACAGACTACAGGCCAGAACTCTTCTACCTATCACCCAGAAAATTTATGCTAGGACAATTCTGTCATGTTAGTGTCTTGGGTAACAGATGTTTTTATTTCTCAGTTCCAGTGTGATTTTCATGAAAACCATAGTACAATGGATTTGTTGTTCACCCTGAACTATATCCTAGAGAACTACATGGTATGTAAAAAAAAGGAAAGTCTATGTTAGTTTTGTAGATATAAAAGTTGCTTTCGACTCTGTCAATAGAAGTATATTGTGGAATAAGCTTGCTTCCTGTAATATCATTCACCACCTGCTGGAAATATTGAAAATGTTGCATTTGAATAACAGAGCTAACATTAAGGTTTCAAAGGATGGTGCACTTACTGCACTTTTATAGATACAAACCCCCCCCCCGTAATCTCATCACTCAAAGTAACTGCACCTGTACGCACTAAAAGGCATCCCTCTCAAAACCACGTGAGTCTGTCTAAAGCTCCCCTGAGTAGAATAGCTAAGTGCACCTTAAAGTGAGCACTTGCGTCTTTGTCAGCTGCATATCTTACTGTTGTCCTACAGTAACTAATGACCTGTCCCATATAATATACCATGTTCTGCAGTGTCTCTATAATTACATGTGCATATGTATAGACCTAGATGTTTCTTTTTTTTTTTTGGTGTTTGTTGTTTGGATTTCTGGGTATGTATGGTCAATGCACTGTGCTTCCTTTTATGTAACTAATCCTGGCTTGCCCCTAAAAAAGGGACCCTTGGTACCAGCGGGCCAACCCAGTTAGCAAAATTCAATAAATCAATAAATAAATGAAGTGGGGGATAAAAATAATGCTGTATGGGGATGATGCCATTATATTATCTCAAACCTTCCCAAAGATTGGGGTCCTCTGTAGTCATAAGAAATCCCTCACCCCAGAAGCACTCCGAATCTCAGTCTCCATCTCCATACTCTCCATGATAGACTATGGGCTGGTGGTCTGTGGAGCTGCTACTAATACAGTGCTCAAAAGGGTCCAAATTGCACTAAATAAGGCATGCCACCTCATCCTGTGCGCAGATCAATATACTCATACTTGCACCCTGTATGAGCATGCCAACTGGCTTAACCTAAAAGACAGGATCAAATACCAAACTTGCCTCCTGGCAAAGAAGGCGCTCCTCGGAAAAATCCCACCCTGTGTAGGAAACCTGCTCAAGGCTTCTCCCTCATTGCACATCACCAGAGGGAGGAAGAATGGAGCACTGTCCATCCTATTCTGCTGAACCTCACTAGGTCAGCGTGCTTTCTCCTACCGGGTCCCCCTCTGGATAAATGAACTCCCGATGAAACTACAAACAAACAACCTGTCTCAATTCAAAACAGGCCTTAAACAGCACCTAATGACTAGCTCAAAATACACCTGCTTCCCAGGCCCCACTTGTAAGATAGGCCTTCGCCTAAGGTAGCACCCAGCATGGCTATCCAGTGAATCCTTGCCTCCATTCCAGCCTAGCCAAGGACTTAAGTAATCTATCAGTCCTCATTAATCGATATGGTACTGCCCCTCTCAAACCCCCCACACCCACCCCTACTCGACAATTCCCTCTAGAGCTGCTCCACCCCCCTCCCACAAGCCCCCCCGTTTCACCTTTTCCACCACCTCTCGCTCTCTGTGATATGGACCAAACCAAATCCTCCTATTTCTCTGCATTCACCTAGCCTGTCACCATCTGGGATAGCATCTAACGATATGTAGCTCCTCAACCATAGACAATCAACAGACTTGGTGGTCTACAGGGGTGAGCTACCTAGGGCTTTCAATTAGATATAGCTTGCTACCTCTTACAACTGCTCTGCTTTTCCACCAATTTGTCAAATTCTGATGTAATTGCTCTTTACTGCTGAATGAGCAGGCATTTCTAACCACTGTATATGTGTCTTGTCTTATTGTCCACCCCGACATGGAACCTTTGTAAAAGAGTTCACACTCAAAGGTCTTTCCAATATGTTAAATAAATAAGTAAATAAAAATAAAAAAGTTGGCCCTGCACCAAGAGACGATGTCCAGACCGTAGTGCTGGTGAAAGTGTGGACAGTACTCCAGGTGAAAGCCACACAAATGTCAGCAGCTGGTCCATTACAGAAGCAAGCCACTGAGGCAGTCATGCTGCTAGTGGAATGGTCCTTAATCCCTCCAGGAAGTTCCTTGTCATACTTCTGGTAACAAAAAACAATACACTTGGCTAACCATTTAGACAAACACTGCTTGGACACAAGAGTGCCCTCTTTCCTAGGGGCAAATGAAACAAACAACTGATTAGACTTGCTAGAGTCTTTAGTCCTGTGTGTTTAGTATCTCAGTATTCTATGCACATCCAAAGTATGGAGCAATGCCTCCCCTTGAATGGAATGTTCCAAAAAATTAACAGGCAGGTGGATGGATTGATTCAATGTAAATGCAGATACCACATTAGGAAGAAATTTAGGACTGGTCTGCAAAGACATCCTCTCTTTGTGGAAAACCAAATAAGGCTCCTTACACATGAGGGCCCGGAACTCAGAAATCCTCCAAGCAGAAGTAATGGCAACTACAAATAACACTTTCCACGACTGAAAGCATAGCTTACAAAACATGGCTGGTTCAAACGTAGGCAGTGTAAGTTTCTCTAACAAAAAATTTAGGTCCCAAGGTAGGACGGGGTCCTGGATTGAGTGTTTTAGATGCAGTATGAGCACAAAAAAGTGCAAGACAGGTCCAGCTGTGCCACTGAATGGCCTTCCACAGGTACATGGTATGCAGATATGGCAGAAAGGTGTACCTTAATAGAGGAATACTTCAGGCCCAAGTATGAGAGTGGTAGAAGATACTCCAAAACCTGCTCCATCAGACAGGTAAAGGGATCCAAATGGTGTGGTGCGATGCTGCCTAAATAGCAAAACAGTTCCATTTTATAGAGTAAGTGACCCTGGTGGATGGCTTCCTGGCAGCCACCAGAACATCGGCCACTGTGGAGGAAACCCCAGACCTGGCGATAGCTAAGTCCTCAGGAGCCAAGCATGTGCACAGAGGCAGGGAGAGGGGAGGTTCCACTGCCAGATGTTGCAGTTAGCGCCTTCCATCTGGAGTTTGATCAGAACTCATTGAAGGAGTGGGAAGGGAGTGAAGGCATACAAAAACCTCCCTCTCCAAGATAGTGACAATGCCTCTCAACAGAAAACTCCAAGCCCTGGATCTAGTGAGAAGAAAAGAGGCACTTTTTCATTGTGTGGGGATGCAAAACGGTCCAGCTCTGGCTGACCCCACCTTTTGAAGAGGTCCTCTACCACCAAGGTAAGAAGTTCCCACTTGTGGGCTCTGGACTGAGACCAGCTTAAGCTGTCCATGATGATATTTTGCATGCCAGGAATGTGGACAGTTGAGAGTTCCAGGCCATGTTCTATGGCCCAGTACCAAACTCTCATTGCTTCCCTGCACAGGAGGTAGAAATGAGTCCCCCCCACCTGTTTATGTAATTACGCAAATGCTGTCTGTCTGAATTAAGAGTGGACTCGGGAACAGCTGAGTCTAGAAGGCCTACAAGGAGTACAGAACTGCTTGCATCTCTAGGACATTGATGTGGAGGCCACTCTCCATGTCTGACCATGTCCCATGAGTTTGGTGGGTCTCTAGATGAGCCCCCCAACTAAGACCTGAGGCATCCATTGTAAGGACATGCTGAGGTGCAGGTGGACAAAAAGGAACCCCTTGAAGCAAATTGGTGGGTTCCAACCACCACAGGAGGACTTTCCTTACTAGGTTCGATACCAGAACTGGCTGATCCAAGGGATCCGTACGTTGGTCAGACTGGACCAGCAACATCTATTGCGGAATTCTCACATGTTGCCTAGCCAACAAAACCATGGCAATGACTGTGGCCATAAGGCCTGGTAGCATCAGGAAAGCCTGTGCTGGATCCTGATGACTGGGAAGGAGAAGACGAGCCTGGTCCATCAGGTGCTCTGCTCCATCCTAAGGGAGAAAGGCCTTGCCCTAGGATGTGTCCAGTACAGACCCTATAAATGGGAGGTGCTGGCAGGGGGTCAGAAAAGACTTTTGAATATTGATGGTGATAACCAAAGCTTGGAAAAGGTGGCAGATCTGAGCAAAAGTATGCAGGAGTCATTCCCTGGATAGGGCAGCTAATAGCCAGTCATCCAGGTAGGGGAAAAACGTAGAACCCCTGCCATCTCAAGGCAGCTGCCACCACCACCACCAGGCACTTGGTAAAGACCCTGGGAGCCAAGATAAGCCAAAGGGCAGAGCCGAGAATTAGTAATGCGCTCCCTGAAAGTGGAAATGGAAGAAATGCCGGTGAGGGTAGCCAGTGACATACGCAACTGTGATTAAGTGAACCACAAAACGGCAACTCAATCATGATGCATGTCATGGCGGCTACCGACAAGGTAGGGTGACCAGATGGGGATGGGTTCACTCATATAATGACAGGATGTTGCTACACATATGCGCGCATAGGGGAGTGGGAGCGAGCATGCTCAGCGAGGGGCGGGAGGGTTTTTAAGGGGTGGTGCCATGGTGGGATGTCGAGCCGGCCCCGTGGCATGGTGGGTGGGTTTATTTATTTATTTATTTAGTGTTTGTTGACCGGGTAAGTGCACTAGACAAATCCTGTCTATTTTCAGGCATGACCTGGGGAAGGGGGATACAGATGAATGCCAATTGACCTTGAACCAGATTAAGCTGTTGGTGGTATTTTATTTTTTAGTGAATGAGGGAAATTTGGCCAGGACACCGGGGAAATTCCCCTACTCTTTCCAATACGTGCCATGGGATCTTTAACATCCACCTGAACTACCACCAATCCAGGTGGCTTGGGTGGACAGGGTGCTGGGTTTGGGTCCGGCGCAGGTACGTTTTTGTTGCACCCAGACCAGACTTTTTTGTCTTTTAACATTTTGCACCCCCCGACATGCTCCCCACCGGAGTTCAGAATCCTTAAGTGGGGGGTGCGGGGGGAGCACAGCCCCCCTCATAAAAAGTTATAATTGTAAGTTCCCGGCACCGTTTTGCTGTGTGCTGGGGATGTGACTTCATCGTAACGGTGATCACCTTTCGACGATTGCCGTTATGACATAGAACCCCGGTGAGACACCAACACCTGGATATGAAGATATGCATCCTGCATAACCAGGGAACAGAGCCAGTGCCCCGATGAAGATGGGGCAGCAGCCCCTGAAGAGTATCCATCTTGAACCTCTTGTAGTCTATGTACAGGTTCAGTCTGCTGAGGTACGGGATTGGCTGAAGGTGTCCCATCTCCTTGGGGACCAGGAAGAAGTGGGGGTAGAACCCTCTTCCCTGCTGAAGTCGTGGGACTGGCTCTATGGCTCTTTTTTGAAGTAAGGTTTGAATTTCCTCCGAGATGATAGGGATATGACTGGGAGGATATGTGGATTGACCTGGAGGATTTTCTGGAGGCCACTCAATGAATTCTAGAGTGTGGCCATGTTCTATGAGTTGCAATGCCCAGTTGTCTGAGGTGACCTCCTGCCACCTGTCCGGATAGTGGGAGAAGCGACCCCCAACCACAGTCTCCTGAGGAATGACAGGGAAGGGCCTGGCAATGAGTCAGGAGGTAGCAGCAGCCCTGGGCTGGGCTGCAACTGCACCCCTGCCACTCAGAAGGAGGCTGAGGCAGAGAGGGCGGTGCTGGCCTTACGTTTGCCATGGGTCTTGGGAGGGGGTCGGGCCTGCCTGTGGGATTAGCAGTGAAAGGAAGCCCTTTGTCCTGACTTCGGCTGAGTATAGTACATGGAATGAACCAACTTGAGGGCCCACCTAGATGTCTGGGGTTCTGAGATTATGTCCTGGACCTCTCCCCCAAACAATCTGAGACCCGTAAAGAGGGCATCCATGATGCTGGACTGTACATCGGGGCACAACTTGAGACCTGGAGCCAAGAGTGGCATCTGATAATGATGCCTACTGCCGCTGCCCAGCCTGAGGCATCAATGGCATCATAGAGCACCCTCAGAATGTGGGTACCAACACCAGACCCTGTCTTGTGGGTTTGGAGAGTCTGCTGCTTGGAGGGGTCATCCTGTATAGCCTGGACTGCATCCCTGGCCTGATCCCACAAAAGGTTCTGATATTGGACCATATGGGCCAAATAATCAATGGCCCAGATGGCAAGGGTGGCCGAGGCAAAGACACGTTTGTCCATCTGATCCAGCAGCCAAGACTCCCTGTCAGAAGGGAGGGCACTGAGGTGTTTCAGCCACATGGTGCGGTCGTGCTCTGCGTTACTGATGACCGACTCCACCTTTGGTTGCTTGCCAAAATAGGGTTTCCCAGCTGGGGCATGATACAACCTGTTGGCTTTCTTGGGCACCACGGGCACTGTTTAGGGGTGAAGCCAAGTGGTGTTGATAATGTCCTTGTAGGATTCAATGATAGGGGGAACTACCAAGGGGACAGCATTGTGTTGATGAAGGTAATCCACCAGGCATTGCCGCTCTGGGTCCTGCTTCTCATTTTCCCATCCCATTGTGGATTGGATGTGCCGCATGATGTCCATAAATCTGGAATCATCAGGCGGGGACTTGGGCACATTGCTGGGCTCCTCTTCATCCCCGGAAGAGCACAGCAGGATAGAGATGGACTCTGAGGTGTCCCTGTTGTCAGTGTCCTAGGAGTCATCCAGATTGTTGCCGGGCAGACGTTCATCTGGGTGAGCGGAGGGGGCCCCATCCATAGGAGCCTGAGGGGTATGAGAAGCACTTAGGCCTGGTTGGGCTGGAGCCAGAGGTGGGGTGTCCTGTGGAGGCCCCTGGTGAGGAGCTGAAGGTCCCCTAACAGGGCAAGGGACCTGCAACTGCATAAAGGACCAGAGAGCCAAAATCAGGCCATGATAATTTACAGGTGCTAGCGCCAGACCCCCCCTTCCAGAGTTAGATGGGGTAAGCAGGCAATGGGTAGGGGTACTGGTGTCGAGCCCCTTGGCATTGGTGTGGGATACCCAAGTGGTGGCCCCATTGGTATAAGCAGTGGAACAGGTCCCATCCCCCTGGAGGGAGGTGGGGCTTGATGGGTGCCAGTCCCCCAGGTGCCGGCTGTAGAAGCAGCCGTAAAGGCCTTTTGGATGGCGCAGGTCCAGCAGGCTGCTGGAGGGTGAGTGCATGTATTGGCCCAGCGAGTGTCAGCCTGGGTAACACCAGAGGAGGGTCTACAGGCACTAGAGTGGGAGAAATGGGTGCCAGAGTGGAGAAGATGGAACCAGCTAAGGCTGAGGGGAGACTGGGGTCTGTGGTACGCCAGTGCCCTGCAACATCTACCCCTGCGAAAGCAAGGAAGGACTGACGGTGGTCACGGAGGCTGAGACTGGCAACAGGGATGCAGGTGATGGGGCAACAGATAGAAAACTGGCACCAGCTGCACCCGTGCTGGCTGGAGGAACCCCAGTCAAGTCACCTGCCAAGGAGCCCATGGAAAATAAGGGCTGTAAGAGCAGGGGCTAGGGGACAGGGTATGAAGGACCTGGGTATGAAGAACCGTGCCCTGAGGATCTGCTGCCCAAGACTGAAACCCAGGTGGGCGGCAGAACCACCAGCAGCCTGGAGGGTTAAGGGTGTGCAGGGTCAATGGGGCCAGTCTGCCAAGGGAGGAGGGCCCCTTTGTGGTCTGTGGAGCCTTGTGTGGAGACCATGAGCAGGAGGCAGTCCAGGGTCAGTCACAGTCCTTATCCCGGTGTTTGTATATACCCAAATATTTCTCCTTGGACTTTGAAGAGGAAGAGCCCAAGGACTGAGCTGCAGAAGCAGAGGAGATCTGGGCCTGCATCTCCTGTTCCATCAAGACAACCTTCTGCTTAAGGAGAGGGCTCTCCAGGGTCTTCTGGCAATGTCTCTGGGTTGCAGGGTTCAACTTCTGGCAGACCTCGTGGGCTTGAATGTCATGGTCTAGGCCCAGACAGAAGAGGCAAGCTGAATGGCTGTCCTTCTCTGGGATCTCTTTGCTGCAGGCATACTTTGTGGAGTGGTCAGAAGATGAAGAAGGTTGTAAAGACAAACTTGTTCACATGAAACACCAAAATTTCGATGTTTAACTCAAAAGAAAGAGAAAATAAAAAAGCATGTGTAACGCAAGAAAATGGTGGTCAACTATAGCTGTGGTGGTCTCATGTGCACTGGTCAACAGTGGAAAAGAACTGAGGAGGGTATGTGGGCTACACACATTATATAGGGTTGGCTGATGTTGGGGGACTGACATGAGAGGTGGGCGGCCCCCTCTGGTGCACCCCTAACTAGAAAGGTTTCCGTGTTGTCCTGGCACCTGATGGCTTAGTCCTACTGGTGATGGCCTGCTGCAGGAGAGAGACCCTTGAAGTAAGATCTCTACAACATCTATTGCTGGATTTTCAGGCTTTTATAAAAGAGTGCAAGTTGTGGATTAACCCCTTGTTGGTCAACAAGCACTTTAGATCCAAGCATGAAAAACGTACACGTCTAATGCTTTTCCATGATAGGAAAACCATTTACAGTATAGCACAATTTGCAAACAAGGTATTATGTTGATTGTGTAACCTTAGATGGTGGAAAGTTTTAAAACAATATCTTTGTTTTTTAATTTTGGAGTTTGTTCGTCATTTTTCAAATGTAATAATTCATATGAATTCTTATGCATTTTAATAAACAATCTAAAAAAAAATAGGTGATCCAAGGTCTGAGCTACTGCCTGCCTCTTCACTGGGTTTTGGGGCACAGGAAATGACCTCTTGTGGGCACTGATGCAAACTCTATTACGTATCCTGGAGCCAGGATTTCCAGTGCCCAAGCATCTGACATGATCTCTGGACCCATCACTGGTAAAGCTGCTGCAGTCTTCCACTAAGGAAAGGGTGGCAGAGAAGGCCCCGGGTACCTTCACTGGGAGTTACCTCCTCATCATACTGGACCTCCATTATGCCTATGGGTGAAGGATCTTCTGTTATTATTGGTCTTGAATCCAAAATCGGTTCCCCTGGGTCATTGGTTTCCAAAATACCAAAAAGAGCCAAAGACCGCCTCGGAACTGTTGCTGCTGAGTACCTCCTATACCTCTTGAGTTTGAGTTTGCTCTCTGCCACTGTTTTGAGACCAGCAGTTGTCCCTTCCGATTATGGGCATCCTTCAGGATGTCATCCAGGCCAGAACTGAATAACCTACCACCTTCAAAGGCCAGGTTAAACAGCTCGCCCCTGACACCTGATCTGCATCCCAAAGCTTGAGCCAAAAACCTTGCATAGCTGCCACAATGAGCTGCCAAAATGTGAAAGCAGAGCATGTTGACATCCTTAAAATGTCCACTGTGGCATCCCCCAGAAAAGTCAGATGCTATGGACTCCAGCTGCAAGGTGTTTGCCCCTTCCGAATCCGAGGAAACAAAGCTACCTAGGGCCATGACCCATGAGCTGAAAGCTCTGGGAACACAAACGGGTGCATATGAGGTGTGAAAACTTACCCCGTTCAAGGCAAAAGCTCTTTTGCATGAGGTGTCTACCCTCTTATCATGGGTGTCGGTAAAGGCCAATGAACCCTCAATAGGGGTGGATATGTGCTTAATCGAATTATGCACTGCCTTATCTCCCAAGGAGGGAAAAATTCCCACTTTTGGAAGCTCACCTCCAAAAAAAAAAAAGGATAACATCTTACCCTCAGTATAGGGAGATGTTTGCACATGTCAGTGCCAGCCTATTAATCTGACACACATCCAAGGACTCCATGATTTGCACCTTCTTTTGGTTGCAACATCCAACAAGCCTCCATTATCAGGAAAGACATAGACTTTGAATCAAACAGGGGTGGGATCAGAATCTTTTTCTTAGGCTCCATCCACTCCCCTTCCTCCTCAGAGGGATCCTCCTCCTCAACAAATAAAATGGACAGGTCAAGATTTTCAACTTGGACCCCAGAATCTTCCTTGTGACCATCAGTGATGTCAAGAATAAGGGTTGCCTGTGGATATGGGTGAGCATCATCATTCTGCTGTTGTGCACCTAGACATGCCTGTATGGGCCCCCACCCTGAGGGACCTTACCTTGGGTTCAGGTATCTTAGTAAGGATGTCCCATGGAACATCAGATCCTAGCAGTTCATTTAAGAAGAGCAAAAAAATATACACACAACTCGGTCCTGCCACTGCCAGGTGGCACCCCGGTTGTACCCCCCCCCCAGCTTGGGAGTCTGGCTAGGGGGGATTGAAATAGACATGTTAGATTGCGTTTCACAGTTAGGGCAGTGAGAGTCTAGTGGGGAGTGTCTCAGCATTCTCCAGCATGTTTTTACATATTTCAGACATTGCAGATTTCCTATAAGCCATGGTGCCACAGTTTTGCCACAACTGAAATTTTCTTTAACAACAGAGACATTAAAATTTAATTAAATGCTCTATGGCTCTGAATTCAACCACTGAGAATAACTCCTGTCCCCCCCCAGTGTAATTGCACCCCAAAATGAGAAGTAAGAAAGTGCCTACCCACTAAGCAAAAAGGAACCTTTTCTGAGGCTGTAATGTGCCTGAAGTGCAGAAATAAAGCACTGACTCGAAGGAGGCGCTCTAATCAGCTAAGTCCTGACAAGTACCACCACACCGAAAGAGACGATGCGATCTCAGCAGTACATCAAAGGCAAAACACAGCCGTGAGCATGTTGCTTTCTCAGAGCATAGTGCAAGCACCAGACGTGTACTTGAAAGGGGTCTGTAAACACGTGCGTGCAAACATTAGTTCAGTGGCATCATGCCATGGTGCATGATGTCACCACACTGTGAGCAAGCACACCCAAGACAACAGAGCACCCAGAGCTCATGTCCAAATAAAATGCT
Source organism: Neoceratodus forsteri (assembly GCA_016271365.2). Taxonomy (NCBI): domain Eukaryota; kingdom Metazoa; phylum Chordata; order Ceratodontiformes; family Ceratodontidae; genus Neoceratodus; species Neoceratodus forsteri. The sequence goes on along the minus strand of CM028136.1, from coordinate 404,426,088 downwards.
GACTGAAAAGGTTGCAAAAAACTTGCTGTCAAAGGGCCAGCAGGGTAGAAAGACTGTGTGACTTGCCTGTGCTGACAGGAATCCGCTTAACACACAGAGGCAGCTACAAGCCACTGGTATGATCAAGTAAGCTCTAATAAGCTTAGAAAATATAAATGAAGCAGTCAAAAAAGTGTGGCTCAAGGAAAATAAAAGACAACAGTGCACCTTGATGGCTTTGAGAAGCTAAGCACATAAATGCCCCCAAAACACACACACACAGTGCAAAGAAACTCCGAGCTGACACAGGGAAAAAGTCCTTAATAGACTAAACCCCGAGGGAAGGATAAGGAAGGAGGGGTCCAACTCTCAAAGAACACATGAGAATAAATACAAAAAAATGGAACAGTTTAGGCCAGGACCCCAGTCCCTGTAGAAGCTGACTCCCCCTGCAAGAGACCAAAAAAAAAAAAAAAACACTTACCTGCAAAGGCAGCAGGCTATAATAAAGCTGGGGAGACCTGCAAAAATACCATGTATTAAAAGCACATGGTCCCCAATTCATGCAGAGTAGGCAATAAACATGGATAAAAGGAATACTGGGTTATTCAATTTGAAAGCTGCAGCTTAACAGGCATGATTTCTAAATTTAGGGGTTCCCCCTGAAAACAGGGAACCCCAACCTGCCCCAAAGTTGCACAATCTAGAAGAAAAAAAAAACAGTTTGTGGTTTGGAGACATTCTGAGAAAGAGAACTTCTATGCTATCTACCCCTTTGTGGCACAGCAAAGACTGGAGAATCTCAGTTTTCAGAATATTCATGTGTCACCAGCCCACTGGTGCAGCAGAAAGATTTACCACTGCGACGTAGGTGACCTGGGTTCAGGAACAGACTCGGATGCACTAGGGCTGGCCGAGGTGGATTGAGCAGCCATCGCACGCTCTCCACCTCTGGGGGGGAGGGGGTACAGTGTCGCCAGTCCTAGGGCTCCCCGGTGACCATGGGATGCCCAGCGCTGACACCACCTAATGCAGAGGAGTGCCAGACACATGGAGAGGTTGCACTGTGGCATCCATCTGACACGCCCTCTGGAAAACTACCTAAGAAAATCCTCCTTGGTGAGCCCAATGATGCCCCCCCAACCCATGGCATACCCGGGGTGCCTGTTGCAACCCAGACACAGATCCACTGGGGTTAACAAAGAAGGGCTCTGGTGGCTCCACCCTGGGGGGTAATACAGGGGACATAGTGGTGAGGGGTCCTGGATCTGTCCACGAAAACAGGCGACTAAGGGGGGGTGGCCACTGGTACAAAAATCAAGTAAGTAAAAAAAAAAAAAAGAATGTTCATGTGTCCAGGATTCTATGCTGATTGACAGCTTTAGGCTGTGTCACTACCCTAGTAGGAGTGGTCTTCATCCATCTGTAAGACTTCCCATTGACATCGTTCAGCGATATAGAAAAGCCAAAAAGAAAATTACAATGCACAGCAAATCATGCATCAACAAATTCAGTGAGCAGTTCATGAACTCAAGAAATGCATTACTAGACACAAAGAAAAAAGCCCCCCCCCCCAAAAAAAAGGTAAAGAAAGGTTACTGATTGTGCAGTGCAAAGTAGTGAAAGTAATATTGGATGATGGTGCTGGTGAACACTTGTGTTACTATTTATTTTGTATAACTGTACTGTGTGGTTCAACATAAGGATGGCTGCAGAATCGAACTGCACAAGGGACAGGATCCTGGATTTCAGGTGGCCAGATTTTATAAAGATAGGTAAATGCCATAAGGATGACCTGGCAGGTGGGGGTGACATGGGTGGGGTGGAGGAACAGTGGGTAAAGCTAAAAATAGGGCATAGTGAAGGCAACAGACCTCTGCATCAAGCAATTGAGCAAAAGCAAGAGGAAAAAAAGACTGCTATGATTCTTGAAAGAGGTGGTGGAAAAGGTAAAGGCCAAAAAGGTAGCATTCAGAAGGCATAATGAGGCACAAAGGGAGGAGGATAGGGAGAAATGTAGGGAAGCATGGAAGCAGCAAGGAGCATGAAGGTGCAAACTGAATAGAGAATAGCCCAAGTGGTAAGAAAAGGGGCAAGACATTCTTCAGGTGTATAAGTTAAAAAAGGACCAGGGAGGGATTGTAAGGTTAGAAAGGGAAGGGGGGACTGTGCAAACATTGACAAGGAAAAGGCAGACATCCTGAACAAATACTTTTGTTCAGTGTCCATGGAGGAAAGAGAAGGGGAGGGGCCACAAAAAATAACAGGCATATTGGAGAGAGGCAGGTAGACATTAGTCCTTTTTAGAGAAGAGAGTCCTGAAGGGACTTGCTAATCTGAAAGCAAACAAAGCAACTGGACAAAATGGGGTGTATCCAAGGGTACTGAAGGAGCTCAAGAAGGTATTGACTGCACCCCTGACAGTCCTTTTTAACAGCTCACTGGAAACAGGAGTGGTTCTGGAGCACTGCAGGATGGCAGTTGTAGCCCCATTTCACAAAAGTGGCAGCAGGCAGGAGTCTGGCAACTATAGGCCAGTCAGCCTGATATCAGTGTTGGGAACATTAATGAAATCACTGCTGAAGTAAAGGATTGTGGAATATTTTAAATCAAGTGGGTTACAAGTCCTAAGGCAGCATGGATTCACGGTGAGGGGTCATGTCAACTGAATTTAATATATTTCTTTGACTGCATGATCAAAGAAATAGAGCAGGGTGGCGCAGTGGATGTGGCCTACCTAGATTTTGCAACAGGGTAATTACACTGTAGTTATATGTTTGTTGCATGCAACTACACTGCATTTGCAATGCAGTTACAGTGTAGTGAACTGACACTTAAAGTGTTGCCGAATTTAGTAAGGCTTTCAACGCTGTTACATATAGGAGACGAGTAAGCAAGCTGGGTGGCTTAGGAGTGGGCCTAAAGGTGGTAAATTGGGTAATAAATTGGATAGGGGATAGGTGCAAGAGGATGGTAGTAAATGGAGTTCACTCCAAGGAAGGAAGGGTGACCAGAAGGGTGCCTCAGGGACCAGTACTAGGACCAGTCCTTGTTAATGTCTTTATAAGTGACAATGCAGAGGAGCTAGAAGAGAAAGTCTGCCTCTTTGGGGATGACACCAAAGTCATCAATAGGGTGGACACTCGGGGTGGGGTGGAAAGGATGAGCAGAGAACTGAGAAAACTTGAGGACTACTTAAGTGTATCGCAACTGGGTTTCAATGTGAAAAAATGCGATATACTGTACTTGGGGCACAGAAACCCAAGGGTGGAGTTAAAAATGGAGGGAGTGATACTGACAACCACCAAGCAAGAAAGAGATCTGGGGTAATCATACCAGATGACCTAAAGGTGGCCAGGTAGTACAACAAGGCAATTGGGAGGGCTAGTGGGATGCTGGAACACATAGGTAGAAGTATCATCAGCAGAAGAGGAAGGCGATGTTACCTCTGTATAGATCGCTGGTAAGATTCCACCTACAGTTGTACACCTCCCATAAGTCTGATAACAGATTCTGAGCATAAATTTTCAGATAAGTTTGTTCCAAGTCATACAAATTTACAGGTAAATTTTAATAATCTTATGGACCAGAATGTTACTAATGTGGCAGAGCCTAGACTAATATCTCCATGCCGTATGCCCCCATTTAAACTGGATTTTGAACTCTGAGCAAAACATTTTAGATGTTACAATCCCAGGATCTATGAATGCACAGGTCAATTTTGATGATCTTATGGACCTGAATGTTACTAATGCAGCAGAGTGCAGACAAATATACCTCTTGAGGGACTCGATTATTAAGAATCTGTGCAGAGTAATATGTGATCAGGACAAGAGCAACAGGACAGTGTCTTGTTTTAAAGGAGCTAAATTACTGGACATAACAAAAATGACTAGAAACATCCTTAAGAACAGTGGGAAAAAGCCAATTGTAATTATTCATGCAGGGGTAAATAATGTCTTTAATCAAAACATACAAAGCATTAAGGAGGAGTTTTTTTGGGATGTACAATTTATTGACAGATCAGAACTGTCAAATTGTCTTTTCTGCAATCCTTCCTGTCCCAAGAACAAACTGGTACATTAATGACAAAATTAAATTATTAAACAATCAGCTATGACATTGGTGCCTTAAGCAAAACATAAGAATTTGCTAAGAAGTATGAACTCGTTTGCAGGGATGGCCTACACCTCAATAAAAATAGGACTACCTTGCTGGGAAAACATATGAATGACTTCATTTTGGCTTGTTTAAACTAACTATAGGGGGATGGGACAATAAATGTTCACTTAGAGTCCATCATTGATGTGAACATTAATATACCTACAGTTCAACATTCTAGTCCCTCTTATACATTAAAAAACAATACTTCTAATACGTGGTGTAAGGAATTGAATATCTTGTTAATTAATGCTAGAAGTTTGAACAAGTTAGATGAACTGAAATGTATCTCACATAATAAAATTGATATACGTGGAGTCACTGAATCGTGGTTTACAGATACTAGTTGGGGTATAGAAATCCCTGGCTATTCAGTTATTATTAAGAACCGTCAAAAATCTAAAGGAGGTGGGATCGCTTTGTATGTAAACAAACATTTAGATAGTCTTGAAATCCCAATTACCTTAAATACAGAAATTGATACTGAAATTATATTTGCTAAAATACAAAATTATAGAAATATAACATTAGGTCTGTGTTATCGTTTGCCAAATTTAGATACCATTGGTAATAATTCATTTATGCAAGTTCTTGAGAATTTGGAAACTTATGAAGACTCAATTTTAATGGAGGATTTTAATTTACCATCCATTAGTTGGCAAACATTAAGAGGGAATACCCAGTTAGAAAAAAAGATTTATTGAATTTACCTTACAGCATGATTTAGAACAATTAGTAAATAACCGACTAGAAAGGATAACATTGTGGACCTATTCTAACAAATATTAAAGATATAGGGGAACTACCCAAAGTTGTTGCACCCCTCATGGATAGTGACCATAATATTGTGTCCTGGGGTATTAACTATTATTCTATATTAAATCATGGTGTAACAAGGACAAAAAATGTTTATGACGCCAATTATGAAGTGATTAGAAATTTCATTACTACATGGAATTGGAAGGCCGAATTAAATAATATAAATAGTGAACAGATATGGTTAGCTATACAAACTAAAATGTATTTTTGTATTAATACTTGGGTCCCTGAAAATAAAAAAATATAATAATAATAAAAGGGTTCCTCCTTTGTTGAATGGTAATATTAAAAGATTGATTAGAAGAAAAAGGGCATTTAACAAGTATAATAAGGATATAACTACAGAGAAATGGTCCAATTTTAAAGCCAGGGTAAACAGTATAAAGTAGCTATTAAAACTGCAAAGAAGAATCAAGAATTGAAACTTGCCACTTTAGCAAAGGATAATAAAAAAATGTTTTATAGTTATATTGGATCACCAAAAGGGAAAGAACCATTTGTTGGTCCTCTACTTAAAGATTATGTGCTGCTGGTTAATGAACCAGACATGGCTAAGGAATTTAACGATTATTTTTTGAGTGTATATAAAACTAAGGATAATGCATGTCTGGATAAATTACCATCTGAACTTCCTTATCCAATAATTACTGTAGAGGAAGTCAAACTAGCTATCCAGGCCACCAAAGTTAATTCCTCAGCTGGCCCGGATGGAATTCCAGCCAAATTGATTAAAGAATTGGCAACAGAACTTTTAGAGATCCTTGCATTATTATTTAATGTATCACTACAAGAAGGAACCGTTATATCTGAGTGGAGATTAGCTACTGTAGTGCCTATGCACAAAGGAGGTAGTAAACATCTCATAAATAATTATAGACCAATTAGCCTCACCTCATGTTTAGGCAAATTAATGGAAAGGATTCTACAACATAAAATGGTAGCTCACCTTCAAAATATGAATCATGTAGGTATTTAGCAATATGGCTTTGTTAAGGGAAGAGCTTGTCAGCAAAACTTAATACATTTTTTTGAACCTGTCAGCATGGCATTGGACCAGGAACTACGAATCGATGTTATCTTCTTAGATTTTCAGAAGGCTTTTGATTCCGTTCCTCATGGAATTCTAATTGAGGAATTAAAAGGGTATGGTTTCCATGCCAACATTATTAAATGGGTAAACTCTTGGATGAGCAACAGGATGCAGAGAGTGAGCATTAAAGGATATATGTCTGATTGGGGAGCAGTCACTAGTGGCGTTCCCCAAGGGCTCTGTCTTGGGCCCCTTGTTGTTCAATATACTAGTTACTAGTTTGCAAATAAATAATGGTGCATGGATACATAAATATGCCAACGACTGTAAACCTGGTTGTATCGTTAATAATTCTGCATCAGTTAATTCCCTACAAATTAATTTAGATAATCTTGCTGCATGGTCAGTAAGAAATAAAATGTCCTTTAATGCTAAGTGTAAGGGGATGCACCTGGGTAGGAATAACAGGTTAGCTACCTACACAGTAAGAAGTAACACATTACAAACTGTTAGAACAGAAAAGGATTTGGGAATTAGTGTGATATACTATTACAAATGATCTAAAGTTTACATATCACACTAACAACATAGTTAAGAAATGTCATGGCATATTTTCTTGTATATTGAAACATATTAAGAGTAGGGAACCAGATGTTTTAATTCCACTATATACAAGTCTGGTTAGGTCACATATTGACTACTGTGCTCCATTTTACACCCCCACTACCTTGAGATGTAAGACCTCTATAGAAAAGGTGCAGAGAAGATTTACAAAGACAATCAGAGGCTTCACCAGCACTGACTATAATAGTAGACTACAAAATCTGGGCCTGTTTTCACTAGAATATAGATCAATGAGGGGTGACCTATGCTTGGTATATAGAGCATTTCAAGATCCTGCCCTGCATGAGGCTATTTGCCTGGAAAAACATGTTGCAGGTTTGTACACCAGAGCACATAGCTTAAGGTTAAAAACCACAGTTAACAAAACATCCAAAAGAAATAATTGCTTTACTCAGTAGGTGTCTACTATTTGGAATGCTTTACCAGCAGATGTTGTCACAAGTAAAAACTTGATGGAATTTAAACAGGGATTGGATAAATATATGGGGCAAAAGAAATTCTATTATTGTCACTAGGCAATGAGTTCTATATGGGCACGTCCTTCAAACTCGTATTACACCTATGAACCTATAGTACAGTGTTCAATTTTGGAGACCACATCTCCAGAAGGACATAGACAGCATGAAGACAGTCCAGAAAAAGGTAACTAAGATGGTGCAGGGTCTACACCAGATGTCCTATGAGGAGAGATTAAAGGACCTCAGTATGTATACCCTGCAAGAGAAGAGGGATAGAGACCTTTAAATACCTCACGGGGTAAATAAGGTACAGGAGGGAAGTATTTTTCAAAACAAAAAGGCACTCAAGAACAAGGGGACATACTATAAAGCTGGAGGGGGTAGATTCAGGAGAGACCTGAGAAAGTACTTCTTCACAGAGAGAGAGTGGTGGATTCCTGGAACAGCCTTCCAGCAGAAGTGATGGGGAAAAGACTGTTGTGGGGTTCAAGAATGCATAGGACACGGCATAAGAGATCCTTGGGGATAGGAACTGGGGAGCGAGAATGGACCAGAGATCAAATAGGGTCTGCAGTGATACTATAGGTAGAAAAAACTGGCAGATGGGTAGGTCAAGAGGTCCTTATCTTCCATCAAATTCTATGTTTCTATGTTTATTGTACCGTTATTTTTTTATTTATTTTATTCATGTTAATATTACTGTTATTATTATTATTCTTGTTATTGACTTATATGGTGCAGGAAATGACACTCCAACAAATTTCAGCAGTGCAAAGGGCATGAATTCAGTAAATGCCCCACTACACACATAGGAAAAGGACTGAAGACTCACCCCTCCAAAAAAAAAAAAAAAAAAAACACTTCTTACTGCACTGTGCAAACTAAAGTAACATTGAGTGATAACTCATGGTGAATATCTTTATTATAGATTTTTATTATTACTTAACGTACTGTTATTTTGAATATTGTTTTTTATAAGCATGATTATTTAATAACAATTTGCATTCATAATATAGATGCTACAAGTAGGGACTTTCATTGGTTTTTTCAGTGAAAAATGGCCAATTAAAAAGCTATAAGTGTTTAAAAACTGCCAGAGCCCATTCATGTGCAAATTAAAAAAACGCTGGGAAAAATATATGAAAAAAAGCAACTTTTTACCACCTCGTATGCTACTAATGTACTGCCTGATATATGCCACCTTATGAAAAGTAACATTTTTACAATATCCTTGGTACCACTCTGGCCCAAAATTGTTGACAGGGTATCCAATCATTTCCTTTTTTCTTTGTAAAATTATTTTAGCCTCCAACTGCAGGTCCTCACCCATCTGTGTTGCCCCCTACCCCAAACCCATCACTCGGCTTCTCAAGGGCTTAGCTCCATTCTGCCTTCCCCTTGGTTTACCACCCATAGCGGGGGTGGGGGAGGGTGGTAGGGCTCCCTCATTACCCGCAGTGGAACTGATCCAAATCCAAAAGAGGGTCTCATCACCAGTGTGGGACCTGCAGGGAATCAACCCATCATCCTGATGGACTGGGGAGTTACCTCTTATTCTGTCCTTTAAGACGTGGGCATGCAATATCATCACATCACTGTGTATGCTCCTGTGCACAGGATGTCGATGCCTGTGTCTCCTCCACCCCAGTCAGCAGTCCCAAGCTTCCTCACAGTCACTGCTAGGAGCCAGGCTTGTGCTGGGCACTGCAACCCTCCCACCACGGAGGGAGAGAGCAGTCTAATGGACACTCAGTCATCCCCCTGACAGACACTCCTATGCCCCAAGCTTGCTTCTGAACTCAGGTCATCAGTGCCACAAGGGGTAACAGTACCACTGCACTGGTGGGTCAGCATATCCAGTCCTTCCTTATTATTTGCATCATCACTGTATCTTGCAGATCATGTGGATCACAGTCTGTGATCCATGAGACCTGTGGAACAGAGTAATCAAATGGAGTTATTTTTCATTCAGGACTCAAGAGTGTTACTATTAGAGAGAGAAAAAGAGAGAGAGGGAGTTGTCAAAGAGCCAGGAGCACAGCAAGTGCACTGAATGGAGACAGGTGGAGAATCTAGTGGAAATTAGAACTACAACTTTTTTTTTCCTGAATTCCAGTACAAAATCAAGAGAGAAATAGCTCATGCTTGCAACTGTAATTAATAATAGCTGAAAAAGATAAAATGGGAGACCTCCAAGCCACAGTGGCAGAGAGTCATGAGGAAAAAACCCAGGGCACACGTGGCCCAGCTAGGAGTGGAAAGGGTGGAGGTAAAATGGGCCTTGACTGGGGATGTTACAAGATTCTGTATAAAACAGGTAGGGATAAGGAAAAGGCAGAGGTAGGAGTCAAAGTGAGGGGGTATTCAGGGGTACAGTGTACTGCCACCTTTTAAAATCAAGCCATGCATTTCTCTACCTGTTGATGTCCTTGATGTTGTTATAGTTTTCCAGTGCAAAGTCCAGGGTGTTCTAATCCCTCACTGGTTTGGTGGTCTACAGACCACCCCTGCCTCACCTTCCTGCCTGTTGCAGTCTCAACCAGGACCCAAAGAGTCTCTGTTCCTGTGCTTTGTCCCCCCCTCCTTGTGGCCTTTATTCCGCCCTTGCAAATCTTCCTCCAGCAACACTTCCACTATGTCCTGTACTGGGTCCACTCATCCAACTCTGGGTCAGGAGTAACAAAACAGTGTCCATGACCTTTGCCACCAGCCAGAAATTGGCCAGGCTTTCCACCCTCCCTGCCCTCTCCACTCTGGATGGCACCCAATAGAAGTGGTTTCTTCCTTCATGTATCTTGGTGTGTAGCTAGATAGTAGGCTTGACTTCTTTGCCCATATTACTACCTTCCACTCTAAACTCTGCCCCAAAACTCAGTGTCTTGTACAGCAACAGAGATTTCTTGTCTCCCCAGGTCCATGGGAGCTTGTTACCAAACTGGTGCTCCCGGTCTTTGACTAAGCAGATGTAGTATACTGCACAAGCCGGTACCGGGTCAATATGGTGCGGGAAGAATAGCACAACAAAAACTATGCTGTAGCAATAGTGCATAAAACTACAGCTACAGAGATACTATAGCACAGGTATGGTTTAGCAGTATCGCTGTAGCTATAACCACTCAAAAAGAGCTGTAGGGTGTTGGGACACAAGGAAGCAGAGGATAAAGGCTCAGCTGGGAGGCACTCTGACAAGTAGCTGCCATGGCTCAGCTGGTAGAGCCACAGGCAGTGGAGGGTGACAGAGCATCGGCAGACTGGGGTTTGGTTCTCAGTCCTGCAGCACTTGTGTTTTTTTTAGCTGTTTGGTTCCTTGTCCCTTCCTGAACAGTTCTACTCCCTCCAAGACTTCTCCATGTCCCTGAGTTGCCTCCCCTCCAGAGGTAAATATTTTAAGTTGGAGGGGTTCGGGGGGTGCAGCCTTTCATAACAGGGGTCTGGTGCTTGAGCCCCACATAAAATAGTTGATTTTGTGTGTTTAATGTGGTGATAGCACTCATTCTTCCCCCCCAAGCGCTATCATTCAGCACCTTATTTTTACATTCAATGTTTTTTATTGCGTGGTAGTTGACAACACTGTTACTGGTTTCGGTGTTTTGACTCCGTGTTCACCCCCCTCCTCCTCTTCCCTTACCAGACTGGACACCCTCTGCACTTTGTTTTGTTGTTTTGCTACCAGCTCCCCCCACACACACTCACCAATGCTTTCTCTACTCCTCCCAAGTTCCCAACCCATCCTGCCACTGCACCTCCATCATCTCCAAATACTGGTTTGGGTCCCTGTCCTCTTACCTATCCTCACTCCTTGCTCCTATTCCCACTTCCTCATACTCCCTCTGCTGTAGGGATACTTGCACCTTCTCCCTTCCCCACCCTCATTCCTCTGCTTGGCTGCCAGCATTCTTCTACTGCTTTTTCTCCCTCTGGAAACCGCTCCCCTTCTCATTCAATCTCTCCCCCCCCGTCTCCCTTAAGCACCAGCTAAAACTCTTTCCTGCCTCAACCTGCTCCTGTCAGCCCTCTCCCTGATCCTCCCCTGTTGGAGCCCCTACCACCCCTAATGTTGGGCCTTCTCCTGGGTTCTACCTCATACTGTATCAGACTCTTGCCAGTCTACAACTGCACTGCCATTCTTCTACCTGCTCTGGTCACTTTATTTGTACATCAAAGCTGCTCGTTGTACCTTTTCTTAGGTCCATTTGTTTTTCATTTGCACTTGTACCATGTTAAATTGTACACTGTTTGCAGTCTACTTTGTACTGTTCATTTATACTGTGTATGCTTTTTTAATTGTATTCCTGCTGCCTCTCCCCCAGGTCGCACCTGAAAATGAGTCTTGGCTCAGTGTGCTTCTGCTGGTTACCAATTTTAAAATAAATAATATACTGTGCAACTCCCCTTCCCCTTTCTCCTTTCCTGTCTTTCCTCTGTACCCCCCCTACAAATGGGGATCACTAAAAAGCCTTCCTTGGGTGAGCCTAAATGCTCTCCGCCCGGCTGGTGTCCTATCTTTCAGCCTATTTTAAAAATAATTTAGTGAGAGTGCCTAATGCCTCCATGTACTGTCGCTTTAAGAGCTGCCAAACTGCAGTGGAATTAATTTGAACTGGGGGGACTGTGTGTTTCCCTGCTCAAGTTCTGCCTGGGCCACTGAGCAGATCGCTCCATTCTACAGTCGCTATATGCGCAGGGGGAGCACTTTCCAAAGATGTAACTATCTGCTGGTAATTTGTTAGAGTGATAATGACAGTACAGTTTGTCTAACCTGCCTTTCTTGCAGCTGGGACTCTTGTGTGTTTTGCCCCTCCATTTCGGATCTGAACTGCTGAATAGATCCAACCAATGGGAAGGGGTTTCTTAAAATGGAGCCTGCTGGCAAATCAGAACTTGGACTCTCAAGTGGAGCCAGCCACAACGGGCTTGTATGAAGAGAGCCTCTGGGAAATGTAGTTTAGACCCTAACGCCTTTTTTGCCAATAGAGGGAGCCTGTTGTGACTGACAAGGAGGCTCAGCCAATGGAAACCTTTTGGATTTGGGGAAAATGCCCGGACTGCCTTCTGAGAGAGTCAGTCTGAGCATGGAGCTGGAAGAGTGAGCAGCTCATGGGGCTGCTGCCCACGGGGCAGCGCAGGAACCGCGGAGGAGGCCTGAAAAAGGCCTGTCTGTCATCAGCTCTCCTGAAGGGAGAGAAAAGGACTGTGTTTTCTCGGACCAAATATCTGAACATGTGTGAAAAAGGAAAGCTGTTGTTGTGGCATAGATCATGGGCAACCAAGTGTGTAGAAGAGATTCCGAAGAGGAACCTTGATTTTCGGACAGCAACTCCAAAGAGGAAGCAAATGCCAATGTGCCCTGAGGTTTGAGGCAGAAGAGAACCGTTTTGAAGTTGGAAGCTGAGGGGGAAACCACCCCGAGTGTTCATGCAGCCGTTGTGCACAGTAGTTCACACGGGAAGCGCGTGTGAGGCCACAAAGTTGGCCTGCAACTGTTAGTAAGCGTTGTTTGGACTGAATCCGAGCTTTCAGAGTGAAAGAAGAAGCCAAAGTCATTTTGGGACCAGACTTAACCTGAAGAAGACTGACAATGTGCAGAATTGCGATCGGCCTGTCAGGACTCTGTGGTCTGGTACAGTAAGTGACCTTTATGTAACCCCTAGATGGCGCTATCCCAGGGGCTACTACCCCTGCCTGATTTGCCACTAACAGGTTGAGGGGCCTGGATCCAATGGCGGGTGCCTCCACCCAGAGGTCAGGGTTTGCAATAGTTAAACTAACTTGGTCACAGCCCTCTGGGACACTGCAACCCCTTTCTTCCCACTAGTGGCCCACACAATATATCAGAATTACCTTCACAGTATACACTTACTCCAGGTCTGGTTCCACTGGACCTCCTGTGAAATGAGATACAGTGCAACAATCACAGTACAGTACTTTAACATAGACAAATACCTCAGGCAGTATAACTTTGCTGGAAACAAGCAGCTCTGATTTATTTGGGGGATATAACAAGGACAGAAATCAGGTTAATTAGCTTATCACTCTAATAATCTACCTATGGGTCTGTGCACAGGCCTATCCCTATCAGTTACTGTCCCTGGGTACCCAAGCCCTAGTGGCTAGTCCAAACCGTGGCAGCTGGTGGGGCCCTTTCACACAGAGAAAGGAGAATTAAACAGTCAGCAGTACAGTAATTCCATTTGGATTTAATGTGGCAATTCAACAGGAAGCGACCCTGAATTAGTACTCACGACCTCCAAATAAGATAGGGTCCTTCAATGTCAGCAGGGCTCACTTGAGGTACACAACCTCTTCACACATCCATATAAAAGAAAGCACTATACCAGGCAGGCTGCATCTGTATCCCGATCGCAATTACTGCACAATACCGGAGAACACACAGCAGATTCAGTTCCTGACAGACCGAGTGCAATTTTCAGCAATTCCTCCAGTCTTCTACAGGCTGAGCCTGGTTTCTCTTCAGAGATCCTTTGATTCTTTTCACAGGGCGGATTCAGTCCTAACAAGCTGTTACACAAGCTGCAGACGGAACTCTGGGCCTTACACCGTTTTGACTAAAACTGCACACTGAAAAGCACAGGGCTCCTTCCTTCTTCACTGCCAAAGCTCAACTGAAACTCCAACCAACAAAACCAGGCACTTCCTTTGAGTTCCTCCCAGTTCTTGACTGGATTGGCTGTCACTCACAATAGACTGCTGCTGTTGGTCAAAAAGCACTGAAGTCTAAACTACATCTCCCAGAGTCACTGCCCATACAATCCTCTTGTGGCTGGCTCAGATTATGAGTCAAGTTCTGATTCGTCCAAGGCACCATTTTAGAGCTAGCTTACCCACACTGATTGGTCCAGTTCAGCAGTTCAAAACTAGAATGGGAACTAGCAGACACAGTTCTGACTGCAAAGAAAGCAGGTTAGACAAACTGTAATTTCATTATTACTCTAAATAATTTCTGGCAAACAGTTACATCTTTCAGATAGGTTCCTTTGCACTCCTAGTGACTGCAAAATGAAGTGAATTGGCAGCAGCTCAGTGGTACTCAGAAGCACACAGTCCCCCATACAAACTAATTATGTCTGCAAGCAGACAGCTCTTAAAGAGACAGTACCAGAGGCTCTAAAAACACTCACTGATAAATGGCTTAAATGCCAAACACCATTCAGGCTTGGAGCATTCAAGCAAGCTCCTGGAAGTCTTTTGGGAACCCCCATTTGCAGGGGGGTTACATTTACATATAAATGTGCTTAGTGCTTGTGGGTATTGAGCTCTGAGTAAATCCCCATGTTGTGAACTATGTGCTGTGCTGGGAGTGTAATTCGCTAGCAGGGTTCGAACGGAATCCGAGTTTGAGTCAGAGAAGAATGCCTCTGTAGCCAGGCTAAATCTTCAGAAGTGACCCGCTGCTTGCCTGGTAGTGTTCTGTGTACATATAAAATGTGCGGTGAACTGGAAGTCATAGCCACCATCACTTGGACTACATCTGCCTGCATTTTTATTTAGTTTTTGTTAACCGGGTAAGTGCGCTAGTCAGCAAGTGACTGTTTTCAGGCACGACCCGGGAGGTACAATTACAATACACAAAGAGCACAGCCAGATTATTAAGACAACGAGTACAAAAAATGCAGAGAGAAATACATATGGCAATGTAACATACATTAGTAAACAAAAATATACTTTAGCACTTGATCATGGAACATACTCAAAAATGTGAATAGTAGAAGGAGAAAATAAGAGAGGATAGGCATCAGTAGAAAAGACACAAGGAAGGAAAAACTGGCAAAAGGACGGGAGGGAGAGATTAAGTGGAAGGAGGTGCAGGTCGAATACGGCAACAGCGGGGTGATGTACCAACCTGCGGCCGGGCCTATGGAGCCGAAAGACGGCAGACGAAGAGAGGGTGGTGGGGGGGAGCGGCAGTAGACGGCAACAGCGTTAGGAGGTAGGAAAATACAGCCGGTCTGGTGGAACCGATAGACGGCAGGGCGAGAGTGAGGATGCCAGTGAGAGGGGGATAGAAGCGGAGGAGTTACGGCAATAGCGGCAAAAGTGTCAAAGTCAAGCCGAGCCAGTGGAAGCAAGAGAGGCATTGAGTGCAAGTGAGCCCTGCCACAAGGGCTGGGCCAGCTATTCTATTTCTCTTGGCAATCCGGGACAATCTGCATTCCATTCAGTTTCAGCATTGAATCAGTGAGTACAAATCAGGGTAGCTCCCTGCCATCATCTAATTGCAAGTGTTCCATCTGATTTCTTTTCTTTCTTTCTTCATGAACTGAGCCAACCGGCTTCGGATTACAATTGGGTATTGTGCAAGTGTTTCTTCCATCACAAGGCCCCAACCAGCTGCACCGATCCTGGCTAGCCCCCACCATCCTGGGTACCAAGTAAAGTGACATTTTGGGACTCTGAATATGCGCACAGTACTGTGATTATTAATGTGTCTAACCTAATTAACCTGATTTCCCCCTGTCCTTGTTACAGCCCCTTAAATAAATCAGATCTGTTTGTTTCAGCAAAGTTACACTGACTGAGGTATGTGTTTATGTTAAAGTATTGTACAGTGGCTATTGTATTACATCATCTTGTTTTAGAGGGGGTCCCAAGAGTCAAGCTGACCGAACCAGTCCTGGGGGTAAGTGTAAATGGTGAAGATACTCATGGTGCATTGTGTGAGCCACTAGTAGGAAGAAAAGGGTGTCTCAGTGTCCCGGAGGGCTGTGACCAAGTCAGTCGAGCTACTGTAAACCCTGACCTCTGGGTGGAGGCACCCGCCATAGAGCCTAGGCCCCTCAACCTGTTAATAGTTAGGCAGGCAGGGGTAGTAGCCCTTGGGATAGCGCCACCTGGGGGTTACACCTCTATATATAGAACCCTGGGATATTGAGGTCCTAGCCATGGTCTGAGGATTCCCAGGGTTCTGTAACCACCATTAAGTCCAAATGGTTTTTCTGCCACTTTGGCTTGGAGGTCTCCCATCTTATTACCCAGGCTTCTAGCATTGATGCATACAACCTTTCATGAGGAATGCTGCTTCCCCTGTCTTTTCTGCCAGCTAATGCTACCCATCCAAGTTGCTGGCTGCAGGTTAGCTGTGCTCAGCACCACACTCCCATTTGCCTGCCACCAACCTGCCTTTCTCCCTCCTCCCCTTGGTGGTTCTCCATCTTCCCCCTATTACTGCTATCCCTACTATCTTGTTCCCTATTAGCATCTATCCTCTGTTTACCGTGAAGAAGATTGTGAGGGTTTACCAGTGTCATTAGAGCATGATGGTCTAACAATTTTTGGAGAAAAAACAATGATTGATGCTTTCTGTTTTCATTTTCTAAAGCGAGTTTGGCTTTTGATACAGCCCATCTCAATTTACCTGCTCCTTCAATTGCTCCTTCCAGATTTATTCTCCCATCATTATCTTTATTTTGTGTTGAAAGCTTCTACTGAATTTGAGATCAGTAAAGTACTGGCTGGCCTTAGCTTCAATAAGGCTCCAGTGCGGCTATGCTTCATCTGCATTTTCTGCACCCATCACTGTAAACTACCTGGGGCCAGATATTCAAAACTTTGCCCAGGCGCAAACTGATTGCACTGCGATTGCACCACATTTGTGCCAGATTGCTATATTCAAAAGGCCAAATAGCACCGGCGCAACGTATTAGCTCTGACACTAAAAGATATTGTATGTGCAGTGCAAAGTGAGGGGTGGGGACATGCATACAGGCACAATGGTATATTCAAAACTATAATGCCAAGCAACGTGTGTTAGTGCGACATCTAGCGCTGCACAAAATACCGCCTATGAAAAGGTAGTCTTAACTCCAGGCAAACCAAGGATGGGGGGGCATGGGCACAGCAACAACAGGAAACAAGGCTGCATGCAGCCAATGAGGAGGCTGTGAGGGCGGACAGCCACCCTGAGCCACTCCATATGCACAGACACCCAAACTGTGGAATACAATGCCTCAACATTGCTTAAAAGATAACAATCATCAAATAATAAAACTGAGCTAAAACTCCACTTGCAGCAACAAACTATTTGTAATTGTGTTTAATGTGACACTAAGTTGATATTTGTGAATTGTGTATTGTTGTTCATTGTATGTATGTATGTATGTACTGTACACGGTATCATCTCAGCCCCACATGTAGTGGCTCCTGGTCATTCCTGAAAATGGGCCTTGGCCCAGTGTGCTTACCTGATCAACAAAGTGATAAATAAAAAGATAAATCAAATCAAAACTTTATCTATATAGCACCTTTCAACTATCAAGGCATTGTACATTTTAAAACATAAATATAATAATCAGAATAAAACAATCATAATAAATAATTAAGAACAATCTGGAAAGGCAAGTGAAAATAAATATGTTTTTAGTATTGATTTAAAACTGCTGATGGTCAGGCATTCTCTTAACTGGCGAGGCAGAGAATTCAACAGGGTGGGTGCTGCAAATGGAAAAAACACGGGCACCAGAGGTTTTCAAATGAACCCTGAGAATCTCTTGCAGTCCCTCATCGGCAGATTGGAGAGGACAATTTGGGGAGTAGGGAAACAGGAGATCTTTCAGGTAGTCGGGTCCCTGTTTGTGCAGGGCTTTAAAGGTAAGCAAGCTTAACTTACAGGTGATCCGCCACTGAACTGGCAGCCAGTGCAGTCCATGCAGCTCAGGCATCATGTGACTGGTCCTTGAAGTACCAGTCAACAGACTGGCTGCCGCATTCTGCACTAGCTGCAAGTGGCAGATATCAACACCAGACAACCCTAGGTAGAGGGCATTGCAGTAGTCAGGACAGGTGGTAATGAAGGCATAGACCAACATTGGAAGGTCATTTGATGGAACCAGGTGTTTCACCAGGGCGATATTCTTCAGATGGTAAAATAAGGATTTAACCATGGCTGACACCTGAGATTTCAGGGTCAAGCCATAGTCAAAGATAATGCCCAGGTTTCGCACCTGATCTGAGGTAGTGAGCTGGGCTCCATCAAGCCATAGGTCTGACACATGCCCAGCCCTAAAACCCACCCCTGGGCAACCTGAATTCACTACCAACACCTCAGTCTTATCCAGATTCAGTCTCAGACAGCTAGAGCTCATTCAGTCTTTGATCTCAGAGAGTTGTTTAGCATGGAAATCGCATCAACCTGTCTGGGCATAAAGGACATAAACAGCTGAGTATCATCTGCATAGCAGTGAAAACTCAAGCTGTATCACCTAATGATGTCTCCCAATGGCAGCATATACACTGCGAACAACATGGGTGCCAATATGGATCCTTGTGGCACCCTGCAGGACAGGAGGAGGGTGTCAGAGGAATAAATTCCAGTGACCACCCTCTGAGACCTGCCCACGAGGAATGATCGAAACCACTTAAGGACTGTACCCGACAGTTCACAAAGGAACTGCAGGGACTCCAGAAGCACACCATGGTCCACAGTGTCAAAGGCTGCTGAGAGATTGAGAAGGACCAAGATGGTACGAGCCTTTCGATCTCTCGCTATTAGGAGGTCATTTAATACCCAGACAAGGGCAGTCTCTGTACTATGCCTCTTTCTAAATCCTGACTGGAGAGCTTCATAGACATTGTGAGTTGTAAGGTGACTGTGCAGTTGCAATGCAACCACCTTCTCGATAACCTTCTCCACAAAGGAAAGGTTAGAGACAGGCTGGTAGTTAACTGAACAGTCGGGGTCCAGGCCTCCTTTAGGGGATCTGGAAAGACCCCCCCCCCTCGCCAAAAGTTTCCAGACAATCTCAACTAGGATTGTGCAGGTAGCGTCTACATACCCCACTAAAACTGCGGTAGGGCCTGGATCCAAACTACAACTGGTTGGGCGCAGAGTCTGGACAATCTTCACAATGTTCATGAATTCTGGCCAGCTGAAATCTGTCCAGACAGACTGGGTGCTCACCACCTGCCATCGACTTCCACAACCCCTCATGGAGAGAGTCGGGCTGATTCCAGACCGGATGCCAGCAACCTTATCTGCAAAGAATCAAGCTAGCTCATTACACTTAACCTGTGAAAAAGCTCTTCCAGACTGGAGACAGATTGGACCACACAATCTGTCTACAGTTCGGAAAAGTTGAGCCGGTTGATTCCTCAGCAGAAATCTCCCTGGACAGGAACTCTGCCTTCTTACGGGTGATTTCTGATTGATAGCCTTTATAACGTGCCATCAATTTAAAATAACAAATGAATGGTAGAGACATGCTGCACACAGATGGCACCTCCAATGTCATTATCATCTAGCACCGGTCCCAACCCTGCCAGGCATTACTGAGTGCCCCAGCACCCAGTGGACACCATGGCAGTACATCCATACAGCATACACCTCCAGTCCTCCCATTGGGGTACACCAACACAATCCAGCAAACACATGCAGCACTGGGGGAATGGAGGGTGTTGAGAGGAGGGTACACAGGTGGGCAGGCTGCACCACATAATAGGTGCTGCCACAAGGCTGGAGCCATCCACACAGTGTACATGTTCCATTGTCAGGAATACCCCGACACCAGTGTGCCTGTCTGATGGTATTTGTCACCCCCCCAGAGCACATACTACACATCTGTACAGACACCATGGCACACATGGCCAGCCATGTGTATGTTACTGTGAGTATCCCATGCCAGTGGCGCTTGTCACTGTGTGAAGAGCAGCAGTCATTGATGCCTGACACACCATAGGCATTACTGTGTCCCTCACAATACTGGCCACTATGTTACTGTTGCATCTGCTATGCACTGTAGCAGGGACTACAATATGTCTGTGGTATGCAGCACCACCACCCATGCCTGTGGTGCTAGTCCCCTGGGGCACAATAGTTTCTGCTGCTGTGTGCAAATGTAGCCTGCAGCTACTGACATGTTTATCCAGTCTAACACACAGGTGGTGCTGTGAGTATACCCAACCTGCAGCTACCGACCTGTAGTTCCAGTCTGACCTACAGGGGGAGCTGTGTACCCCCTGCAATAGTGCTGGGGAATCGACATGGTTATGCATGCACATCAGGCCATAATAACATGCTAATGTGGCTGTTTGCCCACAGACTGCCTAAGCAGGCTCATTTGCATATCACTTTTGAATATAGCAAAATTTTGCCCCTGGCAAACATGTTAGCATCGGGCAAATGAGTCTGCCCCACATAAACCTGTCAGAACAATAGCACAGTTCTGCAGTATTTAGCCTGCACTGTTGTTTGCAGTTTTCTGTGAATCAACTTCTTTGCTAACGCATACATTGGCCATGTAGTTCACCTTTGTCTTACTCCACGCCTGTGTGCACTGGGCTGCTGTTGCAGTTTGGCCTTTCCGGTTGCTATATTCAGAGCTGTCTTATTTGCTGGGCTATTTTTGCACTGCAGTCTCAGCCCTGTTTGCATGGCTTCGTTTGTATGCTATATTTAACTGATTTAGCCCCTAGGCTAGTCCTTTGAATATAGCATGCAAATGGTTCTGGGCTATTTTTGCATGCCAGCTATTGCTAATTTTGCCCGGGGCTAAATTTTGACTATTGGGCCCCTGGTGTATCTGTTTAATTTCACAGTTATTGAAGGAGTGCTTCCAGATGACTGGAATGCAGCATTAGTTATTCCAGTTTTCAAAGATGGTTCTCCATCTGTCCCAGACTGCCTTTACCCTATTCTTATTTGCCTATTCTGTTCTAAAATTTTATAAAAACATATTTATTCTGAAATGTTGTTTTTATCTGAATTCTCATAAATTATTTTCTCAAAACCAATCAGGTTTTAAATCTGGTTATAGCACTGTGCAGTGATCAAAGCTATGAATTACACATTGTTATATTTGAAAATAATTGATCACACTATTTTACTTAACAGACTATCTTCTATCTGCTTAAATTCCCAAGCCTTTTTTTTTGGTTTAAAAACTAGCTTTTGGTAAGATTTTGGTTCATCTACACACCGAGTATTAGTTTAAATTTCACCCTTCTCTAATGATGTCCCACAGGGTTCAGTATTAGGGCATCTTTGGATTTCACTCATTATTATTATTCTCCCTAATTCTGTCATTAATTCTTATATTTAGTAATATACTAACTATAGTAATGTATCTGCACTGCTGTTTCTCATTTACAGGCAGATTTCTGCAGCACAGGGCTTGCTTAATTACATCAATTTGTGTTATTTAATGCTAGGAAAATTCTACGGATGCTATTTCTTTCTAAAAATAATACTTGTTCTACTGATGCTTTTAACTCTTCCTTGTTAACTATTAATAACATTTTGATTAAACAAGTTTCTTTTATAAATATTTAGGAATATATTTTAATAATGCCATAGCATTTAAACAACATAGTAATTCTAATGTTTCAAATTTTAAAATGCTGTTACACTTCGTCTATAGATACAAAATTGTATTTAATCAAAAAGTCAAAAAACAAGATTTGATTGCTCTTGACATACGAATATACAATGCTGCCAGCAGAAATAGCCCAGAGGGTCTATTTAGTCTATTCATTGCAAAGCCCATGAACCTACATTTCCATGATGTTCTCCCTTCCCCTGGTACTCTTATTTTTATTATTTTTGTTCCTTAGCTTGATAATGGGGATTTTATCTATGACACTGCATAATAACTGCAATGTCTTTGCTGTATCCTTTATATCATAGTGCATTACATTTTGCTACTAGCTATTCCTTTCATACGTGTCACTATACATTATATAACCAACATTATATACTGTAACTGTGTTGAATGGTCATCTCTCTCAAATAGATTGTATCATAATTAGCATAGCATCCTTTTTTAACTGATTGTATGTACTTTTAAATTAACCTAGCGTCAACTTCTAACTTCATTCTTCTAACTTGTTGTTATATGAATCAAAAGTTGTTATTCAGCCAATTTTTCCTTCATTCATATTCTTATTAGCCCACTCCTTGTCCCTATTACAGAAATCCCTGAATATGTGCTCACTGAGTTCAGTGCCAAATGTGAGGTATATTATTCACAATACTATGTGAATGTTTTAGATTAATAAATTGTCCTTATTTTTATATTGCTATTATTGAATCATGTTTTATTGCTTATTTGTACGACACCGTTACCCTTTGTCAATGTACTGTATGCAACTGTAAATGAGTTTCATTATCCACTTGTTTTCCAAGAAAAAGTCTGAAATAATATGAATATGAGATCTATGAAGAACACTAAACTGCTTAAATAGTCTGATCCTGTACCTTTCTTAAGTGACAAGAACTATTTTTTTTTTAGAAGTCCCATGTAATGTAAGGACAAACAGACACAAGTAGCACTAAATCATGGAAATGGCTCTAACTGTTTCTGTCACAATCAATGAAAAAGCAGCTGACAAAAGCCAACACCAACATCAGTGCCGGTCACCAATGCAAATTATAAGAAAGGGTGTGGGTGGGGGACAATGATGGAAAGTGTACCTACCATATGAATACTTCAGCTTAGTATTCACAATGGAGGAAGGGGCCTTTTCTGAAATGCACAACAAAGCAAGTTTCTATAAGAGAGTTAGCAATTAATTAGATGAAGGCCACCCAGTAGATGTGATTCTGTTGGACATGAGTACAGCTTTTGATACTGTTCCAGTTAAGGGCATTATAAGTAAACTATGCAATATAAAGGTCAGCAATTTATCATGTGAAGTGGACAGCAGCCTAGTCACTCATAGAACACAAAGTATTTATCACCAGCTGTACACCAACCAGTGCTTAGCAGAGTACTGCAGGGATCAGCCATTGGGCCAATCTTGTTCCAATTTTTTATAATAGACATGTAAGAAGGAATACATAGTTGGTTTACACAATATGTAGATGACATCAAAACTGGAGGGAGAGCTAATCCTTGAGGAACACTCCATATACAGAAGGATGTGACACTCATATGACATGATCAATGCCATATGGCATGATGTTCAGTACATCAAAATGCATGGTGTTATGGGACAAAATAATCAGTGTTCCCAGTACACACTAGACAACATATTGATGGAAACAAAGAAATCAGAATGGGACCTGGGAGAAGTTATGGTGCATGAAGAATTAAAGCACACAAAGCAGTGTGTGATGAAGCTATAGTGTGAAAAGGCTATAATAAGGGCTAATAAGATTCTTTATAATATTCAACATCTGGGGCAAAATGTACACATTTGACTACAGTTAGACTATGTCTTTCAGTTTTAGGCACTACACCTGAGGGGTGATAGTGATAAGGTGGAGACAGCACAAAGGAGGTTCATGAAAACAATATGGGGAAAGGATTGATCTTATTGAACAAACTCAGTCTTGAATTCACAAATATAGATATTCAACTACAGGATCATAATAAACAACTAAAAAAGAAGAGTTTCAGGATGGATAAAAGGAAATATTATTACACTCAGTGAGTGGTTAACCCTTGAACTTGTTGCCAGAATATGTAGTAAACTATAAGACAAAAATGTACTTTTAAGGAAGAACTTGACAAACATACTGTATGTCATAGAGAATTATTGAATACTACCATGAGTAGTGGGAGGGTAAACTATAGGGGTTGCTAGACCTTCTTCTACCCAAACACCATAGTATGACCATAGCACAGCTGATGGAGGAAAACAAGCAGGAGTTGGGAATAAAGCAAATTACAGAGGACTTGGTACTTAAAGTGCTGAGGGGGTTGAATATAAGCTAGGCATCTAGTCTGGACCAACTCCACACGAGGGTCCTGAGAGAAGTTGAAGAGCATGGTGGAGTCATTAGCTGGCTCACTGGGGACAGGGGTGGTCCTGGAAAACAGGAGAGTGGCACATGTTGTCCCTCTTTACAAGGGAGGGTACATGGGGGATCTACAGGCTGGTTAGCCTGCTCTCTACCGTGGAGAAGTTGCTCAAGTCTATGATCAAGGAGCAGATAGTGACTTCCTTGATACTAATGACCTACACGGTAAAAGGCAGTGTGGCGTTGTTATGCAGAGTTTGTGCCAGACAGACCTCATTAATGTCTTCAACTCAATGTTGCAGACACAGAAAAGGGTCAATCTGTTTTTTTTTTATTTGTTTTTTATTTAAAACATTTTTTAAGAATACAGGATAAGTTTTATGAGAAACAAGTCTCGTTTACAGAACGTCCCAATTCATCAGTATAACAAAACAACAAAGACAAATATACACAAAATCAGCTAGTAACAATTGCCGATGGATTGCTCTTGCAACAGTAATCTTTTCAAATCATGTTAAAAGTCCCAAGGGAAGGCAAGTTTCTAAGCTGAGGAGACAAATTATCCCAAGAGAAAGGGGTCCCATATGAGAAGCATTCTGTGCCAAAGCATGTATCAAACTTAGATAAGGAAAAAACATGATAGGGCACATCTCTGAGGCTATATTTGTGAACAGAACAGTTAGCCTTTCAGTTAAATTAGTAGGGGTATGATTATTTACGTTTTTGTAAATAAGGGAAAGCTCATGAAAAGTGTGCCTAGAAGAAGGTGACCGGTTTAGTTGGTGCAATAAAGTGCAGTTATGCTCATCCCATTTTGATTTTAGAATAAAATGAAGTAACTGGTAGTAAATGGTATTCAATGGAGGAAAATGTGAAGCAGGGACATGGTGGTAAATAGCATCCCTATAATCCAAGATGGGGAGAATTGCTTGCCCAATAATGGGTTTATGATCTGAGCTTGATGAACAATGCCTGGCACATTTTAAGCAACCAAACATTGACAGACTTTTGACACTGTTTTGTCGATGTGTGTTTTCAAGGTCAAAGAGGAATCAAAAATAAGGCTGCGATATTTAAATTCCTTCACAAATATGAGTGGGTGATTATTTTAAAAATTTAAAAAGAGACATTTGCTGATACCAAAGAGTGCTGAGACCCAAACAGCATTGCTTAATTCTTCCTGCTGTTTAAGAGTAATAGATTGTCAGAGAACTATTTTTGTCAAAGTCACCCTGGAGAGTCGAAGAAAGAAAAAGTAAGGATATGTGAGCATAAAAAAGAACCATGTCATCAGCATAAGGTCTGACTGAGCAGTGATCCACAGCAGAAAATAGAAGGTCTACAAGAAGACTGAATAAGACAGGGCCAAGTACAGACCCCTGAGGAACCCCAGTGGCGATTGGAAGAGGAGAGGAGAGGAGAGAAAAAGCAACCATTCCAAGAGACAGATTGAGATCTCCCATTCAAATAGAATGAGAACCAGTTGGTGACATTTGAAGAAACACCATAGGAAGACAAATGAGTTAGAAGCAAAGAGTGATTGATCAGTTATTGATAGCTGTGAACATCCTCTACTTGGATTTCAACAGACTTCAACTCAGTGTCACACAGAAAGCTTGTGATGAAGCTGGGGGACTGGGAATGGAGGAGAGCTTTTCCAGCTGGATAAGCATCTGGCTGAGGTTGAGGACACAGAAGATTGTGGTAAGTGGGACTTAGTTGTCAGAAAGGTGAAGAGAGGGATGCCAGAGGAATTGGTTCTTTGATACTCCTCAGTATGTTCATCTACAAGATAGGAGAGGGCATACAAGGAAAGATTAGCTTACTTGCAGATGATACAAAAATATGTGGGAGAATGGACACTGAGGAGGGAATTAGAGTAATGAGAAGGGACCTACAGAGGCTGGATAAATGGTACAAAGTCTGGCAGCTTAAAGGGAAACATCCACCTGTAATTGGGCCCCACCTCAGTGTGAGGCAGGGCCCAGCAAACATGTTTGAAAAATGTTTACATTTTTTCCTTACAGTGTGTTTAATAGTGATTACGATTTTATCTGGTTGATCCTGCCATCCCTCCTGCTGGTGTTTTGAAATGAATTGCCCCTAGCGATGCACCCACAAACATCTGTGGGTGTCCCAAGAATGAAGTATGAGCTGAGAAGCAGCCACAGGAGCATGCACAGGGGTCCTGTATAGTCAGAGATATTAACAGCTCCAGTATGCAATTTACAAGTCTCGGTGCCGTACTGAGACCAGGTATAGACAGGCAGTGCCCTAGGGCACCCACAACACACTGCTGCACTGCTCCCCCCCACGCATTTACTACCAACTGCTCTGTGGTAGTGAGCCCTGCAATCTAGCACCCATGGTGGAAGTCCTCCTCTGGCTATCCCTGAGGCAGGGAGGAAGGAGGTTATGACAGACAGACAGGCAGTGCTTCATCTGCATTGCTGGCTTCATTTTCCCACTTTTTTTTCAACCCACTGAGAGAGCACATATGCATCTTCAGATGCTGGAAAGCCTGATGCACCCCATACTGCACTGTCACTAGTGGTCACCCAGGTGCTGGTAATGCAACGAGATGCTCTGACAACCCTGAGCTCATTCCCAAACCTGGATCATCAGCATTGCAAGTGGCAGTCTTGCTACTGCACTGATTGTCCAGCTCTCCCATTGTATATGTTAACAGATTAAAAAGCTGGTATCCAGCAGTACCCAGTGGCTTTAATGGATTGTAGAAACACAGAAGGATAGAATCTGGTGGCAGAAGGAGATCGACTGCCCATCAATTCTGCCCATAGTTGCTACTACCTTACTCTCCCAGCCTAGTGTCACAGTGGTTTATTCACACTCTCCCTTCCTTATGCTTCTTTCCTGTTCCTGGTCCCCCGAGTGGGATTATGAGTCCTCTCACCCTCTGCCATCATGTTTGAACCCATTAATGGTCCTTGCCCTTACAACCTCCACTGGTAATCTGTTCAAAGGCTCCACCACCCTTTTCATGAAGTAAAACTTCCAAACATCTTTCTTGAATTTACCTCCCACTAATCTCCAGTTGTGCCCCTTGTGACTTCATCTCTATTTCTAACAAACAGATATTTGCAGTTTAGCCTATTTATACCCCTTAGCAACTTATAAGTCTATATCATGTCCCTCCTCTCCCATCTGGTCTCCAGCAAGCACATGTTCGGGGCCTTCAAACATTCCTTGTATGATACGCTCTGCTGGCTCTGGGTACTTTTTGTGCCCATCTGCTGCACTGTCACCAGACAAGCAATATGCTTTCTGAGGTAAGGACTCCAAAACTGGGCACAGCACTCTAGGCGAGAGCTCACCAGTAATCTGTATAGGGGCAGTATCACCTCCACACTCCTACTGTCAAAACCTCTCCCTATACACCCCAGCACCCTAGATGGCTTGCTATAGGCAAGGCCCCTGGAATTCCATGATTCCATATCCACAAATTTTTCTGCAGAATTTGGATTGTGCTACAGAATGTATTGTTCTTGGTGAATCTTTATTCAAATACACAGTTTTTCCATAGTGCCTAGCTCCCTTCCCCATGTTGTTTATCCTGAAGCCCCTCCTCTGTGCTCAGCATATGATGTCATCGAATATATCATATCATATTTTAGCCAATGGCAGGACTGCATTCTGCTACAGAAATGAAGAGATCATGCCACAGAAATCTGAAAATGCTGCCACAAAAGTCCAGCAGCCTTGCTGCAGAAATCTGGACAAAGTGGCAGAGAACACTAGGGACCCTGGCTATAGGTCTTGCTGCACTGGCAGGTTTGCTTGGGTGAGTCACTGATAAGGACTCATGGATCTCTCTCATTTGATGAAGTGGCCAGCTTAACCCCTACAATCCGATCTGTAGTTGCCTGGATCCTCCTTGCCCCACTTTATGGAGTGGGACTATGTCTGCAGTTTTCCAATCCCTTGGAACTATCATGACTCCAGTGAGTCATTAAAAAGCTGTGACAAAGGCCCTGCCAGCTCAGAAAGTTCCTTAAGTACCCTTTATTGCACGCCATACTGACCCAGGGCCTTGTCTGCCTTAAGGGCTGCTAACCCTTTTCCTACATATTCAGTGATAATCACCAACCTCCCCATTTCCTGTGTCCCTCTTGTGACCACCTTGATCCTGCTTTCTGGTAGAGGTCCATTGTCCTCTGACATGAATGTTGTGCAGAAATAATTGTTTAGGACATTGGCCTCCAGCTTGTCATGTTCCACCACCCTCCCCCACTCAGCTAGCCAGAAAATCCTTCCCTAGCCTACCTTTTCTCCTGAATATATCCAAAAAATTCCTTTTTCCCCTTCACACTCTCAGCGATGCACAGCTTTCTGTCTGTCTGCCATTTTTACTGCCGCATTCACCTCCTTCAACTTTGCCTGATTTTTCTCATCTTCTGTCCTTTGGCCACCTTGAACCTTATGAAAGCCTTCCTTTTTAACCCTCACAGCCTCCCTCGCCTCATGAGACAACTAGGCTGGTCTCTTATGACTGTTTTTTTTTGCAGCATTTTTAGCATAAGAGTCTGTCACCTCCAGAATCGCCCTCTTGATCATTCCCCACTTTTCTTCTACTGCCTTGATATGTTCCACCACCATCAAGTTTTTCCTGAGCCTTTCTCTCGACCTAGAAAAATCTACCCATATAAGGCCCAGAACCACCACCCTGGAAGGGGGACCAAAGTTCCCCACAGCCATCTCAACCCACAAGGAACTGTGATTAAACTTCTGTCTGCCACTCTACCTGCCACCTCCAAGCTAGTGATTACCAGGTTGAAGATGGTGTCCTGCCACATGGGTTCCCTAATCAGCTGTACCAGCAGACAGTCCTGACTCCTGGAGCTCCTTGCCACCACAGTACCCCCATCAGTATCTGGCTGATTCAGATCCCCTACCATCACTAGGTCCCCTTTTGAAACCCCACTCCTAATTTCCTCACCCAATTCCCGGTTTATCTCCTCCTCCATTCACCCTGGTGGTCTATAGATTACTCCTAGCATAACCTTTTTACCAGCAGCCATGGTTAACTGTATCCAAATTGACTCTATCCCCCCCACCCCCTTCCTTCTTAATGTTCACATCTTCCATAGCATCAATACCCTCCCTAATGTAGAGGGCTACTCCTTATCCCTGCCCGTATCCCCCATGTATAGGGCATGCCCTGGAAGTTTCAAATCCCATTTGTTGTTCTCTGTGACCCATGTCTCTATGATGGCTACCAAATCTAACTCAGCCTCAGTCATCATTACCTGTAGATCACTACTCTTGTTATACAGACTCCTGGCATTCAGGCAGACCCTTTGCAACCCCCTTCCCATCTCCCCCTTATTCTCCTTTCCGTTACCTGTTTCCAGGCCCTTACCAACTGCAACCTTCCTCTTCCTCCCTTTTCTCCTCCAGCTAGCTGAATTATTGTGACCTCTAACCTCCTCTTCCCTTTCTAATCATTTTTGGATCCAGCTGTTACTATCACTGACACTTCATAGTCTCCTTCCCATTTTTGTGGAGTATCTGAAAGGTACTCCCTGCCCCCCCGGAACCCCAGCCTCTATCTAACCCATCTATCAGTTTAAATGACACTTCACAAAAACATCAAACTTCTGCCTTAGAGTGCCTATTCCCAAATCATGAGATGAAGGCCATCTCCCTTAAATAATCTTCTATCCCAGAAGTTACTTCAGTCTCCTATATATCTATCTATATTCCTCCTCCTGACACCAACCCTTCAACCAGACACTGAATGTCTTGTTTTTCTCCTACCCGGCCCTACTATCCCTGTTCTCCCTTCTGCCCCACATTGGTAGCACTTCTGAAAATGCTAGTGAGCCTACCTTCCCTTCTAGCTCCCATTCTAGCCACCGGGTGTTAGATTATCTTCCTCCAAGCTTTGATTTGCCAGGTGATTTGTACCCAAGTGTATAAGGACATGTGGCGTGGGTACTTCCCCATCCTGTCTCTCATCTCAACAGAAACACAAAATCCAGTGCACTTACTAGAGGGTAACATGCTACAGCTCCAAACTTGAACAGGGAAACAGGAGAAAAGGCCGTGCACAAAAACAGGGCTGAGACTGCAGTCATTTAAATAGATACAGTGTGTAATCCAGTGTGAGGCAAATAGAGAGAATGTACTTACAATCCCAGTGCTTCAAACTCTTTATGGTTCTTCCTCAGGAGGAACCGCCAAGATTAAGTGACTTGGGTTATGCATTCACATTCTCTCTGTTTGCCTCACATTGGACTAAACACTACATCTACATAAACTATTGCTGTCTCGGTCCTGTTTATGTATGTGGCCTCTTCATCTGCCTGTCTCTCTTCCTCCCTATTTTTTCCCTGTCACTAATGGCTGATGCACCTGGGAGGCATATGACTTCCCTCCCTTCCTTCTTTCCCCCACAAACCACCCTCTCACCACCCCTTACCACAGTTTCCCTTACT
The DNA here is from genome assembly GCA_016271365.2 of Neoceratodus forsteri. NCBI lineage: Eukaryota > Metazoa > Chordata > Ceratodontiformes > Ceratodontidae > Neoceratodus > Neoceratodus forsteri. Next base: position 404,395,866 of record CM028136.1, on the reverse strand, counting down.
ATGAATATTCTGTCTGCTATCTTCTTTTATCTCTCTGCCCTGTTGGATGATGCTTCCTCTCCCCGCATCATCCTCCTTCTTGACTAGCTTGCACCCTCCTCTGATGGAGTGAGGTAACTGTGCCTCCTCTAGGGGTACAAATCTGTTTGCAGTCACTACCTGAGAACACAGTCTCACATCTGTAGACTGCTTCTTCCCACCATTCCCACTGTCTTCTATTTTCCTGGGCTAGTTGACCTCTGGGGGAGGGAGGGAGTGGGCAGTGGTTCAGAATTCCAGCTCAGCTCTCAGTACAACAAGAATACTTCTCCAGAGCTGCCCACATCTGTACATGGAGCTCCTCAAACCTTCTGCAGATACGGCAGTACCATCCTTAGCAAGGCCAAGAGAATTATTGCTCCACAACCCCTACAATTGGCTAACCTCCCTGTGACTACCCTCTATCCCTATGTTCTTTTTCTGTACTAAGGTATTCATTGAAGAGATACCTAATACTATCCCCATAAAAACCCTGATTCACCTAACAGATTAATCCTCCTTTCTTGCAAGCATGTACATAGGCCTTCCCAAGAAAAGGTGTACTGCCTATTGGTGTTACACTATCTACAATGTAGCCATATCCCAGATAGGGTGTAGTGCTTGTTGGTGTTTTACTAACCCCTATGTAGGCCTACCCCAGACAGGGAGTAGTACCTATTGGTGTTATATATACTATCCCCTACATAGGCCTGTCCAATAAAAGGGTATAATGCCTACATGACCTTCTCACTATCCTTTCTACTACTTGTTTGCCTGTCCTCTCCTCCCCAGTCCATTTTACTGCAGAACTGTGGACTTACAGTACTTGTGGACATTCTGCGTTCCTTGTTCATGGAACCCTTGCCCCCAAGACAAGCAGATTCACAAAACAGAACAGCACCTGCAGTAACATTAGGGGCATACAGATCAGTACTTGACGAGGTTACCCTTGAACAGGGACAGAATAAAATATGGAGCAAAAGTTCCTTTTTTCCCTCTTATATGACTAATAATCCATCAAAAAGACAGCCTGAAGTTTATCCCCTTCAAAAGAATGGGCATTCATTTCCAGGACTGGACATTTCTATCCCTACCCTAATCCTATGTTGTGTGTTTTTAATTGAAGGAAATCCATAGTTCCCATGGCTTACACTTTTACCCCGGTGGAGCAGTGCATGTGCAGGGGTTAGTAAGTGCCAGCTGCTAAATGTTCCTGCCTTGTCCACAAAATGAAATAAAATAATAAATAATGTGTGGTGCGCATCGTGTGTTAGCTGTTTATTTTACCAGTATTTGTGAGTGTGGCAACCTCTGTAGTCCCAGTGCACTCTGTGTCCCTTGTATTATGCTCTTCCATACCACTACCATACACTCGTGGACATACTACTTCTTTCAGTCTGATTTGCTTCTGATTCCCAATCTCAGCTCTCCTCAACACACTGCAGATCATGGCTGAAAACATTTCTGCTATCTAAGGTCAACAGTACATGTGACGCACTGTTCTAACATCACTGCAGCAATCACATGTTGTCTTTTACACTACTGATTACCATATATACTCACCTGTCAGTCAACCTCACAGATAAGTTGAGCCCCTTTACCTTGTCAGGTTTACCAAAATTACAGGTATTGTTTTGCTGCCCAAACTGGATGGAAAATCAGTCTTGTGACCATCATCCAGTAACAATTTGTCTTTGTGGCCAAAACTGGACACCCAGTTAGATTACAGTTACAAAAATGGTTCACCACAGTATACCCCACAGATAGGTCAACTTGGCAGATAAGATTGGCAAGATTAGAGGAATGGTCAAATGTATGGCAGCTTAGATTCAATGTTAAGAAGTGCAAGGTAATGTACCTAGGAAACAAAAACCCAGGGGAAGAATACACAGTTGGGGGTGAGATACTAACAACAACAAAAATGGAAAGGGACCTGGGGGTAGTCATATCAGATGACTTAAAGGTGGGCAAGCAATGTGAGAGGGCGGTAAGGAGGGCTGGGGGGATACTGGGATGCATAGGGAAAGGCATCACCAGTAGAAAACAGGAAGTTGTTATCCCTCTGTACAGACAGCTGGTGAGACCCCATCTGGAGTACTGTGTGCAGTTCTGGAGACCCAGTCTCTGCAAGGACATAGACAGGATGGAAGCTGTCCAGAGGAGGGCAACTAAAATGGTGCACGGTCTGCACCGGAAGACATATGAAGAGAGACTAAAGGAGCTTAATATGTACAGCCTCGAGGAAAGGAGGAGAGGGGGGACATGATAGAAACTTTCAAGTACCTCAAGGGAAAGTAAAGTCAAGAGGGTAGCATCTTTCAAAAAAAGAGGTGTGCAAGAACAAGGGGGCACAATTTGAAGATAGAGGGAGGGTGGCTCAGAGGTAATGTAAGGAAGCATTTTTTCACAGAAAGGGTTGTGGATGCATGGAACGGCCTTCCGGAGGAGGTTGTGGAGTCAAAAACAGTGGTTGAATTCAAGCATGCGTGGGACAGTCATAAGGCAGTTCTAGGTGGTGGGGTAGAAAGAAGCAGGCTGCTAGTTAACTAGGATCTGCAGCTTATCCATTAGGTAGAGAAATGGGCAGACTGGGTGGGCCAAGCGGTCCTTATCTGCCATCAGATTCTATATGTTTCTATAAGTTGAGTCCCCCTTCTTGGTAGCCTATGTCTAGTATTAAAAGACTAGACTTATATGTGAGTATATACAGTTTATACTGACTGTAATTTGTCTCAGTTGTAAAGCACATCAAGCAGTGTTGGCGTTAGACACCAGAAACTATTATCTATTTGGCTAAACCTCATGTTTTTTTTTATGCCTTTTAACAGTTTTAGCCATTTTTTTCAAATGAACACCTGCTATCATGGCATAAAAAACAATAGCTAACAGTGGCTAATTAAAAAAAAAGTCAAATAATTAAAAAAAAGGCCAAATGACTCAGTAACTAATACATAGAGCCAACACTGACATCAAAACTGTTGCTTACAAAAGGGACTCTGCGAAATAAATGCTTTCCCTTCCTAGTTTCTCTTTCAAAACACTGGTGCAGCTTTGAGTGTCTTTTTGTTTCTGTTACTCTGACTCCACTACCACTACACAGAGGCATAAACAACTGTGCTTCAAAACATCAGAGTTCTGCATAAGTCATTTTCAACATGTGTTGGGCTTGTTTGTTGGTGATAACAAAACAGCATTTACAAATTCCCATTGTGTACATGTGAACTGTCAGTCGATGCATATGTAGTATTGCCACTTCACCTTCACTGCAGAAACCACTGACATATCTGCCCATGTTCAGAAAAGCAAACATCTTCTGCGCTGTCAGATGAGTAAGAACATAAAAACAAGGAGGCAGCCTCATAACCAAGTGTATTACTATAACATCTCAACTCCACGTATTACTATAACATCTCAACTCCATGGAGTTATTCATAGTGTGACAATTGATGGTCTCTGTCTGCTGAGAGAGAGAGAGAGAGAGAGAGAGAGAAAGCAGCCAAAGCTAAAGTTAAGGAGAGGAGCTGAAAGGGGCGTGGTTGAACTGAGGAATTAAAACAGGAGTTGTTTGTGCTCTCTGTCTACTGAGAGAGAGAGAGAGAGAGTGAGAGAGAGCAGCCAAAGCTTCCTTAAATCAAGGGGGTTATTTAATAGACTACACTGAATTGAATTATTACTTTTTGGACCTGTATAAGTAACTAGTATTGATTCAATGTTTTTGGGGTTGACTTTTCTGAGTTTAACTTTTATTTGCCATGGAGGAACTGTAGCTGGGAGATATTTGCAGTCATTTGTGACTAGACCTGTTACTTTACCTCTGTGAAATAAGTGTCTAAAAGGAAGGAAGGCACTCCCTGGGGTGGAGGGTTAGATTTGTAGTTCATTGTTTCTGGGGGACTCAATTGTTAGGGAGGTAGAACTGGGGGGGGGGAGGTAAGGTGCCTGCCCGCTGCCATGGCTTGGAGGGACAGGAAACGAATCCTCAGGATCGTGGCAGCAGCTGCAAGGGGGAATGAGCTGGATGTCATTATCCACCTAGGGACAAATGACCTGGCTGAGACTGGGATCAGACCAGTGCAACAGGAGTTTGTGGAGTTGGGGAGGGACCTTAGTCAAGTAGCACACATGGTAACTTTCTCGGAAGTGCTACCTGCATATGGCATGGCTGAGCCTAGGGTACTCCACACCATGGGATTCAATGACTGGTTGAAAAACTAGTGCAGAGCTCAGGGATTTGCCTTCATTGGGGACTGGCGCTCCACCTGGAGGGATGCAGGCCTATACTGATGCGATCGTCTGCATCTATCCAGAAGGGGAACCAGGATCCTAGATGATTGGTTTAAATGCTTCATTGGCAAGCATTTAAACTAGCCAAGGGGGCAGGCACTGAAAAGTAGAAGAGAAATCCTAGCCCCCCAAAATAAAATCAGGGTAGTTAGTGAGATAAACACCAAACTAGAACAGTCGATAGGGAGAATGGCAGGGTTAAATGGAGAAAAAGACAAAGGCAGTAAGGACAGGGATGGGACAAAAAGAAATAAAGCCATAAAAAAATGGAGGGTAATGAGTATCAATGCCCATAGTCTAGGTAGAAAGCTCCCCAAAATGGTGGCCTTGATAGAAGAGGGATGCCTGGATATCCTGGCAGTCACAGAAACATGGTACACAGAGAACCATGACTGGGGTGTCAACACACCAGGGTACACAATCTACAGGAGGGACAGGGAGGGAAGAAGAAGAGGAGGAGGAGTAACTCTCTATGTAAGGGAAGGGATTAAAGCAATAGAACTAAAGGGTAAACAGGGAGGAGTGGAGGCACTGTGGGTCACCTTGGAGACTGGAAATGGCACCACAATCCGCACATGGGTTGTATACAGACCTCCGTCTCAGGGGGAGGAAATGGACAAGGAAATGATAGAAGGCATCCTTAGGATGGCAGAGAAAGGGGAGATATTGCTGATGGGGTACCTGAATATGCCAGATGTTAACTGGAGCACCTTTGTTGTAACCACATCCAAGAGCAGGGCCATTCTTGATGCTCTACAGGGGTCATGCTTCAGACAGCTACTTTTGGAACCCACTTAAGAGGGAGCACTCTTAGACCTGGTACTCGCAAATGGGGTTGGAGAGAGGATCTCCGATCCTGAAGTGGGTAGCCATCTGGGAACAAGCGACCACCAAACAGTGTAGTTCACGATAGACTTAGCTGTAGAGTCAAGCCATACAAAAGTGAAGGTAATGGACTTCAGGAGGGCTGATTTTGTCAGAATGGGAGAGTGCCTCAGAAAAGCACTAGCAAATAGGCAAGAAAGTGGGGTGGAGCAACAATGGGGAAACATCACAACCGCCATCACAGAAGCGACAAGTCTTTGTGTGAAGCTTAAATCAAAACAAAAGAAAAAAACACTATGGTTCTCAAAAGAAGTGGTGTGGAAAGTTAGGGAGAAAAAGATAACATTCAGGAAGTATAAGGAAACACAGAAGGAGCAGGACAGAGAACTGTACCAGTTAAAGCAGAAGGAAGCAGGGAAGGCAGTCAGAATAGCAAAGGCCCAAACCAAGGAAAAGATAGCCAACTCAGTTAAGAAGGGGGGATAAAACCTTTTATAGGTACATTAGGGAGCAAAGAAAGACTAAGGCAGGGATACTGAGGCTGCATAAAGAGGAAGGTGGTTGGGCAGAGAGCGACAGAAGCAGGGATACTGAACAAATACTTCTTCTCAGTATTTACAAAGGAAGAGCAGGGGGAGATACCTAATCCAGTCAATAGAAGTACTCTGGATAGAGGGGTTGATATTAGTCCTTTCACAGAAGAAAGGGTTCTGAAAAAACTCTTAAAACTGAAGGTGGATAAAGCAATGGAGCCTGATGGGATTCACCCCAGAATTCTAAAAGAACTAAGGGAGGAACTAGTAACACCACTGACTACCCTTTTTTAATAAATCATGGGAGGATGGTGTGGTACCTGAGGACTAGAGGAGGGTGGATGTGATTCCCCTTCACAAAAGTGGGAGCAAGACAGAGGCAGGAAACTACAGACCTGTCAGTTTGACCTCAGTAGTAGGGAAAATGATGGAATCACTTCTGAAGGAAAGAATTGTTGAGTACCTAGAGGCCAGTGGGGCACAGGACCCAAGGCAGCATGGATTCACAGCAGGAAGGTCATGTCAGACAAATCTAATTGATTTCTTTGACTGGGTGACCAAAGTAGTAGACCAGGAAGGGGCTGTGGACATGGCCTACCTAGATTTTAGCAAGGCACTTGACACAGTCCCATACAAAAGATTAATAAATAAATTAGCCAGCCTGGGAGTGGGTCCCAGGGTGGTAGCCTGGGTAAAACACTGGCTGGACAACAGGACACAGAGGGTAATAGTAAATGGAGTCTGCAGTGAAGAAAGGGGGAGTTATTAGTGGGGTACTGCAGGGTACAGTACTGGTGCCAGTCCTTTTTAATGTCTTTATAAGTGACATTGCAGAGGGACTGGAAGGAAAAGTATGTCTCTTTGCAGATGACACAAAGATCTGCAAAAGGGTTGATACGCAAGGTGGAGTGGAGAGGATGAAAAGGGACTTGGCAAGGTTGGAGGAATGGTCAAATGTATGGCAGTTTAGATTCAACACAAAGAAGTGCAAAGTAATGCACCTGAGAAACAAAAACCCAGGGGAAGAGTACACAATGGGGGGTGAGATACTGACAACAAAAATAGAAAAGGACCTGGGGGTAGTCATATCACATGACCTAAAGGTAGGCCAGCAATATGAGAAGGCAGTAAGGAGGGCTGGGGGGATACTGGGATACATAGGAAGAGGCATCACCAGTAGAAAACAGGAAGTTGTTGACCCTCTGTACAGACAGTTGGTAAGACCACATCTGGAGTACTGTGTACAGTTCTGGAGACTCCATCTCCACAAAGACATAGACAGGGTGGAAGCTGTCCAGAGGAGGGCAACCAAAATGGTGCAGGGTCTGCACCGGAAGACATATGAAGAAAGACTAAAGGAGCTTAAGATATATAGCCTTGAGGAAAGGAGGGAGAGGGGGGACATGATAGAAACTTTCAAATACCTTAATAGAATCAACAAATTCCAAGAGGGTAGCATCTTTCAGAAAAAGAGATGTGTAAGAACAAGGGGGCACAATTTGAAGATAGAGGGAGGACAGCTCAGAGGTAATGTGAGGAAGTATTTCTTCACAGAGAGGGTTGTAGATGCATGAAACAGCCTTCCTTAGGAGGTTGTAGAGTCAAAAACAGTGTGGGAATTCAAGAATACATGGGACAGACACAAGGTAATTCTAGTGGGGGTTAGGAAGAAGTAGGCTGTTGGTTAACTAGGATCTGCAGCTTATCCGTTAGGTAGGGAAATGGGCAGACTAGGTGGGCCAAGCGGTCTTTATCTGCCATCAGATGCTATGTTTCTATGTTTCTTACTAGATAATCTGTGAAAAAGCACTTCTTATAAATCTGTTGGGAAGTAAGATAGTGGTTGCTGAACTTTGGTATATTTTGCTTGCTCTTTTAACAATGGACTCTGCTGTAGGGTGAAACTAGCTTAAATATATTGATTTCCCAACTCGTATTCTTCTTTGGCCAGATACCCCCATCTAGACCATTGCAGACAGCTGCTCAGCCCTGTGGCCTCCCATCACAGCTCCAGGGTTCTCAACAGGCTTTCCCCCATGGCAGGGCCAGTGGAGAGTTGAGACTCCCCTTCTGGGGCACAATCAGGCATGAAGCAATGTGTTCAGTGCAGGATCCTTGGCTGTAGGAGCTGTTATCCTAGCAGTCACCATTTTACTGTCAGATTTTCTCCCATGTGCTCTTTGACCCCAAGGATGCGTGCATAGCCTATTGCTGACTTCACATGCACACAGAAGAATCTATGGTGGGAGCTCAAGCCAGCTGGCCTGCCTTTAGGGGTTGCTGGCATGGCTATTCACACCCTCTCCTCCCCCAGGCTATGATAAACTGCCTGGGCTAGCATTCCTCTGAGATGGACATCTGATTGCCAGCACCCAAGTCCACTCCCAAATCCAGGATGCCAATATGACAGCGTAATATGCTGCCACTGGGCCGAGTAGCCCTTAGAAGATAAAATTACTTTTGAAGACAGTTCAGTAAAAGTTATTCTTTTTTTAGTAGGCTGTGATGGGCCACAAGAGTCAAATTGTCTTCAATACAGAAATCTTTTACGTTTCGAGGTGCAGATTTTACGATAGGCATCTTTACATGCAGTTCTATCGCAATGAGCAATACATATCAACTGCAACATTACCTTTCTGCCATGTACAGGAGATCGATTTTGCAAGAGAACTGAACATTTGCCAATTCAGCATTCCCTGCTTTCCTGGGTTTGCAGAATTTTATTCCATTTTACCCTGCCATGTAATAGCACCCTTCTGCTCATTTCAGTGCCAAGACAACAGGGAATCCCATACTCTCTTGGCACTTTCAGAGCGGATCGCCTGTACATGGCACAAAAAGCGTAACATTGCAATTGATCTGTACCGCTTGTTGCAATACAGATCACTGCATGTAAAGACAATCCACTCCGCAACAGTCCCAGCAGAACAAAGCATAGTCACAGAATGAGCATCCCATGTAAAAGCACCTAATCTGTCTTGCAAGTTCAGTTCTACCAGTGCCATTGGGAAGGTCAAATGGTAGTCTAGAATGAAAGGCCTATATATGAACCTACACAGTAATGAATATTTGCTACCATTTTAACTTGTTTGAAATCCCAAACCACATGCAGTAGGTACAGGAATGAAATAATTCTATGAAGCCATTGATGGACTCAGTGCTTCAACTGGAAATACACATCTGCAAAATTGGATTGCATTGAGGCAATTGTGAAAAAGAAGGCTCATCTGGAGCTTTTAGAAAAAAGCTATAGATGTACTTCAAGCTACTGCTGTCCAGTGGGAGTTAATGATTGCTACTCTAGAAGCACTACCAGCAAATTGTGGTGCTTAAAAGAAACCTTATGAATTTAGGGAACAGGAGAAAGTATAATAATTTGAGACTTATTAATTTTCCAAGGTCCATGGGGGGTCCAATGATAAAAGGCTTTCTCGTTATGGCATTGGCATTACCAGTAATCTTTAAATGCTGTGCCTGGAATTTTTCATCCCATGAAGACAAACTGCGCAGAATCATTCTGCTAACAAAAAAAAAAAAAAGGAAAAACTTTTATTATCTTCACATTCAGAGCAGGACAGCAAGGCTCAGCAGAGAGAAAGATCAACTGGGACAATACTTGGTGGCTTGTGTTTTTTCAACAGACAGGGATTTGATTCTAGCAATGGCACAAAGAAAGACATTTATAGAGAGGCAGTTTGGCCCAGTGGTTAGAGCACATAACTGTAAACCTGGATACCAGGGTTTAAATACCACAACTACTATTTGCTCACTCTGTGACCCTGAGCACGTCACTTAACCACCTTATGTCTAACCTCACTCCAATTTCTGTCTAATATAAAGAAGAAGAACAATTATTTATATAGCACTTTTGACATACATTGTATCCCAAAGCAATATACAAGCAATGAGAGACTAGTAGTGAAGCAAGTGTAAGCTCTGTACTCTAGAAATCCCCCTGGGGGCTGAAAATGATAGCAAAATTATTTCCCTTCCCTCTCCTAGACTAAATCATTTGGGGGTACAGACTTTAAGAAAGGCACAACATAAAACCCAGTTCCTTTCATTTCCTTATGTTCTTTAAAGATATTCAGGTCTCTGTCTGTCTTTATGTTTTTAGGGCCACGCAGGCCCAGTATAAGAAGTTTCTGTTGTATAGCACCAAATAGAAATTTGAGGCCTCTTTTAATCTACTTCCATGTAAATGCAGTGTACATTAAAACAGCTTTAAATATGTTTTTATTAGACCACTCACAACACCATCACAGTTCAAATCATCTTCCATATCTAGGAATTCTGATATGAAAGTTTAGATTTTTACTTACAATTTTCAAATATGCCCTAGCTGTTGTGTTCTGATAATGACGATCAAATGGCATTATTACTGTACAAATATTGATTTAATTAGATTAGAATAATTATCAAATTAACTTTCAGATATTCTTTATAATGCAGTATCAGTGGCTCAGTAGCTTGCATGCTTGCCTCTAGGGTTGGAAGATCAGAAGTTTGTGGGTTTTAGCCCAATATCAGGAACTTGAGAGAATATCCAATACTGACAATGTAGGTGCAGCACTAGGCGTGTGCTGCACTGTTGAGGTGCGGCCTTCCGAAGGCAACATAATTCTGCGGTCCCATCTGCCCTCTCTTGTGACAACCTGGTAAAAGCTGAAGATCCCAGAGTACTCACTCTTAAAATAAGAGATCTTTGCCAGTGTCCTGGCCAAAGTGCCCCTGTCAATAAAATATGTCCATGTAATCCACCCAGGGTGTACTTTTGAACAACCAGACCACCTTTCCTGGACAAAAAATAAATAAATAAATAATGTGGTATTGAGCAGTATTATCTGGGTTGCATAAGGTTACAAAACTCTTACATGGGGTACAGAAAGTTACAGTTATGCTCCCTATATCAGGACTGAACAAGCTACATTTACTCCTAATACAAAGAACTTATCTACTGTAGCTAAGCGATTTGTGAATTTTCATACCAATCACTGCACTATTGTGCAACATGTTCATTTGAATTGATTGTCCAAATGGCAGTATTTGTCATTTTTATGTTGCTTGCACGCATGTGCAAGAAACATAGTGCCATCATCCGAGTTTTCGGAGGTGTGGCAGACCTCTTCCAATTCAGTCAGTGTGTTTGCAGGTGTGGCCGCAGTTCTCCAATCACTGCTGGAGCTGTCTATGACAGCAGTCTAAATTGCAGTGGTGTACAGTTGAAAGGGGGAGCTACGCTTCAGTGAGCAGCAATAAGATATCGCCTGCTTATGCGCCCTCTCCCTACACACACACACACGCGCACGCATACTGCGTGCTCAGCCTCCACACACACTGTATAGCCGACGGGGTGCCCAATCCCCCGGCCTGTGCTGCGCCCCCCAAAAAACTGAGCTGCACATGCCACGCTGGGTGCCCACCCAGTGTGGCAACACATGCTGGCAGTCGCCAACGGGGTGCCCAACTCGTCAACTCCACTGTCCCCCGAAGAGACGGTGCCACGCTGGGAGCCCACCCCAGCGTGGCAACAGATGCTATCGCCGACGGGGTGCCTTAACTCGTCACCGGCTCCACACCCCCAAACAGCGCCCTTGTGCCACGCTGGGAGCCCACCCAGTGTGGTAAACATCCCGCTGCATCCTCCTGTTTTTAAAAAAAAAAACAACCTGCAACACAAAAACGGTCCCTCGCTGTCTGGGCCCCCACCTGTGCCCACCCACCGCACCCCGCCTCCCCACACCCCTCACCCCATACTTACCTCCGGACCTCGGCGCGACGATCTTCGTGGACCAGAACAAGTCTGCACTCTTCAAAGCCGACCGTGAACTGAGGAAATGCCGGTAAGCTGTATAATGTAATAAATAGGGTTTTTTCAACTTTGCTGCATATCTCAGGCATTTTTTGGAATTTTTGCACCAAATTTTCAACATGGGTTTTTGGGACCCCTTCTCATGAATGCTCTCACTGTCATGGTGTTAATTGGGCCCGAAGGGTGATTTCGCAGTCACTGCGCGAAATCACCTTTCAGCACCGATTAATGAACTGACACTGCCAGTGTTCATAAGGTGGGCTCTCAAAAAGCCTAAGTTGAAAATTTGGTGGAAAAATTCATAAAAATGACTGTTTTACGAGCGTGCATTGCACAATTCCTATGCACACTGGTAAGTTCGTGAATTTTCAATATTTTCACTCCAGATTTTCAACATTGACATTTTACCACACCTCCTTATGAGCAGTACAGCTGTCATTTTTCACATCTCGCCCAAAACGAGTTTCCGTCCATGTAGCGCACAATGGCACAGTCGGTGTGCGAAATCACTGTATGGGACACATTAAGAAAATCACAGTGACACTGTTCATGAGCAGAGGTCTTAAAATGATTATGTTGAAAATTTGGTGGAAAAATCCCTAAAAATGACTGTTTTACGAGCCTGCGTTGCGCACTTCCTACGCACGCTTGTAAGTTCGCGAATTTTTAATATTTTCACTCCAGATTTCCAACATTGCCATTTTACCACACCTCCTTATGAGCAGTACAGCTGTCATGTTTTACATCTATCCCACAACATGTTTCCGCCCATCTAGCGCACAATGGCACAGTCGGTGTGCGAAATCAATGTATGGGAACATTAAGAAAATCACAGTGACACTGTTCATGAGCAGAGGTCTTAAAATGGCTATGTTGAAAATTTGGTCACAAACTTCCTAAAAATGACTGTTTCATGAGCGTGCGTTGCGCAGTTCTTACGCACGCTTGTAAGTTTGCAAATTTTCAATATTTGCACTCCACTGACTTCCAAATACCTACACAGCACATACAAGTAAGCAACATTTGGCATTGACAAATGCTTGTTATCTTTTCTTTAGCTTGTGTCCTGTTACTCTCAGTCCTTTTACTTTGAGTGTCATCAGAGATGATAAATACATTTTTTCTGCAGGTTTAGTTTAGGCAGTTTACAATTTACTGGGTAGATTCTGTCAGTGGTGGTTAACCCTGGATGGTTCTGTGGTATATATTTTGTTTTCTCTTTTAATACTGCCTATAACACTGTTGTGATCTTGCAATCAGACTGGAAGATGTTCCTTGAGTCTCCCATTGAAACTAAGGAATACACAACAGCAGCTGCCTGGAAAAGACAAAATGCTGGTGTGTATCCATGGGTGACCAGTATGTTTCCATACAGTCACAGTTTGCAAAGTCTTATCACACATTCTTGACCTTTGGGAATTCTTCCTCTGCACAGTGTGCTTTGCATGGAACAATAAAAGAGTCCCTAACTAACCACATAACCCCCAGATTGAGCAGTGGCATTGGGAACCAATAACCATTGCCACAAAATACCCTCCAATGCTTTGTGTAGCAGCAGAACTACACCTCTACTGCCACCCAATATCCACACACCCAGGTTTGGCACCACAGTGTTCATCCCTGGTGCTGCCAAACACCCCATACCCCAACAGTGAATGTGTCATTGTACTGGTATATTTTTATTGAGGCTGTGCCAAAGGCATTCTCCATGAAGCATATAAAAAGCAAGCATACTGCAACAGTACAACGATACAATAAAGGATACATAGAAATACCCCATTGTTAAAAACATGACATGGAGTACCTTCAAGAATACATTAAGGCAACTATATATATGCAAAGAGATTAGCTAATTCATATTTTCTTTTGCTAAAACATAACTAACACATCGACTATATCACTGTGATGCTAGATCAAAGATATGGCTTTGTTTAGTTGATGACAAAAGCCTTAATACAATCGTCATATCATCACAATTATTCCATTTTTGCATTAGTAGACATTCCAGTTCTTTCTAGCGCATTTGATTAAAGGGCAGTACACTAAAAAAAATTTAAGAATTACCATCTTCCCACATTTACATTTATACATATTAACATTGTGTAAGTGATTGAATACTAGCAGTGTGACTTGAAATCTTGTTTTGAATACTAGCAGTGTGACTTGAAATTTACCCCAAGAAATCTTATGTAGCTTGTAATCGTGAAATGTACAAGAGTCACTAATCTTCTCCATATCATTCTGAATCACAGTATCCCAAATTCTTTCAAGGATACTAACTTTAAGTGGTTTAAACTCTTTTTATGTGATATGTGAAAAAGTTAATATTGAATCCAAGAGTTTCTGTTTTTAGCAAAATACTTGGGAACCAACCAAATCAGGTTTAAGACTAACATTTTTAGTGACTTCTTTGAATATCATATAAGAGAGTCTATTTGTAGCCATAGCTCTCATCTTACATAGACAGATAAATGTACTGCCAAGGGCCAATGATTGTAATGACATCATACCAGTTTCAGCTCTTAAATGTGCTCCAGGTACATAATTAGGTAGAGCCAGCAAATTTCATAGGAACATAGGGCAGACTGGATGAGCCTTGTGGTCCTTATCTGCTGTCAACTTCTATGTTTCTATGGTTCTATGTTTCTATATAACAGCTCTAAGATTATGTTATGGTTATCAACCTAACCAAACTTCAGCCCTATATAAGATCTCAGCATTTACTCTGGCATTAAAGTCTTTCACAGTAGCATCAAAACATTCTGTGGCCAATCTATTACAAAAAGAATGTATCACTAGGAGCTCAGCCACAGTGCCTCTGATGACCCCCCAACACTTTCCATTGAAAATGTGTTACTGGGACCCATATCCAGTGTCACTAAAGACCCCAACCCACCAACTTTAACTAAACCTGGATTCAGCCCAGCATCACTGTGCTCCCCCAACAGTGAATGTGGCACTGGGAACCTAACTGCAATGCCACTGAAGACCCCAACCCACCAACTTTAACTACACCAGAAACACACCCAATGCCACTGAGCATCCTCCAACAGTGAATGTGCACTGGGAGCCCATCCCCAGTGCCACATAGGATTCCAACACCCCAACTTTAAGTGCTGCACTAGAAGCCCACCCCAGTGCAGCTGAGTACCCCTCCCAACAGTTAATAATAATAATAATAATAACTTTATTTATTTAGCCCCTTTCCAAAACCAAGGCGCTGTACAAATAAATCATAAAATCAAAACATACAGATAAAATCAACAATACAAACAACATCCAACAACAACCACTTCAATCAATAAATAAATAAAATGCAATGCAGCACTGGTAGCCCATCTCTAGTGCTGCCAAAGATTTCCAACACCTTCCTCCACCCCTACTCCCACCCCAAAGTTTAAGTGTGGCACTGGGAGCCCATCCCTAGTGCTGGCAAGGACACCCAACCCCCCATCAAGTTTAAGGCCAGCACCAAGAACCCATTTTTGGTATAAACAATGTCCCCTCCTCCAAACAGCAACCAACCACATCGATCTTTTCCTTGATTGGCTTCCATCTAATTCCCACTAATGTAAACTGATGCAAATGCATTCCACATCAATAGGAGTCATATAGCCATCAGTCAAAAAGGTAAGTGAGTCGGCGCTTGTCATTGTTGGGGCAAGAGGGGAGAAGGGGTGACCAAGGGGTGCTAATATATACCAGGGACTGCTTGGAGTAAGGGTGGGGGTACCACTGGAAATTAGGGACTGCTTGGCTTGGGATGGCAAGAGGGAATGGTTGTCATGAGACACTAGAAGATCCTTGGTATGTGATGGGCATGAGGAGAGGGTGTTAACGAACACAAGGGAATGTGTGGGATTGGAAGGAGGGGATACCAATGGACACACGGGAATGCTTTACATGGAGTGTGGAGAGGGAGGGAGTGGATGCAGCAGGATGTCAGGAAGTGCTTGCTATGAGATCAAGTGACAAAGGGGTTTTACTGGCCACCAGAGTGAGCTAAGGATAGGATGGGTTGAAGAAGGGGGTGCCACTGTATCCCAGGCAATTCTTGGGATGGGAACACAAGAAGAAGGGAGTGCCACTGGATGCCAGGGAGTGTTTAGCATGGGGAGGAGAGAGGGAAGGGGTGCCACTGAACATCAGGGAGTGCATGGCATGGTACAGGGTGAGGGAGTGGATGCCACTGGACACTAGGAAGTACTCATTTTCTAGTTTGTTCACTAGTTCTTGTTTGTTATGCACTTTGTTATTGTACTTGTCCTTTATGTGGTATTAACTGTCAATGGGGGTCTTGGTCTATTTCTCATTGTTGGGAAGGGGAGGTTAAAGGAACACTTAGGGTATCTGTTGCATGGATGTACAGGTTGTACAATCTCCAGACAAAACAAACCTGGGTCATGGTGGTCAGGAGGATCTTCCTTGATAAATCACAGAGGGTTCTCTTAACCCAAAGGCATTTGTTTAAGAATACCTTATGGCAATATGGGAGCACTTAAAAATTATATTCCTTAATGTGAAAGGGATCAGCTCTGTAGTAAAACATTATAATTTGCTACGTGACCTGGCTAGGGCTCACTGTGACATAGGATTGCTCCAGGAGACCTGTCTATCACCAAAGGAACACAACAAGCTCTGTAGAAGCTGGGTTGGGGAGGTAATAGCAGCACTGTGTCAAAACTCCATGAACAAAAACAGTGCGACAATCAATGCCACAAGCAAAATACTGTGATCCGAAATAACATCGGTAAAAACACCGACAGCAGCAAAAACAGGGCACACCATAGAAATAATTGGACTTTTGGTTTTTGAGAGGGTCTCTACCGCCGCACCCCCGATTTAAAATAATTGACTCTGAGGGGGTGTGGACTTCGGGGATGGAGGAGAAACTCGAGAGGGGGGAAATGTGTTTATTTAACAAAAAAAAAGTTGCAGCACCAGGAGACCTGGGGACTGAACCATGGTCCCAGGTCTCCAATGCTGCCATGTGCTGGTGCCTTAGCCACTATAGGAGTGTCTCAACCAGACACCACTCCAATGGCAACTTGATCCCTTCCTAGTTTCAGCACATAGCAACAGGGGTAGCAGTAATTCACTACCATTATTATACCTCTGTCGTACTAAATGTTTTTGCGCCTTACACAGCGCAGTTCTTGCCATGCTATTTTAGCAGCGGCAAATTTATTTATTTATTTATTTGTTTTTGTTAACCGGGTAGGGTACACTAGACAACCAAGTGCCTATTTTCAGGTGCGACCCGGGAGGGTTACATAGGTAGTAGCAGACAGGAGACAATTACATACAGTTGAGCAACAACAGGATTAATAGTTTACATACAGTTGAGCAAAAACAGGATTAATAGGTAATGGATAGGCAGCTAGTAGTAAAGTACAACAGTAGCAAGCAATAAAACAACAGACATAACCTGATGAAAAGAGGAAGCAAGGCAGCAATTGGAGTAGAGGTTGGGGGACACGGGTGCACACTATTATGGAGTAGAGCTTAAGCGAAAAAAAGGCCAAAATTAGGTACACATTAATGAGCTAAGTTAGTGCTATCAGAGTAAGTGCATGGGAGGCTAAAAAGCGGGTGGGGATGAGGGAGGGGCTGGGTGGAGAAAATGGGAGAGGCCAAGTGGGGGAGGGAGGAGTGAGGGGAGAGGATGGAGAAGGGTGAAGGGTCTGAACTGAGTTCAGAGGGGGTAGGGAGCAGTGGGACCCTGGGAGCTCAGGGTACATGAGAAGGTAGGGTTAAACTAGGAGGTACAGGAGCAAGCGGAGGAGGGGTACAGGAAGTGCCAGAGTGAGGATTTGAAACGGGAATGTGAGGGGGCGGACTGGGTAAGGACTGGGAACGAGTTTCAGAGTTTTGGGGCGAGAGAGGAGAAGGCTTGGTCCCCCATGAGGGAGCAAGCTCTCGGGACAATCCGATCAAGGGCCTTTCTTGATCTCAGCTGATAGGATGGGGGCCAGGATTTGGGGGGCGAGGGCGGAGGGAGTGGCCAATCTAATAATGTTGTCAATGAAATTACCAAGAATGAAGATACCATGCTTTTCAGGAGGGAGCCACTCCAGTCGGGAGTAGAGGTCACATCGGTGAGTGAGGGGCGGAGCAGAAAGGGCGAAGCAGCAGATGTTATTGTAGGCGGTGTCCCATTTCTGAAGGCTGGATGGGGGTATGGGGGCAAAGGTAACCAGTCCGTAGCAGAAAGTAGGGAGGAGGACCCCTCTGGCAAGCGCCAAACGAGCTGCCGGGGTTAGGCAGTTTTTAGCTTTGTAGGCAAGGCCAAGCTTATAATTTGTAGCCCTGCAGATGTTACGACTTTGCAGGGTGAGATTGAGCTGCGGGTCCAGAGTGACGCCCAGGTCACCTGCTACTGGTAATAGCAGCCTTGTACCCCTCAACTAAGAAAGCAGGGGTGGCTATTCTTGTGAAAAAAGGCCTTGCCTTTGAAAACAAAACTCCACTTTTATGGATAAGGAAGGCAGACTGGGCATCCTTTTGGGTAAGGTAGCAGGCCGATTAATGCATATTGTAAATGTATGCAGCCCAACCCCACTAATGATGCAGTTTTTTTCAGTAGGTGTTTAGTAGGATAGCTACTCTCCCAGAGGAGCAGGTTGTTCTTGGAGGAGACTGGAACTGCATGGAAGATTCAGTTCTTAATTGGTCCCCAGGAACCAACCCAGTCACAGAGCCAGATCAAGACTGCTTAAAACACTTAGGGAGGAAACAGGGCTTGTTGACATCTGAAGAGAGCATAACCTGTATAGTTGAAATTACAAGTTTTACTCACATGCCCAGGGTAGTTACTCACATATAAATAATTTATCAGTGTCAGTGGCTCAGTAGGTAGCACACTCGCCTCTGAGGCCGGGAGATCAGAGGGCTGTGGGTTCAGTTCCCACATCTGGCACTTGGGTTAATATCCCAGTACTGACACTGTAGTGCTGCATTTCTGAGGTGCCGTCTTTTGGATGAGACGTTAAACCGAGGTCCCATCTGCCTGGATTGGTGGTAGTTCAGGTGGATGTTAAAGATCCCATGGCACTTATTGAAAAGAGTAGGGGAATTTCCCTGATGTCCTGGCCAAATTTCCCTCATTCACTAAAAAAATACCACCAACAGCTTAATCTGGTTCAAGGTCAGTTGGCATTCATCTGTATCCCCCTCCCACGGGTCATGCCTGAAAATAGGCAGGATTTGTCTAGTGCACTTACCCGGTCAACAAAAGCTAAATAAATAAATAAAATTTCTACACCCAGAAGGTTTGGAAGCACACAATTACTTAATGGATTAATTAATTAATTGATTCACAGCAGGAAGGTCATGTCAGACAAATCTAATAGATTTCTTTGCCTGGGTGACCAAAGTAGTAGTCCAGGGAGGGGCTGTGGATGTGGCATACACAGACTTTAGCAAGGCATTTGACACAGTCCCACACAAAAGATTAATAAATAAGTTAGCCAGCCTGGGAGTGGGTCCCAGGGTGTTAACTTGGGTAAAAAATTGGCTGGACAACAGGACGCAGATGGTAATGGCAAACCAAGTCCACTACGAAGAAAGGGGAGTTACTAGTGGGGTACCACAGGGTTCAATACTGGGACCAGTCCTCTTTAATGTCTTGTAGTTGACATTGCAGAGGAACCAGAAGTATGCCTCTCTGCAGACGACACAAAGATCTGCAACAGGGTAGATACACAAGGGGGGTGGTGGAAAGGATGAGAAGGGACTTGGCAAGGTTGGAGGAATGGTCAAAAGTATGGTAGCTTAGATTCAATGCAAAGAAGTGAAAAGTAATGCACCTGAGAAACAGAAACCCAAGGGAAGAGTACACAATGGGGGGGGGGGGAATTAACAACAACAAACATGGACAGAGACCTGGGGATAGTCATATCGGGTGATCTAAAGGTGGGTAAGCAATGAGAGAAGACAGTTAGGAGGGCTGGGGGGAAACTAGGGTGCATAGGGAGAGGCATCGCCAGTAGAAAACAGGAAGTTGCTATCCCTCTGTACAGACAGTTGGTGAGACCCCATCTGGAGTAATGCATGCAGTTCTGGAGACCCCATCTCCGTAAGTACATAGGCAGGATGGAGTCAGTCCAGAGGAAGGCAACTAAAATGGTGCAGGGTATGCACAAGAAGCCATATGAAGAGAGACTAAAAGAGCTTAATATGTACACCCTCGAAGAAAGAAGGCAGAAGAGGGACATGATGGAAACTTTCAAGTACATCAAGGGAATCAACAAAGTCCAAGAGGGTAGCATCTTTCAGAAAAAGAGCTGTGCAAGAACAAGGGGGCACAATTTGAAGATAGAGGGGGGACAACTCAGGGGCAACGTGAGGAAGTATTTTTTCACTGAAAGGGTGGTGGATACATAGACCGGCCTTCCTGAAGAGGTCGTGGGGTTGAAAACAGTGGAGGAATTTAAGAATGCATGGGACAGACATAAGGCAATTCCAGTGGGAGTTAGGAAGAAGTAGGCTGTTGGTAAAACTAGGATCTGCAGCTTATTTAGTAGGTAGGGAAATGGGCAGACTGGGTGGTCCAAGCGGTCCTTATCTGCCATCAAAGTCTATGTTTCTAAGGAGCGAGATATCCACCACAATCTATTTATCAGACCATGCTAAGGTTAGTATCACTGTTAGATTAGGCACCTCTGAGAAACAGTCAGTATGGAGACTTAATGTGGGGCTTCTGTGTGATGAAATGTTTGTTAATAAGATTAAAGAGGTTATTACCAACTATCTGAAGGAAAGTGTAGATATGGCAACCAAGATTAAATTCTTTTGAGATGGCTTGAAAGCTGTACTACGTGGGGAAGCCATATCTTATGCCACTTATAAGAAAAAAAAATTGCTTATGCTAAACAGAAGTATCTGGAACAGAAAATAAGTGAGTTAGAAAGCAAGCACAAAGTGGGTGGAAACCTAGAACTGCTAGGGGAATTAGCAAAATTAAAGAAAGGACTAGAGAGCATTCTTACTGCTAGAACCAAGAATAATTTAAGGTTTATTTCTCAAAAATAACATAAAGGAGGAAACAGGGCGGACTGCCTGCTTGCCTACCGATTGTGTAAAAGGATGATAGACAGATATTTACCCAATATTAAGAAATATCCTGAAGCATCCCACCTTGAGAGCAGACCTAGTACAATCGCTGAAATCTTCAAAGATTTCTACTCCTATTAATTTATTTATTTGGTTAGTTTTTGTTGACCGGGAAAGAAGGTCTAGATAATTCTGCCTGTTTTCAGCCTCGTCCAGGGGAAGGGGGATAAAGATGGATGCCAACTGACACTGAACCAGATTAAGCTGTTAGTGGTATTTTTAGTGAATCTACCAATTACACCCAGGAAACCGGTATTGGCAAGGTAGATCAAATACAGAAATTTCTAAACAGAGTTGAGTTGCCACGGTTAACCCAAGAGCAAGCTGAAGTCCTGGAAATACCCTTCACCCAAGCAGAGGTTGAACATGTAATGAAAGAACTAAAACATAATAAATCACCAAGTCCAGATGATTTTGAAGCAGAGTTTTATCAGAAGCTCATTGCTACGTTCATCCCTATTCTCACACAAGTATGTAATGAGTGCCATGCCCAAGCAGCAAGTCCAGATACTTGGGGTAAAGCCCTAATCTCTATAGTACCAAAATCAGGCAAAGACACTACCAGATGCAGTGGATTTAGATCAATTTCTCTGTTAAATCAGTGTGTGAAAATCTTTGCGAAGATGATTGCTAACCAGCTTCAGCAAGTCATGGCCCAATTAGTTCATCCAGACCAGTCTGGGTTTATACTGGGCTGGCACCTACATGACAACATACGGCAGCTCCTGACCACCATGGCAGGAGTCCACAGCAATCTGCTGGCAAGCTGGAGGGTGATTATGGCACTTGATGGGGAAAAAAATGTTGATATCCTTGACTGGACATTCCTGGATGACGCTATGGCTAAATTTAATTTTGAAAGAAGTTTTGATCCTGGATCAGAGCCTTACATATCAATCCATCCACCCCGTATGGCTTAATGGAGTTTTACCATCATTTGCAATACAGAGAGTGACCAGGCAGGGCTGTCCCCTTTCACCCCTTTCATTTGATCTTTGCATGGAGCCTCTGGTTGAAACCTTCAGGACTAGCCTTGATATCGAGGATATCAAGGGCAGGTCGGTGGAAAACCGCATTTCTTTGTATGTGGACGACACTCTCCTTTATTTGTAGGATCCAGCCAACACACTCCCTAAAGCAATGCCCCTTTTGAAAGTATATGGAGAGGTATATGGATTCAAGATGAACAAATCTAAGTCCGAAATGATGTCACTAGGAGCTAGAGTTACTCCAGAACTTAAGACTTTGACCAAACTTAGGTGGTCAGTTAAGGGTTTTTGATATTTGAGGGTACAGATTACCCCTGACCTCAGTAAACTCTATCGAGCAAATTACCATAAATTGACAGAGGAAATTAGGCAGGACTGTAAGAGGTGGGTGGCTCTTTCACTCTTGCTAATGGGACACACAGTAACAGTGAGAATGAATATTCTCCCGCACCTGCTTTTCTTATTTGGTACCCCACCCATACGTATTCCCCCTGGTCATTTTGGCATGCAGTTCATAAAATGCTGTCGAAATTTATATGTGGGGGGGGTGCAAAAAAACACAGGTGAAATGGAGCATATTATGTCTAGAGAAAGAAAAGGTGGGTTGGGGCTGCATGATATCAGATCCTATTATTTGGCTGCACAACTACAACACATGGGGCTTACATGAGCTCAGATCAGAAAGTGGCATGGACAACTATGGAACAGGACTGCTTAGGCATGTAAAGTCAGAAGACTTCTTGTTCAATAAATTGAAGGTTAGAGCCATAAACACTTTACTGTTCCATGGTTTAAGACCCTTCTATTCACCTGGAGGGAAACACTGAAAATAGTGAAAAACTGAGGGTGTCTGAGACTTCTCACTGGAAAAAACTAATGTGGCATATGCCAAGTGGGAAAGTCAGAGCTTGGCCAGGATGGGACAATTCCTGATGGGAAGTACAATAAAAAGTTACCGACAACTACAGGAGGATTTAATCTACCCCATAGGGACTTTTATTGTTACCTCCAGGTCCAACACTACCTGACCACAGGGCTGAGGCATGCATTGTCATGAGGTGTCAGTATGGCTCAGTTGGTAGCACATCTGCCTCTGGACCAGAAGATCGTGGGTTCTCGTTCCACACCGGGATTGGACTTGCACCTAAAAATCGCTGGCATCGAAGTGCAGTATTGGGGGTGCTGTACTGCTGGGATGTGCCGTCCTTCAGATGAGATGTTGAACTGAGGTCCCTTCTGCCCATCATGGTGTTGTCCTGGTGCGTGTCCAGGTGGAAGTAAAAGAACCCAGGGCCCTCTTCACAAAGAGTGGGGAACATTCCCAGTGTCCTGGCCAACATTCCCCTTCCCATAAACTAGTTCATGCAATTATCCAGGCTGTGTGTGGCTGATGATGTGCGATATGGCCATCACCACACATTCAGTCACTTCACTACCAGTCTAGCATTGCTAGTAAAGCATTTTAGGATACACTGTGTATGAAAAGCGCTATATAAATGCTGATTCTTCTTCTTCATTGTTAGGGGAAACAAGTGGCCATCCCCGTTAACCTTTTGCTCAAGATCAACAGAGTGCTGGCTCAGTGGTGCTGAGGGTCTAGGCACTGGATGCCACACCTCATGCCACACTGGTGACCCAGGTACAGGAGCAGAGTTGGGCAGCCGTCGGTCAGCGGGGGGGGGAGGGAAAGGATTAAACATCTGAAGGACTGCTCTCCTCTCCCTTCGGTGGGTCGCAGGTCTTTCTCACTCCACAGTGGCCCCGATGGAGATTAGTGGCACTACAGGGAGCAACGCTGTAGGAGTGAAGCAGCGGCTGACGTCAGCACTACATGTGCAGATGTCAGTGCACATCTGTGCTCTAGAGGGAAGCACATTGAAGAAAATTCCTGGCACTCAGAGAGGAAACGGTGACCTCAGGGGACCGTGGCCCACATACCCATCACTGGACTTTTCCCGACCAGCTCTCTTGAGCCGTCATCCTGCTCCCGGACCCAGCTGTCTAAATTTCAGAAAGATCATCCAGGTAGGTGTACGGGTGATCCCAGCCCAGGGGACTTAAATCCAGGGAGCTGGTTGGGTCTGATGGGTAGGGGTGAGGTACCTCTGTCCCCGATTCCCTGGTCGAGGGAGTTTCAGGTGGGTAGTAGGAGCTTAGATCAGGTGAGGTTCACCCGACAGATGCCCTGAGGTCGTCGGTGTAGAAATAAAGTTGACAAAAAAAAAAAAGATCAACAGAGCATGGTAAATAAGGGAAACTAGTCTATAGGCTATACAGGCTCTGCAGGGACACCAGCTTTCAACTCAGACTAGATATCCAGCTTAAATGGGAAACAGAGCTAGGAATGAAAGATTCTGAACAGAGGTGGAATCAAATGTGGGAACAGGCCCACAAGACAACTGCTTCGCCCTCATGGAGGGAATTTAGGTGGCAGGTGCTGACATGATTCTTTAGGACACCAGTGATTACAAAACACTATGGGAGATATCCCACTGATATTTTCTGGAGAGGGTGTGGGCAAGTCGAGACCCATGAGCATATCTTTTGGGGTTGCCCAAGAATCAGAAGATTCTGGGGCAAAGTCCAGCAGGCCAACAGTAACATATTACAAACTCAGGTACCAGATCATTGTGAAGTGCTTGTACTTGGTGGCTTTCCCCAAGGGGTGCATAGCCCGGGACAAAAATATTTATTTAATATCTTATTAGCGCAGCAGCCAAGGCCATTACCAAGAAAAGGCTTTTAGGTTAACCTCCAGATGAGTTTCTGTGGTTGGCCTGCCACCAGCAAATCAGGGAGATGGAAAAACTAACTGCCCACCTCCACTTACAGAAAGAAAAGTTTACCGCTAGATGGCTACTCTTTTATGAATTTATAAGTAGCAGGGAAGGTGTGCCACTCCTGGAGATCCTGGCAACAGAGGTGTAGGTCTAGCCCTGACCTGATAGAACAACCCTTAACTAGTGACCTAGCCCACACACCTAGAAATGAAAGAATGTAGTCACCAATAATGTAAAAGGTGTTAGACACATGACTTGTGCAACTGAACTATCTCTAAGTACAGCAGTGTGCTGATCAAGTTTAGTTTGCATCACATAGTGCTGGGGGGGGGGAATTGTTGATGTTTAACTGTATGTTGTAACTCTTAAATTTCAGTATTACCACTGTTTTAGTTGCGATTTATGTCCCTATCGTGTTGTCTTTCTGTACTTTTGATGAAATATTCAATAAAAAAATTGTAGTTTTAAAAAAAAAGTTGGATAGCAAATAATAGGCATTTATTGTGGCAAGTGAAATAAGAGATATTATTGTACATCAGAAACAACCCCAGTGCTTCAAATCCAAACTGATACTTCAGTACAGTTAGTTAGTTAGTTTATTGATTGGTCTTAGACTATTTCAAATAT
Organism: Neoceratodus forsteri; assembly: GCA_016271365.2. Classification (NCBI taxonomy): domain Eukaryota; kingdom Metazoa; phylum Chordata; order Ceratodontiformes; family Ceratodontidae; genus Neoceratodus; species Neoceratodus forsteri. The sequence continues at coordinate 404,370,884 of CM028136.1, read as the reverse complement.
ATACAGTATACAAACAACTTAGCAATACACCTATGAAACAACTTAACTCACTTTAAAAATACATCACTTCAGAAATACGATTACAGAATACAAATTTACCTCAATAAATAAATAAATAAATGCACTCCTTGATGTCTTCCACAGTTGTAAATCACAGTACCTTTCAAAAAGTTATTCCACACAATCAGTGGCTGGGCTATCCTATCTAATTTACAGCATTTCTGACTACAATTGACTTACTGGTTTTATACCTACCTGGTCAACAAAAGCTAATAAATAAATAAATATCTGAGACAAACTATAGCAATACTCACTAAATAATTAGCAACTGCTCTAACAATTATTACATCATCAGTAGTAGTAAAGGATATCTTCAGCAGAAGTTCTTGATCTGTAGTTAATATGGAATTGCACATTGGTATAATCCATTTCTCCCTAGGTGTAGTGTACCAGTTGCATACGAACATTACATGCTTTAGATCTTCAATAGAGCTTAGGGAGCAAGAACAAAATTTAGCCTGCTTGGGATAATCTTTCCTATATATAGCTTCAAAAATATTATTAGGAAACTATTCTAGCTTATATCTAGTATATTGTGCTCTCTGATTTGGGTCTGTAAGTACATCATAATGATATCTAAAACAATGTGCATTATCATTTATCCTGAACCAAGGTGAGATCTTTAGTTTCAAATTGTTGTCAAGATCTAATGATCTATAATAGTACACAGTTTTAGTCATAACATACGATTGATACTTCAGACTGATTGAAATGCCCATATCAACATAATTCTTTAAATAAGCTAGACCTGTCTACTGCAATATTTGGAAGATTGAGGATAACCACCTAGATTTCAAATGCCCTAAACTTAACCAGGTGTATTTCTCCTTCAAGCAGACATAAGTAAATTTATGCTGTTTATGTTGCAATATTTTGATCCAGCAGTTCATTTTCCTTGCTGAAAAATATGCTCTAATACAGGGTATTCCCAGTTCTGTTCTTAATATGGCAGTCGGAACAGATTTACCTAGTCCCAAGCTGATTCTGAGGAGTTTATTTAATGGAACTTCTAATTTGTCCACCTCTCTGGACTGCCATACTTCCCCATTATACAGGGCCTGAGCATTGTATTTGGCCTTAATGGCTAACAGGAGGGGCTTAATAGAATTTCCACCATATTTTTTATTAAACATATGTAAAGCTGTAGCTGTTTTCTTTAATTTAGGGATTAATTTCTGTATGTGCGTGGTCCATTGTCCATCATTCGAAAGCTGCAGACTTAGATAGGTGTAATTCTTTACCATATTCAGTTTGTTTGAACCTATCCTCCATTTTTTCATTCTACTTTTTCCTCCAAAAATTAACATTTGGCTTTTTGTTCATTAACCTTCAGCTTATGTTCTTTTGCATAGTTTTCCAATATGTTTAATTTGGCCTACAACCAGGACTGTGTAAGGGAAAACAAGACCGAATCATCTGTGTATGCTAGAACAGCACAATGTTTACCTGAAATAATTTGTGAGTCAGTTTGTGAATTTTCTAGCTCAATCAATAGTTTATCTATGTAGATACAGAATAAAACTGGGGCAAGGACACAACATGTCTAACTCCCATATTGGTTGCAAAGGTAGAAGAAATCTGCCCCATTGTTCCAAGCTTAACTTGGGTCAAGGTAGAAGTATATAACGCCCTAATGACTGCTATTATTTCACAAGTAAATCCCCTTTTCCTTCATAGTTTCCCATAATTTATTTCGTAAAATGGTATCGAGCGCAGTGCGAAAGTCTATAAATGCAGTGTACAGTTTTTGGTTATGTAATGTGATATATCTTTCACACAGATGTCTGATTACAAAACAATTATCCATGGTGCAATAATCAACTTGAAAGCCTGCATGTGCTTCTGATAAATCCCCTAACCTGATAAGTTGTTCCCTAATCCTACTGAAGATTAAGCTGGAAAAAAATCTTGCCCATATGATCTAAAAGGAAAATGAGCTTATACGTAGATGGATCAGCTTTATTGCCCTTCTTAAATATTGAAATTATTATGGCACCCTTCCATGAGGAAGGAAATTCCAATCTGTTACAGTAATGATTGAAAAATTCCGTAAGGTACTTAACCCACAGTGAGGGGAAATTCAAATAAATCTCTGAGGAAATCTGATCTGGTCCGGGCGCCTTTTTAGGTTTTAGTGAGGCAATCACATAATAAACGTCTGTATACAGAAATGGTACAAAGTACCTCTTCTTATAATTAAAGTGCCACATATGTGTCATTAATCTCCTCACTGTAAAATTTAGAAGAATAGTACGTCATCCATTTTTCTGACGTAATATGTGTGTGTCAATTTCATACTTAATGTTATTCATCCCCTTAGCCACTAGGAGCCAGTATGACCAATAATCCTGCTTGTTGATAATTGCTAGCATGTCTTGCCATTGCTTTTGCTGAAAAACTTCCTTTTTTTAGCTAAAAATTTCTTATACTCATCTCTACTTTTATTTAACTCTTTATAGGTAAATCCATTTTTATGTGCACTAACCATCCTTATGATCCTATTAAGGTTTTTTTTTTTTTCTCTACGACATTTCTCATCAAACCAGGATACATTCTTAGATTCTAAACTATGTTTCTTAGTAAGCATGGTAGATAAAAGGGACATTATTTTCTTTAAACATACTGCTACTTCTTGCTTTAATGATATGAAGTCTGCATTTTTATCCGGACTTTCTGTGAAAGTGCTTAGTAATATGTCCCTAACCTGAACAGAAGCACTCACATTCCATTTGACTTTATTCCTAATCTCTCTATATCAAAAGGCTGTGGCTGCCTAACTATCTGCTTATCCATCAATATTGATTTTAACACCAGTGGGAAATGATCACTTTTCACTTTTATTGAGATTACTATAGAGTCTCAGAACATGATGTTTCCATTCCAAAAAAGCAATCTAATATTAAGGGTCCTTTCGGTAAGTAGTGAGTGAAATTACCAGGTTGATCTCCTTGGATCCTGCCATTTATAGGAGTCAGATTATGCAAATTTAACACCTCAATAAGTTTGTGACCCATACTATTTATCCTGACGTCCTTTGATACTCTGGGAAAATTGGCAGTCTCCCTATGTACCCAATTATGGAAGTCATTATCTACATAGCTATTAAAATGTCCAGTTCTTGTGTTGAAATCCCCACAAAGAAGAAACTCTTCGCAAGAGGTAACAGCCCAACTTTTGAGTATCAGATCTTCAATTTGTTCCCGAATAGTGGGATCATAAACCTTTGAGTATCTGGGGGCAACATAAACATTGGCTAGACAAAATTTCTTGCCTTTTAACTGAACATACACTAGTATTATATTATTGTTGCAGTATAATAAATCTGCACTGGCATCTTTCTCTATTTTGATCCAGGCTACTAGGCCACCTGCTAATCTACCTTTTTTTGCTTCCTTCATACCAAATGACTGGGACATTATATAACCATGAAGTGAGAGATCTACTTCTTTACTATTCCATGTTTCTTGTAAACAGATTATATTAAACTTAGTTATAAAGTCCTTCTACTCTTTGTCGACAAATTTATTGACTAGACCTGAAATATTCCATGAAACTAGCAATAGTCTTAATTGATCAGATTCCCTAAATACTTTATCTTTATCATCCAGTCAATTGTCATTGATGGCCAATGCCTCATACTTATTAGAAATCAAAACATTATAGAATGTTGTTTCTGCCTTTTTTCCTAGATTATGTTCTTCCTTGGCTTAGAGTTTTCAGAGAAATTGATGTATTTTTCATATGGCTGAGGAGCAATATCAGCAGGAATTAAATGCAAACTCATAGCATCTAACTGACCTACATTTTCTAATTTTTTTTTATATAAAGTCAGAACTCTAACTTGGATGTAAACCACATCACAATCTGGGTCCATACTTTGTTTAGTGACAGTGATTGCATCAGTGTTTTCAATCAAAACATTCAGTAACTGTTCAAGCAAATCTAGAACTGTACTTTTAAGTTTATAACTATTTTAATTTTTCATTCTGCCCAGCCTGTATAAATATAGTGTGTTTGTGATTTTATCTTCTTGTGCTTCTCTACTAATCTGGTCAGATTTCACATCTGAGATATTCAGAATGACACTATCTATTATATGGACCCCTGCTTCATCCAGTAATGAAGCTTTGCTCAAAATAGTTTCTGTCATATCTTGGCTCTGTAGTAATACATCTACATGGCCTATATTAGAGTCATTTTTCCATCTGAATACTTTAACTATTCCAAGTCTCTTTCAGGAATTCTAAGAGCGTATGTAAACAGATTGTTCAAGGTAGCTTTCAATTTATTTCCAGACTCATTTGGTGAAGATTTTAAGCCATATATACAGATTTGTGTTGGTTGCTTCCTATCTGTTAAGCTCCCCCTATTGGCCTGTTTTCTGTTTATATAGTCAATGGAGTAGCTAAATTTTTTAGGGCTTTGTTGTTAATCCAGATCTGACTGACTCTACGTGGTGCAGCACAGAAAATAAATAAACATTCTACCCCATCCGCATCCCTATCCTTCCAAATTTGCACATCTGTATTCACAATGTCCACCCCTGAAGCTGCCCTTAATATGTACACAATCTTCTCTTTGAGAAAGTCATAGGACCAACCATTAATCACTGTGCATCCATACAGGCTCAAAATTGCACAATCAGCAATATTTATCACTGTGTTCCCATCAGTGTTAAAACATTAGACTGTACATAATCAGTATTTGAACAATCTCTTCCTCCTGAGTTGGCAGACCCTTTGTCCCCTTCAGGCCTGTTTTTTCAACTATTCCAGTCTTCCCTTAATTAATTTGAATTCTGCTCAAGTTTATTTAGTTGCATCATTATGTTCTCAATAAGAGGGGCCCCAGCTTGTATAAGGGGATCTGTAATAATTTCCAGTTGCCCATGTTGGTGATTTCATGCAGTGGTTGGACTGTTTCTTTGCTGGGAACAATGGAATTAAGCACTTCTGCTTGTATTGAGGTGTCATCAGTGATGCTGTCTCTAGCTAGTTGAACCCGACCAGGTTTTTTTCCTTTTTTGTTCTTATTCTTTTTAGTTTTCTCCATACATTTACTCATGCCCTTCTTGTCTATCTTTTGTATTGGGGACTTAGAGATGTCTGTAGAGGGAAAATCAGGCCGTAACTGTGGGGTATGTTCCTCAACAATGAATAATGAACCCTCCTGTGAGACAATTTAATTTAATTTTTTTAATACATCCTCCAATCTTCAGCCATTAATGGCTGTATTTTATTTGATTGTATCCATTTCATACTTTAAATTGATTAAATGGTCAAGAATCATCAAGTGTGCTATATAGGGATTACACAAAATTTTTTTTAAGTCCTTACTTAATATAAAAGGATATGAGGCTGCAGATTTACTTAACATTTGTTTGAAAACCTGATTAGCCTTTGTTTGACATGGAGTTACAAATTGCTTGAGGCCTTTTATGGTCTTCTGCAACTCATTGGCAATATTTTTTAAATCACGTTGCCAAGTGGGATTTGGGTTTGGCTCATAAAAATAATCAGGAGAAAACTCTAGTGACTTCGACCCATTAGTGGAACCATCATAATTCAGGCTCCCTGAGGCATCAACTGTAATATGTGAATCTAAGTCTAAGTTACTGTTTTTTGAAATTGCACCCTGAGTAACCTTGAGCGCAGGCGCTGATATCTTATCAGCAGCCTCAATAACCTGAATGCTTTCTTCTCCGGTTGATTCTAATTCAGCATTTCCCACACTTACAATATTGTTAGAGGGTGATTGGTTAGGTGCTACCATTAAAACATGATCCTTGATTTTTGTTGTTTCAATATATTCCCCTCTTTACCTTTGCCTAATACTATATTTAGAACTTTATTTCTATGTTTTTTCCAGTATTTTTCAGTTTATTTTTATTCAGTTTTGTTGGTATTGGCATCTTCCTCTCCTTCCTATTTATTGTTCTCGTTGCACATCCTCCCTCTAGGATAGGAGTAGAGTGGGATTCTAAGGCATTTTGCATTATATCACTTTGCATACTGTCTGTATGCTGAGGTATCCTGTTGAAAGAATATTCTGATTTTTCCTGCCTGTCTATGGATCTATGAGACTCTGCTGAGTGGGTAGAATCCTTCTCACCGCTTTCTTGCATTTGTTGTCTAGTTTACACCATTTTTAGGACAGGGAGAAAAAAACCTCTGTACTGAAACTTAACCAACAGCAGTATCAATAACAGCAGCAAATCAACGCTAGCAGCAATATTTCTTGTGCAAAGTTTGTTTAAAAATATCCAAATAGCCAAATAACTTAATACTAAAGTGCTTTAAATACTTAAGAGTGCCATGATATACTACGCACAAATTGTACACTGTGGTAAGTCCTTTGTGCAAAAATTTTCAGAAAAAGCATTGTACTCAAATAAATTTATCAGACCCAACTTGGCTTAGTTCTCAGCCATGGAAAACGCAGAAAAATGCAGAAAATCTTTTAAAAGTTCTACGATTCTACTAGTGACCAATAACTAGGATTTCCACCACCAGATAAATACAAGTCTGACTTCCGAATGGTATTACCAGTTCTTTGTAAACTTCAGGACTACTTGGTCAGTCTCACCACTACATCTGCTCCTTGTCACAGAGTTTTTCCTGCTATGTTATTTTAAAAAAGTGTTTCAGCTTGATGAGCTGGGAGTATACTGCAATCTGCATCTCTTTTCTCACACTGTAGTAGGCCCAACATTTAGCAGTGGGGATATATATCACTCTTCCCTCCAAAGGATACACTATGAGAAAAAAGAATTTCCTTTAGGAGCCAGTACTTCTAATAATATACAGTTTTTATAAGTTCCAGAAAACAATCAAAGACAACCCCACTTTCCTATAGTCCAGTATACCAGTTTTGCACCAGGTCTAAACCAACAGTATAGAACTTAAACAGTTTTAAACAATTTTAAGAACAGCTTTAAGAGCCAAAAAAATCTGCAACCTGCTTTAACACAGCAAGTAACTAAACTTAAAAAAAAACAAAAAAAACATAAAAACGCAAGAGAAGGGCAATGGATAGGCTTTAAAAGCGAACTTACTTGCTTTGTAGCAATCTGTGTGCATGCAAGCACATGACAAGGCTAAAATGTCACCATGCTGCTATGGCTTCTACCTAGATATCAACAACTAGCAATGCACCAGGGTGGTTTCTTTGGCTTTTGCGCCTGTATTGCAGTCATAGATGAAATCGCAATTGCAGTCAGATATGACCACATTTGACCAACTAACTCTAGAGACCTACAGATCACTACAGAACATTGACTACAGTTCTTAGGTAGACTGCAGTGTTGCACTATTTGCCTACAGCAATGCCATCCTAGCAGAGTCTGAACGCTAGACGCCAAGTCTGCGCACTTCAAGGGAGTGGTCACATGGTAGCTCTAGTGACTGCAGAAAATTAAAAACAACAGACCCCCCCCTTTTTTAATTTAATCAAATAAACTGGGGTACAATCTGTTTAAAAAGGAAAACAGTTAGAAGCAGTTAAATAGCCGAGTACAATTTATAATTCCCTGGCGCTACAAGCGCCATCATGGGTCAATAATTTTTAAAACAAGTTAACCACTTTAATTGCATTTAAGGTCATTTTAACTATTTAAAACTTTAAAACAAGAGACAAAAGACAAGACTTGCGCTGCAAAATAATGCACCACAGCTAAAATATAAGTATCAGTATACATAAACAGTGTGAAAAGTGGAATACGTTCCTCTGCAAGTGTGGTTTGGTAAAAATTTCTGAATCCTGATCCTTCAGTCCTCTGGTCCCTTTCTTCCATCTGACCGGTGGTTCTCAATTTTTGTCCCACTCACCAGCTCAGCCTCTCAGGCTGCTGCTTCTCTGTATGCTTCCTGGGGCAAAAGAGAACAGGACAGCCAAGCCTACCAGGACTTAAGAGCAATAAGATGAACTGGTTAGGTTACATGCATAGGCAACAATATCATACCCGTGAAAAGAATAAAACTGTCAGTGCAACCCTTCTTCCTGAGTCTACTCCACAGGCTCAGGAGCGCATAGCTTCAGACGTCCTTCCTTTCCCATAATTCTCTCACCAACTGCTGCTCTCCAATCAGGTCACCGGTCAAGGCAGTACTCTCTTTCAGGGTAGTTGGCAAGCAACCAGTCAAGCAACGTGCTTCGCTACTTCAGTAGAAGTACAGTACACATGCTCAGTCCCCCTTTCCTTTCTGCTATCTTTTTAAGTTTCTACCTAGCCTTGCTGCCCTAATATTAACCACCTGTGTACAAAATCTACACTAGATATCTGCCCAAATTACGTTCACTTAAGGTCACATGGCCCACATCATCCACAAATACCCAGAAATATTCCTCATTAGGTTAACTCATGATCAGCCACTGAGTCTGCTTCCTTCAGATGAATAACAAGAGCAAAACAATTCTTTCCTATAAACCCATTAGCAATGGCAGAAACTGTGGCCATCTCATGCTACTAGTGCTATGCTCAGAGACTTCACATTGCCAATGTCATGCATAGCTGCCTCCCACTTGGGCACATTGCTGCTGACTTTTCAACCCAGAAAGTGTATGAGAGGCCTCAAATTCATTCTGGGTTGGTGGGTCTAGGAGATGCATGAAGATGAAAACAGAGAAAATGGTAGTCTTGGTTCACATTCCTGCTGCAGGGTCTGTATCCCATAGACTGCCATCTGCAATTCCCCATATATCTGCCTTTGAAAAAATGGTGACCCCAGACTTGCAAGTCAGCCCTCTTCAGAATGAGTAAAAATAGTATCTTGCTAGATCCCTTCTTCCAAATAAGAAAATGTTCCTCATGTCCATTACCAGGCATCTCGTAAATGGGAGATCACTATATAAAAGGCAATGCTGTGATGCTCAAGAAAACAAAGAGATAAATTAAAACTAACAAAAAATGCACTGATATAAATACACTCATAGCTTCATACAAAATCCAGCACCAACAGCAGTGCCTGTCAAATGCCTCAGCACTTTGAGGGTCTTTGAGGAAGAGTCAGTTGTTTTCAAAGCTCTGGGATATTTGGCACTGCTGCTAGTAGTAAATTATTGTGCTGCTGGTGGTAGATTATCATGAAGCTCAGAGTATATGTATAGCAATGCATTTTTCATTGGTTACTTTTGGGCACAGCCTCTGTTTTCCAAGAGTGCACCATTCCTATTTCTAGTGTTTCCAGCTAGGCTAACTGCCCCTCAGTGCACCAAGTGCTCTAAGGGTGCAGTCTAAATAAGGACATCAGGATGCAGCCTAAATAGAGAGGTGGGCAGAAACACAGGCAGACTAGATGGATCATGCGGTCCCCATCTGCCGACACAATTCCTATGTTCCTAAGTGCCTCTGTGTTGTTTCTAAGGCTGTGCTGCTCCCTCTGCTCCCACATTATGTACCCAGAGTCCACTGTCTGTGTGCCGACCAATTCTCTGTCCCCTGGCTGCCTGCCCCATCCCACTCAACACCTCTGTCTAATTCTGCAGTCCCCCCTTCAAACCTATCCCCGCTGTTCCATTGTCAGACTTTGCCAAAGTCCAGATGCCCTCTATCTGCAAACTGGGAACACTGCCATTTTTCGACCTCAGGGGGAGGGAGTAAAGACAATGCAGCCTACTGGGGGATGCCAGTTAGCTCTTTGTATACAAAAATACATTAAAAAGCTTCATTTTAGAACCCTAATACAGTTAAAAAAATGCTTCTGATTCTGACATGGGTACCGACTCTCGAGCAGATTCGATAGATCATGAGGCCTACTCTGCTGGAATTTTAGTATTTTAGCTTGCTAAAGACTAAAAATGACAAGAATATTTCATATAATTTTAAAGTGATAGGAGACTTTGGTGCCTTTTCATCATATAAACGTAATATCTCTAAATCGGTGGTTTTCCCCCTTTCCCCACACATTGGAAAACACATGGTAAAGCCTTTTGGTCTGCAATGGGAAACTAAATGTCTCAACTATCTGGGCATTAAGCTCACACTCCATCCCTCAACCCTGAAATCCCTCAATATTGATCCATTACTCAGGAAAATAGAACAAGATCTTTCCAGATGTAAATTGTCACCTTTAACACTGTCAGGCAGAGCTAATATAATTAAAATGAACATTTTGCTCAGGTTATTGTATCCATTGGGGATGCTCAGTATCATTCTCCTTTTAACCTGGTTTAAATGGCTCCACATTATATTAAGCCAGTTTCTTTGGTTAAATAAACTGGCTTGATGAACTTACGGGAAATTAGTGAGGCCTAAAATTTATGGTGGTTTGCATTTACCGCATTTTACCAGTTATTACTTTATACTGCATGGGCCAAATACTTTTTGTGCAGGCAACACAGTGGCACCCAAGTAGACACCACTTATATCCACACCTCACTGAAGACTGAAAGGGCGCTGACAGCTACACATGAGCTGATCTCTCCATTCTTTGCTCTATATCCCTCCATCTCAGCTACCTCCTCCACTTTGTGGGGTTGCCTGGTCAGTCCGTGCTCATGCCCAACTTTGTCATCACCTGAAACTTTCTTACCATAAAGACATCTGACAACAATTATTTTCTAACCCTAATCTTTTAATAGCTAAAAAGCTGATTACCCTCAAGTTTTCAGCAAGGGCTTGCTATTTCATCCTTGGATGCATTGCTTATAAACCAATCTATTATGCCCTTTCATTCCTTTCAACAGGCACATGGGGATCATAACAGAGATTCTTTCAAGTTCTTTCAGATGATATATTGTGTTTCTCAGTTTCTGGGCCCTCCCCCATGATCCAATCAGGCAGGTCTGTTCTTTGAAAATTTATCAGCTATAGCCCCAGAAGCAAATGATTTGATACCTTTTAATGGACCAACACAGATGTAACAACAAGAACAAAGTGCTCTAGCTTTCGGACCAACCAGTCCTTCTTCAGAAGCTCAAGAGCCCAGCAGCCTCATCCAATTTCTAACCTCTACAATGTAATCAGTCAACACTTTTGGGACAGTACCTCCTCTAAGGGCTTTTACTGGGAGACAACTCTTGGTTTGGACTACTCTGATGAGTACTGGCAAAAGATATGGGGCCGGTCAGTATAAATATGTTAAGCAAGACTGTGTTCAGCTAAAACAATTTAATATTCTTCACAATCTTTATTTTTCACCTATGAAACTATTTCAAATGGGTAAAAACCAGACTCCTACTTGCACTAGATGTGGTCGAGAAGACAGTACCCTCTGCCATATGCATTGGCAATACTCAAAAATAGTCTGTTTGGAATCAATCAGAACCAGTTGGATCTTCTCCTGAGTCTTCAAGATGCCTTTACCCCAGAGATTTGTCTGACTGGGGATTATGGCATCTGACTCTTGGGGCACAGGAAAGGTCATATGGCATTAATTGCTGAATCATTTTGCACCACTGGTTGGATACAACAACCCCAGCATGGGCTGAATGGCTAAAGGAGATGTTGAATGTCCTCAATGTGGCAAAATCAATAGCGAGTTTTTACCAAACTCTCCATACTTACAGGTCTCACTGGGAGACTTTAGATATGTTGTTACTTATTAAACTTTAAGTGGGACCACACACTGTTAATGGAAATTGCACATTATATTACTTCACAGACATTCATTTTCATCTCAAGAATTCACCACCGGTTTGGGGGCATTTTCAGGGGTCCTGCCTGGGTTTTGGGGATCTGGGTGGGTTAGGGAGGAGGGGATTTGTTTTTGTTTGTCTGTCATGTTTCTTGTTTGTTAGTGTATGATACTGTGTGTTGCTGGTTGTTAGAAACTTAATAAAGTATATTTAATTAAAAAAAAGAATATTTTGGAAATTCTTTTTACGATATACAAATGTAACCCTGCATAGTTTTGATATACCCCTTCTAAATATGAGTGCAGTAGAGCTGTGCCGAATGTGGAATTCCACCAGTGGAATTCAGGCAGAATAGAAATTCTTTTCCGAATTTTTCAAAAAATTCTGCAGAATTAATTTAAAGGGATATTGTCAACCCATTTTGCATCATATTGTTTTCTAGTTGAAACCCCACATTTTGTGATTGTTTACCTTCTTTAAATTCAATAATGTTGCTAGTTGTTTTACCCTCTTCCTTTTTTAGTAGAACTGAAATGCACACTAGTGGTGTAATTATATCCAACTGTATTTTGTTTCAAATCTTTGATCTACTTTAATTGCATATTTATTGAACATGATGAATACCCTGAAAAAATGCATCTACTCATGATGATATAATCTCCTCTCCTTCCACCACATCTTTGATGTCTAGAGTGTATTGTGGCATTCCTAAGTCCAGGAAAGATGCAGTGGTAGTTGATCAAGGAATGTAAAAAAATATTTTTGTGTGGTAACACCAGTACAGTGAGCTGTCTGTTTTTCACTTTTTAAAAGAAAAAAGGAATCAGAATTAACCAACTGTCTACATCAGCAATCTCTACAGAATGCAAGCAATCATAACATGCATTTTTTAGCTTGGGAAAATTTGATGCCTAAGGGGGTTAACAGTCTCCCTTTAATTTAAACAATGGTTAGTGTTTTATGGATTATGTTTCAGTTTCAGTTTATTTATTATACTGGAAAGGCATGTGAGCAAAATTGCCTGTTTTCACAAGTGTCCAGTTACAAAAAACAAAGAAAAACATGACTACAATAACAACATGGATGTCATACAATACAATAAAATGAAATACATTGGTGCAATAACAACCTGGAGTCATACATACAGCATCATGGAAGAGCAATTGAGAAGGCGGTAATACAAGTAAAACAACCTGTAAAAATAAAGGGGGAATAAGTGCTAAGGTTGGGTTACTGCACAGTGCAAAAAGGAGGGGTGCTGAGAGAGGAAAGGAGGGACAGTCAGGGCCAGGGGCACATGCACGCGGAAGCCAGGGACTGGTGTCTCTTCAGATTAAATTTAAAGGAATGGGTGGATGGACACTGGGTGAGAGAAGGGGGAGACTGTTATAGAGTTTGGTACCATTGTAAGATAGGGTGTTTTCACCTTAAGAGGTGTGACAAAAGGGGATGAAAAAGGAAGAGACGGAAGATCATCTTGTGGCCCTGAAGGGGGCTGACATAGGGAAGAGAGATCTAATGCTTTCAGATTGGAGTCCAAGACAGAGTTTGTGAAAAAAAAGTGAGAAGTTTACCACTAAGACAGTCCTCAAGAGGGGGCAACTGGGAGAGTCTGTAGATGTCATAGTGGTGGTTTAGTTTAGGGAGGTTGGAGACAAAATGAAAGGTGCAGTGGTAGCTGCTACGGAGCCTGTTAAAAATTATTTGGGAGAGAGGCAGGAAATACACCAGAGCGCCATAGTCAGTAAATGGCAGCAGGAAACTACAGGCAAAAAGAGTTTTGGATTAATTCATAAGGAAGGTTTTAACCCTGCAGAGTGTGCCGAGCCTTTGGTGGGCTTTCTTAATAGTTAGGTTAATGAGAGATTCAAAGTTAAGATGACAGTCGAGGAGCAGGCTAAGGCACTTGAATTCCTGCACTCTCTCAATTTGGGTACCGCCCCTGTCATGCAAGGTGAAGTCGAAGGCAAGGTTTTTAAGGGGCTGGAAAAAAACATAGTTTTGGTTTTTTTAGTGTTTAGTACGAGTCCCTTTGCTGAGAACCAAGAGTGGAGTTTTAGGATATCAAGCTGAAGCTTATTAAGTAGGGAGGAGGGATTTTTTTCTTTAGAAAGGAGGGCAGCATTGTCGGCATAAAGTATTAGCTCAGTGGTGGAGCATATTTGGAGCAGGGAGTTGACAACAAGTGAGAAGAGAAGAGGGCCGAGGATAGACCTTTGAGGCATGCCACACTTTATGGGGCAAGGGTTTGAGAGGGCACCGTTGATGATAATTTGATGTGACCTGGGGTTAAGGTAGCTTTTAAGCCAGCTAAGAATGTCAGATGAAAAGTGGAGATTGGCCAAAGATTCAAGAAGGACATTGTGGTCGACGAGATCAAAGGCTTTGGTGAGCTCTACGAAAACCACACCAGTGTAAAGGCCTTTGTCGCAGGCTTTGTGGATGAAGTTAGTGAATTTAATAAGAGCAGTTTTAGTGTTGTGGACTGCCCTGAAACTCTGTTGGGCATTGTTTTGAAGGTTATGTTTAGAAAGGAAGTCAGTGATTTGCTTATGGATAACTTTTTCAATAATTTGGGAAAGTGGGGGCAAGGAGGGAGCTGGGTCTGTAGTTAGTAACTTCATTGGGTGGTCCAGATCTGTGGAGAGGTTTGATAATGGCACATTTCTGTTTAAGAGGAAAGGAGCTAATGCAGAGAGAGTGGTTAAAGATCTTAGTTAGGGGGACCACAAGGGGTTCAATGACTGTTTTAGGACCCTGTAGTCGATGTTGTCAAGCTTGATGAATGGCCTTGGGTCATTGGTTTTTATGCAGTAGTAGTAGTAGTAGTAGTAAAATATTTTATTCATATAAGATTCATATGGCTTGGGATTGACTCGATTGAGTTACACTCATTTACAATGAGGTCCACAGCATTTTTAAAACAACATTGTTCCAAAGACATTCTTGGATCACTTAATATGATAAAAAGTCATAAAGTAATGACAAAATATATAACTATAGCTTCGTCTTTATCTTCAGCTGAAGGTTAAAATCATTTGGTATTAGCTATAGGACAAACAGCATTATTTGATTTGTTATATTCTCTTCCTTAACCTCAAATGAATTAAAGCCACCTTATTTACCCATCTGCCCCAGGGTCCTATCCTATCAAATAAATTCTAATTATCAGGGAAAACAGCATTGTCTTGAATTATACAACTCATTTCTTAGCCAGGATTTTATTCCTTTCCAAGAATTTTTATTAATTTGATAACTTTGTGGGGGAAGAGATATCTGGAGTAGAAGGAGGGGTGCGGTAGAGGGGAGGGGGGACTTGGGACATGGGGTTGGCTAGTCTTGTACTTGTCCAGATCCCACAAAAAGTGGTTAAAATAGAAAAAATTTTGAGGGAGTCAGTGTTGGTCCTTTCTTCAGAGGAAAGAAAAATGTGGTCATCTTTTTTCCCACTGCCAAGTAGGTTATTCCGGATATTCCATGTGTGTATAGGATTGCTTAATGACCTACCTTGTTGATCAGAGAAAAGGGAGATTTTTGCAGCCCAGACTGCAGATTTGCATCTGTTTCTAAGGGTTTTGAAATGAAGAAGGAGGTGAGGGAGTTTCAGTTTCCTGAATTTAGTCCAGGCCTGATCTCTTTCCCTCATAAGTTTAAGTAGGTCAGGGGTGATCCATTTTTGGATGTTGCCTTTCACCCTGATTCTTTTAATGGGGATAAGGGAGTCACAGATAGCAAGGAATGTTTTGCTAAACATTTCAAGAGCTGAGTTGATGTCATGAATGGAATCTGTAAAGGACCATACTGTGACCAAAACTGCATTTGTGAACTCAAGTGGATCAAGTTTTCAGATTTGCCTTGCATGGATAAATTTATGTTCCTTGTGGTGGATTTTAGTGGACCAGCAACAGTAGACTTTGCAGTGGTCACTAATAGAGCCGGGGAGAGTACCTGAGGTGGACATGTGTGAGGGGTAGGAAACCAGGATCCAGTATATGAGTGATTTATAACCAGTCTTGTAGTTAGTCCAAGTGGAGGAAGTGATAAGTTGGTGATGGTCGAGCCCAAGGATAGATTCCTTAACATCATCTGAGAGAGGGGTTTGCCAATTAAGATTCAGGTCACCGAGGATGACCCATTCCCTTCCCGGAGGAAGGGAGTTCCTGAGGGAGAGAAAAACTTCCAGTTCATTTAGTGGGGTATCAGATGGGAAGTAAGCAATGCTAATAGTTAGAGTTTTGTTGCTTCCAAGAAGGAGATCGATGGACAGGGACTCAACCTGGAGGGTAACGGGGAGAGATTCAGTTGCCGTAGCTGACAGATGATTTGCTACCCAAAAGAGGCAACAGCCCCCTCTTTTTCTTAGCCTATCCTTCAGGAAGACAGTATACCCCTCTAGAGTTGTTTCATCAAATGTGATTCTGTTGGGGGGGCATTGTGGAGCCCGATCAATATGGTTGCAGGAATTTAAGACTCCTCTGAACCTCACATTTAAAGTTGTTTTTTAGCAGCTCAGCAGGTGATTAGAAACCCAATAAACATATATTTGGGCTTTGGAAACTCTCAAGACCAACGATGGGGAACCCAAAAAAAGATGAGTCGGGTGGAGAGTGAGCAAAAAGTAAAAGCTGTCCCAGCCCACAAACAATGCAGTCGGTGCAAGGCCGCCCAACTCAGGAGCTACACACGGAGGCTGAGGAAGAGACCTTGCAGATGGGGCAGAAAATGAACAAAATGCTATCATCTAAGGCAGGTCTCTCAGATCGTTTTGATGCCCTGACCAACAGAGTTTCTTTTTTTGGAGACAGATTTCGGTACAACCAAAGTGGAGGCGAGTGAAGCTAAAAAGTAATCGGAAGTGGTAATGGGCACTGCAGCAAGTTTAGTAAATGAAAACATACATCAGCGGGCCAGGCTTGAAAATTTAGAAAATCAAGCCAGGGCCTCTGATCTTCAGCTTATCGGCATAGCAGAACACAGTGAAGGTGACCATCTCAGCCTTTTTTTAAAAGATTGGCTTGAACAACAGCTAGGGCAGTCTTTGATTGATAGACAGTGGTCTATCCAGAAGTCCTACAGAGTGGCCTTTGGAGGAAGGCCCAGCAATACAGATGCACCGAGGACAATTGAGGCAGTTCTGGACAATATGGGGACCAGGGATTTGATTCTTTCATTGGCCAGGCAAAAATGTACCATACTTCAGGACATACAGAGGATCTCCATATATTCTAATTTAAAGCTATGTGACAAGACAGAAAAGGAAACGCTTTGATGGCATATGTGCGATGCTCCATGAAGCAGGTATTCTGCCCAACATATTGTTTCCAGCCAGAGTTTGTTTGGTGCACAACAAGAAAGTTTATATTTTTTCTGATGTTGTGGAGGCTCTGACTTGGGCACAAAAACATGCAAAGATGACTAGCCAAAGACGGGAACTCTCTCAATCCAAATGAGAAGAAGATGAAGAATTGGACTCCTAGAGAGACATTGTTGGGCCATTATAGTCAGGTTTGATGGTTATACCAGTAGTTACTTTTGGTGTTTACTTCTCTCCCAACTGTGCATTTAGTTTTATTTGGAGGTTATAATTATTTTTATTAAGCACAGTGAAGCTGGTGAGAAGTAAAGTTGGCCATAGATGGGGGTGTTCCCCTCTTCCTCTCAGATCTATGACTACATAAGCTGTCTTAATACTTTCCTTCTTAAGAGATTGTAAAGTTTATGTCTTATATTGTTCTCCACCGATATCGCCTTAAATGAGGGAGTAAGAGGGTCACCTATAATTCGTTTGGTAAAGTACCAGATTGGTACACTTCTTATGGTTAAGCATGCTGTTTTAATGTTTTCCTTTATAGGAAATAGAATCTCAGACTAAATTAATGTATAAGTTTAATCAAGGGTGCGACTCATGGGTACATAAAACACAGCCTAAAACCTTTACCACATGTACATCAAAATGTTTTATCATTTGAATTTCCCCCATTCTGTATCGTATAGATGTAGGATGGTTTTGTTAACTGCATGTATTAAGAGGGGGTAGAGCCCTCATATGGATCTTATCTGTATCCTTAAATACTACATCAGGAATGTGGCTGTATGTTTATTATGAACCTTAATAAACATAAAGTATAAAAAAAAATGCTCTTCTGTTGGTGAGCCACATTTTGGTAAGGACTATTATGTCGAAGATATTGATAGATAACCAAGCTTCAAGCTCAATTTTCTTCACAATAAGACTCTGTACATTGAGGTGCATGATTTTAAGCTGCCGGAGTGCTTGGGGGAGGAATGAGATTTTACGTGGATGCCTGAGAGGTGCCAGGGTTAGGATGGGTAGACTCAGAAATTAGTAGGAGGAGAAAGATAAGCCTTCTGAACTTATGGCAAGTAAAAAGAGAGTGCTTACTGGACAAGGGTCTTATGCAGTGTTTTAAAATAGCAGTGACATAGTTGTGGAGGTGGGAGAATTCATGGGAAAGGCAGAGTTTGAGAAGGAGGAGTCTTTGGGTAGTGGCAGTGGTGGTGGTCATAGAGTAAAAGGGACCACAGTGAGGAGAGAATGGTGAGACTCATTGTTAGAGTGGATTGTGGTGGATGGAGAAAGATAGTTATAGATTGGTAGAGAGGAGTGGGGGATGATGTGAAGCAGTGGGGAGTAGAGGGGAAGAGGAGGAGAGGGCAAGGCTGAGGATGGGAGGCAGAGGAGTTTTTTTTGTAAGCCAGACAGAGAAAAAAGAGAGAGGGTAAAAACCAACAGAGAAAAATTGGGGGGTTTCATGGCTGCTGGAGCTGGGTGGAGACAGGATATGGTATAGAAGATAGCAGGTAAAAGAGGGTATGAGAAGTGCAGTGAATCAGGGTAAACTGCTAAACAGACCGTTTAAGAAAAGCTGGAGAGAGGTGTGGAGCACTTTTAGAGGAAGGGCTTTCAAGAAAAAAAGTGTATTTAAAGAGTGCCGGGGCGGGGCAGGGTGGGTGGGCCAAAATCTCCCAAAAGACAGGAGAAGAGATTCTCCAAGTAAGTAAAGCTAGAAGCTGGAAGTGGGTGAAAGAGGCATAGCCAACAGCAGTCTTCAGGAAGGAAGCGGGTGACCAATAGAGGATCAGCACTGAGGGCACCTAAAGTTCCGTGCCTTTGAACCAGGAGCAGGCAAATTTGTGACCGGTGGCAGAAGCACAAATTGCTACAGGTCCTTAGTCTGAGGAGTGGGTGGCCTTGGAAGGAGTGCCCAGTAGCGGATCTCTGGCTGGTGAGTGGTGGAAAGACAGAAAGATGATTACTTAACAAAGAAGGGAACTGTGGACATAGAGCAGACGGGGTAGAGGAGACAGGAAAAAGCAGGGACTAACAGCCCAGGGGATTTCCTTAATCAGTGGGAGGGCACAGAGATCAGGGTGGGAGCAGGAGAAGAGGAGAGCATCTATGAAACAAAAGAAAAGCTGGGGGGGAGGGCTGGCTGGTAAGCCCTGGCAGTCAAGGGCAGTGGAGACCCTGAGAGACCAGAGATGCAGGCAAGTGGGCAGTAAGGGAGAGAGGTGAGTTGATGGTTTGAAAGATTTAGATGCAGGCAGGAAAAGGAGAGAGCAGGGAAGGAGGTTGGGAGCAAGGGAAAAAAAAGTAGTGAGTAGATTAGCGCAGATCAGTAATATAAAGAAAGTATAGTCATGCAAGAACTTACCGTAACAGTAGATCTTTGAAAGGAGCTCTTGCAGCAGGCTATTACAATTAGGACTATGCCACAGGCACTAGGACCCATTGAAAACCTTTAGCTAGCAGTCTCCTGTGGGGACCGCCCCAGACACCGGCTCCGGCCCAATGTCGGCCAATGGTATATCAGGGGGTGGTCCCCAGCCCCTCAGTTCACTCACCAGAGCCCATTGAAAAGGCCCGGCAGCCAGACCAGGCGGAAGCTTGCTGTAAATAAAGCTGCAAAAACAGCTCACCGGGGGAAGGAGGGAGGGAAAGCAGTGCCTGCTGCAAAAGCGCCTCTCAAAGATCTACTGTTACTGTAAATTCTTATGTAACTACTATCTTACTTCGAGTGGGAGCTGTTCAAGCAGGCTATTACAATTAGGACTGAATCCCAAGCAGTTTCACAGAAAGGAACAGGTAATCGGGAGCTGGCTGTAAGCAACAGTGCTAGAAAGGCACCTTAAGATAGGAGGCCTTGAAGGACTGCAAGGTCGAAGCCTACCCTTCTCCTAGAAGCAATGTCCAGGCTGTAGTGCTTAATGAAAGTATGCACTTGCGCTCCAGGTAGCTGCTGCACAGATGTCTCCAATGGAGACATTTCACAAGGATGCGAACAAAGTAGTTAATCCCCTGGTAGAAAGACCCTTAACCGAGCCCAGTAGGGGGTTTGTTGGACTTGTTGTAACAGAAAACAATACAATTGACCAGCCACTTTGATAGTATTTGCTTAGACACTGGGGCACCTTGGCAGCAAGGTGCAAAGGCCACGAACACTGCTTCATTTTGCAGTGTGGAGTAGTGTGGCTAAAATAGTACCTTAGCACCCTGTGGACATCCAGAGAATGCAGGAATGATTCCCCTCTGTTTGAGTGATCTGGGTAGAATATCGGAAGGTTGATGTCCTGATTCAATGTAAGTCCGGACACCACTTTAGGTAAAACTTAGAATTGATTTGCAAGGACACTCCGCCCCTGTGAAAAATTAAGTAAGGCCCCTTACACATCAGGGCCTGCAGCTCGGAAACTCTCCGAGCAGAAGTAACTGCAACTAAAAATAACGCTTTCCAGGAAAGGAAGCGGAGCTCACATTCCATGGCAGGCTCGAATGGGGAAAGGGTAAGCTTCTCCAGCATAAAGAGTAAATCCCAGGAGGGTACCGGATCTCGGATGGGAGGCTTAATGTATAGAATGCCCCACAAAAAGGTATGGGACATGTCCAGTTTGGCGAGTGTTTTCCCTTCCATAGGTACATGATAAGCAGAGATTGCTGACAGATGTACCTTTATGAAGGAGCAGCTCAAGCCTTGAATTGATAAGGAAAGGAGATACTCCAAGATCGAGTTCACTAGGCAGGTGAGAGGGTCCAAGTGATGGGGTGAAGTCCATAAGAAAGAATCATTTCCACTTTATGGCATAAATGGATCTAGTTGAGGGCTTTCTTGCTGCTACGAGAACGTCTGCCATCTCCTGGGAGACCCCAAACTTGGATTTGACTAAGTCTGCAGGAGCCAAGCATGAAGATGCAGGGATCTGAGGTCCAGATGGAACCAATGTTCCATTATCCTGAGACAGCAAGTGTGAGCTCAGAGGTAGCTGTATTAGGGGTTCCACTGTCAGCTGCTGAAATAGTCGGAACCAGATCTGCTGAGGCCAGAATGAAACGATGAGAATCATCTCTATTCCCTCAGCCTGCAGCTTCAGAAGAACCCTCTGAAGAATGGGAAAGGGAGGGAAGGCATACAGAAACCTCCCTGTCCAACAGAGGGACAAAGCATCTGGCTAGAAAAACACCAGCCGCGGGCTCTCATGAGCAGAAACTGGGCAGTTTGGCATTGAGTGGAGCCGCAAAGAGATCCAACTCTGTCAAATAGCTGATCTGTTACTGACTGGAGGAGCTCCCAGTCATGAGCTTTGGACCGAGATTATCTTAGGCTGTCGGCCAAGATGTTTTGGATGCCTGGAACATGAACAGCAGTGAGGTCTAGGTGGTGTTCCAGCGCCCCATACCAGACTCTCGTCACCTCCCGGCATAGGGGGTAAGAATGTGTGCCCCCTTGCTTGACGACGTAGAACACTACCGATGTGTTTTCCATCTGAATGAGAAGAGGGCCTGGAGAAAGGTCCATCTGAAACACCTGCAAGGCATTCAGGATCATATGCGTCTCAAGGATGTTGATATGGAGCTGTTGCTCATCTGGAGACCAAGGCCTGGATATTCAAACTGCGCCATTCTGAGGCGCAAACCCTTGCGCTGCTCAAAATAGTTGCGCAGGGGTGTGGCCGGGGTGATATTCAAAGGAGTTGCGCTATTGCGCAACTCCTTTGAATATCACTCCCCAGCCACAGCACTTGCGCATGGCGCAGTGGAACTTGCGCCACCGCAAGTTGCCAGAGATGAGCATTAAACTTGCGGTGGCGCAAGTACCATTGCGCCATGCGCAAATTTCCGATATTCAAAAGGTGACATGCAAATGGGGCCATAATTTATGCAGGTGCAGGGGGCCATTTGTGGCGTGCAGCCCTACCGACAGTCAGTCGGGCGGGCGCGGGCGGCAGACGGGTGGATGCTGTCGCCGCCGCCGCGGGGAGCGGGTGGAGGGGCTTCGTGGGTGGGGGGACACCAGACACCAGGAGATGTTTGGGAGGGTTTGTGATGATTCTGCCCGCATGATCGGGCTTTACGGTCCACTTCAGACCACCAGGGAGATATTTGGGTTGGGTTACATTCTGCCCGCGATCGGGCACTGGGGTCTATATGTTATGCCCGCGATCGGGCTTCTCGATATGGGGGGGGTATACATGTGCCTGTACTGCCCACGATCGGCTGTGGGAGATGTGGGCGGGAGCGTACATTATGCCCGCGATCGGGCTGGTGGGGGCACAGGAAAGAGTTGGGGCCAGCCAGGGGTGGCAGCTGCTGTGTTGCGCCCTGCAATGCAGCAGCTCACCTGTGGGTGGCCCTCAACTTAAGCCTTTTTTTTTGGGCTCAAGGTTGTGCAGGCGCAGGTTGGGGGTTGCGCATGCACAACTCTGCACAACCCGACTGAATATCGGGTTGCGCAGGTTATGCATGGATCCTCCCCCTCCTGTTGAGCATGCATTCATTTGCATTGCTCTCTTGCGCAACCTGATGCCAGTGGCGTAACTGCCTCCTGCTGAATATCGCAGAATGGCGCATTTTGGACTTGCGCATGCGCAACCCTGTTGCGCATGGCGCAACCCTTTTGAATATCCAGGCCCATGTTCCTTGGATTTGTTTGTCTCCCAGATGAGCGCCCTAACCGAGGCAGGATGTGTCTGTTGTTAGCATCCATCTTGGGGGCTTCCATCAAAAAATGGGACAGCTCGTTCCAGGTTGGAGGGGTCCAACCACCAGGAAAGAGTCCTTCTTACCAGGTCGGAGATCCTGACTGGCTGGTCCAGGTCATCTGACCTTTGATCCCACCGAACCCTGAGCATCCACTGTGGGACTCTCATGTGGAGGCGAGCCAAAGGAACTGTGGAAATGGCTGCCGCCATGTGACCCAGAAGTCTCAGGAAGGTCCTAGCTGGGACCTGTGGAGCCATGGATACCATCTGGGCTATGACCCTTAGATGATCCCCCTGTCCTGCAGGAGGAAGGCCCTGCCCTGAACTGTGTCAAGCACCGCTCCAATAAACAGGAGTCACTGGCTGGGCTCTAGGGAAGACTTTGGAAGGTTCAGCGTGATCCCCAGCTCTCAGAAGAGCGTAAAGGTGTCTTTGAGGGAGTGAAGCAGCTGAGCCCTGAAAGGCGCTGCTAGGAGCCAGTCATCTAGGTAACAGAAGACATAATGGCCCCGGAGTCTGAGAGCCACAATCACCACCGCTAGGCATTTGGTGAAGACTCGAGGAGCAGAGGACAGGCCTAACGGCATGGCTCGGAACTGATAATGCCTCCCCCAGAAGTGGAACCTCAGAAACTTCCAGTGGAGAGGAACAACCCTTATATGCATGTAGGAATCCTGCATATCCAGGGAGCAGGGTCAGACCCCTTGGTGCAAGAGGGGAATGAGACCTGGCAGAGTGACCATCCTGAAATGCTTGTACTCTATAAAGATATTTAGGGAACCAAGGTCCAGAATTGGCTGAAGGTCCCTGGTCTTTTTTGGTACCAGGAAAAAAAGAGAATCGTAGCCCATCCCTATTGACCCGGGGGGACCGGCTCTATTGCCCGGGTTTGCAAAAGGGCCTGGATCACTCCTTCTATCAGAGGAATGTGTAAAGGAGGATAATAGGAGGGCCCTAGTGGTTTTTTTGGAGGGATCTGGAAGAACTCGAGAGTATGTCCTCTCTTTATCAGATCTAGTACTCAGATGTCTGTAGTGACGCTTCTCCACTCTTCTAGGTAGAGGGGAGAAGTGACTCCCTACTGCCTCCCACATCACCTCCGCCAGAGAAGGGGCCAGTAGCAAGTCATTAGGTAGATCTAGGAACCAGCAGAGAGGGCTGGGAGCACTTGGAGCCTCAAGAGGTGGAGCTCCCAGAAGATTGGGGTGGTGCACTTCTCTTAAAGCCACGTCTCTTTGGAAATTTGGCTGCAGATATTTTACCTACATCCAAACCCAACTTCAGGATGTCCAGAAGCTCGGTCTTTTTTGTGCCGTGTCTGGCAAGGCCTAAGCCACTTCTAAGTCCTTCTCCCACATGGCACTCTGGTACTGTACCATATGCGTGAGGAAGTTCATAGATCGGATAGAGCAAGAGGAGGCAGAATGGACCTGCTTGCCTACCTAATCCAAAAATCTGGACTCAACATTGGGAGACTGGGAACTGAGGTGTTTAGGCTTCTTAGATTTATCGTGAGCAACTATAATCATCATGGAGTTCACCTGAGGGTGTTCCACCAGGAAGGGCTCTCCCTCAGGGCTCAATATAGCCTATCTGATTTCTTGGAGACCGCCGGAGTGGTAGAGGGATGCTTCCAAGTGATCTGAGTAAGATCCTGGAAAGTATCCACAAGAGGAGGAAAGACCAAAAGCTGTGGCTCCTTCTGCTTCAGGTACTTTGGCAACCTCTAGAGTTTTCCTGATCCAGGTCCTCTGTCTCCCATCCATTGTAGGACTGGATGTGCCTCATGCTGCCCATAAAGGTCGGATCATCAGGAGGAGATCTGGGAGTGTCCCTCTCATCTGGGGACACTGATCTGTCTCTTGAAATAGAGAGATGTTGGACCCAGAAGAACTGTGATTTGAACCATGGCCTTCAGAAGAGGAGGAGGCTGATCTAGAATGAGACAAGGATCCGCTCCTCTCATAAGAATGCTGCCTACTTGTAGACAGGCATCGCCTATGGGACCAGTGATGGCTATGGGACCGGCGGTGGCATGTAGAATGCTGACGATGGCTTTCTGACTGGCGTCAGCTATCTGACCACCTTCTTCTAGGACAGCAATGGTGAGTAGTACCAGGAGACCTGGAGCGACATTAGCACCAATGTTCCTTGTGTAAAGTCTGACCATGGGTATCAGCTGTAGTACATGATTGTGACTTAGGTATGGATTTAGCTGAGGACCCTTTAGGCATGGGAGAGGAAGGCTTTTTGTCCTACCCTTTGTCCTTCTCTTCCTCCAGGGTTGGAGTTGAATCTGGCTGCAGTGGAAGCACATCTCCACTTTTTTTTTTTTAACCTCGCCCCACCAGAACTGGAAGAGTTCTGTTAGCTCCTCCTCAGAAATCTGCAAAGCCACAGACCCCGCTGGGTGGCGAGGTTTGTTCGATGTCGGCAATAGGCAGGAGGGGAGGTCCGATAGTTCCCTGGGAGAGGGAGTGGACCTATTGTCCTGGTCCTCAGGTGCAGAGGCCCTATGGACTGGTGAACATTCAGGGTCCGAGGATGCCTTACCCAATATTCACCCTTTCTCCTGTTTATTTATTTAGCTTCTGTACTGTCAAAGGTTTGGAGCCGTCCAACTTGGAAACTGTCATCGGTTTGAACTTTGGAGGTTGAGCTGTCGAGGGGCGATGAGTCGAAGCCGGCTTGGAACCAGACTCCCATTCCCTGTGCTCAGAGGTCTGGCCTGGAGCCTCAGGAAAGACCAAAGTCAGGACCTTACATGAAGGGACCAAAGTCCCCATGGAAGAAGAGGTTGAGGTCCCGACTCCCAAGGTGGAGGGTGACTGCAAGGGTGCTGCCTACACCTTCAGGGTAGAAGAGGCCTGTGTGGATACCTGGCCCTGTTTACCACTGCCCAACATCGGTGGTTTGGTGAGAGTGGAAGAGTCTTGCTGCCCTGTGGAGCGTTGCGAGTGGTGGGAAGACAGTTCTGAACCTCCCGAGTTGGACCCAGAGGAGGTCTTCTTCTTGTGCAGTGACCGGGAGCATGAATGCCCCTTAGACCGGCTCCAGTCCTTTTCGGAGGGCTTGCACTGGTCAGAGTCCCATTTCTTATCTTTGTGTTTGTGGATCGGGTCCTTCGATGGTATGTGGCGGCAACAGGCACACTTCGTCCTCTTCTGTTTGATTGAGAAGACCGAAGACCATGAGCTCGACGTACAGTGAGGAAAAATTAAACGAAAAGCAGACTTTTCGACAAAAGAAGATGATACAGAATAATAAATTTTGCTAGAAACTACTATAAAAATCTAAAGGCAACCGAAGAGCTGATGGTAGAGGGTCTGCAGCAGGAAAAGAGCTGAGGTGGGGCTGGGGACCGCCCCCTAATATACCACTGGCCGACATCGGGGCAGAGATGACGTCGGGAGCAGTCCCCACTGGAGACTGCTAGCTAAAGGTTTCCGATGGGTCCTAGTGCCTGAGTATAATCCTAATTGTAACAGCCTGCTGCAAGAGCTCCCACTCAAAGTAAGATCAGTAGGTACTATTAAAATTCAGGCAATCAAACAGGTTCTACAGGTAGTAAAGATAATGCAGTTAGGCAGAACACAAACTGTAGAAATTACTGTTGGTAAAAGGCTGAACACCATAGTCAAAACAGGTTATTTTAAACAACAGAATAAAATTGAAAAAATTGTCCCAAAAGGCTCTGCACACTAAAGTCTAAGCAGGCTATTTTCAGCAGTAACAATTATTTTGAGAGTTGTCCCAAAAGGCTGCACACTAAGGTCTGAGCAGGCTATTATAAGCAGTAACAATTATTTAGAAAATCTCCCAAAAGACAGGAGAAGAGATTCGCCAAGTAAATCAAGCTAGGAACTGGATGAAGGGTGAAAGAGGTGCAGCCAATGGCAGTCTTTGGGCAGGAAGCATGTGACCAATAGTGGATCAGCACTGATGGCACCTAGAGTTCTGTACCTTTGAAGCAGGAGCCGGCAAATTTGTGACCGGGTGGCAGAAGCAGAAATCACCGCAGGTCCTTGGTCCAAGCAGCAGGTGGCCATGGAAGGAGCACCCAGTAGTGGGCCTCCAGCTGGAGAGAGGGGGAAAGAGAGAAAGAGGATTACTTTACAAAGAAGGGAAAACTGTGCATTGAGCAGACGGGGTAGAGTGAGACAGGAAACAGCAGGGGCTAACAGGCCAGGGGGATTAGCTTAATCAGTGGGAGGACACAGAGAAAGGCTGGGCGCAGGAGAAGAGGAGAGCAGTTATGAACCAAAAGAAAAGCCGGGGGGGGTGGGTGGCTGACTGGTAAGCCCTGGCAGTCAAGGGAAGTGGAGACCCTGAGAGACCAGAGATGAGGGCAAGTGGGAGGTAGGGGAGAGATGTGAGCTGACAGTTTGAAAGATTTAGATGCAGGCAGGAAAAGTAGAGAGCAGGGAAGGAGGCTGGCAGCAAGGGAAATAAAAGCAGTGAGTAGATTAGCACAGATCAGTAATATAAAGAAGAGTGGATACTATTAAACTTCAGGCAATCAAACAGGTTCCACAGGTAGTAAAGATAATGCAGTTAGGCAGAAAAAATACCATAGAAATTACTGTTGATAAAAGGCTGAACACCATAGTCAAAGCAGGCATATTTTAAGCAGCAGAATAAAATTGAAAATTGTAAGCAAATGGCTGAACACTACAGTCAAAGCAGGCTATTTTAAACAACAGAATAACATTGAAAAAATTGTCCCAAAAGTCTGCACACTAAGGTCTAAGCAGGCTATTTTCATCAGTAACAATTATTTTGAGAGTTATCCCAAAAGGCTGCACACTAAGGTTTGAGCGGGCTATTATAATCAGTAACAATTATTTAGAAAATCTCCCAAATGACAGGAGAAGAGATTCTCCAAGTAAGGCCCTGTCCACACTACAGCACGAAAACCCTTCTGTGACGTTACAGAGGGCAAAAACCGTTACTGCAATGGTTCGCATTTACACTGGTAACGTTACAGAAGACGTTTTTGCAACCATTACAGAAACCTGTTGGGAAGTGGTTTCGACAATGGTTCCAGTAATGGTTGCAGTTCTGTAACGTTAACGGTGTGTGTCTAAATGCTCCACCATGTAGCCGATGGTCATCCGGTAGACCAGCATGCAATGCACAGCACAAAGTAAGTCGGGAGGGTGGGGGGTCGACTAACCACAGGAAGGATACGAGGCGCATGTGGACAGAATGCCCACATAGGGGCTGCAGCAGTATCGGAGCGGTGCCAGCACAACAGCAGTAACCTGAGCACCTGAACTGTTGGAGGCACAAACTGGAAAGCAGAGCAGTGGGGAAGCACTGAGAGCCCATTGGGAGGTCTGCCCACAGCTGCACAACAAGAAGTGCCATTGGGACACTGATGGCCCAGGGCAAACAGTGGGACTCTGCAGTAAGGCAAACAGACAGCAGGGAAACAGACAGCAGGGGGCAGGCGAACAGATGGCAGCACAGACCTGTGTGCTACAGATGGGAAGTAGTTCACCAACAGCCGCAAGAGGCACATGCCCAGCCCCCACAATACTACAGTGCCAGAACACACCACCCCGGCACCACTGCAGAGCCACCCTGTCCCCAAAGCACTGCCCTTTACTTTGGTGTTAAAGGGATCCCCACCATGGGGGCAATCCACGGTTTCCTGGTAGGTTCCCACAGACAGCAAGAAAGGCAAAACTGAAAGGAGCACCAATTGGCTGAAATGAGTACATCCCCAGCCTACACAGGAGAAGAAAGAGAATTAATTTAAAAAAACAAAGTCCTAAACGAAGCATCATGGGACTGAGTCACAAAACAGTTTCTCCCATTCTGTGACAAAGGCAACAACCTTTTGAGAATCATGCCCTTACAAGATTAGGAGTTGGGCTATCGTCCCGTAATCTAACCCTTGGAAAATCATGAGGTACAAGGGGAAGTCAAATGCCTTATCCCCCTAGGCTTAGATGAAGGTAGCCCAATTCCTTGCATGCCTTAATGCTATTAGAGAACTAAAATATCGTTTTTTTCTTTTTGTTTAAATTGTTGTTTGTATAGTTTAAAGTCTAATTGTTCTAGAATACACAAGGTTTTCCAAATGTTAACATAACCTTTTAGAATGGGAGTCAGCCAACAAAAGGCTCCCTTTCCAGCCGCTGCATTTTAATCATGAATATTATAAATTGTGGCCTGGATATTCAAAGCGGTTACATGTGGCGCAACAGGGTTGCGCATGCGCAACCGTGGAGATGTGCCATACAGCAATATTCAGCAGGAGCAACTGCGCAGCGCAAGTAGCAGTGTGCCAATGCACAATAGAAATGTATGCATACGCAAGGGCAGGGGGCGGACCCATGAATATACAGCACAGTACGATATTCAACCCCCAACCAATGGCGCAAGCAAGGAGCAACTGCCAGTTGTGCAGATCAGGCTTGAGCCTATAAAAACAAGTCGGAGGAGAACACTTGCACCAGAGGGGAGCAGGACAGTGGGAGACAGACAGGCCACCTGTGGGAGGAAGAGGGAGACAGGGATAGAAAGAGAGAGAGAGAGTGTGTGTGAGACCATGTGACACACAGGGAAGCCCACTGAGGGAGTGGGAAAGAGTGGGTGCCAAACAGAGCCACCAGACCCAAGGGGAGCAATACAGACACCCACAGAGGTGGGTGACAGAGCCATCAGGCAGAACCCAGCCAGGGGCAGGGTACGCAGGAGGGGGCCCTGCCAAACAACAGGCACTGCCCTACAGAGCTGGGGTTGCAGTGGAGCCGGACGCCCATGGGGTGACAGGACAACAGGAGCCATGGCCAGTGTGGCATTCCAGATGGAGCTGTAATGAGGGGTGTGAGGATGCAGGAGGCAGAGCAATGTAGCCGTGGAACGGCTTGTCGGCGGTACACCCTGAACAGGTGGTACCGGCCCCGCAGCAACTTCGAGAGGCATGCAGACACAGAGATTGTGGGCCAGTATCGCCTGAACCGGGGGATTCTGAGGCAGCTCTGTGAGCTGTGCAGTGAGGACATGCAGGCACGGCACCCACCAGATGGAGCCACACCCTGACAGTGGAGACAAAGGTAACAGCTGTCATGTGCCTGCTCGCCACGGGCACCTTCCAGAGACCAACAGGGGACACCACAGGCATAACCCAGTCGGCCACGTCATGGCTCCTCACACACCCTGCTGCCACATGCTATGGAACACATCCACTTCCCCGGCACACAGGTGGAGCATACAGCAACCATGCAGGAGTTCCACAGGGTAGCACGTATGCCTGGCGTGCTAGGGGCCATCGACTGCACCCATGTGGGCATCCGCATGCCACCTGGCACGGAGGGGGTAGCCTACATCAACAGAAAGGGCTACCCCAGCATCAACTGCCATTTGGTGAGCAATGCCAGGGGGCGCATAACCAATGTCTGTACCACACACACTGGGGGAGCACATGATGCCTTCATCTGGCACAGCTCGGCACTGTGCCACAGGTTCGAGAGTGGGGACATCCCCACAGGTCACCCAGTGGGTGAATATGGTGAAACTATGGGCAGCTGGGCACAGCAGGGCATGGAAGGGGGCAGACAGGGCAGGGGGACTGCTGTGTGCACCCGGGAAGGGCATGAGGCACAGTGACAGGGTCACCAGGATAACCATCATTCTCTCTCTCTCTCTCTCTCTCTCTTCCCACACAGGCAACAGTGGCTACCCACTCAAGCCCTGGCTGCTCATCACCTAGCGGCACCCATCATCCCCAGTGGAAGAGCAGTGGCACACGGCAGCAAGCGGAACATCATTGAGCATGTATTCGAGATGCTGAAGGCTCGGTTCCATTGCCTGGACAGGTCCGGCGGTGCCCTACAATACAGTTCCTCGAAGGCCTACGGCCTATTCCTGGCCTGCTGCATGCTGCACAACATGGCCATTGACCGTGAGATAGCTGTTGAGGCCGATGAGGGGAACAGCAGTGGGGACAACACGGGTGATGGGCCGGGTGGTGGTGGGCAGCCCCCCCCCCCAGGTGGAGGGATCTCCGGCTCAGGGGGCTGGCACGCCAACATCGGAACACAATAGCACAGGAGCACTATGGCGCACGCAGGTAGGTGGACAAACACCCATGAACAGGTCCGACACAGTGGCAAGGTACACAGCCATTTGTGGGCATGGCAATGGGCATGCACACACACAGGCATGGGGCAGGAGCGGGGCAGTGCCACACATCCACACGCAACACTACCCAGCACTGCACAGCAAAACACACACACTCACACACACACACACACACACACACACATATACACACACACCCACACCCCTACCCAGTGGCACACTCAGGCACGCGACTGGGCGCTAACACGTGGCGTGGATCAGACACAGGGCACCGGTGCACATGCACAACCAGTTTTGTGAAAGCATCACACACACACACACCACATGGGCCAGTGGCTGGGCAGGTGCACACACGGGCAGCATGTGGTGCAACACATGGCTGCCACGGTCATGCCATGCACACACACACAATGCCCATGTGCACACAGGGCAGTGGCTGCAGACAGCAGACAGGGTGGCATGCACATCAGGTCCACTGTGCAGACACACAGCCACCACAGACATGGGGATGGCTGCACCACGGCTGCCCAGCAGATGCAGGCTGTGCAATGGCCATTGGGGGGTCTGTGACCACCTCCCAGGGGTAGAACCGCGGGACCACGACCAGGTCCTCGGAGGGGTCTGTAGGCTCCCAAACAGGCCTGCACCAGGTGTGCCTGGGATGCCCACAGCAGAGCCCGGCATTGACACAGTTGGGGTCGCCCGATGCCAGGGCCGTAGGATGGACACTGCACTCTGCGGTGTCTGTGGCAGTCGGCCACTCCCTGAGGCAGCCAGTGGGGCAAGGCTGTTCAAGATCGTATTCGCACTGCGGTCCAGAGCTGCGGTCATGTCCTCCCGCAGGCCTTGAATGGCCTCCAGGACCTGCGTGGTGCCCCTCTTGCACTGCTCGGCTGCCTGCCGCACCTCTGCATGGAGACTCCACACCCAGCCACGAGTAGCACCTGTTGCTCCACAGAGGCCCACAGCAGTCGGGTGTGCTTGGGCAAGGGGTCGGTGCCCAGGGGTGCATTGGCGTTGCACCGACCCACCGGTGTCGTACGACTGCACTGCATGGCCCCCCACTCATGTGGGTACTGCACAGCGGGATCCTCATGGGGTTGGGCAATGACAGGCGCTCCGGCGGAGGACGCAGTGCCCAGCCCCCCAACGCCTTCAGCCGTCTGCTGCTGCCGCCCCTCCGGCCCATGTGCACTGGCCAGCACCTGTGCAGGTGCACTGCCACCCTGCGCCACTGTGCCTGCGCACACAGCAGTACCAGGGTCTGTGTCGGGCAGCTGTTCCACCACTAACAGGCCACCACCCGTGCTGCCAGTGCTGGTGGTTGGTATGGGTGTTTCCCCCCGAACATGACCCACGCCGTCCAGGACTATGGCCATATTGTCATCCGTGTCTGACCCCTCCCTGATCTGTGTCTCCACACAGAGCACGCCATGGCTGGCATCTTACTGGAACACAGGCAGGGCCTCATCTGCCACCACGCCCAGGACATCTGGCTCGACAGCGGTGGCATGTTGCAGCCTATTGGGCCCCCAGATGCCCATGGAGGTGGATGGCTGGTCCTCTGGGGCTGGGTGGGTTCCCATAACGGCCGCAGGTGCACCAGCCACTGCGTGCTGGCGAGCCAGTGCTGTAAGGGAACACAGATGCATTAGAGCTGCTGACTCGATAGGCCTCTGCCCCCCCACCCACCTGCCTGCCATACCTACCATGAAGTGATGGGCTCCCTCCAGTCTGAAAGCCACCGCCTGGCATGCCCTCGACTGCACTACACCGCATGGTGGCCGCCACCAGCTCCTCCTGCGCCATGAGCTGTGTCATGGCAGCCTGGCCCCCATCTGTGGCTGACCTGGCAGCCCGAATGGCCGCCACCTTTTCCTTTATTGGTCGCTTGTTGGCGCCCACCTTTTTCTTGCATTCCTGTGCAGACTGCTGGTGGCTGCCCTGCTGGTTCACAGTCTCCGCCACCTCCTCCCAGGCCGCAGCCCTGGCCTGGGGTGTGCCAGTGGCGTCACTCAGCAAAGCTCCCTGTCGAGGTACACCTTGAACAGGGCATCTGCCTCCACTCTCGTAAAGTTGGGCCTGCGCTTCTGGGCAGGCCCACGCTCCTCACCCTCCTCATGCTCAGACATGATGCTACCTGTGGACATGTGGTTAGTGGCTGCAGCGGCCCACCCCAACCATTCAGCACATTGTGCTGGCCGTCCCCTAGGCAGACGCAACTTACCTCTGATGGTTGCAATGCTGGTCCATGGCCTGTGCTGTTGTGCAGCGTCTTTATAGCGCATCACATGCAAATGGGCTGATGTGCAACTGTAATGATGCAAATGTCCTCATTGCGCTGCAGATAGGCTGATCAGCTAATCTGCATATGACAGCTGAATATCATGCTCTTGCGCATTGTGCAATGGACTTGCTCTGGTGCATGTCATTGCGCACTGCCATGACATGCGCAGTGCAGTGCTTGCTTGCCAACATGCATGCACCACGGCATATGCTACCACCTATTGCGCAGTGTGTGCTAGGTGCACCATAGGGGCCATAGTACCCTATGCGCCATGGACCCTATGGCGCTGGGGCGCTATAGGGGCTATGACGCTCGGGCGCTATTGGGCCTATGGTGCTCGGGCTCTATTGGGCCCATGGGGCATGGTGCCTTCATGGCCCTATTGCGCAACATACATCATCGGACCAATAGCACTCCCATGCACATTGCGCGTGCTAACCCCTGACCCCCACCTTGCCCCATGCCCCCGAGGGACCTCTGCCCCATGTGCTGGTGTGGCCATGCCCATGCCGCGCATCCCCGGAGATGCACGATTGCTGCAGGCAGTGCATCTCCGAACAAGGCGCACATCCTGAGCACATTGTGCATGTACGCGACTGGGCACCATTTTGGCCTGCATCTTTGTTGTGGAACCATGCCGCATTGCGCATTGCTCCAATCCTGTAACTGGAGCCAGGTCAAGCTGGTAAACCTGGTGGCCCAGGTGAAGCCCCATGCTGCCAGCCTGTTTGGCCAGCAGCCCCTCCACAGACCCAGGACTGAGGTGTGGCAGTGCATTGCAGATGGGCTTGTCCAGGCCACTGGGGTACAGCACACCAGGGAGCAGTGTCACCACTGGTATGGGGACCTGTAAAGGAGGGACCCAGAGAGGCTGAGGGCACTGCAGGCGTGTGTCTGGAGGTGGGCCATGCCACGGCCAGGTAAGTGGGCTCCGACTGCACCTGTGCACGTCCACTGTTCTATGGGGCTGGCAGGGCTGCATGCCATGCCGGGGGAGCCTGTCATTGTGTGCCCTGTGCCTTGGCATTGCTGGTCACTGGGTGTGCTGCGCCACTGCCCTGTGGCCTTTCCAGACCGGGGTGCATTCTGTGCTTGGGGGGTGAGGGCAGTGGGCTCACACTGTGGCTGTGTTCTGATGTGTGCCTGATGTGTGCCTGTCTGTGTTTCCATCCTAGGACCTGAAGACCAAAGGAGAGCCAGGGTGGCGGGGGTACCTGGTGGTCTGTAGCAGGCCACTGCAGACCCATCGGCTGCTAGTGGAGTACTGGGCGGGTGTGGTGTGCTGGGACCAGTGTGCGCAGTGCCACAGTGAGCAGCTAGGCACTGTGCATTTCCACATTGTTGTGCAGGGTGGGCAGTGGGGGTGGGGGTATGGTCTTGGTCCCCTGTGCCTTGTGCCATGGCAGCTGTGTTCAGCACATGGTGCAGTGTACGTGGCTCTATGGGGTAGCCATTGCATGTATGTGGTAGCTGTTGGTGAGCTGGGTGTGCATCCAGATACCACTTGTACTACTGCAGTTCCACTGTAGCACCATGCCACCTGCCTGCTGCTGTACTGTCAGGTGGCCCTTGAGCAGCGGATTCCAGTGCTGTGCACTGACGTGGCTTGCTGGGTTGGCAGCAGGCATAGGCCCACCCACTGCAGGTGGCTGGGGTGCCACTCCAGGGGTATGTGTTCCCACTGTCCACTGTGTGCAGGGGGGCTAGGGTGCTCTGGACATGCACTGATCACCTGTCCCTTCCTCTGCCATAAGTGTCCAGAGGTGTTCCAGGCTTCCATTATACTGCAGTCTGCTGTGGCAGATAATTCTTATTTTCATCCCATATGATGGAGATCATGGACCAGACCAGGAGGATCCTGCTACAGGACCAGCACAGGGGGAGGCACCAGGCGCCGGCAGGACGTGGCTGGCCATGATTTTCCACAGCCCCCTTCCCACCTCTGTCCTCCCTTCCCCTACCTTCCCCATCCACCTGTACAGGCCCTGTCCCCTGACCCCTTCCCACCTACACCTACCCTCCCCTTTGTTTATTGTTTTCTATACAGCTGTGTTTTTATTGTTCTATTACTGTACATTTGTTACCTCTGTGTGTGTGTGCACGTATAAGTCAGTCAATCACACAGGGTTACAGCACTTGGGCAGGGAAAAAATGCTCACCAGTATATTATATAAAATAAAAGATTAGGAAGTGTGCATATGAGAATTTAATGTACACCCTCAGTGTGGGATGCTTTGATAAATCCCGAGGGCAAAGGCATCCCACACCTTGGGTGTGCATTAAATTCTCATATCTCACACTTCCCCATCCTTTATTCTATATATAATTACTGGGTTCCATTTTTTTAAATGGAAAAAAATGTGTGTTAAATACCATAACACCTGAGTAGGTGTTCAGGCAGTCACGTGGCTTCTTCCAATGCTAATGCACTCAAGACAGAAAGAGAAAGTCAGAGCGAGCCTCACAGTGTCCGTTTTCTCACAGAAATCAGAGTCCATAACAACTCACCTCATCACTGGCATTCGCTCCTTACTAAACTGTCTCCGTCATGGTCCAACAACCTAAACACCTTAAAAAAAAATGTACCTCCAAAGCTCCTCAGCAACAGCAAGAGAGATCCCCACAGCACACTACCCAGCATGACGAAATGCCTTCCGGAAACATGCAGGCTAGGTTTGAGAGCGCCTGCATTTTCCACAGCCCCGTCACTGTCAACATATACAGCTCCAAGCAGCAACCGCAAAAAAGAAGACTAATCCAAGTCATTGAGGACTCAGACAGCTCTGAATAAGGTGTTCCAATTAAAACAAAACAATGGCACTTTCATTTAACTGAAATATGTTACGTTTTCAATAGGAAAAAGACGGAGCCCTTCAATTATAAATAACAAAATATGAGTGCAGTGTGTTTAACTCGAATTTAACACACACCCTCGTTGTTAGATCGCTATCATAAACCACTCATTCGCCCTCGGGGTTTATGTGCTATTCAACAACTTGGGCGTGTGTTAAATTGGAGTTAAACACACTGCACCCCATATATTATCTTACATTTATTAATTATTTCCATTTCTTGTCATACTTCTTTAAAGGAGATAGGAAATTATTTTTACATAGTTAACTGCCCTTCCATCTTCCTTTCCATGCCAGTTATGTATTCTGATATGCTTTGATAAATAAATAATCTAGCTTTGGGGCACTCTCAGATCTACATTGAGTTACACTCTCCTCTCCAGCTACTGCTCTTGATTTTCATATTTCTAAGACATTCTAAGACATCAGAAACTCCCATTCTGTGCTATTCATCTGAATGGCCTGGAATGGGTATTTCTGATGTCATAGAATGTTCAGGCAGTATGAAAACAGAGAGCAGCAATTGCTGAGCAGAGGGGGATTCTGGGTAGTTACAAAGGCAACAAAGTTAGATTATTAATTTAACAAAACAGGTCAAAAACATATCAGAATAGTGTGTAGCCAATAAAAAAACAACTGGATTGCATCTAGAGGTGTAAACACTGTTTCCTATCACCTTTAAGGGTGGTTCCCTGCTTTCTGACTCCAGAATGGGGCAGTTTTCATATAAAAGCATCATGCTGAAAGCCATACTAATCTCTTAGTTTGTATTTGTTTCTGTATCAATAGGGCAAGATTGTTAAACTATGGACTTAGCCCATCTAGAACTTTGCCTTTTGGATTTTATCCTTTATGGTTGACTAATACCTGGTAACCCCTTCTCCCCTCTCCTTACTATGACACTGCTCTGCTATATGTTAAATAGTATACACTTACTGTAGGAATGAAACTAACATTTCACAAACAGGCAGCAGAGGTACTATACTCTAAATTATGATAG
This sequence comes from Neoceratodus forsteri, assembly GCA_016271365.2. NCBI lineage: Eukaryota > Metazoa > Chordata > Ceratodontiformes > Ceratodontidae > Neoceratodus > Neoceratodus forsteri. The sequence goes on along the minus strand of CM028136.1, from coordinate 404,334,019 downwards.
TTGGATACAAAACAAAACATAAGTAAGATGAAGAAATGAAATGCCCAGTACTTTGCTAATTATTTCCTATTTCATGTTACGCTTCTTAGAGTAAAAAAGGGCTTACTCTATTTATTTATCCTAATGTGCGGTACGTTTCCTCCAAACAACAGTTTAGAGGTTAAAACTGCACTAGCCAATTAGCTGGTTTGCATTAATTCCTATTGTCATCATTGAATTAAGTGTCAGTCTCAAAACACCATACCAAAAACATGGATGTTTTCTTGAAGCTGAAAACTGAGAGCTACAACACATGATCTCTCTAGTCAATAATGAACAACACTGTGTGTGCACACCAGGGGCACCAAACACAGTTGTAAGGTATTACCACTAAGTAATTGTGACAACCATTTGATGCCAGCCCCTTGTTTTGTTTCTAACTGTGCCATGCACAATGGGGCACAGTCACAAATGATTTTGCATTTATGCATGGAAAATAGCGGGTTGCCAGCAAATGGACAGTAGGGCCAAATACAAAGCATGGTGACCTGTGCTCTGCAGAGGTGGTCACACAGTTTTGTGACACTTCTTGATTATAAAACTACCCCAGGCAAGCAGTAGGGCTGTGGAAAATCAATGTCCTGAGCCACCAAGGGTTGAGTTCATCGTGGAACATTATGTGTATACAGACAAGAATTAGACTAGGAAGGGGAGTTCCAAGGATAACATTTGGTTCAGGAAACAGGAGCATAAATGTTAAGCCAAGTGACTTAATGGCATCACTTATTGCTAGGATCAATGAGAACAATGCTCTAAAATAAATAAATTCCATATTTTCAGACAGGGCAATAAATACCCCCTATTTATACCAGTACAATAGCAATAAATGCTGCAGTTCAGCTGCTATTTTAGAGCAACACATGGCTATATTATATAATAAAGCACTCCGAAAGCTGCTCTCCCATTGGCTAAAACATGTCATTATGGCGGTAAAGGTCAGGGCAAAAAGGAAAGGGTTCAGGAAATATAAGGAGACCCAAAGAGGGGAGAACAAGGAGGAGTACCTAGAGTGTCTAAGGGAAGTGGGAAAGGCAGTAAGGAGAGCAAAGGCACAGACTGAGGAAGGTTTAGCACAGTCAGTTAAAAATGGGGACAAAACATTCTTCAGGTACATCAGTGAAAGGAGGAAAAACAAGGGGGGGTTGCAAGAGAGAGGAAGGGGACTGCAAGGAGGGTGACATGGAAAAGGCAGAAATACTGAATAAATATTTCTGATCATTATCCACAGAAGAGGGGGAGGGACACAAGCCACAGCAGTACAGCAGTTGCCAAGGCGGTGAAGAGGTGGCCAATAGTCCTTTCACAGGGGAATGATTCCTACAGGAGCTCACTAAATTGAAGGTGGACAACGCGATGGGACCAGATGGCATATACCCAAAGATATTAAGAGAACTGTGAAGGGAGAAAGCAGAACCTCTGGCAGCCATGTTCACCGAGTCATTCAACACAAGGGTGGTACCAGAGGATTGGAGGAGGGTACATGTGGTCCCTCTACAGAAATCCGGCAGCAGGTAGGAGGCAGGGAACTATAGGTCAGTTGGCCTCACCTCAGTAGTGGGAAAGATCATGGAGACATTGATAAAGAAAGAATAGTGGGGCATCTAGAAGCCATCAGAGCCCAGGATCATAAGCAACACAGATTCACAGCGGGGAGGTCATGTCAAGCAAATCTGGTTGATTTCTTTGACTGGGTGACAAAGGAAATAAATCAGGGTGGGGCAGTGGAAGTCTCTTACCTTGATTTAAACAAAGCCTCTGACACCGTCCCACATAGGGAGCTGATAAACAAGCTGGGTAGGCTAGGCATGGGGGACAGGGTGGTAAACTAGGTTAGAAACTGGCTAACAGACAAGAGGCAGAGGGTGGTGGTGAATGGTGTTCAGTCTGGGGAGGGGGGGTGACCAGTAGGGTGCCTCAGGTAATGGTCCTGGGGCCAGTCCTGTTCAAAGTCTTCATCATCGATATTGCAGAACGGCTGGAGGGAGAGGTCTGCCTGTCTGCAGATGACACCTAGATCTGTAACACAGTGGATACCCCAGAGGGGTGGAGAAAATGATGAGGGACCTGGGGAAGCTTGAAAAATGGTCTGAGGATTGGCAACTGAAGTTTAATTCAAAAAAGTGCAAAATTATGCACCTGGGACACACAAACCCTGGGGAAAGCTACAGGATGGGGGAGAGTTGCTGACAGTCACAAAGGAGGAAAGGGACCTGGAGGTTATTATTTCAGATGACCTGAAAATGTTAAAGCAGAGTGCTAAGACAGCTGAGAGGGCCAGTGGCATGCTGGGGTGCATAGGCAGGGGTATCACCAGCAGAAGGAGGGAGGTAGGGATGCCATTATATAAAATCATGGTCAAGCCTCACATGTAGTGCTATGTGCAGTTCTGGAGGCCACACCTTCATAAGGACATTAGCAGGCTGGAGATGGCCCAGAGAAGGGTGACTAAGATGGTACAGGGCTTGCAACACAAGACTTATGAGGAGAGATTAAGGGACCTCAGTAGGTACTCGCTGGAAAAGAGGAAGGAAAAAAGGGACATGATAGAAACATTCAAGTACCTCAAAGGTATAAAGAAGGTGCAAGGGGGAGACATTTTCCTTTACAGGAGGAGCACAAGAATGAGGGGGCATGTCATGAAATTGGAGGGTGGGAGGTCAAGAGGGAATGTGAGGAAGCTGTTCTTCACAGAGGATGGTGGATGCATGGAATGGTCTGCCTCAGGAGGTGGTGGGAGCAAGCACTGTGGATGGATTCAAGCATGCTTAGGACAAGCATAGGGAAACCACAGAGGTACAGTAGTGGGTGGGTCGGAAGCAGTAATCCAGTACAAGGGCTTATGGGCAGACTATGTGGGCCAGGTGGTCCTTATCTGCCAACAATTTCTGTTTCTATGACATGCAATTAGTAGAAATAACATGTTGATGACATACACTCTGTAAAACTAAATCTGATATTGTCACAGTTTGCATGTCATAATAACTAAGTAATACTTTTTTGGTTTTGTGGAATGTATTTCCACTGCTGTGATATACATGTGGAATGCACAATGACCACACTAGAAATATGTATTTATTTAGCTTTTGTTAACCAGGTAAGTACACTAGACAAGTTATATGCCTATCTTCAGGTACAACCCGGGAGAGTACAGTGAGATACAGATACAGTGAGATACAGGTTCATACAGAGGACAACATGACACAAGTTAGGCAGTATACAGAGTCAAAATAGAACCATGTGAACATAACCAGTAGACATTAGGCACAGTTAAGATATGTACAGGAATATATATCCATAGAGACACCAAGGCTAGGAACAGTACAATTTTACAAGGTATACATGGCTTTGAGCCACAAACAGAGCCACAGTCTGAGTATCTCCTGAAACAGAGAAAAAATACATTATATGCACCTCAGAGTCCAGTTAGACAGGCTGCATCAGCAGGAGTTGCAAGAGGGGTGCCAGGAAGAACATGTGAGTCCGGTGCAGGGGACCGGAAGTAGCTATGGAGGCCTAGGACACCCACATGCAGAGGAGAGCTTCAAGTGATACCACAGGGAGCTCCGGAGGCACGAGTGGGAGGGGGAGGAGCGGACTTGAGTGGGAAAGAAGTTCCATAGCCTAGGGGCACATGAAGCAAAATCCCTGTCCCCCATTTGCGTGAGGGTGATGAGGACTTTAAGAACACCAGGGCCCAGAGACCTGAGGGAGTAGGTAGAAGAGACAGCCAGTTTGAGAAGCTCAGCCAGCCCTGGGGAAGTGCCAGTACTGAGCACCTTGCCCATGAAACAGCCCTGGACAAAGTTCATGTGGTTGGGCGGGGAGAGCCCCCTGAGTTTGTCATATAGGTCACAGTGGTGGGTGAAGCGAGGGGCAGCAACTGCAATGCGGCAAATGTTATTGTAGGTTCTGTTCCATCTAGTGAGGTGAACTTTGGAGGTGCATGCAAACAGGAGAAGTCCACAGCAAAGAGAGGGAAGCAACACTCCTCTGGCCAATGCAAGGCAAGCAGCAGACATAAAATGTTTCTTCGCTCTGTAGGCCAGACCCAGTTTGCCATTGATGGCTCTGCATACATTTTGGATATGGCACCCAAGGTCAAGTTGGGGGTCCAGTGTCACACCAAGGTATTTGATGGAGTCAGTGGTTAGAAAAGGAGTACCACTGAGACCAGTAACACACAGAGGGGCGGGGGAGGCTTTAATCTTGGCCAGGGACCCAAAAAGAATGGTCTGAGTTTTTTATAGGTTGAGGATCAACTTGTGAGTCATTACCCAGGACTAGATATTTCTGAAATCCTCACTCAGTTGATGGTTGATGACCTCAATGTCCCGGGAATGGGTGAGGATGACCAGGTCATCTGCATATAGGATAGTACTACAGTTGGTAGCAGTAGCTGGTAGATTGTTGACAAATATAGAGAAGGGAAGGGGCCCCAGTACTGATCCCTGGGGGACATCGGAGGTCACAAGAGTGGTGCCGGAGAGGACCTTGCTGAATTTGGTAAGTTGCTGCCTGCCTTGGAGGTAATTACTGAATCAACTCAGGACAGGTGGGGACAGACCAAGGGACTGAATTTGAGAGCAAAGTAAGACATGGTCAACGAGGTTGAAGGCCTTGGATAGATCAATGAATATGGCACTTGTGAGTTTGCCCTGGTCCATGGCAGCCCGGATTCCAGAGGAGACAGTGACAAGGGCCAAGGATGTACTGTGCCCTTTTTGAAAGCTGTGCTGTGCAGAAGACAGTAGCTCATGGGCCTAAATATAATCCGTGAGTTGCCCAGCCAAAACTTTCTCTAGAAGTTTACTGATAGTCGATAAGATGGCTATCGGTCGGTAATTGTCAAGGATCTTAGGGTTGCACTGTTTGAGAACAGGGACAATCTTCGCCACATTCCAGATGTCAGGGATGACACCAGAGGCAAGGGTCATATTGAAGATATGAGCCACTGGGAAGGCTATAAAAGGGGCACCAAGATGGAGGAGCTTAGGTTCCCTGCCATCGTGGCCAGCACTAGAATGTGAGGAGAGACCAGAGAGAAGTCTCTGCATCTCCAGTGTCATCACAGCCTTAAAGTAAAATAACGGATGGGAGGTGAGGGCCACCTGTGGGGTGGAGGCCAGGAGATGGCTATCACTCCCATCAGCAGAGAATAGGGAGGTGAAGGCGGACAGGTCCGAGAAGTGGGAGTTGAATGCATTGGCATTAGTTAGTGGACTGTTACAAATAGACCCACCCACAAGCAGGTCAGAGACCCCACAGTTGGAGGAACCATTAACTATATTTTTAATGTTCTTCCAGAAATTTCTAGGGTCCTTAGCTGAGTTGAGTAAGGCAGTTTTACAGTATTCACTTTTGGTTGCCCTGATTGCTTTTTTGCATTAATTTCTGAGCCTCCTGTATTGCTGAAATATGGCCTTGTCCATCGTGGCATTGAAGTTGGCCCAACACCTGTCTCTAGACTTCATGAGGGCTAGGAGACTCCCATGCAGCCATTTTGTGGCAGACCCCCTTACTCTCCACCTGATAAGGGGGGCATGCTTGTCCTGCAGAGCGCCAAAGGTGCTAAGAAACTGACTAACAGTAGTGGAAGTGTCCTGAGCATTAAGCACCACAGACCAGTCAGTGAGCCTCAGATCCACATGAAATTACCCCAGGTCAAATCTGGAAAAATCCCTTACTTGAATGACTTTGTGGGTGATTTTAGGGGAGGAGATCTTCCATACACAGTACACAGGGGTATGGTCAGAGATAGGGTCAGGAAGGATACCAGCGGAACTGATCCTCTCTGGCTGATTGGACAGGACCCAGTCCAGGAGGGAGCTAGTACAACCATTGGTAGACCACCTAGTGGGCTCCTGAATAAGTTGAAAGAAGGAGATGCTAGCAAGCAGAGGTTCAAACAGCTTAGAATTTCCTCCTCGCCAGTTTAAATTAAGATCTCCCAAGATCATTAGCTCATTTTCCCCAGTCTTAGCACCAATAGTATCAAGGAGATAGGATAACCCAGGCAGGCCTCCCTTGGGGGGCTTGTATGCACAGATGATGTGCAGCTTCTTAGTATTCCCAAGTAATAGGACAGAGTGAAGCAGCTCATATGAAGGCAGGGAGGACAGCTAAAGAGACACCACAGACAAATTAAGGTGACTTTTGCAGTAAATCAAGATACCACCCCCTCGCTTTTTCCCCCAGCTGATTCTGTCTGATGAGATCAAAGCCAGGGAGCGCACAGGACGAGTCAGGGGTGGAAGGTTTCAGCCAAGTCTCGGTGACACCCAGGATATCAGGCTTGTAGTGCGTGGCCCAGGCAGAGAGTTCATCCCGATTGTGCAAGAGGCTACAGATGTTGAGGTGAGCTACTTTCTTCCAGAAATGAGGGTGTCGGACCAAACCCCAATAAGCAGCATCACTATGAGTGAGTTATGAAAGTTCCACCCTGTCACTAATAGCATAAATTCTATGTTGTCTAGAAGGCCATTACATGTTAGGCTTTTGCAACTCAGATTTTTTTTTAATGCAGTCATTCAAATTTGGGGACACTGGTTATGGTGTTTGAAAAAATTGAAATTTATTATAAAATTGAGATTCCATTATTTTTTTAACCTGTGTTGTCTGCATCCCTAATAATAATAAACGAAGAGGAATAACTACCAATATTAATATGATATAATAACTGGGCAGCCTTTTCTCCCACAGGGAAACCTGGTTATAATTTGCCATTATAAACTGTGGGTTATAATGGTGAACACGCGCCAGGTTTCCCTCACCCACACATGCGCCACTGCTCTCCTCCCCTGTTATGGTGTGAAAGCTCATTACCTCGCCCACTCAGCGATAAGGCAAGTTTTTTTCTTTAAAAGCATCAACAAGGCCAGCCTGCTGGCACAGCAGCCGGATTTCCACTTATGGTGCCAGTGACCCAGGTTCGGGAATGAGCCCAGGATCTGGAGGGCTGGCCTGGGGAGGAGGCTTGAGTGTCCCAGGGACAGCCTGCCTACTCCAGGGAGGGAGGGAGGGTAGAGACTCAGCACTTGACTGGCCCAAGACAGGAGTTTTGGGCGTAGCAAGCACTGAGGCAGACATAGGGGGAGGATGTCACAGACATTGGCACTATGCGTCTTGGCATTAGGGCACACGTAATGCCCATAAGAAAGGAGGAAACACACCTTCCAGCTACAAGGAAATGGAATGCTGCAGTACAGCCCTGATGTGCTCCTGCCTGCCTGACTGCGCTGAGCCCGATGAGACATTGAATTGTTCAGGGTGTACGGGCCCCACTGCATCCCCACCCGAGGGGAAAACTACTGCTGGATGGGGGAACAGGTCAGCGCAGGTAAGGCAGGTAACAGGGGTAGAGTCCATTAGCGCGCCTGAGGAAACAGAGCTGGTAGGGACGAGGGGCGAGATAAACAGAAAATTACAAAAAAGCATCAACAGAATACTTCACCAGTTCATGGTAAATGGTGATTTTCAGGAGAACAATGGACTGGTAAACCCCCCCCAAAAAAAGGTTTCGGCAGCCACTCGGTTTACAGGCTGCAGACAGCGGGTCAATCCTGTGACTGATCCGTGGTGAAGACTGTTTTATTTTATTTTATATAATTGCTGTGGTGAGAAAAAGATCCCCATCAATTATATAAAAAAAAAGCATGGGGTAATGTGTTTAACTTGAGTTTTTACACACACCCTTTGGTGTTGGATGCTTAAATAAACGATTGAGCTTCACTCTCAGGGTTTGTGTAGCATCCAACACCTCGGGGTGTGTGTAAAAACTCATTAAACGCACCATCCCATGCATTATTTTATATGTAATGATGAAATTGTGTAAGCAGTAGGACATGGTTGGGTGTTGGTAGTACTGAGATACCCACATACCCAGGGGCGTAGTGAGGCACAAGGCCACATGCCAAGTGCCTTCAGCCCCTGGGTGTGCAGGTATCTCAGTCCTACTAACACCCAGCCATGTCTTATTGCATTTATAAAATGGCCTTTATATTTAAAGCATAATTATCAGAACAGATATTTTAACAAGGAAAAAAAAAGTTTAAATTAATATATGTTTTTACTTGAAGTAGTCCTTCTTCCTACTGGGACTACATTTCATTTACAGCTTTTCTTTAGGTCTTTTGACCTAGTTAAGATTCCATAGTTGTAGTTTTTTAGTGAGAGAATGGGCTTGATCGCACTCTGCCCCCCCCCCCCGCACTATACATCTGCAAACCCAGTCAAGAAACAGGTACTGAACAATTATAAAAGAACAGGCAGGAAATTTGAAATTTTACTCTCTGCTCCAGTTCCTGTGTTTTTCTGTTGGTTTGTGAATATGTCTGGGAGGTTCTCCGGTATGAGAAATGATGACTGGAGCAGGAGAGAGCCAGGTGCGGGTGCCAGCCGAACATGAAGTGAAGGACAGAGCAAGTGAGTCATTGCTGACTTTCAGGGGATGCAGGTATTCAAGATCATGAAGTAAGAGAAAGATGTGGCTTCTGGTTTCAGCATATGCAGGACATTATATAAGTAAGCTGTGTGGATGCCACTGAGATGCACAGTGCTGACAGTTTAAATAAACCAGCTGTGCTGCACTGTAACTTTTTTTCCCTTCACACTCATTTGTAGCAGACGCCAGCTCTCTCTCTCTTGTAAGTTGGAGCAGTTAGAAAAGAGGAGTGGAATTGGGTGGCATCTTTAAACACTTGAAAATTATTTTTTTTTAATACTGTGCTTCATTTACAAAGAAAAGCACTTTCTAAGCAGAAACCTGAGTGGTAGTAGGAGAATATACATTTGAAGCTAATTCAAACGGACTAACTGGGAAATCTAAAACACATAAAAATGTGTAGATGCTGTTTGTATGGCTGTGTTTGTGCATAGATGTAGGGGAGGGAAGACGTGGGTGATAATTTTTTACACTAGTCTGCTTAATAGTTTAGGGTGTGTTTGTTGAGTGAGTGAGGAAAAAATGGATGCCAAACTTTTTTTAAATTCTATATTTGCGTAGTGATTTATGGATGAAGCTAAATACCAGGATGACCGTGGGTAGTACTGCGTTAATAGAGGGTCAGGTGATTAATTTTAGCTAAGCAGGATTTGCAGATTTCAGTGCCTATTTTATTAATTGAATTATTATTCCTGTACTATTCTATGTATTAGAGGCATTGAATGATCAGTATAAGTATTTAATAAGTACTATTTAACAACTGGTACTTAAATTACTGAGCTCTCATTGAAAATAGGCATCAGTTCAATGGTTTGGAACAACATATCTTGGTTTCCCAATAAACACAACTAAGGATGATTATGATTTCTTGTTTTTAATAAACTGACTTTTTTTTTTTTAATTTTATTTATTTTTATTTATAGCGGTATCGGAATTACAAACCTTTGAGTCACAGACTCATTTACAAAGGCTCCACGTTACATTACAAACAGTAAAAAATGGTGTTCAGAGATACAATACAGAGGCAGTGATGGGACAGTAATTACACGTATATACAACTATACATTAGTAAGCAGTAAGTAAAATACAGGTATTCAGAAGTTGGGGGAGGAAGACAGTAGGGGTGCAATGATCTGAAGGATAGCAGGATAGAGATCCTTTGTCGTAGCTCAAGAGCAGTCAGGGTCTTAGGTTAAAGGCCCAGGTTCATGCGATAAGGGGAGTGGGGGGGGCGGACTGAGGAGGAAACAGCAGGGGGAAAAGAGGCAAGCCTGGAGAAGTCATACATTCTGTGGTTGAAGGGAGTACCAGGGGGTGGGTTAGTAGCAGTCGCAGGTGCTCGAGGAATGGAGGTGTTCCTTGAGGGTGGTTTTAAAGTGGCCTATTTTATTTTCAGAGGAGATGGCACTGGGCAGAGCATTTATCTAGAAGGTGACTCTATAGCAGAAAGATCTCTGGCCTTGAGTAGTTTGACAGCGGGGAATCAAGAGGGAGGGTTTGGTGGAGTTGCGAGAAGGTATCACTGAGGGTGCAGGTTGTAGCAGGTTGGTGAGGCCGGGGGACTAGGCCAATGGTAATCTTTTTTGGCTAGGAGGCATATCTGGTACCTAAGTCTCCCATCAAGGTCAAGCCAATTGGTCAGACTGTACAGAGCACAAGTGTGTGTCAAACCAGAGCAGCCCGTAGCAAGGCGACATGCTTTGTTTAGGGAAACATGGATTCTGCAGAAGGCAGAGGTATCGGTCGACCCATAAACCATGATCCCATAATCGATAAGGGACAAGATGGATGATGAGACTGCTAGTCGGAGGGCTTCTGGGGGGAGACAATGTTTGAGCCAGTGAAGCAGACCAATTCTGACATTGATAGTGGAGCTAAGGCGGTGTATATGCTCGTGGAAGTTGAGTGCCTAGTCAAGGGTGACCCAAGGTATTTAAAGTTGCTGACCTGCTCAAGAGATAATAGCTGGGAGTTGTGAATAATTAGTGGGTAGCCTTTGTGTTAGCTCTGGTTGTGAGTGAACATCATGACTTTGTTTTTTTTGTGGTTTAGAACCAGGCAGTGATAAGTAAACCAGGATTCGGCATCTGTGAAGGACTTCTGGAGGGATCGGTGTAGTGAGTGTGGATCAGGGTGGTGGAAAAGAGAACTGCATTGTTGGCATATAGGAGTAATTGCCCAGAGCAGGCCTTGGGAAGGGTGTTCAAAAATAGACTAAAGAGGAGGGGGCCCAGGATGAAACCCTGGGGCACTCCCCGACTTAACTGGGTGGCAGGAGGACAGTATGTCATTAAGTTTAACTTGTTGTGACCTACCGGCTGGGTAGTCAGCAAACCACTTGGTGATGTCCTGGGAGAGACCTGTGTGGGAGAGAGCAGATAAAAGAAGGGAGTGGTTTATAAATTTGTTGTCCATACATACAGCACAACAGTGTTGCCATAATACATAACAATGAAGAACAAAAAAAGGGCAAACAAGGAAGAAGAGTACAAAAGTTCATATCCTGTACATTTAAAAATCTACCATTGCCAATGTATATAAGATTTTGGCATACTTCCCACTGTGCTGTCTTTGAGGGACAAAACTGTAATCATCTGTGCCTGTGTTTTTCTCAGGTGTCTGCTATACCTCCTCCAACAGTGCATCTAAGATAAAGAAGCCTTCCTAACTTCCATCCTTCCTTCCTTGCTAGGTGGTCAAGGAAGGGGAGCTACCCTGATGTGTGTTTTTCCTGTTGATGTCTGAGAAGAGCTGTCACCCTTTCCATGTCCTTTATGTTTCTGCAAATCGATAACCAGTGGTTAAGCGTAGGGCATCTAATGTAAGCCATTTCTAGATAATCACCTTTGAGACTGCAGCAATTAATATGTTGTATAAATATATAATAAATGGGTTCCCCTTTTTCCCATAGAGAAGCTGTGGCATAATTTGTTGATATAAAGGAGCGTTTATAACAGCAAACATGCGCACGGTTTCCCTTACTCAGCGCATGCACCCGCCACAGTCCACCACTTCCTGACAGTGCCGCTTGTCCTCTCGATGAAAAGTCAGCAGCCGTCCAACACAGTAACTCGGTGGTAAGTTATATTATTTTTTAATAATTCTGGGCAAATTCCACAGTTACAGGGACAAATATAAATTTTTTAAGATTTTAAAACCACATGCACAGTCACCGAATGAAAACGGAGACTGACACCCCTCGGCCAGAACCTCTGTTATTTTATATAATTGCTGTGGCGAATAAGGGAAACCTAGCAATTACATAAACTAAAATATGGTGTGATTTGTGTAAACTCAAAGTTTACACACACCCTTGAGGTTAGATGCTTGCACAAACCCCTCGGGTGTGTGTACGCTTCTCATTACACACATCACCCCATACTTTATTCTCTATATAGCATTGTGAGCCAAGGCTCCTCTAGAGATGATGCCTAATACCAACTAGGAGAATGCTCTGGTGAGACATAGCCCTAGGATTTCTCCTATAGTTGTGTCTACTGTTCCCAATACTCCCTCAGGCTTTGAGAGCTCCAGAATATACGTAGGTGAGTACCGTCCACCCCCAATTTCTCCAGTATAAACTAGAGTGGTGTGCTCCAAAATGTTTGGTTATGACAGGAATGTGGAAGAATCTTATTAACACCTTCCAGCAGTATTCCCTCCAGTTTGATGAAGCAGTGGTTTAGTTTGCCTGTTGCCATAATGCAGTCCGGTCCCTGTCTGCTAGGCTGCAGGGAGCATCACTCTCCTTTTTTCCTGTACTTGTACCAATTGGTCCCCTTCCAAATTACTAATGCATTGTTACATACTGGAACTTATGTTGGTGGTTTGCCCTGGTCAATGTAGGAGCCCATGAGATTACTGAGCTCATGGGCTGATGCCTGCAGAGCAGTTTGTTACTTGGTTTTCAGAGATGAAATAAAATATGTCCATACAAGTTCATCTCTGCATTAGTTAGAGGGAATTATAAAATGGGTAGGCTAAACTAGCCAATCAGAGACCAAGCTCACCATGCATGAAATCTGTTCCATGCATGGCTAAAAAAAGGTCAGAGAAGCAGAACCGCATTTCCAAAAGAAATTAGGAGCTTTAGAATGTTGGCATTTAAAATGCTGCCATCTTCTACTCCCTCGCCAACGCTCCTAAGCTTTAGCATGCACAACCGTGGGAAGATGAGAAAACTTCCAGAGAATGAAGCTCCCAGTTCACGTATTTACAAATTGCCCTAGCCCCAAATAGTGTTCACTTGCTTTATTTTATTGGAATTATGATTTCCCCATGATATAACAAGTGTAAGTCCAACTATGCAGTGTACATGCAGTACATTCAGTTCGGCCATCACAGCAAAGAACGTTGCTCTGGATGAAATATTTTCTTACACAGTCCTCACTTCCATTTAAAAGAAAATTATTTTCAGTCACCTTGCTGTGTCTTCTGTTGATGTTCCTTTGTCAGGAGCTGATGGGAATATGGAATTGCACAAGGCAAACCAACAGAATTATAGCTGGTGCCAATTAAATTAAAACCCATTACTTTTTTTCTTCTGAAACCAAAATGGAAGAATGCCTGTAATGTTGTCATCTGCTGAAGTGAAAAGAGACTGAAAACACTTCAGCACTCATTTGCAGCACAGGTTGTGTACACTATGTAGCAACCTGGAGTCAAATGCAAATGACCTCATGAATATTAACACAATATCCGCAGAAGGACTATTTTATGATAGATTAGCAGCATTAAGTGTTTTTTTCTACATACATACAGGATTTTTCTAACTGTAAAAATTTAAATAAATAAAGCAGACCATTTTATAAGTGCAATAAGACACTCCAGGTGTGCGCATGGAACATATTTTACTGCACGCCAGGGCTAAAGGCACTTGGCCAAGGCCTCATGCCTTAGTACACCCCTGGCCATGTGGAAAATATGTTCCATGCATATCCTGTTGCATCTTATTGTTTACACATCCACCTGTAACTGGGCCACATCTCAGTTTGAGGCAGGGCCCAATTAGCAATTTTGCAACGTTTTATGATTTTTTTTACTTACAGTCTGTTTATTAAATTAGATTTTATCTGGTTGATCCTGCTGTCCCTAATGATGGCATTTTGACCAAAAGTGCCCCTAGTAGTGCTCCCACAAACTCCCGCGTCTGTTCCAAGAATGACATATGTGCCAGGGAGCAGCCACGGAAACGTGAATAGAGGTACTGCATAGTCAGAACTATTACTAGCTCTGGTTTGTAATTTACATGTCCCGGTGCTATATCAAGACCAGCTATAGACTGGCAGCCAACTGCCAGTCTATACCTGGTCTCGGTATATCATTGGGATATGTAAATTGCAAACTGGAGTTATTAATGGTGCCAACTATACAGGACCTCTATGCACACTCCCGCAGCTTCTCTCAGGCTCATATATTATTCTTGGGACAGCCACTGAAGGTTGTGGATGTGCTGTTAGGGGCATTTCAGGTCAAAATGCCAGCAGGAGGGACAGCAGGATCAACCAGATAAAATCTAATTTAATAAACAGACTGTAAGTAAAACAAATTATAACAATTTGTGAAATTGTTAATCGGCCCAGCCTCACACTGAGGTGTGACTTGATTACAGGTGGACATTTCCCTTTAGGAAAATATTTGTAATATTCACCATCCTTCCATGCATCAACCTTTCTTTTGAACATCTCACTATTGTTACTGTTCACTACATCAAGTGGGAGATTGCTCCATTGCTTTATCACCCTTTGTGTAAAAAAATGTTCCTCTTTGGTTAGTTTTATATTGTGCCAGAAATAATTGTTTGCTATGTCTTCTCAGCGTATAAGTGTCCTGTCCTTTTACCAAATTTAGATCCCTCATTAAGTCTTTTTTCTTTCCTTTTGGAGTTCAGAAGGCTGTATTTCTTGTTTATTACTTTTCTCCCAAGAGTGGGTGACAAGAACCCAAGTGGGAGTCCATTATCATATACCATATATATTACCAGGTCCATCTTGTAAATGAGTTCTTCTCAAAGATGTTTCACCTGGCTAAATAAAGATTGATTGAAACCCATTGATCAAAAGAGAAACAAAAAGACCAGGCAGTATGCTACCCCTCCCACTACCTCATCATACCACTTGTCCAAATACAATTAAAGAATAAATATAGTAGCAACAGAAACAGGGAGTATTAGGCCCTGACACTACCCAGTGCCTCTTGAAGGGGATTCCACATCTCCCAACTTAACTGTAAATTGTCTTCTGAGACATAAAGCATTTGTTCAAAGTTTACAATATCCACTATTAAATTGAGTCAATGCTCATGCATTCGTGCTTCAGTACTTTTCCAATTAAGTCAGATCAATTTCCTGGCATTAACCAACAGTAGGTCAATTCATTTTTGCTTTGTTTAATGACACAAATGCAACATTTTTAAAACAAATAACTAATAATTTGATGACAAGATCAAAAGGAAAGGTGCAATCCAATATTCTATACAATAATTTCTCTATTTTATTCCAAAATGATTGCAATTTAGCACAGTTGACAAATGTGTGTCCCCATTTCTCGTTTGCATTTTGTACATATCTCTGATAAGACTGGGTTAATTTATTCAGTTTCACTGTTGTAAAACAGAGTTTGTGTGTTATATTAAATTGCATTTGGCATAATTTAGCATTCTTAGTTACTGACATGGGGATCTACAATATTTGTTTCCAATTAACTTCATCCAGTTTGATATTCAGTTCTTTATTCCAAGCCTTTTGTAATTTTGACCAAAGAGTTACCTTTCTTTCCATAATTGAGTAAATACTACTTATAGTCTTTCCAAATTGTGTTTCTTGTCAGCACCATATCAATTCTAATGGGAACAGATCTGGCAATTTTTCATTACCCACTCTTTTAATCAAAAAACTTCTAATCTGTAAATATATTAAAGTACTGCCCATTTGGTAAATAATATTTTTGCTTCACATTTTCAAATGTCATGAATTTATCATTACAAAATGACTGGCCTAATAACTGTATACCCTTTTGTTTACAAATTCTCATATTTTTATTTGTTTTCAAGGCTGAGATATCATAATTTTCCCACAGCAGGGTAAAATAAGTAGTAATATATGTATAATCCAGAATACTGTGCAGCTCCTGTCACATTTCTATGGTACATCTAGTTATAGGGCATATACTATCTATTCTTTTTTAATTTTGGAAAGAACATATAATACAGATTTTAGAGATGATTTATTAGATATTGATTGCTCTATCTTAACCCCATTGTGGCACATTTTAAGTTTTCTTAACCCCAAAAAGCATTTGTCCAAGTTGGCAAGCTATATAATACCAATATAGATTTGGAACATGGAGACCAGCATATTGTCTAAATGCATACAGTTTTTCTAAGCTAACTCTAGCATGTTTTCCCTTCCATAAAACAAAATTTCTCAGGATTTTTCCTCATCCCAGAAAAAACAGATTGGGATTCTGATAAGGATGGTCTGAAATAAAAACAGAAACTTTGGTAAAACTTTCATCTTTATCACATTAGCCTTACCTACTAGAGTCAATATCAAAAGAGACCACCTATTCACCTAGGCAGCATGGTTTTACAAGAAGGAGGTCATGCCAGACTACCCCATTGAGTTTTTGACTGGGTAGCCAAGGAGGTAGATCGGGGGCAGTGGATGTGGCCTACCTGGATTTCAGTAAGGCCTTTGACACCCTGCCACATCGAAGGCTATTAAGAAAGCTGGGGAACATGGGGGTGGGAAAGAATGCAGTGAAGTGGGTGGAAAATTGACTGGATAATATGGACCAAGAGGTTGGTGGTAAGCAGCATTCATTCTGAAGGTAAAGTGACCACTGGGGTACCACAGGGATCAGTGCTGGGCCCGGTCCTCTTCAATATCTTTATCAGTGACATTGCAGAGGGTCCAGAAGGGAAGATCTGCCTGTTCACTGATGACACTAAGCCTTGCAACAGGATAGACATGCCAGGAGGAGTTGATAGAATGAGGGGGTGATCTAAAGAAGCTGGAGGATTGGTCAAGGGATTGGCAGCTGTGTTTCCACACAAAAAGTGCAAGATAATGCACACGGGGCACAAAAACCCAGGACAACATATCATTTGGCGAGGAAGGTGAAATAGAATGCTGCAAGGAGGAAAGAGACCTGGGGTGATCATCTCTGATGATCTCAAGGTTGGTAGGCAGTGTGACAAGGTGGCAGGAAAGGCTAACAGGATGCAGGGATGCATAAGCAGGGAAATCACCAGCAGGAAAAAGGAGGTAATAATTATACTGTTTAGGACATTGATGAGGCCACATCTTGAGTATTGAGTCCAGTTCTGGAGGCCCCACCTCCATAAGGACATTTTATTTATTTATTTATTATTTATTTATTTATGTCAGTCTAGGATTACAATACCTTTGAGCTGAGGCTCTTTTACAAAGGTTCCACGTCAGGTGTGCAACAGTCATCATTTTTAGTTGCAAACATATAGTCATTGACTTACAGACATGTAATAATCAGTATAAAGACTTGATCTATGCGCAAGACAAGGAAAAGAGGAGGGGTGGGTGGAGGGGAAGTGAGGGTAGGAGATTGAGGGGGGAAGGAGGTGCAGGGGTAAGGGGGAGTATGGGAGGTGGTTGGGGCAGTGGCAGGAGTGGAGATATTGGGGGGGAGGTGGGCGAGGACAGGAGACAGTGTAGCCAGGGGTCCTTTTCGAGAGAATATGACAGGTAAGGTGCTGTGGGTGCAAAGACTGATTGTAAGTGCTGGGTGCTGTGGCATGTGCAGCTGGAATGGTGGAAATGTTAAGATGGGCAATTGCAGGATACAAGCAGTGATAGAGTGAAGGCAGTTCAGAGGAGGGCAACCAAACTGGTGCAGGGACTACATCACAAGACCTACGAGGATAGGCTGAAGGAATTAAACATGTACTCCCTAGAGGCGAGAAGGGAGAGATGGGATATGATTGAAACATATAAGTACATCACAGGGAAGAATAAGGTACAGGAGAATACAAATTTTCAGAGAAAAAATGCTCCAGGGCAAGGAGCCAGAAGATGAAATTAGAGGGAGGGAGATTCAGGGGGAACATGAGAAAATACTTTGTCATGGAGTGGTTGGTGAACAAGTGGAACAGCCTGCCAGTGGAGGTGGTGGGGGCAGAAACAATAACAGGTTTTAAGAATGCTTGGGACATGCATAGAGGGATACTGGTAATTGGGGGACATCCTAATATTAGCTGAGCTTGAAACAGCACAGTTGTGAGAGGTGATGGGGCAAACTAGGTGGGCTGAAGGCCCTTATCTGCTGATAAATTCTATGTTTCTATTCAGATCCTCTTTGATTTTCTCAGTCAATGGAGTTAAGTTCAATTTGAGGTGCTCTGAAATAGTATTTGATACATTAGCCTGTAAATATTTAATAGTCTTTGAATATTTCCCTAATTCAGTGAACTTTGGGGTGAACAGTACGGATCTCTGTTCAGGGACATTGTTCCTGACTTAATCAAATTAATCTTATATCCAGATAAGTGATGAAATGTTTCCAAAATTTCCTTTTACAGCTGTAACCCTTCTGAAATATTGTTCAGAAAATGAGAGTATCACCTGCATATTGCAGCATCTTATATTCTTCATTGCCTATGGTAACACCCCTGAAACTTTCAGTGTTTCATATAGCTTGTGCTAATGGCTCCACATATATCATGTATAGCACTGGTGACAGTGAGAAACCCAACCTGGTATCCACGCATCAGTTTGATAGAGTCTGAAAAAATGCATTTGTCTTAACCCTTACCAGAGGAGGTATATATCACATTCACTCACTTTTTTATATACATTGAGCCTGTTTTGGCTTTGACAGAGTCTTCAACAAAATTTTCCAAGAGACTCTGTCAAAGGCCTTTTTAGCATCCAACATCAGCAATGCTGCATCCCTATTACTCACCACCAACAGCAAGGTAAGTACTTTCTTAATATCATGACGAAGCCTCCATTCCTTGATGAAGCCCATCTGATCTTCATGTACCAAAGTTTTTAACACTTTTGCAAGTCTATTTGCAAAAGTTTTTGCAAAAGTTTTATAATTGTTATTTAATAATGAAATTGGACCGTGTGACTTACATTCTGCTGGGTTTTTATCTGGCTTTGTCATAAGCAATATCCAGGCTTCACTGAAGGATGGAGACAACCTCACCATATTATGAAATTGATCAAATAAGAGAGATAGGACAGGGATGAATTCAATGCTAAATGTTTTGTAAAATTTCCCTATTATCCCAGCTAGCCCAAGGGATTGAATCTTTTTAACATATTTATGGCCTCGGTTACCTCAGTTTCCTGAATATCTCTATCCAGTTCTTCTCTTTGTACTTCAGCAGTTGTCAACAACTGCAAATGTTCCAAAAATGTATCTAGTGATATGGGCGAAGCAAATGGAGTGACTCAATTTGCATGCCCGCAATGAGCGCGAGTATAAAAGGATAGTGAGGTACATGGATAGCAATGTAGGGAGTACAGAATAGCTAGTGTTGAGGGTATTAGCTCGTGTAGAGGGAGGAGGCTAGGTAGTGGGTGTGAGGGGGCTGCTGCCGAGCTGGCAGCCTAGCATGGCGGTTACGGTCACCGCCCATGCTGTGCAAGGTCCTGGGTTTGGGACTGCATGCAGGTAAGTACTAATTTTATTTTTTGGTATTGCTGGTTACTTTATTTTTTTTTTATACAGCTCCCATTCCCCCCAGGTTGTTCCCCTACCCATGGGTTGTCCGTCCCATGATGGTCGCCCCCTCCCCAGTGTCCACCCACCCTGGAGGTAAGAATCTATAGCTTGGGGGGTACAGGGGGCTTGCCCCCCTGTAAAGGGGAGTGCTAGAAGCATAGCCCCCCACATGAAATGTAGGTTTGTATTGTTGCCACTATTGTAGTCAGCGTAGTGCTGTTTGCCGCTTTTGTTTTCATTATTTAGTAGTTGCTGTTATGCGACTCGCCGTTTAAAATTCACCCATATCACACGGAACCTTCCAAAAATAATTTGATTTCTTCTTCCATTGGATTAATTTCTGAAGCATAAAACTCCCTGTAAAAAGCTTTGAAGATCTTGTTAATTTGTTGATACTCAGAACAAAGCATCCCTTCCTTATTTTTAATGTGGTTTATTGCTACCATTGATTTTTCTGCCCTAAGTTGCAAAGCCAAAAGTTTATCTGGAATCTCCTTGGTGAAATAGTACTTAGCCCTAGATCTTAATAGAACTGACTGAACCTGTTCAGTTGAGATCTCATATTTATTTTGTATTTGGATGGCAGTATAGCCTATAGGTTAGAGTAATGAGCTGTGAACGAGCTTGGTACATCCAGCAGACCATACCTGGGTTTGATTCTCACAACCTCCACTTGCATACTGTGTAACTCTGAGCAAGTCACTTAACAGCCCATTGCTCCCAGGTCACCCCTGAAAACAGGCACTTGTGCCTAGTGGGCCTTACCTGATTACCAAAGACTAAAATAAAAATGACATTTTAAGCATTACATATAAATCTGTTTCATACCCGGATTGGAAATAGTCTGTCTGCACTTGTACCAACTGACATTCTTTTGCTAAATGATAGTTATACATTGTTAATACCTTTATGAAATGTCAGCATTAAACCCTGATGACTGATTTAAATGCATCCCAGAATACACCAAAAATTAGTATCTTCTGGTTTAAAATAGTACAAGTTATTCTGAATAGTTTTTCTAAGTAACATATATAATTACAATCCCTAAGAGATCCATCCATCCTCCACAAATGTCCTTTATCTCCATCTCCCCCAGTTCAAGTACAAATTGACATGGTGCATGATCATAAATATGTACATTTCCATATTCCAGCTGCAATATTTGATGTAAGAGAGGTAAAGAGACAAAACAAGTATCAATTCTCAAAAATGTGTTGTGATCATTTGAGAAAAGAATATTTTTCTGTATTTGGTAAATATCTAAAGACATTTACTCAATTGAGTTCTGTAAGCAGAATCTGCAGATGTTCTACACCTTTGCTTTTTGTTTCTTTGGAACCTATCACCCTATCAGTTTGACAAAGAGTTAAGTTTATATCTCCTGCCAAACAGTATGGAGAGGGAAAGTTAGCCAAGTTCAATAAAAGATCTGTAAAGAATATTGGATCATCCTGATTAGGGGCATAAGCAGAAATCAAAATATAGAATTGTTTTTCTATTATTTTTAAAATATTACATCTTGTACCTGCATATATGTATTGATCTACAATTTTACATGAAAAGTTCCTTTTAAAAATAATAGCCACCCCTTTAGAATCAGTTTTAAATGGTGCATGTATCCCACATCAACCAAATCAATTTAGAAAATATCTGAAATCCTTTCTTGAAAATGAGTCTCTTGTACAAAGATGCAATCCACATGCTGTTTTTTTACAGCTGCAGTGGGAGGAGCCTGCAGTCATGTTGTGGTCAGCTCTAAAAACTATTGACTGGATTCTGACCACAGCACAAATTTGCAGCAGTAGAAAATCCTGGTCAGTGAGAGCACTCTGCTCATCATGCTTGCACACTGAGCTCATGATGGAATAGTCCACCGTGCCCAAGATGGCTGCCAGTGCTCAGTGCACATGCATGACTTCACCGCTGTTCGCGCATGTGTACGGAACTCCGGTGGCCATCTTGGCACAGTGCACTGTTCCACCGTGAGCTCAGTAAGTGCTCTTAAAGCACAGCTGCAACTGTGTTGGTTCTGGTCAGAACTTGTTTATATAAGCTACTGCAGTATATTTCTTAGTTTTATCCTATCTCTTACCCTCTTCACGTTCCAAGTCATACAGTTAATGGAACTAGTCACTTACATCCAAAAACAAAAAATATGCATATATAACCCCACATATATTAATTATATAAGAAGTTTGAGGGAAGTAGGATGGGTGCGTAGACCCTGGACCATCTTAACCCCCTCGATCTTCTAGTAATAATACAAACTATAGGCATAAATTTTGCATAATATTATGCATCTATTATACTGCTGAACTCAATCAAATAAGATACTTCCCTCCCTCATATCTAACTATTATATAATACCTAGGAATAGTTCAGGAGAAGTTAAGGGAATTGAGGGGGGGCTTAGGCAGGGGGCACGATCTGTGACCTTCTCAGAAGTGCTACCTGTCTACGACGGGGGGGGCAGGATTCTCTGCACCAGGAACTTCAATGCATGGCTGAAAGAATGGTGCAGAGAAGAGGGTTTTGGCTTCATAGGGAAGTGGGGCCCCACCTGGAGGGATAAGGGCCTGTAAAGGGGCGATGGCCAGCATCCATCCAGGAGAGGAACCATGGTCCTCAGTGAACGGTTTAAATGCTACATTGGCCAGCATTTAAACTAGCCAAGGGAGGAGGCAGAAAGACGAAGGGAGACATAAACTGTCCCCCCACACAGGCAAACGAGGTCAGCAAGGGAAATCTTGAGGGGATGAAATCTCAAAATGAACCATATAACAAAGGAATTTGAGGGATAGAAGGTAACAGTGATAATGAGATAGATAGTGGAGGAAACAAAGGGGGACAAATGGGATACAAGAGGGTGGTGGCAGCATAATCTGGAGAGCCATGAGTGCAAACACTCAAAGTCTAGGCAACAAGTTTGCATACCTAGAAGCCACCACAGCAGAAGTAGATCTGGATATGGTTGCAATTACCGAGTTCTGGTACAGTGAAAACCTGGATTGGGATGTGGCCATACCAGGGTATACTCAGTTCAGAAAAGACCAGATAAGTAAAAAGGGGGATGAGTGGCTCTTTATGTTAGGGACAAAATAAAAGCCATGGAAAAACAGGGAGAGAAGGGAGGAGCTGAGGTACTGTGGGTCACCCTGGAAACACATAATGGGGCCACTATTTGCATGGGGTGATCTACAGACCTACAGGGGAGGGAGGACATGATGGCAGCTATTCAAAGGATGGCTAAGGAGGAGATGCCGTGGGGGACTTCAATCACCAGATGTGAATTGAGTCTACCAACTGGAGGAACAGTCAGAAGTAGGGACATCCTAGACCCCCTGCAAGGGGCGTTCCTCAGGCAACTAGTTAAGAAGCCCACTCATGGGGGGGTGATACTTGACATGGTATTGACAAATAGGGACAGTGTTGCTGATGTCACTGTGGGTGACAATCCATGGTCCAGCAATCACCGTACAGTGTGGTTCAGTATAAGGGCTGGGCCAGAACCGAGCTGCATTAAGATGAGGGTCCTGGACTTCAGGAGAACACATTTCAGGAAAATAGGAGAATGCCTCAGGGACACCCTGGCAGGGATAGAGGATCTGAGAGGAATTGAGGAACTATGGGCAAAAATAAAGGGAAGCATTGAAAAAGCCATAAATCTCTGTGTCAGGCAGGTCAACAAGGACAAGAGAAAAAAGAGATCGATATAGTTCTCTAAAAATGTAGCAGAAAAAAGTAAGAGCTAAAAAACTAGCATTTAGAAAGTACAAAAAGATACAGAAGGAGGAGAATAGGAAAAACTACCAGGAGAAACAAAGGGAGGCAGGGAAGGCAGCTAGATGTGCAAAGGCACAAACAGAGGAGAATGCTGCCCAGTCAGTAAAAGAAGGGGATAACACTTTCTTTAAATATATATGCGATAAGAGGAAGACCAAAGGGTGAATAGTAAGGATAAAAGGGGAAAAGAGGGTTGCGAGGAGGAGAACCAAAAGAAGGCAGACATATTGAATAAATACTTTTGTTCAGTATTTACAGAAGGGGTAGGTGATGGGCCAAAGATAAGGGGCAAGGACATACATGGTAGGGGAGATGGACACAAGTCCTTTTACAGAGAAGAACGTTCTCAAGGTGCTGAAAACAGACAAGGCAATGGGACCTGATGGGGTGTACCCCAGGATACTGAGGGAGCTCAAAGAGGTGCTGACTTCACCTCTGACAACTCTGTTCAATTTATCATTAGAAACCGGGGAGGTTCAGAGAGACTGGAGGAGCGCAGATGTCATCCACTTCACAAAAGTGGAAACAGGGAGGAGGCAGGAAATAACAGACCAGTTAGACTGACTTCGATAGTGGGAAAAGTAATGGAAACACTACTGAAGGAAAGTATAGTGGAATACCTTATAACCAGTGGATTGCAGAATCCAAGGCAACATGGTTTCACGGGGGGGAGGGGTCCTTCCAGACAAATCTGGTTGAGTTCTTCACCTGGGTGATCATGGTAGTGGATCAGGGAGGAGGGATAGATGTGGCCAACCTGGATTTCAGTAAGGCCTTCGACACCGTTCCACAAAGAAGACTGGTGAACAAGACTGTCCTGTCTGGGAAACGGTCAAAAAGTTATAAACTGGGTGTCACAAACGCACTCAGCAGGTCAAGCCCTCTGCTCCCACAGTGCCAAACTCAGAGCACAATAGTGTGAACAGGTAACAGACAGGGTAACCCTCCTGTCTCCTTTTGGGTCTGAATCACCTTTAGTCTCAAGTTCTGGGGGGAATCAAACTGTGAACCTTATGCTAGTATACCCAATGAACAGGCTCAGATATGTACCCTTTTCGAGGATTGCGGTACAATCTTTCACCAGGAGCACCCAGCCAGGCTTCCAAAATGAACCCTTTTAACTCTATAAGAGACCTTAGGTATATTCTTACCTTTTTCCAGTTTAGTAACACCATCAAGCCCTTCAAACAGCTGTCAGACTTAACCACGTATACATCACATGCAAAAAGAACTTGGAAGACACACCCAGGCAGTATCTTAAGAAAATGTACTTTACTAAAAGATGATAAAAATATGAAAAATGTAAACACAGAACAACATATCAAAGAGTTCACAATCACATAAAAGAACAAGGGAAAATTACAAAGCAAAACTCCTACCACAATACATTTAGATGTTTGCTATCTAAGGTATTACCTCTGGAAGTGTGTTTTAAAGTTAGATCAGAGAGCTGTGTCTATTAAGAGTCCCAAGATGATATGACCACATTTCAGGCACAAGTATCAGTTTAAACTCTGTGTCTCCACACCCCTTCTGTGAGTCATCTAGCTCCTCCTTTTAGAATATAAAATTACAAACATGATTTTCCTACCAGAAGGTATTTTAAAAATTGTGACCATCAGCAAAAAAAAATTCCCAAATTATAAGTCTTTGATCAACTGGTTCCTTTGAGATTTATAACCCTGCAGTCTGTCACCCAGGTGTGAGATATCCAACAGGAATCAGCTAAATGGTGTCCTTTCCTGATGTAATAAAATGTGTATTTAGTTTCCAACTTAAAAAGTATGAGGCCATAAAAAGGCCATAAAATGCAATTTCTCAAGGAAGTTAATTACATTACAGATATCTCCCGGTCAGTGTAATGCATCCTGTAATTTCAGCTGCTGACACCTTGCAACTTAAAACTGAAAAATCTCACAGATTGACATTTCATACACTGACCATTTATTTATAATACCAATATCATACAATAATCATAACCAGCTGGCCAAGCGTCATAATCCTCCCCCCCCAGACTGAATTTGGGGGCTCTATCCCCTGGATGGGATGAGCTTCCCAAGTCAGTTCACTCCTCATATAGACGTGACAAGCCATCTGCATTCTGATTGGTTGCTCCAGCCCTATCTAAGATCATCATGTCATGCCCTTGCAAGGCAAGACTCCATCTTAATAGTTTACCATTAGTTTTTCCCATTTGTGTCAGCCAAACCAGGGGACTGTGGTCAGTTTGTACCTCAAAATGCTGTCCATATAAGTATGGCTCTAACTTCTTTAGGGCCCACTCTATGACAAGACACACTTTTTCCACAGTAGAGTATGCCTGCTCCCTGGGAAGTAACTTTTTACTCAGGTATACTATGGGGTGATCTTTCCCTTGGTTGGATGTCTAACTCAGTACTGCCCCAATACCCATGTCTGAGGTGTCAGTCTGGACTATAATGGGTCTACTATAGTAAAGACTTGACAATACAGGAGCACTGCACAGTGCCTCTTTCCGTCTGGTAAATACTTTTTTACAGGCTGGTTTCCAGGTAATTTTCTTAGGCATCTTTGTCTTTACCAGGTCAGATAGGGGAGCAGCCAGGGCACTGTAATTAGGTACAAATTTCCTATAGTACCCTGCTGTCCCTAGAAAATGCTTGACCTGTTTCTGCGTCTCTGGTCTGGGGCATGCCTTGATCACCTCAATTTTTATTTGGTTGGAAGGGTGCTGCCCCAGGCCTACAACATCCCCGAGGTATGCCACTTCAGCTATAGCCACCTGGCACTGCTCAGCTTTGACAGTGAACCCGGCCCTCTGTATCCTGCCCAGCACTTCCCTAAGGTGGGACAGCTGTTCTTCCCAGCTGGCACTAAAGTTGGCAGTGTCATCCAGGTATGCCATGGCACACTCATCAGCACCATTTAACAGCTAGTTCACCAACCTTTGGAAAGTGGCCGGGGCATTCTTCATTCTGAAAGGCATTACTTTAAATGCAAATAAGCCTATCGGAGTGATGAAGGTCGACCTCTTCCCAGCTCTGTCAGTTAACTCTACCTGCCAGTACCCCTTTGTCAGGTCAATAGTCGTAAGGTAGGTCACCCCTCCCAACTTGTCCAGGAGTTCGTCCATCCGGAGCATAAGGTGGGCATCTGATTTTATGACTGCATTCAGTCCACGATAGTCCACACAGAAATGAGTAGAGCCATCTGGATTGGGCACAAGGACTATGGGTGAAGCCCAGGGGCTGTGGGATTTCTGGACTATCATTAAATCCAGTATTTCCTCCACCTCCCTCCTAATGTCCTTTTGGACAGCCTGTGACACCTGATATGCTGTCCACCATATAGGCGTCTGTGTCCCAGTCTCTACATCATATGTCGCTGAGGGGGTTAGTCCAGGCTTGGCGCTAAACAGTGGGGCAAAGTCTGTTAAAACCTCCCTTACTTCCTGGATCTTGTCCGGGGCCAGCTGAGGTGACAATTTAACTGCCTCCACAGAGGACTCCCGCTTGCTTTCTTCCAGCAAGCCCAAAAGGAGGTCTTCTTCATCTGTCCCCTCCCCAGGACTACACACTGCAAACACAATGTCAGCCCTATTAGCACATGGCTTCATCATGTTGACATGGTACATTCTTTCTGTATGCCTTCTGTCAGGTAACTCTATGACATAGTTCACGTCACTTACCTTTCTGACTATTTTGTATGGCCCTGCCCTCTCAGCCTGCAGCTTGTCTTTCCAGACCAGCATAAGGACCACAACTTCCTGACCCACCGATTACGAGCGAACTCTGGTTCTGCGGTCATACCACACTTTATGTTTCTGTTGGGCAGCTGCCAGGTTGCTCTGGGCTGTCCCCAAAAGCTCCTTTAGCCATTCCCTAAAATTTAAGGATGTAATCTACTATGGGAGTTCCCTGGGTGGCATGTTTGCCTTCCCAGTCCTCCCAGATCAAGTCTAAGGGCCCACGTGCCCAGCGTCCATATAAGAGCTTGAAGGGGGAGAACCCTGTCAACTCTTGGGGCACCTCCCTGTATGCAAACAACAGGAGGGGAAGGTATTTCTCCCAGTCCCTCCCATGCTGTTCAGCAAATGCTTGCAGCATTGACTTCAGGGTACCGTTAAATCTTTCCTCAAGCCCATTGACTTGCGGATGATAAGGTGTTGCGCACTTCTGCACCACCTCACACTTCTCCCACAAACATTTCATCAGGTCCGACATGAAGGAACCACCTCAATCGGTGATAACCTCCTGCAGAAACCCAACACGGGAGAAAATCCCAAGTAAGGCATCTGCCACTTTGTCTGTCTTCAGTGAGGATAGGGTGACTGCCTCTGGATACCAAGAGGCATAATCACCCACAGTCAGGATGAACCTCTTCCCGTAGAAGCTGTGGGGTATTTAAAGGCCCCACAATATCCATTCCACCCTCTGAAATGGCTCCGCTACTATGGGCAATGGAATTAGTGGCTTGGGGTTTCTTACCCACCTTCTCTACTCCTTTGCACCGGTGACAAGACCTGCAATACTCCTTCACCTGCTGGGTGAAGTTGGGCCAATAGAAATTCTGGGCCAACCACTGCATAGTGTGCATGATTCCCAGATGACCAGACAAGGGAATATCATGTGCAATCTTGAGCAACTGCTCATGGTACCCC
This sequence comes from Neoceratodus forsteri, assembly GCA_016271365.2. Classification (NCBI taxonomy): domain Eukaryota; kingdom Metazoa; phylum Chordata; order Ceratodontiformes; family Ceratodontidae; genus Neoceratodus; species Neoceratodus forsteri. The sequence continues at coordinate 404,306,409 of CM028136.1, read as the reverse complement.
AGGGAATGACAAGCTGTCGGCCTATCACCCCTCCCTCTGTCTTAGTATCCTGAGTATACATCAGTCCATTTTCCCAATAAACTTTATGATTTTCATCACCTCCCTGTGCTCCATCAGAGTCTGCCCAAGCCCTCAGCTTCTCTAGACTAGGATCACTTTTCTGAGCAGCTGCAAACTCCTTACACATTCCCAAGGCATGGGACAGGTCCCTGTCAGTATCTAAATTAGGGTCCCTATCTCTAGCATCAGGGCACTCTGGATCACTGTCATCAATAACCCTCTGACAATGGGTCACCCCTCCTTCTTTGGAGTAACCCTCTATAGCTGTTTGGTTAACTGCTACTGGGGAAATTTCTACCCCCTTTTCATTAGTCTCCATATCAGGAGACACAGGCTGAGGAACCAACCTCCCAGTGGTTTCCACAGTGGCTTCTATGGGGTCCAGGGATCTACAATTTTCCTTTGCCACTTGGCTATGAGTAACTGCACACAACATCCCATTTGAGATTATTACCAAGGATGATGTCAACTGCTAAAGTTTTGGCTACAGCCACCTGTTGCACAGTTCCCCCAGTTTCACCCCAGTCCAGGAGAACACTAGCAAGTGGCAATGTTTTCTCCTCCCTAGTGAAGCCTTGTACAGTTGCATATTTATTGGGTATAAGCTGACCAGACTCTACCAGATCCCCTTTTACCAATGTCAGGGATGCCCCTGTGTCTCTTAACCCTTCTGTCTGTACACCATTCACAGTGACTGGGTGCACGTGTTCCCTCATATTCACAGACATGCTTCCAGGGACACACAAACAACCCACTTCTTTCCTAGCCCCATTCTGCATATTGTGCGTCCTTTTGGGACACTGTCTGGCAATATGCCCAGTTTCTTTGCAAACCCAACATTTGTTTCTTTTCTCAGAAAAATCTTTACTTTGAAACCTGGGGCTAACTGGTTTTGGTGGAGGCAGTGAGGGTTTTAGATGCCCTGAAGGCGCGCTTGTCCCTTTCTGCACTGCCATGCATGTAGCAGGTCTGCTCTTGGCATAGCGGTCCGAGAGTTCAGCAGCTTCTTGCACTGTTTTGGGCTCTCGGTCCTCCAGCCAGGTTTTCAGCTCTGCTGGGCATGCCCAAAAAAACTGTTGTAACAATATAGCATTTTCAATTTTAGCTAGAGAGTTTGCTTCAATTCCTTCCCACCAGTTTTAAACACTGACGTTGTTTTGTGGCTCGCTCCTCATAGCTCACGTCAGGGCTTCTCCTGAGCTTACGTAATTTAGCTCTGTATGCTTCGACAGTTAAATCAAACTCTTTTAAAAAGGCAGCTTTAAGTTTGCTGTAATCATTACTGTCCTCATTGTAGATTTGACCCAATGTATCCCAAGCTTTCCTGGTAAGTAGCAGGGATAGCTGGAAGCTCCAGGACCCTCTAAGAATCTTTGCCTGAATACAAACTTTTTCAAAGGAATTTAAAAAAGCATCCATATCCTCCCCCTCTTTAAATTCAGCTATCCATCTAGAATTTAATTTGTAACCCAGTCCTGCAGTTCCAATTAAACCCAAGCTACTTACCTGCTCTGGTGCTGGTGGTTGGAGTCATAGCTTCTCCAGTTCATGTCGCCTCTGGTGCTCATGCTCTTCATGGTCCACCTATCGCTGTTCACGTTCAACTTCTCACTGTTCCCACTCCCTGTTCTCTGTGGCTCCCTGGTGCTCACCCTCTTCACAGTCAGCTTCTCACTATTCTTGCTTCCTCTTCTCCTCTGCGGCTCATTTCTCTCACTCCGCTTCTCGCCGTTCTTGCTCAGCATCTTTTTGGAACTCCAGCTCCATTCTGCACAACTCAGTCTGCAGCCTGATTGCTTCTGGCTCCAGAATGCTGAGGACCTTCCCCTACTGCAGTGGCCCTTGGCTTGCACTGTCCCTGCTGTCCTCCTCACCAGATCTGGACATTGCACTGGCCCCTCCATGCCCATGGTTTGGTCCTTTACAGTCATGGACTGTGACTCAACACTCTGGGCATCAGCGGCCATCAGTTCATCCATGAGGTTCTGCTTGGTGGCTCTCCACTCATGCAGTACTCCTCTCTCCTTGCACAACTGCTTCAGGTAGTCTGCAGTGTGCTCTCTGTAGCTGGAAGCCATCTTCTTCCCTAACTACAGCTACTCTAACTTACACTTAAAAGAAAATAAAACAGGTAGGGACTCTGACTGTAAGAAAAATTATATCATTCTGTTTTCTCTTTTAAAAATAAATCACTGCCTTATTTTGCAAGTGCACTGTACAGTATTAAGCTGACACTCTGAACTGTTAAAGCTTGTGTTACCAAATACTTCATCCCACTGCTGCCAACCAAATCTGTCACAAATACACTCAGCAGGTCAGGCCCACTGCCAACCTCAGAGCGCAATAGTGTGAACAGGTAACAGACAGGGTAACCCTCCTGTCTGCTTTTGGGTCTGAATCACCTTTAGTCTCAAGTTCTGGGGGGATTCAAACTGTGAACCATATGTTAGCATGGCCAATGAACAGGCTCAGATACATACCCTCTTCAGGGATTGTGGTACAATCTTTCACCAGGGGCAAACAGCCAGGCTTCCAAAATGAACCCTTTTAACTCTATAAGAGACCTTAGGTATATTCTTACCTTTTCCCAGTTTAGTAACACCATCAAGCCCTTCAAACAGCTGTCAGACTTAACCACATATACATCACATGCAAAAAGAACTTGGAAGATACACCCAGGCAGTATCTTAAGAAAATGTACTTTACTAAATGATGATAAAAATATGAAAAATGTAAACACAGAACAATATATCAAAGAGCTCACAATCACATAAAAGAACAAGGGAAAGCTACAAAGCAAAACTCCTATCACAATACATTTATATGTTTGCTATTTAAGGTATTACCTCTGGAAGTGTGTTTTAAAGTTAGATCAGAGAAGTGTGTCTCTCTAGAGTCCCAAGATGATATGACCTACATTTCAGACACAAGTATCAGTTTAAACTCTGTGTCTCCACACCCCTTCTGTGAGTCATCTAGCTCCTCCTTTTAGAATAGAAAATTACAAACATGATTTTCCAACCAGAAGGTATTTTAAATAATGTAACCATCAGCAAAAAAACATTTCCCAAATTATGAATCTTTGATCAACCAGTTCCTTTGAGGTTTACACCCCTGCAGTCCATCACCCAGGTGTGAGATATCCAACAAGAATCAGCTAAATGATGTCTTTTCCTGATGCAATAAAATGTATATTTAGTTTCCAACTTCAAAAACATGAGGTCAGTAAAAGGCCACAAAATGCAATTTCTCAAGGAAGTAAATTACATTACAGATGTCTCCTGGTCAGTGTAATACATCCTGTGATTTCAGCTGCTGATACCTTGTAATTTAAAAGGACCAAATCTCATAGAGTGACATTTCATACACTGACCATTTATTTATAATACCAATATCATGCAATAATCATAACCAGCTGGCCAAGTGTCACACTGGGTTAGAAACTGGTTAAGCTACAGGAGTCAGCAGGTGGTAGTAAATGGTGTCCACTCTGGAGAAGGCAAGATGACCAGTGGGGTGCTTCAGGTCTCAGTACTAGGCCCAGTCCTTTTCAATGTCTTTATTAGCAACATTGCAGAAGGGCTAGAAGGGAAAGTATGCCTGTTCACAGATGACACAAAAATCTGCAAAAGAGTAGACACACCAAGAGAGTGGAAAAAATGAGGGATATTTGAAAACTTTGGAAGAATGATCAAGCGTTTTGGCAGCTGAGTTTCAATGCATAAAAGTGCAAAATCATGCACTTAGGGCACAGAAACCTGGGGACTATGTACCTATTGGGAGGGGAATTACTGGCAATCACCAAGCAGGAAACCTGGGGGTAATCATTTCTGATGACATGAAGGTAGCCAAGCAGTGTGATAAGGCAGTGGGGATGGCTAGCAGGATGCTTGGGTGCACAGGGAGGGGTATTACCAGTAGGAAGAAGGACATAATATTACCCCCGTACTGGTCACTGGTAGACCTCACCTCAAGTACTGCATCCAGTTCTAGTGTCCCCACCTCTGGACAAATATTGTTAAGGTGGAAGTACTGGCAGTACAAAAGAGGGCTAACAAAATGGTGCAGGATCTGCATCAAAAGCTCTACAAGAAGAGACTCAAGGAACTGAATATGTACTCTCTTGAGGAGAGGAGGGAAAGGGTGGGATATGACAGAAACATTCAAATACCTGACGGTATTAATAAGGTACAGGAAGGTAGCATTTGCCATAAAAGAAGAAGCTCAAGGACAAGGGGTTACACTATGAAGTTGGGGAGGCTCAGAGGAAATGTAAGGAAATACTTCTTCACAGAGAGGGTGGTGGATGCCTGGAACAGCCTTCCAGTGGATGTGGTGGGTGCCAAGATGGTGACAGGATCAAACTTGCATGGGACAGATACAAGGGGATCTTAGTAGTAAGGAAAGGGAGGAGATGACCGTAGACCAAATAGGGTCTGCGATGGCACAGTAGGCAGGGAAAACAGGGCAGACAAGGTGGGCCAAGAGGTCCATATCTGCCAACAACTTCTATGCTTCTATGTTTCTATGAATATTAGATAACAACTCAAACTTCCTCTCCCCATCAACCTCAACCCCTACTTCAAAATACAAGAAAAACTTGGGGACATAGCTGTCTCTCATACCTCAGGGCCTGAAACTAGCTAATCTCTCGCTACACATGACCTATATTGACAAATCAGAACTTTAATCAGGACTCTCTGATGTAATATTATTTAATAGAAACAAAATTATTTACATTGGTCAGTCCACTTCTTATTGGTATGAATACGCATTCACTTATATCTATCCCTTCCTGTTCACCACTCTTACTCTCTCTTTCTCCCCTGTCAGGTCCATCCTTCATAATGCTTCCATCCACATTATTTGCAGCCATTTTACTTTGATCTTCTCCCCACTTGAACTCCTGCCAGAGGCTCTTTCCTTTGACCTTTCACCCTCATTCTGCTTATTCTCATGACCTTCTCTGAAAGTAGGTTTTTATTCAGAAAATTCAGTTCCTACTTTGATGGCTTCTTTTATCTCACATTCTTCCTCATAGGGAGATGTGAAAATTCTCATTCAGCCCAATAAATTGACTCTAAACTTTGCTGGTGGAATTACTGGGAAAGTATATTATGATTTAATAAAAACTCTGTAGCATTTTGAAATTATTTCCTTTTAGCTACCACATTTTGAGGAAAGTCCAGAAAAACCTGAATAATCATCCCTCCATAATGGAGGCCCTTATCCATCCTTGCCTTCTTAAAGATGGCTTCCCAATCCAAGAAATGATGAAGCTTTACTAAGATAAAACAATGTAGCTTTCCTTGATAGTTTGGGTTTAATGGGCCTCTGTGAACTCTATTGAGCCACATCTTATTATCAAGGTATTTTCTTCCTGAAATTTCTGAAAATAACCACTCAAAATACCTTATTGGATCTGGGCCTTCTACCTCTTTCGTGACCCTAGCAATCTTCCGGTTACCCCCTCCCTTGCCCTAACTTCTAACACCTCCATTTTGTTTGTAGACTCTCTAGTTCACTTTGTAATGCTTTTTCAGTCCCTCTTAATGGCCTTGTTTCATCTTCCAAAGTTGATATCTCTACTTCAACTCATTGTTTTAGGCCTTCAAGTCATCAACCTTATTAGCAAGATCTGTGCATTTGTCATACATTTCTTTAAATTAATTCTCAGTATTAGCAAAGCACTGCCTCATCTCTTTAAGCAGCATTTCTTGATGTTCCTCCAACTTAGCATCAATTTTAGAATCCGCCTTCCTACTTTTTGCAGTGACCATTATCCTGTTTAGTGAGTTGAAGGGGGAACTATTGTGACCTAAAGAAAAAGCAAACTGCATTTCTTTTATATCTTCTTGTCTCAGTTTGGGTCTTCTATTATCCAAAAATAGAGCTTCTCTTATCTATTGTACCAACCTAAAGTGCTTGTACATTAAATATGGGTATAACCTGGAAAGAAAGGTAAGTAATTTCAAAGTCTTGAGGGAGATAAATTGGATTTCACAAAAAGGGGACCTCCTACTTAAAAGAATCCTGTATCAAACTCCAAAATGTTATCCCCCATTGAGTAGCTAATAAACATATCTCTGTTGGTATTTGTTTTCATGCCCTAGATTCACTGCTCTGCTCCACCTCTTGTCATGTCCTTGCTTGCAGACTTTCAGAGCCTAATTATCTTCAGAATTCAGCTCTTTACAGCAGCTGCTATGGAATGATGTAACAGCTCAGGCACTAGGCACAGAGAAGAGGCAGGGAAAGAAAAAAACAAAATCATTAATAAGTAAATAAGGAAGCAATGGGGAAAAAAGGTGAACTAACAATTTTCTTACAATAAAGTATCATGAATCCTGCTCCCCCAGTGCGTCACTCTTCATATTAGACTCTTGTCTTGTAAACATACACACACCCATCTGTAGTTTTTAGGAACCTGCTTAAAACTCTGCAGTATTGTGCTATGCCTGTTGATCTTGTACAGCCATTCTCTTGCTTGCACTGAGGCTTCCTGTATATAACTTATTAACCTACAAATCTGCCAGTCACTGACCAGCAGAGATATACTATGGCCTCTTACCAAAAATATAAAACATGACATAATAGCTCTTAATTTTTCACTGCCAATGGACAGACAGAAACAAGCATTTGTCAATGCCGAATGTTCGCTTGCAGATATGTGCAGTGGTGTTTGGCATTTATGCAGGCCCCCCAAGTTGTATACATGTCCCTTCAGCATCCATGCCCCAACAGAGTACCTCTATGCAACTCCTTTTGTATCTGATTAACATTTCAGCCTCATACTTCTTAAGTGCCTGTCTTAAGAGCCCTAACGCCCTGGTCATGCTCAAGGTTACGAACCTGTGTGGAAACTGCGTAAAGTGCACTCACAACACAGTCATTCAGTGGAATTATTTCACCAAATGTTCAACATAGGTATTTTGTCACCTCTGCTCATGAACACTGTCACTATGATTTTCTTACTGTGTACCGAACACTGATTTCCCACAGCAACTGCGCTACTCTGCGCCGGAAATGTGAAAACACATTTCGGCCAGGATGTGAAAAATGACAGCTGTACTGTTCATAAGGAGATGTGGGAAAATGCCAGTGTTGAAAATATGGAGTGAAAATATTACAAATTCATGAACCTACGAGTGTGCATAGAAACTGCGCGACGTACGCTCATAACACAGCCATTTTATGGAATTCTGTTACCAAATTTTGAATATAGGCATTTTAGGACCTCTGCCCATGAATAGTGTCACTGTGATTGTCTTACACTGTAGCGAACACTGATTTCTGACTGCGACTCTGCTCTTGCCCTTCCCCTCAAACATGGAACCCTTGCCTACCACTTAAGATCTAGTGCTGCCCAGGTCCGCATGGTCCCCAAAACCCGCACTCTCACTGGTAACCGGGCCTTCTCCGTCTATGTGCCTAGACTATGGAACTCCCTTCCCGCCCTAGTTCGTGCCTCCCCCTCCCATCCCTGCTTCAAAACATCCCTATAGAACTTCCTCAAAGTGGCTTCTGCTTGTCTATGTGCCATATAGACCCAGAGTAGTCTCTCCCTTAAACCCGACCCCATTTCACCTTCGGAGTTTGTGAGCTGACTCATCGGCCACTGTCACTCTCTGTTGAAATCCAGCCCAAGGCACTTTTGTGCCCTTCTACTAGAGAGGTGCTCCTGACATATCAGTACCCATTCTAGCTGCACTTTTGATGCCTGCTCTATCCCATGATATGCCCTCAGGTCATGCAAATGGATGTCTGTACGTTCTTTTTTTGTTGAGGTAGTCACTGCCACGATGTCTCCTGCTGTTATTCTGCCTCTCAATACTATTATAAATCTTGCTGACATTCTGCCTTCTATCTGACATGTTGTTACCTGTTGTCATTCTACCTCTCAATGCTATGTACCCTGTTGACGTACTGCCTACTTTACTGTATATTGCCATGTGTACCATTTGCTATCTCACCCACTTGTACGTGGGCCTGTATGTTACCCTGACTCTGAATTATGTTTCTTATGTACTCTGTAAACTCCCGGGTCACACCTGAAAATAGGCACTTGCTGTCTAGTGTGCTTACCTGGTAAACAAAAACAAATAATAATAATAATTGTGCGCTGGAAGCACAAAAACACATTTCGATCAGGATGTGAAAAATGACAGCTGCACTGTTCATAAATATTACAGATTCACACACTTAACGAGTGTACGTGGAAACTGCACAACACACGCTTGTAAAACAGTCATTTTTTTTAATTTTTTCACCAAATTTGCAACATAGGCTTTTAGAGATCCCACCTCATAAACACTGACACTGTCATTTTGCTAATTGGTCCCAAAAGATGATTCTGTGCAATGACCGCGAAATCACCTTTCTGGACTGAATAACAAAATGACAGTGACCGAGTTCATGAGGTGGGGTCCCAAGAACCCCAGGTTAAAAATTTCGTGAAAAAACTTCCCAAAAATGGGTGAGATATTAACCTAAGTTGAAAAAATCCTATTTATGTCATTATATAGCTTACCGGCATTTCTTCAGATTGCCGTCGGCTTTGAAGAGTGCAGACGTGTTCCCGGTGCACCAAAGATCATCACGTGGGGCTTCTGAGGTAAGTATGGAGTGAAGGGGTGTGGAGGTGGAGTGCGCAGAGGGTGGCGCTGGTTGAGGGGGCAAAGAATCACCGAAGGACCATTTTCTTCTTTCACAGGAATTAAAAAAAAAAAGATAGACGGTTTTGGTATGCTGGGGTGGGCTCCCAGCATGCCACCTATGTATTTGCTGGGGAAGGGGACTGGAGTTGGCGGGGATTGGGCACCCTCACCAACCATACATTTGTGTTGGGGGGGGAAGCAAGAGCATGCTGGGGTGGGCTCCCAGCGTGCCAACTGGTTGTTTGTGGAGTGGGGCTGCAGCTGATGGGATTGGCACCCCCCGGCCACCACAGTGTTCTGGGGTGCATGAGCCGAGGGGGATTGAGCACCCCCCTCAGCACACAACATGGGGGCCGGGGAGAACACTAATGAGGGAGGGGGAGGACATTAGCAGAGGGAGAAAGTGGGAGGGATTTCATGCCGAGCTGTGTAAGACAGCAGTTCAGCTGACGTCATTATGGTAATTGCACACACGCTACCACCGCTGATTGCAGTGGACCTTTTCTTAGAAGAGAAGACCAACACAGCTGAACTGCTGTCATACACAGCTCAGCATCTATTGGTCCGGTAGCATCGCACCTGCTACACTGAGCACTGCATTCGTGAGGGGGGTCACACACCTCCAAAAGTCGTAGTATTGCAAGATGTTCCTTGCGCATGTGCACAAGCGAAAGCAAAAAAAGGAGGCATTAGAATCACATATGTTTCAGATAATATTCCGAGTAAGTCAAGCCAAGTGCCTTAATAGTCATTAACCATGACAACTTGTCCTCTTGTCTCTCCCCATATCACATTAAAAAATGTACATGAGGGAATTACGGAGCTCTGAGGCACTTGTAGTCCTATAGTCAAACTTCATACATAATACTAATAACTACAAGCATCATTTTTATCTTAAAGCTTCTTTATACTGTAACCCCTAGGCGGTGCTACTCCTAGTGTTACACCCCTACCTACTACCTAGGAGCTAGGCTAAGGGGTTTGGGTTTGTTAACTTGAGAACAATGCACAGTGCCTCCACTCAGAGAATGCTTTACGTGGGCTTGGTGTTACCTAGTATAACCCTCTGAAATTATATACCACCCACAAATATCATGTACCACCCCCAGACATGACCCAATAAATATTTCCCCACACTTCAACATTTTGTAATTAATGACTCTCTCTAATAATATACTCACACACAATGATTTTCAAAAACAGTAACAATAATATTTATTTGGGGGACATAGGAGTTAGGATGGGGGAACAGGAGGAGTAGAGGTTATGCTGATTGCTGTTTACAAAATGTACAATGGTGTTGGTTTGGTTTGCTGGTGAACCTTCCAGCTGGGTGTCTACTAGATTAAATAGAAAAGGCAATCACAATTCAACCAGACATTGATACTCAGATCCCTGGCTATCTAAGTCTGCTGACTAAATCAGATGTTACACAATAATTATTCCCACTGGTACCAGTCCCAGATACAGCTGAAACCCCACAATCTCACACTATACACTGGGTACCCAGGTACCAAAGTCCTGGATGTTGTAGGCCTGGTAGATTTTGCAGCTGGTTGAGGAGGCCAGCTTTGATTAGAAGGAAGGGACAAACTTGGAAAACAATGCTCAACAATGGCTGTTGATTTTTCTCAAGGATGCAGGGATTGCCCTGCTTTTGGCAGAGTAGCATGGGTGGCCCTACTGGTCACAGAATGCAGGAATTGCCCTGCTTGTCTCAGAAAGGCAGTGATTACCCTGTGTGTCACAGAAACTGAACATTTCAGAACAGGCAACTTGGTTAGATCTTGGATTCACAAATCCTGAACATTCAGCACAATGCAAATTGGAGTCACATCCAGTACATTTAGATACCAATACTTTCATCAAGCATCTTTACTACCAGACAAAGTCAAGCAATGTGGAAATATGTAATTTCCAGATGTATAACTCAGACATAGCAAACTCTAGGGCCTCATGTCCTCATTGAAGTGGCAACGTGACATAGGCTGGCAGCTTCAACAGGGCAGTCTTGACCCATACAGGGTACAAGTAGATATCAGCACATTTATATGATTTAACCACACAGAACCCAAAACACATGCACTGGGCCTTTTAGGAAGCAGGCAAGGTGCAAACAGGATACATACTAGAGAGAACAGTCTCCGGGCAGAGCGGCCCAGACTAGTTACTTTCGCAGATATTCTCAACTTAGAAGATAAGGGCATATCGACCCCAAGGTTATGTATTTCATTTATCTGGCATAAACAACTGCAAGGGCCAGCAGACCCATGGATTAACTTGCAGAACTTCTGCCTTGCACCGGGGGATACAAGCTATAGAAGGCATCCTGATGTCTTCAGTCCTCTCACGACTGAGGTTTTGGTCAGCGCTTTCACTGTTGCAGTATGTCATCTGATCTTTGGTCCACATCTTTCCCCGATGAGGGAGGGAGGGCTAGCACCTGGAGGACATCTCTGGCAACCTCCAGGTTAGCAGGTACAAAACATGACTAAGTTACTTTAACTTAAATAATAAAGAGGCAAATCCCCTACAAGCTAGACAGGATTAAATGGAACTCCAGGCTTGGCAGCATGACTGGGGCCTGGGCCCCCTTCCCCCAAAGTGGGGGGGTCCTGCTTGAATCTCCTTGAACGTGTCTCAGTCTGTAGAATTAGGCAAAAATCTGACAAAATGCTGGTTTATACACTCTCTTATAGGGCTTCCCCTAGGCTCCTGATTGGTTGCAGTGATGGGGTGATTGGCCTCCAATTGGCTGGAGGACCTGTCACTCACAGAAATTAATAATGCATGATGCTTACTGTTGGTCTGGCATTTTGGCATCTAAAATTAGGTCCCTGTAAGTCCACATGAGCATTTCGTGCTTACCCATGAGCTTTAGTGAAAATCCCATGAGTCCTAGCTTTGTTTTGCTGGCTTTCCAATTGGCTGTGGCTGCTTGCAATGGCTGCTTAACCTATTATCCCTTTAGCAGATTTAGCACAGTCCTAAATAAAGTTCTGGTGCAGCCAGAGATACAGGAAAGGAATATTTGCCCATTGCCCCACAGTTCTGTAGCCCAGAGGGTATACTTGCTGTCGCTGCACAGATAAACTGAATTGCTCAGTTAGTTTTTCTGTCACAACTGCAAATGTTTGAGCTCCCCCTGCAGCAGCAGACAGGCTAACAGTTTGAGTTCCAATAAAGTTTTGGTACAGCTAGGAAGAAGCATTTCTTTCAAAAAAACACTCCCTCCCCCCTTCTGCACATCTTCTCTAAACACACAGCAGCAAGTTAAAATATATTAAAAAAATTTCTTTTTCTTTTCTCGGCCACAGACGAGAACAGCTGCCCTGGGGGCAGATAGGCACTAATGAAAGAAAGGCGCTAGTTGCGCCTTGCGCAATTCCCGCTGACCTGGGGGCAGATCAAACAAACGGGAGATCACGGTTGGACGTTCTGAGCCCTGAGGGGCTGGATTACTACAAGAGCTGCAGACTGGGGTGCCAGAGGGGCAGAAAAGGACCTGGGGGACCCAAGGAAATTGCTGGCAAGAATTGGAGAAGCCCATTAGAGCAGAAACAGAACAGAGTGGCAGGGTTGCAGGTAAGCCCAAGCAGACTTTTTAGGAACCATCATTTGCAGGTGGGTTACATACCCATTGCATTCTCTAGCTAATCCCTTAATACAAATGCCACTCACAAGCCACGCTGAGAGAGAGAATTTCTGCCATGCCAGCATGTCATCTGTCATTTTGGCTCCCCAGCTAGCTGCTGTCTTCTTGCTTTTCTACACTAGTTGCAACCCTTTTAGCGCCATTGGAACATCCCTCATTAAAGTGTAGTTCCGATGTGGTTGCTATAAGTTATTGGGCTTCATAGCCCAATACCTTGTAGCAGCATGAGTTCACTGGCACACAAATTTTGATTTTAAATGTTGTAGTTTTACCAGGGGAAGGGATCATAATTGCCACTGAACCCTCGGCCAGCCGATCCCTTCCAGCTTCCTGGTGCCCCTGCTTGGCTAAAATTCCGCCCTAAGCTTTCTGAAATTGTGACGTTTGGCCAGGAGGCTGGGAGGCAGGCCCCATACAAAGTCTATGGGGCTGTTTTTTGTATTTTTATAGTGTCTTAGAGGAAAATTAAGCAATCGCAACTAGTAGGGTCTAGTTAAGAGCAGCTTTAATTTTCCTCTAAGACTCTTTAAAATGACTAAAAACAACTTTAAAACAGCCCCCATAGACTTGTATGAGGCATACCCTAGCGCCTCCTGGCCATGCGTCAGTTCACAGAAAGCAGGGGCAGAGTTTACTGAGCTGGAGGCACCAGGAAGCTGGAAGGATCAGCTGGCCGAGGGTTTGGCCCCAGTTATGATCCTTTCCCCTGGTAAAACTACTACCTTTAAAATTAAAATTGTTGTACCAGTGAGCTCCTGATGATATAAGATATTGGGCTATGAAACCCAATACCTTATATTGGAAACTTCCTTTAAATGTTTATCCTCATAAATATTAGAACTAAATAAATCACCTTATGTTCTACATCCTTCCAGTGTGTGCAATCCCAAGGTTCCCAGTCTTTCTTGATATTATGTGCTCTTTAGAAAATGGTCTTTTAATTTCCTGGGCTCTGATTGGCTGTTACCCCTGCCAGGGGGGTACATTAACTTTCAATAGACTCCCAGCAAATAAAAAGAACCAGCACCAAACTGCCAGTTTGCCCACTCAGATATTATTGTGCTCACCTTACTTATTCATTGGCTGACAGCACCACACTAAATTTGAAATCGCCGCCATTTTTTTCTTTACGCTACGGAGGGACACTGGCAACCCAGGGCTCAATAGTTGACTACCAGTGCCAGCCACCAAATGAAATACACAGCACCTACAATCCCTTGATTTCATTTCTCAGTTTTTGTTCCTTAAAGACATTTTTATTTAACAGATACCGTTACCATCTCACCGTCGCGCTCACCACTTCAGAAATGTACCTTTCCTATCACATGATCTCACTGCCGGCAATCTCACTCACTCTAGCTTTGCAGCTCCAGTACCATCCCCGATGTCACTGATCCTCCTGCTCAGGATGTATTCAATGATCGCCGCGGTCAGCGCCCGTTCTAGCGGTGCCCTTTATCGTCCTCTTCATCGACTGTCCCACTCTCCCATTCACGCTTACAGTTGCTGTATTGCCTTATGGTGTGCCTGTGCTCTCCGCTTCTCGCTGCTGTGCCCGGTCTGAGCGCCGTCCTTCTCCACGGCAGGGCTGCATTTAGCTGAGGTGCTTCGTTCACTGACAAATGCCAGCATTGGCGCTCCCTCGCAACAGCAGCTCTCGCCATTCCCTGAGGTGCTTTGTACACTGACGAACGCCAGCATTGGCGCTCCCTCGCAGCAGTGGCTCTTGCCATTCTCGTGGTCTGCCACAGAGTTTTCCCCACAACATACATTGCCAGCTGAATAAAACACACAATGGAAAGAGCGTGTGTGTTTTGGGGGTACCTTCGCAACCAGCTGCAAACTACTATCTACAGAGCACCTAGTACCACAAACATCCCTATGTAAAGAATACAGACAGCATTTAATGTAGAGGAACTATTTTATTACAAAAGTAATCAAACAGCTAAGAATGTTAACACTTAATCACACAATTTGGTTAATTTAAAGGAGATATAATCGCTGGACCATTTTCTAAGCACATTAATGCCCTCCAGGGTGGGCGGTATAGGCATCGGACCGGCCAAGGTATAAGGCCCTCCGCCTGCGGCGTCGGGCCTCATTACGCCCCTGGCCGGTCCGGTATTGCCCAATACCGCCCACCCTGTCGAGCATTATTGCTTAAATAAGCTCTGATCATCTTAGTGGCTTTCTGTTGGATACGTTTGATTTTGACACTCTCCCTAATGTTCAATCCTCCCCAGAATTGTGTTCGATAATCTGCAAGTGGTCTAACGTAAAAACGATATATTGGTAATAAGACCTTCTTACTTCTGTGTATAAAATGTTTTTTGACTGAATTTAGAATATAGTTTGCTTTAGCAAAGATTGTATTAACCTTTTTTTATCATTTGTTTTGATTATTCCCAAATCCTTTTCGCTTTTAGATTTCCATTTTTCAGTCCCCTCCATGTAATATTTCCTTTTCTGATTATTCCTTCCCAGATGCATAACTGTAGATGTAGAATTGTTAAATTGCATTTTCCATGTAGTTGCCCGGCTTACTATTTTATTTAAATAATTTTTAATTATTATTGAATCTTGGTCCCTGTTTCTTCTTTCCCTGGTTTTGGGGTTCTTTTTTGCACCCCATCCCCCCGGGACTTACCCGCTGCCTTCCTAGAGTGCACCCTGGATTAACCCCCAGGCCTGGGCCATCAGTGAGCTCCCTCCACCACTCCCTGATCAGTGCCATGTGATGATCCAGTGGCAGAGTGCCTCAGCCAGCTGTGTGGGGCTTGAAGGGGGAGGGGCAGACATCCTTTTTGCTGCACCCTAGTGATTTCCCCCCTTGTGCTGTTGGGAGGATTGGCATGCAATGACATAAGAGTGCATACATGCCAACAACTAGCACACCTCCCTGGAGTCCACAAACCTCAGCTGCAATTCCCCAGTCTCTGCCAGGGGTCAATCAAGCACTGAGCACTACTCCCCCCAGAGGAGGACAGCAGTCCATCATATGCTTGATCCTTCCCCCCCAGCTCACCCTCCAACTCCCCGGGCTTGCATCCGAACAGCGTTGTTGGTGTTGCAGAAGGAAATCCTACCGCTGTGCCAATGGACCAGCAATCCTCCCATTTTTGTATCATCTGCAGATTTGTTACAAAGCCAGTTTATATTTGCTCCAAAGTCACTGATAAATAAGTTGAATAAAACAGGTCCAATGATAGAGCCCTGTGGGATTCCACTGGTCACTGCTTCCTTATTTGATAGAGGGCCCTTAATTCTCATAGTTCGGGTTCAATTACTTAGTCAGTTTGATATCCATAAAATTAGTTTGGCATGTATTCATAAAAAGTTACGTTTTTCTACCAGTTTTGCATGTGAAATCACATCAAATACTTTGCTTAGGTCTAGGATATGGGGCCTGATTCCAACACAGCCCTTAGATCACCACAGCGTTCTGGTGATCTAGGGCTCCGGCACCCCCCAGTGCATCAGAGATCATGCTCCCAGTTCCAGAACATCAGGGGTCCCTTCACAACTGCACTCAGGAAATGCCACAACTGTAGGCTAGCACCAAATGCTAGCCACACCTGTGTGTCCTGATAGACAGATCCGCCCACCCCCAGCCCACCGGGCGCAAGAGGAACCGCAATGCCTGGGGTGCCCCTGGGGCAGATGTGGCACAAGTGATTATGATGGGGTGTTGAGGAGTCAGTGTGTATGCCGGGGGAGGGAGATTTGACCTTATCAGCACTAGCCACATACCAATGTCTGCAATGCCAATTGACTGTCACCCTCACAGGGTGTGCGATCACACCCCCCGGCATACGCACTGGCACTCTAACACTTCTGGGGTACACCCCTGTCCCTACTAACCCCCTGGCAACACATATGGGGCCCCCCAATAGCTCTCCACATTGAGAGGCATTGCTGCAAGTGGTTTAGACCACCTCCTGGGTGGTCTAACATGCCCCCCTTCCTTCTGCCACTGCGGGGCTTTTGGAATAGAAAATTGGTGGCTGTTGCAGCCCTGCCGTGGCGCAAGCCCTCTTGTGACCTGGCATACCCAGATGCTGGCTGCAAGGAGGGCACTGTGCCCCTTTAATGCAGTGGATTCCCTCACTGGCGCAGACCATGTGCTGGAATAGGGAATGCCACAACAAATGATGCAAGGTGCAACTTGCATCATTGCTGTTTGATGCAAGCACATAGCGTCCAGCGGAACCCTTTCGGAATCGGGCCCATGATGTCTGCAGAGTTCCCGTCATCAAGATCTTTGCTAACTGGCTCATAAAATGATAATAAATTTGTGATGCAGGATCTCCCTCCCTTGAAAAAATGCTGAAGTCTATCAAAAATGCCCTTGTTGTTACAGTTTTCATCTATCTGTGATTTAATACACATTTCCATAAATTTGCACAACACTGATGTTAGGCTTATAGGTCTGCAATTACAGGGTAGCTGTCTGTCCCCCAGTCTGTAAATTGAAATGATTGTTGCTGTTTTCCAATCTTTTGGTATTTCCCCAGTTAATAATAATTTATTTTAAATGTGGTGTAAGATACATGTTAATTCCTCCATTAGCTTTTTTTAACATACGGACGCTATCATCAGGACCTGTGGCTTTGTTGGCATGAAATTTCTTAATATTTGCCTTGATTTCAACCTTAGTTATTGGACCAATATAATCCTTATTGTTTATTGTGGGCAGCATAACTACATTCATTTTGTGCATGAAACAGAAATGTTTATTTAATCTGTCTACTATTTCTTTGTTCCTCAAGATTATGTTATCGTTTCATTTTTAGGGTCCAATGTTAGTTGCATCCTGTTTTTATGTATGCATGCACAGCAAATATTTTGTTACAAAGAGCCACTTTTCAGAGGTGTGTCACTGTCGGGTCCAGTGCAGCTCAAGCTGCAGTGGATTCGGCAATGAAAGACCAATAAACCAGGCACTCTGATCGTGACACTAGTCACTGCATGCTGGGCAGAAATGTTTTGTAGTTGAAAGGAACAAAGCGCTCCTATCAGACAGCACCTCAATGCTTTCATCTGATAGAAGTCAGCCAGCAGGCAGCTGAGCAGCCTCACAATCAGTTCCTTCCCTGTCCCTGAACAAGACAGTGTAGCATGGCTGCCTGTCCAACAGTTGTAGCTTCTCTCTCTCTCTCTCTCTCCTTCTAAACTGCAACACTAATTAAATAGCAGTGACTGACCGACAGCAGTCATTGGCAGTCTGAATTCAATGGTGTGATCGGCCTCAAGTGTAACATGATGTGAACAACGTGTGTTTAACTCACTGATGAGTAATTTGCCAAACTCCCAACCCCCTTCCAAATGAATTCCTTTGCCTGCCAGAAAAAACACAAACTTGCCCACTACCAAACATCCCACCTAAAACAGAATTAATCTGCATGCCCAACAGATTAGAATTTTTAATAGTGCCTGGAGGACAATGACCCCTCTCTAGCCATGTTCAAACACTCCCTCTCTGAGCACCTGTTGCAGCCTAGACCTTGTACCTGTCATGGCTAATCCTCAAAGTACACAGGCGTGATCGACGGAATCTGCCGCTATCGTCTTATACCTCTCTGCTACTTGTTTATTACCTATGATTATCATTGTTACAAATCAGGTACCTTCTGTGGTCATTAGCTTTTGGGTGGGTATATGTCATACTGTGGGCTCTCCAGCAACTGTACAACAGTGTCTATGCAGTGCCATAGGCTGAGTTTATGTGTTAAGGATATACTTTTACCAAGGCTCACTGTGATCATGATGTACGAATGTATATTTCCTGTGTAAATTTTTCTTTTATACCTTGTACTAATGTATAGTATTTCCTGTATATACTGTATTTATGTCTCATTTACTTTGTATGTCTTATGACAAATATTTTGTTGCACTGCACTCTTGTCCCGGATCGCCCCTGAAAAAGGGACTGTATTGTTTCAGAGGGCCTACCCGGTTACCAGAAATTCAAATAAATAAATAAATAACCCATCTGACAGAGGGCAGAGTCTAAATATGCTATCAGTTTGGCCATGGCCAGTCGCCGTTCCATTGTTCACTCAACCACCCTCCCCCCATCACTGTTTCTGGTTCCATTTTTTTTTTTTTTTTTTGCTTTATTTTGCTCTGTGCTGTGACCTTCCTTTATTCCCTAATCCATCCAATTCCTATGTTTTGGCTAATTTTAAAGCAGCTTGTTTTCCCCTCCTGACTCAATCCAACCTCTCTGGGATGGTCAGCAGGGGAGTGGTGGCCTGGAAAGACTGGAGTTGGTTGTTAGATTCCTTGGCTTTTCCTTAGACCTACCTGACCGCCCCCCCAGTGTTTATTTTCCCTGCCTTGTTCTGCCGGGACACTTCTCTGTTCCCTTCCACTGGCCACTGCTGGTGCAGAGTTGAACTCACTCTCCACTCCAGCTAAGAATGGAGAGAGGAGGTAAAAATCTGCAAGCTGGCCTGGTTCCCACCGAGTTAGACTTAGAAATCCCAGTTAGATCTAGAAACCCCAGCTTCAGCCTTTGAGGACCTCTGCTCCCTCTGATGTGGGTGTGGGACCAATCCATTCTGAAGACGCAGTAAGCAGCGGGACTACTGGAGCAAGCGGATGGACCCAGGACAGGCATCGTGACTAGGCCACTCCCCCCAAAAAAGTGTGGAGCCCAGCTACATCGATGGATCCAGAAGAGGAGAGACTGTGCAGTTGTAATAGCAGTGGCATTAACAGCCAGCAGCTGGGACAGGTTGTGCTCTGTGTTGGATTCTATTTATATATGGACCTCTCTTGATCTGTGATACTCTGGTATCATCTGAGGAGTGAGAGTCCAGCAGCAGGACTCTGGAGCAGCCAGGAAGGGTCTTCAGCAGAGAGCAACTGAGGGTGAGTGCAGTTCCAACAATACTGATAGTCAATAGACATGATGAGGGCATGCCAACAGATAACACAGAAACATAATTGTTGGCAGATTAGGACTGCCTGGCCCATCTAGTCTGCTCATAAGCCCTTGTACTGGATTACTGCTTCTGACCCACCCACAGCTGTAACTCTATGGTTCCCCTCTACCTGTACCAAGCATGCTTGAATCCATCCACAGTGCTCGCTCCCACCACCTCCTGAGGCAGACCATTCCATGCATCCACCACCCTCTCTGTGAAGAAGAACTTCATCACATTCCCTCTCAACCTCCCACCTTCTAATTTCATGTCATGACCCCTCATTCTTGTGCTCCTCCTGTATTGGAAAATTTCTCCCCTCCTGCACCTTGATTATACCCTTGAGGTGCCTGAATGTTTCAATCATGTCCCCTCTTTCCCTCCTCTCTTCCAGCAAGTACCTATTGAGGTCCCTTAATCTCTTAAGTCTTGTGTTGCAAGCCCTGTACCATCTTAGTCGTCCTTCTCTGGACCATCTCCAGCCTGTTAATACCCTTACAAAGGTGCAGCCTCCAAAACTACACACAGTACTCCATGTGAGGCCTGACCATGGTTTTTTATATAATGGCATTACTACCTCCCTCCTTCTGCTGGTGATACCCCTGCCTATGCACCCCAGCATGCCACTGGCCTTCCCAGCTGCCTTAGCACTGTGCTTTGACATTTTCAGGTCATCTGAAATAATAACCCCTGGTCCCTTTACTCCTTCTTAGACTATCAGCAACTCCCCCCCCCCATCTTGTAGCTTTCCCCAGAGTTTCTGTGTCCCAGGTGCATAAGTTTGCGCTTTTTTGAATTAAACTTCAGTTGCCAGTCCTCACACCATTTTTCAAGCTTCCCCAGGTCCCTTCTCATTTTCTCCACCCCCTGTGGGGTATCCACTCTGTTACAGATCTTGGTGTCATCTGCAAACAGGCCGACCTCTCCCTCCAGCCCTTCTGCAATGTTGCTAATGAAGACATTGAACAGGACTGGCTCCAGGACCAATCTTTGAGGCATCCCACTGGTCACCCCCTCTCCCCAGACTGCACCCCATTTACCACCTCCCTCTGCCTCCTATTAACCAGTTTATTTTTCTGTTCTTTCTATTTTTCCTCATTCTCCCCCCTCAGCTTCGGTCTTCTCAGGAGCACCTAGGAGTCATCCCACTGCGGTCCGTTCCTACCTGGTCAGACCTCCGTTGCCCATGTAGCCTCGGTTTACCCCCTGGGTGAGGACGAGGTGAGCCCCAACACCCTGAATTCCTCTGGCAGCATCGGTCAGCAGGGTGCCAGGAGGGCAGACACATATCGTGGGCAAGCTCCGGTGCTCCATCTCTGCCGGAGCTGAAGAGTATTTTCCCCTGTTCCTGGGGAGTGGCTGGTGCTCTGACATCAAGGCATGCCACCAACGTCTGCCATTCCTCCGCTCCTGCACTCCGCTCAGTGCTTGCTGTGTCTCCGGCTTCCGCCAGATGTCAGCTGAGCACCGAACAGTGACCCTTGTCCCTCCCGGGAGAGGAGAACTGTCCTCCGGATGCTCAATCCTCTCTCTCTCCCCTGCTGACCCCCAGCAACCCGGGCTCATTCCCTAACCCAGGTTGCCGGCGTGGCGCGAGGTGTGGCGTCCAGCGCCTCAACACTCAGCACCACCAGGCTGGCCCTATTAGCCAGTTTCTAATCCACTTTATCATCCTGTCCCCCATGCCCAGCCTACCCAGATTGTTTATCAGCATCCTATGTGGGACGGTGTCAGCGGCTTTGCTGAAATCAAGGTAAGCAACATCCACTGCCCACCTTGATTTACTTTATTTGTCACCCAGTTGAAGAAATCAACCAGATTTTTCTGATATGACCTCCCCGCTGTGAATCAGTGTTGCCTATTGTCTTAGGCTCCGATGGCTTCTAGATGCCCCACTATTATTTCTTTAAGCAATGTCTCTATGATCTTCTCCACTTCTGAGGTGAGGCTGACCAGCCTATAGTTCTCTGCATCCTCCCTGCTGCCAGATTTGTGTAGAGGGACCACATGTGCCCTCCTCCAATCCTCTGATACCACCCCTGTGTTGAACGACTCGGTGAACATGGCTGCCAGAGGTTCTGCTATCTCCCTTTGCAGTTCTTTTAATATCCTTGGGTGTATGCCATCTGGTACCATCGCTTTGTCCACCTTCAATTACGTGAGCTCCTGCAGGACTCTCCCCTGTGAATTAACTATTTGTTCACCTCTTCACTCCCTTGGCAACTGCTGTACTGCTGTGGCCCCTGCCCCTCCCCCTCTTCTGTGAATACTGAACAGAAATATTTATTCAGTATTTCTGCCTTTTCCATGTCACCCTCCTTGCATTCCCCTCCCTCTCCCTCTCCCTTGAGTCTTGCAATCCCCTTCTTCTTTTTCCTCCTTTCACTGATGTACCTGAAGAATGTCTTGTCCCCGTTCTTAACTGACTGTGCTAAACCTTCCTCAGTCCATGCTTTTGCTCTCCTTACTGCCTTTCCCACTTCCCATGGACACTCTAGGTACTCCTCCCTGTCCTTCTCCCATTGGGTCTCCTTATAGTTCCTGGACCCTTTCATTTTTGCCCTGATCTTTACCGCTACCTCTCTCGAGAATCACAGTGGCTTTCTCCTTCTCTTGCCTTTGGATACCAATCTGATGCATTGGTTTGTTACTTCCAGTAAGGCTTCCTTTAGATGCTTCCACTGTTGTTCCACTCCCCCTCCTGCCCCTGTTCTCTCCAGGGCTGTTTTGATACCTCTTCCCATTTTAGTCTAGTCAGCATTTTTGAAATCCAAAACCTTTGTCCTAGTATGACTTGAGTGAGTCTCTGTCCCTATGCTGAACCACACAATGTTGTGATCGCTGGATCCCAGTTGCCCTTCTACCTGGTCATCTGCAATTTGATCCCCATTGGTCATTACTAGATCTAGAATTGCCCTGTCTCTGGTGGGTTCAAGCACAGGTTGCCTGAGTCCAGCCTCCTGGAGTGAATCAAGGATGCCTCTGCTTCTGGCTGAAGCAGCTACACTGTTGTTCTAAACCACATCTGGCATATTGAAATCCCCCATCAGTAGAATTTCACCTTTCATTGCCATCTCATGTATTTCCTCCACTAGCTTCCTGTCCAGATCCTCTTCCTGTCCTGGAGGCCTGTATATTACCCCTGTGCGTATTGCTGTGCCATTTCCAGGCTGAAGGGTGACCCACAGTGCCTCAGCCTCCCCCTGCCTATCCTGAACCTGTGTTGCCAATATACCGTCTCTGACATACAGGGCTACTCCCCCTCCCTTTTCCCCCATCCCTTCTGAATAGAACATATCCTGGTACATTTGTTTCCCACTCATGATTAGCTGTGTACTAGGTTTCAGTAATTGCTACTATATCCAGGTCTCCTTCAATTATTAAGGCCTCCATGTCTGGGACTTTGTTTCCCAAGCTACGTGCATTTGTCAATGTGACCCTCCAAGTTTTACTACCTGACCTCTCTCTCTCTCTTCCTGGTTTTGGTCCCTTTCATCTTCTCCCCTTTCCTGATATTTTTCTCTTGTGTTCCCGATTCCTTTCCTACTCCATTTCTGTCCGACTCCGATGACCTTGATATCAAGTCCTCTTCCTGCTCCATTGTTTTGTTTTCTCTACCATGTGGGGGTGAGCTGCCTGAGTATCCCTGCTCCTGTTGCCCTCCCCCTGTCTAGTTTATACGCTCATCAGCAAAGCATTTAAACCATCCATTGAGGGCTGCCTTCCCCTTGCTGGACAGATGCAGTCCATCCCCACTGTACAAGGCTGCATCACTCCACATGGGTCCCCAGTACCTAGTGAAGCCATACCCCTTCCCATTGCACCAGCCTTTCAACCATGTGTTGAAGTTACTAATGCAGAGATTCCCCCCCCCCGTCCACCGCAGACTGGCAGCACCTCCGAAGGCACCCTCCCAACACTGAACACTTCCATTTGTTTTTGTTGTTTTTCTTTTGCTCTGTCTATAGCTACCACGGTTGTTAAATTGTAAGGTAGTTGTTTGCTCTGGGGGGATGAGGTCTGTCTTTGCTCTAGACCTGCTTGGGGCTAAAACAGGGGGTCATCACATTTTGGCCCTCTCACATATTTTGTTTGTTGGGGACCCACCCCACCCATCTTAGCTTTTCTAGCCACTCAGCTCAGGCACTGAACATCCCTTGAGTCCAACCCCCAGTAACCAGTCACCCAGTTTAGGGTTTTAATATGTCCAGTGCTACATGATTATCCTGATCCTACTATCTCCTTGAATGCTGGCATTAAGTATTCTCGCCCCAGTAGTGCATTCCACATAGTACTACTGGGATGAGAATGCCTGCATTCCAGCCAAGATGTAATTACTGATGGGAGGATCTATATTATTTTTTTATACTTCTTTATCTGACAGACAGATAACATCCAAAGCTGGCTTTTACATGTTGTACAGATATAACTATCTAAATAACCATCTATTTCAGCAAGTAGTAACCTGTCATTCCTTGTAAGCATGCTTAAATAGTTCTAGCTTATACTTACATTTTATATGTGAACTAAAAGCTAAGTAACTAAAGAACATAACAAATTTGAAAAAAAGAAAAACACACCAGCTAGTTGTTTGGACTAAATTCTATAAGGCACAAATTCTCATATTTTTAAAACAAATCACAGGATTATACAGCTAAAAAAAAAAATTTATATATAGGAGAAAAGCAAAGATATCTCCTCTTCTTATACAATGGCATATTAATAAATTGATTTAAAAAGACAGGAAATGTCATTTGTATTGCAATTATCTATACAGAGCTAAAAGATTAAGGATCAAAATAGCCCCATCTGTAGGTGAAAAAAAGCCTATATATTTGGACTGGGATATTCAAAGGGGTTGCACCTGGCACAACTGGGTTGAGCCACAATGCGCCCCAGCATGATATTGGAAAGGCTGCTAGGTGCAGTGCAAATCCCGATGCGCCGGGGCACAAAGTAATTGTATGCAGGGGGCAACATCCTGGGATGTGTGGCGCATATGCCAGTGCACCCCTGCATTGCGTCGCATGGGGGGGCTCAAAGTTGAGTCCGTGAAACAGTGGAACAACTCCTAGTCACCCATTCAGAACACCATCATGAAGCACACACAGAACCCAGGTAGTCTAGTGGTACCCCCTCCCTTCCGTGACCCCGATCGGCGGTAAATGTACAATTCTTTAAGCTCTGGTAGTCTAGTGGTGTCCCCCTCCCTCCTGCATCCCCGATCGGCAGTAAATGTTGATTTATCAAAGCCCTGGTAGTCTAGTGGTACCCCCCCACCACACCCATTGCTGCGATTGTGGTACTGCTCCATAATACACATCCCTGGTGATCTAGTGGCACCCCCTGCCCCTCTCACCCACAGGACTCCTTGCCCACCCTGCTCCCCCGTCATCGGTGGGTGGCTGCAACCTGCCTGTATACCACCCACCCATCCACTGAATGACAGGTACAATATGGACTGTAAGCCCATTGGTTCCTGTGTGGACCAATGGACTTGCAGGGCATACTGTACTAGACAGTCCCAAGGCAGGGTGGGGGGTACCACTAGACTACCAGAGCTTAAGGAATTCTACATGTACCACCAATCAGGGTCACAGGAGGAGGGGTACCAGGGAATGGATTCTAAGACTTCCACCATGATCAGGGATTTGGGAGGAAGGGGGGTCCACTAGTCTACCAGGGAATACTTTCATTTACATTTACATCAATCATGGCAATTGGCGGGGGGGTTCCAATAGACCACCAGGGATGGTTATATATACATATATTGGGGAATCGGGGACTCAGGTGGGAGGGGAGACCACTAGACCACCAGGGCTGATCCTGTATTATATTTATCGGGGAATCGGAGACTGGGAGGGGGGCCACTAGACCACCAGGAATTTCTTGTTAAACATATACTGCGCGATCATGGCTATGGGGTGGGGGATGCCCCGGGAACCCCACAGCACATGTCATGCTGTGCAGGGCATCAGGCGCAAGTCACCTGGCTGCCCTGTGTAAGGCATGCAGATGGCGCAATAATGACATGCAAATGGCCCCATTTGCGACTTGCATATATTACAGCCTCATTTGCATGCCCCCTGCTGAATATCATGGGTGATGCACCTAGCACAACTGCACTTGCTCTGGCGCATCCCCGTGCTCCCTATCTATCACTTGCACCGGTGCAGTGCCACTGCGCCATGCGCAGTATGTGCACTGACCCAGCCATATTCAATGGTGCTGCACCATGGCACATCCCCGTTGAATATCACCTGGACCTGGCCCCAGTGTGTCACAGTTGCGCTATGCCCAGGCTTGCGCCACTGCATAGTGCAGTCTAAATATCTGGGCCTTGGTAAATAAAATTCCCATCTTGTCCAGTGATTCAGATAGGATTCTGACTTATTTTGTAGGTTATATGTGAGCTGTTCACAGCTTTGTATATGCACTGTTATATAAAATGGTTGGGGAGCTTTCTGAAACCATTTTCTTGTATTGGATTTATAAGCCGCCACTAAAAGGATAGACCATAAGTAGTAAGAATCCTTACCCTTAAGTTATCTCAGAGGAATGCCCAGGATAAGATTAAGGAGTGTTATATTTCAGGAAGATCATGGCTTTAATATGTCAGGTTAACCCTTGCCAGAAGGGTTGTATGTTTATACAGTCATACAAGATATGAGCATGGGATGCTGTAGTACTGTATTACCACAGTCATGCCAGCATACAGGGATGGTCCCTGGGATCCATTTAGCTCTAAACTGTGTAACTAGAAAAAATCTGGTGCGGATCTTCCATGTGTATTCTCTCCATGTCGGGGAAGATGCTGTTGACCAGGTCATTGTCCATATTCTGGGCCACACGAAATATGAAAGAGTTAGATGGAAGCATTGCGCCTATTATAAACAAACTGGCCTGGGTGACTAGCTACTGGAAGGTGGTGTTCATGGGCCAGCTGGGAAGTTTAGGCTGAGAATGGGCAGGGTTGGGCTCACCTGCTGGTTGCAGCTTGCTTCTTAATGTTTAGACAGGGAAAGTGACTGGCTGCAAACCTCTGCGGCTGTAAGGTACAGTACAGTGGGAAATCTGAGATGGGTGGGAGTATTGTTGCTGGCTGGGCAATTAGGGACTACATTTTAAGGCCAGAAAGACAAATTACCTGGATGTGGAGGGTGGACAGAATACAAATAAACCTGGCACTGGCCTGAACCCACACTTTTAGCAGCTTTCAGAGAAAGAAAAACTTGCACAAAAAAAGTTTACTTGATGTGTGCTGATTCTTTCAACTGAAGTGCAACGTGCCTCATAGTGTCTACAGTAATCCTATAAGTTTAAAAAGGCACAATCTCTCAGTTCATGTCATTCAGATCAGCGCCTCAGACTGGATGCCACTTGAGCATGTCATATTTAACAAGCATTTGTCAATGCTGAACTTTCGCTTGCATGTATTTGCAAAGGCAAGTGTCTCGAAGACACATGGGTAGATCTATCTATCTATCTTTCTATCTATCTATCTATTTACTCTTTTGCCTGCTGGGAGCCTACCTTTTACCTACCCGCTCTGTGGGATGGTGGTGGGGGGGCCCGTCTATGCACACACACACACACACACACACACACACAGTGAGCATGAGGGACAGTCAGCTTGCAACTGCTCCACAATTTGCACTTTTGCCGCAACAATCACTATCCCAAAGTCATGAGATGGAGAGACACAGACACACTGTTACAACAGCTACCTTTTGCGCCCTACACCTTTCTCCCCTTACTACCCCTGCCCTACCCTCCTCTCTTCTCCTTATCACTCTCCTCTAACTCCCCCTCTCCCTCCATCTTACCCCTTACCTACTCTTCTGACGCACTTACCCAGCTTTTCCTTTCCTCCCTTACTGCCTATTTTCTTCCATCCTCCTTATCAACAGTAGTAGCTACATGTATTCCCTAGCTGATATGTAATCCTATTGTGTATGTTACCATGTCGCCAGCTGCAACTAAATGTTATAGAACCTTATTATTATTATTTTTTTAGAGTTACTGCTCCTGTATTTTGAGGAACTGCTGTGGTTCGCATCTGCTGTCTTATTTTTTGCATGCTCTTGTTTTTCATATTTGTCCTTCCAGGACCTCCTTGTAAATGAGTTCTCTCACTGGTGTTTTCCTGATAAAATAAAATTGAATTGAATTGAACTGAATTGTTGCAATAATGCACTGCCTCTGCTGATCTCCATGTTACTGTCTTTGGCTCTCTATCTACTGCTGTCAGCACCGCATTTGCCTGCTGGGACCGTACCATTGGCGACTCACTCTGTGTGTGGGGGGGAGGACAGAACTCAAGAGATGGATGCAGACAGACAGACACACTCTCGTAATACTGCACTCCATCTGCCGCTCTCCAGTTCACTATGTGTGACTGTCTCTGTATTACTGTTAGCTCTGCATTTGCTTGGTGGGACCAAAGTACTGTACAGGTACTGCCTCTGACTACCACACTGACTAGCAACTTGATTGCCCACCCTACTCACCAGAACGCCTGCTCACTGACTCCCCATCTCCACAGGTGGCTAAGCACACAGCAACATCCCCACAGCAACCCTCACCTAACACACCTCACTAGCTGCTTCCTTGCCTGCCCAACTCACCAGAATGCCTACTCGCTGACTGCCTCTCTTTCTGTCTGAACCACCTTTCTCTACCCTGGGGGTTCACCATGCTCTCTGTTTCATTGCTTGCTGCCTGTCACAAGACTCACTCCAACTCCAATGTGCTGTCACCTGCAGCAACACAAGTGGTTCCACTTTCTCTCTTGCCAACTGATGGGGAAGAGTGCACCAAATTGGCGCTGACCTGCTGCGTGTGTGTTGCGCTCTCTCTCACAGACTGGACACTGCTGCTCCCTGATGTAACACACATACAGACTGATAGAGACAGACATAGAGTGATGCATACTGTATCTGTCTGGCTGCCTACCTCTCACTCTGTCTCTCTGAATGCTGAGTCCTCAGACACTGCACACAGCACTATCTTGCTCCAAACTGCTGCTGTCTCACCACTCTCAGTCCAAACTGCTGCTGTCTCTATATACATGACCTCATCCCCACCTCACTGTCACACTGTCTATGTAATGTATGGGTTGGGGGGGCTGCAGTGACTGGTTGTCATGGCTGCAAAGTGCCTGGAAATGATGTCAGTTATCCAGTGCCCGAGGGAAAGGGGGTGGAACTTTACACAGTGAAAAGACACACATAACAGCCAGGAGGTGCTGATGTTGCAAGCGCTGCACCTGTCTCTCACTTACCCACAGCCTTTAACAGTAACATTGTCCATTATCTGGAGCTGCAAGAATGGCTGGGTACCCAGAGATCCATGGAGTAGGAAGGTGGGGAGAGACACACTAATGCCGGAGAACAGAGCACCATGTGTGGCCACTACCCACACTCTGCTTGCTGCACTGGTTCAAGACATTCTAGGGCAGGGGCTACAATATTTCAAAACACACACCACATTCCCAATCGTTGAGTGGCAAGTTTTAATGGATTAATCCATGGCCTCACAAAGCTACTCTGCCAATCGGCTTCCATGTTTCTCTTCTGTCTGGGGAGATGACGGAGCACACTCAGCTCCCTGTCACCCGCTGTCTTATTGGAGTGGTTCATTTCTTTCAACTACACAAAGTGCCATGTCAGCAAGCAGCACTAGTGTCATGACCAGAGTGCCTGGTCGTTGGTCTACACTGCCAAGCCCATTGCAGTTTCAGTTGTAACTGGCTCAGCAGTGACACTCCTCTAAAATGCCATTAGTAGCAAAATGTTCCTTGTGCAAGCACAAGCGAATATAAAAATGAGAATGTTTAATGAATATAGTGGAGGGAAGTATTTTCTGAACTCTGTGTCGAGGAGTTCTGGTGGGAGTCAAGTCATAATCAGGACTTCCTACAGCATAAAGCCTTTTTTTAATGTGTTCTTATTGAATGTTGTTGTATATGATGTGTTTCTGAATCATTTGTGTTTGCACTTCACTTTGGCACCATTCCCACTCCTGTGGTGTGTGTTACTTTAATGGATTGCAATAAAATGGGACTTCAGATTGGTTTCCCAGCAGTTTTTGACAAAGCACACATACACAAAACACGTTAGGCATTGCAACACACAGCCAGACAGGAACAGGGATACTCAAGTCTTGTCTGCTCTGCAATATCAATATGAACTGAAAGACTGTGCCTTTTTAAACTTATGGGATTACTGTAGCTACTGTGATGTATGTTGCACTTCAGATAGAGGCATCAGTGCATAACAGGTAAGCTCCTTTTGTTGTGCAAATTTTTCTCTCTCTGAAAGCTGCGAAAAGTGTGGGTTCAGGCTGGGGCCAGCTTTATCTGCATTGTATTCAATTTCTGAATTTTGGTCATGTCACGACTGCTAGCCTTGGTGCAGAGTCCAAGCCGCCACTACAGACTGGGTGGGAAAGCCTTGATGGATGTGGTGGCTTTTTGTTCCATTTGTGTGTAAGGGGTGGGATGTACAAATAAATGGCAGGGGTTAATCTTCAAAACATTTTTCTATAGTACCTGGTTGTTCAAGGATGGGGGGTCCTGGTCCTCAATCCTCTACAATTGCAGGAGAGTAGATGACATGGGCTCCATGTCCTATGCTGGGATATCAGGCAAGCAGGAAGACCAGTCTAGCCCCTTAAACACTGGGCATTCAGGCCCATATTACATATTTGAACAATCTTATGTTCAGGCCCAGTGGTGCCAACTAGTGCTGCACTGCCATGTGGGATAGCCAGGATCATGTCTTCCTACTTCATTTATTGATTGATTTAGTTAGTTAGTCATTTATTCATTCATTCATTTTTGTTGACTAGAAAAGGAGGACTAGACTATACTGCCTATGTTCAGCCTGGTACTTGGGGGGGGGGGGGTGAAGATACAGATGCAAACCAACTGAAACTGAATGAGATTAAGCTGTTGGTGTATTTTAGTGGGGGGGGGGAATCTGTCCTGGGAAAAGTCCCCAACATTTTTTCAAGATGTGGCATGGGATCTTTACCGTTCACCTGAACAACCACCTCAAAAGGCAGACAGGACTTTAGCCACATGTCTCACCCAAGCATGGCCCACACCAACAGTACAATATCCCCATAGTACTGTACTCAGGTGCCAGGATTTATGGTATGAGACCATTCCCAGTGTGGGACTAGAATCAATGACCTTCTATCCCAGAAGTAGATGTACTGCCAACTGAGCCATGCTGACACCTGCCTTGGTCCCAACTTCTCTGCCCCCAGCTGGAAGGATCTTGAGCATGATACAAAGTCACCATGCTCTGACCCAAGAGTGGGGTTACATAGAAACATAGACTTTGATGGCAGATAAGGACTGCTTGGCCCACCTAATCTGCCCATATCCCTACCTACTGAATAAGCTGCAGATCCTAGTTAGCCAACGGCCTATTTCTTCCTACCCCCGCAAGAACTGCCTTATGCCTATCCCATGCATTCTTGAATTCTTCCAGTTTTAGACCCCACAACCTCCTCAGGAAGGCGGTTCCATGCATCCACCACCCTCTCTGTGAAAAAATATTTCCTCACGTTGCCCCTGAGCCGTTCCCCCTCCATCTTCAAATTGTGTCCCATTGTTCTTGCACATCTCTTTTTCTGAAAGATGCTCCCTCTTGGACTTTGTTGATTCCACTGAGGTACATAAAAGTTTCTATCATGTCCCCCGTCTCCCTCCTTTCCTCAAGTGTATACATATTAAGTGCCTCTAGTCTCTCCTCATATGGCTTCTCTTGCAGACCCTGCACCATTTTAGTTGCCCTCCACTGGACTGCCTCCATCCTGTCTATGTCCTTGTGGAGATGGGGTCTCCAGAACTGAATGCAGTACTCCAGATGGGGTCTCACCAACTGTCTGTACAGGGGGATAACAACTTCTTGTTTTCTGCTGGTGATGCCTCTCCCTATATATCCCAGTATCCCCCAGCCCTCCCTTCCGCCTTCTCACATTGCTTGCTAACCTTAAGGTCATCTGATATGATTACCCCCAGGTCCCTTTCCATTTTTGTTGGTGTTACTACCCCCCCATTGTGTACTCTTCCCCTGAGTTTTTGTTTCTCAGGCGCATTATTTTGCACTTCTTTGCATTGAATCCAAGCTGCCACACTTCTGACCATTCCTCCAACCTTGCCAAGTCCCTTCTCATCCTTTTCACCCCCACTTGTTTATCAACCCTTATGCAGATCTTTGTGTCATCTGCAAAGAGGCATACTTTTCCTTCCAGTTCTTCTGCAATGTCACTTATAAAGACATTAAAAAGGACTGGACCCAGTACTGAACCCTGTGGTACCCCACTAGTATCTCCCTTTCTTCTGAGTGGACTCCGCTTACTGTTACCTTCTGTGTCCTGTTGTCCAGCCAGTGTTTTACCCAGGCTACCACCCTGGGACCCACTCCCAGGCTGGCTAATTTGTTTATTAATCTTTTGCGTGGGACTGTGTCAAATGCCTTGCTAAAGTCTAGGTAGGCCATGTCTACAGCCCTTCCCTGGTCTACTACTTTGGTCACCCAGTCAAATAAATCTATTAGATTCATCTGACATGACCTTCCTGCTATGAATCCATGCTGCATTGGGTCCTGTGCCCCACTGGCCTCTAGGTGCTCAACAATTCTTTCCTTCAGAAGTGATTCCATCATTTTCCCTACCACAGAGGTCAAACTGACAGGCCTGTAGTTACCTGCCTCTGTCTTGCTCCCACTTTTGTGAAGGGGAATCACATCTGCCCCCCTCCAGTCCTCAGGTACCACACCATCTTCCCATGATTTGTTAAAAAGGGTAGTCAGTGGTGTCACTAGTTCTCCCCTTAATTCTTTCAGAATTCTAGGGTGAATCCCATCAGGCCCCTTTGCTTTGTCCACATTCAGTTTTAGGAGTTCTTTCATAACCCTTTCTTCTGTGAAAGGACTGGGATCGACCCCCCTATCCAGAGAGCTTCTATTAATTGGATTAGGTACCTCCCCCTCTTCCTCCTGTTTTGTGAATACTGAGCAGAAGTATTTATTCAGTATCCCTTCTTTTTCACTGTCCCTCTCTGCCCACCCACCTTCCATTCTATTCAGCCTCACTATCCCTCCCTTTGTCTTTCTATGCTCCCTAATGTACCAGTACAAGGTTTTATCCCTCTTCTTAACCAGGTTGGCTATCTTTTCCTCAGTTTGGGCCTTTGTTATTCTGACTGCCTTCCCTGCTTCCTTCTGCTTTAACTGGTACAGTTCTCTGTCCTGCTCCTTCTGTGTTTTCTTACACTTACTAAATGCTATCTTTTTCTCGGTAACCTTCCCTGCCACCTCTTTTGAGAATTATAGTGACTTTTTTTAATTTTGATTTGTTTATCTGCTTCACACAAAGGCTTGTTGCCTTTGTGATGGCAATTTTGATGTTTCCCAATTGTTGCTCCACCCCTCCTTCTTGCCTGTTTGCTAGTGCTTCTTTAAGGCACTCTCCCATTTTGACAAAGTCAGCCATCCTGAAGTCCAGTGCCCTCACTTTTGTATGGCTTGACTCTGCAGCTGAGTTTGTCATGAACCACACTGTTTGGTGATCATTTGTTCCCAGATGGCTGCTCACTTCTACATCCGAGATCCTCTCACTGTCCCCATTTGAGAGTACAAGGTCTAATATTTCTCCCTCCCGAGTGGTTCCAACACTAGCTGTCTGAGGCATTCCCCCTGTAGGGCATCGAGAATGGTCTTGCTATTGGATGTGGCTGCTGCAAAGGTGCTCCAGTTAACATCCGGCATATTCAGGTCCCCCATCAACAATATCTCCCCTTTCTCTGCCATCCTAAGGATGCCTTCTATCATATCCTTGTCCATTCCCTTCCCCTGAGGTGGGGTCTGTATACAACCCCTGTGCGGATTGTGGTGCCATTTCCATCTCTAAGGTGACCCACAGTGCCTCCTCTCCTCTCTGTTTACTCCTTTCTTCCATTGCTTTTGTCCCTTCCCTTACATACAGAACTACTCCTTCCCCTCTTCTACCCTTCCTGTCTTTTCTGTAGGTTGTGTACCCTGGTATGTTATCATCTCAGTCATGGTTCTCTGTGTACCATGTTTCTATGACTGCCACAATATCCAGGCATCCCTCTTCCATCAAGGCCACCAATTCAGGGAGCTTGTTGCCCAGACTACGGGCATTGGTGCTCATTACCCTCCATTTCTTGATAGCCTTACTACTTTTTTCCCCATCCCTGTTCTTACTGCCTTTGTCGTTTTCTCCATTTACCCCTGCCCTTCTCCCTATCGACGTCTCTATCTTGGTGTTTACCTCACTAACTACCCTGATTTTATAGGAAGGCTAGGATTTCCCTGCTTCTTTCCAGTGCCTCCCCCCTGGCTAGTTTAAATGCTTACCAATGAAGCATTTAAACCTATCACCTAGGATCCTGGTTCCCCTCCTGGACAGATGCAAACCATCGCACCAGTATAGGCCTGCATCACTCCAGATGGATCCCCAGTCCCCAATGAAGCCAAAACCCTGAGCTCTGCACCAGTTTTTCAACCACTGATTGAATCCAATGGTGTGTAGCACCCTAGCCTCACCCATACCATAGACAGGCAGCACCTCCGAGAAGGTTACCGTGCATGCTACTTATCTAAGGCCCCTCCCCAAATTCACAGACTCCTCTTGCACTGTTCTGATCCCTATCCATGCCAGGTCATTTGTCCCTAGGTGGACAATGACATCCTTCTCCCTCCTTGTGCAGCTGCCCCCGCAATCCTGAGGATTCACTCCCTGTCTCTCCAAGCTTGACATCTGGCAGGCACCTTACCTCCCTCTCCCCTCCCTCCCCCAGTTCTACCCTCCTAACAATGTAGTCCCCCACCAGGAGTTGTTTTCTTCCCCTGTGGGGTTCCATGCCACCTTCTTGTGGGTCTCCTTTGTGGAGATTCCCAACATCCTCCTTGTTCTCCACTGTGGGTGCCTCTATAGAGGAAACACACTCTGCCAGAGTGGCATACAAATGGTGGAGAGGTACAACTGTAGAGATGCACCTCTGTTCCACCACCCTCACCATCCCTGAGCCCACTGTGGTCTAACTGCTCCTCTTTCTTGACAACCTCTGAGGCAGCGGCAGTGGCCCTGGTGGTCCCTGGGTGGGACAGGAGTTCTCCCAAATCCTGGCCAACTCAGTCTGGAGATGAGGAACTTCCTCCTTCAGCCCAGATAGGTGCCTGCAGATAGGACAACACCGCATCCTCCAGAATGTCTCCCGGAAGACTGCTGCTCCACAGCCACTGCACTGCACCACTCCCATCATGTCTTATTTCTGGCCTCTTAACTGTTGTTTTGAATACTTACTCTTTCCTCTGTTTATTTATTTTTAATAAATATTTTTTTTTCTCCCTACTTACCTACTGCCTCCATGCCCTTAAAGCTCCTATCTTCCTGTTCTGAGACAGGAAGTTCCTATATTTCTCAGTAGTCTCTTTACTTGCTCAGAGTCAGACCTCCACAGCTAAGGGGGGATGGAGAGCTACTCTTTTCCTTCTAGAATGGTGAGTCTTTTGTGGCCATGTGATCACTCCCTTCCTGCTCCTAAACAGGAAGTTTCTGTTGTCAGTCAAATCCTGTGCCTATAAAAATAGAACTGGTTAATGGTGGGGGGGTGGGGCTGGAGGGGAGGGAAGAAGGACAATATAGTCCCACTAGAGAAGTATATTTCTAACAACACCTACTTTCTCTTGCTCTTTTCTGCCTGTTCTCTGCCAGAAGCTATCTAGGGCAGTTTTTAAATACTGAACATCTGGCTTCCTTCTGGTTAAGCCACTCCCCCTAATTTACAGCTCCTTCTACACCTAGATAACTGCACAGATAACAATTCACTTCAGCCAACGAAGACAAACACCTAGATAACTGTACAGATAACAATTCACTTCAGCCAGCTGAGCTAAAGGCATACTCAAGGTTAGTGCATTCTCTTCTGTCACAGAGCATTCTATGCTGGGGAATCCAACCACTTATAGAAAGGGAGATGGAAGGCTAGCCCAGTGGCATGGAGGGCTGAGGCACTGTAGCACCACACCTTCTACCATGCTAGCAACCCAGGTTCAGAAATGGACATGGGTCAATCAGGGGCTGGCCTGGGGAAGGAGGCTCGATCCTTCAGTGATTGCTCTCCTCCTTCAGGGAGGTCACACCTGCCACAGCTTGACTGCCACCCAGCAGAGGCTAGGTGGCAAAAGCAAGTGGCCACCCACCTTCATCAGCCAGGATGCAAATGATGAGGCATGCAGTATCTTTATGTTGTGCATGCACATCATTGAATGAGTGCCAGCCCAAGCAAGAGAAGAGGGAGGAAAATGGAGGAAAAAATCCTCCTGCAGCATGATGATCCCATCAACCTCACAGGTTCTGCACCACCTACTAGGACTCACACACCCAATGAGGTAATAAGTAGTGGGGTGCAGGGGGGAACAGTGAGTGGTGAAGCAGAGGGTCACAGGAGAAGGAGACTACCAAAGGCAAAGGGAGTATAAACTGAAATCTAACAAAAGAAAAGGGAGGTGGGAAGGACACAAACGAAGGAGAAACCAATCAGGAGGACACTTGGCTAAAAGCATACTTGTCCACAGTCCACTCACCTGCTGGAGGATTGGGGGATTTACTGCCGTTAGATCTGGGGTTGAAGGGAGCTTTGCTGCCATTGGGTCATTTGTAAAGTCTATTAAAGAACACATGGGATGCAGCAGTGTTAAAATTGGGGATATCCCTTATATGGAATATGACAAAGGTAGGTGCAACAGAAGGTCCAGCAGTAGGAGGAAAAATGTGCCAAATAAAACGACTTTCCAAGCTGACCTGCTAGCATCCAGTAGTAGCACATTCAGAGATTATGTCTGGGGTGAATAAAAAAAAAAATATATATATATATATATATATATATATATATATATATATATATATATATAGTATTATATATATACTGTATATGTATATATACAGTATATCAAAGCAAGACCAGCAGCATAGCCCAGTTAACAAAACTGTTGGGCAGAAAAAGAATAAGAGAAGCTGGGAAGACTGCAGAAAAGATGAGGCCAAGTAAAAAAGGATGACAAGCTAATGATTATGCCAAATGTGGAAACTAAACAAGGGAATGGGAAATGATCAGAGCAAAAGAGAAATAATCACATCGCCACTGCAGATGTTTACTTTTTTTGTATTTTTTAATATTTATGTGTCACTGTAGGACAACAATGAAGTAAAAAATATGTATTACTAATAATACTAGATTTAGTTAACACTGATCCCAATGGAAGCTGATCTGAGTCAGGAGTTTTGGCATAAAGCGAGGAAGTTAAGTAGGAAACAGAATAATGCATAGGTGACTGCGTTATGAAGTTTTCATTTTCTGTTGTCTGTTTATCCCCCACTTCTGCCCAAGCATCACCCCTTC
This sequence comes from Neoceratodus forsteri, assembly GCA_016271365.2. Classification (NCBI taxonomy): domain Eukaryota; kingdom Metazoa; phylum Chordata; order Ceratodontiformes; family Ceratodontidae; genus Neoceratodus; species Neoceratodus forsteri. The sequence goes on along the minus strand of CM028136.1, from coordinate 404,269,665 downwards.
CAACAGTGACCCCAACCCCGTATCTCACTGTTCTGGGCCTTACCCCAACTGCTTGCTTACCTCAGTGGGTGAGTTGGTGCCAAATGTGCTGAAGCATAGCCTATGAGGTCACTGGCCATCATCCTGGTGCTCAGAGGGCTTTTTCTCTTGTGTTTTTACCTCTGTCCCTGATGTTAGCAATGTGTGCAATGGCACAGACGTATGGCGTGAAGATCCTGTTTGTACTTGAGCTTCTGCCCCCAGCTCTCTAGAAAGCATTTGCTGATACTATGTCAAACAGCCTCTGCTGTGTGGTAGGCAAGCAGTGGCTCTTGTGTACCTCCACTTCCTCAAAGGACAGCTGTCTGTGGATGTTCAATTCTCCTTCCCCTGTTGACTACCAGTGATCCTGGTCCATTCCCGAACCAGGATCGTCATTGTAGTGGGTGGTGTGACCCTCGGTTCCTCAGCCCACTGCACCACTAGGTCTGCATTATGAAGTTTTTTTTTTTACATACCCGAGGTGCGTGTGACCCATAAACCTTGAGAGCGAAGCTTGAGAATTTTCTTGAACATGGCAGGAAAGACCAAATGTCTTTTGATCAAATCATCTTGGGTATTGGTAGTTCCTCTGTATAACAATTGCTCTCTTAGCTTAAGTCTGGGCCATTCGCGCAGAAACAAACTAGTACCATGGTCAGTGGAATTCATGGTAGAGAGATCCCCTCCTTGCTTTAGAACAGAAATAACTTGTTTCATCAGAGGGTCACAACTTTGTTCTCACTGCAAGTCAGCTTTCATTAACTGAGGCAGGGTATTCAAGTCCAGAACAGTTGACCACTGAGACACAGGTATCTGGCGGTCCCAGGCAATCCACCACATGATTAACATTTTCTGTGGCTGAAGATTCATTGTTTTCAAACTTGTGACATAATGCTTTTACTGATTGCTCAGAGATGCGCACTCAATTTTGATCTGAGGCAGGTCTGCAAGATAGAGCATCTGCATCAATAAGATTCAAACCTTGCTGATATTCTACTGCATAGTCGTAAGTAGAGAGAGCTGACAGCCATCTGTGCCCAGAGGCATCTAGCTTAGCTGAAGTTTGAACATACGTCAATGGATTATTAACAGTTTTTACCAAAATCTTTGCTCTATACAAGTATTTGTGAAATAGCTCTACTATGACCCAATTGAGGGCAAGAAATTCTAGTTTGTGAACTGGGTAGTTCTTGTCCGAAGGCAACAAACTTCTGATGGCAAAAGCTACGCACAACCCCTCAGGGTACTCTTCATAAAGCACAACTCCTAAGCCACTGAGACTGGCATCTGGATGTAGCACATAAGGATTTGAAGGATCAGCATAGGCCAGCACAGGAGCATGGGTCAGTTGATAGATGATTTCTTTGAAAGCAGTATCGCAATCAGGAGTCCATCTTTTACCAAAAGACTCATGAGGCTTAAAATAGGTTTCTACAATCTCTTTGCCAGTGCCTTTCTTGAACTTTTTGTGAGTGGGAGGATAACCTTGAGTCAGATTTAACAAAGGCTGTACTACTTTGGTGTAATCTTTAGCAATTCTGCAGTAGTAACCGCAAAATCCAAGAAATCTCTGTCACTCTTTAAAGTTGTGTGGGCTTTGGCCAATCTGTTAAAGCTTTCACCTTGCTAGGATCTGTTTGGATACCTTGGGGAGACACGATGTGACCCATGTATTTCACAGAACTCTGAAAAAAATGCCATTTATCTATGGACAATTTGAGGCTGAACTCTTCTAGTCTGTCAAGCACTTTGAAAAGACGGGTTTCATGTTCTTTGAGTGTCTTTCTGAAAACAATGTCATCATCAAGATGGATCAGGCATTCGGGAAGATTCATGTCACCCACTGCATGCTCCATGAGTCTTTGGAAAGTTGTGGGCACACACGAGATTCCCTGAGGCATTCTGAGACACTCGTAAAACCCTAAGGGACAAATAAATGCAGTCTTCTCCCTACAGGTATCTTCAGGGCCATCGAGATTTGATAATATCCACTGCATAAATCAGGAGCGGAGAACCACTTGCTCCCATTTAAGCAGTCCAATGCATCTTGGATGCGTGGCATGGTGTACTGGTCTGGTAAAGTTCTTTTGTTAAGTGTTCTTTAGTCCACGTACAATCTTACTTTGCCATTTTTCTTTCGTACTACTACAACTGGGGATGCATATGGACTTTGTGACTCCTGGATTATTCCTGCAGCTAGCATTTCTTGCAGGTGACCCCTCACATCGCCTATGTCAGCAGGAGCTAGTCTTCTAGATCTTTCTCAAAAAGGACATTCATTGTGAAGGTGAATGTGGTGTTCAGCACCGTATCACATCCAACATTCCACTCTTTAAGGGAAAACACTTTAGTTCTCTGAGCCAGCTTCCTACTGATCCGAGCTTTCCAGCCATCTGGAATAGATGAATCCCTGAAATCAAACATACCTGCAGATGCTTCACATTATTCTCCACTTTTCTTTTTAGACAGCAGCACAGCAGTGTCAGCACAGTAAACTTTATCCAGGGTGCAGCCTCTATATACCTTCATGTCTCTGTGCGTAACATTCTGAACTGGGACGACTACTAGTTGGGCATAAGCGTACGCACATACAGGGAGTACACTAGGCTTAAATAATAACCCTTCAGTCAGTTTACCATCTTCCAGAGCATCCAGCATAAGTATTTGGTTGGTCACATTCTTCCACAGCTAGACTTTGTCACTGATACTGCATTCAGCATTTAGGGGAAGCATAATAGCAGAAGGGTCTTTCTTCCACACAGTTCCCACAGATTCATCCTTATCTTCCTCTTTGGGGTGCAGTTGTAGTTCATAGGCATTCTTCTTCATAGCATGAATATGCGGGGCTTTACCAGTCCTTTTCTGCTGTCTTTTTTGACATAATTGGGCAAGACGACCAAACATGTGGGCATTAGTGCCAATAAACACAGGTATGCCATCATACAGTCCAGAAGTAGGGCACACCAGGCTAACGTCTCTACAGGATCTCCCACATCTGCCAAAGAGGATGGAAAAGAAAGTCACACTTTGAAATAACTAAGATATAGGTACAATTTGTCACTCAGTCCCCATACATGTAGTCCATCAAGTAGTGGTAGTGGGTAGTTGGAAAAATGCTGATCATACCCGTCTTTGAAAATTATGGTTACTTGAGACCCACTGTCTATTACTGCTCTAACTGGAATTCCTTCTACATGCATGGTAGTTTCCATTGGAGGGGCTTACCAACTCTGATCAGTCTAGTGAGGTATTTGCAGGAGCTTTAAGAAACAACTTTGCAACAAACAGGTTGGAGCAAGACTGGGCCAGGGCCCCATGGGTGTTTCCCTGCTTCTGGTGATTTTTCTCGAGCAGGCTATCTCTCAACTGGGCTGGGTCCTCTTGGGATCGGCACTCCATCTTAATGTGACCATCTTTCTCACACTTGTAACTGAACACACCTTCTCTGGTTCGCATTGGCTGTGACATTACACCAGAAGTGGGCCTCCATTCATGGCTAGAGGGTTGTGTAGAACACATACTTGAAACTTGGGCAGGGGCACTGACAGCAGAGGGTCCTTGTCCAGTATCCCTCCCTCCTTGCCAAGCCTGGGGCTGCACACTATGCCCCATCATTTCTTTTAGCAGGGCAGACAATTCGTTGATTCAGGTCTCTAGGCCACCATCCATAGGGGGCACCTGGGCATGCGCTCCCATGCTCATGACAGACAGGTTCTGATGTATATCTTGACTGGAGCCAGTCTTAGTGGTCACAGCCGTTTTCAGTTCTCAAATTTCTTCAAGTATCTCTTTCAGCTGCTGAGAGTAATTAGTGGTTTCTTTATGCTCTTTCGGCCTCACATCACACCCTTGCGCTTTAATCACCTGCGTCCCATCAATGGTGTGTGCCAAGGCTGCAGAGGTGGGATAGGATCCCCAGCGTTCCTCTTCTTTCTGTTCAGCTTTCCGGACTTTCCTTACCAATACAAGGTAAGAAGGTGGGTTGTCTCTCTTCTCCTCCAAACACAGCTTAAGGATTAATATAGTAGATTGGCAAACAGCCTCAAGTAAATGCTCAAATCGCATTCGGTTCAAATCCTGAGGGGGACATCTCCCTTGCAGGACACTCGTTGCAAAGCTCTCTCTACCCAGTCCAGGAAAGCAGACAAAAGCTCTCCCTGCCACTAGCAAGTAAGTTTAAATTTCAACCAAAGGTCCTCACCAGATTCTGTGCTCCCAAACACATCTTCCAAAGTGGCCAAATACCGTTGAACAGGTGCATCTGGATCAGTGGCTCAGAAAACCCAAACAACATCCAAAGTTGGGCCTTGGAGGTGCTCCATAATTCTTTTTCTTTTCTCAGCCTTGCCACACTGCCACTCTTGCACAAAGAGTGAGGCATAGCCCATCCATGTCTCCAGACCATCTTCCCCATTAGATGTGGGGAGGGTGCCAGAGAACACTCGCAATCTATGGTAAGAGTCATGACTGATTGAGGGAACAGGAGCAGGAATAGGGACAAGTGCAGCTACTGGCACAGGCACAGGGGCTGGTGCAGGTGTAGGCCTCGAGGGAGGAGTACCCCATGAACTCTCAAACAACGTTTTTAAGTCCCCAAGGGTTTGATCCTCTTATGAAGCCGGTCTTTTAGTCCTTCGGAGTTAAGGGGACCCCTCAGGTGTAGACATCACGCTATGCATGTTAACTACCTTCCAGCCCACTGTGGACTCATCAGGGACAATGACACTGTGCACTCTTTCACTGTCCACTGGGTTACTGTATTCCACCAAAGTCATTAGTTTCTGTGCAATCAAATCAGCCATTTGGCCCTTCACAACAGCTCAACCAAGACATTTGACTTTGGCAAGGGCTCCATCAATAACACTTTTATCTGTGCCCAGGGGTATATCTAGCAGCAATAAAGCTTTTGGGGGGTCAACCTCTTCTATCTCACACCACCCCAGCAGGTGATGCACAGCCATCTTATTAGCAGGAAATTCAAAACTAGGACTAGTGACCTCCATTTTAGTGCCAACCTCCATGTGGGGTCCAACTGGAATTTTGTGGTTTGGCCACTAAGAGGCAGTAATCCCAGCGGTGCCTCGAAAGATATAACCCCGGACGCCACTTCCCAATGGGTTACTACCCCTGCTTGTTGCCCTATGTGCAGGTTGAGGGGCCTGGGTTCTGATTTTACTAGCACAAGGGGCTCAATAACAACAATAATACTATTTGCACGGTGCCTCCACCACGAGTGATTTTCAAGTGGGTTTAAAGTTAAGTTAGCACAACCCTCTGGGAAGTTGTACCTACCCACAGCCCCAACCAGTGGTCCCACACATGGAGTTGCCCAAAACGTTTCACTTAACATTCAAGATTACTAGTTGTGGTGAGTGCTAATGGTATGCTCTTGGTAACCACACTTATCAATAGGATCTGGACCTCTTGCATACCCCCTATGCACTTGTAAAGAATGAGTTGCAACAACAGCAATACACCTTTAGACTTTTCCTAGTAACCCAGCACTCAGTAATAATATGCTCAGGAATCAGTTTAACATTCAAACAACAAACTGATTTATTGGGGGATGTGAACAGGGGATAGGAAAGCAAATTGATGGTTATCTTAAAGCAATTATTAGGCTGCTGTGTTAGATGGACATTCACATACATTTGATCCCTGACTAGATTCAGTCATTGCAATTTGGGTACCCAGAGTCTAAGTTGTTGCAAACCTGAGCATTACCGTGGGCTGGCCGGTGTTGCAGCTGGTTGGGGCCCTTAAACAAATAAAGAACTATTAATTATTTCACTTTTAGCTGTTGCAATATTCACAAGAACTTTAAACCCAAAACTATTGTAATCATCAGGCCCTATGGCCTGCAAAACCAGTCTATACCACAGGTTGAACTTTCAATACAAATCAGTTGGCAAACACTTTTTATTTTTTTGTGGCAGGGAAAACCCAGTTGTACTCACTGAACCAGGACCTCAGGATCTGGGATGAGTTCCAGTCTGGTTCCTCTCGAGAACTAGCTCTATGTTTGATGGCTGCAGGCTGCAGGTCTCTTCTCTCTGGACAGGGACTAGGATACAGGGACCAAGGCTTGCACGACTCACCTCCACGTCAAGACCTTTCTCTTATAGATGAGCGTAACCCACGATGACTCTGTCTGCAGAAGCTGACTCCCCAAACCAGTCTCTCAGCAGTTTTTGTAGAACAGGCAACAACAGACTCTCAGGAAAGTTGTTGGGCATCACAAGTTTAAATTCTGGCACAGTCTCAGGTAGGCCGTACAGCTTACCCGCTTTCAAACTGCAGTCCTGAAAATGTAAGCTGGCAATGCAGAAATTCGGGTCTCCCTCTTTGGATAATAGAAATGGAAACAATTCCGGTAGCCCCAGGCTTTTTATTCAAGCACAGTCCCTGAAGCAAACAGGTCTCTCATCGAGATGCAGATTGGGGATCTGTTTATAACTGTTTATAGGAGGCAGTATAGCGCAGTGGGTTAAGGCTCTGAGCTGCAGATCTGGAGACCTGGGTTTGAATCCCACAGCTGCCTAGTTGCATACTGTGTGATCCTGAACAAGTCACTTAACTTCCTTGTGCTCCCAGGTCACATCTGGAAACAAGCTTTGGCTTAGTGTGTTACTCCTGGTTAAACAATGTTCCCTTTCCCTATAACTCCGTCCCCTTTTGAGTCTGGAATTTAGCTCTAGGGAAATCACTTCTTTTCTCCCTTTTGTAGAGTTGCAGTTTGGTCTGTAGACTTGGCAGTGCCAATGATTCAGACCAGAGTTCAGGCAAGAAGAGGTAAAGCAGGCCTCTCTCCAAAATCCCCAAGCTGAGGAAAAGATCCTCCTTACCATCTGGAAGCTCTCTCTGGACTGCTCCCAGATCAACTGCCCCTCTCACTGAAGGAAAAACAAAGTTCTTGATTCTGATTGGCTGCTGAAGCTGTCACACACAGTTCTAGCATCCTGATTGGTTGAACAAATTAGAGCCAATCATTGTCCCTGCTTTTCTTCTACAAGTCTTGGCACAGTCCCAAAAGCTTCTGCCGATAATTCTGGCTTTCTGATTGGCTGACAGACTGCAAACATGGCTACTGTTAGCATAGTCCCCAAGTAGCCTATACAGTGCCCCTACAACAAAGTGCTGGTGCAGCCAAGTTAAATACTTATTATTTACATTAGCCCCATTTCCTAAAAGCATACACTGTGCTCTGTAAAGTACTTCCATTTTTAAACATTTATCTGCCTTCCCCATCCCCAGCCTGTTGCTACCGCCAAAATACAGTGTCTCTAGGCGGCAGGCTGGCTTGTTCATTAATATTCATGAGCCATATTAATATTCATGGACCAGTAACTAGCACATATCGGCGCTCTTCATCTAAAATATAAGGAGGCTCCACACACACCTTACTTAGGTCTCTAGTCCCCAATTAGGTGAACTGTGGGACTGGGAACTCTAGAAAGCTACTTCCTTTACCATTATGGCAGTAAGAAAATTGAAAGTGCCTACGGCATGTGTGAGCTGCCGGCCAGCATTGCAGTGACCCAGAGAAATGCTGGCAGCTCACAAGTATGCCTCTGGCCCAATGAGGGCAAAAATCAAGTACAGGGGCTGTATGAGGCCCATGGCACAATCTAAGACTCGAGCTGTCGTGCTGCACATTCAGGGGGAACAGGGGAACACCGCAGGCAACCAGAGGTACACGGGAGGCATTTAAGGAAAGCCCCATTTGGGGGAGTGGTTACAGACCCTAGAGTGGGAGGCTGCTACAACTGTACCCACCTACCCTCTGTGGAGTTTTAGATGTTCTGTCTTGGAGAGGTGCATTTCCTGCAGCAACCCCACATCATAGTGGTGCCTCCCCATCTCCTGTATAATTTTGGCCCTTTTTTTTTAATTCAGCTTTTTACCAGTGGGGGCAGTTGGGCATTCTCTCACCCTGTCTCCATTCCCCATGACCAATGCCTGCCTCCCCTTACACACTGGGCCAAGTCCTCCCATAGATTTCCCTCCATAGTGGTGCCAGGAAGTGTGGCCTTTCCTCCCCCCAGTGCACAATCCAGATTGCCCCAGCAGTCAGAAGGATGTACAGGCTGTGGGAGAGTGTGCAGGACTTAAGTCAACCTGTCCTAACTTCCCCTTTCTCCCCTTCCCCTGCCATGGCAGCACATCAGGATGTGTGCATGGAGGCGCACACGCACTGCAGAGTCATGGATCCACCCTTCAAGCTGTTCACTAACCTGCACTGCTACCATACCTGGTGGCAGTCAGAGGCTGAGATGGCTGGCCACTCCTACTGGGAGAGAAAAGCAGTCCTTGGAACACTCAATCCTCTCCCACCCTGGCCAACCTCTGGCAACTGGTGCTCATTCTCAAACATGGGTAGCTGCGTGGTAGGAAGTAAGGTGTTGAAGATCTCAGTCCTCCATGCCACTGGGCTGGCTACTTCTAGCCCTTTTGATCAAGTTGTTAATGCCTCTGACATTCAAAGAAAGCACTTTAAGAGACCCCATATTGAAGGACCCACATATTATGCATTTGTTTTAGCACTTTATACAACAGTGAATGAGAAATCTTTCTCTATCTTCTAATTTTCTGCACTGTACTCTGCAATAAGTAACAACAGCAAACAACATTAACTGCAAATCAAACCGGTGACTAATTGGGAGACAGGCACTCTGTGAGTGCAGCTGCAGGCTGTTGGTGATAGGTCTGCCAAGGGAAAATAATCCCTCTCTCCTGAGGACTGCAACCTCTGGGTTTGTTTGAACTTCTGGGTCCCTCCCCCAACATTCACCATCTTCTTTAGTTCAAAGTAAATGCCTATTCAAGGATTATGGCTTCCAAGCAATATATTCCTTCAATTGTCCATTAGGACTCCTCGAGTAATCATACACGTTCTCTCCCCTTCCCCCTTTAATGCAACCAGCATGACTTTAGCATCGGAAAAAAAAAATATCTGGATGCCATGACTGCAAAGAAATCTGGGAGTCTCATGTCACCATAACTCCTGTAACCTGTTTGTAACCCACCCAGATTCCCGACCTTGTGGCCTACTTTTTTTCAGGGGTGGTTGTAAGACGTCGACTTTCCCTATAAACCTTTAACACCAACTACTCAAGGCTACCCCCTTGCTCATCGAGCAAATGGTGATTTGATGTAGATGTTTTTCATATGTACCCATGTCTCCTATAACTTCTGTTCCAGTGGTTACCCTTCAGGCCAGAAATACATACGTATATGATCCTAAGTTCTTCTTCTGGGCATTTTTACATTCATTCATAAAAGGGGAAAAAATAGTCAATCAATGTCCCACACTTTAATAAGCTGCGCCCACCACTCTTCTCACAAACAGCCATTTTACTGACTGATCCTCCCAATAGTACTGCTGTGGGATATTAAACTGACACCAGCCTCCTTGAGGCCTCAAACAGGCCCCTTCTGTGGCAAATGTTCCAACATTATTAAGTCTTAGAACATCAGTCTAGTTTGCAACATTCAGTCTTATCAACACCCCCAAATGCAAGAAAAAAATACTTTCCTTGCTTGGGCAGTGGCATAGTCTCACTATTCGAATATGGGCCAACCAGGCCATGCAAACTGCACTCAGCTGGGAATTCTGTGACATGTGCGGCCATGAGTTTGAGGAGCAGCTCCTGAATTAAGCAATAAGGCATGATGGGGGTGTTATGGTGGGATAACGGCCGATCTCAGATGGGCTGAAGCATGAGGTGAAGCCAAATGCTTCCACCACCTGAAAAGGGCTGTTATCCCACCATAACACCTTCCCCCCAGAGTGCCTTGTTGCGATTATGAAATGGGTCCCCATTATTTAACTGCACAAATATTCAAATTGTTTTTAGATTATTAGATTTAGAATAAAATATGTTAAAAATATAAAACAAATGTTAAAAAGCAAAAAAAAGTCTGATTTGAACAGTGGCTTTTCTTTTTATCAGCAGGTGGTGCCAATGCTGCATATAAACAGTAAGCGTGTCCTGGCAGAGGATCTTGTGGTTGCCAGCACTGTTCTTAGGAGAGAGGCATTAACTGGTATCTGGGTTCAAAATCAGAGCAGGCTGTTTGCTTCTATTACCCTCTTAGTAGGCAACAGTCACAATGTTGGGAGCCAGCCTGTTAGTTATTTAAAAAACAGTAACCAGCAGCTCCTTTTGCTGCACTACGCGCTAAACACAGACAGAGCCGACAAGAGTAAGCCGCGGGCTTCTATGCTTGAATGCGGATTAAAATTAAAAAAAAAAAAACGAAAGCTGTTTGGCAAATGAAGCAACAGGATGTGGGAGACCAGGGAGAAGGGAGTCATGTCACTGCTACAATGAAGGTATGATGACAGCATTATGTGGGGGCAAGTGTGGGTGGACGAGCTGTAGTGGTTCGTATCCCTATTGTTTAGGGTGATGCCAGATAAATCTGAAAGGAGAGGCTGGAGACGTACTCTAGATCCAAGATGCAAGGTTTATTAGCCACAGTTGGAGCACAGAGAAAAGGCTTAGCATTCACTAACACTACACATGAGAGATAGTGAATAAGGTTACCGGGACCACAAACTGACCCCACTAATGTCCTACAAAAGTCCAGGTTATTCAAGTCTTAAAGGTGTAGCAACCTGATGCACCAAGCTTGGGTTTCTAGTATTTTGGTTGGCTGACTGCTGAGGGTGAACCTAAGGAAGTGCTTCCTACACAGGCCATAAAATGGGGCATCTCCCAGTGAACCAAAAACCAAGTAAAACACTGTAGGCCTCCTGGCCCTGGGAAGAAGGTGACTCCTGGTGTCGCTGAGGCAACATTGACAGGGCAGCACCTGGTCGAGGATGGGTGTTGATGCCAGGTTGTAGGGGAAGAGAACCTTCTCTGGGGATGTTGGCTGCAGTGACCTCAGGCAGGCGATCTCCAGTCGAGGAAAGGATGCTGGGTGCAATGATCCACTGGATGACCTCTAGGCAGGTCACCGGAACCCTTACCACCTCATCCTTGCAGCTTCAGAATCTGACAATCTTCAGTGTGACCTCGTGATGCATCACTGGAACACGAGCCACCTATTGGCAGTTCAATCAAGAGTGTGGCGACCCTTGGTGTGGCCTGTTGCGTGGGCCACCGGTACTTATGCAACCTCAGGGAATGGGGCACAGAGCCTGACAATCCTCAGCAAGGCCTTGGTATCGGCCACCGGTACTGTTGCCACCTTAGGACAATGTCTATTTGGGAGAATGGGCAATGTGACTCCGAGTTCAGCAGATGGTTTAAGTCCCTCGAGCTAGAGCTGGGGCAGCCCCTAATCTGACTCACTCTGGTGGGCCCTAGCTACCAGCTGGCTACCACTTACAACTCGAACATGGGGTGTCGTGGCTAACATTTAGAGTTGTTGGAGGTCATTGGAAGTGGGTGCAGGTGATACTGGGCTTCCCAGGGACCTTCTCTGGGTCAAAGAAGAGACACCGGAGGACTTCTGGATGAGGTGTGAGGTGTGTGCAGGAGCCTGGAACAGAACAAAAATTAAAAACCTGAAAGGCAATCCCCCCCCCCGTATGACCGAGAGCCCTGCCATTTGGGATGGGGTGGCCCCAAATGTCTTCAGAGGGAGTAGCAGTAAGCAAGTACAGTAAACTATTCCTCAGGGCAGTGCAGTCACACAGGACAATTGAGAAAATAAGATAGTGCAGTTATTTAAACTCCTCAATTGAATATAGCAGTTCAGTCATAGCAAGCAGTTCAACAATTTAAAACAGTTTGAATACAGCAGTTCAGACACAGCAAGCAGTGGGTCCAGGCAACCATACCTCTTAACCTCCCTCATCACAGGGCAGGGACAAATGACCAAAATCAGGAACACATCAGATAAAACAGTAATATTAGTCCCAGAAGCTGTATACATGTTTCTTAGTGTGAATAGCATTTTCTTAATGAGAATGAGACTCTAACATCAATGGCTGGCATTATTCTGTGATCCCAATCCCTACTCTTTAGTGCCAGAAATGCCAGACTTAGGAGGGACAGAAGAAATTTCTGAGGTAAAATCAGGGACATCCCTGAAAATCAGGAACAGCTGAGGGGTAGGCAAGCAACAGGAAATTGCAGGCAGATAAAGAAAATACAGTTTGCTTCATAGGCATTGAGATAGTTTGATGACCCACCCCCTTCTGAATATGGAGGCCAGGGTACCTACTGTCTCTGTCCTAGCTATGGGCTGCCACGCCTTCTGCTACATGGACAAAGGACTAAGTTTTTCCATTACTTGGGCTTAGATTGCCCTAGAACTCTGAGCAAAGCATGCAATAAGGCTCTGCCAGGCTTTTAGTAATTAGCTTCTTACAGCTAAACAATTAGAAATTCAGCAGAAAATGCACATTCTCACCAATAATACTTTGACCTGGCTTTACCTAGCACTTCTTTGATTCTTGGCTAATAGGGAGTGCCCAAGTCTCTTTATATGGAGCACAGACTGCCTAGAATAAGTTAAACTAGCAGAGATTCTTTCAAGGTAGGAGTTCACAAATACCTTTAATCTTGGTCCAACAATTATTTGGTTTGAACCCCTCTAGCTTCTGCCTTTCTGATTCTTATTTCTCTCCCTGTCTCTATACAATTGGACAAGGTAGCAGCTTTCCTCCACCATGGCGGGGGGGAGGTACAATGGAACCAATTTAACAATTCTAAATAATAATTACACAGTGCAACAAAACAATTGCTAAGCAAACAATCCTTCCCCTGGCTTGAGCAGGTCTAGCTAGGACTAATTATTAAAGGAAATGCTGGCTAACAGTCCTACTCACCCCTGGAGTTCAACCAAGACTTCTGTACTCTGGGGAGTGCACAACCAAAAAGGAGTGATAAGGCATCTTCTCCTGGAGACTGCTGCATGAAAGGTGCACTGGGTCTGTTTTCTGGCCAAATTAACTGACTCGACACACTGGGGGACCCAACTAGATGGCAGATTTCTGCAAAAACCAACCAAGGCTGCTACTGGGGATCTTCTGGAGGGAGTTACACCAAAGGAACCCAGGGGATTTGCTTCAACCTCCTAACAGGGAGGCCGACATCCATTGCCTTGCTGTCCTTCACCCTCCCCGGTCAAACTCTTTCTCCCCTCCCTCCAGCCTGGCAGAGTCTACCCTAGGCTGGGGCGGTCCTGGTTACCTGCCAGGGGCTTGGCTCCTCCATTCAGAGGTCAGCCTCTTGAAGCTGGGTCAGTGGCTTAAAAAAATCTCCAGATTTTAATATACAGTAGCCACAGGGATTGGCTGAGAGGGCTCAGCCTGGCTTCCTTCTCCACTGGGGACAGGAATGTTGCCCAACTGGTTTGGCTGGCTGGGTGTCAGTCTTGAGCAGGTGGAAGGGGGAGGAAAGACAAAAAAATGTTTTCTTTTAAAACCCTGAATTTAGACTACTAGGACTGTCTGCTGGAGTTGGGCCTGTTCTATGTTTCAGAGGGTCACCAAAGCTTTTCAAGGGTTCCCCATTAAGCTGCCAGGGTCCCCATAACTGTCTGACCCCTCACATCTCTGAGGATCCGCTATTTTCTGTGGTGCTCCCAATTTCCCTGGGACACTACAGATTTAGGCCTGCCTAACAATACATGTCCTCATGTATTTCCCAAATTTTTACCTTCTGAATCTTAAACTCTTTGACAGTTCCATCCATAAACAATGACATATTCCTCACCCATGTTATGGTAACAAAACATTCATAACAGCCTACAGATTATAAACTTTAAATCCTTAATTCCATGTTTTCCTAACACTACAAACATTGTGGTAGTGGTTTTGTCAGTGTATGATAAAACATTTATGATTCCTTGCATCTTTAAAGCTCTGATTTACATCTTAGAACATTTCAATAAACCATATTTACAACTGGGCAGTGTTCTTGGCTCTTCTTTCATTTTTCTACTTGTATGTGGACACCCTTTGTACCGCTTCAGTCACATACCTCTGAGGGGGTACCCCAAAGTTTGACCTCTGGGATCTACATTGAGGGGCTCTGCAGCAGAGTGGCTACAGGAGGTGTGGCACCATTGGATACAGCCATGGGGTTAGTAGCAAGGTGGGAAATGACTCTGGGGTGTTTTCCTCAGTTGGAAGTAGTTCCCGCCTCTCCTCCAGATTACTGTCCAGGAGGTGACTTCCAGATGATGGAGCAGCTCTGAAGGTGCAGGGTTTAAGTCTGTTGCCATGAACAATCTGTGGCCGCTTCCTGCCAGACTCCTGTTGGATCTCGTAAACAGGTAAATCCGGGAACGGGATCTGAACAATCAAATGTGGTTCTGACTTCAATTTGACATCCAGCTTGTGGCAGCAAGTCTTTTTTAATAGTACCCTTTCGCTGATGGCCAGAGGCATTGCATGGGCTTGGACATCATAGTTTGCTTTCTGTCGTTCTCACACTTTCTCCATGTTTTGTTCCACTATTTTTCCAGCATCTCGTAATTCTTGAAGGTGCTCAGTCACCCACTTGGTAGTGGTATGGAGGGGTTTCACTGGGTTTGGTTTTACATCTAGAACCAAGTCCTTGGAGAGTCTCCCATGACGACCAAACATCAAAATAGTATGGTGAGTACCCAGTGCTGCTGTAGCTGTGTTGTGTGAGGTACACTAGCTCTGGGAGAGTCTTGGCCAGTGCAGTGGCTGAGACTCTGGTAGGGATCTGAGCATGTCAATGATAGTCCGATTGACCCTCTTGCAGAGCCCATTGCCCTGAGGGTGATAGGCAGTGGTGTGGATCTTTTGTCCTCCATACAAGGCACACAGTTCTTTAAACAAGTGAGACTCAAATGCTGAACCTTGATCAGTCAGGATTTTGGTAGGGTGACCATAGGATTGAACAAACTGACTCCAGAACTTTTCAGCAGTAGTTCGGGCTGAAAGATCTCGGACAGGCAGAGCAATGACAAACTTTGAATAGTGGTCCATCATGGTGAGAATGTAGTTTAGGCCATCTCCACTGGGGTCTACTTTAAGATGGTCCAGTGCCACCAGCTCAAGGGGTGCATGAACAGTGATTGGATGTAATGGGGCTCTTTGATCTTGCCCCAGTGCTCACTTGAGGGTACTTGCCAGGCATTTGTCACACCACTCTTGGATGTCCTCATGCATCCCAACCCAACACAATCTGGTTCTCATATAAGCCTCTGTCTTTTTGTAGCCAAAGTGTCCAGATTTGTCATGATGTGCCTCTAGGGCAACATCTGCAGCTTCACGAGGGAGGACGACTTGTCGAACTTGGTCATGTGTCTTTGGGTCAGTGATGGTGCGGATAAGTCTTCCATCCACAACTGTCATACGAGCCACATGTCACCACAGTTTCACAAGTTCTGGGTCAGCATGCTTTCTGTCCTCCAGAGGTAGGGTCTGCTGGTTACTAATGAAGGTCTTTAGCTGCCGGATCACTGGACTGTGATCTTGGATCTGCTGCCACAAGTCAGGGTTTTCTTTAATGTCTCAGGCATGTCATCTTCCAGTGCTTCTGCAGTTGCAGCAGGGCAGACCACTTTGGGGAAACTATAGCAGCAGGCTTGTCCCACTTTTGCAGGGATCTGGAGAAAGGAAAGCATCTCTAGAGCTTCTCTGTGTTTGTCATTCTCCTCCATCTCATCTTGGGTGGGTAACCTTGACAGGGCATCAGCATTTGCATTGGATTTACTGGCACGGTACTTGATTGTAAAATTGTAGTCGGCAAGTCTTGAGGCCCACCTGTGCTCGAGTGCTTCCAGTCGTGCAGTGTTCAGATGAGCAAGGGGCTTGTTGTCAGTGTAGACTGTGAAGGGTGTGGCGGCTAGGTAAGCTTTGAATTTCTCAGTGATGGCCCACACTAGAGCAAGTAATTCCAGCTTGAAGGAGCTGTAGCGATCATCATTCCATTCAGCTCCACGCAGCCCACGGCTTGCATAAGCGACGACCCTCTCAACTCCATCCTGGTTCTGGGAGAGGACAGCCCCTAGCCCTCGATTGTTGGCATCAGTATATAATTTGAAGGACAGTTGATAATCTGGATAGGCAAGTACTGGAGCTTGGATCGACATTGCTTTTAGGCTGTTGAAGGACTCCTGCTGGGCTGAACTCTACTGAACTGGGCTCTTTTGCATAGTTACTTTGTTCCCCTGAGCAATTCATGTAGTGGGGCAGCTACCTGGGCAAATTTAGGGACAAACCGCCGGTAGTACCCTATGAACCCCAGGAATCTCCTTACATCCCAGACTGTGACTGGAGTTGGCCACTCATGCACTGCTTGAATCTTGTCTTGGTCTGGCAACACTCTGTGCTTACATACAACATGCCCCAGTTAGTGAACTTCTTCTTTGAGTATAGTCAGCTAGGTGGGTAAGAACAGTTTTGAGGTGCTGTAGGTGCTCAGAATAGGTTTTAGAGTAAATGATGATGTCATCCAAGTAGAGGAGGACCATGTCAAAATTATAATTCCCCAAGCAGTGTTCCACTAGTCACTGAAAGGTCCCCGGGGCACTTCACAATCCAAATGGCATTCAAGTAAATTCAAAGAGGCCCATGGGGGTCACAAACGCAGACTTCTCCCTGTCCTCTGGTGCAAGGGGACCTTGCCAGTAGCCACTAGCCAAGTCTAGGGTTGAAAACAGGGATGCTGGTTTCAATGCTGCCAGGGAATCCTCTATCTGTGGTAATGGGTAAGCATCCTTATGCGTCACTTGGTTCAGCTTCCGATAGTCAACACAGAAGCGAATTTGCCCATCCTTTCTCTTGACCAGTACTATTGGAGCAGCCCATGGACTGTGACTCTCGGTGATGACATTGGTATCCTTCATCTCCTGTAGCATGGTTTTCACCGGTTGGTACAGTGCAGGTGGAATAAAGGCGGAATCGTTCTCTGATGGGTGGGTGCTGTCCTGTGACTGTGATGGTGCTGCACATTCTTGGTACACCCAAGTCAAGGGGTGCTTGGAAAGACTCTCTCTAGTCTCTCTAGCATCAACAGCAACCCCTGTTTGTCTTCTTCAGGGGTTTCTTTTGTGCCAAGTCAATTCCTCAAGCCAGCTCTTGGCATCTGCTCCTTCAGGGCCTACAGCTCCATTTAATTGAAAGACATCTCTCCATGGTCTGCTGAGGCTCAATTATGTCCTCACTTCAGATCTTTATCAATCTGGCCACAGGCTGATTCAGTATAGCTTAACAGGAGTTGTGCCATAGTTCAAGATGCGGATGGGGACCTGCCCGTTGGTAACTGTTGTGAGACTCCATGCAACAATCCTGGCTTCTCCCCTGTAGCACTGAGTGGTTCAACTACAGCCACATAGTCCTTGCCTTGCAGTCCCACCTTGGCTTTGCACAGCAGTATGGTCTCTCTACCTGGGTCCAGTCTGACTGGCTGCACATCAAGAATCTGGATCTTCCCAATTTCTCCCTCAGCATTGGCGAACCACTGGTGACACTGCAATATATTGATTGTGTGCTGCCAGGCCTTCTTGCTGGCTTTTGGGAGCTGTGCTGCTTGCTTCCGGGGCATCCAGTAATTCTTCATGACAGTTGTCCAGTACACTCATCCCAAGATCACTGGAGGAGGTTGTCATCATCAGTGTTGCTAATGACGACCTTGTGGGTAATAACACTTTCTCTAGCTGAATGTCCATTTCATGGTAGCAGGAAGGGATACTCATTCCGTTGCCTGCAATCAGGTTGAGCCAAGTCTTTGAAGGGCATCTTAGTTGGTCTTGGGTCCAGTGCTTGAGGAAATGGCAGCCTTGAATAGTGGTGACTTGGGAGCTGGTGTCCAGAAGTGCTGTAAAGGTGACACCATTGAGTTTGATGGGAACAGTCGGGCACCTCCCTACATACTGTGACCATTCCAGGTTTGGGTTTGGACCTAGGAGCTTTCTTCCCGAGGGCTGGTTCACTGCCTTGGGGACACCCTGTTTAACAACACAGCAACTTCTCATCCTGGACACACTGTCATTTCACATGGCCACTGATGCCACAGCACCTGCACATAGGTCGTCCATGATTGTCGAACCGGTCAGCGGGTCGCTGGCCCATACTCCTTCGGTCCGGTCTTGCTGGGTGTCAGGGGTGGTCCATAGAATACCCTAGGCCCCAGCTCCCCTGGAGGTCTTGTACGACTTGGCAAACTTCTGCTAGTCTTTGCGACATGGCCTCCAGCTGGTGGGACATCTCTCTGATACTGTCTCTTGCCTGGTCATTCAAGCCAGTCCTGGAGCAGTGACTGGATGGTACACTTTCTCTATCCCTCTGGGGTAGAAGTCATGTTCTAGCCAATCTGGTAGATACTCTTTTTCCTGGCTGAACTCCTTCTCTGCCCTCCATCTGGTGAAGGTATTGCAAGACGAGCAAGGTTCAGACATTGGACCCCCAGTGGCCATGGCTCCAATGACACCAGCCATCTGCTGGAAGGCCACCATCTCTTCCTCAAGTCATCCAGAGCCTAGGACTTCTATGGCTTCCTCTTTGAAGTCTACAAACTTTGCATCTGGGTTTTGGTGGTGAAACATCTGCAGCTTCTGACGTAGAGGCTCTCCCCATGCCCCCTCGATGAACCACTCTATCAATACTTGGTCTGGTCATGGTCCTCACTCGGGTCTCATATTCACAGGGCTGGTGTGCCTCTTGCAGGCTCAAGGCAAGAGTCGGAGTGTCTCGCGGGCCCTGTGTCTGAGAGAAAAATTTCATTTGAGGTCTGAGACACTCTGCTTGTCGAAGATGTCACTTAGCCGGGTCAGGATCCATTCAGCAGTGTCCTTTTGTCCATCTGACCAGCTTTCAACTTCCCGTTAGGCAGCTTCTCCCAGCTGTCAAATGAGGATTTCCACTCTCTGTTGCTCTAGCACTTGGTAGAGATGGAACATAGCCTGCAGCTTCGTACGGAAGTCAGTGAGGCTGCAGGTGTCTCAGCTTCAGTCCCCAGTGTACCTTGGTAGCCATGGTGCCCTGAAGTAATAAGGCATCATTATTGGGGGTGGTTGAACTGAAGGTGAGGATGATGCTGTGGCTCCTTCAGTATCTGAAGGCATCTTGGGTTGGAGTTGCTCCGGTTTTGGGCTCCTTGTTGACTCTGTTCCTGTCGACTACGTCAAGTTTTTTGTGGTGGACGAGCTGCGGTGGTTCGTATCCCTATAGTTTAGGGTGATGCCAGATAAATCTGGAAGAAGAGGCTGGAAACGTACTCTAGAGCCAAGATGCAAGGTTTATTAGCCACAGTTGGAACACACAGAAAAGACTTAGCATTCACTAACACTATACGCATGAGAAAAAGTGAATTAGGTTACTGGGACTACAAACTAGCACCACTAATGTCCTACAAAAGTCCAGGTTATTCAAGTCTTAAAGGTGTAGCGATCTGATGCACCAAGCTTGGGTTTCTAGTATTTTGGTTGTCCGACTGCTGAGGGTGTACCTAAGGAAGCACTTCCTACACAGGCCATAAAATGGGGCATCCCCCAGTGAACCAAAAACCAAGTAAAACACCGTAGGCCTCCTGGTCCTGGGAAGAAGGTGACTCCTGGTGTCGCTGTGGCAATGTCGACAGGGCAGCGCCTGGTCGAGGATGGGTGTTGATGCCAGGTTGTAGGGGAAGAGAACCTCCTCTGGGGATGTTGGCTGCAGTGACTTCGGGCAGGTGATCTCCAGTCACAGAAAGGATGCTGGGTGTGATGATCCACTGGATGACCTCTGGGCAGGTCCCTGGAACCCTTACCACCTCACCCTTGCAGCTTCAGAATCTGACAATCTTCATGTGACCTCTTGATGCATCACTGGAACATCGAGCCACCTATGGGCAGTACAATCAAGAGTGTGGCAACCCTTGGTGTAGCCTCTTGTGTGGGCCACCGGTACTTAAGCCACCTCAGGGAATGAGGCACAGAGCCTGGCAATCCTCAGCAAGGCCTTGGTATAGGCTACCGGTACTGTTGCCACTTTAGGACAATGTCTATTCGGGAGAATGGGCAACGTGACTCCGAGTTCAGCGAATGACTTAAGTCCCTCGAGCTACAGCCGGGGCCCCTAATCTGACTCACTTTGGTGGGCCCTAGCTACCAACTCGCTACCACTTACGACCCTCAACTTGAACCTGGGGCATCATGGTGAACATTTGGAGTTGTTGGAGGTCATTGGAAGTGGGTGCAGGTGATACTGGGCTTCCCAGAGACCTTTCCTGGGTTGAAGAGACACCGGAGGACTTCTGGATGAGGTGTGAGGTGTGAGGTGTGGGCAGGAGCCTGGAACAGAACAAAAATTAAAAACCTGAAAGGCAATTTCCTCCCCCTTGTATGAACAAGAGCCCTGCCATTTGGGATGGGGTGGCCCCAAATGTCTTCAGAGGAGTAGCAGTAAGCAAGTGCAGTAATCAATTCCTCAGGGCAGTGCAGTCACACAGGACAATTGAGAAAATAAGGCAGTGCAGTCATTTTCAATCAATCAATCAATCAAATCTTTATTTATCCAGGTGAACATCATTGAGCACAGCTCATTTGCAAGATAGACCTGGTAAGGTCAAGGTTCAACTTACATAGATATAACAGATAAACAACACATACAAAAGGTCTATTATATACAAAATTCGAAAATAAATCACATTGTCTAACATACATTCTAAGCAAAATGTTCAATACTTTGATAAATGACATAGATAGTGGAGACAAGGGGAGGGGGGAGCAGGAGTGGGATGCAAGTTGGCGGGGAACGTAGAAGATGATATTAATTATAAGGTGGATGGATAAGTGATAAGTGATGCCTAAGAAAGGGCTGGAGCCTGTACTGGCGGTAGAATGACAGGGGATATAGGGCTATGATGAGGTTAAGGAAGTGCTGGGAGCTGGATGAAGGGTGGGGTGTAATACATCTAAGGGGTAGAGGCACTTGATAAGGGTGGATTCATTTCGTGGACTGACTGACTGAGGAGGGGAAGGATAAGATTAGCACTAGTATTAAATTACACTAGTACTAGTGGAAACAGTTACATTTTTCTTGGATAAACCTTGTATACAGATGTTTGAAGGATGTAACTGTAATGTAACTGCTCAATTTCAGGGTCTTCTGCGTCATATTCCATAAAGCAGATAGTATGTAGCTGATAGTAGTTCTCCCTTACCGAGTGTTGAAATTGGGCACTTTAAGCATGATGAAGTTGAAGCTTCTAAGGCATATTTACTTGCTGTGACCTGTGTGAAGCAATCTGAAATATAGTTTGGGAGCTTTTAGATAAGGCCTATATGTCCAAAGTATGGCATTCCTATTTCTTCTGAAATGGAGTGAAGACCATCCAACTGCAGCATAGAGCGAGCAGTGATGAGTGCTGAGGGGAAGATCTGTAATGAACCTTAATGCTCTGTGGAAAAAAAGTGTGTCCAGTTTATGCAGATAAGAGTTAGGGCAGTGACCGTATAGGAAGTCTGCATAGTCCAAAACTGAGAGAAATGTGGCCTGGACCAACTTCTTTTTTGAATCCCTATTTAAAAATGCTTTATTCTGTGAAAGAGGCAAGCCTCTGCTGGAGCTTTTCAGTAGCTCTTCCAGGTGAGTTAGATAGTCGAGTCTATAGTCTAGCCAGACCCCAAATATTTTAACTTTTGACAATTCAAGATTTTCACCCATAACAGTGGAGAGTTGGGGAGATTGCTAGAAAGGGTTGCGGTTTGATTTTGGGGGGAGAAAAACATTGCCTTTGTTTTTTTTGCATTTAGAAGTTTTTTTTCCAGTAACTGATGTTGAAGTATATTGAATTCTGCTTGTAGCTCTTCACATGCTGAGACAGGAGAGGGGTTACTGACGTATAAGACGGTGTCATCTGCAAACAGATGTACAGTGGCTTTGGTGAGATTAATATCGATGTTATTGATGTAGATGGCAAATAGGATTGGGCCTAGGATGGATCCTTGGGGAACTCCTCTTTGCAGAGGCTTAGTGGAGATAGGTCTCCTTCCAGATTTCACTTGCTGGGTCCTTCCCATGAGGTAGCTATTAAACCATCAAAGGAAGATGCATCTAGGCCTATGGAATACAAGGAAGAGAGAGTAGATCATGGTGGGCACATGAAAGCCTTACTCAGGTCTAGGAATACAGCACATACACAGTTTTTTATCCAGCTCACTTTGCCAATCATTTGTTACTTTGGCCAGGGCTGAGATAGTGCTATGTTTGGTTCTAAATCCTGATTGTGCAGGGTTTAGCAGATTAGCCTCTTCAAGATATCCTCTCAGTTGAGTACTCACTATTTTTTCAAGCAGCTTGGATAACACCGGTAGGATAGAAATTGGTCTGTAGTTATTAAGGTCCATGGGGTCCCCTGCTTTCAGTAGGGGGATGACTTGAGCTGTTTTCCAGATTGAGGGAATAGAGCCTGTTTTTAATGAGAGATTAAATAGGTGTGTTATTGGAACTGCTATTGCTTGCATGGCAATTTTTAAAAAATAAGGATCAAGGGAGTCTGCACCTGCACTTTTTTAACTCCTCAATTGAATATAGCAGTTCAGTCATAGCAAGCAGTTCAACAATTTAAAACAGTTTGATTGAATACAGCAGTTCAGACACAGCAAGCAGTGGGTCCAGGCAATCATACCTCTTAACCTCCCTCATCACAGGGCAGGGACAAATGACCAAAATCAGGAACACATCAGATAAAACAGTAATAATAGTCCCAGAAGCTGTATACCACATGTTTCTTAGTGTGAATAGCATTTTCTTAATGAGAATGAGACTGTAACATCAATGGCTGGCATTATTCTGTGATCCCAATCCCTACTCTTTAGTGCCAGAAATGCCAGACTTAGGAGGGACAGAAGAAATTTCTGAGGCAAAATCAGGGACATCCCCTGAAAATCAGGAACAGGGATAGGCAAGCAACAGGAAATTGCAGGCAGATAAAGAAAATACAGTTTGCTTCATGGGTATTGAGATAGTTTGATGACCCACCCCCCCCCTTCTGAATATGGAGGCCAGTGTACCTAGTGTCTCTGTCCCAGCTATGGGCTGCCACGCCTTCTACTACATGGACAAAGGACTATGTTTTTCCATTACTTGGGCTTAGATTACCCTAGAACTCTGAGCAAAGCATGCAATAAGGCTCTGCCAGGCTTTTAGTAATTAGCTTCTTACAGCTAAACAATTAGAAATTCAGCAGAAAATGCACATTCTCACCAATAATACTTTGACCTGGCTTTACCTAGCACTTCTTTGATTCTTGGGCTAAGAGGGAGTGCCCAAATCTCTTTATATTGGGTACAGACTGCTTAGAATAAATTAAACTAACAAAGATTCTTTCAAGGTAGGAGTTCACAAATACCTTTAATCTTGGTCCAACAATTATTTGGTTTGAACCCCTCTAGCTTCTGCCTTTTTGGTTCTTATTTCTCTCTCCATCTCTATACAATTGGATAAGGTAGCAGCTTTCCTCTAACCTGGGGGGGGAGTACAATGGAAGCAATTTAACAATTCTAAGCAATAATTACACAGTGCAACAATGCAATTGCTAAACAAACAATCCTTCCCCTGGCTGCAGCAGGTCTAGCTAGGACTAATTATTAAAGGAAATGCTGGCCAACAGCCTACTCACCCCAGGAGTTCAACCAAGATTTCTGTACTCTGGGGAGTGCATAACCAGATAGGACTGATAAGGTGTCTTCTCCTGGAGACTGCTGCATAAAAGGTGCATTGGGTCTGTTTCCTGGCCAAATGAACTGACTCAACACACTGGGGGACCTGACTAGACAGCATATTTCTGCAAAAACCGACAAAGGCTGCTACTGGGGATCTTCTGGAGGGAGTTACCCCAAAGGGACCCTGGGAATTTGCTTCAACCTCCTAACAGGGAAGCCGACATCCATTGCCTTGCTGTCCTTCACCTGGTCAAACTCTTTCTCCCCTCCCTCCAGCCTGGCAGAGCCTACCCTAGACTGGGGCAGTCCTGGTTAACTGCTAGGGGATTGGCTCCTTCATTCAGAGGTCATCCTCCTGAAGCTGGGTCAGTGGCTTAAAAAAAAATCTCCAGATTTGAATCTGCCCTAGCCACAGGGATTGGCTGAGAGGGCTCAGCCTGGCTTCCTTCTCCACTGGGAACAGGAATGTTGCCCAACTGGTTTGGCTGGCTGGGTGTCGGTCTTGAGCAGGGGAAAGGGGGAGGAAAGAAAAAAAAGTTTTCTTTTAAAACCTTGAATTTAGACTACTGGGACTGTCTGCTGGAGTTGGGCCTGTTCTGTGCTTCAGAGGGTCATCAAAGCTTTTCAAGGGTTCCCCATTTAGCTGCCAGGGTCCCCATAACTGTCTGACCCCTCATATCTCTGAGGATACCTTATTTTCTGTGGTGCTGCCAATTTCCCTGGGACACTACACAAGCAACCTTGTCCCTTGTGGGAATTTTGTTTGTGGGCAAGCTGCTTTTCTTTTTGTATGCACTATGCTGTGGAGCATAAGGGTATTCGTGAGTTGTGGAGTCCATTTTTCCAGGAGCTACTGTCACCCAGGCCATTGTGCTGGGATAACAGCCCAGATGAAAGCAGCTCTACACCAATCGGGAGCTGAGATTCTTGCTACCTATTTCATAAGTCCTTGAGTAACAGGAGAGCAGGTCACTTATCACTCCGGGGAGGATCTGTCATTCCAAACTTTTAATGTTTACAGAGAACTGTCAGTTTATGAAGAATCTTGTTTGGGGGAAATGACTCACTGGTTGCTCATCTTATCTGACCACCGACCCCAGTTCCTCTCTACAAATCAGCACAAATCAAACAATAACCACTTATATTGTAAACGTACAGACTACAGACAAAATGCCGTTCAGGTAGTTAACTGTACCTATGACATAAGAAAAAATATGTTCAGCATTAGTCTGAAAGTTCAGGTCCTTCATTAAAGGAGATACAGTCTAGTAAGGTAAAGACATAGGATATAACACCCTTACCCCAAATCTGTTAGCAAAGGTCCATATGCCAGTTTCTTCTCACCCCTTGCAGATCTAAAAATACAAGGGTCGAGGGCCAAAAATCCTGTGAAAAGAGAGGAGAAAATAAAACACAGATTGAGCCCTTCACCCTTAGGTGACGAATATGACACCATGAAGGGGGCAGGAAATGTCTCAGGAGAGTCCAAAAGTCCACAAATTGAGCAGAGTGTCCCTACACACCTATCCATTACTTCCTTTCTAACCACAGGAAAAATAAAAGGATATTAAAATTTAGGCTGTGAACGGATACATTTTAACAGTAGGAATTGGCACAATTCAATGTCATGACCAATAACCAAATAGCAGAACTACTGCTTAGAGCTCAGACTATTGGAAAACAAATGCACACGAGCCAGGCCAGCATTAAGGGTTTATAGAATAAGTAAGCCAACAGGTCTTGTATCAAGTTCAGTCCTTGTCAAGCCAGCCTGGTGGCACTGAGGGTTGAGACACTGGATGCCACACCTCGTGCCACACCGGTGACCTGGGTTCGGGAATGGACTCAGACTGCCAGGGGTCACCATGGGAGGAGAGGATTGAGCATCTGAAGGACTGCTGTCCTCTCCTGGGGTAGGTTGGGACATCTCATTGCTCCTTAGTGGCCCTGGGTAGAGATCAGGGGGCCCTACATGGAGCGATGCAGTCAAGGGGTGGAGCAGCAGTGGATGTCAGCACTTACATGTGCAGACATCATTGCACATCTGCGCTCAAGGGGAAACTACCTAAGGTAGAAAACCCCAGCCCCAGGGATAGTCGACAGCAGCCCTTTAAAGCCCTGTGCCTCATGCCCAACATAGGGTTCAGTTTTCCAGCTCTCCCGATCCCTCTCCCAGCCCTGGCATGGTGCACTGGATTATAGAAAGATCACCGGGGTGGATGGTGACCCTGCCTTAGGGGGGTTCAGAGTTGGGGGATCCATCGGGTCAAGCTGAAATGGGGGTTTCTGTCCCCAATTTCCAGGAGACCAGACTTCTGGCAGGGCGGTAGAACAGCAGCAGCACAGGGCATGCCTGAGAGAGTTTCCTGGTAAATTGGTGACAAATAGAGTTGAAAAAAAAAATTCAGTCCTTTTCTCCATTGGAGTTATGCTGTGGGTGAGACACAGGTTGTTGAAGCTTGCTCACAAAACTTTCAGCTGCCAAAGAATCACTGAAAATGTGCACTTAGTTTTTATAAGTGACTTGCAGGCACACTGGCAACAGTAGTTCAGCCATTATGCCTTGCTCAAGAAGGGATTTCTTAACTAAAGTACTGGACTTTAGAAGAGCAGAATTTGCCAAAATGAAGGAATGTCTGGAACATAACTGTGTAAATAAACGGGGGTTGAAGAGTACTGGGCATATCTAAAGAGGGCTATAACAGAAGCCTCAGATCAATGTCTATGACAGGTGAGTAAAGCAAAGAGGAAGAGAAAACTGATCTGGTTCTCAAGGGAGTTTGACACCAGGGTTAGGGAAAAAAGAACTGTTTTCAGGAGATACAAGGAAGCTGGATGCTACGAAGACAGAGACACATACAAGGAGAAACAAGGAAGTAAGCAAAACAATTAGGGCAGCAAAGGCATAGACTGAAGATAAGTTAGCCTGGGAGGTAAAAAGGGGGAAAATATCATCTTTAGATATATCAGAGAGAAAGGAAAGAAAAGGGGTGGTATAGTCAGAATTGCAAGGGATGAAGGGGGACCCGCAGAGGATGACAAAGACAAAGTGAAGATCCTCAACAGGTACTTCTGCTCTGTTTTTGCCAAGCAAGAAGTTGGTTGGGGACCCACCCTGAGTGGAAGTTGTACCATAAATTGTGAAGTCAATTCAAGACCATCCACAAAGGAAAGTCCTTGAAGAACTAGGGAAATTCAAGGTTGACAAGGCCATGTGCCTGGATGAAATTCACCCTAAGATTCTTAGAGAGCTAAGAGAGGAGCTCACAGCACCTCTGGATAAACTATTTAACCTATCACTTAAACTAGGGGAGGTTCTGAGGGATTGGAGAAGGGCAAATGTTGTCCCTCTCCATAAGAACGCGAGTAGGGAAATAGCAATGAAATATCAACCAGTCAGCCTCACCTCAATTGTGGCAAAAATAATGGAAGCCCTACTCAAGTAAGAAATTCTAACCTCCTTAAAGGAGAGTGGTAACTTGGTTCCAAAACAGCATGGTTTTACCACAGGAAGATCATGCCAGACAAATCTAATAGATTTCTTCCTATGGGCAACCAAAACTGTGGATTGTGGTATATCTGGATCCAAAGCCTTTGACTCCGTTCCATGCAGAAGGCTGCTAAACAAGCTCGCCAACATGGGAGTGGGCCAGAAAGTGGTAGACTGGGTAGGGAGCTGGCTGAATGGAAGGATCCAGAGGGTACTGGTAAATGGCACCTTACCGGAAGAAGGAGTTGTGACAAGTGACGTGTCACAAGGGTCGCTATTGGGAACCATCCTCTTTAATATCTTCAATAGAGACATATCTAAAGGCTTGGAGGGCAGGGTAAGCCTGTTCACTGATGTCACAAAGATATGTAATTGGGTTAACATCCCAGGTGGGGCAGATAGGATGAAGGCAGATCTCAGGAAGTTGGAATTATTTTCAAAAACATGGCAGCTACAATTCAACACAAAGAAGTGTAAGGTTATGCACATAGGAAAGGGTAACTCTGGAGAAGAATATCACATGGGGGGCTTGAAACTAGAGGCCACAAAGCAAGAAAGGGATCTGGGGGTGATTATAATAGATGACCTCAAAAAGACCAGGCAGTGCGAGAAGGAAGCATTAAAGGCAAATGGTATGTTGGGATGCATAGGAAGGGGACTCACCAGTAAAAAAAAAGGGAAGTCATTGTGCCATGCTATAGATCACTGGTAAGACTGCACCTTAAATACTGCATACAGTTCTGGTGCCCACATCCTAGAAAGAACGTGGATAGATTGAGGCGGTGCAAAGGAAAGCTACAAAGATGGTACAGGGACTGCATCTGAAATGATGTGAGGAACAGTTGAATGATCTCAACATGTATTCCTTGGAACAAAGGAGAGAGGGGGAGACATGATTGAAACCTTCAAGTACATGAAGGGAATAAATAGGGTACAGGTTCAAGACCTGTTTCAGGTCAAATGTTATACAAGAACAACAGGTCATGATATAAAACTGGGAGGGGGAAAGTTCAGGAGCAAAGTACATATGTTCTTTTTCATGAAGAGGGTGGTCAACACATGGAACAGCCTTCCACAGGGAGTGGTGGAGACAAAAACAGTTGTGGCTTTTAAGAATGCTTGGGATAATTACAAAGGCACCATAACACTGAGTAGCAGTTAAGGGGGGGGGGATAGGGACATGGGCAGACTAGATGGATCTTATGGTCCCCTTCTGCCATCACTTTCTATGAATCTATGTATCTACTTAGGCACCTGTAAATGGCATGTCTTCTCTTGCTTCCATGAAAAAAGATCAGGGAGGATGCCCAGCTTTCTCCCTTTTCACACAAAGTCCCCCTTAGCTCTTGCACTTTGCAATAATAGGATCCAAGCCTCTACACTGGACAAAGTGGTGATTGCTATAAGTGGTCATGGAGTAGCCCCCTCTGCAGCCAGTACTGCATAGGAATCACAATAGCCTTTAAATATTTAACACCAACTTCATTGGGAAGAAGGTCAAGATCATCAAAGATCAGGCACTCCAAGCCTGAAACCAGCTCTGTTCTAGTATCGAACTGAGGGAGGAATCCAACCACCCTAACATTGCTCTGCTTTGCTGTGTTCTCCAGCATCTCTATTTTTGAGCAGAGAAAGTTTAGGTTGTGCACTGCCACTCCTTTGAGTTCTGCCAGCTTTGTGGACTTATGCCAGAGTACTGTGATCTCCACCTTGTTTTCCATGATGTGGACATCAAAGTCTGTGAGTTTCTGCTCTACCGCTGCCAGCTGCTTATTGAGTTTGTCACCTGTAGCTTGGATTTTGTGGAGCATATTCATAATCTGGGTCATGGAAAGATCTCCTCTGCTGATGCCATGCTGTTCAGATGCAGCCTGTTTACCAGATGATGGAAAGTAAGTTTCAACATTCTGCTGAACTTGCTGCTGTGTCTTTTTCAGACCCATTTTAATCTTAGTCCTCTAGGCTGCACATCCAATTGCTATTTTAATATTTGGGAACTCAAAAGTTGTTAATTTTAACATTTAAAATCATAATTGCAACAGACCTCATGCAAGACATGTCTTTTCTGATGGCTGCTCCACAGCGCCCCCTGGTCTGACTTATTTCTTGTATGCCATGGCAACCTTGTAGATCTTTTGAATATCTGCATGGACGACCACGTTCAAGTTTCCTTGTCTGTTCTGCCCTCCTCCATGCTAGCCCACCACTTCCCACATTACGTCTGCTACTTCCTTCTCTATTAGCTCCTCCTTTGCATCCAGAGTGGCAATGCCGAATGAGAAAAGGTATTTAGTGGCAGCCAGCAGGGAATCATAGAATATTTGGTCAGTCTCTGTGAAAACAAAAATTTTGGCAGGTACCTCATCTGAGTTTTAACCCCTTTCTCTTTCAGCTGCTTGATCACCTTGTGTACTGTTTTGCACTTGCTCAGTGTGGAGGGAGGGAAATCTTGGTGTATGAGGGCTCTCTGTCTGTCAAGACTGAGGTCTTTTTTTCTCTCATGCCTTGTGCAAAACGATTTCTTTTACTGGTACTTCAAAACATTTTACAGTTATGGGATGTGAAAGGGGGCCTCCCAGTTTCAGTTTAGGACCCAAGGCCTGGTGAGCCCCCTCAATGCCAGTTTCAGAATTCTCTGACAGGCTAAGTTCCATCTTCAGCAAAGTTGTTAAAAACTCATCCAAGTTATCCTGCTTGGTGTCTTCGGGAAAGCCAAACAAGCAGATGGCTCTGACTATGGCAAGCAGCAGGAGTAAAAGGTGTAAGCCCAAAATAGCTCCTATCACTTAACCCTAATTTTGAGACACTAACCAATGTATCCAGTCTCTTTTTAAACTCATGTTTATTCTTAATATTACATGCAGTGGTACAGAATGCCAATTATTTTTTCAGTGTAAAAATATATCTTACGTGTAGCATTACACCGTGTCACGTTTAATTGAAGTGGATGTCCCCTTGTGTCTATAGCAGTTTGCTTAAAGTCGAATCCCATTTCTGTAAATAAATAGTCACCTGTTATGATGTCCCAGAGAAATAATAAATCTCCTGTGCCTTCTTACCTCTAGTGGCATTAACCCTAATATGCACACTCTTATTGCAATTTTTTCCTCTAATCCAATGATTGACTTACTAAATTTCTCTGTATTTTTTCGATATCTCAGATTTCTCCAAACTTGTAGGGGGACCATAGCTGAGAACAAAAATCAAGATGTGGCCTTACATAAGCCCTATAAAGAGGTAGTATTACAACAGAATTTCTTGAGCTAATATTATTTTTATTGTCCATGTAAGTTTATTAGCTTTACAGATGGCTTCATTTATATGATATTTGAAGCTGAAGTTCTTTGTGATGTATACACCTAGATCCTTTTCGCATGATGTCACCCTTAATAAATTATTACCCATGTAGTACGATTGCTGTTTGTTATTGTATCCAAAATGCAAGACGATGCATTTCTCTATATTAAAAGTCATACCCCACTTACTAACCCATGAAGCAATTTTATTCAAATCTGCTTGTAGGCTAGCTCTGCTTTCAGGCATTTTTGAGAATCCACCTATTTTTAGATCATCTGCATATAGTTATCCATGAAGTCAAGTCATGCGCAGGTTATGAATATATAGAAAATGTATGGTTCCAATACCAAACCCTGGGGTACACCACTAGACACATCGCCCGCATCAGACATGATCCTATTAATGACTACTGCCTGCTTTCTCCCCTCCAACTAACTTTTGATCCATCTGATTAATTTAAAGTTAGTCCCTCTCAGCTGTAATTTGTCAATAATGGCATGATGTGGCACAGTATCGAATGCCTTGCTGAAATCGACAAAAATGATGATGGGGGAAGGAATTCTAACCATTATGACATGCCTTGCTTCAGCATTCTTCACTCTTTTCATCAGGGCCCTTTCCCAATGATACAAGTATACCAGCAATTGCCCAAAAGACCTGTTCTCCTCATGTATCTCCCCGACTCTGTCCTTGACTGCAGCTGCTTGCTGTTCCAGCTTGCTGAGGTCTTTTTCCATACTGCATCTGTGACTTTGTTGCAACATTTTCATTATGATGCAGGCATTAGTTCTGCCAGTAACTGAGCTACTACCCAACCTAGTAGTGTTCTTCTCTTCTGCACCAGCACCCAGTGTGTCATCTGGAGGCTATGGTGATGAACTACTCAGGCTCTCTGGTGTGACTCACACTGCTGTTGTGACAGCCATTCTGTGGTATTTTCTGTTTTGTTTTCTTAGCAGGCCCTAGCTGGCCCATGCTGGGTGATCTGTGCTTCACAAAGCCAGTCACAGTCGCCACTCACAGAAGCAAATGAGGGAGGATGGCATGCGATATTAAAAGATGGTAAGCAGAAGCAATTCTTCAAGCACCCATATCTGGTGGTGACATCACCAGAACCTCAATGATGATGATTTTAAGAATTTAGATGATTTGGTCTATGTTTCTAGCCTGAATTCTGTCCATTTTACCAGTACATATTTGTAAACATTGGTAAACTGGTGTCATTGTTCACATTGAAATACTGTTCTAATTTTAAGTATTACTTACTATATGATAATAATAATTCCAATTACAGTATATAAAAATGCTTGCAAGTTACTGTTACTATTTTGCAAAACTGGAGTGGCAGCACAGACCCTCTCCAGGAGCACCATTTGTCCTGTGTATGATGAGTAGAAACATTAGAAGTGCCAGGTTTGGTAGTGGATCCAGGAGCCTGCACCCAACTGGCCCGGACTGGGAAGAGTGCCACCACTGACAGTGCAACTCAGCTTGGGGAAAGACCACACCATCTCAGTTGGAAAGATGAACTGGCAAGCTTTGTTCCAGTCAAAAGAACCTCCTTCTGTCAAATGGACTAGGTGTGGGGTGTGGGGGGTACAGCCTCATCACAGGAGACAAGCTGTGGATGATGCAGAGGCAAGTAAGCTGCAATGATGTTCGTAAGTCACTGGCAGCAACCTGGGGGCTGGACTAATAAGGGAGAAAATCAGCTTGAAAAAGAAAAGTGGGATGGTACCAGTTTCAGCATGTGCAGCATCTCTTGAGTGACTGATGGCTGTTATGGTGTCCTACCTAATTTTTTCAACTCATGCGTATGTCCAAGGTTTTATTTACAATAAAATAATGTCCATACTATGCAAACATATCCTCTGACAATGCTAGCATCAATTCACTTCTGCACATATCATCAGACTGGATACTTGCACTGCTCTAGCCTGTTGTTCACTGCTCAACCATCATTGATGTGCACATGTGCTAACCACCTTAGAGTTTATAAGAGCCGATAACGCAAGCCTTAATGAACATCTGAGAACTGACAGATTTACTGATGCTAAGGAGAAACAATTTGCAAGAAAAATAAATCTAGGAATATCAATTGCAGAAAAAAAAAGAATACTGTGACATGCAGAGTAAATAAAGATGC
Source organism: Neoceratodus forsteri (assembly GCA_016271365.2). Taxonomy (NCBI): domain Eukaryota; kingdom Metazoa; phylum Chordata; order Ceratodontiformes; family Ceratodontidae; genus Neoceratodus; species Neoceratodus forsteri. The sequence goes on along the minus strand of CM028136.1, from coordinate 404,237,125 downwards.
TCAGAATTATGTCTTTCTCCCACCCTATAATATTATCACAAAATGCCTATTTTAAATGGTAATATGTTTCTCTCTTTTTTTTTCAAAGATGCCTTATTGATTTTTTTACCAAAACAAGGACAAATGTACATCACAACAGATTAACAAACATATCCCCTCTACAACACTCAGGGGAGCATTAGTTCAGTGGATATATGAGAGAATAAATCTTCACCACATATGGAGCAGTGTTAATACAAAGCACAGTATCAATATACATATTCTGAGTACCACTGACCATCAGATAGGAAGGGTAGGATAATATCATCTGACAATTGCACCTCATTATGTGGTAAAATATATGATGTATTCAGTTTACCCCATCTTTTCTCAAAATAGACATTCTATTATGCAGGCTGGCAATCATTTTTTCTGTGTGAATGTTAAACAGTCATTCTTGGCACCATTTATAATAGGTAGTATCTGATTGATCTAGCCAGTGCTGGTGTATACCTTTTAGCTGAGGCTGTGATTGTTGCTATATGGCACTTTCTTTCTGTTAAGAGATATTGTGCTAGTCTCCAGCCGGCAGATGTCTGAGGTAAAAAAACTGGTAACACTTTAAGCGTCATTAACTACGCTGTAATTAATTACACTGTAACTACTTCATAACTACATTGTAACTGCACTGCAACTACTGTGCAGTTACATTTACGGTAACTACTATGTAGTTGTTAACTAGTTTCACATTTACATGTTGTGTACTTACATACAGTTTGTATGAAGTAACTACACTGTAAATACTGTGCAGTTACATGTAACTACGATGTAGTTGTAAACTAGTTTCACATGTGCATGTTGTATACTTACACAATTTGCATGAAGTAATAGTTGCTCTTGCAACTACTACTGTCTCCCGTTCGGCACAAATTAATTAATTCTGACAAGTGTAACTACACATTTAATAACTGTTGCAAAGTGTAACAAAAAGTCTGTTGTGCAACTACCACTGTATCTCTTCTGGCATTATGTAATCTGTCCTTACAAGGACAATTACACATGTAATAGCTATTGCAAATTGCAACAGCAACTCTATTGTGTAACTACTATGCTATTAATTTTGGCATTATTAAATTTGTTCTTACATGTGTAACTACATATGAGGGCACTGTTTCTACAATCAAATGTCTATCTGACATTTAAAAGGTAATCCCACAGAAAAACTTAGAAGTATAATCAGAATGGTAACTAAAGTAAAGTATCATTACAATGTAACTTCAGCCTGTTACACTTACATGCACTGCCTGGCAACTCTTTAGATGATGTTCCATGCCTGTATGCCAGTTTTGCAGCATGCAAGTTCATGGGGGACTGATTTCAGAATAAGAACTTACATCACAGCTACAGTAGTGACATTTGGTAAATGTAAGTGCATGCACTTATTTCTTAGCCACAATATTGTTACAATGTCAATTAGTAATTATGCAAATTAAATATTTTTGTGTACAGTTATATATCAATTCACAGTATTAGACTTCATGTTTATTAACCTGTAAATTCATGAAAAACTGGAAAACAGACATAGAACATCATCTAAAGTGTTGCGAGTCAGTGCATTTAGGTGTAGAAGACTGAAGTTATATTATAATATATTTTAGTTGTCATTCTGATTACACTTTTAAATTTTTCTGTGTGATTACCTTTTATTTAAATGTCAGATAGACATAGACTGTTGAAACAGTGCACAAGACCTGCATTCTTATGTAGTTACACTTGTAAGAACAACTTTAATAATGCCAAAATTAGTAACATAGTAGTTACACAACAGATTTGCTGTTACAATTTGCAATAACTATCACATGTGTAGTTGCCTTTGTAAGAACAAATTACATAATGCTAGAAGAGATACAGTGGTAGTTGCACAACAGATTGTCTGTTATACTTTGCAACACCTGTTAAATGTGTCATTACACTTGTCAGAATGAACTGATTTGTGCTGAAAAAGAGACAGTAGTAGTTGCATGTGTAACTTTTACTTCACGCAAATTTTGTTTGTACACAACACACAAATGTTAAATTAATTAAAAACTACATAGTAGTTACATGTAACTACACAGGTATTACAGTGTAGTTACGTCATACAAACTGTGTGTAAGTACACAACATGTAAATGTGAAACTAGTTAAAAACTACATAGTAGTTACATGTAACTGCACAGTAGTTACAGTGCAGTTACAATGTAGTTATACATAATAAGACTTTAAATAAAGTGTTGGCAAACAAAAATTGTGCAGTCCTATAAGAGGATCTGCTTTGGTTTGAATTGTATCTCAGAGACTCTGGATCCAGCAGCACTCCCAAAAAATATGAAGTGACCTGCTGGATTCATCATATCTTGCACAAGGATTGAAGGGTAGCTTATCTATTTTCATCAACTTCACTGACTTAAAACAAAGCTTTTTCATTATATTAAACTGAGTCAGTCGGACTTTCCCACTTTTACAGTATTTGTAGACATCTCCCCAAACTTGTTCCAATTTAAATTGCTTGCTTAAGAATGCTAGTTGCCAAGTGATCTGAGTTGTGCTGTGATCTGTCAAAAATAGCACTTTAAAGCAGTGACATGAAGTGTCACAGGAAAGCAGTCTGAATTAGAGTCTGCACTGTCACAGCTGCATAGGAAAAGAGGTGTGATGCACCTTTGTACTGTCACTTCTAACAGCATAACATTTTCTTTGCTTTATAAAAGCTGCTATACTGAGTCTTCTTTACATATGTGCCTTTGGATAAAACCACCATAATACCAAAGAAAAAGAAAAACACCTTGCCACCAGCCATCACTTTTTTGTAGATCCATACAGTATACAGTATATCTCTTGGGTAGATTGTGTTTTGCTTGCATCCTTAATAAGACTTGCACATTTTAGCCCAGCTCCAAAGAGGAAAAAAACTATTTTCAAAATGTCTGACCTCAGATAGTTAGCACTGGGTGGGGAGGGGGGCACTACATGTGCATGCAAGAACAATCTCATGTTTCACTGTGGCATCACGGCTTTGTCAGAGCATCAAACTCATGCTGGTAGGCTGTCCCATTTTTACCCAAAGTATTGGGTCCAAAATAGAACAATACTACTCTTCAATGATATACTGCCACAAGTGTGTGTAGCAAGGCTGGATTAAGGGAAGGACAAACGGGACAGTGTCCTGGGGCCTTCCTTCTGAGGAGCCCTTGGTCGGCTGACATATTACAGATACATCAAGCAGCCAGTCTTCAGCAGTATTTGTCTACAAGGGCCTCCCCCCCCCCACATCAGCTCTGTGGTGCATCAGTGCACACAATGAGGTATGAACTTTACCACTCTGCCTTTCGATCCTCTCACTTGGCGGCCACTTTCTTCTATTGTTAAAAAAGGGTTGGGCTGGCCTTCATCTGGTGTACAATATGCATCCAGGGCCCCAGGCCCAAGTGGGACAGAGTTGTTCTTTGTGGCAACAAGAAGAAAAACAGAAAGACAAAGTCTGTCTCAAGCAAGTGACCAGGTAACCTGACTCTTGACTGAGTTGTTCCCTCTCCTCAGTGTGCAGCTGACAGTTACAGTTGCTGAAGGGGGCTGGCATTAGAAAGTACAGAGAGAATACAGATTTTGTAGCTTGTTGTTGGTCAGTGTGTGACATGGCTGCCATGGTGGGCAGTTCACAAGCTGGCCCACTAGCTTGGGACAGTCTCTTTCATGGTTGGCCTTTGGCATGTTACTTTGAGCATGGGCAATTGGCTTTGGTTGTTTTGAATCCTGAGTGAAAAGGATCTGAGATGAGGCAGCAATCAGATCATCATCCTCAATGACTCAGACTTTCATCTCTTCTCTCCAGACTCCACCCAGTAGTAGGTTTTCATTTAATTTGATGATCTGAATGGGAGGCTGTTTTTTTGATCTCAGCTGTTGTTTTTTTCTTTGCTGTTTTCAGACAGTTAATACTTTGTTTTGCTTGAGTACCTTGCGATGCTCCATCGGAGTCATTGCTTACCTGCCGGCCCTCAGATCTTCGTATGATATATATCAGACTACTAAGTTTGGGCACTATGCACTATTGTGCAGAGGGTACATGCTAGAGGCCCGTAGCCCTACCGTATAGCTACATGGCCCTGGACAGGTATGCCCATACCAGCATTAACTAATGCCGGCCACCTGTCCACAGCCCCACCCCGTGCAGATGTGTGTACTGTTCTACAGATCGGGCATACATCCAATGAGATGCCCGGACCCGGTCTGCTAATGGACCCCTTGCACCTGCAGGGTGCAGATGGTGACAGACGGTGCACTGTGCGCCAGTGGCACAGGGCAGTGGGTGCCCAGTTGGCTGTGCCCATCCCTCCGTGTGGGCCCCATAGGGTGGTGCGGCATGTTGAAGAGGTCTGCTGAGCCCTATCTTTCCCACTGTAGCCCAGTGGTGGCATCCTGGGGGGTCCTGTATACCTTACAGCAAGGTGTTACACAGCGTAAGGTGCACCCCCCGTGCCCATCATTCCACACTGTTGTGAATGGCACAGAGTGCGAGCACACCCCCAGCATGTCCCCTGTCCACTCCCAGTGCATTGCTGTCCACGCGGCTGGGGGATTGGGCACATACCCTTCGCCCTCTTGGTGAATGCCAGATGGGGTCCATGAGACCCTGCTCAGTGGCATTCTGACATAACTATGCCAACATGCCCGGTTTATGTAGCGCATTGGCATAGGGCATAGAGCCCTTTGTTTGTGGATCATAGTGAGTAGGCAGTAGTAGAGTAAAAAAAAAACAACTAGAAAACAGCCCTGCTGCTGAGCTGCACCAGGCAGTGCTTTATTTTCTTTTCTTCTTTATTAAATCAATCTATTTCTGGGAGGAGGGATAACTGGGAGCATGAAATCAAGGGGAGGGCTGGAAGCAAACAAAGTGGGGGGATGTCTGAAGCAAAAATGTCAAGCATACCTCTCACCCTCCAGGGGCAGCTTCACATGATGTTGGAAATTGAGGACAAATAAGGTTTAAAAACTTGAGAGACAAATGGCCAAAATGAGGGACACATCTGAAAAGCTCCAGAAGCTATGTACAATATAATGCTTAGTGTAAGCAGAGACTGTTTCCAGGAGCCTTCCTCCTAACCCCAGCAGACTGGATATGTATAAGTGGGGGGAACAGGTCCAGCCGTAGAGTACTCAAGGTTTGGGAGGCTCTGGTATGGTGTCTCATGGGGCTCAATAGCAGTGCTTGGGGAGGGAGGAAGAGTCTGGGATACCAGCAGTGACAGGGAAGAAGAAAAGGTGTGGGGATTGGAATAAATGGAATAACAAAACAAAAATGGTCAAAAAGCCGGACTTTGTATCTTAGAAACATTTTAAGATGACAAATGTAAGTTAGCAAAGGGGAACCTGTAACTGTACCCTGTACTGTTCTTGTGGCCCCTAAACCTACCCTGCCTGCTACAAAGCAAAATAATAACCTTGCCCTAACACAGATCTGCGATATACACACAAAAAGAATACAGGTTTATGAATGAACAGTAAATAGGGAAGGAAATGCTGGGTTCGAGTTTTGCAGGGTGATAGGCACCCAACAGGCAGAATAACTTACACAGTGATTAATACACAATCCCAAAAACATTAGTATTGGCAGATTTTCAGTGGAACAGGATAGTACTGAGTCAAGAGTTCAGCACACTGACCCCTGCTCAACAGTACTGGTTAAACATGGTTCAAATAACTTTTAACAGGTGGGGCTGCAACAGTGCAGTGAACATTATCAAAATGCCCTCCTCCCCAGCATGGATAAGGCTTGGGCTACCACTGATTCGCTCATTGCTGACCTGCTACCACCACCTGGTAGCCTTGGTATGACTTCCCTGTTTTTTCTGTGCATCATACTTTCATTTTTTATTGCTGCCATGTGATTGCTCTGTATTTTGAATCATCTGTAATTTTCTGTAATTTTGCTTTTATGTATCTCGCCTACCCATGTTGTCTATATGCATATGTTCCTATCTTTAAGTGATCAGGACCTCCTTGTGAATGAGCATGTTCAACTGAGCTTTTCCTACAATAAAGCTGAATTGAACTGAATTATCACTCTGCTGCTGTCTGGTTGCTTCACCATTGTTTGGTCATCTGCCACCCCCTGGTCACTCCAGTAACATCTGCTCAGTCTACCACCATCTGGATGCTATGCTGCCATCTGGTCACTCCACCTGCCAGTAACTCCATCACTTGCCATCGTCTGGCGGGCCCACCCCAAAATATATGGATGTCATGTGCCTGACTATAACTGTGGTGGCCTCCAACCAGTTTACTCATTTGGGGTTCCAAGTGAAGTCACAAGCCTGCCCTGGCTTTCACCAATCCCAATGAGCAGGCTTGCATTGCTGAATGGGGAATAGGCAGAAAGCTGTGATAAAAATAGCCTCTGCAGCCCGCAACGATTAATTTCAATAGTAGTGAAATACTAGTGATCCTGGGTCCTGATCATGGCCATCTATCAGGCACCCAATAACAAACATGGATCCAAGACCATCCGACCTCCAGGGACAGGTCAGTAGTGGCAGCCATCTGACTAATTAGGGTAAGAGAGGGTTGGCAAGTTGCTGGACTGGTGTGGTTGGGTTGCGGTTATTAGCTTGCATTTGTGTGTTTGTTGCACATGGTTGGCAGCCGTTTCCTACCACCCATTTAATGTTCTTGTCCATCTTGTCCAGAGCTAGCCTTCTCTGAGACCTGGGCTTCTGCAACCATATTCCTTCTAGTCAACCTCCATGAAGGAAGTAAGAAATTCACTTAGAAAGAGGTTTAAAATCCTCAAAACATGGCAGTTGTCTCACTGCTGCTGGTGAACTAAGGGGAATAGGACAGGCAAATTTTAAGGGGGTGCAGCTGCTTGCCTGGCTGAGAGAAAAAGGAGTGGGGAGCTAGTCTGGGGCTGAACTGTCAGGGAGACAGTTTCCCTTTGGAAATTAACTAGGATCTGTAAAACCTAGGGATCACAGCAGAGCACCAGGATGAAGCAGCAACAGGCAGTAGACATCCTGAAGGTGAGACAAGGTAGGAAGACACGTTGAAGGAATTTTGAAGGGGAGAGCTGAGCCAATGCACACTGGGTGAAGAACATGACAAACTTTTCTGGGGGGTAGTCTTTCTTCCTTAAGACACTTTCTCAAGGTCTCCCCATTTCCTATTCCTTGAGGCAGCATATGGAACAAACTCTGGTCAGAGCCGGTAGAACTGCTTGGGAAGAATTGTGGGTAAAAATATTGAAAATTACTAAAGTTATGAGCCTGCGTTAGGAAAATGTAACATTGGCTCATATATTTGTTGTTTTGTAATATCTGTACACCGAATTTTCAGTATAGCTTTGTTATAACCCTGCCTCATGTAGAAGGGCAGAGTAAATGTTCACCTCCTGCCTGAAAGATGATTTTGTGCATTTACTGCGAAATCAACTTTCGTGACATAAAAACACATTTTGGTCCATAGCTGAAAAATGACAGTTGTCACTTTCATGAGGCGCTATAAAGAAATGGCTATGTTGTAAATTTGGGGTCAAAATATTGAAAATTACCAAAGTTTCGAGCCTGCTTTCACAAACTTCAATGTGGGCTCATAACTTTGTTGTTTTGTAATATTTTTACACCAAATTTTCAACATAGTCTTCTTAAAACCCCACATAATGAACAGGGGCAGAGAAAATGTTAGACTGCTGTCCAAAAGGTGATTTCGTGCAGGGACTGCAAAATGACCTTTCAGGACGTGAAAAAAACATTTTGGCCAGGATTTGAAAAATGATAGCTGTAACATTCATGAGGTGCTGTAAAGATATGGCTATGTTGCAAATTTGGGGTCAAAATATTGAAAATTACCAAAATTATGAGTCTGCATTTGTAAAATTCAATGTAGGCTCCTAACTTTGTTGTTGTTTTTTATATTTTTACACCAAATTCGCAACATAGCCTTCTTATGACACCACCTCATGAACAAGGGCAGAGAAAATTTTCAACTCCTGCACAAAAGGTGATTTCATGCAGGGGCCTCAAAATCACCTTTTGGATGTAAAAAAAAACATTTTGGACAGGATTTAAAAAATGACAGCAGTCACATTCATGAGGTGCTCTAAAGATATGGCTGTGTTGTAAATCTGGGGTAAAAATATTGAAAATTACCAAAGTTACAAGCCTGTGTTTGCAAAATTCAACAAAGGCTCATAACTTTCTTGTTTTTAATATTTTTACACCAAATTTTCAACATAGTCTTCTTATGACCCTACCTCATAAACAAGGACAGAGACAATTGTCAAGTCCTGCCTGAAAAGTAAATTTGCACAGGGACCACAAAATCACCTTCCAGGACAGATTTGCCTAATGGCAGTTCAACTGATCATGAGGCGGGGTCCCAAAAAAGGCATGTGGAAAAATTGGGCCAAAAATATGAAAAAATGGCCAAGTTATGCCAGTCAGTTCAAAATACCATTGAAATACAGTACATTGAATCACATACCTGTTTGTTAAGTGTGCGGTCCGACTTTGAAGAGTGAAGATGTGTCTGCAGTCCAGAGAGGATTACGGCGTTGGATCCCGATGGGCTTGGGGGGTTGAGGGGTGGTGGGTACTGAGTGGGAGGGTCGAGTTGGGGGGGAGTGCAACAGCCTCAAAAGACATCAATGGATGCCCATGGCAACCCTAAAGAAGCAGAGTCAAAGCTAGAGTCAGGGTTGGCTAAGGCTGGTTCACTGCTACTAGCACCGATGATGATCTGCTCCCTGGAGTCAGCCTGGTCCTCCAGGATACCTGAGTATTTCTATATGGGCCTCCCTCAGTTGAGTACCTCTTTATACTCTGAAAATCTTTGCATATATCGTAATGTTCTAATTAAGTGTGGGATTTTGGGCAGTGCAAGTAAATGTTGGAGGCAAACACAGAGCTATTGTGTCCTACTGAAGTGGACTACTGATATGATTACATCACCCTGGGCCCTCCTCTATTGATTTTCTGCTGTCCTGCCCTGCCTTACCAGGAATACATCCTGATCCCCTTCTGCTAATTGTTGCGGCCCAGGGCTGGTGGCCATGGCCCGTCTGGAGCTAGTATACCTGTGCTGAATGTGACTTCTAGCCAGGAATGGAGGAAGGAGTTGGACCCCTTTAACCCTTGACTGTCCTGTGCTCCCTCCGATGTACCTGGGACTGTCCCTCCTAAAGATGGAGGGAAAGAACAGCAGTGGCGTGTTTGTACTATGTTGTCTTGTAGTATGTCTGTTATGATCTACTGAAGAGTAGTTGAACAGTTATTTTTTCTGAGCTGTCCAAACTAATGTGGGATATCTTTTATTGTAAGTGCTACTGTATTGTCTTATCCAAATTAAATGACATGGGGCTAGATTGATGGCACTGTTGGGACCAGAAGGGAGAACGAGACTAACTGTGTGGCTGTTACGTATTAAAAATTGGGTATTTCGAATTATGGCTCCTGATTGGTCAAGAGCTGCTTTAGCCAGGCACTTGGCTGTCTAGTGTGCTTACCCGGTTAACAAAAGCAAATAAATAAATAAATAAATCCCAACTCAATGACCAGGTGAAAGTAGCTCCTGGCACTCAGACCTTCTTACCAATCAGCTATGGCATATCACTCCTCGCTGCCAGTGACTTCCCTCTCACTGTCGCTGACTGCCCGCTCACTGTCGCTAACTTCCCACTCTAGCACTTCCAAATCCCAGCCCTGCTCCAGTCTCTGTCACTACTGTCCATTTCAGGAATTAAAAAAACAAAAGCAATGTCCCTGTCTTTCACCACAGCTGCCAACCGTGATTTAAATCAGCAGCTTCCACTTGCTCGCGCTTCCACTTTTCGACCAGCAGCTCCCACCAGCTCCGCAATCGTAGATCTAAAATGCAGATTAAAGAAAAATAGACAGACTCCCACACTTTCTGCCAGTCAGGAATTTTGTCCCCCCTCATGCCTTATTGCTTAAGTGGTGGTATTAGTGACTGGCTGCTGGGACAGGTCTTAGTTGGTTGATTATTTTATTTTAGAAAATGGGCTTTTTATTTCCTGGTCTCTGATTGGCTGGTATTCATGCCGGTAGGGGGTACGTGTAAGCAATAAACCATGACAGAGTGTGGGTGATGCTGGGTTTACCCGTGCTAGGTTGCCGAGTGACCAAACAATGCCAGGTGTGGATAAACCCCAGTATCACCAACACCCTGGAGTGATTTATTGTGATTATACAAGGTCCCCCCTTTTTTTACAAAAAAAAAAACTTAAATAAAAACGTTATTTTGGGGGGTGATTTTATTTTATTTTTAAGGTATTTGTTACGCCACCAGAACAAACAGTCCTTTAGTCATTGGTTGGTAGTAGTAGTATTAGCAGCAGCAGCCCTTTCTTACACACACACACACACACACACACACACACACACATGTCCTGGGTTCACGCACTCAAAGCTTCTGACACTTTCACTCTCCCACAGTGCCTCAGACTGTGTTCACCCTATTCATATGGTGGGAGGCATGTGTAAGGCCCCATCCACACTACACCGCTTGCGCCTGGTAACGGATGCAATCCGTTACTGCTGCGGAGCAGTGCAGTGCGTCCACACCTCGGCGGTTATCCGTTACGGGACCCGGCACCGCGGTCCACACATCAGGATCAGGTGACCATTACAGCAGCGCCCTGATCCCACAATGCAGCTGCTTTTCGCTTTGTGCCCTGCAGGGCCGTTACTGGCAGTCCACACTACCGCTGGCAACGGTACCAGGGCGGGACCAGTTTCATAACCATTGTTGAAACCACCTCATATGTGGTTTCAACAACGGTTATGAAAACGCCTCCTGTAACATTACCAGTGTAAACGCATGCCATTACCGGTGCGGTTTACACCCTCTGTAACATTACAGAAGGGTTTTCGGGCTGCAGTGTGGACAGGGCCTAGGTGTTCTGGTGACCGCACTGTGAGGGGAGTGGAGAACGAATGAAAGAGGTGGTGGTGCTTAGCAGGGAATTAATACAGCATCCCTTTTTATATATTTTTGGGGGTTGGATTGATTGCTGGGCTGATGTGGCTGACTGGCACTTTTACCCATTGGTAATGCCAGGATTTACAATGGGTAAATCATGCCGATCAGATTGGATGGATTTTTAAGGCCTTGTATAATAACTTTCAACAGTGACCAGGAAATAAACAGTACCAGCCCACCCTGTCTCACTACTGAGGTGGTATCACTGCGTCACACTAGATTTTCAATTTACCAATAGAGTTTTTCCTCGTTTACCGAGTGCCCCCTGTCACTTAGAGAGTCCCCCTCCGCGACTACCACCACCACCACCAAGTACAGTTGCCAATAACATAAAAGCAGCACAGCCTAATATGCCACACAGAACAACAGCACAGTGGTTTTTCCCCTTTAGAATGAAAAACATTTTCTTTTTGTATGAAGTTGTAATGGTTGTAGTGCTAGCACGTTGTATGTTTAACACTACTGTAATACAGCAGGAGCTGACTCGGAGAACATGCACCAAAATAATCCTCTTTGTTTGTTTGGGTTTTTTTTTTGTTTCTGTTGGTTTCTAATTTAAAAAACTGCAAAATACCTTAAACAGCCTCCTATGGCTGCCCGCCATGTCACCTTGTCCCAGATATTTAAAAATACTGTCACCATCCTCCGGGCACCCCCCCCACCACACACACACACACACACACACTCTCAAGTACACTCAAGCCAGCACTAAGTGTCCATCTCCCAAAGCAGCAACAGAGAAGTTACTGCTGGTCTCATCATTGAGCCAGTGGTACAAAAACAGAGCAGAAACATTGTGGTGAGGAGTACCAGCAAGCAACAACACCACGGCCTGATAACCGAAAGGATACATAAACGGGTTAAAAATGACACAACTCAGGAAACAAGCACCTACTAAACACTGCAGTGTCCTCTACTTGTTAACACAGCAGTATAGGGACTACTTTACCAAACAAAACACTAAACATTAATTTATAATGTTTTATAGCATTACTTAAATCTTTTGCAATGCTATAAAAAAAATGACACATGTAGCGTAGCCTACTTTCTAAGTGAAATAATACCCTCCAGGGTGGGTGGCATTTGGATATACTGGATCTTCCAGGGGCTATAACGTCCTCCGTCGGTAACATTGGACCTCATTACACCCCTGGGTGGTCCAGTATATCCTAATACTGCCCACTCTGTTGGATATTATTGCTTACTGGACTCCCTCTTGACCTGTGATGTGCTGGGACTGCGAACTGAGGATCTTGAATGAGAGAGCTGAGCAGCAGGGCTCAGGAGCCAGGGTCTTGAGCTGAGAGTGGCTGAGGGTGAGTCCAACTCCAACAACACTGGTTAATATAACCCATTTGTTTTGCTGTTTTGTTCTTTTTTTCAGTCTATAGCTACCAGGGTGCTAAAAATATAAGGGGGTGTTTGATGGAATGGGGGGTTGAACCTGGAGGGGGGGTCTACTCTTGCTGTAGATTGGGGGCTATTTGTTTGTGGATGTCCCACCCCACCCATCTTAGCTTTTCTACCCACTCGGCCTGACCATTCTGTAAGTACCTCTTGAGTCCACCCACCCTCTAGTAGCCAGACATCAACTGGTCCAGTGCTACATGCTGATCCTGATCCGCCTATCACCTCTGTGCCCAAATGCTGGCATTGAGCATTCTTGGCCTAGTAATGCACCACGCATAGCACTGCTGGCTTAGAATGCTAGCATTTGGGAGGGTCTGGAGTGTTGTGCAGTGTGGGACTTATTATAAACCTAAACTGGCCTGGATGACTGGCTACTGAATGGTGGTGTTCATGGGCAGATTGGGAAGTTTAGGCTGAGCATGGGAAGGGGTGGGCTCACCTGCAGGTTGCAGTTTGTTTATTTTTAATGTTTAGTCAAGGAAGGTGACTGGCTGCAAACTTTAGTGGCCAGAAGGGAGAGAAGGCTCCCAGTTCAATGGGGAAGCTTTTTTTTTAGTAGAGATTTTTAAATAATTCAATAGGTAAAGTATTACACAACTTTTACAAACAATTAACACAATAGCAAATCAATAAGTAAAATATCACTACATAGAAGTAAAGATATTTTATCCTATTATTAATTCATGGTATCTTAGGAAACCTCTGAAAATATCCTAATGGTAACAAGGATAAAAAAAACAGCATTTGTCAATGCCAGATGTTCACCACTGGTATAGAAGCCCTGGGGTACTAGATGCATTGTGGTGCACTTTGTGGTTTATATATTACTAAAGTTGGAAGTCTGCGCTTGTAAATTTCAACACAGGCTCATAACTTTGTTGTTTTATAGTTTTATTTTGCCCCAAATTGTCAACATAGCCTTCTTATGACCCCATCTCATGAACAAGTGCAGACAAAATGTTCAACTCCTGCCTCAAAGGTGATTTCATGCAGCAACTGCAAAATCACCTTTTGGGACACAAAAACACATTTTGGTCAGGATTTAAAAATGACAGCAGTCACATTCATGAGGTGCCATAAAGAAATGGCTATATTGAAATTGTGGATAACAAAATAAAAAATTACCAAAGTTACGAGCCTACATTCACAAAATTCAATATAGGCTCATAGCTTTGTTGTTTTTCAATATGTTTATGTCAAATTGTCAACATAGCTTTCTTATGACCCCCACCTCATGAACAAGGACAGAGAAAATGTTCAACTCCTGCCCGAAAGGTGATTTTGCTCAGTGACCACAAAATCACCTTTCAGGACAGAGTTACCAAATTTCCCTGCAATTGTTCATGAGGTGGGGTCCCAAAAAAGGCATGTTAAAAATTTGGAGCAAAAGTATACAAAAATGGCCAAGTTATGCCACTAAGTTCAAAACCCCACTGAAATACATTTAACAGCATACCTGATTTCCTCAGTTCATGATCGGCTTTGAAGAGTAAAGACATCTCTGCAGTCCACAGAGAAGTACATTGTTGGACCCCCAGTGAGTAAATAAGGGCTTGGGGGTGGGTTCTGTGTGGAAGGGTCAGGTGGGGGTGTTGTGAGGCACAGGTCAGGAAGCATAAGAAGACCAGGAGCATGTATAAAATTTGAAAGTAGCGTTTTATTTTTTTATAATAACAGTATAATAAAAAATAAAATTGTTCAGTATTACTATTTACAAAGGCAGTACAAACACAGAAAACAAAGTCCTTCATCTGAGGATATCTCTAATTCCAAGTTTCATTCTTCCTCTCTCTGTAATAAAAGTATTGCTGCTTTTTTATAAGTCTTTGCCTGGGAACTCATTAAGTAGACATCCTGTTTTTTTTTTTTTTTTTTTAGAAAATGCTCTTGTCAGTTTCCTTCCTTGCAAGTGCAACAAAACAGTACATGGTGTCCCAGAACTGACCTCCTGTTAACAGCTCTGCAAAATAACTAGTGTTGCATTCCAGGTTAACTCCCTAAGTTCAAAATAGCTTTTTGCAATAATTTCAACAATAAAGCTATATACATTTTCAAACCAAGGGATCCCAGTTTCACATAAAGATTCACACATATTTTATAACTTCCGATACGCAAGGGGGAAGTAAAGAAAGAAACAGCAAGTGAAGGCAGAGAAAAATTTGACTGTGCAGTAAGACATGAGACAGAAAAGAAGAGGATAGAACAGATTCCTGTGTTTAGCTCTTTCTACATAACAAATGGGACAGGTCTTATTCAACCCTGTCACAGGGAGGACTAATGGTGCAACAGACATTGATGGACAGTTTTCTTTTTTAGAGGGTAAAACAAATGATGAGGGATGGTTTTCATTATTGCAGATGGTGATAGGAACACTGGGAGACTAGGCATCCCCAGTGTCAGTGTTATGTTTGGGGGGGGCTGCTGAGAGGGAGGGTCGGGTGGTTGAAACAGTTGCAGGGAAGGCAGAAACATGAACTAGCCTTCTGGTGCTTAAGTGCTATTTAGAGATATGACTGCACATTGGGAGGGGCGCGATAGACCTGCATGGACCTTGGGGGTTTCGCTTTTGAGGTGGCTACACTGGGGGATTGGGCACCCACAGTGTCAGTGTTATGTTTGTTGGGGGGGTGCTGAGAGGGAGGGTCAGGTTTAGGGGACAGTTATGGGGGTGCCAGTAACAGACATCGATAGATTGTTTTCTCTGTTACAGCTGGTGTGATCCCCTGGATGTTTGAAATTACAGGCTGATCATGACTGGTCAGCTTTGCCTACTGGGCAGTATAGATCAAAGGAAAGAGCCAACCCATGATTGGTTCAGCATTTTCTTTTCATGTACATGATGTCTCCTCCAAGCAAGCCAAAACTCTGTCATGATCAGCCTGACTGATGATTGATGTCACACTGTCGTGCCCCTAAAACACTTCTCTGCATTGAAGTAAACAGTGTCACACCTCTCAAACGCCAACTACCATAGCAAGATGTTCACTGTGCACACACGCACATGGCAAAATTAAAAAGAAATTTGGTATTGTTAACAGGGCGGTACAACTTGCATAGACAGGTATGTACTGGGTTACAGGGTGTCAATAACATTATAAAATGAGTTTTGCAGCATATTCAAGAAAGGACTCAAGACTGAAGTAAACAACGCAAGTTTGTTCAATAGTTTATAGGTAAGTCTCTTATTATTGGCTTATAGTGCTCATATAGTTATAACAATCTGCCAAAGAAGGGGACACACCTGATTTCCAGTTTGATAGAATTAATCTTTTGGTGCTCAATGAGGCTGCTAATACCCAACTAATCCAGTGATTATTCAATCGTAAATTGACTGGAATTATACCAAGCAGAAACACAGCTGGTTGGGAGTGGGGGGTTGTTTCATGACAGCAGTGCAAACGTCTAGTATTGCATTCCAGAATTGTTTAATCACAGAGCAGGACCAGAGCATATGAGAGAGAGAGAGAGATCTGGGTGTGGTGCGTTACACCTCCAGCAGTTCCCCTCAGTAAGAATCCTATGCTTTCTAGCTTGAGGGGAGCATAATAATAGAAGTGAAGGTTTCTATACTGAATTAATCTCCTTTGCAGTTCTCTTCTTGCATTCTTAGCATTTTTCCAGGCCACTTCTCATTCCTCTAGAGAAACGGAAATATTAAGTTCCTGTTCCCATTTATTTTTAGCAGATGTCATCAAATGCTCTTCAGGATGAGAACGTATTTTGTAAAGGAGACTAGCTCCTTTCCTTAAGTTAGCTTGTTTGATAAACTGGGGGCACTCGAGGGAAATCAGGAAGGGTATAGTTCACACCAAGAATGTAGCTCAATGCTCCCTTTAACTGTAAGTAAATGTGGAAGTGAAAGCTGCTAAGTTGATAGTCTTCTTTAAGTTCTTTAAAAGAACATTAGTATTCTGGAGTCTTTATCCACGACATCAGAGAGTTTATTGATTCCTAACTAATCCCATCCTAGATCCTTCAAAGGAGAGACATTATACAGAATGAATAAATTGTCCCATGGAGTAAGTCACTTATGGGCACAAGATGTGGCTTAATGTGCAGGCATACCTTCCTGAGAATCTTGACAAAACAGGGTTGTCCTTAATAGGGGTTGGGAGAGGAAATTCTGTAATATTGTATGGAGCTAGTAACTGTGCTTCCACAGACAGCCACAAGGGGACATCCTGTTTAGGGACTGCAACCATTTGGGTATGTTAGAGGATTTATTTGGAGGGAAAAACAAACAGTAGTACCTCTCCCACCAGGGTAGTGAAAATCCACCAGCCTCTGGGGGACCTCTCAGTTCAGATATAGAGAGTTATGGAGACTGGTTTGCCCATAAAAAATTCTTAATAATTACATCTAACTTCAAGTATTTTCTGTCTATGACAGGGTTACATTTTGCAAGCTATAGAAGAGTTTGGGTGCCACTATCATTTTGATGGTATTTATTTTCCCAACCAGAGAAAGGTTCAGTTCATCCCACCTTTCCCCCTCTATGCCCTCGAGGCAGTATAGCACAGTGGGTTAAGGCTCTGAGCTGCAAATCTGGTGACATCCAGCAGACCAGACCTGGTTTTGAATCCCACAGCTTCCACCTGCATACTGTGTGACCCTGAGCAAGTCATTTAACCTCCTTGTGCTCCCAGGTCGCTCCTGTAAAAAAGCTTTCAGCCTAGTGTGCTATACCTGGTTAAAAACAACTAAAAAAAAATGTTAAGCTCTGTTAGACAGGCTGACAGGTTAAGGTCAAGGATTTCCTTCAGGGCACTGTGAACAGTTAAACCCAAGCACTGCAGTTTATCAGACATAGCAATTTCACTACACTGTCTTTCAAAACATGTTTCCAAGTAATCTGGACAGTACTGAGGCATGATTTACAATTTATTGTCAACCTGATACTAATCCAAAGCAATGCAGATTTTTAAGAGCGTTGTAGGAGTTAAGGGGCCTACTGAGTGTTACGTGCAGGTCATCTGCATAAGCGAAAACTGTGTGAACTGATTTTCCAGCTTTAATTCTATGTATTGAGGGGGAGACAGTAAGCCGAATCTGGGGCTCTATGGAAAGAATAAAGAGGTAAGGGGATAGTGGGCATCCCTGCCTTGTTCCACAAGATCATTTAAAGAATGGGGAGATCATTGCAGCAGATGAGGGCACAGTATCTTAGCTCAAACCCCTGATGAGTCACCCAAACCAAATCAGGTGAGAACAACACCCAAGAAATTCCAGTCCAAAGAACTGAATGCCTTCATCATGTCCAGAGAAATTACAAAACCGGGTACATTTGTTAGATGCCCAGAGAGTATTAAACAGCCTTCTTAAATTGTCTGCACCAGATTAACCCTTCAAAAAACTGACCTGTTCTTGCCCTAGCAGTGTATTAAGCACAGGCTGTAGTCTGTTTGATAATATTTTTGCCAAAGCCTTGTAATCTTGATTCAATAAGAACATGGGTCTATAATTTATACAGTCTGACAGATCTTTCCCCTTTGTGGGTATAAGGGAGATAAGAGCCTCTGACATAGATGGAGGAAATGCACCTTGTGTCAAAGAGAGCAAAAATGTTTTGTGTAGAGTAGGGGCGATTTGTGGGGCTAATAACATAAACTTCCCCAGGAATACCATCCAGGCTTTACTATTCTTGAGATTGTGCATGACAAAAGTAACATCATTAAGTTGAACAGACTTAGAATAGAATAGAAACTTAAAGGAGATAAAATGCAATGTTTCCTGTAAAAAAAAAAAAGTAAGATAACAATAACAATACCAGAGACTATCCCAAATGTTACAATAAAATTACGGGAATAAAAGGAATGCCAAGCAATATATTGATGGCTAGCAGCTGCCTATTATAGGAAATAATCAGATGACTAATTAGAAAAAAATAATGACCTAAACAGTAATAAATCATTTCACAAAACAAATTAACAGCAAAAAAGTGAAGAAGATATCCACACTTGAATTAATACTAACCAAATCATATTCTTTCAAACAGGTAAAAGTAACTAAATAATGAAGTGTAAGTCTACTTATAACAACATCAAACTATAACTTGATAGGCTAGAAAGATACTTTACATTTCTTCGGCAACACTTGTTGGGCAGCAACTGAACTAGTACTACTTCACCCTTTCACTCATAAAATATCACACCAAGATAGAATAAAATCATCATCCGTAAGTGAAAAGATTAGCATATTGTCTGCATGAGAGGAGTGAAATAAGAATGAGTAAAGGTTAAGAATGGACAGCTCCCTTTACATCCTAGACAAGTTAACAATACTGAAAGAAATGAAAAATATAACGTATGTATCACACTTGACCCTTAGAAAACCATGAACCTGTCATTAGAGAAGTTTCCTATCAGAAATGTCTCGGCAGAAGCAATATTAGTTTTTTCACGGTTGGAGAATGCATGATACCCTAAGCCACCACAGTGCCCTGTAGTTCTCAAGTGTGGCATTCGAATCTCTAATTCAGTGTTAAAAGGATGCACCTTGTGACTCATATCAAGTCTGCTCATATAACAACTCAGTGCTCAGAGCTTTAGGCCATTAAGTTTATAACGCTACTTTATCAGCCAACAAATAAGATAAATCCATGTAAGAGAACTTTAGATCTTCAGCAAAGCAATGACAAGTGCAGAACGACTAGGTCAATGTAACACAGTGGCATGGTTAATTCATTAGAGTGTATTTGGAGGTTAGGTACCCTAAACCAGACTGTTGGGCTGACCCATGCTGCAAAAAAGAGCAGAAAAATAGTTAAACCTAAATGGGTGCACCCAGAACCTAGAACCAAGAAGAAATATCACCAGTCTTTACAGTTCAAGTGGGAACACCTTTGCACTAAGGTTACCTGCTAGAACAGGAGATCAGAGATGAAGAAAAGACAGAATGTCAGAAACCAAAGCCCCAGTCTCAGAATACATATCAAGTGCATAAACATCTCTTTTGAAGTCACAAATATACAATATAGAGTTCAGTGTCTTGGTTCTTCCCTGAGGCAATTCTGTGAGCCTTGGCATGGTGGGGTGGGGGGGATGTATCACAGAAAAGGACTTACCAAATCCATATTCTAGAGCAAACGGTGGGTGCATTTCATAGCAGTTTCCAAGCAAAACTGAAGTTATGACACTCACAACATACAGAGTTTCAAAAGGAAAACAATTGTAAAATACAAGGTACTAAAAAGCTTAATACATAGCCAATGAAAGTAAACTTGAAAAAAACAGTTAATTAGTACTGCGAACAAAAGTCCATGACAGCTTTGCAGTTGTGTTGCAGACAAAACTGGAATTTGAGCATGTTATTCCCTTGATGTTCAGTATCCCAGGGGATTCTGGTACTCAGGTGGTCAGCTAGTGGGAAATGTGGGCACAGCAGTCTGTAAGTCCATCGGCAGACCAAAATCAGAGGAAGCGATTCCAAAGGCATCATCCACAATGTGATCCTTTGCTGCGACCTCTGTCACTCTTCTTTCGATACAGTCCAGACTGTATCCGACAGTGAGATACAGGTAAATATGCTCTGGCATTGGGCTTGCTTTTTCTGCTGATACCAGAGTACATTTTGTTTTTAACCACTGTATTGTCTGGGAAGGGGAAGCAATCAATAGTCTGGCTGTAGCTGAGTTCTGAGTTTGCTTTTGAGCTTGCACAGGACCAGAGCAACTTGCAGCATGTAGAGCAGTGTTCTCAGATGGGCTTGAAGGGGCTGCAGATAACTCACTTACTGTTCACACTGATTTGGAAATGTAGCTCAAATTTTGGGGATTAGTCTTGAAAGAAAGTTCTTTTTTTTTTTTTTTTTTGCCATCTTCTTTTTATCCTCCCATGGCCAGTACAGGCTTTGCTCCCCTCAGTCCCCCCCTGCCACTCCCACCATTTGGCATGTCCCTGGGGACTTACCTGAGCCTTCTGTACTCCTACAGATTTCCCCCCTTGGTGGGGTCAGGAGGGTTGGGTCATCCCCCCCCCCAAAGCACAATGCACTCCATGGCTCAGGGTCCCAGCAATGTGGCAGGAGAGCGATGGTGGGCAAGCATCATTCAAGCCTGCCTTGCCACTTTTCCACCATTATGGTTCCCTTCCTCACGCTGGGGTGCACTTGTCAGTGGGCACATGTGGCAGCATATGTATACCACAGAATCCCAGAGCACTTCCCTTTTATCTGCCCTCTTTGACCCGTACTGCCACCTGGCCTCCACCAAGTTGCAGTCATTCAGCACAGCATGCAGTCCATCCTCCGGGGAGAAGAGAGCAGCCATTGGGTGCTCCATCCTCTCCCTCCCTGGCCAACTCCTGGCAGCCCATGTTCATTACTGAACATAGGTCAACGGCATGGTGAGAGGTAAGGTGCTCAAGCACCTCAGCCCTCTTTCAACAAACCAGCAAGTCATCCTGAAGTCTCCATTTCATCACTTCTGTGTCCTGTACTGGGTAGTGAGGGCATTTATTAGAGTTTTGGTGACTGGGTAGGGCCACCGAGACAACTACAGTCCCCTTTTTCAGGGTCGACCCAGGGACAAACATGGTACAGTAGAGCAGAGCAATTGTACAGGGAGACAGTACATCACAGTATCAAATTTGACATACATTGTGCAGTGGATACAATAATGTAGAGCTAGTTATGTGCACCATATCTACATATCTATAAGTTCTATGTACATTAAGATTTTAACTACTAAAATATTTTAACTACTAAACACCAGGGTAGCTCCCTGCAACAACAGCTTAATCAAAGTGTGTCATCTGATTTAATTGTTTTGCTTGATTCTCATGAACTCAGCCTCCTGGCTCCGGATTACAAATTGTGGGTTACTGTGCATGACTTGTCTTTCCATCATAGGGCCCCGACCAGCTGCAATGCCGGCCTACCCCAGGCAATGTGTCAGGCTAGCCTACCTCACTATTGGGTACCCAGAGTGTGTGTGACTGTGTTGAGGGACTCTAAAGTGCATGACTTGTAGCCTGACTGAATCAGTACCTAAACCAATCAACCTGATTACACCCCTTCCTTGTTCATTTCTCCTGAATAACTCAGATCTGAATCTGTTTGCTCTTAACCTGCCTGTGATGCACTTCTGTACAAATAGCACTGTGGTACTATTGTCTGTTGTGTTTAACCTTACTTTACAGGGGGTCTGTAGGGCTGAACAGGTGGAACCAGCCCTGGTGATAAGTGCAATCAGAGTGGGAATATATCTGTTATTTGGGGGCTATTGTACCTATGTATTCTATTCATTGTTTAGGCCACTAGAAGAGAAAAAGGGGTCACAGTGTCCCAGAGGGCTGTACCCAGTTCAGCTACGCTACTACCAACCCTGTCCTCCAGGTGGAGGCAACTGTTTTCAGTGCCCAGGCCCCTTAACTTGCACTTGGTCATGCAGGTAGGGGTTACAGACAGATAAGCGATAGAACTGTACAGTCCAGAATGACTGACTGAGCATTGTATGAGATTAAGGATAAATGAGGCTTAAATGATAAGGTGACAAAATGACCACAAAGGTAGACATATGGTAGCCACTCCCAGAGAAAGCTGTGATAAGGCCAGTTATGCTGAGGCAGAATAAACTGAAAATGAGGCACTTCTGAAAGCAGAGCATGGAGTTTAGCTGGCTGTAATGGAATTCCTAGAGCAGCATGCTGCTCAAGTATTGTGCTGGAAATGAGACTATGGCAGACTGAACATCACAGACAGGGTTAAGAACAGTGTAAAACAGCATTATCTGGCAGGCCCCCACAACTCCCCCCTCCCCTTCCATGGTCAAGAAAGACGCAACACAGTTCTTGGAGGAAATGGTCGCAGCCGTGTTTTATTATTTACATTTCTAGATATTAATCTTTATTAAGTCATACATTACTTTTATTGTTTCTACTTTAGATTAATACCTTATTTAATTAATATTGAGCAGCGAGCGCTGCAGGGAGGAAGCACATACCCCAGACCCCCGCACTACTCTCACTTGGGAGACCCCTTCGGGTGTGGGCTGAGGCATCCCCCTGCAGTAGCAGGACAGGTCATATGGCAAATGTTCTGCTGGCCACCCCCGTCTGGCTTCGTGGACCTTACAGTCTATGCTGCTGAGGCTGGACCCAGACCCCCCCTTGTGGGTACAGGTCTTGTGGTCGTCCTTCCTCACACCGACCAAGGGGCTATGACACCTTCAGGAGAAATGGCATTATCCCCTATTTTCTGCTACTTCTCTCATGCGCTCCTCCCATGCTGCCACAAGACGGACCCTGTCCAACCCCCCCCCAAGCCCTCTGCTCAACCCTTTCCTCCAATTTTGTTTTAACAGTGCCCAGTAAACTACCTAAAATGTCACCCTGCAGCTGACCCTCCGTGCCCTACACCAGGCACTGGTGGGTCCAGGAAAAGTTGTCATGCCTCAATTCAATGGCCCCCAGGGCCTCCTTAAATGCTCCCATCTCCTTGATACGTAGACAAGTCCAATTCAGTGTGGGTACCTTGCATGCATGAGCCCAATGCTCCCTCATTAACAAGTGTGACCAGATGAGTGTGATGCCAGGCCACTCCTTGATGGTCCATAAATCATCCTTCATTGCCAGCAGCAGATTCATCATCTTCCTGTGGCCCAGATCTTCTCTACCCAAGTGAATCAACAAGATGTGCGGTGTGTTCCTTCGGTCAGCCTCCATTTGCAATCATGGAAGCTGTGATAGGGTGCAGGTACATGTGGACAGTCATATAGAAAAATGCATCACCATTCTTTGTAAAAATTTTCAGTTTTAAGTAATTCTTTTCCAGACGTTGTTTACAACAGAATAATTTCAGCATGGCACAGTTCTTTAACATCTTACTCTTCCATTCGAGCAGTAGATAGCACAACAGACAAATTAATCTGGTATTTATAAATCTTCCATTCGGAGCAGTAGATAGCACAGCAGACAAAATAATCTGGCCTTTCTAAATCTTCCATTTGGAGCAGTAAATAATACAGTTCATCAAAACTCCACAGAGCACTTTTCAGCAGCTTCCAGAGTATACCTCCAGACCCACAGCAAGCAGAATGATCTGCCTCTCAGCCCAAACAGTCTGCATTTATACCCAAAAGGGGACATGTGATTGTTTAACTCCACCCCAGCATCTGATTATATACTTTAAATCTTTGTTTACCACATATTTATTTTATTTATAAACATATAACCCCTTTTAATTACTAAAGCAGAATATTTTTACTCCTACAATCAAACTAAACTCTTTTAATAACATTTTAAGCATTACTTCTAACAACTAAAGCACCTCCCCTTCCTATACCTAATATAAGGAATGTAGTTGTGGCCGGCCGGCTCCTAGAAGAACAAAGACGCCATCAGGAACCAAACCCAGAACCTCACAAACACTGCAAATATCCTCATCCCAAAGAAGTCCCAGACTCAACTCCAAACCTCCCCACTTCACCTTCAGAAGGTTAGTCAAACTCAAAATACGAATGCTATAACTGCTAGAGTCCATTATAGGGAAAATCTAACAATAATTGATTTTGCGATAGTGCGAATGTTCGCATTATTGAAAAGAAACAGCTTATCTCCATAAGTCAAAGCCGTAATATCTGAGCAAAAAGAGGGTTTTTATCTAAATATAGAGAAATTCAGACAATTGCTCAAGATAATTTTTAATCCTTAGTAAATACTTGGTTTACTTGGTTTTTAGGACAAAAGAAGGCCAATAGCCCATCGAGATTGTCCTCCATATTGGTGGATCATTTACCTATGTCCCATTCATTCATCCATTTATCAAGTTTGTGCTTAAATGTTATGATATTTTTAGAATCAACGATATCTTGAGAAAATTTGTTCCATAATCTGGGTGATCTAATGGAAAAAAATTTTTTACCTTTTATTGTTATTAGCTTTCTGGACTTCTAATTGTCTGTTATGAAGTCTTGGTATAATTTTTCTTACAGAATAAACAATTCCACATTGTTCCATTTGTTCAGGTCAATTAAGTATTTTGAATAGTTGTAAAAGATCGCCTCTAACTCGTCTGTGATCAAGAGAGTGTAATCCATTTTTTTCAATCTAGTGTTGTAATCCAAATGAGTTAGGTGAGGTATTGATTTGGTGACTCTATGTTGAATTTGTTCGATTTTATCTATATCTGTTTTTAAATAGGGATTCCAAAATGGGGAACCATAATCCAGATAGAGCCTAATGTGTGACCTATACAGAGTTAAAAGACATTCTTCTGATTTAGAAATAAATGTTTTATTTATTCTTCTCAGTAGTGCATTTGTTTGATTTGCAACTTTTGATCAGTGTGAAGATGAAGATAGTTTATCATTAATCATAATACCCAGATCTTTTTCTACAGAAGATGTCTAATAATGCTATTGTTCAAGTAATATGTTTGTCTAGGATTATTTTTCCCAAAATGCAGTACTGCACACTTAGCTACGTTAAAGAACATTTTGTTCACACTAGCCCATTGTTCAATTTGTGCAAGATCCAGTGCCAATTTATGACAGTTTGCAGGGGTGTTGCCGTTTCCTCCAAGTTTGGTATAATCCGCGAATTTGACCATTATATTATTTGGTGAGACATACATATCACTAATAAACAAGTTAAACAGCACTGGGCCCAGAACGGTACCTTGCGGCACACCACTGGCCACCTCACCCACCTCTGATAACACACCATTTACCCTAACTCTCTGCGTTCTATTACTCAGCCAACTCCTTATCCAAGATATAATGGGTGCAGAGAAGCCCAAATGGTTAAGTTTATCCACCAAAATTCTGTGTGACACCTTGTTGAAAGCTTTGCTGTAGTCCAAAAGTATAACATCAGTAGGTGTTTTACTGTCCAGATTAGAGCTAATGTAATTGTAAAAAGTGATCAAGTTTGTGGTGCATGAAAATCCTGTTAAAAAGCCATGTTAGTATTTATCATTAATTTTTAATAAAGGCATTTCTTTTTCAAGTTGATTTTTTATTATTTTCTCCATAAGTTTACATGGAATTGATGTGAGACTGATTGGTCTGTAGTTTTCAATTTTAGAATGAGAACCTTGTTTAAAGATAGGTGTGACAATGGATGTATGCCAATCAATTGGAACTGAGGATTCATATAATGATTTTTTAAAAATAATAGTCAAAGGGGAGATTTTTATTTATTTATTTATTAAATTTTCAGATTACAAATACCTTTGAGCAGAAACTGCTCGTTTACAAAGGTTCTACGTCAAAGGATGAGGGTCAACATACATACAGAGGTAGTAAAAGAATGCACAATAAACAACAAAACAACTAAAGAAGAAAAAATAAAGATACTCAGTTATGACATACTTTAAGATAATATTCATAAAATGAGCAGCTAGAGTAGGCAGCTGGCTGCGGTAACTAATAAGAAGAGGGCACCATAGGCAGTTAGTATTGCAGGCATCGACGGGAGAGGAAGTTGGCAGGCTAATGGGCCACTGTCTGATGGTAGTGGAAAATGTCTTGTACCAGTGGAGATGTGAAGCAGGAAAGGAGTCACAAGGAAGGCCCAGTGCCAGAGGGAATGAGATTGGGAAAGAGGCGGGCTGTGAGACATGAGTGAGCTGGGAGGTGTTTAAGAGATCTCTGTTCCACAAAGCAGTCACATTGAGTGGTAGAGGTAGGGTAAAGTTTGAGATTCCTTTGAAGGGTCCAAGTGTAGTAGAGGAAAGTGATTCTTTATTGAGGGAATTGAACCATTGAGCAGCTCTATAGATAAAGGACCGCTGACCCATGGAGGTACGACATCTGGGAACCTGAAAGGTTAGAGATTGGGCACCACAGAGTTTGTTGAGTGCCACTGTAGGTAGTAAGGTGAAGCTAACACCAGGTGGATTGAGACCAAGGAGAATCTTTTGGTAAGTAAGCAGGTCTGGTATTGTATTCTGCTGCATAGGGGTAGCCAGCTGGTCTGTGCATAGAGGTCCCAGGTGTGAGTTAGTTGGGCTGCACCTGTCAGTAGTCTACAGGCTTTGTTGAGAAGCAACTGAGATCCTGTGAAGAGGCACTTGTTGGGGCAGAGCCATAGATGGCAAGGCCGTAGTCAATGATAGAGGTGACAGAGCATGATGAGCTAGTTTAAGGGCATCTGCAGGCATACAGTGCTTGTGTTTGTGTAGTAGTCCAATCCAGATAATTACGGTCTTGGCAACAGTGTCAATATGCGAGTGTAAGAGAGGGTACTCATCCTGTGGTAATACCAAGGTACTTGAACTCCTTGACATGTTCGAGTAGGTTCCCAGCGTGGTTCTTGATGGTGAGGGACAGAGAGTTGTGCCTGCTCTGTCGATTTACAGAAGGACATGGCTTTAGTCTTGCTGTGGTTCAGGACACAAGTTTATGAGAACTGAACCAGTCTTGATGTGATTGAAGTCGAGCTGCAGCTGGGATTCAAGGACTGTAATGTCATGGTGGCTGAAAACAGGACTGCATCGTCTGTGTATAGTAATATTTTTTGGTGGCAGGCACTGGGGAGATTGTTGATGAAGAGGGAGAAGAGTAGAGGGCCCAGAATAGACCCCTGGGGGACTCCGGAGCAGACCAGTTTCTCATCCGAAGAGATCCCTGCAATCCTTACACGTTGGATCCGATTATCAAGGTAGCTGGTGAACCATGGAAGGGCATGACTATTGTATCTTTTGTCTCCATAAGAAATCTAGAGCTAATATTGTCAGGGCCAGAGCTAGTGTGTTGTTTTAAAGTGTCAAAGACCCATTGAATATCATGAAAAAGAATTTCATATGGCTCCAGATTAAAGTCTGCTAAGAAGGATACAGTATTAATGGTTTCTGGAGTAAAAGCAGATGAAAAGTACTTGTTTAATTTTGAAGCTGTTTCTACAGTATATCAGATGTTATAGTCCTACTATTACACATTAAGGGACCTATTGTATTATTATTACTTTTTTTTGCCGTTTAAGTAAGTATATAATGCTTTATGACAGTCTTTAGTATGTACAATTTTAACTTCAAAATTACATTTAGCCAGTGTAATAGTTTTCTTAAGTTGTCTAACTACCTCTCTGTATTTAAGTAAGGTAATATTTTTCTGGTCAGATGAACATTTTTTTAGGGCTGAAAATAATGTATTTTTTTGCTTAATTAATGTTTTTATGTTACCATTGAACCATGGGGGGATCTTCCCTTTGTTATTATATTTAAATTTATCTGGGACATAATTTTTTTTCAAGATTCAATATCTTTGCTTTCAAAAAGCCCCAAGCTGTCTCAGTGTTCATTGGTTTCATTATTTGTTCCCAGTTAAGGGATTTAATCTGGTGATTAATGATTTCAAAGTCAGCCCTATTATATTGTTTTATTTTTAATTTGTTAGTTTTGGGTAATACGGGTAATTGAATGGAGAAATGAAGAGACAAGTGATCACTGTTTCCCAAGAGGCCGAGTAGTTGAATATCAGATATATGTGTCTCTGGGTTGGTTATGACTAGGTCCAGTATTTTATTTCCTCTTGTTAGTTCATTTACACATTGAACAAATCCCATATTGATTATGACTGACAAAAACAGTTCATTGTATTTATTAATTCCAGAAAGTGTATCCCAGTTTATAGTGGGAAAATTAAAGTCCCCTAGAATGAGTACTGGATCTTTACTAGCTATTTGAGTAATTTCGGTACAGAGTTGTTTAGTTTGGTCAGTATCAGAGGAGGTGGCACGATAACAAGTACCTATAAGAAATTGATGATCTGCAGTGGGTCGAATATAGACCCAAACACTTTCAGTATGTACAGTAGTTATTGATTCATGTGATGGAATAGCATTGCGAACGTACAAACTAACCCCACCACCAATTTTTGTGTCTGGTGTATTTTTGAAATAATGCTTAAAACCAGGGATTTCCACTCTCCACTTTTTATCAGTGTTGCCCCAGGTTTCAGTGATTGCTATTGGTGCTATATTTAAAGTTTTGATTAAAATTTCAAGTTCAGCAAGCTTGGTAATAGTTAGTGATAGAGCGTTTAGTGAGAGTATATTAAGATTTGTCCAATAAGATAGACATGGACTGTGTTTGCCAGAGACGGGGGTTGTCGCAATCTCCCCCCTTCCTATCAGTTTAAATGGTTGTTTATGAAAGTTACCATTTTTCGTCCTAGGATTGCACTTCCGCTTCTGCTGAGGTGTAAGCCATCCCAACAGAAAAGTGAGGGCCAATCATCAAAATCTTCCCAATGAGTTAGGCAACTTATGCCCTGTCTGTAAGTCCACTTGCGGATCCATTTGTTTAATGCTTTTATTTTGTTGTTAATGTATCTGGTTGCTCTTGGAATAGGCAAAACTTCTGACAGACATATGGTGCAACCATGTTCTACTAGTACATTACATAGTGCTACATAGTCCTGTTTGATCTGTTGAAGTGTGGATTTTATAATGTCATTTGCACCAGCATGGATAATCACTAATGGGTTTTCTCCAGCAGTTGACAAAATTGTTTCTGACATTCATGTAAGATCGGCTATTTTAGCTCCTCTATAACTGGAGGCAGTACGATTTTCCTTGTCTGGGTTACAGGCTATCCTATCAACATATTTTGTTATAGAATCACCCAACACATATATCTGCTTGTTTTTTGGAATAAGCACTTCAGAAGTGTGCAGTGATTTAGGTGCAGAAGGGGTGTCTAGAGGAGGAGTGGTCCGTGGAGGTTTTGGCACTGGGGTCTTGGTTACTATGCGGTTCAATTGCATTTTGTGGTTTCCTTTATTTGGATTGTCAAATACATATTCTACGATATTTTGGGTATCATTACAGTCTTCCGCTAAAAATTCTGGGAGAGGTTCAAAAGAGTTTGAGAGTGGGATCGTGTAGGGTTCAGGGACAAATTTGTCTTTAGAATGTCTTTTTGGGGAGATTAGAGTCCAATTCCCAGTTTCAATGGGGTGTTCAGCTGAATACTTTATAATAGTAGTTAGGGGAATTGAAGTAGTTGCTGGCTGCTCAGTAAAAATAGAAGGTGGTAAACAATTAGGTGGTGGGTCGTTGGGACAAGAGTTTCTCAAGCATTTTGCGGAAGAAGTATTAGCTTCCACAATTAATGACATGTGATCTATGTATTCTTCTAGTGCTTTAATGTCAGAGCTTATATTCTCATTCGGTTGTAGCATCTTAATTTCCTCCTGTAAATTCCTGACTAAGAAACATTTGTCACACAGAAATTTTGAGTCTTGTTTACCAGTGGTATACATTTTACACTCGAAACACATCTTATTTGCTTTCTTCATGATCAATGGTAATGTGTATACAAAGGCAAGGTTTGTAGATTTGTTTACCTTATGTAAGTATGTCCTAGTATAATCTCCTGGTCCTGGTGTCCCCGGTGGACACGGTAGACACGCGCGCAGACGCTGCAGTCTTCGTATGCGGCCCTGCGCACGCCGTCCTGCTCGCTAATGCAAGTGTTTTAATGCACAGAACGTGAGAAAACTAATGGTAACTAGGCAATTGAGAGCAAAGTCAAAAAGCTGGTAGCAGAAGAAAGGTATCAACCAACCTCCACAATGAATGACTGCCCCATAGACCTTCATAGCACTAATGGTAAGCATGAGAAAAGAAATAACGAAACACAGACATTTTCAACTGATTTCTCAGATACGAAATAGTTTCCAACAATCTCATACTGCATATCCACCATTGGCACTGTATCAGGGTGAGTTACTGCCACAGTCAGATAAATACTCATCAATACATTTACCACCATGAACCACGTCCCCAAAATAATTGTCCCAGTTCACACATAACAGCAGCCGCAGTAGCGGTACTGTAGAATCAGTTCCAAGCCCATTCTATTTACTCTATATATATACAGTTTATGCAACAGACTCGGGCTAATTATTAAAAGAAAAATCCACCAGAACATGAAAAAGGGAACCACAAAGGGCTCGAATCACCAATACCTTGTGTTCCTTGTTCTTAGGAGTCATAACAGGACTGATATCCATTCTATTTCAAATACACCCTGCAACAGAACACAGCGCAACACAAGCACCCCCACTCCCACAGAGTCCAACCTCCCGACTGGGAAAATTCAATCCAAAAAGGATAATAAATAAATTCAAAACAAAAGAGGCACTCACCCGAACGAACAGAGCGGCTTCAAACAGCCACCCAACACAAGAGAAGGACACAAACAAACAAAAAAATACCCAAACGATCAACCACCACCCTCCAACCCAAACAAACCCACAGAAATGCCAACAGGCACCACAAGGCCACCAATACAATATAACGGCCCTCCATTCTACCTAACGGAGGGCTCACCACACACCCCGACGCAGTACCAACCACAAGTAGCAACTTCTAAAAAGGAATACTGTGACTGAACCCTGTTCACGCAATCATCCACTCCACATAAAGGTAGAAGCCCTATCTACAGCTGCCTGGGGGGGGGATTCAGGCTTACGGCTAAAATCAGCTATACTGCCACAAAGGGATTTCATCCCAGCCTTCACATTAAAGTAACAACCATCCCCACGTTTATTATACACTCTCCTTTTCTTTTGTATTCACTTTATTTTCAAACAATGTCGCTAAATAACAGCTACCTTTTAACTGAATGAATTAACCCAAACTAAACGGCCTGACTGTGGGACAATATACGCCACCACAGCACCTTTAGGACAATAGAAAGCGGGTTTTTAGGTACCCCTGCATTTTTATGAATATTATTTCGGGGCCCTCAACCCTTCACAGGGGCACCCTGTGACAGAAGCAACCCCTCCCAGAGTAGACCCTTAGTCACTAACCACTCAATCCGGGTGACCTCCCATGGCAGAGACAGGTTGCTTCCCCACAGCTGACCAACTGCCCTCTAAGCTGCACACCAGACGAATGCGTGGCCACATATCCAAATACACACAATGTCTTCCCCATAGCCTGTAAGAGACAATAAACAGTTACTGTAGGTGTGGTCTCATGAAATGCAGGAATGCCTGAGACTTCCAGAGTCCCAAGACCTGAATCTTAGACTCCGATAGGCCCCGCCCCTGGCAGTCGTCGCTGCCCAGTGTGGAACGCATGTGTCCCATTATCCCCAGCTGGTAGACCCAGCTTCTGGCTGGCCTTCCACAGGATGAACTGGAATTGGTAAGCCGTCACTACATTGCCATCTTGATGCCTGAAGAAGGCCTCCCCGTTGGCGGGAGCAGTGTGTCCGATAGTCAGCCAGAGTATGGGCTATGTGCCACTGCTCTCTGGCTGGGGCCCTAATTTAATGCCAACAGCCTGCCCCCCTCCAATCCATCTTGGACCTGCACAGACATAGGAATACCCTGTTTCTTAGTGTCACCAAATCCTGTGACATCAAGCCTGGGATTATCAGATCCTTGGAGGGTTTCGTTGGATTCGTGGGAACCAAGGAATACCCTGCGCCCTGCTGTCACCACCTCCTGCGCCCGAAAGCATGGAGTGACATGGTACATAGAGGGTGTTGCTAGCTCTGACACCCCAATGGCCCTTCATATCTACCAATAACCTGAAGCTGATGGCCTTCCGTTAGCTTCCACATCTTGAAGGCACCTGTGGTGTCAGCCATCCCACTGCAGTGATCCAGGAATGGTCACCAGACCAGCAAGTCCTCTCGTGACTGCCTTGTAGTTCAGATCCTGTGTTGGGGTCCTGTACAACCAGTCCCCCTCTTGGCTAACCATTGAATGAAAGTCCTCGCCACTGGCGTGACCCTTCATGCGAAGCTGAGGTGCTCACCCCTTGTTATAATTCCCCCAGGGTGATTCACTCCCCGATGCCCTAGGCAAGAGGGACCGGAATGCGGTCCATTGTCCCACGGTAGGCAACAAAGCCTGCTCACGGAATCAGTTTCTATGCCCAATAAGATGAGGTTGGCTCCCAGAGGTTCGGATTTTCTTTTGCTAATGGAACACCCCACACTGAGGAATCATCTATGTCGATAACAGGAACTTGTTGAGTTAAGTGTACTCTGTTGTCAGTGCTTGCCATTCAGGCGGTAACCCCATGCAAGAAGGTGCTGCCACCTTCAAACACAGCACCTGCCACAGCCGCCCATGGGCATGCAACTATCCACCCAGTACTCATTCCCCACTTCACCACTGTACCTTATCCCCCATTGCCTGGTGATAGCAGCACCTCCGGAGTCCAGCATCTCCCTCATGCTGCTCTACAGTGTCATTATTGGGATTTATTCTAAGTGTCTGGTGTGGGGCTAACCCACAGCCTTTTGATCTTCCAGCCTCAGAGGTGAGTGTGCAATCTGCTGTGCCCCTGACAATACTCGCTGTCCGCTTAGCCATCAGGGCACTTGGCCCTACTGCCTGCACCCCGTCCATTGCCCGGTCAAATAACTGGTAGTGAATCGAAGTGTGCTGATGGTCATTGTAATTGTTCACTGAGACTCCCCCTCCGAAACCATCTCGGGCATCAACCGGTCGGTGACGCCCTTAGGTTTGGCTGTGATGTCCTGTAAAGGGGGCTACTCCCTCACCCAGGCCACCGCTCATTTTCCAGTTTCCCCCTGGACAACTTGTTGCAGGTCTCAAGCAGACCTCAAGTTCTCTGCCTCGTACTGCCAGCGAGGACCGGAGGAGGGATGATGAACCCCTCTAAACCCTATCCCCAGCGATTCTGCCGTTACTTTGTCTGGGAACTGTTTGAGCCTCAGCGTAATCCAAAGAGAACAAACAGACTTTATGTGGGTTCAAACTCTCAGCCTCTTGTTTATCAGGCTGTAGACCTCTCACCTACACCTCGAAGTTGATGCCCCATTCTTTTCTTTTTTAATTAAACTGGAGCGGGAAGGCTTGTCCATTGGAGGCTTTCCAAACCTGCCTCGACCCTCCTCTCCCGCACCTCATCCCCCATGGGGAGGAGCACTACCGAAATGGGGTGCTGTCAGCTGCAGGCTGAGCATGCATGTTTTTCCCGACAGCCGATGCATGAGCAGGCCAACTAATTACCCGTGTAGCACAGTGTGAGGTGGGGGTTGTCCCCCATTTGTGGTGCCGGGGAGCGGATCCGGAACCCGCTATCGATGTGTAGTGCTCCCCTGCCCTGTGTCCCATGCACCTTCAATGGCCTGACCAGCTAGCCCCAACAATTATTTATTTTAGTCTTTGGTAATCAGGTAAGGCCCATTTGGCACAAGTGCCTGTTTTCAGGGGTGACCTGGGAGCACTGGGCAGTTAAGAGACTGCTCAGAGTCACCCAGTATGCAAGGGGAGGTTGTGAGAATCAAACCAAGGTCTGGTCTGCTGAATGTTCTGAACTCCTTCACAGCTCGTTACTCTGGCCTCTCGGCTATACTGCCAGCCCATGACAGAGTCTAGCTACCGTCCATGAAGAAACTCCTTGTCGTAGTCTGGCCAAGCTGACTCAATGTGCATAACTCGCCTGGCGGAAGGGGCACGCTTTCCAGTCCCTTTTCTGCAAGACAACTTGATACTCTACTAACCCCGTAATTAAAAGGGTTTTAAATAATTGATTAGCAGTTTTTCTCTTGGGTCAATACTCACTGTAAGGAAATTATTTAAAAGTTTTCTAGAAGAGTTATGTTCATGAACAAAGTGAGGCAAGTGCTATGCATTTTCACAATGTTTTAGCACCCTTATGAGTAAAACGCTAATCCATTTCTAGAGTTAAATAAACCCTGAAATAACCATAAAGTGGAATACTTCTGTGCTTTCCTCTTTGCTAACTGGGTGAGGCCCCCTAGGCCCCAGTGCCAGTTACCGTGGTGACCCCGGAACTCTGGGGATGGTAGGTGACTAGCTCAGAGTCACATGTTATGCAAATGAAGCTGTCAGGCATCACCCAGGTCTGCTGGTAATGCTAAGCTCATTCCCAGCTCCTATTCTATCCTACGAGCTGTCGCACAAGCCCCCCCCACCTCCTGCCCATAGGGTCACCCCCTCCAATACCGTCAGAGAGTTCTTGCCCCCCCAAGCCCACTTGCCATGTGAGAAGTAGAGGGAGTTGGGGGGGGCTCAGCCCTGCACCTGTAGCCCCAGAGGCCGGCGTTCTCCTCACACCCAAAAGGTGGGTACTCAGACTAGGATCCCCCTAGGGGACCAAGGAGACCCCGTGAGTACCACATGGCCACCCAGACCATCCCAAACCAGAGATAGACACCAACCATATGAGAAAGGTACACTACTAAAATTCCATGGACGCCAACTGAGATACTGGGGCACACACCGCAGAGCTCCCTGATCTACCAGGATTCATGTATCTTACGGGGATTGGAGCCAGCTACATGGAAATTCCTCCCATTGCCTTGCATTGGTTATACAGGAAAACAGTGCTATTTAGCTTCCAGTAAGCAATAATGCCCTCTACAAACAAACTGGGAGCACTGAGCCATGATAGCAATGCCCAGGCAGGCCTCCCCCCCGATCCAGCCATGGGGTGGAAGGAATACCAGATAAAATTAAATGACTTGCTCATGAGCACACCATACCCGATTGGGAGTTGATGAGATTCCAACCCAGTGACTCCTGCATCCAGGACTCCCCAGCATACAGTTCAGTGCCTTTTACCACTAAACCATACTGTCTGCCCAGAGCATAGACTCTGCTTGTAATGATCCCCATGATTGTGAAATTATGGGGGGAGGTCCATGCTGGGAGGCCCGTTTTATCATACTGCCGTGGTATGGGGCTTCTGATCCAGTTGGCCCACCTAAGATGGCCGCCACGCTCTCACGAGCATACCCCAAGATCTGCAATGGCTATATGCCCATCAGCCAGGTCTCATGAGATGCCCAAAGCAGTGGGAGCACTACGTCCTAACACCCCCTCCTCCCCCACCGGCCAAGAAACAATGCCAGCAATGCAGATGGGGATGTCCAGGGCAACAGAAAATTGGAAAAGGCTCCCCCTTTCCTCCCGAGGCCCGCTCACCCACGGGCCAGGCTGTGGCATGTGAGGGATCCTGGGACCAGTAGTCTCTGACAGCAAGATGGCCACCATGCCCCTACTGGGCGATCGGCCCCTCACGCGTTGTTCTCATAGATTGACTGCTACCTTCCCAGTGTCTGGCTGCCTCCAAGCGACCGACAGATGGACGATCGCTAGCATTGGACCGGGACTCAGGTAGGGCCCGATCTTCTAACCCACAGAATGAAAGAGGCCCCTGGACTAGGAAGCATAATGGTGGCCGCGGCAACTTGCCGTGGTGAGAGGCGAACCGCCAGACAGGCTGGCCCCTGGCCCTCATGCTGCACTACCATATCCCTCTGAATCCCTAAGCCACTGCAAGGCTTGGGACAGGAACCAGAGAGAGCACTCTGCAGCTGGGGAGTTGTGGATTAACTTCAAGATCCACATATCCTCCCTGACAGCAGCGGCTGCTGCCTACTGCCAAGGCTCAAGTGCCAGAGAGATCTCTCGAGTCAGGGGAACCTGCCATCTTGCGGCACCCTAGTGCCATTAAGCCGGGCCGGCAGGGCCCAGGCCCCCTACTCCTCTATCCCCGAATGCACCACAAAATAAGCCCTTGGTAACTGCCTTTGGCCGTGGGATCCTTGGCTCCATCCCAGGCATGCAGCATGTTGCAGATACCAACACATAACCCCAGCTACCTTACCTTGAGGTGGCAGTCGATTGAGCTGTTGGTGATCCGAGGGGAGGATGAGCAAGAAGGCTGGAACTAGCCTGCCTGCCAGTTTTATTCATCCCTTCCCCTTTGACCCCCCCAGGAGGTGCTAGCTATGCCCTATTGCTACCTGTGTCCAGAGGCTGCTAGCCACTCCCCTAGGCTGGTCTCTAGCAGCCTTTGATCACTGGCCATGGGGGGAGGAATGGGGCCCCCAGACAAAGGGGCAGCTGCTGCAATGCTTTGGCAGCCCATGCAGGAGTTTTGCTGCAAGTGGGAGAATAGGAATCCAGTAAGGAGGCAAGACAAGGCAAGGCGACTTTTTTTCTACAGTGCCCTTTCCCAAAGGCTCAGGGCACTTTACAATAAAAGCAACTACAAGCTCTCAGTTAAAAAACAGACAATATATAAAATCATAAATAACACAAATTAAAATTCAGGGAAAAGCCTCAGCAAGGAGGAAGGTTATTACATTAGACTTAAAGGCTTCTATTGTACAGGCAGATCTGATATGTTCTGGTAAAGCATTCCATAATGTGGGTGCTGCCACACAGAATGTTCTATCCCCAGATTGCCAAAGCTTAGACGTAGGGACAGGGAACAGGCCAGCATAGGAAGAGCAGAGTGAGTGAGCTGAGTGGTAGGGTGCTAGGTCTTTTAAGTAGTCTGGTCCCAAACCATGGAATTACACTTTGTAATCTTTGGGAGTTAGGGGGTCCCATAAGAGTCCTATCTTTAACTGATCCCCACTTCCCATTATAAGTTGATGGCAATGAAATGTGAGGTACCGGGGCTCACTTCAGAGCTACCGGGGCTGAGCTCTGGCAAGCCCCCCTGTAATTCCAACACTGTCCCAAACTGTGTAGGGCGTTGAAAGTTATCAAGCATTTCCCAGATAAGCCCATGACCCAAAATTCCATAAAGAAAACACATGACCACTGACATAGGTTTTGGCAGAAAAAGCCGAAAACATTTTTGACATGATTGTCTTCGCTAAAAACCCATTCACTTCATAATTCAAAATTGGTTACAATATGCAAACTAAGAAATATATAACAAAAACTTTCATCATGGAAAATATTCTACAGTATTCCCCTGGGGCAGCAGATGACCTCAGCTACAAAAAAATCCATGAATCGAGCCAACCCATGGCAAAGGAAGGCCCAGCAAACCCCCGCTGGGTCAGCCAGCTTCCCTGACAGGCTGCTTCCAATGGAACTGTACTGCTAGGCTACAGTCGAGCCATTGTGCCCTCACCGGGCATCAACAGCCTGACCATCACCCTCCTCAGTAGCAGGCTCCACCCAATGCTGTGCAATGTCTCTTCTGGAATGCGCCCTCACTGGGCCACCCCCAATCACATTTTTTCTCAAATCCAGTATCACTTCTCAGAAAGAACTGGAAGGGGACAGGATCAGTTGTGTTCCAGGACAGTAGCTGCTGCTTGTTGTTTTCACAGGGTTCTTGTGGATTTTACTTGGTAGGTTAGTTCTTTTCTTTCTTACTTCTAAGGGGCTAGCAGGGTATTGTTTTGGGGGCTGCTGGAAGTTTGAAAACTGATTTGGTGGCTGTAAGTGGGCTCATTTTGTGGATGTTTCACTGTGTAACAGGCTGCGCTGGTAGAGGCCTATTTCTTCTGATTTAAAACCTATTTGGTGGGATTTGCTTGGGCCTGGTTCTTTGGCTGCTGGGCTTGGAGGAGACACAAGGCTGATACATCTCTCTTGAGTCAGGTGTCTGCCCAAGACCGCCCTCCCACCCCTCCCTCCCCAGAAGTCTGCTAATTTATGGGGAACACCTGCCCTGCAATTAGAAGAAAGCTGCAGGTGCAGTTCATGTAGTTCTAGCCACTGGGGTTGGATTTAAAGGCTGGGAGAGAGGAGCTTAGGAGTTGTTCATTTCCTTATAAGTTTAATGTGTTGTACTGCACCTAGTAACAGGGTTACTGGTGTACAGTGGGACTGCCTCTAAGATTAGTGGGTGGCCTGATTAGGCAGTAGGGTGTATCTTGGACTGGGGGAACCTGGTGGCTCACCCAAGGAAACCTATTTGGAAGGGGATGGAACCACACGTCATTAGGGCCGGCATCATTGGGAGTGTGGTGGGGTGCACAGGGTGTGGAGCAGCCATGATACTGGACTGGGCTTGGAAGTTCGGTGGTTGCCCAGTGTGCTACCAGCTGGCACAGCTTAGGGAGGAGGTTGTGGGGTGGAGAAAGCTGGGGGAAGGGGGGTGGTATGGTTGGGGAAGGGGGCTGGGAATCTCCCACGGGGTTGCACCAAGCACTGGGGTTGGGGGCATAGGGAAAGGAGCACAGGAGAATACTCAGGGGTCACATAGGGACCCTGGCAGAGGGGGTCCAAAAGAACACTACCAAGGAAGTAGGCAGGTAACTGGGGACCCTCACAAAGGAGGGACGGAGGGACAACATTCTCAGGGAAGTAGGCAGATGGCCAGGGCTGGACAGAAGGAAGCAAGGCGGGGAGGTGGATCAGACCTTACACTCAATAACCGCTTCAATTCTCTTTTTCTGCTCTAGGATGAGGGGGTGGTGTAGCCACGACAGGGGTGGTTAGAGACGGAAAGGGAGTGGGAGGCAGGAGGCAGGGGCCAGATAGCAGGAAGAACAGGGGGGGGACCTGGAATGCAGGAAAATGGGGGGAGCAGTGAATCAGAGCAGGAGGGGCAGGGGGAAGAGGGAGGAAAGCGCAAGGAGAAGGACCAGTTGGGAGGAAAGGTAAAGGAGAAGGGCCAGAAGTACAAGGAGGATTCAGTAAAGGGAGCTGAGGGTTTAGGCCAGGGGAGCACAACGAGCAAGGAGGAACTAAATGGAGACAGGAAGGAAGGGAGGACTGAGCCAGGCTAGTTTAGCAGATGGGGAGAAGGACCAGTTGCGAGCAGTGAGGGGAATTAGCAAGGTACAGAAGGATTCTCAGAGGAGGAGGAGGCAAGGATTGGAGGGGGGGACATGGTAATAAGGAGGGTGGCATGTGGCACCCAGATAGGGAGGAACAAGGAGCCGGCTGGGTGGAGGGCCGGTAGAAAGGATGAGGGACATGGAAGGGGGAATGGAGGAAAGGAGCGGTCAGAGTGCTCCTGTTGGGAGTTCTATGATCAGGGTA
Source organism: Neoceratodus forsteri (assembly GCA_016271365.2). NCBI lineage: Eukaryota > Metazoa > Chordata > Ceratodontiformes > Ceratodontidae > Neoceratodus > Neoceratodus forsteri. The sequence continues at coordinate 404,198,002 of CM028136.1, read as the reverse complement.
TCAAATGGGATAGGGAGGGAGAAGCCTGGCCAGTTAGAACAAGATGCTTCCCTGGACCAACAGTGCACAGGGCTAAGCACGAGGTATATCAGCTGGCAAAGGATTGTAGGGGTTCCCCAGACATACTGGTCCACCTGGGTACAAATGACATTGAGGGAAATAGCGAACTAGAGATACAGGCAAGATTCAGGGAGCTCGCCAGGGTCTGTCATGACATAGGATGCACAGTTTTCTTCTCAGAAATCCTGCCAGTGCCAAGGGCTAGTGGGGAACACAAAGGAAGATTAGGAGATAAACCAGTGGCTCAGGGAGTGGTGTGAGGCCAGAGGGTATGGGTTGATGGGGATTGGGGGGAGACCTGGGAGGATAAGGAGCTGTATGCTAGAGATAGACTCCATCTCAATTTGGAGGAGAGGATCCTTGTTGAAAATAGAGGGGTTCATTGGTGAAAAGTGGGGTTTAAACTTGTGAAGGGGTGCGGGATGGGAGAAAAAGGCTGTCAAGGGGTGCCGATAAGGAGGACTCTGTCTCCACCCCTGGGGACCAGGAGGATTGAGAAAAGGCCGACAGGAAGGAGTGCAGACCAGGGGAAAACAGAATCCCCATGAGAACACGCGCAGGGAAATGGAACTATAGGAAAGGGTGGAAGGTAGTCCTGCTAAATGCCAGGAGCTTGGGCAATAAAATGCCTGAGCTCCAGGCGATGCTAACTGAGGAGCAGTGGATGTGGCAGCGGTCACTGAGACTTGGGCCACTGCAGGACATGACTGGGACCTGAACCTGGAGGGTTACACTTTGTTCAGGAAGGACAGGGGGGAGGGAAGGGGAGGAGGGGTAGCAATGATAGTCAAAAACTGCATTGGCATAGGGGGAGTAGAGGAGGCGGAGGGAACCGTGGAGGCGATTTGGGTCACCTTGATAACAAGGGGGGGCAAGAGAGTAAAAATAGGAGTGGTGTATAGACCCCCTGCCCTGGCGAAGGAGCTGGAGGACAGTCTGGGCAGAGGAACGGTGGTGGTGTTGGGGGACTTAAACATGCCAGGAACAGACTGGGAGACTATGACATCCTCTGTGACCAGGGAACAGAGGTTGTTGGATGTCTTTCAAGACGCATTCCTAACTCAGCAGGTGAGGGAACCGACCAGGGAGGCGCGGGTACTGGATGTGGTCCTGGCAGACAGTGACCAGATTGGGGGCATGGAGGTAAGGGACCCATTGGCGGGGAGTGACCATGCCATGGTCTGGTTCTGCCTGGACCTAGGAGGGGTAGAAGGCTGCACAAAGACGGAAGTAACCGACTTCAGGGTGGCGGATTTTAAGGAAATGGGAAGGATCCTTAAGGAGCATTTGGATGGGATTGGGTCAGACATGGACGCTGATAGTAGGTGGGAAATCATCAGGAGAGGGGTGCAGGATGCTACCAGTACCTGTGCAAGAGTAAGATGAAAATGCGGTGAGGCCCTAAAACCCTGCTGGTGGACCAGGAGGTCCAGGAGGTGGTGCAGGAAAGAAGCAGCCTATAAGCAATTCAAGTGCTCAAGGAGTGAAAGGGATCGAGGGGAGTCTGAGCTGATGGCTAGAAGGGCCACTAGAGTGGTGAGGACGGCTAAGGCAAGGAAGGAGCAGAACCTGGCCAGGGAAATGGGAGAGGAACAAGAGGTTCTTTAGATACACTGGGGAAAATGAAGGGTGAAGGGCAGATTAGCAGGATTAAATCAGGGAGAGATGGGCACAAGACCGGGGAGCAGGCTGAGGTACTAAATGAGTACTTCACCTCCAGTTTCACCAAGGAAATGGGGTGCTGCATCATACATGGGAGGAGACAGAGATACTGAGGAGGGGGGGACCCTTACCGATCGGCGGGTCTGGGGAGAGGGGGAGGCATCACTGGCAGTTGGGGGAGGGCTAAGCAGGGAGAAGTGGTACCGGAAGTGGAAATCACAGCAGAGAGAGTGAGGGAAGCCCTCAGCTCCCTTAAGATGGAGAAAGCACCGGGGCCGGATAAATTACATCCCAGAGTGCTGAAGGAACTTGCAGATGTCCTGGCGAAACCCCTGGCGGAGCTTTTCACCATCTCTCTGAGGACAGGGTGGGTGCCCCAAGACTGGAAGGTGGCGCATATAGTGCCTATCCACAAGGGGATCAAGGGAGGTGGCAGGGAACTACAGGCCTGTCAGCCTGACATCGGTGGTGGGCAAGATGATGGAGGGCATTGTCAAGGAGAGGCTGGGGGACCTGGATAAGTCAGGGTGCCTGGACGATAGACAGCATGGATTCATCCCGGGAAATCGTGTCAGACAAACCTGGTGAGTTCTATGACTGGGTGACTAGTGCCTTGGACCTGGGTAGACCAGTGGACGTCCTCTTTCTAGACTTCAGCAAGGCATTTGACTCTGTTCCTCACGTGGGCCTGTTGGATAAGCTGGGAGAAATGGGGTGGGAACCAGATGATCAGATGGATAGGCAAGTGGCTCCAGGATAGTCTCATCCCAAGGAGGGTCGTGGTGAGGTCCCACAGGGATCAAGTCCTTGGGCCGTTCTGTTTCAACGCCTATGTCTCTGACATGGGACAGGAATCAGGAGTGAGATGAGTCTCTTTGCGGATGACTCGAAACTGGGGGTGGTGGTGGATGGGGAGGAGGGGAGGGTGGCCCTACAGGGGGACCTGGAGGCTCTGGAAAGATGGTCTAGAAAGTGGAAGCTGAGATTCAATGCAGGAAAATGCAAGGTACTCTACCTGGGGCCAGAAACCCAGGCCAAGTGTACACGCTGGGTGGGGAAATGCTACAAGTCTCGATGGCTGAGAGGGACCTGGTGGGGTGGTGGTGGATGTCAAGATGAACAACTCGGAGACTTGTAGGAGGGCAGCAGCCAAGGCCAACAGGATGCTGGGATGCATCGCTAGGGGAATCACCTCCAGGAGGGAAGTGATACTCCCTCTGTATAACTGCTTGGTGAGGCCGCACCTTGAGTACTGTGTGCAGTTTTGGAGGCCACACTTAAAGAGGGACATTAACCTCCTGGAGAGGGTCCAGAGAAGGGCAACCAAAATGATTTGGGGCTTGGGGGACAGGACCTATGAGGAGAGGCTCGAAGAGCTAAATATGTACACATTGGAAGAGAGAAGGGACCGGGGGGACATGATAGAGGTCTTCAGGTACATGAAGAGGGTAAATAGGGGAGGAACAGTCAGGGTGCTTCGAAGGAAGGAGGAGGGGGCCACTAGAGGGCATGGGTGGAAGCTGGAGGGGGGAAGATTCAGGGGAGAAAGGAGGAGGTGCTACTTCACTGAGAGGGTGGTGGAGCCATGGAATGCACTGCCTAGGGGGCTGGTGGATGCAGAGACAGTGGAGGGGTTCAAGAGGGGGTGGGACAGGTACAGGGGAAGGGTTCTGGAAGCAAAATCAAATGCAGCAAGAATATCCGGAACTGGGAAGGGAGAAGCCAGAGAAGGTGAGGGGGACAGCAAGGTCAGCACCCAGGGTGGGGGCTGACCAAACGAGCAGACACGAAAGACCGTTAGGCCTATTTTGCTGGCATTTTAGTATGTTAGTATTTTAGCCTATAATAACTAGTCATCTGCCCCAGCAGCCTGAACTGCTTGGCATCCACATCAGTCTGCAACCCATTTGCTCTGGGCGGAGAGTGGGTCTTCAGTGTTCCTTACTGGTGTCTGGACGGTATGAGAAAGACCCTCTGCTGTCCAAACCCATAATCCTGACCTCAGTCCCTCCCAGCTCCAGGCTACTCCTAGCTTCTCACCTTTGGGGCAGAGGCTATTGGTCACCACCCTCCTGCTCTTTGGACCTAGGAAGGTGGTGACCAGGGATTGGTTCATGCCCACCGGGCAATTATCCTCCCAGAAATTCCAGGAGAGACCCATCATGATGGTTATGTGCCACCGCATAAGCAGCCAGTGGAGCGCACACATCACCAGTGTAATGGGGTCCCCATGAGAGAAGCACACAATCAGCCAGGCTGTGTCATTCTGGACTAACTGCAGGCATCAAAACAAAACTCCAGATAACTTTAGGTATAGCATGTTGCAATACAATATTAGAAAGGCACTAGGACCCCAGCAGGTAGCATCCAGTAAAGCAGACTGCCAGAGCAATATAGCCAAACAGGAAGGCTCATACTACTGATTGGGATCACCATTTAGCTTCTACCCAGTTTTACAAGGACTGAAGCACAGTGAAGTCAAGCCACTTACTCCTTAGAAAAGCAATGACTGTGTCAGGAAACGAACCTGGGATTTCCAAGTTCCTGGTTCTGTGCTCTGACTAATGAGTGAGAGATCCATTTCTGTTTCGAATTTGAACCACCAAAGAATCCTTCTTCCTAGTAGGATCTAGCATATAGTATTGATAGGGACAGTGCACCAGTAGCCAGTTAAAATGGGAAAGCTGAAGTAACTGAGCCAGCTGAATGGGATGCAATGCATGCCATGCTGCAAACACTCAGGAGCCATAACACCACAAGAAGCAGAGAGGAATTGCCAGCAGGCTGCACACAGCATAGGGGAGTAGGAAGAAGCCCAGCTGGAGGATGCCTGGAGGGAAGCCACATGGCAGCAAATGTATAAGGGGTGTATGGAAAAGAGCAGCCCTGCAAATAAGTGAAGAAATTGCCCTTCTAAACAACAGGCAATGCCTTCAAATTCTACAAAGTACATAGAATCCATATAGAAGCCGACCATAGCATCTAATCTGATGCTGGGAATTCAGCGTACCTCTGACCCCTGAATGGCTCCTCCCCCCAACTCATTACTCTCTGTCTGCATGGATCCAGGTATCCAGGGGCTGTGTATTTGGCCATGTGTGGCTAAATCTGCAAGCAAGTTGATTCATGCATATCAAGCCCATATCTGTGGGTTGAGCCCTGAGTCTGGGAGCCAGAAATGTTTACATTAACTCATTCTATCCTATTGTCATTTAGAATGTTCAGGTACCCTCTGCCTGCTGCTAGAACACCTGTGTGCATGAAGCGGTTTTAGATCTGCAGCATTCATACCAACACACTGCTCTTAAACCTACATATCTTAAAAACCATACATCCAATTTTAAAACTGTAAAAAGAAAAGTTTTTCAGGACAAAAAGTTTTTGAAAATGAGTGAGGTTTGGTAATGTCTATTTAACTAGATGTAATGTTGTATAAGGTTGTTTTCATATTTTAATAAATTCGGATGATTTTATCTAAATATAAGTATGCTCTGTTTACTTAGTCATGCAAAAATATTAAATTTCTGTAAAATTGTTGATTAAAATTGTTAAAAATATACAATAAACATCTGTCATTGTCTAAATATAAATTTTGCAAGTTTGTTACCATTTTTCTTAGTCAGAAATCAATATCTGAATCTCTTGTTATTACAGTTTGAGTTTTTTGTTCCACTCCACTGGTTGGAATTTTTGCAGTGTTTAATTCTTCTTACCCACTGATTTTAGTTTATGAATCTGATTATCATTTTTTTTGTTTTTCCCCTAGTTTAGTAAGAATATATCTACATATTATCTTAGAAGGACATATCAGGAAATGATGCAGGAAGGAAGTGCTTTGTGAGGTCAAGTGATGTAAATAGAAAGAACACTTCCAGTGTAGGTCAGTGAGCTGACACAGGAAATGGATACATTTGTTAGTGCTGGAGGTCTCTCTATGATTAATTGCATATGTGCTGTAGTTAAAATGTGTAATTTCATTGAAATAAACTGTTTTATTTTTGTAATAAAATCCCATAATAAGTATAGGAAACTGTATTTTATTTGTGCTGTTTGCTTTATCATACTGTAAATGAAGCATGATGTTCATGTAAATGTTCAGTCTTTCAGTAAACAACATGTTACATAAATCTGTGTATTATTTAATTTCCTGGCATAGTTTATTTTTTGGGGGGTGTATTATGGGATGGTTTAAGGTGAGGGAAAGACTGTATGATGAAGCACTGGGTGTTAGTGGCGGGGGGGGGGGTGTCCTGCATTCATAATACAGGTTCAGATGCACTTCATATGTTCTGGGGAAATGAAAGGGGCTGTATGCATGTAATAATGGTGCTAACAGACACTGTAGATACATTATGGGTATACGTACAGAATGATGAAATTGCTGAAAAGGCACTGGTAATTTGGGGTATACTGTGTCATGGGGAAGGGGTGGGTGTGCCTGTACCAAGGAATGATGCTCATAGGCACTGCAATAATTTTGCGTCATGAATTGGCACCCATCCTTGGGGTATACTCAGTTGTAGGGGAAGCAGGTGGGGCTGCCTGCACCTGGTAATGGTGTTCATATGCCATGCAGAAACATTGTGGGTACACATACAGGGTGATGACATGGGCACCTGTAAAGGTTGTGTACTATGTGCTGTGTCACATGGTTTGCCTGCATACACATGTGATATGTTGCAGCATTCAGTATGGTGCACTGTGTGGGTGGGAAGGAGTGTGGGTATGCCTGCACCATGGAGTGATGCTCATTGCTGCACATGTGTACTGTGTGCTATGTTTCATTTGAATGGACTGTATAAGTCGTACACTGGCACTGATCACATCACGGTGCATCAGAGGTAAGGGATGGTCTGAAGCATTATGGACACAAAGGACTAAAGTGGTTGTGGAGTGATTCGAACTTGAATAGAACATTACAGTGCATCTGAGGGTAGTGTTGGAATGAATCTTGATGTGCACAATGGACTACACCATGGTGACTGAGGAGGGATCCATATCAGTAATGCACATCACAGAGTGTCAGAGATAAAGGTTGGACTGAAGACTGATGAACAGATGGACTAAATCAGTGACTCTGATGGGATTTGAACCTGAACAGCACTTTACAGTGCAGTAGAGGTTGGGGCTGGACTGACACCAGATCAGTCAGTGGACAACACCATTGGCTGTGGAGGGATCTGAACCTGAAATACACTTCGCTGTTCACTACAGTTTGGAGCTCAATGGATGCATGATAAGGAGATAGATTTTACAAGTGGCTGTGGAGGGATTTGAGCCTGAAGAATACTTTATAGTGCATCAGAGATTGGGGCTGAACTGATGTCATATGAATTGATGGACTACACCAGTGGATGTGGAGGGTTTTGAACATGAAATGCACTTCACAGTGCATTATGGGATTGGTCTGGACTGATGCATGGTAAGTTGATTGACAACACCATCAGTTGAGGAGGGATCTGAACCTGAAGTGCACTTCACTGTTCACTACAGTTTGGGGCTCGACTGATGCATGGTAAGGAGCTAGTTCTTACAAGTGGCTTTGGAGGGATTTTAACCTGAAGAACACCTTACAGTGCATCAGAGGTTGAGTCTGGACTGACATCATACAAGTCGATGGACAACACCAGTGACTGTGGAGGGATTCAAAACTGATTTTGCCTTTACAATGCATCAGAGACTGGGGCTGGACTGATGCTAGATTAGTTGAAGGCAACACCATTATTTTTTTTTTTCATTTTAAACAATCAGCAACTGCGTATTAGGGAGAAAACTCAAGTGCAGAGCATGAGACAAACATGCTACTGACCCTAACCCACTTATCATCCATAACGCAGGGAGCAACATGCCACATAGATTTTAACATAGCCATAATCAGAACATAAACTCTTTAAAAAGTAACAAAAGGTGCTGAATTCATGTGACCTCACCTAGTATATGTATAAGAAACACTCTCTCCCATCAGGAATGCCAGCTGGATCCATAAGATGTGATCACACAGGATGATCAGAAATTATCCCAAAATAAACAAAGTGACAACTATGAAAACTTTTATCATAAATAAAAATAAAAACAAATAAAGTAAATACAGATTACAAATCAAGGTTTTGGCACCAAAATGAAGTGAGTATTTTAGGAAAAGTGCAGCACCTCCATCTTGAAACTAAGTTTCTAGTTACCATGCTCTTCCTGCACCAGTGTGTGCTCTGACTGGTTAATGGAAATAGTGACATGTACAATAAGCATACAGCAAGCATGGCAACAGTGTGGATCAATATGACCAAATGGTCATGCACTACAGAGCTAGGTGGGTGCAGGTGAGGGCTGTGACCCCTAACTAAAACATTAAAAAAAAAAAATCACTGTACACTCCAGAGCCCAGAGAGCCACTTTCCCTCCAGTGACGGTTGTAAAAAAAATACGAGTCCTTGCTTGAATGCTAAATAAGGATTTAGTCTAACATTTCAGGCACACACATTGACTAGAACAGTGGAAGGCACAACAAAAGATCTGCGTGCAGATTCCCTAGTGCTTCGACAACTAAGACTTCATCAGGGGGATGGTGCCTGCATCTAAGACAATCCCTTTATACCAATTAAATTCAGAATTGATGATGTCAGAAAATCCGACCAATCACAGAGCTCGATTTTTAAATACAGAAATATTCGGCTCACTTAGTGGTATAAATGGACTAACAGTTATAACAATCGTGATATCAGTGACAACATGTTATTGTAGAAAAACACCCCAAAAGACAAAAAAATACACCAAAGTGGTGACGGCCAATTGGATTGCTTGAATAAAAAAAATATAAGTTATGAAATTATTTATAGTGTCAACCTGATCAGCTTAAGATGTTACACTAAAACAAGATGATTTGTCGTTACAATACAAACTAATGGCAGAATGAACATAATACATTTTTCACAGCACATGCAAAAAATAGTACATTTATTTATTTATTTATGTATTAAGGCTTGTTTTCTCAAAAATAGCCAATGGGAACGCATATTATATTAGGTAAAATCAGTAAGAGTACGATGTCCCCTATTAGCTGGTACAACTCAATTCATCAAATGTAAACAAATGCTTAAGCTGCACCAAGAGAAAGATATGGACACCAATTGGCGTCATCAGGCACTACAGTACATGATTTAGGACTCCATATGGCGTCATCAGGAAAAAGAGGTATGTTTTTTATGACGCTATATGGCATCATCAGGAAGGAATGAGTTAATATGCTTTTTAAATTAGGGGGAAAATGCATGTGTGTTCACAGACTTTTTAAAATTTGATATACAGTGGAGTCAGCCATGATGCAACACAGGAACCTGCAGTAAATGACATGCCACAAAATACTGCATGATGAAAGGCTGCACTTGCCACTGGATTGCACAGCTCCCCGCAGTATACTGCAGCATTCTGTGATAGCAGCACCACAAAATTTATTGTGTGCACAATAATGGAGTCAGGTGCAGTGAAGAAGTTGCAAGTTTCAAATTGCTTTAACAAACATCCAGTGAACTCACTGCACTCTAGTTGAAAAGGACAGACTCCACTTGCCAAGTTGTATTCCAAATGTCCGATTGTATCGGGGATTGGGTCCATCACAGACAAATTGAACCAATTTATTGATTTTTTTTTCCTCAAAAAATGTCTTTCTGAAGTGGCATCTTATCTTAGGGATACAATGGATGTCCTGGATAGGGTTAAGGATTTACAGTGGGATCCAAACTATGTCTGGCTATGTACTGATATAGAATCTTTGCATCCAAGTATACGACATAGAGATGGAATTAAAGCTAGCATTCAGGCAATGGTAAGCCATCCATTAAATTCTGAATTTCCAAAAGAATTCATAGAAGCAGCACTGGATTTCACCCTATCAAACAATTTCTTTGAGTTCAATGGGGAATACTATTTGCAACTACAAGGAATGGCGATGGGGACAGCAATGGCCGTCAGGTATGCAAATCTCTTCCTTGGGGCCTGGGAAAATGAGATGATATATTCAGAAGCAGAAAATCCATTTAGGAAAAATATTAAGCAATGGTATCATTTCATTCATGACATATTATGTGTCTGGCAGGGCCCAGAGGAAGAGATTGAGCTGTTCATGAAGTGGTTGAACGAACTGAATAATTTGAATTTAAAGCTTACACGTAATGCAAGCAAGGTGGAAATTAATTTTCTGGATCTTGCATTGTTTGTGGATGAGGACGTGAAAGTGCAAACTAAAAATTATCATAAGAAAACTGCCACAAACAATGTATTTAGGGCAGAGAGTGCCCACCCTCGGCACTTATCAGATCCATACCTTCTGGACAGTTTTTAAGAATTAAAAGAAAGTGTTCTAGAGATATGGATTTTGAAAAAGAAGCTCAGGAGATGAAATCCAGGTTTGAAGCTAGAGGCTATAACAATACAATGTTAGAAAAGGCTTTGGAGGGAGCTAGAATGGAACACAGATTCAAACTGTTGAAACCAAAGAAACAGAATAATATAAATAAAAAAATAAAAAAACAGTAACGTTTGTCACACAATTCAGTAATCAGGCTGTACATGTAGGGACAATTGTCAAAAAATTCTGGCCAATATTGCTTAGTGATCCCCTACTAGCAAAGGAAATAGGCCCAAATCCTAGAATCACCTATTCGAAAGCAGAGAGCTTGAAAGACAAATTAATCCACAGCAGGTATAGTCCAAAAAAGAGTGAAGTGGGGAACCAGTGAAGATGGCAGCATAGAACCGATCACTCTGCCCCAGCCCGATGGAAATCCTGCCTGCGGCAGTGTGATGAAAACAACGCTTCTTGTGACTCTCCCCCACCCCTGTCTTGCCGATGCAGTAATTTTCGGGGTTACACCATGTGATAGTGTTATCGATCCGTGTATTTGCCGGCCAAGTCGGGGTTAAGTAGGCTGCAGAGGCCCAATCGCAGATCTACCAGCCAAAAAGTGCCTCGGGGCTTATTTTCTGTGGAGCGACTGCGCTTACAGAGTGCGTTGGGCTGCCTGATTAGTAATTGTAGGTGCTGGCAGGAGCTGCTATGGGGATCTCCTGTCGCCGTTCTAATTACAACTTCAGAGAGCTTTCCAATTACCTGGTTGTTTGTACATGGGGCAGTCTACTGGCAAGATGGACCAAGCTGGGGGCAGCGATGCTGGGGCGGTGGCACAAAGTGCCCTGGTGCAAACCAATGTGGGGGAAGCTTTAGGCAATATAACTAAAATGCTGGAGGCACTTCTCTCCAGGGTGGACAGCATAGGTGCTTCACTGGTGGGCAATGTCACCAATGTCTGGAGGCTGGAGATCAACACAATGTACTGGAGCAGCGTGTGGGGGAAATGGAAGGCCAGCATTTGAATGTCCTGCACAAATTAAGAGATCAAGAAGCTAAGCTGGCACACCTGTGGCAGAGGGCCAAAATACAAGAGAATCGTATAAGAAGGAACAACATATGCATTCTTGGTGTTCCAGAGGGGGCAGAGGGCCCTAATCTTGAGAAATTCCTAAACGAATGGCTTCCTCAAATAACTGGAGAGCGCTGGAAGGAGTCTGTTAATGTGGAGTATGCTTACAGGGTTACTAGCAACTCAAACCACAACAAAAGCCCTCAGACTATCGTGGCCTGCTTGCTACGACTATCAGTTAAGGAACGCCTGTTGAAAGCTATAAGGGAGGCTAGTGAGCTGTCTTGGAGGGAGCATGCCATTTCCATTTACAGGGACTTCTCACAGGAGGTTGCAGCAAGGAGGGATGCTTACAAGATGATCAAAAAAGTGCTGAACATGAACTCGGTGCAATACAGGTTTAAGGGACTCACTTCACTTTATATGTGCAATGATGGTCAATCATTTGTGGCAGAGTCGCCGAGGGATGCGGAGGCCTGGATTAGAGGGCACTGGCCGGGCATGCTGACTGGTACTACATCTCCCAGATGCCTCTGGGAGCCCGGGGCAAAATATCACCGGGAACCACCAAGAAAGGCAACATTGCTCCAGAGGACTGTAATTGCAGGCGAACAAGTCCGACCAGTACAGCCCCCCCCCACGCAGAGGCAGTTATGGGCCCCTATACCCGAAGAAAGCAAGGCAAAATCACCACAATCTTCCTCGAGGCAAGCTCTGGAAGTGCATAATGATACCCCACTGCAACAAACGCCTGAAGGGGTTGACCCTCCATTGTTAGCGAGACAACGCGCACACCCCAGAAGTCTCCGTCCACCAGCTCAGGAGACTGCAACTGCATCTCCTCCTGCTAAGCTTTTAAAGGTGGAACCCATCTTGCTGGAGAGAAATAGAGATGTAGACCAGGTGAAGGAACCAAAGGGGGCCTTGGAGGATGACCCAACACCAATTGACTGGGTGACCGCGATGGAAGAAGAGGAGGTCGACGCGGAGAAGGCAACCTGTGCTGTTGTGAAGCTGGGGTTGATGTCATATGCTGAAGCACTGTCCATATCAGGGACTTGAGAAACTGTGGACTGCCTCTGTTATTATTCTCAACAGTTGAAGGATGAGTTACATAAGCTGTGTGATAATATATTGTGTGATAGCCGGAGGGTGGGGGGGACCTCCCCTCCCCTGTTGCACGCTTGCTCATAGTAGTGTTCTTCACGTTACATGAGGGTTCGGCTAGGGGTTAAGGGTCAGGGACTTGTTCTCCCCATATTTTCCTTGGTCTGGTTGCCTCGGCGAGGTTTATACATGGCCTGGCCGCCATTTATACCTCGTTCACTCTGTTAGCAGGCCTGCGAGCCTGGGCACAAGTCTAAGCGTTGGTACCCCTGACCCATTTGGCCCTGCAAAAGCAACCCAATAGTCGAATTCTTTGTTGTTACCAATGGTACACTTAGTCGCACATATTAATGGCCGCTGTACCCTGGTGAAGAAGACCTAGTTTATAGATACCTAGGAATCACCCCTGCGCCTTCGAGGCCTAATGAATGTTTTAAATATTGGGCGGTTTGACAGACCCTCTCCCCCCCTTTCATTTCCCCTTCCTTATAACTCGGGGTTGGGTGTTCTCGATTGAGACCCTAGTCCCCCCCCTCGGATGGGGGGGATGGTGATAATGGATTGTGGGCCACTCCTGGAGGCTGGATGCAGATCATTTAGCGGGAGCCACAGACTCGGGCTGGGATGGAACACTGGATTCAGTGGGTCTTCCGCCCGATCAACTTCTGGTGACCGAAGCAGTGTAGTTTAGTGGCACTGTCCCCCATGCACATCTCCAACTCGGCGCCAGCAACTGAGTGTTGACTGTCAGAGTAATTGTGTGTTACTGATTATTAGCAGTTTATTGGCTAACCTAGTTTTTTGACTACTGTTAGTTGGGCACCTATTTGCCCTGTTTTCTTTACTCTGTTCTTTTTTCTTTTCCTGCCTGAATTGTGAGAGGGTATAATTCTAGTTTTTTATTTCTTCCCTGTCCCTCTCTATTAGCATACTCTGCACAGACCTGTGCACTGCTATAGGTAGATTGAACAATACAGTTGTTTCTACACACCTGGAGTTTTAGAAGTTCACCGGCAGCTTTGGATCATCGATAGGATACTAGCCGGGTAATTTCAATCCCACTCTGCTATTGGCACACACCTCCCCCCTCCCCCGGTTGGGCGAGTACTCACATTCTCTTGGCTACATAATAGGGGGTCTAATATGGCCCAAGCCACAGTGAAACTGCAAAGATGGGGCTGCATCTCCTGGAATGTGTGGGGTCTCAACCATCCAGCTAAGCGGACTACGGTGTTACAGTACTTACATTCGCTGGGAACGAACTACGCACTACTACAGGAGACGCACCTTACCAACCGCACAGTGCAATGGCTAAAAAAAGCTGTGGGTGGGTACGGTGCTGGCCAGTTGTGCATCTACAAAATCCAAGGGGGTGGCTAGCCTCCTATGGAAGTCGGGCCTATGGACGGTGGAAGGGCAACGCCAGGATTCATTGGGCAAGTGGATAGTGGTTAAGTTGGCGTGTCCTGGGGTTAAGGCTTTGATAGCCAATGTTTATGGTTTCAACATGGATACGGGAGATATATACTCTGAGGTGAGTCAGGCTCTTACTGACCTCAGTGGGGATGATCATGACATTCTGGTTCTGGTAGGGGGAGATCACAATTTGGTCTGTGATATTTTCTTAGATAAATCAGTTCCTACACCGCAGACCCACCCGACAGTTTTGGAAACCCTAAATTCTCTGAAGTCAGAATGGGGCCTAGGTGACCTGTGGAGGATCAACTATCTGAGCGGGAGTGATTACACATACTATTCTACAGTGCATGGGACACACAGTAGGCTGGACTTCTGGCTGGCCAATCATGTTGCAATGCCGGGGATCATAGCTCCTACTATTGGTAGTATTATTATCTCGGACCACGCTCCTGTAAAGATTACCTTTTCCCCCCAAGTGCAGAGTTCAAGCTCGACCTGGTGGAGGTTCAACCCCTGCTAATTCAGGATACAGCTTTCCAGGAGTACATAAAGAAGGATGCTTTCTCCTACTTTTCGAAAACCAGTGCAGTCACAGTCTGGGAGGCCTTTAAGGCAGTTATGCAGGGGAGAATTATGGCCTACTCTGCGGCCAAAAATAAAGAAAGGACAAAAAGTATATTGGAGCTCCAAAATAACCTGGCATCTCTAAAGAGACAATTTAAATTGTCACCCACCAATCAACTTAATTTCCCCCTATTAGCTGACATTACCGGCCTGAAGTACAAACTTAATGTGCTGCTGAACAGAAAGGCGGAACGGCAACTCACCCATGCTAAACACAGGTTTTGGGAAGGGGGAGAAAAAGGGAGGAAATGGCTAGCATTCTGCTTACGGAAGCAACAGACCACATCCAGAATCCTAACTTTAAGGAATAAGGAGGGGAATGTGGCCACAACACCGAAAGCTGTCAATGAAGTGATGAAGTTGTTTTACCAAGATTTGTATCAATCCAAGAGCTCTCTGTCAGCTACAGAGCTATCCCAGTGGCTGCAGAACTTCCACGAAGGGGCACAATCTCCTAGGCTCTCTGAGGAGCAAGCCTGAGTGCTGGATGCTCCTATTACTCGGGAGGAGCTATGGTCCTCGATTTCTCATGTGGTCAAAAGAAATGACCCTGGGCCGGATGGGCTACCGGCCGAACTGTACCAAGTCCTGCGGGACAAGATTACCGCCCCTCTACTTCAGATGCTCCAAGAAGCCCAGTCGATCGGTACTCTCCCCCCCCACACACAATGCGAGAGGCCCTCGTGCCACTAATTCCCAAGAAATCCACGGATAGTTTGTCCTGTGCAAACTACAGACCTATTTCGCTCCTATCAGTTGATACTAAGATATTAGCTAAAATTTTAGCAATCAGACTCTCCCCAGTGCTTACTACCCTGATCCATCCCTCACAGACGGGGTTCTTGAAAGGGAAGTTGAGTGCGGACACTCTGTGCCTTATACTGAATCTAAAATGGCTCGCTCTTCATTCTGAAGTTCCCATGGCAGCCCTGTCGATCGACTTTGCTAAGGCTTTTGACTCGCTGGAGTGGGAGTATTTGCACCAGACTCTTCAGCGCTATGGTTTCGGACCCCAATTTTGTCTGTGGGTCTGCACACTGTACAACCATCCCTCGGCCAGGATCCTTACTAACAAGGATATTTCCCCCTCCTTTACTCTCCAGAGAGGCACCAGGCAGGTGTGCCCAATTTCGCCTCTCCTATTCTTGTTAGCTCTGGACCCTCTAATTAGAAAGATGACTAATTCTCCAACTGTAATGGGTATTCCTGTGGGGAACACATCGTATTTAGTTAATGCATATGCAGATGATATGCTTCTCATCCTGGCTGACCCACAATCCTCTCTTTCACCTGTTCTGTCTATACTGCAAGAGTTCACTAAGATCTCTGGCCTCATGGTAAATCAAAAGAAAACTCTACTATCTCCCCTGAATAAGAAATGTAGTAGTCAGTGTCTAGCGGGTACAGACATTTCCTGGGTGCTGCATGGCTTCCCATACTTGGGTATCAATATTACAGCAGCCTGGAAGGATCTTGAATCAGTTAACTTTTTTCCCCTCTTAACAACACTTACAGCAGAGGTTCAGTGCTGGAGGAAATTGAAGTTAACTTTAAAGGGTAAAGTGGAGGTGGTAAGAATGTTTATCTTCTCAAGGGTTTCCTATGTATTGAATAATCGCCCAATCCCACTCTCCCAGAAACCATTCCAGGCCCTAGATAGGCTGGTGGCACTGTTTCTATGGGAAGGAGGCCTCCCTAGGTGGGGTAGAGGGAAACTGCGGCACATTGGTCAAAAGAAGAGCTCGGGCTCCCCTGGTTTGCGGGATATTGCCTGGCTTTCAACATGGCCCGGACCTTAATGTGGTTCATTCCTCGTCATGCTCCCCCTCCTCAGTAGGCGGTGCTGGAAGATGAGCTGGCAAAAGGACCCCCCTTTACTCTCTGCTATCTAACAGGAAGCCGACTATTCCCCGACTTACACCAATTATGGCAAATTCATGTTCCTTGTGGCAGCGTGCAATGGGCCTAACTGGTGTTCCTAACTCTAATTATCTCCCCCCTCTAAGTTATGCTCCGATATGGGGTAACCCACTTGTAAGGGTGGACCACAAACCGCTTCACTGGGCTTCTTGGGCATCCAAAGGTATACAGACGATAGCTTATCTGCTAGTTCCTAATTCACACACTGTGATGTCCTTTGAGCAGCTTAAAGCCAAATATGAATTGCCAAATCAGGATTTCTGGAGGTTTCTCAAACTACGCAGCGCTGTGACTCCTCTATTTAAACACTGGTCCCCTCAGTCCCCTTGGAGCTGTTTGAATAACATCTCACTGCCCAACAGGGGCAAGGGCCTTGTGAGTATTATCTACAGAACTCTCAGAGATTCCCAGCCAGATGCCACTCTTCCCAGCAGAGCCGCATGGGAGCAGGATATTCCTTACAACTTATCCTTACAACAGTGGGCGGGTTGTCTCAGACTGGCCCACATGGCCTATGTAGACTCCAGGAGTCAGCTGATTCAACTAAAAATTCTTCTCCGATGGTACCAAACTCCTGCAGTCTTACACAGGCGTAGGATAATCCCTCAAGATAGTTGTTGGAGGTGTCACTCTTCCCCGGCCCACCTTTACCACATACTCTGGCAGTGTCCAGTTATTCGTACTTTTTGGACCGCAGTTTTAAAGGGCTGCTCTGCAATAGTGGGCATCCCATTGTCCCTGTATCATTACTCCCTGCTATTAGGAGACATGCTCTCAATTAATGCACTTACCCCTGTTAAAAAGGCCTGGCTCCTCGTCGCTGTCATGGAAGCAAAAAGAGCTCTGCTTTTGAAATGGAGGCAGCCTTTGCCCCCCACACTTTCTCAATGGCGGGCAGCCTCAGTTAGGCTGGCCACCTTTGAAAGGCTGACGGCTGCAGTCAGAGGTAAAATGGCCGAATATCATACAATGTGGGATGCCTATCTCCACTCACAAATTTGCAAAGTGCTCCCTCCTCCTCTTCCACAGAATCCTCCTGTCACTCCTACTACTTAAGGGTAAAAGTGAAATGAGGTGGGCATACTTCATGCCATGTACTTTCCTTTATGGTGTATAGACTCCATTATACTCCTCTTTTTCTCTTTTCCTGCCTGAATCGATATATTGGCTGAATTGTTGCTTTACTGTTCTCTACGTTACCCTAACTATATCTATAGATCATGTGTAATACTGTGGGTCTGTTGGGCATAAGCCCAGTAAAAATATATCGTTAGCAATCACCTGTTGTTCAAACAGATAGGTCTGCGCAGCTATGCAAAATTCCATTGTTCTGTATGTCCCGTAGTTACGTGGGCCAATCTTGGGAGTAGAGTTATTAGTATACTACATATATAGGACAGGTCTCCTGCTTAGGTTATTAGGGGCATGGACATTGTATAATTGACACTTTATATAAAGTTAAACTGGTGTCTAGGAAAAGTTCTGTAAAATGGCAATGTCTTAGGTATCCTGTGCCTGGGATCAGTATCTGAATCATATGGTGAATGTATGTATTAAGTGAACCAAATGAAAACTGAAAACCTCAATAAAACATTACATGTTAAAAAACAAAAAAGAGTGAAGTAAGAACATGGTTACCACCCTTACCAATAGGGATGCGCAAATGTGGTAGATGTAGCATGTGTGTTTACCTCAACCAGAGAAAGATGTTGGATTTAGAAGAATATGAGTATACAGTAAAAATAAAGTCATTCCTAAATTGCAGTAGCACATACGTTATATATGGCATTGGGTGCCCATGCCACCTGTTGTATGTAGGGCATACTATCAGACCACTTAAACAGAGAGTGTATGAGCACATTAGAAATATAAAAATTGGTCTGATAAATAAACCTCTAGCAAGACATTTTATGGAAAAGCACAACCAGAGTGTGGATGGCTTAAAATTTATGGCATTGCAGCAAATACCCAATAATCCAAGAGGTGGGGAATTGATTAAATAAACTTCTCTGACAGGAGAGTTTTTGGATCTATACCTTGAATAGTTTGATTTCCAAAGGATTAAATACTGAATGGGATCTTAAACCCTCTTTGAAAAAGCACAATTAGAAATGAAAATAGAAAGTGCGCAACTGATGGAGCCACCTTGTTTATAGTTTTATTTTCCATTTTTTATCTTTTCCTTTCTTCTTAGTTGGCTATGATTATGCAGTGACTGAGGAAATGGATTCCTTACAATCCACTTTGAAATACCAAGGGTGGAATTAAAGACACAGGCATCTGGTATAGGCATAACAATGAAAAACAACAAAAAATGAAAAATATATAACATAAATAATAAAAAAGAAAACGCTGCATGTGTTATAATGTGCAGAAAATAGGCATTATCTTCAATATGTTTGTAGTTAATTAACTGGCCCCTTATAAAGGTTAAAAGTTGGGAATTACTATAAATAAAAGTAAGAATAAATAAATTTCTCCCAGCAACCATTAAAATCATAGCAATGAACTGGCAATCTGTGTATCAGATGCAGACTGAAATTCCATATGTCAAAAACAAATATGGAGTGATTTGTTTGAGCAAAGGTGAAAAGAAGTAAAACTAGAAAAGTGCCTAAACATTCATTTGGGTATGAAATGTCTATAATTCCTAAAATCTACATGGAAAATTAAATAAGATTTAGGAATGTTACCTTGCTCTTATTGCTGTGAACTGATAGTGTTTTTTGATAAAGTATTAAATTTGATATTTATTTTCTATTTAGTTAAGTATAATAGGTCAGAGGTTCTAATCCTCCAAAGCCACTTATTTTACAAATGTTAATAAATAACTGATCCAGTAGGGGGAACCCTACAGAAATAAGAATGGCTATTTAAGGGAGGGATAATTAACTCAAACCCCACCCCTGAGGAAGACCACACCTTGGTCAAAGCGCTGGGTACATTGGTTTGGAGAGTTACTTTATGTTAGATTTGAAAGGAGAACCTGTCAAGAATTTTCTACTGAATTAAAGTTTGGAATACAACTTGGCAAACAGAGTCTATCTTTCTTTTCAACTAGAGTGCAATGAGTTCACTGGATGTTTGTTAAAGCATTTTGTGATATACTAAAGCATTACTGCATTGCATCGTGCCTGGCACTGCTTTTCTACAAAACGGGCCATATCTTGTGTGCCATTTTTGAAGAAAAAGCAACACCTGGGTTTAATTTTCAGGGCACAGCCGTCTGTGGATGCCCCCACTCCGTTAACTGTAACTCCACATCCTCAGTCCTGTTTGCTGCTCCCAAGATGCCCAATTAAGTGTGATAAGCAGCATGACGAGAAGCATGTAGTTGTCCAGGCATGAGGTAAGGAAAACAGTAAGCAGGTACTGGCAGAGACGCAGTAATGAGATTTGTGGCTGAGACTTATGTAACAGCATAATTTTCAACTGGACACTCTTAACATAAGTTCTACTCCCAGACAATAGCACAGACTCATCCTTTCTCAGCTCCAGCCTGCTGTCATTCTTACCCCATGCACAGCCAGCTGAATGCTCCCCATCTCCTGCTTCCCCCCATGTAATGGGGTTTCTGAGGAGTAGCCAACAGGATTCAGGAGGGGGAGGTGGGGATGTGGGCCACACAAACCTGCTGCCTCAAAGACTTATCAGTTCTTTGAGTTTTTAAATATGTCTCCCAGGACATGGACAGTATTGCAGTAAACTGAACCTTTTTCACTGATGCAACAGTAGGAGGCTTCTAATGAGAAGGGAACAGGGGTCAGGAGTGCCAGGTTTTGAAAAATGTTGTGGGTGTTCAGGCTAATTATGAAAGGCCGGGGGTCTGGGGGCCGCCTATGCCCCCTGAACATTTTTAAAATTTGGTGCATTCTCGAGCATTTTGCAAGTAATTTCAAGCAGAATTTGCTTTCCTGTTACCCCCTACTCATGCACAATAAATTGAGAAAACTGTGAATTTGGCAATGTGGCAGAGGTTCTGGCAGGCCCATTGGCAGACCTATTTAATGCCTCTCTGGACTCCAGGTGTGTACCTCAGGAATGGAAGATGGCTCATGTGGTTCCACTCCATAAGAATGGTCCCAAAGATGAACCAGGGAACTAAAGACCAGTGAGTCTCACATCCATAGTGGGGAAACTGATGGAAACAATCCTGAAGGCATGGCGGGTGACCCTACTGGAGCAGTCAGTGGGGTGCAGGACAGTCGACAGCATGGCTCTGTCAAGGGCAGATCTTGCCAGACCAACCTAGTGGACTACTATGACTGGGTGACTAGGGAAATGGACAAAGGGCATGCAGTGGATGTCCTGTACCTGAACTTTAGTAAGGCATTCGACTCTGTGCCACATGGGAGACTAGCATATAAGCTAAGGGGCACAGGGGTGGGGGCAAAATTGGTGGGTTGGGTGGAGAACTGGCTGCTAGCAGAGGGTGGTGGTGGGAGGGGAATTGTCATCCACAAGGGCAGTGCTGAGCAGGGTCCCACAGGGATCAGTACTGGGGCTGGTGTTATTTGGGGGTATTTATTGCAGACATCTCGGTAGGCATAATTAGCAAGATCAGTCTATTTGCGAACGACACCAAGATGGGAGCAGTGATGGATGACCAAGGTGGGTGGCAGGGATTACAGGAAGATATAACAAGGCTGAAGACATGGTCTGACACCTGGCAACATGATTTCAATGCCAAAAAATGCAAGGTGCTGCATTTTGGGGCAAAGAATCCAAAGAGGAGCTACCAGGTGCAGTTAGCTGTGACTAAGGAGGAAAAAGATCTAGGGGTGCTCATTATGGGAGCAGTGAACTTGGCACAGTGTAGAAAAGCAGCAGCAGTGGCCAACAAGATGCTGGGCTATAGTACAAGAGAGTTTAACCTCTAGGAAGGGGGGGAGTGTGATTCTGCTGTTATACAGCTTGCTGGGATGACTCTACCTGGAGTACTGCATTCAGTTTTGGCATCCTTACCTAAAGAGGAACATTAGATTGCTGGAAATGGTGCAATGCAGAGCAACCAAGATGATCATTGGTCTGGGGGGAGTTACCATATGAGGTTAGACTGAGGGAGCTGAACATGTACTCTCTGGAGGAGAAGGGGAACGGGTGATATGATTGAGACCTTTAAGTACATGAGAGTAATAAACAGGACAGGCATGGAGGGACTGTCCAAATGGATGGTGGGGAGAGACACTCAGGGTCATGCCATGAGATTGGAGGGTGGAAGGTTTAGAAGGGAGATAAGGAGGCATTTCTTTAAGGAAAGGGTGGTTGCAGAGTGGAATGTACTACATGCAGAGATAGTGGCCTGTAAACTAGTGGGATGTTACAAGAGGGGTTGGGATAGGGCAAAAGGGATGGTCATGGGAGGAGGGGGGTAGGGTGGGATGAGCAGCTGCAGAGTAGGGGTGCTAGCTGCAAAATCGAGCAGACTCTATAGACCAAGTGGTCTTTTTCTGCTGGCAGTTTCATATGTTCATATTTATTTATTACCGCAGCACTCTATAAGTAGAGTTGTTGCAAATATTTAATTTACCAGTGCAGCAGTTCAGACAAAGTAGCAAAATTCGTAACTCTGCAAAGCAGTTTGTGAGGTGTGCCCTATTTCTGGGTTAACTTCGCAGCCAATTTGCATTGGTACTTAGTGGACAAAGTTTGCAATAAACTTTCTTTATTCTTTGAAAGTGAAGTTTTGCAGGAGAGAGATTTAGAAAGTAGTGGTTCTGGTTTTAGGACCAGTAGTGGAGGTGGTAGTGCTAATGGAAAGCTAATAATCTTCACCCCCCCTCAGATACAGCTGCAGCAGGCACCAGTGGCAGCACGAGTGCCAGAAGGAGGAAGGCCAGTCACAAAGCAACAGCAAGAGCAGGTGCTGGAGGAGGCAACCCAACTATTCTCCTTTGCAGCAGTCCCCCTCCCCGGTTTGTCCCATTGGAGCAGCAGTAGCAGCAGCACCAGCAGGCAGTGTTACCCCATGACCGTAGTATGGTGGTGGCTATTCTCTCCAGAAGCACCAAGGAAACCATCAACCTCTGGCTCATCACCTAGGCAGCAACAGCAGCTTAATTTCTCATCTGGCACTTTTTCCTGAGTGGACTTGAATGACAACAGTGTGGCCACCTGAATACTGTGCTACACTAGTGTCAAGTGAGGGCAAAGGAGCGCTCATCCCAGGACCATCGGGCAACATACACACCTAAAAATTAAACATACTCCACAGGAAGGTAATGGGTGAGGAAGGGCAGCTGGAGCTGCTAGTGCCACTCCTCACACTCCCAAAGAGATGTCAGTGCAGAAAGGAGGTAAATCTGTGCACTTGGATGAGAAAAATGGGGGACATCATGGGTTGTGCTAGTGTGACTCAGGGTCAGTTGAAGCTCCAGGGACTGTGTGGAAGTGGTGCTTTTTCTCATGGTGCGAAGGATGTGTTATCTTTACCAGCTGTGGTTCAGCTCAGGGGGGAAATTCATGAGTAAGCCATCATGTTGCATCAGCAGAGGAGCTGGTTTGGCAGTCCTCCCTTGGTGTGCCCTCTCTCCATTAGCCACTCCTGCTGCTGTCCATTTAGTTTTCATTTACCCCCCCAGTCACAGTGACCACTCCTGATCCCTCCATGTAGTTTGTACCACAGAGAGCACATGCAACCCCTTCGATCCTCCATTTCTGTAGTTCAGGTGACTGACCAAAATGCATGACATGAGATGCCAGCACCCATTACTCCCTCCCCCTGGCACAACTCAAGTTTCCTGTTCCCGTGCATTCAAATGTTTTTTACATCTCACTCTTGTCTTAAATGAGAGAGAGTTGAAACAGAGAGCTGAAGTACTTTTATCCCTACCAGTCTCTTTGCTGTTCTGTTGCCATACCTTACCTTGATCCCTGATTTGAATCCTGCTGGGCTGGCTCCCTGATCCGTCTTGGCCATCCCCATCTGAAAATCCTGTCTGGCTTGGGCAGGCACTGGCGGCAGAAGTATTCTTTTTTTCCTTCTTCCCAGGGCCATTTCCATCAAAATAAAAAACTAAAAAAAAAGGAAGCCGGAACTTCTGGGTCGCCTACCCTGTCACCCGCCATGACCCAAATGACAGATCACCATCTACAGCAGCAGCATGTGGTCAGCCGCACTCTTTTCTCCTCAGCTGTCTCCACACGAGTCACGTGATGGTGATATGCATGCACTTGTCCCCTCCTCCTTGGCTCGGCTCCACCCTCCACTCCACATCCTTTTTGGCCAACCTTGCCCTGAAAGAAACTACTACTGTCCGGGCACTGGGGAAAACAGAACAAAAACACATTGGCATCTCGGGCTGTGCCCAGTAGCCCGACCAGTCAGTCCACCCCTGGAATAGGCTAGAATGAAGAATACACTCTGGATGGGAAAGGAAAGATCGGGTGGGGGGCTGCACTGGCTAGAAGCCATCTAGAACTGAGTTTTTCACACCAAAAAACAAACGGTTGATCCAGATCCAGAACTTGAGGGTGCTCATTTTAACTTTGTGGGTGCTCAAGCACCTGAGCACCTGCTCTGTCGGCGCCCCTGACAGGGGTGAAAGGATGATTAGGATGGGGGTTGGTTTATAAAGACCAAAAAGGTATTATTTTTCTCATTTATTTACCCCAGATAGTTCTGCTTTTGTTTTCAGTGGGGTCCTGCTTTTACCCTTAATTACAACTGGGTCATTTGAAGCATTAGGAGTCAGAAAGATTTGCTTAGGTTCACACAATAACCTGGGTAGGACTGAAACCTGGGTCTCCAAGTTCACAAACCTGTGTTCTGACCAGTGCCACATTTTAAACAAAGTTGTGTAAGGGGACATTGGGAGCACAATATCCCTACAAGAGGGCATGTAGGCTTTCTGAGGTGCCATAACCCCAGCCGGGGTAATGCCAGTTCCTGTTACTCTTCCTAGACTGTACCTTAGTCCTTTGACTGAGAAAGGCTTCCAATAGCTCCCTCAGATTACAGAGCTATTCTTCAGCTGCCTACCCTGGCAAGAGATGGCTCTATTCATAATTTCTAGAGAGAACCTTCCAGTGGGTTCTAGAAATGCTGATCTGCTTCTGCTTACATTGACAGGTGTAATGTTTGCCCAGGTCCACTACAAGCAAGACTTGACCCCTCCCCCCATTCCAAGGACAAATGGTATTATGCTCCCCACCTCAAACTATTTGCAGGGGTGTGTGTGTGTGCGCGCGCGTGCACATGTGTGTGTTTGTGTGTTTTTTTGTGTGTTGTGTGTGTGTGTGTGTACATGTGTGTGCCTGCAAGTATGCAGCAAGCATAAGGGTGTTCATCTGGGCAGTGTGATAGAATTGACTTACATACGCTGTAAATACTTCTGCGAAATGTAATTCTAAATCTGTTTGTATACTGCAACTCTGTGTAGACTCAGTAAGCTACAGTGGCAGAATATGGACCGTAAAATGGAAAGGAAAATCCTAGCCTCTGATTGGTCATTAGTATCCACCTTCAACAGTGATGCTATCCCAGCACAACATCACTGTATGAAGGTCAGCCATACTCATGACACATACAACATATAACTGAAACAAAGAAGCTGGGCACACACCAAGGCTGAAAATAATGAAAGGGTTTTATTTAGCTGATTGCACAAGCATGGCAGACTACTGGCCTAACACTCTGATGTATCGACCCCGTCACATGGATCTTCCTCAGGTCGATATGTAAGGGTGTTAGCCCAGTAGTCAGCCATGCTTATTTTCAGCCTTGGTGTGTTCCCAGCTTCTTTTTTGTTTCACCTAGGTAAACAAGCCAGGACCTAGTCAGTGGTGTTGGGCCAGTAACAAGTGTGGAATGTATCCAGCTGGCAGGATCCATTTTCTCTTTTGTTTCTCAATCTTCCCATCTCCCCTGATACCGTGTGTCACCTCAGACCTGGCCTCCACACACATGGTGCACCTTGTGAGGGAAAATTACTTAGCCTTCCTCAAGTGCAGTAGAAATCCACCCCCTGCTAGGATCTCTGCCATGCTGCAGCACCATCCCCCAGTCCCCCTGGCCAGCTCTCCAAGCTTATTCCCAAACTTAAGTCACTTGCACGGGAGTGCGATGCTGTGCTACCTGCTGGGCCATCAGGTGACCTTGTCTTTTTGTTTCATTTGTGAGTGGCTTCACAGGGCCACAGAGCAAACACCAGGAGCACATACACTGGTAATCAGCAGAGAGTGCAGCCACTTACTAATTGGTCCCAGCTGGCTTCTCCTGGTCCAAAACACAGAACTCACCCACAGTTTACTATACGGTGGGGATAGTGTACTTGATTGGCACTGTGAAGACAGCAAGTGAGAGAAGGGGGAAGGAAGGGACACACATTCAAAACAATAGAGCACCTGCAGACCACCTACTAGCAAAAACTAAAGCAAGAGCCTTTTTCTTTAAAATAAATTAAAAAATCAACTTAAAACATTTGTTAGTAATTTTTAATTTTTCTGCATACAAATGAGACATTTTATAATTGCAATAATGCATTCCAGGCCAGGGTGTGTGTCATGAGGATAACATCCATGTCTCGAGTGTTGGATGCACAAGGCCTGCAGCTTCATGCCAATTCATCTGCGATGAGATGTTCCAGCATGACACAGGCCAGGCCCTCTCATGCATTATTGATTAAATTATTAATTTTTAACAAGAATGTTTTAAAACAATAGGAACAAAAACAGAGAAGTCATCAAGCTGAGTCAAATAATAGCCCCCATCATCCATTTTAATATTTACTGCATGAAAGGGCCCTTCAGAGTCAATAATAATAACTTGTGTATGGTTCTCTTACATTAGACTGGTGTCAGTCTCAGCAGTGTGGTGCCTCTTACCCCAGAGGGGTTTTGCTATTGATAGCTGGTTGGTGTGGCATCTCTAACCCCAGTGGGCTTCCTTACTTACAGCCACTTGGTGTGGTGTCACTCACCCTGGAGGGACTTTCTTACTTAAAGCCACTGTCTTTCTTTACTTCCTGTTATACTGTATAATGCTAAGATCTTGCTGTTAGTGGAGGACTACGGACCAAAAAAGAAACACTGTAACCATAATAGTACATACGTGCAATGACAGTTTTAACTGAGTAGTGCAAATAGCGAAGCATAACACAATGCTACATTGTAACAAGGCAATGAAAGCTGTAGCAGAATACAATAATGAGACTTGCTGAAAGACAACCCGTGGTACGAACTCAAGCAAATATTAATCCCCCAATAATGCCCGCTTGAGATTGTGAATGTGCTTCAAAACTTATTGCATCTCTGAGATGAAATTTAGTATTCTTAAGAGTAGGGCAATTCCAACCAATAGGTAGCATGACGCACAGACACTGAAAGTCAAGGCACCGTGAATATCTGAATCCTCCAAATCTGACCGATGGGTGGCGCAAATGACAGAAAGGGTTAAAGGTGATGGGCTGCAGTGGAGAGCGAGCTATTCATGGCATGAAAAGCAGTATTTGCTTTCCAATAAATTAAGACAGAAGTCAGGTACTGCACACAGTCTCTGATGGATAGGTAGGTCAACAACCATGCCGTGACTGCTGTTAGTCTCTGACCGGTAGCGTGTTTTGCTTCGTAAGCACCACTGCATTCTGGGGATATGAGTAATATTTGCATAGCTCAACACTGAAGATCAGGTAAAAGGAAAGACAAGCAAATATTCATGATATCCCCAGAATTACTCCTCAACCACAAATTGAAAAGAAGAAAACAAGTGAAAACAGCCATATAGATCCGAGAATAAGAGACTTTGTTCCATTAGATGTGTTGGTAACGTCTTTGTCCATGAAAGTTAGAATTCTACATAAATGAGCCGGCACAATATAAATAGATGGTGATTTTCTAGCGTGCATGCGCGCATTATACATGCAGAGCTATACAAAAGTACACAGTAGAACAGCATTCAGTATTCTATTAAACAGTGTTGTAACCTGCTGTCCATTAATATAGCTCATGACAATCACTTGTAACATTACCCACTTTGCACTTGCCATGTTACAAGTGCATTAAGTCACTTCAAAGGTGGCATCTAATGGGAAATTAATACATGGTTGGGCCGTTGTAGGCACAAGGCCGAAATAATCCCAACCATGCATTAATTCCCCATTAGATGCCACCTTCTTCGTGGCTTAATGCTTACTTGTTAACACTGGTCCGGAGTCCTTCACCAACACCAAGATCTTTTTATGATCTATAGCACTGCATTATAGCTTTTCTGTAGTTTGCATCCCACAGAGTCAGCACCCTGTGGACTGATTTTGTCCACCCTCCCACTCCTTATACAATAGCAAAATAAATAAATAATGATCCATTGTGGGGTTCTGGTGACACAGAACCACTCGAACTTTGCTTTCATGGTTATGATGTCACCAGAACAACTTTATAGAATTATAGGCTAGCCTAGTATATGATAGTTCCCCAGCTGTTATTCAGTTTGTATTTCTAAATTCAACTGCTTTGAAAGCACTACAGTATCAAAGTAGCAAATGACATCAGCACTGCAAAAGCAGCTCTCTCATTCTCTCTCATTCCCTGACAATGACCAGGTTTACTGTAGGATTTACAGACTTCTGTAGGTCTAGTAATGTATGTTTATATATATGGAAAAAGTCAGGAAGGGCTATAAATTTCTGATTAGTGCAATACCCAATTAAGTACGAAGGGGGAAGTGTTTATGTCTTTTAGCAAGGTCTCCAGCAAAACAGTGACACACACTGAAAAGGCAGACAAATAGAATGGCTCTTTGTTACTTCTAGTGGAAACTGTTTCTAGGTAAACAAGCCATGAATGGCAGACTGCACTGGCTTCCCAACACACAGCAAATGCAGCACAATGACTCAGAATGATGCTGTGTAAATTTTAGCACCTGGTTCTCTTCTTCTTAGGCAAGCTGCTTTTCCAAATGGGGGTTTCTCAGAACAATAAAGGTAGGCTGTCAGGAAGAGCATCAGTCCTTTATAACACACACAGTAACTGTGTTCCAGCTACTGTTGGAGCTGGAACTGTCTTAACTTGTGAACTTCTTTTACATTTTTTACTCCCTTGTGAGTGTAAAACAGAAGGTCATTTCAGCTGTGGAATCAACTTCCCTTTACATTTTATTTTTTTTTTGCATCCTGTCTTTTCTTGATGTCAGCTGCTTTTTTGGCATGTTTACTATATTTGTTGTGCAGCTGTTTTGTTGGTTTACATCTTTCATTATGTTGTTTGCACGCATGTGCAAGAAACATAGTGCCATCATCGGAGATTTCGGAGGTGTGTCACCTCCTCCTCCAAAGCAGTCAGTGTGTTGGCAGGCGTGGCCCCTGTAAGCCAATGCATTTTGGAGCTTTCTATGACACGCTCCAAAATGCAGTGGCATACAGTTGAAAGGGGGAGCTACGCTTCAGTGAGCAGAGATAAGAAGCGTAGCTTCCCCACACGCAGGCGCAGCGCTACTCAAGATGTAGTGTAGCCGACGGGTGCCCAATCCTCGCCGGGCTGAGCTGCATCTCTCCCCAGTTGAGGTGCCACGCTGGGGAGCCCACCCCAGCATGGCAACGGTCCCACAACGCCTTTTTATTTTTAACCTGAAAACGAAAATGGTCCTGCTGAGCGCCTCCCGACCCTCCCACAACCCGCACTCCACCCACTGCGCACCCAGCCTCCCCACGCCCCCTCACCCCATGCTACTCGGACTCTGGCGCGGCGATCTTGTGTGGACGGGAACACGTCTGCACTCTTCAAAGCCGACCGCGAACTGAGGAAATGCCGGTAAGCTGTATAATGGCCTAGATAGGGGGTTTCAACTGTTGCATACCTCAGGCATTTTGGGAATTTTTCCAAATTTTCAACATGGGGGTTTTGGGACCCTTCTCATGAATGATGTCACTGTCATGGCATTATTGGCCGCAAGGGTGATTTCGTCAGTGACGGCGCAGTGACTGCGTAAATCACCTTGGGCTCCATACTACCATGACAGTGACATAATTCATGAGAAGGGGTCCCAAAAACCTCTATGTTGAAAATTTGGTGCAAAAATTCAAAATAACTGTTTTATGAGCGTGCGTTGTGCAGTTCCTATGCAGGCTCGTAAGTTCACGAAATTTCAATATTTTCACTCCAGATTTTCAACATTGCCATTTTACCACACCTTCTTATGAGTAGCAAGGCTGTCATTTTTCACATCTCACCCAAAATGTGTTTCCGCCCATGTAGCGCAGAATGGCGCAGTCGGTGTGCGAAATCAATGTACGGGACAAATTAAGAACTTCACAGTGACACTGTTCATGAGCAGAGGTCTTAAAAATGGCTATGTTGAAAATTTGGTGAAAAAATTCCTAAAAATGACTGTTTTACAAGCGTGCGTTGCGCAGTTCCTACGCACGCTCGTAAGTTCGCAAATTTTCAATATTTGCACTCTCCAATGACTTCCAAATACCTAAACAGCACATAGAAGCAAGCAACATTCGGCATTGACAAATGCTTGTTTTTGAGTTGTTGTACTATTTTATTTGATGCCTCATTTAGTTAGGTGCTTTCATTTTTTTGTTTGTACCATGTATCTTTTTGTTGTTCAGTTAGACATACGTTTTGCAGTTGTTTTATTTTTGTTTTATTTGCATTCATATTTTACTTCCTTTCGTGTTTGCATTCATGCTTCATACTAATTTTTTGATTGCATACCTGTAGTTTGCATTCATTTTTTTAGGTTTGCTATACACTGTGTTCATTTTTCATGTTTGGATTAATTTTGCAGTTATGCTATAGCTGTTTGCATTTATTTTTTTTTAAATGTTTCACATTTTTTGTTTGTTGCTTTACTTATTTGATTGCAAATTCCTTTTTTGTTTGTGTTTTGCACATCTCCCTCTCTGACAGCATGGGTTGCCTGGAGACAGAAAAACTTGCAAAAATGTGGGATGAAATACTGGGAAGGTTTCATGAAACATGCAAGTTACTGCAGTATGAGAACCTGAACTTGGAGTTGCTGTTGGTCTTTTTTTTTAGTTGTTTGACCAGGAGTAGCACACTAAGCTAAAAGCTTTTTTACAGGAGCGATCTGGGAGCACAGGGAAGTTAAGTGACATGCTCAGGGTCACACAATAGGCAACTGGAAACTGTGGGATTCAAACCCAGGTCTGGTCTGCTAGATGTCACCAGATTTGCAGTTCAGAGCTGGAGACCACTGCACTATACTGCCTCCAAATGCCTTTTGAGATCACTTAAAGCAGCAGCACTAGTTAACTAAAATTTTGAAAATTTACTTGGCAGTTAGGACAAACCAAAACATCAATATACTCAATTTCTTTTCTGCTGTATTTCATTCCTAAGGCAAGACAGGGGATTTGGAAGTTTTGTAAAGTTCTTGTTTCTTTGCCAGATCCAGCATCATGAATGTAAGCAGATCAGGATGGTGCTGTGCTGCTTGTCATCGGAAACATTTGCTGGCACCCTGACATATCTGCATTATGAATAAAGTGGCCACAGTTAACAAGTAACCTACAGGGAGGAGATTTGAAAAAGATGCTGGGAGATGCCGTCTTTATTGTAGATCCACAAAAATAAAAGATTTGGTAATTACAGTCTTAAAAATAGCTGAATTAATTTAAAATACCCCAATGAAGAATCTAAGATTATCAGGAATACATTACTGTTAAAAAATGGTAGGGCGACATTTTTTGCTGATTAACTAGTACTGTTGCTTTAAAGTAATTTCCCAAGATTTGTGGGCATCCAACATTTTAAGCGCCGGTTCTTTCTTCTCATCTAGTATGTGCACGCTTACAGTATTTAAAAATCAGTTTTATATGTTTTTTCTGCTATTTTCTGAGCCACAATCCTGGAAGTTACTAAATTGTTTCCATTTTTTCCTGAGCACCATCCATGCCTGTGCAGTACCGCTGCATTGTCTGTCTGATGGCTTACTAGGGCCAAGTTTAGGAAGAATGACTGACCAGGGCTTGCAAAATGGAGCAGACTCGAGTGAAGAGTCTGATCCTGTCTTCCGTGGAGAACTGCAGCGACTGCGGGGACATAAATTTCAGTGTCGCTTTATTGGATCCCTGCAGAGACGACCCATATCTTTCAGATTGATCTGCAAGCAGCACTTCAGATGTGGGCACTGTCAGTGGCTCCGATGAGAGTTATCAGGATCCACTTGCATATGGGGATGATGGCCAACTGGGACATAAAGAATGATACCCTTTTTATTCTTAAACTCACTTTGTGTGAATTTTATTTGTATCACAAATGCCTAAGTTGGACAATGAAAGCATCATTGCAGCACTGAACCACAAAGCTGATGGCTGTACGTGGAGGGAAGGGTCAGGTACCACTGCACAGCATTATCATACTATACAAGCTTTGCAGATATGTTTTGGTGTTGGGCGGTGAAACGGGACAACATGTTCTGCATCAATGTGATGCATTTTCTGGTACTGTGCGGGCGCCACAGCAAGGCACCTCAGGCTGCTCCACTGTCCGCTCTTGCTGTATGCATCTCTGTGTTTCTCTGTCCTCTCTGGATCTGTTGCTGGGCTACATTTCCTGGTGTGTAGTACCCTCAGATCTGTTTGGGCAGAGCTGTGTACTTAGTCAAGCTAGGGCTGGACGAACATAAACAAAATGCCATCACCGCTATATAAATATGCAACTACGTTTTATTTCGACAGACCCTGGTTGTAATATGGATGCTTCAGTGTAATTCCCACCTCACAGAAAGAAATCACCTAGCACTATGAGCATATTGCATGAATTTGGTGGGTTTGCTTATTGCACACCACCACTGAAACATCACTTCATGTGAAAACTCAAATGGCCATTGGAAATAAATAAAGCATCCCACTGCTGTAACTACACATTCATTTCCATTTGCAAGAGAGACAGGATTAAGGACACATGTTTTTCCTGACCCTTTACTGTGGTAGAAGCCATCCAGCATAATGTCCTTGGGATGATGGTCTTGTGCTGGCAGTATAGTTAAAGGGTTTGGGCAACCAGCTGTGAATGAGCGTGGAGCATGCAGTAGACCTGGGTTTGATTGCAACCTGCACTGGTATACTGTGGAGCACTGAGCCACTGGACCCCAGGGCATTTGCTGCAGTCATGGCATGAGTGGTTGTGGGGTTGTGGTGTGTAACCACACTTGGGAGACTTCAGTACCTGGCTATGTACTGTTCAGAAGAGACCAAGGTGCAAAAAGGAGGTGGGGTGGAGTGGCCCTGTATGTCAATGAAAATATCAAAGCTACAGAAATTCAGAATACATATAAGGAGCCAGAAAAACTGTGGGTCACCCTGGAAACAGGAAATGGGACAGCCATAAGAACTGGGGTTGTTTACAGGCCCCCAGACCAGGGGGAGGACATAGACACATTACTGTTAGAATATATACAAAACATGACAGCTAAAAGGGAGGTTCTGATAATGGGAGACTTCAACATGCCGGATACAGATTGGTCAATACCAGCAGGAACATCTGCCAGAACTAGACACATGGTGGATTCCCTGCAGGGGGAGGGCCTCAAACACTGGTACAATAACCCACAAGAGACAGGGCTATCCTAGATCTAGTACTGACTAACGGGGAAGGGACCATAGGTCTCCAGGTAGAAGGTCACCTGGGAGCCAGTGACCATCACATGGTATGGTTCAATTTAGCCACTACTTCTAAATCATCCCATTTCAAGGCAAAAATATGGGACTTCAGAGGAGCTGACTTTGATAAGATGGCCAACAGAGTTAAGCTAGCCCTGACAAAAAGAAACACAGGTGAGGGGGTACAGGCAAGGTGGGCAAGCATTAAGTATGCAATATTTGAAGCGATATCCCATTGTGTTAGACAGAAAAGGAAGTGCAAAAGAAGAAGGAAATCACTTTGGTTCTCAAATACAGTAGCAGAAAAGGTCAGAGCCAAAAGGCTGGCCTTCAGGAAATATAAGGGAACACAGCAGGATGAAGATAGGGAGGCATACCAAACTGCCCTAAGGGAAGCAGGGAAGGCAGTAAGGCAGGCAAAGCCCCAAACTGAGGAAACACTAACATGAACAGTAATAAAAGGTGACAAGACTTTCTATAGATACATTAGTGAAAGGAGAAAGTCCAGAGGGGGTATTACTAAGCTCAAAGGAGAAAAGGGGGCACGTGAGGAGGACTCTGTAAAAGCATCTATCCTAAATAGATACGTTTGCTCAGTATTTACTGAAGAGAAGGTAGGGCAGGGCCCACAGCTTAGCACCATGGAAACGGGGTGGGGGGGGAGAGGTGAGCACTACAACCTTCACAAAAGAAAGGGTCCTACAAGAACTCGCTAAGCTCAGGGTGGACAAGGCAATGGGACCTGATGACATACATCCCAGGGTACTAAAGGAGCTAAGGGTGGAACTAGCAGAGCCATTAGCAGAACTGTTTAGGAGTCTCTGAGCACAGGGGAGGTCCCAGAAGACTGGAGAAGGGCTCATGTGATCCCACTCCACAACAGTGGTAGCAGGGAGGAGGCAGGGAACTACAGACCAGTCAGTCTTACCTCAGTAGTGGGCAAGATTATGGAGGCACTCCTTAAGGAAAGGATAGTATAACACCTGGAATCCATAGGGGCACAGGATCCAAGACAGCATGGGTTTACAAAGGAAGGTCCTGTCAAACTAATCTCATAGATTTCTTTGACTGGGTAACCAGAGTGGTGGACCAAGGGGGAGCAGTTGATGTTGCCTACCTTGACTTCAGCAAAGCTTTCGACACTGTTCCACATAAAAGATTGATAAATAAATTGGGTAGGTTCGGGGTGCATCAGAAGTTGGTCAACTGGGTGGCAAACTGGTTGACGGGCAGAAAACAGAGAGTGGTGGTAAATGGTATACAGTTAGAAGAGATGCAGGTTACAAGTGGGGTACCTCAGGGATCAGTCCTGGGGCCAGTCCTCTTCAATATCTTCATTAGTGACATTGCAGATGGACTAGAGGGTAAGGGCTTATCTGTTTGCAGATGACACCAAGATCTGCAACAGAGTAGATGATCTAGATGGAGTGGGCAGAATGAGAAGAGATCTGGATAAACTAGTAAAATGGTCGGAAGAGTGGCAACTGGGATTTAATGCAAACAAGTGCAAGATCATGCACATAGGGAAGAGAAACCCTGAAGCCACCTATAGGCTGGGAGGGGAGTTGCTGGCAGTCACAAAGGAAGAAAGAGACTTGGGCATCATCATCACCGATGACCTGAAGTCATCCAAGCAGACCTCTAAAGCAGCAGGTAAGGCTAGGGGGATGTTAGGGTGTGTTAGTAGGGGTATCACAAGTCGTAAGAGGGAGGCAATAATCCCTCTTTACAAGACACTGGTTAGGCCCCATCTGGAGTACTGCGTGCAGTACTGGAGGCCACACCTTCACAAGGACATTAACCAAATTGAGGCAGTCCAGAGAAGGGCAAACAAAATGGTGCAGGGACTGCATCAGAAGATATATGAGGACAGATTAACGGAACTCAGTATGTATACCCTTGAGCAAAGGAGGGAGAGAGGTGATATGATTGAAACATTCAAACACCTTAAAGGCATTAACAAGGTGAAAGAGTCTAACATGTTTAAATATAAGAAAAATAGCACGACAAGAGGACACAGCATGAGATTAGAGGGAGGCCGATTAAGGGGGAATGTGAGGAAATTCTTTTTCACAGAAAGAGTGGTGGATGCATGGAATGGCCTACCTCAGGAGTGGTGCTATGAATACAGTGCAGGGCTTCAAACAAGCATGAGATAGGCATAAGGGAGCAATACAGATGAGTATGACTAGATAGCCCACTGACAGAGCAAAGGCCGATGGCACATTTATAAGGTAGAAAAAAAGAAATGGGCAGACTGGATGGGCCTTGCAGTCCTTATCTGCCGTCAACCTCTATGTTTCTATGTTTCTATGTTACTCACGTGACAATAATTCATATCTGTGTATGTCAGCAGTATTCTGCCACTGTCTTTCCGGTGCATTCTTCTTACCATTCAGTGAGTATTGCAAGTGCAATTTTCACTGACATGCATGTAATCAATAACCTCATGCACTGAATGCACAATCCATTCTTCTAAGTTTCAACCCACAATTACTTTTTTTTCTATTCTAGGTGCAGGTGTGGAGTTTGTCCACTTATGGCCGACAAGCAGGAGTACATCTGCTGTGCAGAGATAGACAGGATGACTTATAGAAGGAAGGATGCTGATGTGTTTTGCATTACTCTACACCCTGGTTTCAACTCCATTGTGCTTGACCCGATGTTTTACAAACAGCCTTCCTTTTTTTTCTTTTCTTTTTCCTGCCCACGGCTGCCAGCACATCTGCCCGATCATGGACCCCTTAGCCCCCACTTCCATATCAGCCACAGCTCCCTCGACATCCCCGGCTTCCCCCCAGGGTGGAGTTGCGGTACCAGGGCTAATGCCGCAATCATGGGAATTGAATCGGGGAGCCAGCCTGGAAGCTAATCAGGGATGGGGGGTCTTCATTCATGGTGCTCACGAGCTGATTTTTCTAGGTTCCCCAGGGGTAGGGACATGGAATGACGTCCAGCATCTGCCCCACCCCTCTCTTGGAATTTGGCACCAGCACTTGCGAGTCCCCCGGCCTCTGCCAGGAGTCATATGCGCCGGGCACTCTCCCCAACCCTCCCCCCGGAGAAGGAGAGCAGCCCTGGGGGCGCTCCTCCTTCTCCCCCGGCTGACCCTCCATCTCCCCAGGTCCGTTCCCGAACCCAGGTCTCCGGCATCAAAAGCAGAATTCCAACTGCTGCACCGGCAGGCCTACAAACAGCCTTCTATGCCTTCCACCAGCAGTACAATGGTAGTAATGCACCGCTGGGGATATTTCAGTATGTGTACACACCAGCATATGGTTTCAGACTTCAGCTGTGAACAAATGTTCAAGTTTATTTTCAGGAAAATTCCATTGAGCACGTTCATTTACAAGGAAGTCCTGTCAAGAACAACATGATACAAATAGAAACATACAAAGTACATACAGCAAAAGGGAATACAATATAGGAAGTGACCTAATACATATCTTGTACATATACTGTAAGTGACCTAATACATACACTGTAAGTACAAGAATATACAGTGTATAAGTACAAGTATACAGTGTTATTTGAGTTACAAGTATTGCATACAGGAAATGTAACAGTTGCACATACATGTGGAAAAAACAAAACATACAGAGGCATTTACAGTAGGTTACATGTTTTATATGCAAGTCGCATAGTATCTACACATATGTGAGGGGAGGAAGACAGTCCAATGTGGGGGGGGGGGACTAAATGTTGGCCAAAAGTCCTAGCATATATGAAAGTAGATCTTAGGGAGGGAGTGCTAGCTGGTCTTGCATTGGCAGGTTTCCTGGGCAGCTGGTTTGGCCAAAGATGTGAAGATATTATGTGGTACTAGCCTGGTAAACTTAAGTGAGGACTGGAGTTTGTTTCAGGTCATTGAAATGGCATATTTACTTATTTTATTTATTTTTATTTATTTATTGAAAGAAACGGAATTACAACCTTCGAGTCAAGGACTCCTTTGCAAAGGCTCCACATCAAAAATGGTATTACGTATCGGTACAAGGAAAGACAAGAACAGAGCAATATTACAATGTTAAAAGAGGGACAAGTTACAATTTCAAGGGCGGAGAAGTCCAGCCCAAGTCAGACAACGAGCAGTAATCAACAATAGTTACAGTATCAAAAGAAACAGTGTTCAATAAACAACAGTCTGGTTACAAATTCTGCAGGGTCAAGCGATAAGGGGAAGACCCTAGGTCAAAGGGGAAGTGAGGGAAAGTGGTGGGTGCCTTGCGTCCGCATTGCAGATAGGGACTAATCACAATCACAGAAGGAATGGGAGAGAATATTGAATAATCATTTTACCATAATGGGTGCAGAACTTAGGCATGACTAACAGGATGATGGTAATTTTCCTGAGGGAGTAACAGCTGCTGGATCAGTGAAATAGGGATGTAATATATGCAAGAAGTTTGTTCAACAGTGCTTTATAGGCCCATGCACAGGTATGGAGCATCCTTCTTGAGGCCAGGAATGTCCAGCCAACTAGTGAATAAAGGACACGGGTGAGTTCTAAATGGTGCTTTAGTTATGAATCATAGAGCACGATGGTAAAGAACGTCCAACTTGTGCAGGTTAGAGGCTGAGCTACTATTATAAATGATATCGGTGTAATCTAAAAGAGGCAGGAATGTTGCCTGCACTAACCTAATCTCAATATCTGTGGGGAATAGGATTTTGTTACTAAAGACGAACCCCAATCTGGCCTTTGACTTTTTGTCGGCATTTCAATGTGATCTGCAAAGGCTAGCTTATTGTCGAGCCAAATTCTTAAATACTCACTGTCATCGTCACGTTCAGCATTCTCAATATCTGCAATGTCAGCAGGATTAGAGACATTAAGAGCATCAGGCTGGGAAGCCAAAAGTTTGGCGATTTGGTTGCTTAGCCTTGGTAGCAGATCTAGTTACAGGGCACCAAGGTACTTCAGTCTCTTGAACATTATTGAATACTGTTTGGCCAATAGGTAACAGATGCTTTCTGTGAATGGTTTTAACAGCACGAGGGTCACCCTCTGGATGTACTTTATACACTGGCAGATCATGCAGCTTACTGACTACTATGTATGGAAAGTGACTCCAGTGGTCTGCTATTTTGTGTTTGCCTGGAAGTCCAAAGTTTCTCATTAGTACCCTGTCACCTGGTTGGAGCTCTTGGACCTTAACATGTTTATCATGCCGAGTTTTTTTAGTCAGGTTTCTCTTTGCTGCCATGGTGTTTGCAAGCTGATAGGCATGATCAAGTCTAGCCTTTAAATTTTTCACATACTGCAGGTAGTTTTCTGACTGAACACCATCAAGAGACACTCCAAAGCATACATCAGCTGGGAGGCGAGCATCTCTGCCAAACATAAGGTGGTACAGTGAAAAACCAGTGGCATCGTTCTTTGTACAATTATAAACACGGACAAGTGAGCTCATTTGTTGGCTCCACTTTGGCTTATTTTTAGGTTGCAGAGTGCTCAACATATCAAGTAGGGTTCTGTTAAACCTTTCTGGTTGCGGATCTCCTTGTGGATGATAAGGGGTTGTTCTGGATTTTCTTGTACCCCATAGAGATAATAGTTCTTTAATAAACCTGATTTCAAAGTCCTGGCCTTGATCCGAATGAATATGGTGGTGAGGCGCCGTAATGTACAAAACACTTTTCGACAAGGACTTTGGCTACACTTGAGGCCTTCTGGTCTTTGGTTGGGTAGGCCTGTGCATATCTCGTGAAGTGATCTGTGACTACCAATATATTGGTAATGCCTTTGGAATCTGGCTCAAGACTAAGAAAATCGATACAGACAAGCTCCATGTGTGCACTTGTGACAATATTGACCAGAGGGGTTGCTCTTTGTGGTGGAACCTTGTGCTGAAGACATCTACTGCAGGTATTAACGTGATGCTCTATGTCTAGGCCCATTTTAGGCCAGTAGAAATGAGAATGGGCCAGATCAAGAGTTCTCTCACTACCCAGATGACCTGCTTGGTCGTGCAATGCTTTTAAGACAATATTCTTGAACTTAGCTGGCAGCACTAGCTGTTTTCCTCACAATCTCACCTTGGCTGTCAGTAAGTTCTCGGTACAATAACTGTTCTTGAAGCTTGAGCTTGCTCCCCTCGTGAAGAAGTAAAGCAGTATTGGGGTCTCTGGACCGCATCTTGGAGATATCTTCCCCTTTTCTTAAAGCATCAACTACTGGTCTGATCACTGGGTCATAGTACTGTTCTTTGCGAATGTCGGCTGGAGTTAGCTGTGGTAAGGAACCTAAGTCTAAAGCTGTGAAGTTCCAGTAAGCAACTGGTAGGCACATTTCTGGAGGTCTCAAACAATCTGCCAGATTACAGCTTCAGAGGACAGGACTTCTTCCTGGTCGAACTCATGGCATAGTGCTTTTACAGATTGCTCAGGGATATGAACCCACTTTTGGGCAGGACTCCACCGCATAATCATAGGTTGCTAGGGCGGAAAGCCATAGGTGTCCGGTAGCATCTAGTTTAGCTGTTGTTTGAACATAGGTTAATGGATTGTTATCGATCTTGACCAAGATTTTAGCACCATAAAGATATTTGTGAAATTGGTCAACTATGGCTCACTTGAGAGAGAGAAATTCTAATTTATGCACAGGATAGTTATTTTCTGAAGATTTCAGACTTCTGCTAGCAAAGGCGACAGGATGCAGGCCTTCCAGATGTTGTTGATAGAGTACTGCTCTGAAACCACTCAAACTGGCATCTGTATGTAACACATAAGGCTTGGATGGATCAACATAAACAAGTATGGGAGCATGAGTCAGTCTGTATATTATTCCTTTGAAAGCAGTGTCACAATCGAGAGTCCATCTCTGTCCAAACAATTCATTGGGTCTGAAATATGTCTTTTCAGTGTCTCAGTCAGAGCTTGTCTTGAACTTTTTGTGAGTAGGTGGGTACCCTCGAGTTAAGTTTAGCAGGGGGCGGATCACCTTTGTATAGTCCTTGACAAATCAGCGATAATAGCCGCAGAACACAAAAAACCTTTGAAGCTCTTTTAAAGTTTGGGGCTTTGGCCAGCTGGTTAATGCTTCCACTTTACTGGGGTCAGTTTGTATGCCTTCTGATGACACAATGTGGTCCACATATTTGACCAGACTCTGAAAAAATTGGCATTTGTCAATGGATAACTTAAGACCGAACTCTTCAAGCCTGTCCAATACTTTTCATGAGCGAGCATTCATGCTCTTTGAAAGTTTTTCCAAAGATTATGATGTCATCAAGGTAGATGAGGTATTCCAAGAGATTCATATCTCCCATTGCACGCTCCATCAATCATTGAAATGTTGCAGGTGCACCTAATATGCCTTGAAGCATGCGAATTAACTCATAGAAGTCCAGGGGACAAATGAATGCAGTTTTTTCCCTGTCCTCAGGAGCCATGGGGATCTGATAGTATCTGCTTAGGGGGTTGAGAACGGAGAACCATTTACTCCAATTCAGACAGTCCAGGACATCCTGTACACCTGTATCTGGAGGATGGGGTATTGTCCCATCTGCAGGTGCCTCTCTGACCTGAGGGAGGAGGTTGCTCATCTCCAGGCTGAGTTGGCCAGGATTTGTGGGACCTCCTCTCCCACCCAGTGACCACCAGGGTCACTGACGTTGCCTCAGAGGTTGCCAAGAAAGAGGAGCTGTTGGACCACAGTGGGCTCAGGGAGGGTGAGGGTGGTGGAACAAAGGTGCATCCCTCCAGTTGTACCTCTGCACAGTTTCTATGCCATTCTGGAAAAGTGTGGTTCCTCTATGGAGGCACCCACAGTGGAGACCAAGGAGGATGCTGGGAGCCTCCACAAAGGAGACTCACAGGAGCGTGGCATGGGACCCCACAGGGGAATAAAACAATTCCTGGTAGGGGATTCCATTGTTAGGAAGGTAGAATTGGGGAGGAAGGGGAGGGAGGTAAGGTGCCTGCCTGGCGCCATGGCTTGGAGGAACAGGAGTGAATCTCAGGATCGCAGAAGCAGCTGCACAGGAGGGAGCTGATGTCATTGGCTCACCTAGGGACAAATGGACCTGGCTAAGAAAGGGATCAGAGCAGTACAAGAAGCATTTGTGGAGATGGGGAGGGCCTTAGACAAATAGCACACACGGTACCCTTCTTGGAGGTGCTGCCTGTCTATGGCATGGGTGAGGCTAGGGTGCTCCACACCATGGGATTCAATCAGTGGTTGAAAAACTGATGCAGAGCTCAGGGATTTGGCTTCATTGGGGACTGGGGGTCCACCTGGAGGGATGCAGGCCTGTACTGGTGTGATGTTCTGCATCTGTCCAGGAGAGGAACCAGGATCCTAGGTGATAGGTTTAAATGCTTCATTGGAAGCATTTAAACTAGCCAAGGGGGGAAGCACTGGAGAGGAGCAGGGAAATCCTAGCCCCCACAAAAATAAGGGTACTAAGTGAGGTAGACACCAACATAGAGATGTTGATATGGAGAAGCACGGGGTAAATGGAGAAAGTGGCAAACGCACTAAAGACAGGGAAGGGGCAAAAAGTGGTAAGGTCATCAAGAAATGGAGGGTAATGAGTACCAACGCCCGTAGTCTGGGCAACAGACTCCCTGAACTGGTGGCCTTCATGGAAGAGGGATGCCTGGATATTGTAGCAGTCACAGAAACATGATACACAGAGAACCATGACTGGCATGTTGACATACCAGGGTACACAACCTACAGGAGAGACAGGGAGGGGAGAAGAGGGTGCGGAGTAGCTCTCTATTTAAGGGAAGGGATAAAAGCAACTGAACAAAAGAGTAAATAGGGAGGAGAGGAGGCACTATGGGTCACCGTAGAGACTGGAAATGGCACCACAATCCGCACAGGGGTTGTATACAGACCCCCATGTCAGGGGGAGGGAATGGACAAGGATATGATAGAAGGCATACTTAGGATGGCAGAGAAAGGGGAGATACTGTTGATGGGGGACCTTAATATGCCAGATCTTAATTGGAGCACCTTGCTGCAGCCACATCCAAAAGCAGGGTCATGCTCGATGCCGTTGGGTGGCATGCCTCAGACAGTCAGTTTTGGAGCATGCTGCTAATGAAGAGCAATCTAGACCTCATACCTCAAATGGGGACAGTGAGAGGATCTCAGATCTAGAAGTGGGTAGCCATTTAGGAATAAGTGACCACTAAACAGTGTGGTTCACGATAAACTCAGCAACAGAGTCAAGCCATACAAAAGTGAGGGTTCTGGACTTCAGGAGGGTTCACGTTGGCAAGATGGGAGAGTGCCTTAGAAAAGCACTAGTAAACAGGCTAGAAGGAAGGGTGGAGCAACAATTGGGAAATATCAAACCTGCCATGACAGAGGCAACAAACCTTTGTGTGAAGCAAATAAACAAATCAAAACGAAAGAAGACGCCACAATGGTTCTCAAAAGAGGTGGCGGTGAAGGTTAGGGAGAAAAAGATAGCATTTAGGAAGTATAAGGAAACACAGAAGGAGCAGGACAGAGAACTGTACCAGTTAAAGCAGAAATAAGCAGAGAGGGTAGTCAGAATAGCAAAGGCCCAAACTGAGGAAAAGATAGCCAACTCGGTTAAGAAGGGGGTTAAAACCTTTTATAGGTACATCAGGGAGCATAGAAAGACAAAGGGAGGGAAAGTGAGGCTGAATAGAATGGATGGTGGGTGGGCAAAGTGGGACAGTGAAAAAGCTGGGATACTGAATGAATACTTCTGTTCAGTATTCACAAAAGAGGAGGTGGGGGAGGTGTCTAATCCAGTTAATAGAAGCACTCTGGAGAGGGGGGCTGATCCCAGTCCTTTCACAGAAGAAAGGGTTCTGAAAGAACTCCTAAAACTGAAAGTGGACAAAACAATGGGGCCAGATGGAATTTACCCCAGAATTCTACAAGAATTAAGAAGAGAACTAGTGACACCAGTGACTACCCTTTTTAACAAATCATGGGAGGATGGTGTGGTACCTGAGGACTGGAGGAAGGCAGATGTGATTCCCCTTCACAAAAGTGGGACCAAGACAGAGGCAGGAAACTACAGACCTGTCAGTTTGACCTCTGTGATAGGGAAAGTGATGGAATCACTTCTGAAGGAAAGAATTGTTGAGTACCTAGAGGCCAGTGGGGCACAGGACCCAAGGCAGCATGGGTTCACAGTGGGAAGGTCATGTCAGACAAATCTAATTGATTTCTTTGACTGGGTGACCAAAGTAGTAGACCAGGGAGGGGCTGTGGACATGGCCTACCTAGACTTTAGCAAGACATTTGACACAGTCCCACACAAAAGATTAATAGTCAAATTAACCAGCCTGGGAGTAGGTCCCAGGGTGGTAGTCTGGGTAAAACATTGGCTGGACAACAGGACACAGAAAGTAATCATAAATGGAGTCCACTCTGCAGAAAGAGGGGTTACTAGTGGGGTGCCGCAGGGTTCAGTACTGGGTCGAGTCCTTTTTAATGTCTTTATAAGTGACATTGCAGAGGGACTGGAAGGAAAAGTATGCCTCTTTGCAGATGACACAAAGATTTGCAACAGGGTTGATACACAAGGAGGCATGGAAAGGATGAGAAGGGACTTGGCAAGGTTGGAGGAATGGTCAGAAGTATGGCAGCTTGGATTCAATGCAAAGAAGTGCAAAATAATGTACCTGGGGAAACAAAACCCAGGGGGAAGATCACACAATGGGGGGAGGTAGTAACAACAACAAAAATGGAAAGGGACCTGGGGGTAATCATGTCAGATGACCTTAAGGTTGGCAAGCAATGTGAGAAGGCGGTTGGGAGGGCTGGGGGATACTGGGATGTATAGGGAGAGGCATCACCAGCAGAAAACAGGAAGTTGTTATCCCCCTGTACAGACAGTTGGTGATACCTCATCTGGAGTACTGTGTTCAGTTCTGGAGACCCCATCTCCACAAGGACATAGACAGGATGGAGGCAGTTCAGAGGAGGGCAACTAAAATGGTGCATTGTCTGCAAGAGAAGCCATATGAGGAGAGACTAAAGAGAGCTTATATGTATACCCTTGAGGAAAGGAGGAGAGGGGAGACATGATGAAAAGTTTAAGTACCTCAGTGGAATCAACAAAGTCCAAGAGGGTAGCATCTTTCAGAAAAGAGATGTGCAAGAACAAGGAGACACAATTTGAAGATAGAGGAGGGACAGCTCAGGGAAATGTGAGGAAGTATTTTCACAGAGAGGTGGTGGACGCATGGAACAGCCTTCC
The DNA here is from genome assembly GCA_016271365.2 of Neoceratodus forsteri. NCBI lineage: Eukaryota > Metazoa > Chordata > Ceratodontiformes > Ceratodontidae > Neoceratodus > Neoceratodus forsteri. Next base: position 404,154,031 of record CM028136.1, on the reverse strand, counting down.
TGAGGAGGTTGTGAGGTCTAAAACTGTAGGAGAATTCAAGAATGCATGGGACAGACATAAGGCAATTTTTGTGGGGGAAGGAAGAAATAGGCTGTTGGTTAAATAGGATCTGCAGCTTATTCTCTAGGTAGGAAAATGGGCAGACTAGGTGGACCAAGCGGTCCTAATCTGCCGTCAAAGTCTATGTTTCTACCTGGCATTGTATAATGATCACGCCCAGATCTTTTGTTGAGGGTCCTGTAATCAACACACATATGGACAGAGCCATTCTTTTTCCGCACCACAACAATTGGGGAGGAGAATCCAGCCGGGCTGCAAGTCGTAGTTGAAGCAGCAATAATTCAGAAAATGGGGAAGACTTAAGAATCTGATCCAGCATAGTCCTATCTAACTTATCTGGGGCTAGGCTACCTTTCTTGAGGCATTCCTGTAGCATTATTTCAAGTCGAGACACATACACTGATAAAGGCTCCCCTTGGTGTTGCTGAGTGTTTTTCACCCTCCACCACAGATTCTCATCTGAATCTACACTCCCATACACATTTTCCAATGCAGCCAAATAGTCCTGTGCAGTTGCTTCTGGGTTACTAGCCCGTTTGATGCAGATAGTAGCCAGGGCAGGACCTCTGAGACTTTCAATCAACCTTTTTCTCTTCTCTGCCTCAGAACATTGCCATTTGGGTACTTGGGGGGGCAACATAGTCTATCCAAGTCTCCCAATTGTCCTCCCCCGGGGGGGGGTGAGGAGGGTGCCCGAAAACATAGATACATAAACAGTGTCAGCAGAGAAGGGCCTATGGCCCACCTAGTCTGCCCATTTGAGTTTGTAACTTCAGTTTGTGTTTTCCTAGAACTCTGTTGCCCCTTACCCCTGACCTCCAGAATTCCTTTATATCTATCCTCAGCCTGTGGTACGAGTCGTGACTAACTGCAGGCACAGATGTGGGTGCCGGCACTGGTGTGGGCACAAGAGCTGATGAAGGGACAGGTACTGGAGCTGGCGAGAGTATTGGGGAAGGAATGCCCCCAGGCGGCATGAACAACTTTTTAAAGTCCTCAACTGTTTTACCCGCCTCCAGTAGCAATTTGACAATCTTTTCCTCAAAGGTTTCAGATAAGGGTGGGAGCTCATTTCCTGAGGGGTCCTCACTATCCTTAGTAATCACCCTCCAGCTAGCTGGGGACCCATCAATGGCAATAATTGTTGGCACCTTAGAACTATCCACAGGGTTGCTGCACTCCACTAACACCATTAGAGTTTGGGCAGTCAAGTCAGCTTGTTGGCCCACCACTACAGCTTCTCCAAGGCATTTGATTGTTGAAAGGGCCCCTTCTATAGCATCTTTACTAGTGCCAAGGGGTATGTCAAATATCAGCAAGGCATTTTGGGGGTCGATTTCATACCCTGTGCACCATCCGACCAAGTGATGCACAGCCATGGCTTCAGGCGTATCCATTACAATTTAGTTGTAATTCTAGGTTTTAGCCACTAGGGGGTGCTAATCCCAGTGGTGCCTCCAAGATATAACCCCTATGTAGTGCTGTCCCAAGGGCTACTACCCCTGCCTGCATGACTAAGTACAGGTTGAGGGGCCTGAGTTCTGTGAACGAGTGCCTCCACCTGGAGATATGGTTTTGGGGTAGCGTAACTGCTGTTGGTATAGCCCTCCAGGATGCTATAACCCCCACCACCCCTCTAGTGGCCTAAACAGTATAGCAGAAAACCAATCACATATGATATATGAATACAGTATTAAACCCACACTTAGTGCACTTACCACCAGGGCTGGATCAGCTGCGAAAGCCCTGGAGACCCCCTGTAAAATGAGATCAGCAGTAAGACAGTTCAACAGCAGTGCAATACCCCCTCCACAAAGGTACACTGTAGCTAGGTTAAATGCAGAAAGAACAGAATCTGATTTTTTGGGGGGAGTTGCACAGGGGTGGGGCAGTTAATCTAGTAGGTGAGTAATTAGGTCTGATTTATTCAGGTTTAGCAAGCATACATAAGAGTTCCTCTGTCACAGTCACACACTCTGGGTACCCAGTTGGAATAGGCTTGCCTGAAGCATTGCCCAGGGTAGGCCGGCATTGGCAAGCTGTTGTTGGGGCCCTTAGGAAAGACAACAATCACATGCACTTTAACCCAGAATTTGTAATCTGGAGCCGGATGGCTCAGTCCATTGAAACAAACCCAAACAAATAATTAGATGACACACAATAATTGCAGCTTTGTTACAGGGAGCTACCCTATTTGTACTCACACTATCCAGACCAAGTGATGATTCGACGAAATAAGACCTGTTGCAGATGGCTTGATGAAGCAGGAGGTAAATTCCCTTGTGGTCCACGTCGAGACTTGCTGGTCTTCAGGCTGCAGGAGCAACTTAATACTGCCCGAGAACATGCAAACCGAAACATTTCTAACTACTCAGCCACGCAAAACACCTTGCAAACTTAAGCACATTTATACGTAAAACTCTGTCTGCTTCTGGTCCTTCCAGCTAGCTTTCAGGCTGATCCTGAGATTTCTTCAGCTTGGATGCTGCTCGCATCCCCTGCTGCTGTAGCCCCAAACATGGGCCACTGGACACTTAGAACCGCGAACAATCAACTGAAAAAGTCTAGGCCTGGCAGGCCTAATCCCAGAAAGCTGGCAAACTCCCAAGGGGCACACACACTAAGCTCTTGGCCTGTCTCCAAATCTGAAGGAAATGAGCTGTTATCCCCTTTTATATGGGGCTGAGTTCCAAGGTTCCCATTGGCTGCCAAAACTGTCGAACAGTCTCCAGATGTTAATTGGCTCACTTTTTGGTGCCTAGACAGGGTCCCAGTTAATCCCCCATAAGTCTCTGGCACAGTCCCAAGCACCCCTTTGTTAAATTCTGGCTTCCAATTGGTTATGGGCTGCTAAAATGGTGGCTGCATGCAATTCGCAGAGCAGTCTATTCCACTGTCCCACACATAAAGTTCTGGTGCAGCCAGGATTAACATTAGTTTTATTTAAATTTCTCACTGCCTTGTAGCCCCAACAGTTTTCTCTCTAGCAAGTCCACTTTTAAATAAATGAGTTGTTCCCCTAGGGAGTCGCTGCTCCCATAACACACTGCCCCCAGAAAACACACAGCAGCTCATGAATATTAATGAGGGCATCCCTTGCCCTAACCTTTGCCCCTTAGCCTTAGGTGCCCAGGAGACAGCGCCTACGGCATCTGTCAATTAATATAATAAAAAAAAAATCTCTCCCGCTTTTGAGTGTTCCTGGTGCCTTTTTAACTTAACCTGGCACCAGGAAACACAGAGAAGACACACAATTAGCTTTTTCAACCCCAACGGCAGTCTAGTGCACAGGGTGCCTCCTCGAACATGTGAGCAGTGGCTTTAGACATGCCGACCACTGGCATATGGATTTTCAAGCACTCCAGGTCTCACCAACAGAGAGAAACATGGCAAGGCAGCAGGAGGAGCCGCAGACGAAACGGGATGCTGTCAGCAGCGGGAGAATGCCCAAGGGCATGATTAAGGCAAGCCCCCAAATGGGGGGGGGTGTTACATATGAATTGAAAATAATAGTGGTCCAAGGATGGATCCTTGTGGAACACCTCTTGTGAATGGTAATGGGGAGGATAGCACCTGATGTTTAATTTTTTTTTTTTATTGTTGTTATATTGCTTTTGTCCCCCCAGCCATCTGCACCTTTTATCAGGCCCACTCTGGCCCCCAACCCTGTCATCCTTTCCTACCCTCGGGGATCCACAAGGAGCAGGTTGCCATTGCCTCTGGGACTTCATCGGCTACAGGGAGACATAGGATTTTGTAGAGGCAACACATGCTAGCACGTGCTCCCAGAAACCACGTGCTCCATCAACCCTCCTGACTTTTAACCAGTCCCCCATGCCTCCCTTGCTCTGACATCCGGCCTCCAACTAGTGTCAGTGTACAGTGTGGTGACTTTCTTCCCCGATCCTGGAGAGGGTAGCCACCAGCAGCCACTACAATCCTGAACCAGCCATCGCCCCTGACACCCACCACTGCACAGCTCAGCTTTGAAAACAGGTCACCTGTGTGGCACAAGGTGTGGCATCCAGTGTCTCAACACTCAGCACCATGTGTCCTGTCCAGGACATTTCATTATTGACAATTTCTGTGAGTCAGATGCAATGAGTAGGTATCACAGAAATGCAGCCTACCACATGTACAGTGTACATGGCTCCATTACTGCCATGATAGATTGCCAGTTTATTCAGTGTCTGCTTATTGTACAACACTCCTTACGTCTCACTACATCCACCCACTAAAAGTGTGCTGTAACAACATGCTTCAACCAGTTTTCAGGCAAGGACTCCTGCGATCCCAAACACATGACACCCACCGTAATGCGAACTTACTCCAGTACTTGTATTGCCAGCAGCAGGACAGAAGATGTAGCCCTCAGTGCAACATCTGTCACTGTGACTGTGTCTGTCTTTAATTGTTATTGTTGCCCCTGGAAGATGCATTCCTTGTTGTGCTATGAGTGTGCATGCATGCCATTGACATGTGAATCACATGTGTCAATATGATATCAGTACAGAGCAGGCCCGCTGGGCAATGGTGGGACTTTAAACGCACGATGCCGGCGACCGGGTTCGGGAACGGACCCTGAGTCATCGAGGGCTTGCCAGGGAGAGGGATGGAGCATCCTATGGACTGCTCTCCCTCTCTCCGGGAGGTTAGTATCCGTACGCTTGAGGACTCCTAGCGGAGACTGGGAGCCTGCCACACTGTTAGCGCCCTGGGGAGGCAGGGCAGATGCTGGCGCACTGCATGTCCCCGGCCCGGAAGGAAAAAATCAAGAAAAGAGGGAGGGGGGATCCTCCGTCTAGGTGAAGCCTCACCGGGCTTCAATTCACCCCTGCCGCTGCACTCCCAACCAGTTACTGGTTCTGCAGCACTAGAATTAGGGGGACCAGTGCCGTGGCCCTGCCCTCCGGGGGGTAAGCCGGGGGGTGACCGAGAGGGGCAGCAAATAGGCAGGTGGTGGAAGCTCTGGGGGCAGTGACCAGGCGGATGAGTGACGGGGAACCCCCAGGAAAAAAAAATATATATGATATCAGCACGCAGCCTACAAAGGACCATTTTTGGCCCACCTTTGACTACCCATCTTTGGCTACTGTGACGTAGCCTTCAGTGCTGCACCGAAGTCATCCTTAACCAGATTGGACACCCTTTTCAATGCTCTCTGTCGTTTTGTTCTGGATGCCCCTTTCTTTTCCCACTACTGTGATCTATATTGCTCCCTAGCTTTTCCTTCCCTGTAAAACTGCTGTTTAGCCCACTGCATAAAATTTGTCTCTAAATTCTGGTTTGACACGCTTCCCGCTTACCTTGCCTCCTCACTGTCCTCCCGCCCCACTGCCCCTCAGATCCAGTGACTCCCACATCCTAGCTATACCGCAGTGCACCACCACTATAGGCCAATTATCATTCTCCTATAGGTTCCCTAAGCTCTGGAACTCAATGCTTCATCAAATCAGGCACTCTTCCTCCTCCCCATGGTCCATATCGACCTCCCTCCTCAAATTCCTCTCTCCATCCTGCAGCTGCTCCTAATTTCCACTCTGGCTCCTCACTCCACTTAATTTCCCCTCTGGCTTTCCAATCCCCTTTCCCAGCCTAGCACTTAACATGAGGAGAAACCAATGTACTTTACTGCACTTCCTTGTCCGCATTGTATGTATTAAGTCTGCAGTGCTGATAATTTGCTCCTGTCGCATCAAATCCCATTGTTTATCCAATGCTACTAACTGATGTATTGTTTTTTTACTCTGTTGCATCTCTGTTTTATATTACCTTTGGAAATGTGTTGCTGATTATTGTATATATACTTTTCTATAATACTGCATGGAAATGTGCTTTTGATTACTGTACTCCCATGTTCCCCTTCCCCCAGGAATGTCCATGAGACGAGCAATTTTATATTGTTCAGTGTGCCTTTCCTGGTGAAACTTTTCAATAAATAAATAAATAAATCTGGTGGTGCGCTGTGTGAATACATCAACTGGCTGATTACGGGTTAGCTCATCCGTGTTGAAACATGTCACAGCATAACATTTCTTTGTACCACTGCAGTAACAAGTAAAATCACATTTCCGGCTATGTGGTCTCAAGATGCTGTTTTCTGATACTACTTTGTATTTAACATCTACATTTCAACCTTTGTGTCAGAAAATACAGATACACCGGGTACAGGCAGCTTGTGCGGTGGTGTTGGGGATACGTCGGAAAGGATGTGCAGGTTGCCCTGCCTGCATGTGCTCTTCCAAAGATAAGAGATCGGTACTCAAATGAACCCAGAGTACAGTATACTCATTTCAAGCCTGAACGCATCATCCCTCCATAAATTCCACAAGCCTTACAAGGTTCGTGAAGTGACTGAAAGTATATTACTCGCTTTGATTGGTTCCATCCCATTAGTGGCATAAGAAACTTTTTTTTTAAATACAGTCTTGTGTGTAAATCAAATAACATGTAACCCCTTTATTATTAAAACACTGTGAGATGATACTGTTTGTTGTCACGTACCAACTACATTTAACTTTGAACCACTGGTCTCTGGAAATAAGCACTTCCCTTGGTAACAGCATAACCAGTGCCAAGACAGCACAGTAACACTGCAGTGCTGGCAGTATGCATGTACTGTAAGTCACACGGAAAAATAGGTACAACAGCAAGAAAACTCATTGCACATACATCCTTTGGTCATATATTCAGCAACATGCTGAAGCGACTAACAAAGTTAGCTTTGGCAGCTTCCTGGTCAACAGCACTGTATGCTGCAGTGAGTGCTAGATGCTCCACAGTAGTGCATGCACGCTCTTCCATATCTGTAAGCAGCTTTCCATTGTTTAAATGCCTTTAATGACCTTCTCCATGAGGCAATGAGCATAGTTTGTGGGAAATAAAAAGGCATCCATGTTATGAGCTTAGTAACACATCGCTGGGATGTGTACTTATCAGGTGGCAACCATAAACTTTATTTCCATTAGTCAGCAGCTGTACTTGATTAAAAACTGCAGTAGCCCACAAATGGCAGCAGTACCCCAGAATTAGAATGTTAAATTGTGATCACTTGTACAGGAAAGAATGCAAGCCAAGAAGTATTGTGATTATTGTACATGTATCCTCCTCCTACTTTGATTGCTGGCCCAGCCAAAAGACTGCCATGACATCACACACAGTGTGCCCGTATTGTTTTCTACTGTAACCCCTAGATGGCGCTATCCCAGGGGCTACTACCCCTGCCTGATTTGCCACTAACAGGTTGAGGGGCCTGGATCCAATGGCGGGTGCCTCCACCCAGAGGTCAGGGTTTGCAATAGTTAAACTCACTTGGTCACAGCCCTCTGGGACACTGCAACCCCCCTTTCTTCCCACTAGTGGCCCACACAATATATCGGAATTACCTTCACAGTATACACTTACCCCCAGGACTAGGTCCGCACTGGGACCTCCTGTGAAATAAGATACAGTGCAACAATCACAGTACAGTACTTTAACATAGACAAATACCTCAGGAAGTATAACTTTGCTGAAACAAGCAGCTCTGATTTATTTAGGGGATATAACAAGGACAGGGAAATCAGGTTAATTAGCTTATCACTTTACTATCTACCTATGGCTCTGTGCATAGGCCTATCCCTACCAGTTACTGTCCCTGGGTACCCAAGCCCTAGTGGCTAGTCCAAACCGTGTGGCTAGGGGCCCTTTCACACAGTGAAAAGAAAATTAGTTTAAACAGTCAGCAGTACAGTGATTCCATTTGGATTTAATGTGGCAATTCAACAGGAGCGACCCTGAATTAGTACTCACGACTCCAAACAAGATAGGGTCCTTCAACGTCAGCAGGGCTACTCTTGAGCTCCACGAGACTCTTCACACATTTATATGGTAAAAAGAAAGTACTATACCAGGCAGGCTGCTTCTCTATCCCGATCGCAATTACTGCACAATACCGGAGAACACACAGCAGATTCAGTTCCTGACAGACCGAGTGCAATTCAACAATTTCTCCAGTCTTCTACAGGGTGAGCCTGGTTTCTACTCTTCAGAGATCCTTTGATTCTTTCACAGGACGGATTCAGTCCTACAAGCAGTTACACAAGCTGCAGACCGAACTCTGGGCCTTACACGTTTTGACTGAAACTGTGCACTGAAGGAGCACAGGATTTCTTTCCCTTCACTGCCAGATCTCAACTGAAACTCCAACAGACAAAACCGGGCACTTCCTTTGAGTTCCTCCCACTTCTTGACTGGATTGGCTGTCACTCACAATAGACTGCTGCTGTTGGTCCAAAAAGGCGCCGAAGTCTAAACTACATCTCCCAGAGTCACTGCCCATACAATCTTCTTGTGGCTGGCTCAGATTATGAGTCCAAGTTCTGATTCGTCCAAGGCACCATTTTAGAGCAAGCTACCCCACACTGATTGGTCCAGTTCAGCAGTTCAAAACCAGAATGGGAACTAGGCAGACACAGTTCTGACTGCAAAGAAAGCAGGTTAGACAAACTGTATTTCATTATTACTGTAAATGATTTCTGGCAAACAGTTACATCTTTCAGATAGGTTCCCTTTGCACTCTAGTGACTGCAAAATGGAGTGAATTGGCAGCAGCTCGAGTGGTACTCAAACAGAGAAACACACAGTCGCCCTCAACAACTAATTATGTCTGCAAGCAGACAGCTCTTAAAGAGACAGTACCAGAGGCTCTAAAAACACTCACTGATAAATGGCTTAAACGCCAAACACCATTCAGGCTTGGAGCATTCAAGCAAGCTCCTGGAAGTCTTTTGGGAACCCCCATTTGCAGGGGGGTTACACTACCATGGCATTTTCTCATCCTATGCAAACCGCCACCACCCCAAACCAAACCAGGGAATAACACAACTGCCGCTCTTCAGTCTTGCAGTTCGACATCTGCACACAAAGAACAGCTGCACTATCATGCACCTCACCACAGTCTCACCACCACCACCCACAGATCATTGAATAGAGTAAGGAAGGGAATTGCACTTTCAGTCCCTGTGATCAACTCATGACCTGTACTTCTGGAAGTTATCGAACAGTGTTTAACAAGCCAGGAGCACAAGTAGGATTTCTTTGTGGCATTGGCAACACAGACCTCTGGGGCTTATGAAATTGAACAATTTACAGTTGTTTGTATGTTTTTTGAACTATTGATTTTAGGATGGTCTGTCCCAACAATAACACAGATAGTGTTTCCTCAAGGATTTTTCTCAGGCCTTGGTGGCCTAAGAGCCTGATGAAGATGGCATGGGGTCATTATGTCGCAAGACATATTGCCGCATGGCACAATCGCGCTACATGATTTATGCCATGAGACATATGTCTTCGTTCTGTCGGGGCTTTTACACACACCCATGAGGGGCAGTGCCCCAGGGCCCCCCACTAAAGATTCTCAACTCGGGTGGGGTTCAACTCGGGGAGGCGCGACAGGTCCAGGTTTGCCATAATGCCGATATTGGGCGCGACATTATGACCTGGTGCGGATGAAGACAATGGTGGGGGGAGACCCCTGCTCACCACTGGCTGCCTTTTTCTCCATTAAGGAAATTCTGCAGAGCTTTCTTGTGTTGGCGCCGGATCGTGATGTTGAACTTCTGGCAGGACTCACAGGTGAAAACGTTACGGCTAGGCCCAAGACAACAGAAATAGAGTTTTTGTTCGTCGGTCGAAGAAATCTTCTTTCTGCAGTGGCAGCAATGGAAGAAAGCCAACAAGGGAATAGTTCTTGACATACAAAGGACAAAAGAATCAGTTTAAACTAAAATGATTCAAAGGAAAGTATTAAAGAAATGGTAGTAGTTTTAGTGGTTGAACTGAGCGGCGAAGCTTCCGCAGAGTCCGTGCATGAATGCTCGACAGTGGAAAAGAACTGCGGAGAGAACAAGGCTGTCCACGCTTATTGGATGTGTGACGTTGAAGCCTGACATTGGCATGGGCGACCCTTAATAAACTGCTGCAAAAAAATTTTCAGTGGGATCCTGACGCCTGACGGCTAAATTTCATAGGTATGACTGATGACAGATATCCCCAAAGATCTCATATTTTTTGTTCTAATGGCCATCTGATGCTCACATATCCATGTTTTCAACAGACGCTTTGTTTGTCCCATGTAGCACATGTTGTAACGACAGGTTACAAGACATATACTTCCAATGTATCACACATAATAAATGACTTTAATGAATACTTTTTTTTCTGACCATGGATGTTCAAAGCTTGAAGTATTTACAGTGTTACTACGCTGCACACAATTGCTGCATCTGAAGTTGCCTACAGGCTGAGGTCCTAGCCAGGTTCACTGTGGCTGTTTGCAGTACTAAACATCCCCATACTGAGCACCCAGTTGAGCAGCATGCACTGTAACAGAGTGTGAATAATACCACTAGTATTTTTCTCATTCTGCACGGTCACACTTTGATTGTTCTCCGGGGTGGGGGGTGGTACCAGGGTGTAGTGCTCTTGCATGGGTGAGCTGCAGGAACTTGAATATATGTTTGTTAGGCACATGATGAGTAACCTGGAAAGTCTGACAAGGACACAAGAAGGAGCTGTAATTTCTGTGGGAGTGGGAGCGGCATTGGAGCAGACGATTCTTGGCGGCTCAGACTGGGGCAGGCCAGGGTTTTTGGTGGAGAAGCACATCGGAGGTGAAAGAAGCCAGTACTGCATCGGCAGCAGAAGAGGTGGAGGAGTGGGAGTTTCCAGTGGCTGCAGTTGGCAGCAGGCCAGGGGGTGGAAGGAGCCAGAAGAACTGTGGATCACCCTGGAAACAGGAAATAGGTCAGCCATACAAACTGGGGTTGTGTATAGGCCTCCAGACCAGGGGGAGGACATAGACACGTCACTGTTAGAAGATATACAAAACATGACAGCTAAAGGTGAGGTTCTGATAATGGGAGACTTCAACATGCTAGATACAGATTGGTCAATACCAGCAGGGACATCTGCCAGAACTAGACACATGGTGGATTCCCTGCAGGGGGAGGGCCTCAAACAACTGGTACAACAGCCCACTAGAGACAGGACTATCCTAGATCTAGTACTGACTAACAGGGAAAGGATCACAGATCTCCAGGTAGAAGGTCACCTGGGGGCCAGTGACCATCACATGGTATGGTTCAATTTGGCCACTAGAATAAAATCATCACATTCAAAGGCAAAAATATGGGACATCAGAGGAGCTGACTTTGATAAGATGCCAACAGAGTTAAGCTAGCCCTGGCAAAAAGAAATACAGGTGAGAGGGTACAGGCAAAGCGGGCAAGCATTAAAGATGCACTACTTGAAGCAACATCCCATTGTGTTAGTGAGAAAAGGAAGTGCAAAAGAAGAAGGAAACCACTTTGGTTCTCAAACACAGTAGCAAAAAAGGTCAGAGCCAAAAGGCTGGCCTTCAGGAAATATAAGGGAACACAGCAGGATGAAGGTAGGGAAGCATACCAAACTTCCCTAAGGAAAGCATAGAAGGCAGTAAGGCAGGCAAAGGCCCAAACTGAGGAAACATTAGCACGAACAGTAAAAGAAGGTGACAAGACTTTCTATAGATACATTAGTGAAAGGAGAAAGTCCAGAGGGGGTATTGCTAAGATCAAAGGGGATGGGGGCGTGTGAGGAGGAGGACCATGTAAAAGCATCTATCCTAAATAGATACTTCTGCTCAGTATTTACTGAAGAGAAGGTAGGGCAGGGCCCACAGCTCTGCACCATGGACAGGGGAGGGAGGAGGCACTACTCCTTCACAAAAGAAAGGGTCCTACAAGAGCTCAATAAGCTCAGGGGGACAAGGCAATGGGACCTGATGGCATACATCCTAGGGTACTAAAGGAGCTAAGGGTGGAACTAGCAGAGCCATTATCAGAACTGTTTAATGAGTCTCTGAGCACAGGAGAGGACCCAGAAGACTGGAGAAGGGCTCATGTGATCCCACTCCACAACAGTGGTAGCAGGGAGGAGGCAAGGAACTACAGACCAGTCAGTCTTACCTCAGTAGTGGGCAAGATTATGGAGACACTCCTTAAGGAAAGGATAGTGCAACACCTGAAATCCATAGGAGCACAGGATCCAAGACAGCATGGGTTTACAAAATGAAGGTCCTGTCAAATTAATCTCATAGATTCTTTGACTGGGTAACCAGAGTGGTGGACCAAGGGGGAGCAGTTGATGTTGCCTACCTTGACTTCAGCAAAGCTTTTGATACTATTCCACATAGAATATTGATTAATAAGCTGGGTAGGCTCGGGGTGGGTCAGACATTGGTCAACTGGGTGGCAAACTGGTTGACAGGCAGAAAACAGAGAGTGGTGGTAAATGCTATACAGTCAGAAGAGATGCAAGTCACAAGTGGGGTACCTCAGGGATCAGTCCTGGGGCCAGTCCTCTTCAATATCTTCATCAGTGACATTGTAGATGGACTGGAGGGTAAGGTTTGTCTGTTTGCAGATGACACCAAGATCTTCAACAGAGTAGATGATCCAGATGGAGTGGGCAGAATGAGAAGAGATCTGGATAAACTAACAAAACAGTAGGAAGAGTGGCAACTGGGGTTTAATGCAAAGAAGTGCAAGATCATGCACACAGGGAAGAGAAACCCTGATGCCACCTATAGGCTGGGAGGGGAGTTGCTGGCAGTCGCAAGGGAAGAAAGAGACTTGGGCGTTATCATCACCGGATGACCTGAAATCATCCAAGCAGACCTCTAAAGCAGTAGGTAAGGCTAGAGGGATGTTGGGGTATATTAGTAGGGGTATCACTAGTCAGAAGAGGGAGGTAATAATCCCTCCTTACAAGACACTGGTTAGGCCCCATGTTACAGTGTGGGTTCTACAGATGGACACAGGACTCAGTAATTAAGGTGCAACCGACGTTGGCTTGTGGGATGTTTATTAATCTTCATAAACAAGTTCTTCTTGCACCATCCAAATAACATAAAAGTCAAAATGAAAATAACATCAAAAGAAAAAATAACAAGCAACTGTGTTCAAGCAAAGTAACACAAGTATAATCCTTACAGCAGGCACCTTCTCTCTCCAGTAGTCAGAAGTCACTGACCCTATCTAACAGGTACCTCTTCAGGTAGGATTTATATACCAGCCTACCTGTATCAGGTGACACAGCACCATCAAAATAAAAATATCTTCTAATAGCTTCTAGAACTATTTTATACACATTCCTTAGTGTATTATTTGATACAAACAACGTGTTTTAAGAGTTTATTTCTTAAAAATATTCTTTGACAACACTTTACTATGTCATAGAATGTTCTCCAGACAATGATTGACAGGTTCCTGTGATAAATGTGGGCCACTGATCTCCTAAAGGAACAGTCAGACTGCAGCAGGCTTTCTCAGAGAACAGGCCTTCCCTTTTTGTTTCCAGGAGTAGCCCAAACAGAGTTCAGGTAACATCGTTATCTGGACATTTCTTTCTCTAATACCTTCTGGTGGGAATTCTGTACATAACCTCTTTTTGGGTGTACCATAACGTTTGTTTTAAATGAAGGGACATTTAAAACAAATTTTTAAAATGTATTTGTCTCTTTTTTTTTTTCAAGAGCACTTCAGAACAGGGCACATGCTTTGCTTTTCCTATAGTCCTGGAATCAAACAAATATTTTATGGGAAATGGAGTCTGTATTTGCCCATTACTTCGGGCAGTTAATCTGTTATTTCCATAACTTGATATTTAAGAGTACCCAAAGAAAAAGAGAAAGCATTAGGAGGGTAATAAAGATGGGGGGGGGGGGCCTGTGTAAGGAGGTGGCCTGCTTCCATACAGAAAATACAGGGATAGCCTTAGAAGAGCGGAGCAAAGTGGTTGCAACCAGAGAAAGAAATAAAGGATGGGTACTTTTATTTAGTGGCAGGGACTAACCCTGTCACACCCCATCTGGAGTACTGCATGCAGTACTGGAGGCCACACCTTCACAAGGACATTAACCAAATTGAGGCAGTCCAGAGAAGGGCACCCAAAATGGTGCAGGGACTGCATCAGAAAACATATGAGGACAGATTAACTGAACTCAATATGTATACCCTAGAGCAAAGGAGGGAGAGGTGATATGATTGAAACATTCAAACACCTTAAGGGCATTAACACGGTGAAAGAGTCTAACATGTTTCAATATAAGAAAAATAGCAGGACAAGAGGACACAGCATGAGATTAGAGGGAGGCCAATTAAGGGGTAATGTGAGGAAGTTCTTCTTCATAGAAAGGGTGGTGAATGCATGGAACGGCCTACCTCAGAAAGTGGTGGATAAGAATACAGTGCAGGGCTTCAAACAGGCATGGGATAGGCAAAAGGGAGCAATACAGATGAGTATGAATAGATAGGCCATTGACAGAGCAAAGGCCTATGGCTCATTCATAAGGTAGAAAAAGAAATGGGCAGACTGGATGGGCCCTGTGGTCCTTATCTGCCGTCAACTTCTATGTTTCTATGGAAGAGGAGCAGAAGGCCAATCAGGAGGCAGGGCGCGAAATTTTGAATAGCGGCTGGGGATATAAAGGAACGGCCCAGCCACACTTTGCAAACGGACACAAGAAGGAGCTGTAATTTCGTCCCACACCACGCACCCCTGCCCCGACCTCTATTAAATGGGCAGTGGGGGTGGAGCCAAGAGGGAGGAGTGGCCTGACTTTAGAGGATTTTAAAGAACAGTTATAGAGGTTTTTATTTAAAGAGCATTGATTTAAGCAATGTGTACATGTTAGAACAGCTGTGTCGGGGTGGCTGCTGGGGTGCAGATCATTGGCGCGGGCTCAGTGGCGGTTTTCATGCAAACAGTCGGTTGGGACACTGTAACTAAGGGCACAGGCAAACCAAGGTAGTCCTGAGCAGGTTGGGGGCACAGAAGCATGGATTATTCAGGATCCTTGTTTTGTTTGTTTGTAAAGGCTGGGAAAAAGGAAAAGTACATATTGTATGTGGGAAATTGCTAGAAAAGTGTTATTGAAAGAGAAGAGGGGGGCTTGACCAAAGATGCAAGATAGAATGGGGATAGGATGTCAAGTCACTACAGCCGGCATCTTTGGGAGGCTGGTTGGATGCACAGGGTGTGGGGCAGCCATGGTACTCGACTGGGCTTGGAAATTTGGAGGTTGCCCAGTGTGCCACCAGCTGGCAAAGCGCAGGGAGGAGGTGGAAGGAATTCAGAGACAGCTAGGGGAGTGGAAAAGGAGGGGTCATAGGGGTGCCTACAAAAATACACAGGGGGCTGAAACCACAAGCACAAGGAGAAGAAATGGTGATACTCTGGGGGAACAGGGGCATCATGGCAGGAAGAGCCCAGAATGCGGGAGTGCCCATAAAATCAGGCAAGGGGGGGTGTCAAGAGAGACCCGGGAGAGAGGGATAGTACTGGAAGAGGTCCAAGGGTAGCAGGGGGGAGAGGGGACCCAGGATCTGCAAGAGGGGGACCAGAGAGAAAGGTGCAGGAGCAGCTAAGACAGGAAAATGAGGAAACTATGCGGAAACAAGCCAGGCAGGAAGCAGGGACGAAGGGGATGGGGGCTTTGGCAGAAAGGGAAGTGGAGCAGGGCCCAGAAATGAAGCTCGGAGTACAAGGAAGGGAAAGCATTGGGGGGAGATCGAATGGAGCAAGGCACAAGGGTGGGTAGCACCATAGCAGAGCCAGAAAACCAGGAGTTGGGTCAGAGAGATGAGCAGGATGGAGAGGGGGAGAATCGAAAAGATTCAGAAGAGGAAAAGGGCTGCATGAAGGAACCAGAGAACCAGAAAGGGGCCCAGGGAAGTGAACAGGTGGAGGATGGGGGGAGGAGGGCTCAGCTGGTTTTGGGGGGCGGGGTAGCAAGGGAAAGGATGAGGAAAAATTGGGAAACAGGAAGAAAACAGCAGCAGTGAGTGGAGCCCAGGAGGAAAAAGGGGATAGAGTTTTAATAGTGGGGGACTCTATTATAAAAGGAGTTACATGGGGGAGAAGGGGAGAAAATATGGGTGGAGTGCCTGCCAGGTACGACGGCAGCCAAAGTTATACATTGGATCCCCACGAGGGGGAGGGAAATAGATGAGAAAACTCATCTGATCTTTCACCTAGGCACAAACGACCTTGCAAACAGCAGCGTGATGGAGGTGCAGGCAAGGTTTATGGCACTGGCTAGGGCTTTAAATCCCTGTCCTTCTCGGAGGTGCTACCAGTACCAAGGGCCAGCACGGAGGTGAGGCAAAACATTGAGGAGTTCAACGACTGGCTTGCAGGTTGGTGTGCCCAAAAGGGGTATGGTGTGATAGGAGATTGGGGTTTGACATGGAGTGACAAGAGCCTATATGCCCCAGATAGGCTGCACCTAAATGGGGAAGGGGAAAACAGTGCTCAAATGCAAACTGGATGATTATATTGACAGATGCTGCCATTTAAACTAAACAAGGGGGGAGGGCAGGGGGAAGCCCTGTTAAGGCAAGAGGTGGGGGGGAAAAGCCCTACCCACACAGTCAGAGGGTAAGGGGGCAAAACATATAGGACAGGAGGAAAGAGGGGAGTGGAGGGTCATGTGTGCAAATGCCAGAAGTCTGGGAAGAAAGATCCCAGATCTAACAGCAAAAATGGTGGAGGAGGGCCTTGACATAGTGGGGTAATGGAAACATGGTGCCACCAGGAACAGGGATGGGAAATGGAGATACTAGGGTACAAATTGTTCAGGAGGGACATGGAGGAAAAGAGAGGGGAAGGGGTTGCACTCTATGTAAACGAGAGTATCGGGGCATCAGAATTGCAGGGGAAGTGGGGAGATGCCGAAGGACTCTGGATCTGGTAGTCGATGGGGAAGGGGGAGTCAGTGCATATGGGGGTGGTGTACAGACCCCCGGCACAGCAAGAATCGGTGGATAGAAGCATGGCTGACGAGTTCGTGAGAATGGCGGCAAGGGGGGAAGTGGTGCTGATGGGGGACCTGAACCTACCGGACGTAGACTGGAGCACCCTTTCGGCTGCTTCAACAAGCAGCAGGGAAATATTGGACTCCCTGCAATTGGCCCTCCTAAATCAACTGGTCAGGGAGCCAACCAGGGCAGGAGCTACTCTTGATCTAGTCCTGATGAATGGGGATAGGGTAGGAGATGTATCGGTGGGGGACGTCTTGGTACGAGTGACCACACCACGGTCAGGTTTACAATAAGGAACACTGCAGAGGTTCACCGGTCTAGGTTAAAGGTGCTGGATTTCAAGAGAGCAAACTTCAAGAAAATGGGGGAAATAGTGGAGAGGACTTTGCAAGGGGTGGAGGATTTGACAGAGGTGGAGGCAATGTGGGGGAGGATAAAAAAAGCTATTGGAGGGGCCACTGACATCTGTGCCAAGAGAGTAAGTAAAAACAAGAGGAGGTGGAAACCTCTGTGGTATACTAGGGAAGTAGCAAAAAAGGTAAGGACAAAAAGGAAAGCATTCAGGAAGTTCAAGAAAACACAGGCGGAAGTGGACCAGGTAAAATACCAGGCGAGCCAGAGAGAAGCCGGCGTAGAGGTAAGGAGGGCAAAGGCACAGACAGAGGAGCGAATAGCAAGAGGGGTCAAAAAGGGGTATAAGACTTTCTTTCAGTATGTAAATGAAAAGAGGAAGACTAGGTAGGGGATTCTCCAGTTAAAAACAAACGAGGGGGAAATGCTACAAGGGGACAGAGAGAAAGCGGACTTGTTGAACAACTATTTTTGCTTAGTGTTGAATAGGTAGGAAGAAGATGAAGGCAGCAGAGCAGGAAAAGAAATGGCAGGGAAGGGGGAAGAGGAGATGAAGCTGTTTCTAGTGGAGGAAATTTTGGGGGAACTAGGCTGCATGAAGGTGAACAAAGCAATGGGGCCAGATGGGGTGCACCCAAGGGTGTTAAGGGAACCAAAGGAGATATTGGCGGTACCTTTGACTGCACTCTTCAATCAGCCCCTAGAGACTGGGGGTGGTACCGGAGCACTGGAGGCAGGCAAATGTGGTCCCACTGCATAAGGGGGTGGGAGGGAGGAAGTGGGAAGTTACAGGTCCATGAGCTTGACATCGGTGGTAGGCAAGCTCATAGAGAAACTAGTAAAAGGCAGGATCACCAGCTACCTGAAGGAAAGCGGCCTGATGAATCCAAGGCAACATGGTTTTGCTAGGAGCAGATCCTGTCAAACAAATTTGATAGAGTTTTTTGACGGGGTCGCCAAGGAACTGGATTAGGGGAGGGTGGTAGATGTGGCTTATTTGGATTTCAGGAAGGCGTTTGACTCTGTGCCCCACGGGAAACTGCTGTGTAAAATGGCAGGACTGGGGCTGGGGCAGAGGGTAGTTAAATGGGTGGGAAACTGGCTGGGGGAAAGGAGGCAGAGGGTCATAATAAATGGGGTGGCATCCAGAGAGGGCAAGGTCACAAGTGGGGTCCCTCAGGGATCAGTGCTGGGGCCCCTACTATTCAATAAATTTGTAGGGAACATTGTGGAGGGCCTTGCAGGAGGTGTGAGTATGTTTGCGGACAATATCAAAATCTACAATAGGGTGGACATGCAGGAAGGTGTAAAACAGATGCAAAGAGATTTGGGGAGGCTTAAGGCATAGTCAAAGAGGTGGCAGCTTGCATTCAGTACAGAAAAATGTAAAATCATGCATCTGGGCTACAGAAATCAGAGGGCAGGGTACTGCATGGGGAGCAGAGATCTGGAGGAGACAGAACAAGAATGGGACCTAGGCATCATTATATCAGGGAACCTGAAGGTGGAAAGGCAGTGCGGGAGAGCAGTGGCTAGGGGGAGTGGAATGCTGGGATGCATCGGAAGGGGGATCACCAGTAGAAATAGGGAGGTCATAGTACCCTTGTACACACATCTGGTTAGACCGCACTTGGAGTACGGAGTCCAGTTCTGGAGGCCATACCTCAGTAAGGATGTGGGGAGGCTAGAGTGGGTTCAGAGGAGAGCAACAAAGATGGTAAAAGGGTTAAGCCACCTATCCTATGAAGAAAGGTTGAGAGATCTGAACATTTACTCCCTGGAACAGAGGAGGGAGAGGGGGGACATGATCGAGACCTTGAAGTACCTTAAGGGTATAAACAGGGTGCCAGTGGGGAGCATCTTTCAGATGAAGGGAAATCAGAGGATGAGGGGTAATGGCATGCAGGTGGGGGGGGGCAGTTCAGGGGCAACATTAGGAAATACTATTTCACAGAGAGAGAGAGTGGTGGAAAAGTGGAACAGACTCCCGGAGGCAGTCGTTGGAGAGGAAACAGTGCAGGGATTCAAAAGGGCATGGGACAACCACAGGGGAGTGTTAAGGGGGGGGGCACAGGTCCAAGCAGATAGCTGGACAAATGGGCACACTTGGTGGGCCTTGTTCGGTCCTTTTCTGCCGTCACACTTCTATGAATCTATGAATTGGGCGGCCTAGAAGTAAAAGGTGGGATACTGCAGGCAATTCTACTCCAGGCCAAAGAGTGTATGTGATAGGGCAGAATACAACTTTGAAGTTAGGATTGAAGTGAATTGGCTGAGAGACATCTCAGTGGAGGTCAATTTTAAGGAGTTGGCATAGCTATGGGTGCTAGAAGACTGGAAATGTGGAGGGGTGCTTACCGTCGAAAAAGGGCACTTTTTTGCATTAAAAGGACAATTTGTCCTCAAATCACTGTTTGATATATATAAATACAGTAACTGATCATTTCCTCTGAAAGAATGTCACAAAAGGATATATGTTTATACTGTTTGTGGATATCTAACAATAATGTAACCAGCTGAAGTTGTTACATATTTGTACAATAAGCAATAGAGTATACTTGCATGCCCAGCCTGGTGATCCTACAAGATCATTGGCTCCCCTACTGCCCTGTTAAATTGCTGGACCCTTCGTAATGCTCGTGCCAAAGCCACAAGGCTTTCAAATTCCGATTATTTCACATACACACTCAGGAACAACTTTTACCGCCCCTTCAGGTTCTGGAAAGTAATCCACTCCCTTTTCTGCCCCCAACCCAGTCGTCTCCCTGTCTTCGAGGTTGGCAACTCCCACATCACTGACCCTGCTATCATGGCATATTTTTTCATCTCTTTTTTCACAACCTGAATCCTTTCTCTCATGGAGGACAGATTTCAGAGTGAGAAGGGAAGGATCAGAGCAAATGGAAGGGGTTGGGAGTTGGGGAAGAGACCCATAGTTTAGGAAAGAGGAATGAGAAGGCAGCTTGGCCAGCAATAGATTTCACTGGTGGGAGAGCAAACTCTGAGTAAGACAGACATAGGGGTGTTTTTAAGTGCAGCCGGCAACTTTTTTGGGGTGGTTCATATAACAGATGTAGGTGACATCCCTGCTACTTCATACAATTGGCATTCAATCTGTAATCACTGGGGAGTATAACCCTGGGCATCTTCTTAAGGAGCAGCTGTGTTCCACCAAAGATAGGTGCTAGCATGGGCTGCAAGCACCAAAATGGGGCAATCGTATTCCTTCTAAGCCTTTAGGGGCAGCCAGTTCATGATAAGCTCATCTACAGCCTTTGCCCATCCAGATGAATTTGGAAATCAGAGAGTGAAGCTTTGTAAACCATGACAGAGGGAGGAATACATTTTTAAGCCCTGCCCTGTGATCGCGAGAACACTGTCAAGGTAAAACTTTTTGAGAGATTGCTGGTTATTGCTTAATTCAATACCTAAATATCTCAGCTGCTTGGCTGACCAGGTGAGACTTAAGTCAGTCATTTGTAGCTTCATTATTGCTACATTTAATGGCATAACCTGCATCATTTTAGCACTATTTAATGTATAATCAGATAAACTTCAAAATTTGCATATAACTTCAAAAGCTATGGTGACAGAGGAACTTGGATGACAGATGTGCAGCAGAAATGTCGCCTGTGTAAACAGATATGTAACCCCTCACCCCTGCCTTTTTGCCAAAACGACAGGTGGCATGCTGTTGAAGCAGACAGCAGTACCTGGTGGGGACCTGGGTTCGGGGAGGATGAGGTTACTCGGCACAGGGGGACCTAGGTTTGGCTACTCTGCACAGGGGCACCCAAGTAAATCCGAACACAGGAAGCAATAACTGTAATGTCCAGAACCAGGAATGGGATTCTACAGTGTGGCTTTTATTCACAACTAGCCGAACACAACAAAGCATAGACAAAGCATAGACAGACCCTCATGGGGCTACATTTACTGGTAATGCAGATTAGAGACTACAACGCGGTCCACTTGAAGAATGAACCAATTATACTGCTTTCAAGCTCTGGACCCACTAGGCACACAGCCCGGACTTGCACACGCTTTGGGTACACAGCCCGACTGGTCTGGCTCCCCTGCCGGCCACTTGATCCACGGTCCATTGGAAGAATGAATCAATTATCCTGTCGTGGCTCCCCACACCACTTAGAGTCTGCGACTCCTAGAGAGATTTCCTCCTTACTTCTTATGACTCCCATCTCACAAAGAGAATTTTTCTTTACACTTGTTGTGGCTCCCCACACCACTTAGAGTCTGCGACTCCTAGAGAGATTTTCCCATTTGCAACCCACGTCTGGGTACTTCCCTCATCACTGGCCAAGTGCATGAGGCAAAGTAGCAACCACAGCAGAACTCGGTAGAGGTGGACCTGGTTACTAAAGATGGGGTGTTCCACCTCCAGCTCCCACAGCCCATACCCGCCATTTCTCTGGAAAACTGAAACTTCTGAATGTAGATTAAATGGTAGATGAACTGTCGATCCCTCTACGATATTACTTGAATTCACACAGCACTCTAGCTTTTGACACTACTCCATTTGTTTGACCTAGTCCTATAGGCTTCCCAAATAGTAGCTCAATTCCTAGATTTCTTTACATGTCCCAGGCTGAAGAAACACATTTTGCCCTCTCATGTTAGAGCAAACACTCACCCTTTGTTGCAGGTGCCCACAGGCGAATCACAACTCTTCCAACTCTCCAAAACTAAGGCTGAACTGAATAGGCAGCTTTTTTCCTTCTCCTTGCAGAATTAAGGGGATTGCCCCAGGAATCTGCATGAGGATCTTTACATCCCCCCCGGAGGGAGGGGCACTAAGACCCGAACAGCGGTCTCCACCACTTGACAATGACTCCTTCACTCTTAAAACCAAACTGCAGATTGAACCTTCCTGTTTGAAAGCAAACAGGAGACTGACTACTTTGAAAACTCCCAACGTTCTATCTAACTCCCTCTGCTGCAGATTCCAATGTGGCTTATGCAGCTGCGACAGTTCTATTGGTGATGTCATCACTCAGTCTCAGGTGAGACTGAGAACAGAGTGAGACAGTGTGAAACCCATTTAACTGGAGTTTCACAAGATGCCTTCCCTGCCTACCACTAGGTCTTACTGGGATTCTAGTAACCCCGGGTAACAAGGAGTTACAGATAGTTTATATGACTTCTTGCCCAGGGGAATGCCCTAAAAATCTGGGTTAGATTTAATCTTTAGGACCAAGGGTTCCAAGTAGAAGTTAAATAAGATAGGAGAAAGGAGGCAACCCTGCTTGGTTTCCCAGTATAATTCCAGGGATCTGAAAGTACTCCATTGCAATAAACTCTGGCTCTTGTTCAGGTATACAGAACCTGTATCCATTTAATGAAGGTGTCAAAGAAGCCAAATTTAGTTATGATCGAGAAAAAAAACACCCACAACACCCAGTCGTAAGCTTTCTCTGCATCCAGCGAGACCAACAATGCAGGAGTCCCTGGCTCCAGGAACACAGAGAGAATATGTGTCAATTCGTGGAGACGGTCTAAAGAGCTATAGTAAGGTATGAAGCCCACTTTTTCAAGTCTGATCGGATATCCCTATTATCTCATTGATGCACTCTACCAGCAACTTGGTTAAACTTTTAAGATCGTGGGTAACAAGGGATAGTAATCTGTAACTGGCCGCCTGTTCAGGCAGGTTTGGGTATCAGTATGATCACTGCCTCTATGGGTGGGGGGGGTTGTAGATACCTTGGGCATGCAAGTAATTTGAACATTTGAGAGGGAAAGGGGAGTAATTCAGTTGCAAATAATTTATACAAATTAGTAGTAAAGCAATCAGGGCATGGGTCCTGCTCTAAAGTGAGAGATTTGATAGTTGCCAATATTTCAGTAGATGAGATAAGTGCCGTTAGTGGGTCGTGGTGTTCAGAGAGAAATTTTGGGATGGGAACTGACTCCAGGTGATCAGCAATAATCTGGACATGGGTGGTTGCAACTCTCTGTCATACAGGGCATGACAGAAATTCTGGAATTCCTGAGCTATATTTCGAGGAGGGCTTCTTGATTTTTTAAGTCAGAAAGCCGTCAGATGTCTAGCCTTTTCACCCTGGTCCACGTATGTAGTACGGGTTTTAAACATAGCATGCTTTGCTTATTCTCTCGCTAGATTATTGAACTTGCCACTTTGTGCATATAGTTTAGTCCAATCACAGTCAGAAGTATGGGAAACCAAGTTAGCTTCTGCCTGCCTGATTTTGGCTAGTAAGTCTGTGGCTTTCTTCCTCCTGTCCTTTTTTCTCCTGGAGGTCAATCAGATTAGCTACAGAGAACAAGGTAGGTTCACATTCTGCTGCTGCAAAGGTCAAGCAGCTGCGGGTCAGTCAACCCAAATGAAATATACACAGAACCAAGAGGTAGCTGCACTCAAAGGAAAGAGACCACAAATACAGTCAGAATAAGTCCATGATTTACTTGCACAAATGCCAAGCTCAAGCCATACATGGTTCACAAGAGCATAAGTAGCTACTGACCAAGTGCCCCGGCGCTTCGCTCTGGTGAGCTTTGTCAGGAGGTTGCTTCTTGGTATAACCTCTTCCATTTTCTACCCTAGTGCTCTGGCCTAAACCAATCAGAAGTGGTGAGCCATTATAAGGGCAGTGGTGGGATTCAAACTAGAATCAGAGTGTAAAAAGAGAAAAATACAAAGCGTATAATAGATGTGATCAACTTACACAAAAAACGCAACAAAAGCAACTGATTCAAATTTTGTTTGGCTAAAAATGGCATAAATGCCCCAAAATAAATGTCATTATGTCAACTGAATAAGCATTATTTAGAATCAGACTCCAGCCAAAGTAAGACAAGATCTGGTCAGATCCACCACGGCTACATAATGAAGTTAGTGAACTTGTGTGGAATTGTTAAGGAGGTATGGAGAAACAACACAATGATTTGTAAGTAGTAAGATTTGTTTTAGTTTCTGTTCTAAGGAAGGCATACACATTATTAGAAAAATATATGGAGGTGTACATTTTAATGGAAGGAATATGAAGCTTACAAAAGAACCCCAGAGCAAATGCCACTGATGTATGTGGTATCCCAGATGACATAGGCCAGACAGCCAAATTTTAAAGAAAACACAATTGCACATATCCTAATAATGCAAAGCATCAAGGGAAACATATGCAAATCCCCATGATGGTACAGAAGGTGGCAGTACATGAAAAAGTAATGTCTGGCATATGTTCAGCCTTGGGATTACTTACACAGTTGTTTTTTTTTTTTTTTAAAGAGAAACAGGGTTTTTGTCCATGAGGTGATGTAAGTTATATTTAAGCAATGTTGATGTCAGGAAGTCAGGTGTAATGATGATGGACTGATAGAGAAAATGTGATTAACTTTCAGAGGGGGTCACTTTTGATAAGGACAAAGTAGTTATGCTTGTGACAATGGGGATATTAGAAAAGTGTGTGGTCTACGCAGAAGTGGAGTACAACTATGCACAGTTTCATAAGTATGTGCTCAGAGTGCAGGCAAATGTGAAATGCAGGTTTGTTTTAGAAACAGGTAAAAATAGTGATACGTGCAATTAATAGAAAGATAGATAATTACATAGACATATAGACAGAGAGAGAGAGAGACACACACACAGACAGACAGGCAGAATAGGAATGGCAGTGAAGTATTGAAGTGATGCCAACCCCAACCCCACCCCCACCCCACAGACATGGACAGGCATTGGGGTGTGCCTTTGGGTCATTGCCCATAACACTCACACCATTTCACCTCACCCTACCCGGCAGACACAGACTAGAGTCGAGCTGTGCCTTGGGGTTTTCAAACTTTACACTCACCCCATTCCATAAGGAAATACGCTGAAATGGGTACAGTAAAAAAGAATGGCGTGAACTTTGGTGCTGAAGAGTCAAAGGCACACCTCGATACCTGTCACTGGCTGCAGGGTGGGGATGGGGATGGAATGGCATGAGCATTACTGTTGACAATCCCAGGTCACACCCCTGATGCCTGTCAGTTCCTATGGTGCAGGGTGTTATGATCAGAAACCCTAATACCATGGGCATTTCTTGGTATTTTCTCTCCAAGTTTTCAGCATGGGCTTTTTGTGACCCCACTGCATGAACAGTGACACTATCAGTTCATTAGCCAAAAGGACATTTTGCACAGCGACTGCGCCATTTGGCACCACAGGTGCAAAAACACATTTTGAACAGGATGTAAAAAATGACAGCTGTACATTTCTTACTTCAGTAACTGCTCAGCACATCTGTTGCATGACCTGCTTACTGACATTTTATATCTGCTATGCAATGTACTGCTGCTATGGCTCTATGGCTGAGAGGGACCTGGGGGTGGTGGTGGATGTCAAGATGAACAACTCGGACACTTGTAGGAGGACAGTGGCCAAGGCCAACACAATGCTGGGATGCATCGCTAGGGGGATCACTCCAGAAGGAGGGAAGTCATACTCCCTCTGTATAACTGCTTGGTGAAGCCACACCTCGACTACTGCATGCAGTTTTGGAGGCCACACTTAAAGAGGGACATTGAGCTCCTGGAGAGGGTCCAGAGGAAGGCAACCAAAATGATCTGCGGCTTGGAGGAAAGGACCTATGGGGAGAGGCTCGAAGACCTAAATATGTACACATTGGAAGAGAGAAGGGACGGGTGACATGATAGAGTCTTCAAGTACATGAAGGGGGTAAATAGTGGAGGCACAGTCATGGTAATCCGAAGGAAGGGGGGGCAACTAGTGGGCATGGATGGAAGCTGGAGGGGGGAGACTCAGGGGAGAAAGGAGGAGGTGCTACTTCACTGAGAGGGTGGTAGAACCAAGGAATGTGTTGCCCAGGGGACTGTTGGAGGCAGAGACTGTGGAGGGGTTCAAGAGGGGGAGGGACAGGTACAGGGGAAGGGTTGTGGAAGCATAGTCCAATGAAGTGGGAATACCCTGGACTGGAAAGGGGAAGCCCAAGAGGCCGGGGGGGCAGCAAGGTCAGCTCCCAGGGTGGGGACTGACCAAACAAGCAGACATGAAAGCCCGCTAGGCTTATTCTGTTGACATTTTTGTATGTTAGTATGTTGGTATGCTTACTACACCAACATCATGAACCATAAAACAGATGACTGCCATAACTAGGGAGGCAGTACAGCACAGTGGGTTAAGGCTCTTAACTGCAAATCTGGAGATCTGGGTTTGAATCCACAGCCCCCACTTGCATACTGAGTGACCCTGAGCAAGTCACTTAACTTCCATGTGCTCCCAGGTTGCCCCTGTAAACAAGCTTTCAGCTTAGTGTGCCACTCCTCGTTAAACAATTGAAAGAAAAAAAGGCAATGTATTATTTTTCTTGCTTTATTTTGCTACTACAAGCTTTGACTAATACATCCATCCTTATTTATAGCTTATGCATCTGTGACCTAGGCAAAGCTACACTTAAAATCTCACACATAAATAAATAAAATATCAGAATAGCATTTATTTTAGTAGTATCTCCTTCCTTTTCAGGTGCCCATGACACTATGTAGATATATATTTATATTTTTGACTTCAAAGCACTAAATCTATTCACATGCAAAAAACACAAGACTTTATTCTCTTCACACAATAGTGTTAAATTTTAGATCCCAGAATGGCCAAGAAACAATTTAGACTTCATTCTTGCATGCCACTGTCATGCCCACTTCTCATGCAAACAAGAATCAATTACAGAAACCCTTTCATTTCTATGCTATGCACTCGCGCATCAGAGAGACATAAATCTTACAGAACTGCTAAAATAATGAATTTATCAAGACTGGATTTCTGAATTAAGACCTGTTGTTTACAGTACCTATGTAAATAAGAGTTTACTGGCTACAAACGATGCTGCAGACATGACATTAACAAAAGTTCTGTTTTATGTGGAAAACATCCATATAATGAACTTGTCATACAGTATTTGTGACCTTCTGTCTGCATGTATCTGACAAAGGAAAAGGCACCTACTTGATCCTTTTTATTTCTATTTTATTTTTATGCCCATCTTGCCCATACTGTAAGAGCCAAATATTGACATGCTTAGAGTTAAAAAAAAAATTATGATGTCTGTGCGAGTTGTGGGGGGGGGTATGCCTAGATGCAGTTTCAGGCACTCCTTAATTACTTCCCTAGGCAGCTCTGATAGTCAGTTGTTCCAACATGATAGAGCCACCTGATGCCCCTCCCACATGAATAAAAAAAGGTGGGGGTGGATCTTTAGGAGCTTATGTATGTGTGTGTGTGTGTTTTTGGGGGGGATATGCCTAGATGCAGTTTCAGGCACTCCTTAATTACTTCCCCAGGCAGCTCTGATAGTCAGTTGTTCCAACATGATATATCCACCTCATGCCCCTCCCAGGAAAATGAAAGCATAGTGCATGCAACAGACCTTAGGAACATCACATCTTTTAATGTCAGCTCTGATCTGTTCAGTCTTTACTTTTTTCTTGGCTCAGTTTATAATATCAGTGAAAAGAAAGGAAAAAAAACATCCTTTCCTTTTGCTTCTACAAGTGGTTGATAATTGCAGCTGGTATATTTTAACATGTGCAAGGAAAGTCTCCTGAACTGGATTTCTGCAAAACATCACAACCAAGTACCTGCATTTTTCATTTAAAAATCAACTTTTTGGAAGCTATCCCAAGCAAAACATAAGTCAAGCAATTAAGTCTGACAAACTCAGTGACTCTAGGTCTGCTTGAATCCACATTTTCGTCTAACCTGCTCCATGATCTGTATGTTGGCTTTTCAACAACCTCTTTGAATGACAAAGAAGCATGCAGACAAAAGGATTTCACATCCTGCATATGCACAGGCACAGTTCATCACCTGCAGGAATTCTAACACATTCTGTGACTCTGGACCTCAGCTGTTGATAATTTCTTTTGGCTTATGACTTAACCACCAGGTATCTACAAGATGCTGAAATCCTTTTTCCTACAAATTCTCCTTATGCTGCTCCTGCTCTCAGGAAATGTTCACCCCAACCCAGGACCACCTGGGCAGCCAGCAGTGGCACCAAGCAGAAGGACAGGGACACTCAACATGGCATCCATCAATGCCTGCAGCATCCTCAACAAACTTGACTCCCTCCAAACATGGATCCTACAGCACAACCCTGATGTCCTCTCAGTTGTGGAAACATGGCTAAACCCTAAAATCCTTGATACCTCAGTCTCTATCCCTGGCTACTGCATTTTCAGGCAAGACAGGATTGCTAACCGGGGCGGAGGCTGCGCCATCTACCTTAAGGATACCCTTATGGGTCACATCATCCCATCCCCCAGCCTGAGCAACTCCTCTCAGGTCCTCATAATCAAAATCCTCCTTGGTGCACATAACAAGGAACTCACTGTCATCTCGGTTTACCTACCCCCAAGAGACCAGGCTGCTGGCTTCCATAGCATCATGGAATATCTAAGGGTCCAGCAACATAAGTCTGAAACCATAATCATGGGTTATTTTAACATTAACTGGTTCTCCGCTGAGGCCGCTACTATAAGGATGCAGCCACAGACGCATCACCTCCTCAACTGGTCAATGCCCCACTAGGTATAACTATAGGACAGGCTCCCTCGCTTCTAGACTGGATTCTATCTAACCACCCTGAACGATCTCCAATGTTTCTGTACTCCCAGATAAAATAAGTGACCACTCGCCTGTCATCTGTTCCTGGTCAAACAAATACCACAAGCCCCTCCCAAGCTTATCTATGCCAGGGTTATCAAACAAGGGCACCTCCAGCTGTTAAAATCCCATCTAACCAGGCTGAACTGGGCAGTGCTTGACTCCCTCAATGACACCAACAAAGCTCTGGACCTATTTATCAAACGTTTCAACGAAGCCTGTGACATCTATGCACCAGTGAAAAAGATGAAGGTCAAAGGACAGACCAACCCCTGGGTTACTACTGACCTTTTAACTCTGCTCAAGCACAGAGACCACCTCTGGCATTGTGCTCGTGCAACTCCGACGCAAGTAAACATACAATTATACAAAGCAGCCAGAAATGATTGCACTCGAAGAATACGGAATGCTAAACGCAGCTATTACAAAGAGGCTCTGACCAACTCTTGGGGCTAGGGAAACAAATTCTGGAACAACATGAAAGAACTCACAGGCAAGGATCCTAAAGCACCACCCACTATGCTCAACCTTCATGGCACTCCTACACTCGACCTAGGTATCACCAGCACTTTTAATAATGCATTTACAAACCTGGACAGTGTCCTTCCACCAAATTTTTCGACGACCTCCCCTCCAGCTCCTCCCAAGTTACCCCCCAACTAGAACGTATAACCCCAAAGTTTTTTTAAGGAGGTCCCACCACAAGTAGCTAGAAAATACATTCAAAAGGCCATTGGCAAACAAGGGTACAGTGGTGACTCCTGACCTGAAACTGCTGGCACAAGTCCTCAATGAAATCTTAGAACCACTTACAAAGATCTTTAATCTCTCGCTTAGATTGGGCCATTTCCCCTCTCTCTGGAAGAAAGCCACTGTCACACTGGTTCACAAAAGCGGAGACAGGACACTGCACACCAATTACAGACCTATCTCACTCCTCCCCCCACTATCCAAAGTGCTGAAGCAAATAGTGTCAGACTAAGTAGCTGAATTCCTGGATAAGTACAATGTACAGTGCCCAGAGCAGCATGGCTTCAGAAAAGGGCACAGCACCACCACTGCACTACTGGAATTTACAACCTTCATCCATGCCACACTTGACAAAGGGAATTGTGGAGGGGCAGTATTTATAGACCTTACCAAGGCATTCGACACAGTTAACCACCCCCTACTGCTCAAGCAACTGTCCTCCATTGGGATCTCCAGCAATGCCCTTCCATGGTTCACCAGCTACCTTGATAATCGGATCCAACGTGTAAGGATTGCAGGGATCTCTTCGGATGAGAAACCGGTCTGTCTGGAGTCCCCAGGGGTCTATTCTGGGCCCCTACTCTTCTCCCCTTCATCAACAACTTCCCAGTGCCTGCCACCAAAAAATATTACTATACGCAGACAATGCAGTCCTGTTTTCCAGCCACCATGACATTACAGTCCTTGAATCCCAGCTGCAGCTCGACTTCAATTGCATCGAAGACTGGTTCAGTTCTCATAAACTTGTCCTGAACCACAGCAAGACTAAAGCCATGTCCTTCTGTAACCGACAGAGCAGGCACAACTCTCTGTCCTTCACCATCAAGAACCACACTGGGAACCCACTCGAACATGTCAAGGAGTTCAAGTACTTTGGTATTACCCTGGATAGTACCCTCTCCTACACTCGGCATATTGACACTGTTGCCAAGACCGCAATATACGGATTGGACTACTACACAAACACAAGCACTGTATGCCCGGGATGCCCTTAAACTAGCCATCTACAGCTCTGTCACCTCTATCATTGACTCACGGCCTTGCCATCTATGGCTCTGCCCTCAACAAGTGCCCTCCGCAGGATCTCAGTTGCTCTCAACAAAGCCTGTAGACTACTGACTGGTGCAGCCCGACAAACTCACACCTGTGACCTCTATGCACAGGCCAGCTGGCTACCCCTACGCAGCAGAATACAATACCAGACCTGCTTACTTACCAAAAAGATTCTCCTTGGTCTCAATCCACCTGGTGTTAGCTCACTCCTTACTACCTACAGTGGCACTCAACAAACACGTGGTGCCCAATCTCTAACCTTTCAGGTTCCCAGATGTCGTACCTCCATGGGTCAGTGGTCCTTTATCTATAGAGCTGCTCAATGGTTCAATTCCCTCAATAAAGAATCACTTTCCTCTACTATACGTGGACCCTTCCAAAGGAATCTCAAACTTTACCTCACCTCTACCACTCAATGTGACTGCTTTGTTGAACAGAGATCTCTCTAAACACCTCCCAGCTCACTCATGTCTCACAGCCCGCCCTTTCCCAATCTCATTCCCTCTGGCACTGGGCCTTCCTTGTGACTCATTTCCTGCTTCACATCTTCACTGGTGCAAGACATTTTCCACTACCATCGGACAGTGGCCCATTAGCCTGCCAACTTCCTCTCCCGGTCGCATGCCTGCAATACTAACTGCCTATGGTGCCTCTTTCTCTTATTGTTACTGCAGCCAGCTGCCTACTCAAGCTGCTCGCTTTATGAATATTATCTCAAAGTATGTTATAACCGAGTATCTTTATTTTTTCTTTTAGTTGTTTTGGTTGTTTATTGTGCATTCTTTTACTACCTCTGTATGTATGTTGACCCTCATCCTTTGATGTGGAACCTTTGTAAACAAGCAGTTTCTGCTCAAAGGTATTTGTAATCCGAGATTTTAATAAATAAAAATTAAAAAAAACTCCACCCACAACTTCCCTAACACAGACAAATGGCATCAAATCAAAAATCAAATCAAATTTTATTTATAGTACACTTTTCTAAAACCAAAGCACATACACAGTACAATGCCAAATCAAGCATACACAATATAATATAAAATCAAATATACAATCTAAAAAAGATATAAAGATAAAAAGGCAGCAGCAGTAAAACAAAATCTAGTCCCCAAAAGCTAGGTTAAATAAATACGTTTTTAATGAGGACTTAAAGGTCTCGGTGGACAGGCACTCTCTAATCCGTCGAGGTAGAGAGTTCCACAGGGTCGGAGCTACAAAAGAAAAAGCCCTAGCACCTGATGTTTGAAGATGGACCCTGGGAACCTCTAGCAATCCTTCGTCAGTGGAGCGAAGTGGGCGGGAGGGGGCGTAAGGTCAAAGAAGGTCTTGCAAGTAACCCAGTCCCTGTCCATGTAGGGTCTTATAGGTCAGCAATGTGACCTTGAAGGTGATCCTCCATCGCACCAGCAGCCAGTGCAGTTCACGCAGCACAGGAATGATGTGGCTAGTTCTTGAAAGCCCTGTCAGCAACCTGGCAGCAGCGTCCTGCACCAGCTGCAGGTGACGGAGATCCAACCCCAGTAACCCTAGGTATAGAGCATTACAGTAATCAAGATGAGAGGACACAAAGGCATGGACCAACACAGGAAGGTCCTCAGGCTGAACAAGGTGCTTTATCCAGGCAATGTTCCTCAGATGATAAAATGAGGACTTGACAACCACTGATACTTGCGCTTTTAGTGTCAGTTCGTTATCAAGCACAATACACAGATTTCGCACCCATTCGGAAGGTCTCAACTGGTTACCCCCAAGCACAAGGCCAGATGGTTGCCCAGGAGTCAACTTCTCTACCCGCTGACCTGGGTCCACTACCAACACCTCAGTCTTATCCGGATTTAGTCTCAACCAGTCAGCACTCATCCAGTCCTGAATCTCAGTGAGGCAGTTGTTAAAGACCAAGATTGCACTATTTTGTTCAGGTTTAAAGGACATGTAGAGCTGAGAATCATCTGCATAGCAGTGAAAACCCAGCCCACACCACCTTATAATATCTCCTAACGGCAACATATACACCGTGAACAATTTGGGGGACAGCACAGAACCCTGCAGCACCCCACAGCGCAGGGCAAAGGGGGCCAAGGAGAAAATCCCTGACTCCACCCTCTGGGTCGTGCCTGTGAGGAAAGAATGAAACCATCTGAGGACTGTCCCAGACAGTCCACAAAACAGCCACAAGCATTCCAGCAATACTCCATGATCCACAGTGTCAAATGCTGCTGAGAGATCAAGGAGGACCAAGATCAAATGAGTCCTCCGATCCCTCGCTATCAGGAGATCATCGAGTACCCGAACCAGTGCTGTCTCGGTACAATTTCTCTTCCTGAAACCGGACTGGAGAGGATCATAGATTTCTTGGTTGGTAAGAAAGTTCTTGAGCTATAATGCAATTACCATCTCAATAACCTTGCCCAAAAAGAGCAGGTTAAAGACACGACTGTATTTCACAAGGCAGCCTGGGTCACAGGAAGGTTTCTTTAAAAAGGGTGTCACCACTGCCTCCTTCAAGGAGTCCGGAAACATCCCTTGGTCCAGTGAGCATCAGACTATCTTGGCAAGGATCGGTCCAATGACATCCATACACCCCACCAGGAGGCGGGTTGGACCAGGATCCAAACTACAGTAAGTCGGTTGCAGCTCTCGAACAATCTTCATGATGTCCACAATCACTGGCTGGTCAAAATCTGTCCACATAGACTGGATGTCTACATCATCACATTGACCACCGCTATACTCATTTGAATGAGTCAAGCAGATCTCTGACCTGATGGAGAACACCTTATCAGCAAAGAATTGAGCGAACTCCTCACACTTAATTTGTGAAAAAGCTCTCCAACCCAGAAGACATGCTGGATTGCACAGCCTGTCCACGGTCCGAAAGAGCTGGGCTGGTCGATTCCTTGCTGCAGCAATCTCCCTGGACAGGAACTCTGCCTTCTTCCGGGAGATTTCTGATTGATAGTCTGAATAATGGGCTATCAACCTAAGTCTGTCCTCCTCCAGGCCAGACTTCCGCCAACAACATTCCAACCTTCACCCAGTTCTCCACAACTCCCTCAAGGTCACATCAAACCAAGGGGACTGAGGGCGGAGAGGGAGAGGGTGAATTTAGACAGGAGCTATGGAATCCAGGGCCCTCAACACCATACTATTATAGTGCACTACTAGGTCTCCCAGATCCGAGCATTCCATTGGCCTACTTGATAAGTCCAGTACCACCATCAGACCCTCTGGGGTAACATCCCTCAAAGGGCAGTACCGAATCATCTCCAAAGGGGCGGGTCTCACAGGAGGAGCCACAAAACTGAACCTTATAGAGTGATGGTTTGACCATCCAACTGGTTCCACCACCAAGTCAGCGGCCTCCATCCCCAGGAGGAACACCAGGTCCAAGGAGTGACCCTGAATGTGGGTTGCAGTGGTAACTACCTGTGTGAAGCCCAATGAGATCATCAATCAGAGGAAGTTCTGCCCAAAATGTGAGAGTTCATCATCGACCCAGGCATTGAAATCCCCCAGGACCAGCCACCTGGAGGATTCCAACACCATGTCGACCATGAAGTCGGCAACTTCCTGCAGGAAAACTTTCTCATCACTGGGTGGATAGTAGATGAGAAGGATCCTGCTACCCACACCTGCACCCATGATATACTCAAAGGACCTAGTGGTCCCCACTGGAACCTCTACAAGGCCCAGTTCTATTTTAAAACAAATGGCTACACTCCCACCCCTATGATTCAATCTCGGTCCGTGTAACACTGAGTACCTGGCTGGAACAGCTGACTCCAATATTGGGCCAGCATTCTCATCCAGCCAGGTCTCGGTGATGCAAACCAGGTCAAATGTTTCAACAAGATCAGCAATAATTGCTGTCTTGTTCTTTATTGACCTAGCATTGCATAACACTGCCCGAGTTGAAGGAGAGGCCATGGAAGAGTGGACAACTTGTCCACTACCCATGGAGCCCTTGGGTATGGATACCAGGCAGGAAGGACCCCTTTCCTGGTTCCATTTCACCCCAGGGCACCTCCTCAACCTCACTACCCCAATCCACCCACCCTGCTCCCTCCACGTCCAGGGATCCCCCTCCAACCCCCCCCTTGCAATGCCCAAGGCATGACAATGCATATACCTTTGGGCTGCAATGGGGGACTAACAAAGGGGCACAGACCCCGCAGCCTAGAGTGGGAGTAGTGCCTGCCCACCAAACCATGATCCCAACACATGCTATCTCGATTAAAAAGAAAAGAGTTTTTAGACAGCCACTTAAAAATCCTTATATCCCACCAGGCCACCCCTAACTTTAATACTAAAGAACCCTCAAAACCCCATAAACAAAATTAAAATAAAAATCCTACTTAAATAACCCCCCGCAACCCAACATATAATAAAAACAGATATCTAAACAGTGTCCAGAAACTGGAAAAAAAACAATACCAAAAGTTCTAGATGACAAAAATGTCCTCTAAAACCAGTTCAGGCTTCTATTTTCTGATATTTTGGCCTTAGAGTCTCTTGCATCCCAGAGCCATAACCAAATTTATACTTATTGTGGATTTCTCTCACCAACCACAGTTTAAGTAATACATACTAAATAAAGGATAATGAATGAAGTTCAGGGTTCTCTCACCACCCAGTCCAAGGTTTATATAGAAGCCGCACAGGAACCATAAGAGTCACAAATATTTGCCAGTCCAAACTACAAAGCAATCCAGAGAAAGCTAAAAACAAATCCAAACCATGACTTCAGGTAAATCCAATGTTCATCAGAAGCTCCCCTAATTTGGAAGGCTGCAGTTGTTCAACTTCCATCTGGGCAGAAATCCACGAGTCCAAAAATCACCTTCATACAGTGACCAGATCGAAATAATATCCAATAAGAGGGGTCCATATGTAAAAAGCCAGGGGCGTGCTATTTTAACCAGACAACAGAGGGATGCCCCCCACACCACCTCAATTAGACCCCAATCATACCACCCGCAATCCACAGTTACAGGCATCCTGAGGCTAGGCCACCAGGACCAACCTTGAGGTATCTTAGGAAGAACCCCAAATAATGTCTCCGGCTTCCTGGAGCCAAATTGAGGCAATTCCTACTCGGTCCCGAGTGGTGCAGTCAGGAATAGCCCTAGACGTAGAGAGTAAGGGAGCTGCCTTACCCAGCACAGCCCACTGGACTCACTACCCTCAGGCTCGAACAACGATCCAAGATTCAACCTCCTGATAAAAATGCCAGTCCACTCTCAAGAATGCAGCGGCAGTTAAAGCGGTAATTTCCCCACACATGTAGCTCCACATATAACCGCAAGCAGCATCAGGATGTTTTTATTCAACAGTCGCCTTCACCAGATGAAGCAAATATACCAGAGATAAACACCAAACCAGCAAAATGAGCCAAGCTTCCTCGCATAAGTGTGTGAGTCAGGAATGTAGTGAAGCAGTCCGGGCAGTGCAGCCAGCAATAGACCACCAAAAACAAAAATTATAACTGTAACTACATCCAGGAGCACAAAATAAAACAAAACAACATTTAAACAACAATTGAAATGAATGAAACTGCTAGAACTACTAAAATAAATAAATAAAATGTTAAAAAGCAAAAAATAGAACTTATCAAAAAGAACTATTGTGACCACTGATGTGTTAACATCATGTTTCTAGTGTCCCTGATAAAATAAAATAAAGTTGAGATTTTTTTTTAATGTCAGCTCTGATCAGAATAGCTTTTAAAATCAACAATTGTTTTCTTGTTCAATGTTTTCTTCTCTCCTTTACTGATAGTACAAAATGAGCCATAGCTATTTCTCCCAACAATACATGAAAGAAAACCCTATGATACATATCACTGTTTTGCAGAATGTATCCCTTACAATGTTTTCTTATTTGCAAGACAGCATGTAGTTATCCTAACAAATCTGTCCTACTGCCACATTGAAAACACTATTCCCTACGTACTTGCCACATATAAACTCAATTATATTAAAAAAAATATTCTAGGCACTTAGCCATTATTCATTCCCCAGTCCTATTTACAGCACTGCTACACTTATATATATAATATATAATAATACTTCTCAAACTCAGAAGAAAAACATACACTTTATCATCAAAGGGCTATGTTTACCAAGTGCTGTGCTCATGATGAAAATAATTTGAGCCCCCCACAAAAAAAGTGCCATCACATGAAACTGCATGATTAACTATAAAGACAATTAAAAAATGTATTTCTAAATGCATTACTAACACCAATGCTTTCAAAGTTTTGAAACTACTAAAAAGACAAACTATATATACTGTATATATATACTGAACATGGTAAACAAATATTGTTAATCCCAAAAGCTGAACTTTTATGTTTTTAGTATATAAATGTTTAAGAAAAACATGTGGCTCTTTCAACTTGAATCAGAACACTGTGGGCCGGATATTCAAACTGCGCTATTTTGTGGCGCAAGCCCTTGCGCTGCATAAAATATTTGTGCAGGGATGTGGCCAGGGCGATATTCAAAGGAGTTGCGCCATTGAGCAACTCCTTTGAATATCACCCCCCGGCCACAGCCACTGTGCATGGTGCAGTGGAACTTGCGCCACCGCAAGTGGTCAGAGTGAAGCATTCAAGTTGCAGTGGCTCAAGTACCATTGCGCCATGCGCAAATGTCCGATATTCAAAAGGTGACATGCAAATGGGGCCATAGTTCATGCAAGGTGCAGGGGGGCCATTTGCATCTGTTTATGGCCCCATTTGCATGCCATTAGCATGCAGGTGCGCCGATCCCCGAGGACTTGCGCCTGGCACTGCCCAGGCGGCAGACACCGAGACTGGCGCCCTCCTGCAGCCCGATCACGAGCAAATGTGTGACAATCCTCCGACCCCCGACTGGCCTGATGCGGGCTGAAGATGTAAACCCCTCCCCGAACATATCCTGGTGGTCCAGTGGACCGATAAGCCCGATCGTGAGCTGTAGATGTTTAAACCCCTCGAGACATATCTGGTGATCTGGTGTCCCCATCCCCCACCCACGGCCCCACCACCCTGCTCCCCCGGCGGCGGGCGGCAGCATCCACCGCCTGCCGCCCGCCGCCCGCCGACTGCTGCGGTAGGGCCCTGCGCCCGTGGTGCAGGCAGAGCCAATGGGCATGCAGCCTATACCATACTAAGACAGTCAGATATGTAATTCATTACGTCTCTGGACTACTGCCTGTATAGTATAGGCTACTGCGCCTAGCTCTTGCTCTGCCTGTCAAGCCCTTCCGGGCAATCATCGATGAGTAGCGAGGCGGCAGGCGAGGTGGGATGCCTGCCCGCTGGCTGCGGGGGCGGGTGGTGGGGCTCGTGGGTGGGTGGGGTGGGAGACACTAGATCACCAGGGATATGTTTGGGGAGGGGTTTAAGCATCTACAGCCCGCGATCGGGCTTGACCACTGCCACCACCAGGGATCGTTCAGGAGGGGACACTTTGCAGCCCACGATCGGGCTGGTGGGGTGATTTAAGCGTTTCCCGCGATCGGGCCAGTAGGGGAGGGGATTTTTATGCTTTTGCCCGCGATCGGGCCAGTCGGGGTGTGGGGATTCTTTACACTTTGCCCACGATTGGCTGCAGGGGGCACAGGGAGTAGGTTGAGGCCAGCCAGAGGCAGCTGCTGTGTGTGCCTGCAAGCGGCAGCTCACCTGTGGTGGCCTCGACTACTCCTTTTTTTTGGCTCAGTTGTGCAGGCGAGGTTGGGGGTTGCGCCTGCACAACTCTGCACAGCCTGGCTGAATATCGGCTGTGCAGTTTATGCATGGTTCCTCCCTCCAGTTCAGCATGCATTCATTAGCATTGCGCTGTTGCTCAGCATGTTTTCAGTGGTGCAACTGCCTCCTGCTGAATATCGCAGAATGGCGCAATTTCGGACTTTCGCAGGCGCAACCCTAGTGCGCATGGTGCAAACCTTTTGAATATCCCACCCTGTGTCTATTGTTTTCCTTGGGAACTGTAGTTTCAGGCACTCCTTAATTACACTTTCCTTCCGAGGCCCCAGGTGGCTCTGATAATTATTTGTTCCAAGGGTTTTTAAGTCAGTTTGAAGGCATTAAGTAAAAAATGCAGGGACTCCACAACTTGATCACTCCACAGACTTGTTCTGTTGCTTGGTCCAGGTCCCAAACTAGTGTGCCTTGCTCCAACATGATAGATCCACCTCATGCCCCTCCCACATGAATCAAAAAAAGGTGGGGGTGGATCTTTAGGAGCTTATATGTATGTGTGTGTATGTTTTGTGGGGAATATGCCTAGATGCAGTTTCAGGCACTCCTTAATTACTTCCCCAGGCAACTCTGATAGTCAGTTGTTCCAACATGATAGATCCACCTCATGCCCCTCCCACATCAATCAAAACAAAGGTGGGGTGGATCTTTAGGAGCTTCTCGGGTGGAGGTGGAGGTGGATCTTACCCCCCCAAAAAAAATAATGCTGCCTCCCACTACTCAGGTTCCAGTTCTTGTACTGCCCATTTAAGAAAGAAAATAGTACCCTGCAACCATTGACTAACATGAAAGCATATTTATTTGAGGGCAGAAAACATTTCTTGGAGGAGGGTAAGGTGGAGGAGGCTATTTACACCTTCAATCAGTTCCACGGACAGAAAACATCACATCACTCCTTTTGTACATGCAAAATGTCTGCAGGCTCTGCCTCTTGCAGCCGTAAAAAAGGAAATGACAGGAAAAAAGAGGCAAGTAAAAGGGAGGTGGGGGAGAGGGAGAGCAAAAGGTAGACCTGGTAGATGACCAAAATCTTTGGGGCCGGAGAGTCCATCTGTGAATGTAAGTGTTCTGTTCTGCGATCTCCCCTGTGACATTCCGTGAACTATTGTCTAGGGAATCAGCTAGCAGGCCCAATGATCATCTGTCCCAGAATTCAAACTCTAAAGTTGCAAAGAAAACGACAAATATAAAAGACAGTTATAAAGACACTGGACAAAAACATATTGTATATCAAACTGTTCAGCCTAACAACATCAAATTGTGGCTGTTAATTCAATAGATCCCAAGAATTAATTTATGGATTTATTTTACACAAGGTAGACCACTGTAGCTACATGTCAGATAAACGGAGGGAGACATTTAAATTGAGAACAAATTCATACAGAATATTATCTAACTATTAACTAAACACATTACAAGAAGGCTTTTAAATTCCATTCATGATTTAACCCATTAAAGGAGAGTGTGCCAATATGGTAAATCTCAAAACTCTTCCATTGGAAGAATTTTTTAAGTCTGTTACCTCCTAAACCACCAATTCTCACATGCTGCATACCCATGAATTTCTGGTACATCGGGCTGCTTTCATGGAAACAGAGGAAATTAGCCCCTATTTGGGGTGTCCTTTGTTTTGTTCCTGACATCCCTGATGTGTTCCTGAATTCTAAGATGTAACGGTCTTACAGTTCTGCCAATGTATACAATACCACACGGGCACCATAGAACAACAAACTCAGTTCCACAAGTGATGAATTTCATGATCTGAACCTATCATACTTTTTAAGATAACAGTATTTTGCCCGACTGCAGTGTTTACAAGCTGAACATTTCCCACATGAAACATTCTGTGAGGTTTAGCTGAAAGTCAGCTTACATTCTGTACCTTTGGTGTAGAGGAAATGAACCTGCTATGCATATTCTTATCTCCAATGCTACGTGCCTTTTTAAAAGAAGTAAGGGTGCTTCCCCCACAGCAGCACCAAGTTCCCGATCACTAGTAAGAATGGGCCATCATTTTTTTTTATGACCCAATTTGCCCTGCTAAATTTATATACTCTCTGACAAAAATCACAACTGGGATTTAAAACCCTTCTTGTAACATGTTTAGTTAATAGCTGTATAACATGTTGATATTCTGCATGAATTCCTTCTCTGCTGAAATGTCTCCTTAGGTTTATTTGAAGTGTAGCTAGGGTGGTCTAACTTGTATATATGAAATAAAAAAAAAAAACAGTTACTCACCTGTAACAGTAGTTCTAGGAGTGGTATATGGTGTACATCCACACTTCTGGCAGTATTCCTTTGCCTTTAAATCTTGTCAGAAGGTCTTCAAGCTGACTTCTCCCACCCACCCAGGTTGTAACTCCCTTGGCACTGCCCCATGACATTAGATCTTACCCACTGGAAGCAAGAATCTGTGTGCCACGAGCCAGGGGAGGTCGAGAGGGTCAGTGTGGATGTACCCCATATACCACTCCTAGAACTACTGTTACAGGTGAGTAACCTGGTTTTTTAGGGATGTGGATATGGCATGCAGACTCGTAGCAGTTCTCTGGGAGGAGGGGGCAAGGTGCATACCCCCTATTTGGGGAAGAGATAATGGAGAACTGAAGACCTAAAACTAGCATCCTGGTGTGACCCAAGGTTAATGTGATAGTGGGAGATGAAGGTGTGTGCTGACTTACAGGTAGCAGCCCTGCAGATTTCCTGGATAGGTATATCCCTGGAAGCAGCCACTGAGACAGCAGTATGATGGGTGGAATGATCCCTTAGCCCTACAGGATGCTCCTTACCCGCCAACCTATATCAGAGGTCAATGCAGGAAACAATGCACCTGCCAATCATCTGCTTAGCTGCTGGTCTGCCAGGTGCAGCTTCAGTGTAGAAGACAAATAGCTGGTGAGCCTCTCTCCGAATTCCAGCCATGCACTCCTTATAATATGCAAGCGCTCACTGCAGGTTCAAAGTATGGAGCCTGTGCTCGGCCTCCGAGGTGTGACTGGTGAAGAAAACTAATAGATTCATCACCTGGCTAAGGTGAAATTCAGGAGGAACTTTAGGTTGGGATGAAGGGCAACCTTGTCCTCATGGAAAACCAAATAAGAAGACTCCACCGAGAGCAGAGACAGTGACCATCCTGAAGGTGCACGATCGAAGAAATCTGTTCAGGTCGTGCAGATATAAGATATGGCACCTGCCCCCCTGTCTGCTTTGGGACTAGGAAGCACCTGGAGGTAAACCCTGGGCTTACTGGAGGGCCTGGGACTTGAACCACTACCTCCTTCTGGAGGAGCTGGACAATGTCTTCCCAAATGGCTGACAGCACATCTGCAGACACCATGTCCTCCCATGGGGTGTAGGTTCAGCAAGGTGGATAAGCCTCGAACTCTAGAGGCAGACCCAGATCGACCACCTCGAGAACCCACCTGTCCATGGTGACAGCGGACTAGGCAGAAAGGAAGTGGCGGACCCAGGGGAGACAGGACAGGTATGGGGGAGGTCCCCTCATCCTGTCACTGTGCAGGCTTGGAGGAGGAGGAAGGACCAGCTGAGGAAGCAACAGGACATCTACCATCCAGTTTGTGGACAACCAAAGCAAATGACTTTGGTCAAGGATGTCAAGCTTTTGCCTGCTACCCATCTGGAGGCTGGGACAGCTTGGCTGCAGGGGCAAAGAGGGGCCAAAAGGGCTTCTTCCTCTGAAGCTTCGAGCCCTTGGGATCCTTGTAGGTGGAGGTGACAGAGTCGAGGGTGGCACTGGACTTCTCAATTCAAGTGCAGTGTCCTTCCACCCCCGGCCCGAACAGGTCGGTGCCTAAGAAGGGGACATTCACCAACTTGTGCTGGGTATCCGTCATAAAGGTAGAAATCCACAGCCAAGCCCTGCAGTGCATGGCCACCGCAGCAGCCACGGACCAGGCACAGGAATTGCCACTATCCACAGCAAACTGGAGCTGCTGTTTTGTCACTGCTTGGCCCTGGTCCCTAACTTGCTTGACCATAGCCTGTAAGTCAGCCAAGACCCGAGGAAGCACCTCATTGAGAGTTCCAAGAAGGACATGAGCAAAATGGGACATCAAAATGGCCGCACTCGGCTGAAGGCCAAGTGAAGAGGCCGCATAGACCTTTTCGGCCATGTGATCCAATTTATTGGATTCCTTATTGGGAGGCTTGTCCACGTCCCCAACATTGTCAGTACGTCGAAAGACTGAGTCGGCCACCAGACCCTTAGCTGAGGGGTGCTCGGTGAAACCCGACAGGGGACCCGTAGGGACCACATACTTTCAGGCCATATGGAATCCACATTCCAGACACATAAGGAATAGACATTCCTTTGTCCTGTTGATTTGGCTTTCTCGCTGGTGCAGACAGTCCTTTGTCCACAGCCAGCATTTAAACTTGACCTCTTCTTTTTCTCCCCAGCCGAGAACAAGCTCTCCAGGGGCTCCCTGCCCCGCAGGCATGGGATTCTTGGACACCGGGCAGTTGGCACTTCCACAGCCACCACCTGAGACCCCAAGCCCGGACTGTCCACTAGCAAGGTACGGCAAAAGCTGCTAACCAA
This sequence comes from Neoceratodus forsteri, assembly GCA_016271365.2. NCBI lineage: Eukaryota > Metazoa > Chordata > Ceratodontiformes > Ceratodontidae > Neoceratodus > Neoceratodus forsteri. The sequence goes on along the minus strand of CM028136.1, from coordinate 404,111,027 downwards.
TTGGAACATGAGCGCTTCTCGGCTCTGGCTTCTGATTGGTCCCTGCAGCCTGCTCTGTGTTTCCTCCTAAAACCTAGCTAAAATCTGATTTTCTTGCTGAATTTTGCCTAAAAAAGCTGTAACTACTTATTTATCTCACCGTGAAGACCTTTATTTTATTGTTTAGAGTGTTACGTTCAGGGAAACTGTGTGATTACACTCTTTACTGAAATTCTGTGCTTGCACCAGACTTTAGGCGCCAAAGGAATACACATTCTTTTGTCCTGTTGAGTTGGCTCTCCTGCTGGTGCAGACAGTGCTTTGTCCATGGCCAGCATTTAAACTTGACCTCTTCTTTTTCTCCCTAGCCGAGGACAAGCTCTCCAGGGGCTCCCTGTCCCACAGGCATGGGATTCTTGGACACCGGGCAGTTGGCGCTTCCACAGCCGCCACCCGCGACCCCAAGCCCAGGACTCTACTAGCAAGGTACAGCAAAAGCCGCTAATTTTATGACCACCCACCCATCCCCCACCCTCCACTTATTAAATACACTCTTATCCCACCCCTTTAAAAGGTACGCCCACCAAGGCACTCGTCTTCCAACCCAGACATCCATATTGCATTATTGGGACAGCCGCCAGCCACTACAGGCGTCTCTTTGCTATATCTCCTTCACTGTGATTACCAATGCTTCCTTCACACTCTGTGCATCTAATATTATTTCTTGGGATTGTCCGCTCGTCCCTCTTCCCGGACCTTGTACTTTAAGGGGAGCTTATACTTTAGTTGTAGTTCTCTGTCTTCAAGCCAAATTTAGCATAAGCTCCCAGTAAATTTTGGGAATGGGTGCCTCCGAGTGCCCTATCATGAGGGATTTCTCGTTGTTTTCCATACTGATTATCCTCTCCTGTGTACTGGTGGCATTTTATTGGCAGAAGCCTGTGCCACAGCAAGCAGAATATGACCCTTTAGTGTATCGTATACTGGATATGGATTTGCCCCACAGTTATCTACGTGCCTTTCAGGTAGTCCTACTATCAGCTTATTACCAGGGCATCCATCATTGTAGCACCTGTACTGAGCCGCCTTTTCAAGTTATATCTCCTGCTTGTTATAGAGATAGTCTCTCGCTGCATTTCTCAGTCAGGGTGCTGATTCACCTAGCTCTAGGGCGGTACAGGGTGCTTGGCATACCCAACCTGTCAAGCATCATAGACGCACTAGGACTAGAATTCTTAAACTAAATATTGTTGCCTTAACAAAGATACTACTGCTGTTACTGTTGTGCTCAGGTAACATTGAGGTAAACCCTGGTCCCATCACTACCCTTCCATCCCCCTCGGATACTGCTTGTCTTAAAGGCATGAGTTTCTGGCATGTCAATGTCTGCAGCCTCCTAAAAAAGTTTACCATGATACAGGCGTAGATCAGCCATACTCAGCCAGATGTCCTGGTAATCTCCAAATCTTGGCTTAGGCCAGCCACTCAGGACAGGGAGATTAGTATTCCTTCCTACCAGTTATTCAGAACAGACAGGCTAACTAGGGGAGGTGGAGTGGCGGTGTACATTAAGGAAAGGTTTACAACGTCCTGCCTGGATTCTACTTCTGTCAAATATAAATTTGAATGCTTTATCCTGATGATGGAATTATCAACTTTCCTTGCCTTCAGAATGATTTGTTGCTATAGACCCCCATCTGCTGGTACACTCCTTCTTATACATCTTGGCTCTGTTATTGAGAAAGAGAACCTTGAAACTATCATCCTAGAGTACCTTAATTTTGACTGGCTCTCTAAGACTGCTTCACCCCTAAACACTTTCTGTGATTCCCGTGGGTTGGTGCAACTAATTCACGAACCCACACGTTCAAACAAAAAGAACCTGAGCAACAGCACACTGCTAGATGTTATATTAGTCAATAAGCCTCATCTCTTCTCACACGCTGGAACCTTCATTGCTGATGTCAGTGACCATTGCTTCATTGCTGCAGTCAGATCACTTCATCATACAGGAACTACAGCTAAATTTCTTACAAAAAGGTCCTATTGTAACTTTGATGCAGCTGCCTATGTCTATGAACTGGAACACTCGCCACGCTGGCAAGACTTCTACTTAGCTAACACAGTTAACTCGGCATATGATATTTTCCATGAAATACTTGTTGGGGCCCTAAATATGTATGCTCCTATGGTAAAAATTTGCATAAAAAGCAAAACATGTTGTTGGTTCTCTGCCAAGCTGAAAGCGGCATTGCTTGGGGATAAGCTGTGGAAAAAGCTTGACTCAGACTGGTGTCAGTTCAGAAAGGCAAGCAATGCCTGTACGAAAATTATCAGGGCTGCTAATGCAGCATTTTATCTTAGTGAATTGGACTCTGCAGCAAAGTGCTCCTCCAAATTCTGGAGGACAATCAAGCACATGTCCAGATATACGCCTGGTAATCTGGTAATTCCTTGCCACCTAAGATTACAACTGGGAGTTCTACTATCAATGATAAACTGGGAATCCTAGATGCATTTAACAATCATTTAAGGCTTTTGATACAGTGGCTCATGGCCTGCTTTTCTCTTCTCCGAAGAGTATAGGCCTGGACTCAGTTTCTTTGCATTGGTTTACTGAGTACCTTGTAGGATGGCGTCAACAAATTAAGGCTGAGGGTGAGCTATCCCCACTCAAACTTCTTCTGAGGGGAGTACCACAAGGATCCATACTTGGGCCCTTACTATTTGCTATCTATGTTAATAATATTGATAAGAATATTAATAAGGCCAACATACACCTGTTTGCTGATGACACGGTTGTATATATAAGTCGTCCGACACACAAAGCTATCTGTGCTGACCTCCAGGAGGAAGTTAACCAGCTTCAGAACCAGCTCCTTCAGCAAAAACTTCTTCTAAATGGTAAAAAGACAAAAGCAATGTTGTTCTCGCCCTAGAGCCATGTGATGAATCCAGCCAGCCCTGGAGCATTACCTCAGATCACCACAATTCTTGGAGAGAAACTGGAGTTTGTTTCAAAGTTTAAATACTTAGGAGTATGGTTGGACCATAATCTATCATTCACTGAGCACGTCGAGGACCTTGTAAAGAAATTAAGGCAGAGGCTGGAGCTATTCTTTAGAATTAACCAGTTTCTCACTAGAGATGCAAAATTGCGCCTTGTCCAAACTACTTTTCTTTCGCTGGTTGATTTATGCAGATTTTCTACATAGTCAATGTCCTAAAGCCTCGCTTGCAAAGTTGGACACGCTTTATCACAGGGACATCTGGTTTATTACTGGTCTCCCCATCTCCACCCATCATTGTTTCTTGTACAAAGCCATAGGGTGGTCCTCTCTTATGTTTAGGCATAACAGAAACGCAGTCATTTGAACCTACAGAGTCATCACGGAACGGCTTCTGCAATATATAATAAATTGTCTCCCACTAAGTGAGCCAGGAACATACGCCTTAAGAAACACATTCCATATCACATTATGTATCCCCAAGGCTTCCTCTCACTATGGTAGAGTGGCCATTAGCTTCATGTTGCCATCCTTGTGGAACAAAGTGCAAAAATTATTGAAATTAAACTGCCTCCGCAGTATGAATACCTTTAAATCCCTATATGCTCAGTATGTGTGTGAGCCATGCAATTGCTTCCCCAGCCCCTAATTTTTGGCTGAAGCTTAGGCTGCTGCCCTCTGAGCGTAGTTTAATTTATGATTGCTTGTGAGCTCTGGCAACTTTAGCTTTCTGAGCTTCTTATGCCTTAAATGTTTTACCCTCTAGAAATCCCTGTATGGTCATTGTTTCCTCATGGCTCTTGTGGCCGCTAGACCTTAGTCACACTGTTGTTTTTACATATTGCTTAATCTGTGGCTCTTCTTCCCATACCCTGTACCAATCAATCTGCTCTATTTCATCATTGTATTCTATCCCACTGCATTCCATCCTCACTATTTTATTCCCCTGTTCCCTAACTCTCTTCCCTGCCAAAGACCAGCCCTTCAGGGGCTCCCTGCCCCACAGGTGGGAGAAACGCAGACACTGGGCAGTCAGCGCTTCCATAGCCACCACCCGAGACACCAAGACTGGACTCCTTACTAGCGAGGTGTGGCATAGCCGCTAACCAATCGGGACGCGAGCGCTTTTCTGCTCTAGCATCTGATTGGCTCCTGCAGTCTGCTCCTGTGTTTCCCTCAATACCAAGCTAAAGTCTGATTTTATGCCTAAAACTTGCACAAAAAGCTGTACTTACTTGTTTGCCTAATAGTTAAGACCTCTATTTTTCCCTATTTAGAGTGTCAAGATTTGGGACACTGTTTGATTACACTCCTTTTTGAATTTCTGTGGTTGCGCCAGCCTTTAGGCGCCAAAGGAATACCAATTTCTTTTGTCCTGCTGTTTTGGCCCTCTCGCTGGTACAGACACTCCATTGTCCATGGCCCAGCATTTAATACTGACCTCTTCTTCCTTCCTTCCCCTGTCAAGGATAAGCTCCCCATGGGTTCCCTGTCCACAGGCGTGGGAAATCCGGGCACAGGGCAGTCGGTGCTGCCACAACCACCGCCTGAGACCTCAAGCCTGGAGTCTCCACTAGCAAGGCATGGCAAAAGCCGCTATCCAATCAGAACGTGATCGCCCTTCGGTGCTGGCTTCTGATTGGTTCCTGCAGTCTGCTACTTTGTTCCTTCTAAACCAAGCAAAAATCTGATTTCCATGCCGAAATTTGCCAAAAAAAGCTGTAATTACTATTTTTCCTAACTGTTAAGACCCTCATCCTTCTGCTTAGAGTGTTAAATTTAGGGATATTGTGTGATTACACTACTTTTGAAATTCTGTGTTTGCGCCAGCTCCCTACACGAGCGACCGATCACTTCTCCCTACTGAAGATTCTACTAAGCCTCATCTTGTGTCCTCTTTAAATATTACAGAAGCACTTTGAACTGTTATGACTGATGTAACATTGAGTACTTATTTGCATTATTTGTTATTTACTTGTATTATTTGTCTTTATTGTAAATATCTCTGTATGTCTCTATTGTAAATATCTCTGTATGCATTATGCCACTTGGCCTGGAGCCAACCAGGTCCATCTTGTAAATGAGCTTGCTCAACGATATTCGCCTGGATAAATAAAGACTTTGATTGATTTATTGATTGATTGATATGGGCTGATGGCACATGGCAGGAGGCAGGGTGCTGCCAAAGCTCCAGAACAGGGCCGAGAATGGCTTCAGCGACCGAGAAGGCAACCCAAGGGGAGTCCCTTCGATCAAGAATTTCAATCAAGGGATACTTGGCCCATTTTTGGATGGGCTCCATCTGGATCGTGGTTAATTCTGAAATCAAATGGAGAAAGTCACTGAAAGAAGTGGGACCATGCTCCATAGACAAATCCTCCCCCAATTTAGCATTCAGTGGATAGGAATGCAGGGAGGAGCCCTCCGATTTCAAGGATTCACCAAAAAGTGGTGGACCGCATGAGTCCCCACTGACCCTGCAGGGTCAGTCAGGAATCACGGTGACCAACAGCCAATGAAGAAGCCTGGGAGTGGTATGGGCATCCTTGGGGTGGGGGACCATCGTTTGGCTGCTTAGGAGGCTGCTCCACCTGGATGGGTGGAAAAGCTGGAATAGGCCACGCTGAAACCTGCCGAGCTGCAGTAGGCTGGGGTCTTGGTGGCGGGAGCCATGGAAGAGCCAGGGTGGGGGCCAGAATCATCTTAACCTCCAGAAAACATGAGTTGCTGCCACATTAGCTCTTTATAGCATTGGCACATCATGTGTCAGAGCCTCTCCTAATCCGAGGAGGAAGAAGAGGAAGAACAGTGGCGGCACTGTTTACCTGAGTATGGAGAGCAGGAATGCCAATGTCAGCATGGGCTGCTTGACTTTGGACTACAGGATCGCGACCTCGACCGTTGAGAAACCCAACAGCAAGAAACTGAGGGAACCAGTGAAAGCCAAGGATCCTCTGAGGTAAGGGGATCCTGAGGGTTAGTGACCAGATCAGCATGCTGGTCTGATCCACCCTGAGAGGTAACAGGTAGGACCAGAGTCATAGAAAGTGAGGTATCCACCTCATCCTACAACAGCACATTGACCGGCTAGAGAAAAGTCTCGGCAGGTTGGTCAGTGGGTGTCTCAACTTGACTGGCCCAACAGGGGGACTGTGGAACTAGTGGCCTGGACTGAAGAATCGACCGTAGTCGAAACCTCCAGAGAAGCATGCAGATGACACAAAGATCTGCAACAGGGTTGATGCACAAGGAGGCATGGAAAGGATGAGAAGGGACTTGGCAAGGTTGGAGGAATGGTCAGAAGTATGGCAGCTTGGATTCAATGCAAAGAAGTGCAAAGTAATGCACCTGGGAAACAAAAACCCAGGGGAAGATTACACAATGGGGGGTAGTAATAACAACAAAAATGGAAAGAGACCTAGGGGTAATCATATCAGATGACCTTAAGGTTGGCAAGCAATGTGAGAAGGCAGTAGGGTGGGCTGGGGGATACTGGGATGTATAGGGAGAGGTATCACCAGCAGAAAACAGGAAGTTGTTATCTCCCTGTACAGGCAGTTGGTGAGACCCCATCTGGAGTACTGCGTCCAGTTCTGGAGACCCCATCTCCACAAGGATATAGACAGGATGGAGGCAGTTCAGAGGAGGGAACAAAACAGTGCAGGGTCTGCAAAAGAAGCCATACGAGGAGAGACTAAAGGAGCTTAATATGTATACCCTTGAGGAAAGGAGGGAGAGGGGACATGATAGAAACGTTTAAGTACCTCAGTGGAATCAACAAAGTCCAAGAGGGTAGCATCTTTCAGAAAAAGAGATGTGCAAGAACAAGGGATACAATTTGAAGATAGAGGGGACGGCTCAGGGGCAATGTGAGGAAGTATTTTTCACAGAGAGGTGGTGGATGCATGGAACAGTCTTCCTGAGGAGGTTGTGGGGTCTAAAACTGTGGGAGAATTCAAGAATGCATGGGACAGACATAAGGCAATTTTTGTGGGGGGTAGGAAGAAATAGGCTGTTGGTTAAATAGGATCTGCAGCTTATCCTATAGGTAGGCAAATGGGCAGACTAGGTGGGCCAAGCGGTCCTTATCTGCCGTCAAAGTCTATGTTTCTATGAGTAAGAGGCCCGAGAGCAATCACAATCTCACGACCGTCAACGAGACTTTTTCTTAGTCTCTTCTTTTGAAGAGTTTGATGATTTTGTACCCTAAGAGGGACCCAAGGATGGGAAGAGACTGGCACAAATTCCTAAACGCCCCCATAAAGGTGGCACCAAAAGAAAGCAGCACAAAGGCCAAAGCCAAAGAGGCATGCTCCGTGACCTGAGCCACCGCCTCTTCAAAAGCCACTAGTTGTTCTGCAGACCCTGCAGCAGCAGAGACTGCCCAAAAGGCATCTTTCAATCGAATGGGTGAGTCTCATTTATCTGGTCGCCCTAGAAGGAGTTGAGCATGCTGGTCTTCCAGAGTACTGGGAAGCAGCGTGCGACATAGGCCACACACCAGGGGATCATGATTGTGGCCTAGGCAGTAGACGTACGAGGGATGCGGGTCCATCTGGGACATCTTCTGCTCACAATCGCATTTTTTTTTAAATAGGATGCTGACTTTGAGTCATCCATAATGATAGTTTTGAATGGATGCAGAATTCACTTGAACACTTGAGTCAAATTTGAAGTTTTGAAAGCAAAGAGCCTACTCAGTGCAAGAGTGGTAAGGAGGGAACCTTCTTCTTCCAGCGGAAAGGAAGATCTGACATCACAGGACGGTGCTTAGAGAGTTAGCACCCTGATGAGTGACAGGAGCCAGCTTGAAGTCCTTCTGGCAAGAATTAAAGGGAAAGGAATACTGTCAGAAGTGGGGATCTGTACACCAAATCCATGTCCCTAGAAATTAACAGCCACAATTTGATCTTGTTAGGTTGAATAGTTTGATATACAGTATGTTTTTGACCTTTATAATTGTCTTATTATATATTGTTTGTTCTAACTTTAGAGTTGGGCAGAGGGGCCTTATAGCCCCTGGAAGGTCCAGTATAGCCTAATATTTCTCACCCTAGAGGGTATTATTGCACTTAGAAAAGATTCAAACACAAACATTTTTTATTTGAATTAAATTAAGGTCAGTTTTTTGAACTTTTTCTGTTAGAGAGAAAAAAATAGCCCCTCTTTTTTTATATATATACTTTGTGCTCCTTTCTTCCCCCTGGCTGCCTCCTTCTGACTGACCCCCTCCTCCCCCGCCCCATTACCCAGCTCCCCTGGGACTTACCTTACACCTGGTGTCCTCTGCCACAGGACTTGCGGCGTGCGCCCAGCCACTGGTGTGGAGCCTGTGTGGGGTCAGTCCTCATCTTGTCTCGGGAGGGGGGAATCTTTTCCACTTTTTCTTCCCTTACTACCCTGGAGCCTTGGCCATCCACAATTGCACATGTGCATGGAGACAGCTCCAATCTACTCACCCAGCCTAGTGCCAGCCCTCCCCAGTGCCCAACGCTGCCATCGAGCCTCCACTCAGTGGCAGCCAAGAGCTGAGGAGGCCTACCACCCCAATCTAGGACAGAACTGCCTGGCGGCTGCTCTATCCACTCCCAGCCCTTCCCCCCACCCCGGCCAACCCCCAGTGTCTGGTGCTCGTTCATGAACATAGGTCACCAGCATGGCAAGAGGTAAGGCGTCCAGCACCTCAGCCCTCTGTACCACTGGGCTGGCACTATAGCCCCACTTTTTAAACAAAAAATAAAATAAACAGCAGTACAAAAAATAAAACAATGAACAGCAGTAAACTCGCATGTTGCATGTTCCATTGAGGGGTTTGGACAAAAAAAAAAGACTGTGTCCACTACTTGCTGTAGGTTACAAAACTGATGGGGGCAAAGGAGTTATAGCTCACAAGTTGAAATATGGTTCCAGAGCTTGAAATTAGGTGTGGGAGGTGTTGGTTCTTGCACGAAGTACAGGAGAGCTGCTGGCTGGATTTTTCTCTTGTGGCTGCACTTTGGGCTCTTCTTTTTTCTGTTCCTGCTGCCCACCCAGGATTGCGTTCATGTCTTCCGATCGGTACTGTTTGCAGACCAGAAACTGGCCATATTGCTCCCAGATCTGTGCCCAGTTACACTGGTAATTTCCCGTGGCACAAGACCTGCATTTAACAGAAGCTAGACAGCTGTTGCTCATAAACTGTAGTTTGTTACCCCTTGAACAGCTTGGGTTCTGTGCTAAGCTTTGGCATCAGTGTTCCGAGGTAGTTTTAACCCATTGGTTCCTTAGAGTACCAGCAATCTTGTGTATTTAAATATCCTTGTGGCTTGTGTAAAGGATGTAGATAAAACCCAGGTAGATAAGATGGCAGCTTTGACAGGTACTTTAAGAATGATCTGACTGGGAACAGAGGAGTCTCAGGTTCAGTATACATGAACCCATGATAGTTTTCTTTATTGGCTTCTACTAGGTTTTTTTGTGGTTCTTTGTATTTCATTATGTGCCAGGGTCACATATTGCTGCCCATTTTCATCAGTCTTTACAAGTAACAGGTTCACTTTAACATCCCTTAGCCCCTCTCGCTGACACCTAGCCATGTGAATTTGAATATCAAACCACACCTTCTTTACCAGGCAAGGTATAGTATTGAGGGAGAGGGCTTCAGATTTCCTGAGCTGCTCAAGGTGTGCAGCAGTGAGCACATGATGGTGAGTGGCCATGTATTTTTGGTCTTTTCTAAGCTTCTTCAGGACACCGATCAATACATTATTTGCTGGCCTGAAAATCGGATCTCCAGTTAGGCTCACATTATGGCCAACTTCAGGGGAGTTCACGTGGTGGTTGAGGCCAGCACACAGAGCATGGTACCCAGAAACTGAGTATGGCTCACTGCCAGTCAGCTGCACCTCAGCACAGAATGTGCACAGCGGGTTATTTAAATAATAATAATAATAATAAAAATGTATTTATTAGGTGCTTTATCAAGAACCAAGGTGCCTTACAAGTCATACATACACATACTTTAAAAAACAAACATAGAAATTAAAATAATAATTAAAAAGATCAGACATCAATTAATAAAATCACCTAATTCAATTTCCGAATGCCTGCAGCCACAGATTTAAGGATTGTTTAAATCCCTCCACAGTTGTGCACTCATGAAGCCGGCGGGGTAGAGAATTCCGGAGGGTAGGGGCAACGTACTCAAAAGCTCTAGCCCCAGATGCTTTCAAATACACCCTCGGAATCTCTAGCAATCCCTCGTTGGCCGAGCGGAGAGATTCAGTCGGGGATATTTTGCCATTCAGTTGTAATAAAACAGGATGTTGCCCAGTCAGTCAGCACAGGGACTGCCCACACAGTATTTTTTGGGGGTGTTCAGCTCGTCGTGGTCCGACTCAATGCAACTGAGCTGAGCTGGTGACAATGTGACATGTCTACTGCTTCTAGTTAAATCAGTTTTAATTTTATTTTAACGTTGTACCTCGGTTTATGGATCTCTGCTTCCAGGGAACATTTCTTCCACTCTGGATTACTCAAGGAGGATAAAAGTGACTGGCAAGTAGTCTGACATTATTTACTTCATTGTGACTTGGTAAGAAAAAAGTGGCTACTATTTGATTTTGAAAATTCTGAGGGCACAATGAATTTTAGGACATCATCAGGCGACCAGAGACTGGGAACTCATTATTTCCTGGTCCGTGTTGCCTGATACTAGACCAGCTAGATGGTGGCATTAGCCAATCAGAAATATGATTTCTCCATCTCAATTTTCTAAATTATGCCTGGTCTGTACTTACAGCAAAGCAGCAACTGTAAACAAGTGTAGTGCAGGGAGTTACCATGAAAGTAAACCAAAACCAACATAGGGCAAAAACAGGGCCACTAGCTGTTTTCCAAACACGGTTTACCAAAGCCAGCTGTGAGTGCCCAGACAGTATAAATCTTAAATCAAGACTAGATAAGCACTTGGTAAAAAAGGGAATAATTGGATGTAACCACCAATTGCAGCACATGGACTTGCTTGGTCAATTTATGGTCTATTTCCATCTCATATTCATATGTTCCTATGTTTCATATGAAGCATAATAGTGTGAATACATGTTAGTTTAATTTTCCTTGGCAATAATGCAATTCTCTCATAAGGATAAAGTACTCGGCCTTCAGCCTCATACTTTATTCACTCAACAACCACAGTATTGCCTCCTATAGTAAATCAACTACCACATTTTCACTTAAATGCAGTATCACTACATCTAGGAGGTGCTCGCACAAGATGAAGTTGAGTGCTATGATCACCCAAGGAGTGGTGATATCTCACAATAACCCCCACGTCATGTGTGTTTTATTCCTTACAGTAATATATAGATAAAGATAATAATTCAGAAAAAAAATCTTCCCTTGTCATCCTGATAATCATTACACTTTTATCATACAGTAAAAGGATTATGCTTACTTACCTGTGGCATCAGAGTGACTATGCTGTCTTTCTTACAGTGGTAGTTATATAAAAATTGATCGGTACAGTGGTAGTTGCCACAACTTCAGGAAAGAAATACTGCGGTTTGCCACTACCACGGTAAAAAACGCATTGAATAACATTCAGATTTTACAATGGTAGATGTAAATCCGTGGTATTTCTTCCCATGGTTGCCGCAATACTGTGGTACTGTGGTCAACTTTTATATAACTACCACTGTATGTCATTAAAAGGTTTATACACTCGTGCCCAGTTTGGCTTCTAGAGGTCATATTTCATGTGTTTAGTACAATCCTCTGTTCAGTGTAACAAACCCCAGCACTGACAGATCATTTAGGGATACCACCTCCCTACAGCAGAAGGAGCCATAAACAATAGGATGCTCTTTAATAGTCCTCAGTATATAACAAATCTCTAATGAACACTAGGGGCCCAATATTCAAAACTCTGCCCATGGGCAAAATTTGCACTGCCTGGTAGGCAAAATTAGCCCACAGCCAATTGCATGTAATATTCAAAGGAATAGCTCAGGGGCAAACACAGATGAATATAGCGGCCAAATAAAAGTGGGCAAACATGGCTGAGAGTGCAGTGCAAAGACAGCCTAGCAAAGAAGACAGCTCTGGATATAGCAAAGAGGACAGCTCTGAATATAGCAACAGGGCAGTGCAAACAGCAACAGCAGCACAGTGCACACAGAAGTGGAGTCAGGCACAGGGGAAGCAAAGAAGTGGTGCATAAAATGAGAAATCCTGAGCAAAGAGCAGTGTACAACACAAATAATAGCAACAGATACACCAAAGGCAATGCCAAGAGAGATGTATCCCAAAATGTAGCAACACTGTATGGATGTGACCTGTGGAAAAAGAGCGGAGACGGGACAGTGTGGAAGTGTTCCGCACAAATAACCAACCATGCCAGTGTGCCAGTAAGACCCCAACCTGTGCCCACTGTGCACAGGGGGAAGAGACAAGGATCCCTGACACAGAGCAGGGGACAGCACACCACATGACACACAGTAGGACACGAGGATGTAGGTCAGCCATGGCCACATGGACAAAGTCACACACAGGCCCGCAGATCAAGGCCCTCCCAGCCAGGCAACGCCGGGGGGATTCGCCCAATGAACAGGGGCCAGATCATGTCTATGGACAGTCACAAGCCAAATGTTGCCTGGCGTGCACACAGGCCATGCAGGGTACACATTGAAGACAAAATGTATCAGCCAACTGGAGGACGAACCTACTACACCCTCAACAATGTACAACCAGATGCTCAGCCACAGACACTGCAGGGAGAGTAGTGGGGTAACCCACGCGACGTGATAGGCAATGATGGCAGCCACAAGGGTGATGCAGATGGTCATTAGGTGCAACACAGCACAGCGGTGAAACCGACTAAGGTAACCAATAAAGACACAGGACACAGGATCATAACATCCAAAAACATATTTTGTAAAAACAGCAATGGAAACTATATACAACAAAACTGGAAAATCAACAAGAAAAAGCAAGGGGGGGGTAGGGAAATGGGAAAAACCATGGAATGGGGGAGTTTAGTGGTCTGCAGCAGGCTGCTGCCCCTGCACCAGCTGTTCCAGGAGCTCTGCAGTCCATCGGGAAAGTCTCACCAACAGGGCCTGTTGCTCAAGCATCATCCGCTGCTGCCTGACCAGATGCCGAAGTAGGTCATCCCGACCCTCTCCCTCCTCTGGCCGTCTGGTCCATGCAGAACTGTGATGTGGAGCTATGGGGGAAGATGCCCTTGTAAGAATTGTGAGCAGTAGAACTCAGAACATGGCCCCAGAGAAGGACAGCATGTCCAAGCAACAATGGAAACAGTGCAGATGCCACCTGACGTGCCAGTATGTGGCCTCTCATAACCCCATGGTACACAAAAGCCCATCTCATGCAGATGTGAAGGCCCGTATGGCCATTGTCATCACCACCACCACCACCGCAGATGGGATGCCACCCCATGCATACCCAATGTAGCCTCTGTCACACTACTGCCATACAGCCCCCCCCCCGAGGGAAACCCCAGTCAGCCCCACAGCACTATCAAATATACTGTCGCAACAGAATGACTGGGCCATGCTGCCCAATGGAACAGAACGTAGCCCTATGAAGCACTGCAACATCACTATCAGAAACCCCACAACCACAGTCCACATGGTAACATACTGCAGCCTGTAGTGCCAATCCACAGGGTTGTGTTGCAGACACTGTGCAAGTGTTCCCCACACTCTCCTGGACAGCCACACACACTATCCATGACCCAAGTGTGTCATGTGGTCATGTAACGGACACAGTACTCTAGGCCATGACACACTACTGAGCCATACAGCAATAGCAACAACCCCCTGCAGTCAGATAACAAGTCGGTGGCCACAGTGTGCAACATAGCCCTGTCATGGTGGCACACCGGAACAGCACAGTGCAATGTGACCAGTATGTATGCCTGACGTGGATTGGGCACACATGCCCATACCACCCTGAGCACATAACATCTACAGAGACCATGTCCAGGCCATAGGCATGCCATGCGGTGTTCGCATGCTGTGGGCATACACACAACCACAGGAACCAGACAATACACCCACCCATCATGACAGTCATGAATACCACACACCTGCCATACAATGTATACAATGGAAGCATGCCCACAACATATGTATGGAAATAGTAAACCACAAGCCACAGGAGGCGACAGCTACAATCAATGGTATAATACCACTGTGGAATGGTAGCAGATGGACCATGCACAGCACACATGGAGAATACAGTGGGAGAACAGTGCCTCATACACAGCCCATTGGTGATGATTCTATGTGCTTACAGTGGACCGTAGGACACCATGTGTAGTCAGATGCACAAGGTGCAAGGAGGCAGACATGCCCATGCCAGCATGTCACAGCCACATATGTGAGACAGAGCCACTGAATTGCTGACATGCAACCCTTCAGGGTGCAAATGCAGAACAGCATCACCAAGGAGGGTGTGTGCCCGTGTAGGTGAGTGCTAAGCACATAATACAAGCACTGCATGGTCCAGGCACACATGACATACCATGCTGCAGGGCTTCCAGTACTGTGAGCTGAAATGTGCTTTCACAGCACAGGCCCACAGGCTGTGTGGTTACTGGATTCCCTGGCCAGGTGCACTGTTCCACAGGCTGCAGTAGGTGTGTGCGATGCCATGCCCAGCAGCATGGGCACCCCATGGCCATGTGCCCCTGGGACTGGTGACATGACACAGGGCAAACACACATATGGTGGTGACACTGTGCTGTAAAGGGGTACCATACATGCCCCACCCAGCAAGGAATGCAACATATGTAATCCATAAAGGAGCATACTCACTTGTGGCATCCTGCTGCCCATCATTGCCTTCCCTAGCCTGCTGGTCAGTAAGCCATGGTTCCTTGTCTGTGCCCTCGCTGCTGCCATCTTCTGGTGGTGCAGTCTACAGAGTTAAGGGAATAGAACAGAGTCAGTACCTTCATGGACATCAATAACCCTCCTCCCAAATTGTGCCAGTGACACTGGGCTCAACTGTCAAACAGTGTACTGTGTCTCCCCCCAACCAGCATATGGCATACGGGACACATGTACAATGTTGGTACATTGTACTGTAGTGGTCCATATATATCACACATGCTAGGCCATGTAATGTCATCTGGAGAAGCAATGCACAGACAACAGTGGGGCAGACATGTACACAGCTGTATGCACTCAGCACATACGTCCTGTGGGTGACAGATAATCTAATGTCACCCCTGACAGTATACCCCCAACACACAGCATGGATGGCCCACACCTGTGACCTGCCTGTGTTCCCCCACCAATAGACCATGCCACATTGTCAATATGTACTGGGGCGAGGCCCTTTAATGAGCTCATATGTCATATACAACCTTTGACTATGGTAGATGGGGGATACAGTGACACAGCTGCGGCTAGCACACCCCACACAGTCACTGCTACCACAGTGCCCATTACTGTGACTGACATGTGAGTCAGCTGACCACTGGACACAGTAGGGCCCAATGTCACATGGCCCATGGAACACATTGGCACAACGCAGTGAGCCCATGGAACATAATCGGCAGCTATCTGTCACTCACAGGCAGATGTTTGTCCACACTGGGAGGATGTTATCGACATATGTGGCAGTGGTTAGCAACAGTCCTGGCTGTCACATAGTATGTACCATGTCCACCCGCAGGGAGGGTCCATGACCACCATGCCAGTAACACAGGCAGCAGTGTGTCTGCAACCTACACACATCTGGACAGTGTGTGGTGAATAGGCCCTCCTCCAGCAGACCTTGTCAATATACAGAGGTGTGGCTGGGCAATTAGTTGTCATACACACACCATCCAACTGCATAACCTTTACAGTGTGTAACACATATGTGCACATGTTCAACATGTGCTACACTACTAATGATGGAGCACACTGATGCCCACCACATGATACCTCTGTGCACGTCACATGTACTACTATATACATAGGCACTGTTGACCCACACACGGACACCACTGTACCCATAGTAGTCTACACACAGAACTGCATGAGTATGACACTGTATCATAATAGGCATGTGTGCAGTGACCTGTCCTACAAATATGTACCCATATGTGTACTGTGGTTATAACAGCCCACACCTTTGACATGCATAATGCTGGTCTATGATAAACGTATCCACTTACCTGGCAGAGGCACAGTGCCATCACACACCATGCACCGAAACCTGTCCAGTCTCTGCTTCTCTCACCTCCAGGCTCTGGAGGTCCACAAAACGATGCCTGCACTGCTCCACTGTGTGGTGGATGCATGTGTATGCAGTGAGGTGGCGCACCACAGATGCCCACACCTCACACCTTGGCCTTTCCCCCTCGTGCACCTCTCCAAAGAGATGGCTCTCCCTGGGCAGCACTAGCTGCACCATGTTGGCCAGCTCTACATCCCCACGCCACTGGTCCCTCTGAACCACTGCCCTGAGACTTCTCCTGGTCACAATACTCATGCAGTCACTGAGGGAAACTCCACCCTAACACCATTGTGCCTGTAAAGGTGTCCAGAACAGAACTGGAAATTCACATGACTTAGCACGGGGCTAGTAAAGGAAAGCGCCGTGCAAAATCCTACAGTGCCGCACTAATGCGAAATGGCCTCACTGACCATGCACAACCCTTGCATGACCTTCCCAGTGATGACATCATCATGCATGCATGTTTAGAGTGACGCATATTCAGTTTGTGCCATGCAATTCATATAGCACTGCACCATAGCATTAACCATTTGCCTGGTGCACACACGTTTGGCTGGCACAATTACATGCAATATTCAAATGTGTTATGAAAATGGGCCTACTTAGGCAGTCAGAGTGCAAACCACCACATTAGCATGTCATTATAGCCTGATTTGCATACATTACCATGTCTGAATTGCCCAGGCTATTTTAGTGGAGACACAGCACCACCTGCATAACTCACTGGAACTGCAAGCAGTAGTCTGAAGTCTGCGATTGCAACAATAGACCTGAGCATGTCTCAGGAGACAAGTTCCACAGAAACAGGTAGGTGTTCTTCAGGCAATACACAGTTATCATGATCTGCCACAGTGTGTGTATTCTGCTACAGATTGGATGGGGAACAAATGTGCAGTGTTCTGTGTCAGGTACTGATGAACAATGCTGTAACACATATACCAGGCCCAGCTGGCAGCTGTGTACTAACAGTGCGCTGCACTGTCATACCATCCTATCACATGTATACACTATGACAGTGGCACTGGAGTCACACAGTATGACACACAAACAGATGCCCGTGTGCATCTACAGGTATGCTGTACATGGCCCGGGAGGGGGGACAGTCACAACACACATCACAGGCACATCTCTGTGACACCATCATGTAGATGTGTATCCCATGCTGTGCTGTGCAATGACCAGAAAGCTGTGATCACATGGCCAACACAGGTCTGTGCATCCAACACATGTCCTACACCTGTTAGTGTAGCTACATAACACAGGGCCTGTTGCAGCACACACAATGCAGGCTGCTGCTGGTGTGTTTGGGGCACATAAACACTGGCAGATGTCTGCTGCCCAAGGTTGGACATGCAGGGGCCCATTGATGGGCAGGGATAACCTGGGGAGGCCAACCCCTACATCCCTGTGACGCATGCCCACAAACGATGTCACGGTGTGGCCTATTGGTTGTGCAGAGTCTCACACACACACACACACACACCATTTACAAAACAGCCACTGACCACTGGAACATTTCCATCCCCTAACAGGTGCCTCTGGTGGCCGTGAATGCCTCCAAGCCCATACGTTTTTGAGGGAGGAGCTGAAGACCCTGGCAGATGCCTACAAGGCCAGGGGGAACAACATATGGGGATACAAATCAACCGATGCCACAGTCTGTGGGTTGTGGGGAGAGATAACAGCGGAGGTCAACGCCATTAGTGTCAGGGAACGCTCCATGGACACTGTACATAGGTGGTGGAATGACCTACATTGCTGAGTAAAGGAAGATCTGGCAACATGCCACCTTGCACTGCATGCCATGGATGGATGGCCTCAGCCATTGGAGGTTGCAAGACCTGACGACCCTGTGGTGGAGGTGGTGGCATCAACCCTGAGGACTGTGGCTGTGAAAAGTATCGAAGGTGGTGGCTGTGGGATACAGGTGGCATCCCACAGGAAATGTGAGTATATGGTTGTGTACCAGCATGATGTGCATGGGTATAAGTGCAGTTATGCTTGTGTTTTGGCACAATGCATCCCTGACCAGTGCACACATGTGTGCACTGGGATAGCCTGTGTGCTGTATGGCACTATCTGCTGCTGTGTTAACCATACTACCTGCCTAGCGTCATGTGCCACACTAACACACTCTTGTAGTACTCTGCACACAGATGCCCTGTGCTGATGCACATAGTGTGTGTCACAGCTGCAGGAATTCTTCCAGCATGCGGTGTTGCATGCTGACACATGTATCACTGGGTGTGTTACCTATGCCATCCCTGCGGGTGCTGGTCTTCATGTGTGTGGGGTGTGTGGGATACATTGGTGTTAGGTGTGGGCATGCCTGTGGGATCTACATTCCACCCGTAGGTGTGTGTGCACCCTGGATGTGTGGGTGTATAGGCTGTAGTCAACTGTTTTATGCTGGCACTGGGTGGCATAGACAGCAATAGTGGGGTATGCATGTGCCAGCACTGGTACAGGACCACTGTGTACTGATCATCACACTGACAGTATTCTCTGTCCACAGCACAGGGAGATGGCACCACTGAGGAGGTCAACCAGGAAGAGAACACTGGGCCGTCCACGTCAGGTGTCCAGTGGCAGGCAGCACATGAGGAGGAGGAGGTGTCCTTGGACACTATACTCAACGACCTCTGCGACAGTGATGAGGCCAACTACATTCCCCTTGGTGATTATCTAGCTGCCATTACTGCACTGGGGAGGTTCTCACCATCAGAGGTGTCCCTCAGTACCCCGACCAGGCAGGGGCAGACACCAGGGGGGCCATCATGGCCACCAGACAGCTGCCCACCAGACACACAGTTTCATCTGTGCCGGCAGGGTCCCTGGAGTGTAATGCCACCTCTGCCTCAACTACCACCACCACCACCCCTTCACCACTGCCTCAGGTGTGACCTCCACACCCTCCAACTCCCAAGCCACACAGCCCACTCGTGTCTGTGGGTGGCCAACATGTTGCCTCGCCTTCCCACGACATGCATGTCCCACTGCAACCACCACCATCCACACAGGGTGTAGGGTGCACACCCCCCATAAGTCACCCACATATGCATACCGTCTCAGATGACACTGCCCCAGAGACAGGATCACTCAGAGGCTCAACAGCTGTTCCGGTCTGCGGTGAACTCTCAGCCCACTGCACAAAGGGAGTTGCACACATTCCAGAAGGAACTGCGGCAGGAATTGGCCCACCTCACCTCCAGGAAGCTCTGCATGTTGACCTGCAGTGTGCGGAGGACATGAGACACGATTCCTGGATACCTTCAGCAGCATCGGAACACTACGGGAAGGCTCAAGAGGTAACCTTCCTCCCCTCTACTCTCTTGTTTGGGGTGGGGTGTTAGCCCATCAACACTGCACATCAACTGCCCTGCCCACCCTAGCCACCTTCCCACCCATGCTCGACCCTTAATTTAAGCACCTCCCTGATCACCTGACTTTCTGTCAGTCATTTTCTAAGTCCCAAGGTTTCCATTTGCAGGTTATAGGAATTAGCCACCAGAGGGACTTCCATCCTCCAGACACCTCCTCCCTTCTAGCTCTCCTACCCTCTCTATCTCGTTGACTCTCTTGATTGCCTATCCTCTCTACTTCCCCACTATTATTCCTAGTGCTTCCTTTATTGCCACCATCTTTAATTTCTCCCCTCGGACCTTTCACCTATCCTCCCTCCCTGTTCCCAGGCACCCACTGCCCTCCCCCACAGTGTCCTTCCTCCAGCCACCTCTAGGAGTTGCTGCAACACCCCTGTTTTCAGCTATTTCTGCCCACCGTAGGGTTGCCCTGTGCCTCCAGCCATAGGGCTTCACAGGGTCTCTGAGTAGTGCCCCCTCCAGGATTTGAACCCAGTACCTTCTGCACTGCAGTCCTTCACCCTGCCACTGAGCCACGAAGACCTCCACAATTTTGAGTGTTGATATGCCCCTCTTATATTGCCACTGGGCTTTTGCCCCATCTGATCACCCCTTCACATGCGGTTGGCCCAGGCTCCTCCTGATCTCACTCCTCCTGCTTCTTGGTCCCCCCAGCCCACCCCTCGAGGACCCCTCCCACACATCTCCCACCCCCTAACAAATTTCAGGTGCCACCCACCCTACCATGCCAGATCTCATTTCTATCCTATCCCTCACTTGTCACTCTAGCTATCCCTTGCAGTAGCCACTCAATAACCAGACGGCAGCCCTCCCTGGCACACAGGCAGCTATCCTACTCAGTCATTGCCTTTCTCCTGCTTATCTTGGGGAATGTTCATCCCAACCCGGCTCTGTCACGCCCAGCCCAAACTCTTCACACCATGGGCATAAAATAGCTGCAATGAATATCTGCAACCTACCCAACAAAACTGCAGGTCTTCATTGCTGGATGCTGCAACATCAGCCAGATGTCCTAGTCCTCACTGAAACCTGGCTCTCCAAAAAAACACCTGACTCAATGGTCGCCTTCCCAGGCTTCACCCTCCACAGAACTGATAGAGTAGGTAAATGTGGTGGGGGTGTGCAGTGTACATCCGTGACTATATGATATGCCATACATTTCTAATACCCTTGCTAGACCATGGTGCCAAGCCCGAACATTGAAACTTACACTGGATCCCTCCAGAGCCCCTCTAACTTTTACTGTAGCCTACGTACCTCCAAGAAACCAAACTCAGGTGATACAATCCCTTGCTAACTTCATCTCCAGCTTCCCACCCAAAACGGAGCACATCATCGTTGGTGATCTCATTCTCAATGTGAACTGGCTTGCCAGCACGACCTCCCAGATCAAGGACACATTCATGGCTCTGGACCTTACCCAGCTATTCAAACAACCCATCAGGGTGAACTCCTCTAATGGCTCAAGCACCCTGACTGACCTACTACTCACCAACTGTCCCAACAGAATCTCAATCCTAGCAGTCTTTCTGGACTCCCTAAGTGATCACTCCCCATATCTTTCTCCTGGTCATGTTTTCAGTAGAAACCCAAACCTCACAAGGTAGCCTGGTGGCATCTCTGGCCTGGCGGCCTCGCCAAACTTAGGAGATAACTAACTTGCTGGGGCTGGTCCCCTATCTCCCAGGCCCCCACCATAAATGAAGCTCTTGAATATTTTACCCACTCTTTTAATAAAGCTTGCGATATTTATGCCCCTTTCACTAATCTACAGACCAAGAAATGTAATGCCGCCTGGGTCTCAACTGAACTGCTCCAGCAACTCAAGCACAGAGATGACCTCTGGTGTAAAACAGTTGCCTCCGGCTCACAGGCAAACAGGCAGGCCTATAAAGCGGCCTACAACAAATGTACATGGTCAATAAAGCAGGCCAAATCGGAATACTACAAAGCAACCCTAGCCTCCTCCTGGGGGAGTTCTAGGTTGTTTTGGGACAACAACAAAGGAACTTAACGGTAAATCCCGGATTCCCCCCTCTTCCCTTCTAACCATTAACAATGTCCCCACCACCGACCCACAGGCCATCGTCAACTGCCTTAACAAGTCTTTCTCTGACCTCAGTGCGATACTCCCAATCAGCTTCTTCAACCCTACTCCAGTAACCCTGCCCCCTAACTTGTAGTATCCCCCCTTCCACTTCAGGATAGCCACAGTAAATGAGGCCAGGCCTGTTCTCACCAACACCCTCAGTGGCTCTTGCTACTGCAAGGACTCTTTTGATATGTGAATCCTTGGGCTAGTACTTGACACAGTTCTCCCCCCATTGACTGACCTCATAAACCGCTCCCTTTGTCTAGGAAGTTCCCATCAACCTGGAAGATGGCCACAATCACCCCTATATTAAACAGTGGTGACAATTCCTCCCCTAATAATTACCAGCCTATCTCCATCCTTCCCCCACTCTCGAAAGCCCTTGCAAAGATCATATCTACCCAACTCACTGTATACCTGGTTACTAATAACCTACTGTGCAGGGAACAACATGGCTTCAGATCTGGGCACAATACAACTACAGCCCTTACTGAGTTCTCTAATTATAGTCATTCTGCCCTGGATAGAAAACACCTTGCGGGAGCTGTCTTCATTGACCTGTCAAAGGTCTTCGACACAGTCTCACACCTCTTACTCCTAAACACACTCCTCCACATAGGCCTATCCAAAGGACCTATATTCTGGTTCACAAGCTACTTCACTGCATGGTCGCAGTGTGTCAAAATAAACACCATCCTCTCCACCACCCTGCCAGTCCACTCTGGGGTCCCCCAGGGCTCCATTCTTGGCCTTCTGCTATTCAACATCTAGCTGAATGCCCTGCCCAAGTTCTGCTCTGGTAATCTACTGCTGTATGCAGATGATGCAGTTCTCTATGCCTCGCACCAAGACCCCAGTTCTCTGCAATCCTCCCTCCAGCACGCGTTTAACCAGATTGAGAATGGGTTCATAGACCAAAGACTCATAGTTAACATGAAAAAGACAAAGGCCATGCTCTTTGCCCACTGTCAGAATAAGACCAAGGATATGCAGCTAACAATCCTCTCCCACTCTCTCCTTCCACTAGAGCAGGGCCATACTTATAAATACCTGGGCGTAACATTTGACTCCTGCCTCTCTTTCCACACATACATTAACAATCTGTCCTCAGCCATAAACGCCCACATAGGGCTACTGTATAGGCACAAAAACTGCTTACCCCCAGAAGCCCTTAACCTAGCATTACTGCCTCAGTCCTCTCTTGTCGATTATGGGATTACTGTCTACTCAGCCACTGATCATACTGCACTTAACAAAATCCATCTGGCTATTAACAAAGTGTGCTGGCTCCTATCTGGGGCAGACAAGCATACCCGTACCTGCACCCTGTATACCCTGACAAACCTCCTAACCCTGGAAGAGAGACTACGTTATCAAACAGGTCTCCTCACTAAATAAAATACACCTGGGGCTTCCCCCCGGGTGTATCTGCCTCACTCCAGTCTTCCCACACATCGGTGAACACCCGCTTCACCAGCAAACAGGTGTGGTCAATACCGAGGGTCAGGACCTCGCTAGGCCAAAGGTCTTTCCCTTACAGGGCTCCAGCATGGTATAATGAATTCCCCTCTGATATCGCCTCCATCTCCAACTTAGGTCCCTTCAAAGTAGCACTTAAAGGACATATACTTGCCTCACGGTGCTGCCAGTGTTCCACCTAGTTAGGTTCTGCCATGCTCACTACCTCCGTAACTACCTCTTGACAATGCCTCTGTAGGCTGCTTGCACATGTTACCTTGCTAGTTCTCCACTGTATATACAAAGTAGTAACCTTCTAAGCAAGCCAGTGCTAAATTGTAAAATGTAACTACTGAACCTTGTTTGAACCATACAACATGCTGCAGCAATATTGTATACCTGTAGAAACTGTAATTTTGTGACTGTAACCCTGTAACTCCTTATGCTATGACAGTGTATATTGTATTTCTGTTTCTGTACTCTGACGTGGAGCCTTTGTAAATAAGTCCCTGACTCAAAGGTTGTAATTCCTAAAGAATGATAAATAAATAAATAAATAAATGCCCTCCACCAGGTTTTTGGTGAACTAACTGGGGCAGTGAGGGAGCTCACTACCATGGTGAGGGAGGTTGGTTTGGCAAGGTAGCAACATCACACCAGCACGTGCCATCAGCATGCGGGTACTGTCCCCCCCCCCAACGTGCATCATTAACATGTAGTGGCAGGTCAGGGTCAGCCAGCACAGCTGCAACATTATCATTCATGGGCACTCCCCCAAACCATTTGGCAACACCTGGGCTTGGCATCACCCAGCCCAAGGCATGGTTGTGGCCATCCCAGGGTGTCTCCATCCCCACAAACATCACCTTACAGCTCCTCGGTCCACATGACCCTTCCTACATGGCCTCACAGTAGGACATCTGTCCGGACTTGTGGCGGGAGCAGGCATTGATATTGTGTGCTGCACCTTACATTCCCCTGCCTCACATGCACCCCTCCCATGCACCTTGTTGTACGTGCCCACACCTCACCCCTATCCCTCTATCACCACTGTAGCATCCTGGCCCAGATATTCAAACTGTGAGCCAGGCTAAGCCCTGGCGCAGCATAACTTAGGTGCGCCCAGAGGTATTGACAGGCGATATTCAGCGGACTGCGCCATGGCTCAGCCATCGTTGCATATCATACCTAGCCACCCACAGTGCACCTGGAGCACCAAGTGGCCAAGTGGAGCATGGGGATCTTGTAGCTAAGTTCCATGCGCAAGGTGCAGCAACCCTGATATTCAAAGTTGACATGCAAATAGAGGCATAATGTAGCAAGAAGGCGCAAATGGGGCCATTTGCATGTCATTATGGCCCCATTTGCATGCAGGTGCACAGATCCCTGATGACTTGTGCTTGGCACCCTGCCAGGCAGCAGCCGTCAGGGACCGACGCCCCCTGCAGCGCGGCACTGTGCCCCATAGCCCAGTCGTGGGCTGAATCCAAAAAACAGAATCTGCTATCCTTGGTGGTCCAGTGGACCTGACTGCCCGATCGCGGGCTTCAGTGAAGTAAATAACATCCCTATTATCCCTGGTGGTCCACTGGACCGCTGCCCGTCCAATCGTGGGCTTCAGTGAAGTAAATAACATCCCTATTATCCCTGGTGGTCCAGTGGACCGCTACCAACCCAATAGCAGGCTTCAATGAAGTAAATAACATCCCTATTATCCCTGGTGGTCCAGTGGACCGCTGCACGCCGAATCATGGGCTTCAGTAAAAGTAAATAAAATCCCTATCATCCCTGGTGGTCCAGTGGACCTGTCTGCCCGATTGCGGGCTGAAGTAGGATTAGAAGAAACCCATCATCCCTGGTGGTCCAGTGGACCCCCCCCCCCACTGATCCCCACCGTCCTGCTCCCCCCCGGTCAGCAGCGGGCGGCACCACCACCGCCTGCTGTCCGGTCGCCCCGCCGACTGATTCACATATCTGGCATGTGAGTACAGTATAGACTGCATGCCCATTGTCTCACGCTGTGGACCAATGGGCGTACAGCCCTACCGGCGGTGTCGGTTGGCGGGTGGCGGGCGGCGGGCGGGTGGGGTGCCGCCCGCCACTGACCGGGGAGGCGGGCAGTGGGGATCAGTGGGCGGTGGGGGTCCACTGGACCACCAGGAGTGATGGGTTTCTTCTAATCCTGCTTCGCACGACTGGGCGGACGGGTCCACTGGACCACCAGATGATAGGACTTTATCTTCTACTGAAGCCGCGATCAGGCGGGCAGCGATCCACTGGACCACCAGGCTAACGAAGATATTATTTACTTCACTGAAGCCTGCGATCAGCGGACAGCGGTCCACGGACCACCAGGAGCTAATTCCCTTTTTCTACGCGATGCCGCGGTGGGCATGAGGGCCGCCATCGGAGGTGCGGCGAGCTCGGGGACCACCCACAGGTTACAACTGCCGTGTTCGCCCTGCACACGGCAGCTCACCTGTGGGTGGCCAGCCCTTGTTCCTTTTTTTTGGTGTATTCTGTGCTGGCGCAGGTAGGATTTGCACATGCCATGGCTCCGCAATCCCGGGCTGAATATCAGGCTGTGCAGAATATGCATGGGCACGCCCCTACCCGCGCCAGACATTACTGATGCGCCCGTGCATCGGGATTTGTGCGTGCACTTTCCCTTTTGAATATCGCGCCGGGACGTATCAGTGGGTTGCGCATGGCACAACACTGTTGCGCCATGCACAACCCTTTTGAATATCTGGGCCCCTGTGTTTATGTTTTTGGTTGTGTGCATTCTTTCACATTGTTTATTTGTAAATATTATGACAATACACTACTGCAAGCATGACTGTTGCCCATGTTGTTTTCACTCACCTGCCCATCCCTGTCAGTATTTGATGATGTTCTGGTGATGTTCCTGGGACCTCCTGGCCATCCATGGGTCATGCCTTTCGAGCTGCTCCACTATCCCATGCACCTCTGGATCCATGTCACTGTCATCATGTTCTTCAGGTTCTGGCAGACGTATTCCACAGCTAAGTGCCATGTTGTGTAACATACAACGGGCTAGGAATATGCGACATGCCTTCTGAGGGGTATACTGTAGAGCACCACTTGAACGGTCCAGGCATCTGAAGCACTTTTTGAGCATGCCAAAGACACACTCAATGATGTTATGTGTTGTGCTGTGTTTTATTTATTTACTTATTTGTTTATTTATTGAAATGTTTCAACAGGAAGGGTACACTGAGCAACTTAATGCTTATCTCACGGCACGTCCTGGGGGAAGGGGGAGTGGGATTTACAACATATTAAATAATACAAAAAAAAATGCATAGTGCAGTACAGAGAAAGGAGCATAAAATACATGATAGTCAATGCTTACAAGCAAAACAGTACAATCGTACAGGGGATACATGATGATGCAATACAATGAGGGAGGGAAGCATGAGTAACAAGACACATGTAGTAAGTGCTAGGTAATTAAGAGCGATAGGTGGAGGGAGGGTGAGGAGGAGGGGGTGGAAGGGGAGAGCAGTATACAAGGAGGAGGTCAGGAGCAAGAACAGTTAGGGATCAGATAGTTGAGTAGAGCTGAAGTGAGGGAGTTCAGTGATGAGGAGTGGCGGATTTGAGGGGGGAGAACATTCCACAGTTTTGGAAGATGGTGTGAAAAAACTTTTTGCCCAGAAGATGTAGATCTGCTGGGGATAGAGAAGCTGCGTATCTTGTCAGATCTCAGTGAGTAATGGTTGGAAGGGGGGGTACTAAGTGAGGGAGGAGAGGTGGGGGGACCAAGCCAGTATTTTGAGATGAATTTGGCACCGTGTAGCATACGATGATTTTGGAGTGTGAGGAAGTTTAGGGACCGGTAGAGGTCGCAGTGGTGGTTGAGGAAGAGGGCATCCAGAGCAAAGCGGCAGAAGGAGTTATAGAGAAAATCCAGCTTGGCTACGGAGGACTGCGAGGCAGCACCATAGACTATGTCACAGTAGTCGAACATAGGCAAGATCATCTTCAGTACTAGCTCACGCCTGGCCGCGAGTGGGATACAGCTGCTGTTTCTGTATAGGGCTCCGAGCTTAGGCTTAAGTTTTTTCTGGATTGCCCCAATGTGTGTAGAGAAGTTTAGATGTCTATCAAGCCAGACACCGAGATACCTAAATGAGGGTGAGTCCTCCAGTACAGTACCATCCAGGGTGTGGAATGTGGGTATGGAAGTAAGCCTAGCGAGTCTCTGCCTAGTTCCAAAAGTCATAGAGACATTTTTTTTTTTTGGCATTTAAAAAGAGTTGATGTGAGTTAAACCAGTGTTGGACTCTAGAGAAGTCAGACTGGAGCCTGGTGGTAACATCAGCGACTGATGTACCAGATGTATATAGAACCATATCATCAGCATACATGTAGATGCTGGAATTAGTGCAGGCCATGGGGAGGTCGTTTAGAAAAATGGAAAACAGAATAGGGCCAAGCACCGAACCCTGGGGTACACCAGTAGTTATGGGCAAAGAGGAAGAGGTGACATCGGCAATTTTTAACTGATTGGGACCTGCCAGACAGATAGGCATTAAACCAGCTTGTAGCGGAAGGAGAAAGACCAGTGGCTGAGAGACAGTTCAGGAGGAGGGGGTGCGAGACAGTATCAAAGGCTTTTGCCAGGTCAACAAAGATGGCTGAGGTAATATGACTTTTGTCAAAGCCAGAGAAGACGGTCTCAGTTAGCCTTAGCAGAGAAGTTGTAGTAGAGTGTGACTTCCAAAATCCGGATTGGAAGGCGTGAAGAACCCAGAGTCAGATAGGAAGGAGGAGAGCTGATTTACGACAATGTGTTCTTGTAGTTTAGCAAGGGTAGGTAGAAGAGAAATAGGTCGATAGTTGCCAGGTGAGGAGGAGTCGCCCCCCCCCCTTAGGGAGCGGGAGCACAACTGCATGTTTCCATACTGGGGGAACAGAAGCTGACATAAAAGAGAGGTTTAGGATGAAAGAGAGTGGGTAGGCAATAGCAGGAGCAGAGAGGGAGAGGAGTCTGGAATCCAGACCATCAGAAAAGGAGCCTTTAGTGGAGTTGAAGGCAAGGAGTGCGTGGAGGGTGGTGGTTGGGGGGGCTGGAAGAGGTAGGGAGGGGAGGAGGGTGGAGAGCAGCAAAGGGGGAAAGGAATAGAGGGCTGTGAGGAGGCATGCTGGGCAGTTGAGAGAAGAGGGGTTGGAGGGGGAGGGCATCAGACCATAGGAGAAGCCTAGTAGGGAATCCAACAGAGAAGAGGCACAGGTAGAGAAGTGAGAGTTAAAGCATTCCGCAATAGTCATAGGATCAGAAAGGATAGATTTGTTGAGCTTGACGGTGGTGGGCGGAGGGGTAATGGACGGAGAGAAGAGGGCATGTACGACCTTCCAGAATTTGGCAGGATTATTTGTATTAGAAAGGAAGTTTGATTTGAAGTGGTCAGCTTTAGCTAGGTGGATTGCTTTAGTGTAGCCATTCCGAAGTTCACAGTAGCATTGGAGATCTTGTTGGCTGCCGGTAGCTTTCGCCTGGTGCCACGTAATGTCACGGACACATTGGCAGTCAGGAGTTCTGGTGTGATCCAGGAGAGATGCATGCCTCTGACCCTTGTTTTTCGGAGTGGGGCATGGGAGTTCCAAATGTGGAGGAACTTGGTGTTGAAAGAGTCAAGGGCTATGTCAGCTGAGGCTGCTGAGATGAGGGGGGACCGGTCAGTGGAAGTGAGGTCATAGAGTAGAGCTTGAAGGTCAAGAGATGTGTAGGGTCTAGTGAGAATTATTTTAGGTGGGTGTTTGGGCGTATGGATCATCCGCACCATGAAGGTGATGTGATGGTCGCTGATTGAATCCAGTAGGAGACCAGAGGAAATTATTCTACGGTGGTGGGTAGTGAGGACAAGGTCGAGCAGAGAATGGCTTAATGTTTTGTTGTTTAGGCGAGTGGGTTCTTGGATGAGCTGGCTAAGATTTAAGACTTCAATCGAGGTACGGGTGGAGGTCAGTGAAGGGGCCAGCCAGTTTAGGTTAAGATCGCCCAGAATATAGAGTTTTCCCCCGATGGCCAGGGTAGTGAGCTTTGCAAGGAGGGCAGTGACATTAGCATGAGGCTGCCCTGGATGGCAATATACCCTGGCAATGTGAATAGGAGCAGTGTATGGAAAGGAGATTTTAATAAGAAGGGCCTCATGAGAGGTATGGGTAGAAGCAGTGAAAGTAGGGGTAGACTGGAGAGAAGAGGAGGTGTAAATAGCCACTCCACTGCCTCTCCCATTCCAATCCTGTCTAGTGATAGTAAAGCCTGTGATAGAAACAGCATGGTCAGGGATGTTATGTGACAGCCAGGTTTCAGAGATCACGATGATGTCAGGGTTATATAAATGTGCCATGGATTGCAGTTGGGAGATTTTGGGAGCAAGACTTTTCTTACATTTAGGTGAATTATTTTAAGGCCATGAGGGAGTGTAAGCGGATTGGTGACAGCTTGGGTGCCAGATGGCTACATAGAGGTACGAGGTCCAGGATTTAGATGGATATCACCAGAAACTAGGAGGAGCAGCAGTAGAAGATGAAGGTGTTTGTTTGTTTTGTGTAGGTTATGGGAAAGTCTTTTGATGGTTAGAGAGGAGGGCGAGAGGAACATGGGAAGGGCTGCCAATTTTAGGAGGGTAGGGAGTCAGTCTGGCATGGGAGCAATTGTTGCACAGGGGATATCAGGGTAGAGACAGAGGAACCCAGCATCAGAGAAGTGCAGGGTTACAGTGAAGGAAGCCATATCATTTACCATCGTAATAATAAAAGTCATAGTAGGGGGGCCAGCGGGTGGCAGAGTGAGAAGCATAGGCAGTGTTAATAGGGACAGCACCAGGAGTGGATACCTTTTTTAACAGCTTGCCAGAGTTCCATGATACAGGCAAGGAAGGGAGAGTAGTCAAGAGGAATAGTGTGATCAGCAATCTGTGGTCAATGGTAGAGACTAGAGCTTGCAGCTGCTTCTAGTGATAGCAGAATATAAGCAGCCAATGGGAAACAGGGCTGATAGAAAAAAAGAAGGACCAAGCCTGGCAGCAGCTATATAAGTAACTCTCGAGCTAGGGCGGGGAAAGGTTACATGGGACCGTACCTTAGCAAGCTGGAGAGCTTGGCAGCGGACCGTGGGTGGCAGCTGAGAGCTGTGTGTATGTTTCCTCTGCCACATTTGCTGGCCAAAAGAATGGTGTAAGGAGCCAGGATTGCAAGGGATAGGCACTGTCCCCTGCAGGAAACATTACAAATGTTAGCACATGTTCATCGTGTAGCTCACCCTGTCCCCTTGGCAGCCCCTACTGTGTTGGTCATCATGTGTACCTGTACACCTTCCCCTCTATACCTCTTTTGGGTGCTGTATTGTGGCAATGTCCCCCCATGGGGGGATTGTGGTTGTGCCTGCTGCCATTACTCACCAATAAGATGCTCACTGGGTATTTGGACACCCTCAAATGCCTGGCACAACTGTGACTGGTGCCAGATGAAGGCATCGTGGGCACTGCTGGGGTACCATACTAGGACACTGATGATGCGCCCAGTTGCATCACGCACCACCAGGCAATTGATGGAGTGGTGCCCCTTCCTGTTCATGAAGGTGTCTCCCACTTCACCAGGGGGTGCCCGGATGGCAACGTGGGTGCAGTCAATGGCACTAATCACTGCTGCTAGGTGTGCTACCCAAAATAATTGCTGCATTGTTTCTCTGCGCTCCTCTGCCGTGCTGAGGAATACAATGAAGTCACCATAATGTGGCAGCAGGGTATCTAGGAATTGGGCCAGAAGGCATGAAGTAGATTGCAACTCGCCGATGGTATCACCAACTGGTGTCTGGAAGGATATGGTGGCAAAGAAACACACCGTAGCTGTCACCTTTTCCTCTGACATGGCATGGCTGCACTGTGTGGTAGACTGCAGCTGCTCATGCAGGAGCTCACAGAGGTGCCTCAAAAGGGCCCTGCTGAGTTGATACCAGCCCACAAGTGGTCCTCTGCAAGTGTCTCAAAGTACACTTGGGGCAGGTACCTTCTGTTTGCAAAATATCTCCTCCTTGGCCTATGGAGTGTCCCAGGGTGGCCTTCTTCCCTCTCATCTTCCTCTAGAACTGCAGCCATCAGATGCACCATGATGCTGTTGCTACATACAACTATGTTGCCTGTTGCTGCTGTGTTCACACCACCTCCTTGTTTTGCCCAGAGTTAAGACTACCTTTTAATGGATGTTAACCTGCGCTATGCTGTATGTCGCGCTACCACATGTTGGGTGGCACTATGATGCTGAATTATTTGCACCTGTATTTGTATCGCCCCTCCACTTTTCCCACATATACATTATTTTTGCGCTTGGCACTATGCTGTTGCTCTGGCCCTATTTGGTCTTTTAACAATTGCAACCCTGCACAAACAGGTTACAATCCAGGTGCAAACTCTTTGCGCTCAGCACAATGTTTTGAATATTGTGCCCATGATATAGATAAATCACCAGAACTGAATACAGTTTCTCTCTTCTTTCTGAAGCTGTCAGCAGCAATCAGATGTACAACTCCCCTGTCTCTTATCCCTCCCTCAAGAAACATGGCTGTCCCTACTGCTTTAGTCCACAGCAAACCCTTGTATCCTCCTGAGCGGGGCAGTTAACATTCGCCAAGTAAATGCTCACAGGTAATGGGGACAATCCAGATATGGTCAGTATGTCCCCTCTTTTTAATTTAACCCTTAATAAGGTCTCTGCTGGGGGCCATTTAGTTGGTAAGTAACCATTTAAGATCACTAATTACTTAGCTGGACCCCAAACTCGCACAGACATGTTTAAGGTTGATGCTGCATATTCTTTTAAAGATAGAACTAAAAAAAAACTTTAGTAACTTTAGATCAGTGTTCCTTCCCTTACAGAGTGCATGATTCCAGGCATAGTGCCTCTTGAGTACAGAGCCATACCCTCAAAAAAAGATGCAGGGCTAACAAACTGCACACTTAGGGCTACCACTTGCTTCAGTGGGCTGCTGAAACAGCTGAACTCCTAGACCAGGGGGAAAACTCTGGACATTCTGCCTTCTGGAAATGCTCAGGAGTTTTAGTTCTCTTTGGCACATGTACCATCTTGGCCTGGATTCCAAGGCCTATAGATTTCCCCAGACAACAGTCTCCTGACACAAGCAAGGGATGGGAAGTGCATATCCCTCCACAGTATGTATACAGCTTCTAAGATGGAGGTCAGAAACTTCAGTATGGAGGGTCAGAAACTTCAGTACTTAAAGTTTTATTTTTAGTTTCAGTCAGTACAGCGTTTCTTATTTAAAGCATTTAAAAATGTTATTTAAAATCAGCAGCCATTTTATGTCTCAGTAAGACATGACTACCTGACACAACACACAGACTGTGCTTATTAACTCAGTACTCACTACCCCCTCCTCCATCAGTTTTACAAACCAAGAATCCAAAGTACTGTACTTACATGCCCAAACTTGCAGGTCTATTTTTAGCACCTTCATTTAAAAAAAAGATAAATGAAGGAATACATCCTCCTAGTCCATACTGCTATCCCTCTCAGCCTTATAGCACACTCAGAGCCACCCATCAATTATTTTCTTGCAAAACAAACTGTTAAAACACAGGGAAACACCAGTTCTCAATACTCTGTCATTTCACGTTGCTGAACATTCACTGCCAAAACGTTTCATGTGCCTCTCTCAAAACACCCAACAGTGACCTGGAAATAAAATAGCCTATTACAAACACATAAACGTGTACCATTTTTTATAAGCCACTCTATGGGTGGGTGCAGTTGATTACAACTACACAAAGCAAAACAAAACCTACAACTAAGGAAGCCACACTGAAACAAAATGCAAAATGTAAAATATAAACTGCAAGCAAGTTCCAGCAGGTGGAAGAACAACTTCAGGAAAAATAATTTCCATGTTCATATTTTTATATAAACATGTTTATTTTATTTATTTATTTGCAGATTTGGAATACACCTTTGAGTATGAACTCTTTTACAAAGGTTCTATGTCCTACATAATTCACGATAACAAACAGGAATTTACATCATGAGACTTTACACACTTACATGGGAAGAACAAATGAAGCATCAGATAGCAATTAAGTGCATCAAGTTTCCACACGGAATTCAGATATACATGTAAAATGCTCACATAGCGCCCCTGGAAAGCCTTGCCATGACAACCAAGGAGATGAGGAGAAGTAGGAGGAGGTGAGCATGAGGGGGGTGGAGAGAGTCTCGGAGACCCAGTAAGATGAGAGAGAGTGAAAACGGGTTTGAATAACTTGCCCCGTGGGAGTGCTCTTGCTGTAGCCAGAGTAGCTTCAGCGGTGGGGGGGAGGGGATTTTCTACTAGGGGAGAGACGCACAAATAGGTAGGGCAAGCAAAGGGTGGGAAGACATGGGGGTGTGTGGTGGGGGGAGAGAGAGAGAGAGGGGGAGAGAGAGAGGGAGGGGAGTGTGGGTAGGTATTACAGAGGGTACTATTACCAGGATAGGGAGAAAGATGAGAGTTGGAGGGCACTAAGTAAGCTGCAAAAGGCTGAGAAGCTATACCAAAAGGTGGAGTTACTTACGGGGAGGCTCAGAGTGCCATTTGAGGGGCCTACTGGTGCTGGTTTGTCAATCACAAGCACTTCTACCGATAAGGACCTGTTTCAGTTCTGTTTCAAAGATCCTTTGGTTCACAACCTTTAACGTAGCAGCTGGTAGCTCATTAAGCCATGCAGGGGCTTGGTAGGAGAAGGACCATTGACCCAGGGCTGTCCTATGAAAAGGGACACAAAGCATGTTATGTAGCATCCCTCTAGTATTATATTTAGTATTAATTATTGAGAACAAGTCGGCAATGCAAGGTGGTGTGTCACCAAGCATAGCTTTCCACCCCAAAATGCACGTTTGATATTTTATTCTGTTCCTAAGAGATAGCAATTTGCTTTGCTCATACAATGCACAGGTGTGCATGAGGTGGTCTGCACCTAGCATTAGACTACAAGCCTTGTTTAAGGCTGTTACTATCCTTTTGAGGTCCGTATCCAAGGCGGCTCCATATACCACCAGGCTATAATCTATAACTGAGAGAATAGAGCTAGAAGCAGAGACCCAAAGGGCATTAGGTGTAAGGCAATTCCTGTGCCTGTATATCACACCCAGCTTGGTGTTTGCAACTTTCACTACCAAGTCGATGTGTTGTCCAAAGAAGAGTGTCATCAATCATGATGCTCAGGTACTTAAAACAGTGCATCTGTTCAAGTGGATCAGACTGGTTTAAAATTGTTAATGTGGGGTACCTCCTCTTTAACCGTGGGCTTGTTTTTTTATAGTTTAGTAATAGCTTTTTGGAGCAAAACCATTTTTCCAACAGCTGGAAGGTGGACTGCAGTTCGGCTTGAAGGGGTGCAATGTTGGAGTGACTGTTGAGGATTACCTTATCATCGGCATATAAATAATTTTACTTGGGCATGCTTCCAGAAGGACATTCAGGAACAAGCTGAACAACATGGGACCCAGGATGAACCCCTGAGGAACTCCCAGCAAGACTGTTTTGGACTGCGATACCGAATGGCCAATTTTGACTTTCTGTGTCCTACAGGACAAGTAGTCCTTGAACCAAAGGACAGCATTGTGAGCTATACCAAGAGACTGCAGCTGTTTCAGAAGTACAGTAGATGGTGGTTGACCGTATCGAAGGCCTTGGTCAAGTCGATAAAGATAGAGCCTACCAGTGTACCCTCATCTAAGGCCTTATGGATGTAGTCAGTGAAATCAACCAGGACAGTGGTAGTGCTATGGTTTTTCCTGAAACCATGCTGCTGGGAACACCGCAGTTGGTATTTCTGGATGTATTCTGTTACTAGGTCGGCTACTATCCTTTCCAATGCTTTTGACAGGGGAGAGAGGATGGAAATGGGCCTGTAGTTAACAGCGCAGGTCCTATCCCCACTCTTGTGCATGGGGGTCACTAGCGCTAGTTTCCATATTACAGATTTATTAAATATTTTGGAAATGGGAACTATAAACACATCTAATACTTGCGCTACTAGTTTCACGTCAACATTGTCCCTGCCAAGCCTGGTTTTACCTAGTACTTTTTTACATAGATCAGGGCTTCCCTCAACGTAACTTTCTTAAAGTAGAAGCTAGGGTGCTGTTTCGGAGGGGATGTACTGTCAAGGTTTGCTTCAGTTTGCTTGAGGTAGTTATCCAGGAGAACTGAGCTAAGGTCAGTGAAGGCAGCGTTGAACACCTCAGCGAAGGAGAGAGGGTCACTTGTGTTGGAGCCATTTACGTTGATCAGCAATGGCTGCTTTATATCAACCTTTTCCAAGAGATTTTCCCAGAAATGCCACCCATTGCCGCATTTCTTTTTGAGTTGTTCCTTATAGTAGTAAGCTTTAGCACTTCTTATGAGCCAAGTACATTTGTTCCTTGCAGCCCAATAGATCAGATAATCATGCCCTTTCCCAAAGGATTTAGCCTTACTCCAGAGGTTATCCCTCTCTTTCAGGTGATCCAAGAGTTCTCTGGTTATCCACTCATTGCTGCACCCTCAAGCTATCCTCTTTTTGAGAGGGGCATATTTGTCATACACTCTGTTGAAGTTATTGATGAAGTGTTGAAGCGCCTGATCTATGCCCTTCAGGAAATCAATGGGTGACCAGTCAATCATGGGTAGCGCTTCCTTTAGGGAGCTGAGCTTTCCCGTTCTCAAAACTCTGCTTTCTACTAGGATAGGTGGTGGTTTTTAAATTTATTGGTTCATCTGCAGGTGATTGGCGAGTGGTCACTCAGAGTGTCAGCCAGCACAGAGATCTCAGTAAGCCAGAGGAGCCAGTCAAGTAGGGTGTGATTACCCAATTTAAGATTCAACCTGGTGGGCTCAGTTATTAATTGTGAGAGGTAAGAGCTTTCCACTATATCCCTCTGATGTGTTGAGCCTTTACTAAGCCAGTCTGTGTTGAAGTCTCCTGTGACAATTAGTTCAGTGTCCTTAGCAATGCCAGTCAATGCCCCAAGAACTTTGCTTAACCCCTCAGTGGGTTTCTTAGGGGGAGATAGACACACTATGACCAAAGATTTCTTATGGGGTTGAAACAGGAGCTTAACCGCAACAAGCTCATGGTCATCAGCCATGGCTGTAATGGGGAGTTCCACCCCATGCAGGGTTTCCTGAGTATATATCATGCATCCTCCTCCCCTTTTTCTGTCCCTATCTTTCCTAAAAGCTTGATATCCAGGCAAGTTGCACACGTTTTTTTTTTAATTTATAAATGCAATACCACACTCCAGTGTGCACATTATGCTATACCACTGCACATCTCAAGTGGCTGATGGTACTTGGCCTGCAACCTTGTGCCTTACTACTAACCCAGAACGTGTGATGATCTAGCTTAAAAAAAAGGGGTAGGTAAAAGCCACAAAACTACAGAAACTTCATTGACCACAATGCATCACCTGACCATTGATTAATGCAATACCACCACACACTACCCTGCCAAACTATAGCCAGCCTTAACAAAATGAAAAAGCTTTTGTACATAGAAACATAAAATCTGACTTTAGATAAGGACCACTTGACCCACCCAGTCTTCCAATTTATCCCTGTTTATACAGTCAACGTAGACCCTACTTGATCTACATCACCCCCCTTGCTTCACGACTAAGATTTCCTTATACCTATTCCATGCATGCTTGAAGCCCACCATTGTTTTCATCCCCACCACCTCCACTGGAAGACTGTTCCAGGCATCCAGCTCTCTTTCAGGAAAGAAGTACTTCCTTATATCTCTCCTAAATTTCCCCTCTTTCAGCTTCATTACATGTCCCCTTGGTGCCATGCATCTTTTACTCTGAAAAATACCCCCTCCTGTACCTTGCCCAACCCCATGAGGTATTTATAGGTCTCTATCTTGTCCCCCCATCCTCTCTTCTAGGGTGCATATATTGAGGTCCTTCAGTGTCTCCTTGTAGGGCTTTGGATGCAGCCCCTGCACCATTTTAGTTGCCCTCTTTTGGATGCCTCTCTGTGTCCTTCCTGAGATGTTGTCTCCAGAACTGGACACAGTACTCCATGTGGAAGTTTTACCAATGATCTATACAGTGACAATACTGGGTTTCTGTTCCCTAGGTACATGATTTTGTAGTTTTTCACATTAAACCCAACTGCCATACCCGTGATCACTCCTTGAGTTTTCTCAGGTCTCTGCACATCCCTTCCACCCCCTCCAGAGTGTCTACCCTATTGCAGATTTTGGTTACATCCCCAAAGAGTCATAGCTTCCCTTCCAGCTCATCTACAATGCAACATATAAGGACATTAAAGAGGACTAGTCCCAATACTGAGCCCTGAGGCACCCTGCTGGTCACCCTCCCTTCCTCAGCGTGAACTCTGTTTACCACCACCCTCTGTCACCTATCCATTAATCAATTTCTTACCTAGTTTCCCACCTTAGGACCCACTTCTAAGCAATTTCTTTGAGTCTCCTGTGTGTGGTGTAGTGTTGAATGCCTAACTGAAATCTAAGTAGACCATGTCCCCTGTCCCACACTGATCTATTTTCCTGGTCACCCAGTTGAAGAAATCTATCAGACTTGTCTGACATGACCTCCCTCTGTGAAACTGTGCTGCCTCGGGCCTTGTGACCCACTGAATTCAAGATACTCCACAATCCTTTCCTTTAGCAGTATATAGATAACTTCCCCACCACTAATGTCAGACTGACCAGCCTGTATCTGCATGCCTCCTCCATGCTACTGATTTTACGAAGTAAGACTACAACAGATCTATATACCCCCTCCAAATAAAAAATAATAAAAAAATGAAACAATAGACTGTCATTGTTTGTCAGAACTTCAGAAAAGCACAGCTGAAACTGTTTCAACAAACCATAAAAATGAGTACTATACCAAAACCCAGTTTTGCAGTCTTTGGACATTTCATAGTAAGTGAGTGGGTTGATAACTGTTTTGATGACAGTATTGACATTATTTTATTCACTTATATTTTATTATGCTTTTAAGCATTGCACAGGCAATTCATACTCATACAGGCACTTAAACAGGTTGTGCACAAGGAGGTATTCATCTATCCAAAAAGTTGATGAACATCAATCGCAGTCCTGTACTTTTGAATATTAGGAGAGAGGATAATACTGAAATTCTGAGCAAATCAAAAAAACAAAAACAACTAAAGCACCTTGAAACTGATAAAGCAAATCAAAATGAAAGTAGGCATTTAAAGGGTACCTAAACAAGCAGTTTTTTAAAATTGCAAACTCCAAAATCTGGCTTCATGGCAAGGTAAAGTAAAGGCTGATGTTTACATTTATGCTAAAACTGCATTTATGTAAATAACATAAATGCAGTTTCATAGCTTTGGAAAAATGCAAACATTAGCCTTTCACTTGCAAAAAACAGCTTTGGTTGCTCCCTAAGATGTCTGCCAAGTGTGTTAAGTGATGAGTCATGATGACATCATCGGAGCCAGACACAGAGATCCACATATATTTCTACAGTGCTAACTATTCCTTCTTTCCCTCTTTATTTTGAAATGTTGTATCAAAATGATCAACACCATGTATTAACTCATGGATGATTTTGATCAGTACACGTTAGGCTATAGTTTTGTTCATTTTGTTTACTTTAAGTTGTGGAAAATGTTTTGCAATACAGCTGACTTTTTCTTTGGCAAACTGCATTTCAGTACAACACTTCAAATACCTGATGATCTAGTGGTTATATGATGCACTGAATTTTGTTTTTTGTTAACCAGGAGACACTAAGCTGAAAGCTTGTTTACAAGTGTGGCCTGGGAACACAAGGAAGTTTAGTGACTTGCTCAAGGTCACACAGCAAAGTACCAGTCTTGCTATGTTCCAAAGCTCATGCTCTCTTGTTAACCCACAAATAAGGCTTTCTTTTTCCATGTGAACCCCTTGCACCTAGCCTGCCTTCTGTTGAACACCCCACCATCCATACCCTATCCTTAGTATTGCCTTGGGCTGCATATGAGCTTACGATCTCATAAAGAGAATTATCACACCTCGGATTGTAATCTTGTACCTCAGAGAGTTGTGCACACCTATACTGATACACACCATCAGCTGGCTCTGTTAAAAAATGCCTCCCAAATCACTCTCCAGTCCACATTCTCAGCGTTTGACTTCTGCTCCCACAGTAAACAGAGTGGATCACCACCCTTCTGCACAGTAAAGGTAGTATGTACAGTTCCCTGTTGTGTTTTTTTCCCACCTCATTAACCAACAACTAGGTCTTCTGGAGGGCCAAGCAATAAGCATCATGACACAACAGAAAAACTGCTGTTCATGCCCTCATAAG
Organism: Neoceratodus forsteri; assembly: GCA_016271365.2. Classification (NCBI taxonomy): domain Eukaryota; kingdom Metazoa; phylum Chordata; order Ceratodontiformes; family Ceratodontidae; genus Neoceratodus; species Neoceratodus forsteri. Next base: position 404,071,518 of record CM028136.1, on the reverse strand, counting down.
GGCTGCACTTACAATGGATAACAATATTATTAGCAGGAGAGGTATACTAATACCTTAAGCAAATCCACTTGACTTCCAGTGTCTGTCTACTCCTTTACTTGTAATCTGTAGAACAGCGCAGGACAGGTCCAAGCAATTCTTCTCCAGTACTTTTCTGTGCTCTACTCCACAATGTAAGTTGGCTGGCTACCACCCTTCCAAATCTTGAATGAGCTATACACAACTCCCTCAATACTGTTCTAACAAATGTCAATATCCCCAAGGGTAATCTCCCTACACTGAATTCAAGTAACAGTTTAGGTGTAGCCCTGCCACTCTGAGTATTTGTCAGACTCATCGCTGGCTACTCTCATCCATAGTCAGGTAGTGATCATGATGTTGGCAGCCCCAGATTTCAGATCTCACAGTGAGCTGCTCAGTGTCCTCCTTCATGTCTTCAACTAACCTGAATATAGCTGTACCCTGCTGGAGTGGTCTCTTCAGTACATCTCTGGCATCCATTCTTCTCACCTGCTTCCCACACCAAAAACTGGTGAGTTCACTACCCTTCTGCATCATGAATGTGTTTAGTACAGTCTCCCATGTTATACTTACATATTAGTAATAAACACAATCTTCTGGTAAGCCAGGCTGATAGCAGCATGGCACAAGTGGAAAAAATAGGCTTTCCTACCCATATAAGATTGAAGCCACCTATGATTAGGCACTATCGCATGACGTGCATGATGATGTGTACACCCATCATTTAATAGTGCCTAATCAAAAGTAGTCTAGATCTTTTAAGGATAGGAAAATCCCATCATTCCCCTTGTTCCCTGCTGCTATGAGCCTGACTTACTGGAAAGATATGTTTATATTTGATATGTCAAAATAAAATGGGGACTGTACTACTTGCATTCATGATGCAGAAAGGTGATGAGCTCACCAGTTTTCAATGTGAGGAGGAATAGTGAAGAATGAATACCAGAGGGGGACTGAGAAGGCCACTCTTGCAAGGAACTGCTATATTCAGGGAAGGGGAAGACAGAAGGAGAGAAATATGAGCAGATCACTGTGAGAAATAAGATGTGGGGCTGCCAGCACATTGATCACTACCTGAACCCATTGTCCTGGCCAACATTCTCCTTCCCATAAAACCAGTTCATGCAATTGTCCAAGGCTGTGTGTGGACATTAATGTGAAATGGCTGCCATCACATGTTCACTCACTCAACTACCAGTCTAGTATTGCTTGTAAAGCACTTTGGGATACAATGTGTATGAAAACCACTATATAAATGCTGATTCTTCTTCTTATTATTATTGTTATTATTTCCCATAGAAAAAAAGACAAGACAAGCATATGTTCTGAGTTTCGAGAACATCTGAACTCTAACATTGGACTGCACAAGAAGTTTGCTACAAAAAAGTGGTGGCTGTAGGGGGTGGTGAAGGGTGTGGCTACAACCTCCCTCCCCCACACACACACACAGTAACATACTTGCTTGCTGCTGCACATTTCACTTTGTTGAAGAATCAAACTATGGATTACATTTGTAGGTTCTGTCAAAAATGTACTAGAAAAGAATAATAGCAGAAAATATAAAGGTTTAATAAAAATTTAAAAAGTGTATATTAAGCATCCACACCACCCCATCACCCCCATTGTAGCATTCTGGATCCACCATAACCACTAGACCACCAGGTTATTCAAGATTTGTACTACACTGTGGTTTGCCACAGTGAAAGTCGGTTGGATTGAAACACATTTTCAGCAAGTTAAAGTAAACAAAATGAACAGAACCATAGCCTAACATGTGCACTATACAAAATAATGCATATGGTTTTGACAATTTCGGTGAAGCAATTCTATACTAGGGGAAAAAAGAACTAGTTAGCACTATAGAGAGACATATATCTCTCTGACTTTGGCTCCAATGATGTCATCACATAACAGATTTGGCGGCCATTTTAGGAAGCAGGAAAGACAGATTTTTTTTTTTAAACTGGAAGGCTGATTTTACAATTTTTAAATGCTCTGGAATAACATTTAGGTAAATTATGTAAATTTAGTTTTAGCATTAATGAATACAGCAGCCTTTCCTTTAGTAAATTACAGAGTCATATTTTTGAATAGTTTGTTGTCAAAATGTTGTTTAGGTCCAACATAATCCCTACGCTTCCCAGTATCATTAACCAACTATTGCAATATGCCTCTCTGGACCGTATGACATATATCTTGTCTGACCGACTCATGTTATATAACAATTGTTGGCAGGGCTTTTTTAATTTTTTGGAATCAACTAAATCTTCCAACACCAATGTATGGACTTAATATATATGGATTTTCCCCTTTTACTGATACATCATTGTAATCTCGCTTTTTCCCCTTTTTATAGTTTCCCTCTCTCTCTTCTTAACTTTCTTATATATCTTTTCTTTCCTATACTCTGTTCTCAATCATTCTTTATTACTCCACAATCCTTTTACGAATGTACTTTTTTCCCTTTTGCAGCATCATATATAATTATGTAACATTTTAATATAAACTGTATCTAATCATACTATCCGCTTTAAGTTCACTACAAATGTCAAGTATATGCTAATTACATGACCTGTATTGTTTACTATATTTTAAACCAAAAGCTCCTTGTATTATTGTAGCAATGTTCTTATTATATGCTGCCTCAATTTCTTTAAAAAAAAAAAAATCCTCACATTGTACTGTACTGTAAGAGGTTTGTCTGTATATCTTAAGAAAAATTAATAAAAAAAGTTTAACTGCAAAAAAAATGTTGTTTAGGTATCCTTTAAGACAGAAACTGCAGTATATTTAAAGCAACAGTAACAGAAATTATCACTTTTCATTCTGTTTACTTTTATTTTCTATATTTAACATATTCTTTTTTTCCCCCCATCTGACCGTCCCCCTTCCACTGGTCCCCACAGCCTTGTCACCCCAACATCCTCCAGGGCTTACCTTGTCCTGCATTTCCCCAAGACTTGCCCCCCCCCCCGGCAAGGTCAACAGGATTTGCTAACCCACACCATTGATCTATGTCTGGTTTTGCTGGATGGGGCCTGGATAGCCAGGTGAGGGGTCTGCGGGAAAATGATGTCATCCTGCTAGTTGAACTTTTCCCCTGTTCTCCCAGGATGAGACGCAGATATGCAATGCTGTCATGATGCACGTTGCATGTACCTGCATGTGTGTTGACAACCGCCACACTTCCACGCATGTGTCTGGCAGCCCCAAACTGCCTTCCCACTAGCCTCCGCTAGGGGTCAGGCTCATGTTGGGCTCCGCATCCCCCCCACCTCTGGAGGAGGAGAGCAGTCCCTCAGATGCTCGATCCTGCTACCCCCAGCGGACCCTCCGACACCCCGAGTCTGCTTCTAAACTGAGGTCATTGGTGCCACAAGCTGTAGAGCTACTGCTGCAGTGATAAGTTGGCTGATTTTAACATATTTTTGAACAATAAAGTACTTACAATGCTGTATAACAATGAACTACTTTACTAAACTATTAAAGTGGAAGGACATGACAAATATTTTTGTGTTCTTCAGCGTAAAAAGACTTTCTTTTAACATTTATCCATTTTATAAGTAAAGGCATGGGTGTAGCTGGCATAAATGATTGTATGGGCACTGTGCCTCACAACCACCAGGAACGTGCATTTATGCCTGATAACACCCATGCCCTGTCATTGGTCAAAGCATATATAATGTACAACCTGATATGTATTATGCTTACTTTAAAAGCCTGAACTTCTCTAAATGTGAGCACTGCAGTTTCATATATTTTTAGATTTGTATGTTTGAATAGCAGTTTGACATCGAGGGAGTGGTGAGATTCAATTATTTGTGTGCAGTTTCTAATTTAAAAACTATATCACTATGACTGTTTATTCTTTCTAGTTCTTACATGGTACATCTTTAAAGTGTGAGAATGATACTAATGCGTCTCAGTGCTGGATTTCTGTGTGCTATGACTTTGCAACATTCTCTATGCTTGGGGGAAGGGAAGTAAATAAATTTCACAGGTCTGTTATGGCTGGCTTTGTTGAATCTTGTTTTGTTTTGTTTTTTTGTAATTTTGGATGTTCCAGCTGATATGCAAGTCCTTGTTGCAGCTGTGGTTTTGGATATGAGCCAATTCTTTAGCTCTGTGTACGCAACAGGAAGGGCAAGTGAGATGCATAAATTCAAGAGGTTTCAGAAATATTTCTTTACTGAAGATGACATAACTGATTAGGACATTAGGGTCCAGATTTTCAAAGGGCCCTCAGACTGACACAAGCTACGCCAAGAATTCCCCTTGTGGCAAACCCAGATGTGTCAAATAGGGCATTACTCAGTTGTTGAATGCAGAAGAAGGCATTGGGCCCATCATGACTGCCTCCCACTCCACATGGGTATATTAATAAATTTATTAAAATAGGAATTTATCCAGTACAGACTTCAATTTCTTGAATTCCAAGATGTTTACAAGATACTGAGGAAGACTGTTCCATTGTTTACAGGCTCTTATGGTGAAGTAGTTATCCCATTTGTTACTTAATGCATGCTGAACTCAAAGTTGTTTGTCATGGGATCTTAGATTTGTTAGTCTAGTTACAGGGGTGATGTTATACTGTTTTGCTAGTTCCTCATTATGTAAAAATATTGAACAACATCAAGAGATCCTCCCTCTGTCTGTTTTGTACAGCATAAGTTCAAAAAGCCTGCCAGTATATGACATTCCTTTCAATCTAGGGACCAAGCAAGTCACTCCTCTCTGTATGCTTTCCAGTAATTTTATATCTTTAAGTAAATACGGAGACCAGAAGGATGCTGCATAATCGAGGTGTGGCTTTATGTATGTTTTATATATATTTCCCTAGATATGAAAGCCTTATGTACAGACCTAGTCAGTTGATTAGCAGTTAATGTGATCTTCCTACATTGATCACTTGCTGAGAATTCAGAATTTACTAGAACTCCAAGGTCAGTCACATTATTAACAGGCATAAGAACAGTTCCTTTTAATGTATAATTTTTTTTGTCCCCCCTCCCAAGTGAAGAACTGCACATTTATCAACACTGAAAGTCATCTTATTTAATATTGCCCAGGCCTCAATGTTTTGAAAATACCTGACCAGAGTTTGATGTTAACATCATTGTCCACTTCTGAACTTATTTTAGTGTCATCTGTGAATTTTAGAATATTGTTTTATACATTAAGGTATACATCATTTATAAAAATCCCAAATAGAGTGGGTCCCAGGAACAAGCCCTGGGGGGACCCTGCTAGTAACAACAACAACCTCCCCTGAAAGCATGTTACAAACTCAGACTTGTTGGGTGCTATCTGACAACCATTCCTGAGTCCACTGAACAAGATGTTTATCATTTTTTTTTTATCAATTCAGAGTGAGAGGCGGTATCAAAAGCCTTCTTGAAATCAAGATAAATAACGTCCACTGGTATACCTCTATCAAGACCTGAACTGACCTTATCATAAAATTATATGAGATTCAGGGTGCAGGATCTACCAACGGTAAAGCCATGCTGAGTGTCACCTCCAAAACCCATGGCTTGGGTTTTATTGTCTAATCTATTTTTTAACAGCATCTCCATTATTTTGCACACAACCGCTGTAAGGCTGATAGGCCTATGATTACCCACAATAGCTCCACTACCCTTTCTATGGATGGGGACTACAGTAGCTCTCTTCCAGTCACTAGGTATAATTCCTAGACTGAATGATTTGTTTAAATAAGATGGTAAGAGGAACTGTCAAGGGATTAGCCAGTTCTTTAAGAAATTTTGGGTTGATACCATCTGGGCCTGGTGATGAGTTTTGTTTTACAGATTTAATTGCATGGTTAACCTCATCCGGAGAAAAGGCTTTACATTCGGGTGGTTCTAAGAAACTTCCTACTGTACTATAATTCTTGGGACTAAAGACAGAACAGAAGTATTTATTAAATGCATCAGCAATCATACCCAATTCCCTTAGTTCCACACCATTATCCATAAGTGGGCCTAGTGTATTGTCTCTAGCTTTATTACTATTGATATAAGTGAAAAAGCTCTTTCAATTATCTTTGCTATGGGCTAGTTTGAACTTCAGTTTCTTCCTTTCAACTTTTGTGATATGTTTTAGTTCAGCCTTATTAATTGTTCTTGCTTTGTCATTTTTCATTTTCTTAAGGTTTCGAAAAGGCTCTTCCCTTCTTTTTACTTGTTGCCTAATGTTAGGGGTCAACCATGGTGATATTTTTCCTCTATTATTATGTATCTGCTTCAACGGTAAGTATTTACTTTCTAAATCCTTCATAATACATTTAGCAAATCCCAGCATTCATTTACAGAGAAAGCTAACAACAAAGTATGCTAATCATATGCTGCTAGTGAGTGATGTATTTGGGTATAGTTACGCCTTGGGCAGTTACATTGAAAACTGTTCTGTCAAGACAGTACTTTTCCCATTACTAGATTGAATGTCACATAATTATGGTCACTGTTACCTACAGCTGCCTTGATTGATAAGACTGTAATATTAGATGCTAGATTAGTGATCGCCAAATCTAAACTGCTGTTTCCCCTTGTAGAGTCTGAAACCATTTGTTTGAGTCCTGCCATAAGTATAATGTCAATAAAGGCAGATTCCAGTGGCGTAGCACCAGTCAACAAGTCCCACTGAATTCCAGGCATACTGAAATCACCTAATATAACTACATCTGAGGACTTAGATACCTGTAAAATTTCATTAAACAGACAGGTGTTGTATCATTGCAAAGAAGAGGGAGGTCTGTAAAAATTACCAATTCAAAGTTTTTTATCATTTCTCTGCCTTATTTGAACCCATATGCTTTCAATTTGGGTGCCAGAATTATCATTGGGAGAGTATTCTGATGCCTCAATATTATTAACATATATGCAGACCCCACCACTCTTTTTATTAATTCTATTTCTGTAGTATAGCCTGTAGCCAGAGATTTCCCTGAACCAATCAGAGCTCGTATCCCACCAAGCTTTAGTGATTGCAGCGATGTCTATTATTTCTTGTTTTAGAATTGTTTCTAGTTCATCGATTTCTGTGAGATTTAGACTTCTGGCAATAGATACTACAATTCTATATTTGTTTTCTCATTGATAAGAAATGTTTCATGGGTTACCCAACCCCCCGCTCAGCTAGTTTAAATGGTCAGCAGTGCAACTACCAATGGCTTTACCCAAAAGGGGACTCCCACTTTACTGAGACGGAGACCATCCCAACTGAAAAGTCTGGGATTCTTTTCAAACTTTTCCCAGTGAGTCAAGCATTTAATGCTCTTTTTCAGGGTCCATTTTCTCAGCCATTCATTCAGTGACTTAATTTTATTTTGTTTCACCCTGATGGTCCTAGGAACTGGTATAATTTCAGAAATGCAGATCTCACATCCTCATTTCTCAAGTGCCTCCACCAATGGCAGAAAGTCCTTTTTCATGTCTTCTAGCTCTGATCTGTTAATGTCATTAGTACCCATAAGGAGTATAACCAATGTTTTTTCTCCTACATTTTTCAGAATTTTATGAGACATTTGTTTGATATCCTGTATTCTGGCCCTTTTAAAACTGCAACATGTGCGGTTATGCTTGTCTGAATTGCAAATATAGCCATCTGTAAATTTAAGGATGGAGTCCTCCAGAACTACTGTTTGCCTAGTTTCTATGCTAGTCTTGTTGTCATGGGGATTAGCCCTTAGGTTGGAGAGGTACATTTTAGCTTCTTGGTAAGTATCATTATTCTGGTGAATGCCTATTGGTATACAATCAATACTACCAGTCATTATCGGGTTGGGGGAGGCATAACTGCCTAGAGTGGTATCTTCGTTGTGATTAATACCCATAGTAAGACAATCAGTACTATGCCCTGAGGTCTGGGGATGGGAGTGGTCAGATGGCACCCAAGAGATATCAGTACAATCTTGGAACTCATCCTTGCCCAATACCAGTAATGGGTCAAAGGAACTCTGCAGTGGTGGAGCAAAGTCCATTGCTCAACATCCTTTTTTGTTTGCTTTTTATCTGGACGGTGGTCCATTCTAGCTCGTCTTCACTGTCCTCATTCCTGGGCCTTTTACAATTGGATTAATTGTTAGTGTTTTCAGTCACTTCTGTAGCTGCTTGACAGCGTGCATGGAGCAAGAATGATGGAATGACAGGATTCACAGTGATTGTTGCTAAGCAAACCGAGAGGCATGTTGCTACAGAATCTACCTTTTTCCATCTCTAGTTCTAGGATTTTAACCCATAAGTGTTGTATTTCTCTGCTTTGAGAACATTTAAAAGCATCAAGCAGGAGTCAGTTGTGAGACTAAATTTATTACAAGTGATACAGGCTATACCAATTTCACCAGAACTGAGAGTCACTATGCCCGTTGCTCGTGTAAGTGTCCATATTGCTTACTCTGCCCTTAACAATGGCAGTAATATGGGGGGAGGGGCAGTAAAAAGTGTGCAGCCAGATAGGGGGAATGACAATGAGAGAAGTAAGTATTTAAGAAAGAAAACCCCTATTTTTTATTGTTTTTTTTTTTTTGTCAAGTACATTAAACAACCTCCTCAGCAGACCACGACTGCATCTGAATAGTAAATCCCTTTATACAATAAGCAGTTAATGTGGCTCAGATAAACAAATACCATGTACTTGTGCATGTTAGTTAGTAGTTTACAGCACTTAGACTGTTTGGCCTTGATTACATCCAGCCACACATACCATAGAGCACCCTCAGCAACAGTGGCTATTCCTGCGGCTCTGCCATGATTCCATTTACCTTGTGTGTGTCTATTACACTACTTCTATAAAAAGGACTGTTTTCTACAGCTTGAACCTGTGTCCTGCCAGTTTACTGTTGCTGAGGGTGCTCTATGGTATATGTGGCTTCTTGTTGTTCTACTGAGCACCTCAGCATTTGTCCTGGTGCTTGACTTCCAGTTCCCTTGATTACATCTGCATATACATATTATTAGAAGGTTAACTGAAAGGGCAAAGACAATGTCAGTTTACCTTGCTCAGCCATTTGGCCTGCTGTCCTGTCATCCCCAGCAGACACAGCAGATACACACAGATGGGAGTGTCTCTACATGCGGCTTTTGCTCATGCGCCCCCCGCTCATGCTCGCTCTGTTCACTAGGGGTCAAGCTAAAATACCCAAGGACCAGAAGTACGCAGTCATATGACTTCTGGTCTCACACTACACAACAACAGAGTGAAAATACTTAAAAAGCACTTAAAAATACCACCTAAAAGGTGGATCTGAGCCTGTGGCCACCTAAACGGCAGTTTGCAGCCTCAACAGCACAATCCCCACAAAGCTAGATAGTGGACAAATACTGGAGGCTACACCAGTCCTCCTATATCCCAGAGATCACTTGCAGGCTAACGAGTGCTATGGCAAATACCAGGGACAAGACTACACTTCCATAGTACCGCTATGATCCAGATGGCAACTAACTGGATGTCACCAGCAGCAACTGGAAACACAATCCCCTAGTCCTCTCACCATCTAACCAAATGACAGCATATCTGGGGCAACAAAACATACTGGATCCCCTCAACTCACCTCGCTCACTATGGGTCATGCTAAAATACCCAAGGACCAGAAGTACACAGTTATATGACTTCCAGTCTCACATCACACAACAGCAGCATATAAATACCTAATAAGCACTTAAAACTAACACCTAAAAAGCAGATTTGAGCCCATGGCTGCCTAAACAGTGATTTGCAGCCCCAACAGCACAATCCTCACAGGGCTTGGTAATGGACAAATACTGGAGGCTATGCCAGCCCTCCTATATCCCAGGGAGCACTTGCAGCCTAGTGAGTGCTATGGCAAATACTGGGAACAGGACTACACCTCCACATTTCCTCTATGATCTAGATGGCAAATGACCGGATGTCACCAGCAGCAAATGGAAACAAAATCTCCTGGTTTTTGCACCAGAGGACAGCGTATCTGGGGCAGCAAAACATTCTGGATCCTCTCAAAGAAAAGCGGTCACCATGGCAAAGTCCCCCACAGTGATGCAAGAGGGCCATTATGGTATACATTTGATGCATGGAGCATGAATGATTGAAGCTGCATCAAAAGATATGGCAGAAGAAATGGCATAATAAATTATTGAAGTCCTTAAACAATCAGACAGATACCTCCCCCACAATCTATTGGGATGCGTTAAAAGCTTATTTAAGGGGCAAAATTATTTCGTATGCATCTAGAGTTAATAGGGAGAGAAGAGAAACCTAGAGAGAGCCGGAGAAAAAAATATTTGAATTAGAATCTCAACACAAACAACAACATCTAGCAGAAATAATGAACTTAACCTAGCTAAGGAAAAGTTATCCCAGATAGTGAACCAAAAGATAGAGGTGAGTTGCCGGTTTGCTAGACAGACATTTTATGAAAAAGGTAATAGGGCAGGCAAATTACTAGCTGCCCAGCTACGCAAAGAGGCAGCCTCTAGGGCAGTGTTGAAACTCAGGAGAGGATCAGATGGGGGTATGCTCACGTTCCAATGGGACATAACTAAGTGTTTTGCTGACTTCTATCAAAAGCTATACACGGCAGAGCGAAGTTCGGACCATGAGGATAAAATTGCACAATATCTGGCCAAGGTTCACCTACCAGCCTTGGACACCAATTGTAGGGAGAAGTTAGGGCTACCTATTACTACTCAAGTGCTCAAGAATCAGATATCCTCCCTTAAAAATGCTTAGACCCCAGGGCTGGATGGCTATCCTGCCGAATTTTATAAAACCTTTCAGGCAGATCTCCTTCCTACCCTTCTTGAAGCTTTTAATGCGGTCCTAAAACTTCTCCACCCTGCCCCCCCATCGTGGAACCATGCCCAGATATCAATGTTGCTTAAACCCAATAAACCTCCCACAGAATGTGGATCTTACAGACCCATCTCCCTCCTAAATACAGATCTAAAGATATTCACCGGCATACTAGCCCAAAGATTACAACTAATTATCGAAGACCTTGTACATCCCGATCAAACTGGATTCATTTCAGGTAGACTTTTACAAGACAATATCAGACGTCTTTTAAACATAATTTCCTCTCAAAAGATATCTCCTATATTTCAATTAGCAGTAAGTATTGATGCCAAAAAGGCATTCAACAGAGTAAGTAGATTGGGTTTTTCTTCAAGCTGTGCTTAAGAAATTTAACCTTGGGGACAACTTTATTGAGGCGGTATCAACATTATATTCCCATCCAGAAGCAGTGATAAATGTAAATGGCTGTACTTCCCCTAGATTTCCTCTGTTTCGAGGGACCTGTCAGGGATGCCCACTTTCCCCTCTTTTATTTGCGCTTTCCCTAGAACCCCTAGCAGAACAAATTAGACAACACCCTCAAGTAGAAGGAGTTACAGTGGAATCCCAGATTCATAAAATCTCATTGTATGCCGATGATACACTGATATATCAGGGCGATCCGGTTGGTTCCCTCCCCCACCTTATGAAAATTTTAGAGCATTTCTAGGATATAAAGTCAACCCTTCAAAGTCAGAAGCAATTCTTCTCAGTGGCCACCCACCACCTGAAATGCAGCCCCATTTCCAATTTACATGGGCAACCAACAATACAGTCAGGTACCTGGGAATAAGGATATCAGCAGATATAACTCAGCTCTTTTCTGCTAATTATCTCAGACTTTGGGATTCTTTGAGGCAGAACCTGGGCAGATGGAGATTACTCCCTTTGACTTTATTAGGAAGGGTACATTGCATCAAAATGAACGTGCTTCCTCATTTGCTTTTCCTGTTTCAGACACTCCCGATCACCCTTCCAAATTAATTTTTAAAAGAAGTAGAACGTTTGATATCACGTTTTATATGGAATGGTAAAAGGCCTAGGCTAAAAAGAATGCTACTTTGCACACCACGGGAGTGGGGGGTAGGTTTACCAGATGTCACTGATTACTATTTAGCAGCACAAGCTCCTTGGCTCTATGCTTGGATGAAGTAGAGGACGGATTCAAGATGGTATACCATGAAGTCGGAGCAAGCCCAGAAGGTAGCTGTTTGGACTCTGCTTACCGCCTCTGTTTCCCCGGGCATGGTGAACAAGATGGTAAATCCGTGGACCTGACATACTTTGAAAACATTATTAACTTTGTGGAAATGACTGGGGGTCCCAGTGGGAGTGGGCCCTCTATCTCTCATTCACCACCAAGAAACAATTAACCCTCCTAAATTAGACCTATGATACAGGTTTCGGGAAAGTAGGGGCCTTACCAGGTTTTCTCACTTTTTGGATGGGGGCATTTGTGTTACGTTTCAGCAGCTAAGGTTAAAATATGGCCTTAGAAAGGAGGACCTTTTTCGGTTTCTACAAGTAAGACATTTCATCCATCAGCCCACACATCTACAACAGTTATTAAGACCCCTGGCAGATCTGGAACAACTTTTTTATAGTTGGAGTACCTTAAGAGTAAAGATGAAACCTATTTCCCAGATTTACAAGTTGCTAGTAGCCCAACACTCGGAGCAAGCTAATATAATCAAGACCAGATGGGAGAGGGACACCAACTTACAAATTGACTGCTTAGAGTAGCAAAAAACACTTAAACAAAGCTGGCGTATCACGGCTTCCCCCTCTTGGGGTGAATATCATTGGAAGGTTCTGATGCTTTTCAGAACCCCAACAACTACCAAATATTTTAACCCTGAATACACTAACTGATGTTGGAGGGGATGTGGGGAGGGTGGCTCCCACTTCCATATTTTTTGGGAATGCCCGGAGCTCAGCTGTTTTTGGCAACAGGTCCATGACCAAATTCAGAGGATTCTGGGGGTGTCTTTGCCTGGATCCTTTGGTTCCCTCTGTTTAGGTCTCTCGAACACGGACCAGTTAAAACTCTCCAGACCCCAGAGGAGATTATATCATATCCTCAGATTGGTGGCCCTGAAGAGCATCACGGTTTGTTGGTTGTCTGTGACCCTTCCTTCCATCCAGATTTGGAAAGATAAGGTGCATGAGTTAGAGAAGATAGAAGAAATTACTGCATCTTATAGACTTAACACTGATAAATTTTGGGAGATCTGGAGGGATTGGTATGAGAAGGGTTTTCAGCCTAATGATTCTGGAAGAGGAGATCCTGACTTGGCTTTTGGTCAGGAAACACAGGTATGAGTGGGGGAAATTGTGACTGAAATTGAGATCGTAATTGCAAGTATCATCATCTTCCTTTTGGAATAATAGGATGGGTGTTGAGGGGGACGAGAAGAACTTGGGGGGTTTAACCATCTGCCATCAATTATTCATTGTTAACTTTTAATACGTATATTGCAGTCTTTCTACTATCATTATAGGTTGGGTATTTAAAAGTGGGAAAAAGAAGAAATTAAAAAAAAAGATGAACTCATCACACACACAATATTTATTTTGGTCTTTATGTTTTATTTAAAGTGTACATAGTTATCAATCCTTGATGTTTTGGTATAGATAGAGGAGCTTTGTTTGGAAAGGGAGTCTTAAAAAAACACTGGAGAATTTTTTTTATTTCAGATCTCAGCTAATCTTGAGTGGAGGTCCATAGGCTGTCTGCGCCATAGGTGGAGAGGAAAGGTCTTCTAGTTATAACTTTATACCAAGAGGTGTTTGTTTAGGTTAGGGGTCCTCTCTTTGATGGGGCTCCTTCTCTTCTTTTCTTTTCTTTTTTTTCCTAACAAATGGACTCCTGAAGAATGAGAAAAGAAGAAAAAGAAACACATTATGACTGTATAATGAAAGACATTTATTGACTTGAAGGAGATTCTGTTCGTACAATTGTAATGTACAGCGTAGATAAGTGATATCAAGGCTCCTCTAATAGTATTAATAGTATTAGATATAGTAATAGTAGTAGAAGTAACATATTAAGTGATGTAATGTCAGACTGGTGTATTTTCTGTGCATCAATAAAAACTGAGTAGAAAAAAAAAACAAATGATTGAGGGAAAAATAGAAGCAAGGCCTGGCAAACACAGGTACATGAAAAACTTCACAGAGGCAGAAACCGACATCCTAATAGAGGAGGTAAATGCCTAACTTGAGGGCCCTGGCTCTGTAAGTGATATCCAAGCCCCCTCTTGGACCAATGGCACCATTCCCCACTGCCCTTGGTCCCAAGCCCTGCCAGCAGCCTGGACAATGGTAACCACAATGCCATGCATACATATGCACACCATAGCACTGTGTTAGAAAGATACTGCAACACAGCTGGGGTTGGGTGCAGAAAGGATGTAATGATACTGGTACTCTGACAGCCTAGGACATGCATAGTACCATTGCAGAGACATGCAAAGCAAGAAAATGTACACTGGACAGTGTGACAGGCCTAGCAAACAGTGCAGATGAGGTGTGGCACAACACAGCCTGTACTATGTGATGGTGACTGCAGCTTGCGGTGCAACTACATTTATTTATTTTATTTAAATTTTGGTGACTAGGTAGGCCCACTGAGATCAAAACAGTCCTTCTTTCAGGGATGACCGGTAATTAATGACATACCTCTATAAACATAACAAAATACATACATGTCATTTCACAATTAACAGTCAATATAGACATAATGACCCAGTCAAGGAGACAGTGGCAGGTTAATTACAATCAACATCAACAGGGGAAGAAGTACTATTATACACAAGACCATCACAGTCAGATTGCTGTCCCAATGAGGTTAGATCGGCAGTAGGGAGTTGGCTGACTCTCAGTGGTAGCAGGTGCAGATGCTCAGTTCCAACAGGTGGGCCTTAAGACCCTACTTGAAGCCCCCAAGGGAAGTACATTCCTGTAGACTGCTAGGGAGACCATTCCAGATGGGAGGGATATAGGCAGATTAGGACCGCAGTCCTAGGGAAGTCCTTACACTGGGGACTTGGAGAAGCTGGCGGCCAGAGGATCTTAGTGTTCTCCCATTCTGTTTGGGAGCTAATGTGTTAATTAGGCTAGGAGGGGAGCCATTTTGCTGGAGCTTAAAAGCAAGGCACAGTGAGGGATACGATAATCTGCCCTCAAGGGAAGGCCACCTTAGAGATAATAATGCCTTGCAGTGATGCTTCCGTGCAACAAAGCACCCTGTCCTGTGATACAGTGTTTTTAGCCTTTGCATTTCAGAGCATCTTACAGAATGTAGTAAAGGGGTCCCATACAGCAAGGTTAGAAGGACTGTACCAGTGGAAACTTTGAGTTTGGAATCACGAGTGAGGAAAGGGCTCAGGCAATATAATAGACCTAACTTTTGGTTGAGTTTCTTGGTCAGATGGTTGATGTGGCCCTTAAATGAGCAGTCTTGGTCAAAGTATACATCTAGATATTTGATACAATCGATCACTTCAATTTTTGAACCATTGGAAAAAGCTGGGGACAATAAATGTGAATGGGTTGGACCCAGGCTTTTAGGGCCAAATAGCATGGCTTTGATCTTTTTACTATTTAGAACTAATTTATTAGTGAGAAACCAATTCTCAGGTAGACCAAGGTCTTGCCCAATAAGGTTGTTTAGTTGGACAGTGTCTCGGGAGGACCTATTAAACACTGCATCATCTGCATTTAAGGTCACCTTGACCCCTTCACAATGTTGGGGAAAATCATTAATAAATTGGGAAAACAGGAGTGGTCCCAGTATTGAACCCTGTGGGACACTGTCCGTGATAGGGCATTTGTCGGATTTAGCTCCATGCCATCTGACAATTTGTGATCTGCTGTCAAGGTAGTCTGTGAACCATTGAGTAGACAGACGATCAAGACCAAGAGATTTTTTTTTTTTTGGTGATGTATTTTTCCGCCCCCGTGCTCGCTGGTCCTCCACTCCTTCAGGCTCTGTCAAGTTCCCTCTGACCCCTTCTGTCTTTCCCCGGCCCTCCTCAGGTCCCCAGATCACAGCTGACCCCTGGGATATCCCAGTGTATCCCTTCACTGGGCAGGTCACTCTCCTCCGAGGGGGAAGGTACCAGGGGGGATAGCCCCAGCATGTACTTTCTAGGGCCCAGGGATGCTGCTGGGGAACAGGAGGCAACGGAAAGGCACTGGAGGCCCTTAGGAACAGAGAGCCATCATCCGGAGGCCAGCGAGCGATTTTTTCTGGCTTTCTTAAGGTGCGTGATGTCTGGACGTCAAGGCAAGAGCCGATGTCTGTCACGCACCACCCCTAATAACCCCGACGTGCTGCACTACCACCGGCCTCCACCAGTGGTCGCTTTGGCACCGGGTCGCGATCCTTCCTCCCTGGAGACAGCGAGCAGCCATGGATGCCAAGCTGCCTCCCCGCCGCCCTCCAGTGACCAGCTCGTTCTCAACCCAGGCTGGCGCCGCAAGCGGAAATACAACCGCTGCGCCGAGAGATGTTTGTTTAATGATAAGCTGCTGATGATTCACCAAGTCAAATGCCTTGGTGAGGTCTATAAAGACTGCGCCCGTTGGAAGGCCATCATCTAGAGCTGCGAAGATATCCCCAGTAAGGCTAATCAGGGCCGTGTTGGTATCATGATTTTTTCTAAAACCATGTTGTCATTCAGTTAGTAAATTGTTCCATTCAACAAATTCCTGGACCTGCTGGTATATAGTACAATCCTCTCTAACACTTTATGTAGAGTGCAGAGGATGGATATTGGTCTGTAATTCTCAACAAGCTCAATATCCCCACCTTTAGGGACAAGAGTGACCAAGGCAACTTTCCACACTGTGGGGACTTTGCCTTCAAGCAGCAATCTGTTTAGGAGCCAAGTGATTGGAGAGGCAATTACATGGACTGCGATTCTGATGAGCCTGGGCTCCAGCTTGTCAAACCCAGCAGAGCCATAGGATTTGATTTTTCTTAGTAATTTCAGGACCTCAGATTTAGTTGCAAGTTTGAAGTGAAGATTAGGGTAAAGGGTTTGTTCTTATAAATGATCCGGGGGCCGGAGGGATTATTTTAAAATTTGTCCAAGTCAGTGAGGAATGAGTTTAGTGCATTAGCAGCACCCTGCGGGTTGGTATAGCGGACACCATTTGCTACTATGTCACTTTTCTCATGGGAGGTGTTCCCCTTTAGGAGAGAGAGTTAATTTGGGACCAACATTTTTTAGGGTCCGAAAGGTTTTTAGTTTGTAGGTTCTACAGGTATTGTCTTTTAGCTGATTTTAGTTCCTTTTTACACTTGTTTCTCAATTTTCTATATTCCACCCAATCCTTAGTTCTATGTGTGGTACATAGCTCAGTGCTTTGCAATACATTAGCACTGGATGATATATTGTTGGTGCTTAGATACATTAGAGCTGGATTGGAACATAGGACTGTGCTTGTAGTATGTAGGAACTGAATGATATGGTTAGTGCTTAGATACGTTAGCGCTGGATAGGTACATAGGTCTGTGTTTGTAGTATGTAGGAACTGGATGAGATATGATGGTGCTTAGACACATTTGAGCTGATGAGATATAGTTGGTACTGGAAACTTGATCTTTGGCCTTTCTCAACATCCCACCTTTGGTGGGATGCTAGATAAGCGTAGGATTGAAGGGCCAAAAATAAATTAATTACCAATGTGATTACCTCCTCCAACTCCGGACAGTGTGGCCAGTAGCACGCAGGAGAGGAAAAACACCCTTTGGGGGAAACCTCTGAGGACCCATGGCTACTGATTTGCCCATCCTCTGGGCATACTAAAAAGAGAGTAATCCTAGGTAGGCAAGTAAGATGAATTGTCTTCTGTCTAGAACCAGAGTGCTAGTTGAGAGGCATATCCTGAGTTTGATTGGCAGCAGTTAATCCTGGAAGATGAGGTACTGGTGAATGAGGAGTCCACCATGGAAAGACATTAACGTAAGAGGTTGGCAAATCCAAGTCTGGAATAGCTATAGATGTAGAGGCGAGGATGGTGCATATTCGGCAGCTCAGCTAGCAGCTCTTCACAGAATCCATCTTGGAGGATGAGAATGTAGAACTAGTCTGTGATCAATCCTGGGGTGCAATGAAGGAAGAAGTCCATTGTAGAAGATGTGATGGATTATGGTGAGCAAGCAGCTGGGCCCCCCTGTGGAGCACAGTAGGAGAAAAATTGTGGATCTCACGTGATCCGTCATGCATATTTGCAGTAGATGAGGTGCCAGGCCCCCTTGAGGAGCAAAGCGGGAATGCTGGTGTAGGCAGCCAGGCTCCCATTTCGGGGCAAAGCAGATGGAAACTTCCAGGCCCCTATGTGGGGCAAAGCAGGAAATGTGTAGAACAAGCAGATAGGCCCTGCTTTAGGGCAGAGTAGGAGTGCATTGAGCAGGTAGCCAGGCCCTCTGTGGGGCAAAGCAAGGACATAGTGAATGATGTGGTCCGTCATAGCTTGGGTTCCAGTAGAGACGGTGAGACCCCCACGTAGGTCAGCCAAGAGGAGGTGGAATGAGGATGAGCAAGCAGCCAGGTCCTATGTAGATGAAGCCAGAGGCAAGGAGGGACCCTGTGCAGTCCCTAGTACAGAGGTTACAGTATGAAGGTGACCCCCGCGTGGGTCGGTCAAGGTTAAACAGAATGCGTTGAGTGTACAGCAAGGCCCCTTGTTACGGTGCAAAGCAGTAATTAGGAAATATTCCAGGAAAACTCTGAGACCATAAGCCAAAGCAATAAGCATCGTGGGGACCCATACAAGGTCGGATGTCCTTCGACACTTTGAAAAGAGAAGCGGAAGTAGGATCGGCAAGTGTTGTCCTTGAGGGAAGCAGAGCTGGGTACAGTCTGGTGAATAGGTAAAACAACTGTCCATGGACAGGTAATGTATAGAGGCAGATGCAGGCTAGAATTCCTTGTTAGATTTCCAAGTCCTGTTGACTATGTCGATGATGAGCAGGAAGTCAACATAGAAGATAAAGGTCTGGCAGATGGAAAGATTCAGCTAGGAGTGATGTCTGGACGAGGACGATGGTTAATCCGTGATCGAGGGAGCTGTGAGTAAAATGGCAGTAAAGTATTCAAGGACAGTTAGCGTGATTGAAGGAGTGCCAACAGACTCTAGTTGAGGATGTAGACATCTTAGAGGGTGAAATGGACGGCATCGAAGTCAGCAGGGAACTGGTGATGAGGCAGGAGACTATGGGAAGAAAGGCTTGCCTGAAGCTGGAATTCTAGTGCAAAAATAGGTCCAGTCGAAGTACGGTATTAGAAGCGAGAATTGTCCTAAGATGTCCACAGATAGAGGAATACTCTGCAGATGGGCGGCATAGACACTGGGACGGAACTGGACCAGACATGAAATGGATTGCAGTAGTGAAGTAATGAACGATGAGTAGGATAGGCTTGGATGGGCAGGCTGGAGCATGGATCCTTTGAGGTCCACAGCAGCAGGTGCAAATGCTCAAGCGATCGAGTAGGTGTGACGTGGTCAGGTTAAGGAAGTTGAGACCCCCACATGGGTCTGCTTGTGAAGATAGAAAGCTGTTTGGGCGAGGAGAAAGGCCTGAGGCTCGATGGATTCAGGATGGTGAGACCCTCACGTGAGTTCATCATCCCCATAGTATGAGATGCTTCAAAGAAATGGAGGCAAGCCCCCAGTGAGTCTGTCTGTATGACTTGAGTACATTTGATGAAGAGACACTGTCTTGAGAGGACGAATGTACGAGATGAAGGGACCCCCGTGGTTAGCAGTTGCTGTAGTAAGTGAGGATGAAGGTGAGCATCCTGAAGTCTCAAAGCCAAGCTGAAGCTGGAAATCCTGTGCAGGATGACTGGAATGTGATGGATTGCCGAGAGGTGTTCAATATAGCCAGAATGAAGCTGAAACTCCTGCGAGGCGAGTTGAGGCGATAGGAAGGTCCCTGGTCAGTACCCTAGGAGGGCCTCATGAAGGTCCAACAGAGGACAGTGTGTAAGGTGATTGAGGAGCAGCTAGGCCAAGTGGGTGAGTTGGAATGGCAGATCCCCATGTAGGTCTGCCTGAGGAGGAGTAGAGGAGTGAGTTGGGCTAAGTCTCCACATAAGCTAACTGGACTGGCAGGACCCCCATGTAGGGCTGCCTGAGGAAGAAGGACAGTATAAGCGAGTCCAGCTAGGCCTCCACGTAGGCAAGCTGGATGGACCTGGGCCACCACATAGGTCTGCCCGAGGAAAGTGTTGAGTGAGTGAATCGAGCTAGGCCCCACGTAGGCTAGTAAGACTGGCAGGACCCCCACGTACTGTAGGTCTGCCCAAGGAAAGGAGAACAAGTAGGTCGAGCTAGGCCTCCACGTAGGTTAGCGGAATGCTGAACCCTGTTACCATGAGTCTCAGAAAATACACGAGGGACAGTAACCTCGAAGGATGATAGGAATGTCCAGGTCATCCAAGGAAAGTGAGAGAGGTCACATAGAGCTGATCCACGAACACTTGTCCTGGACCAGAATGGAGGAGTCTGAATGCAGGAGAAGGATTGAAGGATGATGAGCAATAGGCTAGACTGTACGCA
The DNA here is from genome assembly GCA_016271365.2 of Neoceratodus forsteri. NCBI lineage: Eukaryota > Metazoa > Chordata > Ceratodontiformes > Ceratodontidae > Neoceratodus > Neoceratodus forsteri. Next base: position 404,051,109 of record CM028136.1, on the reverse strand, counting down.
GCTGGCTGAAGTGCAAATCTCTCAGAGGCAGAATATGGATGAGCAGACTGTAGGACAGTTGTCAAGTGGACAGGCTAAAGAAAAGGGGGGGGCCCACATGGACTGCCAAGATGAAGAGGGAAAATGGTAGAATAAAGTGAACCTCAATGTTAAGGAGCACAGTAGTTGGGGATAATCGACTCCCACATGACTACCATAGAAGACTGAGAACACTGATGCATTACCCCTTTGGTATATTAAAGATGGCAGACCCAAGTTTGCCAGTCCGCCGGTGCTTCGGAATAGTACTGTGAAACAGGGCCAGTTCTAATTGCAGTGTAAAGTAGAGTTTGAGCTTTCAGCACAGTTTCTGCCAGTTGTATAGCTATCAGTGGCATGGCACAAAGCAAAAAGTCTGAATATGTATACCCTTGAGGAAAGTTCTCAGTGAGCAAGGTGAAAAACTAATGTATATTAGTCCTCTCAGCCAAAATGCTGGTGAGATAAAATGCAGGCAATCTGGAAGCAATGAGTAAGCAAAAGGTGGGCTGCTGCCAATTAAGGAATGAGGAATCCAAGGATCCCACCACAAGTTAGGCACAAACGGAGCAGCAGTGTTTGAAGCAGCATCATATGCAGAGCGCCAGTAGTACAAAGTCACTGAGGAACATGGAGTCCAGAGCACTACATGGCGGCAGTCTGGTGCAGCGAGAGGGGAGCCAAGTAACTCAGATGGAATGGTGCCATTGCCATCCAAAATGGCACTGAGCGGGAAAAGGAATCAAGTGGTCCATGTCAGTTGCCAAAGGCAAGTGAAGGTAGTCCTGGGGATGTAGAGATGAGGAACAGCTAGAGCAGCACTGAATGAACCCAGAAGGCACCGAGCTGAATGAGCTAGGTACAGCAGACTGCTGTTAGACGAGAGTGGCCACTCTGGAAAAAAAAAAAAAGGAAGAAGAGGAGAAAGCACGAGGTACAGGGGAAAGAAAAAAAAAACAGAACAGGAGGAACAAACAGAGGACAGGGAGCAAGGGGGTGCAAACGAAGAAGCAAAAGGGGAATGACACGGGGGGGTAGGAGCAGCAGAGAAGTGAGGGAACAGGAGGTGCAGAAGTCAACAGAAACAGGAAAGAAAAGGAGTAGCTGCAGGACCACACAGTGGCACCACAAGCGAGTGCGACTCGCTCTAAACCAAGGGGGCTTTGGCAGGAAGATTATGTAGAGGATGAAGACGAAGCTATCCTCCTCCCCCACATTGAACTACAAGCTACAGCCTTTCAATTAGATTTGTAGATTTGAATTTTTCCCAGGCTTTGTTTCTCCCCCTCATTTGTTTTTCAAGTTCTCTGGACAGCCACCTTAAGTTTTGTCCCTTGACTATGATTTGTTTTAGGGGGGCATGCCTATTGGCAGCTGAGAGGAAGTTATTGATGAAGAAATCATGGGCTGAATCCACATTAGAAGCTAGCCTGATCTGAGTCCAATCCACCACTGCTAGGGTTTCAAGAAAGGAGCAGGTGTCGAAACTGGAATAATCCAGAGTTCAAAAAAATCAGGGTGGAGGGTTGGGATGGTAATTTTTCCAGATGCTGAATATAGGGGCATGGTCACTTATGGAGTCCGCAAATGTCCCAGCCAGTTTGAGATTACTGGGGTTAGAAGTGAGAATCCAGTCTAATGTGGTATGGTTTCCTGACTTAATGTTCAACCTAGTGGGTCCTTGGATCAATTGGGTCAAGTTCGCCTCTAGCAAGCTAATGGCGCACTGACCCCAGTGTAGGTTAAAATCACCAAGGATTATTTTCTCCCATTGAGGTAGCCCCGGGATCAGAGCCAGAAGGCTCTTTAAGGCATCTTTTGCAGTCTTAGATGGGTTGTAGATGCAGCCTATTAGCAGGGGCTTAGTCCCACCAAGCAGTATTTTGATGAACACCACCTCACTACATGATTGGATATGGTCTGGCATTGCCCCCAGGGAAATATTTAGGGAGTTTTTTACATAGCTGATAACTCCATCACCCTCCCTACCACATCTATCATGTCTAAAGGACTTAAACCCCTGGAGCTCAACCTCATGCATTAGGATACTAGGCTTAAGCCAGGTTTCGGAAATGGCAATTATGTCAGGGGAGTGCATATTTACCCATGCCTCGAGTTCATGCATTTTAGGTCTGAGGCTGTTAATATTCATGTGGACTAGTTTCAGACTTTTGGCATTAGCCCAGACAGCCATAGAAGGTGACACAGTTGGAACATTAGGACATGGAGGGCCATGGTTTGATGCAATATCCCCGGTGAGTAACAATTTAATGGTCAGCAGGAACTGCAGCAGTGACCAAAGGGGGGGGGGAGATATGACGTTTGTAGATTCTGAGATATTCCATAACCATATAGCAGTTTCCCCCTTTTCTAAGCCATATATGGTGATAAGGGTAGGGTTAAGGTTGGCCTGGGGGTAGATGCACGAGAAATGGGAGTACAGAGGTCTGTGGGCTGCCCCTTGTCCTGCCTGAGAGTGAGCAGCAGTTGGTCTGTGCCCAGGACTACAAGTATGTAAGCACAAGCCAGCACCATATTAAAGCTTAAAGATGGGTCAACTAAGAGGAGGAAGAAAGTTCAGATTAACCCCTAAGTTATACGGCAGTAACAGGTTAGGGAAAAGCTTGTGGTAGAAAAATATGGGTGGAGAGAGAGTATCTAGGGGAAACTACTGAAAAAGCGTGAGGTAGGATAATGTGGATAGTTATGGTCATCACCCCTAAAACAAGAGGCGTCCTCCACTCCGGGCCGAAGCACCCCAAACCTGAGCAAGAGCTATGCAAATGAATGTCTAGAGGAATACTCAGTGTGCAAAGGAGAAGGAAACAGTGACATCTAGGGGTAGCTGGATATAACTTGCAAATGGGAAACTGGAGACTTTTAACTATTATTTTTTTTTTAACTATAAATCCTGCACAAATTCTTAGTGTAAATATACTGCACCACTAAAGGAAGCTGTGGAATGCAGACAGCAGCGAGTAAGAAAACAGGTCAGTACTAGTATGCTGGCGGAAAGGTACCAGGTTCAAATCTGCTGTTCACTGCTCCCAAGACAGAGTGGCTCAGCTGGAAGTGGAGGGTGACTAGTACCTGCTAGTCTAAGCGGCAGTGTTTCGGAGCTCCCAAGGCAGTAGGTGTGTGTTGGAGGGGGCCTGACCTGAAAGGAACACAACAAAGGGGAATTAGTGCTTAAAGTCACAGAGGTATGATGTAACAAAGAGGCAGCAGGGAGGGGCTGGGGGAGAAGACGAGGGGAGAGAGAGAGAGAGAGACAATTGACTGAGAAATAATGGAAGTGAGGAGAAGAGGGGTTAGCAGACTGCAGGAGGGAACCCCTTAGCATCTTAAGCTTAAAATACTGCAACTCATTATATAAACTCTAGATTAAAAATGGGTTAAGAATGTAGTTTTTAGCCTACAATCAATAAAGCATGTAAAGCAGGCTGTGGCGGTATTTACAAAACTACAAATAGAACTCCTTAACCCCCCAAAGCATAAATTAAGTAGTCAACATTTAATACAAAACAGGCCCCTCAGACATGAAATAAAATGATACAGACTGCACTCAATGCTGGGTGGAGCACCTATGACCCCAGCTCACAGAGTAAATGAAGCAGGCTGAGCTTGATGAAAGCAGGGCTATAAGAGCTCTGTGAACTAAATACCCTAAAGGCAGCACAATTTAATTCCTGAAATGCAGGACCTGCCTTAACCAGTTTTTTTTTAACTATGAATTTTATAACTATAAATCCTGCACAAATTCTTAGTGTAAGTACACTGTGCCTCTAAAGGAAGCTGTGGAATGCACACAGCGAGTAAGAAAACAAGTCAGCACTGGTATGCTGGCAGAAAGTCACCAGGTTCAAATCTGCTGTTCACTGCTCCGGAGACAGAGTGCTTCAGCTGGAAGTGGAGGGTGACTCATACCTGCTAGTCTAAGCGGCAGCGTTTCAGAGCTCCCAAGGCAGCAGGTGTGTGTTGGAGGGGGTCCTGACCTGCTAGTCTAAGTGGCAGCATTTTGGAGCTCTCAAGACAGCAGGTGTGTGCTGGAGGGAGTCCTGACTTGCTAGTCTAAGTGGTGGTGTTTTGGAACTCCCAAGGCAGCAGGTGTGTGTTGGAGGGGGTCCTGACCTGAAAGGGACTACATGCACTAGACACATTGAACAGTGACATACTGATATGGTTGGCCACCACACCATGCAATAATATATATGTTGTCTCCCTACAGATACCGCCAGTGGGCATGCAGGAACTGCAACACCTGGCACCGTAAGTACCCCTCAATAATAACACCAAGGAGAGGAGGTGGAGGGAACAGAGACAGAGGACACAGACAGTACTGGGAGAATGGAGGATGAGGACGGGCAGGAGTACAAGCACACAGGCCATACCAAAAGTCCAGAGGTTACACAACAGCACAGCCACAGTGATGGGAGCACAGTGGCCACACAGGACACCAGTGAGGGGTCAGACACAGACTACAGAGACACAGTCCATGCTAGCATCACCCAGGACCTCAGCCCTACATAGTCAGAACAGCAGGAGGAGACACCACAGCAAACTGCAGAGGAAGAGACAACAGAACCCTTGCAGATGACGACTTGGTCTGATATTGCCAGGATGTACTCAACACCAAGGATGCAATGAGAAGGGAGATAAAGGAACTATATGGCACCATGGATGAACACCCCATTGTCACTGTGGTACACCATAGCTGCATGGAGGAGGCCATCGTTGAGGTACAGGATGCCATCCAGACAGGGGTATGGAACAGTGCAACATGCCAGGCAGATATCACTGCCATACTGCATGAGACCCATGTATGCACACAAAGGCAGAGTGTACTATTGCACAAAACCAAGAGCAGATACATGCCATCACTGCAATTCCAGGTACATGGCAGACAATTGCACAGATAATGTGCCACAGTCAAAACCCCTGTGCCACAGGACAAAGCATCTATGGCCAGCTGTATATGGCAACCAGGATACCACTGAACCAAGCAACCAGTACTACAGTGCCCACAGCATTCAGTTATACATTGAACAGGCAACACACACATATAGTGGCCAGGGCAACAATGGATCCAGTAGCCATGGATTCAGGAGTCCCACTGGATATGTATACTGTGGCCCTAGCAGATATGGTTACAATAGCCACAGTGCTCATGGATATAGTGGAGTCAGTGAACATGGGTACAGTGGGACCGGCAGTCAGTACTACAGTAGACCTCATCAAGTGTTCCATGGCACACAGAGCACCCAGGACCTAACCGCACACCTGACACAGGCCTCCAGTGCTCCACAACCCCAAGACACTGATGCTTCCACAATACAGACCTTCAGCGCTCCACAGGCTCCATTACCCAGTGCTACTACAACCTCTAGCATTCAGCTGGCACCAGAACCCAGTGGTACCATGACCCAGGCCTTCCGCACCCAACAGGCTCCAAAGTCCAGTCTGACCAGCACTCAGGTCTTCACCACTCAACTGGCTCCTGAACCCAGTGCTGCCCTGACCCAGGCCTTCAGCACCCATCAGGCTCCAGTTCCCAATCTGACCAGCACCCAGGCTTTCACCGCTCAACTGGCTCCTGAACCCAGTGCTGCCATGACCCAGGACTTCAGCACCCAACAGGGTCCAGAAACCCAATCTGACCAGTACCCAGGCCTTCACCACTCTACTGGCTCCAGACACAGTGCCACCACAACTGAGCCTTTCAGTAACGAACAGGGTCCAGTACCATGTCTGACTAGCACCCAGGCCCTCTCCACTCAACTGGCAGATCCAGCGCTACAGTACCACAGACCAGGCCGTCGGCACACAACAGGCTCCAGAACCCAGTGCTACCATAGGCCAGGCCTCCAGCACTCCACAGGACCACGCCTCCAGTGGTTGGATCACCTGGTCCACCAGGGTTCCCCCCACCCAAGTCTCCACTGCCATGGTACACACCACAGCCACAGGTGCACCCTACAGAAAAAAGGGAAAGAAGGCTAAGGACAGTGGCATGTTGGAAACAGCACTTGACCTGAGAAGCAGTACTACAGTGGCAGCCACCCAGAGATCCCACAAGACAAATGATAGTGGCACAGATAGGTCTGCATGTGACCCAACCACCAGCACTACAGTGGTAGCAGCACATCAGTCACAAAGGAGACATACAGTGAAGACACAGACCCAAATGCATGACAGCAAGAGGAAAAGCATGCAGGATGCCTAGTAGAACAACAGTACTGTGCATCACACATAGATGTGCTATGTACACTGTGCATAGAGACCAAGCCACTCCCTAGTGTACAGGTGACACTGTGAGACATTTACAATATGCCATGAAGGCTCTACAATGCTGGTTCAACAGAAATTTCATCGACCGGCATCACAGTGATGGAATTTATGTTGACTGCAAGTTGAGAGCGATATAAATCCCAAAGGACTCCCAGTTTCTTTTTCTAAAGGGAAGCTTCACCCCCGAACACCCCATACGGGTGCTCTCCCGCTCTAAATATAATCAACTTCGAGTCGGAGTTGATTTGGGAGGGGTACAGGACCAGGAGAGTATGTCCGAATTACACACCAATACAGTGAACTGTCGATGTTGTCGGCATCAATGTAGTTCACTGTATTGGTGTTGCTGTCGGGGAGGTATACCTGCCATGAAGAACATATGCTGCACAGTGTGTTAGGATTCATTATTGGTACTGTATTATAACTGGGTAACGGCCACTAGGCACAAGTGCATGTCTCTAGGGGTGGCCCGGGAGCAGTGGGGTGGGGTAGGCTATGAATATAGTGAGTCATTTACAGCATCTCAAAAACAAGGAACTTAAACTAGCAAATGTTAAATGGACCATGTGCTTTCAATAGCACATCATGAGGTTAGCGCTTTTTAAGCACTCTTTTCATGATTTGGGTGTGGTAGGGAGTAAGCATGTTGTACATTATATGTAGCAGTGTGTGTGCTGTCAGTTCGAGCTGGCCATCTGGTGTAGTGGTTAGAATCACTGCTTGTGTGCCTGACTGACCCAGATTCGGAACTGGCAGGAGGGAACTGTTTTAAATTTATTTATTTATTTTGTTTGTTTGCTTCTTGTTCTGCCCTTCCTCCCGACTGTGTACCCCCCACTCATAGAGTGCTCCCTCCAAAGTTCTGCCCCTGTGACTTTCAGTGCTTGTAGGTAGCCCCCAGAGTTTTCCCTATTCCCCAGTGTCATCCCCGCGGAGTTAGTTATTTAAAAATCAGGGGGGTGTGCGGGGCGAAGCCCTCCACAAACAGGGCATGCAGAAGGGCAGAGTCCCCCGCAGAAACTATAAAGATATAAGCACTGGTTTGAAGCACACCATTGTGCTGTGAGTTGCTCTGCTTTTCATTGTTTTTTAGTGACTGTTTTTGGTGCGCATGATTTAAAATTAGCCATTGTGACGTAAAACCTTAGGGTGGTTATGTGACTTGAATATAGCCAGGCAATATACAGATGGAGATTGTGTGAAACAAACCTAAGTCTGCTAGCTGTGCCAAGCTGCACCCCCCAGTATACTTCCTGAATCAGATGCCCCGAGTAACCAGCACATCCTTCCCTCTGTCCAGCCTTGCATAAAACTCACAATGGTGTCTGCATCCACCACCTCGGCTGGCTGCCTGGCAGCCTGTCTCATGGCTCCACCACCCTTTCTGTAACACACTATATACCCACATCCCTCCGGTCTGCCACCCAGGACCATGTGACCGCATCCTGGTATGCAGGTTAAATAGTAACCTGCAGTTCACCCTGTTAAGTGCCTGTCAGCCTCTGGAAGTCTCTATAATACCTCCGCTCTCCCTCCTGAGCACCATCGATGAGATGTTCCGTGCCTTAAGGTGCTCCACATAGGACATGCTCTGCTTACCCTGCATCATTTTTGTTACCCTGCACTGCACCGTCTCAAGCTTATCCCTTTCCATCCTGAGGTGAGGACCCAGAACTGGGTGTCGTAGTCCAGGTGTAGCCTCACCAAGGCTCTATAGAGGGAAAGTTTTACACTTCCCTTTTCTGCTATCAGTGCCTCTCATGATACATCCAAGCACTCTACATCATGTGATATAATCCTTGTTGCACCGACTCGATTGCTTTACAGAGTTGCTGAAGATACCTCCAAGGTGTCAGTAATCTGCCACGATAATGTGTCCCACCCCTCCCGTCTAGTACTCCAAGCTGGGGACTTATACCCTAGGTGCATCATATTGCACTCTGTGATGTTGATATGCAACTAGTATACTGAAAAAACATAGTTTCTCTTAGATTTCTTTACTATTTTGCTCACACTCTGTGGGGCTACGTTTCATGGTCAAGCCTCTTCTTTAGGCCTACAGTGTTGATTTCTATTAATAATAAACAAATCACTATATCAGCATACATCTCTTAGTATTTTGCTACTTTCTAAAAAAGTTCATACATCCTGGGTGTTCATCCCAGCAGTAAACCCTTCAATTCATACTTAATATCTTGGTTGCTTAAATCTTTCCTGTAAGTCAAAATAGGATATACTTCATTTTATATATCTAGCAGATCAGTCTGTGGTTGGAGAGGTTGCCTTTTCCTCACAATAAAACTTTTCATTCCTTTAAAACCTCCTAATTTCTGCATAAACTACTTTTCACCTTATAAGATATACACATATTTTTTTACTGAGTATTACTGTATAAACTTTACCTTCTTTCTTGATTCCTTTCCCTTTAAGGATTTCTTTTTATAGGTTGTTTACATGGCACCTATCAAACAATATTTAGTTTAGCTTAATTGTCCTATATTTGCATTTTAAAACATTAAAAGTCGGTAGCCTTTAATGTTTACCTTACTTCAGTGCTTTCCAATAGTTAGTGCTTCTCACTTATCATGCAGCTTCTCGCTACTTTAGCTCCTACCTCTGCCTTCTATCCCTTGTCAGTTTGTTGCAGTTCTAGTGAGACAAAAAAGCAAATTGGTCCTCATGTAAAATCTAGGCTCCCTCCTATTTTTAATCAAACAATTTTATATCAGCTCCTCACACAAGTACCTGTTTATCTCTTATTCCTGCTTTTACTGTGAGCTGAGACTCCCCTCTGGTACTTTCTGTGCTGCATTAGGAAACAAAAGGTAAACACAGGTGCCCATTTCAGATCATTTTAGGATTGTCCTTTTTCAGTTATAAAAAATATATTTACTGCTTCTCTTTACTCATAAAAGGCTTTTCTTACCTTGCACAGCCAGTCTGTAAGTGTGGGCGTGGTAGCTTGTCTCCCTGTAGCTGGGGACTGCTGATGCCCACTATTACTCAATTTAAATACTGAAAAAAAAAGCGGGGAGGGTATTGACATCATCAGGTGTTGTCACCAGTGATGCTGCCAGCACTGTTGCCAATTAGGAACTGTGTTCTCCAGGGTGTGGGAGAGGTAATGCTGTGGTGTAGGTGTTAGTATATGCAGCCCAACAACACATTTCCCACACTCAGTCGGCGGTTCGCCTCACTTTGGCTTAATGCCAAACTTGATTTTTCACTTGTTGATACTACCTATTATCATAACTTTATTTTACAATTTCCTCAAATGTGTTTAATGCATCTATTATCATTCAGGTAGATATATTCAGTTTTGATGTAAGGAAGTCTGGCAGCCAAGGAACAGACCCATGACTTCTCTCTCTCAACTTAGATGCTAACACATTTGTCTAATATTCTGATTACTACTTATTTCGGTCCAAATGGAAAAAAGACATCATGCTCCATTTTTCTTCATGATGTTTGACTCTTATAAGGTATAACAGTTTCATATGAAGTATTTTCTATGTTTACACCCAAATTTTAGTCATTTCACTGTTAAACATAGTCACATAAACTATGGCAACTCAGAACGGGGACGTCTCCCATATGATCATGGCCTTACTCACAACAGACTGCGACAAGAGACCTTACACGAATGCCCCTAACTTTGTCGGCTTTAGTAATTATCTATGCATTATCTTTCTCAAACTATGACAATGTCCAAACATTAGCCATTACTAAAACAACCTACTCAAGACGGAGCACCAAAAAACTATTTAGCAGATTAAGACAGTATCTTAAAAAATTATTGCTACTTCTCCTACTCCACTCGGGAAATGCTGAACTAAACCCAGGCCCACCCGTTCTTCTGGACACCCCTGTGGACCTTCCTCAATATAAAGCTCTCAGCTTTTTTCACGTCAATGCTTGCAGTTTACTCAAGAAACTGGACTGGATACAGACCTGGGCTCTACAAGCAACTCCCGATTTCTTCATGATAACTGAATCCTGGCTTACGCCCTCAACCCCAGACAAATCCATCAACATTCCGGGATATACCTACTGCTGTGATTGGTCAACTAGAGGAGGAAGGGTCGTAATATATGCTAAGAGCAAATTTATAGTCACGGTCGTTGACTGTACCTTGAAACCTAAAGAATTTGAATGCCTGGCACTAAAATGATCCCTTACCAATGAGAAGTCACTCCTTATTGCAGCCTGCTATTGACCCCCGTCTGGTGGTATGGCTCTCCTACTGCATCTCCAAAACCTAACTGTTTCAGCTAACACAGAGTGCATCCTTCTGGGGGATCTCAATTTGAACTGGAATGATGACAGTTCCAGGAAACTGAAGGATCTTTGTGATGCAGTTGGACTGATACAAATGACATCCGCAAACACCAAGCCGAATAGAAAATTTCCTGAGCGCAGCTCTCTCTTGGACTTTATGCTAGTAAACAAGCCACATAAAATTTCTCATGCCGGAGTGTTCTTCAATGATACAAGTGATCATTGTGTCACTGCCTGTATCAGACACCCTCTGCAATTAAATTTGGCCGCCATATTCAAATTAAATAAAAGGAAGCATGAAAAAGTTCTCCCAGAAGGAATTCCTGAAAGACCTAAGTAACATTAGATGGCAGAATTTCTATCTTGCCCCCTCCCTCAGCGAGGCATTTAATATCTTTCATAGCCTGTTAATGGGACTAATCGACAAACATGCCCCACTAAGACTGTTTAGAGCTAAAAAAAGACCCCCTGGTTGGTTCTCTCCCATTTTGAAAAAAGCGCTCAAAGACCAGGACTACTGATGGAAAACAGTGAGGAAAACTCACCTGGAGGCAGATTGGTTAACATTCTGCACCTCTAGAAATGCCTGCACCAAACTAATTAGATCTGAAAAAGCCAGATATTTCCAAACAGAACTAGAAGCCAACAAAAACAACTCAGCCAAATTCTGGAATATTCTCAGAGAGGATGAAGGTTACCCTGCTGACACATTTCTTTTATCTAAAATTATATCCGCTCGATACACCTACACAAGCAGAGCTGATATTCTTGAGCAGTTTAATGAACACTTTGCCACTGCAGAGCTAGCCTTTGATACCGCACCTATCAGCAAAATCAACCCACTAGGTGACCTCACTGCCGACTCTAATGTTCATCCTAACACTAACCTACCCTATTCTACCTCTTTTAGCTTCCATACAGTCACATTCAAACAAGTAGAGTACCTACTACTATCCCTGGACACCAAAATGAATGCAGGTGCAGACAATATTGAACCTTATTTCCTAAAACTCGGCCAGCTCTACTTGACCGCCCCCATTACACACTTATTCAACACCTTGCAGAAACAAGGAGAACTGCCATTGTCATGGAAGACCGCCTACATTCTACCATTATTTAAGTCGAGGGATCCGTGCGATCTGAATAATTACCGGCCTATATCTATACTATCTGTACTGTCAAAACTACTTGAAAAAATTGTCAATGCCCAAATTAGAGAACACCTGGATTCGCATGACTTACTAAACCCTGCACAATCCAGCTTTAGAACCAAACATAACACTGTATCTGCTCTTGCAAAAGTTGCCACAGACTGGCAAATTACCCTGGATTCTAAAAAGCATGCGTTTGCCCTTTTCCTTGATCTTAGTAAGGCATTCGATACTGTGGACCACAACATCTTGCTTTCAGCACTAAGCAATATCGGACTTGATAGTCCTGCAATCAAATGGTTCTCCAATTACCTCACCAACAGGCTACAGCAAGACAAAGCTGCAGGTGATCTGTCTCCACAAAAAGCCCTTCTACAAGGCGTTCCTCAAGGGTCCATACTAGGCCCAATCCTATTTGCAGTCTACATCAATAATCTGGACACTCATTTGCGCTCAGCCAATACTCCTTTATTCGCAGATGATACTGTACTATATACCACAAATTCCTCCTTGGACATGGCACACGAAAACATACAGCAAGACTGCATTACCCTCCAACATAATCTCATCAAACACAAGCTCCTCCTAAACGCCAAAAAGACTAAAGCCATGATCCTCTCACCAAAAACAGGCCACGGACCAACACATATTCCCCAGATTCTAACGCTCCTTGATGAACCCCTTGAAACAGTTGACACCTTAAAATACCTAGGATTCTGGCTAGATAATAAGCTTAACTTCCTGTACCATCTGAATGAAGTTTTAAAGAAATTAAGACAGCGGCTAGGCTCATTCTATCGTATTAAACATCTGCTTACCTTAGAAGCTAGAAAGACTAGTACAGTCTACATTCCTACCTATACTGGACTATGCTGGCTTTCTTTACATTCATTGTCCCCTAACGGTGCTCAGCAAATTAGACACTCTATACCACCGGGCCCTAAGATTTATCTTCAATCTACCCGTTCATACTCACCATTGCCTACTATACCAGGAATCTGGGAGGTCATCACTTTCAAATAGGAGGAAAAGAAATGCTCTACTTTGGCTTTATAGAGCGCTCTCCAGTAATCTTCCTACATACATATCGAGTTTATTCCAACAAGCCAAGGGTTCCTATGGCCTGAGATGCTTTTCTTTGCTTCCAGATTCCTAGAGTAAAAACAAAATATGGTTCGGCCACAATCAATTTTTCACTCCCATCGCTATGGAATACCATGCAAAACTTGTTAAAACTTTCCTCACTTCCAGGCCTTTTCACATTCAAAGATTTGCTGGCCGATCTACTGAAGAAAACATGCAACTGCTTTAGACAACACTGAGCCATTAGCATCTGGTCTCTTTCTCAATTTCTACAGGTAATTTCACCTAAGACCCTCTCTTATAGGGGACTTCTAGTACTCCCAGCTTACTTTTTCTACCCTGACCCTCCTCATTCCATCCTCTTCCACTAGCACCCTCCTCCCTGCCTTCCCTCTCCCGGTCTACTACCATCACATTGAAGAGAGTCCAGGATTATTGGCTTCTCTCCTTTTCCTGTAACATTTTTTAAGTATTGCATGTCTTCATACCTTGGCAGGCCAGTGGTATTGGCCTTATGAGTCTTTCTGTACAATGTCTTTGCATTTTTGAGTTTACCTTATCTGTGAACATGTATTGTATTGTATTGTACAATTGTCCAGGACCACTTTGAAAATGAGCTTGCTCAATTGAGTTTTTGCCTGGTTAAATAAAGTGATTGATTGACAAAGTCACTTTCTGGTATTACTTAAAAATTATTCTTTCCACTCATGTTCCTCATTCAAACTACAAATCAGCCTTTTGTATAATCAAAAGTACAGTGACCAATCACATTCTTCATTTAAGTCAAAACGAGGATTTGTGCTGTCCAAAGACACAGTCCGCTCCTCCGACAAGGGATTGCTAGAGATTTCAAGGGTCCGCTTACAGACCTCGGGGGCCAGAGATTTTCCTTTTGTGGACCCGACCCTGTGAAATTCTCTGCCTTGTTGGATTAGAGAGTACCTGTCCACTGAGACTTTTAAGTCCGCACTGAAAACCTATTTATTTGATTTAGCGTTAGCAGATACTGTTTAGAGGATAAGTTATTGCACTGCCTGTTTTAATCTGTATGTTTTAACTGTGAATATTTATGTTTTATTATGTACAAGCACTTTGGTATTTGAAAAGCACTTTTTAAAAATAAAGTCTGACTTGACTTGACTTTTTAGGAGGAGATCATCCCATTTGACCCCTGCATTTTCTGGTTCCAACACCTTTTCCAGTCCCCAGAACCTCAAAGATGTGGCTGAATGTCCCACACTGTTGTAATGCCTTGCAACTGAGGAATCTTTATTTTTAGTCCAGATGTCACTTTTATGTTCACTCATTCTCTGTTTTAATTCTCTTTTTGTCTTCCCACAAAAGTTTTGTCAAAAGGACATCGTAACACATACACAATATGATCTGACATACAAGTTATATGTTGTTTGAGCTCTTATTTCTTATTGTTCCGTGGATGCTCAAAACAGGTTTTTCTTGATGTATTTCCACATTGAAAGCATCTTCCGCATGGGCAGCTGCCATTTGCCAGTGGCCCTAATAAAAGCTATTTCTCTGTTGTGGGTTCATTCCATTTGTGTCTTGTGTGGACCTGTTTGTCCTTTAAAGTGTTTTTTTGGGGGGATGCTATCAGTGGAGGGATTTTAAATCTTATGCTGCTATTTGGGCCTGCCTGTAAAATCTTCCAGTTACTGGTCACTATGTGTTTTATTTTTCCTGTCAAGTGGCTATAAGTTGTGAATAGAATTATTCTATCTTCCATCTTTTCCTTTTCTTTTATTCCCAGTCAGGCATCTCTTGTCTTACTTTTCACTTCCTCTCTTGCTTCTGCCACTAGTGTACTGTATGTGCATACCCTCTGGCTATAAATCTCCCTTCCAGTTCTTCTGCTATCCTATCAAATTCTGCTTCCTCACTACAGTTCATGCGGGCTCTCAATAACTGTGCTTTTACTATACTTCATTTTAGTTGTGGGTTATGATAACTTGTATTGTGCAATGTTGTATATCTATCTGTTAGTTTTCTATACATTGTTGTCTCCAGTCCTGTCTCACCCTTATATATCACTAAATCTAGGAAGGGTACTGTTTCTTGGTCTTTTGTCATAGTAAATATGAGGTCTGAGTTTCTGGTATTGATGTATGTCACAAACCTTTCTAAGTCTTGTGTGTCACCTGTCCATATTAGAAAAACATCATCTATAAAATGTTTAAAGAATGATAGAAAATGATAGAAGGCAGAGGTATGAGCTAAAGCAGTGAGAAGCTGCATGATAAGTGAGAAGTACTAAATATTGGAAAGCACTAAAATGATATACAAGGTGGGGTGGAAAGGATAAAAAGGGACTTGGCAAGGTTGGAGGAATGGTCAAATGTATGGCCGCTCAGATTCAATGCAAAGAAGTGCAAGTTAATACATCTGGGAAACAAAAACCCAGGGGAAAAGTACACAATGGGGGGTGAGATACTAACAACAAAAATTGAAAGGGACCTAGGAGTAATTATTTAAGATGACCTAAAGGTGGGCAAGCAATGTGAGAAGGCAGTAAGGAGGGCTGGGGGGATACTGGGATGCATAGGGAGAGGCATCAACAGTAGAAAACAAGAAGTTGTTATCCCTCTGTACAGACAGTTGGTGAGACCCCATCTGGAGTACTGCATGCAGTTCTGCAGACCCATCTCCGCAAAGACATAGACAGAGTGGAGGCTGTTCAGAGGAGGGCAACCAAAATGGTGCAGGGTCTGCACCAGAAGACATACGAAGAGAGACTAAAGCAGCTTAATATGTATACCCTCAAGGAAAGGAGGGAGGGGGGACATGATAGAAACTTTCAAGTACCTCAAGGGAATTAACAAAGTCCAAGAGGGTAGCATCTTTCAGAAAAAGAGATGTGCAAGAACAAAGGGGCACAATTTGAAGATAGAGGGGGGATGGCTCAGAGGTAATGTTAGAAAGTATTTTTTCACAGAGAGGGTTGTGGATGCATGGAACAGCCTTCCTGAGGAGATTATGGAGTCAGGAACAGTGGAAGAATTCAAGAATGCATGAGACAGACATAAGGCAATTATAGTTGGGGGTAGGAGGAAGTAAGCTGTTGGTTAACTAGAATCTGCAGCTTATCCATCAGGTAGGGAAATGGGCAGACTAGGTGGGCCAAGTGGTTCTTACTGATCATCAAATTCTATGTTTCTATAGGCAGACTTGGCAGTACGAGAACACTTATCACGGACAAACTGAAGAGGGTATGGGGGCAGTGTGGGTCGAAGCTAAACGGCAAATAGCGAAGGGGGGCATAATGGAGGTAACTGACTCCTGCACATGGAAAGTTGCTAAAGGAAAAAGCACAGAAAACTAATCTGGTCGTCTAAAGAGGTGAGGGAGATGGTGAGGGCCAAATGAAAGGTCTTCAGAAGGCACAAGGATAAGCACGGGGAGAAGTGAGAGAAGTACCAGAATAAACTATAGTAAGCAAAGAGAACAGTATGGCAAGCTAAGGCAGAATTGCAAATAGTGGAAAGGGTGAAAGAAGGGGACAAGGAATTTTTAAGATAAATTAGGGAAAAGAGAAAGGCATAGGGGGAGATACTAAGGTTGGAGCAAGTAATAGTAGTATATTTCTTAGGTGCCCAATCCTGCAGGCTCTAGGCACCTTACATAAGAAGATACAATTAACAACAGCAGCAGGTAATACACTAGGTTTTACAAATACAAAAAAACGATTATAGTAGGAAAATCTCTTATAAACAAATAGTGCTTTAACCCTCATTTAAAGCTCACAACTGAGGGGGCCTCCCAGAGTTCTCACTGCAGCTGGTTCCAAAAAATGGGAGCAGCTACAGCAAAGGTGCGCTCCCCAGACAATTTTAAATGCAATCTGGGGAGCTTCAGGAGGCCCACCTCTGAAGAATGGATAGGGTGCTTGGCAGCATATGGACAAAGGATCTCTTTTAGGTAGCCAAGTTCCAGATCATGTAGGGCTTTGTATATTAACAAACCTATCATGAAGGAGATGCACCACCTCGCATGCAGCCAGTACAACATCCACAGAACCAGAGATGTGCTCAGAGCAAGGAGCTGCGGTAATCAATCTGTCTGCAGTATTCTGCACCAGCTGCAAGTGGTGCATCAAACTACCAGATAGCCCAAGATAAAGAGCATTACAATAGTCCAGTCTAGATGTCATGAAGGCATGCACCAGGGACTTCACATCATGAGGGGAAGAAAGGGCTTTATCTACGTGATGTTCCTGAGATAAAAGAAACCAGTACTGACCACAGCAAACACCCAATATTCCATACTTAGTTTGCGATCCATAAAGATGCCCAGATTCTTCACCCTATCTCTGGCTATCAGCTGAGTAAGCCCAAGATTTAAACCAGCCACCCCTCCACTCAAGCCAGTCGTCCGTCTGATACCCAAGTCCAGCAGTAGCACTTCCATCTTGTTTGGATTCTGCATGAGCCAGATGATGGCCATCCAGTCGTTGATCAATAACCAGTCATTTACCACACCCACTGCATTTTTCTCACCAGGGACAAACAATAGGTACAGCTGAGTATCATCTGCATAGCAATAAAGCTGCAGACTGTACCTCTATATCACTTCTCCCAGCAGCAGCATGTACACCACAAATAACAAGACACAGAATCGACCTTTGAGAAACTCCAAAGGTCAGGGCAGCTGGGTCGAGAAAGAAAATTCCCTCATGCAACCTGCTGCACCCTATTGGAAAGGAAGGACTCCAACCACTGCACACAATCCCATCAAGCCCTACCAAGTCCCTCAAATGATCTGATAAAATCCCGATTTCTACTGTGTTAAACACTGATGAGAGGTCAAGGAGAACCAAGATGGAACATTCCCCTCTGTCTCTAGCCAGAAGATCACTCTTCACCCTCAATCAATCAATCGATATTTTATTTATAAAGTGCCTTTTGAAATCAAGGTACTGTACAGCAATAAGCTACAGTATATAAAACAACAGTATAAATTATTTAAAATCTGTCTGGATAAACCTGAGAAAATAAATACATTTTAAACATAGTTTTAAAACTACTGATGGTCAGACATTCTCTTAACCAATGAGGTAGAGAGTTAGACAGGGTCGGTGCTGCAAATGAAAAGTGCGAGCCCCAGAAGTTTTCAAACGAACCCTGGGAACCTCTAGCAATCCCTCATCTGCGGATCGGAGAGGATGATTGGGGGAGTAGGGAGTCAAGAGATCTTTCAGGTGTAACCCCCCTACAAATGGGGGTTCCCGAAAAGTCTTTCTTGAGCTTGCCTAAATGCTCACTGCCAGGCTCATGTCCTGCATTTTAGCAATTTAAATGTGATTGCCAGAGAGTACCTGTATAGCCGCTGTGTACTGTCTCTTTAAGAGCTGTCTGGATTGCAGTCGTAAGTAATCTGAGAGGGAACTCTGTTGAAAGATGTAACTATTTGCTGAAAATCATTTAGAGTGATAATGATAATGTAGTTTGTCTAACCTGCCTTCTTTGCAGCAAGGACTGTTTTGTTTATCTCCACTATCTTGGCCCAGGACTGCTGAATTGGACCAATCCGTACTGGTGGGACCTTAAATGGAGCCGGACTACAGGGGCTGTCTGGAGTCAAAATCTGTAGGAATTGTAGTTTTGGGCTTTTGGTGCCTTTTTGCACCTGAACGGGGAGCTCCAGTTATGACTGACAGAGGAATCAGCCAACCGAACCTTTTGGATCTTGGGGAAATTCACAGGCTTGATGGCAGTTGTGTCAGATCTAAGTTGAGAGCTGAAGAAGCAACAGCTCGAGACGGTCTCTGTGGAAAGGCCTGAGTTTTGGCCTGCATGTGTGCCTGCTGCCCCTAAGAGGGAGAAGGGAATCAGTTCAGACTGAATTCAAGTTTGTGAGAACAAAGTAAGTCACTGAGTTGTGACCAGGATCAACCTGAAAAAGACCGAAGATTTGCTGAATGCATCAGCCTGTCAGGATTTCCAGCTACCTCTAAACTCTTGGTGTGTGCAGAGACTTTGCGATTGTGACCGGAGAGCGGTTTGCCTGGTAGAGTAGAATCCCTTACATGTAAATGTGCTGTGTGTTTATAGTGGGTTGTGATTTGGTTCCCCACTGTGTGAATTGTGTTCTGTTTGCTGGAAGCTGTATCCAGCTCAACTGGACTGAATCCGCATTCATCTCCATATGACCTGCGCCTTGCCACACTGGCCCTGCTAGACTACCCCACTGCACAGAGAAAGCCATCGACGAAAGACCTGCCTGGGGATCAGCCCCCTGCTCCACGCTTGAACAGGAATGACGCCTCGCCGAATCGTGTGGGCCCTGCTTCTCCTGGCGCTCCAGATCAACCACCTGCAGTCTCAATTTTCATCCAGCCTGTGTCCAGTCTTGGGTATCGTGAGTAACCATCAAGATAGCTCCCTGCAACAACAGCTTAATCTAAGTGTGTCATCTGATTGTCTTGCTGTTTCTTTTCTTTCACGAACTGAGCCCTCCGGCTCCAGATTACAATTAGCGTGTGTGGTGCATGTTGTTTTCTTCCATCACAGGGCCCCAACCAGCTGCGACGATGGCCTACCCCGGGCAACGATCCAGGCTAGCCCATCTCTTCTTCACCTGGGTACCCAGAGTGTGTGACTGTTTATTGACCTTGAAGTGCATGCATAACTGTTTGATTGATACAGCCTTTAAGCAAATTAACCTTATTATGCCCCTCCCTTGTTCAAGTCCCTTAAATAAATCAGATCTAACTCTTTTTGCATTTACCCTGACTGTGGTTCCAGTTTATGCAAGAGCACTGTACTGCTGTTATTTGCTGTTTATAACCTTGTTTTACAGGGGGTCCCCAGGGTCAAGCCAGAGGAAAGCCCTGGTGGTAAGTGTAAACAGTGTGGGTACTTGTGTGGTGTATCAGGGGTATTGTGAAAGTGATTATTGTGTATTGATCTGGCCACTAGTAAGGGAAGAGGGGGGTTACTGTGTCCTGGAGGGCTATGCCCAGGCTAGCTTGACCACTACCAACGCTGACCTCCGGGTGGAGGCATCCATTCCAGAACTCAGGCCCCTTAACCTGCTCCTACCCAAGCAGGCAGGGGTAGTAGCCCTTGGGATAGTGCCACCTAAGGGTTACACAGGTGGGCAGGTCCCTGTTCATGTAGGGCCTTAAAGGTAAGCAAGCCTACCTTATAGGTGATCCACCACTGAACTGGTAGCCAGTGCAGCTCGCGCAGCACAGGTGTAATATGACTGGTCCTAGAAGTGCCAGTCAGCAGCCTGGCCGCAGTGTTCTGCACTAGCTGCAGGTGGCAGATATCAACCCCAGATAGCCCTAGGTAGAGGGCATTGCAGTAGTCAAGACGGGTAGTAATGAGGCATGGACCAATGTTGGAAGGTCACCTGGAGGAACCAGGTGTTTCACTTGGGCGATATTCCTCAGACGGTAAAATGAGGATTTAACCACAGCTGACACCTGAGATTTCAGGGTCAGATCGTCATCAAAAATAATGCCTAGGTTACATGCCTGGTCTGAGGTAGTGAGCTGGACACCATCAAGCCATAGGCCCGACATGTGCCCAGCCCCAAAACCCGCCCCCGGGTAACCTGAGTCCACAACCAACACTTCAGTCTTATCTGGATTCAGTCTCAGCCAGCTCGAGTTCATCCAGTCTTTGATCTCAGAGAGGCAACTATTTAGCACAGAGACTGCATCAACCTGTCCGGGCACAAAAGACATATACAGCTGAGTATCATCTACATATCAGTAAAAACTCAAGCCATATCATCTGATGATATCTCCCAATGGCAACATATACATTGCGAATTACATGAGTGCCAATATGGAGCCCTGCGGCAACCCCCAGCACAGGGAGAGGGCGTCAGAGGAATAAATTCCAGTGACCACCCTCTGAGACCTGCCTGCGAGGAAAGATCAAAATCATTTGAGGACTGTACCCGACAGTCCACAGAAGAACTGCAGGGTCTCTGAAAGCACCCCATGGTCCACAATGTCAAAGGCTACTGATAGATCAAGAAGGACCAAGATGGTATGAGCTTCGATCTCTTGCCATTAGGAGGTCATTAAGTACCAGAACAAGGGCAGTCTCTGTGCTATGCCTCTTCCTAAAACCAGACTGTAGAACTTCATAAACATTGTGACTTACAAGGTGATCATCAAGCTGCAATGCAACCACCTTCTCAATAACCTTCCCCACAAAAGGAAGGTTAGAGACAGGTCAGTAGCTAGCTGGATCGTCAGGATCCAAGGAGGGTATTTTAAGGAGTGGTCAGATGACCGCCTCCTTTAGGGGGTCGGGAAAGACTCCCCTCCCTCCAAGGATCTCCATACAATTTCAGTTAGGATCGGGCAGATAGTATCTACACAACCCACTAATAGGTGAGTAGGGCCCGGATCTAAACTACAACAGGTTGGGCGCAAAGTCTGGACAATCTTCACAATGTCCATGAATTCTGGTCGGCTGAAATCATTCCAGACAGACCGGGTGTTCACTACCTCCTATCAACCTCCGCAACCCCTCATGGAGAGAGCCAGGCCGATTTCGGCCCTGATGCTGGCAACCTTATCTGTGAAGAACAGAGCTAGCTCATCGCACTTATTTTGTGAAAATACTCTTCCGGACTGAAGACAGACTGGAATGCACAATCTGTCGACAGTTCGAAAGAGTTGAGCCAGTCGATTTTGCACAGCAGAAATCTCTCTGGACAGGAACTCTGCCTCCTTACGGGTGATTTCTGATTGATAGCCCTCATAATGTTCCATCAATCTAAGCCTGTCAGCATCAAGGCCGGACTTCTGCCATGCTCTCTCCAGCCTTTGACCAACCTGCCTCAACTCCTTCAAGGACCCATCATACCAAGGGGACCTTGGGTGAAGAGTGATTGTTCGAACGCGAACAGGAGCAATCAAGTCCAAGCATCTCCCACTGCCTTATTATAGGCTAGTACTAAATCCCCTGGACTTGTGCTTTCACTCAGCAATCCCAATAGGTCAAGAACCGCTGACAGACCATCTGGGTAACTCCCCTTAAAAGGCAGTACCAGACCATCTCCAAAGGGGTAGATCTATTTGGGGGGGGGGCCTCAAAACTGAACCCTATGGTATGATGGTCAGACCAACTGACTGGTTCCGCCCCAAGTCAGAGATCTCCATCCCCAGGAGGAACAGCAGATCCAATGAGTAACCTCCTATATAAGTAGAGGAGGTAACAACCTGTGTGAGGCCCAGCATTGTCATTAGCTGGAGGAGATTTTGACCAAACTGCGAGAGTTAATTGTTGACCCAGGCATTAAGGTACCCCAGAATAATCCATCTTGGAGACTCCAATACCATATCGACGATGAAGTCTGCAATCTCCTGCAGGAATAAGCCTCCATCAACTGGTGGATGGTAAATGAGGAGTATCCTGCAACCTACACCCTTTCCCATGATACACTTAAAGGATCCAGTAATTCCTATTGGAACCTCCACAAGGCTCAGTTTGGTCTTAAAAAAAATGGCTACACCCCCACCCCTACGATCCAACCTTGGGTGGTGAATCACCGAAAACCCAACTGGAACTACAGAAGCCAAAATTGGGCCTGCATTTTCATCTAGCCAGGTCTCTGTGATGCATGCCAGATCCACCGTTTCAACAAGATCAGCTATAATAGCTGTCTTGTTATTGATGGACCTGGCATTATATAACACAGCCCGGGATGGATGAAATGCTGAGGAAGACCTCGGCTCCTGACCAGTATTAATTGCTGGGCCCTTTGGTATGGGAACAAGACAGGGATTACCCCTGTCCTGACACCATCTCACCCCAGGGTGTCACCTGGTCCCTACCACCCCAATTTGTCCCCCCTTTCCGTTCCCCCACCAGGCCCAGTTCCCAGCCCCTTACCATTCCTCATAGCAATCCCAAGGAATTGACAACACTTATAAACCTCCACTGGAAGATAGGGGCAATCAAAAGGGTGCAGTTCCTTGAGCCTGGTGGGGGAATACTGCCTGACCATCTTTCGGCCACCCCAGCACATTTTAAAAACAATAACAATCCCATGCTATATAATTTAATCCCTCCCAAATTGACTAATATAATTAACAAATCAGGTAAATAAAATATACTATCAAATATATAACAAAACCAAAAATCAATAACTATATAGAATTACAATCCCCACAATCACCCCAAATGAAATCAACATCTATGAACATTTCCTGGACTAAGAAACTGCAAAACATCACCAACAGGTATTGGCATTCTCATCATAAATCAACTTTTTTCAAAGCCATCAAAGCCAAAAGTACGGTCAGTAAACCTGTTATACAAGTACAGAGTTGTGGAGTGCTGCATTGAATCCACATTTCCGTCTGATTTGTTTTTAAAGGATGTGTACTTGTCTTTGAGGTCTATTCACAACCATTTTGGAGAACAAAGAGAAGATACTAACAAAGGATTTTTACATCCTGTATATGTCCCAGGCCAGTGTTCATCACCTTCAGGAATTTAACCCCTTCAGGAATTTATCACATTCTGGGTCTTTGAGCTACAATAACAGTTTTCTGGTCCCCGGTAGTTCACCATTTCCTGTGGATTTGATTACTTTTCATCAATCACGTGGCACCTCTGAGAACATGGCTTTATATATTGTGCTCTGCAATATCACAGGGTAAACGCAGACCAGCAAGGCCAAGAGGACTAGCTGCCCTACAACAAAACTAGTCTGCAAAATGATTAAAGTGTACCTTCTTAGGATACTACTTATGCTACTTCTGATATCTGGAAATGTTCATCCTAACCCTGGGCCTACCGGCCTAGCACCCCATGCCACAAAAAGGTGGGAAGGGTCCCTCACATTAGCCTCAATCAATGTCTGCAGCCTCCTTAACAAACTTGACATCTTGCAAACCTGGGTCCAGAAACATAACCCTGATATACTCTCTGTTGTTGAAACATGGCTTAACCCCAAGATACCACACGCTGCAGTCACCATCCCTGGATACTCTATATTCAGGCAGGACAGGGTTTCCAAAAGAAGTGGGGTCTGTGCCATCTACCTGAGGAATTCCTATCTGGGTCAAGTCTTCCCATTCTCAAACCCTAAACCACCCTCGCAGGTTCTCGCTATTAAAGTTCTACTCAGGGCGCACAACAAGGAGCTCACCATTGTCTCTGTGTACCTACCCCCTAAAGAACAGCCCAATGGATTTATGAGCATATTGGAAAGCCTACAGGGATTAAACCATAACTCTGAACTCATAGTACTAGGCGACTTCAACATAAATTGGCTATCGCTGGAGGCCAGAAACTACAACGATGCTGTCACGTCACAGAACCTCACCCAGCTTGTTACCACCCCACCACCAGATGCAACTATAGGACAGGGTCTCACACACTTCTGGACTGGATCCTTACTAATCACCCTGAATGAATCTCAAAAGTCTCAGTGCTCCCTGATGGGATCAACATGTACCTGGACAAACAAATTCATTAAGCCCGCTCCTAAAATAATTCACACCAGAGTGTTAAAGCAGGGGTACCTTGAGCTACTAAAGACACACCTAAGCCACCTGGACTGGACACCAAGTGACTCTGCCATTGATGTAAAATAAGCCTTACACCTTTTCATCAGTCACTTCACTGTGGCCTGCAATATCTTTGCACCTCTCAAAAAGCTGAAGGTCAGGGGCAGAGTTAACCCTTGGATAACCTCCGAGCTAATCACTGTACTCAAACATAGGGATCATCTCTGGCACTGTGCCCATGCAACATCCAAACCTGGGAATATTCATAAATATAAAGCTGCTAGAAATGAGTGCACATGGGCAGTTAGGAGTGACAAAAGCAAATACTTCAAGGAAGCTCTCGCCAACTCCTGGGGTGATGGAAAAACATTTTGGAGTAACTTGAAAGACCTTACAGGCAAGGACCCTTAGTCACCACCCACCATGCTCAACATAAATGGAACACCAACATCTGACCTGTACACAATCAGCAACACCTTTAACAATGCGTTCTCCGACTTGGATAGTGTCCTCCCTTCTAATTTCTTTGATGCCCCCTCTGGTAGTAACCCTCCTGCAACTACTCCTCTCCTACACCCTGCCCCACTACTTCAAGGAGATCCCAGTGCATGAAGACAGAACCTATATTCGGAAGGCCATTCACAATGCAGGCTACAGCGGTGACTCCCCTGACCTGAAGTTGTTAGCATTTGTCCTTGAAGAAGTCCTTGAACCCCTGACAAAGATCCTCAACCTATCACTAAGGATGTCCCAGTCCCCATCTCGCTGGAAACAGGCGACCATCACACTGGTACACAAAAGTGGAGACAAATCACTGCACTCCAACTACAGACCTATCTCCATCCTCCCTCCATTGTCTAAGGCCCTGGAGCTCATCGCCTCAGACCAACTAGTCAAGTACCTGGAAAAATATGACATCCAGTGTCCTGAGCAACATGGTTTCCTAAATGGGCACAGTACCACCACTGCACTATTAGAATTCACGTGCTGCATCCATACCACGCTCGATCAAGGAAACTGTGTAAGGGCAGTATTCATCAACCTTACGAAAGCCTTTGATACTGTGAACCACCCACTCCTACTCAAGCAATTATCAAACATCGGGCTCTCCAATGAAGCGCTGCTCTGGTTTTCAAGCTACCTTGGGGAGAGGGTCCAGTGGGTTAGGGTTGCCAGTGTCACCTCGGAAGAAAAGCCAGTCCTTTCAGGGGTCCCATAGGGGTCCATCCTGGGGCCACTACTTTTCAGCCTCTTCCTCGACCTTCCCAGTGTCTGCCACCAGAAATTACTGTGCTACACCAACGACGCAGTCATGTTCACC
The DNA here is from genome assembly GCA_016271365.2 of Neoceratodus forsteri. Classification (NCBI taxonomy): domain Eukaryota; kingdom Metazoa; phylum Chordata; order Ceratodontiformes; family Ceratodontidae; genus Neoceratodus; species Neoceratodus forsteri. Next base: position 404,025,473 of record CM028136.1, on the reverse strand, counting down.
AACGACCAAAACGCAGAGCTCCTCGAAAAACAATTACAGCTTGAATTCATGCACATCAAAGAATGGTTCATGTCACACAAACACAAACTACAGCAAAACAAAGGTTATGACCTAAAACATCAGGAGCAAGTACAAATCCCGTGACCTCTCCATCCTAAACCAAACAGGGACCGTACTTGAACACGTTCCTGATTTTAGATACCTAGGTGTCACATTGGACAGCTTACTCTCCTACCATCAGCACAGATTCTGTAGCCAAAGCCACCAACATCCGTATAGGCCTGCTCTACAGGCACAAACACTGCATGACTCCTGACACTCTCTGGTTGGCTATCAAGAGCTCTGTCACCTCCATCATTGATTACGGGCTAGCAATTTATGGCTCTGCCTCTGCCCTCTGCATAATTACAGTTGCACTCAACAAAGGATGCAGGCTGCTAACTGGGGCTGACTGACTTACACACACTTGTGACCTGTACACTTGGGCAGGATGGCTTCCTCGCATCAGCCGGATACAGTATCAAACCTGCCTCTTAGCCAAAAAAATCCTCCTCGGAGTCATGCCCCCGGGCATTGAAAAGCTCCTCATTGACCACCACAGCACCCAGCGAACTAGAAGTTCACAACAACTAACCTTCCTTGTCCCCAGATGCTGGACTACCATGGGCCAGAGGGCCTTTGCCCACAGGGCACCACAGTGGTACAATACTCTCAACAAAACACCTTACTGCTGCTCTTGGCCCTTTTAAGAGACAACCCGCCATCTCATTTCAACTAGTCGCAGGACTGCCTTGCCTAATCAGGGGCCCGCCATCACTACCCTCCACTTCAGTCTTGACAGCTACCTCTCCCCACCTTGCCCCTTCTACCTGCCTACCACCTTGCCCCTCTCCCTCCTCCCCCCAGGCATTTCTTGACTTTTATCCCTCCTCTCCCTCCCCTTTAGAGCTCTTACCCTCATCCCCACCCTCCGACAATGGCCTTCATGCCTGCATACCCCCTTTCCTCTCACCTGCAGTGCTTATTTCTAAGATTGCCCTTGGCTGGTATGTCATGCTACCTAACATTTGGCACATTTTGAATTACTGGAATTTCCTAAGCCTCAGTCTCTTACTTTTTTTTATTGTGTAACTATGTATTATTATGTTGACCTTTGTATGTATGTATACCCCCTATTCCTTCGACGTTGAACCTTTGTAAATGAGAAGTTCCTGCTCAAAGGTATTCATAATCCTAGATTTCAATAAAATAAACTAAATAAAATAAAACTACAGGATTAACAGAAAACAAAATGCTAGTTAAGTCAGTTACTAAAGTCCATAAGTGAAACAGTCACCAAATTCTCTCAATCTTGAAATAAGTTTTTTAGAATCCAAAGAGCTCCCACCTTCTTTGGAAAATGAACCAAAAGGCAAAGACAGGGTCAGCTCTCATTTGATTCTAAAAAGTCAACCAGAAATTAATGTAGTATGCAACTAAAAGGCACTCTCACTGCCAAAACCATATATGAACAATTGGAAGGAAAATAGTCTGACCAGTTCACAAACCCCGAAAGGGAAAGACCAGCAGCAGTCCAAAACTCCAGGAGAAAGATCCAGCAGCCCAAAATGAGAAGCAATCTTCTGATAAGATCCAGTTTCAAATGCAGACCTCCGCTGTAAACCACCAGTGCAATACCTAACTCCCCACAGCTGCCTCCACTGTCATCAGGGACAGGGTGCAAGGTGGCTAGAGCCCTAATAAAGACCGGGCATGCAGGCAGCCCTCACACAATCACCCGGGAGGAAGCAGACCACTCCACCCATGAAGCCTAAGGCTAGAGCTCCCTGCTGAATCAGTCCACCAACTGGTCCCCCGGGCCTCTTAGGGAATGAGGACGAGTTTGGCCCTCCCTTCAGAGGACCACAGGCCCATGTCTCCTGCACGACTCCATCAAGCCAAGTGGTCACCTCCCCCCAGGCCGAGTGACAGAGCCAGCCACCCTCACAATCTTCAGGACCCTTTTCAGGGTCTAAACAAGCACTTTACCCTGGCAGTCCACATCTAATCAAGGGAAGATGCTGTTACAGGATTGGTCCGATCAAGAAATGTCTCCCGCTGTGTTTCAGCTCTCCCAGCTCCACTCCTCTGGTTCCTCCTCCACCAATGGAATACACACACCAGCTGCTCCAGATTGACTCTCTGACTCCTCCGGTGCACACCTCGCTTCAACTCACCAGACAAGTAAGCAGACTATTTTAGCCTCCCAAATGAATGAAATTTCCAGTGATATCTGTTGCAATGATGGAAACAAAAAACGTAATGAATTTTAAAAGTATTTGAGCCATTAAACTCTGTGGCCAATTTGAAGTTAACCCCTCTCTAACCTGAAAACGCCAATACAAAACTTACTCACTTTCACTTCTTAACTCACTACCACTACCACTAAAAAATGGACAAACAAATGAATAAATAAATCAAATGAGCAAAACAACAAATAGTATAAAATACACTAAAATATAATCTAAAACAAGTGCTAATGCTGTGAGTGGTCAGCCCAGCGTGGCTGCCATCTTGAATTAAAATCCTGAGGTGTAGTTTCCATGCTATGATGCCCCCTGAAACCAGACTGCAATGGCTCATAGATAGAGAAAGCTTCTAACTGCATCTCCAGTTGCATCACCACCACACTCTCAATAACCTTTCCCAAAAAGGGAAGATTAGAGACAGGTCTGTAATTTGCCAAGATATCCAGGTCCAGAGAAGGTTTCTTGAGAAGGAGTCTCACGGCATCCCTTTTCAAGGCCATTGGAAATGCACGCTCCTCAAGTGAACTCTGGACAGTCTCAGCAATCACCAGACCACTAGAGTCTCAGAAGTCAAACAGAAGCAGAGTAAGTCCAGGATCCAGCAAACAGAAGGTGGGTTGCAGCTTCATGATCACCCGGAGAATCTCTTTAGCAAGGCACAGGGTGAAATTCATTCCAGACAGACCCACAGCCTTCATTAGTCACAGGCTGTACCATGTTGGGCTGTGACAGCCTACTTGAACAGACTGAGGAATGGGTAGAGGATACCCTAACAAGTTAAAACTGGCCAAACTCCTTGCATCTCTCAGGTGTCAATATTCCTCCAGACTGTAGGCAAGCCAGATGTAACAACCTGTCCACAGTGCAGAAGAGCTGAACTGGCCTATTAACCCCTGCAGCAATCACCCACGACAGGAACTCTGCGTTTTTCAGAGTGATTTCACCCAATACTCCCTATACAGGGCTGTCAGTGTCAGTCTGTCCTACATCGAACCTGATCTCCTCTAAGAACACTTCAGTCTCTGTCCTTTGGTCTTCAACCATCTGAGCTTACCATTAAACCAGGGGGAGCTCTATTGGGAGACTTTAGAGTATACTTGAAAAGGTGTGAGAGTCAAAACCTGTGATGATCGCCGTGTTATATGCTTCCACTGCACTTTCAACCCCCTCAGCACACACCTGCAGCAGGCTTGAGCAGCTCAGTACTGGAAGGAACCTACAAGAGTCCACATTTCTTTACTGAACTAACTCCAGAGGAGAGAATGATGGACAAAGGCCATGGTACTGAACGGCTTCTTCTGCTCTGTCTTCATTGTGGAGGAAGAGGAGACACTGCCCAATAGGGAAAGATGTTAGATAGAGGGATAAGAAAAACAGTAAGAGTGAAGATCACAGTGGACAGGGTCTGGAAAATGCTTGCATCCCTCAAGGTAGACAAGGCTCCAGTTCCTGACAGTCTACATCCCAGGGTGCTAAATAAGTTAGGAAGAGAACTGCTATTGTCTCTGGCAGATCTGTTCAGGTGCTTCCTGGAGACAGAAGAAGTCCCTGAGGACTAGAGGTTTGCATATGCAGTCCAACTGTACAAAGAGGAAGACAGCGAGGACCTAAGTAGCTATAGGCTAGTACATTTTATTTCAACTGTTGAAAAGCTCCTGGAAACAATGGTTAAAGAACAGGCAGTAGAATACCTAGAATCCCATGGGCTGTGAGACACCAAGCAGCATGGGTTCATGGTGAATAGCTCATATCACAGGAATCTGTTGCATTCTTTGATTAGGTGACGATTGCACTAAATAAGGGTCAGGCAGTCGATGTGCTATACCTAGACATCAGCAAGGCCTCTGATTTGGTGTAACACAGGAGGCTGCTAAAAAAATTTGAAGACCCAGGGATAGAGGAAGGGCTCATCAGGTGAACAGGGAGTCAGTTTGGGGAAGGGAAGCAGAAGGTAGTGGTCAAAAGGACCAAATAAGGAAACAGGGGTGTTACAAGCTGAGTGCCACATGGGTTGGTCCTGGGTCTTATCCTATTTAGCATGTTAATTAATGACATCGGGGAGAACAAAATATGTCTCTTTGCAGATGACATGAAGACCTGTGGCAGGGTGCACAACATGAAGGAGTCAGAGAAAAAAGGAAGGACCTAGAGACACTAGAATGGTGGTATAAAGACTGGCAGATAAAGTTTAAATCCGAAAAGTGTAAGGTGATACACACTGGCAAAGCAAAAGAGACAGGCACCGAATACTGGATGGGAGGGGCCCAGATAGTCAAAGCTATGGAGGAAAGGGATCTGGGAGTCATAGGTAACAGTCTCTAAGCCTCTAGTAAGTGCAACAAAATGTAAAGAAAAGCAACAAGAAGCCATAACTGTATAGGAATGGGGCTCAACAATTGGAAGAGGGAGGTGATACTACCCCTATACATGCACCTGGTCAGGCCTCACCTGAAGTACTCTGTACAGTTCTGGATTCCTCATCTGAGAAAGGACAAGGACAAAAAAGAAGGCGTGCAGTACAGAGTCATCAAAAATTATCCAAGGACAGCAAGGCAGATCTTACGAGGAAAGGCTGGTGGATCTAACCATGTACATGCTGGAGGACAGGAGAAAGATAGTGGGTATGATCAAAACTTACAAATTCCTCAGGGGATTAAACAAGTTAGACAGCAGGGTTCTCTTCAGCAGAAATGATAGCACAGTGATGAGGGGTCATGGGTGGAAACTAGTAGTGGGGACATTTAAAAGGGATACTACCAAAAACTATTTCACAGACAGAGTAGTGAAAAAGTACCTCAAAGGAAACTGGGAAACACAGCAGGAGTTCAGGGTAGTGTACCTGGATAAACGGAGGGAGGCAGGGAAAACAGTCAGGAGAGCAAAGGCACAAAAAGAGGAAAAAATAGCACAGGAGGTAAAAAAAGGAAGCACGACTTGTTATAGGTACATTAGTGAAAGGAGAAAAAACAGAGGTGGGATAGTAAGGCTAAAAGGGGAAGAAGGGCTGTGTGTGGAAGAGGACCTGGAAAAATACTGAACAAATATTTTTGTTCTGTATTTACAGAAGAAGGAGAATGAGAAGATGAGTGTCCACAGTTAGGCAACATGAACAGATACGGGAGAGAGATGGACACCAGTCCATTTACATAATAGAGAGTCCTAAAAGAACTCACAAAACTGAAAGCGAACAAGGCAATGGGACCGGATGGGATACATCCTAGAATATTAAGGGAACTATGGGAGGTGCAGGCAGCACCACTGGCAGCCCTGTTCAAGTGAATCACTTGATACGGGAGTGGTTCAGGAGGACTGGAGGAGGGGAGATGTAGTCCCTCTTCACAAAAGTGGGAGGAGGCTGGAAACTAAAGACCAGTCAGCCTCACCTCAATAGTGGGGAAAAATGATGAAATCCCTACTTAAAGGAAGGATTGTGGAACACCTTGAATACAGCAGAGCATAGGATTTGAAATGGCATGGATTCACAGCAGGAAGGTCATGTCAAACAAATCAAATAGATTTTTTTGACTGGGTTACTAGGGTCATGGATCGGGGGGAGCGGTGGATGTGGCCTACCTGGATTTCAGTAAGGCCTTCAAATACGATCCACATAGAAGTCTGATGAACAAGCTGGACAGCCTGGGAGTGGGTCACAAGGTGGTAAACTGGGTTAGGAACTGGCTGAGTGATAGAAGACAGAGGGTCATGGTAAATAGAGCTCAATCTTAGGAAAGGAAGGTGACCAGCAGGGTGCCACATGGATCAGTCCTGGGCACAGTCCTGCTTAATGTCTTCATAAGTGACATTACAGAGGGGCTGGAAGGGAAGGTGTGCCTCTTTGTGGATGACACTAAGATCTGCAACAGGATGGATATGCCGGGAGAGGTGGAAAAAATGAAGCGGGACCTAGGTAAAGCGAAGGAATGGTCCAGAGTGTGGCAGATGAGATTCAATCTGAAAAAGTGCAAAATCATGCATTTGAGGCGCAAGAACACAGGGGAGGATTACATGATGAAGGGGAGATACTGATAGTTACCAAACAGGAAAGGGATTTGGGGTAATTATATCTGATGACCTAAAATTGGTCAGACAGTGTGCCAACGCTGTGGGGAGAGCCAGTGGGATGCTGGGGTGCACAGGGAAAGGTATCACCATCAGAAGAAAGGAGGTGGTGATGCCACTGTGCAGATCATTGGTGAGACCTCATTTGGAATACTGTGTCCAGTTCTGGAGGCCGCATCTCTGTAAGGACATAAGACAGGGTGGAGGCTTCCTCCAACTAATGTGTCCATTGGGCCATTACACAAGTTGTTACATCTGCAACCCAGAAATCCAATCAAGGGGCATTGCGGTGATGGGCCCAGGGTTGCTGGCAATCAGTTTGTATGGTCCAGTTTTGACTAGTTGGCTGTTACAGATTTGGTTTAGATCATCCAGGGGCTATGGCCAACCTGCTGTAGTTTGGATCTAGGACCAACATACCTCCTAGTGGGGTGTGTTGATGTCATCAGACCAGTCCTGGCCAGGATAGTCCATTGTTCTCTAGTGACAGGAGTCTTTCCTGGGCCCCTGAAGGAGGTGGTTGTTAGGCCGCTCCTGAAAAAAAAACCTCACTAGATCCGGACTGCCTGGCGAACTACAGATCCATCTCTAACCTAACTTTTCTAGGTAAGGTTATTGAGAAGGTGGTGGCCCTGCAACTGGAGACCTATCTAACATCTCTCGACATCTATGACCATCTCCAGTTGGGTTTCAGGAAGAGGCACAGTCCCGAGACTGCCCTGGTTTGGGTGCTGAATGATTTCCTGGCGACGAGGTATCAGGGGAGACATTCCATTCTGATTCTCCTCAATCTCTTGGCAGCATTTGACAACATGGACCATGGGGTACTGATGGAGTGCCTGCAGGTTTGTTGTGGACTGACTAGTACAGCCCTCAACTGGTTTAAATTTTTCCTCACTGGCAGGTCGCAGCATGTGGTGTCAAGGAGCTTTTCCTCTGCACCTGTGCCCCTGCTTTTTGGGACTTCGCTTTGTCCCCCATGTTGTTCGCAGTGTATATGCTACTGCTAGGGGGACATTATAAGATGGTATGGGCTGAGTTTTCATTGCTATGCAGGTGATACTCATGTAACTCCCAGGTGATACTATCCCAAGGGCTTCTACCCCTGTTTGCTTAACTACTGTCAGGTTGAGGGGCCTAGGTTCTATGGCGGGTGCCTCCACCCAGAGGTCAGGGTTTCTAGTGGTTAGACTAGGTTGGTAAAAGCCCTCTGGGACACTGAGACCCCCTTTTATTCCCTCTAGTGGCTCACACAATGTACAGAAGTTACAGTACCAATACCCCACATGTACACACTGTTCATTCATAAAGTACCACTTACCCTCGAGACTGATTCTGAGGTTCGTCTCTGGGGACCCCTGTAAAATAAGGTTAATAAACATACACAAACCAATACAATGCTTGATATGTAGGTACTGACACTTCAGACAGTTTAAAGTTCAAATCTGGTTTATTTAGGGGGAATAAAACACGGAAGGGGGAGATCAGGTTAATTGGCAGAATTAAATCACAATACTATGCACACATACAGGGTCTGAAAAGTCACACTCTGGGTACCCAGGTTGGGTGAGGCTAGCCAGGTCCATTGCCCGGGGTTGGCCGGCAGGTGCAGATGGACAGGGCCCTGTAGAAGAAAATATATGCACAATACCCAATTGTAATCCGGAGCTGGATGGCTCAGTCCATGAAGAAGTGAAACAACAATAATTAGATGACACACTTGTGATTGAAAACAGGCTGCAGAGGAATACCCTGATTTGTACTCACAATACCCAAGCTGAGAACTGGATGGTGAATGTTCTTCTGGGTTGCCAGAACAACAGGGCATGGAGACAAGGTCCTTGTGACAGGACCCCACTGCAATAGATAGCAAACGGATTTAGTCCGAGACAAGCTGGGGTTTGCTTCCAGTTTTAACACACAGCACAGGGGACTGAAAATAGTGATTCCCCACAAGCACTACGCACATTCATATGTAAAAGGAAAGTACTATACCAGGCAGGCTGCTCCTCGATCCCGATCGCAATTACTGCAAAATACCCGGGAGCACACACAGAAGCTTCAGTTCCTGACAGACCGAGTGCGATTCAGCAATTTCTCCAGTCTTCTTCAGGGTTAGCCTGGTTTCTACCTTTCTGACTTCCTTCTTTCTCCTCACAAGCCGGATTCAGTCTGAACTAGGCCTTACAACGGCTGCAGGCCGAACCTCAGGGCCTCCCAGGCGCACGCCTCCCGCTCGAAACTATACACCACAGAAGCACAGAGCTCCTTCTCTCTTCACTGTCACAACTTAGCTGATCTTTCCAGTTACAGAGCAGGGCATTTCCTTTAGCTCCACACCATTCTGTTCGCTGGTTTGGCTGTCACTCACAATAAGACTCCCTCTGTTGGTGAAAAAAGGCACCAAGGTCAAAGCTACATTTCCCAGAGTCACTGCCCATACAATCCCCTTGTGGCTGGCTCAAAATTGAGAGTCCAAGTTCCGATTCGTCCACAGGCTCCATTTTAAGGAACCCTTCCCCATTGATTGGTCCATTTCAGCAGTTCAGGACCAAAATGAAAGAGCTACACTGAAACAGTTTGTGCTAAAATGAAGACAGGTTAGACAAACTACATTTTCTCAGTCACTCCAAATGATTTCTGGCAAACAGTTATATCTTTCAACAAGGCTCCCTCTGCACATGCAGCGATGGCAGAAATGGAGCAAATTGGCAGCAGCTCAGGCGGGATTCGAGCATTAAATGCACAGTCCCACCCCCATACACACTAATTAAGTCTGCAAGCAGACAGCTCTTAAAGGGACAGTATGTGGAGGCTCAAATAGCACTCACTTGGAACCACATTTAAACAGCTCAGACACCGAACACCGCCCAGACTTGGAGCATTCAGGCAAGCTCCTGGAAGACTTTTGGGAACCCCCATTTGTAGGGGGGTTACACTCAGCTATACCTGTCTTTTGTGGCCAAGCAGCAGGAGACAGTCTCGGTATTTAACAACTGCCTTGCCGAGATCCAGGACTGAATGAGGGTCAACTGTTTGAAGTTGAATCTGGACAAGACTGAAGTACTGGTGTTGGAACCTGGATGCTGATGGGAGGGGAGAGGGGATACAATCTAGGCAAGTCTCAGAGCTTTGGTTTGGGGACTCCCAGTTGCTTACCTCTGACTGGGTGAGGAATCTTGGCGTTGTTTTGGACTGTGGCTTGACACTTACATCACAGGTGTCAGACATGGTCCAGAACTCTTTTTACCATCTGAGAAACATCACCAGGACTAAGCATCTGGTACCCCCTGGTGACCTTCTGACACTGTTCCATGCATTTGTGACCTCGTGCCTAGATTACTGCAATGCCCTGTACCTAGGACTACCAGAGGTAGATCCCTGCTGCCTGCAGCTTGTGCAGAATGTGCCGGCCAGGTTGCTGACTGGCCTGTCTAGGTCGTGTCATATTACATCTGTGCTGTACTATCTGCACTGGTTGCCGGTTAGGTGGCGGATCTCCTTAAAGTTCGGTTTGCTGACCTATAAGGTCCTACATGGTCAGAGGCCCGACTACCTGCAAGACCTCTTATATCCATATTGCCTCCTCCACTCTCTTTGCTCCACAGATGAGGGGCTATTAGAAGTGCTGAGGTTTTCTTTTAAGACATCAGGTGCTCGTGCATTTTCTTGTGCAGCACCTACCCTCTGGAACTCTCTTCCCCGATATATCCAGGAAAGTCCCACAGTAGACATTTTTAAACAGGAGCTAAAAATTCATCTGTTTAGACAAGGTTTTTTGATGTAGATTACTGTTTTTATACTGATGAATTAATATGTTTTATTTATATATTCTGTCTTGTAGTTATAACTTTAGTGTAATGTGTTATATTTTCTGTGAAGCCCATCGATTCATAATGAGCTTTGCTCTATATCAAATAAAACCTGATTGACTGATTAATTGAGGCAGTTCAAAGGGCAACAAAGATGGTGCAGCGCCAGAACCAAAAGTCATATGAGGAGAGACTGGGAGACCTCAGAATATATACCCTGGAGGAAAGGAGACACAGAGGAGATATGTTAGAAACTTACAAATATCTAAAAGGCATAAATAGGGCACCAGAGGGTAGCATCTTTCAGAAAAGGAGATGTCCAGGAATAAGGGGGCATTACATGAGGTTGGAAGGGGTAGACTAAGGGGCAGCATTAGGAAATATTTCTTCACGATAAGGGTGATGGATGCATGGAATAGACACCCAGCAGAGATGGTTGGGGAAAACATAGTGGGGGAATCCAACATACATGGAACAGGCATATGGGAACCATAGCAATCAGAATGAGGAGGTAAAGCTGGAGATCATCTAGGGTCTGAGGCTTCTACAGTAGGCAGGGAAAATGGGCAGACTGGATGAGCCTAGCAGTCCTTATCTGCCATCAGTTTCTATGTTTCTATGAAGCTGGTGGAGGCAGGGTCTACTGTCAGCTTCAAAAAAGACTGAGATCGATTCGAGAGACTGAGTCCCTAGCTGATGGTATGGTGAGAGGGGTGTAGAGTTGGCAGACGGAGGTGAAGAGACGAACATGGGATAGGCCAATAGGGAGCAGGTAAGAAGCTTGTGTGGACTGTATGAACCTTGAGTCTTTATCCACTATCCTCTTTTCGGTTTCCATGTCAATGCACTGGTCACTGCAGTGGTGGAAGAACCTTCAAAACCTGTTGAAGGGGTCTCCGTTAGTCCTGTTGAACCAGCTCATTCTGACCACTGACACCAGCCTGATGGGCTGGGATGTATTGCTGTACCAGATACTTGTCCAGAGGGTTATACCTCCTAGTAAATGTTCTTGAGACCAGAGCTGTATTATTGGCACTTCAAGAACAGAGTTCATCAGAAATCAGTAAAAGTACAGTAAAGGAAGAGGGGGAGGAAAGGAGAATGGAGGTAATTTGGATGTAGCTCCTGGACTCCAAGGGTAAGAAGCTGAGGTTTGGGGTGGTGTACAGGCCACTGTCCCAGGCAGAGGAGCTGGAAAGGGAGTTAGGAGAACAAATCAGGAGGGTATGTAGGAAGGGGAACATGGTCATCATGGGGGACTTCAATCTGCCGGGGGTTAATTGGAGCATTCCGGTCACCTCCAGTGCTAGGGAGTAGGTGCTGCTGGACATGATCCAGGAGGGACTCCTGACACAGCTGGTCACTGGACCTACTAGGCTAAGTAACACGCTACATCTGGCACTGTCGAATGGTGATGCAGTGAGGGAAATAAGGGTGGAGAACCCACTAGCTGATAGCGATCACCAAGCAGTGTAGTTTACTGTCACGATGAGCAGGGAATCAGGGGGCTCACTAACAAAGGTGGTGGACTTCAGGAGGGCGGACTTTGGGAGGATACAGGAGATACTGAAAGGGAAACTTGAGGGCATAGGGTCAGGGATGGAGGCGGAGCAGAAATGAGACATTATTAAACGGGGGATTACAGAGGCAACAGAAGCTTGCACCAAGTTACAGAGTAAGAGGAGCAGAGAAAGGAAATCATGCTGGTTGAACAGCGAGGTGATGGAGAGGGTGAGGGCAAAGAGAGCTGCGTACCAGAGGTTCAGAAGGATGGGGAAGGAGGAGGACAGGGAGAAGTATGCAAGATGGTCCAAGGAAGTGACCAAGAGGGTGAGGGAAGCTAAGGCCTCAAGGGAGCTAAGGTTAGCACAGGGAATTAAGGAAGGGGAGACTTTTTCAGATACAGCAGAGAGAAAAGAAAGAGCAGGGATAACATACTGAGGATAAAGAGGGTAGGGGTGGGTGGAAAAGGGAGAGGAACAAGAGGAAGTACTAAATGAATACTTTTGCTCACTGTTCACCCAGGAGAAGGGGGGAACACTACCACCTTGGCCTGGGAGAGAGGGGGGGAGAGGTGATGGATGGAATGATTGAGGGAAGTAGAGTATTAGAGGGACTGAGGGTGCTAATAGTGGACAAAGCACCAGGGCCAGATGGTATCCACCCCAGGGTGCTGAGGGAGATGGCGGAGGTGCTGGTGGAACCGCTGCAGGATCTGTTCAGCACCTCTCTAGATATGGGATGTGTGCACCTCAGGACTGGAGGATGGCCCATGTGGTGCAGATACACAAGAGCGGCCCAAGGGATGAACGGAGCAATTATCGGCTGGTCAGTTTCACTTCCATAGTGGGCAAGCTTATGGAGACGATACTGAAGGAGAGGCTGGTGTCATTTCTAGATGACAATTACCTCCAGGATGTGAGGCAGCATGAGTTCGTATTGGGGTAGTCCTGCCAAACTAATCTAATGCAATATTATGACTGGATAACAAGACAGCTGGATAGAGGCCATGCAGTGGATGTCCTCTACTTGAATTTCAGCAAGGCCTTCAATTCAGTACCTCATGGGAGGCTTGGCTGGAAGCTAACTAGCGTGGGAGTGGGGGCAAAGATGGCAAACTGGATTACAAACTGGCTGCATGGGAGGGTACAATGGGTGGTGGTGGTGGTGGGGAATTCTCAACACCCAGACCAGTGACGACCGGAGTGCCACAGGGCTCGGTGCTGGGCCCGGTGCTATTTGGGCTCTTCATCTCAGACATCGCACACGGAGTGGTGAGTTTTGTAAGTCTGTTCGCAGATGATACTAAAATGGGTGCAGTAGTGAACAAGGAGGAGGGATGAAAGCAACTGCAGGGGGACCTAACCAAACTGGAGGAGTGGTCAGAGAGGTAGCAGCTGGGGTTCAAAGCGAAGAAGTGTAACGTTATGTACTTCGGGGCAAAGAACCCAAGGAGAGAATACTGATTGGGGGGTGTGAAGCTGGGGATCACAGAGGAGGAGAAGGACTTAGGGTGATGGCAACAGGGAGCATGAACATTTCATGCCCAATACAGGAAAGCAGCAGCGAAGGCGAACAAGATGCTGGGGTGAATAGCGAGGGGGTTCTCATCCAGGTGGAGGGAGGTGATCTTGCCCCTCTACAGGTCACTGGTCAAGCCGCACTTGGAGTACTGTGTGGAGTTCTGGAGGCCATACCTGAGGCGGGATATCAAGCTACTGGAGGAAGTGCAACAGAGAGCAATGAGTATGATACAGGGAATGGAGGGAAGAGACTACAAGAACAGGCTGGGGGAACTGAATATTAAACCAGTTTCTACTGATATTAGGGAATTGTAAAGTTACATTGATCTTATGGATGAACAACTTCATTCTAATGAACAATTTCCTTCACATTTAGGTAGCATTTCTATGCCTCCTGATGAGGAGACAATTGTAACAACTAGTACTAGTATACCTGTTGCCTCTGCCCTCCCTTATAAGGTAGATGATTATCCGCCCTCTTCTCATGATAATGATGACTGGACCATTGTCACAAAGCCTCTTAAAAAAAGGAGAGGTGGTTAAATACACAGTAGTGCCCCTATTGAAACTCGTAATAGGTTTGAGCAATTGAATGATTCAAATAATGAAGTGCTACTTGATTTATCCTGTGCATCACCCTCTGTTGATAATAATGGTTTAAAAACACTTTTCAATCAGGAGTTAATGCCCTTGAATATTTGTCCTAGTAAGTCTCAAGCTACCAAATCAATACCTATTAAGTTAATCACTCCAGAGTGTGTTAAACAATCACCTGTTTCTGATTCTTGTACCGCTACTGTCTCAAAACAAGTGTTAGTCCTGGGAGATTCAATCATTAAGCACATTGACAGGGCGGTATGCACTAGTGACAAAAGCAACTGCACTTGTTCTAGCTTCCGTGGGGCCAGGGTATCTGACATTACCTCCATGATGCCTAAAATTTTATAAAATGTGGGGGGAAAATCCACTGGTTATCATACATGCCGGTGTTAATGATATAAACACCCCATTAATCAGTTACAACAGGACTATGTGGCATTATGTAACCCGTTACTTGATAGGGGATGCTGTGTATGTATATCTGAAATTCTCCCTGTCCCAAGAGCAACATCTACCATGACGCAGAAAATCAAAGCCCTAAATGAATGGCTTGGAAAATGGTGTTTAAGCAGGATATACCCTGTATTACCCACTGGGAATCATTTTCAGATCATTCTCCCTTGTTTTGCTGGGACGGTTTACATCTCAGTTGTAGGGGTAGTACACTTATGGGGAAAAGTATCACTAAAATCATAAATCATTGTTTAAACTAAAAACAATGGGGGAGAATGGGTCTATTCCCAAGTCTCTGAATACTTACCAAAATATTATTACAACTAAATGTAAATTCCTAGCTTTGAATGTAAGATCTTTAAACCAACTCAAATTAGCAGAACTCAAAGCCCAATGTAAAACTTTAAATATAGGTGTGGTGGGAGTAACTGAAACTTGGTGGGATGCATCCTCAATTTGATCCAGAGAAATTCCAGGTTATAAGTTATATCATAAAAACAGATTAGATAAGCAAGGCGGTGGAGTTTATACAGTATGTACAAACAAAATGATATTCCTTCTTTTGAAGTGTGTTCTCCCTTTCCTTTGGAAAGTACATGGGTTAAAATCTTATTGAAGGAGCAGTCCTATATAACTATTGGTAACATCTATCGACCTCCATCTGCAAATTTAGATTACACAACTGATATGTTTAAAGAAATTACACATTTTTCAGAATCTCAAGATACTGTAATATTTGGTGACTTTAACCTCCCTCATATTAACTGGGACTCATTCTCAGGACAGTCCTATGCCGAGAAAGGATTAATAGATGTGGTAGTTAGTACTGGATTACAATAACTTGTTACTGAACCCACTCGAGGTCCTAATATTTTGGATCTATTATTTACTAACATAGAGCAACAAATTAGCAATTTACAAATTTGGGATCCACTTGGGACCAGTGATCATTCATCTATTCTTTTTGAAATTCAACAGTTTAAAACTACACAAAAGAAGTTATACTATACAAAAAATTACAATAAAGCAAATGTTTCTAAAATCAATGAATACTTACAAAACATAAACTGGGAATCTAATCTTCTTAATTGTACAACACAACAAGCTTGGAACTTTTTAAAAAACATTGTACATTATTTGGAAAAGACCATTATTCCATCTAAGAGGAAATTTAATAATAAAGTAAAAATTCCCCCTTGGCTCAACAAGACAATTAAAAATCAGATTAAAATAAAAATTAAACTTTTTAGGAAACTTAAGAATAGTTCTGTTCCATTTAAAACTACTCTATTACATAAATACAGACTATCTGTGAAAAACTTAAAAATCCTATTAAATTGGCAAAAAATAAGCTAGAATGTAAACTAGCTCACACAAAAGACTGTCACAAATCTCTTTTCTCCTATATAAATAGTAAAAAAGGTGTATCAAGGACCATTGGTCCCAATATAACCAATGGCTCTTCTCTATCTGATATAGAAACCTCAAATCTCTTTAATAAGTACTTTTGTTCTGTCTTCTCACAACAATCATCTATTAGTACATTTAAAGTTCACCACGTAGATTATCATAGGTTCTATCCAACCGACATTATACAGGCTATCAAAAAACTAAAAAAAAAAATACTAGTCCAGGCCCAGACGGTATTTATCCATGGTTTCTGATCAAAACCTCTATAAATAGTTCTATACCTTTTTCAATTATCTTCAACAAATCCTTACAAGAAAGCATTGTACCAAATGATTGGCGTTCAGCAATAGTTACTCCCATATTTAAAAAAGGCAATAGAGGTTCTGTGCAAAATTATCATCCAATTAGCTTGACCTCAGTGGCTGGTAAATTAATGGAACAAGTAATGAAGTCTCTAATAGATCAAGATTGTAAAAAATTAGGAATTTATGATTCAAATCAGCATGGGTTTACTCTCAAGTATTCCTGCACCACCAATCTGATATCTTTTACAATAATATAAGTACTCTACTAGATGTGGTTATCCCTACTGATGTAATTCTTTTGGACTTTAGTAGAGCTTGATAAAGTCTCACATGAAAACCCATTACTAAATGCACAATCTAGGTTTGTCACCTGATATTGTCAACTGGACATTAAACTGGTTGACAAATCGTTCTCAGAGAGTCAGAATTAATGATATCTTGTCTGATTCGGGTAGTGTGACAAGTGGTGTACCACAGGGGTCGGTCTTGGGACCAACATTGTTTAATCTCTTTATCAGTGATTTACAAACAGGGCCAAATAACTTCATGGTTAAATTTGCAGACGATACTAAACTGGGGGGCAAGGTTAATAATCAAGAAAATATTTCTGCATTAAAGAAGGATTTTGAAAAATTAACACTTTGGGAAAATGAAAATCATATGCAGTTTAATCAAGACAAATGTTTTGTAGTGCATTTCAGTGTAAATAATCCAAAAACGATATATTATATAAACGGACTACCACTTCACTCATCAAATTGTGAAAATGATTTAGGGATAAATGTTAATAATAAACTTAAATCAAATGATCACTGTGTTAGAACTGCTTGCATGACCAACAGACTTTTGAGGCAAATAAAATGCACTTTCGTTAATCGCACTGAACAATGCCTTATTCCATTGTATAGGGCATACATTAGACCGTATCTAGACTATGGCTGCCCTTTCTGGAATCCAAACCAAAAAAAAGACATAGCAATTCTTGAACAGGTTCAAAGAAGAGTAACTAGAATGATTCCAAGATTAACAAACTTGGATTATCAGAACACATTAAAAGCTACTGGTCTCTTCTATCTTCAAATTAGAAGATTAAGAGGTGATATGCTTATGGTTTTTAATTTAATAAATTCACCAGATCGAATGGAAAAATGTGGTCTAACACTCTCCAAAAGGAGACATGTTCCAAGACTGCATAATAAACAGCTTGAAGTAAAATCTTATAAAACCAGCAAAAGGGGAAACTTTTTTCCAATAAGAGCATCATTGTATGGAACACCTTGCCACAAGAATTGGCAGAGGCAACTAGTGCCACTGTCTTTAAAAACAAATTAGATGTTTGGTTGAGGGATAACAGATAAATAATGTCCCACATAGTGTGGAGAACAGTCTTGATGGGCTCTGGCCTTCTTCTGTTCTTTTATACCAAGTAATACCAAGTAAGTAATACACCCTGGAGGAGAGGAGGGAAGGGGGGACATGATCATAACTTTCAAGTATCTGAGGGGAATCAACAAGGATGGAGCCAACGGGATTTTTAAACTGAGAAAGGGAAGGGACACTAGAGGGCACAGGCTAAGAATAGAGGGGAGAAGATTTAAGAGGGAGATGAGGAGGCATTACTTTACAGAGAGAGTGGTCAAAGTGGAATGTCCTACCAGAGAGGGTGATATCATGCAAAACTGTGAGTAACTTTAAAAGGGCATGGGACAGAGAACAGGCAAGAGTACGTTGGGTGAGGCTGAGAATGGCCGAGGGTGGACAAAAGGGGAGTGGATGGGGCAGCTGCAACTTAGGGGCACTAGCTGCACACTTGAGCAGACGTTGCTAGACCGGGAGGTCTGTTTCTGATGGCACATTCATATGTTCATAGTGAAATAACGTGGTGACCATTGCATACATAACAAAAAAGGTAGCATGAGAGTTGAGATGATGCAAGCAGAATCATACTCACTTCTTTACATGGGCAGAAGCCAATCTGTAGCTCCCTGTAAGTGATTCATTTAGCAGAACAGCTCAACTCCTAAGTGGACTGGCTCTTCCACCACGGGGTTCATCTGGGCGAAGGTCTCAGAGTCAGAAGAAATTTCAAAGTTTTTGTCGCAGATTCAGGTATCTGAAGATAGGCCTCTTTGCTTCTCAAAGCAATGTTCAGGTGGCACGATTTTACAGTTGGTACAGATGTCCAGTAGCTGAAGTGACAGAAACTCTGCCCAACCATGGGTTTTCAGCAGGACATATCTGTTCCCACCATTCCCCTTACTCCCAGCTGTTCTCAGAAAGATCCATCAATCACACAGTTGGTTCATTCTAGTGTCTGTGGAGTGCCCTAGAAGCCCATGGTTCTCAGATCTGCTCAGTCTGATGGTTCAAGAGCCCTTCTGACTCCCTCTGCAGTGCCATCTTTTGCATCAAGGTCTGATTCTTCATCCCAGTATGGTTCAGCTCCAACTGGAAGCCTGGCTTGAGAAAGACAGACTTCTCAAACTAGGATATTCTGAGAGTTGTGGCTATCCTAATGTCATCAAGAAAACAGTCTACATTAGTGGCTTATGACAGAGTGTGGTTGACTTTTCCCCACTGGAACAAACAGGCTGGTATTACACCTAGATAAAAACCAAAAAGACAACACATTCAGAGAAGCAAAATAAAAGTTGTATTTCAAGGTCATAATTATAAACTGCTGAATTTACTCACAAGGTATATAGATACATAGTCTATGCTGGCAGAAAAGGGCCAATTGGCCCATCCGGTCTTCCCACCCTAACTTATTACTCTGCACCAACCCTAGAGGCCACCCCCCTCTTTATTTTTGCCACCCTTTTTTCTAATGAGTCCCATATCCCTGTCTCAGTTCTGCTTTAAGCTGCTCATTGATTTGACCTGTACCACTGCCTCCGTCAGCTTGTTCCACTTGTCCACCACTCTTTCGCCCAAAAAGTGTTTTCAAATCTTCCTCCTGAATCTCCTGCCCCTTTGCAGTTAAGTGAGGCAGTACAGTACAAAGCGAACTACCCACTGAACATTAGTGTCTCCCATACATATCGACATGCAAACATGTCTTCTTAGCACTTTATAATTGTGCACTTTGAATAAAATTGTTATGGTGTGTCTCTAAGTGGGATCTGCATTTTTTTTAATTGTGGTTTGTTTGTAGCAGAAGCACCTTTTGAGTCCTTTGCTTGGGTTTTCTTGTTTCACAGGTAGACCTAGGAAGGCATCTATGCCACAGAATTTGGACACTTCCTTCAGAAAGGGGAAGACAAGGTTCTGGTCTTCAGAATGATACAGATACAGGTCTCAGCATTGGGTGTTGTTCTTGATCCTTACAGAGGGACACCAGTAGGCTTACACTCCAACATTAATTAGTTTTCTAGAGCTCTGACCAGAACCAAACTGGTCTACAGTTTTCCAGTTGGACCTTAAGTGTTCTTAATGCACTCTGTGATCCTCCATTTGAGCCTCTGCCACACGTTTTAGAGGATATTCTGTCTATTAAGACATGTATTTTACGCATAATTTGCTCTGAAAGGCAAACAGGAGAGTTGCAGTCACTCTCCAGCAAGGAACTATAGCTGTTTTTTGTCAGACTAAGTCCTTCCTTCCTTCCTGAGTTTTATGTTAACCAAGAATAAGGCCTTTCTTCCTTTTGTCCAAAGAATGCTAAGGAGAAGTTGTTGTACATGCTGCATGTTTGTAGAGCAATTGAAGGACTTTGTACTGTTCTGAGCAGCTAAAAAGGGCCAGAAAGCTTCCAATGCAACCATGGCTAGGTAAGTCAAAACATATATAGCAAAGGCTCTGGACACTCAGAGCTCTGCTGATGCAGCTTTCAGCTGTTAGGTGTTTCAAGCAGCAGTAAAGCAATAGGTCTCTAAAACTGGAAGAGTATTCTTTACCTCCTGATTACGTTTTTTGGATATTGTTTATTATTTATTTATTGAATTTAGGTTACCGGGTAGGCCCACTGAGACAAGACAGTCCCTTTTTCAGGGGCAACCCGGGAAGTACAGTACATTGAGAGTGCATTCATTGGTACAAATATGACAAGGAGTAGGAACACATCAAAAGGGTATAACATTTACATACAGCAATGCATGTAAAAGGAAAAAATAAGCAATGTAATGCTCAGTCATCTGAAACTTACATGCAGACTTTTTTTTTTTTTTTGTTTGAGGAGATGAGATATAGAGAGTGGAAGGGTATAACAGTGTAACCCCTAGGTGGCGCTATCCCAAGGGCTACTACCCCTGCCTACTTGGCTAGTATCAGATTAAGGGGCCTGAGTTCTGAAACGGGTGCCTCCACCCGGAGGTCAGGGTTGGTAGTGGTCAAGCTAACCTGGGCACAGCCCTCTGGGACACTGTAACCCCCCTCTTTCCTTACTAGTGGCCAGAACAATACACAATAATCACTTTCACAATACCCCTGATATACCACACAAGTAGCCACACTGTTTGCACTTACCACCAGGGCTTTCCTCTGGCCCGGCCCTGGAGACCCCCTGTAAAACAAGGTTATACACAGCAAATAACAGCAGTACAGTACTCTTACACAAACTGGAACCACAGTCAGGGTAAATGCAAAAAAGAGTTAGATCTGATTTATTTAAGGGGCTTGAACAAGGGAAGGGTGTAATCAGGTTAATTTGCTTAAAGGCTCTATCAATCAAACAGTTATGCATGCACTTCAGGGTCCATAAACAGTCACACACTCTGGGTACCCAGATGGAGAATGGTGGGCTAGCCAGGAACATTGCAGCTGGTTGGGCCCTGTGATGGAAGAAAACAACATGTACAACATACACTATTTGTAAACCAAAGAAAACAACAAGACAATCAGATGACACAGTTTTAGATTAGGCTGTTGTTGCAGGGAGCTACCCTGATGATTACCCAAGATACCCAAGACTGGACACAGGCTGGATGAAAATCGAGCCAGCAGGTGGTTAATCTGGAGTGCCAGGAGAAGCAGGGCCCACACGATTCGCTGAGGCATTATTCCTGTTCAAGCATGGAGCAGGGAGCTGAGCCCCAGGCAGGTCTCTCATCGGTGGCTTTCTCTGTGCAGTGGGGTAGTCTGACAGGGCCAGAGTGGCATGGCCCAGGCCGAATGGAGATGAACATGGATTCAGTCCAATTATGCTGGATAAAGCTTCCAGCAAGCAGAACATAGTTCACACAGTGGGGAACCAAATCACAACCCACTTTCAATACATAGCACATTTACATGTAAAGGATTCTACGGTACCAGCAAGAAGAACACAGTTCACACAGTGGGGAACCAAATCACTACCCACTTTCAATACAAAGCACATTTACATGTAAGAAAATTTCTACTGTACATGTACAAATCAGCCCGTCACTTCTAACGAAAGGTCTCTGCACAAACCAAGGATTCAAAAGCAGCTAGAAATCCTGACATGCCAATCGCATTCAGCAAATCTTCGGTTTTCTTCAGGTTAAAGCCTGGTCACAGTCCAGTGGCTTAAGTAGTCCTCACAACTCGGATTCAGTCCAAATGAACTCTATTTTCCCTCTCAGAGACAGCAGGCAGACAGGCAGGCCAAAACTCAGCCCTTTCACAGTTCTCCCATGCAAAACTACACAGAACTGCTGCTCAAAAATCACTTGAGCTGTTACTTCTTCACTTCTCAGCTCAAAACTGAAACTAGCTGCAGCAGCCTGGGAAATTCCCCAAGATCCAAAAGGTTCAGTTGACTGATCCTCCTGTCAGTCACAACAAAGGCTCTCCCTTCAGGTGCAAAAAGCCCAAAATTACAATTCCTACAGATTTTGACTCCAGACAGCTCCTGTAGTCTGGCTCCATTTTAGGCCCCACCAGTACTTATTGGTCCAATTCGCAGTCTAGGACCAAGATAGAGGATATAAACAAAACAGTCCTTACTACAAAGAAGGCAGGTTAGACAAACTACATTATCATTATCACTCTAAATAATTTTCAGTAAATAGTTACATCTTTCAACAGAGCTCCCTCTCAGATTACTTATGACTGCAATCCATGCAGCTCTTAAAGAGACAGTACACAGAGGCTATACAGGCACTCTCTGGCAATCGAATTTAAACTGCTAAAATGCAGGACACCAGCCTGGCCATGAGCATCCAGGCAAGCTTGAGGAAGACGTTTTGGGAACCCCATTTGTAGGGGGGTTGCAACAGGAGAAAGGAAGGGTATGACAGGAGAATTACACTAGGAGTAATCAGGAGTTAGGAGTCAACGGAAGCAGGAGTAAGGTGGGGCAGTTAGGTGAGATAACAACGAGCTTTGAAACTGAGAGGAGGAGGAGCAGGCCAGAATAGAAGGGGGTAGAGAATTCCATCAGGACACAAACAAGAAAGAAAATGATTGCCAAGCCATGGAGAGATACAGGTTAGGCACAGATAGACAGGGAAAGGAGGCAGATCTGAGGGCATGATGGGGCAGACAACATTGAACAATACCAGTGAGGCAGTGAGGAGTGAAGCAATGGACAAGCTTATGTATAAAGCTTAGTGTATCATAACATAACTTTGATTCATAGGGCAGCCAAGCCAGGGCAGATAGGACATCACAGTAGTGATGGTGAGAATATGTCCCTAGAACAAATCTGCTGACCCTATGGTAGGCTCGAGAGAGGCAAGACTGAACAGAAGCGGTAGTACAGAGTAGTAAAGGAGCTCCATACATGAGGAGAGGCAAGAGGGTAGTATCCACAATCTTCCAGCAGGAGGGCAATGTAAGGAATGGATGGATGTGGTAGAGGACACCAATTTTTTGGTTTATAGTTTTGGTGAGGGCTGTAACATGCGTATCAAGGGTAAGTGAGGGATATAAGGTGACTCCTAGGTATTTAAAGGACCTTACCGTTTCGAGTGCATCCCCCTTTCATGTGAATACAGCCAGAGGAGGGAGGGCTGATGTGGCTGAGTTGGATTAAATCCCAGCAGTAAATGAATACCCAGTAACAACGTGGAATGACACAGAAAAAAAGTAATTTTATCAGACTTACCAAAATGTATTTTTCTGTTCTCGCCAACGTACAGTGGCAGTCCAATGCCACTAGGGTGTTTTGCTCTATAAAGCATATTCTAGAACCAAGACTTGATTGGATTTCATAAAATTACTTATCAGTAAGTTGATGTTATTCATTTCAGGCACATATTATTTGTGCACTGTTCACTTAGAGATTCTCTGGAGGGAGCTCAGTATTGCCACTGCTGATAGAAAGGATATGTTTAGAGAAGTCACAGACACTATGACTGACACAATGAGAAAGGAATGAATGATGGAGAGCTCATTACTGTCTACAGATTCCTGCTAGGTAGGGCTGTGTTTTGTCTATATCTTAAAGGGGAACTGTGAGCACTAAGAGCCCCACACCCAGATAATGGACTGGTACTAATTTGCACTCTGTGAGCGAAAACATTTGTTTACTTACTGTCTACTGCAGTATAGTAAATTGTATCACACTAATTTTGTTGACCTGCAAGCTGACATTTTCTGTAACTACAAAAATCCCAGCATCACCTGCAGCTGACATCAGAGGAGGGCTGCAGCAGTTAGAGATTTAATAGCCTGCAGTGTATTTAGAGCATTTGTAAGATCAGATCATATGTTCACAGGTTCAGCTGTTCTCCTGGGACTAAGCACAGTCATCTGTGACTGTACTTAGCCCAGTGAAGACAGCAGAGAACAGTAAACAAAAGATCAGAGCTTATAAAACTCTAACATGTACTGCAGACTATTGAATCTCCCACTGCTGCAGCCCTCCTCTGATATCAGCAGCAGGGGAGTCTGGGATTTTTTGTTACAGAAAATGTCAGCTTGCAAGTCAACAGAATTAGTGTGATAAAACTACTATACTGCAGTAAACAGTTATATGTTTTACACACAATTGATGCTGAGTGAATCATCAGAGCCGCTCTGAGAACCAGGTGCCTGTAACAATGTTGAACTAGGCAAAACAGTCATGGCACACCTACTCGCATTAAAATAGCTACATGGCAACAGTTCTTTCAGGGGTCAGTGCTGGGGCTGATCCTCTTTAATGTCTTTATAGGTGACCTTGCAGAGGGACTGGAAGAAAAGCTATGCCTCTTTGCAGATGACATTAAGATCTGCAATAGGACGGACACTCTAGGGAGGTGGAGAACATGAGAAGAGATTTAAGCAAGTTGGAGGAGTGATCAAGACTGTGGCAGCTCCAATTCAATGCAAAGAAGTGCAAAACCATGCACTTAGGGAACATAAACCCAGGGGAGGAATACACTATGGGGGGGGAGGTACTAGCAACAACCAAACTGGAAAGGGACTTGGGAGTGGTCATAACAGATTACCTAGAGATAGCCAAACAATATGAGAAGGCAGTGAGGCAAGTCAGTGGGATGCTGGGATGCACAGGAAGAGGTATCACCAATAGAAAACAAGAGGTGGTAATGCCACTGTACAGACAGTTGGTGTGACCTCATCTGGAGTACTGTGTGCAGTTCTGGAGATGGCATTCCCCAGAAGGACATAGACATGATAGAGGCAGTCCAGAAGAGGCCAACAAAAATGGTGCAGGGACTGCACCAGAAACCATATGAGGAGAGACTGAGGGCTCTCAATAGGTACACACTAGAGGAAAGGAGGGACGGGGGGATATGATAGAAACTTTCTAGTATCTCAGTGGGATTAATACAGTTCAGGAGGGCATCTTTCAGAAAAGGAGATGTGTAAGAACAAGGGGTCACAACATGAGGCTAGAGGGAGAAAGACTCGGGGGCAATGTGAGGAAGTATTTTACACAGAAAGGGGGGTGGATGCATGGAACAGCCTCCCTGAGGATGTAATTGGGGCAAAAACAATAGGTGAATTCAAGAATGCTTGGGACAGACAGAAGGCAACCCTAGTGGTAGGAAAGAGAAGGTAAGCTACAGATCATATAGGATCTGGAGTTTATACAATAAGTAGAGAAATGGGCAGACTAGGTGGGTCGAGCAGTCCTTATCTGCTGTCAGAGTCCATGTTTCTATGTCTCTTACTTTTTTGTTGATTTCTTAAAAGATGCCAGGCTTCCACGAGCACAAACAACAATTCAGGGCAGTAAATCCTCATGATGGCATTTTACCTTACAACTTTATCAAAGGATACTGCCAGTTAGGGTAACATTCCCTAAATAGCTCTTTCACACACACACACCTGTGAACAATGATGGCATACTATTACATTGCTAGTAGAAAAAAGTGTAGAAAATGATGCTATTACCCGCAAGTACAAAAGACACATACAGCAAGATACAAATACTTAGTGCCTAAACAGTCCTTGATCTACAGAGCTTACTATTGCTTTTATGGCTTAAACAAATGGCACATTTATGTATTTCACAGAACACTTATCAAGCTGCAAGGGGATTCTGTACAATTCATTGCATACATAATACTTCAAAGCTTATTTTCTGATATGAAAACTACCACTCTAGTGAGGGAGAGACCAACCCCTAATGTTAAGAAAAAAAAGGGCAGGGGGGCAGAAAAGGAATCACAGGTTGGAGGCACTCGATTTTATCATGGTTTCTATTTTAGAGGCTTTCCATCCGGAGTTCAGTGGGATGAAACCAATCAAACCAGATATGTTTCAGAAATCTGAACAATACATCATATAGACAAGGTTTGGAATGGTATACACATATCTCACAAAAATATTTACATATTTTACATATCAACCAAAAAAGGAAAAGTTCAGTCTGTTCGTTAAGGCCATTCTTATTCATGCTAGCTCCCAACCAATAGATACAAATGGCTTCCCATTTAAATACAGTTCTCTGTTGCCAACCCTAGGGCCCATCTTCACATGCTCAAGTACAATGAATTTAATTGTATGTTCCACATTTCTGTTTGCATTCTAGATATGCAGAGCTAATGCATATTCCAAGTTCCCATTTTTCACTTCTCACATTTGTTCTCCTCTTCTTTCTTTAAATGTCCTCTTTGTTCAGACCACATAATAAACCCCACCAATACAATGAGCCACATAAACTACACTTATAGTGTCACAATTAATGAAATGTAAAGTTTCCATTTTTTCTTTAGAGGATTCTGGAATTCTTTACATTCACTCACATACTTGCAGTACTTGCATCTGCCATATTTTTTGCTACCCTTAGGTAAAGGTGGCATCCAACTACTGGGTCTAGTAATGGGCTGTGCTAAGTGTACAAGCTGATCATTGAGATTTTTGGCCCTCCTGTACACTACCCGGGGTAGTGTCTTAGATGTCTCCCTGAGTCTAGGATCACTCCCCAGGACATACTGGTATCTTTATGATATGCTGAGACACACTATCCCGACATTCACGTGCCCATGCAGTATTGCCCAACAGGTGCAGTATCCCGATAGTGAGAATCCTGGCAAAACTAAAGCCGATGGATGTTTACAAGGGTAAGGTAGTGGATGTGACGGGTGGCTACCTTACCCCTGCTGATGGTCCAGAACTGCTCATTGGATCCGGAAGCTGACTGAGCTGCCCCAGTGGTGTTGAAGGCTAAACCACTGGCAGCTCAGCCAGTGTACCCTGGGAGGCCCAGGTTCTGGTCTGCACTGCGCCTGTTCAGTTTTTTACCACTCGTAACTAATTTTGTTTAACTATGAGGTTCACTCCCCTTGGAGTTTATTTTAGCAATGAGGGTGGGGGTTCGGGGTGAAGCCCCAAATTGCATTTTGAGGTTTTCAATCAGATGCTTGACATTGTATTGTCGGGCATCTGATTGATTCGAAGATTATGACAATAAACCGGTATCCGAGACCAGGATATCGAGTTTAGGGATAACATAATATATCCGACATACCAATGTTTTTGTATTATTTCTCTGATCTTCCATGCCCTCACGCTGAAAGTTGTTATGAAATTTATTTGATTTGCTTCTGCATGATCCAATCCAACATAATTTTTCTTTGCCAGTAGGAAATCCCTATTCCTTGTGACAGGGTTGAATAAGGCCCTGCCCCATTTGTTATGCAGAAAGAGTTTAAGTGCAAGGAACCAATCTATCCTCTCCTTTTCTGTCTCTTCTATGTCTGGTTGTGCAACCAAATTTTCTTATGAGACATAGGAACTGATCACTCTGACAGTTTCGCAATGCTCCGCCTCTCACTACCTCTCTGCCTTCCCTTGCTATTTCTGTCTTTTCTTCCCCTTTGCATATCTGCAGTTATAAAATATATGTAAAGCTCTGTGTAAAACTGTCACTGATACTGGGATACCTTTGTTTAAAATTGTATATAGTTACACTGTTGAAATAATTGCAAAAAGCTATTTGGAATTCAGGGGGTTAACCTGAGATGTTAGTTTGCAAAATCTCTCCAGAGCTGTCACAAGAGGTCAGTTCTAGGTCATTATGTTTTTTTTTTTGCTGCACCTGCAAGAAACTGACAAGTACATTTTAGGAAAAACAGGATGTCTGTTAACGAGCAGAAGTTGCAAAGACATAAAAAGAGCAGTAATCCTCTTGCTAAAAACAGAGAGAGAGAGAGAGAGAGAGACTGAGATTTGAAAGTGAGAAGAAACATGCAGAAGGAGGAATATTTTCTCTGTTTGCACTGCCTTTGTAAGTAGTTTTTCTGAACAATTTTATTTTTATTTTACCGTTATTGGAAAAAAATAAAACGCTATTTGTGAATTTTGAAACTGCTCCTAGTTTACCTAAGCTTCCTAACTTTTGTCCCTCAACAATACTCCTACCCTCAAAATTTTCTTTTGCATTGTTAACACGTTTCCAGGTACCCCCTCTATAAGAATCTTTCTTCCAGTACTCTTGGCTTACCATCGTATTCTGTAGACTAACTACAATTTATTTTTACAAGACGGTACTGGCTCCCAGGGACGTTCTCCATCACACGGCATGGATGGCAGCTGCTAGAAAATAATATTGTACTATGATCAATATGTTTTCTGTAGAGAGGGGAGCTTACCCCACCCCCCACCCCCACATCTTTGTGGATTTTTATATCTAGGAATGACACCTCCTCACTACTGACATTACAAGCAAATTTCAGGTTCTCACTGCTATGTAAGTACCACATGAACTCATCTAATTCCTCGCAGCTGCCCTCTAACACCATGACTCTATCGTCAATATATTGTTTTCATAACTTTATATGACGAAAAAGGGGTTTACTCTGTGGTCCCATATGTAGGTCTCCCAGGTACAAATTGGCATAGCTAGGGGCAAAGCTTGCTTCCATAACTGTCCTCTTTTCCTGATTCTAAAGTCTACCCATGAAGGAAAATGCACTGAGAAAACAATCAAAAATTCTGTGTCGGGCCTTGGCCCTTCACCATGTCCGTCTAAATAGTACCAGAGTGCCCTGAGCCACGCGTTATATATTAGTATAAAGTGACTCTATATCAAGAGTCACTAATAGTGAGTTTTCATTTATTTCCAAGCCTTCCAGTATCCTTAAAATATCCCATGTCTAACACAAATGAGGGTAAACTTGTAATCATCCCCTTAATGTGATCATCCACAAATCTTGGCAGTGATTCAGTTGCATTACCAACTCCTGATATTATAAGTGTGCCTGGGAGCTTATGATAGATGTAGATATAGATGTACATGCGGTGATGAAACCCAATTCTGCAGCATTTTGCAGAGCACTCTGCAGAATGTGCAGCAGACCTACTGAATAAAGCAATGTAATTTCAATGGCAATTAGCCCCTTTTGTCATTCAGGAAAATGTGACACTGCCAGGATGATGTGAATGCCACAGTTTCCCACATGACAAAAGGGACTAATTACCATTGAAATTACATTGCTTTATTCAGTAGGTCTGCTGCAGCATACTGCAGAGTGCTTTAAAAGTGGGTTTCATTCTGAGGAATGCCACTGTATATATTCATTGCAAAAAACATTGCTAATGAATCAGTTAGGATGAGTACTATAGCAACAAATGGAGGAAAAATGAGGCGTTAGGGTTTCCAACCCTAATGCCCCACCCCACCCTACAGAGACTGACAGGCATTAGGGTGTGCCTTGGGGTCATTAGCCCTAACACTCACCCCATTCCATAAGTAAACAAGGTGAGATGGGTACAGTATTGGGGAATGGGGTGAGCATTATGGCTGATGACCCCAAGGCACACCTTGACTCCTGTCAGTCTCTGCAGGGTGGGGGTGGTGATGGAATGGCATGAGCATTACGGCCGATGACCCCAAGGCACCCCCCACATCTGTCAGTCTCTGCAGGGTGGGGGTGGGGCATTAGGGTTGGAAACCCTAGCGCCTCATTTCCCTCCTTTGTCACTATAGTACTCATCTTAACTGATGCATTAAGTTTTTTGCAATTAATTTCCTTACTTCCTTCTAACCCTGTGCTCCCATCCTTCCATAGATGTGCAAAAGTGTCTAGCTGTGGATGCGTCTTAAGGAGTGGGAGCGCAGGGTCCATCAGGCACCAGCACAGTCCCCCACAGACCCTGAGTATCAATGACTTCAGGGGTGGAAGCGCAGGGTCCTTTGGACCCTGCGCACCCACAGTATCTCAGGCACCAGCACAGTGGCCCACAGACCTTGCACTACAATGTTTTTAGGGGTGAGAGCACAGGGTCCATCAGACCCTCCCCTCCCACAGTATCACAAGCAGCAGCACAGTACCCCACAGACCCTGCGCTACAACATCCTTAGGGGTGGGAGCGCACTACACTCCCATCCCTCCATAGTTGTATATATGTATCTAGCTGTGGAAATGTAGGGGCCTCTGGCCCCTGTGCTTCCACACATAAAGTTACAAGCAGGTGTAGCAAAATTGCAACAAATAGTCATAACTGTGCCATCTTACATAATTTTAACCCCAAATATTCAACATAACCTTCTTATCACCTCACCACATGTACCCAGTATAGAAAAGTTTCAAATCCACTCCAAAACATAATTCTGCACAAGAACAAAGCCATTCTATGCCACAGGTGTGAAACCACATTTTGGCCAGGATTTCAAAAATGACAGCTGTGGCATACATGACGTGGGGTACTAAGAAGGCTATGTTGAAAATATGGGGTGAAAATATTGAACATTTCCAACGTTACAAGCATGCATAGTGAGACTACAAGAAATGGCCATAACACAGCCATGTTTTATAATTTTGACCCCAAATTTTCAACATGGCCTTTTCGAGACCCCACCTCATGAACAGTGGTAATGTCATTTTGTTACTCAGTCCCAAAAGGTGATTTTGTGCAGCACCATGCCATTCCGTGCCACAGTCATGAAAACACATTTTGAGCAGGATGTGAAAAATGACAGCTATACTACTCATGAGGTGGTGTGAAAATATGAGTATGTTGAAAATTTGGAAGGAAAATATAAAAAATTACCAAAGTTGTATGTGTGCGTAGCAAAATTTTAATGACCCGTGTGTAACTCGGGCGTTTTGGGGTATTTTTGCACCAGATTTGCAACATGGGCTTTTTGGGACCCCACCTCATGAACACTGGCACTGTGTGACCATCAAATCACCTCTTTGGACCAAGTAACAAAATGACAGTGCCAGTGTTCATGAGGTGGGGTCCCAAAAAGCCCATGTTGAAAATTTGGTACAAAAATACCATAAACAGGCCAAGATATGAACATAACATTAATCAAAATGCATTGACAGCTATTATACAGCACTTACCTTGATTCTTCAGTTTTTAGTTCAATTTTGAAGAGTGCAGACGTGTCCTGGTCCACAGAAGATGACAGCCGCCTACCTCTGATGGTAAGTATTAGGCAAGGGGGGATTGGGTGAGGTGGAAGTATACGGAGAAGATGACAAGGGACCGTTTTCTTTCTTTTTTAGGAAAAAAAGATGTCGGGAGACTTTTCTTTTTTCACAAGAGAAATTAATCAATATTTCAGGACACTGGGGTGGGCTACCCAGTGTCCCACACTAGCGGCATGGGGGATTCTAGTGCTGACACGAGGATTGGGCACCCCAATGTCGGCTTTAAAATTAAATGTTTTGGGACACTGTGAGTAGGCTTCCCAGTGTCCCACACTGCTGCGGGGGTATATATAACTGGGGACACTGGGAGTGGGTTCCCCAGTGTCCCTCACTGTTGGGGGAGGGAATACATGACTACAGGGTGCCACTAGACACCAAGAATAAACAATGGGCTGGGGGTACCCACTAGACACCAGGGAAAACAGATGGCTCAAGAATGACTCTGCAGCCAGCAACATGAGTTCCAGCTGCAGCTGCAGAAGTCA
Organism: Neoceratodus forsteri; assembly: GCA_016271365.2. Lineage (NCBI taxonomy): Eukaryota > Metazoa > Chordata > Ceratodontiformes > Ceratodontidae > Neoceratodus > Neoceratodus forsteri. The sequence goes on along the minus strand of CM028136.1, from coordinate 403,994,303 downwards.
AGAAAACCCCAGTGTTCTCATACAGGGAATGGGGTAGAAGCGGTCCTCTTGCTAAGCTGGCACCCCATATTTCAGGTGCTCTGGAAACTTGTTTCAGGCCGCTTTAAAAAAAAATCAGAATACAGCTAAATGGGTAACCTTTAGCTAAGTTCTAATGCTTCCCCCCCCCCATTTGCACATTTTCTTCACTGTCTCACGCTCGCTAACAGCAAAACAAGATGGCAGACACAACAGCTTGCCAAGCCATATACTGTACTTTGCAAAAAGATTGAGCAAAAAACACACTGTTTTGTGCACAAAGTAGGTACTTTTGCAAAAAAGCCTTTCTTTCGTGCCTGACATATAAATGTTCCCATAGGAAATAATGGGAAATTACAAGTTTAATAACTTTTGAACAGATGCAAAGGCTTTCTACCCTGAAAATTTCAGACCATTACCTAATGCCATTTCTGAGATACTGGTTGACAAAGAAATGGCAACAAACTCAGATTTTTCTGTTTTTTCAGCACTCTGTATCTCAGAAACCTCACAATGGATTCACACGAAATTTGGCACATCAAGAGACCGACCCCTAGGCAGTATGCATGCCACATTTCATGAAAATCTGTTGAATGGTTACAAAATGATTAAGGTTCAAGAATTCAGGTTTAACATAGAAGTTAGGTTTCACTCTAAGTATACTGGCGCTACTTCACCAATATAATATATGTATTATAGCTATATACAGTATATATATATATATATATATATATAATATTCATGGTAAAAAAGCTCCATTTAATGCATCAGTTAGGGTTGTTTCACAGCGACAAAAGTGAGGAAATTCAGTGTTAGGGTTGAAAATCCTAATTCCACATTCACCCCCCCCCCAGCACCACACACACACACACACACACACACACACACACACACACAAATATGCAAGTAGGGGGGAGGACCAAAGCAACACGACCAATCACAGACAACCAGCAGCAGGAGACAGAAATAAAAAACAACTGTCTAAATGTACTACAAGACATCCCCACCCACCTGACCAGGTACTGCATGCTCAGTGGAGATCCACACCAAAACTGAGGCCATGTGCACCAAACGTACACATCCCTGATTGCAGGTGTACACAACGTACCACACTTAGGAGTTGCATGGCCTTACCTAGCAATGTCCCACACCCCACCACACCTGGTACTGCACCCTGACTGGACATCAACAATGCAACTCTCTGATTGCAGCTGTACAAAGGTTTGTACAGTTATCAGTAAACAGAAATGAAAACAACTGTGCCAGTGTAGTAAAAGACTCATCCATCATCAAGATACAAGAACTGTTGCATTTAACTATGTGATGGGCATAGCAGTAATAGGTTTACTACATCTGTCCACTTGAGATACACAACCTGATCTGGAGGTATGAGGGAGCTATTGCGTGTACAAGGTTGTGCAACTCTTAATGCCATTAACAGATATACACTTTCAGTGATGTAGGTGTACTGTTGATGTCCATGGATTTAGTTTCACTGTGTTTGTATACTCAAAATGCAGTAACTGGTCTGTCTGTCAGGGAGTGGAATTAGCTGACTGAGGCCAAGCAACTTCTAAACATGCTAACATGAGTGTACCTACAATGATGGAGGTGTAGCATGGATGTGCATAGACTCAGTTTTGCTGTACCTCTCTACAGAGGATGTAGTACCTTGTGAAGACAATGTCATTGTGTGTCTGACAACACACAAATCCAAACTGTGGTAAGTTGAGTATCCTTGCAATAAATGAAGTACACCATTTATCTCCACATCTTCACTTTTTGCAGTTGGTGTCCACTCAACTTGTAGAACCTGGTCTTTGAGTTTGGCAGGCCATTACATGACTAACGCCATACAAGTAATTACTGTGCTAATTGTACTACACCAGCAATCAAGTAGGTGTACCATAGATATAAACAGACTTTCTTTTACCATAGCTTTCTGTCACAATCAACCAAGTGCTGTAGGAGGGAAAGGGGCATTGTCTCCCACAGACTATGTGACTCATTATTGTACTAACTTTTTCAAGGCTGCAATCATGGAGTAACAGTATTGATGTTCATGGGTTCATTTTAACAGGGGTTCTACACTAAGTATGCAGTACCTGGTCTCAGGGGGTGAGGCATTGCCTCGTGAAGATCCTCCATTGCCTAACAGTGGGAGGTTGTGTATACCTGAAATCAACCACACATACCATACCTGTCCAACTACTTAGTTCTGCTGTGACTCTACAGCCAGGATGCAGTACCAGGTGTGGTGGGGTGTGGGACTTCGCTAGGTAAGGTCATGCAACTCCTAAGTGTGGTATGTTGTGTGCACCTGCAATCAGGGATGTGTACGTTTGGTGTACCTGGCCTCAGTTTTGCTGTGGATCTCCACTGAGCATGCAGTACCTGGTCAGGTGGGTGGGGATGTCCTGTAGTACATTTAGACAGTTGTTTTTTATTTCTGTCACCTGCTGCTGGTTGTCTGTGATTGGTCGTGTTGCCTTGGTCCTCCCCCTACTTGTATGTGTGTGTGTCTGTGTGTGTGGTGCTGGGGGGGATGAATGCAGAGTTAGGGTTTTCAACCCTAACACTGAATTTCCTCACTTTTGTTGCTGTGAAACAACCCTAACTGATGCATTAAATGGAGTTTTTTTGCCATGAATTTCCCTTCTTTTTGAGAATAATGAATATAAATAGTAAAAGGAAATGTGGTGGTGGGCGTCCGTTCTCACCACATGATTAGATATATGAATGTGGTGATGGGGTTGTGGACCCTTTTGGCTCTTCCCTTTCATGACATTATTACCTATATGTAAGCAGTCCTGTGAGTTTGAACCCCTCTCTCCTTGTACTTCCATCACATCATTTTATGTATGAATGTGATGGTCATAGAACACACACTTTGGGCCCCGTGCTACAATCAAATGATTTTGTGTATAGATACAGTGCTGGGAGCATGTTTTTTTTGGCCCCTTATACTCTCAGCATGTTATTTTATGTATAAGATAGCAATATTAAGTGCAAGAGAAATCACATGAGTAACATTAAACACATAGTGAAAAAATGTCAGACAAAGATCGATACTCGGTTTGTGCTTTAAACACCCAATATATTTGTGTTGAGTGTCCATCAAATTCTGTATTTCTCCTACTGCTTACAGTTGTGCAACAGTAACGATTTTCATGACACACAACAAATGATATCATGGGACTGTGGGTCTGAACGTCTTTTTGTGAAACCAACAGATGTATGTGTATTAACACTGTATCAATCTGTACAAATGTCTTTCTGTTTTGTATTGCATGAGAAGTACTATTGTGTCTCACAACAGAAAATTATGTACTGGTACCATACACCTAGAAAGTTCACACTTCCACTATTTCTGTCATTTCTGTTTTGACAGTCTATAAAGATGTACATAGCTGTTACTGCTTCTGTCTGTCTCACGCCTACCATTGGTATGTAACACAGTAAATCATATGGTGCTGGCACAAGTATAGAACAGTTGCACTCAAAACACCTGATTCATCTTTCTTTCTTATACTACCCAGATGAACACACCTCTTATTGCTTTTTCGTTTTGTTCAAGTTACCATTGGTATGCCACACAATAAATCATACTGTGCTGGTCTTTCACATACTTTCATTTTGCACTTACTGATAGTATTCTGACAAAACAGAGCATGTGGCATGCTGTTTGTGTCAAGCACACTTATGTATGTTCATACCACTGCATGCTGTGGTTCTCTACCTTCACTTGATACGTATTGTTCAATAAAGTTCATACATATAAATATACCTTTTTTAAAGCACTGATAATAAATAGAATGTATTTAGACTTTAACTTTGCTCAACTGTGATGTCCTCGCTATCTTGTACTGTACTATCAATGCCATTGTTTGCTAATTAGACAAAAACACACAGTCAACATTTATGTTGATGATCTGGTCCTGACCCAGTAGGGTTGTACTATGGCACAAAGCATAGCCAAGTGCAACATACTCTAACAAGTTGATTTACTGACCATCAACATAATTCCTGGTACTTCCTTACTGCTATTATTATAACAACATATTTTGAAACACTGCAATATATTGTTCAACATATTGCTAACCTCTACAGGCATGTAAGTAAGAGATCTCCTTAAGGCTCTTATAAAGTTAATACTCAACTAGACAGCTTCATTTGTTAGACCCTTGTTAACATATCAGTTGAAGCAATATTTTGTAGTGCTAGCTATTTTAGTAGATGTTCCCCCAAAAGTAACAATAAAACACAACAAATGTTTTTCTTAAGAAAATATATATATATTGTAAATGTGTTAGAAAACATATAAAATAGTACAAGTTATTAAACATACATCTTCTCTTTCATAAAAAATATATAATACTTTCATAAAAATTAAGCTAAGAACAACATAAAGAAAACGTTTGAACAGTATGTTAGAAAATGAAATAAATCAAAAGATGCATTAGTGAAACGAACAATTTAAATAAAACAACTGATATATCATTAATATAAAAAAAAATGTGCAACACTGTGCACTAAAAGAAGAGGTGTGCTGCTGGTCGAGGCAGTGCAGTCCATAAACTGGACACTATGTAGAGGTACACAGAAAGTGGAAGCTGTTGTGCCACGGGGGAGGGGGAGATACCAGAAAAGCTGTGGAGGCTGCTCATTGTGTTTCAGAAATAGTTGTTATTGGTGGTGCAGGTGAAGTACTGCTGCTAGGTTCATTGGCACCTGCCACTGTGTCCACAGGCTGGAGCACAAGATTGATGGTAACCTGCTGCGCTGTAAAGAGGGACAATAACTTCTCTTGTCCCTCTCTCAGCGCAGCAGTTTGGTCCTTTAACCCATCAATCTTGTGCTCAAGACTGTGCATACAGCGGCAGTGAACAGTGCAGGTCTTCTTCCGAGATACAGCTGTAAAGAGACCAAAAGTATCCATGAATATATGATTGTAAAAAAGCAACTTTATTGCTTGCGTTGAACCTGAGAACAAACAGTTTTTTTCGGCATATATTTTTAGTACACATAGATCTGTATTCTTACGTACATACAGTAAGTTGCTAATCATGAAAAATGTTTGTTGCTACTCTTCGTATAGTCTGTCTCACCTGTAATGTATTGTGAATACATCACTTTCATGAATTTTCATGAGTTGCTCAACTGCTACATTTATATTATATATTACTTTGTGTTTCACATTCTTGATATATGCAATGTTTCTATACTATGGCTACCACAGTAAGATATACAACAAATGAAATAGCTTCATTCTGTAAGGCCAGAGCAACTGCAACATGTACAGCTACTGTATTTGTGCACATGTTGTGAACAGTCCATGGGCCAGATATTCACAACTTTGCCCCGCGGCTAAATTAGCACTGCCTGGCGGGCAAACTTAGCATGGAGCACAAAGCAAGCTATATTCAAAAGGAAATAGCCAGTTGCTAATCCTGCTGAATATAGCAGTCTAAGGAAGCTGGGCAAACTGGTGTAGGAGTGCAGGGCAAACATATCCCGTGAATAGGACAGCACTAAATATAGCAACAGGGAAGTGCAAACTGCAACTGTAGCTCATTAGACTCTGTTGCAAGGCAGTGTTGCAGCTTGAGCACATTGTATGTAATTTTACAGAGCTGTCTCACATCTACTGCAAACACATCTCTCAACCTCCTGCCTCATAAATCAGGGACACGACTTAAAAATATCAGAGGCAAAGGTTTAAAACCAGGGACACACTTTAAGAATTGGTGATATCCACTCAGGAAGCTAGTAGAATAAGTGTAAAATGCATTTTCTAAGGAATAACACGTCTGTAACATTAATGTTTGACATTATTTAATTCTTACAACTGCCATCGTTTCATCATGGAAAAACAATTTTTAGGAGGGACAGAGTAACTTTTTGAGGTGGAATCAGAGACATCCCTAAAACCAGGGACACTTGAGAGATTTGACTGCAAACAACAATGTAAACCACCCACTGCAGACCTGTGCTATGCTAAAGTGAGGTTTGCCCGGCGCTAACCTGATTGCACAGTGCTAACACATTAGCCAGTGCAAACTGGTTAGCTCGGTGCAAACAGGATCTATTTTCAAAGCTGCCACGTAAATGAGCCTACTTAAGTAATCCGTGGGCAAACAGGTACATTTGCATCTTATTAAGTGCTGCTTAGCATACATTACCATGCACTTTACCCACTGCTACTGCATCGAGCACAAACCTCCCACTTTTGGTCGGAATGGAAGCACAGGCTGATGCTGCAAGCCACGTCATGCCCACAGCATCCCCTGTTGGTTGGAATAAAAGTACATGCTGGAAGCAGCAACAACTGTGTGCTGCCAGGCACAGTCAGTGCATATAACACATCCATGCATCTGTGCATGCACGACCTGTATATCTATATATATATATATATATAGATAGATAGATATATATATATACAGACCCCACCGTGTATAACAGACACATACATACAAGCACATTTTTCCAGTTATATGGGATAGTCACAGTACGCAAAGTCAATATATATAGTATTGATCTGAGACAATATGGTGGAGGCAGAAGCATTGTAACAGGCTCCCTATTACCCAGTATACAGAGATCTCTCAACAGGTTTCTCCGCGCTCCACACAGTGCAGCCTGTTATCTCTTTCTACAGTGCCCTTTCTATTTTGGTATAGCAAGAATCGCCCTGGTAGTCTACTGGTCCCCCCACCCCCTGCACGAATTCCAAGCCCTGGTACACATAAATAACATAATTTTCCCTGGTAGTCTAGTGGTCCCCCCACCCCCTACCATGAATCCCAACCCCCGATAAATGTAAAATAAAGTACTTTCCCAAGTAGCCTAGTGGCCACCCACTCCCAAGCACAAATACCGACCCCTGGTATATGGATATATCGTAGCTTTCCCTGGTAGTCTAGTAGTCCCCCCACCCAGCAGTGATGACTCACTTAGCCCACTGACACTCCGCAAAATGACCCAGCGACCAGCTCTGCCCTCTTCTCACCACCACGGCCAGCCGCCAACTGCGGTATGCCATGAGCACTATGGAAATGAATGATCGAGTGCACTGATTCATTTCAGTAGAGCTCATGCATACCACAGTTGGTGGCTGGCAGCAGTGGTGAGAGAAGGGCAGAGCCAGTCACCGGGTTACTTTGCAGACTGTAAGTGGGCTGAGAGAGGCATCGCTGCCATGTGGAGGGACCACTAGACTGCCAGGGAAAGCTACAATATGTATATGTACTGGAGATCAGGATTCATGCTTGGGGTACGGGAAACCAGTATACTACCAGGGAAAATGCTTTATTTTACATTTACTGGGGGTCAGTATTTGTACTGAGTGGTGGGGAGACCACTAGACTGCCAGTGAAAACTGTTATTTATATGTAACAGGGGTGTTGAAATTCATGCAGGAGGTGGTAGGGACCACTAGACTACCAGGGAAAGCTACGATATGTACATGTACCGGGGGTTGGGATTCGTGCTTGGGGGTGGATGGACCACTAGACTACCACAAAAAATACTTTATTTTACATTTATCGGGGGTCAGGATTCGTGCTGGGGGGGGGAGCACTAGATTACCAGTTAAACTATGCTATTTATGTGTTCCGGTGACTGGAATTCATGCAAGGGGTGGGGACCACTAGACTACCAGGGAAAAGTCTATATGTTACATTTCTCAGGGTTGCAATTTATGCAGGGGGGTGGGGGGACCACTAGACTACGAGGAAAAAGTCTTTACTTTACATTTATAGGGGGTTGGGATTTGTGCTGGTGGTGGGGGGACCACTAGACTACGAGGAACATGTACCTTATTGACAGGTACCGAGGCTCAGGATTCATGCTTGAGGGACCACTAGACTACCAGGGCTTTTCATGCTATATCGCAGCTACGGGGGTCCACGATGGGGGGTTTCACCTGTATTACCACCAGGTTTTTTTTCTGCAGTATCTAGCGCTGCACTACAGGTTGCACTAATACAAATACCGTGTTGCTATACCTTTGAATATGCCATGCTGCTTGCATTCATGGGCGCTCTCCTAACCCGGCCCCTGCATACTACTATCTATTAGCATCGGCGCTACCACACAGCACCAGTGCTAATAGGGCTTTTGAATATTGCAGCCTCGCGCAAATCCTGTGCTATTCCAGCACTATGCTTTTGCGCTAGGTGCAATGGTTTGAATATCTGGCCCCATCTCTGTTCTACACCCTGGCACTGCTATCTCAATCATGACATGTTAGTTAATATTGTTTACAATATTCTCTGGAACATAGCTACATATCATTGTCTTTTATGCTGTACCTGTTTATTACAAAAATTAAAGAGGCATGTAATACTGATGTTAATATCATATGTTATTCCTAATGTCTACCATTTCAATATCAAAATTCGCAATGTTATCTGCCACTGTTTTAATAAGACGTTACTTCTCCATATTATAGCAAGGGACATGATATCAAAACAATTATTGCAATAAAAGACATTATTCTATTATCTTACACAGCATTAAATTGTACAATGTCAAAACAACAGTTCATGTTGTAAGTACAAGTGAAATAAATGTACAAAGTCTGCAGTTCTCAACATGTGACTTTTGTTTAACAGTGAATCAGTTACATCTTAAACACTGAGTAATAGCATATTCAATAAACAATTTGTCCTCTGCAGCAACAACTATATACTGTGCTGTTAACAGTCAAATAATATTGTTCCTGAAGCATACACAATAAGTTATGATGTTTGTTGATTCACTTAGCATACCGTAGGATGTCACTTGCTGTAATAATCCAGTTTCCAGCACATACCATTTCTATACTTTTTATGTAATACTTACGTCTAGCACTAGTGCCTGGCTCCTGCTTCACCTGCACCACTGGGATTGGCACAACCTCCTTGTCCGTTGTAAAGAATACGAGCACATTATTTAATTATTGTGATTGAAAAATCACAATAAGTAACAAAACTTTTACTGTCTGTCATTCAGATCATAATCAGTAATGTTATCATCTAAGTATATATGATAGTTTTGTATGTGGCTGTCTATAACATGTTTAAAGTAATGCAATACAATTGACATTATACATAAAGTTTTGTAACAATGCAGACATGAGCAGTAATTACATATCATTTGAGAATACAGGCAAATAATCACATGGAGAGAGCACAGGTCTAGAATTTAAACAGCATAGCACAATGTGTCTCCAACATATTTCTACCCAATTACAATAGCACACGCATAAACAAGGAGCAAACAAGAATCATAATATTTTGAAATGGTGTTGTTTAATGATTTCTGTATCTTTGCTGAGTTGCAGTGCTACTTAGCCAAAAAACCCTTAAAAATGATAATTCAGCATAAACAGTACAGTGCTACACTTTTCTATTAATAAAGGTTGTTGAGAATTGCACATGTACAAGTATTAAAAGCAGTGTATTTACATGAACATTTGGTTAGTCGAAGTTTTACATGTTACCCTAGCAACAACTTGAGATGATCATAACATGGCTATCAACCAATATCTTGAAACAATCCTGTATGTGATATCACTTTACCGCTTTTGTAAAATTATATAATCAAGCAATATTCTATTGCAGGGACTGGGTATATTGTCAGATTTATCATGCCTGGTGTGGTTCGCCCATGAGGCACAGCTGAGTAACTTAACCATACCAGAAGTGATATATACTGCCATATACCCATTCCCTGTCATGTTATGTTGCTGTCATACAATCAATCAATCAAGTCTTTATTTAACCAGGCGTTCATCGTTGAGCAGAAGCTCATTTGCAAGATGGACCTGGGTGGAGCATGAACAATTGTATATACAGGTCAACACATGTATTTACAAGGCCATACAGATAATACTGTTTACAGAAAGGAAGAAAAAGAAGTTCATATGTACATAGAATTACACAGATATTATACAGATTACAGGGTATTTACATACATAGAAGTGTCTATAGGAAGATAAAGCAGGTTATCTAAGGTTGCAGGAGGAAGTAACGGAAGAAATAAAATGAAATAAAAATATACAACAGGTAGAGGCAAAGGTAGGGGGAGGGAGGAGGAGGTAAGGGGATAAAGGCTAGGAGGGCATGGTGCACAGAGAGAAGCTGGTAAAACGGGATGTAGAGAAGGTGGATGGAGAAAAGGACTATGTGTGAGCCCCGGGATTGAATGCTATAAAGTACAGGGCATGGTAGGATGTCACAACCCAGGGGTAGTGAGCTCCTATCTGAGGTTGGGAAAGGAAGGATAAGATGATGGACGGACCTAGTGTTAATAAGATGGGGGATAAGAGAGAGAACAATTAGGCTTGTGAGGAGCAAGTTGGGGGGTCAGTACTTAAAATTGGGTCTAGGCGTGGCTATATACCAGTGCAGACACCGGTACTGGGTCTGAGTGGGTGAAGCAGTTACATACTTCTCTGACTGTACAGAAGTAAAGCTTCTTGAAGGCATTTATACTGATTACAGTGCTTAATTTGAGTTTTTTTTGTAGATCGTTCCATAAGGTAGGTAGCACGAAGCTTATGGCTGCCCTGCCAATGCAAGATTTTGCTTTGGGTACTTTAAGTGTAATAGCTAAGTAACTTCTTAACGCGTATTTCCCAGTTATACTCAGGGGAAGACAGCAGGATATATAGTAAGGCAGCTTATTAGAGATAGCTCTATAGGTCCAGAGAGCGACGTTTCTGTGGTGCCTGAACTTTAGTGATGTCCACCCCATTGCCGCATATAGGGGGCAGTGATGCGTGTCGAAGGGAAGTCCCATTATAAACCTCAATGCTAGATGGTAGAGTGTGTCCAGTTTAGCCATGTAAGAGTTGGGGCATTGGTTGTAGAGGAAATCAGCGTAATCAACAATTGTAGGAAAATGAATTGGACCAGTTGTTTCTTGGCATCTCTGGTGAGAAATTGGTTGATTCTAAAAAACAGGCCAAGCCTTTGCCGAAGTCGTTTTAGCAAGTCTTCGATATGTTCAATGAAGGAGAGTCTTTGGTCTATCCAAACTCCTAGATACTTGAATTTTGTAACAAATTCTAGTTTTTCACCTAGAACTGTGGTAATTTTGGGAACTGTCCCACTGGACAAAGGGTTAGCTGTATGGATGAAAGGGGAGAGGACCATCGCTTCAGTTTTTTGGGCATTAAGGAGTAGCTTTTTTTGGAGGAGTTGGCTTTGCAAAAGGTTGAATTCTGACTGTAGGTCATTGCAGGCAGCTTCAGGTGTTGGGCGACTCACGTAGAGAACTGTATCATCTGCAAACAGATGGATGTTGGCTTCTGTTATACAGTAGTCGATGTTATTAATGTAGATTGCAAAAAATAAGGGTCCTAATATAGAACTTTGAGGTATCCCTCTTTGCAGAGTTTTTAAGGGGACAGGCCTCCTTTGGCTTTAACTTGTTGAAAGCGCCCTGTAAGATAGTCAGTAAACCAGCGCAGAGAGGAGGGGTCCACACCTATGGTTTGAAGGGAGGAGAGGAGCAGACTATGGTCGACGGTGTCGAAAGCCTTGCTTAGATCAAGGAAAACAGCACAAATAAAGTTTTTGCTCTCAAGATTACGCTGCCAGTCGTTAGTAACTTTGGCGAGGGCTGAGATAGTGCTATGTTTAGCTCTGAATCCGGACTGCATAGGGTTTAGCAGTTCCCTAGACTCAAGGTGAGTCCTCAGCTGTGCATTTACAATTTTCTCTAGGAATACAATGTTCAACTTTGTTATTTTGTTTTCAGTATGACAGAAAAGTGAAACAGTGGGTATAGTGGAAGATTTACCACACTTACGTGATCTGTTTTCACCAATAAGGTTACAGGATTTCCATACCCCATTCTAAAATAAACAAATGCTCTTTATTAGTCATACTTTGGTGTCATAATTTAAAAGGTACTCAATGTTACTAAAAGGCAGTTCATGCTGTGAGATGCAGACCACTGTTCTCTGTAGAACAATAGATGCCAGCATACACATGCACCACTGTACATATGCAGGATCTTGCATGAACAGTGCATGGATGGACGGACTGTGGAACAGAACAGGTCTGTCCACAACCATAGGACACATCACATAATACACATCAGTCAGTATTTTTTATACCCAAACAACAGTGTGCCTTTCCAATAACATATAGCCCCCCCAGCCACAGCAGTACAACTGCGACAGCACACAAAGTTGGACATGAATATGTAACTGTGAACATCCCATCTCAGAGGTACAACAGCTGTGGGTTAGACAACAGTGTAACAGTAATATGCACTGTTAGTAAATGCCAGTATGTTTACCCAGTCACAGTATATAGTGCAGTCATAAGCAGTGCCCTACTCACTAAACACAGTGCTGTGTCCACACACCACTAGCCCCTTTACTACTGTACTGCCTGCTGTGTACTGTAGCATGAGCTGTACTATGAGAGTTGCATACAACAGCATCACCATCTGTGCCAATACTGTGTTGCACCATTACGGTAGCAGGCAGCAGCGTATGTGAAAGAACAGTATTAAAAAACTGATATAAGCCCTAAGTACTTGTGCAGTGTCAACATGTTTGCACAGGTGTAGTACAGTACTATATTGTTACTCCACTGCCAATTGCATGGAAAGTAGTGCATAATAACATTATGAATGTGTATGTTTGGGCACACACTACCTAAGCATGCTTATTTGCATGTCACTTTTGAAGATGGAAACGTGCCATGGAACAAACATCTTTGCATCGTACTAACAGTTAACCCTGTGTTAAATACATGTAAACATGTTAGCACTGTGCAAATAGTTTGTGGAATATTTTACAGTTTGTAATAGTTTACTTTCACATATGCTGTTGCCTGTTGCAGTACTGTCCCTTTGCATTTGCTGGCAAACACATTGGTCACATACTGCACCTATACCTACATTGACATCACTATCCACATGTAACCCCTCACCCCTGCCTTTCTAGCAAAATGACAGGTGGCATGCTATTGAAGCTGACAGCAGTACCTGGTGGGGACTGGGTTCGGGGAGGATGAGGTTACTTAGCACAGGGGGACCTAGGTTTGGCTACTCTGAACAGGGGCACCCAAGTAAATCCGAACACAGGAAGCAATAACTGTAATGTCCAGAACCAGGAATGGGATTCTTCAGTGTGGCTTTTATTCACATCCAAGTTGAACAAACAAAGCATAGATGGACCCCCATGGGGCTACATTTCCTGGTAATGCAGATTAGAGACAACAGAACACTTTATCATTATTTCCAGCCCTCAGGCTCTAAACCCACCAGGCACACAGCCCGGACTTGCACGCAGCTTTGGGTACACAGCCCGACTTGTACACACTTGGGTTTTCCCCATTGGCCCGGCTCCCCCACTGGCCACTTGATCTGCGGTCCATTGGAAGAATGAACCAATTATCCTGTTCATGGTCCATTGGAGGAATGAACCAATTATCCTGTCATGACTCCCTAAACCACACTAGAGTCTGTGACTCCTAGAGAGAATTTTCCTTACAATCCCACGTCTGGGTACTTCCCCCATCACTGGCCAAGTGCCTGAGGTAAAGTAGAAATCCACAGAAGAAATCCGTAGAGGTGGACCTGGTCACTAAAGATGGGGGGCCACCCACCTCCAGCTCCCACAGCCCATACCCGGCCATTTCTCTGGAAACTGAACAATTCCTGTACTGAACTTTTAAATGTAGATTAAGGATAGACGTCTGTCACATCACCTCTACATATTATTTGCATCCCAACACACTCTGGACTTGAAACTACTTTTAACTTGCTTAGCCCAGTACTCTAGGCTTCCCAATATTTAGTAGTTCAATCCCCACATTGTCACACAAGTCCCAGGGTGAAAAACATAGGCCCTTTTAGCCAGAGCAGACACTCACCCTCTCGTTGCAGGTGCCCCACAGGCGACTCACAAATCTTCTTTTCTCCCAAATAAATACTGGAACAAACAGGCAGCTTTTCCTCCACAAGCAGAACTAGGGGGTTGCCTCAGGAATCTGCAGGAAACCTTCTCATCCCCAGAGGGAGGGGGCACTGAGACCCGAAAACAGCGGTCTCCACCACTTCAGTAATCTTCTGTGTCTCTCTTTAAGGTGGAGACACACACCCTATTACTTAAAAGTAGCCCTCTGTCAGGGCTAAGGCTCCTAGAGCCTTCACTGAGCTGCTTTAACAGCAAGCTCCCTACTTCACACACACTCACTGAAGACAAACTGAAGATATTCACTTCAAAACTCCCAACATTCTATCTAACTCCCTTTGCTGCAGATTCCAATGTGGCTCATGCAGCTGCGAAAGTTCTATTGGTGATGTCATCCCTCAGTCTCAGCTGAGACTGAGAACAGAGTGAGACAGTGTGAAACCCATTTAACTGAAGTTTCACAAGCTGCCTTCCCTGCCTACCACTAGGTCTTACTGGGATTCTAATAACCCCGGGTAACAAGGGGGGTTACACTTGCCCTTGATCAGGAAAATGACTGTCTACAGTCATTATTTACCCGGCCTTAGGCCATCCCACCCTATGTGCTACCTACGGAGGGGGGTGATCAGGCCCCCTCCTACCATGTGCAAGCACAGGCAGGCAACACTAAGGGCCTAGAGACCTTTAGCTGACATATCAGCCTCTACTCTATCCACTTATTATGGACGCCTAGTGGCTCTGGTAGAACTATCCAGAGCATAGCCCTGATAGATCAGCACTGCAGTCTCAATGGCCATTCAGGACCACAGCCTGTCTATCCCCCCTAACCCTCTAGGGAAAACCTATCTGCTTCTAACCTAATACCCCCAAAACAAAAACAACCCAGGGACCTCCCCGACCTTGGGCAACCTGCAACCACACACCATTAAAATACCATATTTTATACCATATTACTGCCTCCTCCCCTACCCCCACAACCACACCTGTAGAAGGAAAGGGTTAATACAGTAACAACAACAATAACAACACAGTACTTTAAATTTCTACACACTAAAGTACTAATGAGGAACTTCGATGAGCCCCTCCTCCTCTTCTTGTTTTCTCTTCTGTCTTCCCAGGAACACCTGTAAGAAAAAGAAAGACAACACACACGTCTAATCTGCATACACAGTCTACCTAAACCCCTACCATCAAAACACTGCAGAATCCCAAAAAGATTTTTTTTAGAAAAAGGTAGAAAAACAGTATTTACATTAGAAAACAACAACATTATTTACAATACACATTTCGGGGGATGGAGTGCCCTAAAAGTCCCAACTAGTGACCACAATGCCTGAACGCTAGTCCAATAAAGAATCTCAGAACAGAGTGAGACAGTGTGAAACCCATTTAACTAGAGTTTCACAAGCTACCTTCCCTGCCTATCACTGGGTCTTACTGGGATTCTAGTAACCCCGGATAACAAGGGGGTTACACACAGTTTTGGTATTGTGAGTTAAACTGTCTCAGTAACATATTCAGACCTGTCTTATCACAAGACTAAGGTTGCTCTGCACTGCTAGCTGAGCTTGCTGTGTATCATTAACATGCTATATTCAAAAGCTATTTGCCCTGGGCTATTCCTTTTGAATATAGCTTCCTTTGTGATGCAGGCTAAGTTTGACAACTAGGCAGTGCTCATTTTACACCACAGGCAAAGTTTTAAATATGTGTTCCTCACTGTTTACAGAAGTTCATTAATGCAATGCACAACTACTGACAGCAGGTAGTCAACATAATAACAAGTATCTTCTTACCGTCTGACTCCACAATAATGATGGAGTCTGAGTCAGACTCCACAGCCTCCACAGCTTCTGTTTGTGCTGGCACTACCTCAGCTACTGGTGGGGAGTGCCTCTGGCGATCTGTTACATAAAGGTAAAAAACAGTTGTAGTAACTATATAGTTTCCATGGTAACTTTTTTAGCACTGCTCTGTATTCATAATTGACATGTATCTGTAACCTAACATGATCCTTCATCAAGTATTGTGCACTTACTGCACAGCCATGTAAAGTGAATGATGTATAATTATAAATATTACAAGTTAACAATAAATTATACACTATGTTATAATTGTTATCACTTGCACACTGCTAGTTACGTAATAGGCATTGGTCTTGAAATGAACACTACTATACAGTCACTGTCAGTTAAACATCACAACACTGCAAAATATTACCAGTACAACTACATTATCACAGTAAGAACCTCATAGTAATACTAAAGATGTGATAAATAGATGTATATTTAGATGTCTGTCACACAAACTTAAGTGGAATATATTGAGTGGTAATTTGCACAGAAACAGAATGTATGTTCACAAGTTACAGACTGTTAAAATGCATTAACATAGTATTTAAAGACTGACAAATAAAATGTTTTCACATTATGAATATACTATTCCACCTCACCCCCTCCCCTTGAAGAACAGTTAACATCTGTTCTACCAGTGCAATAACATGTAACAGAATGAGTAATTGTGTATTATGATTATTAGAAAATGTTTTGGTTACAATCAAAATAACCATTCCTGATGTACTTATCTTGTTGCACTGCTAAAGAACTTCAAGAGCAGCTTTCAACTACCCCCTTGCTGAAAACTAAACACTGACTTACCTGGCCAGGAGTCCAAATGTACAAAGTTTTCCTTTTTTAATTGCTATTTAAAACTTATACCCCTCGTAATTTTATTCCCAGACCCACTGGATCCTCCTCCTGGCCCACACACATATACCTCCTATATGATGTCATTAAGCGAAGGTTCCGGTCGTTCTATTAATCTGAATGGGTGATTTTTCAAGATTTTACTACCCATTCAACAACAGTATTTTAACAAATCAAAGCGATAGCTCAACTAACAGGGACCCTTTTAGTTGAGCGATCACTTTTATTTATTTGAATTCCATTGTTCAATGGGTATAAAATCTTTGAAAAAATCACCCCCATTCAAGTCAATGGGGCGCGCACACGCAGCCTTCATTTACTGGCATCACAAAACATGACTGTGTGTGCCGGCATGCCTATAGAAACAGGAACTGGCTCTGTTTTTTGCCGGTGGGTCTGGGACTAAAATTACAAGGGGCATAACTTTTAAATAGACATGAATAAAAGGACAACTATGCACATTTGAACTCCTGGCTAGCCCAGTCATCATATTTTTGAGACTAAGGGGTTAGTATGATTAGTCAGAAGCTGCACTCTCACTCAGAAAGATACATATAGTTGCAATTGCACAAGGTTTGATCTACAATGCAGCTAATGACCGATAACACATGACCATAACCACTCAATCAGCACCAGGCAGCAGCTGAACACCTGCAAGGCATGCAGGTATATCACAGGTGACAATGTGCAGAATAGATGTACACTCATACGTGCACAGCATTGGGCAATTGTTCTGCACAGTATACCATAGTAGAAGGTCCCAATCTCTCTGTATACAAGGATCCACTGATTTATATATTGTTCCTCTGTCTTACAGTACAGTTTGCACATTCATTGCCACACACCGTGTAACTATAGCTCTGCAGCCATACTGAACAATGGCACTTGTGCAGTGAGGTGTCATACTGGTATGGAACTGTTGTACACTAATAAGTCGAGGGTACTCTAACACTATTGTGCAACTGCTTACTCAACTGGTGATTGCTGTGGATGTGCCCATTCTAGTACCCGGTCGCATATTATTTTGTAGCATTCACAATCGAGTTGCTGTACACACCACTGTAACAACAGGGATCTATATGCTTTTTTACAAAGCCTACAATTAGACTGAGAGACACAGTATACTGTACTAGAAGACATGGATATACCTTAACAGGCCCCCAATCAGTCATGAGGGTGTACTTTACTAGACCAGAATGGATTCATACCATTCAACAACCCTACAATTGGAAGGGTGGGGGGCGCCAAGTATGTTACCATGACAATACTGTAATTTCAGACTGTTCACAATGTGACATTGGGGCAGCTTGTAACCAAGAAACACTGGTTATAAATGTCTCACATCTATAACATGACAGTCGACCACCTCTAGTTTGCTGGCAATCAACAAGTACATATTGAA
Organism: Neoceratodus forsteri; assembly: GCA_016271365.2. Taxonomy (NCBI): domain Eukaryota; kingdom Metazoa; phylum Chordata; order Ceratodontiformes; family Ceratodontidae; genus Neoceratodus; species Neoceratodus forsteri. The sequence continues at coordinate 403,976,257 of CM028136.1, read as the reverse complement.
ATGATGTCATTAACATATGGTAATGACCTATTTGCACCAAACATAGATGATGAGTACATTTGCATACACAGTACTGAATATCACACTTGTATTAGTATGTTTATATCGTTGCTTTACTTACGGTGTGTGAAATGTTCCCCTCTGCAGCTGGCTTTCCGGCTGCCTCCCAGCCTCGTAGCTGAGGTAGTACCAGCATTTGTCATTTTCTGGTATCTCCGGCCTCTCTTTCAGCTGATAACCCCCTCCCCCGGGTCATGCCTGAAAATAGGCAGGATTTGTCTAGTGCACTTACCCGGTCAACAAAAACTAAATAAATAAATAAATAATATAAAATTGCTGGCGCAACAGCTTCCACTTTCGCTAACACTGCACAGCTGTCTTATTTTTGACTTTTAAAATTATGTACAGGTAGCCATTAATGCGCCTCCACATAGTGTCCAATTTACGATTGGTGCTCCGCATTAAAATACGGGCACTGCGCCGTGCCTGAACTGCCTTGACCAGAAGGCACACCTCTCTAAGACTCCAGATCCTCATACTTTTTTTTTTTACAATCTGCAATAAAAACACAGAAAACAGTACATTACCGCCATGTTTTGTTACATATGTGTGACTTTCTCTTATGTTAAGTTTTACACAAAAAAAATCAAACAGCAGTATGTTAATAACCCACCGATACAGCCCAGCTAGATAATCAGAAGGGGATTGTGTACTGTACAAATACCAATGTACCATAGTTGATCAGTAATGTATGTCGCACAACTGAGGCTGCCATACCCAGGGATAGTTTGCACAACCCAATATTCACCCTGGTATATGTCAGCATATGCAGCCACAATCCATACTTGCACTGCACACTGTTGAACACAACAAAGAAGAGCAAGTGATGGCACGCATAGGTGAGCCACTGTATTGCATGTCACAACACGTTAGCCAGCACCTCTGACTTGACTCCCCTATGCCCACTCGCATGGTTTCTATTATAAAAATATCCATGGTGGTGCAGTGGACCCCACACCCTTTCCCAATCATGGACTTTTATATTAAAAATGACTCTGGCAGTTCATTGCAGCTGTCCCCCAGCCGATCAGATGAGGGGGTAGAGTCCACTGTACCACCAGGGATATTTTTAATACAGTAAAGATGAGAACAGGACCGTGGGTAACGTCAAGTGGAGCACCAGGGATATTTTTTAAAATATAGGAAACCCATGATTGGGAGTTCAGGCACGTTGCTGCTAACGGACAGGGCGGGTGTTGTTCACAACTGCTGTCGCCTGGCACAGCACCAGATGCAAGTTGCTGTTGATTGGTCCACCTGCATGCAAATGGGGCCATAAATACATGCAGATGGCCACATTTACACCTTGCCTGCAGCATGGGCCCATTTGCTCATTCATCACTCAATAGCACAGTAGTAGTACCTACCACTAGCATACTTGCACTGCTGCATCCCCCCTGCTCCGCTGTAGCCATTTGTAGTGGTACAGTGCCATCTCGCTATGCACAATACAGCTGTCAATAGTGAAATATTAAATGCTGTTCAACCATGCCACTTCACCACTAAATATCACCCTCACAACACCCTGGTGTATCCTTCTTGCACTGTTCCCAAGCTTGCACCTCAGCATCGCACAGTCTGAATATTCCCATATCACATTAATACTTGTGTAACTGATGTATGTAGTTGTTCTGTTATTTGACCAACAGTTTATTGGTTCTCAAAAGAGCCTTTTTTTGTACTTTACTGTTTGTGTAACCAGTCTCACATTCTTACAGAACTTTGAGGATTGCATCTCGAAGGTCTCCCATGAAATGGCAATTGCCATCATGCGAGAAGTGTACATGGTCTGGTAGGTATAGACAATCATAACAATACTTAATTTTCAGGTGACGTATAGTGTACATTGTAGCCATACTTAGAAATGCAGAAATTTGTATGTTGACTTTCCTTCAGACTCTGTCAATCAGGCACATATGATGTTCTGCTTGCCAGACCCTACGCTCTGTAATAGCCAAAGAAATTATTTTACAGGCAGGCAACGTACTGATAATAGAACCAAGATGCAATTTTGCTTTTCCCACTAAATCTACCCAATGTTTGGTGCCTAAATCATTCCCTCCAAGATGTATCACCAGTATGTCTGGGTGAGTTTGACTACTCAGAAGTCTGTGCATTGTTGGCATCAGGTACTCCCACCTCATTCCACCACTGCCATACCACTTTACACGGCAATAATTTTTCACATTGGTTGTATTGTGGTACAGTAACACTCCTATGCATGCTTGACACATCCTGGTATTGATCCCGAGATACCGTGAGCATCTGCAACCACAACCCGTACTTGCGCTGCACACTGTTGAGGCCCCCCCCAAAAAATTACAAAAACTGACAACCACAGTGTACCTGCAGTATTGCACAGTGCAACATGGCAGCCAACAGCTGTGGGTGGCCACCCCAGCTCCAGGGCTACCATGTGTTGGCATCAGCCCTCCCTCACCCAATTGTGGGCTTTCTGTTTAAAAGTAACCATGGTACTGTAGTTCAGCTGCCACTCCAGCCCAATTGGGCGAGGAAGTAAAGTGAACAGGGCCACGAGGGATACACTTTATACAGTTAACCCATGATAAGGTGAAGGCGTAGAGTGTACTGTACTACCAGCAGTATTTTTTTTTACAGAAAAAACAAGATCTAATGTTGAGATATATCACCACAAAGCAACCGGGGGCATCGGTAGCCAACAGGTACTGCCTCACAGAGTACCAGGGACAAGTTACTGATGATCGGCACACCTGCATACAAATGAGGCCATAATGATCTCCAAATAGGTGCATTAACACCTTGCATGCATTATGCCTCCATTTGCATATACAGTACTAAATATTGTGATAGTTGCACCTAACACCACTGCACTTCAGTTCTGTATCCCCTTACTCCTCTCTGGCCACTTCCACTGGTGCAGTCCCAGTGTAACATGCACAATGCAGGTTGCCAGACTGAAATATTTAACACTGCTGACCATGCCACAGCACTGTAAAATATCACCCTGACAAAACCCTGCTGCATTGCAGTTGCACTTTGCCCAGCCTTGTTCCCCAGTCTGGCACAGTCTGAATATTCCCGACCCATGTGTTACACCTGTGTGAGTGATGTATGCAGCTGTTCTATTTTTTGACCAACATTTTCGGATTCTGAAAAGAACCTTTGTTTGCACTTTGCTATTTGTTCAAACAGTCTGACATTCTTAGAGGACTTTAAGGATTGCATCTCAAAGTTCTCCCAGGAAATGGCAATTGCCAGCATGCGAGAAGTGTACACCATCTGGTAGGTATAGCCAATCATAACAATACTTAATTTCTAGGAGACGTATGGTGTACATTCCAGACTTGCGTAGAAATGCAGATATCTGTATGTTGACTTTTCTTCGGACTCTGTCAATCAGGTACATATGGTGTTCTGCTTGCCAGACCCTACGTTCTGTAATATCTGAAAAAATGATTTTACAGGCAGGCAACATACTCATAATAGAAGTGAGGTCCAATTTTGCTTCTGTTACTAACTCCACCCAGAGTTTCATTCCCAAATCATTGCCTCCAAGATGTATCAGCAATATGTCCAGATGAGCCTAAGTACTCAAACGTCTGTGCATGGTCGGCATGAAGTGCTCCCACCTCATTCCACCCCTACCAAACCACTTAACACAGCAATTTGGGAGCTGCAGGTTGCTCCCAAAATCACTATTCTGAGCATACTCAGACGCTCGCCTCACTATACTGCTTCCAACAATCCACAAAGTCCTTTTGCTGTTTTCTGCCATTCTCAGCTTTTTAACTTAGAAGTGGACAGAGAGCTACCAAAAAAGTCAGTTTTCATCCTGCAGTACCTAAGCAGTAGTGAAAGTAAAACTGCTATTTTCCCTCCTAAGTTCAACTCAGCTTCAGTGGGCTAATCCATGATGCAAAAATAAAAAAAATCATTGCCTACTACTGTGCCTTCATTAATCAATGTAGTGTATGCACTATCACTGCACTTCTACTCCAGCTAAAATGTGCTAAAATTTCAAGGTGGAAAAAATGCATCCTTTTGATAGGCAGTTTTAAACAATTACAACTGCAGACACATGTCTGATTGGTTCCCTCTTATGTTGTGGATACAGGTGCACCTTGCTATCTCCCTCCATTTGCAGCTGTATCTGTGCAATTAAGTACCAAATTACTGTCTGACTTTAAACACTTTTACCTAAATAATGCAGCATCATAGGTTATTTCTAGCAACATAGTCAAATAGAGCAGTAAAAAAACATTTTGATTAATACTATTTACCTGTTACTAACACTTTTTATCATAGTAGAAAAATGCTTTATAAAATATGATGTACTTACAGTTACAAATGTGGTGTGTCTCAGTGTTGGCTAAGATGGCTGCTGTGGCCTTCTTCTTCAGTCTTCTCTGTCTCTGATTGGTTGTCTTACATGGCCTGATAAATCTAGCATAACATTGGCAGAACTAGCTGTCAGTCAAATAGCAATCAGATATGATTCGATAATGAATACAGTTGTCACTCCCAAGCTTAAATTTGCGACACTTTTGCACGCACGACACTACTTTTGCAACACTTTTGCATGCACGACACTACTTTTGCGACACTTTTGCATGCACAATACTATATTTTGCAACACTTTCATGCACATGACACTGTGTTTCCAAAACTCTGAATATATGACATTTGATGATTTTTTCCCCAAAAACAATGATTACTGAAGCAAAAAGTTTCCTGCTTCTTACCTAATGTATAAATACATAACTTCACACAATTTCACATATTTATTCTGAAATCGTGACTCTACCTGCACAACTATGTAATTGCTGAAGCTACATTTTCTCATTTCGATGTTTTCTGTCACTGCACGAGTGACCTCGGTATTCATTCCTAATCAATAATTGTGATTATTTGTCTTACCAATAACACATGAAGAGACCTTGACTTAACAATATCTTAACATATCCCTAGGGGTGTAATGTGGCACAAGGTAGACCCAAGTGTCATATTGCCCCAAAGACGTCATTAAGTAACTATCAATGTGACTCTTATGAATACCTTATGGCTATCATGAGAATCAATATTCAAAAGTTAAGTGTTTAAAATCAACTTTATTAATCTGTTCCTCATTTAGAGAAACATTTTAAATAAAGTAGTTCTTTCACCAGCAGTTTAACAATACCAGGTCAAAATCACTATACAGAATAGAACGAAAAAAAATCTATGTGCCATGGTGATAACACTATACAAGACAGTGTAACATGAATTAAAATAAGACTGTCAAAATCCGAGCAACCAATCTAATTACAACATTTTCTGAGACTTTTTTTTGTAATATTATATATAAAAATCATCTGCGTAAATATACAATGTTAGACGTGATCAACACAAGCACATACTAATATTTCCTTTTTCTGTGTCTTTTATGCAGGTGTCTGATACTTCTGTAACATTGCTCACTGCTACTGTGAAGAAACACATTGAAAGATGCCTAGTAAACACAGAAGTGCACGTATAAAAAGACAAAACAGGTATCACAGTACTTCACTGTTGCTTAAGAATGATAAAAAAAAACAATGATGTGACCTCAAGACGTAAAACAATACAGAGTTCTACTGGAATAGTGAGCTGTACAGTAACTCACTCCATAACAAAACCACATACTTGCTCAACAGCAAGGAAAAAATGTTTACCTGAGTGACAGTTGTGTAGATCTCTCAGACGAAACACAACTGTTGATACAGGAACCATAACCAGACCTTCTAAACAGAGCCAAAACTCACTCCTGGTGATTTTCATCTGAGAAAGCAAAAGTATTTCCGATCACTAGCAAGTAAAGCTAAGATCGACAGACTTATTGCTGCTGTGATGAGACATGAGCGCAAAAAGACATAGTCATCTGACTTTGATGAAATTGCATCTCAAAGTACGCACATTTGTTAATAGAGCAGTATTTGTTCTTCAAGGTTTATGGCGTAAGATGTCTCGTGCTTGAACTATTCAGAAAAGTTGTGTACAACATCAAGAAAAGGCTACAAAGCTATCCTACTTTGACTGTCCACAATTTCTGTGATGTATTCACAGGTCACTGGATGCACACACAGCACTCAGAGGCATATTTCTGGGAAGAATCTTATTATTCACAGAAAAAAGAGAGCAAGTTCACCATTGATGAGTCCGGTAAGCTGGTCAATGTGCTCAGTGTCTGTGATGACACAGCAATGGAGACAAACGATGACTGTGATACAACCAATGTGTCCCATAAATGGCACTGTCTCTCATGGCCATGTGATGCAACCTGCAACCGTAGTCAATCGTCATTTGAAAAAGTTGAACAGTTTGTCAACCTATTTGTGATAATAGATCGCAAAGAAAGATATAAACTGTTTAACAAGATTGACCTTTGTGAAATCCATCCACATACTAGACTTATGGGTCACTCACTAGCATGCCTCAATAGTGGTGTTTGACAGTGTCTTTCACAACATGTGGATGCTGGGAGTGCATCAAACAGGCATGCAGAACTTTGTATGCAGGGTATATGAAGTCCGACGAGTTGTCAATCAGTACACTTCTTTAAATGACTTATTGCAGTCTGGTGACATGCAGGGTGCCATCACATTTCTCAAACAGCTGCAACGTGTGACTTCTGTACCAGACACAAATATTTATCAATCACCAAGTTATGTGGAAACATCTATTTCTGTGTCAGAAAGTGACATACTAAAACAGTATGGCAAAGAAATAGCAAAATTTGAGCTGGCAAAGGCTCAGAAGTTTGACTCTGTATGTGTGTCATGTGACTGTCTGTGCTACAGCAAACAAACGGTCACAGTGAACCTTGAAACCTTGTCACCATACAATGACATGTAGTTCCGTCTCTCAGCATTTTTGCTGATGAAATCTGACTTTCAGTTACAGACCACCATTGTGCTGTGCAAACACTGTTTCTCCAAACTGAAGTCCAACATTCTGCCACCAAGGTCATTGTTGAATAATATGGAGGCACATGTTACACCAAGTGAGATTGCGACATTGAATATGTTTCAGCGCATTCTAATTCAGACAATGAAACCATTTCAAACCATTCTACGTCTGAACACAAAGACACAGAACATTCCACAGAAAGAACTCATTAGATCTATAAAGGGTTCCATGATGTATCTCCCACTTCCTCTACAGGAAAATGTGGAGGCAATTTCTATGGAAAATAGTTTGGTGATTCTTGTAAATGGTGTTCCAACTAAGTCCAACGTCATCTGGCAAGACGTTGTCAATGTTCAGAAGGTAAAGCTTGCTCTTACTTATTTAAAGAGCAACAATCCCTTTCACGCAGACCTTGACATTGATCACATGAGTAGTTTCTCTCTCTGTTCAACATGATGTCTTAGAAACAACTAAGCCAATGATTGAGAAGGTCAGTGGACAGACAAATGACAATGTGTATGAAGAGTACACAATTCACCCACTACATGGCAGAGATCCAGTAGGAGACAACGTTGATCTCTATCAAATGAAACAGGTAGAAGGTGAGCCTGTCAGCATTTGGGAGGCAACACTAGAAGCTTGCTGTTTCCCAGACTTATTCCCAAAAGGGTCAGGTGGATGACTAGATGAAAGGGAAGTGTGTGTACAGGGTGCTGAGTACCACACTTGCCATGTGCTCAGTAAAAATGGCAAATTCAGACGTAACATACAGTACCTGTTTCATCTCCTCTGGGAGAGTGAGCTTAGCATTCTGTCTGCGTCTATTGCACATACTATTCATCTCACAAGTCCACTAGATGGAATAACAGCTGCTCAATTTCTAGAGAAATTAAAGCAGAAAGATGAAAATGTGCAAGTGAATCTGTCTTCCATACTTTCAAGTCTACGTGGCACCAAAGAATATTGGTATCGCAGACACACCAAAGTGATGACAATGCTGCGAGATTATGGTGCAGCCACATGGTGTGTCACACTTAGTTGTGCTGAATATGCCTGGGACGAGCTCGTTGAAGTGGGCAAATTCTGATGTTGACAGCATTTCATCAATGACTGTCGGAGAAATGTGTTCGCTTGTTCTTGTGTCTGTCACAAGACATTTTCACAAGCGGTTCCATGACATTCTGACTTTCATTTTGTCAAAGGACAATCCACCTCTTGGTAATGTGGAGCATTATTTTTGGAGGACAGAATATCAAGCATGGGGTGCACCTCAATCTATGCATTCTGGCCATTACACCTGTTTGTTAAGGTACAGAAGTGGATGGGTAGGGTGTGACGACTCTACAAGCAGTTTTAAACAGAGACTGCCACAACACTTAAAAAATGCATATCTTCTAATATTGAAGAATTATGATGACCTCATATCTCAGAAGAATAGCACACAATGTGTGGCATTTTTTACTGACTACTTTGTGACAGACTCAGTCGTAGGGCAGTACAATTGTTTCCAATCTACAACTGTCAATAAACCATAGTATATCAACAAAATGATATACTGCCAGAGACATTTCATGCACTATGACATATAAGATCTTGTGTGGATCAGTGACAACATGGAAATTGTTGTAATGGCTTCAATCGGCGCCAACAGTCTTCACAGTCACTAGAAGACCCATGCTTACATGTCTATCAAAGGTTGTACATGTCAAAACAGAGTCCTTTCTGGCTCCCCTGTTCTGTACATATCTTTTCTTGTACGTGTATCATACCCATACATAACAAGAAGTTGTTGCCAGTTGCTAACTGTTTGCCTCTGCAGAGACATAAAAGTTGTCCCTTATCATTTTAAATAAGTGTGTAACACATGTCTCATTCACCAAAGAGAACACTCTGTCGCAAGTTTTCTATCACCAGCTTTTTTTTTGGTGTCTATTATCTGTTGACATCTTGACAACATCATCATTCTTTCACCATGCAACAGTGTTGAACTATGCCTGATGTATTTGTTACACTTAAACTGTACATACGTAAATATAAAACTCTTTAGTCATAATGAAACAAGTGAAATCAACCAACTGTGAATACTGAAATATTGCAGCATATTATCAAATGACTCTTGCATACCTATGTAATAACATATCAATAATATTTACATTCTCATTTCGTCTGACCATTGTTGTTAACTAGTTTAATTGTTCTAGTAAAAGTGTTACTATAAGAGTCAAGTAAGAATTTCTCCTTAACATATAGTAGAATACTATAGTGATTAAGTTCAGTGACCTATATCTTTGATAAAAACAACATGCTACACACATTTGTTATTTACTAGTTCAGAACTGATATAGTAACTAATGTAACCATTTAAAGAAATGTATATTGTACCTGTAATAATATGAAATGTGCTGTACTTGTCATACAAGTAAATGTAATCTGTTAATATTACTTGAAATTGTAAATCAGACACTTTTACTGATAACAACGCACTTCATACCTGTTCCTGATAGTGTTTATGATCGCCTCTATTGAGGGGTCGGGTGGGAATTTTCCATATACACCAAGTCAGTGATATATCTTACAATATTTAACTGAACATACCAGTTATCTAATGTCACTGAAATCATAACATTTTTTTATTCTATTACTTGAACACTTAGCATCTGGTTTTTCGCTCACCCCAGGAACATACACATTATCAGTCACCCAATAACAACAAATCATCACAGTTTCATATGTGTAATCACTGCTTAGAAGCTCCTGACATACCTTCATTAATGTAGGTCAGGAGAGAGGGAAGGGACATGACTGGAACATTCAAGTACTTAAAAGGGATAAATAATGTTGATAACCAAAGTCTCTTCAAGCTGAGTGGCAAACATATCATGAGGGGGTACAGTCTTAAGCTGGAGGGTGGGAGGTTTGGGAGGGATGTCAGAAAGCACTTCCTCCCACAAAGGGTGGTGAACACTTGGAATGCGCTGCTAGAAGAGGTCACCTTGTTAAAGACAGTGAGCAGCTATACAATGGTATATCCATAGGGGGAAGATAAGAATCATGCCTAGGGAGGATGGGAGGACTGCGGAGGGATAGCAGACACATTAGCTCAAGATGCGGACCATGCAATGCAAAATAGACCAAATGGCCTTCTTCTGCTGCCTTCTTTCTATGCTCATATTTCCATATGTACATACTTATTCCAATCCATATCATCTACTTACTATGCATGACACACATTTAGATATATTCCAAGCAATGATTACACACATGCAAGGATTGTATTGTGAGACTGATTTTGTAAAAAGATTTAAATCTTAATTGGCTTTTTCTCAGTTTCACCAATTGGCAATAAATCTTTTTTTAAACTTAACCACCTGCGTTGAGTCTTTACTGAACCATAACATTATAACATTAGAATGTAACTGTTGTTCCTTTTAAGCATGCAAATCAACTGGAAGAAGTAGTACCACACATACATGTCCATGGGCTTATTTTTGCTATGGTTCTCCACTCAGTATGCACCACGTGGGCTAGGGTGTGGTGCATTGCCTGACACAGGTCCCATAATTCCTAAGTGTGTTAAGTAGTCTGTACCACCCTTAGTTTTCCTGTGCCTCTACAGTCAGTGGGCTGTAGCGAGGTGTGAGACATCACTATCTAACACTATGCAGCTGTGGCTATACACTCAGGATGCTGTAACTGCTATATGTGCTGAAACTGCCTGGCTGAGCCCATGCAACTCCTAACTGTGCTAACTTCACTGTACCTACAATTACAGAGCTGTGCCATTGATCTCCATTGCCTCATTGTTGCTGTAGATCACCACTCATGATGCAATACAAATTTTTTTTGGGGGGGCAGCATTAGCTGTCTAAATCCATTCAAATCCTAACTGAGCTAACTTCAGTATCCCTGCAATCAGTGATGTCTACCATTGATGTCCATACCCTCACCTGTGTTGTGTATCTCCACTAAGGATGCAGTACCTGCTGTCACGTTTGAAGACACATTGCCTGCCTGAATCCATTCAAGTGATAACTGTGCTAACTGGACTGTACCTGCAATCAGGTTGCTGTACAACTGATGTGCATTGCCTATCTTTTCCTGTGGCTGTTCACTCAGAATGCAGCAAGTGGTCTGCAAGTGCAGTCCCCCCATGACACTGTTCATCTCCATGGGCTTTTTTGTTCTGTAGCTCTCTACTCAGTATGCAGTATGTGGGCTAGGGGTTCAAACATTACCTGACAGAGGTCCTGTAATTCCTAAGTTAACTAGTATGTACCACCCTTACTTTTCCTGTCAGTCTCCAGTCAGACTGCAGTAGCTGGTGTAGAGAGATGTGCGACATTGCTACCTAAGGCCATGCAGCTGTGGCTGTACAGTCAGGATCAGTAGATGGTATGTGTGGGGAAATTGCCTGGGTGAGCCCATACAAATCCTAACTGTGCTAACTCGTGCCTACCAACAATTACAGAGGTGTACCATTGATGTCCATTGCCTCAGTCTTGCTGTACATCAGTACTCATGATGCAATACGAATTTTGGGGGCATTACCTGTCTGAGCCCACACAAACACTAACTGTGCTAACTTGAGTGTCCCTGCAATCACTGACTTCTACCATTGATGACCATACCCTCAGCTGTGCTGTGGGTCTGTACTGAGGATCCATTACCTGGTGTCGCAGTTTGGAAAGGCATTGCCTGGCTGAGGCCATTCAAGTGATAACTGTGCTAACTACACTGTACCTGTAATCTGGAGGTGTACAACTGATCTGCATCACCTTTCTTTGCCTGTGGCTCTTCACTTAACATGCAGCAAGTGGTCTGGAGGTGTAGTCCCCCACCCCATGAGACTGTGCAGCTCCTAAGTGTGCTAACTTCTGTACCCTTGCAATGACAGAGCTACACTGTTCATGTCCATGGGCTTATTTTTGCTGTGGCTTTCCACTCAGTATAGATATGTGGGCTAGGGGCTGGTTCATTAACTGACAGAGGTCATCTAATTCCTAATTGTGTTAACTACTATGCACCACTCTTACTTTCCCTGTGACTCTGCAGTCAGGGTGCAGTAGCTGCCGTGCTGAACTGTGCAACATCGCTACCTAAGGCAATACAGCTGTGGTTGTACAATCAGGATGTAATAACTGCTATATGTGGTGGAACTGCCTGGCTAAGTCCATGCAACTCCTAACTGTGCTAACTGGAGTGTACCTACAATTATGCAGGTGTACCGTTGATGTCCATCACCTCACTTTTGCTGTGGCTCAGCACTCAGAATGCAGTATGTACTCAGACGGGGGGGCATTGCCTGTATCATAGCATGCAAATCCTGACTGTGCTAACTTGACTGTGCCTACACTCACTGAGCTGTACCACATCCTCAGCTATGCTGTGGGTCTCTGGAGGTGCAGTCCCCCACCCATTAGACCGTGCAATTCCTAAGTGTGCTAACTTCTCTACAACTGCAAAGATGGAGTTACACTATTCATGTCCATAGGCGTATTTTTGCTGTGGCTCTCCACTCAGTATGCAGTATGTGGGCTAGGGGGTGGGGTATTACCTGACAGAGGTCCTATAATTCCTAACTGTGTTAACTAGTGTGTACCACTGTTAGTTTTCCTGTGGCTCTCCAGTCAGGGTGTATTAGCTGGTGTAGCGAGGTGTGGGACATTGCTAACTAAGGCCATACAACTCCTAACTGTGGTAACTTGTGTGCACCTTGAATCAGGAACATGTACCGTTGCTGTACGTGGCCTCAATTTTGCTGAGGATGTACGTTGAACATGCAGTATGTACTCTCAAGGATGGGGGATCTCTTGTAGTACATCTAGACAGTTGTATTTTATTTCTGACACCTCCTGCTGGTTGTCTATGATTGGTCCTGTTGCTTTGGTTCTCCCCCCTACTTCCATGTGTGTGTGTCTCTGTGTGTCTGTGGTGCTGGGGGTTGGGGGGTGAATGCAGAGTTATGCTTTTGAACCCTAAAACAGAATTTCCTCACTTCTGTCGCTGTGGAACAACACTAACTGATGCAGTAAACAGAGTGTTTCTCTCTAATTTCTCTTCTTTTTGAGAATTACTCTGACAAATAGTGAATGTAATACAGCGGTGGGAGTGCGGGGCCCTTTGGGCCCCATGCCCCACCACGTGATGTCTTGCCACATAGTAATACAGTGCCCGCAAACTCAAATGGTAATGCGCATGGTAACGCAAAGAGAAAAATACAGATAGACAGTACTGAAAAATAGTGCATGTAATACAGCAGCAGGAGCACAGGGCCCCCCTTTGGGCCCCGCTGTCCCGCCATGTGATGTCTTGTCACATAGCAACACAGTGCCCGCAAATGAAAATAGTAATGCGCATGGTGACGCAAAGTGAAAGACAAAGATAAACAGTACTGAAAAATAATGCATGTAATACAGCAGTGGGAGTGTGGGGCCATTCGGGCCCCACTTTCCTGCCACTTAATTTCTTGTCACATATCAACACAGTGCCCACAAATGCAAATGGTAATGCACATGGTGACGCAAAGCGAAACACAAAGATAAACAGTACTGAAAAACAGTGCATGTAATTCAGCAGCAGGAGCGCGGGGCCCTTTGGGCCCCCCTCTCCCACCATGTAATGTCTTTTCACATAGTAACACAGTGCCAGCAAACACAAATGGTAATGTGCATGGTGACGCAAAGCAAAACACAAAGATAAACAGTACTGCAAAATAGTGGATGTAATACAGCGGCAGGAGCGCGGGGCCCTTCAGGCCCCACTCTCCCACCATGTGATGTCTTGTCACATAGCAACACAGTGCCCACAAATGCAAATGGCAATGCGAATGGTGACGCAAAGCGAAACACCCACGTGATGTCTTGTCACACAGGAACACAAAGATAAACAGTACTGAAAAAACAGTGTATGTAATACAGCAGTGAGAGCATGGGGCCCGACACTGCCCGCAAAAGCAAATGGTAATGTGCATGGTACGCAGAGCAAAACAGAAAGATGAACAGTACTGTCAACACAAATGGTTACAATAACGCAAACACAAGCACAAATCAAAACACAAAGGGTAATGCACAAGGTGGTATGGATGGGAACATTAAGTGAAATGGGTACAGAAACACAAGCAGAAACGTTAAGGGTAACAGTTATGCAAGCGCACACACTGGTTTTCCCCAAATGCTGCATACAGAAAGACAGTGAGTACAAAGAATGCATGCATAATAATGACTCTCGGAAAAGAAATTGAGGACTTGGAATACTAAATTGCTTATATCTCAGGAACCGTACAACATAGAAAAAAAATTTAAAAGTCATATGATTTATGACTTTCCTGACTAGTTTTGTACTTAGCCCCCATCAGAAGTTTTCCAACGAAAAGTCCGTATCTCACACTGTTTCCGAGATACAGGCCCTGAAAGGTGCGGCAAACGCCGTAATGTTATCCTATGGGGAAAAAAGAGAAGTTCAGAGTTCCATAACTTTGCCTCCCTGTAACATTTTTTCACCAAACCACAAAAAGGCACATCTGTGGGATGTTGGCTTTCTTCCCTCTAAATTTCAGTCTAAAAGACCAAACCATTATTTTGCAGCAGGGTGGCAAAGAATTCCTGTCATGCAGCGGATGCCACAATGTTAGTCTATGGGAAAAAAGTGTCAACTTCGGAGTATCATAAGTTTGGAGCCATGCAATATTTTGTCACCAAACCACTAAAAGGCACATCTCTGAGATGTTGGCTGCATTCCCTCCAAATTTCAGTCCAAAAGACAAAAGCGTTCATTTGCAGCAGGGTGACAAAGAACTGCTATCATTTTGGGCATAATCCGGAAAAGTAGTGTCGCAATTTTCGACAGCTTTCGCAAGCATTTGCGAAAGTGTCATGCATGCGACACTACTTTGTGCCACTACTTTTTCCAGAAATTGAAAAAACATATTTCTGGGGCATTTAACTTCAAAATAAAGACATGCCTAGCATCCTCAGGGTCCGATTAGGTAAACACAAAAAGAAGTGTGTTGCTAGAGGGTCCCATATTTAAATGTCAAGCATTTTTCTGATCACTAACTGAAAACAAAATGGCAGATTTGCGATACTACTAGGGCCATTTGCAACACTAAAAAGTGCATTTGCGACACTGTCAAACTTTTTGTTAACTTTTCCCATTGATTTATAATGGGAAATAGTTTTTTGAATAACTTTTGAACCATTTAATATTTTTTCACGAATCTTCAAAAGGCACATCGGAGACCCTGGCCGCACACTGCCTGAAGATTTTGGACTGGTCACGCAAACCATGCAACCTGTAGAGATGAGCAAACAATTCCAAAAAAGCATAAACATGCGGAGATCACGCTTAATGACTCCGCAGCGGTATATCCAAACGGTATGAAAGTTGGCAGATCCCAAGATGCATGGCTCTTGATCATGTATTCCAAATATCAGGCTAATCCGTTGAACGGTTGCAAAGTTATTAAGGTGCACAATTTTAGGTTTAACATGTAAATGGCTCCTCAACCCTAACAGATATGTAAATGAATGTGTTCCTTCACATATCTGGTCCTGTGTAGTACAGTATGGTCTGCATGCCCACTGGTCCATACTGTGGACCAATAGGCATACAGAGCATACTGTACGTTGTCATTCAGTGGGCTGCCGAGCGGTATGTGGGCAGGGTGCTGCTGCTGCCCGCCGATGACAGGGGGGTGCTGGGTGGCCGGGGGTCCTCTGTGGGTGGGGGTACCACTGGACCACCAGGTTATAATGTTTTACTACAAAAGCCTGTGATTGGGCATATGGGGAGGGAACCTCTAGACCACCAGATTATTAGTCAATATTACAAAAGCCTGCAATCGGGCATATGGGGAGGGAGGGGGGTCCACTAGACTACCAGGGAGGGTCCGGGTGCTTGTGAACAGTGTTCCTGCTGGAGGGGTGGCCACCCACGGCTGGCAGCTGTTATGTTGCACCTTGCAATACAGCCACCCACCTGTGGGTGGCCAGCATTTGAGCCTTTAATTTTTGGCTCAACTTTGAGCACCAGTGTGCGGAGCATGTAGGGGTTGTGCCAGCATATGTGCCACACATCCTGGGCTGAATATCGGGATGTGCCGCATATGCATGGGCATGACCCCTGCTGTTGTGCCGCATACATTTACAATGCACCCTGGCACGCCGGGACTAGCGCTGTGCAAGGCATCCTTTGAATATCACGCCAGTTTATTGTGGGGTTACACCATGCGCAACCCCATTGAATAGCCCCCCTTAAATTTAAAACTCCACAAAGTATATAAACATCAATCATTACTTGAAAAAAAGTCCATGTCAGCTATTGGGGCAAACAAGAGTCCTTTGTTTAGCAACTGCAACTCAGCATAATCTGGCCTGTTTATAACATTTTCCATGCACTCTACCTGTGTTCTTCTCTGATATCTCCCTCATCATCCGCGGTTGCCTTTTTGTGCTTCGTTTGTTCCTTTTTTGTCTTCCAGAGCCCCCTTGGTATCTTGTTTTCCTCATGCTGTATCTTAGTCCTCCTTCTTGTTCCTCATCTAAAAAAACTTCAGACCCATCCTTTAGAATCAATTGCATCCACTTAACAGATGCCTTGTGGGCAATCTCTGTCCAGTTACCGAAGAATTCTGGTTTCTTCCGGCCATAGGTTAGTGATTTTGTTATTCTGAGTCCTCTTGGCATGCAATTTACTTTCAAGAAGGCGTCAGTCAAGATTTGCTGCCAATGAAGTCTGCATGCCTGAAGTGCCATTTTCTCGTAAAGAATGCAGTTCATATATCACATACCTCAGCTACTCCTGCACCTTGCTGTGGCTATATACCCATTGGTTTCCAATGTTTCTCTGGTAAAGAAGGGGTTGTCTCTCCTCAGGCTTGAAAAAATGCTCTCCGTGATGCCTGCTGACTATGAATTAGTAGCTGTATTTGGAATATCTGTTCCTGCCTGGCTCATTCTTTTAGAATGTAAATGTTCATGTCCTGGCTTGTTAGTAGGGATTTTTTCTTGAGCATTGCTCAAATAAAGTTGCAGAGTGTATCACCAGAGCTGCTTTGAGAACCTGGAGATGCCTGTGACAATGTTGAATAACGAGAGTCAAAGAGTAACGGCACACCTACTCCCAGTAAAATAGCTACATGACAACAGTTCTTTCTTACTTTCTTGTTGATTTAAGATACCACACTTCCACGAACATAAACAGCAGTTCAGGGCAGAAAACCCTCCTGATGGCATTTCGTCTTATGGCTTTATCAAAGGATACTGCCAGTTAGGGTAACGCTCCCAAAATAGCTCTCCCACACATACACACACCTGTGAACAATAATGACTTCATACTGTTACATTACTAGTAGAAAAAAGTGTAGAAAATTATGCTATTACTCACAAGTACAAAAGACACATACAGCAAGATACACATACTTAGTGCCTAAATTGTCCTTAATCTTCAAAGCTTACTATTGCTTTCATGGCTTAAAAATAGCACATTTATGTACTTCATAGAAAGCTTTTATCAAGCAGTACGGGGATTCTAAACAATTCATTACATATGTAATACTTCAAAGCTTATTTCCTGAAATGAAAAATACCCCTCAACTGAAGAAGAGAACAAGAACAACCCCTAATGTTGGGAAAAAGGGGGGGGCAAACAGAAACGGATCACAGGTTGAAGGCACTCCTTTTATCATGGTTTCTCTTTTAGAGGCTTTTTTGATGCTGTATGGCTCTGAAAGATTTAGGACTAAATATTATAAGCTAACTGCCTTGGCATGAGGTGTAGCCGTGGTTTATGATGATGTCACAGCTTTGGAGTGTTTTGGTCCCTAGTAGGTGTGCATGTGTAACCCAGCAGTAAATGAATGTCCAGTGACAAAGTAGTAAAAAAAAAATAATGGTAAGACTGTTAAAATTTCTTCTTTCTGTATATCTCTCCTAGCCAAACATACACTCTAAATCCTCAAACCCAGTGCAAAGTATCATGGTATCTGAATACTTTTGTAGAGGGCAGATTGACAAGGTTTCAGCAGAACAAAAGTCGCATTCTATACCAGCTTTTACTTTTGTTTAAGCCGAGACTGAAAATAACAAACTACAGATGGCGTTTTTTCCTCTTGAGAGCTTATATTGCTTTCTAACATTAAAGTTGCTTATTATTCTACTTTCATTTCTTCAACAGTCCACATTCCAAGGGCACTTCACAGTATTTTCAATTCCTTGTAAGTCATTTTCATCAATGCCCTTGGATCTCAGTTTATCTGCTGAAGGTTTTGCTCTGCATTTTGTTGGCAAGGTCTTGGAAATTCAACAATCCATCAATACATTTCTGACTATTTCTTGTTTAAGCTCCTTTCATTTGTTGTGTGTGTTGACATAGCTGCTGAAGCCACTTTTACAGTTGTAAAAGTGACAATACATAAATCCCTAGTGTAACCCCCCCATAACCCTCCCCTAGGGTTACTATTAGTGTGCTGGGTGCCACAGGACATCTAAGAGTTAAGTGTCTGCAGGCATTCCTTGCTGATATAAAAGCACTCAAGGAACCACACAAGAAAACAAATGTTGTAAAATGCTATTTATTGATGGTAAGCATCCTTAGGGCTTTATTCAGTGGTTCCTCTGCACTGCTTGTATCCTCAGCTCAGCAGCAACAAATGGCATTTAACAACATCCTCCACTCCACCCCCCCACCCCGGTGGTTCCTTGACTGCTTTTGAACTGTTTAGTCGACTGTGCATTTGTGGGCTGGCAACCCAACATTAGCACCCATCTCAGCTCCAGGACATGCCGCTTTGTGGTTCCCTATTCATTCCCTTGCTGGTATGACTGCACGGGCATCAATGATGTAATGTTAGAACTTTCTTCAGCAGCACAGCAGGCCACTTTTGAATGTTGGAGTTCAGAGCATTTCAGACTGGTAGTTTGTGGAGAGTTCTCTGAGACAGAGGAGGCTGGTGGCATTTCCTTCAGTGCTGTCAGATCTCTCCTTGCTGAAGATGAACATTTTCAGTCATATGTAAAATGGGGATGGAGGTTAAACCAGCCCCTCACCACCCGGAATTAAGAGGTCCAGTGAAGAAATGTAAAAAAAAAAATTAAAAAGTGAAGTACTACTCAGAGACTGTGTAGGTAGATCAGGGATGCACTAGGTACTGCCAGTGAGCAGCAAGACTGCTGTGTGCCACAAGGTGCCAAATTCTGCCAAGTTGAAATCCCTGACTGAAATGGGAGCAACAATTTCCTTAGGAGACAAAAGGGCTGGTCTGGTATGCCAAGGTGCCAAAAGGTGCCCACCCTCCAAAAAGGATGACATATAAATCTGCATTCTGGTGACCCCATGGGTCTTTAAGGTCTGTCAATGCTTCCCTAAATGGACCCCCAGCTCACCTGCTCCCCAAAAGGGGGGTAGTGGACCTTGACAGGAAGAGATAGAGGAATGTATATAGTACACTGTAAATAGTGAAGTGCAATGACAAGAGTTGAGGAAATGCAACAGTTAAATAAAACAATGTAAATATGCTGCTGTGAGGCTAGACAGCTGCCTAAAGGGATTTTGTGAAGCAATATATATGCCTACTGCTTGACACTACTATTAGGATGGACATTTCAATCATTATTTTTTTTTTGACTGTGCCAAATGATGACCCTCTGATCTCCCAGCCGTGGTCCCAAACTACGAAGTGTCACTGAACCCTGGACTGACCCCCATCCCAAGGTAAAGGGCACCACTAATGGGGAAAATGTATGAACAGTGTCTTTCATAGTTTGAAAGTCCATGAAAGGCTCTTTTGAATGAGGTGTTGGGCTTACCTGCAGTGGGCAGCAGTCCAGAAATATTGATGATCAAGTGTGACCAATATTGATACTACACTACCGCTATGTTTAGAACCTTGCAGTGTCAGCTGTGCTTGACTACACTGTGGTAAGCTACAGCCTGATCATTAGTGATGTCACAAGCATCTAAAATGGCAGCAGTGTATTATAATTATAGGGCGGACTTAACCTTCAATGTCCCTGGACTGCTGCCAGTTACAGGTAAGCCCAACACCTCATTTAAAAGAGCTTATCATGGGCCTTCAAACTAAGATGGGTACTGTTCAAAATGTTCCCCATTAATGTCTTGACAATGGGGGTAGAGCCATTCTACACTAGGCTGTGAAAACCACAAACTGAAGGGGAGTGTTAGTGGTACATTGGAAATGTAGGTGAGACCATGCCTAAAACTGTAAATGTGGCCTCTGTGGCCATAATGATATATTATTTATCAAGGCTGATCAAAAATTAGAATAACATATGGTTCCTTATCTGTAACTCCATCAAGGGATTCCAGTGACATCATAACTCAACACTATGCTCAACACTGATGGTACACCAACACTTGACCTAAATACCATCTCCAACACGTTCAACAACACGTTCTCTAACCTGAGCAGTGTCCTTCCACCCAAATTTTTTCAATGCCCCCACCTCCAACTCCACCTTTACAACTGCATCTCAAGTACATTTTGCTCCACAGTTCTTCTTCAAAGAGATCCCAACGCACCTAGCCAGAACCTATATATGCAAGGCCATCAGTAAAACCGGCTACAGTGGTGACTCCCTTGACCTGAAGTTGCTTGCACTAGTCCTTGATGAGATCCTTGAACCCCTGACAAAGATCTTTAACTTATCCTTAAGACTGGGTCAATTCCCATCACTCTGGAAACAGGCAACTATCACACCTGTGCACAAAAGGGAAGACAGGTCACTTCACAGCAACTACAGGCCCATCTCCATCCTCCCCCCTTCCTTATCAAAAGTTCTGGAATGAATAGTCTCTGACCAGCCTGTAGAGTTCCTGGACAATTATGAAATCCAATGCCCAGAACACCATGGCTTCTGAAAAGGGCACAGTACCACCACGGCACTGTTGGAATTTACCGGTTTCCTCCATGACACCCTCGACCAAGGTATATGTGGGGGGGGGGGCGGTATTCATTGATCTAACGAAGGCCTTTGATACCATTAACCACCCATTCCTACTTGATCAACTGACCACCCTCGGTCTCTCCAATGATGCACTGCTCTGATTTGCTAGTTACCTTGGGGATGGGGTCCAACGTGTCAGGATTGCTGGAGTCACCTCTGATGAAAAAACAGTCCTCTCAGGTGTCCCTCAGGGATCAATACTGGGGCCATTACTCTTCTCTCTCTCTTTCTTTATGGTCTCCCTAGCATCTGCCAACACAGAATATTACTTTATGCGGATGATGCAGTACTGTTTACCAGGGCCCGTGATACTAGTCAACTTGAGAGTCAACTACAACGCGACTTCAGGCACATTGAAGATTGGTTTAGCTCACACAGACTTGTGCTAAACTATAGCAAAACCAAGGTCATGACATTCTACAACCCAATGAGTAAGTACAAAACTCTGCCCCTCATCATCAAGAACCATGCAGCGGCCTCACTTGAACATGTTTCTGAGTTTAAATACCTTGGCATCACCCTGGACAGCTTACTTTCGTACTCGCATCACATTGGTAATGTAGCAAAGGCCACCAATATACGGATTGGCCTGCTCCACAAACACAAGCATTGCTGGACCCCTGAAGCCCTTAAGCTGGCCATCTATAGCTCTGTCACCTCCACTACTGACTACGGTCTAGTCATCTATGACTCTGCCTCCCCTACTGCTCTCCAGAGGATATCTGTGATGCTCAACAAAGCCTGTAGGCTCCTAATGGGTGCCGCCCACCTAACGCACACCTGTAACCTATATGCCCAGACCAGATGGCTACCACTCCTTAGTAGAATACAATACCAGACCTGTCTACTCACCAAAAAAATTCTCCTCGGGCACATGCCACCAAGAGTAACAAAACTCCTTACCGCCTACGGCAGCACCCAGCTTACATGGAGAGCTCAATAACAGACCTTCCAGGTCCCCAGATGCCGAACCACGATGAGTCAGAGGTCGTTCACGCATAGGGCTCCTCAGTGGTACTATATCATTAACAAAGAAACACTTGCAGCTGTGACTCTTGGTCCCTTTAAAAGGGAACTACAACTATCCCTCACCTCTACAATGCAGTGTGACTGCCTCTCCTAAACAATGGTCATCTCCTCCTACCTTAGTCATTGGTGAGCTGTAACTAGCCGAACTTCTTCACTTTCTTCTTCACCAGCCTCCACCATCCCACCCTTTACCCACCCCTCCCCTCTCAGCTGACACGAGGTCTCCAACATTCCTACACCAATCTCTTGCTATCCACCTCTACCCTCCAACCATGGCCCTTTGCCTGCTGACTCCATTCTGACTCCCTCCTATCCGATATATATAGTACACCTTGAAAACTGATTCAACTGGCTTTTGCTGTCTCTCACCACTATTTACTGTATATAACATGTTTAAGTCAACCATGTGTGCTAAAAATGTGACTGTTGTTCTCCTTTGTATGTATGTTACCCTATATCCTTCGACGTGGAACCTTTGTAAATGAGCAGTTCCTGCTCAAAGGTATTCGTAATCCTAGAGTTTAATAAATAAAATAAAAAATAAATAACTCAAGAGCGAAGCTCATGAGGTTTATGATGTCACTGGAACCCTGTGTTGGAGTTACAAGCTCCATAAGAGATAGGGAGCCATGTCTTGATTTTTTATAATACATGGTGTCCCTATCTGTTGACCAGCACCAATTTCCTGAAGTTGATTACCGTTACACATGGTTCTCCCCACTACCCAACACAGACAATTACCATTAGCGGTAGCATAAAAAATGAGTTTCTGAGCCACTGAAATGGTAGTTTACTCACCTGGTAAAGGTGATTGTGTTACTGCATATTCATGGTACCTCCAGATCCTTACCTTAGGGTTATGTACGCTTGATAGGCTGCTTGATGCAAATGTGACCTAAGTTTCAGTTTTTGGTCCTCCATCAAGCCCCTTACCCCACCTGGGATTCTTCAATTTTGATACTTCCATAGCTGTAAAATAACGTGTTAGGTATATGCACAGACAGTAATCATTACTCTAGAGAGTGTGTCCAGGATTCTAATACTACTTTAATGAGATTAATAAGTGTGCTTATCTGCTCTATCATGCTCCCTCGGTTGGGATGAGGTGCCATGGATATACAGTAACACAATTACCTTTACCAGGTGAGTAAACTACCATTGTGTTGTCTGTATATCCATGGCACTTCCAGATCCTTACCTTAGGGTGATTCAAAAGCAGTGCCCTACTAAATTGGGAGGGAAAAGCATGAAGTGACACTGTGTTTTGTATTGTCTTAAGATCATGAGTTTCTTATTTGTCCTTTACTGTAGCTGTCATTAGCACCTTAAGTCCAAAGGAATTTTTGGTTGGAATTCCGGTGTTAAGTCTATAGTATCTTGTGAACGTATGTATATTGGACCAAGTGGCCGCAGCGCAAATCTCTAGCGCTGTAGCTGAATTCTGTTCTGCCCATGATGTGGCTATTGCTCTAGTCGAATGAGCCTTGATTCCCATTGGTGGGACCTTGTTACTTAACTTATAGGATTCTGTAATTGTCTTCTTCAATCAGGTTGCTATTGTGGCCTTGGCTGCCGTTGCTCCCTTCTTGTGTCCTGTTGTTATAACGAATAGTCTTTCTGTCTTTCGGATGTGTGCGATTCTGTTCAGGTATTCTGTGAGTGTTCTCTTGACATCCAATGTGTGGAGGTTTTTCTCTCGGCTGTCTGTATGTTCTTCATAGAAGGTTGGTAGTTGTATTGGTTGATTGTTGTGAAAGGAAGAGTCAATTTTAGGGACAAATGAGGGTACCGTGTGAAGCGTCACGCTTTGTTGTGTGAATGTTGTGAATGGTTCTTTGCATGACAGTGCTGTCATCTCTCCCATGTGGCGAGCTGAACATATTGCTACTAGAAATGCCGCTTTTAGCCCCACCCAGTAATCGTGGTGTCTGTAAGTGGTTCGAAAGGTGGTTTTGTAATGGCATCTAGCACCAATGTCAGGTCCCATGGTGGTACGCTGTTCTTTATACGTGGTCTTATATTGCTTGTTGCTTTTAAGAAGTGTATGACATCCGGGTGTGATCTGGGGTATGTTCCCTCGACTGTCCCTAGTGCTGCTTCAATGGCTGAGAGTTGAACTCTTAGTGAGGATAGAGCAAGGCCTTTGTCCAGGCCCTGTTGAAAATATAGTAGAATTTCTGCCATGGAGATTTGCGACGGAAATATCTCTCTGTTTTTGTACCATTTCTTGAATATGTTCCACTGTCTGGAGTACGTTGAAGTTGTTGTGTTCCTGCGTGATTGTAGCATGGTGTCGATAACCGTAGTGTGGCATCCTGCATTCAGCAATCTCTCCCTTTCAGGAGCCAGGCCTTGAGTTGTAGATTGCCTGGGTTTTGGTGCATTATCGGTCCCTGTATGAGAATGTCCGGTCTGTTTGGTAATCTCATGCTGTCCATTGCCCTTGCCATTATAATCGTGAACCATGCCCTCCTCGGCCAGTATGGTGCTACTAGGATTATGATCCTGCATGACTGACGTACTTTCCCTAGTACTTGTGGTATCAGTGGAAATGGTGGGAACACATATGAGTGGTCGTGTGTCCACGGAAGTGATAGGGCACATATCCCCTGGGACTGGGGTTCTCTGAATCTGGAAAATAATTTAGCCACTTGTTCATTCTTGTTGGTGGCCATGAGGTCCATGGTTATGGTCCCCCACCTGCGTTGTATCATTTGAAATATTGTTGGGTGCAACTGCCATTCTCCCGGGTGTATCTGTTCCATGCTGAGCCAATCTGCTGTCGTATTCAGTTTCCCTGCCAAGTGTATTGCTGTGAGGTGTTGTAGGTGGGCTTGGACCCATGTCATTATAGAGTTAATTTCCCTCAGTAGTCTCTTGCTCTTGGTACCTCCCTGCTTGGCTATGTAAGCTACTGTGGCTCTGTTGTCTGATCGTATCAGTACTGTTTTCCCCTGTATCTGTTTTTTGAATGAACTTAGTGCGTTGCGCTCTGCTCTCATTTCTAGCACATTGATCAGCAGTCTCTTTTCTGTAGGGGACCATGTGCCTTGTGCTGCTTTGGGTCCCATTGCCGCTCCCCATCCCCGCAGGCTTGCGTCTGTGTCTATAGTGACATTGTGTATCATTTCTAGTGGTGTTTCTCTGGTCAGGTTCTCCATGTTTGTCCACCATAGTAGTGACTTCTTTGTCTTGCTGTCCAGTGTTATCATATGGTGCAAGTTTTCCTCTGATGGTGAACCGTACTGTAATAGGAGAGTCTGTAGTGGCTGCATGTGCCATCTTGCCCACGGTATCAGATCGATGCATGATGACATGCATCCCAGTACTGTTCATACTAGAGCTATTGTTGGTGTTGCCGACTGAAGTAGTTTGTGTGTGACTGCTATGAGATTGAGTATTCTGTTTTGTGTTGGCCGTACGAGACCCTCGTTTGTGTCTATGTCTGCTCCCATATGTTCTATGTGTTGTGATGTTGTTAGGCAGCTCTTTTTGTCATTTATCACCCATTCCTGTTCTTGAAGTGTGTGAATTGTTTGGTTGGCAGCTTTTCTTGTCTCCTGTGGTAACCTGGCCCGAATTAGCCAGTCATCCAGGTACGGAATGACATGGATTCCTTGTTCTCTGAGTTTTGCTGTAGGACGATTGACACCTTTGTGAATACTCTTGGTGCAGACGCTAATCCGAATGGAAGGGACCTGTACTGGAAGTGTTGTCCCAATATTTGAAAGCGTAGGTATTTTATGTGTGTAGGCCTCATGGGAATGTGTAGGTAGGTGTCCTTGAGGTCTATGGATGCTAGGTAGTCTCCGGCTCTTATTGCTCTAAGTGTGGAATATATGGTTTCCATCTTGAATGTCTTGTGTGTGATGTATCTGTTGACCATTTTTAGATCTAGTACTGGTCTGAGGTCTCCTGTCTTCTTGGGTACCAGAAAGAATACTGAATAAATTCCCTTTCCGGTCTCTTCCAGGGGTACTGGTTGTATTGCTTGTGACTTTATCAGGGAGTCTAGTATGTCTTGTACCTGTTGTATTGACCACTTTCATGTGGCTAATGGGGATATGATCCAGCGGTCTTGTTGGGGTAGTTCCCGGAACTCGATCGAGTACCCCTTCGTGATTACTTCATTGACCCACCTGTCTGAGGTTGTGTTTGACCACTGTTGGCTGAAGAGTTGAAGTCTGCCCCCTAAGGGTATCTGTGGGTCGAGTTATAACAACAGTAGTTGTGGTATGCTATGTCTCGGGTAGTCATTGATTTGTTCTTCTGCTATTTCTGCCTCTCTGGTGGTGAATTTTCCCCGTGCTTGTCCCCCTCTACTCCGGCACGAGGTGCTTCCTTTGCTTTGGTAGGTACCCTGTTGACCATATGCTCCTTGATAGAAGTTTCATTTGCCTCAAAAGGAATGACTGTATCTCCTGTCTCCCCTAGTTCTTTGTCTGTAGGTCTGGCCCCTGTGTGATGGTAGATAAGCGGAATCCTTATCGATGTCTTGGTCTTTTCCTTGACCTTGTTGCCTCAGGAAGTCCTGGAGACCATCTCTGAAAACTCTTTCTCCCTGAAAGGGAAGCTTGTGTAGTCTAGCTTTAGACTCATTGTCCGCATCCCGGAGCTTAAGCCATAGTGACCTCTAGCCATGTTGGCGATCGTTGCTGACCTGGTGTTGATTTTCAATAAATTGACTGACATGTCTCCCATTTACTTTGTTGCTAGTAAGGAGTATTGTAGCAGCTTAGCCTCCTGTGAGTTTGGAGGTAGTTTCTTTCCAATTTCTTCTAGCCATCTAATCATTGCTCTGGATGTGTAGAAGGCTGTGGTAGATGTTCTCACTGTTTGTCCTGAGAGTTCATATATTTTCTTCAGTAACTACTCCATTCTTTTGTCAACTGGGTCCCGTAGTGCAGCTGTCCCTTCAGCGGGGAGTACTGTCTTCTTGTTCAACTCTGCTATTTTTGGATCTATTCGGGGAGCAGAGCACCAAGCTTTTAATTTATCCTCTTGTAGTGGATACATTCTGTCAAGCGCTCTTTTTTCTGGAAGTCTGGTTGGATCGGGTGATGCCCATTCCTTCAGTATAATGTCATTGAGGGCCGGGCATACTGGGAAATAGTTTTCTTGTTTGGGCAGCATCTGAAGCATTGGGTCCAGGTCACTCTCCGGAGCTGGTTGGGAAAGTTTGAAGCCCAGTGTGGTGCATATCCATTTTATGAGGTCTGATATATTTTCTATTGGGAAGAGATTTGAAGTAATGAATGGGGTATCCATCTTTGGAGGGTGTTCGTCCAGAACATGTTACTGGTTGGGTTCGAGTTCGCTGTCAAGAGGTGAGCCTGTATCCTCCTCCTCCCCGATTTTAATTCCTCTCCCTGTGAGTCCTCTGATTTGTCATGATTGTGTTCCAGCATCTGGCCATGATGAGGTAACTGTGCCTTATTCTGCCTGGGTGCCTTCTCTCTAGGGGCTCCATTGATGAACGGCCTGGGATTATTCATGGATGTCATGCGTTCCAGTACTTTTAGCATAAATGTTTGCTGACTTTCCATGATTGCCACTGTGGCTTTTTGGAGGGCTACTGTTGCTGGGTCTACTTGCCAGTCCTGTCTCTAAGGGGTTCTGAGTGTCCATGGTATGGGTGGAATTGTCCTCTTCACATGTAGGGCAATGTAAGCCTTTGTGGTGAGGTATCATGGTAGCATTGCATGATATGCATTCCCTGGCCATCGACATCTGTAAGATAATTAATGTATACATTAGTTGTCTGCAGTAATTCTGGGGTGCATTGTTTACCTAAAGAACTATCTTTTATACCCTTTTGCCTTGTGCACACATGTAGTGTCTTATTTTCAATAGCACATGTAATACCCCTCCGTGCCTTGTTCATATATGCATTGCTGTATTTCTAGCAATGGATGTCTGCACCCTGACTGCCCTCTTTAAATCTGTGCACCAATATGCACCAAAGTGCTGTTTCATAAGGTTGCCCTGTATTTTCTTATCTCTCATGCTGCATGTAGTGAAAACTATTGAGGTAATGCCCTTTGAAAGTGAGAGTGTATCCCCTTGACATTGTATTCTGTAACCTCTTATTTAAGTCCGTTTTTAATTATGGGTAAATGACCCTTTAAAAGGAGACGCTGGTGTCCTTTAAGAGAGGGGGTAACTGTGCCAGTAGTAAAATGGCAGAATCGCTCACCAGGCACATGCGCAAAGACTGGGCATGCACAGTAGTGAGTTCTTAGCCCTCCTAAGATGGTGGTATGCTTCAAAGAGCGCATGCGCGAACTAGGCAATAGTCGCGCATGCGTACGAGCATGTCGAGCCCCTAGCTTAGAGAGAAGAAGAAGGATTGCTGGACAAGGGAGATGAGTGGGGGGAAGGGGGTGGCGATAAAATGCCATCTTAGTCAATGCGTGGATCGCCTGGAACGAGACTATCCCCTGGATTGATTTAAGAGCGTGGAGAAACCCTACGGACAAGAGCGGAGGTAAAACAATTCGCTGGCACCTGTTTGCTGATTAATGGGAATAGTCTTAGCTCTATATGTGTACAGCACTGTGAGAGTGAAGGATGTGTAACAGCTGGTCGTTCGTGGATTGTTTTCGGCAGTTAGGTGCACCCCGCTACTTGAGGGGAGTGGACCGCTGTAGTAGTTAGTGGGACTGTGGTTAGGGTGTGTGTGTGTGTACACTCCGCTACGTAAGGAGAGTGTACCACACTATGAAGGCAGCATACTGTTGGGGAAGGTAGAACTGTCCTGGGAGGGAGTAGCTGCATAAGGAACTCCTCCTACAGGACCTATGCTGGTTGCTGAAGTTGCTTATTTTAAAATCATTTGTTTCCTCTGAAGTCCTAACTTGTCTGAGAGTAGAATCGCCACGCAGATTGATGCATTTCCTGTCTAACTACAGTGGATACAACTCCACTGCCCTAACTTGTTCATCAATGCTATCCAAGAATGATTAAAATTATATAAGCTTGTAGTCATACAGTTACAGACCCTTTTTCTTCTACTGTCTGTGCCAGATAATAGAGTTATTGAAGAATGAATTACCTTATATTGAATCTTGGGTCCTTTCCTTGCACTGGAGCTTGGCAAGTGTGCTGCTAGCCTATTCGATGCACATAAAAAACTGAAGAAATGCAGGTGGGGTAAGGGGCTTGGTGGAGGACCGAAATCCGAAACTTAGGTCACATGTGCATCAAGCAGTCTATCAGGCATACATAACCCTAAGGTAAGCATCAGGAGATGCCATGGATATACGGACAACACATTTGTATTGAAGTCAATTTTTACCTTAGCCATTAAAGTCCATCTGTGAGGCACCCTCCATGCATACACATTTTCCAGCAGTTTGATTTAAATTCTGAGAACATTAAATTTTTTACCCTGAACTGGTGCATTCCATCGGTGGTGCACCCCACCCACTCGCCCCATAACCATCACCATATCAATGGTAGTGGGTCTTGATGATGGTATCAGTTTCTTTGCGAATTACCAGTACAGCTTTCAGGGGATGTGAGGAGCTATATGAAAACTAGTGGCAATGCAGGGTAGAGCAGGATTCAAAGTCATAATACCATCGATCTGACATCAGATCAATTGTATTATGACTTTTCTACAGCACAATAGTACTATTACAAGTTTTCTAGCTCCAGAGTTTCTATGGGGAAAAACCAGCACCCATGTATTTAAAAATATACATGGGTACTGGTGTGCTAGCTACACATTTGAGCAGACTTGATAGACCTCTAGGCCTTTATCTGCTGGCAAATTTCATTTGTTCGTAAAAACTTCCCTGGAATGTGCCCATTTCCAGGACTCCTATGCTTGAGATACTCGTTACAGAGTAAGAGTGTCACAAGCACAGGAAAATGGTGTACTGTGCTTGGTGGATAGTGCTACCTCAATCTAAAATATCAGAGCTATCACTTTTATTTCCGTGTGTGAATTTTTTTTAGTGCTTGTGAAAGGTGCTGGATTGACAACACTGAAACTGAAGTCCTCTATTTATTCACATTTGACAGGTACAGCACGAGCAGTCGCAGTGCAAGCTTTCCCTACACTGACACACTAGTGTGCCTCAACCCTACTATGGAGGGACCACCACATTGTTGGGAGGGTAGTTCAGACTCCATGCCCATTCAGTATTTGGCCTCTCATTTCAGACTGCCAAAAGGGTGCCAGTTGTTTTGGTGGTTTTGTGATGTGGACACCTGCCCACTGGGAACTGGACTGAGACCATCACAACTCATTTCACACAGGCAGCTGAACACCCCTCAGTTGATAATGGCTTTTGGCCACTATCGACCTGTGTTTGATTTAAAACCGTGATCTAGAGTTGAAAGGCTCCTAAACATGCTACCAATCCACTTAGCCATCTAGTTCTGGAACTATCATTTTTGCTCTATTTGAATGATAATGTTGATTTGGTGGTTGAACTTATTAATTCTTTGAATTTGACAACTCCTGAAACATGTATCAAATGCACAGCTCCCCCAAACCTGCAACTTCCCACAAATCTGCCACACCTCACACAAAATCTGTATCTCCTACCCCACTTCTCTCTGAAATTTGCAACCCTGTTCCTAGAACTTCTAGAGTTTCACACCTACCCTGCACTCTGCAAAATACTTACCCCTACCTCCACTCTTCCCAAGATTTCTACACCTTCTCCTGTACCCCTCCCAAAATTAATTTCATAATCCACACACATTCGCAAACTTTTTATCTCATTCCTTGCACATCTAGCAACATTTGCAAACTGCTAAAAGTCTGCATCCCTTATTTTGCAACCATTACTCAATTTACACACCTACCACTAGACCCTTCCATCAATCAGTACCCTAGCCTCACACTACTCCAAAAATATGTACTGTGCCTTTCACAGACTACTTCTGGAGTCTGTACTCCAGCCCTTTAGATAGTTTAAAAGATATGAGATGGTAGGAAAACAACTTTTGGGAGGGATGCCCACTTCAGCAGGGGTGAAAATACAAATTTTAGGTGGGGTGCAGGCTAAAAGTAAAAATTTCACTGAGGGATGCAGAGGTGCAAGTGCAAATCTGAGGAGGTTTACTACAAATTTTGGGAAGGGTTTAGGGGTACAAGTACAAATTTTGGAAAGGGTATAAGGGTGCAAGTACAAATTTGGGGAGGTGTGCATGGGTGCAAGTATAAATTGTGGAAGGGGTGCAAAGGTAAAAGTACACATTTCAGAAGGGGTGCAGGGATGAAAGTACACATTTTGGGAGGGATGTAGGGGAATAAGTATGCATTTTGGGAGGGGTGTGAGGGTACAAGTACACATTTTTGAAGGTGTGCAGGGGTGCAAGTACAAATTTTGGGAGGTGTGCAGGGGTTCAAGTAAAAATGTGGGAGAGGGGTGTGAGGGTAAAACCACAAATGTTTGGAGGTATGCAGGAGTATAATTTTTGAGAGATGTGTAGGGGTATAACTGCAAATTTTGGGAGGGATACAAGTATACATTTTGGGAGGGGTGTAGGGAGATACAAATTTTGGTGGGGAAGCAGGGATACAACATCAACTTTTGGGAGAGGTACAGGGGTACGTAAAAGTACAAATTTTGAGAGGGTTGTAAGGGTAAAAGTACACATTTTGAGAGGTTGGCATGGGTGCAAGTAGAAATTTGGAATGGGGAACAAGCACACATTTTGGGAGGGGTGCAATGGTACAAGTACAAATGTGGGAGAGGGGTGGGGGTACAACTATAAATTCTGAGGGGGTGTACGAGTGCAACAAATGTTTGGAGGTGTGCAGGGGTACAAGTACAAAATTTGAGAGGGTGAAGGGGTACAACTACAAATTCTGGGATGGCTGTAGGGGTGCAAGTACAAATTTAGGGGAGAGGAGCAGTGGTACAGCATCACATTTTGGGAGAGGTGCAAGGCTGCAAGTACAAATTTTGGGAGGGGTGCAGAAATACAAGCATAAATTCTGGAAGGGGTGCAGGGGTACAAGTACAAATTTGTAAGGATTGCAAGGGTACAAGTACAAATTCTGGGGGGGTGAAAGGGTACAAGTGCAAATTTTGGGAGGGATTCTGGGGCAAGTACAATTTTGAGGAGGGATACAGTTGTTTACGTACAAATTTCAGAACGGGTGCAGAGGTACAAGTGTAAATTTTGGAGGTGCTGAGGGGGATAACCTGGCTTTGAGGGTTCATTACAGTGGATATCAGTTTCCCATAAGATGGCATCATTTCTGTCAAGGGAAACTGCGAGAGGGAGAAACAGATCAGCTCATCTCTTATGGACAGTAGACAAACTATTTAATCCTGTCTCTCAACAACCACCGATATGAGCCTTTTCATCTGCTCATCGTGAAGTGTGCTCAGTTTTTCTCTGACAGGGTGGCCTCTATTAGGTCGGGGATTTCCTTAACTGGGTTATAACTCAGCAGAGTCTAGCTGGTTGTGAAAGAGTGCACTCCTCAGGTCTGGGATGAGTTTAGGCCAGTTTCAGTGAAAGAGGTCTGTTAGGTGATCTCCGAGTTTAGCCCACCTTTTGTGAACTGGACCCAGGCCTGATATGCCTCTTAGTGAGTTGTGTGGGATTTTTGGGACCAGTGTTTGCTGAGTTAGTCTAACATTCCTTTCCAGAGGGGTCCTTTCCATACACATTGAAAAATCTGCTGGTGAGACCTGTTCTGAAAAAACTATTCCTGGACCGGACTGCTTGGCAAATTATAGATCAATCTCTCTAACCTTCCCTTTTTGGGGAAGGTTACTGAGAAGACAGTGACTCTGCAGCTTGAGACACACCTCATGGCTTTGATATCTATAAGCCTCTATAGTCCATATTCAGGTACAAGCACAGTTCAGAGACTGCACTGGTCAGAGTGCACAATTAACTTATCAGGGTGAGAGGTAGAGGAGAGTGGTCAGTTCTTGTTCTCCTCGATCTCTCATTAGCTTCTGACATCATGGACCATGGTTTGTTGTTGCATCACCTTAGGGAGTACTATGGGCTTGCCGGCCACTGGTGTGAGTCCTTCCTCAGAGATAAGATACAGAGAGAAGTGTTGGGGCATTTCTCCTCATTCCCAAAGCCCCTGCTCTGTGGTGTACCCCAGGGGTTGATTCTCTTTCCCATGTTTTTCGCTGTGTTTATGCTGTCCCCAGGAAGGTTTATTAGGTGATATAGTCTGGGTTTTCACTGCTAAGCAAATGACACCCAGCTTTATATGTCATTTGCACCAGGGCAACTGGTGCGGTCAGTGAACTAAATTTGTGCTTCACCAAGATCCGGGGCTGGATGTCCTCAAGCTGGCTGAGACTTAACTCAGATAAGCTGGAGGTAATGATGATTGAGCCCTGTCAGACTAGAGGTGCCAGAGCCTCTGAGGAGGTGACTGATTGTGTGCTTGGTTCCTCCAGTTTAAAGGTTCTGCTATGGTGAAGAATCTGGGAGTAATTTTGGATAACAGGGTGACACCTGAGGCTCAGGTATCAGCAGCTATCGGAAGTGACTTTTACCATCTCAGAAATATCGCCCTGATTAATTACCCCTAGATCCCACCTGAAGATCTGCCATCATTGGTGCATGCATTTGTCACTTTTAGACTCAATTACTATAATGCTTTATACCTCAGGGTCAGTAAAGGTGCCCTATGATGCCTGTTGCCAAAAGTAGTGGCCAAGTTGTTGACATGCCTCCTGAGGTCTTTCATATAACCTTGGTCCTACATGAACTGCACTGGCTGCCAGTGAAGTGGCTTACCACCTTCACGTTCTGGTTACCTGAGAGACCTCTTGACTCAGGATCAGACCTCTCATTCCCTCCATTCCTCTGAGGTGGACCTCCTCACTGTTCCTAGGGCCAGTCTAAAATCATTGGGAGATTGGGCATTTGCATCAGCTGGCCCAGCCCCATGGAATAGACTAACAAGATTTTTGAGGGAGGAACTTTTGGGTGGAGGCCTTTAAAGGGAAACTGAAAAGCAAGAGGCTTTTGTAATTGGATAGTAGTCTCTAATTTTCTAGCTTCCGTGAACCACTTCTGTATGTTTTTGTATTTATTCCTGTTATTATGATCAGGGACCCATGTTTACTGCTGCAAACTGGACCTACATTCTGCGACAGGATGCCATGCTTGCTGCGGTCAGGCTATGAGCATTTCTGCAGTGATTTTGCAGTAAATTTGCTTTTCAATTGCAATTTTTATGTTTCCTTGTGCATGCGCAAGAAACATCTTGCAGTAGAACGACATTTCATAGGTGTGTCAGGGACGAGTCCAATGCAGAGCAATCTTCAGTGGGTTCGTCCCTGACAGACAAATGAGTAAGCAACCAGACTGTGACAGTAGTCAGAGTTTCACAGCTGGAAGCCATTCTCTAGTTGAAAGAAATGAAGCACTCCAATAAGAGTGCTTCACTCTTTTCATTTGCATAGCCATAAAGCCGGCCGGCGAGTAGCTGTGTGGCTTTATTTACATCTCTTCATGGAAGGGCTAAAGCCCCAGGTGAGAGCAATAGTAAGAGAGTGAGATCCGGAGAGAGCAAACCACAAAGAGACCGACAGTGGACAGCAGGAAGAGACTGAGGTCCACTGAGAAAGCTCTGTCCCTCTGTCTGGCTGTCACAGGATGATGATGACCTGTTCACTCTGGCGCTCGCTCTCTTCCTCTTTCTCTAGTTCCCTAACATTTGCCTGCTGCACCAGGAAATGCCACTAAGTGTTGCAGCACTTTGCTGTCTGGTGCCTACGAAATGTGCCTGCTATTTCCTGTCCCCGTCCCCCCCCAACCGAGGACAGTATGTGAGCAGTAGCAGTTCTCATAAAGGACAGTCAGCCCTTGTGGCTCTCTCTATGGCCCCATACACACTGCAGTAATGATTTTGAAACTGTTCTAAAAAGTGGTTTCAAACTCACCATGGTCACCCATCCACACTGGTAGTCACCGTGTTGTAAACCGGTGAAGAAGCGTCCACATGTCAGGTCTGGTAATGTTGTTGGGAACGGTTGTGTGGCTGCACTGTAGCTAGGTTTTCGTTCACTTACATGTGTTCACCCATCCGCACCACAAGTTAAAATGTTTTTGGTTTGAAACTGTGTTTTTGGACCCGTTCACATTTGGGCACTTGAAATGGTTCTCGGCTCTTGAACTGTTTCAGATGCATGCTGGTCTGTATTGTGTTCACACCTAACCCACTTCCAGACCCGATTCATGGAACTGTGCTCAAACCATGATAAGACCCAGGCTTGAATACAGTTTCAAAAACATTTCCGAAGTTAACTTGAATATTCCTGCAGTGCGGAAGGTCAGGCACGGTTCCCCGTCATGAAGCTGTATGTCCCCCACATGTGAATCGACTGACAGTTAATTTGATGCAGAGGCAGCAGTGTGGATGCTGTAAACCATTTTAAATAATGGTTTACAACATGCTAGCGGCAGTGGGACGCTACAACATGGATGCTACAGCACGGTAATTATTCCGTATTTAAAAACTTTTTAAATTACCATGCTGTAGTGTGAATGGGGCCTAAAACTGGTTTTAAGACTAGGCCCCTTGTAGGGTTTGAGCACGCTTTTTAAACATGTTTCAAACCATGTTAGGTGTGGACGCAAACCATGTTTCCTCTTTTTAAAATGTTTTAAACCCCTTAAAATGTTTTAAAAAACATAGTGTGCACAGGGCCTCTCTGCCCCTATGTGCCACTGCTTCACATCCCTGCACAGCAGCCGGCAGTACAACAGAAACCCATAGCATTGACACCCGCAGCACATGCTCTGTTGTTTCCATCATGGTCACCCAATCCACGCCGTTTGAACAGCCCCCTCCTGATGATGTCAGAGCAGCCTGTGCTCCCTTACAGTGGCAGTAGAGCAGTAGCCCCTGCACCCCCCCATAACACACACTTACAGAAAAAGGTGTCTGCTCCCCACTGGAGCTCCCCATCTGTGTGTCCAGTAGTGGGGAGGTGGTAATGTAGGCATGCAGCACCCATTGTCATGTCCGCTGACTGTCAGCTACAAGCAGTGAGAATCACTTGGCTTCTGCATGTGGAGCATTCATCCAACTAGGGAGAGAGAGGCGATCAGGAGTGTGGCAGCTGCCAGTAAACAGTAGTTTGTATGGACCCTGGACGGAGGAAAGAGAGAACCCAAACTTTGCCAGCAGCCAGCCAGAACAGAAAAAGACTAACATTTGATTGCAGCAGTCGAGAACCGAGTGGCATGTTTATCTCTGACCACTCTGAATCCTGTAGATAAGAGAGCAGCACAGTGCAGACCAGTCCTGATCAAGAGGAGTAGTAAAGCAGCGTCCCTAACATTTCCTCAGTTTCTTCCTTAGATAGAGAGAGATTTCTGTCTTGTCCCTCCGACCAAGTCACTATCTACAGATAAGTAGAACTGGGACACTGGATAGTTTCAGGGAGGGGCACAGCCAGTCTGGGGATCGGGATTCAGACAGAACAGATTTTCTTTTTAATTCTGCTTATCCTTTTCCATAGCACACAGACTTAAAGAACAAAGCACAAAAGTTGACTTATGCAGGGCAAAACTTCAGTTTTGTTGATCTTCCGTTACCTCAGTCAGACAGTCGGGCTATAATGTATTGTAACCCACCCCCGTTGGGGGCTTACCAGATGCCACCTCTGTTGTTGTGCCACCTTGTTCCCAGTCCTGTGTGGCCACTTAATGCTCAGATCAGTTAAGGATGTGTTGCGAGCTATGGCTGTATGAGGCGGTGCTGAAACAAAGGTCAGCCAGCCCAAACATGACAAAAAGCCAAAAGGGGATTAAGACTCATTGACGAGTCGAAGCGCTGGGGCATGTTAAGTGCTTTGTTTTCTGTTCTGCCTGTTGGTCCGTTTTGTTCTTTTGGATACAATAAATAACTCTGTTTATTTACTTTCATACGTCTGGACCTGGATTTATCCTGCAACGGGCTAAAGAGTGCTGTACATCTTTTGGCTTTTTGGCCACTTAATGCTCCTGCCGGCCCCGTTGGTCTTCTCCTTGCTGTAGGGGCCATTGGAGAGAAGAAAAATAATTAAAAAAAAAAAAAAGCTGCCTGCTGTGACTGGTTCATTGATCGCCATGCAGCTCCTGTGCGAGCTGCTGCGGTCCGCTCCTCCATCTCTCCCTCTCACACTAAAGTGAGTGCTGTGGCACTGGAATGTAAAAGCCACTCCGTGCAGCTAGCAGCAGTCCTGTTTGTGTGTGCCCCGGCCCCCGGAGAAAATAGAAGTGAAAGGGGGTCCAAAGGCACTTGGGGAGAAGAAAATTAAATGTTTTTAAAGCTTTCTTAAAGGGAAACAATTGAAAAGACAAAGCTTTCCTCAGACACTGCAGAAACTCTCAATTAGTGGTTTCAGACAGTAAGAACTTTATTTAATGATTTAGAACAGCTACTCACAACTTCCACTTCCTGTTGCTGGCAGCAGCCATTTCAAGAGCAGCAGTGAGCTTCCTGAGCTCACTGTATGCTAATATGCCTGTTTCACCTCAGCTATTGGTTGGCAGGACATATTAGCATAAACTGAGCTCAGGAAGCTCTCTGCTACTCATGAAATGGTGGCTGCCAGTAATAGAAAGTGAAAGTTGAAGGACACTGTTTAAATCACAGAAAAATCAGTTAGAGTAATTTGTTAAAAAAAATTTACTGTCTGAAAGCACTAATCAGGCATTTATGTAGTGCCTGGGTAAAGCTGTACCTTTTCTACTGTTTCCCTTTAAGCTCTAGTGTTTAAAAGGGCACCTGTAACTTTAAAGAGCAGTCGAGCCTGCTCATGAATATTAATGAGCCAGCTGGAGCCCCGGGGGGGATAACGCTGCGGAGGTAGTGACGGGCTCATGCAGCCATAATTTAAATGTTTAATATAGTCGCTTAAAAGGGTACAAAGGCACCTACAGCTGCATGTTATTAAATAAATATAAAGTTATATGGATTGTCTGTATTTTAATGTTAAAGTGGGGACACTGTGTGAAATGTTTTACTGGTGGTCATGTTTTGCCAGGCTTGTGCCCGCTAACAGCCAATCAGAATGCCAGTATCCCGGGGAGCTACTGCGAAGACTCCTGGGAAAAGGAGGTGGTGCCAGTTTTTGCCACCAAGTCTGCCAGCCAATACAGCATTGAGGGAGCCCACTAACTGCTTTTCTGTGACTTGAAGCTGGCATCAACTACTCAGCCAATGCCAGGCTTCCCCATTGTACTGTTCAACCAATCAGAGACTGTTTTTCTTTTTCTGAAGCTCGTGAGGAGAGATGATCAGTTCAGTTCTATTCAGTTAGTGGACGTGAGAGTTTGAATTCAGTCAGTGTGTTGACTGGAGCCCCCCTCCTCAGGAAATGGGGCTCCTGCCCCTTGCTCCCTGATCCAGTGGGGGCAAAAGAAACAGAAATGCCTAAGAACTTCAGTGGAGTATGAGTTCCAACACCTGGAAGGTGCTCCAGTTCGAAGAAAGAAATTTTTTTTTTCCTCCCCTCCATGCCCCAGATCCGCCAATCCTTCAGCCATCCTAGGTCCCCTGCACCCCTCCAACCTCCTCAGGCACCCTGCCGCCTTATATCTGCAGCCTACCTAGAGGTAGCTCAGCATTACCCTTTGCCGAGTGGGTCTCTCTCCTCTGAGGGGGAAGACACCGGTGGGGGATGGCCCAGCACACTATTCTTTCTTTTCAGCCTCAGGCGCTGCTGAGAAGGAAGTCTTTGGGTGTGCCTTGGACCAGGTGCCGTCATCCAGCCAATCTGGAGCGTTTTTTCTAATTTTTCTGTTTTTTCCCTCCTGCGCTGCTACCTGTAGTGCCCCTGGTCTCCACCGGGGACCACTACTGAGCGAGGCTTCCCATCCAGCCCACCCCAGAAGAGGAGAGCAGTCCTCCGGATGCTCAATCCTCTCTTTCCCCTGCCAGCCCCCAGCATCCCGAGTCCATTCCTGAACCCAGGTTGCCGGCGTGGTTCAAGGTGTGGCGTCCAGCGCCTCAAACCTCTGTGCCACCGGGCGAAGAAAGAAATTTAATTGTCTGAAGCAGGGAAGTTGCCTGACAGTTGCTATGTGCTCCTGAGTGAAACAAAAGGACTGCCTGGGGGGTTGCCCAACCCACAAAGCCCAGGAGGTGTCTGCATGTCTCCCACTGAAGGGAAATAAAGTATTTTCCAGCACAAAGATGTGTCTGAAGCAGAATTGAGGTCATCAGCTGGGGTTCCCTGAAGGAAGAGAGGAATTGCCCAGATGCCTGTGAGGTCTGTGAAAGGGTGAAGGTCTTTAGGGTGCCTGCATGGCCACTGAATGTCAAAAGAAGCCTGCCTTAATTTCCATTGTGAAACTGAATCTGTTGCTGCACCTAATCGGTGAGTTGTTCTAAATGTTCATCAGCACCTGCATGGTGAGAAATAGAAGAGAAAAGTGTCTTCTGTTAGCCAGAGACTGTGTGTGTGTGTTAAAAGTAAAGGGCTACAGCTGCCATGCTGGTAGGTGGTCGAAGAGAAAAGTGTCTTCTGTTAGCTAGAGACTGTGTGTATGTGTTAAAAGTAAAGGGCCACAGCTGCCATGCTGGTAGGTGGTCGAAGAGAAAAGTGTCTTCTGTTAGCCAGAGACTGTGTGTATTAAATGCAATGGGCCACAGCTGCCATGCTGGAAGGTGGTCGAAAATGCCTTTTCTGTCACATGAAATGACTTTAGAATTGAACTCATAGACTGTACTACCTGGCCCCTCACCCCCCCTCCCCGGTTACCTATCAGGTATATGTTCCGAAAATATGCTCTTGTGAACCAGCACTTTAGGCTTCTCAACTTCCTCTCCCCTCGAATACCCTTCCCTAGCTCATGCTCTAAAAAAAAAACTGCCCTAGTGCCCCAGAATTTTTCTAGGCTTCTATACCTCCTCACTTCTGGCACCTCCTCTCCATACCTTTTTCTGCCCTATTTTTCCCTCCATCGGTCACCATCCTATCATCCGGTGTTGTGCTATCTTCCCTCCTCCCTCCTCTGTTAGCTTTAGGTTTGTATACTTATACTTGAGCAGTTATCTCAACCAGCTCATTGACTCTGAAATGTCTATACACTGTAAATATTATGTCTAGTCCTGCTGAGTGTATCAATCTAGCATTGACCAATGTAATGTTTATACACTGTAAATATTATGTCTAGTCCTGCTGAGGGTATCATTTAGTCTAGCATTGACCAATGTAATGTTTATACACTGTAAATGTTATGTCTAGTCCTGCTGAGTGTATCATTTAGTCTTGCATTGAGCAATGTAATGTTTATACACTGTAAATATTATGTCTAGTCCTGCTGAGGGTATCATTTATTCTAGCATTGACCAATGTAATGTCTATACACTGTAAATATTATGTCTAGTCCTGCTGAGTGTATCAGTCTAGCATTGACTAATGTAATGTTTATACACTGTAAATGTTATGTCTAGTCCTGCTGAGTGTATCATTTAGTCTAGCATTGACCAATGTAATGTTTATACTCTGTAAATATTATGTCTAGTCATGCTGATTGTATCACTTAGTCTCTGGAATTCTATGCTATTTTACCACATGCCTTTGTCCAATGTAATTTATGATTATATGTTCTGCCCAGGTCCATCCTGAAAATGAGCGTTGCTCAATGATGTTCGCCTGGTAAAATAAAGATTTTGATTGATTGATTGATTGATTGACTGTGTGCTGAATGCAATGGGCCACAGCCGCCATGCTGGTAGATAGTCGAAAATGCCTTTCCTGTCACATGAGGTGACAACAGATTTCTCTTAAACTAAAATAACAATTGACTGTAAAGCTATGAGAGACTGCATTATTGAGTAGAACTAGCAGGGTAACTAAAGCTACCCATCACCCCCACCCCCCAAACCATCCTGGGTACCATTGGTGAGAGGAAGACACAGGCCTGTTAAGTGAACACTGTTTACAAAGGCAGTCGTGGTGAAGTTTGGAAAGGCTTGACAGGTGAAGACCAACATCCTTCATCTCATGCAAGCCAAGCTACAAAAAAATGCCTGCTTCATCATGCCTCTGTTCCAAGCTGCAAGATGCCTGCATCATGTCTCAAGCTTTTCAAGTCTTCAGGTTTCTGCAAGTTCCATCCACCCCAGAGCTGCATATTCAATGCCACCAGAGTTTGTCTGCAGAACTGTGAGTAATGCAGGGATTGTCCTGCCCATGGGGAACTATACATAGTTATTAATTTCAAGTTACACCCCACAGCATGGAAAGTTTTAAAGAGTTTTAAATGCCATTTAAGCAACTGCATGGCCTTTGGAGGTATGGGGTTGTTATTCTGATTTTAAAGTGCACCAACTGCTGGCCAACCAGCTGCATCATACAGGCCTGCAACTAGAACATGGGCAACCAGATAGGACTCATAGGGATATACTGGTACCAGTTTAGGAGTGGGTAATGGTTAACACCTGTGATGATTAAAGGGAAATGCTTATGGGAGGTGGGCACTAAAAATGTGTTACCTGAAAGGTGAATGTTTTCAGACATGCAAAAACTGAATCCAAATGTTGTTAACTCCATTCCAGTTTCCTTTTCCTAGCCCTCCCCATGTAAATAAATGTGTTTTATTGTTTTAGAACAATACCTGACTTGTGAGCATATTATTAGCTGTAGTCGTTAATTGCAAATGTTATGAAAATGGATTTTTGGTTTCAGGTATGCCATGTGTGTGGGATGACTGTAAGGGGAGGTGGGTAGGTACTGCATCCTGGAGGGTTGTACTGCTAAAACAACATCTGACCCACTCTAAATGTAACTATGGGTGGAGGCACCACACTATTTACCTAACATTTGGGAAAGAACCCCCTTCTTTCCATCAGAATATGATCCCAGGCCCCTCAACCTTGTTTGAGCTGGTCCGAGCTGACAAGACAGGGGCAGTAGCCCTTCTTCTCTTTCCAGACTATGGTGCAAGGGAAGGGGTTACAGTATTAAATTGTCTGTGAAGGACACTGAAGGGACATCTTATTATGCTGACGCTAAATGCACTTCTATTGCCTGGGAGGGAATGCTCGAGCCAGTGCTTCAGCTCAGATAACTCTTAACTCACATTATGTGAGCTAGGGATTCAGAGCACATAATGGTCATGTAACAGTTGCAAGGCTCTTCAGATAATGAAAAACACTGCTTGTTCCTTTTTATGTGCTCTGAGGTTTTTCAGAGTACTTCTGTGTATCTTTTAGCAGCTGTGTAACAAAAAAAACAAAAAACGGAGTAAAAGCATG
The DNA here is from genome assembly GCA_016271365.2 of Neoceratodus forsteri. Taxonomy (NCBI): domain Eukaryota; kingdom Metazoa; phylum Chordata; order Ceratodontiformes; family Ceratodontidae; genus Neoceratodus; species Neoceratodus forsteri. Next base: position 403,934,095 of record CM028136.1, on the reverse strand, counting down.
AAGGAGGGGCAATCTGGTGGAGCGACTCACAACCCGAAGGTCATCTTACAATGAATAAAATTGTAAGTCACAGAAAAAAATTTTGTTTTTACTCATGCTGAAGTTATAAAGAGCTTGTAGACTATAGAGGAAAGTAATTAGAAAGTTTGTGTCCTGTAGAAAAGATAGTTGTTTGCTTCCATAAACCTAATTTTCCATCTTCAAGGTAATTGTGAAAATTTTGCCTATCTACTGATGGCAGAAGAAAATCCTGTCATCACAGTCCTTCCTAAATTAATGTTTCCTCTACATTCAGTGAATTTATCGTAGTGTTGCTTAAGTCATTCCCCCCTATGTGTCATCAATCAGAGATCTCCCCCTCCACTCTCCAATCTTAAGGTTTCCGGGGCTGCTGACAGCAAGGGCAGAGATGCTGTGTAATTTTGAAAAACAATTATAGTTAGACAGAAGAAGAAAACATGCAGTTTTGGGTTTTTTTTGCAAATAATGGGATGGGCCCTTTTTTATGATCTCAATATTTTATTATTTTTCTTTATGGTCTACTAGCTTTTAATGTTGTAACTGTACCTCCAGAGGGAACATATTACAGTAGTGGATACTTTCTAGTAGATTATTAGTTGGTGTTGGCAGATTTTTTCTTTAGCTTGGAACTCTAGCCACTCAGGAACCAAGCTGCCAGGTTCAGGGATCGAAGATCCGGGTGGAGTATCTTCCCCTGAGAGCAAGACAGCAGATCCGGGTGGAGAGGCAACCTCCGCGGAGGCCTGCCACTGAGGGTGAAGAGACTGGGGTACCAAAACTGGCGAGGCCTGTCTGGGGCACCAGGATCATCCAAGCTTTGTCCTTCTGTGCCTTGAGTAACACCTTGTGGATCATTGGGAAGGAAGGGAAGGCATAAAGAAGACCCTGAGTCCAGAGTCTTGCGAAGGCATCCCCTATCAGTGTCCCACACTAAGGGGGATGGGTGCAAAACAGCCTCAGTTTTGCATTCACCCAGGAGGCTAATAGGTCGATCAGAGAGCCCTAGAGGGAGAACAGGTGATTAACCACCACCTAAGGGACCACTTGTGGGACACCTTGCCCACTTGGCTGAGGACATCTGCCAGCTCGTTGGACATGCTGGCTACATGGATCACCAGAAGGTCCGCAACCAGGCTAGGGATGAGGGTCCAGGTGTGTAAGGCATCCCAGCATGATGGAAGGGAATGCATCCTGCCCTGCTTGTTGAGGTAGTACATGGAGGTCATGTTGTCTGTCTGGACCTGGGCCACCTGACCCTGCGCTACAGGAGCAAAAACCAACAGAACAAGGTGCATGGCATGGAGCTCTAGCAGGCTGATGTGGCATCAGTACTCCTCGGGGGTCCAGAGTCCGTGGACTGTGGATCACCAGGTGTGCTTCCTAACCTAACAGAGAGGCATCAGTCATGAAAGTGACCGGCTCTGGGCATACAAATGGGACTCCTCCCTTTAGGTGGGACAGGACAAGCTATCACTGGTTGGCATCCCACATTAGCTGACTCACCCAGACCAGATGGTCCAGGTGTCCAAGGCACTGAGACCACTGTTAAGCCAGTTCCCACTGAAGGGGGGTGCATTCACCAGCAAGGCCCACCGGACCATGCTGGTGCAAGCCACCATATACTCCAAGAGGCACAGGAAGTCTCGGGCAGGGAGCCAGTGCCCAACCTGAAATGAGCGGGCAAAGGAGGTAAGGTCCTCTGCCCTGTCCGCTGGGAAGCAGGCTCTGGCCCAAATGGAGTCGACACCTTTCTCCCGATGAAGTGGATCACTTGGGAAGAGATGAGTTCTGACTTGGCCAAGTTGACCAAGAGGCCCAAGACTGAGCAGGTCTGGAGGGCCAGGTTCCTGGATCTCTCCACTTCCACCTTGGGAGAACCCACAATCAGTCAGTCGTCCAAGTAAGGGTAAACCCAGATACTTCAGCACTGCAGGAAGACTACCACCACTGCAATGCATTTGGTGAAGACCCTGGGGCCCGAGGAGAGGCAGAATAGCATTGCTTGGAACTCGTAGAGAGTCCACTCTGAGCAGAACCACAGGAACCACCAGTGGGACAAACAGATGGAAATATGGAAGAAGGTGTCCTGATGGTCCAGGGAGCAAAACCACATGTCCTGCTCCAGGGACAAAATGATTTGATTCAGAGTGACCATTCAAAAGTTGCACAGCCCCAGATACTTGTTGAGGTCGTGCAGATTCAGTATGGGGTGCCAACCCCCTATCCTTTTCGGAACCAGAAAGTATCTGGAGACAAACCCCGGACTGGCCATGGAGGCTAGAACATGGGACACAGCACCCTTTTTCAGGAGCTGAGTGATATCCACCCAAAGGGCAGACATCGTGTCCATGGGCACCACATCCCCCCATGGGGAATGGGCTTGGCTGGGCAGGGAATCCTCGAATTCCAGAGGTGATCCCCAACCTACCAGTTCAGGCACCCACTGATCCAGGTGATAAGAGACCAAGTGGAATCGAAGTGGCGGAGCCGGCCCCCCACAGGAGGTCCCGGGCAAGGCTAGACGGGCAGGAGGGGGACACCCCATGGCCTGTCACTGGACAGACTTAGAGGTAGCTCTGGAACTAGTAGCTGGGAAGGCCCCCAAACCCCAGCCTCCAGACCTTCTAACACTAGCAGTGGCTGGCTTGGGCTTGGACCGCCAGGCCTGCTGCTGCCCCGACTGTGACTGCAGTGGGCAGGATGCTGGTGCAGAGTGGGGCTGAAACTGAAAGGCTTTCTCTCACTGTTTCTGCCCCTTAGCGTCCTTCTGGGAGGATGCAACAAGTCCAGGGTGTACAGAAGGGTATGGGGCTGCTCCGGTTACTGGTGGGGGTGGCAGGATAGGAGGAATGGTGTTGTGGATCCCTCCAGGGTCCACAATGCCATTCCCTCCCATCCTGCCCCCATGGGACACTGGAGCAGCCCCCCTCCCCTTCTCTACACCCCTGAACACAAAAGGAAATGACCGTGAGCTGGCAATGAATGAGAGCGTGCTTGTACAAGCAAGCACTCATTCATTGAGCTCAGTCGGGCTTCTGGCCATGGAGGTGAGTGGAGAGATGTGCTGGTGGCCTGCTCCGCTCGGGGTTGGGGAGAGCATGGTGGGGGCACTACCAGACAGGGTGGGGGTCTACTAGACACCAGGGATTAAATTGAACATTTTTTTTTAATGGATCAGACTCGGGGTTGGGGGGAGTGGGGTGGGGGCACTACCTGACAGGGTGGGTGATCCAGGGCAGGGTACCAGCAGCCAGGAAGGGTTGTGGCAGTGGATTTATTAGGGGGATGAATTGCCAAATTTCGCGAATTGCGCTCCATGAATTGAGTGCAATTTGCAAATTGTTTGGTGGAGCAAATTTGTAGACTTTGCCCACCTCTAGCTATGTGGCAGAACCGGCGGACTCCAAAACTGCCCTACAAGCCTCTTTGGATTTGACCGGGGGGTCACATTCATCCGGGTGGCCTAATACGGAGCGAGAGTAACAGTTCTCCAAGTGGAGGGCTGAAGGGTGTGGCACAGACTGGAAGCCTACAGATCATGCTCAAGCCCTAGATAGTAAACATACATGGAGTGCGGGTCAGTGCACAACATCTTCTGATTGCAGACTGAGCACCTCTTGAAGCCGGGACCGGCTTTGGTTTCCTCGCATTCCATATCAATAGCGAAGAACATCAAATTTTGAAGTCTCAAAGACCAAAAAAGGAAGTCAGAAAATTAGGGCCTACACCTAGCGGAGCTATGATGGAGGGAACCTGAAACTTACAGTGGAAAGGAAGATCTGGTGTCATGGGGTGGTGCCGAGGAGGATACCACCCAAATGGTTGGGATGAGCCAGCTTGAAGATTTCCCAGCCAGGTCTTAAAGGGAAAGGATCCTGCCAAAAGTGTGGATAGTACACCATATCCACATCCCTAGAAGAAAATATTTTGGAAGAGATATAAGGGCAGTGGTTCAAATTCTGAGAAAAGGAGAACCCATCACAGACAAAATGCGTAAATGTTGAAAGAATGGTAGAACCTCAGCAAATGGGGTGAATCAAAGTAGAACTATATTTAGGTTAGTTAATCAGGAAAATGGAAAAAATACATGACCTGATGACATTTGAGAACCCCTTCTCTTCTTTAATATTGTCCCAATTGAGGTTTTACTGATTAGCCTGTGAAAGTTACTAGATATTTAATATCTTAATATACTTAATAATATTTGAAGTGACAACTGATTTTTGCCATTTAACAGTCTGTTGTACTATGTGTATACTAAACTGCCAAGACCTTGAGGAAAATGATGTCATTCTTGCTTAAATGACACCACCACCAACCGAGGATTCTACCAGCTGGTTTGAAAAAGTCTGAGGCCTTTCTGTGAAGCCATCAAATATGAGAGGCAATAAAATAGCATTTATACGTGAAATATTGCAATTCCTGCAGTTTATTTGTAATACATAAGGCCTGGTTGTCCTTGTATTACAAAAATTAGTTACTTTTTTAAAATATTTTATTTATTTAGTTTTTGTTTATCGGGTAGGTGCACTAGCCAAAAAATAACTATTTTCAGGCACAACCTGGCAGAGTGCAGAGACAAACTTTGAGAAAACATTATGGAACAAAATACAGGTTACGTACAGATGTTTGAGGCATCAACAGCAGAAAATGGCAAAAATTGAAGTTAGTAAGAACAATACAGCAGTAGAATTTGACATGTGACAATTATAATCAGGTCAGATAAAGTGACTAAGCAGTATTCAACAAAGTTACATGTAGATGTATGAGGCATTAACAGCAGAACATGACTAAGACTGAGGTAGTAAGAAAAATGCAGCATTAAAATTTACAAGTGACAATACATTCATATTTGCACTTCATCTTTGACATTTTTGCGCTCCCGATTCCTGAGCCCTTAACCTTTCATTTTAATCGGTCCCTTTCAGTAGGATTATTGCCTAAAGATTAGAAGCCAGCTCGAGTTGTTCCTATTTTTAAAGGGGAGATCTAGGAAAAATGACTACCCCATTTCCCTTCTCTCAGTCACATCTAAACCTCTGGGAAGATAAACTGCCAAATAGCTTAACTGTTGTTTGGAAAATTCTGGCTCATTTGACTAATTCCAGTCTGGCTTCAGAAAGCAACAGAGTACAGTGGCTGTTGTGTGGCAGAGCTAAAGTTACAGGACAAGATGGTGTATATGTTGTCAAGAGGTCTTGCCGCTGTGATAGCGGACGAGGTCATCAGCATATAACAGGGCTTCACAAGTTAGGTAGTCGGAGGGGAAGAAGTTTATGAACAGGGAGAAGAGTAGCCGGCTGAGACTAGAGTCTTGAGTCTCCTTGGTTGGTCTCCTTTATCGGAACAAAGGCAGTTAAACTCCAGATCCTATCCAGAAAATTGTACAGGCTCAAATTTTCTAATTTTTGATTATGGAGATTTACTTTATGAACATGCTTCTAGTGACTGGCTCTGAAAACTAGACATACGGTAAAATCATATGCCAAGATTAATACTTGCCAGTCTTCATGAAACTCATCACTGTGATCTCTATAAGAGGTTGAGCTGGATCTCACTGACAAACAGGAGGAAGCTCTATAAATACACATTTGTATATAAATGTGTTTTTGGGTATGCCCCGAATTTTTTGGTGGAGTGTATTAAATCTAGGAAGGTCAAATCATCTCTGCCTAATGTCCACCTTTGTGAGCTTGTTAGCACTTGTGTTAAGACCATTCAGTCTGAGTACTTTTTTCAGTCATTGTGTTTCCATGGTTTGGAGTCCTTCCTGGCCCCTTTCTGCTTACCGCATACTAAACATACCCAATCTCTGCTCTAGAATTCTGGTTAACCTCTTTCCTTGGTAGTTAGAAACATAGAAACATGGAGTTTGACGGCAGATAAGGACCACTTGGCCCACCCAGTCTGCCCATTTTCCTACCTATTGGATAAGCTGCAGATTCTAGTTAACCAGCAGCCTACTTCCTGCAACCCCCACTATAATTGTCTTATGACTGTCCCATGCATGTTTGAATTCCCTCACTGTTTTAGACCCCACAGCCTCTCCAGGAAGGTGGTTCCATGCATTCACCACTCTCTCCGTGAAAAAGAATTTCCTCACATTACCCCTGAGCTGTCCCCCTTCTAACTTTAAGTTGTGCACCCTTGTTCCTACACATCTCTTTTTCTGTAAGATGCTACTCTCCTGGACTTTGTTGATTCCCTTGAGGTACTTAAAAGTTTCTATCATGTCCCCCCATCCCACTTTTCATCAAGGGTATACATATTAAGCTCTCTCGGTCTCTCTTCATATGGTTTCTGATGTAGACCCTGCACCATTTTAGTTGCCCTCCTATGGACTGCTTCCATCCTGTCTATGTCCTTGAGGAGATGAGGTCTCCAAAACTGCACGCAGTACTCCAGATGGGGTCTCACCAACCGTCTGTACAGAGGGATAACCATTTCCCTTTTTCTACTTGTGATGCCCCTCCCTATGCATCCCAGTATCCCCCTGGCTCTCCTTACTGACTTCTCACATTGCTTACCCACCTTTAGGTCATCTGATATGACTACACCCAGATCCCTTTCCATTATTATTGTTGTTAGTACCTCCCCTGCTATTGTGTACTCTTCTCCTGGATTTTTATTTCCCAGGTGCATTACTTTGCACTTCTTTGCATTGAATCTAAGTTGCCATATAACTGACCATTCCTCCAACCTTGCCAAGTCCCTTCTCATCCTTTCTACCCCCCCTTGTGTATCTACTCTGTTACAGATCTTTGTGTCATCTGCAAAGAGGCATACCTTTCCTTCCAGACCCTCTGCAATGTCACCTGTAAAGACATTAAAGAGGACTGGACCCAGTACTGAGCCCTGAGGTACTCCACTAGTAACCCCCCTTTTTTCAGAATGTGTTCCATTCACTATTACCTTCTGTGTCCTGTTGTGCAGCCAGTTTCTCAGGCTACCACCTGGGACCCACTCCCAGGCTGGCTAACTGATTATTATTCTTTGTGCGGGACTGTGTCAAGTGCCTTGCTAAAGTCTAGGTAGGCCATATCCACAGCCCCTCCCTGGTCTATTACTTTTGTCACCCAGTCAAAGAAATCAATTAGATTCATCTGACATGACCCTCCTGCTGTGAATCCATGCTGCTTTGGGTCTTGTGCCCCGCTGGCCTCTAGGTACTGAACAATTCTTTCTTTCAGAAGTGATTCCATCATTTTCCCCACCACTGAGGTCAAACTAACAGGTCTGTAGTTTCCTGCTTCTGCCTTGCTCCTGCATTTGTGAAGGGAATCACATCTGCCCTCCTCCAGTACTTAGGTACCACCCCATCCTCCCATGATTTGTTAAAAAGTGTGGTCAGTGGTGTCATTAGGTCCTCCCTTAGTTCTTTTAGAATTCTAGGGTGAATCCTGTTAGGCCCCATTGCTTTGTCCACCTTGAGTTTTAGGAGTTCTTTCAGGACTCTTTCTTCAGTAAATGGACTGGCGTCAACCCCACTACCCAGAGTGCTTCTATTGTTTAGTTTAGGTAACTTCTCCTCTTCTTCTTTTGTGAATACTGAGCAAAGGTATTCATTCAGTATCTCTGCCTTTTCACTATCTCCCTCTGCTCACCTCCCCTCTCCTTTTTTAATCTTCACTATCCTTCCCTTAACCTTTCTATGCTCCCTAATGTACCTATAAAAGGTTTTCTCCCCTTCTTAACTGAGTTGGCTATCTTTTCCTCAGTTTGGGCCTTTGCTTTTCTGACTGCCTTCCCACTTCTTTCTGCTTTAATTGATACAGTTCCCTGTCGTGCTCCTTCTGTGATTCCTTATACTTTTGAATGCAGCCTTTTTCTCCTTAACCTTCCCTGACATCTCTTTTGAGAACCATAGTAGTTTTTTATTCAGCTTTGTTTTCTTTATTTGTTTCACACAAAGGCTTGTTGCCTCAATGATGGCAGTTTTGATTTTTCTCCATTGTTCTTCCACCTCTCCTTTCTGGCCATTTGCTAATGCATTCTTCAGGTATTCACCCATTATGCCAAAGTCAGCCCTTCTAAAATCCAGTATCCTTGTCTTTGTATGGCTTGTCCCCATGGTTGTGTTTACTGTGAAGTCACACTGTGCAGTGGTCGCTTGTTCCCAGATGTCTACTGACTTCTAAATTTGTGATCCTCTCTCCATTTGAGAGTGTCAGGTCTAATATTGCTCCCTTCCGAGTGGATTCCACCACTAGCTGTCTAAGGCATGTCCCCTGTAGGGCATCGAGAATGACCCTGCTCTTGGATGTGGCTGCAGTCCATGTCATCCAGTTAACATCTGGCATATTCAGGTCCCCCATCAAGAGAATCTCCCCTTTTTCAGCCATTTTGAGAATACCCTCTATAATTTTCTTGTCCATTTCCTCCCCTTGAGATGGGGGCCTGTACACAACCCCTGTGCGCATTGCAATGCCATTCCCTGTCTCCAAGGTGACCCAGAGTGCCTCTTGTCCTCCCCCTTTACTTTTTAGTTCTGTAGCTTTGATCCCTTCCCTTACGTAGAGAGCTACTCCACCTCCTCTTTTACCCTCCCTGTCCCTTCTGTAAATTGTGTATCCTGGTATGTTGACATCCCAGTCATGGTTCTTTGTGTACCATGTTTCTGTGACTGCCACAATATCCAAGTGTTCCTCTTCCATCAGGGCTACTAGCTCTGGAAGCTTCTTTCCCAGACTATGGGCATTGGTACCCATTGCCCTCCATTTAATGTTGGCTTTATTCTTTTTTACCCTATCCCTGCTCTTATTGCCCTTGTCTATTTAAGCAATAAGGCACTCCCAGGGGTTAGATTAACAGTCTGTTAATCACCCACTAGGGGTGTAATGTGGCACGAGGCATAGCCAAGTGCCTTATTGCCCCTAGCGGGTGATTAACTGACTGTTAATCTAACTCCTGGGGGTACCTTATTGCTATTCTAAAAACTAATTCCAAAAGAAAAATGTTAAAAGTATACTTTTTGAATGTTTTCTTGATTTAGAGGGAGATTTTTAATAAAATAGTTCTTCTACCTACAGTTTAAGAGTGCTGGTTCAAAATCAGAATGCAGCATTCCAGTCATTTAGCAGTGATAGAGGATGGAATGCTGTCAGGAAGAATCCATGTTCCATGGTGATCAGGCTGTACATGACAGTATAACATGGATTAATGTAAGGCTGTTGGAATCCTAACAGCCAATCAGATAGAAGCATTTCTGTGACCCCTTTTATAATTTTCCATTTACCCCTGTCCTGCCCTCTGTCAAGCTCTGTACCTCAGTGTTTACCCTACTACCTGCCATGTTTTGTGGGGGGAGACTTGAACTTTCCTGTTTCCTATCAGCACCTACCCCCTTGGCCAGTTCAAAATCTTGCCAAGGAAGCCTTTAAACCTGTCACCTAGGAGCTTGTTTCCCTTCCTGGACAGATGCAGACCGTCATGCCAGTATAGACCTTCATCTCTTCAGGTGGACCCCCAGTCCCCAATGAAGCCAAAGCCCTGTGCGCTGCACCAGTTTTGCAACCATTCATTAAACTGCATGGTGTGCAGTACCCTAGCCTCACCCCTGCCATAGACTGGCAGCACCTCTGAGAAGGTTACCATGCTTGCTATCTGTCTGAGACCCTTCCCCAACTCCACAAATTCATCCTGCACTGCACTGATCTCATGCCTAGCTAGGTCATTTGTCCCGAGGTGGACAATTATATCTAGTTCCCTTACCTGTGATGCTGCTTCTGCAATCCTGAAGATTTGCTTCCTGTCCCTCTAAGCCATGGCACCAGGCAGGCACCTTACTTCCCTTTCCTCTCCCTTCCCCAGGTCCACACCTCTAACAATTGAGTCCCCTATTAGAAGCTGTTTCTTTCCCCTGTGGTGTCCCTGACCACCCTTTTGTGGGTCTCCCTTGTGGATGTCCCCAGCATTCTCCTTGGTCTCCACTGAGGGTGTCATCATAGAGGAACCTTGATTTGCCAGACTGACATATGATTTGTGTAGAGGTACATCTAGGGGGCTACGCCTCTGTTCCACCACCCTCACCCTCCCTGAACCCACTATTGTCCATCTGCTCTTCACACATGGCAACCTCTGAGGCAGTGGTTGTGGAACTGGTGCTCTTTGGGTGGGGGAGGCCTCCTTAGTCCTTGCCAGTTCAGCCTGGAGGTGGGCAACATCCTCCCTCAGAGCTGACAGTTGCCTGCAAATAGGGCAGCAACGCAGGTTCCAGAATGTCTCCCAGAAAACTGCTGCCCACAGCCAGTGCATTGCACCACTCCCACATGTCCCTCTTTCTTATAATATACAATGAGTAATATATAAATATATATATATATATATATATATATATATATATATATATATATATGTTTGTTTGTTTGTTTTGGTGTGTACTTACCCTTTATGCACTGTGTTGGGTTATTAAGAATATGACAGTTCTGCCCAAGATCTGTTGAGGAAGTGATGTCAGAACCTTGGCTATAAAGGAAATGCCATGCCTGGGGTGGGCAGGGTGAGGGAAGGGTGGGTGGGTAGTCCACAACCACTGGTGACTGTTAGAACAATCAAATACACCACTGCTTCACCACCCTGGTGAGTACTGCCCTTTATAGTAAGTCAACCAACACCACAATTTACTAGACCATTGCTCCTACACAAACCAGTCTACTGAGTCCAGGGATAAAAGTGAACTCACTGCTCAGCCAGCAGGACACTTCTAAAATGTTGCACAAATATCCTTCCAAATCCTAGGTCTCAAGCACAGGAATCAAGCAACTTCAGTTGTATTTCACCCCCTCTGGTTATAAAATAACTACACTTTATTTATTTATTTATTTATTTACTTACGAGTTTTACCAGGAAAACATACTGAGCAAACATGCTCGATTCCAGATGTGACCTGGGGGCCAAGGCCCACATAATGTGACAAGCAAAGACCGTACAGAGATGAGCATAGGCTTGTACTTTACATTTTAGGAGAAAATTACATGCAGTGTAAACATTCAGTTAGTTCTGTACAAACATATTTAATTATAAGAGCAAGACATATATAAAACTTTATTAGCTAAAACAGGAACAGCTGGAGGTGAAATGTGCGCTAAGTAATTGGTTTCAGAGGAGGGTTTGGGGCATGTCTGATGGGGGCAGGTAGGGCATTCCAGGTCTGGGGTATATGATATTTAAAAGTGGCCTGTCCTTTGGATGTGCACATGAACGGGATATGGAACAGTCTTTGGTCCACACTCCTGAGGGAGTATGCTGGTGTAAGTTGTTGGGAGAGGACAGAGGACAGGTAGGGGGGAAGGGAGTGGGACCAATATTTGGCAGCGAACCTAGAACAGTTAGTTTGTCTGCGGTCATGTAGGGACGGCAGGGTTAGTGAACTGTAGAGGTTGCAGTGGTGTGTAGATTGGGGGCAGTCGAGGATGAAACGGCAGAAGGAGTGGAACAGGGTGTCTAGGCTGGCCAGGGCGGACTCAGGGGCGATAGAGTAAACTATATCTCCATAGTCAAGTACAGGAAGGATCATTTTTTGAACAATGGCCCGCCTTGTCAGGGTAGGGAGGCAGCTTTGTTACGGTGAAGTGCGCCGAGTTTATGGAGCAGCCGCTTGTGTAGAGAGGAGATGTGAGCAGAGAAATCTAGATGTTGATCTAGCCAGACGCCCAGATATCTGAAACTCGTGCGGTTATCCAGGGGAGTCCCATCCAAAGTATTGAAGGGTGGACTTGGGGCTTGACGGGAGAGTCTTTGCGGCGAGCCAAAAGTTAGTGATACTGTTTTATTTGGGTTAAGAAATAGCTGGTTTGATCTGAACCAGTTCTGGATGACATTGAAATCTTCCTGTAGTAGGGTAGCTACACTGTGTGTTGTGGGCCCAGAGGTGTAGAGAACAGTGTTGTCTCGTGACATCTGAATGGAAGAGCGGGAGCATGCTGTAGGGAGGTCGCTTAGAAAACGGAGAAGAGTAGTGGACCCAGGACAGAGCCTTGGGGATGCCTGAAAGGACTGGCAGAGGGTGGGAGGTGAGAGGCAATTTGACTACTTGTTTCCTCCTGCTAGGTAGTCATGGAACCAATTGGTGGCCTGTGAAGACAGGCCTGCATCGAGAGAGTTGAGATGAGAAGGGGGAGATACGGTGTCAAAGGCCTTTGCAAGGTCAATGAAGATGGCAGAGGTGATAAGTCCATTGTCCATATTTGTGAGAATGTCATCAGTGACTCAAGCAGAGAGGTGGTGGTTGAATGGGATTTATGGAAGCCCGATTGGTACTGGTGTGAAAAGGAGGAGGCGCAAGGTATGGGTGAGTTGATGACAGGACCAGACGCTCCTGTAATTTGGCCAGGGTTGGAAGTAGGAGATGGGTCGGTAGTTTCCTGGGAGGAGAGGTCTCCTTCTTTAGGCAGGGTATACTGGTGGCCAGCTTCCAGGCTGTAGGAAGCTTGCCTAAGGAGAAGGATAGATTGAAAAGGTCGGCTAGAGGCGGCGGGGCGGGAAAGATAAAGCATCTTTAGTCAGGGATGCAGGGCACTTACCTTTGTTTGGATTTAGCGTATGGAGGAGCGAAAGACTTCAGCTTGGGAAACTGGGCGAAGTTGAAAGGAATGGTTGACGGGTAGTCTGAGGCGCTCTTGGTGTGGGGAGGAATCGGGGCTGAGAATGAGGGAGGATGAGGAGCTTGTCAACGCAGCTGGAGAAGTGGGTATTAAATGCTTCAGCCACGTGTATTGGGTCGGAGATTAGGGTACCCTGTACAAGTAGTGTTGGGGTGCAGGATGGAGGGGGAGAGCAGGGTTTTGAGATTCTGAAGTCAGTAGGGTGATTTAAGTTTTGACTGAAAGCTCGATAGGAAGTAGGTTTTTTTGCTTGGCGAATGCTGTTTGTACACGCTGCTTCGGAGGATCTGTATGTAGTGAGGAGGCCTGTGTACCCAATTTCTATGGGCTTTCCAGCCGAGGTCTCTGGAGTGGCACTTTCTAATTATGTTAGCCGAGATCCAGGGGAGATGCGCTCCTCTGACTCTTTTCTTGCATAATGGTGCATGTTTGTCCCAAATTTTAAGGAAGTTTGTTTTAAATGCCTCAAAGGCAGTGTCGATAGTGGGAGCCTCTGAGATGAGATTCCAGCTTGTACCCTTAGGTCCGACAGGAGTGACGCTAGGTTGAGGGAGTTATAGGACCTAGTGTATCGTGTCTTAGGGGGTGGGGCAGGGGGTCTGTGTACCTTCCTGACCATATAAATCATATGATGATCACTTATGGAATCAGGTAGGAGGCCTGCGCTTAGAATCCTGTGGGGGTGGGAGGTGAGAGCCCAGTCCAGTAAGGTGTGGTTTTGGGTTTTGTGGTTTAGTCTGGTGGGATCAGTAATGAGTTGAGATAGATTCTGGGCCTTAATTTGTGTCTTTAGGTGGGCTTTGTCTGGGCCGAGCCAATTTATATTGAAATCTCTGGTGACGTGTAGCTCACCCCCAGCCGCTAGTGACTGTAGGTTGCCCAAGTGGGAAAGGATATCCTCGGGGGGAGTGCAGGGGGGGCAGTATGAGCCAGCCACATAGATGGGGGCGGAACTAGGGAGAGAGATTTTGATGAGTAAGGAGTCTATGTTACCCGAGGATAGGGGGATGTCCACTAAAGTGAATTGGCGACTGCTTGAGATGTACATCGCCGTGCCCCCGCCTCTCCTTTTACCTATGCGGTCATGCCTGAGTATTGCATACCCTAGTAGTGATATTTCCATGTCAGTGTGATGCAGTTTTAGCCAGGTTTCAGAGATCACTAGGATGTCAGGGCACAGGGTTAAGGCAAGTGGCTGCAGCAGGGAGAATTTAGATAGTAGGCTGCAGGTGTTTAGGTGGAGGATACGGAGGCCTTTGGGGAAAGAGAAAGGGCCGTGGGTACTTGAATTTGGGGTATTTGGACCGGGGTTGGCCTCTATGTCCCCTGACATGAGTAAGAGAAGAATGATGAGATGTTTAAGCTTGCACGAGGGGGTTTAAGGCAAGTTTTAGCGGTTGGAACGGTAGAGGCAGGTTGGGGTGACGGCAGATTGATGTGTAGAACCGAGTGGGACATGTAAAAGAAGGCGGTGGGATAGTAGCACCAATCGGACTGTAATGGTCAATTGTGCTGGCTTGAGCAGGTGGTAATAGGTGGGATGTGTGCAGGCAGTGAGGGTTAGGCTAAGGTACTTAAGTGTCGGGTGTATGCTGCATGAGGAGATGATTGGTGGCAGGGAGGATAGGCTTGCCACGTGAAGAAAAACTAGTAAAATAGGCTTCAGCTGCATCCTAGCCTGAGTTATATTTGGGAGAGAGAAAAATTTGGTTGGGAGCCCTCTGGTGGAAGCAGCTGATAAGCTGCAAATGGAGAAGCGGGCTGATAGGTTTTGAAGAGTCATGTGACTAAGCCTACATAAGGAAAGAGCTCACCAAGAGGCGGTGGTGGGGGTGGTGGGGAGCCAAGCGCTACCTTTCCAGTGAACACTCACTTACACAGTGGAAAGCAGTAGTATCTGTGGTAGCCAGGCAAGGACTGTTTGAAAATGGCGCCTGAATCGTCTGCCGGCGTTTGCGGTGGTAGCGTACCTGGGTGATTCGGGGGGGGGTTTAATGGAATCCTGCAATTCTCTTCTTAATGCCAATAAGAAAAATAATTGAAACTTTTTGTAGAAAGCGAAGCTTGCCTTCCTAACAAGTCCCCAACAATATTATGTCTTACCAGGTTCCCAGTTCCTCAAATGTGTTCTAGTTTGTTCTCTGAAGTATAGAAAGTTTCTCAGCCTCCAGCAGAAGCAGGCAAGTCTTTTCTGAGTGGCTTCTCACTGTGTAGTTTGCCTAAGACAGCTCAGTGATAAAAGCCCCACCCAGAATCAATTGATTGACTAGTGACACCTGTGATGTAAGCAGGCCTTGCAATGGAGACACTTTGCTATGTCTGATTCTAATACACAAACCCCTTTTCTGAAACCAGGGATAAACTCACTGCTCAGCCAGCAGGACACTTCTAAAATGCTGCACAAATATCCTTCAAAATCCTAGGTCTCAAGCACAGGAATCAAGCAACTTCAGTTGTATTTCACCCCCTCTGGTTATAAAATGACTACACTTTAATGGAATCCTACAATTCTCTTCTTAATGCCAATAAGAAAAAATGAAACTTTCTGTAGAAAGCGTAGCTTGCCTTCCTAACAAGTCCCCAACAATATTATGTCTTACCAGGTCCCCAATTCCTCAAATGCGTTCTAGTTTGTTCTCTGCAGTATAGGAAGTTTCTTAGCCTCCAACAGAAGCAGGCAAGTCTTTTCTGAGTGGCTTCTCACTGTGTAGTTTGCCTAAGACAGCTCAGTGATAAAAGCCCCACCCAGAATCAATTGATTGACTAGTGACACCTGTGATGTAAGCAGGCCTTGCAATGGAGACACTTTGCTATGTCTGATTCTAATACACAAACCCCTTTTCTGAAACCAGGGATAAACTCACTGCTCAGCCAGCAGGACACTTCTAAAATGCTGCACAAATATCCTTCAAAATCCTAGGTCTCAAGCACAGGAATCAAGCAACTTCAGTTGTATTTCACCCCCTCTGGTTATAAAATGACTACACTTTAATGGAATCCTACAATTCTCTTCTTAATGCCAATAAGAAAAAATGAAACTTTCTGTAGAAAGCGTAGCTTGCCTTCCTAACAAGTCCCCAACAATATTATGTCTTACCAGGTCCCCAATTCCTCAAATGCATTCTAGTTTGTTCTCTGCAGTATAGGAAGTTTCTCAGCCTCCAACAGAAGCAGGCAAGTCTTTTCTGACTGGCTTCTCAGCTGTTCTCTTTCAACAGTGATTACCTGATGTGTATACTTTTTAGTTTTTATATGTTGTGTACTTGCATGTGATTCATTTTCAACTTGTACTGTTATGAATAAAGGTCCCCATTTCAAATTAGCTTTAGCTCAATGGCTTTAACCGTTGAACAAAGTTAAATGCAAAAATTTACTGTATAAACTCTGTTGCATTCCTGTTTTGGTGGCAATACAGTACTGTATGTGTGAACGTGCCTTAACATCTGGCAGAGAAAGTATAACCCCTCTCCCTTTTAGGAACTTAATAGTATAGCCCCTGGATTTGGGATTTAGGACAGCACTGTGCCATGCCATGCATCGGTCCTTGAGACTTGGTATTGCAACTGTGTTGTGGGTGCTTTTTGGATACTGTAGAGCTCACAGTTTCTTCATAACTGATACTGGACTAACCATTAGGATTTCGACCAAGAGCTAAATTATTTCAACAGTTCACCCCATGTAGTGTGTTACCACTCTAATGCTTGCATCACAGAATTAATATGGCTTTTATCTGCCTGCTAGCGACACCAGGTGTAGGATTAAGAATAACTAACAAGGACAAGCAAAATTCAGTAGGTCAGGCTGAATTGCTGTACATCCAATCAATGCAAAGTAGCCAATCAGGGTATTCATTCAGCAGCAGGATCAGAACTGTTATGTACCCACTTGTCACTCTGTGTACGAGTGAGAAAGTCAGCAATTCAAACACTGAGTTTAGGTCTGCCAACTTGCCACCTTGTGACTGATGGCTGGTAACTGCAAATCAGCAGCTAAAATGAGAGACCGTATAAAAGAGACTCACATGCTGTGCAGGGGCTGTGAACTGGGCAGTGTCAGTAAGGACATCGAGTTATGCGGACATGTGTTCTGGGACCAAGAACTCTGTGCTGACCAACTACTCTAGAACACCATGTGTGTTGTAATCAAATCAGTGGTCTGCATCAGTTCTTAGTATTTGATCAGTGCAGCAGTATCTGAGTGCCGTGAGTACGAGGACGTGAGACAAAACCAATGGTCTGAATAAATTCAACAAAATCCCAAGTATATAATATTTTGGGCTGCTGTGGGCGGAGCCCTGTAGTCCTTTTACGATCACTGAGAAAAAGGACTTGCGAATCAACAACATGCTGGAGTGTGAAAAAAAGACAACTCTGCCTGGAAACACTCCGCTGCTTGCACTGTCTTTTACTCTCACCCAGCTCGCACTATCTTTTGACACATCTTCACTCTTCAAATCCAGAGGGCGAACTGAAGAAACAGGTTTTCTTTTAGCCAGAAGCCACCCTTCCCCCAAGCACTGTAGAACAGTCCTAAGTCATCCTGTTGTTGTTTGCTTTTTTTTTTTGTTAATCTTCAAAGCAAACTCAAAAAACAGGTATGACAACAACAGGAGAAACTAGTTTATGGGGAAGGGGAGGGAACTGGCTAAGTGTGCATCTGTTAGTTGAACAGTAAATAGGAATGGCTGAGGGCTGGTCTGCCATGTCCTTTTTCTACCTTTTATGGAATGTGGGAGACATGCTAGACTCAGGAGGATGTGCCAGTTGGGAGGTTAGTTAGCCAAAGTTAAAACTACTAAGTGCAGACAATGCTTGGGGAAATATAAACACAAACTCCAGTCTCACAGTAGTTGGTGTATTGTTGCCAGTACAGTGTTTCTAAGAACGTCCTTAATGGATTAATCATTGTCTTTCTTGAACCTCCATCCATGCTACCATGTAACCGGTCTCTCCCTTAGGATTTTCAGGAAGGTTGCAATAACAAATCGGCTTATAGCTTTTATACAAAACTAGGGTGCTTCAAACAGATTATTCCTGGGTAAAGTACCTGGATCTGCCTCTTCTTAACAATACGGTAATTAACTTGAGATCTAAATGCCACAACTAACAAGCAGGAAGAAGGTTGTTGCATGTTTCCCCTTCTCAACAATGTATTCTAATGATGAGACTTTCACCTTCCTCAAGTTCACAAAATCATACTTTCTGTACAATAACTCACTATGCCCTCTTCTCCAAAAAAAAACACATACAGTAAATGCAAAGGAAAACAAGCAAAGTACCAAGGGGTCAGTTGGCAGAGGGTCAGGGATGGTCTGGTCAGAATTTGAAGGGTCAGAGTTACAATATATTTTTTGTCGGCTACTCAGGGGAGTCTGGCAGAGTGGGTCGACTCCGGTCTCTGTGTCACTCTCAGAGCCTCAATTATGGCCTTCTTTACCACCCTGAGTCTTGACTCTGCTGATTCTAAACAAGAACAAAGGAAACAGCCCAGAATAAAGAAAGACAAAAGGATCTGATCGGATCAGCCAGCACCATGTGGCAAATAACAAGAGAGAGAGGGGTACCATGCAGCACAAACAAGTCATTTATTGTCATCCCCCTCTCTGCTTCTCAAGGACCCGATCAGACCCCTCTGGCAAAACAAAACAAAACAAAAAAATACTCAATTGAATGAGAAGCTGGGAGGAAGAGGATGACAAGTGACTCACATTGTGTTTTGTGTTTCCAGACTTTGGTAGCGACACAGAGACCGGAGTCAACCCACCCCGCCCGACTCCCCTGAAATGCCGAAGCAAAAGGTAATTGTAAATCTGACCCTTCGAGTTTTAACTCTGGTTAAAGGACTACTGTGTTAGATCACATCAATATCAGCATAAGCGGGTCCAAGAGGGTCAAAGATCCAGGTGCCCCCCCCCACCTCGCCACAACTCCTGTACTATTTCCAGAGCAGCTCACAGGAGCCTGTCCGATGAATATTGGTAGAACTCAGTCTGAGAGGGCCAAAGATCCATGCCCCCTTCCTCTCAACACAGATCTTGTACCAGCTTCAAAGCAACTCACAGGTACTTCAGGAGTGCTCTTTTTGGTGCACTCTTGCTGCACACATTAGTCCGGATAGTGCTACTGACTGAATTTCTACCCCAGAATTGTAAAAAAGACAGCTGCTGTAAATATAACATAAAGACACACCCCAGACTAAATTTGAACTGTTACATTAAATTAATAGACTTAGTCCCAGGGAGGGTCTTAATGCTAGATGTCAAAATTCACAATATAGTGTATAAATTAATTAAGCAATAATGCACGACAGGGTGTAGTAGCTGGGATAACATCACGCCTGGGGTGATTAGGCACGAGGTCAAGAGGCCGAGTGCAACCAATCACCCCAGAAGTGACGTTATCCCAGCACAACACACACCCTGGAGTGCATTATTGCTATTATACAATGGCACCTTTAAAAAAAAAATTAAGAAAATAGAGATAAAATACTCTTTAAAAGCATTTTTAGCAATGTGCATGTTTACATACATAAAAAATCCCTTGTTGCTAGTGCTGGCCAGCAGGTGGCAGTGTCTGTATATCCCTTTTTCATTCTGTCATGCTTTCAAAGTCCCTGTGCTGTTTTGCGGTTTACCTTTTGAGCAGCTGAGAACACAGTAACACCCCCCCCACCCAGCATGTCTGATGGTTTAATGAGGAAGGTAAGATTGTGTTCTGGGAAAAGAAACGGTTTTAAAAATATGCCTTTTTACTGTGGAAGGGGAGAAAGGAAAAATGACATGGCAGTTGTACATTTAGCGCAAGGTTGACTACAGGTGGTCTCGCGCTGTGTCAGCTCAGCTCGCTGACCGCGTGTTGAAAACTGAAGCCAACAACTTCGCTGAGATTTACTATAAAAAAAAAAGACAAAACAAAACTGTCAGTGACGTTTTTGTTGTTGTTGGAATGAATAGTGAGTTTTAATGGGATGTATTGTGGAGATGGCATTGGAGGGCGATGACTTAACCGTGTTGTGTAGCAGGGATCACTCCAGCGGGCTGTGTGGAGTGATCTTCATAATGATTGATGCGGTCATCTGGTTGTTGGACTAGACCCTGATGTTGTACTGGGATAACATCACGGGTCCAGCCTCAGACTGACCAATCAGAGTACAGGATTTTTTCTTGCCATTGTATAATAAACATTTATGCACCTCGAACCAAGGCACTTAGGATTGACCTGCTCAAACTCATACAGCCCTTTTTACACACCTCACAATATATCATCTTTGGTGGTGAGTTTAATTGTGGGCTATCATGGAAAGATAAAACACACACTTCAAAAACTTTCAAACTCTTCTGCAACACAAATTTTCTAACCACAATGTTGAAGATGGCTAATCTTTTAGATACATATCAAACAACCACAAATCTATATATACCCACATTCCACAAAGGTAGTTTAGGTACACAGATTGATTTTTTCTTTACATCCAAACATTTGCCTATCCTAAAAGCAGCTGTAGAAACCATTGGATTTTCTGATCATAATAGATTAACTATTTTTATTGGGTCCTTGAATATCGTACATAAAGATCCAGGGGTGTGGAGACTGAATACTGCACTGTTACAGCAAGAGAGGTTTAAGTTCCTATTACAAGAATGTTTGAGTGTGAAGAAATCTGTTTTTATTCTATATGATGGCTGTATGCAGTGGTGGGAAGACACCAAACATGACCTCTGTGTTTTTCTAAAAAATAAAAGTACAGTCTGCAGTATGGATAAATATAAAGAATATTTGAAAAATGGAACTCAGCTACAGAAACTCATGTCCTTGTCTGTACTGATGAAACAGGATTATATTACCCAAATTAATGTACTTAAAAATTACCTTAGGTTATTTCATCTGAAGAAAACACAAACACTTAAGCAACAGCAGCAATTTGGAATGTCTAGGTCATCAGAAATCATTTGCCCCTATAAAGCTTGTCAAAATAGAGTAGGGAAAAAAGAAATGATAGCCCTTTTTGATAGAAATAATGATTTACAAGAGACCAATGCAGGAATTATTGATGCAATTAGCAATTATTCCAGAAATAAATATGGCCCCTTAGGGAATGATAGAACACTGGCTACAATCTTGTTGAATGATTTATCTTTGCCTCATACCCCTCTGACAGAGCTATTACCTCTAGGCCAAGATATACAAACACGTGAAGTAATGACAGCAATTGCTTCCTTAAACAATCATACTGCCCCAGGCCCAGATGGCTTACCATCAGAAATTTACAAATTTATAGGTAAAGACTTACGTGAGGAGTTGACACAGGTCTATAATCATATGTTACATACTCAGGATGTTCCGTTAACTATGAATATGGGAACTTTGATTTACTTATATAAAAAAGGGGACAAAAAACATTTACAGAATTGGAGACCAATTTGTCTTTTAAATGTGAACTTTAAAATCTTAACTAAACTACTTGCCAAAAGACTAATGAAGTCTGCAAAGCATCTCATATCAGAAGCTTAGGCATCATCAGTCCCAGGTCACTGTATTCAAGATCATTTAATATCAATTCAGGAATTGATTGAAAAAGGTAATAATGGACATCTTTCGGGGTATATAATGTCACTGGACCAAAGTCGTGCTTTTGACGTGGTCAGTCACAAAATTTTATGGTCAGTGGTGGAATCCTACCACATACCAGGTGCCTTAATCTAGTGGATTAAAACAGTATATAATACGGCCACGGTGTTCCCCCTTGTTAATGATTGGAAGGGACCGCTTATTAGCATTAAATGTGGGGTGAGACAGGGACATCCCCTAAGCCCTATATTATATGTACTTTTTTGGCCCCCCTACTCAGGATAATTAATTCTTCAAGGGTTATTACACCACTAACTGATACAACAGGGTTAAGGGTAAAACCAGTTGTGGCTTATGCAGATGATACTGTATGTACCTTTTTGTTCAGGATGAATTATCTGTGGTGGAAGTGATAAGACTGTGTGAGCTGTTTGGCAGAGTAGCTGGGGCATCCTTAAACCTTCAGAAATTTGTGGGTGGGGCTTTAGGAAAAACCCACATTCTTTGAGTGCAGTGGGAGGCACATCACTTTCTGCTGAGCCTATCAAAATATTGGGGATACGATTTGGATCAGGTCATTTAGACATCTTCAACTGGGAAGAGAAGCTGGAATAAGGAAAGAAAAAGGTAGCCCTTTGGAACAAATGGAAATTAGGGAAAAAGAAAAGAATTTACATAATTAAAACATACCTGGTCCCGGTCTTTCTGTATATCAGTTATATTTTTCCTCCTCCAAAGAGTTAAGAGAGACGATTATTGAGTGTATTTTTCCAGGTGGTTTGGGGCAGCCACCTTAACCCCATTAAGAGAAATGTCACATACTTATCCATCCAGGGGGGATTGAATATGGTACACCCCTTATTGTTTTATAATTGTATTTTTTTTTTTTGTGATTAATTTAAGGCCTGTCCTGGTGCATAATAATAAAGGGTGGGAGTCATGGATATATGATACAATCAAACCATGATTTCAATTATGGGATAGAAATATGCTAAGAATTGTGAAGCATCAACCTTTGGTTCCTCCCTATTGGCGAGAAATAGTCACAAGACTTAGGCAATGGCAAATTACCAGCCAAATGCTTATTACTTTAAATAGGAAAAGGCTATACTTAGGTCTTTGGATAGAATTTGTACAGTCCCAATTGTTTTTGACCTCTGCCCTAAGGTACAGAGAACTTTGCTTTTAGGCTTTTTAAGGAAGCCCAGAATTCCCACACACATGTGCAATCTCCACTGGCTTAGTTGCCATAACAGAATACCAATGTGAAGGATAATCACAAACATAAGCAGGCCATAGCGAGACTTTGTAGTAGACCACACTGTATACAGCAGGTAGAAACCATCACGCACCTTCTTTTCCAATGTTCTTATAGTAAAGATATTTGAAGGTTTGTAGCACAGTCATGGTCTACACCAGCTTTTGCTTCAATCACCTATGACAATGTAATATATGGGGATACATCTGGTCCTTGGAGACGTTGACATAAATAAACTTTATAAGCTATTTTTACAGTTTTAAGTGGCAAAGTTGGAATGCTTGTTTTTTTTTTTTTTTTTTTTCACCTTGCAGCAGAAACATACCTCCTTTCTAGAATTACTGGGCAAAGTTGAAAATGACATGAAGTCCATTTGTGGCACGGAAAGAGCTAAATTTCCAGAACACTAGTGGTCAGCGAATTGGCACAGCATGCCCTGGATAACAGACTCAGCCTTTCCTATTACATAAAGATATATAGGGATTGAGGGGAATATACTGCTGTAACTTAGAATATTAGACAAGAGACAGCATACGTAAAAATGATCCTCTAGGAATGGAAAGAAGACTACATTTTGAGACCCTTTTTTTTTTTAATTTGTATTTGTCCTTTTCTTTATCTATTATCTGTATGATTTTCCTTGGCATTATGAAGCATATTTTTTTGTTTAGGAATATTGTATAGTTTGGCATGTATTAATTGGATATAATGTATGGTAGAACGCGATTAACCTTAGGAAATCATCATTTCCTAAGGTTGTTATACCATCGTTGTGACATAGAAATGTTGTTAACCTATCAATGCTAAGTCTCATCGATAGGTTAACAACAGGGATTGGTCTGCGCATGTGTATGCCTTTTTTTCACTCGGTAACCGACGGATGCACGCAGTGGAAAGGGAATGACTGAACGGCTGCGTCAGTGACTATATTTTGAAAAGTATGGAGCCGTTTTCATTTTTTCTTGGGACCATACACTATAAAAAATAATGTATGGTCCTTCTATCGGCAACCGGTTACTGTTAACCGTCTTGAGGTTGCCATGGTGACGTAAACCTCTCGAGCTTCGCTCTAGAGGTTTACAAGGTCGCCCTGGCGACCTCTCAACGGTTAACAGACTGGTTACCGATAAAGGACCATACAATATCCTCTATGTTGTATTTTTAGTTTTTGTTTTCAATAAAGTTTCTACTACTCTTTTCGATAAGTGTCATGGGATCTTTAACATCCACCGGAACCACAATCTGAACAGGCAGATAGGACCTCGGTTTAACATCCCATCCAAAAGATGGCACCTCAGGAGTGCAGCTTCCCCCCCCCCATGCTGCACCACAGTGTCAGTATTGGGATTTAACCCAGGTGCCTGGTGTGGGGCTAGAACCCACAGCCTTCTGATCTTCCACCCTCACAGGTGAGTGTGTAACCTGCTGAGCCACTGACACTGCCTATTCTGGTTTTTTGTCCATGTCCAACTTTCTAAAGACTTTCTTTGTAAGCCTGGGCATCTTCTGGTCCCTTGGATATTACATCCAAATTTAGGGTGCATACAAAACCAACAAGAAGCTCTTTGTTAAACTGAACAGGGAGACATTTATTTTTTATTTATTAAACAGTTTATTTATCTGGAAAGGAACACTGAGCTGAAGCTCCATTCCAGATGTATCCCAGGAACACCAGGAGTTTAAATGACTTGCTCAGGGTCACATCATATGCAAGTGGAGGTTGTGGGAATCAACCCCAGATCTGCTGGAAGTACTAAGCTCATTTACAGCTCATTGCTCTAACCTCTAGGTTCGGTGAATGAGACATAAAGAGAAGGGGGTGGCAGCTTAGTTATGAGAATGTGTTTGGGGACTTTCCACTACCATGATTGGCTCCCCACCTTGTGAGAACATTTGCACAGGGGTCCATGAATCACTAAG
The DNA here is from genome assembly GCA_016271365.2 of Neoceratodus forsteri. Lineage (NCBI taxonomy): Eukaryota > Metazoa > Chordata > Ceratodontiformes > Ceratodontidae > Neoceratodus > Neoceratodus forsteri. Next base: position 403,909,727 of record CM028136.1, on the reverse strand, counting down.
GCCACTCCTGCATTTGGGATATGGCTAGCAATTTTGTTTTCACTTCAGCAAGTGGTGCCTAGACAAGAAATCTCACTGTTCATTGAGTAGCCAATAAAACCCTTGGGAAACAGCATACCATAATACAGTTTTTAAAAAAAACTTTACCAGGCATGCATTTTGTTGCAGGGAGAGCTCATTTTTAATTTTATGAAAACTGGGGAAACTCAGGAATAGCTTTAGTTTCACACTATTCTTTTTTCTTCTGTTGGTGGGAGGCAGAACTCAGTCTGAGAGGCCCAAAGATCCAGGCACCCTCCCCCTCACCACAGCTTCCATATCCCTCTTCAGAGCAACCCACAGGAGGCTGTCCGATGGCAGAACTCAGTCTGAGATGGCCAAAGATCCAGACACCCTCTCCCTCACCACAGTTCCCATACCAGCTCCAAAGCAACTCACAGGTACCTTAGGACTGGTCTTTTCGGAGCCCTGCTGCAGTGCACATTAGTCCAGATGGTGCTTCTGATTGATAGCTGCTGTAAATATTACATCGACATGCACCCCAGACTCTAGTTTTAAACAGATTAATATGGACCTTGTAAGGTATATATAGCTACACCATGAAGATAAGCATTTCTCAGTGTTAACCTACCTGGTAAATGTAAGTAATAACCATGGATACAAATCAGAATATGGTGAAGAGAAATATGGCCCAATTTTGGAAAGGATAGCTTGTAACTAACATGCTTCCCACTACATTAACTAAAGTTATGCAAAACTGATAGTCTGTTGTTTAACTACCCTCCCTGTCATGTGCTTTAGTGGATGTGCCAACCGGTCCTGTAATTATGTACTGGAAAGTAATTCCTGGTGCCAGTGTCACCCACGCCCTCTCCAACTGCCTGTTCATTGATTGTAGACAAGTGGGAAGATATCAGATGGTTTCCTCTCCCCCCCCCTCCACCACCACACACAGTGCTCCATGACTTAACATGTATGCAAAGTTCAACATGCCATGGTACACTTGTAATTGTTTTGCCTTAGCTTTCATTAGCTCCTCCACAAAGTATGACAGAGCAGAGTCATTTCACAGCTCACGAAATGTGCCATTATATTGCTAATCTCAGTACACCCACCACCACACGAGACCCAAATTTATCTTATCTGAGCACTCATTTTGAAAAATAATATAGCACACTTGGAAACATGATCATGCACTAAACTGTGCAATATGTGTCAGGAACAGTCCACTGCTGATGTGTGTGTTATGATGTGACTGGAGTGGGATGGGTCACAGTCTTCCAAAGACGGCTCAGTCTCTACTCAAGTCCCACTGTCCAGTCAATAGGTTTACATATAATATGTACTTGCAGGTATTGTATGGCACTGTAAGTCATTGTTCATTGAAAACAGGGTTGGTGGTAGTTTCGAAGAAGACAACTGGAGTGAGATTGTTTGAAAAATACAGCTCTAAACCAGTATCTGATGCAAAATTAAGTTCTGTGGCAATAGGGGCAATATTCTTTTATTGTCTGCCAAGGAAAATGCAACACCTCCACCTTTGTGTGGTAGATGCACAATTTGATCAAAATGTGAGTAACCATGATAGCATTTAAAAAAAAAATAATATATATATATATAGTTTAAAAGGTGTACTGTTACATTTTGCCAACTGTTCAGTTGTGGCTTGCATTATAACATCACCATTTCCTGTGCATAATCTGTACTTTCAATTAGTTGACCACGTTGTTAATCATTGTAATGTCCACAGAAATTAGGATGGGAGGGAATTTTAAGAAGACTACAGTAGCAGTAAGATTGTGAGAGCTCAAAAAAATACAGTGATCACGTATTATGGAAAAATGAAATAACATTGTGAGCGACAGCATGGCCTATAGCACAGGGTTGCCCTTGAAGCAGCAGTCACTATAGCGAGAGAGTATCTGATTGAAATTCAAGTTCTGTGGCATTATAGGCAACAATCTTTTCTTCTGCCAAAACAAACAGAACACCTTCCTGTTTGTGTGGTGTACAATGTGATTTGAATGGGACTGAACATTAGTGGAGTTATTTACAGATCCTTTTACTGCAAACAAGTCCTGTGTGTAAAGCAGACAATCTTCTTTACTAACGTTACTTAAAACATTTGTAAATTTGCCTCTTAAATGCATCACTTTCTTCTGTGTGGGACACCCAATATACCACTACACAGAGGCACTGCACCCTGTACTGAAACCATGGCAATGTAAATTGTGCCCACGCACAAAAATCGGAGTATAAATAAATGAAAAATATGTCAGGGTCAGTGACAACACTCACTAATTCAGTTTTTATTTTGCTTTTGTGAGAGTTCTTAAGTAAACCTCCCAAATTCTCTTTATTGTTTCCTGACACGTTTCTGGAACTGAAACCAGCTCTTTGCTAAACTCTGCTTGGTTGAAGTTCTAGGACTAATGGGAGTCTTTAGTTCTGGCCCATTCAAAAATTCACAAGGTTCTCTTTTAAATTATTCATGATGTGTGTACAATTGAGATTACCACTCTTTTGGCTAAAATGTCTGCCATAAGAGCTGAGGTTTCAGTTTCTTGGCCCCTAGTTTTGGTCATCGAACAGGTCTCCTTTCTGACATGGGGGGAGCAGCATCCCTATAAATTTCTGCACTTTCCATACTTTAAGTAAAAATGCTGATATTTCAGTATGGAAATTATTATTGGGGCTTTGAAAAAAGCCACAGTCTGTATTAATTGTAACAGTACCGAACATTCCTCCCCCAACTAATTTTCTTGTTTAAAACTGCCTTGGGGCTTCCCAGAAGGAAGCCATCTAGAAAACATTCAAAGGGTTCAACACTTAGATCAGATGCTTGTCTTTAATTTACAACATAGACACACTTTGCATCTAATGTCACATAACTGCATATTATGTGGTTATTTCTTCTTTATTTAAAACAAAAGTTGGACATTCCAAAGTCCCTTTTTTCTCCAGAGTTGTCAGCTGAGAAAAGCTATTTTTTTATCTTTATTAAGTAACAGTTTGATTGAAGTTACTAATTGTTGCCAGATCAGCTGGGAGTCATATACATACGGATTTCAATGTAGTTACACAGCATTGCAGGTTTCAAAGCTCTGCTGTTACTTTTGTTAGCTGCATGAGATATGTGTATGCCTGTCTGAGACCCAAGAAACCATCGTACATGAGTGCCTGCATTAATGTGGAGATTTCCTAAGGGATTTCACACACACCAGCTAAAAACACTTCTGGGTGCTTGGCATTCAGAATCAGAAATTAAACCTTAGCATTCAGACATCAGAACCCCAAACTGCCAAATCTACAATTAAGTGAACTGTTTGCAGTGCACGTTAACATCATGCTGTCTCTTTGTCATATGTTCAGGTTCTCATAATTAGTTTTAAATGTGATTGAAATTTGGCAACAACTATAAATTATAAGCCTATGTCATCAAAGCGCCATTCAGTTGATCCCTTACTACAAAGCATCACAGTTCACCTTCTTCTATGAGCTAGCCACACACATATGACAATGAAATATGATTCATAGTTTCACCTCATACTATCATTTATAATTACCTTACTAGGTAAACACTAGTTCAGTACAGAGTGACAGAGTGATTTCATACAGCCTTAGTATGTCTATGGAAAGCAGCCCTACCAATTCTTTCTTTAAAAATATTTTGACATCCAGTCTGAGCAACTGAAAACATTGTTCATCAGGGACACTTAGGAGACAAGGGCATTCTAATAGATTAGTTCGGTATGAGCTCTGTGTGATTTAAAACTGGCAACAGCTATAAATTATAAGTGTATGCCATCATATTACATTCCATTCAGTTGACTCCTCAATGCAAAGCATTATAGTTCACATACTTCTATAAGCTAGCCACACGCAAGCAAGGAAATGAAATATGATTCATAGTTTCATCTCATACTATCATTTGTAATTACTACAGTAAGTAAACACTGCTTTAGTGAAGAGTAAGAGAGCGATTTTATACAGTGCCACTACATCTATATAAAACAGCCTTACACGCTTCTTTCTTTAAATATATTTAGACACCCACTCTTAGCAACTGGAACAAGATGTAGCCAAAGCCGATACAGCTGTGGCAAACTTCTAACGTTTTGGAAAACGATCGTCGCCGAGTGCCATCTCCAAGATGGTGGCGGTTACGCAACTACACATTGCAGTACTCGAGCATGCGTAGTTGTGGTAAATGGCATTCTGCCATTCCAAAGATGGTGGTGCCGGTGGAACTGCGTATGTGCACAAGGTGCGCGTGTGCAGTTCCTGTCCTGGAATGTGGAAGTAACAGCCAAAATAGTGCTGCTGTTTTAGCTGTTACTCCATAGTGGTCGATCATGGCAGAGTGCTATAAGTTCTGTTAGACTTTTGGAAGGATACTTCTAAAAGTCCAATGGAAGTGTGCCACAATCAGCCATTTTAGGAGCCACTGCAAAATGATGGTAGGCTCTGCCCACAGCCATAAAAATTGCTCATGTCAGGGACAGGAGACAAGAAAGTCCTGATAGATTAGTTCAGTATGAGCCCCCTCAGACCCCCACTCCCAAACATTTTGTTAGTCTAAGTAACAGCTCACAGGGATACAAACAGCTTCCAGCTGCACAATTATGCATATCACAGCCATTGAAATATTAATGGATATTCAAAATCTTTTGTGAAAAGGGATACACACACAAACACACACACACACACACACCTGATGTACAGAGATATTGACACACAGACCTTAGTAGCACAGAGCAATTTGCTAATGCATGATTCACACTCACAGTGTTTAGATATATAGGACTGGGGTACTAGTTCTGGTGTTATACACAATTAATACTACCAGAGGTGTAGCAATACATACTCACAACCTTCAGTTATACAAGACCGACTCATCAGTGACAGTTTTACACTCACAGTGTGCAGGTATTTTTACACACACATTCGGGGAGAGGAGACACATTCCTTTAGACCTAAGATGTACCAGCACATGAGACTCCCACACTTATAGCTCTCGGACATGCTAGGATTGCCAAGTTTATTAAATAAGAGGGCTCTGTGTCTGCTTGAATAACAGCCTTGTTAAATAGGAGATGCAAGGTCTCTTGACAGTGCTTTTACCATACAATACAATTTGCTTCTTTTCTGCATAACATATTCCAGAATTTCGTGCAGTATATACTGAACCTTGATGCATAATATAATACTGTAGATCATCAGAGTTATCCCACTGATGTATTATTAATGATTTTATTACACAGTATATTCTGAATAAATAAGTATTAAGAAGACTGGTAAAAATTAATCTGCTTTTTTCTTTTAATTTATGAAATTTTTCAGATTTATGTATGTATATATTTATTTGATGTTGGTAACCAGGAGAGGCACACAGAGCCAAGGCTTGTTCCAGTTGCAACCCGGGGACAGGGATAAGGGGAACAACATTAACATTATACATGTGGTTCAAACAAGAGCTACACATAGTAATGATAAATTGTACAGGTGTTTACATTTCTGATAGGGTAATGTAACTTTTGTGCCATGAAGAGCTGAATATGGAGTGGAACCTAATGATTACAAACACCAGAATCAAATTGTCATAATGCTGTGATCACTTCTAGATCTTTGATTAATTGTGATTTGCTTATTGCTTTTGTTTCCCTGCCACTGACTGAAAAGTAGTAGGTGCAATCTTGAAAATCGAATGTGATATAGAATAGTCAGCACTCTATTCAAGTTCTGAGTCTTGTCTGTTCAGGAAGTCTCCTCCCCTACCCTAGATGGGCTAACATTTGGTAGGGTGCCCCCGCGAAAAAAAACATCATGGGTTGGTGTTCTCAGCAGTCAAGTTAGAGACTGGCCGATTCCTTGGAGTTAAAAAGCACTAACCTCAGGAAACTACTCTCTTCTCAGAATCACTGGTTGCCACAGAATAAATGACAGATTCCTAGACTATATCCCATGAAAACAAAATGTTTATAAATGAATCTTGTCGTGTATATAGATAAACACTTACCTCAGTTAACAGTTAAACTTCAAAATCGATATTATTTCAGATTGACTTTATTTTAAACAGGAGGCTGTTTTATCTAGATATTTAGTCCCCGATGAGAATGCTACCACTTGCCAACTCCCAACCTTTCTACTACACTTAACAAAAAGAACAGGAGGAAGCACCTAATATATGTTATTCAGGTGTTTCCTCTTTCAATTAAACTGGAGCTGCTGTTGTCCATAGCAGTGTGTGAGAAGTTGTTAGGGAATAACAGCTGCCACATTTGCTTGCATGTGTGAGTTTACTGAAAAGCTTATTGAGTAACTGCACCTCATGAATGTGACAGCTGTCATTTTTCAACAACTGCCCAACATGGTATCCCGTGATAATAGTGCTAGCATGTGGGCGACTGTCAAAACGTCGACCCATGTGAGGGCGCTATTATCATGAGCGATCTTCTGTGATGGCTGTGACTGCGACTGAAAGGGGAGGGATCAGTGAGCGGAAAGGGTTTATAGGGAAGGGGAGGCTATCGCCCTCTAGTGTGCCTGCTCTACTGAGCCAATCATGGGGTGTGGTGGGTAGGGAGGCTCGCTTCAACGGAGCAGGTCCTGGGTTTGGGGCTGGAAAAGTTTTGCTTGGTCCCGTGACTGCAGGACATAAATGTTTTTTAAAACTGGGCTGTGCCCCCTCCCTGACATGCACCTCCCCTTGGAGTTAGGAATATATAATTAGGGAGGTGCGGGGGTGTGAAACTCCCCCGCACACACAGTTACTGCACTGGGTGTGCCCGGTTGCCTCTAAGTGCATATTGCTGAATTGCTTTTCGGTGATAATGCACTCTCGGTAATATGGTGATTGCTATTATCACATAGAACCCCCAACATGTGTTTTTGCACCCCCAAAGTTGATTTTGCAGTCTGCACAAAATCACCTTCAGGCCAAGAGATGAAAATGTTTTCTGCTATTCTTCATGACACAGGGTCATAACAATGGTATGTTGACAATCTGATGTAAAAATATTAAAACACAACAATTTTATGAGCCAACATTACATTTTGCATGTGCAGGCTTGTAACTTTGGTAACTGTCAATCTCTGGTAATTGTCAATCTTTTTACCCCAAATTCATCATCTGCAGCCCTATCGGCTCTGGCCAGAGTTTGTTTACTTTGCAAAGTTAGTCAGCACATGTGCCATTCATCGTTTGTTGAAACTCATGGGAAAATGTGTGTTTACTGGCAAAAGCTAGCCACTTTGTAGCCAGGCCTGTTTTCCTGGACAAGGTCCATGTTGGTCATAGAACAGATTCAATCAACTTTTCCCTTTTAGTGTACAGTGTTAGACTGCCAACAAGCCAGCATTCTTGTTGGAATTACAATTTGAGGCTGTATGCTCGGGAATGGGTTTACACTAATATCTTTATTTACTTGCATCAACATAAAATCCCCGCAGCACAGACATCAGGCCTACCACGCTGCAACACAGAGTACTCAGACAGTGATGTTACAGGACAGAAACCCCAACTAAACACCTACGCATTAAGTGTGGAACTGAGGGTGTAGCTGCACTTCAATACAGGGCATACAGCACTTAGACCCACCAAAAGAACTTCAAATAGTCCATGTATATGGATGCAGTGAGATTTATTGCAGAAGCACTGTAAATCACCTCAATAGCGGATAACAGTACAAAGTTGGAGACCAGTATCCAGACATCCTAATGCTTCACTAGCACATTCTGATTGATACAATATTGATGCAGTGTTCAGTATTTAAGGGAAGTAGTTAGTCAGGTTGTCTGTCCCCTGAGGAAGCTCTGCCTGAGCAAAGTACTGGGATGTCTGGACAGTGGCCTTCAAGTTAGCCCTATTTTTTCTGCAATAAATTGCATTGTAGCCACATACTTGAACTATTTTAAGTTCTTTTGGCTGATCTAAGTGCTGCATACCCTGCACTGGAGTGCTGCTACATCCTCGCTCTGGGGTTACATGTGTTGGGGCCTGGCATGCCCCAATAGCAGCACCCAAGCACTGCACATGCCTGGAAGCTAGAAGTGAAAAAATGTATGGTCCTCTAGAGAAATGCAGCACTCTGAACTGGTGTATCGCTTGGTGATATTGTCCAACCAAGTGCGTGCTGCAACAGTGATTTAAATCTGCGGCGGACCAACGAAGCGGTGAAATGTGTTTATGCCTGCCGCTGTTTTGCTTTGATCAGCAGCTGACTGTTTGCTGGTGGTGGTGATGGGGAAAAACTGAAGTCTCCCTTCAATTGTGGGCCACAGATTGGCCATATCATCGACTGACTGAGCTATGGGACCCAGTTCGCATCTGGGTGTGGAGATAGAAGCAGCTTACAGAAAACAGCAGTGAGGAATGTAGATTGCTTCTTGCTTTCAATCTGACTGAGGAATCCAAGTCTGGGATTGGTAACTGTTTGAAAAATTCCACCAGAAGGTACTGTGAATTGAATTTCTGACCATTAATGGATCCCCAAGAGCAGTGAGAGTACTTAAAGGGGTGAAATTACATGTTACAAGTTTCTTACTGAGGCTGTGAGAGGACGGTCTATTTTGGAAAACAGCTGTTTTACTGGAATGACTGAAAGGAGTGAGAGTTCCTCAGTCTTTCAGGAACTTTTTAATTTATTGGTATTGAGAGCCCCATACAATTCTCCAAATTTTCCAGTTTTAGCAGCTGGACTAGCTGGTGCATTGTGGATCCTGCCAATATTTTGTAGAACTGCCTGAGATAGTAACAACTGTTAATATTGGGATGGGAAGGGAGGGGAAGCTTTATTTGTGTTTGTGTGTGTCATGGTGTGAATAGTGAATGTGGTTGTGTGGTAGTTATGTATATGTTTTGAGGAGTTAAATTGTATTAATTGAATTGTTGGGTGGGTTGGTTATTTATTTGGGAGGGTGGATTTTATAGTATTTGGGGTTTGTAGTTTATGTAGACAGTCAGGATGTGACGGTGGTATAAGTCCCCAAGGTGCAGTTACTCATTGGCCCATCTGCGCTACCGCCAACCTTTTGAGCTCCTTCCCTTTACCTGTAGAGACATATGGGAGGTGCAGGGCTTTAGGGATTGCGCATGGTCAGAGGTCTGGGCAGAAGGGTGTGGGAGTGACTGCGGGGAGTCACTGATTCAGGTGGTGAGGCTCAGGGAAGCCCTTGGGCGAAATAGGTACTGGAAAGGGGTCCTCACTGTTTGTTCCCCATACTCAAGGGCTCCACTCTGGACAGTGGGAGGTGGTTGTTGGTCCAGCAGCTCCCACTCATCAGACCCAGGCTGTGCTTTGCAATGCCAGTTCGATGAGGAATAAGATTGCTATAATCGCGGCTTGGTTTTCTTGAGAGACCTGGCTTGCATCACAGAGATCTGGCTGGATGATAATGCTGCCACCATTTTGGAGGCATTGATTCTGGCCAGGTACCATGGGGATATGTGATGGCTAGGTGTGTGATGCAGAATATGTCTGAATGAGTGGCAAGTGAGCTCGAGGAATATCATGAGTGGAGTAGCGTAGCAGAGCCATGAATGATGGTTCCCTGAGCTCACTTGCCATGAGTCCAGATACATTCTGTATCACACACCTAGCTATCACGTATTCCTTTTATATAATAGGACTGTGTTTTGTGCTGTATTTATTGTTTGATGATGTCACCACAGTGTGATATCTGGAGATATCACACTATGATGATGTCACCACAGTGTGATATCTGGAGTTATCACACTGCAGTGAGAATACATGTTTTTATCTAATGGGTTATCTGCTCACCCCTGTTGTATAATCTGTGGTGTGCACGCCGAGGAAGGATCACAGAGGTAGGGGAGTGGCCATTTGGTTTAAAGCCAGCCTGGGTCTCACAGTGATACCAGTGGGTTCTACCAGGTCATTTAAGAGTGTTGCCATGCGAGGGGCCTGGCACAGGCTACAGGATCCTTTTAATATAGCAGAACAAAAGGTTATGAGCACACACAAACCCATGTGAGGGATGCAAAGAACTTTAGAGTGGAGTCAAAGCTCTCACATTAATACTTTTTAATAGTTACAAACAAAAGAAAAAAATACAGACAGGAATCCCGCCTTACATGTTTCGGACTAGGAAATTCTTTTTCAAAAACTCTAAAGTTCTTTGCGTCCCTTACATGGGTTTGTGTGTGCTCGAAACCTTTTGTTCTGTGAACTGGTGAGATTCTTGAGCACCATTGTCCTGGTGTGCACTCCTTTTTGCCTACTGGAATCCTTTTAATATACTGGCCATCAGGCGGGGAGAAGGAATTCCTGCAGGTCGGGGACTTCATTGCCAGCCTGGTGCTGGAATCCTCCAGATGGATAACTGTGGGGGATTTCAATGCCTGGGTCAAGGATAGACTCTCGTCATTTGGTCATGAACTCTTCTACAGCATGGAATCTCTGGGCCTGTCGCAGGTTGTTACCTCAGCGACCCACTCACACAGGCAAACATTGGACCTGGTGTTCACACTAGGTCTTGGGGTCGATGACCTCATAATTGATCCAGTCATTTAGTCGGATCATAGCACCATGAGGTTCACGTTTGGGGCCCCCCTGAGGGTCTGTCCTCTATGAAGATGGTTCAGTACTGCCCTTTATGGAGATTGTCCCCAACAGGACTACAGGTGGTGCTGGACCTGTCAGGTGTAGAAACTGCGTGTGTTATGGGTGTGGAGGAGGCAGTGGCAGCCTATAACAGGACTGTTACTGCAGCCTTCAATTCTATCATACCTGTCCATGTCTAGCCCTTATCTACTCATTGGAGGTCCCCCTGGTAAGATGGGGAGCTCAGGGAGTTAAAGATAAAGGGCTGGATGTTGGGACTGATGGAGGACAAATTGACTTTGAGGTCACATTATGGTGACTATTAAAGGGCAATCTCCCAGAAAAAGGTGGATTTTCTGTCAAGGGAGATTGAAGATTTTCTGTCAAGGGAGACTGCTGCAGCAAGGAACAGACCAGCTCATCTTTTTCATATGGTGGATGGGATCTTGCATCCGGCCTGTCTCTGTACTGGGGGAGCTAGTTCAAGCATGAGGTGCAATGAGTTTGCTCTGTTCTTTGCCAACAAAGTGTCCTCTATCAGGACTGAGATCTCCTCCAGTGCCGCTCAAAGAGCTTGCAGAATCAGACCAGTGAAGTGCCGGGGCACTTCTCTTGTGTGGGGTGAGTTTGGTCCAGATGGAGTGGATGAGGTAGTTGAGATAGTCTTGAGGCTGTGACCAACACATGGTGATCTAGACCCAGGTCCAACCCAACTTTTGGTTGGTTGTGTTGGGCTGATTGGACCTGTGGTTGTTGAGATCATCCAATGTTCCTTGGGAAGTGGGGTCTTTCCATTGGCTTTGAAAGAGGCCTTGGTGAGACCCCTTTGGAAAAAAACTCTCATTGGACACAGATTGTCTCACCAAATACAGACCGGTCTCAAACCTCCCACTTTTAGGGAAGGTTTTTAAAAAAGTGGTGGCCGTCCAGCTTGAGACTAATCTCGCTTCCTCTGCCACTTTCAAGCACTTCCAGTCTGGATTTAGACCTGGCCATAGCACGTAGACAGCCCTGGTGAAGGTGCTAAATATCTCCTTATAGTGAGAGATAAGGGAGAACGTACCATCCTTGTTTCTCCTGGATCTCTCTGTGGCATTTGACGCCGTGGACCATGAGGTGTTACTGGATCAACTGCGGAGCTGGTGTGGACTAACTAGCAATGTCATCAGCTGGTTTAGGCCCTAACTCATGGGTAGAGTGAAGAGGGTGACAATGGGGTTATCCTCATCTAGCCCAATGCCTTTGTTTTGTGGAGTTCCGCAAGGTTTGGTCCTGTCACCTCTGCTGTTCACAGTGTATATGTTGTCCTTAGGAGATGTTATCAGGTGGTATGAGCTGGATTTTCATTCCTATGCTGATGATAACCAGCTATACATATCCTGTGCTCCTGGAAACCAAATGGAAACCTTTGTGTTTAACACCTACCTGGCTGAGATCCAGAACTGGATGACTCAAAACTGGCTATGACTTAACCCAGACAAGATGAAGGTATTAGTGGTGGACACTGGTTGTCAGCGGGGTGGAGGATGGTTGGGGAGTGATCCTGGTTTGAGACTGGGAGATGTTCTCTTGACTCCCTATATTGGGGTTAGAGATCTGGGCGTGGTCCTTGATGATGGTCTGACACTTGATGCTCAGGTGTCAGCTGACATCCAAAGTGGCTTTTACCATCTTGGGACATCACCCAGATACGAGTCCTGATACCAGTTGATGAGCTTGACACCATAATACACGCCTTTGTCACATCTAGATTGGATTACTACAATGCTCTGTACCTGGGAGCTGCCTGGTGGCAATCTCCGCCATCTGCAGCTGGTGCAGAACATGGTGGCTAGGTTGTTAACAGGTGCATTGAGATTTTATCATATTATTCCTATTCCCTGCGGACTGCACTGGCTGTCAATAAGGTGGAGGATTGCCTTTAAGGTTGGATTACTGGCCTATAAAGCCTTGCATGGACAGGGATCAGACTCCCTACAAGACCTCCTGGCTCCTCATTGCCCAGCCCCACTCTCTCCATTCCTCTGAGGGATGCCTCCTGGTGGTCCCCAGAGCTAGGTTTCAGCAGTCAGGAGATCGGGCTTTCTCCATTGCCACACTGCCAGGCTATTTGAGGGAGGCACCCTTCATGGAAACCTTTAAGAAAGGGCTAAAGATATTTTTATTCAGTCAAGCATACAAGCTATATAGTTATTGAAAGCCTTATATTCTGCTGACTGTCTTATTTTATGATAGATATATTATGATTTGTTTTACTTACTCTGCAATGTGATTGTTGCAAGTTCTTTTGATGATGCTATTTTTAAGAAAATGTACAGTGTTCTGAGTCTCTGGGAAGGGGCTCTTTATAAACTGCAAACTTAAACTCTTCTTTTTTTCTTTATTTCACTACCTCCCAGCAGCTCACCCCCTCAACTGTTGCTTCCTCCTATTTACTCTGACACTGCTGAATCCATCTTCTGCTCTCCAAATCAGTGCTGCTCCTCACTCCTCACCATGTCATCCCCCCATATTCCCCTTCTTTTCCTCTTTCTTACTAACCTCCCCACCTTCAACCCCTCTCTCCTGCCCCTTCCTCCACAGCAGCCCCTGCCCAGTCTCACCTCATCTTTTCACCCTCTTCTTGCCTCCACATCAGCCTGACTGTTCTCCCGGCCATCCTGCTACTCCATCCCCCCCTCGGCCTCCTCTTCCCTCCTTTCATTCCTCTTGAAGCTTACTCTGCACTCAAGTCCCTCAACCCCACAAAAACAAGCCCTGACGGTCTTCATCCTACACTGCTCCACGTGTCTGCACCCACAATTGCCACTCCTCTGACACACATACTAAACCTCTCCTTCACCTCAGCTACTGTTCCCAAAGCCTGGAAGCTGGCCAAAGTCCTAACGCTGCACAAGGGTGGTGATCCCTCTTCCCCAGGAAATTGTAGGCCTATCTCATTCCTCCCCTCCCTTGCCAAAGTCCAGGAATCTCTCTTTCTCACAAAGCTCTCTGACTTTCTTTCCTCTAATAACAACCCTTCGCCTGTACAATCAGGCCTCTGAAAACAACACCTCACTATCACCTCCCTGTTGCAGCTAACTCCATCCTCTCCATGATGGATCAAAACCAAATCACTGCTGCAGTCTTTATTGATTTGGCTAAATCATTTGATTCTGTATCCCACCCACTTCTTCAAAAACTAACCTTATTCAGCTTAGCGAAACCTGCAGTTGACTGGTTCCATTCCTACCTTAACAATAGACAACAGTCAGTTCAAATAGGAGATGCACTCTCTTCTCCCCTCCCCATCCTATCCAGGGTCGCTCAAGGCTCTATCCTTGGTCCCATCCTTTTCTCTCTTTTTATAAATGATCTTCCCTCAGTCTGTCACTCCTCTAACGTACACATGTATGCAGATGACACTGTCATCTATGCCTCCAGTCCATCCTACGACAGTGTTATCCCCCACCTCCAGAATGATTTCGACAATGTACAGTTTTGGTTCAAATCGAATCAATTAAAGCTAAACGCTAAAAGGACAATAACCATACTTTATGGTACCAGGCAGAAGTTAGCCTCCCTTCCCGCACCCCCCATGATCATCACCCAGGATGGCTCACTGCTCAAGACGTTCTCTGCCTTCAAATACCTGAGTGTCTGATTGGACAGCCACCTCAATTTCTCAACACACATTGATGCCATCTGCACCAAACTCTGGCCCAAACTTGCAGTTCACTACCACCACAAAGACTGCCTTCCTCTCCCCACTCGACAGGAATTAGTTCTTAAAATAATCTTGCCAGTGTTTGGATTACGCTGATGTAGTCTATGGCACTGCCTCAACCTCATCTCTCTCCAAGTTAGACAGTCTTATCAACTCCTAATTCCATTTTGCCGCTGCCTCACCTCACCCATCACTGTCTCCTCTATGCTCTGTTCTCTCTTACCCCACTATAGCACAGAAGAACCATCCACTGCATCTCTCTAATTGCTAAATACTGGTTCCGCTCCCTTCCCTCCACCTCTCATCCCGTATCACCGCAGCAAATCCCACATCCTACTCCCTTCATCATAGAAACTTGCATACTTTCTCCATCCCTGTCCACACTCCTCAGCAGAACAGTTCACCTTTTCATACTGTTTCCCTCTTATCTGGAATAATCTATCCTCTGACCTTTGTCTTACTTCCCTCTTCTTACAGCTAAAATGACTACTCAGACCCCTCCCATCTCCCCAGTGTGCTTAACCCCCCCATGTCCTATCTTTTAGCAACTCTATGTCTCCACTGGCCCACGCAGGCTCAGTTGGTACTCGCCTGACCTCAAATCTCAGCTTCTGCTTGCCCCAGTTGTTTCATAATGAAATCGCAGAGTGTCTCAGACAATGCTGTTAGTCATGCTTTTGTTTTCTTGCCTTGTAACAATTGTACCTTCTTTGTTATGCATTGTGCTTAGACCATATTTTACCTTTGTATATTTACATAACTGTAAACTCTATGTAAATTACTTTTTACTGTAACTAATGTTTCTAACACAATTGTTACTTTGCACCTGGGTCACACCTGGAAACAAACTTAAACTCAGTGTGCCTTTCCCGGTCACCAAAATTGAAATAAATAAAAATAAATAATAAATAAAAGTATCTATCTATCTATCTATCTATCGATCTATCCTTCACATTGCAACACACGCCCCCTACTCTGAGTGCAGCAGAAGGCCTGATAGTACAGACAGGTCCACACCACTGGGCAGGTGTGTAATGTAACTACATCTGTACTGTGCTTACCTATTGTCTGTAACCCACTATATCTCCTGCAGTGGTTTATTGGTAAATGAATGCCTACTGCTATTTGTACTTTCCATTGCTGCTATTAGCTGGGATTAGGAAACTGCACTGTGGAAACTGGATTGCTATACGGTAACAGGAAGTATCCTAAAGTGAAAGGTGGGTAGGTACCACATCCCAGGGGGACGTGCCATACTTCTGAGCAGACCCACTTTAATTCTGAGTAGAGGCTACTAAGACTATTAAATTTAGGACAGGGTCCCCATTCACCGAAGTAGTAAAGACTCGGGGGCCTCCTTTTCTGACTCTTTATATATCACCAGCTGACAATATGGCAAACTGATGACAGAAATGCCTGACAACCTATGGAGATATTTGCTATGCCAAATGTGCCTATCACACTTGAAGGGCAAGGCCACGGTCACAAAAGTAATTCAGAACACAACGTTTTAAGCAGTTAAAAAAATGCTGATTCCTCACTGCACACTGCACGACGCCAAGAGGGCACAACATGAGATGTATATTGCAATAATGAAAGCTCTTAAAATACCCACGACAGAAACGTAGAATTTGACAGCAGATAAGGACCGTTTGGCCTACCCAGTCTGCCTATTTCTTCCCTGCCTATAGTGTCACGGCAGACCCTATTTAACCTCTGGCTCCCTCTCCCCTTGCTTTCTGCCGAGTTTCTTTTGTGCCTATCCCATGCACTCTTGAATTTCACGACTGTTTTCGCTCCCACCACCTTTGCTGGAAGACTGTTCCAGGCATCCACCACTCCTTCCATGAAGTACTTCCTCATATCTCTCCTGAATTTAACCCCCTCCAGCTTCACTGCATGTCTCGTAGTTCTCATGCATCTTTTTTCTGAAAAATACTTCCTCCTCCTGTACCTTATTTTCCCCCAATGAGGTATTTATAGGTCTCTATCATATCCCCTCTCACCCTCCTCCCTTACTGGGTATACATATTGAGGTCCTTTAGTCTCTCCTCATAGGACTACTGATGCATACCCTGCACTATTTTAGTTGCCCTCCTCTGGACACCCTCCATTCTGTCTATGTCCTTCCAAAGACGTGAGCTCCAGAACTGGATACAGTACTCCAGATAGGGTTTCACCAACAATCTATACAGTGGCAACACCACCTCCCTCCTTCTGCTGGTAATACCTACTTCAAAGTAATCTCGCTGCAGGAAGACCATAAATACATCTGTAAAGCAATTGGTAAATCTAGACACAGTGCGGGCTCCCTTGACCTCAAACTGTTGTCTCTCACGCTCGAGGAAGTGTAACCACCTTTAACTAGGATCTTTAACCTCTCACTCAGACTTACCCAGTTCCCCAATAGATGGAAATCAGACACGGTTACTCTGGTCCACAAAAGTAGTGACAGGACTCTTCATGTGAACTACTGGCCCATCTCCATAGTACAACCTCTCTCCAAGGCTCCTGAAAGCATTTTAGCTGACCAGCTTACTGAATATCTTGACAAACATAAGATCCAATGTGCCCAACAACATGGGTTCAGAAAAGGGCATAAGACCACCTCTGCCCTTATGGAATTCACTGGTTCTTTTCACAGTTCTCTGGACCATGGTCAATTAGTTGGTGCTGCCTTTATTGACTTGACAAAAGCATATGACAGAACTGCCCTAGCCACCTCCTGGGGTAGCACAAGTGAATTCTGGGATAACATCAAGGAGCTTAATGGTAAATCCCACTGTCCACCGCCTCACAACTTAGTGTTAATGGTACTACCGCCCACCACAGACACACTTCACATAGCTAACTGCCTCAACTCCACCTTCTCAGACCTCAGATCAGTCCTCCCTAGCAACTTTTTCGATCCAATTCAGCCTACCCTACCACCTGAGCTCCTTCACTTCCCCTTCAAACTCAGAGTCATTACCCCTACAGAAGAGAAAGCCTACCTGTCAAATCTCTCCAGAGCTCCAATTACTGCAAAGACGCCTTTGATATGCGTATCCTATACCTTGCGCTAGACTCAGTTATCTCCCCACTGACGGACCTTCTAAATCTGTCCCTGCACCTGGGCCAGTTCCCAACCTCATGGAAAACGAAAGTGATAACACCAATATTGAAATGTGGTGACAGTTCCCTCCCAAACAACTACCAGCCCATCTCAATTCTCCCCCCACTCTCTAAAGCCCTTGAAAAGATCATGGCCAATCAGCTCACTGACTACCTCCTCACACACAACCTCTTATGTAGGAAGCAGCATAGTTTCAGAGCTGGTCATAGTACTATGACTGCCCTCACAGAATTTGCTAACTCCCTGCACTCCACGCTTGACAAGGGGCACCTCGCAGGGGCCGTGTTTATAGAACTCTCAAAGGCCTTCGATATGGTTTCTCACCCCCTCCTTCTTAACACATTACAACAAATTGGGCTCTCATTTTCCACTCTCATGGTTCTCCAGCTTTCTTTCATCTAGAACCCAATGTGTTAAAATTAATACTACCATATCTACTATGCTGCCTGTGTGCTCAGGAGTTCCCCAAGGATCTATCCTGGGTCCCCTGCTATTCAGCATCTACCTCAATGCCCTGCCTAAATCCTGCCCTGGCAACCTTCTCCTCTACACAGACGATGCTGTTCTTTACACCGCACATCCTGATCCTCTCTCTCTCTCCACCATACCTTACAAAACTCCTTCTCTTAGATTGAACACTGGTTTGCTGAACACAGATTGGTGGTCAACATTAAAAAAACTAAGACAATGCTCTATGCCCACTGCCAAAACAGATCAAAGGATTTCCCCCTGGAAATACTATCCACTTCTCTCATCCCACTGGAACAGGTCTAAAAGTATAAGTATCTAGTTATTACATTTGACTCTTCCCTCTCATTCCACGAACATATAAAAATCCTCACCTCCAGCAACAACACCCACATTGGTCTCCTTTATAGACATAAAGACTGCCTGCCACCTGAAGCACTTCACCCATCCATTACCTCCTCAGTCTTATCGCTGGTGGACTATGGCCTCACAATCAATGCTGCCGCTGACCCTACGGCACTTCATCCAATACAAGTAGTCATCAATAAGGCCTGCCGGCTCCTCTCTGGAGCCGACAGAAATACACATACCTGTACCCTATACGTGTTCACCAATATTCTCTCCCTTGAGAAAAGACTATTATACCAGACCTGTCTCTTCACCAAAAAAATCCACCTGTGTTTAACCCCCAATAGGTGTCATGGCTTCTCTTCAGGCAGCCACCATCTCAGCATCCGCACGGGCCATCCCAAAAATTATCTGGAAGGTGCCTAGTGTCAGGACCACCCTGGCCCAGTGATCCTTCCCCCTTAGAGCTCCATCCTGGTACAATGCCCTCCCACTGGCCCTCACATCAATCACCAATCTAGGTTCTTTTAAAGCTGCCTTAAGGGCCTATATCCTCTCCTCACATCAATGTCAGTGTAACCGGTAACCTGTGGATCCTGCACCATGCCTCTAGGCCATGCACCCGCCCTTGGCCTAGCAGTCGACAGCCCTCACTATTTCTAGCCTACAAGTTCCTCACCTGCCTCGGTTACCATATAGTTGCACTGGACTATGAATGTATTGTATTATGTATAAGACAAGGCCTCCCTGAGGCGGCCTACTACCAACTCATAGCATGCATTGTTTTAGCTACCAGTAGTATAGGTCTTAACCGCTCATTAGGTAAATATGTCGATAGTGCTGCCCTGTTTTAGCTACCAAATGTATAGGCATTAACCAATGCTCATTGTACTTATACTCTGTATGACTACTCACTCACATTTATTCTATGATGTACTGTATGAATGTCTATGTTTTATTCTGATGTGGAGCTTTTGGAAACAAGTCTATGACTCAAAGGGTTGTAATTCCGATTTCCTAAATAAATAAATAAACACAGTCCATCACCCTCTACTACTAGAACAGCTGCTTAATGCCGGGCTTTCCTCTGGCTTCACTGCCTAGTTCAAAAGCTGTCTGGAAAACTGCACTCAACAACTCAAAATTGCCGATGTCCTTTCTGATTCAAAGCCTGTTCATTCTGGGGTCCCTCAAGGGTCCATTCTGGGCCCACTCCTATTTAGTCTCTTTCTAAACAGTCTCCCACAATCCTGCCCTGAACAAATCCTACTCTACGTAGATGATGATGTTACTTACACAACTCACACAGACCCTATACCCATTGAAAACCAGCTACAACTTGGATTTGCCTCAGTAGAGAAATGGTTTAGTAATCACAAGTTGATATTAAACCACAAAAAAAACTATGCTTATACTCTTCAGTAGTTCCCACAATAAACACAGTCAACATCCTCTGACTATCACTAACTGCCATGGAACTCCCCTTGAACAGGTACAATTCTTTCAGTATCTTAGAGTCACCACTGACAGCAACTTATCATAGGCAGTAAATATTTGTATTGGTCTACTCTACAGACACAGTCCATCTCTGACCCCTGAAGCCTTAAAGTTGGCTATACAGAACTCCATTATTTCCATAATTGATGATGGATTTATCATCTATGGCTCTGCCACCGATACCACCCTTCGGCACATCTCCACTGCTCTTAACAAGGCATGTCGTCTCATCTCAGGAGCCCATCATCTCACTCACACGTGTGACCTCTATGCCCAAAATGGTTGGCTACAGCTTAAAAATCGCATCAAATACCAAACATGCCTGATGGCCAAGAAAATAACCTTA
Source organism: Neoceratodus forsteri (assembly GCA_016271365.2). Classification (NCBI taxonomy): domain Eukaryota; kingdom Metazoa; phylum Chordata; order Ceratodontiformes; family Ceratodontidae; genus Neoceratodus; species Neoceratodus forsteri. Next base: position 403,889,682 of record CM028136.1, on the reverse strand, counting down.
GGCCTCCTGCCACCTGGATTACAAGATCTTCTAAGCCCCCTCATAATCCACGCCTCACCTGAGACTCTAAATCTCAGCTCTTCCAGGTCCCTCGTTGCCAAACCTCCCAGGGGCAAAGATCACTCACCTACAGGGCCTTACTCTGGATGAATGCTCTCAACAGCGACATCTCCTCCAAATCTAATCTGGGCCCATTCAAATCCAAGCTTTGGCTACTACTCTCAGCAGTTAGCACCTCTGACTGTCTCCCTTAACCCTCTTTCCCAAACTTCGACCTTAGCACGTGACCATCAGTCATAGCTACTTAGCACTTTTGCTGCCAACCCCTCTCCCATGCAACCCCCTTACCCCCTCTTCACTCCTCCTCCTCCTCCTCTCTCCCTTTGCCCCACCTTTTCCTCATGTCCACAACTCCCATCCCCTTCTTTCTCTTCCCAGCCCCCCACCCCACATCCCTTCTCCACCCTGTGCCCTGCTTGTCTTGACAATGCCTGTTGGCTGATATCAATTTACTGTCGCATTTTCATGTGCCTGAAACTGATTAGGATAATGTGTCTCTGTTTTATCACTTTGATTGTCCATTATGATTTTTGTTTTCTCCTTTTTACGTTAAGCATGTATGCGCAGGAACGTTTTGGGGAGAGTAGCACACACGGAGGTGTGCCTCCCACCAATGCACTGCTCCCTGAGCAGGCGGGCGGTCCTGCACCAATGAGAGGAGCTCAGCATGACAGCGTGTTCCTGCTTCAAAGGAAAGCACCACTGCCATACTGAGCACTACCCCCTGTGTCGCAGCGCTACCTTCCCCAGCGCGCGTCCGCCCACCCCCAAAACTTTGGTGCCATGCTGGGGAGCCCACCCCAGCGTGGCAAATATTGCCGGCCAGGGTGCCCAATCCCGTCGGCTCCTCACCCCAGCGTGGTTTGCCGGCCAGGGGTGCCCAATCCCCTGTCGGCTCCTCGGCCCCCAGCCATCTTCTGCCACGCTGGGAGCTCACCCAGCGTGGCAAAGGTCCCACGCCGTTTTTTTTTAACCTGGAAAATAAAACGGTCCTGCGGCGCTGCCTCCCAGACCCCTTCCCACAACCCGCACCCACCCACTGCACACCCAGCCTCCCACACCCCTCACCCCATACTTACCTCCGAACTCCGCGCGATGAACTTCGGTGGACCGGGAACACGTCTGCACTCTTCAAAGCTGACTGCGAACTGAGGAAATGCCGGTAAGCTGCATAATGGGCTACATAGGGGGTTTCAACTTTATTGCATATCTCAGTCATTTTTGGGAATTTTTGCACCAAATTTTCAACATGGGATTTTTGGGACCCCTTCTCATGAAAGATGTCACTGTCATGGTGTTATTCGGGCCAGAAGGATGATTTCACAGGCACTGCACAGTCACTGCGCAAAATCACCCTTGGCCTCGAATAACACCATGACAGTGAATCATTCATGAGAAGGGGTCCCAAAGACCCCATGTTGAAAATTTGGTGCAAAAATACCAAAAAATGACTGTTTTACGAGTGTGCGTTGCACAGTTCCTACGTAGGCTCGTAAGTTCGCGAATTTTCAATATTTTCACTCCAGATTTTCAACATTGCCATTTTACCACACCTTCTTATGAGTTGTACAGCTGTCATTTTTCACATCTCACCCAAAATGTGTTTCTGCCCATGTAGCGCATAAGCGCAGGTCAAAGTAAATCAATGTATGGAACACATTAAGAAAATCACAGTGACACTTTCATGAGCAGAGGTCTTAAATGGCTATGTTGAAAATTTGGTTTAAAATTCTAAAATGACTGTTTTAGCGCAGCGCATGCAGTTCCTACGCACGCTGCAGAGCATCTGCGAATTTTAAATATTTGCACTCCAGATTTTCAATATTGCCATTTTACCCACCTCCTCATGAGCAGTACAGCTATCATTTTCACATCCTGCCCAAAATGTGTTTCTGCCCATGTAGCGCACAATGGCGCAGTCGGTGTGCGAACTCAATGTATGGGACACATTAAGAAAATCACAGTGACACTGATCATGAGCAGAGGTCTTAAAATGGCTGTGCTGAAAATTTGGTGAAAAAATTCCTAAAATTACTGTTTTATATGACTCTACGTTCGCAGTTCCTCACCTTGCCTTCGTCACGTTTGTAATTTTCAATATTTGCACTCCAGATTTCAACAGTGCCATTTTACCACACCTCCTTATAAGCAGTACAGCTGTCATTTTTCACATCCTGCCCAAAAGTCTTTCCGCCCATGTAGTGCACAGTGGCGCAGTCGGTGTCTTGAAAATCAATGTATGGGACACAGTAAGAAAATCACTGTGACACTGTTCATTCGTGTAGAGAGTTTTAAAATGGCAATGTTGAAATCTGGTGAAAAAAATCCTACAAATGACTGTTTCTGACGTCGTTGCACAGTTCCCATGCGGCTCATAGGTTTGCGATTTTCAATGTTTCCACTCCAGATTTTCAACATTGCCATTTTACCACACTTCCTTATGAGCAGTACAGCTGTCATTTTCACATCCTCCCCAAAACGTGTTTCCGCCTATGTAGCGCACAATGGGGGTAACAACAAGGTCATGCTGACAATTTATTGTGCAAATACCAGCAATCGCACAGGGCATTAGGGTAAAGCACCATACATGCCAAACACCACTGCAAATACCTGCAAGCGAACGTTCGGCATTGACAAATGCTTGTTACACTTAATTGTACCATACTTTATTGTCCTGTTTAATCTGCTATCTTATCCTACTGACACGGAATCTTTGTAAAAGAGCTCAATGCTCAAAGGTATATGTAATCTGAAACGTAAATAAAAAAAACCCTCTCCCTATGTATCCCAACATCCCACAGGCCCACCCAACTGCCTTGTCACACTGCCTGGCCACCTTTACTGTAGGTCATCAGATACGATTACCTCCAGGTCCTTTTCCTGTTTGGTGACCGTCAATACCTCTTCTCCCATTTTGTACTCCGCCTCTGGGTTTCAGTGCTCTAAGTGCAAGATTTTGCACTTTTTCACATTGAACCCCAGCTGCCATGTCGTTGATCACTCCTTAAGTTCTCTCAGGTCTCTGAACATTCTTTACTTACACACACACACACACACACGCGCGCTCGCGTGCACACACGCCGGAGTGTCCACCCTATTGAAGATTTTGTCATCAACCACAAAGAGGCAGACCTTCCCTTCCAGCTCATTTGCAATCATGAAATTACTGAAATGTAACTAATGGACACAGAGACTGGGAGTGTATTTTCACCAGAAGAGTGGGTACCAACAAATCACTTGATATGAGCCTGACATCACTGTCTTCACAGCAACATGATACAGTCCAGTCGAGAATAAACAGTACTGTGCATAATATAGTGTGCACCAGACAAACCATGACAACTGCTGGCAGTTAACACTATAACTGAGTTCAGCCATAGCACAGCATTACATGACATGGTAATTTATATTCAAGCAATGTGCAGTATGCTGTATATGTGGTGCATATACCCAAGATGTGCCCTGCCACTGTGGGTGGCAATCCTACCTGTGAAAATAAAAGGTGATAGATTCTTGTGCCACCATTATTTCCCATACTGCCATGCTATGCCTGATCCCAGATAAAATATACACAAGAAATGTTTTGTTTTTAGAAAGAAAGAATTTGCCGACAGATAAGGATGGCTTGGTCCACCTAGTCTGCTTATTTTTCCCTGCCAACAATATCACTGCAGATCCTGCATGATCTCTGGCACATTCTCCCTTCCCTCTTTCCTGTAAGATTTCCTTATACCTATCCCATGCATTCTTGAACCCCACCACTGTTTTCTTCCCAACCACCTCCACTGAAAGGCTGTTCCAGGAATCCATCACTCTTTCTGTGAAGAAGTACTTCCTCATAGCTCTCCTGAATCTACCCCCCTCCCAAAAGCTTCCTAGCATGTCCCCTTGTTCTTGAGCACCATTTTATTTAATGAAAAATACTTCCTTCCTGTGCCTTGTTCACCCCAGTGATGTATTTAAAGGTCTATGTATCTCCCTCCTCTCTTCCAGGATGTACATATTTAGGTCTTAAGTCTCTCCTCATAGGGTTTCTGTTGCAGATCCTGCATCATTTCAGTTGCCCTCCTCTGGGCTGCCTCCACTCTATGTTCTTTCAAAGATGTTATCTCCAGAACTGGGCACAGTACTCTAGGTGGGGTCTTACCAGCGATCTATACAAAGGCAAACACCACCTCCCTCTTCCCACTGGTGATAAACCTCACTATACACCCTGGCATCCCACTAGCCCTCCCAACTGCCTTGTTGCACTGATTGGCCACCTTTAGGTCATCTGCTATGATTACCCCCAGGTCTCTTTCCTGCTTGATGGTCATCAGTACCACCACCCCAATTTTGTACTCTGCCCCTGGGTTTCTATGCCCCAAGTGTATTACTTTGCGCTTTTTTTTGCACTGAAACTGCGCTGCCAGATGTAATCAAGCCTTTCTGTATAAACCTCTATATAATCTCACAATACAGATGGCCCCCGGAGACGTTTAGTTCCCAGCAGTTAGGGCTGCTTGGTTTCAAATAATTCAACAGCATCAGGTTGCTTTCCCTTTGTAAACAGGATGCCAGCATTATCCTAATATTTGTGTTTCTTGCTAGGTTCTCCAGTGATTCAGCAGCTCTACTGAGTACAGTATTTTCTTTTTCATTTACTATTGCATCATTCCTGAAGACTGCTTCTCCAGATCTGCAAATTTAATCTCTCAGCCAGACAATGTCTTCTTTTTCAGTTTCACTCTGTACTCCAAGTAAGTTATTTTCAGTTAAACATCAATATTGCCAAGAGCTTTTTGATTACCTTGGATGGCCTCCATTTGTTACATGGAAAGGAAAGATACTGTGGCACCGAAGCACCCTGAACAAGGCAACATTCAGTCATTTCAAACAGGGAAGAAAATGCATATTCTGTGGGGTTTTTTTATGGCAAGCCATTAGGGACATAATTCATAATCTCTGGCTGTATAGTAAAACACATACACTTCATAGTGAAATACATATATCATATAATGAAATATATATATCATATAGTGAAATGCATACACAATGTAGTGAACCACATACACCATCTATTGAAATATATACATCTTATAGTGAAATACATGTACTGTATACTGAAATGCATGTATTATATAGTGAAACACATACACTATATAGTGAAATGATTACATTATATAGTGAAATACATACACTATCCACTGAAATCTACATACTGAGTACTGAAAATCCACATGCACTATATACTGAAACAAATGTTTTATGTACAGAAACATATACACCACCTATTGAGATACATACACTACAGACTGACACATCCACATAAACTATCTACTGAAATAAATACCCTATACATTGTAACACATACACTATATATTGAAACAAATCTGCATACACTATATACTGAAACAAATACACTATATATTGAAATACATACCTATCTACTGAAATGCATACACTACACATTGAAAAAAGCACATTCACTGTTTACTGAAACAAATACACTATATATTGAAACATTTACATTTTATATTGAAATACATACACTAGATATTGACATATATACACTATGCACTGAAAAATCTGCATATACTATATACTGAAACAAATACACTATATATTAAAAACACCCTCTCTATTGAAAAATGTTGCATACTCTATATACTGAAAGAAATATATTACATACTGAAATACATACACAGTATATTTAAAAAAACACATATATTATATACTGAAACAAATACACTACATGGCGAAACACACACACTATGTATTGGAATACATACACTGTAGACTGAAAAATTCACATACACTATATACTGAAACAAATAAACTATATACTGAAATGGACTACATTCTGAAATGACCCTTCCCCCCCTTGAATGACCTGGCTCTGCACTCATTTCCTGTTGCATTCAGGAGCTGTTGGCTTGATGAGAGGACGTCTAAAGCTACAAAGCAGCATGTAAACAAAACAGGGCTATCTCTTATTCTACTTCTTTATGGGGTTTTACATTTTGTTTTGCTTGCACACCTTTAATAAAATTTCAGAACATTGTGATGTGCCAAGAAACCTTTAGAACTAATTTAAAATGCTGTAGTTTATTCTTTTAAATAAAGTGCTGCCTTCATTTACTGTTAGACACATTTATATAGGAAGCTAATGATGCATATTTGTAGCATATACATAAGGGGCTGCATGCGTTTTTCCAAGTTAGATCTTTGATCAGATTTATGTGTAATTAATTACTGTGTTAGTTCAGCAACTTCTTTGAGCTGAATACTTGGGAAGCACTTCAGCTATGATAGTGTAAGCCAAAAACTTTGCTAGTTTGTACTCTATGGACTATTTTTTGATTTAGTTTTTATTTTAATGTTTTGTTTCTTGATTAAGAAACAAAAATATATATTTTTGCTGCAACCCCTCAGTGTCCGGTTCTCATCAGGAGTTTTGCTGGTGGATGCATATCATTTGCATTGTTTCTATACTAAATAACTTTACTGTGATGTCTCACTGGAGGCATTCACAGTCTGTTTTGGGGTTTGAGCTTCACAAACTGTATTTTATTTCTTTTTTTTTCCCATGGAGCTTTTTATCTCCTTAGTCACCCTGCGGCCCCTTTGCCCACTGACATCTCCAGCCCAATCACCCACCATCCCCAGGACGTACTTGCTCTGAGATCTCCCCCCACACACACACACACACAGCCCCCATGTTGGGGCCAGGAGGGGAAGGGCCATTGACAACAAGATACATATTCAGACAGGAGCAGAGCCTGGATAGTAGTACAGATTGGTTGCCATTGGGGGGTTTCTACTTTTGGTTTCATTCCCTGGGCAGCCAAGCATGCAATGATGCAATTGCATATAAAGGCACATGCTTGCTTTGTGCCTGCCTGAGCCCTCCCCCTTATGCAACTCCACTGCCCTGCCAGCCCGGCTCAGCTATGTGGATGTTGAACAGCAGGGTGGTCAGACTTCCCCTCGCTGAGAGGAGAGCATTCCCCGAGATGCTCAATCATATTTCCCCCCAGCTAACCCCTGTGCAACCCAGGTCCAACCCCAAAAATGGGCCACTGGCATGGGAGGCAGTGCAATCACCACCAAGCTGCTAGGCCATCCCACCAGACTGTGTTTTTATAAGTAAATAAAGGCAGCATTTAAATAAAAAAAGAAAAAAAACTGTTTTTTAACTAGTTTGTTATAATAGTTTTAAGTCACATCACGTTTTGAAATCGGATAAAGGTTTTGCAAGCAAAATAAGATAAAACAATACATGAAGAGATAAGATAACCCTTTTATGTTTACCTTCTGCATCTTAAGAGGCATTGGCCTGGATATTTAATCAATTAGGGCCCCATTTTCAGAAGGTTAATGTGCAGAGCTACATTACACTATGTGGGAACAGCATGGTTGGATCGGTGTCATATTCAGCATCACTTGATGCTACCTGATCATGTGCATGTGCACATGTGCTACTACGGCCCTGCAAATGAGTAATCCTCTTCTGCATACAGAGCACAGTGCTACAGTATATAAAAGGTTTCCTTAGTGACCATAAGCACCTCCCCCTACATTTTATACTCGGCCTCTAGGTTTCTGTTCCCTAGATGCTTGATTTTGTACTTTTTGGCTTTGAACCCGAGCTGCCATGTCCCGTACCACTCTTCAAGTTTTCTAAGGTTGCTACTCATTCTCTCCATCTGCACCTATTAATGCTATTACAGATTGTGGTGTCATCTGCAAAAAGGCATCTCTCCCCTTCCAGTTCTTCTGTTATGCCACTTATAAAGACACTGAAGAGGACTTGTCCCATTACTGAGCCCTCCGACACTCTACTGCCCACTCTCTCCTCATTGGAGTGAGTGCCATTTACCACCACCTTCTGTGGCTGTGCACTATCTCAGGTGCAGCACTTAGGAGTGCATGACCCTAATCTGAAAGTGGGGGCCCATGTACCACTGTAACATGATTAGTACAGTGCTGTGATAAGCATGGCTGGTACTGTTTTAAAAAGCATTCTTCTGTGCAGTGCTAACATGTTAGCGTGGCATTATATATATTTTTTTGGCACAGGATTACTAACTGCAACCAGGTGCCCATACAACTGGGGGTTACTCTAATGCATATAAGGTGTACAGGTATATTAAATGCTTTCTGGAAGTGCTAAGACACTGCTTGGTTAGTGCTAATTAATGATTTTGGGAATCGTGTTTTAACTGTACACACACAGCCTTCCAGCAAACCGCCCCATCCCCCACACAAACACTGTCAGTCCTGGACACAATAAAAAAATAATAATTCCTTGGTAGTCTGGTGGTCCCCCACTCACCTTATCCAGGTAGAGCTAGAACATTTATTTCTCATTCCTGCTGCTGTTATACTACACATATTTCTCAGCCTGTCTGGTGCTGGGAAAAACAAGTTTCAGCATTAGCGACCGGCTAGAAAATAACTAAAAATGCTAAATCTTGTGTTGGGACATCAGAGGGAAAAGGTTACTAAAGATCAGAACTTCAGTGAAGACTCTTGGGGAAAAATACCGGGGACAATCTGGGTGCCTTTTTCAGCAACCAGTGAGGTGTCGTGGGAACCTTGTACATGTTAATTTTGGTTGACAGTGGCTCCTGCCAATGGGGAGCTGCCAGAAAACTCCCAAGGGGAAATACTGTTGGTTTCTAAGTTCAGTTTGGTGGAAGCCCCTCCACAGGAAGGGGGGTCTCCAGCCCCTAGGGAGAAGGTGGGGTTGTGGCGCTGTGAGTGGGGCTGCCAGCTATCTGTCCCACATAGCTGGTTGAGCCTTTCCCCTTCTAGAAAGAAAAGATTTGCGGGCAGCTCTACAGAGAGAGAGATCTGCAGTATTCTGTTGCTGCCAGAGAAATTGCACCACAGTGGTGAAATTGTTCAGAGTAAAGGCTAAATGGACTGAGAAAAAGGATTAAGAAAATGGATTTGTGTCAAGTGGGGAGAAAGCCACTTCAGTTTTATCTGCGCCACATCAGTGAGACACAGATGATCAAAGATTTTTGATGCGAGAAGTAAGAAAAAGTGCCAAAGAGCCAGCCCGGTGGTGCTGAGGGTTGAGGCGCTGGACGCGACACCCCGCACTATGCCGGCAATCCATGTTCAGGAACGAGCCAGGGTCATCGGGGGTCGGCAGGGGAGGGATAGGATCGAGCATCTGTAAAACTGCTCTTCTATCCTTGGGGAAGGCAAAGGGACTTCACTGTGCTGTAGCAGACCCTGGTGATGACCGGGGGGGGCACTATCAGCGCTCGTGTACATGGAGGGAGTGCGGCAGACATTGGCATGTTGTGCCCGGACATCATTGCACATCCGCACTCCAGAGAGCAATGGAGGAAAAAGGCTGAGAGTGAATGAGCAGCATGATGGCCATGCTTGGCCTACCTGGAGGTTTGTCGTGAAATCGCACTGGGGGTCAGTCTCAGCTTGGCTGGGTAGGCATAGGGAGCCTTCCAGCAGGTCAGGAACAGCTGTACTGACCCCCCCATCAGCTGAGTGAGCCTGCTGCCCTCCAGATGGGTCAAGCCAGCGGCTGGATGCCTCTGCTCCTCGCTCTGCAGCAAGGGGGAAAGAAACATTCAATGATAAAAAGAAAAAGTGTATAAGGTTCTGTCTGACTCTGGCAATGACAAGGTGTCAACAGGAAAAGGGAAAGACAAGGTTAAAGGACTGTTTTTTGCAGAGGAAACTGGATTGTAGAAAATGGACATGAAAACTGGATTTGAACCTAGGTTTTAAGAAGCTGACAAGAAAGCCTCTGCTGTCTGGAGTCAACTAGCACCTGCATGGTGAGAAAAGGGACTTTCTTGATGTATTTCTGAAAAAGAGTTGCTGAACTTGTGTGTGAGCCAGAGCACAAGAGTGGCCAATGTGTTGAAGTTGGAAGACTGTGGGGGCAGGGGGATGAGTGGGTGCTGTCTGGGTGGGTACCTGCAGTCTGCTCCTGAGATGCAGCAAGACAGAAGACTGTTGTGTTAAATCCCTGGATTTTCAGACTCTGCACAGTCGTCCCCCCCCGAGCCTGATATTCAAGATGGTAGCTGAGACTGCTTGACTACACACCATAGCAGGAAATTGAGGAAAGAATGTTAATGATCTGAAGAATCCATCCTAAATGTGCAAGGTGGGGAGCTCGCTGACCCCCATCAAATGGGGCTGCTGATGGCAAGGGATTGTGGGTTTGTGCCCAGGTGCTGGGATGCTGGGGTGTTCTGACCTGTGGGGGAGCCAGATCGTGGGGATGCTCCCATGTCTGGATCCCTTGTGGCTGGTGGGTCTTCTGTGATGTCCTGCAGTGGGCTGGGGGGGGGCAGGTTGCAAGACCTTGGGTCGCATAGAAGATCCAAGCTGCAGCTTCTATACCTTCAAGTGTTAAGCATCAGGCCTGGTTCTGCGTTTGCTGATCCATCTACCCCAGGACTTCAGTCATGTGTGCCGTCCTAGGACTAATACAGCAGAGCACGAGTGAGGGCAGGGATTGCCCTGCACCTGGGGAATATATATACTGTATGTAGTTATCTGTGTTGAAGTCCACTGGCGCTGAAAGCCAGTTCAAGATTTAAAGCAATCAAGGGGAACATATGGGGGGGTTGTTTGGTTCAGGTGAGTGTGCCAGAGCCAGCCGACCAGCTGCACCTCAGGCCTGCAGCTTGGCATTTAGGTACCCAGGGACAAAATTCAGGCATCTTTCTGAACTGATACCAGTGGGTTTGGGTTTGGTAATACTTGCAGCAGTTAGATAGTCAGGTAGTTTGGTGGCTGCATTATCAAAAGGTGATTTGGGACAAAATTAAAAGGGGGAATGCTGTTTAGGAAATATTTATTCTTTTTTTACTGACTCTTTCCTCCAATCACCAAAGATGTGGCCTCTATTAGGCATCATTTCCAGTTCTCTCCCACCCAACCTGCCCTCCCCCCACTCTGGGTCCCCTCCTGAGGCTTCGCTAATGCCTACCTCCGCCTGGTGAAAGACCTCTCTGGCTTACCCATAGGTCTGGGCCACCACTCCTTCCAGCACCCAAGACATCCAGTCTCATCCAGGCAGAAGAGGCACGCGGAGGACTGGGACCGAGGTGGGTGGGGTCTGGCAGTGGGCATAGGGCCGAGGTGCATCATCGCCAATAACAACTCAGGAGTGTTTCCTTGTTCATTTAGCAGTTACAATGGTTTTAAAAGCCCTAAGGCAAAATATTCAAGCTTTTTTGCGAGTGTTAGGTTATCAATTTGCTAATCCCAATTAGCACCTCTAAAACAGGATAGTACTGCACAGGGTCATATGATTGCTTGGTTACCAAGTCACTATCCCATTTATAAGTGGCCCTAATCCATCCTTGTGCACCTATGTAAAGTAGCTGACAGCACCTTGCACATAGGCACATTGGCATGCTGGGAGGGTTGGGGAGGTATAGCTATACATTAGTGCAACACTAGTTACTGGTTCCCCAAACCAGGTGTTATGGACTGTGCGTTCCTACACTCCCAACACTTGGCCATGTCAGGCTACCACTACTCCTGTTCCCTCCACTGGCACATGACATAACTGTCCAGGTGTCCAGTGCCCCACTCTCCAAATTGCATGCCTGTGTAATAAAACATCTGTCTCATGTGTCCAGCAGACTGCAGACTCCCCACCACTGATCAATTGGGCCCCAGTCAGACAGTTGATAAGATCAGTAATTCCTTGGTACCATTTGCCTGATATCCAGACCAGGGTTCCCCACGTGCCCTAATTAGCAGTCTGGCGAGAGCTGTAATTCTTCCATACCACATCCCTGGTGCTGAGTGATTCCCCTGCCCCATAAGTATAATATTTACCCCCCCGACCAGCCCACCCAGTACCACTACAACTGCCCCCACTTGCCCCCAACCTATGGTGTACAGTGACCAGCACAGACCCTCCACCACTCACATCCATAGCAGCCACCAGCTGAATGACAGTTCACAATCAGATGCCTAATGTAGTAAAAGCTGCTTCTATAGTAGGTGTGCGATCACAAACATAGAGACATAGAAACACAGAAAAGGACCGCTTGGCCTACCTAATCTGTTTAGATGTTTCCTGCCTCATCTTCCTCCTCACATGCTGCCTGATCGCCATCGATCCTCCCACCTCCCCACTTCTTCTCTAATATACCGCTATGTCTACACCACATACTTGAAACCTACTGTTTTAGCCTCCACCACTTCAGCTGGCAACCTGTTCCAGACATCTACCAATATTTTCTCACATCTATCTTGACCCCCCCAAATTCATTGCATTCCCCTGGTCCTGGTGCTCTTTCACATTTGAAAGAGACTCCCCTGGACCCTGTTCACTCCTGTAAGATACTTGTAGGCCTGTATCATGTCACTTTTCTCTTTTCTCTCTCCTAGGGTGTACATGCTGAGACCCCTCTGTCTCTCCTCTTAGGGCATCTCATCTAAATCCTGTAAAATTTTAGTTGCCCTCCTGTGGACTTTCTTCACCCTGTCTATGTTCTTTCTGAGGTTTGTTCTCCAAAATTATATCACACTCCAGGTGGGGTCTGGCAACACCACCTCCATCCACCTGATGGAGATACCCTCTCTACACACCTCAGCATCCCAATAGCCCTACCCACTGCTTTGTTACAGTGCCACCTTGAGGTCCTCAGACATAATAACCCCAAGATCCCTTTCCTGTTTATTGACTGTCAATACCCCCCATTCCTATACTCAACTCTTGGGTTCCTATGCCCTAGGTGCATGATTTTTCACTTTTTGGCATTGAATCCAACTGCCATGCTTTTACCACTCCTCAAAATTCACAAGATCCCTGATCATTCTCTCCACCATTTCTGGGTGCCCAACCTATTGTAAATTTTGATATCATCTGCAAAAAGGCATACCTTCCCTTCAGTTGTTCTGCAGTGTCCCCTATGTTCAAAAGGACTGGCCCCAGTACTGAGCCCTATGGTACCCCACTGGTCACTCTCCCATCATTAGAGTGAGTGCTGTTAACCACCACCCTCTGTCCATTAACTAGCTACTGTACTAACTGGAAGGCTGCAGTCTGTAGTTCAAGGGGGCGGTGCAACAGGACACACCCCCATTCAGCCCATTTAAGGGCTGCTCTCCTCACTCCACTCAAAAGCATTTTATCCTTGCCCTTCCATCCACCCCTCCTCCTCTAGTGGCATGCCTCTCTTTCTCATGGGCTTCATCCTAAGGTACCTTTAGCCAAGGAAATCACTCCCGCAGCACCTCAAGGGGTGGAACCCTCCTCTAGGGTTCCTTCACTTCATACCCATACATGGTGGTATATCCCTCGGATAGAGAGGTGAACAGCCAAAGATTATCTGTTACACAGGCACACTGAACCCAATTAACCATTTTGGATCCCACTCCAAGGCTGTTCAGTTCCTTTATCAGCCTCCTGTGTGGCACAGAGCTGAAGGCCTAGCTAAACTCCAGATCAATCGTGTCTACTGCTCTCCCCTTACCTATTTCCCTGGTCATCCAGTCAAAGAAATCTACCAGATTCATTTGGCATGACCTTCCCCCTGTGAATCTGTGCTGCCTGTGGTCTTGCAGCTCACTGGATTCAAGATACTCGTAACAGTCTCTCTTTTAGTATGGATTCCATTAATTTCCCCATGACTCAAGTAAGACAGACCAGACTATATTTGCCAGCCTCCTCCCTGCTGACGCTCTTACAAAATGGGATTATGTCTGCTTTCCTCTAGTTCTCTGGAACCACTCCTGTTTCCAGTGAGTTGTTGAATAAGGCCATGAGTAGTGCAGCAAGCACCTCCCTGCCTAGTTCCCTTAATACCCTTGGGTGCATCCATCTGGTCCTATGGCCTTGTCTACTCTAAAATTGGAAGTCCCTTCAATAATACTCTTTCCTTTGAAAATGGACTTGTCTCCACTTCCCCCTCCAGTGTTCATACTGCTCCTTGGTAGACTGTGCCTGCCTCTCTCCACTGTGAAAACAGTAGAATTATCTGTTCAGGATGTACACTTTTTTCTGATCCCCTCTGTGCAATCTCCATTTGTCATCATCCTTATCCTCAGAATCCTTCCCCTTGCCTTCCTCTCCTTGCTTATGTACCTGAAGAAAGTCTAGTCTTCTTTTGATACCCTTTGGCTATGCTTTCTTCTGTCTGAGTCATTGATCCCTTCATTACCTTACCTGCTTCCCTCTGTTTTACCTGATATACCTCTCTATCCTCATTCTTCTGTGTTTCTTCATACCTCCTGAATGCCACCCTTTTACAAGCTTCCAAAGAAGGCTATTCTGGTGCATCTCCCCATGTCAGTGAAGTCTGCCTTCTTGAAATCCAAAACGTTTGTCCTTGTGTGACTGGACTGGGCCCTGGGTACAAGGTCGGACTGGCCCACAGGGCTACAGGGAAAATTCCATGGGGGTCCCACCCCTCAGGGGGCTCCCATGGCCCGGGCAGCACTTTTTTTTTTTCAGGGTAAACCCTAAGTTTTAAGTTTTCCCTGGCCCGGGGGTAAATGTTAGGAAATTAAAAAAACTAGAAAAAAAAATGTGTACACTTTGTCTTTTTTTTTATCCTCTCAGCCATGCCCATGCCACAGTAGTGTGCCCTAGTCTAGTCCCTCGCGCTCTCTCGAGTTGTCATAATGCACTTTGCATGTGTGTCACAACACTTGCTGCCAGCTTCCCTGAACTTTACCTGAACCATGCACGTACGTGCACCCAGCAGCAGCCCTTCTGGCTGAGTAAGTTTTGGCACCTGTTGCCACCATTTCCATTTGCTGCTGCCACTGGAGCTTGGGAAGAGTGCACAGTGGGCTATGGGATGGCTTTTCTTAATTTTTAGGCTAGCTGCTAGCAGACTGTGTCATGACTCAAGCAGTCGACACCGGATTCGGTAAGAAGGAGTCAGGAGATGAATGGGCCAGGCCTGGGACTTGGGGAGTCAAGTTGGGAGAAGGATTGTGAAGTGAGACGGTCAGTCGGCCGGCAAAGGCAAGGAAGTTGGGGAATTTGTTGGGTGTCCCCCAGCAGGCCAGGCCCCCAGCACTGATGCCGATGACAGTGAGAAAATCCACTCAAGGAAGCGAACCAGGCCAGCCATCAGTGGTGCCACCCGCCGTGCTTCCGAAGTTCTGAACAACGGCTCATCAGCTCTGCTCTGGGCTCTTATTTTAATTACACTCTGGCTGGTGGCCTACCCTGTTTGCAGACAGTTGGAGGACCAACGGGCAGTGTCTTGTAGGAGTGGGACACTACAGCCAGCCCAGAGGGGCCCAGGGACTCAGAGTGGGTCAGGGTCAGTTGGAGACTCTCTCTCAGTGACGGATGGAGCCACTACTACAGCATGCTGCACACCCCAGAGGAGTCTGAGGAGTAAAGTAAGTAAACTGCTTTTTAAAGCTAACCCCCACAAAGAAAGAATTTTAGGGCAATGGACAAATTCTAACAAAAAAATCTCTATTCTCACCAGTGGTGGCAGAGAAGGATTGGAAACCAATTAGACAGCATGGATGCTAGAGTGCAGAGCAGGTTAGGAGGAGTAATTGATGCTGCTGGCATGGGAACCGAACACAAGTAAAAAAATATCTGCAATTAATAAGCATGCTATCTGTTGCCACACATGTAGGGTCTCATCCCTGGCATAATGTACAACTTGCAACTACTGGGTGAATGTGTCCTAATGGCACTTATAACTGGTCATGGAAAACCATCTAGGAAGAGAAAATGTGCATACATATTTGAAAATGGTTAACTTATGGCTTACACAGTGCAGGTCCAGGATTTTAAATAACTTCTACTTTACAGCCCAGAGGTTCTACAAAATGGGGCATTTATAATGTGGAGAGCATGAAGGATCCCTCCTGCATATATTATGGGAGTACTCAAAGGTGTGGTCAGTAATGCAAGCAAGCTTAGCCCCCTTGCTGTGACTGCGAGATATGTTAACCCTTGAAATCCCTTGAAATTTGTTTGCTAGGGAACTATGGAGACTTCCTGGTTCTTGATATGCAAAAATACCATGTGGCTATGGTGGCAGCTGTAGGCAAGCAGAATTAGCAAGACACTGGCTGGACAGAGAGGTCCCCTTGTACAGGTAGTGGCACAATGAAATACTGGATACTCTGAAAATAGAAGCAATTATTGCCAGTGTCAATAGTAGGTACACAATATATTTTAAAAGATGGGGGAGGTTGCATATGTTAATTTCAGTGGAATAGTATGGTAGGGGACTGCCAATATTAGAATGGAGATAAACTTTCACTTATTGTACAAAAATGATATGTAGAATAGTGCTTGGTCTCACCTTTTGGGCTTGGATAATTGATCTGATGACTGCTTTCTGTGTATTTGAAACAAGTAGTAGCACTGTTGTTTTTTATGTATTATGCACGAATTAACTGCCTGTAAATCTGCTATCACTGACTTACAGTATAATGCAATATTTCATTTTTAGATCACATGTGCTGTGCTGCTGATTTGTTTACATATTTTTTTTTTTGTTATACTTTTTATCTCCTCCTCTGCGGCTGGGGGGTGTTACCGATGGTTCCCCCCAGTCCGTCCCAACCGTCAGCCCCTTCTCTGCCCCCAATCCCCAAGCTCTACTCCTTACCTCCAACCTGCACAGCGATCGGCCATGGTGGGCACGCAACCACCGCCACGGGATCCAGGGGGGTTTCAGGCCAGGAGGAGCATCCAGGGAATAGAAGCCAGCGGTGCTGCTTGTCCGGCCTTCACATAGCATGCAAGGTTTTTTTTTCCCCTTTTCTCCTCCATACGTCTGAGGCATGCAATAACGCCAAGGGACCAGAGCATGCATGCTACCGCACGCGCCCCATCCCAGCGTCTGCCTCAGCACGTCCCTCTGGTTCTGCCCATGACCTGCCAAGCCCCCAGCCACCGCTAGAAGCTGCCAGGCCACCGAGGCATCTCACCCCCCTCCCCGGAGAAGGAGAGCAGTCTTACAGATGCTCGATCCTTCTCCTCCCCTGCCGACCCCCGACGACCTAGGCTCGTTCCCGAACCCGGGTCGCTGGCGTAGCGCGAGGTGTGGTGTCCAGCGCCTCAACCCTCAGCGCCACCAGGCCGGCTAGGTTTGTTTACATATTAAATGTTGCCCTATTACCTCCAATCGGGAGGTACTGATGGTGTGTGTGGGGAAGGGGGTGCTACACTACTTTAGTATCTTATTTCAGGAGAGGCCGCAGATAGCCTAGGTAGGCATAAGCTTATGCTAGCTAGTAGCCTGCTGTGTATTGTTGTTTGTTTTTTTCCTCCTAGCCTATGTCACTGTGTGGAGACCGGAGACAGTTGACTGTTTTTTTTTTTTTGAGGCGGGTCTTGCGGGCTTGTTATTGAGTTGTTGTGATTTTAAATAATGTTTATCTTTATAGTTCCTATTGTTCCTCAGTTTTACTCCCAGGCCAGCACTGACTTCAGTCTTTCATTTAAAATGGCACGGAGTGACTGGCCCAGTGGCATGGAGGACTGAGGCATCGCTGCCTTACCTCATGTCATGCCGGCAACCTGTGTTCCTGTTGCAAGCGGGTCACTGGAGGTTGTCTGGGGAGGGAGAGGATCGAGCATCAGGAGGACAGCTCTCCTCTTCTGGGTAGGGTGGGTTGGTTGGCAGTCCCACTGAATGACTGCCCCGAGGTGGAGGCCTGTGAGCAGAATGGTACGGGGACGCCAATAGAAGAGAGGGTGCTGCGGGAGTCCAGGACTCTGCAAAGTGCGTGCGTCTCCTTTGCATATGTAGGATATTTGCATCTGCCATTATGAGAGGGCCCTTTGTCTACACCTTCCCTTGGGGCCCTTACATGCCCAGTCTGACCCTGCCTGGGTCCCATGCTAAACCACACTATGTGGTGGTCACTGGATCCCAGTTGCCCCCTCCACACAGACATCTGCGTTCTGTCCCCATTGGTCAGTATGAGGTCAAGAATTACCTTTTCTCTGGATCAAGCACAAGCTGCCTGAGATCTGCCCCCTGTAGGGAATCCAGGATGCTTCTGGCTAAAGCAGCTGCTTGGGTGGACCAATCCACGTCTGGCATACTGAAATCCCCCAGCAGCAGGACTTCACCTTTTGTTGCCATATTGTGTGTTCATTCACAAGCTCCCTGTCCACTTCTTCCCCCGTGCCAAAGGCTTGAAGATCATTCTCGTTCATATTGCTGAGCCTTTGCCAGGTTCAAGGGTGACCCACAGTGCCTCAGCCTCCCCCTGTCTACCCTGCACATCTGTCGCCTATGTAGCTTCTCTGACATACAGGGCCACACTCCCTCCTTTTTAACCCCCCATCCCTCCTGAACAGAGCATAATCTGGTACATCAATGTCCCATGATTAACAGTGTACCATGTCTCAGTTATTGCTACTATGTCCAGGTCTGCCTCTACTGTCAATGCCTCCAGGTCTGGGATTTTATTTCCCAAGCTGCAGGCATTTGTTACCATGCCCTCCATGTTTTGTATCCTATCCCCCTCCTTCTCTTGCTGCTGCTGTCCTGCTTCTTCCCCCCTCCCCTCCTCTGCTTCGTTCCCCCTCCCCAGTTGTCTTTCTCGTGTGGCCTAGAATTCACTGCTTCCCACTCTCCTCCTGCTCTTAATGTCCCAGACTTCAACTCTTTTTCCTGCATGTTTCATTTTTTATTTATTTATTGTTTATTTATTTGTGTCTAGGATTACAAGTACATTGTGCCTCGGGGGGGGGTGATACTAAGTCACCTGTCCTCCCTGACTCCCCCCACCTCCCTGGCCATTTTAAATGCTTGTCACTGAAGCATTCATACTTCTTACTCGGGTCACCTTCCCTGACAGATGCAGGCCATTATCTTTATACAGGCTTGCATCCATCCAGGTGTGGCCCCAATCCCCCATGAAGCAATAATCCCCTTTTCCACACCATTCCTTCAACCAGGAGTTGAATTGCTCGATGTGGAGTGCCCTAGCCTTTCCCCTGCCATGGACAGGTGGCATCTCCGAGAAGGAAACGGGGTGTTTTTTTTACCAGAAGAGACACACTAAGCTGAAGCTTGTTTACAAGTGTGACCTGGGAGCACAAGGAAGTTAAGTGACTTGCTCAGGGGTCACACAGTATGCAAGTGGGGGTTGTGGGATTCAAACCCATGTCTCCAGGTTTGCAGCTCAGAGCCTTAAACCACTGTGCTATACTGCCTCCTTAAACTGTTCTACTTGCTTTAGGCTCCCCCCAACTTCCTGAAATCCTTTTGGATTCTAGCTACTTCCACTTTGTCTCCTGCCAGGTCATTCATCCCCAGGTAGACGATAACATGCAGTTCCTCCCTCCTTGCAATTACCCATGCGATCCTATTGATCTGCTTCTCATCCCACCATGCAGTGTCTTCTGAAATGCACTTTACCTCCCTGTCCTTCCTGCTAGGTTCCCCTAACTTCACTCCTCGGACAACTGAGTCCCCCTCCAGGAGAAGCCTCCTCCTCCTCCTCTGGAGTTTTCTTTCCTCTTTTTCTGGTGCTGCATCCTGGAGGATCTTCCCATCCACCTTGGTCTTGGCTGCGGGTGCCTGCCATTGTGGGGCTATCCCACTCCTGCAAAACAGCATAGGAATTGCTTAACCAGACCAGTTGGGGGATGTGCTTCAGACACCTTCATGGCCACTTCCCTACAGTACCATAATGGTCCTTTTTATGTTGTCTTGTGCACACAGCTCAGACAACATATTGTGTTGGCAGGTTTTGGAGGTGCGGTCATGTTGTGGCCAATGGCGCCACTGCTTTTTCAGGCTGGGCTCTGTGGCTCAAATGAAATAGCATGCTGTCTATGACAGCACTGCAAAAGCGTGCCACCAATTTGAAACAATTTCGTCACTGCAGTGAGGGTGCTCCCCGTCACTGCAGGGCGTGCCTTTCCTGGTGTAATGTTTCAATAAACATGGTTGCAGCTGTCACCATCCACCTCTCACAATCCCCAGCAAGTCAACTTCGAGGGTGCCCAATCCCCCTGTTGGCATAGTTAACACCCCCAAGATTGTGTGGCACACTGGGAGCCCATTCCAATGTGCCTCCGTGTTCAAAAGCTGATTGCATCAGTATTTTCCTGCCCCTACCTATCACAGTGTGGCTAACATCACACCTCAAACTCAGGGGACACAATGGGAACCAGTCCACTGTGCCCAACATTTTTCTTACACCTGTAAAAAAAGAAAATGGTCCCAGGTGTTCATTCTTTTTTATTATAACCTGAAACAAAGAAAATGGTCCATCGTTGTCAGGTTTGCCCCTCCAACCTGCACTCACCATCTGTGTACCCCACCTCCCCACACAAACCCCTCACCCCATACTTACCTCTGAGTCCAGTACTTTGATCTTTGGTGGAGTAGGAACACGTCTGCACTCTTCAAAGCTGACCACAAACTGAAGAAATGCTGGGAAGCTGTATAATGGCATTGATGGGGAAGGGGTTCAACTTAGGTGGATATTTCATCCATTTTTGCAACTTTTTGCTCCAAATTTTCAACATGGGGTTCTTGGGACCCCACCTCATGAACTCAGTCACTGTCATTTTGTTATTCAGTCCAGAAAGGTTTTTCCACGTCACTGCGCAGAATCACCATTTGGGACCAAGTAACAAAACGACAGTGCCACTGTTCATAAGATGGACTCCCAAAATGCCTATTTTGAAAATTTGGTGAACAAATTCCACAAAATGACTGTATTACGAGTATGCATTGCGCAGCTTCCATGCACGCTCGTAACTTCGAGAATTTTTAGTATTTTCACTCCAGATTTCCAGCATTGCCATTTCTTCACAAGTCCTTATGAACAGTAATGCTGTCATTTTTCACATCCTACCCAAAATGTGTTTCTGCATATCTGGCACAGAATGCCACAGTTGCTGTGGGAAATCAATGTTCAGAACACATTAACAAAATCACAGTGCCACTGTTCATGAGCGGAGGCCCCAAATGCTTTCATGAGGTGGGGTCACAAAAAGCCCATGTTGAAAATTTGGAGTGCAAATACCAACAAAAGCCCAGGGCATTAAGGTTTCTAACCATAATGTCCTACCCTGTAGAGACTGACAGGTATTGGGGGTGACTTTGGATTGTCGTCTGTAGTGGTCACGCCTTTCCACCCCACCCTCAGCCTGTGACATGCATCAAGGTGTGCCTTGGACTCTTCAGCCCCAAAGTTCACCCGATTCTCCTATACTGCACAGATCTCAGCATATTTCCTTATAGAATCGGGTGAGCGTAAGGCCTGATGACCCCAAGGCACAATGCGATACTTGTCGGAGTCTGCAGGGTAGGGTGAGGTGAAATGGCATGAGCATTATGGCAGACGATCCAAAGGCACAACTCAATGCCTGTCAGTGCCAGGGTGGTGTGGGGTTGGTGTCACGTCCACACTTCACTGCCATTCCTATTATGCATCTCTCTAACTCCTGCACTACCAAGACAACATTCAGCACTGACAAATGCTTGTTTCCTTCTGCTTTTGCTTATTTCCCTCATGCAGATGCTGGTTGCCTTCCCTATGCCTTTACTTAATTTTCTCCACTGTTCCTCTACCCCTCTCTGACAATCCTCCCCTGCTAGGCAGCTTCTGAAGAAGTCTCCCATTTCTTTAAAATCCAACCTACTAAAGTCCAGGACCATCGTCTTTTTGTGGCTTGTCTCTGCACCCTTCGTAATGTTGAACCACACTGTACAGTGATCACTGGTTCCCATTGGATAGCCCACTGTGACATGACTAGGCACTATCACAGTCTCCAGTAGGACAGGGATTCAGAGGAACAAAGGAAGTAAGCATGTCCCAAATAGGATAGCACCTTTACCCCATGAGTCATTTTCAACTCTCAGCATGCTAAGTCCATAGGGCAGTAAAGGTGCTAATGGAACATTTGCTGGCCCGTGTGGGCTAACTAACATTTCTGCACAATGCCTCTGTGCATCACTGCATGGAGGAATTGTGCAGAGCATTCCCAACCCTCCACCTCCTGATCACAATTCAGATGCCCCTCATATTATAATAAAATGATACCTGGCATCTAGTAGTTCCCCCCAGTCACATTCAGATAACCCCAAATAGTAAAATGATCCCTGTAATCTAGAATTTTCCCACCCCTAATCACCATTCAGATGCTTCTGATTAGTATATTTAGAGGATCACTGACATCTAGATCACCCTGATTGTAAGTCTCAGCCCCCTCCCAATTAGTCCTTCCACCCCTCTCCCCATGGTGGCTCATAAATTACCCCAGCTGTCAGTCCGTCCACTGTG
Organism: Neoceratodus forsteri; assembly: GCA_016271365.2. NCBI lineage: Eukaryota > Metazoa > Chordata > Ceratodontiformes > Ceratodontidae > Neoceratodus > Neoceratodus forsteri. The sequence continues at coordinate 403,867,383 of CM028136.1, read as the reverse complement.
ACAGTGACAGGTCCAGCCCCTCTGCTCACCACCTTGGTTGGCCACTTTCTGAGTGACAGGGAGTGAGCACACACCTACTATAGAAACATATGTTTTACAGTAGGTACGCACTTACTCCCTTTCACTCAGACAGTGGTCAGCCAAGGTAATGAGCTAAGATGCTATACTGATCACAGTCACAGGGAAGTGGCTGCAATCTTGTGTAAATGGGGGGCCAATGGGGAAGAGGTGGAGGGACCTGGCTGGATGGCTTTGGGAGGGGGCTCAGATTTGCGACTGGCAGATGGGGCTACTAGATGTCAGGGATCATGGAAAAATAGAAACACAGAAACATAAATAATGATGGCAGCAAAAAAAAATGGTACATCCTGTCTGCCCCTATTTCCCCTATTAAACCTCAGAACCTACTGTACATTCAGGGTACTAGCCTTCACTGTCCACTCCCCAGTTCCCCTCCCTACTATTATCAGCCTGAGTAACCATTATACCCTTCACTTTGTCACAGCCATGCTTGAAACCATTTATGGTTTTGGTGCCTGCCATCTCAGTTGGCAGACTATTCCACACTTCCGCCACCATTTCTGGAAAATAAAACTTTCCAATATCCCTCTTGAACCTCCCTTCCATCAGTTTCTACTTGTGCCCCCGTGTCCTTAAACTGTTACTCATGCTACTGTAAGTAGTTCTTCTCCATTCACTTTGTTTATTCCTTACAGGAATTTGAAGGTTCTCTATATCACTCCTCTCTTGTCTAGTCTCTAGGGAAGACATGTTCAGTGCCTCGAGCAGATCCTCATATGATCTGTCCTGTTAGCTCTGAAACATGCTGATCACCCTTTGTCCTATCTTTCCTGAGGTGAGGTCTTCAGAACTCTGCACAGTATACCAGGTGCAGCCTCAACAATGATCAATAAAGAGGCAGTAAACCTCTTTTCCTCTACTATCAGAACCCCTTCTGGCACGTCCTAGTATCCTATTTGCCTTACTAGATGCCTCACTGTACTAGCTTGATTGTTTAAGGGAGTCACTAATGATGAATACTAGGTCCCTTTCCTCAGCTGTAGTGGTCAGCTTTACCCCCTCCTATCCAGTACTCTGTTCTGGGGTTCTTGTCCCCTAAGTGAATCACCTTGCATTTTTTGGCATTGCATTTCAACTGCCAAACCTTAGGCCACCTCTCTACTCTTTACATGTCACTCTGCAGTCTTCCTACTTCCCCTGTCACTATCTACCCTCACATGAGCTTGGTGTCATCTTCAAAGAGACACATCCCCAGATTCATTCTCAAACGTTGTTAATGAGCATATTGAAGAGGGCAAGAGACAGGATGGATCCCTGTGGCATTCCACTCATGACCTCCCTCTCTTCTGATTTGACACCATAATCACAACCCTCTGCTGCCTCTCATTCAGCTAAAGCCCCCTCACCCCCACCAAAATACTGCTTACGTTTTCCTTCAAATCTCTGGACCTCAGCCCCTTGCACCATGACCTAAGCCGCATCTGAATGAGATGGTCCCCTATCTCATTGGCCTGCTCCACTGACTCCATGCTAAAGTATTTCAAAACAAAATTCCTTGATATATGGGACTGCTACCCCCCCCAAGCAGGACATGAGAAAAGGTGCCCCACCTCCCCTAGGTCATGGCCGAGCTCATAGCTTGCTTGCAAGTGCATGATTTGGCCTGGTCAGAAAAGAAATGTAACCCATCCCCCATGGCTTCCAGAGGTATCATTACCTCTGCAATACCTGTACCAGGGCAATAAGGCTTGCCAAAGGTGAGTATTTTGCACCTACCTTCAGTACCAACATTGGTTACCTGTCTAAATTGTGGAAGGTTGCCACAATCCCTTCTCCCCTTCCACTCAATCTCCTTTGCCTGTCCTTAAAGTGGGTGACACCCCTATCTCTAACCCCTCCTTCATCACCACAGAGGTGCAATTCATTTTTAATACCTCCCTCTCACCCCTGACAGCCTGCATGATTGTCATCTCCTTCCTTCCTCCTGTTGTTTTTTTCTGTCCAGTAACTCCATCTTCCACTCACTGATACCATTCCCGCCCTTAATCCTTCCAAAGGTAGGAGCCCAGATGGCCTGGATAGCAAGCTCCTCCATATCTCTGCTTCTGCAATCTCCGCCCCATTGGCTGACCTCCCTAACCTCTCTTTCTGCTGTTCCTCCATCCCTGCTGACTAGAAGACTGCCACCGTTACTCTTCCTCCAAAAGGTGGTGACCCATTTGCTACTTACAGCTACCGAACCATTTTTCTCCTCCCTCCAAAATACAGAAACAAATGATCATGTCACAACTCTCTCCCTTTCTGGACTCCTTTTCCTTCTTCACCCAATACAAGTCTGGCTTCAGCAAAAATCACTCCACCACCATCTCCCTGCTCGGGCTCACCAAATCCATACACAATGATAAAGATCACAGCCTATTCACCTCTGCTATCTTCATCGATCTAGCCAAAGCATTCAACCCTATCTCCCACCTCAATTATTAGCCAAACTTCAGGCTGCAGGCCTCTCTGACTCAGCCATTGGCTGTTCCACTCCTACTGCATGGGTAGGTCCCAAGCAGTCAAAATTGGTGACCCCCCTCTCTCCTCCTTGCCTATATCCACTTAGGTCCCACAAGGATCTGTGTTAGGTCCTCTACTTTTCTTCATTTTCCTTAATGATCTCCCCTCTTTATGCTTGTCTGCATCCATTCACATGTACATGGATGACACAGTCCTCTTCACAGCAGGCCCACAGACTCCAGCTGGACTTCAATCAAGTTCAACCCTGGCTGCGCACAAATCAGCTTTTCCTCAATGCCAAGAAGACTGTCTCCATGTCCTTTGGTACAAGGCACAGACTCTCTAGGCTCCCTCCCCTTCCTACTATCCATACCCTGGATGGCTTCCCTGTGGAGGATGTTACCACCTTTAGTTATCTTGGTATCTAGCTAGACCAGCACCTAATCTTTTCTGAACAAGTGGATGCTATAGTCAAAAAGCTGCACCCCAATTTGGTGCACTTTACAGGAACTGTGACAGTATCCCACCTCCAGCACACCATGCTGTTATCAAGAGAATGATCCTTCCAGTCTTTGACTATGGTGATGTGGTCTACAGCACAGCACCAGTCACTACCCTTGCCAGACTGGACACACTCTTCAACTATTTCTGCCATTACACTCTCGACTATCCTCCTTGGACTCATCACTGTTCTATGTATAAATCTCTCTCCTTTTCTTCTCTTGTGGACAGACACCATGCACACTGTGCCAGCTTTGTGGGAAAATCTGGCTTGTTTCCCTACCCTCCAATCTCTCTGCCCCACCCCCACAGCCATACCATCAGAAGCTGAGATGTTCGAACCCTAGCAGTCCCTTCAGTTTCCATAACCATCGGCAAAGCCACATTCAGCCACTGCTTCCCTAAAATCTGGAACTACCTCACCCCAGCCATTCACCAATCTCCCTCCCCTGGATTCTTTCAAACCACTTCAGAGGTCTCACCTCTCCCTCCTGCATGTGCTCTAATTTTCCCCCTTATTCTCCTATGACTTGTTTCCAATTTAGGTACAGCTATAATTTGGCACTTTATGCTTCCACTCTAGGCATTATGCACAAATGATTACAGCTAGTGATTTAAACTGCTCTGTATTTGATTACCAGCATATGTTTATGTCTCCTGACTGCACTGTATATGCATTGCCGATTGTTTGCTTGTCACTCAAGTTCTTACATCTTACATGTATTATTCCCAATGTAATTTGCAATTGTGTACCACTCTGCTCCATGTATGTTATGTATTTTGAACTTTTGTGCTACCTAAGCCCCACTTGTACAAGTTCTCCTTCCACCAGGATGCATCTGGAAATTAGCTCCCAGCTAAGTATGCCTGGGGGGGGGCACTAGACACCAAGGATCATTTTACTATAATAACTGGAGCCATTTAAACTGTGATCAGGGGTGTGGAACCTTTAGATGCCAATGATCATTTTGGTATACTACTTGGGAGCATCAGAATGGTGACCAGGGGTAGGGTGACAATATGCACCACTGTGTGCTCAAATGAGGGCAGGATTTTTGGAAGCAGTAAACAGTATTGCAATTTCAGTTAAGCATTTTCAAAACCTTTTATGTAGCACCGTGCTCTTAAGCAGGAGAGGATCCCTCATTTGCAAGGCTTTAGTAGTACATATGCATATGCACATGATCAGGTTAGCATTGGGGGCTGCTAAATATATAGCAACTGTTCAACCATGCTGTTCTTCCACATGGCACAGTGCTTAGATGTTTTGCATAGAAACATACATAGAAACGTAGAATTTGACGGCAGATAAGGACCGCTTGGCCCACCCAGTCTGCCCATTTCCCTACCAAATGGATAAGCTGCAGATCCTAGTTAACCAGCAGCCTACTTCTTTCTACCTCCACCCCCTAGAATTGCCTTATGACTGTCCCATGCATGCTTGAATTCAACCACTGTTTTTGACTCCACAACCTCCTCCAGAAGGCCGTTCCATGCATCCACAACCCTGTCTGTGAAAAAATGCTTCCTTACATTACCTCTGAGCCGCCCCCCATCTTCAAATTGTGCCCCCTTGTTCTTGCACAACTCTTTTTTTGAAAGATGCTATCCTCTTGGACTTTGTTGATTCCCTTGAGGTACATGAAAGTTTTTATCATGTCCCCCCTCTCCCTCCTTTCCTCGAGGCTATACATATTAAGCTCCTTTAGTCTCTCTTCATATGTCTTCCGGTGCAGACCCTGCACCATTTTAGTTGCCCTCCTCTGGACAGCTTCCATCCTGTCTATGTTCTTGCGAAGATTGGGTCTCCAGAACTGCATGCAGTACTCCAGATGGGGTCTCACCAGCTGTCTGTACAAAGGGATAACAACTTCCTGTTTTCTACTGGTGATGCCTCTCCCTATGCATCCCAGTATCCCCCCAGCCCTCCTTACTGCCCTCTCACATTGCTTGCCCACCTTTAAGTCATCTGATACGACTACCCCCAGGTCCCTTTCCATTTTTGTTGTTGTTAGTATCTCACCCCCCATTGTGTACTCTTCCCCTGGGTTTTTGTTTCCCAGGTGCATTACCTTGCACTTCTTAGCATTGAATCTAAGCTGCCATACATTTGACCATGCCTCTAATGTTGCCAAGTCCCTTCTCATCCTTTCCACCCCACCTTGTGCATCAGCTCTGTTGCAGATCTTTGTGTCATCTGCAAAGAGTCATACTTTTCCTTCCGGTCCCTCTGCAATGTCGCTTATAAAGACATTGAAGAAGACCGGTCCTAATACTGAACCCTGCGGTACCCCACTAGTAACCCCCCTTTCTTCAGAGTGGACTCCATTTACTATTACCCTCTGTGTCCTATTTCCAGCCAATTCTTTACCCAGGCTATCATCTTGGGACCCACTCCCAGGCTGGCTAACTTGTATATTAATCTTTTGTGTGGGACTGTGTCAAATGCCTTGTTAAAGTCTAGGTAGGCCATGTCCACAGCCCCTCCCTGATCTACTACTTTGGTCACCCAGTCAAAGAAATCTATTAGATTCGTCTGGCATGACCTTCCGCTGTGAATCCATGCTGCCTTGGGTCCTGTGCCCTCTGGCCTCTAGGTACTCAACAATTCTTCCTTCAGAAGTGATTCCATCATTTTCCCTATCACTGAGGTTAAACTAACAGGTCTGTAGTTTCCTGCTTCTGCCCTGCTCCCACTTTTGTGAAGGGAATCACATCTGCCCTCTCCATGATTTGTTAAAGAGGGTAGTCAGTGGTGTCACTAGTTCTACCCTTAGTTCTTTTAGAATTCTGGGATGAATCCCATCAGGCCCCATTGCTTTGTCCACCTTCAGTTTTAAGAGTTCTTTCAGAACCTTTCTTCTGTAAATGGACTGGTATCAACTTCTGTATCCAGAGTGTTTCTATTGTTTGTTTTAGGTACCTCACCCTCTTCATTTGTAAATACTGAGCAAAAATATTTGTTTAATATCTCTGCCTTTTCACAGTCACCCTCTGCCCACCCCCTCCCTTTATTAAGCCTCATTATCCCTCCTTGGTGTTCCTTCACTCCTGATGTAACTAAAAAAGGTTGTATCCCCCTTCTTAACTGAGTTGGCTATCTTTTCCTCGGTTCGGACCTTTGCTGTTCTGACTGCCTTCCCAGCTTCCTTTTGCTTTAACTGATACAATTCTCTGTCCTGCTCCTTCTGTGATTCCTTGTACTTCCTGAATGCTTTCTTTTTCTCTTGAACCTTCACTGCCACCTCCTTTGAGAACCATAGTGGTTCCTTACATCGTTTTGTTTTGTTTATTTGCTTCACACAAAGGCTTGTTACCTCTGTCATGGCAGTTTTTATTATTCCCCATTGTTCTTCCACCCCTCCTTCCTGCCCATTTGCTAGTGCATTCCTTAAGCACTCACCCATTTTGGCAAAGTCATCCCTTCTGAAGTCCAGTACTTTTGCCTTTGTATGGCTTGACTCTATTGCTGTGTTTATTGTGAACCATACTGTTCGATGGTCACTAGTTCCCAGATGGCTACCCACTTCTACATCTGTGATCCTCTCTCCATCTCCATTTGAGAGAACTAGGTCTAAGATTGCTCTCTCTCGAGTGGGTTCCAATACTAGTTGTCTAAGGCATGCCCCTGTAGGGCATCTAGAATAACCCCACTCTTAGAAGTGGCTGCTGCAACTGCACTCCAGTTAACATCTGGCATATTCAGATCACCCATCAGCAATATCTCCCTTTTTCTGCCATTCTAAGTATACTTTCTATCATTTCCTTGTCCATTTCCTCCCCCTGAGAGGAGGTCTGTATACAACCCTATGCGGATTTGGTGCCATTGCCTGTCTCCAAATTAACCCACAGTGCTTCTTCTCCTTCCTGTTTACCCTTTTGTTCTGTTGCTTTGATTCCTTCCCTTATGTAGAGAGCTACTCCTCCTGCTCTTTTACCCTTCCTGTCCCTCCTGTAGATAGTGTATCCTGGTATGTTTACGTCCCAGTCATGGTTCTGTGTGTACCATGTTTCTGTGACTGCCACAATATCCAGATGTTCCTCCTCCATCAAGGCCACTAATTCAGGAAGCTTGTTACCCTGACTATGGGCACTGGTACTCATTGCTCTCCATTTTTTGATGGCTTTACCTTCTGTAGCAGCATCCCCCACTGACCTTTCTACCTTGGTCTTTTTCTCATTTAGTACCCTGTTTTGTAGGGGGAGGCTGGGATTTTCCTGCTGCTTATCAGCACTCCACTAACCTTCTGAAAATGGGGCCCTAATTGACTAAATATCCCCAGCCGATGCCTCTTAAGATGCAGAAAGTAAACAAAAATGGATTATCTTATTCTGTATTTTTATGTATTATTTTATGTTATTTTCCTTGGAAAACTTTTATCCAATTTCAAAACATTGTGATGTGTCTTAAATGTGAATAACAACTGTAGCTAAAATACAATTTCTTCTTTCATCCGAGTGCTGTTTTTATTTACTTATAAAAATACAGTCTGGTGAGCTGGTTTAGCGGCTTGGTGGTAGGTGTACTGCTTCCCATGCGAGTGGCCCAGTTTGGGGGGAGGACCTGGGTCAAACAGGGGTTAGCTGGCGGGAGATATGATTGAGCATCTCGGGGACTGCTCTCCTCTCAGGAAGAGGGAGTCTGACCACCCCGCTCTTTAACAGCCACCTAGAAGGAACGCTGGCAGGGCATCAGAGTGGCATAATGGATAATTGGTAGGGCTCAGGCAGGCACAAAGCAGTAGTTGCCTTTAATTGGATTGACATCATTGCATGCTTGACTGCCATGGGGATAAAGCAAAGGTAGAAAACCTCCAATGGCAAAATAATCCACCAACCTGCCACAGGTTTTGCAGTACTAACCAGGCTCTGCTCCTGTCTGAATATGTGTCTCCTTGTGAATGGCCCTCTCCCTCCTGGCCCCATCGGGGGAGGGAGGCCATGGGAGATCTCAGAGCAGGTAAGTCCTGGTGATTTTGGGTGATGGGGATGGACAGGCCAGTGCACAAGAGGGTCAGTGGGTGACCTAGAAGATAAACATCTCAATGGAAAAAAAAAACACAGTTTGGGAATTTCAAACTCAATAACACAGTCATACCATATAAACAGCGTAACTATGCAATATGCAGCTAGACCAGGGCAGGTTTATTAGTAGAGACCAAGTGCCTGGAAAAGCTCTGTCCACTTTGCAATGCTCCTCTGGATTTGGATATTGTTAAGTTACATGATGGGACTTTAGGTACATCTATTTATCGTAAAACCACTGATAGAAATTCATTTTTACATGCTTCTAGTTGCCACCCTCGCCACACCATCAACAACATTCCAAAGTCCCAGTTTATGAGAGTTAGGCGTAATTGTAGTGATAATGAAGATTTTGAGCTGAACCTTTGTAATATGGCAGACAGATTTTTGGAGAGAGGCTATGTGGTTGGTGGGGTAGAGTATAGTATGGACCAAGTACGACTGATGTCTAGAGAGAATTTACTTCAATATCGGGTTCAAGTACAGAATCAAAATCAAAGTAATGTACCACTGAATTTTGTGACTACCTTTGGTCAAAATGCTTCCTCCATCAGGGCTATTATTAATAAGAATTGGTCGATTTTAAATACTGATCCTGCATTAACAGATGTAATTCAAACCCGTCCTAGATTTGTTTATAGAAGGGGGAAAAATATTTCGGACCGATTGGTGCATTCATATCAACCTGTCACTGTAGACAGGACGGGTTGGTTGCCGGTCCAGCCAGTTGGATTTTTTCGTTGTGGCCACTGAAAATTTTGTAATGTTATGAATCAGACAAAATCTTTTTCAACAAAGAATGTGGCCAAACATTTTGCTATCAGACAATTCATAAACTGTTCTTCAGTGGGAGTTGTATATTTGGCAACATGCAGTTGTGGGGCATTTTACGTGGGCAAGACCACACAAATTTTTAGATTGAGGGTATGTGAGCATATGAGTGACATTCATTGTCAAAATGCTAAAAATGCCTTAGTGCAACATTTACAGCAATGTTCTGATTCATTTTCACATGGTTTCTCCTTTTGTGGCATAGAGAAAGTTACTATTGGACCACGGGGAGGGGATGTCAAAACTAAAATTTTGCGGAGGGAAGCCTTTTGGATTCATGCTCTGAATGCTTTATTTTATCCAGGGCTTAATGATTCGTTTGACATAGGTCCTTTTCTGAGATAGATTTATATTCTTATATAATCTTTTGTTAATTTTTTGTTAGTTATTATTGTGGTAAATGCAATTTAATGTCTTTTTAACCCCCTTTTTTCTTACAGGATGAACTTCCATTTATTTGGCACCTATTTTATATATTTTTTTTTATTTCATTTATGAAATCATAAGAAAGATGTCTAGATCAAATTATGACGCTGGTGTTCATGAAATTCCCGAAGTTGGAAATTTTGCACATGTTTTTATTTGCACTATTTTGATATGGTGTTTATTATATTGGTGTATTGTCACTTTAATTGATTGATATTTATAGAGGTTTATGGTATTCATGTGTGTGTGTCCCTGAGGAGGCGCTGTTTTTGGCGCGAAACCGGTCGGACGTTTGTCTGTCAGAGCTGTTCTGACCTTGCATGGCGTTACTGCATTGTGATTTTTTAATGTTTTGAGCACAATACAGTTTATTTATGTGGAAGAGTTGGTGCCGTGTTGTTTCTTTCATACTTGAGTGCCACCAGTGAGGCATCACAGTGAAGTTATTCAGAACAGAAAGTGCAAATTATGCATATGCCAGCTGAGCTCCTGACGAGAATTGGGCCCTGAGCTATTGCTGCAAAATATATATATATTTTTTCTTAACCAAGAACCTTTATTAAACAAAACATTACAATAAAATCAAAAACTAAATCAAAACATAGACAATAAAGAGTACAAACAGGCAAAGCTTTTGGCTTACACTATCACAGCTGACGTGCTTCCCAAGTATTCAGCTCAGAGAAGTTGCTGGACTAACACAGTAATTAATGTCACATAAATCTGATCAAAGATTTAACTTGGAAAAACACATGCAACCCCTTATGTATATGCTACAAATATGCATCATTAGCTTCCTATATATTAATGTGTCTAACAGTAAATGAAGGCAGCACTTTATTTAAAAGAATAAACAACAGCATTTTAAATTAGTTCTAAAGGTTTCTTGTCACATCACAGTGTTCTGAAATGTGACTAAAGGTGTGCAAGCAAAACAAGATGTAAAACCCCATAAAGAGGTAGAATAAGAGATAGCCCTGTTTTGTTTACGTGCTGCTTTGTAGCTTTAGACATCCTCTCATCAAGCCAGCAGCTCCTGAATGCAACAGGAAATAAGTGCAGAGCCAGGTCATTCAAGGGGGGAGGGGGGTCATTTCAGAATGTAGTCCATTTCAGTATATAGTTTATTTGTTTCAGTATGTAGTGTATGTGGATTTTTCAGTCTACAGTGTATGTATTTCAATTCATAGTATATGTGTTTCACCATGTAGTGTATTTGTTTCAGTATATAATTTATGTATTTTTTTAAATATACTGTGTATGTATTTCAGTGTGTAATATATTTCTCTCAGTATATAGAGTATGCAGTTTTTTTCAAGAACGGGTAAGTGTTTTTAATACATAGTGTATTTATTTCAGTATATAGTGTATGCAGATTTTTCAATGCAAGGTGTATTTATTTCAATATGTAGTGTATATGTTTCGATATATAGTGTATTTGTTTCAGTAGACAGTGAATGTGCTTTTTCAATGTGTAGTATATGCATTTCAATAGGTGGTGTATGTATTTCAATATATAGTGTGTTTGTTTCAGTATATAGTATATGCAGATTTTTTCAATATATAGTGTATGTGTTACAATGTATAGAGTATTTGCTTCAGTAGATAGTTTATGTGGATGTTTCAGTCTGTAGTGTATGTATCTCAATAGATAGTGTGTATGTTTCAGTACATAGTACATTTGTTTCAGTATATAGTGCATGTGGATTTTCAGTACTCGGTATGTAGATTTCAGTAGATAGTGTATGTATTTCACTATATAATGCAAGCATTTCACTATGTAGTGTATGTGTTTCACTATATAATATATGCATTTCGGTATACAGTACGTGTATTCCACTATATGATGTACATATTTCAATAGATAGTGTGGTTCACTACATTGTGTATGCATTTCACTATATGATGTATATATTTCACTATGTGATATATGTATTTCACTATGTAGTGTATGTGTTTTACTATACTGCCGGAGATTATGAATTATGTCCCTAACGGCTTGCCATAGTTTTGAACCAACAGTTTTTCTCCCAGGGCCTCCCTCGCATGAACATTCTCAGGCTTTTGATACTTTTCTTGTTCCTTTTTACCAAGTTCAGCAGGACAGTGCTATCAATTGCTGGGGCAGGGAAGGGCATGTCATAATGTGCAAGAAGCCCCAATGTTCTTTCCTTGTTTTATCTATGCTCCCTCCCCCATGAGACACTGGTGTTTTCCCCCAACTCACACATATGCAACAGTATGCTACACAGGAGCTGATGAGCATCCCAGACCCACTCATTGGTGCCTATGCACCAATGCAGGCCGGGTACATACCATAGGCATGTACCTGGCCCACACACATCTACAACCATGGACAGGCACACTGGACATGGCATTCACCACTGCATGTCATCCGTCTGCACCCCTGCCTTCCTGGCACATTGGTGTATGGGTGGAAGATCGGCAGACATAGGGTGGCATGTAGACGGTCCTGAAGTGTATCCCCTATTCCACATGGGGCAAGGCATTGTGGGACACTGCACATTAGTTTAAAATGGATGCCTGACCCAGTGGCTGCCCCTTGCCCTTTCTGCCTGGCCAGAGGGCTGAGGCAGTGTGGCATGGAGTTGTCAGTCCTTCCCTGATTGAGGGGTGCTATTTGTGGAGGCCTGCTGTGGTTATGACAAGGTCACTGCACATGTAGCCTGTGCCCCCCTCTCACCCAACACTCCATGTCTTAATGAATGGCATGGAGTGGAAGTACACCCCCCAAGCCATTCCCCCAGATTGTCCGCACATGTAGCTGGAAGAATGGATGGGGGATTGGATGCAGAATGGGCACACACTCCTTTCATGAATGCCACAGGGGTCCAAAGAACCCTTGATGCATGGCTACCTGACTTAGGGAAGCCTATGCACCTCAACTATGCAGCACATAGATTTTGCACTTGGTTGTGTACAGAGCCCAATATGCTTTGCATCAGATCCCATGATCACTAGGAGTCAGTTGCACTCTAATCACAGCCCAGATACCTGTCTAGAGGAGGAGTGTGTCCTCTGCAATGTTTCTCCAAGCTTCTGACAGCCCAATGTGGTACTGACAGGCTCAGATCTCAAACCTAGGTCTCCCACACAAGTGGCAATACTAATGCTTGAGTCACTTGATCAGTTTATTTTCATTCGTTTCTTTGTGGGATACTGTCTATCCAAAAGGATTATACATTTCTTTAAGCATCAAAGTCTGCATACCTATGACTCTATTAATTAAATTAGTGGTTAATCCAAACTTTTATGACAAAGAGAGGTAATGACACTTACCCAGATGGACGTTTAGCTCAGCTCTCGCTCCCCTCACCAGCCAAATGTAACAGGTCCTGGCATATATAATCAACATATTTCAAGAAAATGACGTAGGTTTTTCATACCCTGATGCAAATTTGGCAAGTGTTGATTCCAGAAATGGGACACACTAAACCCTACTGTTTCTGTCAGCTATGTTACCACACAGTAGCCCCAGAGATGTTATCATACAATAGCCCCTGACGGAAATCAAGTAAGGCCTTATGTAAGCAGAACAGTAGCCTCTTGTAGTCCCTTAATATTGCTGAAAATCACATATGTAGCCCAAACTCCACAGTAATTATCTGGTCAGCAAAAACTGCCAGGAGGCAGAGTAGCAACCTCTCAGGAGTTGACAGCAGATTTTTATAATGGATTAAAAAAAGTAGAAACTAGTACAGTAGTGGTATGTCCTGTAGAAAAAACCTCTAAGAGACTATCAATGGATAAAAACAGCATTGATAAAAATGAGCCTGATATAATGAGCCCACTAACCCCTGAACACTTTAACAAATGCCTGAGTTTAACTGCAGTTAAACTTACCCTTAATGACTTGGTGTTAAATTTTAAACAAATTATATGAGAAGTGGGTACACAGAAACAGATAACAGGGGATGCTGAAGTCAGAAACACTAGTACAGAAGACACAGCTGAAAATGATACAACAAGAGATTTACCAACTCACGAAAGATTACTAAGGGCCTGATCCACATAGGTGGCCAGAATATTCTTGAGACAAGTGCCCTGCCTGCACACCCCGATGTCGGTTTACACTGGACAGCACACACAGTCCCCCGTGTCTGTGCTCTACTTGTGTGGAGTGGCACTTTGGGGCAAGGATGGCAGGGGTGAGCAGAGAGGGTAAAGACCTCAGGCATCCAGTAAGATGTTCATGCCATTACACATGTGGATCCCTGCCCTTCACAAGTGTGGATGGGCCGGGAAGCTTCTTTGCATTGAGCCTCAAGCTGAAAACTAAAAGTGAAGATCTGGAAGCAAAAAATAGATAGAACAATCTAAGTCTCTGGCAATGGGTTTGTTGAGAAAGATTAGATCAATAAAATACATACATTCAGTAGTACAGTTTAATAACTTACCTGACAACCTATGGGGAATTAAAAATCTTAACATTTTATATTACAAATTGCGACACAGTTTAATATGTTTTTTCACAAATATGTCATTCTGTGATTGGAAGGATATTTCTGCATCTCGATGAAAGTTAACTTTCACATGTATATCTGGCTCCAGCTCAGCTTATTATCTCCTACACTGGAACAACCAAGTTTTTTCTCATACTTTGAGGACTTTTTGCTAGTGAATAACTCATGGGTCAAAGTTAGTTTAAAGTTTCATTTTCAGTCATTTTTAAAGTTTAATACCTGTCAATTGCTTTTCAAATTTTTATCCAGAATATGAGAAATGTGCCAAAAAAAGATAAACGTATAGTATTTATAACTGATTTTAACTTTTATATGAGATGTAATGCTTTTTTGATTGAAGAAAGTTTTGCGTTTAATATTTTAATGTAGTACATAAGAAGTATTGTTTATTGATGTACATGAAATTAATATATCTGATGCTGTTTGGTTATGATGAAAGCTGTTAACTTTAAAACTAACCTGAATTTCAACTTGAACTTTGTTTTCTCGAGTACATATATGAGATGCATACGTCTGCACTTCATGAGAGACATTCTCTCACAGGGACCTCTTTGTATGGCACTGGTATGGACTCATAAATCCAAACTGATGTTGCATGGGAGTTTTAGCAAAATACAGCATCAACCGATGTTCTTAATTAGTTGACTCTTCTCTGATTCAGTATCGCACTGTTATCAATCAAAATGGGATATTTAACTATATTTCTTAACAGAGTAGTTTTTATTAAATAAAAGTAATTATCTTGTCAATTCAACTATACTATGCATAGACAAATTCATTTAGGGTCTGACCCCTTGATACTGTAACTTTATCATTCTCTTCATACTGCCTGTTACTAAGTTTCATCAACACTGGGTTTTCTCATTTCACTCCAAGACTGCTAATCTTTTTTTTTTTTTTTAGCTATTTTTATTTAAATTTTTTTTTTTAATGAACTGTGATACTCAAATATAAATACAGCACATGTAGCAATATTTGCTTCCCCAGTCAGGGCATGGTGGTGCTGGCTATGCAAAGTATCATAAATAGTAAAACAGTGGAAAACCCACTTCCTGAAACACCAGTGTGCACTCTATCTGCACATCAATTCACAATTATTTTGCAGGACAGCCCTCCAGCACTGCAGCAGTGCTACTGCTTGCGACATTGGCAACCCAGTTTTAGAAATGAGCCTGGGCCGTCGGAGGGCCTGCCAGAAGGGAGAAGGATAGAGAATCCCAGGGTATGCTCTCCTCCATGGGGAGGGGGTTGTCTCCCCCTGTTGTACCACCATCTGGGTGACCATGGGTGGTGGTACAAGAGAACTGCAACTGACAACAGGGATCACTGGAGTGCACTTGCCAATTGACTTCATCAGGCCTTGCAGGCGGCCAGTCACACTGCACATTCCTAGTGGCGATGAGTGAAGGGAGAGCAGGGAAAAAGTGTGTGTGGTACTGGGCAGATGAGGCACCGCCGGCAGCCTACACCAACACCAGATTCAAGCTGCAGCATTCCTAAGGAATCCCCACACCTTCCCCTCCACATTGGGTGGTCAGATGTGTGAGAAAAAATGCCAAAGAACCTGAAGACATATGTAACCCCCCCCCCGGTGGGGTACCTTTTTGCCTTTCAGGCTGCCCCATTCTTCAGTCTTCCCCCACTGATTTTCTGGATCCCTGGCTGTTCTCTAGGCCTCTGTCTGGCCTCTGTAGTGGTTTGCTGTTCAAATTGTGGCTGGAGGAGTCAGACCGTGGAGCCGTTGTGCTCTGTTTCTTTTTAGAGAGGCCAGCATTTCGCGCATATGCACCTCTGCCACCAGCCATTCCTGCGAGGACACGAGGATTCTTTGGAAGGTCCCGGTCCCCCTGTTCAGGTAATTGGGGACCAGAGACCTAAAGGAGGAACACCAGAAGCTTCTTTGGGCTATAAAAAAGGAGCGGGGGTCGATCTTCATCATGATTATTAATGAGGCGGGTCATGAATATTGGTGAGGAAGCTGTTTGCTGCTTGTGGGGATTGAATTTCAGCGGCAGTAACAGGTTGGGGGCACTGAATAAATACATAATATTGTGAGCACTTGAAAGGACACTGAAGGGGCTACTGAACTATGGGATAATTATAAATAAAAAGTAAAGACACTGGCTTCACCAGAACTTTATTGCTGGGAACTGTATGGACTGCTATGGGAGCAGCCATGTTACGGTACTTTGACCCCCCCCAAGGACAGCCAATCAGATAACTAGGTGCCAACAACTGTCTGAAAGGGTTTATGGGAGAAGGCGTGTACTATTTTGAGGCACCAAGAGGCTTTATCAATTGATAATCAAAGAGGGCTAAGGATTGTGATTGATGATTGAAACAGACCAATCAGAGGGCAGGATTTTGAGGAGAAATCCCAGAGACTTTGGACAGTCGAGTCAGTCTGTTGCTGGGCTCTGATCGAGTCAGGAGGGCTCGGTGCTACCTAAGAATTCATCTAAGGTCTTTCACAGGGTTTAAAGCGGAGTAAAGCAGAGTTTGTCAGAGAAATAGAGGAGAAACATTCTTGCTGTTCAGAGGAAGCTGTGCACCTGTGCTAATTGTTCAATGCACCTTGTTGGAGTTTACTGGTTTAAGTGGAGACTTCTGCTGCAGCCATCCTGCTTCAGTTTGGGACTGAGCAAGGAAATCTGAGCTGGGGAAGAGGTTTGCCAGAAACTGTGAGTAAGCCAGAGAAAAAGTGGAGGCTGATTTAAAGCAAAGAGACTTTGAGAGAGAAAAGTTGAGCAGGTGCCCTATGCTTCAGGGACTTGTGGCTGTTGCTAAAATCCAGCTGAGGACAGAAACTGATGGATCTGGAGCTGGAGTTTGTGTTAAAAGGCTTGGAAAGCAAAAAGGTTGGAGAAACTGTTCTGGCTGTACAGAAGAGCTGTTCCTTGCTGAGAAAAAGGAGAAATCAAGAGAGTACCAGCTTAATTCAGAGCTAGGTGGGGAACTTGCTAACCCCCACCAAGTGGGGTCTGCTGGCTACAGGGAGCCACCAGTATGTGCTGGGGGAGCTAGGGCACCCCGTGACCTGTGAGGGAGCAGGGCTATGGAGCCACTCCTAGGTCTGGGTTCTTTGTAGTTGGTGGGCCTTGTGTGGGAGCTCTGCAATGGGCCTGAATAGGCTGAAGGTGAGAAGATCTTCAATCAAGGAGACAAGCAGACAGATCTTCAATCAAGATCAAGTCTTCAGAATACATTCTGCTGCCCATTTCTTCTACCCTTTCAGATCTGAACTCCCCTGAGACTGAAATGGTGAAAGCCCTCTGCACCAGGAACATTCCAGATCTTCAGGACCGTGAGTACCCAGGGCTTTCCCTGGCAAATCAAGGGGAGTAATTGCTTATTTTGTTTAACTGTCAGTCACATTGTTCCTAGGGACCCAACGCTGGCCAACCCACGGCACTGAGCAGGCCTGCGAACTCCTGGTATCCAGAAAGGACAAAGGGAAGTCATTGGTATCAGTGGGGGTGGGCATCTGGGGTGGTTTGGTCTACAGGCACTTGTGTTATTAATTGTTCCAACTCACTTTCTAACCATTTTTTCCTCCACAACCATCCCTTTTCCAGGTACCTCGACCCTAACCCTTCCCCACAATCAAGCTGTGGTTTCTTGTTTGAAATTGCTGTTTGAAGGGTGTTTTGTGGGACATAACTGTAAAGTGTATGTGGTATATGGTATTGGGAAACTGTTTGGCATCCTGTGTGTGGGGCGGTTGAAAGGGGAGGTGGGTAGGTACCGCATACCGGGGGGGGTTTGTACCAGTCACACACCTGGCCCACTGCAGTTTACTCTGGGTGGAGGCACCACACTATTTTATTCATTTTCTGGGCTAGAACTCCCAAATACCACCACAGCAAGATCCAGACCTCTTAACCTGTGTGAAGGTCAACAGGCAGGGGTAGTAGCCAACTGGCATATGGTGTCTAGGCTACACATACTTGCCTCCAGAGGGTACACTGGGGAGACAGCACAGAGGTGTGTCACAGGTAGGTGGGGGGGGCACCAAGAGCAGCTGCAGTGGGATCTTGGTAGGGTGGGAAGTTTGCATAGATGGTAGCTGAAGGATGTCCTAACCTGTGACCCAAGGAGGAAAAAATATGTTGGAAAAAAAGTTTTAAAATTTATTTTGCACACGTAATTAAAAACAGTGAACGGTATAACTGCCTTAAACTGTTTTAAGCTCTTGGAACACGGTTGTTGTACATACTGTAACACGGCTGAAACCGTGTTACAATCATGTTCTAAAACCACGCTAAAATCCTATAGGGAGGTAGTCTTTAGCATGGTTTTAGACAAACATGGCTGTCTTAATTCATGTTAACAGTGGTGTGTATGTGATCCATGCTGTAACACTAGTTAGGGTAATCCATCCTAAAAGAAAAGTCGTTTTTTTAGCTGCAGAATTGAAAAAAATATATAGCTATTGCTGTGCTACCAGTGAACTACCAATTTAGTCTATGTACCTTTTGCGGTGATCCATTCCTGTGCCCGATCATAAGTATCCCATCATGCATTGCAACATCCTTAATAATGTGCACTGGTGCCACAATCATGCCTGGTAACTCACTCGGGCAAGCACAGTTGTTGGAATGCAGAGGATGCTCCAACAACTGTGCTAGGGACTGGTTTAGAAAACATTTTTAAAAATGTTTTAAAATTGGTCCCTTGTGTGTACGAGGCCTAAGAGACAGTGGCCTGGATATTCAGACTGCGCCAGGCTGTGGCGCGAGCCTGGGCGCAGTGCAGCTTGGCTGCACAGGGGCGTTGACAGGATGATATTCAATGGAGCTGCGCCATGGCACAGCAGCACTGAATATAGTACCCTGGCCACCCGAAGTGCACATGGCGCAGTGGCACTGCACCAATGCAAGTGGCCAGAGTGGGGCAGTGGGATGTGCTAGCGCAATTTCCGTTGCGCTAGGTGCAACAACCGCGATGTTCAAAAGTGCACATGCAAATGGGGCCATAATGCATGCAAGGCACAAATGGGACCATTTGCATGTCATTATGGCCCGATTTGCATGCAGCTGCGCCAATCCCCGGCGACTTGCGCCTAGCGCCCTGCCAGGCTGCAGCCATCGGGGACTGATGCCCCCTGCACAGCTGTGGCAATGTGCCCCACTGCCCAATCGCGGGCATAGGTTGAATAATACATTCATCCTATATCCCTGATTGTCCAGTGGACCGCTTGCAGCCCGATCGTGGGCATAAGTAAAATCATTCCCATATCCCTGGTGGTCCAGTGGACCGCACGCAGCCCAATCACGGGCATAAGTAAAATTAAAATCATTCCCATATCCCTGTTGGTCCAGTGGACCACTCACAGCCCGATCGCAAGCATTTGTATTAGAACAAAAGTCCAATATCCCTGGTGGTCTGATAAACCGCTCGCAGTCTGATCGCGGGCATTTGTATGAAAAATGAAGTCCAATATCCCTGGTGGTCCAGTGGACCGCTCGCAGCCCGATCACGGGTATTTGTATGAAAAATGAAGTCCAATATCCCTGGTGGTCCAGTGGACCGCTCGCAGCTCAATCGCAGGCATCTGTATGAAAACTAAAGTCCAATATCCTGGTGGTCCAGTGGTACCCCACCCACCCACTGAGCCTACCGCCCTGCTCCCCTGGTCAGTGGCGGGCGGCAGCACCCCACTCACCTGCCGCCCTGCCACCACCGACTGACACTGTATGGTAGGGCTGTACACCATTGGTCACAGCGTGAGCCAATGGGCATGCAGCCATACCGTACTACACAGTCAGATATGTGAATGGATCCATTCACATATGGATAATGTGTATAGTATGGGCTGCATGCCAGTAGCTCATGCTGTGGATAATGAACTACAACCTACTGTGCAAGTGTCGGTCGGCAGCTAGTAAGGCGACGAGGGGTGGTGCCGCCTACCGCTGACCGGGAAGCGGGGTGGTGGGGCTCAGTGGGTGGGTGGGGAGGGGTACCGCTGGACCACCAGGGATATTGGACTTTAGTTTTCATACAAATGCCCGCGATCGGGCTGCAAGCGGTCCACTGGACCACCAGGGATATTGGACTTTTGTTCTAATACAAATGCCTGTGATCTGGCTATGAGCGGTCCACTGGACCACCAGGGATATAGGGGGATCCTTTTTCTATGTCTGCTTGCGATCGGGCATGGGGGGGCGCCGCTATGAAGGTGCAGCAGGAGCTCGGGTGGCCACCCACAGGTGGCAGCTGCCGTGTTGCACCCTGCAATACGGCAGCTCACCTGTGGGTGGCCAGCCATTGTTCCTTTTTTTTTGGCTCACCTGTGTGCAGCGCAAGTAGGAGTTGCGCATGCATGGGCTCAGCACATCCCGGACTGAATATTGGGATGTGCGGGGTATGCATGGGCACGCCGCCCCACCTGTGCCGCATACACTACTGATGCACTCTGGCGCATCAGGATTTGTGCCAGGCACAATCCCCGTTTGAATTTCATGCTGAGGCGCATCAGTGGGTTGCGCATGGTGCAACTGTGTTGCACCATGCGTAACCCTTCTGAATATCTGGGCCCGTATATACAAAAAAAAAAAGGTAAGACAGGAGCAGACTTAACTCAACAGAGTTTCCACCATGAAATGGATCAGAACTGATGTTTTGCTCCTGTTTGAATTTATTTTGGAGTGCTAAACAATTTAAATCTTTACTATCTGCTGTACATATATAACAGGTAACTGGTGCACTCAAATGACTGATAACTAGCAGAACATTTTTAAATAATTTGGAACAGTATTGCATGCTTATTTACACCATTTGTTTTTCCCTGTATGAGTGTGTTCCTGTCAAATATGTGTCTGTAGCTCTATACGCCTTTGCTTCTCTTAACAATGGGGAAATTAGTTCTGACACTGTTCAGCACGGGACACTGCAGCAGAACGGTACTCCCTTAGATGAATTATACATATAAGGAAATGAAAAAAAGACAGTGAATTAAATTCCTAGATTAATAGCAAAGCATAAAGTTATGCTAACAGGTACATGTTCAATTATTTATATCCCATTTTTACAGCATAAGGGCAATTTAACATAACTTTATCTTAACACACCTACTAACAAGAAATTTGACAATTCTAGCAAGTCATTTAAACTTTGAGGACTATAGGCTTGTGTCCTCAGCATTTAGTGGGTCTTTCATAGCCTCATTAACATCTCCAAGTTTCCGCTCCTAGATGCCATGGTAACTTTTTTATGCAAAAAAAAAATCGTATTACATGATCTGTCAAGTCTTAGTTTGCACATCTTCCATTTGCATACTTTACGTTAGTTTCTTGTCCTTCTCTGGCATGCTCACCAAAACAGACTTAAAACATGCAAATTGTACAGCCGATGTAAAGTCCCCACAACTACAAAACACTGCATATGCATCTCCTTTGTTATCACAAGTGATAAAGTAGCTAAAAGGATAGGTCACTAGTTGCTAACCAACTGCTTGTTCCTTAGTTAGATTATAGGAGTCATGTACTAGCATATAGAACAAAAAAAGTCCTTGCACAAATTAGATGTGACCTATCATAACATTACAAAATACGTTTTATGTTGTGATATGCACGCTCACCACTGTGCTATGTACCAGAACCTTGCCTATAGTTCACTTCAACATAAAAGAGATAGGGCATGGTCTATCCTGCTTTATAAAATACTTAAAGTGAAAAAAAAACAGTGATTAATAAAAACATTGGAGTGGACTAATCATAAATTTTGTTTGAGGAAATCTATTACAATGCAAGTACCCAAAGCCAGAAATAGATTTAAAAAAATGACTTTTAGATTCTAATCAGCAATAACCTGGAGTAGTTTACCAAGTCAGTTCAATGATCTGAATATGTCAGTAGATTAATTTAAGTTCTAACTGAATCATGGTATTGTGTATGTTTGTAAATGTTATAAGTGCTCTTGACAGTTTTCATGAGATATATGTCATATCTATTACTCTGTCCAATGATCATGTGTGATTTATTATGGCTTTTACCTACATATCATATTTTCTTTTTATGAAATTTCCAATACCAACTAATACAGGATCACCTTGAAAACAGGGATTTTTTGGCCCTGTGGTGTATTTGCTTGTCAAATGATTGCCTGTATAAATAAAGATGTTTTACTACTATACTAATATTGTTGTGCTCTCAAGGATCTGGAAAAAAATTGCCCTGCATTACATATGTTTAATACTTGCACCATTCATATCTTCTGTTACCTGGAAATATTGGTGGAGGACATGGATCTGAGCACACTTATTTTCCCTGATGCAAACTGCTAACAACTTGTCCCTTCACATTCCTTGCCCTACAATATGTGATTTGCGGTCTGTAAGAGATAAGGACACACAGTGTGTCATGCCTGTTCAAAATTTCTCAGTGTTTATTTATGATATTATACATTTGAGAAGCTCCCATCTAAAAAGGTGTAATAAATCTTAGTACTCCATTATCATAATCAGTACCCACCCATTCTTGTTTCATATTAGACACACCATATAACAAATCTTATGACCAGGGCCCCTGGTGTTCTGCAGCAGAATTTTCTAATTTCTGTGGCAGGGCTCCTTGACTTCTGCAGCAGCACTTTCTGATTTCTGCGGCATGATTTATTCATTTCTCTGGCAGAATGCAATCCTGTCATTGGCTAAATATGATGTGATGTCATCAATGACATTGTATGCTGAGCATAGAGGAGGGGCTTCAGGATAAACGAGGTGGGAAAGAAAGCCTGACACTATGGAAAAACAGTATATTTA
Source organism: Neoceratodus forsteri (assembly GCA_016271365.2). Taxonomy (NCBI): domain Eukaryota; kingdom Metazoa; phylum Chordata; order Ceratodontiformes; family Ceratodontidae; genus Neoceratodus; species Neoceratodus forsteri. The sequence goes on along the minus strand of CM028136.1, from coordinate 403,844,829 downwards.
TATGAAAATTCACCAAAAACAATGAATTCTGTGCAGCTATATATATTCTATGACATGATCAAATTCTGCACCAAATTCATAACCCGCAGAACCGCAGAATTCCAGGGGCCTTGCTTATGACTGACCAAATCAACAGCTGCCTGTATATTAGTTCTGCTGTAACCATGTTTTAAAAAAAAGCTGAATTTGTTCCTCATCTCAGATATATTAACTCTGATCTTCAGGACAATTTTGCTTTGCTCAGACAATATGGTCTTTAGGAATATTTTTCATTAAACGTGGAGGTTGACAACTAGATGCTAAAAGCAATGAATTTCAAACAGTCACTTTCAAAAATAGATCAGGACAAATATTGTCACCTCCCTCTTAAACAACCTGACATCCAGAAAGTTAATATCCTGTTTGCTGAGTGTGAATTTAAACTGCAACACTGGATGTTTGCATTCTAAAATATTGCACATTAAGCAACATCTTGTCAGTTCCCTTCCAAACAATGAAGATAATGTCAATATAGAAGTGGCACAAATCCAAACATGAAAGGAATGGATTTGTGGCACTGCTACTAATGAACTCGTCTTTCCGAGGTTCGCAAAACGTGGGACAAATGTAGCCCCCATGGCAGTACCTGTAATATGAAGGTGTAACTTATTCAAAAAAACAAAATTGCTAAACTTCAGGATCATCTCAATACAATGACTAAACTTCAGGATAGTTTCAGATACAGTGACTAAGAAGTGTGTGTGTTGGGGGGCATCATATTCCTCTCTTTGGTTTTGATAGTATTCCAAAGCTTCTAATGCACCTCTGTGGAGGATGGAGGTGTATAGTGCCTCATACCTTGACATCCAGGGTGGCAAAGAACCAGTTGCTGTCCATATCAATATTATGTATTGTGGTCTGAATGACTCCAGTGTCATGAATGCAAAACAGTACTCTTTCAACTAGAGGGCACATATACAAATCCATATATTGTATTGGAAGGTGGAAGGGTGAGGGGGGAAAAGAGGAGGAGGTTTTTCACTGAGAGGGTGGTGGACCCTTGAAATGTTCTGCCTGGCGAGCTGGTTCAGAGATCCACAGTGGAGGGCTTCAAGAGAGGGTGGGAAAGACACAGAAAGTGGATGTATCAGATGATGGCCTGGCCAAGGGGGGTGGGGATGGACAATAGGGGTTTCTGGAACACAAGGGGTGGGGCCTCGGCACCCAACTAGGGATCTGAGGTTCGAGCAGACTCGATAGACCATAAGGCCTAATCTGCTGGCAATTAGTATGTTAGTATGTAATCTCAGTGATCCTCCCATATCAAAAGCAATCAGATGACTAAGTAGATTACTGAGACTCTTGTGTACTTTAAGGGGGATATAAATCATTGAAATACATGGATGTCGAACTGTCAAAAATTATATAACCTGAAGAGCTACTATAACCAAGTTGTTATGTTAAATCAACATATTCAGCAATCTTTCTCTTAAAATGTGGGGTAAGGTTTGTCATAAATTTTATGTAAAACTCTTTATCTTCACACTGCCTAATGATTTCTGCTTCATATTTTAATGAGGAACAGTCAGTATAAAGAACCCCACGCACAGGTGTGGGGCTGGTCCCAACGTGCACTTTGCGACATAAACATTTTGGTTTACTTGCGGTTTACTGTAGTATAGAAGATTATATCAGACTAATTTTCTTTAGTTGTAGGCTGGCATCTTCTTTTACCACAAATCCCAGAATCCCCTGCAGATGACATCCAAGCAATAGGCAGCAATGGGAGATTCAATAGCTTTTATCGTCTTTGATCATATGTTTTCCGAGACTGCTTTTCTCCAGGGGCTAAGTACAGTCCTCTGTGAATGTACATAGCCCATGGATGACAGTGGGACAAGCAAACAAAAGATCAGAGATTATATAAAGTCTAACGTGCACTCACTGCAGGCTATTAAATCTTCTCACTGCTGCCTACTGCTCTGCTGTCATCTGCAGGGGAGTCTGGGATTTGTAGTAAAAGAAGATGTTAGCCTACAACTAAGCAACATTAGTCTGATACAATCTACTATACTACAGTAAATAGCAAGTAAACTAAAAGGCCCCGTCTGTTGAGACTTTTAAGAGAGGACTGAAGACATTTCTATTTCTACAAGCCTTTGGGGATTAACGGAATAAAAAGAGAATAATAGATAGGTTAGAATACATTATAAGGCAGTAATTCCATCGAGAGGTTCCCATGTCCCCAGAACCTCGAGATGGAATTACTGCCTTAAAATGTACACTAACCTATCTATTATTTTCTTTAATATATGGATCCAAGTTTTTTGGGGTTTTGTTGCCATTTTTGTAGTGGGTGGTCAGCTGCTGCCGTGAAGGATTCTGTCAGTCCTGGTCGACTGCCACACTGCCACACTGCCTCGCTCCGTCTTTTTTCTTCTCCCGCCCACTCGCACACACGGCACAGTAAAAACCTTTTTTTTAGTCCTACCTTTTGTTCTTGGGGTGAGGGGGAGTGCAGAATCAGCCAGATAACTCCATTTTCAAAACCAAAAATTCAGGGAAGTGCCATGGACACTATGCACTCTCGCTAAGCAAGAGACAACCACCATGTTTTGGAAACCGTTTTGCCCTCCCACAGAGTCGGAGCTGCCAATGATGAGCCATGGTTTAAACTGAAGCTTTGTTGACAGCTCCCAATGTAGCCTGGACACTAGCAACCAGCCAGTGATTTGTGGAGTTGCGCACTTGTGCTGTAAGGTTTGTGTGATAATAGTATCGTTCAGAGCTTGAAACGATAATATTATGAGCTCTGAACGATGCTCTTATCAGTACTGAGCTGTGGTATTATCGCTCTGGGAGCGATATTACCAGTAATTTTTTGTGTGCTTTAGTATAGTATTAAATTTGATATCCATATATTAAATAGAGTTTATTCACTGTTTCTTTAATGATTACAGGAAATTTAAGCATAGATGAGATTAATTATCTATTAGATGTATTTTTGAATTTTATGTTTCTATGATGTTTTTCTGTTATAAGGGTGCCTGAGCCTTCAGGAAGGGTGTCCCAAACAAATAAAATCTACTTTAAGGCTCTGAGCTGCAAATCTGGAGACCTGGATTTGAATCCCACAGCCCCCACTTGCATACAGTTTGACCCTGAGCAAGTCACTTAACTTCCCTGTGCTCCCAGGTTGCACCGGTAAACAAGCTTTCAGCTTAGTGTGTCTCACCTGGTTAAACAATTGGAAAATAAAACTACTACAATTATAGTCGGGGTCCACTTATGTTTTATAAACTTAATGAGCTGGTAAAAAAAACAAAGTATGCATACGGAAATATTTGCTACTCTTCTAAGGATGCAGCAGTACTTCCAATACACTGTGACATGAAAAATAAACAATTGAGGTCCCACCTTCTGGCCTACCAGGTGCACTGTGTGCACTAGAAACATATGCTGACTCACGCTATCTGCAAGTCAAGTCAATTTATAATTTATCTTGCACACATAATTTGCTTAGCTGAATGCAGTAGTAATTGGACTTAGCTGAATGGAGTTGAATATCTGCATAGTCCAACGATTTATATTATCACTAAAGTATATAAGAATCTCAGTGATCCATCAGGTCAGACAATTGTTTCCGGAATTGGGTGGATTACTGAAACTCTTTCAAAAACATATGGATTCATACATATGTCCTTTTTGTAGTTAATCTTTTTATTGGAAAATTCAACCATAGAGTAACATCAGCACACTCAGATGAAAATATAAGCATGAGCAAAACATTGAAAGCTTGCATACAACAAACAAAAAGGCAGAGGCAAATATAATCTACGGAGCTGCAGTCCCAACTTGTAGAGCGATGCATCATCCATTGGAGGGTAATATAAACTACGATAGCAGAGATTACCTGTAAAAGGAAGTCCAGTCAATAACCAAGCCAGCATATCAATCATTTGCACCTCTCTAGCAGATGATATTGGTTTACATAGTGCACCTATGAGAGATTAACATGTGCCATATATAACAGGAATAAATTAATCAAAGAAACAAACCACATAACGACTACGACAGTACTAACTACTGCATCTGCTAAAGAAGAGCTGTTGAATACTACACAAGAAAAACAGATTTGATCCTTAATTCACTGCTGGTGTTATAGGGGGACTATGTGTTGCTAATGAAGCAGTTGCCTGTAGTTTAGGATTATGACAGAATCTAAATGGCAGAAACAGGCCCAAGCACCTGGTGTAATGGAACATTGTTTTAGCTGCAAAACGGGATAGTTTTTCATAAGTAGCTATCTGCTCTATTGCCTGCAACCACTCTGCTGTGGTTGGAACTTTGGTAGATCTCCAATTACATTAATCTTTTCTCCACAACTCCCTCCACTGTGACCCACTGTGTCTCTGAAGAGTGCTTAGGAGTATCATCTATGCAACAACACAGCAAGAGAAGAGGGGCATTAATCTGAATTTTGGAGCCCACAACTTCCTCACAAATCAGTCTGAGTTCTTGCCAAATGGGTTTAGGAGAGGGTATTCCCATAAGATATGGAAGAGGTGTACTGAGGTATGCCCACATCTCCAGTACTGGTCATGGCTTATCAGTCCAAGCTGCTTGAGAACCTGGGAAGTCCTATATCATCATAAGATGGTTTTGTATAGGATGAGTCGACATTTGCCATCTTTGCAGACTTTGTGTCTTCTGAACCAAGAATGGAACCACTGTGTATCTGTTATAACGATCCCCATTTCTTCTTGCCATTGAGCTCTTGCTTTCATTGTTCTATCAGGTTGGGTGTCTCTTAAAGCTTGGTATATACAGCTTGCTCTCTGTTTTTCTCCCCTCCCCAACAGTAAGGGGTTGGGGGGGGAGTCCTGTCTGGATATACCAATTGAGATTTGATCAACTCACGGATCATTTCTCTGATCCAAAGATATTTCCAGAAATCATTTTTGTGAAGCTTAAAACATGTTGCAAGGGAGGCAAAGAAGTCTGTTATCCCAGTACCAGGCACGTACAAGTCTTTGATGAAGAGGATACCCTGCAACTCCCAAAGTTTCCATCTGAGTAGACATCCACTTACCTGCATGATGGGATTATCCCATATAGGAGCACAATCCAATGGGGTGGTGTCCTCCAATAAATCTTTATGGACTTCGGTCCAGTAATTGGATTAGACTTGCATAATATGGGAAGGGAAGGATGCCTTTTTGTGTAGAAAATATAGGGGGATTGCAGGTATCTTGTTACCTAGCAGAGTGGATTCTATATGAAACCATATCGGGTCAAGCGAGCCTGGGGATGAAAACCATTTGGGCAGTGATGAAAGCCACATGGTACTTTTTAAAGTATGTAAGGTTCCACCCACTTCTGCTCCAGCGACTACACAGTTTAGCCCTGCTGAAATGTGGGGGCCTCCCCTCCAAAAGGAACTGGCCAACTGTAGTATCGATTTTGTGGAACCACTTAGAAGGGACATGAAGGGGTAGATGGGATAAAATGTGGAGGACTCTGGGAGCTATGGATAAGCATAACTGAATCAATCTTACCTGCCAGGGACAACTTCAGAGCTTTCCAGCATTCAAATTCCTTCTTGAAAGAGTAGATCATGGAGTTAAGATTAAGGGGTATTAGTTTATAGAGGTTGGGGTGCAGTTTGATATTTAGGTAGGTTATACCTTCAGTTGCCCATTTCAGGCCTGTTGAACAAACAGGTTGACAGTGCAGCTAGAACTGAGAGGTAGTACTTCAGTCTTTGACTGCTTTACCTTAAGCCCCAAGATCTTAGTGAGTGTGTGAAGAGGGGAGAACATGCAAGACAGACTGCACTCCCTTTGAGAAGGTAAGGAGTAAATCATCTGCATACTTGAATGTTTTATATTCCCCTTGTCCCATTTTAATTCCCTGAATGTCTGGATTAGAGTGAATGGCTATGGCCAAGGGTTCAACAGCCATTGTGAAGAGGAGAGGGAATAATGGGCACCCTTGCCTGGTGCCTTTTTGCAAGGGGAAGAGGGGTGATTTAGTATCATTCATCAAAACCAACGCAATAGGTGATGACTATAGTAGGCTGCCTAAACAGTGCCTAAACATAGGACCTATCCCCAGCGTAGAGTCTCTAGATGATAGCTCCATTCCATGGAGTCAAATGCTTTTTTGAAGTCCACTGTGAGAGCAGTGGAGGGGGATGAGGATGACTGTGAGTGATGTATGAGCAATATTAGGGACCACAGGTGGTCTGAGCTGAGGTGATCTTTTATGAACCCTACCTGAGAGGGATGTATCAAGCCTGGCAAGACAGTTTCTAGCCTGCTTGCAAGGATTTTTGCCAGAATGTTGGCATCAGCATTAATAAAGGAGATAGGGTGGTAGCTGCCCAGTAAGGAGGGGTTCTTGCCCTTTTTGGGAAGTACTGTTATGACTGCTTCCCTCATAGACTGAGGCAAGATACCTTGAATAAAGGTGACTTGGAACACCCCACTGTAAGTATGGTATAATATACTTGCCAAGGGCTTCATAGAAATCTATGAGAAAACCATTGGCCCCTGGGGCCTTGTGAAGGTTCAGGTCCGAATCACACTTAGAATTTCATACTGAGTAATCAGGGCATCTAGCATGAGGGTTTGTTGTGGAGTGATCCTGATAATTGTATTATCGTGTATCCTAAATGTATTACCTTGATTGTCTTCACCAGAATACTGTATAATATTATTTAACTAAATTAGTGTGCTTATTTGATGCAGGGTACTATGGCGACCGTCAGTATTATCCTGTATCCTGTTTAAGAACATAACATAAGAAAAGCATCGGCAGATGGGGACCGTTTGATCCATCTAGTCTGCCCTAGAAACTAACTCCCTCCCTATGCAGCCTTCATCCCAACTTGTCCTTTATGTCTGTTCCATGTGAGTTTGAACTCCCTGATTGTCTTTGATGCTACCACCTCCTGGGGCAGGCTGTTCCACAGGTCTATTACTCTCTGTGTGAAGAAGTACTTCCTGAGGTTTGCTTTTTAACCTTTCTCCTACCAGTCTCATATCATGTCCTGTCATGCGTGCTGCCATGTTCTGTTGAAATAGATTGCCTGTCTGAGCTACGTTAAATCCCCTCACATACTTAAATGTTTCAATCACGTCCCCTGTTTCTTCTCTGCTCAAGGGAGTATAGGTTCAGCTCCCTGAGTCTTGCTGCATATGACCTGTGATGCAGTCCATGCACCATCTTAGTAGCCCTTCTCTGCACCGTTTCCAAATGGTCAATGTCCTTCTTGAGGTGAGGTCTCCAGAACTGAACGCAGTACTCCAAGTATGGCCTCACCAAGGACCTGTAGAGGGGCATGATAACCTCCCTCTTTCTACTACAAATACCTCTACTTATACATCCAAGGATGCCACCCACTTTCTGTGCTGCTTTCTCACATTGTTTTCCCCTACCTTTAATTCGTCACTGATGATTATGCCGATATCTCACTCCGTTTGTGTCTCCTCAAGTTGATGTCCTCCCAGTGTGTACTTTTTTCCAGGGTTCCTCTTTCCCAAGTGCATTACCTTACACTTTTTGGCATTAAATTGTAACTGCCAGTCCCTGGATCAATCCTCTAGCCTTCTAAGGTTAGCTTCCATGTTGGCTGCTCCTTCCCTTGTGTCCACTCTGTCGCAGAGTTTTGTATCATCTGCGAACAGGAAAACCTTCCCTGTTAGTCCATTTGCTATGTCTGTTATAAATATGTTAAATAGGATCAGTCCCAGTACTGATCCCTGCCAGACGCCACTAGTCACCCTACCCTCCATTGACAATGATCCATTGACTAGCACTCACTGGGTCCTATCGTTCAGCCAGTTACTGATCCAGCTGACCATCTTCTGGCCAACTCCCATATGTTCCAACTTGTTGGTTAGCCTTCTGCAAGGGACAGTGTCAAAGGCCTTGCTGAAATTTAAGTATACAACATCCACCACCCCTCCTTGGTCCAATGTTCTGGTGACCCAGTCGAAGAAGTCTATCAAGTTGGTTTGACAAGAGCATCCTGTTGTGAAGCATGTTGCTTTAGGTCCATTTTTCCAGTTTCTGTTTGGTATGCCACTATCCTCTTGTTTAGTAGTGACTCCATCATTTTCCCCACAACTGAGGTCAAACTGACAGGGTGGTAATTTCCTGACTCTTCCTTGTTTCCGCTCTTGTGTAAGGGCACAATGGTTGCCTGTTTCCTGTCCTGGGATATTTTCCCACTATCTAGTGACTTGTTGAAGAGCTCAGCCAGCGGTGCAGCCAGTTCCTCTCGGAGCTCCTTCAATATCCTAGGGTATATGGGGTCTGGTCTCATGGCTTTTTCCACTTTTAGTTTATTAAGCTTTTTTAGGACCCTCTCCCTTGTGAAGGGGCTAGTATCTGCTCCCTTGGTATCTTCCTTTGTCTTGCTCAGTGTGGGACCTTTGCCACTGTCTTCTATGGTGAAGACAGAGCAAGAGAACTCGTTTAGCACTTCTGCCTTGTCCTCATCACTCTCTGCCATCTTACCTTCTTTGGCTGCTAGTTGGACTATTCCTCCCTTAGTTTTCCTTTTTTCTCTTATATGTCTATAGAAGGTTTTGTCTCCCTTCTTAACATCCTGTGCTATTTTCTCTTCTGTTGGTGCTTTTGCCCTTCTAACAGCTTTTCCTGCCTCCTTTAATTTGTTCTTGTATTCTTCAATGACTGCTTCATATTTTGTTTGCTTGAATTGTGTAAAAGCTTTTTTTTTCTCTTTAATTTTGGATGTTACTTCGTGACAGAACCAGAGAGGTCCTTTTGAGCTTTCTGATCTGCTTAGTGCATACAGTTGTTACTGTATGCAGAGCAGCCTTCAGAGTATTCCAGCAGACCTCTACATCTCCTGTGATTCCTCCTTCTAGTATGGATACAATCAAAATTCTCATTTTGGGGAAGCTGACTTTTCTGAAATCTAGTACCTTGATTTTGGTGTGATTATTTTCCTCCATATTGTTCACAGTAAATCAGATTGAACTGTGATCACTGGTCCCTAGATTGGCTCTCACCTCTGCTTCTGGGATCCGTGTGCTGTTTGTCAACATTAGATCCAATATTGCTTTGTCTCTAGTGGGTGAGTTCACCAGTTGATGCAAACCTGCTCCCCATAGTATAAAAAGGAACTGTTCACTCCGGTCTGAGGATGCTGTGTATGAGGACCAATCCACATCTAGCAGATTGAAGTCCCTTACAAGCAACAACTTGCCCCTGTCTGCCATCATCGAGATGGTTTCCAAGAGCTCCTTGTCTACATCAGCCTACTGGGATGAGGGTCTGCATATGACTCCTACCCGGATAGGAGCTTTGTCCTCAGCTTCTAGTGTAACCCAAAGGGCCTCTGCTTTACTGTGTTTTCCCTGTATTTCTGTTGTGCATATTTCATTTCTGACATACAATGCCACCCCCTCCTTTCTTAGATTTGTATTCTCCTCTGTACTAACTGTTCTATACAATGCCTTAACTTGACGTGGAGCCTTTGCAAAGGAGTCTCTGACTCAAAGGTTTGTAATTCTGATCTGTTCAATAAATAAATAAATAAACTAATGGGCAAGGTGTCCAGAAAGGATCTGATGTCCTTCACCTTAGGTGGGTTAGGGGAGGCACATAGAGATTGATAAAATCATTGCTTAATGTTGTTTATCCTGCTCAGGGTATTGTCTAAACAGCCCGAGTGGGATAAACAACATTATGCAATGATTTTATCAATCCCTATAAGCCACCTAAGGTGGGTTAGGGGAGACATTTAAGGATTGATAAAAATCATTGCATAATGTTGTTTATCCCACTCGGGGTATTGTCTAAATGGCCCATGGGATCCTGAAGCACTCTTACTGTTCTGGCCATTTGTCTACATTTCAGTCTGTAGGCGAGCAGTTTCCCAGACTTCTCCCAGTCTTCCCAGAAGGAGTATCAGAGCCTCCTAAGGGCCAGTTCCACTTTCCTATTTAGGAAGTCTTTCAGCTTGGTACGGGCACTAATGAGTTGGGCAAACAGATGGATGATGAGTTTGGGAGAAGCCTCTTTATATCCCTTCTCCAACTCTTTCACCTCTGCTTCTAGTCAGAGTTGTTCTGCCTCTCGGGTCTGCTGCCTGTGAGCAGCATATGTCATGATGCAGGCCCTCATGGAGGTCTTAAAGGCTTCCCATAACATGTGAGCTGCTATGTCAAACATATGTAACATTGAGTTCTTAATAATGTCAGACTTCTTTTTTAAGCCATGGTATGAAGGAGGAGGTCCTCCAATAAGAGGGGTCCAGCCTTCAAGACCTGGACCTTTCTAGTGGTGGGCCCCAGATCAACCCAATTTCCAAGGGAGCATGATCCAATATTATAATTGGGTGTATGGTGGCCACAGTAACCTGTGGATTAAAGGAGTGGGATAAAAGTCAAAGATCTATCATGCTCACAGATCCATAGGTAGCAAAAAAGCAGGCATAGTCACACACCCTAGGGTGTTGCACTCAATATGCATCCGTCAACTGGCAAGTTGGCATCAGGTCCTCTAATGTTCTAAGGGCTTTAGTTTAGGGCTCTGCCTTCCCTGCACTTCTACCTAGTGCAGAGTTTAGCATTAAGTTAAAATCCCCCTAGTAATATAAGCATTTGAGAGGTTTCGAGTTCAAGAATGTTTTGGCTTAACAGATGAAAGAAGGACGGGTTATCGCAGTTCAGGCCGTGTTTATTAGCTAACAATATCAGACTCTGTGGGGTATCTGCTATCCCCATAAACCACCCCCTCCTTTTATCCCACTTGATGTGCATAAAACTCCAGCCTAGGGTCTTGTGAATAAGTACGAACACCCCTCTTTTCTTTGTGGGGGCTACACTATGGGCTTTGGCTCCCACCCAGTCTCGGTTAAGTTTAACAGCCTCATGTGTGGTTAATTTGGTTACCTGTAAAATTGCTAGATGAGGTTTAAGTTTTCTGAAATGAGACCAGGCCTTTTTTCTCTTGAAAGGAGAATTCAGACCCCTTACCTTCCAACTAATACAGTGTAAATCCATAACTCGTAAACCTAGAAACACTTTGGACTGTTGTGTGCGTTGTAAAAGCCCTATAATACCCCTTCCCCCCACTGCACGCTTTTGGTCCCCCCCCACACAGAAGTGATAAGAAACCATGAAAGCAAAATACAAAGAGACATTCACATTAAGCAGTAGCAGAACATCTAAAAAAACAGATCCAACCCATAACATCAGAACAACCCTTTCCCCCTCCCATTCTTTCTAAGTGGGGACAAGGCTCTGTAAAACACCAGAATAGATGATTTCAAGGTGTCCACAAACCATGCCAGGTGTGGCCAACACATCTATACGTACAGTGAAACCACCCATTACTGTCATGTATCTGCAGTCTTTAGCAGTTCCAAAATCTGGCTAATTGACGTGGCAGCAACAGACAGACAGAGTCACCTGTCATAAACCCTTTGCCCCGACACTCATAACAATATGGGAAACAGCTTAAGAGGGGAGCAGCTGGAAACAGATAACGCCCCATGTCCAAATGCTCCAATGGGAGAGTGAAGGTGAGAAGGTATTCACCACATCTCAAGGGGTAGCAGTAGCTCTGAAACATTAGGTGCCCATTTCAGTCCCAATATGTCCCCACTGTCTGGTTTAGTAACATCTGACATGCACAAGAAGAGGTGAGGGGGGTCCCCCACCATGAGGGTGAAGATCTGCAAAAAGGGGGGACACCCCCTGGGTTGGCAGCTCCCTGTAGCTTGGAGAAGGCTTGGAATCCCTCTCTCATTGTTAGTGTGCCGCCGTATGAGTCATATGTTCGTATGTAGAGTGCTGGGGCTAAGGCTACAGACTGCACAGAAAAGGTAAGGAGAAAAAAAATGCACCATTCATCTGCAGTAGCCTAGCACTGACCATAGCAGAATTCACCCCCACTTTTTTATTCTACTTTCCATTTTATTCTTCCATTTTATTCTTGTTTTTTGTTTTATTTATAACTTTTGTTTAGTTCAATTTCTTAGCCCACTCACAAGTCCAAAATGACAGCAGCCAATATGTCAGCCCTACAGACTGACTGAAAAGGTGGTGTAAATATGCAGAAGCATTCACATAGAAGTTAATTACGGTTCCCAGGGATAAACAAAAAGCAAGAATATAACAATAAGTCTTATATCCAGTACAAGTATGCAGCCCTGGGAGGCTTAAAGGAGAACTGGCCTCTTTACCTCTCAGTGCACCCCCGTAACCCTCTCTCCTAGTGAAGCCAGTTTAAAGAGGAGGTGAGGGCTTAATTGATCTGTTGTCCAGATTGGCTTGCATTGTTTCCTCACTGTTGGCCCCAGCTGGGAACACGAGGGTAAGGATGGGTGACCAAAGAAACGGTACATAAAGCCAAGAATAGTTACATGTGCTCCAGGAACAGCAAGCCTGTTCAGAGCAGAGACAGAGGATCCAGCACACAGTGGCTCAGTCTATGAAGAGCTCCACTCATCCCAATCAGCTTGGTGAGTCCCTGCCTTCTCATCCAAGCTGGCGGTATCACTGGAAGGCATCCTAATGTGGGAGGCTACGTTGGTCTATGATTTAGTGTGGTGTTCTGGCTGTGAATCAGCAGTTTTTGCAGCTGAGGTCTGTCTGGTGGGGGTATCACAGTCATCAAGGAGTGAGTCTATGCTTGAGGCACAAATCTGTTTCCCTCAAGGTTCACCACGGCTGATCCCAATGAGGAGCAAGAGTCTTTGCTTCGACTCCGGCTGTGGAAGCGAAATCGTGGTGACTAGTCCTTGTGTCCCCCACCCCCAATTTTTTCTGCTTATTCCTCCTGCACTACTTTTGGGGTGGGAGCCATGGATCTTGTTTGTTTGGGGGCAGCAGTAGTGGTGGGGCCCTGAAGCTTAATTGTGTGAGTTGGGCCAATGTTGGGTGGGGAGGTGTCCATGTCTTGAGTAGCTACTAAGGCACGGTCTCTGCGGGAAGTCGGTCGATACTGATCCCAGTTGAGCTGCAGGCTTGCTTGACCAGGAAAGTCTCAGCTGCCTTTGGAGCATCAAAGGACCAGAAGGCCCCATTGCTGCTGATCCACAGAATAGCTGGGTATCGCAGAGAATATTGTAGTCCTAGATCAGTGCAAACTCTACGGGCTGTGGTGAAGGCCTTTCTCTTCTCCAAGATGGCCTGTTAGAACTCAGTGAAAATCTGAATCTTGTGGCCCTGCCAGTAAAGTACTTTCTTTTCCCAGGTGGCTAGCATATCCTCATTCACTGTATATCTCAGGAACTAGGCATGGATATGGGTGGGCATGACCCCCCCAGCAAGTGGTTTTGGTGCTAAGAAGCAGTAGTCCCAGTCTATCTCAAGTGGGCCAGGCCGTAGTTGGCCAAGCAGATCTTGCAGCGTAGCCTGCAGAAATTTTGTTGCATTTTTGCCCTTGGAACCCTCTGGGAAACAGACGAATCTGAGATTATTTTGTCAGCTTCCGTTTTCCAAATCCTCAATTCTGTCCCATAGAAGCTGGCTCATTCTGTCTTGTTCCCTATTATATGACAGGTGGTCCATCTGATCTTCGGTGACTGCACTCTCTGCTCTGAATTATAAAATGGGTAGGCTAAACCAGCCAATCAGAGATCTAGCTCACCATGCATGAAATATGTTCCATGCATGGGTAAAAAAAGTACGGCAGTAAAAAGACAAATATCATGAAGCTAGAATGTTGGCATTTAAAAATGTCGCCATTGTTTTTTTTCTCGCTAAGACTTTGGGACAGCATGTAGTTGGCAACAATGCCTAGAAACCAAAATACGTAGTTACTTAAAGAAATGTTTCTGCTTAGGTTACCTTAGATTGGAGCAGAACTTGTTTTGAGTACAACGCAACCAAAATGTCTTTTTTTTATCCTCTGTATGGATGGCAGTTGCTGAATCAGGAGTGCTTCCTGGACCCTACTACACACAACCATCAATAAAAAGATGGAACCCACTACAAATATTACTTCCTGCCACAGAACTTACAGGTTCGTCAGCTGCATCACTTTCTGCTGCCTGGGGACCAACTCAAATTGATCCACTGTGTTCACTCCCAAGTGAGCATTACCCATATCTTTTCTGAGGAGGTAGTTGCCTGGCATCGAGGAGTAGCGGTGTGCCACTTTAGCGAGTAGCTAGCTAACTGATTCACTGCTCCCCACACCCTGTATTAAAAAGCACACCACAGAATGTCGATGGCTACACCCATAAACAACGCACACATTGTGCAAAGTATTTTTAACATAAAGCAGAAGCATAACTACAGTTCCCGCAGATCGGGCAGAGTGCACGGAAGGAACATTGCCAGCACATCGTGGGGTGGGATGACCTCATGAATATTAACACAATGTCCGCGGAAGGACTATTTTATGATAAATTAGCAGCATTAAACTTTTTTATACATACAAGCAAGATTTTTCTAATTATAAAAATGCAAATAAATATAGCAGACCATTTTATAAGCGCAATAAGACACTCCAGGTGTATACAAGGAACATATTTTACCACACGCCAGAGGCTAAAGGCACTCGACCAAGGCCTCTTGCAGTAAAATATGTTCCATGCACACCCCGTCGTGTCTTATTGCTTACATATTCAAGCACTGAGAAAAGATCAATAATGTCTGATTTAGTTTTTTGGGAAGCCACCTCTTATTTGTCCATTTGAGCCATCGGCGTTTCAAACACTAACTTAATTTCTTGCAGATTTGAGTCCATATGAGGAGACTGGGTGGTCACCATGTTTGAGGAGATTTGCCCATGTCAGGGGAGGCAGACGGTGCCTAAACCCCATGAAGTAAATCTGCACTAAAGACTGAGATGATCTGGGCCAGGAATAGAACTACCTTGTCTGGAGATGAGTGCCAAACACAAAGCTGTCAACATGTTAGTTAGGCCAACAAGTACTGCTGTGGATGCTGACGGATTGAAACAGTGGTGTTTCAGAGCTAGGAAATTAGGCTGCCAGCTGCCAAGCCACACCCCCATATCTACATCCTTTAATGGAAAGAGTACCACTTTACATTCATGACAATAGAGACATTCTGGCCACAGAGCACAATATAGATATGAACTGGGTTTTTTTTTGCCACCTTGGATGATGAGGCGCTATACATGTCCATCCCCCATAGAGGTGGATTAGAAACTTTGGAATACTGTCTAAACCCAAGAGAGGAGATGATGGTCCCTCCACACACACTTCTTACTTACTCTGTCTAAAATTATCCTGAAAATGAACATGTCTGTTTTTGGTTTTTTTTTAAATCCTACCTTCAGATTAGGATTATGACCATGGGGATTACATTTGCCCCATGTTTTGCAAATTTCAGTCTAGCAACATGGGAAGAGGGCTTCATCCGTTTTGTCTGTTGTGGCAGTGAAAATCCATTCCTTTCATGTTGAGACTTGTGACAGCACTACACTGATGATAGCCTCATAATTTGGAAGGCAACCAAAAATGACTTACAACATTTTGTGTAATATTTAGAGAGCATGAATATAGCATTAATATTTAAACTCACAACTGGCAAAGAGGATATTAACTTTTTGGATGTCAGGTTGTTTAAGGGGAAGGGCAACACTTGTACATATTTGTGAAGGTGACTAATCAAAATGGATTGCTGATAGCATCAATTTCTCCCACTCTATATTTAACTACAGGTATTCCTAAAGGCCATCTTATTTGTGTTAAGTAAAATTGTTCTGAAGATCGGAGTTAGCAAATTGGGGAAGGGGAACAAATTCAATGCTTTTTGAAATGTGGCTGAAGTGACACTAATATATGGATCACTGTTGAGTCAGTCAGTCAGATAACCAGATCAGATTTGTTACATGGTTTCTAATATCAAACAAAAACATGTAGGTACCAGTTACGATAATGTAGCCCCAAGCTTTATTACAACTTATTTGATCGGAACTTCATGAGTGTGTAATATCCTAAATAAGCATTCAGCAATTTTGAAAAGCAGCGACAACCTGTGTGGCATTATCTCTGGCAGACTAAGAAATCACATAGTATAGGGCCATGAATGTCAAGGATTGAGCTGTTAGCAGTTTACACCGGGGAAGAACTGTCACATCCAAATCCATGGCCTCCATCGGTATCTCCAAGTAACAGAAGATGAGGATGGTGCAGGTAATGCACATACATAATTCATGGTAAATCTGTTACACACCCTGGAGAGGACAGTAATATATAGAATAATGCATGGGGTGGTGTGTAACAAGAATTTTACACACACCTGAGATGTTAGTTTAAAGTTTATTCGTTTGACTAAAAGTCATTACGAAGAAAAAACATTATACATACATTCATCATATGATAAAATGTGCAAAGTGTACATATAAAAATCCTCATATTATCATTTAAATTGGGCTATATACTGTATGAAACAAACATAATGGATTATAGAAGCAATATATACTCTAGGTTACTATAAAATCAAGTATAAAATCAATGAAGTGTCCTTCAGCAGGGCTTCTGGGATTCTGACCATAGAAAAAACTTGGAAGCCAAGCTGATCATTTGCCTTGGCTCTCGGCAGCCCTCCGGTTTAAATGATAGACTTATTTTCCACTAACATGTTTCAGCCACCCCTTATTTTCCTTAAAGTCTGTTTGTATCTGTGCACATTTAATTTCTTTTTCATTTTCACCATAAGTCTCCATATCTTTCTCCTTCCCACACATTTGTCACCTTTCAACCTTCTTACTAGGCCCTGTTAATTAGTCCCCACCTGGGGACTTCTCCAGCTCTTTCACTCCTATTTTGCTTTATCTTTCCCATCATCACCTTTTTGTTTCGCAGATTCTCTCTTAATCTTGCCATTTATCACTTCTTCTCCCTGAGCCTCCCCTTTTTTCTTTTCCCACATATATATATATATATCCCTCATTTTACCTCCCCTCTACACAAACTTTTTTTTTCTCTTTTAGATATTTCCTGAAGAAGACCTAAGGCTGAAACGTAGATTTTTAACTCTATTTTCTATTTTCAGCATGCATTTAATATAACCATTTTGTTTTACTATAAAATCATATGTATTTTGTGATTAGCTAGGATGGAGTGTCCAGCAACCGGGGTAACTCAGAAGACATGTCTAACCCCTTGGAGAAGGCACCTCTATATACCCACAGTTTGTTTCCAAACACACACATATCCTTTCAGGTATTTTCAGAAATCGACTCAAACACATGGTCTATCCATGTTTTGACAGGGCTCCACCAGTTTTTGAATCCCTTCTCATGCCACTGAGTAATTTTACTAAGGTTCTCTTTTACCACTGGGTCACAACTGCCACTTATGGGTTTAGAACCTACAACACTCATATACAGGCCAAGTACAGGGCTACAGCTAGTCCTGTCCCATCATACACATATTTGATCATACATAATTTCTCTACTTCATACTCTCCATACTAGGAAAATGCAGCAGCACATACAGTGTTATGCAGACAAAAAGTCCCTCCCAGAATCCAGGCCAGATCCTGAGGCCACCATGAGTTGGGCAAGGCATACCTATGCAGTATCTACAAAAGTATTTCAAAATGTATATCTTCAATAATGTGGGTACTAAACTTCTGACCTGAGTTTTTTACTTTGAAGAATTTCCTTAACTAGTGCACTTTACCATAATATTTAGCATGACAGAGCTCCTGAGAACAACAGGTGCAGTAATACATAGTCAGCAGTAAAAGCAATTAACCAGGTACCCCTCTAAAGGGCACAGACCAGCATTTTAGTTATTTCACCTGTTTCACCTGTTTCAACTGATTACTCCTAATTGTTTCAGCAATAGAGGTTGATCGAAGTACATCATTTGCACATAGTGATAGCCCATAAAATTACAAGAATACACATTTGCACTTAAAAAAACAACAGCTGATACATCATAAAACATTACATTACTTGTGCCATAAATCCGTCTATTTGAAGTCAAGAGTCCAGGCTCCAGACAATCAGGAGTCCATATGCGATTAAAGGAGCTATACATTAGTTTGTGATGAGTTCTTTTGGCACATCCTCCTAACAACTCCTAAAAACCAAAACCAGTACTAATATCTCCCCGACGGAGTTTAGAAAAAACTTTCAACTGGTCAAAAGAGCGTTTATACTCTGCTTCAGATAATTATTTGCACATTAGAAATAAAGTCAACAGCAGTTTGTCCCTAAAATAATATATTTAAATAGAAAGA
Source organism: Neoceratodus forsteri (assembly GCA_016271365.2). Taxonomy (NCBI): domain Eukaryota; kingdom Metazoa; phylum Chordata; order Ceratodontiformes; family Ceratodontidae; genus Neoceratodus; species Neoceratodus forsteri. Next base: position 403,826,635 of record CM028136.1, on the reverse strand, counting down.
GGGTCCAAATGTCACTCAGTAAAGCATAAAATATCATCTTCAAGATTAGGAATGTATCAGCCAGCTCCACAATCGGGGGTTAATTGGCAACATTTCCAAAAATAAGCACATGTGGACTTTCCGAACAAACAGCTCCGTTCCTAGGAGCCTTGAGTGGCATCGACCGCAAAACCCTTTCATTTTTGCTTTTCCAACTTTGCATTAAACAGGGCCAACAAATTCTGATATATAATAAAAAGAAAGGGACCGACTTAGCTGCGTGCTCCTGATTCTGGAGTCCATAGACTCTGTGAAGTGTTGTTCAGCTCCAATATTTTCACTGGGGCAGATACTCTCTACACTGCTTCCAGGTGTTCCAGCACACTTCCCCCATCTTTTTGTCAGATAGCTCCAGGAATAGAAACACCTGTAAAGTTAAACACAAAGATGCCCCACTGAGTGCAGTAAATTTAGACATGTTGAAAAATGAAAACCAGTATCCCACCCCTAGGCAATGCTAGCATACTTTTGGGTAGTGGAAACAAGCATATCAGCAAGTGCAGGTCCCGTCTCCACATTCGGTGAGGAAACCGATAGCTTCTTCTCCTTCTACTTGTTAGGCACCAGCCAGGAACAATAACTACAACCCACTGCTGCTGTAGGCAGTAGGCAAGAATTCAGTCTGAGCCACCAACTACTAAGGTAATGTTTGATACAGATTACACCTTAGTAATAGCTCTTTCATGGGATTGTCATGGGAAGATCTTGCCATACTAACCTGATCGACTTCTTCGACAGGGTCACTAGGGTGGTTGATGAAGGCCACACTGTGGATGTCCTGTATCTGGACTGCAGCAAGACTTTCAGCTCTGTGCTGGACAGGAGGTTTATAAGCAAGCTGAGAGACATGAGAGCAGGGGAAAAACTGGTGGGGTGGGTTGAGAGCTGGCTGCAGGGGACACAACAGAAGGTAATTGTTTTTGGTTTTTTTTTGTTATATTTTTATACTCCTCCTCTGCGGCTGGGGGGTGTTACCTATGGTCCCCCCCCCAGTCCAGCCCGACCTTCAGCCCCTGCTCTGCCCCCCAATCCCCAAGCTCTACCCCTTACCTCCACCTACACAGTGATCAGTCATGGTGGGTACGCGACCACCGCCACGGGATCCGGGGGGGGGGTTTCGGCAAGGAGGAGCATCCAGGGACCGGAAGCCGATGGTGCTGCCTGTCCAGCCCTCATGTAGCCCGCAAGGTTTTTTCCACATTTTCTCCCCATACGTCCGAGGCATGCAACGACACCAAGGGATCACAGCATGCACGCTACCGTACGCGCCCCATCCCAGCGTCCGCCTCAGTACGTCCCTCTAATTCTGCCCATGGCCTGCCAAGCCCCCAGCCGCCGCTAGGAGCCGCCAGGCCACCAAGGCAACACACCCCCTTCCCCGGAGAAGGAGAGCAGTCTTACAGATGCTCGATCCTTCTCCTCCCCTGCCGACCCCCGATGACCCAGGCTCGTTCCCGAACCGGGGTCATCGGCGTAGCGTGAGGTGTGGCGTCCAGCGCCTCAACCCTCAGCACCACCGGGCCAGGTCAACAGAAGGTAATTGTAAGGGGGGAGACATCCAAGCCAAGGCCAGTAATGAGTAGAGTACTGCAGGGTTCAGTGCGGGGCCCCATTTTGTTCAATGTTTTCACCGGAGACATTGCAGAGGGGGTCAAGAGTAAGATCTGCCTGTTCACGGACGACACTAAGATTTGTGCAAAAGTGGACAATGAGAAAGAGAGGCAGGCGCTCAGAGAGGATCTAGCTAAACTTGAACACTGATCTAGAGAGTGGCAGTTGGGGTTTAACACTAAGAAGTGCAAGGTCATGCACCTTGGAGCCAGAAAACCCAAGAACAGCTACTGGCTGGGGGGAGTGCAGGTAATGGCTTCAGAAAAGGAAAGGGACCTGGTGGTAATAGTCACTGGGGACATGAAGGTATCTGCACAGTGTAGGAGAACTGCAGCAAGGGCAAATAGGATGCTGGGGTGCACTGCCAGAGGGATCACCTCTCGAAAGGGGGAGGTCATCCTGCCACTGTATAGATCACTGGTATACTTGGAATACTGTGTACAGTACTGGTGCCCATACCTCAAAAAGGATGCGAGATTACTGGAGGGGTGCAGCGTGGGGCTACAAAAATGATCATGGGACTAGAGGAGTTGCCATACAAGGAAAGGTTGAAAGAGCTCAACATGTACTCGCTGGAAGACAGAAGGGTAAGAGGGGACATGATAGAGACCTTTTAAGTACTTGAAAGGCATAAACAAAGTCAGGGAGGGAGGATTGTTCTGCTTAAAGGGGGGAAGGGTCACTAGAGGGTACAGTCTGAAGTTGGAAGGGGGAAGGTTTAGGAGGGAGATGAGGAGGCACTACTTCACAAACAGAGTGGTGACAGGTTGGAACGCACCGCCAGAGGAGTTAATCACTCAAAGGACAGTGGATAGCTTTAAGCGGGGTTGAGATAGAGTCAAGGGCAGGGTTAGTACAGACAAAAACACAAAGGGGGAAGGACTGGAAAAGAGAAGGAAGAGAGGGGTTTGGGTGGGGGTGGGGCAGCTGTAGTGATATGAAACTAGGAGCTGCACAATCGGGCAGACTTGACAGACTAGTAGTCCTTTTTCTGCCAGCAAGTTCATATGTTCATATGTTCATCCGATCAACTGGATGTCGGAAAGCACAGAGAACATATGCGGCTAAATCGAGGAGCACTACGTCTTTTAAAGCACAGCTCCCCAGGTCCGCTTTTAGCAATTAAATGGCAGAGAGCATACCTCCCGGCTCACACTCATAACTCGGTCCCAACCGAGAAAATCATCGTGACCGCCATCGTCCATCAAGCTCACTAACAGTAAGCCGAAATCGAATTCATCGACATGAATCAAATGTCAAAACATTAGTTTTATTCAAAAGTTATCTGAGCAGAGCCAGAAAAGGTAGAAAAAGGGTAAGAGTCTACAAACAGCAAGCATTTTCTTATCGTGGTGAGTAATGGAGCAGCAGTGCGGACATCTTGCCACTCTGCCCCTTCCCTGGCTAAGTCTACCCGAGATGTGGTATGTTACATAAACCTCGAAAGCGAAGCCCATTCATTTCATTTTCATTTTAATTTTTCATGCTTGATAACTTGACGAGCATCACTGCCTGTTTTCACAAGTGGCAAGTCTAAGCAACTGAAGCAACACAAGCAGTTCACCTGAGTAGCTGAGGAAGCCAAATCTCCAGCCTGATAACTTTCGAGGCAGCTCCCCCAAGCTAGGCACTCGGGACAATCAAGCAACTGAAGCAACACAAGCAGCTCACCTGAGTAGCTGAGGAAGCCAAATCTCCAGCCTGATAACTTTCGAGGCAGCTCCCCAAGCTAGGCACTCGGGACAATCAAGCAACTGAAGCAACAAGCAGCTCACCTGAGTAGCTGAGGAAGCCAAATCTCCAGCCTGATAACTTTCGGGTAGCTCCCCAAGCTAGGCACTCGGGACAATCAAGCAACTGAAGCAACACAAGCAGCTCACCTGAGTAGCTGAGGAAGCCAAATCTCCAGCCTGATAACTTTCGAGGCAGCTCCCCCAAGCTAGGCACTCGGGACAATCAAGCAACTGAAGCAACACAAGCAGCTCACCTGAGTAGCTGAGGAAGCCAAATCTCCAGCCTGATAACTTTCGAGGTAAAGAGAGCCTCTTCTCTTCATCTGGACGCCTGCAGAGGGGTGCTACCTGATGAACACTTATATTTTATGAACTTTGTTCCTGTTCACCACTGGGTGGGCTTGTTATTTGCCTCTCTTTGTGCTAGTAATGCTGAAGTGTAAAGCTAGGGACTCACTGGTTTTTCTAGAGTTGCCTTGCTGATTTCATCTTAAAGCCAGATATACCAAGCAGCTAATATAGATCAGACTTGTTTAATATGGTGGTATTTGGAGCTAATTGCTGATTACATTTTAAACCAGATATACCAAGCAGCTGATATAGATCAGACTTGTTTAATATGGTGGTATTTGGAGCTAATTGCTGATTACATTTTAAAGCCAGATATATCAAGCAGCTAATATAGATCAGACTTGTTTAATATGGTGGTATTGAGCTAATTGTGCTTGTAACTGAAGGCATTAGGTTAGCTGGGTCCTAGTGTGACCTCATTTTGGAATAGCCCTGTTTGCTTAGAGTGGAGCTCCTTTGTGCAAGTCACAACATATTCTCCTGCTGCATAGTAATGAGAGGCTTTGTTTTCTCCACAACATAGGCAGCTCCCCCAAGCTAGGCACTTGGGACAATCAAGCAACTGAAGCAACACAAGCAGCTCACCTGAGTAGCTGAGGAAGCCAAATCTCCAGCCTGATAACTTTCGAGGTAAAGAGAGCCTCTTCTCTTCATCTGGAAGCCTGCAGAGGGGTGCTAGCCCGGCAGGCTCGCACCGTCTGCCCCGCCCGCCTCCAACCACCTCCCACCCAGGGGCGGCTGTCAATTTAATGATCCACCCGTGACATCACATCCAGTGTCATCATGTCCTGTTGCCCAGAACCTATCTCCCCACTTTCCCATTTGCAGGTTATACCTGCTGGCCACTAGAGGACCTATGCTCCCTCACTACTTCTACTCCTACCTGTACAGCACTACTTCCTGGGATCTTGCTCACCACAATGTATTGGCCCTGCATCACGCCTCTTCCTGTGCCTATCCCCACTAGCAGTGCACTTACCCACTTACCCATCTGCTAGTCCACACTGTGCCCTGCCACCCCTCCTTCCCCTTGCTCCTGAACCTCCTCTCCTGCCCCTTGGGACCTCTGTGTGTCCCCGTCCTCCCTGCCCTCCCCATAGCTTTCTCTTCAACTCAGGCACATCTGGGTGTCTTCTTATTCTTGCTTTCCCCTCCTGTACCTCCCTGCCCACCCCTGCTCCCTTAGCCTCCCTCCCCCATGTCAATCGTAGGAAAACCTCTCACCATCTCCCAGCCAGGGTGTTAGTCATGCTACTACTCCTGTCAGGGAACATTCATCCAAACCCTGGCCCGGTTCCCAGGAGCTCCCCAACTCGCACCACAGGCCTATGCATGGTCTCCATGAATATCTGTAGCCTCCTAAAAAAGTTTGACTCACTACAATGCCTGGTCACATCAATTAATCCTGATGTTATCACCCTGGTTGAGACTTGGCTGTCGAAATCCTCCCCTGACTCCCTAGTCTCCCTTCCTGGTTTCACCCTTTTCCGGTCCGACCGTGTTGGGAGGCAGGCGGCTGCATATTTATGTCAAGGAATCTCTCCCGTACTAGCCCTGCCCACTCCCATCCTTGACTCCAGGGCCCAGGCGCCACGCTGAAACTAACCCCTGACCCTTTAAAGGGACCCCTTTATCTGACTACTGCATACGTGCCCCAGGGACCAAATGCAGGCCATTGCCTCTCTTACAGAATACCTACCTCTCTACCTCCCACCGCTGATCAAATTCTGGTGGGTGACTTAAATGTCAACTGGCTCAGCCCTCCTCCTCCTCCTCTACCGAGACTCCTTTTCTGCAATAGACCTAACGCACTAGTTACCCACCCTACCAGGACTAACCCCAAGAGAGGCTCCAGTACCCTGCTTGATGTGGTACTCACCAACCACCCTAATCGGATCCCCAATGTACAAGTCCTCTCAGACTCTCTCAGCGATCACTCCCCCATTCTATTCCACTGGTCAACCTCAGTCCCCAAACCCATAGCACAGTCCACATGCCGGCGGCGTCTAATACCTGGTGGACTGATAAAGCTTAAGGAACTTCTGTCCCAAAATTGACTGGTCTCCTATACTGGCAATTCCTGACATCGACACAGCTCTCTCCTTCTTTACCCAAACTTTTAATAATGCCTGTGATATCTTTGCCCCATTGTTGACCCGCCGTTCTAAAAGGAAGAATGCCCCCTGGGTTACCCCAGCTTTGATCCACCAGCTCAAACATAGGGACAACCTATGGCACCGTGCCATTGAGACTGGCTGGCCCAATGACAGGCGGTTATATGCTGCCGCCCGAAACAAGTGTACTCGGGCCATCAGAAAAGCCAAGTCTGAGCACTATCAGTCCTCACTCACTGCCTCATGGGGGAATCCCAGAACCTTCTGGGATAACATTAAACAGTTAAATGGGAGTGCACACTCCCCCACCCACCCAGATCAACATTAATGGTGTGATCTCCTCAGTCCCAGCCCTCATAGCCAACCACCTCAACACCTCATTCACTGACCTTAGCCCTATCCTCCCTACAAATTTTTTTGACCCTCCTCCCCCAGCACCTGCCATAAATCTTTCTCGCCCTTATTTTCTCCTCCGCCGTGTTTCTGCCCAAGAACTTAGGCCGCACCTTGTCACTGCTCTCAAGAGTAATAGTACAGGCAGTGACACCCTGGATCCGTGTATCCTACGGCTGGTCTTAGACACAGTCCTTACCCCGATCACATGCCTCATCAACCACTCTCTTTGCCTTGGGAAGGTTCCAACTGCCTGGAAAGTCGCCACTGTCACCCCTATCTTTAAAGGTGGTGATAGGACTGTGGCTGGAAACTATCGACCGATCTCCATTCTCTCTCCTCTCTCCAAGGCCTTGGAAAAAGTGGTGGCCTCTCAAATCTCTGACTACCTCTCCACCTACAATGTCCTTTGTCCTGAGCAGCATGGCTTCTGAGGCGGGCCACAGTACCAACACAGCCCTCCTAGAGTTCTCCAACTTTCTCCACTCCTCCTTAGACACTGGTTCTCTGGCTGGTGCTGTCTTCATTGACCTCTCGAAAGCTTTCGACACTGTCTCCCACCCCCTCCTTCTTGATGCCCTTAGTCTCTCTGGTTTTGCTGCTGGGCCTGTCTCCTGGTGCACCAGTTATCTGTCTGACCGCTCACAGAGTGTAAAAATTAATGGGACCTACTCAGACATCTGTCCCATCTTTTCTGGGGTTCCCCAGGGCTCCATTCTGGGCCCCTTACTATTCTCCCTTTACCTTAACACCCTTCCACGCTCTTGCTCGGGGAACATTCTATTGTACGCTGATGATGCAGTCATCTTTGCCTCAAGTCGTAACCCTATTGCCCTCCAGGACTCGCTGCAGAAGTCCTTCACTGAAGCCGAGGGCTGGTTCAAGGAACATAGATTGGCGATAAATCTTAAAAAACCAAAAACTATGTTCTTCTCTCATCCCCAAAACAAGTCCTGCAACTTCAAACTCCTCATTCACTCTGGGTCCTCATTCCCACTCGAACAAGTTTGCTCCTATAGATACCTAGGGATCCATTTTGACCCCTCCCTCTCCTTCCATGGACACATCACTGCCCTAGCCACTGCCACTAATATCCGATTGGGCATCTTACATCGGTATAAACACTGCCTCCCCCCGGAGGCTCTTCGACTCGCAGTCACCTCCTCTATCCTGTCCCTAGTGGACTATGGACTGCCGGTGTATGGTGCTGCTGATCAGACCGCACTCCATAAAATTCGCACTACTCTGAATAAGGCCTGCAGGTTAATTACTGAGCACCTAGGATGACACACACCTGTTCACGATAAAAGCGCTGGTACTTGATCTCGACGAGTGCCTCAAATATCTTACCTGTACCCTTACAAAAAAGACCCTCCTTGGGCTTTCCCCACCAGGATTGACCACCACCATACGCCGCTCTGTCCCACTAGTTCATACTCGGACCTCTGGGGAAACCTCTCTTGTTATCCCTAGAGCTAGGACCTCTCACGGCCAAAGAGCCTTCAGCTTTAGGGCCCCCTCCTGGTTCAACACACTGCCCCCCTCCATCTCCGAAGCTCCAACTATATCGTGCTTCAAAACTTCCTTACGTAACCACCTTATTAACACCCGATGCTGTAACTGCCACTAGTCAAAGCCGTACTCAATACTTATGACAAAGCTTATTACTAAGCTGCTAAGGACAACATAACTCTGGTATTGTTTGCATCCATCCTACCTGTACCAGCTTGTTTGTATCTATGTCTTAATTTACTGTTATACCTATGTGTTGTACTGCTATACTGTGTATTTTGGTTTGTCTTACTGTGACAAGGTACCTTTGTAAATGAGCCTATGGCTCAAAGGTTTTCCAAACTGCTGTTTAAATAAAATAAAATAAAAAAAATAAAAAATAACAGATATAATCATTCAGTACAAAGGCACGTAAGTTTTATACAAAAGAATACATACATTATAGAAACATGACAAACTATAATGCTAATTCCTGGGAATATTGCTAAAACATGTACAGGAGGTAGAGCTGTTCAATCATGTTTTAAGTCATGTTTTAAAACTTATAGCGGAGAGACAGTTACCAATGGATGAGGAGGTAGAGCTGAAAAATACAGTGGCTCTAAATAGAAATTATTTTTGACCACAGGTTTTTTTAACTTTAGGAATCTTAAACTGGGGTTTACCCTGAGGCCTAGTCCCAAAGGAATTATTGGTTCTGGGGAATAAAGAAAGTAGATTAGTGGGAAGGAGGCCCCTGGAGGCCTTAAAGAGCAAAGGGCCCATTGTTATCTTTATTATATTTTCTAAAGAAGGAGTATTGGCCATATTTAATAAATCACATTTATGGGTCCTAGAGGGAAGACCAGTATCAAATCTTAGTGTATTATTATATGTAACTTTGAGTTTTGAGAGGAGCTTTTCACTAGTAGATGAGTATATGAGAATACCATAGTTCAATACCCCTAAAAGAAAGCCATGAGTAAGATGTGCCCTTGATGATGGAGTCAAATACCATTTACTTCTATAGAGACCCCCTAATCTTTGGTGAATGATTTTTATTGTTGTTAGAATATGTGTTTCAAATGTTAATCTGGAATCTAAAATAATCCCAAGATATTTAAAGTGATCAACTTTATCTACCATGTCCCCATACAAATCTACCATCATTGGTAAAACTCTATCATGCTTCTTCGGGCCTGAAAAAGACCGTGTACTTAGTTTTCTTTACACTGAGTATCATTTGTTTAGAAACCAACCAATTATGAAATAAAAAATCATTTTGAACAACTTCAACTGCAACTGCTGGATCACTGTTTGAATAGTAGATAACGGCATCATCAGCGAACAAAATCATTTAAGACTTGCGACAGATTTGAGGGGCAGAATTCACATACAATGAGAAGATTAATGCACCAAGGAAGTAGCCCTGGTGGACTCCATACTTAGTTTCTTTGGACTGAGATAATGCCCCATTACTGTTACTTTTATGAGCCCTACAGGAGAGATAGTTGATCAACCAATCCGAAACCTCAGCTGAGAAATTAACCTCAGAGAGTGTAGAACATTTCAAATCATGGCTGACCAAACTGAAGGCCTTGGTGAGGTCCACAGAAACAGCTGCAACAGAGTCCTTTTTATCTAGGGAACTCTGTATGCAGCCAGTGAACCTCATCAAGGCTGTCTCAGTACTGTGTGTTGGGCTGGAACCCATGTTGAAATTTGGAAAGTAAGTCATAGTTATCCAAAAATTCCATAGATTGGTCCAGAACCATTCTCTCCAATATTTTAAATAATGGTGGTAGAAGGGAAATCGGTTTATCATTAGACTGCCCCTCCCACCATTTTTAAAAATTGGTTTTATAATGGCCATTTTCCACAATTTGGGAAATTCCCCTGAGTAAAGTGAGAAATTAAACAAATCTGAAATTGGTTGAGCCAGAACATCTATACTCAGTTTAAGAAACTTAATGTCTAAGTCATCATAACCAAATCTGGGTTTAGGATAATATTTGATCACATACTCCCCAACAATGGCAGGGGTTACTGCTTTAAAATAGAATTAAGGGTCACAGCTGAGAGTACCAATGTCACTATAAGATGCTGTTTGTGTGCTATTACCACAATATTTTTCTAGATCACCAAAAAAGTTGTTAAATAATTCAGCCAGAAGAAGGGGTTATTTTATTAAGTTATCACCGTCCCTAATAGCAAACTCAGTTTCATTATGTCCCTTTCCCATTAAATCATTTAATAATGGCCATGTCTTTTTGGGGTTATTAAGGTTTCCTGCTTGTTCTGAGAGGAAATAATTTATTTTAGATTTACAAACTTCTGTTTTACATTGGTTCCTCAATTGTTTGTAATTTATTAGACTATTGGGGTCCCGGTATTTTTTATACAAGTTCAAGAGGTTTATTTAAGCCATCCACACAAGGGTGAATGTAAAAAAAAAATTTGTTTTTTTTTACTTTTTACATTCATCCATTTAGTGCTACTGTTAACCACAGTACACTTTTCTTACTTCAATGTATACATTCATGTTCAAACACTAGTCCAATTCATTCTAGGGGAATAACAACTTTTTGCAATTATATCAAATACATATGCTTATAACTAGACGTGCCTTTATTTATATTTCATTCTGAACACATTTTTCTTACTAAATATTTATTCTTTAACTCATTGCATCTCAACTTAAGCCTTTTTATAAGTAAGTCCATATTTGTATTTATTTATTTTTATGTCTTTAAGGAGACCTGAACTTATAAGTCTTCTGCAATTTCCATGTCTGCAGCGATCTGGGACATCTCTTTATCAGATGTTGTTAAAGATTCTTCATCAGAGCTTTGTTGCTTGTATTGTGCCCGTAGAAAGGCTGACGCTTGGTCTGGGTCAAAGAAAATATACTGTTTATTTCTAAAAGTTACTCGAACTTTGGCTGGTGATAACAATTGAAACTGAGCTCCGAGTTCCAATATATCCTGTCTATATGCCAATAGTTTTCTTCTTCTTCTCTGCTGTGTTGAGAATGAAAAATCTGGGTATACATAAAAACGATGTGTTTTATAATTCAGTGTCCCTTTAACTCTGGAGAGCTTTATTATTAAGTCCCTGTCGGATTTGAATGCCAGAGCAAGGAATACAGTAATTGTAGCTTCAGGGTCAGTTTCTACTGTTTTTGTTGATCCATCAAGACCTCTGTCTTTTTTTGGTACTCTAAAGGCTTTCATAATGAAAGGTAAGTTATCAGCAGGCAGGTCATATACTTGGACTAATAAATATTTTACCATCTCTGTAGTGCTCTCAAAATCAGAATCTAGTTTTAATGGCAGCCCAACAATTCTTAAGTTTTGATAATGAATCTGGTTTTCAAGCATCTCCACTTTTCTATTGACATCATAATTGTTTTTAACCAGGCCTTGCATTGTTGTTTCTAAGCAGGTAACCTTGTCTTTTAAGGTGATTAGTGACTCAGAATTGCTTTTCACCTGCTGCGTGACCGTTTTCAAATTTTCTCTAGTTGTCTTAGCTTCATGCTGGAGAAAATCCACTTTTGCATTCAAAGCATCAAACCTCCTATCCACACGTTGGATCCACTTGAGTATTTGGTCAATTGATTTCCCCAATGTTTCCATCGAGTATTCCCTTCAGTGCGGTTTCTTCTCCATTGATGAAGTTGGCTGTTTCCATGTCAAACTATCTGCCATTGCACCCTCCTCCTCAGGTGTCGAACCAAAGGTGATTATAGCAGCAGCCTGATCAGATTTCGCTCCAAAGGCCATCTCTTCCTCCAATAGAGCACCATGGTCTAACTGTAAGTCCCCTCTGATAACTGGTTTCTCAAAAATAGTCAGCTTAGAAGTTTGCAACAGCTTGTGAGGAGTTCTGGGAGTTGCATTCCGTGTCTGAGTACTGGGGAGCTCCCCGGTTTGCTCCAAATCTCCGGTGCGGTTTCCTGGCTGAAATTGTTTTTCTAGAGGACAAATTTTAGGAGAGCAGTACTTCTCAGAAGATGAGCTTAATCTTTCCTTCCTTTTTTCATTCATTTGAGGAATCTATCATTTGGAAAAGCTAAAAAATCTCTCCTAGCGTCAGACGCTATTAGGAAGGTAACCATCCTAGTCTGCCATGTTGCTCCCAGTGAGTGTACAATATGAGTTTTACACACCACACCATGCCTTGGGGAGTGTCTTTTCACCACGGCAATTACTGTATATAACTAAAAGGCAACTGTACATTGTTGCCAAAGAGTTTCATTGCAATGAATAAATACAGTATGATGCAGTGAAAGTTCTACGGAGTTTGTTAGAAGAGCGTTTGACTTTTGCACTAAGTTTTAAACAGAGATCTTTAGTTTGCAGTTGTATTTCAAAATGAAAAAAAAAACAATGTAACCTTAGCAACTACATTTCCCTCGTGACCTGGAGCATGTGACCTGTGGATGGATGGATGGAAGGGGAGAAAGAGAGATACTAGATTGCGTGAAGGACGAAGGAAAAAGTCAGTTCTGTGACAGGACTGGGAAGAATGGGTAGGTAATTTTACAGTAGTACTGACTGTGCCACTGTGCTAGAGAACTAGCTGTGGTCAGGTTGAAAGAGTCATGGATTCTAAGGTGCTGAAGTGTGTGTATGAGGAAGGGAAGAACAACCAGCTCATGTGTGGAACGGGGGGAAACCCAGTGCATGTTCACTGTTATAACCATCTGCTTATAATGGTGAATTATAACCGGGTTTCTCTATGGGAAAAAATACTCCCCAGTTATTATATTACAACTAACTTTGTCAGTTGTGATAGCGAAGACATTGTGTATGCAATGTTTTGTAGTTGTGGGGCCCTTTACATCAGCTGTATGATTCCAAAGTTTGAAGTCCCTATAGGCAAACATGTCAGAGCAAAACAAGAGGCCAGAGTAAAGCACACAGTTGGAAAATACGTAAAATAAGAACTTAAAAGATAACGCAATATAATTTTTGTGGTATAGAAAAAGTTACCATACTGTGAATCTTAGTGGTACAAACTTGGAGAGGCTAGTGAGTCAATGAATAATCCCTATATACTAAGGGCCAAGCCTGTAATCCATCTGATTTAGCGAGCCCTGGAAAGCGTCGCGGTTCCAGCGGCGTCAGGTGAGCTCTTGCTGGCCCTTGAAAATCCGGGGGAGATGGTGTAAGTCTCGCACCGGGCCGTACCCATATCTGCAGCAGGTCTCCAAGGTGAACAGCCTCTGGCATGTTAGAACAATGTAGGTAAGGGGGAAGTCGGCAAGCCAGATCCATAACTTCAGGATAAGGATTGGCTCTAAGAGTGGGGTGTAGGAGGAAGTAAGCTGTTGGTTAACTAGGATCTGCAGCTTATCTGTTAGGTAGAAAAATGGGCAGACTGGGTGGGCCAAGCGGTCCTTATCTGCCGTCAAATTCTATGTTTCTATGTTCTATGTTTCTATGGTTTAAATGACTTGATAGAATGGTCACATATTTTGTGAATGGGACAGAAAATGCATTCAGTTAAGGATGAAGTTAGGTTAGACTGTCCTCATGTTCTAATAATAAGATATAAGTAATTTGCATGTACCTGTTAGAATACCTTTATGCCTCACTGTTAATCTATGAATTTAATACACAATGTATTTTCTCTCTTTCCTTCTAGTTATATTTATAATTCATTTGAATACCTTATTTGCAGCAATGCCTTGTGCTGAACAGTGCTGGAATTCATGTCCCAATTGTTGAAAGCAAAAAGTTTTTAAAAACATGTAATAATGTGCCAAACTGTTTAATTGCATTCTGCCAGTTGTCAGTCTTTTGTGTGTAAAAGTTACTGGTTATATATTTACAGCAGTAAGTAAAGATTTAAACTGTTTAGCTTTTTACAACACAGTATACATGTTCAAAATCAGTCTATATGCTGTTAAACTGATTAGGCTACATCTTGCCTTTCTTTGTCTTTTAAATTGTTTTTTGTTTTAATTGGGTTCACCCAACATAACCCAGATAAACCATCTTAGGGTAGCTGGTTCATTCCACTGGGGTGTCAAACAGACGAGACATACTGATGAGTCCTGGTAGGACGAAACATGAGTCTATGTCTTCTGTTGTCACTCTTTGCAAACTGTGTGAGAGGCCTTTTGGCACCATGCATTTCTGCTTAAAGTTGAACCAGCATAATATTCTGTGAGATCTGCATATGCAAGCCATGATGCTTTGCATTGTGGGGGCATGTGTGATTTTGTATTTCTTTGAAACTTGGCTTCCCGGCCAAATGCCCTTTGGAGTAACCATTGCCTCAGTGCTTGCGCACAGAGGTTCTTTGTCTTTTAAATTGTTTTTCCTTTAATTGGGTTCACCACAACATAACTCAGATAGACCATCTTAGGGTAGCTGGTTCATTCCACTGGGGTGTCAAACAGATGATACATACTGATGAGTCCTGGTAGGACGAAACATGTGTCTATGTCTTCTGTTGGCACCCTTTGCAAACTGTGAGAGGTCTTTCAGCACCATGGATTTTTGCGTAAAGTTGAACCAGCATAATATTCTGTGGTGATTTGCATATGCAGCCCATTATGCTTAGCATTGTGGGGGCATGTGTGATTTTGTATTTCTTTGAAACTTAGCTTCCTGGCCAAATGCCCTTTTGGGTAACCACTGCCTCAGTGCTTGCGCACAGAGGTTCTTTATCTTGCCAGTAAGATGCTTTTGCCCTGTAAAATTATCTGAACATAGATATCTCGTATTATTTGTATACACTGCTTTGACATTCCATTTTTTGAGGTTAATGCATAACTGTTTATATAAGAATGTATTTATTAGATCTATCTTCAAGTGGAGCTAAAATTGAAATCTATGCGCATGAGCAGTAGAGTGCAGCAGCTATCTTGGACACAGAGGAGTGTGCAGTGTTCTGCCTTGACCACCGTTTGTTTGATTTTTTCAATGAAAGATATCCCCCCACCCGACCCTCCCTGTCAGCACCCACCACACCACAGTCCCCCTCCCAGAAACATAAGAGTGACACTGGGGGTGTTCAATCCCCCAGTGTCATGATCAGGATGCCGTGTTTTTCTATTCATATTCCCCCACCCAACCCTTCCTCTCAGCACCCACCACCCCACCTCTCCAGCCAAGAAGCACAAGAGTGACATTGGTGGTGCCCAATCCCCCAGTGTCACCATCCGTAATCCTTGTTTTTTTTATTCATATTCCCTTTTTCATATTCCCCACCTGACCCTCCCTCTCAGTGCCCAAAACCACCCCCACCCCCTCGAAACATAAAAGTGACACTGGGGGTGCCCAATCCCAGTGTTGCTATCTAGTTGCCTCTGTTTTTTTTTAAACCCTATAAAAAGAAAACCGTCCATCGATGTCTTTTGCGGACATTCCTGTCCCTCCACCTGGCCCTCCCACTCAGTACCCACCACTAGTGGAGGGCAAAGTGGGCTCAATCTGCTTCACGAAGTGTTTCATGGAGCAAAGGTGGATTCGTGGAGTGCTCTGCAATGTGAAGTGGATTAATTCACATTATAATGGGTGACGCAAAATCCATTGAAAACACTGACTTGAAGCCGGCTCGTCGGCACAGTGGTTGGATTTCCGCTTGCGGCGCTGGCGACCTGGGTTGAGAACGGACTCGGGTGCGTTGGGCCGGCGGAGGAGTAGCAGGCGTCCTGCGACTGTACGCCTTCTCCAGGAGGAGGGGCGATGGTTCGCTGTCTGCTGCCTCCTGGCGGAGGCCGGGAGAGCAGCAGCTTAAGCGAGCCCCACTGCACAAGGGGTGTGGTGAACGTCGGCTTGGCCCAGACATTCGTGGCACACCATGCCCCCCCGGGGAGAAAAATGGAAATCCTGGCCTTCTGGTCTGTTGGATGATGGCTGCCAGCTCCCACTGACTCGAGATGCCCTGACGCCCTGGAATCCACCTCAGCAGCACCCGGGAACTGATTGTCTAGTGCGCTGGCTGCCCCTCCAGGCGCCTTCCCCCTCGGAGGAGAGGGACCCACCCGGTGAAGGGTTACGCCGGGCCACCCCTGAGTCGGCTGCAATCTGAGGTAAGAGGAAGGGGGTCAGGGCGAGTGGGTCAGGGGAGTCATGAGCAGCCAGAAGGAGAGGCAGGCCAGGGGGCAAGTAAGGCACCAAAAAAATAAAAGAAAACACTGACTTCGCATTACTCCACCTTCTCAGACCACTACTCCACCAAAATCTTAAGTGAAGTGCATTGGGATCAATGCACTTTGCCTCACTTCACCTTGTTTTTGTGCTCTGAAGGCGAATTTTGCAGTGATTCATGGGATTTAAGGTCACATGGGCTCTATATTGATGTGCACAGCCTCAGTTTGGGGTAATGTGTGTAGGAAGCTGTAGGAGACAGTGTGTTCTGAGAGCTGTCTGTGATTGAAACCCTCTAAAAGCTGTTAAAAAAGCATTTTTGCTTTTTTGGGGGGCTCCACCTTTAGTTCATTGATTGCAGGAAACCCTCTTGTGCTCATATCATCGAGCGTTTTTGTTTTTGTGTGGATTTTGAATGTTAATGTACAACATTGAGTGTGTGTAGTGAAAGACAGTGAAAGTGTGCTTTGGGGGAGAGGCGTATCTGTGGTGTAGGTAGATTTAAGTTGGAGAAATAGTGATTTCTTTGTTTTATGGTTATATTTTTGTTATGTACAGGGCTCCATGTTGGCTGAATGAGCTCTCTAGTGACACCTCATCCACAGCAATGCTTGGAGCATTCAAAAAAAAGCTCCACCACTCCATAACTGGCACCTCCACCTGTGCTTGCACTCCATAAGATCTTCATTCCCTACGCTGATTCTGACCTTATAGGTGTCAGTTTCTGCCCTCTCTTTTTGCACTTACCTGTCCAATGCAACTTCTAATGCACTTGCCCTGTGTCTGTCCCAACAAGGCCCCTCGGCTGCCTCACCCTGACCCTCTACACCTATGCCTTCCCCTACCTTCAGCCCTCTCCCCTTCTTGCCCTCTTCCTCCTATTGTTTCTTGAGTTACTCATCGCTCAGTCTGATTTTGTCAAGCAAAGTTACTGTCTAAAACCATGTACCTGTAACTGTTTTATGTTTTAGTGTCTGTTACCCTGTAACCAGCATGACGTGGAACCTTTGTAAAAGAGCCTTGGCTCAAAGGTACTTTGTAATCCTAGACACAAATAAATAAATAAATATAACTGACTGTTAATGTACACAGTAATACTGTCAGTAATTGTTGAAATGTTCTTGCTGATTGTGTTTTGTGTGGATCTGGCACAGCAGTTCATCATTTCAGGTTGTTTACATTACAATATGTGGTATATTACTGAACTTTCCAATTTTGTACACATTACTCGTTCACCATAGTAGAGAAACTGTTCTGTGTGTGTGTGAGTGGTGTTGCGTGACATCAAATAATACACCTTTTATTGTGCCACAGACTAGTGTAATTGTTGGGCAGGTGCAGCAGTGTGAACTTACTAGCCACTGCAGCTGCCTGATTTTGTACTGCGATCATGGTATCTGTTCTTTGTTTTGCTGCTTGTACTGCTGTAAAAATCTGCAGTCAGTGCTCCCCCCCACCCCCAACGGCAAAAGGAATTTTTTACCAGATTGGATTATTTTTGTAACCTCATCAGCGCCACTGGTTATGGAAGTTGTTTTCATTGCATTATAGTCTCTATCTGTTGCTGAAGCTACAGTTGTTTTTTTGGCTTCACATCCAGCATCCCCCCAATCAGAGACTGAATGTACCAAAATCTAAATTTGGATATAATATTGTTGTTGATCCCCCAAAATGCCCTCAAAAGAGATGTGCAAGCAAAGCTGGTTCTCGCCATGGCAACGCTGGCAGTAAGATAGTCTGTGGGTGTGGTAGTACGCAGACACAGAAGTGCATTGCTGATGTGAGGAAAGGTATTTCTCCTGTAATGTTTTTTTATAGCCTAAATAGTAGCTTCACTCATAGTCAGAGGAGATGATATTTTCCCAGCTGGTGGTATTAGTGTTACTGGTGTAAGTGGTGGTGGTAGTATTAGTATCGGTGCATCAAGTTCAAATTCTGACCAGTGTACCGTATCCAAAAATATTGAGTGTGAAGCAGTGCAAGTGAGTGGCAGCATAGATGATGTCATACTTCCCAGTAACATCCCAGTAACTGAACCTGAGGATTCTGATAATCATGTCAACGATAGCATATAATGTGATATTCTGTCCACCGTGGCAGTTAATGTCACGCATTTTCCATGCAGTGATTCACAGTGTGGTGAAACAATATCAGGTGATGGTGGTGTAGATGATGATGATGAATGTGATGATGATGATGATGTTGCTGTTGCAGTCCACATGCTAGCATCCAAGCAGAAGATGTGGATGTGTGTGACATTGATGAAAATGATGCTGATGTAATTGACCCCAGTTGGGAACCAGAGAAAAAGAAATTCAAAGTGGCTGTGTCTGAGTCTGTTTGCAGGAACCCGCCCGTATAAACTTGTGATTTACCAGTTTTAGTTGATGACCCAGTAATAATGATAGGTAGTCGTGGTGGTCAGTTGCAGTCCAGGTGTGCAGTGCCTGAAACATCACATGCCCCACTTCAGTGCTTAAAATAACGCACTTAAATAAGCAACATCATGGACATGTTAAAAGCAGAGCATCACAATCCCTTGTTTGGGATTTTTTTGTTCAAGATGCAAATGATGAGTCAGTTGCAATCTGCCAGGTTTGCCATGTGTGTGTGAGTCGAGGTAAAAAGGGGAGCCATCTTGGCACAGGAGGACAGCATAAACATCTTATGAATAGGCACATGGCACTGTGGACTCAGCACAAGCTGGCAGCTAATACCACAGTGGGGCATTCACCCTCATCAACAGCAACCATAGCGAGCATGTTATCCCCTTCCATGACTGTTAAGTCCAGTAGTAAATTAAATGTGTGCAGTAGTGAGGTAATAAGAGCAGAGGATTTTCTGGACACAAGGAGGATGCATTTTGGGCATGCAGAAAAATCTGGGGACTCTGTGCCACCACTGTGCGCATGACTGAGTGCGCCATTAATTCTGGGGGACTTTGTATGTGCTGAAACACTCCCATTTCACTGTGTTAGCATGCGTCAATTTTCTGGACACAAGGAGGATGCATTTTGGGCATGCAGAAAAAATCTGGGGACTCTGTGCCACCACTCTGCGCATGACTGAGTGCGCCATTAATTCTGGGGATGCATTTTGTGTGTTGTGTGATTGTGAGCTCATGATGTCACACTGACATTATCAATTAAAGCAGCATTGCAAGAATGTCATGACAATTTTGAACGATACTTTTTTATGTTACTTTAAATTGCCACAGTCACTACTTACCTCCGAGTCGTGACTTGAATGATACTCTTTTTTTCACAATTTCTGTCTGCTTTACTTAGTTGACTACTTTTTTTCATGTATGAAAAAAAAATGAGCAGGCCTTTCAATATTGTTCTGACCAGGTTTGTATTTATTTGCAGCTGCTTTTCAATAAATATTGTTCTGTGGTGTCATAGAACACTGACTGCTGCATAACTGTTAATTTACAGCAAAAGTGATATATAACAACTAACTGATGTGATGGAGAAAAGCAGAGGAAAACAATGACAAAGACCTGGGCAGTACCAATTTAAAAGGAACACTCCTTTCATTATTTCACACATGAAAAAAGGTAATACGACAGACTCAACTACTGGAAATTCTCATATCATTCCAGTCAGGATGTAAGTAAAGGAAGTTGTAACACCATAAAAAATATAGGTCAGAGTTCTCAACAGATTGTTGCGCTGCTGCTTTACAGAGATTCACCACATTACATAGTTATGGTGATGCTCATAACCTAATTTGTGGGTGCCTTACTTCCAGGGGAATCTTTCTTGCTCCACATAGTGCAATACATTTCTGTGAAAACCGCCCGTAATTTCATTACAGTGTGTCACATGATGGAGGAATTCCCATTCAGAAAAGCCGCCCAGATTCTGCCCCACTTTCTCAGCAACTTTAGGACGTGATGCCAGGGGGAGCACAGCTGTGTGCTCCACTATAGTGAATGTCCGGCAGCTATCCGAATGTTTCATTATATTATAAGCTTCACTTTGTGGTGAAATGTGGGAACATTTCCACTAACAAGGCTCTTCTTACTGGAAACGTGCCCTCACGTTTCACCACAAATTGACCATTATAACATAAAGAAACATTCAGAAAGCTGCCGGACAATCAGACATTTCACTATAATGGAGCACGCACCTGCGCTTTCCCTGGCGTCACATCCTAATGTTGCTGAGAAAGGGGGGCAGAATTTGGGCTCTTTTTATGAACGGGAATCCCTTCGTAACTTGGTGAATCTCTTTCATGTCTATTTCACAAGCAAAATAGTTATAGAGCCTCAGTAATGTTTACTTTGTGTCAGGACTCATGAATTGGATTTTAAGTGTTTCTCAAGCAGCATGAAGACAACAATGTGAGTATGTTGTGCTAAACTGCATGTGTGCCATCACTGTTCTTTCCTGTGTGTGCATACATTGTACAGCTTCATGTGTACCTATATATGGTGAGACTTGTTGCATTATCAAGAATAAAGATTACAAAGAATAACTGATGCATATTTCATTGGTACCATCAGCACCAGCAGACTAGGTGGTATGTTATTTTTTCAGAAGTATCGGGTCACTGTGCACCTCAGTCACTCACAGTGCATACATAACTTTGCGGAGATCATAGCACAAAAAACACATGCTCTCCTAAAAGTTATGTGTGCAGTATAGTATATAATGGGACTAAGGTGCCCCCTGGCCAGACACCCCTGAAAAAGTATCATATCATTTAGTCCACTGGTGATGATGGTGACAATAAAATACACCTTATTCTGCTCACTGTTCTTTGTAGCATAAACACTACCTGCAACAAGTCAGCAAAAGCTATATATGTTTGCAACATGCTGCACAATGTCTGATGTCACACACACACACACACACACACACACATACGAAACAACACTGACTGCACACATGTAATTTTACACATCATACCTGCACTGCTCACAACAGCTTGTCCACGAGCACTCCAAAACAAAAATTAAACATTACTGAGGAACTGCAACTACAGAAGGGAAAATGTGTATTATTAAACAACAACAAAAAAACCCCACAAAAAACAGTACAGCACAGTAGTGGTGTGGGGGGGTCCAGAAAACTATCCCTTAACGTGGCCGTGGGATGCCATGGTGGTCCAGCAGCAGATGCAGCATTGTGAGTATTTGCAGCTGCTGTTGTTGGATTGTATCTAACTGCTGCTGCATAGCACCTACCCTCTCATTATTCTCCTCCAGGGCCGCCCACACCAGAGCAATGCTGACCTCTGTTGCAGGGACTGTGGCGGGGTCCACTGCAGGTGGAAACCCAGGTAGTGGTGGTGGTGGAGAGGGTGGTGCTGGTGGCTGTGGTGGCGGTGGAGCAGCTGCTGCACTGGCCCTCCTCCTGCTGCAGCGGCGAGGCACAACTTCAACCCCAGCAGTACCCTCGGCCACTGCCAGAGAAGGGCCAGCAGGTGGACACCTGCCCCCTTCTGTGGCAGCCTGCCACTCCACCTTGTGGTGGTTCAACATGTGGGTGCACTGGCCACCGGTCCCCAAATGTGTCCCCCGGGGGCCATGGCGCACCAGCACACCACACAGAAGGCACACCATGACTGTGCTCTCTCTCCCCCCACAGAGTTAAAAAACTCCCACACTGGGAAGCTGCAGGGGGGACCAGATACAGTCCTAGCACCACCTATGTTTTCCTGGGGCACCTTCTGTGGCTGTGGAGGTGGTGGAGGGGGTGCTGCTGGAGCCCCTACAGCTGCTTTCAGTGGTGGTGGTAGTGGCGGAGTAGGTGGATGTGCAGCAGCCACATGTGGCACTGGTGCTGCTGCTTCCATGGGGGGGAAGCCACACCCAAGAGTCAGGAGCGGTCCAGCAACACACGACCACCCCCACGTGTGCGCACTCCCCTCCTCTGCCCACTCCCATGGGCCAGCGACTCACCTTCTCCAGGGTCCATCCTTCCCACACAAGTCCCCGACCCTGACTATAAACAAGTCCAGCCAGAGTCGACACCTAGCCTTCACCCATCGGCTGCACTCACTCACACTCCCAGACACATGCACAGTCACACACACACACACAAAACAAAACAAAACTTATAAAAAAAATTCACTACAAAAAAAAAAAATCACAAACACAATACAAAAACTAAATAAAGAAGTAGCTTTTAAAAAAGCTGTTTTTTTCAGGCACAAAAGCAAAAAAGCAATAAAGCACTTTCTGACACTGACACACAAACTGCTCTCCTCTCCAAAAAGCATTCTCCCTCTACAACTGCAAAGGAGAAAGTGAAACTGCTTCTCTGACTCACTTCCTTCCTGCCTGGCTAAAGCATGTGACTTATAGTACTGTAAGCCATGTGATGTGTGGGAGGGCTGCCTATTTACTTGTCACTTCGCCTTACTTTATGTTAAGGCATAATGACAACGCAAAGTAATAATGCGAACGCGAAGTGAGCACTTTGTAGTAAACCACTTGGCGTTGTCTCTGCCAATGCCAAGTGGCCGCCGGCATCCACTTTGCCAGCGGATTAAAAATTTGCTGCATCTGTACCCACTACCCCGCACCCCCCCCCGAAGCCCTTACTTACCCATCGGTGGTCCAATGCCATAATCCTTTCTGGACCGCAGACACGTCTTCACTTTTCAAAGCCGGACTGCAAACTGAAAAAACAGGTAGGCGGTTCAATGTATTTCAATGGTGTTTTGAACTTAGTGGCATAACTTGGCCATATGTGCATATTTCTAACCCCCAGTTTCAACATGCCTTCTTTGGGACCCGCCTCATGAACAACTGCACTGACATTAGGCAAATCTGCCCCAAAAGGTGATTTCAGGTCCCTGCCTGAAATCACCTTTCGGGCACTAGATGGAAATTTTCACTGCTCTTGTTCATGAGGTGGGCTCATAAGAAGGCTATGTTGAAAATTTGGTGTAAAAATATTCAAAAACAATGAAGTTGTGAGCCTATGTTAAATTTTGCGAATGCAGGCTCGTGACTTTGGTAATTTTCAATATTTTTACCCCACATTTACAATATAGCCATATCTTTACAGCACCTCATGAATGTGACAGCTGTCATTTTTCAAATCCTGGCCAAAATGTTGTTGTTTTTTACATCCCAAAATGGGATTTCATGATCCCTGCACAAAACCACGTTTCGGGGAGGAGTTGAAACTTTGCTCTGCCATTCTTCATGAGGTGGGGTCATAAAAAGGTTATGTTCTAAATATGGTATAAAAATATTTAAAAAAGTTGTGAGGCTATGTTGAATTTTACAAATGCAGGCTCGTAAGTTTGGTAATAGTCAATATTTTTACACCAAATTCTCAACATAGCCATTTCTTTATAGCATCTCATGAATGTGATAGCTGCCTTTTTTAACTCCTGCTCAAAATGTGTTTTTGCTTCCGGAAAGTTGATTTCACAGTCCCTGTGTGAAACCACCTTTCAAGCAGGAGTTGAACATTTGCTCTGCCCATCTTCATAAGGCAGGGTCATAGCAAGGTTATGTTGAAAATTTATTGTAAAAATATTACAAAACAACAAATTTATGAGCCTACATTACGTTTTGCTAATACAGGCTCATAACATTTGTAATTTTCAATATTTTTACCCCAAATTCCTTGGCTACAGCCCTATCAACTGGCCAGAACTTGTTGTGTATGTTGTCTCTTATACTCACTTTTTAAATTATGTATGCAAAATAAATGATGAACTGAAGTACTAATAGAGTGAGTAGGCATATGCTTAGTGCACACCAGTTGGTCATGACAAAGTAGGAGCTCAATTGTTTTATTTTTTTAAATATAAATACAGCACAGCCTTTAAAAAGCATTAAACTGCTGAACTCTTATATTGAATGAAATTGTCCTCTCTGAATGAGATTCTCGTTATTTATGCAAAGCAGTGCCATTCCATTATTGTTCTATGGTTGTTACATTGTACATGTTATAATTTACTGATTACATGTTAAACAATGTATGCCATTGATTTTTCCAAGCTAATTGCTAATTGCATTTCTTGTTTATTGAAAGTCTTTGATGTTAATAACAGGGTTGATATATTAGGTGGATGACAGATCTGCATTGTTTGTTTTTTCATAATCCACATTTGAACATAGGGTAGATATATTTTTATTTTGAAAGTGAACCTATGCGACAAAATGTTGACAGTTTCCAGCATCTCCCATTTATCCTTCTATATCTTAATATATATCTTAAATCAGGAGACAAGGAGATCACAAGCTGAGTGCCACAGGGATGGGTCCTGGAGCCTGTCCTATTTAATATGGTCATAAGTGACATAGGGGGAAAGTATCCAGGGAAAGTTGTGTCTCTTTGATGATGACACAAAGCTATATGGTAGGGTCAATAATGAGAATGAGGTGCAGGAGTTCTAGATAGACCTAGAGATGGTAGAAAGATGGTCTAAGGTCAAGCAGTTGAGAATCAATGTGAAGAAGTGCAAAGTAGAGCACTTAGGTTGACAGAATCCACACACGGAATACTAGATGGGAGAGGTTAGACTGGCCACTACAACAGAGAAGATGGATCTGGGGGTCCTTATCAATGACAACTTTGTTTGGGTGTCTAACCCTGATCGGGTTCTTTCTGATAATTAGAGATGCAAAATAATCACAAACAAGTTGCATATCAGTAATAAAAGCGTTTATTACTACAGAAGGATATCACAGTTGCCCTAAGCAGTTCTTACCATAAGATACTGGGAGCCAGAGCTTGGCATTCTCCTCTACCCCAAGGAGTGAAGAAGGTCTCTGAGGAGAAAATGTAATACACTACATTATATACTATAATAATTACCATGACTACCAAGAGACAGAAACTTTCTTAATTACATCTAGTAAGCCCTATTGGCTAAAAGTAAGGTGGCTCCACGGGGTAGATAACATTATATTATATTCGCTAAGTCAGCTATCTCTGAGAACATAAAGGTATACATAGTATGTGAAAAACACAGGTTGTAGTGTAGTTATACATAACTCCAAAGGGTGACGGTGCAGACTACATAATATCAGAAGATGACAAACACATGACTGTCTTGGCTTACTATGAGCAGTTTCCATGCATAGTGAAAGTAAAGTGTATTACAATCACTATATATCCTGACACTTATACGGTAGGTGTCTGTGCCCTATATATTAGTATAGCATATGCATATTATGTGTAACAAAAGGTTTGTTTAAGGTGTACAGTGGGATGCCAATTAGGGTTTAGGGACCTCACATAACAATCCTCCCTTATTGCCTTATTGAAAAGGCAACAACACTACAGGAAAGTGGTGAGAACAACTGTAATTTATCGACCCGATGTATGAGCTTTGTAAAGGAATTTGAGCTGCTTTTGATGTTGTTTGAGTGTACGCCTTAAGCAACAAAGTGTTTGTATCAAAAAGAAGATCAAAAATGCCTGTATGATAAAACAAGCTTTAAAAGTCTTTTCTAATCAGATATTAGAAAGTGCATTATTTAAATCACCATCATTAATGAGTGAATTAAGGGCATCTCCAGCAGCGGAGATGTTGTTACTAATGTGGATGAGGTGTGTGCTTCTTTCCTCTCTA
The DNA here is from genome assembly GCA_016271365.2 of Neoceratodus forsteri. Taxonomy (NCBI): domain Eukaryota; kingdom Metazoa; phylum Chordata; order Ceratodontiformes; family Ceratodontidae; genus Neoceratodus; species Neoceratodus forsteri. The sequence goes on along the minus strand of CM028136.1, from coordinate 403,801,243 downwards.
AGAGAGACTTTAGTGTCAATGTCAATGTGTCTATGTGAACATTAAATATGGGTAAATATTGAGATAGAGCAAGCAAATATTCAGGGTCACCATCAGTAACATCAGGTTCCATGATGGGAACAGGAGTAATCACTGTGTGTCCTAGAACAGTAGTTTGATGAGGAACAAAACAAAAGTTAGGACGTATAAAAACCCAAGAATGAGCTACCAGCTTGGGGGGGGGGGTCAGCTAGCTATGAGGAGAAGAATGATCTGGGGCTGATTACAATGGGCTCAATGAACAACTCATCACAATGCAGGAAGGCAGCTGCAAAGGCCAACAAAATACTGGGTTATATTGCCAGGGGTATATCTTCAAGGAGAGGGAAGGTGATCCTGCCTTTGTATAGGTCACTGGTTGCGCCACACCTGGAGTACTGTGTGCAGTACTGGTGCCCATACCTGAAGAGGGACATTAAGTTACTGGAGGGGGTGCAGCGCAGGGCAACAAAGATGATCCAGAGACTAGGGAACATACCCTATGTGAGCAGGCTGAGGGAGTTGAACATGTACACACTGGAGGAGAGGAGAGGAGAGGAGAGGAGAGGAGAGACAGGGGGGATATGATTGAATCCTTCAAGTACATGAAAGGAAAAAACAAGACAGGCATGGAGGGACTATTCCAGTTAAGAGGGGTAGGAACACTCGAGGTCATGATCTCAGATTGGAGGGGGAAGGTTCAGGAAGGAAATGAGAAGACACTTTTTTACAGAGAGAGTGGTGTCTGGGTGGAATGCATTGCCTGTGGAAGTGGTATCCTGTGGAACAGTGGACTGCTTCAAAGGGGGATGGGATAGGATAAGAGGGAGGGTCAAGGGAGGGGAAGGATGGGCAGCTGCAGTATAAGGATTGTTAGCTGCACACTTGAGCAGACTCCATAGACCATAAAGCCTTTATCTGCAGGCAAATTCATATGATCATATGTTATTTCGCAAAGCTTTTGACCATAGGCGAAAGATTTATGATCTGTGACAATGCAGTACTGTTCATCAGAATTAAAAGTCATTTTAACAGTTAGCAATCTCCATTTTTGCAGTTGGATTGGGCAAGTGTAAGATTAATTCGATAGTCTTGTGGTCAGCTGATGAACTTCTTCTGTATATGCCTTGTAGAGTTGTCCACTGTTCGCCAGTGGTGGTGGTGGTGCTCATCGTGCTTCAGGGGTATCTGTCATTAGTAGTAATGTCCTGGTCCAATGAAGGACCAGTCAATACTGTCTGGCGAATAGCCACATACAGGTTTTTTAATATCAAGAACGTCACAACTACACAAATAATGATAGCTCTTTCTGGCACAGCAATCCATTTGTGGTGAGACCCATGTGTCCATGGTCGGGTGGTAAACCAATAGAGGTGGTAGTTCCATCCGTTCTCTGTAGATGTCATCTTCAAGGTGCCCAATAGAGTTAACTGTAGCAAGTCTATCAAATATAGCTGTATTTGGATCAAAATGCGGTAATGAGACAACAAACATCACAAACGTAGTGTCTAAAATAGTACATTTCTTAGCAGTGAAGCAGGGTCCTTTGCTAGGATGCATGGTAACAAAACCTAAGTTTCTAGCAGTAGATATTGGTATGGAAATTGACTGAGACATGCACATTACAATACATGCAGAGGATTTACAATGTGGGCAATACCATTTAGAGATTCTTCTGTCGTGAGTGATATCTGAAATATGTCCAGATTCCAGATCACAGAAGAGGTTATTGATGGTGGTTATGACATAGGAACCAGAAGCAGAGCAGAGGGGTTCCCTGGCAATATATTGCTTGTCTACCTCTCCATTGTTTTGTGCAATGAGTTGCTTTAACTTATCTTTAGTGTCAGTAAAACGTTTAGCAATTTCTTTCATGTTGTAAATGGTGTACCTTTTTCGTGACTAAGGCCATCCACACCATGTAACGAAGGGGGTATGATCTGATTAATCATACCTTGGAATTTACATGAGTGATCTTTGATAGTAGCAATGTCTGCCCTGTTCCAGATAGACATAGTGCTACCAAAGATGCTAGTAAGGATGCCTGTTGCACCAGTGACATCAGCTGTTTCACGCTTCTTCTTACAAGAATGAGATTTCTTTTTAGACTGATTTGGTCTAGATCTAAATAAACCTAGATGTTCTACAATGTTGGCACCACCTACTGGGTCTTGTGTATGAATCTGGAATGCTGCCAGACTATCTAATAACACAGTACTGAAAAACTTTGATGTGTTAGTAGAGGAACACATACCAAATTCTGCCATATTCTAATGTGTAAAGTTGAAAAGTATGGGCACATGCATATATTGCAATTTGTTGATAAGGGTACCAGGTGCTGAATTAGCAGTTAGGCCACTAAGTGGGCTAGGTTCCTGTGGGGAACATTCAAGAAGTTCTGCTTCCATTGGAGGAATAACATATAGATACATGGTGGCTGAGGCCATAGAATTGAGTGCACAGTATTCTTTTGCAGAGACTTTGGAGAACTCCTCGCAATAGGCAGGGTCAATTAGAGCAGTAAGATTATGTAAAACTGAATGTCGTTGATTGGTTTGATGAATAAATAAAGTACCATTTGGGAAAATTTTGGCATTTGGCCAACCATGGAAGGTTTCTTTGGACAGGCGGGCCACTGGGAGAGTTTGTGCATTAAAATGTGTTTGCCATTCAATTTGTAGGGTACATTTGTCAGGGGCTACAAATGAGGCAGTGAGGTAGGCATCTTTACCTTCCTGTACAGTAATCAATTTGTTTGGGACTGTAATTGATACTCCTTCTGGGGTGGAAGCAGGAGGATGGTCTAGATGTGGAAGGATGCAAGCTACCGTGCCTTGGATGGAGGGGATAGCTCCTAAGATCAAATGCAAGATAGCCATCTTGCAGGGATACCTGTAAGGAAAAGAAAGGTCAGTTGATACAATTTCACCCAGTGGGGTTAGGAAAAGTAATTATACTCCTTTGTATAGCTTTAGTTGGTTTGCATGCAACCATTTGTCAGCACGTTTCTTGTTTTGCAGAAGTCTAACTTGATAGACTGCAGGACTGAGCTTGTTGACAATGGGGTAGGATTCTTTCCATTTACTGGAAAAGGAGTGTGTAGGGTGAGCAAATCTGAGTACCATTACTTGAGCTCCGATTTGCCAATCCACTTCCTATGCACGTTTGTCAAACTGGATTTTGGATTGTTTGTGTCTTAACAATGTCTTCTCTCTGTTTGGCCACATACTTGTCTACAGACACTCTGTCTGCAGTGAGGCTGTTCAGGTCAAACAGCAATTGTTCAGGTAATCTCATAGTTCTACCAGTCATCACCTCAAAGGGTGTCAGCTTTGTGGTGGTTGAAGGAGTACCCCTGATTGCCATAAGGAGTAAAGGCAGCAGGGAATCCCAATCATTGGGATTGTCCTCAATTAATTTAGAAAGCATTTGCTTAATCCGTCTGTTGGCTCTTTCTATTTGACCTGAAGATTGGGGTGGCAAGGTATGTGGAACTTCTGGTGTACCCCTAGAAGTTCAAGTGCTTCTTTCATTAACTCACCTGTAAAGCTGGTTCCTTTGTCAGGGTCTGCCTTCAGAGGTAGGCCCCACCTGGAGAAAATCTATTCCACCAGGGTTTTTGCAGTAGCTTTTGCTGTGTAAATTTTAGTGGGAAAAGCTTCAACCCACTTAGAGAAGAGATCAGTAACTACAAGTGCATAATTGTTCCTGCTGGTATTGGTCAAGGGATCAATAAAGTCTATCTGCATGGCATGCCAAGGGCCAAAATGTCTTTGTGGCAGTATCTTGGCATTACCTTTGATTGATATTGGGTTGTTTTGTAGACAGATCAGACACTTGTCAATATAGTGTCAGACATCTTTGGTGATGCCAGGCCACCATCAAACAGCTTTGAGTCTCTGAAGTGTGTTTTCAACTCCTTGATGTCCACCAGTAGGGGTGTCATGCACCTGGTGGAGAAATTCAGATGTCAGTGTTTGAGGGACCACCCACAATTTGTAGGGTAGGTCCCCTGGTTGGTACTAGATCAATTTGTTGTCTGATGACAAATGTAACCTACTTGTATGTCTCTTGTATGGACTATGCGTAGATAAGTCTTATTAAGTTCCTTTGTGAAGGAGGGGGAACATCTCCTTGAGTTGGGGGTCCTCATGCTGTTTAGCTGACAGGCCTACTGGATCAAATGGTTCAGGTTTCTTCCTGATAGCTGCCATTTGGACAGCTGCTAGGGTGTCTGGATGGTCCATCATCCATGTGTTCCCCCCCATCGAGCAGCTTCTTTTGCAAGAGTATCTGCTTTGTCATTGAAAGAATGGTCGGGGTCTGATTTGGAGTGTGCTTTAACCTTGTGGATGTAAAGTTTGTGCTGAAAGAGCTGGGACAGTTCATGAATATAAATCACAAATGCTTTATATTTCACTGGGGTGCTATCAGAAGAGGCAGAGGAGTTCTTCTATCAGAATGGTAGAAATTCAGTTAGGGAGCAGCAGACCCAGTTAGAGTCTACAAAGATAATGGTGTCCTCAGTAGTATGTTGTATGGACTAGAGGGCACAGGTTCAGCTGCCAGTTTTGTATACTGTGATGATGCCACACTGCAATGTTTGGATATTCCAATGGTATTGCCATTGGGTTATACGATGAGCACTCCAAGTCCAGCTATACCTGTTCTCCTTGATAATATTATGCTGAGCCATCTGTGAAGATATGACACAAGGAAGTGTCTTTAAGGAGTTTTGGAGTAGCAGGAAGGAATGGGACTGGGTCAGGCAGGTCAGGTGGTTGCTTGAGTGAAGTGCATGGGGCAGGGGGCAACAGCAGTTTACAGAGTGCGTTTTCAGGTTTTCCGATTAGGTAAAAAATGATGGCAAAGCTTACAGTTTTTAGCCAGTGCCATTGTGGGCTGTGGTCTTGTTTGGAGCACTGAAGACTGAGGTTCGCAGGTCAGAGGGTTAACAGCAGCAATTGTCGCACATTTAAACTGTGGAGCCATGATTTACGGCAGGACTGGTATACCACAATCTTTTTTTTTATTATTATTGTGAGTGTGGCATCGGGTATTTGTGCTGAAGTTAAGCAGGGTGTTTATGGACTGAACTGTGAGGTTAACTATGACATGAGAAATTGGAAAACACAGCTGATACCGTTAAGGATTCAGGAGTGGCAGGTTCGTAAGGGAGTTACCAGTGATCAAAGAGTTTAAAAAGGAAAGAAAAGGTTCTTTGGTTGGAAAGACTGTTTGGAAACTGGTGATGATTTTTAGAACTTACTCTGTTGTTGGGAAGTTCTTTAGCGAGAGGGCAATATGGCATGTTTTTGTTTTAAGGGGGTCAGAGTGATAAGAGAGGTGAGGCAGACTGGTACCTTTTCTGTTGGTAATGTTAAATTTTACAACGGTGGTAAGGTGCCAGTCTGCTGTTGTGATTAGTTTTTCTCAGAGGTGCATGGTATATTGATCCATCCTTCACTCTGTCTGATAGTAAGAAAGTTGTGGGGGTGTGGTTGGTGTTGATAGTGATAGGTGAGTACCCAATGATATACAAGAAATGTTTGACAGCCCAGTAGGTGGGCAGAAGGTTCCTTTCACAAACGCTGTACTTCTGTTCTACTGGAGAACAACATTTAGGATGCATAAGCAACTGGTCTCAAAGTACCATTGACTTTCTGAGCTAGGACTGCAGACATGGCAATGTCTGAGGTGGCTAATTCCAGATGGAAGGGCAATGCTGGATTTGGGTTCACTAAGGTTGGAGCAGAGGCCAAGGACTGTTTCAGTGATGTCACAGCCTGGGTATGTATAGGACTCCAGGTCCAAGGGACATCCTTTTTCAAAAGCTCATACAGAGGGGTGGACTTCTGGGCAAAGTCACAAATAAAGTCCCTGGAATTCAGCAAAAAAATGGATGTTTGCTTGTGCAGTCTCCACAAAAATATTTATTATTCAGTTTTCTTAAAATCTCGTGGCCTCAAAGTTACTAAACAGGTGAAGTTTCTCAAGGAAAGTTTATCAGCAACCAAGATGCCCAACAACAGAACATTCAATGAAACTGCACTCCTTTAACTAACCACACAGGATTCCACTGTAAGTGTGATGTTTGATGTGAATATTCCTTTCCCCAGCAAGAGTGAAGGATGATGAAATATCTCTTCTAAGCACACACCTTCTGGACTTAGGCGATTGAGCCATGAAGACAATAACATTTGAAGTCTGGATGAACATGGAACAATGGGCACATGAAGCACATGAACTACTAACAGCAAATGTTTTTTTTTCTTGCTCTCCGTTTTTGTTATAATGCAGTTACATTGAGTAACAACAGAGCAACAAGGTTGCTCGCTGATATGTGCATGTTGCTATATTACTATTCCTCAGTAAAACACAATATATTCACACTCATAGTGGAATCCAGTGTGTTATTTAGAGGAGGAGTGCAGTTTCATTGAATGTTCTGTTGTTGGGCATCTTGGTTGTTAAATTCCCTAGAATAGTTGACCATTCCCAGCAAATGTCTGAGTGTTGCCACACTGGTGGGGCGTGGCAAATCTTGTAGGCCTTGGATCTTTTTCTGGGCCGGTCTTCTGCCTTTGTCTGTTATGCACAAGCCAAGGAAGATGACTTCTGTTTGTCAAAATTGTGCCTTTGCAGGGTTGCATTTGAGGCCTGCTCTCTGTAAGAGGGTCAGTAGTTCATCCAAGAGGTCAAAGTGTTGTTCTTTGGAGGCAGTTGCCAGCAATAGGTCATCCACATACTGCAGGATACATTGTGGGGCAGTGAAACCCTCCAGGGTGTCCATTATGTGCAGATGGAAGAGAGAGGGGCTATTGTGAATCCCCTGGGGCAAACAGGTCCATGTGTACTGTCTTCCTTCAAAGGTGAAGGTAAATTTGTATTGGCTTTTTGAGTGCCAACGGCAGTGACCAGAAACCATTGGAGATGTCAAGAGAGCTAAACCTCTGATGGTCAGGGGTCAGCAATTTGAGCACATCAGGTGCTGATGCTACTGTAGGTGAGCAGCTAGGAGTGACTTGGTTAAGTATCCTGTAATCAGTTGTGAGTCTCCAAATTCCCGTGGGTTTCTTCACAAGCCAAATGGGTGAAATGATGGTAGAAACACAGGTCCTGATCACACCTTGTTTGAGGAGTCACTGAACGGTTTCTCTGAGTGATGGCAAGGCCTCAGCAGGACAAGGGTATTGCCTTTGCCTTTCATGGGCTGGGCCTGGAATTTCAATGACAGTGTGCATCCTACCACCGTCATGCTTGTTCATAGAAAATGCATCCAGATGTTTCTGCAGAATGGGGAGGAGTCTTTTGAAAAAACTCATGGTTCTGGAATAGAGCAATGACGTCATATTCCTTGTCATTAGTGGTTATAGCTGCAACCATGTGTAAATCTGAAATCATGACAGTATGGTATTGTCCTCTGATCTGGATCAATAATATCTTAGCCAGATCCACCACATAGCCATGTGGTGCAAGAAAATCAATTCCCATGATGCTGGGATGATCCTGTAGTACCATAGGCTGAAAGGTATGGTGTGCCTTCAGGTTACCTATACTTACTGATATGATCACAGAATGATACATAGATAACTTTGTGCCATCCATGCCTGAGGTGTTGGTCCACCACCTGGTGGACCAAGGAGAGTTTGCCGGGTCATCGTCATGTAATACAGACACAGCCGCGCCTGTATCCGATAACTTTGTCAGTGGGCAGCCCCCAACCATGGCCTTGGTGCAAGGCCTTCTGTTTGTGTCCAATTCCAGCTTGTTCACAATACAGACTGGGGACTGTAGTTGTTAATCTGTGGTGCCAGCAGCAGAGTGCTCCTGGAAGAGTGGTTGGGCCTGTTTTCGTTGGACCTCATCCCTGTGCTGGAAGGCTGATATGTAGGGAGTGGTGTCAGGTATCAGGCCTGCTGTGGACTGGTGTCCTGCAGTTCCGGAATCTCCATGGCCTGTTGAGGCCTGTTCTCCTGGGCTTGTAGCTGCAAGAGCCCATGCCAGGACTGCATCTGCTACAGAGCGGACCTGTCTGAGGAGGTTTCGGAAGTTTCTGTTCTCCTCAGCGATCTCTCTGTATGAGGAGCCTCATCGATTGTTTCGATTGCCCCGATTGGAATCAGAATTCCAATTGCATTTGTCTTTGTTGTAGTTCTGGTCCCCACCCCTGGACCAGTTATGCTGTCGGCTGTCCGAAGGTGCGTGCTTTTTCTCATGGGCCTTGCCCTCCACAGTATAGTGGTTTGTGGGCTCATTGGTAGAGTGTACTGCGGCCACCTTTTTTGAACTGGAGTCGAAGTCTCGAATGTAGAGCTGGTAAACCCACTCCATTTTCCGGAGAATGTTGGCAAAATTGTCCATGGTGGAGAAAATTGTTGATTCCACCTTCTCACGGACAGCTGGAAGCATGTTCCAAAGGAACACATTTTTGTATTCTATGAGGTTGGCATCTGTGGCCTCTCCTGCAAGGTTTTTACCTGCACGGTAGGCCAACCATAGCCTCTGATGGAAGGCTGCAGGGCTTTCTTTTGCAATTTGTTTTACAGGGTACGCTAACATTACCCCAACCACACCTGGGCTGTGTGCAGCTGTGAGTTCAGCTGTGATTTGGTCGAAGGTAGCTCAGTTGTCCTGGCTGGCTGCTTCAGGGAGTTTCACCCGTAGGTCAGGATCAATAGTCTGTCGGAGGATCTGTAGTTGGTAGTCCACCTCTAAGCTAAGCATTTCACATTTGGAACATACCTCCTCCAAATGACAGCTGAGGTTGTCAGTAGGACTCATGTGGCCTATACTGTCAGTGATCTGCTGAACAGAGTGGGCCATCTGAAGGGAATTACTAGGACGGTCTGGGGAGGGAAGGATATCTGGTGCACCTTAGAGGGTGGCTTTTGCTGCAGCGGTGGCCACAGTCTGTACCATAGTGTCCTGAGTAGCGGTCTCCTTCAGCAGTTGTTTTATCTGCATCAGGAGAGTTTGTTTGCTTTTCTCAGGTAAATCTGAAGCAAAATTGGCATGTCATCAGGGGGTTCAGGTGTTTAATCCGGGCGATGTTTCTCAGATGGTAAAATGAGGATTTGACCATGGCCAACACCTGCAATTCCAGTGTCAAGCTGCAGTCAAGCACAATGCCCAGATTTTTTACCCAATCTGAAGTAAGCAGCTGGGAGTCCCCAAGCCAAACTCCTAAAGTGTCAGTGCTATGTTGAGTCCAAAAAAAAAAAACAGACTGAAATTCTTCACAGATGTTGAAGGCATTAAGCTGCTTGCCAAGCTGTAATGCCACCATCTTCTCAATAACCTTCCCTAAAAACAGGAAGTTAGAGACAGGTCTGTAATTCTGTAATTTGCTAGGATCTCAGGTTCCAGCATTGGTTTCTTGAGGAGGGGCCTCACCAGCACCCTCCTCATAACCACTTGGAACACACTGTCCTCCAAGGAAGTCCTGATGATCCCAGCAAAAACAGGGTCACGCAGCAGACCACCAACAGTCATGGGAGCACTAGGTCTAGATCACAGTAGGTGGGTCACAATCTGTCTACCACCCTGAGGACCTTCGCCACTGTATCTGACCAAAACTCTATCCAGGCAGGTGCAGTACCCATGTTCTATCCCTGCCAGATACTTCCAGGTTATGCTAGCCCGCCTAAGGTGATGATAGATCTAATGGAAGACACTCTGCCAGAGAAGAATGCCCCAGACTCTTTCCATACATCTACAGTAAAAGAGCCTCCAAACTGCTAATAGACAGGATGTAAAACTTTATCTGAGCTGGATGATTCCTCTCTGCCACAATCACCTGTGACAGGAACTCTCTTTTTTAGGGTGATTGTGCTCTAGTACTCATTATAATAAGCATATAGAGCCAGCTTATTCTCTTTTAACCTGGACCTCCTCCAGAAATTCTCCTATCTTCACCCCTGGCCTTCGACCTGCATAGCTCCCCATCAAACCATGGGGAGCCATAATGGGAGATATGAAGGCATACAAAATATTGTGCCAGCATGTCCAGAGCAGTCCAAAGAGCTAAATTGTAACTCTCAAAGACTATTCTGGCACTCCCAGCACATGCTTCCACCATGCCAGAGAGATCCAGCACTCCCAGGAGTCTGTCCAAGTCTAAATCCCTCAAAGGACAGTACTGAATCATATCCACGGGACAGGGGAGTTCACCAGTGGGCTCTGAACTTGAAACTTATGGCATGATCATCCAACCAAAAGACTGAATTAACCCCAGTGTCAAAGATGCTAAGCTCCAGGGAGAAATCCAGGTCCTAGGAATGGCCATTTAGGTACATTCCAGTGGTAACAACCTGTGTCTGCTCCAACAAACTTATCTACTAGAGGAGTAATTGTCCAAACTGTGAAGCCTCATCATCAACCCAAGCATTTTAAATCCTCCCAGCAACAACCAGCAGGGGACTGCAATACCCAGTTAGTGATAAAGTCCCCAAGCTCCTGCAAGAACTGTCCATCCCTTTTCAAAGGGTGATAAATGAGGAGCACCCTGCAGCTGACACCCATCCCACCTTTTATTGCCAGGCATTCAAATGACGTGGCTTCCCCAACTAGGTGCACCATCAGCTCAAGCTCAGATCTGAGGCAGATGTCTACCACCCCCAGGCAGTGCATCACTGAGTATCCAGCCAGAATGGCCTCCAACAGCAGGCCACAGTCATCATCCAACCAGGTCTTGGTGTTGCATACTAGGTCAGCTCAGGAACCAGAAATAAAGTCTGCAATAATAGTGATCTTGTTTCTTAGCGACCTAGCCTAAAGTGGAGGGGCCATGGCAGCTGGTCCATCAGCTACCTGCCCTGCTAATGAGACATATCTGTAGATGTAGCTAAAGAGAACTCCATCATGATTTCCTTTTTATTTCTTATATACTCCTAACAGGTCCACACAGATCTGACATAATCTCTCTCATGTGATTCTTCATACAAGAATTATGCAACCAAATAACCCAACTCTGTTTACATTTACACTGCGTATTTGATTCTTTTTCTGCCTGGCATTGGGCTGTTTACCTTTGCTTCACCATTCCCACTCCCTCCTAGATTCCTCTATACAATTGATGAGGATGTCAGCCTTCATGTATCCATTTAAAGGGACTCACTGAAATTATAATCTCATTGACAACGGGGACCTGGTTAAGAGGTGGCATTTTAGTCTCTCAATAATGACTTTCAGACTGATTCTCTCCAAGGACTCAGTCTGCATTGATACCAGTTTTCACTGCCCTTCAGATGATTGCAAGGGTTACCTTGGTATGCCACCACCACTCAGCATGACTCTCACTTGGGGTTTCTCTAGATCTAAATTCCATTAGAGCCACTGCTCACACAGTACAGTGCTCTTTCCCAAAGGGCAAACAACCCACCTCTTTTGTCACAGCTGGGAACACTTTGCTTTACATATTGTAACTTTCTAACCTATCTCTTTGGAAATGGATCACAGAATTGCCAATTTACCCCTGGTTATCTACCTGAAATGATTCAGTTACAGAAAGCATGACGCAGATAAAAGGTAACATTTAATACTCTGCTGTATTTATATATGTTACTGAATAATACACATTAAAGATTAGGTGGAATACATTATTCCTACAGAGATAAAAATAAACACATTTGAAAAAGAGATCTCACAGGAAAAACCTAAATCAAAGCTATCTAAACCTTTAAGTAGAATAGAAGAAGTTTACCCCGACTGGGAACTGGTGAGTTAGAGCAGACTCAAATGCATGGTGCTACTAGTTCAAAATCCCAGTGCAACTAAATTCTCATTGCAAACATATAACAAAAATACCATTGGCTAGACAGCCCGCCATCCCTGCATCATGAACAGGTCTCTCTGATGTCATACCCTGTCTGTGCTTTTGATCTTTGGGGACCACCTTTTTCCCAGACTGGTCCAAACCAGATCTGTGTATTCACCTTGACCTGCATTGTAATCTTGGCCATCTGGCACAGCTGGAAAAATCTTGCACTGTTTTCGCCCTGTTTAGATTCAAAATGTATTTTTTTTCCCCTATGAAATGGACTCAGTCCTTTGAAGTTTACCCAAAACAAAAGGCCTTTACAGGACAGGAAAAGGACTGCTTACACAAAGGTCACACCAAGCTGAGTTCCCCAAGGTATGGGTGACAGAGGAATGTAATTTTCAGTTTCTACCACACATGATAATCATAATCGCATTGATGACATAGGGACGTGCTGTCGTAGCGAGGGGATCCGCCATCTTGTGAGTGACAGGGTGGGGTTACTGGACCATAGTAGGGGCATGACTGGGCATTGTATTGGGAGATGTCATCATCTGACTCATCCTCTCCAGATGACATGAGATTGATGGGGGCATAGCCACCCATTGCCTTAACGTGACCAGTCAAAACCTCTCATTGATGGCGCAGTTTCACCATCTTGTCTTTACATTCTACATGACTAACTTTTGCAATGTTCTGTTCTACACCTTTTGTAACCTGTTTCTGTATCACTCTATACGCGGCGCTCAATTCGCAGTTGTCCCTATGTTCCCTATCCAACTCATCATGTACCTGATTCAAGTCATCATGGAGTCCATCCAAGTCCTCTCACAGTTATTCATTAGTTTTACTTAACAAATCATTCATTTGTAACACCTGTTTCCTATCCTGCTTCAAACTTTCACATTTATCTCTCAACATACATATTTCTTGCTGATTGCTTTCACCAGAACAGAACATTACATTATATACTATGATAATTACCATGACTACCAGGAGATAGAAACATTCTTAGTTACATCCAGTAAGCCCTATTGGCTAAAGGTAAGGTGGCTCTACAGGATAGATAACATTATACAACATTTGCTAAGTCCGCTATCTCTGAGAACAACAAAGGTATACATAGTATGTGGAAAACACAGGATATAATGTAGTTGTACATAAATCTAAAGGGTAGCGGTGCAGACTACATAATATCAGAAGATGACAAAGACATGACTGTCTTGGCTTACTATGTGCAGTTTCCATGCATAGAGAAAGTAAAGTGTATTATAAGCATTATATATATCCTGACACTTACTCTTATACGGTAGGTGTCTGTGCCCTATATATTAGTATAGCACATGCATATTATGTGTAACATCAGGTTTGTCTAAGGTGTACAGTGGGATGCCAGTTAGGGTGTAGAGACCTCGCATAACAACCACAAGTAAACCAGTCAATGCAACAAGGCATTTTATTTATTTATTTATTTGAATTTTGGTAACCAGGTAGGCATACAGCAAGTTATCAATTATTCTGTGGTGTATAGGGATGAGTTTTAACAATAGGAGAAGCAAGGTGATTCTGCCACTGTACGATCCCTGGTGAGGCCTCACCTTGAGTACTGTGCCTAGTTCTGGAGTCCTCACCTGAGGAAAAACACTGACAGACTACAGTCAGTAGAGGGAAGGATCATCAAGATAATTCAGCACCAGCAAGGCAGATACTACAAGAATTAGATTGAAGCTATAAATATGTACTCTGAGGCCAGGTAGGAGCAGAGGGACATGATTTAAACATGTTCATTTTTCTAGGGTATAAATAAGGTCAGTAACGAGGACCTACTTGTAAGCAATAAGGATTTAGCCATGTTAAGGGGCATGACTGGAGGTTGGTAGGGTGTACGTTCAGGAGAAATGTGAGGAATTTATACTTCCCTGAGAGGGTGGTAGAACATGGAACAGACTGCCAGCAAAAGTAATGGGGGTGGCTACCCTAAACAGGTTTAAACATGGTTGGGACAGAACAAGGGGACTCCTTATCCTCAGGGGTGCCGTACAGGATTGAGAGGTGGGGAACTGGGGAAGGGGAAAACAGCCCTCCAGCATAGTAGGATGGTGGAGGTGAAGTAGTATAGGAAGTGTAGACTTGATGGACCTTCTGTCTCCTTCTGATGTCAAATTGTATGTTTCTGTCTTCTTTATACTTCAGATGTTCTCTTCTTAACATGACACACCTGGGATATTTTCTATGGAAACAAAAAATATTCTATGTATACTTAGAACAAACTGCATATCATGAACAGGGGCTTAATGAAATATAGTGTACACATCATATGCAGCTTCTTGTTGTTCTCATTCATTATGGTACCTATGCACATAGGGGCGTAATGCCTACATGCCATGGATCCAGAGTGCGCAGGCATGCCTAGGTGACAGAGGTGTGCATTGGGGTTCCTGTGGACCCCCAGCAGCATTCATAGAAAGGTTACGCTCTCCTTCTGCACTCGATCTCCTGGCATTCACACAGCTACACAAGCGGACAGTCAGGGACAGTGTCAGAGGGTGTGCCCACACTCCACACCATTCACAAAAGTGTGGAGTGCTAGGCAAGGAGGGGTGCAAGGTATGGCAGCAAGGACTTGGCTGTATCGATTCTGTGCTCTCCCAGATTACACGCACTACTTGCGGTGGGATGAAACACCACCCCTACCATGCTGCCCCAGCCCTCTGGGCAGGCAGGGAGGGCTAGGAGCAGCCATTCAGACACTCATCCATCAATTTTAAAATTTACGGTCCTGCACCATGCTACAATCCCCTGCTCCATATGCAGCAGGGGATCCACTATGGGACCAGGATGAGTATCTGATTGGATTTGAATACCTGCCTCTCTCCACCAATCAACCCCCAAAATCCAGCACACCAGGGGTCTGGACCGTGCACAGACACCCCTCAATGGCCAACATTCATGAATGTCGGCCATCCCACCTGTCCGTGGATGTGGAGCTGCATGGGCCAGGCATGTACCTCTCATGCATACCCAGCCCACAACAGTGCATAGCCCCGATACGCTTAACTCCTTAAATTTATGAAATGGGAAGTAACTACAAATTAGTATATTTGAATGGAAGAGGGTAAACAATAAGATTAAAAGGTACACTGTACTAAGAAATCTTAAAAGACTTTTTGCAGTAAATGCATCTGAAATATAAAGTTATATAATTAATGCATAGAGAATTGTAGGGCAGATTTTTGAGGCAGGAGATAGGTCAGAAAAGTGGTGTTATTCTACTTTCATGAGGCTTACATGTTCAATTGAATACCATGGGAGAAGATCAACAGTGGCATTTCTTGAAGTGAATAGGAAACTGGAGGAAGAACTTAAATATGGCCCAGCAAATGAAAGCCATGAAAAATGTAAGCAAATATAAAATAAGTTGAACTCTTTCTTAGAGAGTAACATTATTACATAACATGAACTGTGTGGTAGATCAGATTTTTCTCACATACACAATAAATCAAGGACTTAATATTTAGTTAGAAACCTAAAACTGGTTGTCATATGGATAACTTTGAATATCAATTTTTGGGGTTTTGTTTTTACAATTTTTATGTATTTTCCCCAATTTTCTCCCTGGATCCCGGGACCCTGGCAGACATTCTTGTGCATGTGCTTGGAGGCACACACATACGTCGGGTACTGGCTTGGCCCCTTCTGCCCCGCTCTTGGCAATCGCCTGCTGCTCCCTCCGCTTACGTTTCCTATCGGACCTCCACCTGATGGGAGCAGAACTACGGAGGGGCGAGCAATCTCCCCAGGAAAGGAGAGCTTCCTTCTGGCTGCTCAGTCCTGCCCCCTACCTCCCCCCCATGCCAGCTCCCCAATGACCCAAGGTTGTTCCTGAACCCCTGTCACCGGTGTGACGCAAGGTGATCGGTCCAGCACCTCAGCCCTCAGCACTACTGGGCCTCGAATATCAAGTCTGAAGGGGAACTGTGAGTACTAAAAGTTCCGCATTCAACTGGCCACAAACATTTTGTTTTATTTACTGTTTACTGTAGTATGGTAGATTGCATCAGACTATTTTTGTTTACTTCCAGGCTGACATCTTCTGTAACTACACATCCCAGAATCCCCTGCAGTTGAAATCACAGCAGGACTGCAGCGAAGGGAGAGTCAGTAGTCTGCAGTAACTGTTATAGTTTATATAAACTCAGATCTTTTGTTTGCAGGTCCCACTGTCCTCCCAGGGCTAAGTGCAGTCACAGAGGGCTGTACTTAGCCCTGAGGGAAAAGCAGGACCAGAAACATTTGATCTGAGCTTATAAAAGCTCCAACATGCACTGCAGGGTATTGAATCTCTCACTGCTGCAATCCTGCTTTGATGTAAGCTGGGGGGTATTCTGGGATTTGTAGTTACAGAAGATGAAGTTAGCAAATTTAGTCTTATACAATCTACTATACTAAGGTAAACTGCAGGAAAAAAAAAGGTTTTGCACACAATGTGCAAACTGGGACCAGCCCCACACTTGAATGTGGGGCTCTGTGTGCGGACTATTCCTCTTTAAAGAATATTCAGTATTTTTATTGTTAAGGCCTCCTGCAACATTTTACCAGACCTATGGCTTAATCATGCACAGGGGTGTGCAAATTGCATTGCCCGATGTCCAAGGCTGACCTAATATCACTGTTGAGCAGATCCTTTGATCTGCCAACTTCATCCAGAAGACAAGTGTTTTTGTCATTTTTTTTTCCTGGGCTGCATTTCTCAGGCATTGAACCTCTTTTTTTCCCTCCACTGGTCATTGACTTGCTCCCTGACCCCCCAAGGCACCCCCCCATCCATGAGCTGTTCAACCATCCATCTAATTTGCCAATCCTTGAGCTTGTAGGCCATTCTGCCCTTCTGATTCCTGTCTGCAGGCCAGCAATGGTGGTGGCGTGTGTTAATTGGCCACAATCAGGTTGGAAGAGAAGAACCTTGTCATGATGCAGGAAGGACCAACCAATGCTGCATGCCATTATAGGAGGATGATCACAGACAGTTACCTGCTCAATGCAACGACTGGACGATGATCAAAGACCTTGTCTCTCTAATAAAATTTTGTTTGATTACCACCGCAGCTGGAGAAGGCTTGAAGAAGCAGGGCTGCATTACTAAAGCATTTCCCATGGCTCACTGGCTGGCTTGCAGGACCTGGAACAGGGAAGGATAGCGGTGGGTAAAAAAAGTGTTAGGGCGCTCACTCTCACACACTGCTGGTTTTTAGAAGTAAAAGTGGTCGGGTGTATGAAGGGATCGGACTGTGCAGAATAGTAAATATGTTATGCTGACTAATGTTTTCTGTTCCCCTTTGTGCTGTTTTTTTCCCCTGGCCCAGCCCATTTCACTGCTGATAAAGGGTTGGTCTTTGGTTTGTTTGTGGGGCTGACCTGGACCCTGGTCTGCAAGTGAAGTGATACTGTTTGAGTCCGTTTTTCTAGTAAGCTTGCGGACCAGGTTTCTTTCTCTATTTATCAGGCAACAGTTGTTTAATTTGAGTCGACCCTGTCTGGGTTTGGGGGCTGTGGCTGCTGTTTGCTTCTCGGAGGAGTCTGTGTCCGTGGAGGTTGTGGCAAAATGGCACTGACTGTGTCATCCTCGGGGCAGGCTCGATCCCGTTCTGCTGCTGCACCAATTCAATGTTAGTCACTAGCACCTGCCCTGGTGCCCCTAGTGTATGAGAGGCTGAGGACATCCCCATCTCGGTTCCATGAGGTGAATATGTGAGTGAGACTACTGGTCACTGTGGGAGATATATAAGAGGAACCACTTAAGTTAAAGCTGACAAAAGCTGTGGTACTGGATGGGGGCTGGGGGACCAAGGGGTTAAATGTGTGAGGTGCTGGAAGGGGAGGCGATGAACGGGGCAACAGATACTTGGTGGTGGGCGGGAGGGGCTGTGACAGAGACTTGGTCCTGGTTTGAAATTATTGTGTGAGGCTGATGCTGAAGGAAGATGGCCTTCTTTGGAACTGTCACTTGTGGTGTAGCGGGTGGAGGCATTCATTGACATTGTTGCGCTGCCTGAGAGAGTATGGTGGAAGTGCCCTTCACCAGACCAAACCCCTGCTTGGTTTGGGAGTGGGTTGGGTGTAGTGTTCCTTGTTTGTTTTGCTGCTTCTGCTGCCTGCTGCAACATACAGCAGTACAAGTCGAGTATTTTACATGGCTTAAGTCTAAGAGTGATTAGTGGTCAAGAAGTGGAGAAGGGCCGGTACTGGGCTGGCTTTTCCAGTAGAAGTCAAGAGAAGTACACTGGACTGGTACTGGCTGGTATGTCTTGCACAGTTCTTTGCCTACCTGCTTGCATATGCATTCTTCCATATACTAACCTTGGGTTTGGGGGGGGTCAGTGATTCATAGTGTTTAGCTACTTGGATGGATGTGTGATTTCTGTTTAGTTTATGGTCCTGGCTGACTGGCTTTAGACACTTTTGGATCTTAGTTTAGCAGAGCAGCTGGCTGGAATGTGGTTGGGGGTCTGGGTCTACTAGTCTTATGCTTGTGTCTCACCATGGAAAACTGTGGCTGTCCATGTTATTCCCTAATATGGGTGCTTGTGTCACTGCTGCAGGTCACTACACCCCACCAGATCCCTAATATGTGTGCTTGTGCTACCACTGCTGTCCTGCTGCCTGGCCACACACCCCAACACAGGCAAGACTGATTTTTTTTTCCAAACCTGAGGCTGAGGCTGTCACTTCCTCAGAGTCCTCCCTGAGCTGGCCTGGCCCGATGCCATTGCCTGGCTGGTAACAAGGCTCTCCTCCCACAAGGTCATCAGCAGTGACTCAGTAATTGTGGGAGAGGTGCAGAGTTGACACACACAGACGGGACCACTCACCCACTCCTCTCAGCTTGCTTGGGCTGATCTTGATGCTATCTAGATTCTTTGGTCATGTGGATGCAGTGGTGGCTATCAGCCTGGTGGCCCCAGCCATGGTTGTTTGGAGTTCTGTTACAGGTACAGTATCTGCAGTTGTTTTAGTCTGGAATGAAGCTCTAAGTCTAGTGGTGTACTGTCTGTCATTCTTCCTTGAGTTGATTGGCAGTGTTGCTGAGGCAATAATGGTGCTGTAGCACAGCAACAGGATTAGGACACCAGGCTGGAGACTGGTTGGAGAGTCAGACAGTGTGATTATTATGGAGTGATCACATATAATTAATAGACAAAGAACCTCAGTGAGGAAGCACTGAGGCAAGGGTTACCCAAAAGGGCATTGGCAATAAAGCCAAGTTTCAAAGAACTACAAAATTACACATACCACCATAATGCAAACTATCATGGGATGCATATGCAAATCGCCATGAAATGTTAGGCTGGTTGAGCTTTAAGCAAGAATGCATGGTGCCAAAAGGCCCCTCACACAATTTACAAAGGGTGCAAACAGAAAGACACAGACATGTGTTTCGTCCGACCAGGACTCATCAGTATTCCTCATCTGTATCACACTCCAAGGGAAATGAACCAGCCATATAATTAATTATGCCTATATGTGAATCTTTTTGTCCTTTAAATACTGATGTGCATAAGGCAGTATTCTACATTTACTTGACTCAATATAATTTTTCTTCCCAACAGAAATATACTTGTCAGTCCATCCACAACCAAGCCAGTCCATCACATGATGACCCGATAGGAGCAGGTTGAGTAATTGAAGGTAGCTGGCGAAGCAGGCGCAACTATTTAACAAGTGCTGTACACAGCACGATGGACAACTAGAGGACACAGCAGGTTAGTACTGGTTATTGTATAAGTGCATGTCCACATCCTACTGCTGCTGCACCCACCCCCCGACAGTGACTCTGGGTTGGTGCCATTCCTCTGGACCCTCCCCCCTACCCCTGTATCTGGCCACATAGTGGTTACTATAATGTATGTATAGGTGATGATCGATGATGACAGAAAAAAGTATATGCTGTGTAACTTGTTAATTGTCAGTGTGAATTTAGACTGTGCCTGGGTCAGGGAGTGACTTGGTGGACTGGGCTTCACTGGCTGAGGCCGGGATGTGCAGTAGTAGCCACTAGTCTAAGCAGGCAGCTACTGGGGGGGGCAGTAAAGGGAAGAAATAGTCTGCATCTCATAATTAATTTATACTTTTTTACTTTTATAGGTGTCAACTGATTCACTGAAGTTTGTTTGAACCCAAACTGGTTGCCAATCTGATCTGCATGCAGTTGTGCTGTCATTTGTCTTCTAACTGACCAGATCAGCTGACAACCTGATGGCCCCTGCCCTGCTAATTATGGCAATGTAAATATAGGATTGGTGGCACTGACAGCAGTGACAGCCCATACATTTTTTCATTTTATGTAATTGTAGTGTAGTCAAGAGGGGACTGTTACTTTTGTTTTTTAAGTGACTACTTAGGTTGCTGTATATGTATTGTATTAATTTCATTTAGGACAAGTTTGCTGCTCTGACTCAGCCACAGACCTCCAGTACTGTTGTGCATTGATCATGCACACAGAGTCGACTTGAGTAGAGTCGACTTGAGTTGAGCTAGAAGAACAAAGTAAGGCTCAACATAATCAAAGAGGGAACTTACAGGCCCTCCCCCCAGACAGGACATCTCACTGTAGGACTGCAGGACCAAAATCCAATCAGTGCAGTGGCTTAAACCACATGGTCAGTCTTTTTAATTTTTTATTTTGCTGATGTGACCCGTCACTCACACACCATCATTAGCTAACAACTAATCAGTGTGTCCTTGGCAGATATCCCTCATGTGAATAACGGCAGGTTAGGTTTCACACGCATTAATGGGCCATCACTGGGGAGCTGGGAATAACACTTGGGTGTCAACTTTATTCTGGGTTTTGGCGATGGTGACAGTTGCAGGCAAGATCTGTATATAAATATGGAAGATGTTAAAAAAAATTGACTGTGTTGCTTTCTTATTTCAGGAACACAAACAATCAAGGACCTGCAGCATCACCACTGTCGGGGAGAGATAAGCATCCACCACCGGCTACCACCTACCTGTTACATACACAGATGTGTATACTGTTACTAATAATTTGTTATGGGTAAATAAAAAAGGGTATTGATTCAGTCTTAGACACAGTAGGAACAACAATTCGTGTTTCATTTTTTTTTACAGATGTGAGATGTTCAAACATCAGTCAATCATTGATCATTGCTGATATCTTCATTTTAAAAGAAAAAAGACTAGAGTCAAAGAGAGTGATGATGGAACAATAATGCCAGACAAAATCATTCTACAATGTAGCAGGATTTGAAGAACTACATGCACTTTACCATTGCAAACAGCTGATAGGTGTAGCATGATACTGGACTGGACTGCTACAAACATATGTGTATTAGAATTGCACTGTAACTTGTTGGTTAGAATAGAATTATACTTCACTGTTGGTAATTTTATGTGGTGTAGTGCTGTTCTGCTGCTGTAGGGGAACAAGAACATTTTATTTGTTTCTTCCATTCTCAGATGTGGTTCGGGAGGGAATATCCATTTTGTGCTTCGTACAGCAGCATCAGTGACCGAATTAAGAATTCCAAAACCAAAAAGCAGGGGTTGATCTTAACATTCATTTACTAACCTGGGTACTAGTGCAGATTGCCACGGGCTAGTGCAGGATCTCTGTCACTTGCCCGGTTGGGCTAGTGCAGTTCTTCTGGTAGAAAGCTACAGTCCATTCTTTGCCTGTTGTGCTGTGTGGTGATCCTGCAGTCACAAAGAAAAAAAAAAACAGCATGAAACGCAGTCGGAGAAGTGAGACCGCAAAGAAGTAAAGCAAAAAAAAAAAAAATGGGATTGGACAACTGACTGAGACCACAAAGGAGATCCCCAGTCAAACTGAAAACACCCCAGCAACAGCATTCAGGACACAGTGTGGTCAGAAAAGTGAGACCACAAACTGTACATAATTAAGACAAGCAGCTCAGTATGCAAGTCAAGACTAGCAGTAGGGCAGCATTTTTGCCATAACGTTGGGTCGGAAGTAAATCAAGGCAGACTGCTGAAGCTGGAATAAAGTTAACTTAGCTAATTATGCACTCCTACCTCATCTCCGCTGTTCCATTTGTTTTAGACTTGTTCCTGTCACCTTGTGCTGTGGTCACCATCTGAGAAGCTGCAAAGCAGCAGTGGCAGCAGATATAATGCACGAGTGAGAAAACGGGCTCCTCCAAAGAACAAATGTGACTGGAGCACCCCCCCCAAAAAAAACTGGACAGTCAACACCCCACAGCATTCAAGAATCAGGACATGGTGCGGTCGGAACAGTAAGATGCCTTGTCTCAGTCCTGTCACCCTGTGGTCACCACCATCATCCTGAGAAGCTGCTTCCAAAACTCTGAAGCAGCAGCAGCAGCAAATGTGCGCCAGTGAGAAAACAGGCTCCTCCATCCTAACTGTAACAGCTGGTCTCTTGTCTCCACAGGCAGTAATGGTACAAAGACAGACCCCCAAATCTGCCCCCCGAAAGTAAATCAGCATCGCTAGATTTGCCAGCATTCACACCAGGGTGCAGTTGGAACAGTGAAAGACTGCAGCGCCAATCAAACAAGAGACTAACAGGCTACAACCCAGGAACACAGGGAGGTTAAACCAGCATTCTGACCTCCGCTGTTCTTTTCAGCCTTGTCCCTATGGTCTGTCTGAGATGACAGTGACTGTGATAGTGATGCAAGTGAGCTTGAGAGTGAGACACACACCCCTGACACCACACAATCCAGCAACATTTAAGGATCGTTTGACTTTTATATTAAGAACTTTAAGACAATGGCATTAAACCACTGACTTCACTGAGTGTTATATACAGGTATATGAAATATTTTGTTTCACAAACCAAGTTCATTTGCAATTTAGGATTCAAATAAATTCAGACATGTGCTTGATACATTTCAATTTTATTTGCCTTTGTTTAACAAATCACTGTGAATCATACTGACTGTGGGCTAGTGCAAACTTCCACGGGCTAGTGCAGTCTCTGGTTCACTAGCCTGGTAAGCTAGTGGAAAAAATAGTTAAGGTAGACCCCTGCCAAAAAGGAACCATCACATCCCATCTCCACTTTGTTTTGGGTGGCACAGCATTCTGTTTCAAACAGGATTGTTACAGCAGCTGAGTTGCTTGCATTTTTTTTATTTCCAGTGTAAGTAACACTGTAACTGCTGTACTGCAGTATAATTGATGGACAGTACTGTCCAGCATCTGTTGAATATAATGTGTAATCTGTGCCTGTCAGACATGTAGGCGTTTACTAACCCGCCAGGTCAAGGACGGTTGTGGGCAGTGGCAGCAGCAGCAATTTGATTAAGTGGAGGCACTATGTTTTCTCTATTTTCCATTTTAAACTTAATTTCTGGAATGGTTCAACCATTCTGAGTGAGTTGAAAAGTTGTTTGGCTGCAGTTTGGGCACTGGTGCGGTGCTGTAGCCTGTTGAATAATTTCCATCTTCATCTTGGAGTAATTCAGACTCTTGCTGGAACAAAGACAAGAGTTGCACATTTTTTGTTAATTAGGTGCGGACTCAATATTAAAAAATGCCACTAACACAATTTGGATTCACAGTTACCAAAAATACTAGTGAGATTCCGGGTTGTGAAATTGGACATGATGGGGAAGCTACATCATCTGCTACATCATTGACAGGATCTTCAAAAAGAATAATGAAGAAGAAGGCCAGCAGTTCCACTACCGATAACTTCAGTAATAAAGATGAACAATTTGACCAATTAAAATTAAAAAGAATATATCTGCATAACTGGGAGACCACCTGGCATTGGCTGTTTAAGTCGGAGGAAGATGGCTTAATGAACTGACAAGTATAGTCTTAAATTTCCTAATCTTGCAAAGCGTGGTGGCATTTCAAATTCCTTTTTTGATGGATGTGGTGTTTACCGAATTGAGTCCATGAAAAGTCACATAACCAGTAGAGCTCATCTGGAATGTATGAGTTACTAACGACATGCAGCAGCTACTGATTGCCAACAGATGGTCACAATTTTGTATCCCCTGTGACATTCAGCTCCACCCCAACTGTTGTCACATCATCAAATTCAATTGTGAAAGCATTTACTAGGCTATCAGAATCTGAGAGAGAGAAACTTAAAATGTTATTTAACGTGGCTTACAAAACCGCTAAATTTTGAAAACCATTTTCAGACTACGAATTGGACTGCCAGTTGCTACAGAAAATTGGTGTTGACATAGGCTTGAACTACATAAATAGTAAGAAAGGAAGAGAGTTCACTGAAGTAATTGCAAAGGCCATTAAGTCTGACTTGGTGAAAATGATTGAAGGAACACAATTCATTTCCATTCTCACCGACGGAAGTACTGACATAACAATTGAACAAGAAAATGTCTTAATCTAGTGTGTAGTCAATGGTAAACCAACTACTACACTGATTGACTTGGTCAGTCTTGAACATGCACGTGCACAGGGTGTTCTCAGTGCAATAAAAAATCACTGGCATGTATTGGTCTTGATTTAGCTAACCTGAAACAACTGTCCATGCAATCCAGTGTGTTTTGCAACCACAACAGTGAGGTCGGGGAGCACAGTCAGGACCAAATATCCAGCACTCAGGAACTTAAAGGAACAGTGGCAGACTAGGTGGGCCAAGCAGTCTTTATCTGCCATCAAATTCTATGCTTCTATAGTATGTTTCCATGTAGTGGAATCTAACCAAGTGCCATCCACTGCTACGACACAATGTGATGTCATAGACTCATCACCATCACCACCATCACAACTAAGGTGTGCTACAGCCCCACCAATATCTACAAATGCAGCAGCCACACTACCATATATTTTTAATTGCAATTTCGACAGAGCATCAGTTATGTAGGGTTGTAAAGGGGAACTAAGTGGTTTACTCACTAGAGATTTTCCTTGACTTATCTCAACACATTGCATTGCTCACAAACTGGAACTTAATATTCTAGACACAGTTAAAGAAAATACAGTAATTAAAGATTTAGAAGCTGCTGTCTTTAGATTTTATCAGAATTCTCCCAAACATAAAAGAGAAGTTGCAGCAATTGCTGAACTCCTCAATTCCACTCTTCCCCATATTCCTGATGTAAAAGATGTTCTTGGGGTTTCTAGCAAGTCTCATGCTCTTACTGTATTAAGATCAAACCTGTCAGTTGTCACCATGCATTTAGAGCAAGCTGCTGCATTTGGGGATGCAACCATGTCACAACCCACCAAGAATATCTTTCCAAAATCACAAACACACATCCTAAAAACTATGTATATTATGATGGATGTATTTGAAATAATCAGTAAATTAGAAACATAGAAACATAGACTTTGACGGCAAATAAGGACCGCTTGGCCCACCTAGTCTGCCCATTTCCCTACCTACAGGATAGGCCGCAGATCCTAGTTAACCAACAGCCTATTTCCTCCTACCCCCCACAAGAATTGCCTTATGTCTGTCC
The DNA here is from genome assembly GCA_016271365.2 of Neoceratodus forsteri. Lineage (NCBI taxonomy): Eukaryota > Metazoa > Chordata > Ceratodontiformes > Ceratodontidae > Neoceratodus > Neoceratodus forsteri. The sequence goes on along the minus strand of CM028136.1, from coordinate 403,776,013 downwards.
CATGCATTCTTGAATTCTCCCACAGTTTTAGACCCCACAACCTCCTCAGGAAGGCTGTTCCATGCATCCACTACCCTCTCTGTGAAAAATACTTCCTCACATTGCCCCGGAACTGCCCCCCACTATCTTTAAATTGTGTCCCCTTGTTCTTGCACGTCTCTTTTTCTGAAAGATGCTACCCTCTTGGACTTTGTTGATTCCACTGAGGTACTTAAAAGTTTCTATCATGTCCCCTTCCTTCTTTCCTCAAGGGTATACATATTAAGCTCCTTTAGTCTCTCCTCATATGTCTTCCGGTGCAGACCCTGCACCATTTTAGTGCCCTCCTCTGGACTGCCTCTATCCTGTCTATGTTCTTGTGGAGATGGGGTCTCCAGAACTGGATGCAGTCCGCCAGATGGGGTCTCACCAACTGTCTGTACATAGGGATAACAACTTCCTGTTTTCTGCTGGTGAAGCCTCTCCCTATGCATCCCAGTATATCCCCAGCCCTCTACTGCCTTCTCACATTGCTTAAACCTTAAGGTCATCTGATATGATTACCCCCAGGTCCCTTTCCTGTTTTGTTGTTGTTACTACCTCCCATTGTGTATCTTCCCCGAGGTTCTTGTTTCCCAGGTGCATTATTTTGCACTTCTTTGCATTGAATCCTAGCTGCCATACTTCTGACCATTCCTCCAACCTTGCCAAGTCCCTTCTCATCCTTTCCACGCCTCCTTGTGTATCAACCCTGTTGCAGATCTTTGTGTCATCTGCAAAAAGGCATACTTTTCCTTCCAGTCCCTCTGCAATGTCACTGATGAAGACATTAAAAAGGACTGGACCCAATACTGAACCCTGCGGTACCCCACTAGTAACCCTCTTTCTTCAGAGTGGACTCCATTTACAATTACCTTCTGTGTCCTGTTGTCCAGCCAATGTTTTACCCAGGCTACCACCCTGGGACCCACTCCCAGGCTGGTTAATTTGACTATTAATCTTTTGTGTGGGACTGTGTCAAATGCCTTGCTAAAGTCTAGGTAGGCCATGTCCACAGCCCTCCTGGTCTACTACTTTGGTCACCCAGTCAAAGAAATTAGATTCATCTGACATGACCTTCCCGCTATGAACCCATGCTGTCTTGGGTCCTATGCCCCACTGGCCTCTAGGTACTCAACAATTCTTTCCTTCAGAAGTGACTCCATCACTTTCCCTACCACAGAGGTCAAACTGACAGGTCTGTAGTTTCCTGCCTCTGTCTTGGTCCCACTTTTGTGAAGGGAATCACACCGCCTTCCTCCAGTCCTTGGTACCACACAATCCTCCCATGATTTATTAAAACAGTAGTCAGTGGTTTCACTAGTTTCCCCTTAATTCTTTTTAGAATTTGGGGTAATTCCATCAGACCCATTGCTTTGTCCACCTTCAGTTTTAGGAGTTCTTGCAGAACCCTTTCTTCTGTGAAAGGACTGGGATCGACCCCTATCAAGAGTGCTTCTGTTAATTGGATTAGGCACTTCCTCCTCTTTGTGAATACTGATCAGAAATATTCATTCAGTATCCCTGCTTTTCACTGGCCCCTCTGCCCACCCACCATTCATTCTGTTCAGCCTCACTATCCTCCCTTTGTCTTTCTACGCTCCCTGATGTACCTATAAAATTTTTATCCCCCTTCTTAACTGAGTTGGCTATCTTTTCCTCAGTTTGGACCGTTGCTATTCTGACTTCCCTCCCTGCTTCCTTCTGCCTTAACTGGTACAGCTCTCTATTCTGCTCCTTCTGTGTTTCCTTATACTTCCTAATGCTATCTTTTTCTGCCTGACATTCCCAGCCACCTCTTTTGAGAACCATAGTGGCTTTTTCTTTTGTTTTGATTTGTTTATTTGCTTCACACAAAGGCTTATTGCCTCTGTTATGGCAGTTTTGATGATTCCCCATTGTTGCTCCACCCCTCCTTCTAGCCTGTTTGCTAGTGCTTTTCTGAGGCACTCTCCCATTTTGCCAAAGTCAGCCCTCCTGAAGTCCAGTACCCTCACCTTTTTATGGCTTGACTCTGTAGCTGAGTTTAACGTGAACCACACTGTTTGATGGTCACTTGTTCCCAGATGGCAACCCACTTCTAGATCTGAGATCCTCTCACTTTCCCCATTTGAGAGTATGAGGTCTAAGATTGCTCCCTAGCGAGTCGGTTCCAAAACTAGCTGTCTGAGGCCTGCCACCTGTAGGGCATTGAGAATGACCCTGCTCATGGATGTGGCTGCAGCAAATGTGCTCCAGTTAACATCTGGCATATTCAGGTCTCCCATCAACAGTATCTCCCCTTTCTCTGCCATCCTAAGAATGCCTTCTGTCATATCCTTGTCCATTCCCTCCCCTGACATGGGGGTCTGTACACAACCCCTGTGTGGATTGTGGTGCCCTTTCCAGTCTCCAAGGTGACCCACAGTGCCTCCTCTCCTCTCTGTTTACTCTTTTGTTCAGCTGCTTTTATCCCTTCCTTTACATAGAGAGCTACTCCTCCCCCTCTTCTCTCCTGCCTGTCTCTCCTGTAGGTTATGTACCCTGGTATGTTAACATCCCAGTCATGGTTCTCTGTGTACCATGTTTCTGTGACTGCTACGATATCCAGGCATCCCTCTTCCATCAAGGCCACCAGCTCACGGAGCTTGTTGCCCAGACTATGGGCATTGGTACTCATTACACTCCATTTCCCGATGGCCTTAGTCCTTTTTGCCCCATCCCTGTCCTTCTTGCCTTTGTCACTTTCCCCATTTACCTCTGCCATTCTCACTATCGCCACCTCTATGCTGGTGTTTACCGCACTTACTACCATGATTTATTTGGGGGGGCTAGGATTTCCCTGCTCCTTTCCAATGCCTCCCCCCTTGGCTAGTTTAAATGCTTGCCAATGAAGCATTTAAACCTATCACCTAGGATCCTGGTTCCTCTCCTGGACAGATGCAGCCCATCATGCAAGTATAGGCTTGCATCACTCCAGGTGGACCCCCAGTCCCCAATGAAGCCAAATCCCTGAGCTCTGCACCATTTTTTCAACCACTGATTGAATTCCATGGTGCAGAACACCCTAGCTGCATTACTAAAGCATATAGTCCCAGAAGATAAGTCCAGTCACACAGCACTCCTTCCTCCTGGTGTCTTCTGCCAAGCTACTAACAGAATCTTTCTAAGGCAGTCTTTAAATTTAGCTTCCTTCTAGCTAAGCCACTCCCCCTACTTACTAGATCTTTCTACAAGTAATTTAAACTGTACAGCTATCAATCCATTTAAATCACCTTAGATTTACACCTAGATAACTGTTCAGATAACCATTCAGTTCAGTTAACTCAGACAAACACACTCATTTTTTTTTTGTTACAATTCTTTCATTCTGAGGAGCTGTTGATCATAGAAGTTGCTCCTGAGTTAGAAAGTGTAATGCTACAGCTAACTGCTTTAAACCATGAGCCTGGTGAACTCTTAACGGAATTTACACAGCGTTACAAACCAGACCTCAAAGTGTTCAGAACAACAAGAGGAGAGATAACACTTAAAGGACCATGTCCTCAACAAGAGCATCCAGATAAAATGTTAAGTCTTCTGGTGAAGTCTTTCATAAAGTACACTGATACCTGATTCACTGAGTTCTTTCAGGAACCATTGAAAAATGTCACTGCTGTCTTTGACTACAAACTTTGGCTGCCTCAAAGTGACAGAGTAGCACTCATAGAGCACGACATTGAAGACTTAAAGGTTATTTTAAATCACTTCCAGGCTCTTTTCTCAGAAGAAGAAATTAAACATATAAAAACAGAATTGTGCTCACTGAAAAGCTATCTACGGTAAGCTCATTCCTCCATCTTAACTATGTAGATGCTTACAGCAACTTAATACAAGTTTCTTCCCCTGGCTAATCAATATTATCAAACTGGTGGAATTGATGTGTATAAGCTGCAGCACTGCTACTGTAAATGCGAACAAGTGTTCTCAGTAATGAAGTTAGTGAAAACCAAAATGAGAGCTGTACTTCTTCAACAGTCACTTCAGTCACAGATGTTTGTGATGGTTCAGGGGTCAGAGTTCAAAGACTTCAATCCAGCAAAGGCAATTGAGATGTGGCTATCTACTTCACTTGGATATAGGTATCTGCATGGACATCGTACATCAGTGCTGCCAGTACAGCAGACTTCTTCTCCAACTACTTCAGAATCCTCAGACATCATGGATTTGGAACAACATTTTGAAGTACTATGTCCTCCAGAACCAATCAATTTGAGTGACAATGATGATGATCGTCATCATGTGATGCATGATATTGAAGAATAATAGCTATCCTGGCCTGTAGAAATATGGCTGCTGTGCGGTTCAGTATGCACAGACATTGGTCAGTCAGGAGGATTGTTTTTAGAAGAGTTGGCAAAGCAATGTGCCATCACACGATCACATCCTGGCCCTGCATAGTAATTATAGTGTATACGTCACACCAACCAGGTCTGCTCTGCTAATCCCATCACCACCATGATGGCCATTACTCCAGGACCAAATATGCTGGCTGTGATTGAGGCAGTTTGTACAGTACCGATAAGTGCTCCACAAAACAAAACAGTGAGGGGATGGGGACGACACCACCTGTACTTTGTTTTGAGGGGGCTGGAGCAAGATCACCACTGTGGATTTTCTCAGCACAACTTGTCAACTTTGGATTGCGTTCATAGGTCAAGGTAAATGCGACAGTTTCTTGCTTTACCTCTCAGATGTGTAGAGAGCACGCTAGCAGCCATAATAACCCATGATTGGAGCAGAACGTGCTGGCAGCTTTGATACTGTAGAATAGAATACTGATCTCTCAAGTAAGTTCTCAGGTAAATAAAACTCCTCCAGTTGTTGCACTTATTCCGATCGTATCCATTAAAGTGGAAATCTCTTGGTTTTCACTGTAGATAGTACTGCTCACTAAGAAAAGGTGGTGCTGGTGGTGGTGGTGTTCCGCTCCAGGGCTGCATGGTGGAACACTCAGGTGTTGACCATTAAACAGGATTTTTACAGCAGCTGTGTTGACCATTTGTGTATGGTGTTTATTTCTTTCAAGAGTTAGAGTTCAGCTAGGAAACTGCCTTTAATTAATTGTAGCTTTCAGAGGTAGTAAGCTATCATATCTTATATCTCAAGTATTTTTTCTTTTATGTTTGCTAATTAGAAGATTTTCCACCACCTGGCAGTACTGGGGTGACATGTGGTGCAGCAATCTTTCTGGATGTTAAAATAATCAGTTCTGTTCATTCCACTAATACCATATCAGCAATGAAACCCACACTTACTGTGATGTGACATCACTAACACCCAGGCCAGGAGAAACATTTTTTACACTGCCATATTATTCTCTTTCACATGAAGCAGTGGCCTAGGTGGCAGAAAGAATGTTGTGGCCTGAATTCACAAGAAGGCAGCTCCTGTGACTCACCTCCCTCTCTTCCAGATCAAGAACAGTGTGTCAGTTCCAGCTACCTAAATTTGAATCAAGACAACTTCTTGAGGATCAGGTGAGAGGGAGTGAGTCACAGGAGCAGTCTACCTGTAGATTCAGGTCACCCATTCTCTCTGTCACCCAGGTCACTGTCCACCAGGTGGTTCTTGTGATTTACCAGCAGCTCAGATCCTCCAGTAATATGGTGGATGCCTGACTTCAAGGGAACAAACATCAGTCTGCACATTCTCTAGAATCTCCTCTGCAGTAGAACTCTATGTTCGGATTGCAAGGAGTGTGGTACCTCAGTGTGTTTGGTCACATTCCTGATGATGTAGTGGGAGGAACAGAGTTGCCTTTTTTTTAGCCTCCAAACTTACTGCTGTTCCACGCATCAGCCCAGTACTGCCAGATGGAAAATCTTCTCATTAGAAAACAGAAAAAAAATACTTCAGATATATAAGGAAGTGATAGATGATTGCATCTGAAAATTACTACTAATTCCAGGCAGTCAGTACACTACCACTTTATAACGCAAGAAACCTAAAACATGACATGATGCTGCAGTAAATATTTCTGTATATAAAATAAGTCAGTGTTACTTTTATCATTCCAAGAGCTCTAAGTGTGTGTACTGCCAGGAATTACTCAAATGCTGTCTGTCAGCTAGCCTATCTTCACCTCTTGTAACTCATTTTTCCAACTGTGTTTGCAAAGGTTTTCAACCTGGAAATATCAGGCTGATCTCTGTGGAGCAGCACTACAACATGCTTAAACCATTGGCAATGTGAACAAACACATTGCGGCACCACAAAACAACCCAAGCATGTGCAGCAGCATGGCTACACTGTGACTTTCCAAAAGTTAGTTACCAATAAAAAAACAAAAATAATAAACTTTATTTATATAGATACATAGACAGTGTCGGCAGATAAGGGCCTATGGCCCACCCAGTCTGCCCATTTGAGCTTGTAAGTTCAGTTTATGTTTTCCTAGAAGTCTGTTGCCCCTTACCCCTGACCTCCAGAATTCCTTTATGTCTATCCCATGCATTCTTAAACCCCATTATTGTTTCAGCCCCCACCACTTCCTCTGGCAGGGTGTTCCACTTGTCCACCCGTTCTGTGAAGAAATTCTTCCTCATGTTTCCTCTGAATCGTCCTCCTTCCAATTTCATACCATGCCCTCTAGTCCTGGAACATCTTTTTCACTTAAAAATAGTGTATTCCTGCACCCTGTTCCTCCCTGTAAGATACTTGTATGTCTCTATCATATCCCCTCTCTCCCTCCTCTCCTCCAAGGAGTACATGTTCAGTTCCTTCAACCTGTCCTCATAGGACTTGTGATGCAATCCATGTACTATCTTTGTTGCCCTCCTCTGAACCTTCTCTACCCTGTCTATGTCCTTACATAGGTAAGGTCTCCAGAATTGTATCTGTACTCCAGGTGGGGCCTCACTAGTGTCTTGTATAGTGGAATTATGACCTCCCTTTTCCTGCCGGTGATGCCCCTGCCTATGCATCCCAGCATCCTATTTGCTTTACCTGCTGCCTTGTCACACTGTTTCTACCTTGAGGTCATCAGAGATGATAACCCCAAGATCCCTTTCCTGCTTGGTGCATGATATATCCTCACCCCCAACTGATATATTGTGACAGGGTTTTTGTGCCCATATGCATTATCTTGCACTTCTTTGCATTGAATTTCAACTGCCAAACCCTGACCATTCTTCAAGTTTCTGCAGGTCCTTCTCATTCTGTCTACACCCTCTGGTGTGTCTACTCTGTTACAGAGCTTTGTGTCATCAGCGAACAGTGAAATTTTGCCTTCTAGGTCCTGCGCAATGTCACTGATGAAGATGTTGAATAGGACCCAGTCCCAGCACTGATCCCTGTGGTACCCACTGGTCACTCTTCCCTCTGTGGAGTGACAGCCATTTACCACCACCCTCTGTGTCCTGCCACCCAGCCAGTTACCTATCCACCACACTACTGTCCTGCCCACACCCATATTCCCTAGTTTGTGTAATAGTCTTCTATGTGGCACAGTCAAAGGCCTTGCTGAAGTCCAGATAGGCCATGTCCACTGCCTCCCCTGATCCACCTCCCTAGTCACCCAGTCAAAAAATTCAACGAGGTTGGTCTGACATGACCTCCCCTTGGTGAAACCATGTTGCCTTGGGTCCTGTAGTCCATTGACAACCAGATGTTCCACCAATCTCTCCTTCAGTAGTGCTTCCATGATCTTCCCCACTACCGAGGTGAGGTTGACTGGTCTGTAGTTCCCACTTCCTCTTTGTTCCCACTTTTGTATAAGGGGACTACATCTGCTGTCCTCCAGTCTTTGGGTACCTCCCCTGTTTCCAGTGATCAGCTAAACAGGATAGCCAGAGGTTCAGCCACCACCTCTCTTAGTTCTTTAAGGACCCTGGGGTGCACCCTATCTGGCCCCATTGCTTTATCAACTCTTATTACTTCCAGTTCCTGGGTCCCTTTGGTTAAAGGGACTTGAGTCCATTCTGCACCATTCTCACCTCTTGTACTCCTTCAGACCCATTACCTTCCTCTTCCTCAGTAAAGACTGAGCACAAATACCTGTTCAATATGTCAGCTTTACTGTTGTCATCCTCCACGCAGCCCCCATCCTCCCCCTTCAGTCTCACTATCCCTCCCTTTGCCTTTCTTTTTCACTTATGTACCTGTAAAAGGTTTTGTCCCCTCTACCCACTGATTTAGCAATGTGTTCTTCTGTCTGAGCTTTGGCTTCCCTTACTGACCTCTCTGCCTCCCTTTGCTTCTCCTGGTACTTCTCCCTATCCCTTTCTGCCTGTGTCTTTTGTTTGCCTGAATGCAATCTTTTTGGCTTTCACTTTCTTTTGCTACCTCTTTGGAAAACCATAATGGTCTCTTCTTCCTTTTCCTCTTGCTAACCTGCTAATGCATAATTCTTTGCTCTTGTAATCCCATTTTAAATACTGCCCACTGTTCCTCAACCCTGATTCCTGCCCCATTCTCCTTAATGCCTCTTTCAAGTATCTCCCCATTTTCCCAAAGTCTGAACCCCTAAAATCCAGGATACGTGTTTTTGTGTGGTTTGGTTCTGCTCTTTCTGTGATTTCAAACCACAATAACTGGTGGTCACTGTTCCCCAGGTGTATCCCCCACTGTTACCCCCATCACACTGTCCCTGTTTGTGAGCACAAGGTCCAGTATTGCCTTCTGCCGAGTTGGTTCCATGACCAGTTGCTTGAGGAAGGCACCCTGAAGGGAGTCCAGGATAAATCCGCTCCTAGTTGATGCTGCTGCTGGGATGCTCCAGTCCACGTCTGGAATATTGAAGTCTCCAACCAGTACTACCTCACCCTTGTCTGCCATCCTTTGGATAGCTAGCATCAGCAACCATCTGTTTCTTCCTCCTGGGCTGGTGGTCTATAGACCACACCTGTGCGGATGGCTGGCCCTCATTTTCCTTTCCAGCTTAACCCACAGTATCTCTCCCCATTTTGTTCCTCCTGGATCTCTGTGGCCCTTATGTCGTTTTTCACATACAGTGCCACTCCTCCTCCCTTCCTACCTGCCCTGTCTCTTCTGAATATGTTATAGCCAGGTATGGCCATCTCCCAGTCGTGGTTATCATTACACCAGGTTTCAGTGATGGCTACAATGTCCAGGTGTGACTGCACCATGACAGCCTCCAGATCTTCCATCTTGTTGCTAAGGCTCCTGGCATTGGCACACATGGCTTTCCATGATTTGACCTTCCTAGACTGTTTCGCTGTTCTACTCCAGCCCTTTTCTTGGTTGTCCTTTATTCCTGGTTCTCCTTGCTGTCTGCCCTTCTGCTGAATTTTGCCCCTTTTCTGCCTATCCACCTCTTGGGCACTAATCTCCATCTTTTGCACACTGCTTTGTAGAGATAGCCACTCCTCCGGTTCACTGGTTCCACTGCTAGCTGTGGGGGGTGAGCAAGTAGGTACCCTCCTTGCTGGCCTGCCACCCCCCTTTGCTAGTTTAAATGCCTATCAATGTAACATTTAAACTTATCGAGTGCTTGGATTCCCCTCCAGGATGGAAGCAGGCCATCAGGCTTGAACAAACCTCCATCCCTCCAGGTGGGTCCCCAGTCACAAATGAATCCAAACCCTTCCTCACAGCACCAGTTCTTCAACCATGAGTTAAAGTACCTGGTGCATGCACCCCATGCTCTCCCTTGCCTCTCACAGGTAGTACTTCTGAGAAAGTGACAGAAGTAGCTACTTGCTTGAGACCCCTCCCCAATTTCCTAAACTCTTCCTGAACTTCCTTTGGCTCTCCATTTGCCAGGTCATTAGTACCTAGGTGGATAATGACATCCTACTCACCCTCCCGTCTTGCCTTCCTAGTGATCCCCAGGATCTTCCTTCCATCCCTCCATGCTGTGGCACCTGGTTGGCACCTCACCTCCCTGTCCTCCCCCTCCTGTGTTCCTAACTGGATCCCTCTTATGATGGAGTCCCCCACCAGGATTCACTTCCTCCTCCTCTGGAGTCCACTGCTCTCCCCGCTGAGGTCACCTGCTTGGCTATCCTCCACATCCTTTCCTTCCACTTCTCTGGGTACCTTTATTTGGTTGTCCCCATTTGCCAGTGTGGCATACGAGTTCTTGAGTGGAATAGGATCTGGGATGTGTCTCTGCCTGACTGCTCTAACCTTCCCTGGGCCACTGTCATCCAAGTGCTCCTCATTCTCGGCATCCTTTGAGGCAGTTGCATTGGACTGGGTGGTCTCTGGATAGGGGTGATGGTACTCCTGACCCAGTTTACTTCGGCTCTGAGTCTGGCTACCTCATCTCGCCAGTCCAGAGATGCATGCAGATAGGGCAGCACCTCGGGTGTCCAGAAGGTCTGCCTGAATATGGCTGCCCCACAGCCACTGCATTGCACCACTCCCCCACATTATACTGCAATTACAATGCTATTCCACTACTTGTCTGTTACTGAAGCTCTCCTAGTTCCCTTTTTATTCATTTACTGTCCTAAAAATACTGCCACTGATCTTCAGATACTTTTCTTTTAAAAAAAAAAAAATACACCAATAAATAAATAAATGAGTCAAAACACTTGTGCTGAGGGTGGGCTTCTTCCCCCTTATGCCCCTCCTACTCCACACCCCTTACTATCCCCTGTGTTTAGCTCCTGTCAATCAGATTTAACAGGGCATATAATTAAGAGTTGGAGGAATTAAAGACAGCAAAGAAATACACCACCACTACGTTTTAAATTTTCAACAGCCCAAAAACAATTCTAAGTAAAGACAGCAAAGAAATTACCGTGTCACTAAAAGCCCACAATCTAAGTTTAAAAGAAAAATAGCAATTACCAGTTACTGTAAAGCACTGAATTTAATATGTTTCCTTCCCCTTCTGGCTTCTTCTGAGCATGATGTAGCAGAGCGCTGCACAGCAAAACAGCAATTAAGACATTAAAATATTAAAATACTATTCAATAATTCAATAAACCACCAAAATGCAGGACATTGCAGCAGTACCAACAGGAGCCAATCCCACCTACCACGTTGCTGTGCAGTTAATATGCATAAACATTGGTAAGTCAGGAAAGTTCATAGAATCTTGAGTTTGGCAAAGCAAAAAAATATGCCACCAGCCCTCTAATTAAATGGATAGAAATCACACCAGCCACCATGTCTACTCTGCTAATCCTTCCTGGATCAAATACACTGAATATCTGCGAGGCAATCTGTACTGATATAGCGCTGCACAAAACAAAGTGAGTCTGAATGACTGGCACCACTCTCATACTTTGTTTTGAGGAGGCTGGAGCTCCATTTACCACTATGGATTGTCTCAGCAATTTTGGAGTCACAGTAAATTAATTATCAGAGACAGACTACCTAGTATGATTCTTATCCATTATACATATGTAGGTTAAGGTACAGTAACTATGACAGTCTTTTGCTTCTCCCATTGGATGTGTACTTCAGTGCATGCTAACCTTTATTGGAGCTGGAGATGCATGTGCTATTCCTTGCAGCTTTTATATTTCAGAATACAGTAATCTGTCAGTAAGTTACATAGATACATAGACAGTGTCGGCAGATAAGGGCCTATGGCCCACCTAGTCTGCCCATTTGAGCTTGTAAGTTCAGTTTGTTTGTCAAGTTGTTGGGTAAATAAAAGTAATAAAACCCTCACAGTGACAGTCCAGCACTACTGCACTTAAGTCTTATTCCAATCGTTTCAATAGTGAAAATCTCAGGTTTTACAATTTAGGGTTACCACCTGTACTGATTTTCGTAGGACAGTCCTGATTTGGGTAGCTGTGTCCTGCAAAAAAACATGAAAAATACTACATGTCCTGATTTTATAGTAGAAATAATATTTTCTAACTTCCCACTAAATGTTGCAGAAGACTACAATACCTTCACTAAAATACCTTAAAATGATAAGAAACAATAGAAGCAACTAAGAAACTGCGATAGATTGATAGATAGATAGATAGATAGATAGATAGATAGATAGATAGATAGATAGATAAAATAGATAGTTTATATAGCACTCCTTTCCAAGGACTTAGAGTGCTTCACAATCATACATACAACATTTTATAAATATACAAAAACACAATTAAAATCAGCAGTAATAACCAATCAAGACATAATACTGATTATATAGAGAAAACAAGTCTGTTGCATTGGTTGAGGTTACATACTGTCCTCACGAAAAATCATGTTTCAGTAAGAAATGTCCCATTTTGGGCTTCCTAAAAGGTGGTAACTCTACAATAGATAGGGATGGTGGGCATCATCCTCACTAAGAAAAGATCTAGTGGTGGTCAAGTCACTGGTAGTGGTCAAGGCTGGTGGTGATTTGGCTTCTGAGCATGGTCTGGTTCATGGTCCATGAACACTAGTGATGACCATTTTAGGATATTTACTTTACACTGCAAAAAACATACAAATGTTGTTGTCACATAAATAGAGTGTCAGAGACACAGAGAAAAATACTACAGATATTTAAGCACCAGTATAGTTAGGGTTGATGAGGGTGTTTAATGTTAAAGACCAATTTTTGCAGCGTAATAACTTGGCCAGGTGTGGGTCTCTGTATATGGCAAAATTTGTTTAAATTATTCTTGTCATTTTTGAGATACAGAGTGTTGAAAATACAGAAGGTTTTGTGTTTTGGGGCTGATTTTTTGCTCACCTGTATCTCTGAAACAGCTTTAGGTTCCGGGCTGAAATTTTCAGGGTAGAAAGCCTTGGTCTCACAGATGTGCCTTGTGAAGATTTGGTGGGAAAACATTAATTTGGTCCAAAGTTATGACATGTTGAATTCCCCATTATTTCCTATGGGGAAAAATAGTTGTCCCACATGAAATATGATTCTGCTTTGTACTACGATTCTGCTTTGAACTAGGATTGTGCTTCAAATTATGATTCTGTTTCAAATTAGGTTTGTGCTTCAAACTACAATTCTGCTTCGAACTACAATTCTGCTTCGAATTACAATTCTGCTTCAAATTACAATTCTGCTTCGAACTAGGATTGTGCTCTGAACTACAATTCTTCTTTGAACTAGGATTCTGCTTTGCAGGAGCCGTATGGAATTCTGCTTTGAACAAGGATTGTGCTTTGAAGTAGGATTGTGCTTTGAACTACTATTCTGCTTCGAACTAGGATTCTGCTTCAGCAGGAGCCCTATGGAAAGGGATTCTGCACGAAACAAGGATTCTGTGTTGCAGTACTGAATCCCTTTTGGCAGACAGAACCAAGACAGTGGGGGGGGGAGAATGGGAACCAGCAGTCAACCAACCCTGCCTGTTCCACAGCTCCTGGGAGCCCCACCCCAGGCTGCATAAACCCCCTAGAGTTTTTTTTAAAACATAATCTCCACTCTGGGGTGAGCTGCACAACTTTTTCTTTGTAATAATAATCTGACACTGGGATGCCCACTCCCAGTGTCAGATGCCCTTCCCTACCCCCTGCCTGTTCTTTTAATAATAATTGCCGACACTGGGGTGCACAATCCCTGTGTTGGCATTCAGATGCCCCCCCAACCGCTATGGGACACTGGGGAGCACATTCCCAGTGTCCCCAAAGTATTTCAACATCTTATCCCCCCCCACCACTGCAGGACACTGGGGAGCCCACTCGCAGTGTCCCAGATAGAGACACCCCTTCCCCACTGTGGGACACTGGGGAACCACTCTCAATGTCCTGAAATATTTATGTAACAGTTTGCCAACAGTGGTGCCCAAGCCCCATGTAGGCACTACACCTTCCCACCCCACCAGTGTGGGACTCTGGGGAGCCCACTCCCAGTGTTCCCAGTTATGTCTACCCCCAGTAATGTGGGACACAGGGAAGCCCACCCCAGTGCCCTGAGAAATGGTTCTACTATTCCTGTGAAAAAGAAAACTGTCCCAAGTCTTTTTAACTCCTGTAAAAAGAAAACAGTCCTTAGTTGTGTCTCCATTCCTCCTCCCTTCCCGACCCTCCCATTGAGCAACTAACCACCCACACATCCCCTTGCCCTATACTTACCAACTGAGGACAGCAGCTGCCAGTTTCTGTGGACTGGGATTCATCTGCACTCTTCAAAGCCGGACAGTGAACTGAAGAATAAAGGTAAGTGCCTTTTTGTTTTGTTTTTTATCTCCCCACTTTCCCATTTGCAAGTTATACAGTGGCATCCCCCAGGATGAAATGCAATTCTGCAGCATTTTGCAGCACTCTGCAGAATGCTGCAGAAGACCTATTGAATAAAGTTATGTAATTTCAATGGTAATTAGTCCCCTTTGTCATTCAGGAAAATGTGACACTGCCAGGATGAAGAGAACGCCACAGTTTCCTGCATGACAAAGGACACTAATTGGCATTGAAATTACATTGCTTTGATGGCCTGGGGGTGCTGAGGGTTTAGGCACTGGACACCACACCTCGCGCCACATTGGTGACCTGGGTTCAGAAATGAGCTTGGGTCACTGGGGGTCGGCCGGGGGGAGAAGAATTGAGCATCCAAGGGACTGCTCTCCATCTCCAGGGAAGGTGGGGTGGGTACACTGCGACTCTGTCGGCTCCTGCAGTGGCAGGTCGATGTGGGGATGGCACGAGCGGTGGCTGACATGTGGTGCGTGGGAGCACGCACAACAGCATCATTGATGCCATTGCACGCTCGTGCCAGGGAGTAAAGGGGATCTACATACAAAATACCTTGATGCGCTACATGACAGATGGCCCAGCAGCACCACGCCACTCTGATTCGGGATGCTGCCCCTGGATCCTGACCTCCAGCTTCCTCGGTGGTGGGGTAACTACCCGCCGTGATGCAGCCGATGTGTGGAATGGAGGAAGGGGTCGAGCATGGGCACTTGGAGTGGTGCAGGGGCTGTGTGGCCAGACAGATTGGAGGGGAACCATAGGTACCACCCCCCAAGCCGTGGAGGAAATAAAAAATTAAGGAAAAAAAAGAAATTACATTGCTTTACTCAGTAGGTCTGCTGCAGCATACTGCAGAGTGCATTAAAAGTGTGTTTCATCCTGCAGGACACCACTGTACATCTCTACCACTTGAAGGCATTGTTCTGAAGCCAGCACTACTCAAAGGGCAAGAATCTTTCTATCCTTCTGACACATCACCTGACTTTAAAACAGGCTATCAATAAGAAATTGTCTTGACCTTGTCTACTTCAATTTTACTGCCTCAGCGCCACCCTAACTAGTTTCTACTTACGGCTTCTACTCTATCTTATCTAGAACTGTCACTTAACTAGGCATTACCGAATACTTCCTTCCTGAGGCATCTCCTATTAAAAAAGCCACAATGTTCTTCCTAGCCTGCCTATTCTGTTCCCTGTGGTCCCTGTACTTCACTCATGTCCATCTTCAACCATACGTAGGCCCTCTGGAGATGCACCATACTGATGACTATTCTTACTCCAATCTTATAGCCTCCTGGCAACAAACGTGCATCCCCTCTGGTTCTTCCCACTAAATTCTATGAGAATTATGTTAGACTGCTCAAATGCTCGCGATACCATCCTCATAAAATACCTACAGGAGGACATGGCTGCGCCCTCCTCTGGTTCTCCACTCTCCCTGTCCTCCTTGCTGGAGATGTTGAACTGAACCCCAGACCTACCTCACAACAGATCTTTAACACCCACTCCTGGTCCTCTCATAAGGGTCTTAAAATTGCACATCTCAATGTTCGTAGTTTCATCCACAATCATGCTGAACTGACTGCCTGAGTTGACCATTATAACCCTGATATTCTGTGTCTCATGGAAACGTGATTGAAACCTACAACCCCTGACCCAGCCCTCGCGCGCCCCAATTTTAGCCTCCTGCACCACGATCACTTGGGTAAAAAGCGTGGGGGTTGGCTTTTGATATACTACAAAAGTCATCTTAACATATCCCTAATCCATTACGACTTGCCCCCGCCACCTGTGAATTCCTTCATGGGCTCCTTCTACTAGGGAATGTCAAAGAAATTCACATCATCTGTGCATACAACCCTCCAAAGCAGGGTATCAAGGGGCTATCATATCTGCTTGATAGCATTAGCCCTAAAATCACCTCAAATGAGGTACTTATATGTGGTGACTTCAATCTAAACTGGTCTGGTGACAATGTCAAGCAGTATGAACCACTGCTGGTGGCCCTCAGCCTTACCCAGCTCATCAGTGATCCCACACAAACCACCACAATGGGAGTCGAGGAACACCCTTGACTGGTTTCTGACAAACAGGCCTGATAGGATCTCAGCATCTGGAGTCCTTCCTGACTCCATATCTGACCATTCCCCCATTTACTGCATTTGGAGAGTTTCCTTTCCCAAAGTGCCCTATAAAATTATACAAGTGAGAGACTACTCCCACTTTAACTCTGCTCTCTTTCTTCAAGATCTTGCAACCACAGATTGGGCCACAGCACTCTCTGCCACAGATGTCACAAGTGCTCTTGAAAGCTTCTAAACATCCTCCCCTCTCTGCAGAATAAGCATGCACCTCGCGTCAGAAAAAGAGTTAGAGGCACTATCACTAAAAGGTTGTGTGGGGACTTGCTCTCCCTCATGAAAGCCCACAATAAGCACTGGGATACATTTAAAGCCTCTAAGGAATTGTCTGACTACCATGAATACCCATGGCTCCACAACATCTGCAAAAAAGCCATACATAACGCCAAGACTGAATACTGCAAAGCTGTCCTCTTATCCTCTGCTAGGGGCCCGTGATACTTCTGGCACACTATTAAAACCGTAGTCGGGGGTTATAGCCGGTGTGATTCTATGGATATAATTGTCGATGGTAGAAATTGCAATAATGCTACTACCGTAGGCAGTACCTTTAACAAGCAATTCTCCGATCTCTCAGCATACACCTCCTTGTTTACTACTTACAATGATGAGTCATGTACCTCTAACCATTACTCCCCTCCAGAATCTCTGTCTCGCCCACCTTTCTATCTTAAAACAATCTCAGTGAGGGAAACCTACAAGTTTCTCACTGGCCTTTCTCCTCATATGGGTGCTGGCCACGATGACCTTGAAACAAAACTCCTAAAGATTGGGGCCCCTTTGCTCACACTCCCAATATTCCATATTCTTAACCTCTCCCTCACCACCAGAATTGTTCCTACAGTCTGGAAAGTAGCAAAGCTTGTTCCTGTTTTCAAGCAGGGTGACTGTAAATGCATAGAACACTACCGCCCTATAGCCATCCTGTCTGCTGTTAGCAAGATACTGGAAAAGGTGGTGGAAGAGCAGCTGATGGACTACCTGTCTAAACATACTTTACTGTCACCCGAACAGCACAGATTTCATAAAGGACATAGCACTGGTATAGCCCTTGCTAAAGTTACATCTGATATAAGGATTGCCATGGACCAGGGTATGCTGACTGGGGCTATCTTCGTTGGATTCTCAAAGGCCTTTGATCTAGTGAATCACTCACTGCTCTGTACCAAGCTTCACTCCCTTGGTGTTGCTGGTCCAGCCCTAAACTGGTTTTCCAACTATCTCACTGGCAGACTACAGTTTGTTAAGTACAATAGAGCTCTCTCGGAACCTGTTCCTATCACTATCGGTGTCTCTAGGGATCTATTCTGGGCCCTATCCTATTTTCTTTTTGCATCAATGACTTCCCAATGGTCCCTACCCATAGCACCACAACCCTATATGCCGATGATCAGGTCCTCCTAGCTAGCTCAGGTGATGTATGTGCCATAAATCACAACCTACAAGCTGACTTCAATAAACTGCAACATTGGCTCCTGACAAATAAGGTTGTGCTGAACTTAAAGAAAACTCAACTCATGCTCTTCGGCTCCTCTGTCAAACTCAAACAGTGTCCTGTCCCACTCAATGTCTTAAGTCTTGATGGTGTCCCAGCTGGCACTACATGCTCCTTTAGATACCTGGGAGTTACTCTTGACCCCCAGTTAGACCTGTCTCTACGCATTCAAAATGTCTGTAGGGCAACCTATATCAAGCTTGGACTTGCATACTGGGCTTGTGGGTCCCTTACTGCTGCTGCATGGCTTGCTCTTGCTAAAGGTTTATTCCTTCCCTCTCTCAGCTATGGGCTGACAATCTTTACCCTCGCTGCAAAAACTAGCCTTTCTAAAAGGGATGTGGCCTATAATAATATTTGCCACTTTGCCCTTGCTGTCCCTCAGCTTACCTATTACTGTGATTTATACAATCAACTACGTTGGTTGTCCCCGGATAATTATAGCTCATTTGTCTTGGGCTGCTTCACGGACAAAATTGTCCACAATACCACCCCACCCACCCTGTCCAAATTCGTTTGGCCGGCTCTACCATCATACTGGCTAAGGTCAGCTGACTTTCAACCCCTCCTTGTCCCAAAAACTCTTACACTGTGTACCCCATAGATTCTGGAATACCCTACCTGCAACCATCAGATGTACCCCCACCCATCCCATCTTTAGGAGCTCCCTCTGGTTGCACCTGAAGTCTGCCTCAGCCTGTAACTGTTCCAAGGCTGCTTGATATCCCCTACCCCTGCTTGGACCCTGTTGTGCACCATCCACTTCCCTGGTTCCCCTGCCCCCTCTGAGTTCTAGTAAGGGGAATTATCTACCCTGCATGCCCTTCACCTCAGCACTTACCATCCACAAAATGGGACAAATTGCACTTGTATAATTTCCACGAAATGTAACTATTGTTTGCTTGTCCTTACCCTTGTTATATATGCTTATCTGTTCATCCTGTACCTGTTTATTTGTATCACCTTGGTCATTGCTTGTATTTCACGTTGTTGTAATTCCCTTGCACTGTTCTGTAAACCATGCTCTTGTAATCTCCCAGTCATACCTGACAATAGGCATTCCTTGTCTAGTGTGCTTACCCGGTAAACAAAAGCTAATAAATAAATGTAGTGGCTGTCAATGGCGTTTTGAGCTTATGTTGATATCTTGCTCATTTTTGGGAAAGATAATAAGGCACTTGGCATATGGAGACAGCTCTGTCCTAATTTCCAGCCATCTCTTTGACCTGCAGAGATACAGAGCTCACTTCATAAAAAGTGAGGAAATTAAATGCAAAGAAACTACATTAATGCACTAGTTAGGGTTGATATCATGCCTTTCAAAGTATGGAAATGTGGTGTTAGGGTTCCCAGTCCCAACACCCCACCCAGCCATATCACCCCTCCATGCTTGACACACCATCAGGCATTGGGGTGTGCCTTGGTGTCATCAGCCCTAATGCTCACCCCATTCCATAAGCACATAAGCTGAGATGAACCCTGACACTCACCCCATTCTCCTATACTCTGTCCTTCCTAGCTTATTTGCTTATCGAATGTGGTGAGCATTAGGGCCGATGATCCCAAGGCACACCCCGACATCTGATGGTGTGTGGAGGGGTGGAATGGGGTGGTATGGTTGGGCGGGGGAGATGTGGGGTGGGGTGTTAGAGTTGGGAACCCTAACACCACATTTCCATACTTTGAAAGGCATGATATCAATCCTAACTAGTGCATTAATGTAGTTTTTTTGCATTTCATTTTTAAGTTATAAGTAAATATGTCTGACAACAACATTTGAATGAAAGTACTTCCAGGCAGTACACTGGTCCTGGACCAGGACCAAGCTCCTTTACATTAGGAAAAATTATTGTAATAGTCTCATGAGTTTGACAGTGACACTTGATTGATTTCATTCGTAAAGTGTTGTAGCGCTGCACATTAAAAAAAATGTTAAAATGTTCATTCCAAAGTTTTAACAGAAAGGCACTGCCAGACAGGGCTTGTGTCACATTATAAATGTACAAAACACTGTATGCTGTCAGGGCAACCATGCAATGACCCTAAACCACCTACCCTCCTTATCACTGAGCATACCTATAGCAATACTTACTGCACCATAACATCGGTGCTTGACTTCGACCTACCTGCCACTTGCAGGCCTGACAACACAGCCTGGCATGCCTTTTCCAGAACTCAGTGCACCGAGCCATGGCTTCCTCCTCCCACACTCCTGCTCAGACTGCCTCGCTCTCCGACAAGCACGCCATCAGAATAAACTCAAGAAGGCAGCACAAAGCTAACACCAAATACTTTAAAAGTTACTTGGTTAGACTAGCCCTCCTGTTGGTACTTCTCTCAGGCAACATCCACCCCCAACCCCCCTCAAAATCAGGGTATTGATCACCCAGAAACCAGACATTAACTTTGCATCCCTAAACATCTGCAGGCTGGCAGCAAAGTTTGACAATTTACAAGCCTGGCTAGCCCTCCATAATTGTGATGTGCTGTCAGTTGTCGAGACATGGCTCTCTCCCAGGATCCACGATGGTGCCATCAGTCTACCAGGTTATACAATTTTTAGGCAAGATTGAGTATCCAAAAGAGGTGGTGACTGTGCACTCTACCTTAAGGTTAGCTTACAGGGCATAGTCCTAAATTTACCCAGCCTAGGGCCATTCTCCCAGGCCCTTGCCATTAAGGTCCTTCTTGGGGCCCATAACAAAACAAGTACACTGTTATCAGTCTACATCCCACCAAAGAACTCGGCCCAAGGTCTCCAAGCCATCATAGACTGCCTTGGAAGCCTGACCTTAAGCTCTGAGGTTATACTTTTTGGTGATTTCAATATTAATTGGCTTGCCCCTGAAGCTAACCACTTCAAAGATGCAATTCAGGCTGTCCACTTTACACAGCTCATTGAAGCCACCACTAGGACCAATTACAGAATGGGCACTAGTGCTCTGCTCGACAGGGTACTCACGAACTGACATGGGCATATTTCCAATGCCTCTGTCCTCCTGGATGACATCAGTGACCACTCCCTTGTCATGTTCAGTTACATAGATACATAGACAGTGTCGGCAGATAAGGGCCTATGGCCCACCCAGTCTGCCCATTTGAGCTTGTAAGTTCAGTTTATGTTTTCCTAGAAGTCTGTTGCCCCTTACCCCTGACCTCCAGAATTCCTCCAGAATTCCTTTATGTCTATCCCATGCATTCTTAAATCCCGTGATTGTTTCAGCCCCCACCACTTCCTCTGGCAGGGTGTTCCACTTGTCCACCACCCGTTCTGTGAAGAAATTCTTCCTCATGTTTCCTCTGAATCGTCCTCCCTCCAACTTCATCCCATGCCCTCTAGTCCTGGAACATCTTTTTCGTTTAAAAATAGTGTATTCCTGCAACCTGTTCCTCCCTGTAAGATACTTGTATGCCTCTATCATATCCCCTCTCTCCCTCCTCTCCTCCAGGGAGTACATGTTTAGTTCCTTCAACCTGTCTTCATAGGACTTGTGATGCAATCCATGCACCATCTTCGTTGCCCTCCTCTGAACCTTCTCTACCCTGTCTATGTCCTTACATAGGTATGGTCTCCAGAACTGTACACTGTCTCCAGGTGGGGCCTCACTAGTGTCTTGTATGGCAGATTATGACTTCCCTTTTCCAGCTGGTGATGCCCCTGCCTATACATCCCAGCATCCTATTTGCTTTACCTGCTGCCTTGTCACACTGTTTCCCTACCTTGGGGTCATCAGAGATGATAACCCCAAGATCCCTTTCCTGCTTGGTGCATGCATATCCTCACCCCCAACTGATATATTGTGCCAGGGTTTTGTGCCCCATATGCATTATCTTGCACTTCCTTGCATTGAATTTCAACTGCCAAACCCTGACCATTCTTCAAGTTTCTGCAGGTCCCTTCTCATTCTGTCTACACCCTCTGGTGTGTCTACTCTGTTACAGAGCTTTGTGTCATCAGCGAACAGTGAAATTCTGCCTTCTAGGTCCTGCCAATGTCACTGATGAAGATGTTGAATAGGACCGATCCCAGCACTGATCCCTGTGGACCCCACTGGTCACTCTTCCCTCTGTGGAGTGACAGCCATTTACCACCACCCTCTGTGTCCTGCCCCCAGCCAGTTACCTATCCACCACACTACTATCCTGCCCACGCCCATATTCCCCAGTTTGTGTAATAGTCTTCTCGTGGCACAGTGTCAAAGGCCTTGCTGAAGTCCAGATAGGCCATGTCCACTGCCCTCCTCTGATCCACCTCCCTAGTCACCCAGTCAAAAAATTCAACGAGGTTGGTCTGACATGACCTCCCCTTGGTGAAACCATGTTGCCTTGGGTCCTGTAGTCCATTGACAACCAGATGTTCCACCAATCTCTCCTTCAGTAGTGCTTCCATGATCTTCCCCACTACCGGGGTGAGGTTGACTGGTCTGTAGTTCCCTACTTCCTCTTTGTTCCCACTTTTGTATAAGGGGACTACATCTGCTGTCCTCCAGTCTTTGGGTACCTCCCCTGTTTCCAGTGATCAGCTAAACAGGATAGCCAGAGGTTCAGCCACCACCTCTCTTAGTTCTTTAAGGACCCTGGGGTGCACCCTATCTGGCCCCATTGCTTTATCAACTCTTATTACTTCCAGTTCTTCAGGTCCCTTCAGGTATAAGGGACTTGAGTCCATTCTGCACCATTCTCACCCTTGTACTCCTTCAGACCCATTACCTTCCTCTTCCTCAGTAAAGACTGAGCACAAATACCTGTTCAATATGTCAGCTTTACTGTTGTCATCCTCCACGCAGCCCCATCCTCCCCTTCAGTCTCACTATCCCTCCTTTGCCTTTCTTTTTCACTTATGTACCTGTAAAAGGTTTTGTCCCTCTACCCACTGATTTTACAATGTGTTCTTCTGTCTGAGCTTTGCTTCCCTTACTGACCTCTCTGCCTCCCTTTGCTTCTCCTGGTACTTCTCCTATCCCTTTCTGCCTGTGTCTTTTGTGTGCCTGAATGCAATCTTTTTGGCTTTCACTTTCTTTTCTACCTCTTTGGAAAACCATAATGGTCTCTTCTTCCTTTTCCTCTTGCTAACCTGCTTAATGCATAATTCTGTTGCTCTTGTAATCCCATTTTAAATACTGCCCACTGTTCCTCAACCCCTGATTCCTGCCCCATTCTCCTTAATGCCTCTTTCAAGTATCTCCCCATTTTCCCAAAGTCTGAA
Organism: Neoceratodus forsteri; assembly: GCA_016271365.2. NCBI lineage: Eukaryota > Metazoa > Chordata > Ceratodontiformes > Ceratodontidae > Neoceratodus > Neoceratodus forsteri. Next base: position 403,753,075 of record CM028136.1, on the reverse strand, counting down.
CCCTAAAATCCAGGATCGTGTTTTGTGTGGTTTGGTTCTGCTCTTTCTGTGATTTCAAACCACAATAACTGGTGGTCACTGTTCCCCGGTGTATCCCCACTGTTACCCCCATCACACTGTCCCTGTTTGTGAGCACAAGGTCCAGTATTGCCTTCTGCCGAGTTGGTTCCATGACCAGTTGCTTGAGGAAGGCACCTGAAGGAGTCCAGGATAAATCCTGCTCTAGTTGATGCTGCTGCTGGGATGCTCCAGTCCACGTCTGGAATATTGAAGTCTCCAACCAGTACTACCTCACCCTTGTCTGCCATCCTTTGGATAGCTAGCATCAGCAACCTATCTGTTTCTTCCTCCTGGGCTGGTGGTCTATAGACCACACCTGTGCGGATGGCTGGCCCCATTTTCCTTTCCAGCTTAACCCACAGTATCTCTCCCCCATTTTGTTCCTCCTGGATCTCTGTGGCCCTTATGTCGTTTTTCACATACAGTGCCACTCCTCCTCCCTTCCTACCTGCCCTGTCTCTTCTGAATATGTTATAGCCAGGTATGGCCATCTCCCAGTCGTGGTTATCATTACACCAGGTTTCAGTGATGGCTACAATGTCCAGGTGTGACTGCACCATGACAGCCTCCAGATCTTCCATCTTGTTGCTAAGGCTCCTGGCATTGGCACACATGGCTTTCCATGATTTGACCTTCCTAGACTGTTTCGCTGTTCTACTCCAGCCCTTTTCTTGGTTGTCCTTTATTCCTGGTTCTCCTTGCTGTCTGCCCTTCTGCTGAATTTTGCCCTTTCTGCCTATCCACCTCTCTGGGCACTAATCTCCATCTTTTGCACACTGCTTTGTAGAGATAGCCACTCCTCCGGTTCACTGGTTCCACTGCTAGCTGTGGGGGTGAGCAAGTAGGTACCCTCCTTGCTGGCCTGCCACCCCTTTGCTAGTTTAAATGCCTATCAATGTAACATTTAAACTTATCGAGTGCTTGGATTCCCCCAGGATGGAAGCAGGCCATCAGGCTTGAACAAACCTCCATCCTCCAGGTGGGTCCCCAGTCACAAATGAATCCAAACCCTTCCTCACAGCACCAGTTCTTCAACCATGAGTTAAAGTACCTGGTGCATGCACCCCATGCTCTCCCTTGCCTCTCACAGGTAGTACTTCTGAGAAAGTGACAGAAGTAGCTACTTGCTTGAGACCCCTCCCCAATTTCCTAAACTCTTCCTGAACTTCCTTTGGCTCTCCATTTGCCAGGTCATTAGTACCTAGGTGGATAATGACATCCTACTCACCCTCCCGTCTTGCCTTCCTAGTGATCCCCAGGATCTTCCTTCCATCCCTCCATGCTGTGGCACCTGGTTGGCACCTCACCTCCCTGTCCTCCCCCTCCTGTGTTCCTAACTGGATCCCTCTTATGATGGAGTCCCCCACCAGGATTCACTTCCTCCTCCTCTGGAGTCCACTGCTCTCCCCGCTGAGGTCACCTGCTTGGCTATCCTCCACATCCTTTCCTTCCACTTCTCTGGGTACCTTTATTTGGTTGTCCCCATTTGCCAGTGTGGCATACGAGTTCTTGAGTGGAATAGGATCTGGGATGTGTCTCTGCCTGACTGCTCTAACCTTCCCTGAGCCCACTGTCATCCAAGTGCTCCTCATTCTCGGCATCCTTTGAGGCAGTTGCATTGGACTGGGTGGTCTCTGGATAGGGGTGATGGTACTCCTGACCCAGTTTACTTCCGCTCTGAGTCTGGCTACCTCATCTCGCAGTCCAGAGAGATGCATGCAGATAGGGCAGCACCTCGGTGTCCAGAAGGTCTGCCTGAATATGGCTGCCCCACAGCCACTGCATTGCACCACTCCCCACATTATACTGCAATTACAATGCTATTCCACTACTTGTCTGTTACTGAAGCTCTCCTAGTTCCCTTTTTATTCATTTACTGTCCTAAAAATACTGCCACTGATCTTCAGATACTTTTCTTTTAAAAAAAAAAAAATACACCAATAAATAAATAAATGAGTCAAAACACTTGTGCTGAGGGTGGGCTTCTTCCCCCTTATGCCCCTCCTACTCCACACCCCTTACTATCCCCTGTGTTTAGCTCCTGTCAATCAGATTTAACAGGGCATATAATTAAGAGTTGGAGGAATTAAAGACAGCAAAGAAATACACCACCACTACGTTTTAAATTTTCAACAGCCCAAAAACAATTCTAAGTAAAGACAGCAAAGAAATTACCGTGTCACTAAAAGCCCACAATCTAAGTTTAAAAGAAAAATAGCAATTACCAGTTACTGTAAAGCACTGAATTTAATATGTTTCCTTCCCCTTCTGGCTTCTTCTGAGCATGATGTAGCAGAGCGCTGCACAGCAAAACAGCAATTAAGACATTAAAATATTAAAATACTATTCAATAATTCAATAAACCACCAAAATGCAGGACATTGCAGCAGTACCAACAGGAGCCAATCCCACCTACCACGTTGCTGTGCAGTTAATATGCATAAACATTGGTAAGTCAGGAAAGTTCATAGAATCTTGAGTTTGGCAAAGCAAAAAAATATGCCACCAGCCCTCTAATTAAATGGATAGAAATCACACCAGCCACCATGTCTACTCTGCTAATCCTTCCTGGATCAAATACACTGAATATCTGCGAGGCAATCTGTACTGATATAGCGCTGCACAAAACAAAGTGAGTCTGAATGACTGGCACCACTCTCATACTTTGTTTTGAGGAGGCTGGAGCTCCATTTACCACTATGGATTGTCTCAGCAATTTTGGAGTCACAGTAAATTAATTATCAGAGACAGACTACCTAGTATGATTCTTATCCATTATACATATGTAGGTTAAGGTACAGTAACTATGACAGTCTTTTGCTTCTCCCATTGGATGTGTACTTCAGTGCATGCTAACCTTTATTGGAGCTGGAGATGCATGTGCTATTCCTTGCAGCTTTTATATTTCAGAATACAGTAATCTGTCAGTAAGTTACATAGATACATAGACAGTGTCGGCAGATAAGGGCCTATGGCCCACCTAGTCTGCCCATTTGAGCTTGTAAGTTCAGTTTGTTTGTCAAGTTGTTGGGTAATAAAAGTAATAAAACCCTCACAGTGACAGTCCAGCACTACTGCACTTAAGTCTTATTCCAATCGTTTCAATAGTGAAAATCTCAGGTTTTACAATTTAGGGTTACCACCTGTACTGATTTTCGTAGGACAGTCCTGATTTGGGTAGCTGTGTCCTGCAAAAAAACATGAAAAATACTACATGTCCTGATTTTATAGTAGAAATAATATTTTCTAACTTCCCACTAAATGTTGCAGAAGACTACAATACCTTCACTAAAATACCTTAAAATGATAAGAAACAATAGAAGCAACTAAGAAACTGCGATAGATTGATAGATAGATAGATAGATAGATAGATAGATAGATAGATAGATAGATAGATAGATAAAATAGATAGTTTATATAGCACTCCTTTCCAAGGACTTAGAGTGCTTCACAATCAGTACATACAACATTTTATAAATATACAAAAACACAATTAAAATCAGCAGTAATAACCAATCAAGACATAATACTGATTATATAGAGAAAACAAGTCTGTTGCATTGGTTGAGGTTACATACTGTCCTGCGAAAAATCATGTTTCAGTAAGAAATGTCCCATTTTGGGCTTCCTAAAAGGTGGTAACTCTACAATAGATAGGGATGGTGGGCATCATCCTCACTAAGAAAAGATCTAGTGGTGGTCAAGTCACTGGTAGTGGTCAAGGCTGGTGGTGATTTGGCTTCTGAGCATGGTCTGGTTCATGGTCCATGAACACTAGTGATGACCATTTTAGGATATTTACTTTACACTGCAAAAAACATACAAATGTTGTTGTCACATAAATAGAGTGTCAGAGACACAGAGAAAAATACTACAGATATTTAAGCACCAGTATAGTTAGGGTTGATGAGGGTGTTTAATGTTAAAGACCAATTTTGCAAGTAATAACTTGGCCAGGTGTGGGTCTCTGTATATGGCAAAATTTGTTTAAATTATTCTTGTCATTTTTGAGATACAGAGTGTTGAAAATACAGAAGGTTTTGTGTTTTGGGGCTGATTTTTTGCTCACCTGTATCTCTGAAACAGCTTTAGGTTCCGGGCTGAAATTTTCAGGGTAGAAAGCCTTGGTCTCACAGATGTGCCTTGTGAAGATTTGGTGGGAAAACATTAATTTGGTCCAAAGTTATGACATGTTGAATTCCCCATTATTTCCTATGGGGAAAAATAGTTGTCCCACATGAAATATGATTCTGCTTTGTACTACGATTCTGCTTTGAACTAGGATTGTGCTTCAAATTATGATTCTGTTTCAAATTAGGTTTGTGCTTCAAACTACAATTCTGCTTCGAACTACAATTCTGCTTCAAATTACAATTCTGCTTCGAACTAGGATTGTGCTCTGAACTACAATTCTTCTTTGAACTAGGATTCTGCTTTGCAGGAGCCGTATGGAATTCTGCTTTGAACAAGGATTGTGCTTTGAAGTAGGATTGTGCTTTGAACTACTATTCTGCTTCGAACTAGGATTCTGCTTCGCAGGAGCCCTATGGAAAGGGATTCTGCACGAAACAAGGATTCTGTGTTGCAGTACTGAATCCCTTTTGGCAGACAGAACCAAGACAGTGGGGGGGGGAGAATGGGAACCAGCAGTCAACCAACCCTGCCTGTTCCACAGCTCCTGGGAGCCCAACCCCAGGCTGCATAAACCCCCTAGAGTTTTTTTTAAAACATAATCTCCACTCTGGGGTGAGCTGCACAACTTTTTCTTTGTAATAATAATCTGACACTGGGATGCCCACTCCAGTGTCAGATGCCCTTCCCTACCCCCTGCCTGTTCTTTTAATAATAATTGCCGACACTGGGGTGCACAATCCCTGTGTTGGCATTCAGATGCCCCCCCAACCGCTATGGGACACTGGGGAGCACATTCCCAGTGTCCCCAAAGTATTTCAACATCTTATCCCCCCCCACCACTGCAGGACACTGGGGAGCCCACTCGCAGTGTCCCAGATAGAGACACCCCTTCCCCCACTGTGGGACACTGGGGAACCCACTCTCAATGTCCTGAAATATTTATGTAACAGTTTTGCCAACAGTGGGGTGCCCAAGCCCCATGTAGGCACTACACCTTCCCACCCCACCAGTGTGGGACTCTGGGGAGCCCACTCCCAGTGTTCCCAGTTATGTCATACCCCCCCCCAGTAATGTGGGACACAGGGAAGCCCACCCCCAGTGCCCTGAGAAATGGTTCTACTATTCCTGTGAAAAAAGAAAACTGTCCCAAGTCTTTTTTTTAACTCCTGTAAAAAAGAAAACAGTCCTTAGTTGTGTCTCCCATTCCTCCTCCCCTTCCCGACCCTCCCATTGAGCAACTAACCACCCCACACATCCCCTTGCCCTATACTTACCAACTGAGGACAGCAGCTGCCAGTTTCTGTGGACTGGGATTCATCTGCACTCTTCAAAGCCGGACAGTGAACTGAAGAATAAAGGTAAGTGCCTTTTTGTTTTGTTTTTTATCTCCCCACTTTCCCATTTGCAAGTTATACAGTGGCATCCCCCAGGATGAAATGCAATTCTGCAGCATTTTGCAGCACTCTGCAGAATGCTGCAGAAGACCTATTGAATAAAGTTATGTAATTTCAATGGTAATTAGTCCCCTTTGTCATTCAGGAAAATGTGACACTGCCAGGATGAAGAAGCATACAGTTTCCTGCATGACAAAGGACACTAATTGGCATTGAAATTACATTGCTTTGATGGCCTGGGGTGCTGAGGGTTTAGGCACTGGACACCACACCTCGCGCCACATTGGTGACCTGGGTTCAGAAATGAGCTTGGGTCACTGGGGGTCGGCCGGGGGGAGAAGAATTGAGCATCCAAGGGACTGCTCTCCATCTCCAGGGAAGGTGGGGTGGGTACACTGCGACTCTGTCGGCTCCTGCAGTGGCAGGTCGATGTGGGGATGGCACGAGCGGTGGCTGACATGTGGTGCGTGGGAGCACGCACAACAGCATCATTGATGCCATTGCACTCGTGCCAGGGAGTAAAGGGATCACATACAAATACCTTGATGCGCTACATGACAGATGGCCCAGCAGCACCACGCCACTCTGATTAGGATGCTGCCCCTGGATCTCTGACCTCCAGCTTCATGGTGGTGGGGTAACTACCGCCGTGATGCAGCCGATGTGTGGAATGGAGGAAGGGTCGAGCATGGGCACTTGGAGTGGTGCAGGGCTGTGGCCGAGACAGATTGGAGGAACCATAGGTACCACCCCCCAAGCCGTGGAGGAAATAAAAAATTAAGGAAAAAAAAGAAATTACATTGCTTTACTCAGTAGGTCTGCTGCAGCATACTGCAGAGTGCATTAAAAGTGTGTTTCATCCTGCAGGACACCACTGTACATCTCTACCACTTGAAGGCATTGTTCTGAAGCCAGCACTACTCAAAGGGCAAGAATCTTTCTATCCTTCTGACACATCACCTGACTTTAAAACAGGCTATCAATAAGAAATTGTCTTGACCTTGTCTACTTCAATTTTACTGCCTCAGCGCCACCCTAACTAGTTTCTACTTACGGCTTCTACTCTATCTTATCTAGAACTGTCCTTAACTAGGCATTACCATACTTCCTTCCTGAGGCATCTCCTATTAAAAAAGCCACAATGTTCTTCCTAGCCTGCCTATTCTGTTCCCTGTGGTCCCTGTACTTCACTCATGTCCATCTTCAACCATACGTAGGCCCTCTGGAGATGCACCATACTGATGACTATTCTTACTCCAATCTTATAGCCTCCTGGCAACAAACGTGCATCCCCTCTGGTTCTTCCCACTAAATTCTATGAGAATTGCGTTTAGACTGCTCAAATGCTCGCGATACCATCCTCATAAAATACCTTACAGGAGGACATGGCTGCGCCACCTCCTCTGGTTCTCCACTCTCCCTGTCCTCCTTGCTGGAGATGTTGAACTGAACCCCAGACCTACCTCACAACAGATCTTTAACACCCACTCCTGGTCCTCTCATAAGGGTCTTAAAATTGCACATCTCAATGTTCGTAGTTTCATCCACAATCATGCTGAACTGACTGCCTGAGTTGACCATTATAACCCTGATATTCTGTGTCTCATGGAAACGTGATTGAAACCTACAACCCCTGACCCAGCCTCATGGCGCCCCAATTTTAGCCTCCTGCACCACGATCACTTGGGTAAAAAGCGTGGGGGTTGGCTTTTGATATACTACAAAAGTCATCTTAACATATCCCTAATCCATTACGACTTGCCCCCCCCCCGCCACCTGTGAATTCCTTCATGGGCTCCTTCTACTAGGGAATGTCAAAGAAATTCACATCATCTGTGCATACAACCCTCCAAAGCAGGGTATCAAGGGGCTATCATATCTGCTTGATAGCATTAGCCCTAAAATCACCTCAAATGAGGTACTTATATGTGGTGACTTCAATCTAAACTGGTCTGGTGACAATGTCAAGCAGTATGAACCACTGCTGGTGGCCCTCAGCCTTACCCAGCTCATCAGTGATCCCACACAAAACCACCACAATGGGAGTCGAGGAACACTCCTTGACTGGTTTCTGACAAACAGGCCTGATAGGATCTCAGCATCTGGAGTCCTTCCTGACTCCATATCTGACCATTCCCCCATTTACTGCATTTGGAGAGTTTCCTTTCCCAAAGTGCCCTATAAAATTATACAAGTGAGAGACTACTCCCACTTTAACTCTGCTCTCTTTCTTCAAGATCTTGCAACCACAGATTGGGCCACAGCACTCTCTGCCACAGATGTCACAAGTGCTCTTGAAAGCTTCAAACATCCTCCCTCTCTGCAGAATAAGCATGCACCTCGCTCAGAAAAGAGTTAGAGGCACTATCACTAAAAGGTTGTGTGGGACTTGCTCTCCCTCATGAAAGCCCACAATAAGCACTGGGATACATTTAAAGCCTCTAAGGAATTGTCTGATTACCATGAATACCCATGGCTCCACAACATCTGCAAAAAAGCCATACATAACGCCAAGACTGAATACTGCAAAGCTGTCCTCTTATCCTCTGCTAGGGGCCCGTGATACTTCTGGCACACTATTAAAACCGTAGTCGGGGGTTATAGCCGGTGTGATTCTATGGATATAATTGTCGATGGTAGAAATTGCAATAATGCTACTACCGTAGGCAGTACCTTTAACAAGCAATTCTCCGATCTCTCAGCATACACCTCCTTGTTTACTACTTACAATGATGAGTCATGTACCTCTAACCATTACTCCCCTCCAGAATCTCTGTCTCCCTACACTTTCTATCTTAAAACAATCTCAGTGAGGAACCTACAAGTTTCTCACTGGCCTTTCTCCTCATATGGGTGCTGGCCACGATGACCTTGAAACAAAACTCCTAAAGATTGGGGCCCCTTTGCTCACACTCCCAATATTCCATATTCTTAACCTCTCCCTCACCACCAGAATTGTTCCTACAGTCTGGAAAGTAGCAAAGCTTGTTCCTGTTTTCAAGCAGGGTGACTGTAAATGCATAGAACACTACCGCCCTATAGCCATCCTGTCTGCTGTTAGCAAGATACTGGAAAAGGTGGTGGAAGAGCAGCTGATGGACTACCTGTCTAAACATACTTTACTGTCACCCGAACAGCACAGATTTCATAAAGGACATAGCACTGGTATAGCCCTTGCTAAAGTTACATCTGATATAAGGATTGCCATGGACCAGGGTATGCTGACTGGGGCTATCTTCGTTGGATTCTCAAAGGCCTTTGATCTAGTGAATCACTCACTGCTCTGTACCAAGCTTCACTCCCTTGGTGTTGCTGGTCCAGCCCTAAACTGGTTTTCCAACTATCTCACTGGCAGACTACAGTTTGTTAAGTACAATAGAGCTCTATCGGAACCTGTTCCTATCACTATCGGTGTCTCTCAGGGATCTATTCTGGGCCCTATCCTATTTTCTTTTTGCATCAATGACTTCCCAATGGTCCCTACCCATAGCACCACAACCCTATATGCCGATGATCAGGTCCTCCTAGCTAGCTCAGGTGATGTATGTGCCATAAATCACAACCTACAAGCTGACTTCAATAAACTGCAACATTGGCTCCTGACAAATAAGGTTGTGCTGAACTTAAAGAAAACTCAACTCATGCTCTTCGGCTCCTCTGTCAAACTCAAACAGTGTCCTGTCCCACTCAATGTCTTAAGTCTTGATGGTGTCCCAGCTGGCACTACATGCTCCTTTAGATACCTGGGAGTTACTCTTGACCCCAGTTAGACCTGTCTCTCACGCATCAAAATGTCTGTAGGGCAACCTATATCAAGCTTGGACTTGCATACTGGGCTTGTGGGTCCCTTACTGCTGCTGCATGGCTTGCTCTTGCTAAAGGTTTATTCCTTCCCTCTCAGCTATGGGCTGACAATCTTTACCCTCGCTGCAAAAACTAGCCTTTCTAAAGGGATGTGGCCTATAATAATATTTGCCACTTTGCCCTTGCTGTCCCTCAGCTTACCTATTACTGTGATTTATACAATCAACTACGTTGGTTGTCCCCGGATAATTATAGCTCATTTGTCTTGGGCTGCTTCACGGACAAAATTGTCCACAATACCACCCCACCCACCCTGTCCAAATTCGTTTGGCCGGCTCTACCATCATACTGGCTAAGGTCAGCTGACTTGCAACCCCTCCTTGTCCCAAAAACTCTTACACTGTGTACCCCATAGATTCTGGAATACCCTACCTGCAACCATCAGATGTACCCCCACCCATCCCATCTTTAGGAGCTCCCTCTGGTTGCACCTGAAGTCTGCCTCAGCCTGTAACTGTTCCAAGGCTGCTTGATATCCCCTACCCTGCTTGGACCCTGTTGTGCACCATCCCACTTCCCTGGTTCCCCCTGCCCCCTCTGAGTTCTAGTAAGGGAATTATCTCTCTGCATGCCCTTCACCTCAGCACTTACCATCCACAAAATGGGACAAATTGCACTTTATAATTTCCACGAAATGTAACTATTGTTTGCTTGTCCTTACCCTTGTTATATATGCTTATCTGTTCATCCTGTACCTGTTTATTTGTATCACCTTGGTCATTGCTTGTATTTCACGTTGTTGTAATTCCCTTGCACTGTTCTGTAAACCATGCTCTTGTAATCTCCCAGTCATACCTGACAATAGGCATTCCTTGTCTAGTGTGCTTACCCGGTAAACAAAAGCTAATAAATAAATGTAGTGGCTGTCAATGGCGTTTTGAGCTTATGTTGATATCTTGCTCATTTTTGGGAAAGATAATAAGGCACTTGGCATATGGAGACAGCTCTGTCCTAATTTCCAGCCATCTCTTTGACCTGCAGAGATACAGAGCTCACTTCATAAAAAGTGAGGAAATTAAATGCAAAGAAACTACATTAATGCACTAGTTAGGGTTGATATCATGCCTTTCAAAGTATGGAAATGTGGTGTTAGGGTTCCCAGTCCCAACACCCCACCCAGCCATATCACCCCTCCATGCTTGACACACCATCAGGCATTGGGGTGTGCCTTGGTGTCATCAGCCCTAATGCTCACCCCATTCCATAAGCACATAAGCTGAGATGAACCCTGACACTCACCCCATTCTCCTATACTCTGTCCTTCCTAGCTAGCATTGCTTATCGAATGTGGTGAGCATAGGGGCCGATGATCCCAAGCACACCCCGACATCTGATGGGTGTGGAGGGGTGAAATGGGGTGGCATGGTTGGGCGGAGATGAGGTGGGGTGTTAGAGTTGGGAACCCTAACACCACATTTTCATACTTTGAAAGGCATGATATCAATCCTAACTAGTGCATTAATGTAGTTTTTGCATTTCATTTTTAAGTTATAAGTAAATATGTCTGACAACAACATTTGAATGAAAGTACTTCAGGGCAGTACACTGGTCCTGGACCAGGACCAAGCCTTTACATTAGGAAAAATTATTGTAATAGTCTCATGAGTTTGACAGTGACACTTGATTGATTTCATTCAGTAGTGTTGTAGCGCTGCACATTAAAAAAATGTTAAAATGTTCATTCCAAAGTTTTAACAGAAAGGCACTGCCAGACAGGGCTTGTGTCACATTATAAATGTACAAACACTGTATGCTGTCAGGGCAACCATGCAATGACCCTAAACCACCTACCCTCCTTATCACTGAGCATACCTATAGCAATACTTACTGCACCATAACATCGGTGCTTGACTTCGACCTACCTGCCACTTGCAGGCCTGACAACACAGCCTGGCATGCCTTTTCCAGAACTCAGTGCACCGAGCCATGGCTTCCTCCTCCCACACTCCTGCTCAGACTGCCCTCGCTCTCCGACAAGCACGCCATCAGAATAAACTCAAGAAGGCAGCACAAAGCTAACACCAAATACTTTAAAAGTTACTTGGTTAGACTAGCCCTCCTGTTGGTACTTCTCTCAGGCAACATCCACCCCAATCCGGGCCCCCCTCAAAATCAGGGTACGATCACCCAGAAACCAGACACATTAACCTTTGCATCCCTAAACATCTGCAGGCTGGCAGCAAAGTTTGACAATTTACAAGCCTGGCTAGCCCTCCATAATTGTGATGTGCTGTCAGTTGTCGAGACATGGCTCTCTCCCAGGATCCACGATGGTGCCATCAGTCTACCAGGTTATACAATTTTTAGGCAAGATTGAGTATCCAAAAGAGGTGGTGACTGTGCACTCTACCTTAAGGTTAGCTTACAGGGCATAGTCCTAAATTTACCCAGCCTAGGGCCATTCTCCCAGGCCCTTGCCATTAAGGTCCTTCTTGGAGCCCATAACAAAACAAGTACACTGTTATCAGTCTACATCCCACCAAAGAACTCGGCCCAAGGTCTCCAAGCCATCATAGACTGCCTTGGAAGCCTGACCTTAAGCTCTGAGGTTATACTTTTTGGTGATTTCAATATTAATTGGCTTGCCCCTGAAGCTAACCACTTCAAAGATGCAATTCAGGCTGTCCACTTTACACAGCTCATTGAAGCCACCACTAGGACCAATTACAGAATGGGCACTAGTGCTCTGCTCGACAGGGTACTCACGAACTGACATGGGCATATTTCCAATGCCTCTGTCCTCCTGGATGACATCAGTGACCACTCCCTTGTCATGTTCAGTTACATAGATACATAGACAGTGTCGGCAGATAAGGGCCTATGGCCCACCCAGTCTGCCCATTTGAGCTTGTAAGTTCAGTTTATGTTTTCCTAGAAGTCTGTTGCCCTTACCCTGACCTCCAATTCCTCAGAATTCCTTTATGTCTATCCCATGCATTCTTAAATCCCTGTGATTGTTTCAGCCCCACCACTTCCTCTGGCAGGGTGTTCCACTTTGTCCACCACCCGTTCTGTGAAGAAATTCTTCCTCATGTTTCCTCTGAATCGTCCCTCCTCCAACTTCATCCATGCCTCTAGTCCTGGAACATCTTTTTCGTTTAAAAATAGTGTATTCCTGCAACCTGTTCCTCCCTGTAAGATACTTGTATGCCTCTATCATATCCCTCTCTCCTCCTCTCCTCCAGGATACATGTTCAGTTCCTTCAACCTGTCTTCATAGGACTTGTGATGCAATCCATGCACCATCTTAGATTGCCCTCCTCTGAACCTTCTCTACCCTGTCTATGTCCTTACATAGGTATGGTCTCCAGAACTGTACACTGTACTCCAGGTGGGGCCTCACTAGTGTCTTGTATTGCGGAATTATGACTTCCCTTTTCCAGCTGGTGATGCCCCTGCCTATACATCCCAGCATCCTATTTGCTTTACCTGCTGCCTTGTCACACTGTTTCCCTACCTTGAGGTCATCAGAGATGATAACCCCAAGATCCCTTTCCTGCTTGGTGCATGCCATATCCTCACCCCCAACTGATATATTGTGCCAGGGTTTTGTCCCATATGCATTATCTTGCACTTCCTTGCATTGAATTTCAACTGCCAAACCCTGACCATTCTTCAAGTTTCTGCAGGTCCCTTCTCATTCTGTCTACACCCTCTGGTGTGTCTACTCTGTTACAGAGCTTTGTGTCATCAGCGAACAGTGAAATTCTGCCTTCTGGGTCCTCGCAATGTCACTGATGAAGATGTTGAATAGGACGATCCAGCACTGATCCCTGTGTGCCCCACTGGTCCTCTTCCCTCTGTGGAGTGACAGCCATTTACCACCACCCTCTGTGTCCTGCCGCCCAGCCAGTTACCTATCCACCACACTACTATCCTGCCACGCCCATATTCCCCAGTTTGTGTAATAGTCTTCTACGTGGCACAGTGTCAAAGGCCTTGCTGAAGTCCAGATAGGCCATGTCCACTGCCCTCCTCTGGTCCACCTCCCTAGTCACCCAGTCAAAAAATTCAACGAGGTTGGTCTGACATGACCTCCACCTGGTGAAACCATGCTGCCTTGGGTCCTGTAGTCCATTGACATTAGATGTTCCACCAATCTCTCCTTCAGTAGTGCTTCCATGATCTTCCCCACTACCAAGGTGAGGCTGACTGGTCTGTAGTTCCCTGCTTCCTCTTTGTTCCCACTTTTGTATAAGGGGACTACATCTGCTGTCCTCCAGTCTTTGGGTACCTCCCCTGTTTCCAGTTGGGCCAATAATTTCACCAAACCCCCTACAAGAACAGTCACCAACAGGGTCCTCAAGCCTGGTCACATGGGCCACTTTGAAGCTGATCTCCTCAATGCTGACTGGTCAGCAGCATTTGGGGCTTCTGACACTGATAGCGCTCTTGACCATTTCATCCTCCTATTCAATACAATCTGCAACACTCATGCACCCTTCAAAAAGCATAAAATCAAAGGCCATTTTAACCCCTGTATGAGCCCAGACACCCTTGTACTTATGAAAAATAGAGACCATCTCTGACACATAGCCAGGGCCACAGGGAAGCAGTCTGACATCCTGAATTACAAACGGTCCAGGAATAACTGTACCAGGACCATCCAAATAGCCAAAAACTTATACAACAAGGAGGCCCTAGCCAAGAACTGGAATGATGGTCATAAATTCTGGGCAAACCTGAAAGAAGTCACCAGATGTGAGCTCAAAATGGCCCCCATCATGCTCAGCGTTGATGGACCCCCCATCTTTGATCCTAAATCTATAGCCAACACCTTCAACCTTGCTTTCACCGACCTCTGTAATGTCCTCCCTACTGACTTCTTCTCCCTCACCAACCCTGCTGCTCCTTCACAGACCCCAGTACAACCCACTTTTGACTTCAAGACTATTACTATCGGGGAAGCCAGGAAATACTTACATAAGGAGATCGGTAAGGGGAGATACAGTGGAGATAACCTCAATCTGAAACTAATCTCACTCCCTCTGGAAGAAATCCTGTCTCCCCTTACCATATCCTCAACCTATCACTCCGGTTCGCAGTAGTCCCTCCAAAATGGAAAGCTGCAGTAGTTACCCTTGTGTACAAGAGTGGGGATCGGGCCATGCCCGAGAACTATAGACCCATCTATACTTCCACCACTCTCAAAGACACTGGAACGAATCATAGCGGACCAACTCGTTAAATACCTGGACAAACATAAGCTCCTATGCCCTGAGCAGCATGGCTTTAGGGCAGGGCACAGCATCACTACAGCCCTCCTGGAATTCACAGGCTTCATCCATAAATCTCTCGATCTTGGACAACTTGCTGGGGCAATCTATATCAATCTAACAAAGGCCTTCGATATGGTCAATCATGCCCTCTTAGTTAACCAACTCACTGCTACAGGCCTTGCTCCTGAGGCAGTTGCATTGTTCCACAGTTATCTGTACTGCCACTCCCAGCAAGTCAGAATAGGTATTGTCCTCTCACAGAGTAAACCTGTCTGCCCAGGCATTCCGCAGGAGTCAATACTGGATCCCCTCCTATTCAGCTTATTCTTGAATAGCCTCCCCCAAGCCAGTTAAGGCCATATCCTCCTTTATACAGATGATGCAGTGGTCTTCTCAAATGGCTCAGACCCCAGTGCCCTTGAGCAGCAACTACAGAGCGACTTCACCAGTGTAGAGACATGGTTCAAAGATTATAAATTGATAATGAACTACAAGAAAACAAACACCATGCTTCTTTTCCAGCTCTCTAAACAAACACAAAACCTACCGACTATCAGTATGCAATAGTGGCAGGGTTTCCCTTGAACTTGTTCAATACATTAAATACCTCAGCATCACTATTGACAACTCACTCTCCTATACTCTCCACATTGACAACACGGCCAAAGCCATCAACAAGCGCATAGGGCTACTTTATCGTCACAACCATAGCCTCTCCCCTGAAGCCCTCAGCATAGCTGTTCACAGTTCTGTGGATTCCCTGGTGGACTATGGGCTGCCTATATATGGTTCTGCCACAGATACTGCTCTCCGGCACATAAAAACTGCACTCAACAAATCCTGCCAGCTCACCTTAGGTACGCACCAACTGACTCACACCTGTGATCTCTATGCCAGGGCATACTGGCTCACACTCAATGGTTGACTAAAATATCAATCCTGCCTTCTGGCCAAAAAGATCTGCCTTGGTCAGCTACCACCAGGGGTCCAACAACTTCTGGTTCCCAGCAGTAATCCACGGCATACCTGTAACTCCGAATGCCAGTCCTTCCTAACTCCGAAATGTTGAACATCTCAAGGACAAAGGCCCTTTGCTTACCGTGCACCACTGTGGTTTAACTCCTTCCAGGAGAACATTGTGTGCCTGCCCACACTGGGTACTTTCAAAATGAACCTGAAGCTTCTTATGATATGCAAATCTTGATGTGCCTGCATTGCCAGCACCATCTTTCCACTCCCCATCACTGCTTCCATCCCCTGCCCTCTCAACCCTTCCCTCTCACCCCCTGAGTAGGCCTTCCTGCTCCCCCCACACACCTAGCACCCTCTCCCTCTACCTCCAGTCTGGTCACCTCCCTCCGATCCCTACTGCTATACTGATATTATGCTCTCCTTTTGCACATTGCACTTGGGTTCCTCCCCCTCACCCCCTTATTTCTTTTTTCTTTTGGCATTTAGCAACGCTCCAAACAACCACTTGTTTGCTGACAACTGGCTGGTTTCACCTCTGGGCACTGTAAATTGTCTGTTTTCCCGTGACCTGTACTGTGTTTGATATATAATCCTGTTTGTTTACCTTTGTATTGCTGCAATCCTTTGTATAATTTCACCTATCTGTTGTACTGAAATGTCCCGACGTGGAACCTATGTAAAGAGCTCTGAGCCCAAATGGTTTTCCGAATACTGAAATAAATAAATAACACAGCATTTGTGTTAATTGTCAACAAAAACAGACAACAAAGAAAAATATTAAATATGTACAATAGTTTTTTGTAATCTTTAATCTGGGCATTCACTGCAGGACAAGACAAATATGTGTATGTCATCATGTTGCTGCTGCTGCCACTGTCAGACCTGTGTAAGCATGCTGATAAAGTCAACAACTGTATTAGACAATAACTGTCTAGATATTGCATCTACTGTATGATGACTGAAATGTCTGTCTCTGTCTAATCTCTTCTGCACATCTTCAAAATGTTTCACTGAACATCCAAGAATGATGCTGTGCTGACTCTGATACAATTCTGATCTGAACTGAAAAAAAAATAACACATAAATGATCAGCTACAAGACTTCTGAATCTGAATGATTTTTGTAAGTACTGTAAATCAATTGCACACCAACTCAGCTTAAATAACCTGCGAGATGAATGATGTGTCTGAACTACACTACATGACTTTTAATTTTAGGTATTCTACTGTATATAACAAGCTTTCCTTTCCAGCCTATTAGCAATAGTTATTCCTGAAAACTTGAAGCTGCCAGCACACATCCATCCTCAATTTCTACATGATTTCCTGTCTATTGAACTTAAGATTTGTCACACAAGGTAAAAAGAAATTAACTTTTTTTTAAGATTACAGAGGTACTACATGCTGTTTTTAAGCAGTCCTATCTTTTGAGGTATGACAAGTACAGAATTTTGTGGGCGAGTAATTTTTATATCATCACTTGCCCTGGGGCAAGTATTTAAAAATTTGATTTGCATACCCCTGATCATGCATGATATTTTTGTTACTTGCACGGATACATAACTTGTATTAGGTTTCAGTTTAAATGCAGGTCTTTCTTGCAGGTGATTTTATTTTGTTACATGGCTCCCAGTGTCAGGCCCACACATTCAGTGTGTGATGTCACGCCGCTCCTCTTGAGTGAGTGGTGTGACGTCACACTGAACATGTGGGACAGACATCAGGAGCTGGGCAAAGAAATAGAATTACCCACAAGAGGGATATGTATTTAAACTGAAACCTAATACAAGTTATGTAGCCATGCAAGTAACAAAAAGGACCATGAATGGTCAACCTAGAGGTCTAGTAAAACATTACAAAAGGCCTGTAACATTAAAAGAAGTGTAGATACTGAGATTGAGTCTCATTCTGAATTCTTTGATGAGTGACACTGGTTGCAGAACTGACAGACTCTCTTAGTAAATATCAATGAGCAAACTGTTTCCAGAGAAAAACAGGGTAAGCCTCAAAATACTGAGCACCCCTTTAAAGACATTCCCTGGTGTTTAAAATTCCCATTTTTCAGATGCTCTTGAAAAAGTTTTTAAGGTTGTTTTCTGGCACAAGTACATTCTTAAATATCTGGAAGCATTACTAGAATAATGATGTATCCTATTATGTCATGTCCAGCTAAGAATATATACAGGATGGCAGCAAGGAAATTAGCTCCCACGATTGCAGCAGCTGGTATCATTCAAGGCACTTTACCTAAATATCTGTCTGTCTTGGTTACACTGTTTATTTCATGTTAAAATCCTTGCCATTCTGTATGTATTTTTGAATTGTTCAATTAGCAGTCTTGCAAGTTTTATTTTTTATTGGGATCTTTCAATTATTTTTGTCCTCAGCCGGCCACCTCTGAAACTGCAACTTTAAATGCAGATATAATCAAAAGAAGCATGGCAACCCCTATACTTCTTTCTATTTTTATATTCATAACTATAGTATACATCTATCAAACAGTTTTATGAAAATGACATTGGTTTGAAATGGTTTTATGCATGAAAACATAAATATCCCCCCTTTTGGGGGGAATATTAGTATAAGCGGGTGTCACTGTATTGGTATTTTACTCTTTATTTTTGCATTTGTGGAAAAAATGAAGCAAGCATCATGACAAATGATGTGTCCTTGTTTCATTTTTTTTTCACATTTATCTTGACATCTAAAATATTGATGTTCCAAGCACATAAAACAATCTGACTCCTTCCGGATTTTTTTTTCCATAAAGAGAGATTAAGTCTCACCAATGTAACTTAAAAACAAGCATGGAAACCCATGTTCTCTGTTGTGGATTTTAAATGTTTAGATGATTATCATGTACTGGGTAAAAGCTTATGTCTCTGCATGGGGATGCTGAAACACCAGGGAATGTCCATAAATAATATACTTTCTGGTCTGTAGTCCACAAAACCGGTTCATGAATTAGCCAAATATACTGTATATTCCCACAGATATGGTGAACCAGATTGATTATTCAGACATTCATCCTATAGTAAATTCTGACCACTTATGTTCATATGTTTTGCACTATGGAAAGAATTTTTTGAAGAAACATGGATGGAGAACATTTTTAAAATGAAAAAGGAAGATTTCTGCTTAATCAATAAAGCCAAAATTATGTATTTCCTTGAATGAAACCATCTCTCAGCTACATCCTGGTCTTACACCTAGGAAACTTTTAAATGTTGGATGCATGGATATTTAATAAGTATTTCCTTAAAGTACAAAACAGAAAAAGTGAGTGAATAACTTTATTTTAAAACAATCCTCAAATGATTTGGAGGAAAACAGAGGGAATGATCCAAGGTTAAATTAGAATACTATGAGCTTATTAGAAATGAAGCAGAATTGGCAATTAGAAAGTCAAAGTTGAATTATGTGGACTCTGGACCAACAGTCTATAAACTGCTAGCAATTAGACTAACACAAAACACATACAGAACAAACATATTTTCAATTAAACAGAAGGGGAATGGCCACCTGTTTTCTAGCTGTAGTGAAAATTAATCGAATATTCTTAAATTTAAGTAAGAAATTAAATGGCAAAAAAATGAAGTGGTAAATGTTCAATAGATTGATTTCAGTGATGTAAATATACCCAAGAGACAATTGGACAAACAGAAGTTATTGATACATAAATAAACTTACTCATTAGTGAATATAGTCAGTGATGACAGAGGTCTCATGGTATAAGTGATAGCCAGATCTGATCAGTTAATGTACTGGTTTGTATATAGGTTTAAGTGTGTTTCTTCAGGATAGGATGAGACCCTGTATTAATCATATAATAGCTGTATTACACAGGTTGATATATAGAGTTCTACAGTTACTTTAGACAGATAGTGTGCCTTGGTAATTAGTACCATAAAAGCTAACGTTCCTTGTACCCTTTCCTAGATGAAGCCAATCTTACAATCTTACTGTGTTACATTATAGAACTTAACAAGCTGCGGGCAGCATATGCTAAACTGAACAGGGAATCAGCTGAATTGGCAATATACAGAGCTAGAGTAAAGTATTTTAATCAAGGGAAAAGGCTGGTCAGCTAATAGTTCTGTGTATCAGAGAGCAGGAGGCCTTTCATACTGTCCAAGGGCTTAATGCACTATCCAAAGCAGAGATAAGGGAGTACCTAGATGCCCTACCCATTCCTCAGCTCACAGGAGAACAGCAAACTATTCTGCTAGCCAAGATCACATTGTAAGAATATATCAAGCCATCCAAGACCTTACACCTATAAAGCCCCTGGACTAGATGACTTTTCAACTACCTTTTATAAATGTTTTAGCATATAGGAAAATGTAGCAGATGACTTCAGCCCATCGCTGATAACAGATCTGGAGGCCACACTGGGGGCAGCTGCAGCAGACCAGGCAGTGCAGGACTCACCAGTAACACCATTTGATACATACTGCCAGTGTGTGTGCCAGGGCCAAGAGGTAGAGACTGGGGAGCTTAGGAACATACGGCAATGCACTGAGGCACAGAACCACACATTAATAGGCCCTAACATAACAACTGCAATAGAGGCCACCAGCAGGGAAACATCTGTTGCCTTGGTGGATGTTGTTGTGGCCCTGCATGGGGTGCAGTCTGCCATGTGTGAACAAGGCGAGGCCCTGGACAGGGCAACCCAAGTCACAGAACAATCAACTGCATGTCAGCAGCAGCACACAGAGATGATTGCATCTGCCCTGCAGGACACTGTAACGGCCCTGCGGCACAGGACCAAGCAACAACAACACAGGCATACGAACCAGTGCATACGGACAGATTATGCTGAAGTCACACCACAACCAGCACCGGACACCATGCCAAGCATAAGTGCCGCTGTGTGTGTGCCAACAGCTGCAGTGCCAACACATGGCCCCCACATGCCCACACAGCCAGCACCGGGTGGTGCCTGCAGAACAATAACAACAGGCCACGGAACTGTTGCGAATGGCAACACACCAGCAGACGTGTCACACACAAAGGGGAAAAGGGGAAGGAGACATGTGCAGACCCCTGGTGAGGGGGAGGGAGCACTGTGCACTGTGCAAACACATGGTGAGGGGACCATGACAGGGGAGGCTGACACACACACACACCAGTGGGCCAGGCAACACAGATGGCACCCAGCCTGTGGCAGTGCCACAGCAAGAACAGCAGACTCCCGAGACACTACCTCGTCGGTGTGGCAGGCCGCGGAAACAGAAAGACCCCCCCCCAATTGACCTCAATCATGTACACAGCTGATACACTGGAATGGGCCCTATGGCTAGTACAATGCCACAGAGGTATGGGTACAGAGATAGGTGTGACTGTGCAGCCATGTTGAGCCTGCCACAGTGGGACTTGCAGGTATACAGTGTAATAAGAGTGGGGTTAGCTGTGTGTTACATGTGCTGTGCAGGAACAGCCGAAGGAATGTACAGTGCGATACTGTATGTGGGATGTGTAATCAAAATCCATGCACAATGTTAGCAGTGTAAAGTGGATAACTGACAATGATGTCAGGTCTGGTTTTGTGATGTGTAAATGTAACCCCCTACAAATGGGGGTTCCCAAAAAGTCTTCCTTGAGCTTGCCTAAATGCTCACTGCCATGCTGGTGCCCTGCGTTTTAGCAGTTTAAATGTGATTACCAGAGCTTGTATAGCCTCTGTGTACTGTCTCTTTAAGAGCTGCTTGATTGCAGCATACGTAATCTGAGATGGAGCTCTGTTGAAAGATGTAACTATTTGCTGAAAACCATTTAGAATGATAATGATAATATAGTTTGTCTAACCTGCTTTCTTTGTAGCAAGGACTGTTTTGTTTGTCTCCACTATCTTGGTCCTGGACTGCAAATTGGACCAATCAGTTCTGGTGGGACCTAAAATGTAGCTGGACTACAGGAGCTGTCTGAATTCAAAATCTATAGGAACTATGGTTTGAGTTTTTGTGCCTTTTTTGCAACTGAAGGGAGAGCTCTAGCTTTGACTGACAGCCAAATCAACCAACCAAAGCTTTTGGATCTTGGGGAAGTCCCGGCTGCTTGCAGTTTTCAGTTAGAACTAAGCTGGAAGCTGAGCAAGAAGGAGCTGAAGTGATTCTGAGAGCAATCCTGAGTGGATTCACATGGGAGAACTATGAAAAGGCTGAGAGTTTGGCCTCCATGTCTGCCTGCTGCTCCTGAGAGGGACAGAAGAGAATTATTTTGGACTAAATCCAAGTTTGTGTGACTAAAGTAAGCTACTAAAGTGGGCCAGGCTCAGTCTGAAGAAGACCAAATATTTTTGCTGAATGCAATTGGCCTGTCAGGAGTTCCAGCTACCCCTAAACTCCCGGTGTGTGCAGAGACTTTGCAATTGTGCCAGGGAGCGCTTTGCCTGGTACAATAGAATTCCCGGACATGTAAATGTGCTATGGCTGCTAGTGGGTTGTGAGTTAGTTCCTCACTGTGTGAACTGTGTTCTGCTTGCTGGAAGCTGTATCCAGCCCAAAACGGACTGCTTCCGAACTTGTCTCCATGCAGTCTGGGCTTTGCCAGACTGGCCCAGCCAGACTACTTACTGCACAGAGAAGTCATCAAAGACAGACCTGCCTGGGGATCAGCCCCCTGCTCCACGTTTGAACAGGAATGACGCCTCTGTGACTTGTGTGGGCCCTGCTTCTCCTGGCATGCCAGATCAACCACCTGCAGTCTCAATTTTTGTCCAGCCTATGTCCAGTCTTGGGTATCATGAGTAAATACCAGGGTAGCTCCCTACAACAACAGCTTAATCTGAGTGTGTCATCTGATTGTCTTGTTGTTTTGTTTCCTTTATGAACTGAGCCCTCTGGCTCCGGATTACAAATATTGTCTACTGTGCATGTTGTGTTTTCCATCACAGGGCCCCAACCAGCTGCAACCCCGGGCAACTCTCCTGTCTAGCCCGTCTCTTCTCCACCTGAGTACCCAGAGGTGGACTGTGTGGGGGGACTCAAAGCGCATGCATAACTGCTTAATTGATATAACCTTTAAGCTAATTAACCTGATTTTGACCCTCCCTTGTTCAAGTACCCTGAATAAATCAAATCTAACTTTTTCTGCATGTAATCTGACTGTGGTTCCAGTTTGTGCTCAAAGTACTGTACTGTTGCTATTTGCTGTGCTTAACCTTGTTTTACAGGGGTGTTTCCAGGGTTGAGCCAGAGGAACCAGCCCTGGTGGTAAGTGCAAACAGTGTGGGTACTTGTGTGGTGTACCAGGGGTATTGTGAAAGTGATTATTGTACAGTGTTCAGGCCACCAGAAGGGAAAAAGGGGCTTACAGTGTCCCGGAGGGCTGTGCCCAGGTTAGCTTGACCACTACCAACCCT
The DNA here is from genome assembly GCA_016271365.2 of Neoceratodus forsteri. Classification (NCBI taxonomy): domain Eukaryota; kingdom Metazoa; phylum Chordata; order Ceratodontiformes; family Ceratodontidae; genus Neoceratodus; species Neoceratodus forsteri. The sequence goes on along the minus strand of CM028136.1, from coordinate 403,730,067 downwards.
GACCTCCGGGTGGAGGCACCCGTTTCAGAACTCAGGCCCTTTAACCTGCTACTAGCCAAGCAGGTAGGGGTAGTAGCCCATGGGATAGCGCCACCTAGGGGTTACATAAATAAATCATGAAGAGTCAAATACCACTGTGACATAGTGTGATACATCCATACAATGCTGCATGGTAGCATGTAGCAAAGTGGGGTACTGAGATGGGGCCAGACAGCATTCACGGGCATGCACAAACAGGCCAGTATGGGTGTGACATGTTGCACAGTTCAGCAATAAGGCACAATAGGGTATGGGTTATGGAGACGCTAAGCACATGTTGTGTGGTGTGTCATGAGGTGCAGCAGAGTGACTGAACCACCCAGGAGGTGGGTACACCACCCAATAACACACACCCTGGTGTGCTATATTGTGATATGACATTGGATCCATGTATACAGTTAATACAATGTAATAATGCTCATAATGAATGCCATCCCTCAGGCATGTGTTCTGCAGGAAGTACCCATGGTCATGTGCAAAGTCTGACCAATGACACTACAGGATTAGCACACACCATTGTATGATTAAGCAATACTACACAACAGGGTGTGGCATATCATGAGATATCGTCATGCCACGGGTGCATTACGAGGCACAAGGCCACAGGCTAAGTGTCCCATGCATCCGAGATGTGACGATATCACATGATATACCACACCCTGGAGTATATCATTGTGATTATAAAATGGCCCTACAGTGTTAGTAAATGGCTGATCTTGTTGATGAGTTCTGGACCATGATGATATTGTGAGATATCATCACAGGTCAAGGTCTGCAGCAGCCATCAGCTTCCCAGATGTATCCTTGCCATCTTATAATACAGGTTACGCCACACACTGCCCAAGGGACAGTAGCAGGCACAGACACCATACCGTAGAGGTCAGGGCAATGTGGGAACACACGTAGCACAGGCAGCATACACTCCCATGGTGTGGGGCAGTCCATGGTGGAACACGTGGCATGCACGGCACATGTGCAATGTGTGTGGCATGGCTCCACACAGTGGATGGATGCGACAACCACAGTGTGAGACATGTCACAACAGACAGGCCACTGCAATGTGGGTTTACCCATTGCCATATGCTATGTTCCAGAGGGGCTGTGGAGGGCACATGCACAGACATGCTGATAGTGTCATGGAGACACGGCAGGCCAGACACCTGGACACAGCCTACTGTATGCCACACACACACCACATGTGCTGTGTCTGCTGCAGTGACCATGGCATTCTTGGTATCATGCATGGTCTACACTGGGCAGTATGCCCGCCACCCCCCATGTGGCTGCAAAGACAACAATGTCATACCCATATGCAGCAAGCACACCTTTGATATGTAATAGGCCATGCCCATGTGGCCCCATGCAGCACACAGCAACACAACCCTGTCATGCCCACCTGTGTCTGTAGAGCAGACCACCACATGCGTGACCTGCCATGGACATGTCCACTATTCCCAACCCTGCCACCCAATGCTGCACCCATGTGGCATACACACATGACCAACACTGTACACACTGGCCATCTAGTGTTGGGATAGTAGACAAGCTAGACACATGATATGGTGCTTTGCATACTATGTTGGATTGAATTGCTGTAGGGCAATGTCGTTGGCACAGGATAGCCTGAATAGGTCACTATACCATCAGCAGGGGAGTTACATGTCCAGTCCACTGGTATGCATGGCTGTGTCACTTACAGGGCGGATCATACCTGCCACTGGTAGCCTGTGTTGTATGGGTGTCCTCAACTGCACCACACATGTCCGACCACTCTGGATGAGGTGTGTCTGACTGACAGCTGACCTGGGTGATGTGTGGTCCTAGTGCTGTGTACAGGCAGTGGCAGGACAACACACAGCCAACATCTCAGTGCACAGGCAACAGTAGGGCTGTGCCTGACATCCATGCATGTGTTGGTGGGCCCTGCTCTGTGTGACATTGTTCCAGTGCAGGCCCATGAATACTGCAACATGTTCCCCATGGATGGACTGGATGCCAGTAACTGTGGCCAGCAGTGCGTGGCGACACATCACACCTGCAGATCCTGTACACAAGGGGACATGTCAAGTGGCATCCTGGCATGACACACACCACACAGCACCTCCACAGGCTATGGTACACAACCACAGTGGCAGCAGTGCATGCTTGCATGGGCAATCTCACACAAGGCAGATCCATTCCCTACCAAGGTACGACGGGGTAACAATGCAGCATTAACGCTACTCCAACAGCACGATGTACAACACAGAGAGTAAACATGTAACAATGGTTTATTCATTGGACTGGGTATGGGTATAAATGAGGGTACAGTACAGACACATGTGCATTATATGTACATGGTACTGGAAATACATACACATTTGCTATACCTGCTCAAATGAGACTACAAAAACAAAGCATGATCAGTAACATAGTATAAATGACATGACACACATGCAGCACATATGCCTAATGCACAACCTTGCTGTGTACAACTAAAGACTACAACATGCACGGCACATGGTTGTGATGAAGCAATGGCCATGGTATTACCACGTGGAGCACCATATGTGGTGTTGAAACTGTACAACTGTCATAACGGGATGGGCTACATAACCAACAGTGTTACCCGATATGCAGCACATGGCACATGAGTGTGTGCGTTGAGTGCTGCTAATGCAACCACACTATAGTGTATGTAGTTGTCACACAGCAGCCATCATTGCACGCAGTGCACCATGTAGGCCCTCAACATGGCACATACATTCTGCTATGTGGCCCTGTAGAACCTGTAAGGCTGCATCCTGCTGTGCATGTTATCCTGAGGCCTGCTGGCCCACACCCTCCCCCATCACCCTCTGGTGCACCTCCACACCACAGAGCTGCAAAGACAGAGCCTTGTCCACCTCACCCTCATCCTCTGCACCCATTGCACATTCTCCACCTGCAGTCTGTTGGTCCTGCCCCACACATTTAAATGGCACCCCTATCTCCTCCCATTGGCCTGCTTGGTCAGACATATCCCCATCCTGGTCTTGCACCACCTGTGCATCCCCCTGGCTGTGTCCATGGCCTACTGCCTCAACAACCACCTGCACACCAGCAGCAGATGCCTCATCCCCAGTACCCTCTGTGGCCATACCTTGATGGACAGTGTCCCCCACCGTGTCCTGGCCATCATCCATATGTTGGGATGTGTCATATGTGTCCTGTGAGGCTGTGACAGTATCAGTGTCAGGCACATGGTGCACTGGTGCAGTGTCCATGTTGTCCACAGATGCCAGTTCTTCTTTCTGGCAATCACCATCACCACTGGACTGCTCATCATCCATAGGTGGTAGTGGACGTGCACGCCTATGCAGTCATCTTGACCAGGATATGTACTCCCGTGCCTCCTCACTCTTCACACGATCCATGGCCTGGAACATGATGTGTGCCCGAGGCATGTCTGGCACTGCCCCCATACTGCTGTTGCACCATACACCTGTTGGAAATGGGAGCACAGGTGTAGTACCCTACCACTGCGAAGCCACACTTCCTATAGCTAATAGACCTCACTGTGTAATGCACTAACAACTCTGCCACTGTCATCCATCACTGTGCTGTGCTGTGATGTGTGCCAGCCATGCTCCCACTGGAGGTACAAAGTGACAGACATACGTAACCACAGTGGAATAAGGCCCCACTCTCTATAGTGCATGCTCCATTGTGCTGCTGGCACCACATCGCACAGCTTCCCCCCTGCACCTACCCGCTCTAGATTCCCCCTCACTTTGTCCCACCACCTCTTGCAACAAGCCATGGTCTTACAGTCCTCCACCACCTGCGGTACAGTGTTCCACCCATCTCCGAACCATTCCCTTGCATATGTCTCCTCACCTCCCTCACAATACATCCTCGCTCACATCATGGACCGTTCCCTCTCGTATCCCTCCCTCCCTCTTATGAGGCTGAGGATCCCCTCTGTCTGTGTCTTACCTATCCTGGTCACACATTTACAGCTGTCAATGTGATCCACCCTATCCCTCCCCTCATCAAAGGTGTACATAATTACCTTCCCCTTCCTTCCCTTGTCTGGCATGCCCTCCTGTCCCTGGCTGTGCTGGGTTGTTCGGGGCTGCACCCACTCCACCGATCTGAAGTCCATCACGTGTAACGTGTGCCACTAATGCACACAGTACACCAGGTGTTGCCTGACCAATGATCCATTTATGGGGAGATGTACCACAATACTCCTGGGGGATGGTCCCCTTGATATGCACTCCGGCATCATGTTGGCTTATTCAGCCGCCTTCCTACAGTGTGCACTGTTGTACATGCCCCCTGTTGTATGTGCACATGGTTAATTCTCCTCCCCTGTGCTTCACTACCGTACCCCTCCCAGGCGACCATCCCTCCATTGGTTCCTTGCACCAAACTACTGTAACATGGATTACTAGGCAGAGGACACCATCTGCCATGTCACTGACCACTGCATGTAGTCAGGGCATCCTGAAGCCCCTTACAGCCTTCTATGTCATCGACCACCGCCATGTTGGTGTTGTCTGCACACAGACTGATCTTACATCATCTCCCATGTGGGATATCAGCTATGTGACAAATAAGGAACACCAGGCATAGCACAGATCCCTGTGCCACCCTGCCTCTCACTGCCCTCAGTGTTGGACTTCCACTCCCACAACCACACTCTGCCACCCACCCTGTAACCAGTGTTATGGTTGACACTATCTGTGCCCGACTGCCCCACAGATATTGGCATTCAGCACAGCCCCACATTGGTCATGGGGTCATATGGGATGCTGAATGCCAGATACAGGGCATCCACTGCATGGGCCTTGTCTAGTCACCTGTGTCACCCAATCATACTACCCTGTGAGGTTGGTCCGGCAGGCTCTGTTTGGGTCACACACGTGCTGATGCCCATTCAGAATGGTCACAGGTCTCTCTTTCAGGTATGTCCCCGTGCCTCGCTCACACTTGCCATGTGGCACCCTGGTCTGTGGTTCCCTGGTCCATCCTTTGGGCCACTGTTGTGCATGTTTGCCACATCGGCCATACCCCAGTCCTGTGGTATGCATCCTATGTCCAGGGGGTTATTGCAAGGGTCAATCAGTGGCCCTGCCAGTACCTCAGCATGCTGTATCTGCACCCTGGGGTGACTGCCTTCTGACCCCACTGCCTTGTCAACCCTCGGTGCCCTCAATCTGTTTAGTACCCAGTCCCTGTACTCCTTATATATGTCACCCATTCCCTACCACTGCCCACCTTCCCTACAACACCTACCCACCCATCCCCTGCATGTCTACTGTACAGATGTGTACATGTCATTACTCTGTGTGAGCAACCCCTCACTCCACCCACACCCATCCTTCCACAGACCCACTATCTGGTCCTTGTTGTTCCCATGTTCACTTATGCAACTGAAGTGGTCGTTTACCTCTGTGTACAATACCTTGTGCCAGCATCAGCTCCCTGTGGGACATGGCTGGTCTACTGACCTCTCTGGATATCTTTATATAGATCTCCTTCACCTACCCCCTCCTGGCCATTATTAACCCCCAGAGTGCCTCTATCGTGGCCCTCACAACCTCCCTGTCCCAGGGGCATCCATCTGGGGGTCCATGCCCCATCATCCTTGGACAGTGTTCTAGTACATGCCCCTGTGTGCTCTGCAAGCCCCTTTCCCATAGCATCCCATCTCCATCATATGTTCTGGCATGCTTGTACCCACTCCATGTGCCCGGCCAGCACCTTCCCCATCAATGTACACTCTGCCCGCCTAATAGCATTCACCTTTGTACCCAGATCTTCTGCGTCCATCCCCATGTTGAGCGTAACACACACTGAGGACTGCTCAGTCCCAGCTAGTGGGTCCTCTGCCTCCACACTCCCACCCATCACCCCATTGGACAGTACAGGGTCCAGAGTGTTACACGTCCGAGGTGGACCATGGACCAGCTGCATCGGGTGCCTGTCCTGCCATGCCTGCATCAGGTCCTGCTCCCTTGCACGTGTGCCAGTTGGGGTGGTGCAATCCACCACAAGATGGGTGGCAGTCCCACACCAACACAGTGTCCCCACCCCCTGCAGCCCATTCTGCTTTGCTCTGCTCACACCCTGTCCAGTTACACCATTTATGCTGAAGGTCCCTATACCACCCCCAACCCCGGTGTCATGTCCCATGGGTCCTGGCATTGCAGCTATTGGGCCCCTGTCCTGCCTTCCACCCACACATACCTTGCATGCCTTCACCCCTCCCATCCATGCATAGCACCCCCTTCTCCCCTTAGCCCTTTCCTATGTGACTTTCCTGTATCTTGGGACTCTCATCTCACAGCCCGGGTACTGGTTTGCACACGTTTTCCTGCTTGGCACAATCTCTCCTCTCCTATCTGCCATGTGTTGCTCTATGTCAGTTGCGTATGTTCCCAGGCCTCACGTGATCACTGGGACCACTCTCCACCTTTCTCCCTTCACCTCTGTAACGCTTCCCCCCTTATATCGTCCCCTGTGTCCTCTCCTCTATGCCGTCCCCACTACCTATGGGGTGGGCCTGTCAGGCCTCACTCTCAGGGACCCCGGCCTACCAGCTGACCACTGGAACCCCACCGATATCCACGTCTGTTCCCATGTACCTATCTATGTTCCGCCAATGGTCTGGCTGTCTGACTGGGCACTTGAGGTGGGTCTGACATGACCCCATACGGTTGGCACACTGTGTTGTGATGGCATTGCATGTACACATGTAACATCCCACATCCCATGTACATGTGACATGGTCCACACGTTGCAGGACACCATCACACGGCATTGTTGCACCATGATGGTACCATGTGTATGACCCTGCTGCCTGTCACCGTGTCTCTCTGAGCCCATGGGCTCCCCACCCACATACATGACCCACACATCACATGCACCGTGGTGGGTGTGCTGCTGTCCTGCATTGTCCACCATGACTATGATGACCATCCCATGCACATGCTGCCACAGACACATGTTCCATCATGGCATGTGTATCTCAGCATGCCCATTCGCGGGGAGGGAGAGGTTCTGGTGGTTCTGGGGAACACACACAGGGGCATTTGTGTCCACTCAGTTCTACACTATCTGTTTGTTACATGCATTGCAATATTGGTACAGGGCCACAACTGTGGCTGCACAGTCACAGACACCTTTGTCCCCACACTGTCTCTGAGGGGACCCTCACTACTCCCTGTCCTACTACTGTCACCAGCAGTCCCAGCACTGTGGCATGTGCCCAGTATCTGCAGTTACATGTAGGCCATGACTGTAACCCACCAGGGCCCACTGTTACACCTTTGCCACAGCAGAGACTGTCATTGTATGACCAGCGTACAGGCCCTGCTCATCTTCTGTCCCCATCAGAGACCCATAGTAGTTCCCAGCATGCATGCACCGCCATAGCACATTGGTCAGTACATGCTGTTCTGTGTGCAGGGCACACATACATACTATGGCAGATCATCCTGCAGGCATGCAATCAGGTCACAGCTGCCCCCTTGCCCTTCCCCTCTGTCCTGCAAGGAGCATATGCCCCAGCATGCACACCCTGCACGGCATGGGCCCCTGTGCTGGCCCATGTGTGCCAGGTCACTGCACACACATGCCAGTGCCCACCCTTGTGGCCCTGTGGCACAATAGGTGTACATGTGTTGTACATCCTGGTGTCTGTGTGGCACACATCATGGCTGATGTCTGCACACATGGTGCACCTGCTATGCAGCCCTGGTACAGTAACCCACACATGGTGTGATCATGCATGAACCCAACTCCCAGGCTGTTGTACATTCGCTACGTGACTGACCTTGGGTTCGCGGGGCCATATCCCTTCTTGCTTGCTGGTGTGTGCTCCTCCGTCCCTCCTCTGACTGCTATCTGTGGGCACTGCCGTCACTGCCACCTATGGATACAGGAGTGGACAGCCGTTGGTGTCTGCACAGGGCCCTGTGTTTGGTTGACAGATGTGGTATAGGCATGACTGTTACATGTATGGAATACCTACCATACTGGCGTGGCCTGCCCATCCGCATGACCTCATCAGCATCCATGGCCATCCTCCTCATGTGCATCGGTATGGCAGAATCCCTCCTGGCAAGGTCCTGCCAACGATTGCTTCAGCTGCCTGGGTGTTCTCCTGACCCCATGCTGTGTAAACAGTTTGGCAGAGATCCTCCTCCACACCTGTTCTCTTTCACCAGGGGTGTGTCTTTTGCTGGCAGGGGGCAGCAGGTACCTGGCCCATTGCTGGACCAGGCTGACCAGCTGGGCTGTTTCACTGGGGCTGAAATTAGATCCTCTGCCACTTAGGGTATTCATCTCTGCACTGGCAGATAGGATGTGGCCGTGTATAACCGTCAAATTCACTACTGTAAACTCCCTCGTGCATGGCACCATGTTTCACATGCTGTGGTGTGCACTCCCTGCATAGCTACACAATGTCGCGATGCACACTGCAATTGCGTGTCATTCCACCACCTACCGCAGGTTGCACTTTGTGTGATATCTGTCCGCTAGAATCTGTAGTGCATGTACTGTACCCTTGCATGTGTTCCTGGGCTGTGTTTGGTGTGGCAGTGACTGTTTTTGTGGTGTTGTTGGTACTGCCCTGTGCTGCACATGTGTGCCTTTGTGGTGGTGCAGGCCTACTGGGGGGAATGTGGCATGGTTATGGTGGTGTGGCAGTATGTTGTCTATGTGGGATGTCTGTGGTGTGGCGTTGTGTGTCCTGTGGGTGGGGGCCAGACATGTGGGTTCCATTCTGGCCACTGGCAGTACATTTCAGCAACTGGTCAGCACTGCCAACATGCCTCTCTGGCCCCATGTCCACACCCTACAGTGACACCTTGTGACAGACACATCACTCCTTCCAGGAGCAGGTTGGACTCCACAGCTATGTGTGGACGTGTGTACCAACACACAGCATCCTCTCGCACACTGTACTGTAGCACTGTGGTTGCCTGCACTGTCTGCCAGGGGTGACACACCAGACAGGGGCACTGTTTGTGTCACAATGCACCTGTATGATGCACTGCACTGGGCAGACGTTCCTGTGTGGTGGTCTGTGTTGCTGTGGCATTCACATGTGTTGTCATTCATGTCATGCCGGCCTTCGCAGACTTCATTGTCGACCTGACATTGGGGTCCTCCAGATGGTTGGTTCTGGGGGACTTCAATGCTTGGGTTGATGATGAAGACTCACGTTTTGGTCAAGACTTCCTCCAGTTGATGATATCATTGGGCTTCACACAGGTTGTTTCCTCCTCGACCCATATTGGTGGACACTCATTGGACCTGGTATTCTTTCTGGGGATGGGGATATCTGACTTGGTGGCGGAACCGCTCAGATGGTCCGACCATCACTTCATTAGGTTCAGTTTTGAGGCCACCCCTATTAGGTCAGCCCCTTCGGAGATGGTCCGGTACCGCCCTTTAAGGGGTGTGTCCCCGGATGACCTGATGGCGGCCTACCGATCGATTGCTTGGATCCAGGTGACCTGATACGTGCCTATAATAAGGCGGTGACAGGGGCCCTGGATTCTACTGCACCTGTTCGTGTTTGTCCTCTTACTCTTCGCCCCAGGTCTCCATGGTTTGATGAGACCGTGAGGGAGTTGAGGAGGGTTGGACGAAGGCTGGAGAGGCGTTGGCGGAAGTCCGGTCTGGATGATGACAAACTTAGTTTGATGGACCATTATATGGCCTATCAATCCGCAATCTCTTGTAAGAAGGCAGAATTCCTGTCCAGAGAGATAGCGGCTGCACAGAATAGACCAGCTCAGCTCTTTCGGACTGTGGACAGACTGTGCAATCCAGTCTGTCTTCAGCCCAGAAGAGCCTTTTCTCCAGAACGGTGTGAGGAGTTTGCTCTCTTCTTTGCAGATAAGGTTGCCAAAATCAGATCGGATGTACGTTCTTCCCTCTCCAATGGGAGCGGTGATGGTCGGCAGGAGATGTCGAACACTCAGTTTGCATGGTCTGACTTCAGCCTCCCCCACAATCGATGATATTGTGATGATCATCCGAGCGTTGCGGCCAACCAACTGTGATTTGGACCCTGGCCCCACACGCCTTTTAGTGGATTGTGTGGATAAAATCGGCCTAGTCCTGGCTTTGATAGTCTGGAAGTCTTTGGAGAGGGGGATCTTTCCAGATCCCCTTAAAGAGGCTATAGTTAAGCCTCTATTAAAGAAGTCCTCCTTAGACCCAGACTGTCTAGCAAATTACAGACCAGTCTCTAACTTACCCTTTGTGGGTAAAGTTATTGAGAAGGTGGTCGCAGTGCAGTTGGATGATCATCTGACCAACAACAATATCTACGACTCTCTCCAGTCCGGATTTAGGAAAAGGCATAGCACCGAGACAGCACTTGTTCGGGTACTAAATGACCTCCTAATAGCAAGAGATCGTAAGACCCGTTCTATCTTGGTACTTCTCGGTCTCTCTGCAGCATTTGACACTGTTGACCATGGTGTGCTGTTAGAGCGTTTGCGGTCCATCTGTGGATTATCTGGTATGGTCCTCAGGTGGTTTCGATCTTACCTCGAGGGTAGGACTCAGAGGGTGGTGTAGGGAATTTTTTCCTCGGCATCAGTCTCCCTATCCTGTGGGGTACCGCAGGGTTCTATTCTAGCGCCTATGTTGTTTGCGGTGTATATGCTGCCGTTGGGAGCGATTATTAGATGATACGGTTTGGGTTTTCATTGCTATGCAGATGATACCCAGCTGTATATGTCTTTTGTGCCCGGCCAGGATGCTGCCTTGTCGGTATTTAATAACTGCCTTGCCGAAATCCAAGACTGGATGAATGGGAGTTGGTTGAGGTTAAACCCGGAGAAAACTGAGGTGTTGGTCGTGGACAAGGGTTGCTGTAAGGCAGGTCTGCCGGATGGATCGCCCTCAGGCTTATGGCTTGGGGGCATTCAGCTGACGACCTCAGATCAGGTGCAGAATCTTGGCGTAATAATTGACGACTGCTTGATGCTTAAATCTCAGGTGTCAGCGGTGGTCAAAACTTCCTTTTTCCATCTGAGGAACATCGCCAGGGTGAAGCACCTGGTTCCTCCAGAGGATCTTCCAACGTTGATCCACGCTTTCGTTACCTCCCACCTTGACTATTGCAACTCCCTGTACCTAGGACTATCAGGGTTGAACAGCAGTCTGCAGCTAGTGCAGAATGCGGCAGCTAGAGTTATTGACTGGATCTTCCAGATCCAGCCATATAATGCCTGGTGCTCGCATGGACTGCACTGGCTGCCAGTGCTTTGGCTAATCACCTTCAAGGTCGGTTTGCTTGACCTATAAAGCCCTACATGATCAGGGGCCTACTTACCTAAAAGAGCTCCTTTGCCCCTACTGTCCCTTCCGCCCCCTCCGATCCACTGACGAGGGATTGCTAGAGATTCCCAGGGTTCGTTTGAAAACTTCAGGGGCTAGATCATTTAGTTTTATGGCCCCGACCCTGTGGAATTCTCTACCTCGTCAGGTGCAAAATTGCCCGACTGTCCTAAGCTTTAAAAGAGCTCTGAAGACCCACCTTTTTAGTATAGCTTTTAATAATTTATATTAGTTTTAAATCTGGTTTATTTATTGTTTTATGAAACTGTACAGGCACTTTGGTTTGAGAAAAGCGCCTTTTAAAAATAAAGTTTTGATTGATTGATTGATTTACTGTTTGGGTGTACATCTGCCGGTGCCACCCAAGGGTCACAGTTGTCCCTTAGGTGAAATGGTTCCTGATGAGTTTTGCACGGACCTGCCAGCCTGTTGCTGCTTTGCCTGGCATTCGATAATGATGATGACCCACATCTGCATCCTCATTGGCCTCCTCTGCATCCATATCACCATGCACAGGATCCTCTGTTGGCAGTAGTACCCTTTGGCTTAGGACAATGTTGTGCAGGATGCAGAATGCAAGGATGATCTTACAGCACACATCTCCAGGTTGTATCGCAGTGTTCTGCCTGCTCTGTCCAAACACCTGAAGCGTGCCTTCAGGATCCCAAAGGTTCTCAATCACAGCTCTTGCTGTGATGTGTGCATCATTATATGCCTCCTCTAATGCATTCTGTGGGTTTCTCACCAGCATCATCAGCCATGGCAGTTGGGGATATCCACTGTCACCTGTGGAATGTGCAGTACAGTGGACGGTTAGCCACGGACAGACAGTATGTCACATCCAGTTGTCTCTATGCAGTGTACCGAGCCCACCATGCTCTATCTGTGTATGTCTCCACTCACCTATCAGCCATCTGCCTTCCAATTTACCTCTCTGGAATACCTGGTGCAGGCCACTCTGCCGGAATATGAAGGAATCATGGCAGGGTCCAGGATACTTGGCCACATCTAGTATCCGACAGTGGCTGTCACACACCACCTGGATGTTCAGTGAATGGTACCCCTTGCAGTTTACAAAGGCATCTCCATCCTCCAGTGGTGCTTTTTATTTATTGAGATCTTGGATAGTACCTTTGAGTACCAGCTCATTAAATAGGTTCCGCATCTTGACAAAAAAGCTATAAGAAACGTAAAACACAAGTAACTTATAACATAATTGTGCTGGAATGACAAAGTAGAGCAAGCACAGCATCTACCAGGTCATTGGCTGATCACAGTAGCCGGAGTCTGTTAAGTTACAGTAGGTAGGCATTTATACAAAGGCTGTGTTAGAAGCTGGAGTCACGTACACCAAATTAGGTATTGTTACAAGGTTATAGGAAGAGAAAAGGGGAGGAGAGGAGCGAGGAGAAGAGAAGAGAGGCAGTACCTTGGGAGGAGAGATGGCAGCTGAAAGTACAGGGGAATGAGTGAGGGAGAGAAAGGAAACAGAATCAGATGTGGAAGCTGGGGTGGAGTATAGGTTATAGGGCAACTGGATTGAAGGGAAGGGGGAGCAGAGAAATGGATGTGGGTGGGAGTGGAAGAGGATGGATAGGAGGGTGGCGGGGTGGATGGAGTATGAAGGGAACTGAGAGCAGAGGTGAGATAATAAGAGGCTTTGATTTTCACATGTGTACAATTGATGGCGCCCAGGACATCTGGGAACTGTGCTAGTGCATAGAAGGCCTGCTTGGTGGCCTGCTGCTGTGCACCCTGTGGGAAGCCAATATACCTGTCACAGCATCACTGCAAGATATCCACAAACCATCTCAGGCACTGGGACACAGTGACCTGGGATATTCCAACTGTATCACCACTGGCTCTTTGGAATGTTCCAGTGCCCAGACAGCACAGTGCTGCACTTACCTTCACATTGACAGGTATGCATGGCCCCTCTTTGTAGCTGTAGCCAGATCTTCCTCCTCCAGCTCCTGGCACAGAATTGCGATGCCAGTACTGTGCTATGCACTGCTCCTCTGTGTGTTCCTCATAGGATTGTCTGGCATGTATCACTTGGGGGGGCAATGTACCTGGCTGGTTGCTGTGGTTGTGGTGGTGCATTACCATGCATCCTGCCATTGCGGTTCCTCCTTCACCTTCACTGCCTCCACTAGCCTTCTGCTGCCAGCATAATGGCCAGTAGGGCTACATATGTGGGCAGGGTCGTCCTCTTATACAGTCACACTCCACAGTCTGCACACTGCTTCCTCTGGTGTGTCTCCATTGTACTGTCGCACTGCCACTTTTATAGTGGTGTGCACTTAGGCCACCGTTTCATTGGTCTAAGTGGTGGGGCCTTAGATGGATGCAGGCCGACTGTGTTGTGTTTCCTGAATTTGTTTTTTGGACGCTTCATGCCATGCAGCATGTTGCAGGTTTCACAATGACACAGTTCCAGATGCAAGGCGCAACTTCTCTGGGTTTTGCCGCAGCTTGCATTTCTGAATCCCACTCGATGCAACTTTTGATGCATCTTTACTTGCTTCATTCTTTTTGGATGCATTTTTCAGGTGTCCTATCTATGGCTTTGTGAATCCGGCCCCTGGTGTACAGTGGTCCCTACCCTCCAATCAGCATAAGTGTTATTGCAATGAAATCCTTAGTGAAAGTGATTGTAAGTTCAGAGTTTAAACATGACATTATAGTATCTATATAGGATATGTATACACTGTGGTGAAGCTTCTCAAATGAGGAAAAAAAAAAAAGAACTCCCTGGGGCACGATTTTCAAAGCCCCAAGAATGCCACATGCCTCTGGTGCGTCAATCATTTGATGCATGGGGCTTGAAGCATTCTCCTGGATGGTGATCATGGTTTTTAATCCCATGTGCCGAATGCCACAAGTTAGACCAGCTTTTCCCTGGTCTGACAAGTGGCACTCAGGGGGCCCTTTTTACGGGGCTTATGCCAAATATTTGGTGCAACCTGCCATAAACTGAGGAAACTGTTGCAACTACGCCCGACAACAGAAAATTGCATGCAGCTGCAGCAAAGGAGTTTGGCACAGCTGTGCCATAAAATGGTGTTGACACAGGGCTTGACGCAAGCTCCATGACAGTATTTAAAAATCAAGCCCCTTGCGTCTAGCGCCCCTCCTGCACCATGGGCACCCACCTTGCTAACCCATCCATACCAGAAACGTCAGTCCTGCAGGAGACCATACGGGAACTGGCATAGCCCTCCTCTCACCTCCTCAGCCAGCCACCGTATGGAAGGTTAGACAGCACGCATCCTATGTATTGTACAGTGCACGAGTTCTCTGTACTGTACATTACATAGGATGCACAATCCCAGACATTCATGTGCACTCCCTGTACAGTACAGAGGATGCACACCCTGTACATTATATAGGACGCATGCTCCCGTTCTATATGGCTGCCAGTTAAGGAGATAGGAGGCGGGCTGTGCCAGTCGCCGTATGGTCTGACATGGCACCATCTCTTCTGGTATGGGGGGGTTGGCAGGGTGAGTGATCAGTGCCCATGGTGCAGGAGGGCCACTAGATGCCAAGGAGTTTTAATTTCCCCCCATGTGGGTTTTTTTAGGCGTCCACCACAGTGTCTGCATATTCTATACAGACACTATAATGTTATGTTTTAATCACTTTCACTAAGGATTTCATAGCAATAACCCTTTAAACTGATCGAGGGTGGGGAAATTACTGGATGCCAGGGACTATACGTATTATTACAGGGCTGGGGATCGGAGACAGGGGGAACTGTGTACCACCAGTGATACCTTATCCCATATAGTGACTGGCGATCAGAGACTGGAGGGGGGACCACAGACCACCAGAGATACCTTATCCAATATATGGGACGGCAATCAGAATCTGGGGGACCACTGGAGCAGCGGTCAGAGGGTGGAGGGAACCACTAGGCACCAGGGAGTGATTTATCACAGTACAAGACAGCGATCAGAGGGTGGTGAGAACCACTAGGCACCAGGCAGTGATTTCTCACAGTGCAGAATGGTGATGGGAGGGTGGGGGGCGTGAGGCACCAGGGACTTTGATGATAAACTGGAGGGTGGTCAGAAGGCAGGGGGACCACTAGGCACCAGGGACATGACTTCTTCATAACGGACCAGTGAACATTTGATGGGGGGGGGGACCACTAGGCACCAGGGAACATGACTTGTAACTAACAGTCCAACAACTGGAGGGTAGGGGGGACAACTGGGGACCAGGGACATGGCTTCTGCATAACGGATTGGTGAACGGAGGACAGGGAGGACCACTAGGCACCAGGGACATGTTATTTACATAAAGGACCAGCGATCAGAGAATGGGGGGCCACTAGGCACTAGGGTTGTGCTTTAATTTCAGGAGGATGGGCAATCAGTCTGGGGGCAGGGCTGCTCAGAGGTGTAATCCTGCCACCACTTCCCATGCAAATTATCCCATAATGGGCATGCATATGGCCCCTTTGCATCTTGCATGCCCAATGGGCTCATTTGCATACTGCTGTCAGAATACTGCATTTGGAGCTACCAATGCTATCGGGTCTGGGGGCACTGTTCCCTGCACTGCAGGGATTAATGTTAGACAGCACTATTCAACAACATTTGCCAACATGCCCTATATTCGATTAGCATAACATCCTGCGCTGTCCAACTGAATACAGCATCCTCGGGGTCATGTGCATTGGGCAAGTGCAATGCAAAACTATGCGCTCTGCTTTGCCCATTTTTGAAAATTGGGCCCCATGTGCTTTTTCGGGCTGGAGGGGGAGCAAGCAGGTCAGGAGGGAGAGTGATGACCAGTTTCTAACAGAAGCAACATAGTTTAAGCTTTGTAAGTCTGTTTCTTCTTTCCCAAATTTTAAAGGAAGCGGCTCCCTATGTAGAAAATCATGGTGGCAATGCTTTAGGATTGGTGGCACAAGGACACAGGAAGAGAAGCCAGGATGTCAGAGGGGTCAGCAGGCCCCTCACTTTGTTAGCTATGGGGTCATCCAATACCTTTTGACACCCCAAATGTCAATCAGTAGCACAGTATTCATTTAAGAATAATGAGGCTGGTGTACATTGCCCGAGGACAACAGGAAATCTGTTGTTAAACTTTTTTGCAGTAATGTGTTAAGAAAATCCAGACAACAAAGTATATTTCTGAGAAAAAGCTTTACAATACATTTTATTTTACTAATGCGTGGTTGCACTGCATAGTTATTTGAGCGTCGTTTTCCCTATTAAAACTGTCTAAAAGTTGTAAATCCTTACCCTGTTCTGCTGTGATAATCACAAACAATGTATACAGTTCTGTGACTAAACTATGTGTTATATTATTGTGTGGATTATTGTGGATTATAATAAATCAGGTAGGTTAACAGATGTATATTCAAGAAGGTAATTATTTTTACTTTGTCCTGGGCTGAGGTGTTGCTTTGATCTGACCGTCCCCTGGCCTATACAGTCCTAACCCTCCACTTTTCGGTATGATCCACAACCACTGCACAAGGATATACCTAATACAATGGCTAGTTGTCCAGGAACTTGTTTAAAGTGTAGTATAGTCTAAATAAGAAATATAGCCAGGGACCCTGTAACAGCCTCATAAGAGTGCTCCACCTAGTAGAATAGGGATAGATAGTAAGTTTTTTAGTGTATCTAAAAAATAAATTGTCAATGACTTAGGTTCAAGTCCTAGAGTAGGTAGGAGTTGCCAGCAAGGTATGGGGTGGCCCCTGCAGTGATATAAAAAGCAGATTTAGAATCTAAAATTGTAATAAATAAATAATCAGCACGTTTAAAATAGATTAGCTGTCAGTGTCAGCATATTATTAACTGTTACAGTAGGATGCATCACGGGGGGAAGTTGAAAAGGACTACTGGCCCTGGCTTTCCTCACATACATGTAGTTTTGCTCATTATATATGATTGGCAAAGTTTTGTATATAAAATACAGTATTCATACTAAAAAATGGTAGTCATAGCCATTGGTGGCCAGTGAGCTAGTAAACAATTGCCCTGGCTACTGTAACATGCCCTGGTGGTCCAGTGGTTTATTTGGTCTGCCTGGTTGACTGATGATTGTAATGGTTTTACTGTATTTGCCAGATCGCTCCCAAAATAAAGAGAAGCTGCTCTATTGTAAAATAAAATACAGAAATGCCGAGTAGCAGCTGTGGGCACCAAGCATGCCGAAAGGAATGAGAAGGGGGATTGTGAATGACCAAGAGTCAGCCCCATGGCCGAGCGCTCCATGCTCAGTTAAAGGAATCCCCAGCTTAGCTTGTGGGTGGCTGCTCCTCTACTCTGACACCAGTTAGAAGTCAGGCTCCGACCTACAGTGCAAATCCTGCTGTGCGAAGCTGCGAGAGGGAGACGATTCAAGGTGCTCCTCTCAGGCAGGATCAACCCGATATTTCCCTTAATTTAGTTGTGCAGGTGACAAGCGCCAGGGAGAAAAGGTTGTAGGGACTGACTCACATTGAAATAAAATAAATATAAGGAGCACAGTGTGACAGGGACTCTGTGGAAGTTCCACATATACAGTACATAAGGAGGCAAGCATTTTTTATGGAGCTAACAGAGGAGCCATTTTGTGACACAGAGGGTGTGATTTGACACACATGAACCCACGGCTTCACATTTAATTACACACATGAAACATACATTTTTTTTAAGTAAAATAAAGCCATGGAGGGGCTGAGGGGAGTCCTGGGTAGCTAGTAAAAATACACAGATTTATAGAGAATGTGCATAAGCAAAAACGGAGCAGTTAGAGTGAGAGCTCTGTACCAGAAAGCTGCATACAGTCACAAAACGCTTGCTTCACATCCCTACTTTTCAAGATCATGTTGCCAAGCCATTTTTCACTAGATGCATATCAAACTTGGTGGATGGATCAATTTAAGTGTGCTACACAATAGAAAAAATAGTTTAAAGTGATAGAAAATGCAAAATAGAGGAGTTGCTATATCAAAAAGAGAAAGTGGGTCCTTATGAAAGTAAATCCATGCAGTCAGTTACACAGGAGGTGGAGCCAAGTGTGGGAAAAATTTATATTCAATTTCTGAGTAAAATTAACTGCTGTGGTCAGTGTAATTAAAGGTTGTCAATAGAAAATGAAGAGAAAAATTCTTAGAAGTAATTATTTATACAGTTTAATGATAAAAGATCATTAGACTTAGCGACTTAGCTTTCCAAAGGGTTATTTTGTGCAGAAAATTTTCAGCTAAGACTAAGAGCTTAAGATGACAGATTTCCAACTATTACAGTGAAAACATACTTAAACTTAAAGTGCTTATTTTTTGTGACAAAGAAATGTATTACAACATGAGACTCAGAGTTATAAAAAAGGGAAGCCTTGGAATGTTGAGAGAGGCAGTTGAATTTCAAAACCAAACATTCAATTGAGGCTTATGCTGCTGCAGAAAGGATTTTGATTGGTGCTGAGCCGCTGGACAGGTCAGTGTCCACTCAGTGACCAAAAACTAGCATATGCAAATTTGTTTTGGTTATAAAAGTAGCTGCACAGACAGTGTGCAGACAGTCTGAGCAGGGAGAGCAAACAAGAAGGAAGGTGCCCAAGCCAAGTGGGTGTCCCACCTGAAGAGGCCTGATGCAGTGATACAGCCTTTTTTTCATGAGGTTCAATAGTATAGAGAAACACATTATCAGTTTCTGACATCACATATTCATCAGATCCCTTGTTCTCATCCAGTTACTTCAGCGTTCCCTCCTACTCTACCCTATCCTATGGATCCAGGAATAGTTTCCAATCTATTTAATTTATAATTATTATTATTTTTTTTCCCCTTTTCTCTTCCTCCCCCCCCTCCCCCCCAAAGAAGAGGGAAAGAATAGGGAAAAGAGGGAGAAGAGAAAAGGGAAGGGACAAAATGGGGAAGATATTTCCCTTCTTCCTCTTCTTTGTTTTATTAATTAGGACAGGAGAGCGCCAAAGGACTGCCATATTTCTTTAAAGTCATCTCCTTTTCTATTTTTATATACTGTATACATTCCATTTTCATGATATCCAACGTATAGTTAATCCATGTTTCCACCACTGGAGGTTTGTTGTCCTTCCACTTAACCAATATGCATTTCTTTGCTGCTGTCATTGCTAATGATAAAAAAGATTGTTGGTGTTGATTAATTAACTCCTTTTGGAGTACAAACATGGTTAACAAAACACCATCTGTTATTTGTATTTTTAAAACATTATTAATTATTTTTAATATCTCAAACCAAAACTTGGTAAGATGAGGACAACTGTGTAATAAGTGAATCAAAGTTCCTGATGTGTTAGAGAATCTTGGACATTTATCCCTCAATGTCGGATTTATCTTGTGTAGCTTATATGGAGTAAATATTAAGTTGTATTTGTTGCATATTACTAGATCTTAAATTCTTAACTGGGGGATGTTATTATAGCTAGCCAGACATTTTCCATCTCTCTTTCTGAGAGTTCCTGTCCCATATTCATTTTCCATCTCTGTTTTTAATTTATGTTTTTATGTATATCCAAGAATAGTGCCTCACATATTTTTGAGATTACATTTTTATTGTCCTTTTGTTCCAGTAGTATATCCAGTATTGTAGATACCAATTTTTGCCCCTTATTAATTTGATTAATTAAATGTTTAACTTGTAAATATTGAAATCTGTGTGTCTCAGGAATATTATACTGTAGTTTAATTTGTTCAAATGTTTTGAACACTTTGGGCCAGATATTCAAAGCATAGCGCAGCACACAAACTGGTAGCACGGGAATAGCACGGAGTAGTCATATTCAAAGGATGGTTAGCGTGCGCTAACCGCAGTAGCACGGGGCAAACCGATAATGTATGAAGGAGCAAAGGGGGGGCCTGCATACACATGCAATGGGATATTCAAAGCCATAGCACCGCGCTAGGACACATAGTGCGACACGTAGTGTGGCGGTAGCTACCACCTATAAAAGGCTGGTCTTAACCCAGGGCAAATCACCTAGGAGGAGAGACCACAACAGGAACTGGGAATGAGTGCTGAACCATTAGCAGTGACGCTGCCATTCATGGTAGCTGTAGTGGAGGAGAAGGAGGAGGGGGGAGCAGGTCCAACATGGGCCTCAATGCAGGCCGAGGAGACGGTATGCTGCAAACAGGTGGTACCAGCCCAGGGTCTCCTCTGAGACCCTGCCAGATGAGCACATCACTGGCCAGCACAGGAGGAACAGGGGAATGTTGAGGCAGCTATGTGAACTCCTGCATGAGCAGCTGCACCCCAACACCAGACGCAGCCATGCCATGACAGTAGAATAGAAGGTGACAGCAGCGATGTGCTTTCTTGCCACAGGGACATTCCAACGACCAATGGGGGACACCATTAGGGTATCGCAGTCTGCCACCTCATGCCTCCTGACCCAGTTCTTAGAGGCTTTCCTGCCACATGCAAGGGAGTTCATAGTATTCCCCAGCACAGCAGCAGAATGCAGAGAAACAATTCAGCAATTCCATCGAGTTGCGCACCTACCAGCGGTACTGGGTGCCATCTGTGCACCACCTGGCGATGGCAGTGACATCTACATAAACAGGAAGGGGTACCACTCCATTAATTGTCAGGTGGTGTGCGTTGCGACTGGGCGCATCCGCAATGTCTATGTGCAGTACCCCGGCAGTGCCCACGACACCTTCATCTGGCACCAGTCCCAGCTGTGCCAGGCATTTGAGGAGGGCAGGATACCCAAAGGGCACCTAGTCGGTGAGTAGCAGCTGACAAGGCACACACACCACAGCATGGATGGGGACAGGCATGGGAGGCCAGGGAAGGGGTGTGGGAGAGCAACACAGGGATGTATGACAGCAACGGGCAGACAGCAGTACAACACTAACAGGTGCATATCTCTCAACAGGGGACAGCGCCTATCCCCTGCGACCCTGGCTGCTGACACCGGTACCCCGGCCAACCACAGTGGCTGAAGAGCAGTATAATGAGGCTCACGCCAGCACCAGGAACATCACAGAGATCATGTTTGGCATACTGAAGATGCACTTCCAATGCCTAGACACATCAGGCGGTGCCCTACAGTATAGGCCTCAGAAGGTATGCCGTATCTTCCTAGCATGTTGTATGTTGCACAACATGGTGATGAACCATGGGATACAGGCACCTGAACCTGAGAAACAGGCCAACAGTGACCCAGAGCCAGCGGTCAGGGGGATAGTGGAGCAACTCGAGAGCAGGGATCCTCGCATGGCCAGCAGAGCCAAAGAGCACAGGGCCGACATCACCAGGAGACTGTCACAGGCCAGAGGGTGAATGCAGACTGCACAGCAACATGAAACAGTACAATGATGAATGGTTTAATGTGAACAGACAACCACAATAGTCACAACACCAACTACAGCAGGTGCACAACAAAGTGGAACAGAACGCATCTGTGTGTGCGGTGCAATGCGTGGTGTGTGCAGGTCACATAGAAAATGGACACATAGCCATGGTACGGTGGAATGGGCGATGCCCAATGTGTGGTGGCAGTGTAAGAAGGGTCACCATGGTCGAGCAAGTGAGGTGGTGCATGTGATGGAGTGCGGGGGTGTGCGTGTCAGCGTGTGTGTACAAGGGTGTGGATGTGCCAATGTGCACACGGGGGGTGGCGACTGTGCACAGGTGCAGGTCAGCCGTGCCCATCACCGACAACTACCACCACGCACATGGCGCACACCACAGGCGTGGGTCACAGAACTAGGGGTGCACTGTGCTGAGGACACATTGGGGGAGGACCATGGTGAGACAGGCAGGGCAGACCACCTGTGCCCCCATCAACCAGCGGAACCCGACAGGGTAGAAGTGCCCGATGCACTGGTGCTGGAGCCAGTGGCAGCCCTACGGCCACGGGTGGCCCGCCTGTGGACACCTGTGCCATGGTCTCCCTGACCTCCTTGCACATCCTGGTGTCCCCCATGCACCCCGCGCAGCACAGTGGTGAGGTCAACCCCTGCGGTCGTGAGCCTGGCAAAGCCACGGTCCAGCACAGCAACCATGCGGCCCACCCTGTCTTCGGCCCGCTGTTCTGAACAGGCAAAGCCCAGGGACATGAACTCACGCATCAGTGATAGCTCATGCCTGAGATCCCTCCTCAGGCCATGCAGGTCCATCCGAGCCTCCTGCTGGGATGTCAGTGCAGCCTGGAGCAGTGGGCGGGCCCCCCAGGGCATCCTGCTCCAGGGCGGCAGCCCCCTCTATGGCAGCTGGCACTGATGCCTGCAGCTTACCAGGGTCGGGATGCTGGTGCACGGATGGCATGTCCTGCCACTGCAGTCCACTGGCAGTGTGCTGTAGTCCCAGAGGGCCCTGCCCGACAACCCGTGCACACACATCCCCCACACAGCCAACCACCGACTGCATAGGTGCACCCATGCCAGCAAGGCCAACCACTCCCCTGGCACCTGTGCCGCGGTCTGCGCCCAGCCCCACCCCTGTACCCCCCTCCACAGGCCCGTCCATGGGTAGGAGGTAAGAACCCTCTGACATATCCGTCTCAATGTCACTTGGTCACTTTCAGGACGATCACCTGCCTACCACCAAGATCCTCCACCTGGGCATCCTCCAAGTTGGCACTGTAGTCCAGTTCTCTGCCTGCAGTGGGGCCCCCTCCCCTCTCCAAGGGAGTGTCACACATGGTGCGGCCCTGGGAGTCCTTGTCCGCCACCCAGACCACATGTTGATGGCAGGCTGTCCTCTTTCTCCGGTCCTGAGGCAGCCATCCTGGCCTGGTCCAGGTTTGCTGCTGGCCCTGCACACACTGCTGTGGAAGAAAACTGGACAGGGTCAGTCACCTGTACACACACAGTGCACCCTACCACCACCACCGCCACCTGAACATGCACACCCTAGGACACGTGCCACCCGCTGTAGACATGCACACCCCACACACAATCCCCAAGACTATATCCTGTGGCCACATGCACCCAACCATCCCACAGTGCACATGAATACCCATCCCTTGTGCATAGTGTGCACAGCAGTGCAGCTCCACAGTGTATCCCTGGCTCAGCGCCAACACCAACACCCTGCACCTGTGCTGCCACACCATGCAGGGTACACACATGCAGATACAGGCCTGTCCTGGGCGGTGTGACAGGCATCTCACACTCACCACCCGGTACACCAGCGACACCCACCGGCTGCAGTGTGGATGCCCCAATGGCCAGGAGTGGGTCCTCCTCCAACTGCTTTGATGTTTGCGGGTCACCACCGGTATGCATCCTGTCACGTAGCCGCTGTGCGTCCTCCTTCTTCACGCAGTGCAGCAGGTCACTCCAGTGCTTGCGCACTGCTTCAGTCACCCTGCCACGACCGCCGACTGCGTTCACCCCTACAGTCACCTCTTCCCATACCTGGCACACCACCGCATCCATGGCCCTGTGCTGCCGCAGCATCTGCTCCCTCTCCTTAACACCATGCACCAGGGTCTTCAGTTCCTCCTGGAAAAATGATGGGCACGAATTCGTTCAGGCCGTGCCACACTACCTATGGGAGAGATGGAAAGGGACAAGTGTCACCAGCTGTGGCATGCCTGTGTTCTTTGTCGTGCATACCAGCATGTGCGTGCCACCACCTAGAGTGGTACAGGTTGCATGGACGTGGCACTGGCCAGCATGTGCGTGTACGGCGGACACAGCCACAATCTGCTGTGGTCACCCCTGTGTGCACTGTGCCACTGCATGGCTGTCGGTGTCCTGACAGCACACACACTGGACCCACAAGGGCACCGCCATCGCCCATGGCTGACATGTGTACCCCAGGACGGGGCCACCCCAACGGCCACCACCTGGCACTGTACCGTGTCCCCTAGGGGACATGAGCACCGCACACAGGGTGTGGACACAGAGATTGGCACGCATACAATGGCAGACTACCAGGCACAGGCCACGCGGTACTGTCAGCAGCACACTGCTGGGATCCTGTGACCCCTGGGCCATAGCTGTGTACCACCAAAGGAGCGTCTGCGTCCCTCCATGTCCCACACCCAGGGCGACAACCGAGGGGCCATGGACCCCATGGCAGTGAGCCACTGTTGTGGGGCACACCCGCACTCTGCATTAGGGCCATCCCACCACCGCCTGGCATCCACAGTGTGCAGGTGGTCCCGCACGGTGCAGACTGACGCAGGAGCACGGGCACGACGCACAGGCCGGTCTGCTGGACTGCCCGCCATGTGACTATGTGCACCATTGTGCAGCACCGTGCTTGCCTCTGGTCCTTCGGTTGGCAGATCTGTCCCCAGCCAGTACACCTGTGGATTGCAGGTATGCAATGCATACGCCCTGACCTTGTGTTGCGCCAGTGCCATTTCAACAGTTCTCCAGCAGCTATACAGACCTGCCTCTCGCTGCTCTGCCTCCTGTTGCATGGCTCCTTCAGTTTTGTCTGTTCTACTGCAGTATCTGCTGTATGCTGCATTCCCACAACACAACACCGGTGGAGCACTGATTTCCTTTTTATAGCCCAGCCAGGCAATCCAGCCTGTTATGCATGCAAATCATCAGTTAATGATATGCTAATCACAGTGTTTGCACCATGCATGCACAAGTACCCTCATTTGCATATGCCGGTTGAATATGGGCCCGATTAGCGCCTGGCTAATGGCTTAGCGCCGTGCAATCGTCAGCACCGGGCTATGGGAAGGACAGCGCCTCGCTGGCCCAGTAGCGCAGTGCTATGTGGCATAGCGTGACCACCACGCATGCCCATGAGGCCCCAGGGCCATGCTAGCATCCAGATATAGTGTGTGTAGTGCTGGGCCCCAGCCACACAGCATAGCATATGCACATGCATGTTGTTGTGGCTCAGGGTCATGCCGGGGTCATGCATGCGCAGTGGGGCCGCTTCCGGGTAGCGCCGCGCTATGTCATGTGACAGCACAGTGCTACTGCTCTGATTGCTGGAGGGTCCTGAGTGTAGGAAAAGCTGTGTTGTGCAACAGGTGGCAGGGTATCTGTGCTGCGTGGGCAATGCCAGGAAGTGGAAGACAGCGAGCTGTCGTGCACAGGGACAGGCACTGGGGGGAGTTGGACACCACCAGCCTTGTGCAGCTTGTACAGCAGCGGCACAGACGGCTGTCTGGGGAGGTCAGAGAGGGTGACCTCCCATGGCGGCAGGTGTGGGCGTCCATCGCCAGGTGGCTC
The DNA here is from genome assembly GCA_016271365.2 of Neoceratodus forsteri. Lineage (NCBI taxonomy): Eukaryota > Metazoa > Chordata > Ceratodontiformes > Ceratodontidae > Neoceratodus > Neoceratodus forsteri. Next base: position 403,704,536 of record CM028136.1, on the reverse strand, counting down.
ACAGAGCGGACGGGCATTCAGAGGGATGCTGAGAAATGCCAACATAGGTACACGGACCTGCGCTGCCGCCAGAGGGGCCAGCTGGAGGTGTTCAGATGCATGGTGCGTTGAAGGCACTGTGCCGGTGCCAGGTGAGTACCCGAGCAAGTTGCACGTGTCCACAGCGTGTGTCGTGGTCTGCTTGTGTGTGCCTGCATGTGCGTGTGTGTGTGTGTCTGTGCGCCTGCACTGGTGTGTGCACAGGGGTGCAGGGTGGTGGGTCGCATGTGATGCAGCTTGTGGGGCACGTTGGGGGGCACAGTGGTCCATGAGGGCATGGCCACCACATGTGTCAGGTGGCTGTCACAGTGGTGGCATTACGTGCATGGGCATTGTGGGCAGTGGGGCATGCTACAGGCCCGTCCTGCAGCCTTCACTGGTGGTGTGTGTGGGTGCCAACACATGGACACAGGACTGCCTACACAGGTGTGTGTGTCTCCAGTCACTGTGCCCATGTGCCCTGCACAGTTGCAACACTGGGCCCACATGCCCTCTGTACCTGGTGCATGGTCAGTGGGTGATGGGGTCCACTGTGTGGGTGTCCTCTGCATGCTATCACTGTCCCTGGGCTGCCCTGCATGTATGGCATCTTGGTGGTGGGTGTGTATCTTGCTGTTGTGATCGCAGTTCTTGCTGTGCATTGGCGTAATGGTGCTTTTTCCCCCTGTCCACTGTACAGCGGACCGTGCAGCCCAGTGCAGGGAGTGGGGGCCCGGAGCGGTCCCAGGCACCAACCAAAGGCAGCCCCAGGGTGCCGGCCATGCAGCAGCAGGCCCAAAAGAGTAGCCCCGAGGCTGGGGGGCCTATTGCATGAGTACATCTCAGTCTTCATTTGTGCTGTGCCTCTGTAATGTGTTGTTCCATCACTGGGCTGTCATTGACTGTGCTGGGGGTTTGGCCACCATGGTTGTCATATTATTGCTGCTGCTGCTTTCTGCTGTGTTGCTCACTGCTGTTTCTTGGTGCTGGCAGTATCTGGATATCATGCCCTGTGATGGGGGGGCAGTATGTGCCAGTGTCGGCATGCATGGCTAGCATTGCCGTGCTGTCCACAATCACCGCTGGCCATGTTCAGCTGGTCACCTGTCATGTGGTTGTTCTGGCTGCAGGACACCATGCACATTGCTATACATGGGCCATGTGTGGCAGCATCTGTTGGTCCTCCCCTGCTGGTGTGTGCCCTGTGGGCTTGCAGCTCCTGCAGGTCAGTTATGCCCTGGCATGGGTTGGCCATTGGATGCCCACCATGCCTGCAGTGCACTGCCCCTGCACCCGTTGTTTGCTGTTGCACACTGCTGTCTGGTACATTGCTTTCCGACTGTGGGCAGCATGTCCTAATGTTAGGTCTCCCATGTGCGTGTTGTTGTGTGGCCCACACCCACCACCATTCAGGGGTCTGCCTGTGTGTCTGCATTCGCTCACTGTCTGCAGTGCTGGGATGGGTGGTGCTGTGCTTGCCTTGGTGTTGTCGGGGCCTGCATCTCCATGTGTGTAGGTTTTTGGGTTGTTGCCTGTGTCTTCCAAGCCTTCCCTGTGGGCAACAGTTGGTTGTGCGTACCATTGTGTTCCTCGGCACCACATGGGCATGGCTGTCAGGACATGCTGTCCATCCCTGTCTGGCCACCTGTGGTTACAGTTAGCCTCCTGGCTGGTTTACCATCCTCACATGCTCCGCCTTCCTCTTGTAGGTCCACTCCGATCCTCACTGTGAGCTACACGGCCAGAGGAGTCCGAGGGCAGCGAGGACCTCCTGTGGAGAATCATGCTCCAGCAACACACACTTACAGAGCAGCAGGCAGTGCTCATTGCTGAGACCTGGAGGGTGGCCACTGTTCTTGAGGCACGTCTGCCAGAACCTCCAAGCTCACAGCCATAACCTGCAGCAGTACACTTTTGTTTACCCTGCACCCCCCACCTGGACTTTGCTTTCTGTTCCCACCCTTATCCCTCATTGTTTGTGTTCATATCCCCATCCCCACCTGTGACTTTGCTTGGCTGATTTCCTCCATTGCTGTACATATGTTTATCTTTGTATTTACCTTTGTTGCTGTTCACTTGTTAGTTGTAGTTTAGTCACCATTGTAGTTTAGTGTGTAGCTGTAGTGGTAGCATAGTTTGTTGTAGGTTCTGTAGAGGTAGTTGTAGTGTTAGTCATAGTAGTAGTTGTAGTTGTAGTCACAATTGTAGGTCCTGTTCATGTGTATATAGTGTTTTGTGTAGGTTTCCTTTTGCATTTCTAGTCATTTTACGTTTCATTGCTGTTTGGTTTGATTGTGTTGTTTACCTGTTGCATACCTGTTCCTGTTCCCTGCATCACTTGCATTATATATACCTTTTTCATACTTGCACTGTGTCCTGTGTCTTTATTGTGTGCCTGCCATGTACTGCAGGGTTGTTCTGTACTTTGGTTCTGCTCATGGGTCCTGCCACACTCTGACCTGTCCCCTGGCTGTGTGTGTGCGTATCGGTGTCTGGGTTCTGCACTGGTGTCTGCTCTTGGGGTCCCTTTCCAGCCTGTGGCCTGTGGTCCAAGGCCTGGCGGCTCCATCTGCATTGTGTACCTGTTGGTGTTTGCACTGCCTGCCTTGGGTGCTATATTCAGTGCTGTCTTATTTGCCATATTTAGTGCTGTGTTATTCCCGAGCTGTTTTTGCCCTGCACTCCTGGCTCTGTTTGCCCATTGCTATATTCAGCTGGTTTTGCCCCAGGCTATACCTTTTGCATATGGCTTGCATTTTGCTCTGGGCTAAGTTTGTACACCGGGCAGTGCTAATCTCGGCCAGGGGTAAAGCTTTGAATATCTGGCCCCTTATCTTTAAATAGTTGCCCACATTCATATAGACTCTTACTGTACCATTTTTTAAATATACTGCATTTTTCTAATATAGAATAATTATACTTCTTATAAATTGGAGAGAATTTAGTAATACCTAGCTTATTTTTTTGTATTTTATGGATTTTTGCCCAACATTTTATTGTTGTTCGAGTAGTTGGACTTTCTGTTTCATTATTTCTAATATCTTTCCTCAGATCAATCCCTGAGAATAACACATTCATTAAATTTTGGTAATCATATTTTGCAACTTCCATCTGTACTGATTTAGCTAGAAATTTTTGATAATTGCTCTAGTTCCAAATTGTTGCTACCTGTACTGCTAAGTAGTATTTTTGGAAATTCGGTAAGGAGACTCCCCCTTGTTCTTTTGGTAGTACCATCTTGTTTATTGAAATTCTTGGTTTTTTATTCAACCATATATAATGTGTTATGATTTTGTTTAATGATTTAAAAAATTCTACTGGAACTTCTACTGAAAGTGCCTGATACAGATATAATAACCTTGGTAATATCTACATTTTAATTACATTAACTCTTCCTATTAAGTTTAGGGGGAGGGAACACCATTTATCTGTCTCTATTTTAATAATCTGCAACTGTGATTCAATATTGAGTTTATATGGTTCCTTCCAATTATTACTTAACCTTACACCCAGGTATTTAAACTCATCTACAACTGGGCATATGCAATTCTCCATCCCTTGTAAATTACTATCCCTATTATTTGTAAAGATTATTTCTTTTTAATATTAATTTTATAGCCAGATTTGTTTCCAAATGCATTTGATACTTTTATAAATTATTTTATAGAATCTTGAGTATTTGTAATATAAAGAAGGGCATCATCCACACATAAGCTAGTTTTATGCTCTTGTGCATTATATATATTATTCCCTTAATTATTCTATTTTGTCTAATTTTTCTGCCAATGGCTCAATAACCAAAGCAAAAATCAATGGGGAGAGGGGGCATCCTTGCCTAGTACCTCTTGTCAAGCTAAAGGCCAGAGATAGTATATTATTGACTTTTACTTGTGCTTTTGGTGCTTGATAAATTATTTCAATCCATTTCCTACGCTTAGTCCCAAAATTCGTCTTTTCCAAAACAGCCAATATAAATTCCCACTCTACTCTATCAAACTATTTTTCTGTGTCTATCGTTAGTAATATAGAGTTATGCTTTTTAATATTATAAATAATATTCAATGTACGTCTTCAATTTTCTGTTATTCTTCTTCCTTAATAAACCCATTCTGGTCTTGATTGACCAATTCTGGTAGGACCTTCTCCATCCAATTGGCCAATATCTTTGCTAACATCTTATAATTGGAGTTTAGCAAATATATTGGCCTGTAGGATTTACATAACTGTGTGGTCTTTATCTTGTTTATGGAACAGATGAATATGAGCTTCTTGAAATGTATCTGGTATCTTTCCCAGATTAATAACTATATTAAACATGGTAGTAAGCACTAGTATTAATATATCCTTATACTTCATATAAAATTCTGATTGAAAACCATCTGGTCCAGGAGCTTTTCCTAACTTCAGCTCTTCAATTGCTATTTCTACCTCTAATTTAACAAAAGGTTCCTCCCTTAACAATTTGGCCTCCTCTGTTAATTGTTTCATTGTTAAGTTATCTAAGAATGTTCCCTGTCCTTGATTTCCCTTTATATACTGTGATGTGTATAGCTCCTTATAATATTCTGTAAATATTTTATTTACATCTTTTGGATTAGTATGCAATACCCCTCCCACATCTTTTATTTGTTTTATATAGTTTTGTTCTTGATCTTTTTTTAATTGCCATACTAACAATTTCAATGGTTTATTTGAATTAATGTAGTAATTAGACCTAGTCTTCAGTATCTGAAATTCTGCTTTTTCTGTTATCAAAGCATTATATGCATCTTTTGTTTTTATTAATGATATCAGAGTCCAGTGTGCTGTTATGTATTTGTTCTAAAATATTTTTTCTTCTAATTCTTTTTGTTGTCCTTCCCATTTCCTCCTCCTTCTTCTTCTCTGCATTTCTTGAAATTTCCCCCAAGCCATGATTTAAAGGTGTCCTAAATTATCATAATATCTGTAACCTGTTCAGAATTTCTTCCAAAAAATTCCAATATTTCCTGTGTTAGAGTATTACTAACTTCCAAACATTTAATCAATATAATGTATGGTAAGTGCCTATTAACCACCATAATCAGCAGTTACACAGCTTTGTTATGCACTGTTTAGAATTTTAAAAGTTGTTAACCACGCTTTGGAACTTCCAAACAGTGGCAAACCAAAAAAGAATGCACCAGAGTTCCATAATTCTCACACATTGAATGCAAACAGTGATTTTTTTGACCATACACTAAAAGATGATGGCTGGGGATCAGGTGACAACCACGAAATCACCTCTGCGTGGTTGCTATGGCTCAGTACCTCCTGAGCTGTGCTCTCGAGGTTTACCATGTTGCCCTAGCAACCACTCGAGGTGATTACAGTGTGGTTATACCTGATCCCCAGCCATTATCCTCTATGTTATATCCATTTTCCAACTACTGGATCTGTATGATAATTTATTCCACTGTATATCTGTTATGCAAGATGAATGATCAGATATTATGATAGTCAATTCCGCTTGTATGCCTGTGCTCTGGACCACGGTAAAATGGGCATACAAGCGGAACGGCATACAAGCGGGAACACTACTTTGCTGTACACGCATAGCTGACACCAATTGGTAAAGTCACACAACGAACTCTCCATGTGTAAGAATGCCATAAATACACTTTGTTTGTACAAAAAAGCATTCCTTGACTGCATTTCAGCAAAAACATAAAATACAAATCTATAACAGTTCAAAGTGCAATATGGCGTGTCTGCTACACACGTGTCTGTTACCATTCATTGTTAGCACTACAGGTGGCAGCAGTAGTAGCATCACTTTCAGCAAGTCCCTCTACCTTTGTAGCCTGCATTAGCCAGTTCTCCATAGACAGCTGTTTTGTTCATACCTCTGCGATTCTAACAACAAGCTCTAGTTCCTTTACCTCAACCTCATTGTCAATTCCAGCCATGTTTTTCCTAGTAAGAGCTGAACTGAGGTGCTCATCAGACACTAGCAAGGTGTTAAGCTCTGCCATTTAATCACAAATCGCAACAGCTAAAGAACAATTAATGGACAATTAGGCAATTAACACCTAGCTAGGTAATCAGGAGTAGCAATTCAGTCACCTTCTTACCAAAATAAGAGGCATACAAGCGAAATTACACAGACATACAAACTGAACAATTATCACTGTAAATATAGGAAAGGAATCGGGACCTGGTAAAAATGGGCATACAACCGAAAAAGGCATACATCCGAATGGCATACAAGTGGAATTGACTGTACCTGGATATACATTTTTGTCTATATTATGTCATGTTGAGCCTGATATTAAAAAATAATCTATTCTTGAATATACACAATGTACATTAGAATAATAAGAATACTGTTTGACTTTAGGATTACTACAATACCAAGGATCTATCAAATTCAAATCAGACATAAATCCCTTTATAGTTTTTATTGATGTTTTATAGTTATACATGGAACTTGAAGTTCTGTCTGGTTTATTCAGGGCTACATTAAAATCTCCTCCCACAATGTATGGGTCTTTAAATGTTGATAGCTGCAGGAAAAAATCTGAAAAAAATAAACGGGTTGTTATAATTTGGACCATAAACTGTGGCTAGGGTGAACCGCTCTGTTCCCACTTCTATTTCCACTATAATATACCTTCCCTTCTGATCTATATATTTTTTATGTATAAATGGTTTCAGCATTTTCTTATGAAGAAAAATTAGCCACTCCCCTAGCATTGGAATTATATAAGGCATGTACTCCTGGTCCCCATTTCCCTTGAAACCATTGGAAATCCGACTCTGAGAAATGTGTCTCTTGCAACAACACACAGTTAACTTTTCTTTTATTAAGATAATTTATTACTTTATTCATTTTATTCCTTTGTCTCAGCCTCTTGACGTTCCATGTTGCCAACCTTAATATATCCACCATTTATGTATTAGAATTTGTAATGTTAAAATATATTCCTGGATCCAATATTTTTTCCTTTCCTTTTAAATTCACTAAAATATCATATATTCTGTTTTGTTTCTCTATTTTTAATTGAATATGCACCCCTTCGCCTAACACAGCACACCCCAGTGCCCTCCCCCCTTCGGGAAAATTGCTTTCCCTATACCTTCCCCCTTCATTAGCGGAGATAGACAAAATGTCATCTCCTGCACCTATGAGATACAGCAGGGTCCCTGCCTTCTCACCTTTTTTCTTTTCCATTTCATTGCAACCATTGTCTGCAGTACATTCAGTGCCAACTTTTTTACCTGGTTTTAACTACTACGGGAAGCATTTTATTATAGCCAGAGATATTTAATCAGACAGCACAAACCATCCCAACATAATCATGAAAAGTTAGCAAGTAGCACAGAGAGTGGGGGGGCGGGGTAGTAAAATGAAAGGTTTTCTCTTTTCTTTCCATCTTCCTTTCCCTTCCTTCCCAGCATCCCCAGTTATTAACAGGGATAACTAACATACTGTTTGCCTAACCTCTGCTTCCTCTCCTTCCATTCTCTACTGAAATCTAACTGTAATTTAGTTATTATCCTAGCAGCCTGATGGAATGAAATGGAGTGCTGTAAAATCTGTAGAAAAAAAATTAAGTGTGGTGGGAAAGCACGATTTTATCCTCCCCCTCCCTACCTTTTGTCTTTTGCTCCCCCAATTTTCATCCTTTATTCAGCAGCTAGAGCCAAAGCTCAAGCGGCTGAGCTCTTTTGTGTGAATCCTTGAGGGGCTTTTTTCGTTGATTGGTTAGCATATGAACTTTCTTGATTTGGAAATTTACTCTGTGTAGATTGTTGCCTAGATTGACCATAGCGACTCTCATATGCTTCCTCTGCTTCCTCATGATCTTCAAACGTATTCAGTTTCCCATTGACCACAAAACGTAATTTTGCTGGGTGTTGTATACCGAACTTAATTCCCATGTCATACATCTTCATCTTGAGTGGGATAAAATGTTTTCGTTTGTTCACTGCATCTGGTGACAAATCTGGATATGCATTTATGGTCACATTTTGATATTTAAGCCCCTTCTCTATTCTTGCTCTCTGCAACACTGCTTCCCTATCCTGATACCTATGTGATTTTATCAGGATGGGCCTTGGATATGATTGATTCGAGTTCACAAACCTAGATCCAGTTCTGTGTGCCCTGTCCATATCAATTTTCTGCTCTGGATATTTCTTCCCCATTATCTCTGTAAGCATTCTTTCCATAAATGGTAGAGGATCTCCTGTCCCCTCCCGGCCTTCTGGGATATTTAATAATCTAATGTTTCCCCTTCTTGATCTATCTTCTAGATCCTCAACCTTCTGAATCAAATCTTGCAGTTGCTTGTCATGTCGTTTGTATTTTTAACATAGGACCTTTAACATCTTCTATCTGCAACACCCTCTCCTCTAACCCTTGAGTACATGCCTTTAGATTCTCCACTTTCTCTGATAAAACATTAACTGAGTCCACAATTCCTGTTATGAATACATTTATTTCCCCTAATACTTGTAACATCTCTATTTTCAATGACGCAACTGCATGTGTAATCACTGCTGACAGTTCCTGATTTGTTTGGTCGGGGGGGTACACAATGTTGTTGTTGGTTTCTGTTTAGGCTGCTCTGTTTCTTGTATTATTAACTTCTTTGTTTGTTCTCTTCTTTCATCATTTATTTGCACCTGTAATTCTTCCCCCTCTCTTGCTCCATCCCTGTGCTTCCTTCCTTCTCATTCTCCTTCTCATTTTCTACCTGCATACATTTCTCCGTCTTATCCATCTTATTTCCTGCTTCCACAGTTTTTCCTGTATATTTTCTTCTCCCTGATTTATCAGTGGTGGTTCAAATACCGTATCCATTGTAGGATTCCAAAAGAAAGTTATCTTCCCTGTGGACTAAAGGGACACTTTAAGGTTTGATGGTGTATCTGGAATTGTAGATAGCAAATTTCCACTTGCTAAATCCTTGTTTAATTGTAGCTGAAATGGGATGCAGACATCTATATCAGCTTCTAAAGTGTGTTTGCCTTCTTCATTACATTTGCCTATTAAATGCTGCCTTGTTATTTCTTTAACCCACCTCACTGATTTAGACATACCGTATGTAAAACAGCAGTTGGTTCTTCCGTCGGTTCTCTTTTTCCTTTTCTCCACCAGCAGAATAATTTGAACCCAAGATAGAGAATTACCCAGTACTGCTTTTTCCTAACAGCACTGAGCTCTTATCACTCTGCTGCCAATTCTTTACACCGTGCATGATTTCAATATCTACTTTTCAGTTCTCACAATTCCCCGGCTCTCCCGTCAGGCTACTTTATCTGCAAGCAGATATCTCTTTTTGTTTTTACAAGCACAACAGGACATAGCAAACCGAAGGAATCAGATACCCCATCAACCATAACATATAAAAAACCTTTTTACCATAGCTTGCATCTCCACAGCATCTTCCCCATACTGACTGGCTTACCACCTTTTGTAACCAGCTTTAAGTTTCCACAATTGCACACAGGGCGGTACTAAAACACTAAAAAATATTCATTTTCTCAGCTTCCAAAGTCACAACGGAATATGCCCACAAATGCCATTAATCTCCCATGTGGCATGTAACCCTGCTGTTTCTCTCACTGCATCTTGCTCAGCCCCATAGTAATGGAACTGACGTCATCTGCATGCCCCCTATGTGTGCATCTCAAACAAAGCTAGCTCAGATTCCTACCATTTGGGCCATGCAGTGATACAGCCTGATACTGACAGCCTTTATTTAAATACAGTGTAGGATTAGGGGATCACCTGAATCCCAGTGAAGGGTCAAATAGGGTAATAAGTGAGAAAAGGGTGAGAATAGAAAGCCTGTTGCTTCAAGTGCCTGATGATCCTGTTATGCCAAGTTTTCCTCGCAGAAGAAGAAAAGCTGCAACCTGAAGAATCCCGTGCTTCTCCTGATGACACCAAGAAACTGTCGACTCCTTCAATAATTCTTCAGCAACTTCAACAGAATTTCTTCCAAAAACCCAAAGGAGTGTGGTAGTGTATGCATCCTTATTGATACAGTTTGGTGACTATTTCAGAAGTGAAGTGACATTGAATTTACAGAGAATTTACCTCAATCCTTCTGAATTTAAAGAGACTTTAGTCATCTGAAAGACTGAACAGTGCAAGGACTGAGGGGGGATAATGTCACTGCTTTTAATGTACCAGTATCTAATATGTTTTATGCCACTGTTATTCCTGAATGATTTGTTTACAGTGATTAATGTGTAGAAATACCTAGTGATTTTTAAATGATTTGAAGTACAGTGATAAGTACAGTAACTGTGTAACTGGATACTAAGGTAGGTATCTGGCAGAAGGGGTCAGTGGACTGACTGCTCAGAGGAATAGGCCCAGTAGTCACTGCACTCCTTATATCTATAGTGTGAACAAGTTTATGTAATAAGGCCAGAGTAAGGACACTTATCATGGGACTAGCTTGTTTGGCAGCTGGAGGGCTGGTGGGTGGTGAGTGTCTGCAGTCTCCAGGGGAGAAGTACAAGAAGGTTAGTGGGGTGGTGTTGCCCTTCTGGGAGAGAGAGAGATCTCAAAAGGTTAGTGGGGTGGTGTTGCCCTGCTGAGAAAGAAGTAAAGTGATAATCATATTGCTAAATGTATGCATATTTATGTGTCATTCATTTCTGAAAGCATGTTGTGCCATTTGTGGCTGTTGTTTCAAATATTTAATTCATTTTTTCAGTAAAAAATTACCTTTTTTTCTCAACAATCCAATTGTCAGTGTCCTTGCTTACAGAGCCAGTGTCTCACATTCCTGCAGGTCTCCAGGTCAGTCTGGTGTAGCATTCCCTACCCTTGGTAGCTCTTAGCTACTCCAGTTGGGGAAGTAAGGTACTCGGGTAATACCCAGATGTGAAAGTACTGTCACAGAGGAAGGAACAAAGAATCCTTGATGTCACTTATCTCTGTGTGAAATGGTCCCACCTGTGGCCAGAGGTTAATGCAGTAGTGGGTGTGTCATCATAACCCCTTTGAGCCAATCAGCTTTCTTTACTTCCTTGACCCATTTTATAACTGACGTTATTTTATCTTCAAATCTCTTCTCGTCAGTGAGAAAATGTCAAATTCTGAAGGGATCCCACCAAGGAAATTTTTGAGTCAACATGTGACAATTTGTCTTCAGTCATGTTACCCCAGAGACAGTTCCCTGGGCAATCTGTAGATGTCAGTTTGCAAACTACAGTACAAGAGGAGGTCACCAAGCAACCCCATCCAGCCTCTGCTTACCCAACTCTCTGTTAACTTCAGTGGCTTCTTGCATCAGGGTCTTCAGCAGAATCCCAGCATTTTCAGTCTCTACTAGGGTTGTCAACGTATTTCAAAAGTAAGGGACAGTTTTCTTAGACACCCCACCCCCCCAGCCACTTCCCAGGCCTACATCATGGAAAGGTGTTGATTTTTTTCAGGCATGGTGACTTGAATAATAATAATAATCTATTTCCTTAGTAAATTTTAAAACTTATGCAATTTGAGGTTTCCAAATAGTATGTCTACATTGGTGGAATAGTTAATGAGGAGATGAGAAATTACACGGTGAGCGTGCAGCCCACAAGGAACCCATTTCTTTTAGGAAGCCAAATAACCTAGACATGCATGCCACTGCCACAACACTACCCTTTCCCAATGAGCAGGAACTGGGAATCCCCTCCTGTACCTGTTACTCCAGATTTTTCCACAAAGGTAAAAGATAAATTTGAACACAGACAAAAGACAGAGAATAATGTATGGGCAGCCATACACAACAAGGCTGTACTTCCATCGAGGAATTGAGATGACAGCATATGAACCTTGAGAGCTCCATCCTGTCATCTCAACCCCAAGATGGAAACACATGTCGAGTTGTGTGGTTGCCCATATTTTATTTTATATAGCATGTGTTTTTTTTACACTGGAGTGAAAAAACCCTGCTGAAGTGAAAACAAAACATCTTGCCATTTCTTTGTTCTGTTTAATGATCAAAATCAAATTTACAGACTTTTGAAAGTTAAAAGGTACAACTTTGGCAACTGGGTCATTAATAAGTAGCTTGGTGTGGAATAAATGAGAAATTAAAAATTGTATGACCTTTGAACTAACAACACTTCGGAATGCTCACGATTTAGAATGTGCACAAGGATTTCGAGCAGGCTGATTTTTATACAGAACAAAGGCTAACCATATACTATAACAGGTTTCTGGATGGCTCGCTTGTCTAACCTGAAACAGCAAATGAAAATCACACTGTCAAAGGCGCCTTGCTTTAGTCATTTGACACAATACTGTGAATGCTCAATGCTGACTCTGAAAGCTTTGGGGATGCAGATGTTTGCTAGCAGCTTCCCTGGCTACAAATGTCAAATCAAACTACCACCTAGAAACTTAACAACTTTCATCACCTTTCGTGGTGACAGGCAGTGGTGTCGTGTATTGCTTGACTTGAGTCAAAAGTTCCATTGGCAATCGCATGCCGCAGCAACACATAAAAGAAAAAATTACTCTCCATAGTAATACTGTTGCTTCCAAGGTATTCTTCAGTATGCTTGACAAGCTCAGTATGCCAGCTGGATCCAGTTGCCCCAGAGGAGGAGTTTATGCTAATGACTACTGGTGTCAGCCAATCAGAGAGCAGATAGAGGGAGTGCTGCCTGAGCTAGAGTGGGAGAACAATCACATTCATTTAGAAGATAAGGGGCTATAGACCCCAAAATTGTTTACCAGAACCATCAAAATTATGAAGAACAATGCAAAACAACTACAAAAACACCATAACTATAAAAGCTCAGCCACTGGGCACAGTGCCCCTGCACCATCCACCGGCCAACAGGGACCAGGACACAATGATGGCCTTGCCCCACCTATACCATGGCACCATCCCAATGCCACCCCCCCAGTACAGAGCGCCCGAGACACCTAGCCCAGAAGCATGACCAAACAGTGCATGGCACTGAAGGCAGTCCGCCACCACCGTGCCCAGGCATCCAGTTGCCCCAAAGCGCAATGCAAATGTACCACAACCCCACCAGGACCACCCAACACAGGCAGTGAAACCGTCCACCAATGCTACCACAACCCACACAAGGCCCTCCAGCATGGCACCCATGAAGGCACAGCAAGGTGGGTGACCTGGCACCAGTACCCGAGGGACCCTGCACGTGACAAGGTCCACCCTGGATACCACAAGCTGGTAGGCACTCCGAACACAGGACCAGAGCAAGGTCCACCACCCATGCACCCACCCTGCCACAGCACCAACCCCGCCAGGCAACATAGCCCCCTCCCCTGGTGCATGGAAGCATGTGCCACACAGGAGGCAACACAGGGCACACACAATGTCCTCCCCATCCCAGTCCCATGGGTACTCCGGCAAACAGCCACTCAAAGCAGTGCAACAGGCTCATGGTGCCATGTAACCTGTGGTCTGCCCACCACCAGGTAGCTGGTGAGCCTGCCATGTGGTGGTCGCCCCATGAGCCTAGCCACCCTCATGGCAGGTGCATGAGCTTGTGACCAGGCCACCACCCACATGCAGCAGGACCCCATGTGACAGCCACCAGCCCACAGGCACCACCCCAGTCACCATGGACTGCATGGAGGGGGCAACCAATGGCACCACCCACAGTGGCAACAGGGACAGATATGCGATAGTCAAGGGATCAGAGTGCCAGCTGCAAGGGCACTGTGCTTGCAAGGTGACAGATATGGCCTGCCCCTGAAGGCATGCTGGCAGACGAGCATGCAGTGGCGGAGGCCACACAACCGTGCGTACCACAGTTGCACATAGTGGTTATTGTGCAGCAGCAATGGCCGCAGCTGTACAGACAAAGCCCACACTGACAGGGGAGGCTGGGAACCGGCACATGCACCACAGCCTGCTGCACACAGGTGAACAGTGCACAGGGCACACCACACATGCACCTAGACATAGCCCATAGCCCCCATCCACACCAGTGGAGGAGCATCGCCAAGCACACCCATGCCCAATCCAGCCCCACCCCACAGTAGCCATGCACACCACTGCAGCAAGACTCCATGCGCCCGCTGCAAATCAGAGACAGACACAGACGTAAATATAAATGTATGTAACAAATATAACAACAGCAACAACTAATTACAAATATGTACATCAGAGGAAGGGAAGAGTGAGGACGCTACAAGGGGGAGGGAAAGGAGCAGGGGACAATGGGAAAGGCAAAGGTGTGGGATATGGGGGTGTGGGGAACAGTCCAGGAAGGGAGGGAGTGTCTCCATGTGCAGCAGGCCCTACTGGTGGTCCCGGTCCTCTTCTGCCGCTCCTCGACACCTGTGTCACCTCCACCAGTCCCCCCTGTCCAGTCGCTCGAGCATCTCGTGTGTCACCTGGGTGACCTGCAGGATCTCCCTGAGGGTCCGCTCGATGACCTGCCAATGAAATCCACCTAGGACAAGGGAGTGGAAACAGTATGAGTGACTGGCCAGATTAACGCAGCCAACCCAATGTGTACGGTGTGCATCAGTGACCGGCGCCCCTGCGATGGCATGCAGCCACCCACAGTGAATGCACCCATGAGCCGCCTACCCGGGCAACTGCAGACATGCAAACCGTTGCACACCATCACCACCCATGCACCATCCTGGCCGTCTGGTGTCATGGCTATGCAGTGGGAAGGCAGTGGCACAGCCAGGCACTGAGTGCACCCACAGCCCACCTGCAATGGCCCACAGGACAATGCAGAGGACACCGCAGGAAGTGCACAGCTGTAGGGGCCATGTGCAGAGGGGCCATGCCACACCACCATCCCTGCAACCCACCCTGCACAGGTGTATAGGGAAACAAGGTACTCACCTGAATCCTGGTCAGCAGGGCACTGCTGACCCACAGCACCACCACTGTGACCTGCCCACATGCCCTCTCCCCTGGTGTGGACAAGGCCTCATTGTTCCTCGGCCATCCAAGCCCTACGGCGGTCCTCCAGTCCTAGGGGGAAACATGGAGAGAAGCACATCAGTACACGTCTGAACCATAGGCCCCCGACCAGTGTAACATCCCACACAGCATGTCACAGGTTGCGGTGGTGTAGAGTTGGACGGTGCCCCACACCCAACACAAGTGCTGGCTCCCAGGCCTGGCCTGCTGGCCCTGTGCCCGAGGACAGTCAGAGATGACTAGAGATGGTCAAGGAGCACCTACCTGGCGTGCACAGCTCCCTGCCGGACATGCACCTGCCAGCGCCTCAGGCAGTCAGGGTCACACCACTGGAGGTCACCATAGCGGTGGCGACACTGCTCCCCTGAACACCGGCTCCCAGTGGCCTCCTCCAGTCCGTCTGCTACCTCCTGCCACACCACGGTGCAAGAAATCTGGAGGGGCACCTGCCCAAACAGGGCACCTGCATGGGGCTCTACAAGAGCCACCAGGTTGGCCAGCTCAATGTCACTCCAGACGGGGGCTCTGGTCCTTGCTGTCCACAGTGCAAAATGGCACCTGGTAATGCACGTGCTCCATGTGCTGAGGCAGCGCGGTGCTGCGCTGCCATTCGCAATCGCGCTGGCACTGGACTGCACAATAGGTGAGCAGCCATGCAACCGCATGGCACCTAGGGGGCAAGGGGCAGCCGCGGGGTCAAGGGTCAGGTTGCACACGGAGTGCCACTGTGCTATTGGGAGCATGTGTGTGATGCCATGCTGTGGCCTACTGTGCAGAGTCACCACGGAACCCATTGCACAGTGACACACTACGGGGCATGATGGCACTGTGCCAGTCATGCCATGGCTTGTGTGCCCCATAGGACATACAGCGCATGAGCACCACAGGCACAGTAGTGGCTGTGCACTGTACAGCCTCTCATACAATGTGCGTATGCTGCACCACTAGTGTATGTGTCAGCACTGCACACATGCGTGGTGTGGGTCCGATTGTGCACGTCACAGTGCTGCGCCCGGCAGTCATGCTCCCAACTCCATTGCAAAAGGCGCATCTGTGCGATATTCAACCAGGTCATGCAAAGCAGCTCATGAGCCGTTCCACAGTGCATCCACTGGATTTGCATCCCATTACAGTTGCGCATACCCTCATTTGCATGCGATGCGCTCTAAAGGTGCCATGGAATTGCACAGGACATGGATCGGTATTGCAGCCTTTGGAGGTACGTGCCATGCTGTGGGGACATCGGGACAGTGGTCTGGGAGGGCAGTCTGGGACTGAACAGTCCATGGTAACACCTGTACACAGGTACAAGCATGACCGAACGTGAGGAGGATGAGGAGCAGGGGAGGGTGCGGGAGCGGAGGCCCAACTTCACCAGGGCAGAATCAGATGCCCTGTTCCAGGTCTACCTCGACAGGGAGCCACTTCTCAGTGGACAGAGAGGCACAACACAGGCCCGTGCGGTGGTGTGGGGTAAGGTGGCACACGCGGTCTACCAGCAGGGCAGCCACCAGCGTTCCATGCAGGAGTGCAAAAAGAAGGTTAGCATGGACAGTAGGAGGATAAAGGACAAGGTGGCTGCCATCCGAGCAGTGCGTGCCGCCACTGGTAGGGGCCAGCAAGATGTGCGACACCTGACGCCGTGGGAGGAGCAGGTGACCGGCAGCATGTGGCACTGTGCCATTGAGGGTGTGCCCGGCGGAGGCTTCCAGATGGGTGGCAGACAATCACTACATGGTAGGGCCAGTGCAGGCAGTGTGAGGGTGGCGGGGGGGCAGGGTCCAAGGGTCAGGCAGCAGCACTAACGGTATTGTATTCCTTTACAGCTCCTGAGTGTCTGCATGGGGCAGTGGTGGTGGTGGATGTGTCCACTGAGAGGGCGGCCCTGGAACCGATGGAGTGCCCATCCACCTCCACTGGTGTCCGAGGGACTGACTGCCTGCAGCCCTGCACAGCCATCCAGACTGATGCCTGTGGTGCGGGTGCAGATGAGGCCCTGGCTGCATTCCAGCAGGATGCCAGGCATGGTGTCCTGTGTGTTGAGACACAGATCGGGGGACAACTCCAGTACCGATGATGATGTGACGCACGTCCCGGACAGTGATGCTGGTGGGTCACAGGGTGATCCCACGATTGGCATCTGCCTAGGCAGCAGTGCTGGTGTGGTTGCCTGCCCACCAGCCATTCTTCCTGTCATGCCTGCGGCATCCAGTGGGGCAGCACTGGTGTGCAGACACGGCAGTGGTGTTGGTGGTGCCGATGCAGCCATGTTGGTGGTGCCCAGTGATCAGCAGCCGAAGGGGCAGCGGCAGCAACTGGACAGTGTTGACGGGGGGCGGCAACAGTGCACCGCATGAGGATGTACCCCAGGAAGGTACCGCCATGCAGCACCCACCATCGCGGGGCGCTGTGCCGCAGGGTCAGGAACCACATGGGGGCAGCATGATGGCCATGCAGATGACCCCTTGGACACCCACAGCTGTCTGCTCCAGGCCTCTGTGGATCAGCAGGTATGACTCGTGGTAGTAGTGGATGCACTATGTGCAGAGCTGCGCCAGGCAGAGGAACAGTGCAGCAGGGACTATGCCCTGTTCCTGACAGAGTTAGCTCAAGTGTGGGCGGATGTGACTGCAGCCATCGATAGGCATGCCACTGCGATGGCGACTGTCATGGCAACACTGGCCAACCAGCTGTGTGCCCAGCCACCGCACACCCCAAGGACTGCAATGTCCACCCCTCGGTCTCGGCGTCGGGTGACCCCTGCCATGTTGACACCGAGATTGGCTGTGGGCATACCAAGCACACCCAGTGCAGGCATGTTTGGTGGCCTGCAGACACCTGCAAGGACACAGTCGCATTCACGCAGTGTCACCCCTGGGGGACCATCAGTGCCACCCCATGAGGCCACTGATCAGCCTGTTATAGCTGGCAGGTCTTGGCGGGGCCTCCCACATGTCTGTGGTGGCTGTGCTACTGTGCAGCATGACTGACCCTTCCCCCTCCACGACTGCTGTCTGCCACTGCCCAGTGTGCACTGTGATGTTCCGTGTGCCACACATGGGTGTGGTACCCTGCCCTGCACTCACACGGGCCCTGTGCACACCCGCCCAGGGACTGGCCACTGTGGCATGTGAATGATGGCAGCATTGCGCTGTCCGCCACTGTGCAATGATGCTCAGCGTCTGAGACACGCACAGTGCCTGCCACTGGGTATGGTTCTGTTGGGTCCTGTGTGGGTGTGTGAGGGGGTGTATGGGGGTGGGTGTCCATGCGGCCCTGTGGGCAAGGGATAGGGTGTGTGTGCGTGCTGTGTGCAGCCCTGCTGTGTTCTGCCTTTGTGTGCAGACTTCCGCCCATTCCCGCACCCCTGCCGCTGAACCTGCCTTGGTGTCCGTCCCTGCCTGTCAGCTGTGCCGTTGCCCCTGGTGCTTGCTCGTGGTCCTGTTCACCTACCTGTGTGGTCCATAGTGCTCCTCTGCAATGGTGTCCCGGTGTTGCTGGGCCATCCAAGGATCCCTTCACCTAGGGGGTAGCTGCCCAACACCAGCTGGACCAGCGTCCTTATCGACCCCACCGCTGTCCCCCTCTTCGACCTCAATGGCTATCCCACAGTTGGTGGCCATGTTGTGTAGGATACAGCAGGCCAGGAATAGCCTGCAGGCCTTTGAGGGGCTGTACTGTAGGGCACCACCAGACCTGTCCAGGCAATGGAACCGAGCCTTCAGCAGCCTGAACACTCGCTCGATGATGTTCCGTGTGGTGGCGTATGCCTCATTGTACTGTTGCTGTGCTGGGGTCAAGGAGCACCTGTATGTGGTGTGAGCAGCCAGAGCCAGAGCAGGTACCCACTGTCACTTGTGTATAGAGAGGTATCGTTAGCATGGTGGTCTGTGACACTGTGCCCCTGGCCTTCCAGGCTGCACCCCATGGCACCCCTGCCCTTGCCACACACACCCTGCTGTGGCTCCCAGCATCTGGCATGTACTGCATACTCACCCATCAGATGGCCAGTGGGGATGTCCCCACTCTCGAACTAATGGCACAGTGCAGACTGGTGCCTGATGAAGGCATCATGTGCTCCCCCAGGGTGCGTGGCACAGACATTGATTATGCGCCCCTGGCATCGCACACCACCTGGCAGTTGACACTCGGGTATCCCTTGTGGTTTATATATACCGCCCCCTCCGGGTCAGGTGGCATGCAGATGCCAACATGGGTGAAGTCGATGGCCCCGAGCACGCCAGGCAAATGTGCTACCCTGTGGCACTCCTGCATGTTTGTTGTACACTCTGCCTGAATGCTGGGGAAACAGATGTACTCCGCAGCATGTGGCAGCAGTGCACTGAGGAAATGTGTGAGTAGGCATGATGCGGACAACTGGGTTATGCCTGTTGTGTCCCCTGTTGGTTTCTGGAAGGTGCCCATGGCGAGCAGGCACATGACAATTGTGATCTTTGTCTCCACGGACAGAGCATGGCTACGTCTTGTGGGTGCATGCATCTTCTCACTGCACAGCTCACAGAGCCACCTCAGAATGGCCTGGTTCAGGTGGTACCGGCCCACGATCTCAATGTCACAATACAGCTCGAAGCTGTCGCGGGCACGATACAGCCTGTTCTGGGCATACTGCTGATGGGCCTTTCCATGGCCGCGCCTCCCTGCAGCCTGCCTCCTCACATGCAACATTACCACCTCCATCTGGAAGATGGCACTGGCCATGTCCCGTTTTGGTGTCCCCCCCCAGGCAGCTGCCTACCGTTCACCCCGGCTGTGTGCTGCTGGTCCTGCCCCTGCACCGAGTGCACCCCTGGTACTGCACCACTGCGTGCTCTGCCTCTGCACCACTGCTCCCCTTCCTCTGTGGCATGCACAGACACACACAAACACACACACACATGCTTCCAGTGGCCCCTGTCCACCTCTTAGCCACCCCTGGCCACCTGTATCTTGCTCTGGCTCTCTGCCGCTCCATCTCCACTCTCCCTCTGCTATGGCTCCTCTCTAGTGCAATCGTCCTCCCCTCACTTGCTCCCTTTTATATTTGCTCATGTCCGCTATCGCGCAACTTCCGCTTGCTCCACTATTGCACATGTCGCCTGCTGTTGTATATCGCACCACGCCACATATTCCTGGTTACACCCCCTGCACTTGCGCATGCATTCATTACCATTGTGCTATGGCGCATTGGATTTTGTGCTACGCATCTGCTGCCACTGAATATTGCTTTATGGCACATTTCCACTCTTACACAGGCGCATCCCTATTGCGCATGGCGCAACTGCTCTGAATATCCTGGCCACAATCAACAACTTGTCTATTAGAATCCCTCAATCCTGCCCAAACTAAATTTAAAAGCACAATAAAAGGCAGTTAAGAACAGCCCTCAAATATAATTTCAAACACACAGAAATGGCAGCTAAGAAAACATTTCAAATCCACTTACAAACACAGTCACCAGCAAAAGCCTTCTTTTCTCTCTCCACTAACTAAAGACTAACTGAGATGGCAGTTAAACATCACATTCAAAGTGCACTAATCCCTGTAATATGATGCCTGCACTTACAGGCCAGACAGCAACTTTTAAACACACAATCACCAACTTGTCTGCTAGAATCCCTCAGTCCTGCCCGAACTAAATTTAAAAGCACAATAAATGGCAGTTAAGAACAGCCCTCAAATTCAGTTTCAAAACACACAGAAATGGCAGCTAAGAAAATATTTCAAATCCACTTACAAACACAGTCACCAGCTAAAGTCTCCTTCTTCCTCTCCCTCTCCACTAACTGAAGACTCGTGGTTTAAGGTGTCAAACGCCTTGGGTAGATCAATAAATATGGTTCTCACTGAGTTCCTCCTGTCCAGGCCCATCTGGATATCTCCCGTGACTTTCACTAATGCTGGCTGGGTGCTGTGCTTTGAGCGGAAACCGGACTGGTAAATATTCAGCAGGTCTGTCTCCTCCAAATAATTCTTCAACTGTCTAGAGACCAATCTTTCCATAATTTTGGAGGATTAAGACAGCAGGGAAATTGGTCTAAATTACCCATCTCCAACGTTGAACCCCTTTATGTGGAGGCACTATCTTAGCCAAATTCTTGTTTAGTCTCTTTTAATATGGTGAGCTGCATTTCATCCTATCAGGAGTCTTCTTCATTCCTCCCCCTGGTTCCATTTCTATACTTTGCATTTCCATTTCTTTGTTTTCAATTCTAGCCTTAGGGGGTATCTTTATCACCTTTATCTCCCTTATGTCCCTTTTCCAGATTGTTTGCTGCTCTTGTTTTAGTAAAGGCAGAAACCAAACCGCTTTGTTCTTGAACTATCTGTATCTTGAATTCACTTTTTTTTTTAATTTTCCTTTTATTTCCCCCCAAGCTCTTATGTGTTGCTTACTGTAGTGATAGTATAATATGTTGATTATTGTCACTCCATTTTGTATGCTATTTCATGTAATGTATGTCATTTTATACTCCATTTTGTATTGTGTGACTCCATTTTACATGCTGCTTCATTTAATTGGTGTTTTGCTCTTTAGATAGCGTCATTATTATGTTTTGCTTCAGACAGTGTATTTTGTTGACTTGAAGGTCGTGATATTATCAGCAACCTGTTTTTGCAGTTTTGTTTAAACTTCTGCTTAGCTCATAGTGTTCTAGGCACCGGCCAGTGTTTGGAGCACAGTGACCTAGCAGGTGTGAATTGAGCAGTCCTTATCGGTTGAATTCGTAATATCCTGGGAGCCCGCCAGCTTCTAGAATGTGGGAAACAACACTATAAAGTGGCACGGTTATTTTTAGCATAGAATAAGATATAAATGTAGCTTTCAATGCCTGGTTGGAAGCCTCATCTGCAGGGTGGACGATCGCTGTGGAACTTTCTCCGTTCAAAACTCCTGGCCAGGCTGTGAGATGATTTAGGGCTTCCTGCTACTGGGAAAAGGCTTGGATGATGCTTTATTGAATCGGTGATGTATCATGTTTTGCTTAATTGAAGTATATATTAATGCTGATAGTAATATTGCTAATGAATGAATGCTAAAGTGTAATCATTAATGCTGATAGTGATATTGCTGCTAAATGAAGTGTAATTATCTTTGCTTGCAATAAATTGTGCTGATGTGTGAATGCCAAGTGTGATTATTCCTTTGTGACTCTTGATTAGGCAAGACAATTTTAGTAGTCGGCAGGATTCATAAGAGAAAGTACACACTAAGGTGAAGTAAAAATGTTTAAAAGGAAAGAGTCTAATGTTGCATGTGCACAAGTGGAAATTCCTGGTTGGGAAAACCAACCTTATGCTGATTTAGCCACTGAGTGGTCATGTTGTGCAGGGTTGAGTGAACACTGAATCCTGTTTAAAGGATTCTGAGCCTGCAGATGTTGTTACATGTATGAAAAGAGTGCCTGTGGCAAAAGGGAAAGAATGTGCTGCCTTGAAGCAGGGGTGGATTTTATTGTCTGCCTATAGGAAGATGCATGAAAAGGTAGTGGGACTTCTTAGTGAAAAGGCAGAGTTGGAACGAAAGGTTTGTGATTTGGAAAGTAAAGCTGTGATGTTACAATGTCAAAATCATTTGCTGAGTGATAAATTGGATACCTATCGGACAGTTGCAGAAAATGCAGCTGTCGAGTGGCACAGTACAAGTATAAAAAGAGGGGGCAGAGTTGGTAGGAAAGGTAAGCCTAGCAATAGCTAGGGCAGGAGCCCACTGGGATCCTGAAACATGGGATGGAGATATTTGGTTTTCTACAGATGAGGAAAGGTCAGCCTCAGATAAAGAAGAAAAGGCTGAGGGACGTAGGTTCCAATACTGCATGCACAGCCAGTGTCTAGAAGACGATTGAAGTGTTGGATCAGGGAAATCTTAGGAATCGAGATGTAGTGGAGGATTTTTCTCAACAGGAGGTATCAGACCTCCTGGAGCGCACACCCGGGGAGAGTTTGTTGAGATGGCTGTGAGGTTGTATGACACAGGGCGATGGAGTAAGCTTAGATGAAACTGATGCCCCTAGGTTTCTGTCACTAAGCTATGACCCTGTGGTGAAGGAGGCGTCGACCTCCAAATACTGGGGTAGGGCTATGCCAATGGCGTTGACGTAGGCTATGGCTTGTAAACACAAGCATCCGACGGTGAGTGACTGGCCGGAGGATAGTAAACCATGGTTTACCTTAAAGGACTGTATACAAAACATTAAAATGGAAATGATGAAAGTTGCGGTCTCCACAGAAGACCATGCTGATTTAATGAGTGTTGTGCCAGTGTCTGTACGTAATAAGATTATCAAAACTGCACCACCTGCATATAAGGCAGTAATGATGACTTTGTTGATTAATCAGACGGGGAAAACAGTAGGTGTAGTGCTAGAGGCAATACGGCAGTTAGGGGAACTGGGAGATTGGGGCCCAAAGGGTCTAGTTTATATGATTCTTCAGGACAGGATAAACAGCGTCCAATCCTGAGGGTCGAGTTTCTAGGAGAGATATGTTCCTGGCTCTCTTAAAGGATGGGGTGGCAAGGGAAAACATTGATAGGATCAGTACCCCTGATATGTGGGAAATGTACAAAAAGAGGGGATTGAACACTAAGAAGTGAGTAAATAAGCAGACCAATTCAAAGTTAAAGACAGATGTACATGTCTCTTCAGGGGAGTCTGTAAGTCCAATTGCTCCCCCGGCAGAGTTTGATGATGAAAGTATATCCCGGTGTGGGGGGGGCTCCCACTCAGGGATCCATTGAGTCACCCCGACCGGAGCAGGAATATGTAGATCTGTATCCTAGTGATTTGTACCGTTAGGAGTTGCAGCAACTGAAAACCTAAAATATGACTGAAATGAAGGCCAAGCCCCAGTAGAAGGGTGGCTAGGAGGGATTTAGACCTCATGTAGAATTGGAAATTAATTGGAAGAGTGGCTCACCCCAAAAGTACGAGCTTTAATTGACACTGGGGCGGAGGCCTCATTAATTTATGGGAACCCAGCAAAACACAAAGGTCAGCGAGTGGTAATTACAGGATTAGTAGGTAATAAATTGAGGCAGTACAGACCATTTTGGAACTGAAAATAGGTCAGCTGCCCTGGAGAAAATATTGTGTAATGATTGTTCCGATTCGAATACATTATAGGAATAGACATACTAAAGGATGACGCTGCAATTGTCTGATGGACAATATCAATTTGGAGTAAAACCTTACATTTCAGCAAGACCAGTAGTAGTGGGAAGGTGCAGATGCCTCAGTAGCCATTCCACCTGCTACAAAAATTATCTGTATGAAACAGTATAGAATACCAGGAGGGCATGAGGAGATAACTGCCACTATTAAAGATCTATTAGAGTCAGGAGTGCTTAAACCCACAACAACAGCTTGGAACAATCCTGTGGCCGGTCAAGAAAAGTGACGGGTCATGATGGATGACAGTAGATTATAGGAATTGAACAAGTATATGCTGAGTTGTATGGTATATCAGGCTTTGAGACAAGAAAACCCAGGTACATGTCATATTTATACTGATTCATGGTCTGTAGCCAATGGTTTAACAACCTGGCTGCCCACTTGGGCTAAGGATGAGTGGAAAATTTATTCAAAGAAATATGGGGAAAAGAACTGTGGCAGGAAATATGGACTATGGTGCAAAATACTCAGACTACTGTATTTCATGTTGATGCTCATTGTGCTTCAGATACACTAGAACGATGGTATAATTCTATTGCAGATGAAAGAGCTAAGATTCTTCCAGTGGATATTGAAGAAACTCAAAGTCAGCAGTTATCAGGGTTGGCAAAATGGGCACATCAAAAATGTGGACATTTGGGAGAGAAAGCCACTTACAGGTGGGCATATAGTAGGGGTGTACCCTCAACATTGGATTTGGTTAAAACTGTTATTGCTCAGTGTCCTATATGCCAACATGGGCAACAAAGACCAATCCCCATATTGTGAAAGGACAATTGGGAGGGAAAATTACCGGACAAATTTGGCAGATTGATTACATTGGACCTCTACCCCTTAGTGGAGGATGTCGATATGCTTGCACAGTTGTAGATACATATTCAGGGTATTTATTGGCATACCCTTGTAAACAAGCTACACAGAAAACACCATTAAGGCAATTGACTTAATTATGTTGTACTATGGAATACCCTTGCAGATACAAAGTGACAATGGTTCCCATTTTAGGGGAAAATGGTACAAGCTTATGCTCAAGCCCATAACATACAGTGGGTATTTCACATCCCTTATTACCTGCAGCAGCAGGGTTAATTGAGAGAATGAATGGATTGCTGAAAGAACAGTTTAGGAAATTGGGGGAGAGCCTACGAAAATGGAAAGAGAATTTGCATGAAGCATTACAGATTTTAAATAATAGACCAATTGGAGAATCTGAGACCCCTTAATGCTAATGATAACTCTAATTTGCAAGTGCAGGCTTACTCAACTACAGAAACAGTGTTATATTGGGAAATTACACTAGGAGCTCTGTCTCCTTGCAGGGCAACCCAGAAGCTGCTGGACTTGATTTACATGCCCTTCAAGAATACAGAATAAACAGCAGAAACATTCAAGTGATAGAAACTGGTATTGGAATACAAATTCCACGAGACATTTTGGTTGGATAGCACCTAAATCAGAACTAGCCCTCAAGGGAATACAAATTTTGGGAGGGGTGATTGATTGTGATTACCAAGGAGAAGTGAAAGTAATTTTGTTGAATAGTGGAGAACAAAATCTGTTAATTCAACAGTATGACAGAGTGGCTCAATTGTTAATTATTCCAGTTAACAAAGTGACCCCTATAAAGGGACAAGCCCCCACACTCTTAACAGCAAGGGGGGATAAATGTTTTAGATCTACAGGAGGTTTTAACAAGGGTGCCAAAATATGGGTTACAAACCCAAATGGCCCTCCTGAACCAGCTGAGGTGATAGCCACCAGACGAGACAACACAGTGTTAATTATCAGGTCAGGGAAAGAGAGATGGGAATATGTACCAGCGAACACATGTTATCTTCGAGAATAATCAGTCTGTGTATTTTCTAGGTTCTTCAATGGATTCTAAAGGAATAACACTCTCTCTCACGGTCCATTCGGTAAAGCCTATATACCCTGGTGGAAGAATATTGAAGCTTGACGACCCACTTGTACAATGGGGTTGGAAATCTTCCACCAGTTTCGAGTGCAAGACAACTTTACTTGCCCTGAAAACCAAGGATGTCCTATAGTGAGCATTACTTTTTCACCAGATGTGAACATTTGAAAACCAGTTGAGACAATGGCAGGCGCCAACCTATGCAGGACACAAATTGGATTAAATTACAGAACCAGACTGCTATTAGATGCTGCAACTTACGAATAGTTGCATGGTGACTGTACAACATAGACTTGATTGCTGCATGAATCAAACAGACATTTTCAATGCAAGTATTACTTTGATTGACATAGACACGTTATTCTGCATGAATGCTACTGCAATAACTAATAGAACTACTTGGGCAGATCACATTACAGTGTTGAAAAATCATCCTGTAATTAGCAATGATAGTATAGTTAAGGTTCCATCCACATGTACATCAGTAGCGCGCGGTATCAGAAAATGTAATCCATTTTAACATAACGCTTATGTTTAGTAGAAAATGCAAATATAAAGAGCTTGGTATGATACGCTATTAGGTGGATGGGCAGGCATGGAATTTAAATAGTGTTGATATAGAAACACTGACTAACAAGCTTCAGACAGTAGGAATTGATGTATTTAGCTTAATTAACTTACAAGCTCAATGGATGCCAACTGTTTTCTTACCCCAAAATTAACTTTGAATTATGATTTTGAGTTCTTGCAGTTATTTAATGCTTCACAGGTATGGGGAATGGGAGTAGCAGAAAATATTTCGCAATTTATTGATTGGACAGAATGCACAATGCGTATATATGTATTCTATAATGCAAAGAAATAAGGCCCAGAGTGATTTAATGAGTAATAATGAATACGTAGTGGAGGACCGTGTTACAGGATGGTCTCCATCAGCTACAAAAGTGTTAAATATTCTGATAATCATTGCTGTAGTGACAATTATCTTGCTTATTTGGACTTGTTACTTATCATGTTATATTCGTAGTAATTTTGCTATGGTACCAATATCATACAAATCGTATTTACAATAATCAAAGGACCAATGTAGTGATAGTATAATATGTTGATTATTGTCACCCATTTTGTATGCTATTTCATGTAATGTATGTCATTTTATACTCCATTTTGTATTGTGTGACTCCATTTTACATGCTGCTTCATTTAATTGGTGTTTTGCTCTTTAGATAGCCTCATTATTATGTTGTGCTTCAGACAGTGTATTTTGCTGACTTGAAGGTCGTATATTATCAGGCAACCTGTTTTGCAGTTTTGTTTAAACTTCTGCTTAGCTCATAGTGTTCTAGGCACCGGCCAGTGTTTGGAGCACAGTGACCTAGCAGGTGTGGGAATTTGAGCAGTCCTTATCGTGTGAATTGTGAACATCCTGGGAGCCCGCCAGCTTCTAGAATGTGGAAAACAACACTATAAAGGCTGCACGGTTATTTTTTAGCATAGAATAAGATATAAATGTAGCTTTCTCAATGCCTGGTTGGAAGCCCTCATCTGCAGGGTGGACGCATCGCTGTGGAACTTTCTCCCGTTCAAAACTCCTGGCCAGGCTGTGAGATGATTTAGGGCTTCCCAGCTACTGGGAAAGGCTTGGATGATGCTTTATTGAATCGGTGATGTATCATGTTTTGCTTAATTGAAGTATATATTAATGCTGATAGTAATATTGCTAATGAATGAATGCTAAAGTGTAATCATTAATGCTGATAGTGATATTGCTGCTAAATGAAGTGTAATTATCTTTTGCTTGCAATAAATTGTGCTGATGTGTGAATGCCAAGTGTGATTATTCCTTTGTGACTCTTCGATTAGGCAAGACACTTACCAGTGGGAGGGGCTAAGGTAATGATATTTTGAATTGAGTTGTGGGTGCTACACCCTTCCCCAAACTGCCCCCCCAACTCCAAAGATTAGCATTGCTATTGCAAGGCAAGGGGTTCTTAGTGAGAGCTTCAGAGGACAGGTTATCTGTTACAATGTAAGTTCTACCTTTCTCAAGCTCTGAAATCTTTGGTATGCTACCCTTTGATTTCAAATAACTAAAAGAGGTACCTTGTTCAGCCAGATGATCTGTGGATGTCTCCTCAGCCAGAGGTAGTAAATCTTCTGCTTCTTCTTCTTACATGTTTTTATGAGGAATGTTACCCGACCCTGTTCTAACCAGGTCCATCTTGTAAAAGAGCTCTGCTCAATGATGTTTGCCTGGATAAATAAAAATTTTGATTGATTGATTGATTCTGCACTAGTGCAGCCATCTCCCACCAATTTTCCACTCTTCAGCAGCTTCCTAACCACTGTCAGTCTTTTCTCTTTGAAAAATGTGGTTATCTTCTTTACACGGCAGTACTTTTGTGACATGTCCCAGCGTTGGTTACATGTGTACCACCATTAATACTGCTAGCTGCTGCTGAAAAAATGAAAGGAAACTGAGACATAAACTGAAGCATTATTGGAGTGTCTTCTAGAGTGCCTTCCTAAATCCAGATGGTGCTGTACAGGTGCTTCCCCTGTGCTGGCCAGGTGCTCTGCATCGCACAGCCTCGTTCAGCTAGAGTTCCAGGCATGCCTCGACCATCCACAGTACAGAACCTACTTTGGGAAGAGGTTCTGCAGGACTGCTGTGCCAAATCTGACATCTGATCTGGACTGCACAGCCAAACAGTCGTGTATTGTGAGAGTATGTACAGTCCTCTGAGTAGCTCCTTTGCAGGTATCCAGCAAGGTCATGTCCCTTGCAGCTGCCACCGATGCTCCTGTGCCTCTAGTGGAGTGGCCCTGAGGAGGCTGCTTGCCAGCCTTACTATAACAGAACTGAATGCAAGAGACTACTCAACAAGAGATAGTTCTTTTTTCTCCCCCGACCTCACCATAGGTAAGGAAAAGATGAGTATGCGAAGTCGTGAGCTGCTTGGTGTGCTCCAGATAGTAGGTCAGTGTCCTTTTCACATCCAGACTATGGAGCTTCAGCTCACCAGGAGTGGATCTGTCTGTGAAGAAGACAGGAAGTGTTATGGACTGGTTCAGATAGAATCCTCATACCACTGTAGGAAGGGATTTCCTATTTGTCCTTAAAACTTCCTTATCCTTGTGGGAGATCATGCAGTCAGGTTCTGTGCAGAGGACTTGCAGTTCTGAAATTCTTCTGAGATGATTGCCACCAAAAAGACAGTTTTCCAAGTGATGTACTTTAGCTCAGCTGAGACCACAGGCTAAAAGGGGTCTCCATGAGCTTGGCTATGCAGTGGTTCAAGTCCCATGGAGGGATATGTTCCCTCAGAGGGAGTTGAAAGTGTGACAGGCAGTTGAAACATTTCTTTAAGATGGGATGGAAACTTAAAGACTTTTCCTTCCCAGCCAAAATATAGGCAGACACAGCTGTCAAATGAACTTTCAAGGATGAGGCACATAGGCCTGAGGCCTCTAAGCATACCAAATAGTCGAGCACTGAAGAAAGGGAAGCTTTCAGTGGGTGAATATGCCTGTCCATGCACCACAAGGAAAATCTTTTCCATTTTGATGCATAGGTCTTTTTAGTACTAGGCTTTTTAGCCAGGCGAAGAATCATTAGAGCCTGTTCTGAGTACTGAGAGTATGGGTACTCTAGCTCCTACAGTACTAGGCTTTGAAGCGAAGAGATTATGTTGGGAGTATGTTATCCCAGTCAAAGATAGAGTCAGGAGACTGTGGCTCAATGGCAGTTGAACAGGTTGCTTGATTGCCAGGAGTAGGGAATACCAAGGTTGTCTCGCCCAGCCTGGTGCCACTTTAATCATGTGGCAGGCTGGGTCCTGAGCTTCAGAAGGATTCTGAGGATCAGTGGGAAAGAAGGGAAGGCATACATAAACTTCCTTGTCCAATTCAGGATTAGGGCATCCACTGGTACTGTGCCTAGAACTGGAGGCCTGCAACAGTACAGGGGTAGCTGATGATTGAGGCTGGAGGCGAAGAGATCTCTGGAGTGCTCCACCTTCAGAAAACTGTGGCCAGTACCTGTGTGTTCAGACTCCACTTGTGGTGGCCTTGACTGATGCAACAGAGCATCTGCCAGCACACTGTCCTTACCTGGCAGGTGAATGGCCGATAGCTGAATTTCCAGAGAATCAGACAGAGACCAAAGCTTCATGGCCTCTGTGCAGAGCTTTGTGGAGCGGGTACCCCCTTGCCTGTTGATGAAGAACATAGCTGTTGTATTGTCTGTTCTAATCTGAACAGATGAATAGACTGGCCTTTTAGGAGAGCAGCACAGGCTTTTATTGCCAGATATATGGCTCTGAGTTTGAGGAAGTTTATATGGTAAGTGGACTCCTTGGGGGACCATGTTCTGCTTATGGACTGGTCTGCTAGGTGTGCTTCCCAGCCAAAGAGAGAGGCATCCATAGTTTATACTCTGGATGGTTCCCTGTGCTAAAAGGGAACCCCTTCCCAGAGATTCTGTAAGTCATTTCACCACTCTAGAGCTTGCAACAAAATCCGTGTCACAGGGATAGGTTTTGACATATAATGCTTTTTCTGAGACCAGTGAGCCTTTAGGTGATACTGAATGTCCCTCATTTGAAATCTGGCAGCTAGTACCACAGCTGTGGCAGAAGCCTTGTGGCCTAGAAGCCTCAGGAAATGTTTGGCTGGTCTTTACTGACCCGTTTGCCAGGGTCTGCAGGTTGTGTGCCCTGTTCTGCCCCAATGAATTCTAGTAGCTGAACTGGTTGAAAGTTGGATTTCTGAGAACTGATCAGGAACCCTAGGGATCCAAGGGTAGAATGAGTTAATCCCAGAGAGTCCCCAACCTCCTGTTCAGACTTGCCCACTATTAAACAATCATCCAGGTGAGGGAAGACAGACACCTGTCGTCTCCTGAGATGGGCTGCTACTACTGCCAGGGACTTTGTGAAAACCCTGGGCATTGAAGAAAGGCCAAAGGGCACTGCTGCAAACTGGTAGTAGCCTGATGGCAATCTGAACCTGAGCATTTTCCTGTGAGACTGCCTGACTGGAATGTGGAAATAGGTGTCCTTCAAGTCTAGGAAGGCTAGCCAGTCTCCCTTTTGCAGAGATGGAATCACTACAGCCAGGGTGACCATCTTGAATTTGAGATTGACAAGGCGTCTGTTTAGGTACCTAAGGTCTAAAATAGGTCACCAATGCCCAGTTTTTTGTGAGTTAGGAAGTTTCTGGGGTAGAGACCCTTCCTCCATTGGGAAGAGGGGAAACTCTCTTCACTGCTTCTGCAGACAGAAGAGACTTTTCTTCTAGCTCCAACAGTAGCTTTTCTGTAGACATTGAGATTTTAGTGACTTCTGACCCTATGATAAAGGGAACTTGCTGAACTGCAGGGTAAGGCCTTGACTCACAACCTCGGGTACCCACTTGTCTATGGTAATGAGGTGCCAGTGGGGGAGGTAGTGTGACAGCCTTCCTCCCACCAGGAGAGGGAAAGCGACCTGTCTTTTGAAGTCTGGAGAGTTGTTTGGTCATATAAGCTTCCGTTTTGTCCCCAAATAATGAAGTTGTGTCACAGGGGAAATACATAGCTTTACTCTGGGTATCCTGTGAGAGATTAGTTGCCTTTAGCCAGGCATGGCGGCTTAGGGAGTTTGCCTGATTCATGGCTCTGGAGGTAGTGTCATTAGTATCCACTGCAATGTGAAACTGGTATTTTGTAGCTTCCAGGGCCATTTTTACATGTAACCCCCCTCCAAAGTCAGGAGCTTACCTGCTGCCTCCCAATAGCCCCAGAGCCTACAGTCGCTTTGGACTTTGCTCCCCCCGACCCACTCCTGAACTGCTACAAGGGCCGGGGAGTAAATTATCTTTGTTGCAGTGCCCCAAGCGTCCGATCAAGTGCGGCTGGGGAGCCACTTGTGTGATTGCTTCCCCACCCTCTCGAACTGCCGCACAGCGGGTTGGGGAGCACAGGAACAGGCCACAAATGTTTTTCAGCACCTCAAGTGCCCAACAGGGAGCCGCAGCAGAAGCGCCACTCACAGCTCCTCTCCTCAGCCCTATCAGACACCAGTGGGAGCTGGAGGGAACTGAATGAATAAAAATAATAACTATAGTAGGCTCCCCGACCCACTCTGAGCATCCAGTGGGTCAGGGAGTATGGGGACAATATGGAGCCCACAGGGACTACAAGTCCCATGATCCTGTGCGGCTGAGTGCCATGTTTTCAATACAGCTCCTGCTGGGAAGTGCTGAAAACGGAGATCCCTATGGGGCTCTTGTTCCCCCCAGTGTGTCCCCTGGCCCTAGTGACCACTAGAAGGGACCAAGAGTGTCCTTTCCATGCAGTCAGATGCTGCCATCACCTATTACTTTTCACAATATTGGACAGAGTTGGATAGAAGTGTATGGGGGTGGCCATATTGGATGTGGTCTGCCTGCAGACAGCGAGGAACCCTATTGGTAGCTGCAGTAGTCCAATCAGTGGGTGGAGCTCCAGACTCCTGTGGACTGAGATGTTATAGATTCAAACTAACGTTCTTGGGTTGACAGTTTTACCCCCGAGTCTGTCTGTGGGAGATTTTGAAGCAACGACAACTGATTTTGAGAGTTCCTGCTGCTGTCACAGCCTAAAACCATTTAACTTGTGCCAAAACAAACTAAGAATTTCAGAAACTGTTGGCAACTGCCGGGTAAATCCCAGAGACAAGGGGATTTATCTCAGCTTGACTGATCTGCTGTGTTTTGACAACCAAGATTGCAGAGACTGCTAAAATAAGTATTTGTTTGTGTTTTTGTGAGGGGACAAATCCACTGCCTTACTGTCCTGATAAAAAAAAACAAAAAACTTTGATTTCTGCCAGAGGACCAGAGCTCTGAGGTCCTGTCTGCCTGCCTAACTGCTGACCTACCTTCTGAGGTAGATGAAGACAAGTCCCTCTGTGGGGTAAAGACAACTGCCAGCTTACCTTCTGAGGTGGGTGAAGACAAGTCCCTCTGTGGGGTGAAGACAACTGCTGGCCTACCTTTTGAGGTGGGTGAAGACAAGTCCCTCTGTGGGGTGAAGAGGATCATCATCAGCATCCACACCAACCTAACTGTTCTACCCAATTGCCAGTAAGGAGAGACGTCCCCCAACGCCTGCACCATCTGTTCACCTAAAGGTCTTGAGTACTGGATTTTACCCAACTGCTTTTCTAACTGTCCAGCTAGCTAGCTAGTTTACCATCTGGGCTTGTTGTGTGACCTTAGCTAAGTCCACAGTAACAGTTACAGCCAGGATCAGCTGTATACCTACATCCACTGGTGTAGTTTTTAATTTGCGACTGCAGCATCCACCCACTGCAATGGTGCTGCACCCAGTGTCTACTTGTTACAGGCTTGCAACTCCTCATTGTGTGTACACAAGCTATTTGGAGGCTCCCACAGGGACTTCGGGGTTAACTGGTGCACCAGTGGGGAGGAAGAGGGACTGGTACAGGGAATATTGGATTGTAGTTTGTACTGTGTGCTTTTATTTGTGTGATTACAGTATTTATCATAAGCTGGTTGCTGAATGTTTTACTCCCCTTTGCTTTCCTTGCTCCCTACCTTATTTTCCTAACCCCAGAATAACCCCCTTTGGTTATTTTTCCTACAACTGCTGAAGTATTTGCATTATTGAGTAGTGTAATATTTTCATGCTTAGAGTAATAAGTTGGGAGGGGGATTGTGTACTGTTCTACCTGTCACTGAGGGAGGGGGCTGTATTTCACTTCCTGTGGGGAAGCACTCTGGCAGTACACTGTTATAAGGATCCCCATCGGTGGAGGCACTGCGCCACTTGCCAAGCCAATTATAACCACAAACCCAGGTACCTACCTATATCCCTTAGGCAGCACTACTTGCGAGTGGTTGTGCAGATTGAAGAGTAGGGATGGTTACATACAGTTTCTGTGAGGTCCTGAGCTATCCTGTCAGGGACCTGCTGGCTAAGAGCTAGCACCGAGTTCCAGAGAGCTTTTTGATACTGGGCTGCATAGGCCATGCAAGTAGATAGGCAAAGCAGCAGAGAGGCTGTTGTGTAAGATTTTTTCCCCCATAAAGTCAAGTCTTTTAGATTCTTTTTCAGGGAAGCCATGAATAAAGTGGTGCTTTGGCCTTGTCACAAGCAGCAGCCTGCACCACCCCTTCATGATCAGGATAAGTATACAGGAACTCTGTATTACATCTTTCAAGCTGATACTTCGTCTCAATTTTCTTGTCCACTGCCAAGCTGGAAGCGGCGTTTTCTAGTACTTTAAAAGTTGCCCTGCAAAGTGATTTCTGTATGGGCAACAGCGACTTCTTGGAGGGAGGGAGACCCATATCATCTAAAAAGTCTTCTTCCACCTCCTGATCACTAGTTTCTTGTATAGTGAGATCAAGGGTGTCCACCACACGCTTGAATGAAGATAAAATGAGAGGAAAAATCCTCCTGCCCATTAGTGGGACCACCAAACTCTGGGTCAGGAAGAGCCTCTGGATCTAAGGGTTCATCAGCCAATCCATCATTATCATCCCCCTCATAATAAAAACCCTGGGTATGACCAGAGTTTGATGTGAGAGGGGTAGTAGGGCAGGAGGGGCATTAAAAATATTGCCCATAGCCTGCACCGTTTGACATAAATGCCAAGCTTTAGCCAACTCGTCATCAGAAGGCATAGATTTTTGTGTCACTGGTGTCTACCTTTGCTTCTCAGGGGGAGGGACAGTGATATGTTTTTCTTTTTGTTTCTTTTTAGCATCAGTGACCTGTTCATTGTGTCCCTTTTTGCTTGATTAGGATTATTTTTTTTTGTCTATTTTGTTCTGTAGAAAGTCTTCATCAGACTTTCCCTTAGTTTCAAGAGAGGCAGACTCCTTTTTAGAA
Organism: Neoceratodus forsteri; assembly: GCA_016271365.2. Taxonomy (NCBI): domain Eukaryota; kingdom Metazoa; phylum Chordata; order Ceratodontiformes; family Ceratodontidae; genus Neoceratodus; species Neoceratodus forsteri. Next base: position 403,669,655 of record CM028136.1, on the reverse strand, counting down.
GTTTTATTAGAGGGGGGAGCAGACAGAGTAGCCAACATCTCCAACCTTTTGGTTCTATATTTAACTGTTTTACCAGAACGTTTAGAGCTAAATTCACAGTTATTGGTCAGAAAGCAAAAAGTTACACTTAAGACAGCTTTCTGAAGTAATATGACTCAATTTCCTTTTGGGCCTGTCTGACATGCCAATAAGTCCGGAGACTTTAGAAAATTATCTCCATGTGGGAAAAAAATAAACAAAAAACTGTTGGTTCCCAAGCGCTATGGAACTGTGAAAAATGGTTCCGCGAGGCATTAAATAAAGAATTAAATATAAAATTGCTGTCCCCTCCCCCCAAAAAAAGGGAACCATGAGTTACATTAATAGCAACAAACCTTTATTTTCAAATTTGATCACAGAAAGGAGAGGGAACCATGCGCGGAACCCTAAAGAGACAAAATCGTGGTTCCTGGGAACCACAAATTGAAAACCGCCAACAGTAAAAAATAGTGAATAAAATTCGCTACAACAACACATAGAAATGAGACAGTAACTTAAGGTCAAAAATGAACTTCTTCAAGCGAAGTGTGAAGAGAGAACTCCGAAGCAGTGCTGTCCAGTCAGTGGAGAAATTAATCTGTTCTCTCTAGCTCAGGCAGCACTCCCTCTTTCTGCTCTCTGATTGGCTGATGTCAATAGTCATTTGCATAAAATCCTCCTCTAGGGCAGCTGGACCCAGCTGGCATATTCCACTTTTCAAGCATACTGAATGTAACCCTCCCATAGTTGGGGGCTTACCTTGCCACCTCCCGTTTATGCCGCCTTGTTCTCGGTCCTGTGAGGCCACTAAATGCTCCTCCCAGTCCTGCTTTCTTTTTGCCATGCTTTGGGGTCTGGCGGAGCATAAAATAAATCAAAAGTACAGCTGCATTTATTTATTTGTACATCAGTTTACAACCTTTGAGCCAGAGGCTCATTTCCAAAGGTACCCCGTCACACAGAGGACAGACAGAACAAATTTAGGTTACAGCATAAAAGTTACATCCTTAGAGATACACAGAGTGGTTTGATAAATTTATACAATGTGTTGCAATTACACTAGTGCAATTTAGTTGCAATTACACTGATACAGCTGAGCACATGTTGGTATTAACAAAGGCAACATGCAATGGGGAGAAGTTGGGGTGGTGGAGTGCCGCCCAGTGGACGTTGTCAAGTGTGGAGAGATCAAGGCCATATTAGAGACAGAAGCAGCTGCGGGTGTTAAACAGTTGGCTCCGAAGGGCAGTTTTGAAGTTGGAGATTGTGGGGGCACTGGAGATGGGAGCAGGGAGAGAAGTTAAACCAGGATGGAGCTCTGTAGCAGCAGCATGCTGCGGCGGGGTTGCCGATCACCACGCAGCTCACTTTGCGAACTGCTGCAGTCAGCTCCCCAAGCTCTCTCTCCCTCTCGCACACTGAAGTGAGCACTGCGGTGCTCCAAAGTAAAAGCTGGTCTGTGTGGCTCCTCTAGCAGCCTATTTGTGTGTGCCCTGGCCTACGAGTAAATAAAGATAAAAGGGAGTCCGAAGGCACTTGGGGAGTATACAAAAAAATGTTTAAAGAAGCACTCTTTAGCACTAGGTTAATTAAGGGCACCTGTCTTTTAAGAGCAGCCAAGGCTGCTTATTAATATGCAATGAGCTGTCTGGTGCCCTGGGGGGATAACGCTATGGAGGTAGCGACAGGCAGCGGAAGCCCAAATTTAAGTGTATAAAGCAGTCACTAGAAAGGGCACAGAGAAAGGCACAAATGTATGTTTTTAAACAAATGCATAGCTGTACTGTTTGACTGCATTTCAATGCCAAGCTTGGGACACTGCTTAAAATGTTTGACTGGTGGCCATATTTGCCAGCCTAGTGACCAATAATGGCCAGTCAGAAAGCCAGGATCCTGAGGAGCTGTTGTGAAGGCTTCTGGGGAAAGGAGGTGGTGCCAGCTTTTGCCAAAACAGCCAGCCAACAGGGAGTCAAGGAAACCCATTAACTGCCTTTTCCCTGACTGACAGCTGGCAGCCACCGATCAACAGCTGCCAGATTCCCCCCATTGTTCTGGTCAGCCAATCAGGAATGGTTTTCATTTTCTGCAGTTCATGAGGAGAGACAACTGAGTTAGTTGGAGTGAGTTTGAATTCAGTCAATTCGGCTGGAGCCCCCCCTGAGGGAGGGGGTTCCTGACCCTTGCTCCAATATGGTATGGAGAAATGAAGAAGGCCTGCCTGGGGACTTGCACAGCCACCAGCCCAGGAGGCACCTGCATTGTCTTCCAGTGCACAGAAGTAAAAGTTTCCGTTTAAAGTGTGATTTGCCTGTCCAGAGGCAAGAAAGTGCCTGGGAGTTTTCTGAGGGAAAGAAAACTGCCTGGGACGTCTGAAGACGTCCTGAGGCTTTCTTGGGTGCCTGCATGGCCACTAAATAGCCAAGGGAAGCCTGCCTGATGGTCCTGCTTGAGAGCTTGTGAAGCCACGTTTAGCCAAGAGGAGGCACCTGATGTTTCCTGCAGAGGGAAAATTAAGTGGGAAGATGTCCCTGCCTTCTACCCAGTGGAGTTAGAAGATGCATTCTTCTGTGTTTTGAGTCTGCATCTGAGCAGTGAGATTTTTGTTCTTCAAGTCAAGTCTGCATCTGAATGTCTGTGCCCACATCTCACTGGGATTGCCCGCCCAGTGAGAGTCCCAAGACTGTGTCCTGCATGTAAAGAGTTATGGCTGCCACTGGCAGTGTGACAGAAAATTACCTCTAGTTGCCTGAAGTGACTAAAAGCTTCTTCTAAAATGAAGTGGCTCTTTTGATTGTGAAGCTATGAGAGACTGTGACTTTCTAGCATTAGCCACTACTGGCAGAGTCCCAGAAAAAAGCACTGCTGCACCACAATGCCACCGATTCCAGCACAGGTGAAAGAACCTGACTGCAAGCTGCAACCTGGAGCCAGGTAGGAAAACTGTCAATCACTATCCTGTGAGGCCGACTGGGCCATAAGGAGCCACGGGTGTATGCTTGAATGCTAGGACACTCTGATCTGGAAGCACCAAGTTTGGTCAGCAGTAAATCTGTCAACCACCCGCTCAGCGATGGCACAATACTGACGCAGGTATTGTGCCGCCCAAGACCCCAGTGTTTTCTGTGGGGGGCTGTGCCCGCCACACCCCCTAGACTTTAGGATTCTCAACTCCAGGTTGGAGTTGGTCCAGGAAGGGGGCACGACACTAGGGGAAATCAAAACATGGAAACGGACCATTACAGCGACTGTCGCTGTTGTGGTAATTTTCCGTGTTTCACCGTCGGGGTGTCGGGCAAAAGGGGGCCACCCCTCTGATCCGTGGGGAACCGGACCGTGGGATCACTCCTGGGTCTGGGTTCCTTGATGGTCTGGAAGGTTTTGCGTAGCGCTCTGCATCTGGCCTACTTGGTGGGCTAAAAGGAAGAAGCTGCTAGAAATCTCCAAGCAGGCTGCATGGTGCCTGCTACTGTACCTGTCGTTACTCTCAAACTTCTCAATGATCTGATTTCAACTACAGAGTTTTGCTGCTGTTTCAACTTCCCAGGTCTACAGTCCCAGTTCTACCTGAGACTGTATGCAGAACCATAACGGCAGAAATTGCCCTGCACCTGGAGCTGTAAATAGTTTTCACCACAGTTTGAGTTTGGTCATCGAACCAGAACTGCAGTGAGTCAGTAAAATGCCATTTTCACAATTGCATGGCCTGTAGGGTTTGTGGGTTTGCACTATTTTAAAATTACACCAACGCCGGCCAACCAGCTGCATCATTCAGGTCTGAAACTAGATCCTGGGTACCCAATAAGACTTGTAGGGGTTACACTCGTATCAGTTTAGAGTTAGGTAATGTGTTACGATCTGTGGGCTAACACCTTTTGATTTGAAATAAAATGCCGGAGGGAGGCAGGCACTAGAAAATGTTTTATCAGCAAAGTGATTTATGCTTACCGAATACCAAATTGAGACTGTTGTTTTAACTTCTGATCCATTTACCCAGTCCTAACCCTCCCCATGAAAATATATGTGTCTAATCTGTTTTGGAAAAATCTGTCTCATGAGCATATTATTAGCTGGAGTTTTTAATTGTAAATTAACTTTTGGTTGCAGGTATGTCATGTATGTGGGGTGACTGCAGGGGGGGTGGGTAGGTACAGCATCCCGGAGGGTTGCACTGCTAAAACATCTGACCCACTTTATATTTTACTCTGGGTGGAAGCACCATGCTATTTACCTAACCTTTGGGAACAACCCCCCCTTCTTTCCATCAGAATCCAATCCCAGGCCCCTCAACTTTGTTTGAGCTGGCATGAGCTGACAAGGCAGAGGTAGTAGCCCTTTTAAAAATGGCACCAGGGGTTGCATGAAAAATTCCTGGGGTGGGTATACAGCCTCGACAGCGACATGTCGAAAGCGACCAACACTACAGTGACAACAGTGCCAGGTCGCTGTAGTGTCAGTGCTAGATCCCGGCACTGTTTTCAGGGGGTCTTGCATCCCTTCCCCTAATCAGCTCTGACTCAGAGTTGATTTATTTTAATTGGGGGGGTGGGGACATCTTCCCACTTAATTTTGCCCCTCTGAAGAAAACACGGTAGGCAATGACCACCTTTATACCAACCTCAAATGCAGTCGACATAAAGGTTTCACTGTAACGTCGGTCGACAAATTTTTTGTTGACTTGGTGTTGTAGATCCCCTGGGGTGAGAACTGTACCTTATGTGTGACTTCCAGTTGAAGGAGGTAGCAGTACTGCTGTGAGTCTCAGTCTCTCCCTGCTCCCTACAGATCGGGGACGGCAATGACAGTTTCCAGAGCTTTCACTCACTTACCCAAACCAAACCTTACCAGCCCAAGATGGAGGCAGTTGAATCTAGGGGTGATTTGTAAATTTAAATTATTGTTTGTATCCATTATCATCGTCTATTGTGGATTATACAATGGGTTCTAAAATGTAAGCTTTCTGATTGGTCGGGTGACACTTTATGCCGTGGGTAAGTTTTAAAAAAATACTGCATAAAGTGCCAGTCGACCGAATGTTAGTAAAATCATTCCATACAGAACTCTAAGCATTTCAATACAACTCGCAAAGCCACCATTTATTTCTCCCGCTAAATACATTGCTTTTCACTGAGAGGGTGGTGGACCCATGGAATGCACTGCCTGGTGAGCTGGTTCAGAGATCCACAGTGGAGGGCTTCAAGAGAGGGTGGGACAGACACAGAAAGTAGATGTATCAGATGATGGCCTGTCCCGGGGATGGATGATAGGGGTTTCTGGAACACAAGGGGGGGAGGGCCTCGGCACCCAACTAGGGATCTGAGGTTTGAGCAGACTCGATAGACCGTAAGGCCAATTTGCTGGCAAATAGTATGTTAGTATGTAAATGCTGTTTCGCAAAATCAAAAGCCATTGGTAAAAACGATACAAGATATCTGATCTAACCTGCAGTTTTAAGTGGGAGACAGTTGAGAGTCAACAGCAATATTTTCAGTTTATATGATGTGCAACTCACTCACCTTGCTGCCAGCTGGCTTCAGGGGCACAAGAAGGCTTCTGCCCAGTATCAACTAACTATTTCACGTGGGGGGGGGACATACTATTAAAACCGTCATATAAACAATGAAAAAAAGATTTCCTTTCACTTTTTTGTGTTACTCTCATATTTCAAATTGTATAATCAGAATACTCACCGGTCAGGTGTGGGTTGGGCCGAGATTTACCCACGGCTGGCAGAGTTGGTTACTCGGGCTGCCCCATCATGACTGAATCACACCAGCCGTGGGTAAATCCTGGTGCAATCCACACCTGATCGGTGACTATTCCTTAATTCCCTCCTCTCTGGCCTACAGGAACAATGCCCAGCTCTGTCTGGATTCTGCTGCCCTAGAACACCAGCCCCCACGGAGAATGAAGTGGTGCTGCTGGTTGGCATGATTGCAAATTAAAAAAAACAACTAAGTTTATGAATCATAAATTTTAATAATGTGCATCATCCATACAGTGCCGCGCTAGAACCTGATGTAACCCCCCTACAAATCGAGGTTCCTATAAATGTCTTCCTAGGCTGCGTAATACCCATTGTCAGGATGGTGTTCTGTGTCTGCAGTAGCTTTATCTGTCTGCATGAGAGTGCTCTACTAAGCCTCCATGCTTCTCTCTTTAAGAGAGCTGTAGTCTGTGTGAGAACATTAGTCTGGACTGGATCCAAGTAATTAAGGCTCATGACCAGCCTAACTGTCCGTATTTCTGCTCCATTATGCAGTTGCTATTTGCGTAGAGGGAGCTCTGTTAGGAACTGTGATTATTTACTGTTTATCCACTGTAATAATGATAATGTAGCAATTTATCTAACCTGCCTTCCATTGCAGCTTGAACTTTTGCATACAAACCACCATTTTGGTTCTGGACTGCCAGTGTTGGACCAATCGAACCTCAGGGGACCTAAAATGGAGACTGTCCCTAGAGGTCTTGTGTGATTAAAATCTGTAGGCATTGTAGTTTTAAGTGTTTGGTGCCTAAATGGATCTGGGGGGGGGGGCCTTTCTGTGATACACAGTTCCATCAGCCAACCAAACCTTTTGGATCACTGGGAAAGCCCAGAGCTACCTGCAGCAGTGTGCCAGTCGAGAGTTAGAGCTCGGAGAATGAACAGCTCGTGCAATCGAGCAGCTGCTCCTACTAGGAGCAAGGGAAAATTGGCAGGAAGGCCCTGCTGGCCTGCCTGTCACATCTTCCTGTGTGATGTACTGCCTTGAGAGTGGAAGTCGGATTTATACAATTCTTTGAATCAAGACCTAAACTTGAAGAGAAAACTGTGTTACTGTTGCCTGCAAGTGGACCAAAGACTTGCTCCAGAAGCAATCAGCCTGTCAGGTACTGAAGTGAGCTTCAGATCAAAAAAGGTTGCGCAGAGAACCTGTAATACTGCAAATGGACGTTTATCCGAACTGTGGCCAAATATTCTAGTGCTTATAAGTGTGCTGAATGTGCATCATGGGTCGCAATTTGGTTCCCCACGGCGTGTTTTGTTATGCTAGCTGGAAGCTTCTCCAGCGCTTTTCACAGACTTCCTCCGAATTGTCTGCTCTGCCTGGGCCCTGCCATCTCAGCCTAGGCCGCTGCCCACAATTCAGAGACATTTTCGGCGACAGACCCACTCGGGGATTGGGCCTTCTGCTCAACACCACCGAACAAGTAGTGACCACCACGGTGAGTTGTGAAGGCCCTGCTTCCCCCTGGCAATCCAGTACAACATCCATTGGTCATTTCGTCTGTCCTGCATCCTGGTCTGGGTAACACGAGTACAAACAGGGTAGCTCCCTGTAACATAAGCTACAATCATTGTGTGTCATCTGATTTGCTTGTCTGGGTTTATGACAATGCACTGAGACATCTGGCTCCGGATTACAAATTTTGGGTTGACTGCATGCTAATTGTTTTCTTTCCTAAGGGCCCCAACAACAGCTGCAACGCCGGCCTACTCCGGGTAACGCTTCAGGCTAGCCTGTTTAACAACTGGGTACCCAGGATTGTGTGACTGTGTCAGAGGGACTTACAGTGCATGTTTGTTCAGCCTGAATTTAATCAGATCTGCTAATCACCTGCTAGATTCATGCCCAACCCTTGTTCACCCTTCCCCTGAATAAATCAGATTGTGATTGTTCACGTTTAGCCTGGCTAGTGTGTACCTTCTTGGTGGGGATATCGTACTGCCATTATATTGTTATATCACTGGTCTTATTTTCCAGGGGGTCTCCTGGGCAATTGCAGAAAATCCAGCCCTGGTGGTGAAGTGCAAGGAGTGTGAGCATATTATTACTGTCACATGGTATATGTGATCGTCATATTGCTGAACTGCTTCAGCCACTAGAAGGGTTGGTGGGTGGTTATAGCATCCCGGAGGGCAGTGGCGTCATGCCCATAGGGCCCAAGGGGACATGTGCCCCCCAATATTGTTGTGTAGTCTATTTAAAAAATAATTGATTTAGTATTTTATTTTATTCTCTGGAGGGCTGAAAAAATGCTGTTTTTCACATTTTTTGGGGTGGAGGGTTGGGGTTCCGAATTTAACTGGTGTGGTGTATATGGTGTGGGATTGGACAGGGCACTGTGTAGACCTAAGGCACCAAGAAATAGCTCACACAGTAAACTGGTTCATTCGTTGTTCATTTAAACGCCATCTTGGTCATCAGACAATTCCTTTGGTGAGTCGGATGAGACTTGAGAGAGTGCAGTGTTCCAGACCAGAAGACAAGTTAGTTCCTGCTTCCTGGTTTAAGAAAAGGAAAAAATCAGTACTGCCGAGCAGCTGGCAGCTGCAGGGGAAGGAATGTTATGAAGCAGTGCCCAGCAGCTGGTGAGATGACCCAAGCAGACAGCCAGGAAAGGAAAATCGGCTGTCAATTGCCTGTGAGTCACAATGTCAGTGTGTGTGAGGATCGGGGCTGTGAGTCATGAGTCTGTGGAAAAACAGTGCTGCGGCTGATTACTAGAAGTAGTGATGTGCAGTGGGGCACAGCAGTTCTGTACCGGCAGAACGAGAGACCCCGCCGGGCGCTGACCCATTCTGCAAGGAGGAATCTATATGGGCATTTTAAGGCTCAAGATTAAGGACTCTGGGGCATGGAGGGGCTCTTAAATTGGGTCTCAGTCAGGACTCAGTTCTTGGGGGTCTAGAAGACTTGGAGGACTCGAAACACAAGGCAGTGGCCTGGCAGTGGGGCCAAGGCCACAGCAGACTGGAGACCCTGGGATACAAACTTAGTGACAGGACTCAGAGCTCAAAAATCAGAGGTCAAGAGTCGGACTCGGGACCAGGGGGACTAGTGGGACTCGGGACTCTAGAGTTTGGGGAATTGAAAGTCTGTGAACTCTCTCAGACAGTGTTTCATGATGTGATACCCTGTGTTGTAGCTTCTTAGGTGACCAGCCAGGTGCCCAAACAGAAAGAACAAAACTAAAGTTATAAAGCCTCATTAATACAGTAAGTACAAAGGGAGTACTAGTGTGGCTGGCATAATTACTAGTTATTTAATTTGATTTATTCTACTTACATTACTTGTGGTACACAGAGTGTATTCTGTATAGTCTACTTTCCGATTTCCCTCTCATAAAAATTATGATTGATGTTGTGAAAAGACAAACGGCAAGCTGACTGGTCTATAGGCAGTTCCATCTGTGGTTAGTAATCTCAGTTAATACACCAGTCTGAAAATGAGCTAAGAAACATGGAAAGCTTGTTTTAATTCTACAGGATCCTTTTTTTAATCCCAATTATAAATAATGCCACAATTCGTAGCGCGCTTTGAACTATAATGAAAAAAAAAAGAGACTGTTTCACCCTAAACTATTGTGTGTGAAGTGCTCACCAGCACTTAGAAGTTTTTATGCCTGGGAAGAGTTCATTTGGATTTGCCTTCATTCAAATGAGGATTCTTCTTAACAGGAAAAGAACAACTTTATGTGGCAGAAAAAGTACAGCACTTAACTAAGGGAGGGAAAAGTATAGGTGTTTGACAAATTGTTTTAATCTAAGCTTTCCCCTTCCCCGAGGATTTAGTGAGGTTATCCCACATTTCTAGTATGCATAGCCCACAGGTAACATCCAGCAGATGGTAGTGTGTATTGACATTTAGCCTCCAATGCGTGTGCTCAGGTAATTGGCCCCCAGCTTCAGACTTCTATGGGGTGGGTGACACCAGATGAAGCTTGTAGACTCAGTCCATGAGCACCTGTCAGCTAAGGCAAGGGCTGGACGTAATAGTTCTTCCGCAAGTGCAGTCCAGAAGTATCTGTAAGAGGGGTGTTCTGTCTGTGTGGGAAGCTTTAGGGAATGTCTAAAATGAGAACAGTGCACCTTAGGGGTCCCAGAGGAATTTTACCATTGCTGAGGACTGTCAAATAGCTTAAAATGTAAAGTATTGCCTCTAACTTAACCCTTGCAGGGCCACGGACTGATATATCAGTCCCAAATTCCTATATGTTCTAATTATGTTGGCAGCCTAAGGGTTAAGTTGTGTAGTTCACCCTGCACAATTTGACACTGTGTTGTGTTCTCCGTTAAATTATCCTATGGAGGGGATAAATGTTCACCTGTAGTAAAAACAGACCTTTGGACTATGCCTCTGTGGGGTGAATGCTTAAGCCGTTCTCCTGAGAAGGAAAACATAACAGAGAAATCAGTAGATACACAAGTTCTACAGCAGCATTCTTTCTTGTGGGAGGTGAGCCAACTTAGAGGGTGTGGACTGTGGCTGGGCCAGGTGCTGGGCTGGCTACTTCCACAATTCTGTTACTGGGGCAAATTGATTCTGGGTTTGTAAGGCATGCCTTCCTTGTGTTTTTCATTTTGTAAAAAAGTTAAAAACACATGGAAGACAAGCCTGCATGCTGATGACAAGTGCCGCACAGGCAAGGGCAAGTGTTCACCACAGATTATGTAATGCATTGATTGTGTAACTATCAGCCTGTTGCCTCGATGCAGTGGAAATATTACTGTCCCTCACCATAAAAGGCTTTGCGTTTTACTATATGTAATCCATGCATTAGATATTCTGTGGTAAACACTTACCCTTGCAAGTGTGGCACTGTCACTGGCAGGCAGGCATGCCATTCATGTGGTTTTGACTGTGTTTGTTGTTCAGTTCACTTGAGGGGGGAGCTACCAAAGTGCAGACAGAAACATAGAATTTTATGGCAGATAAGGACCGCTTGGCCCACCCAGTCTGCCCATTTCGCTACCTGATGGATAAGCTGCAGATTCTAGTCAATCAACAGCTTACTTCCTCATGCCCCCCACTAGAATTGCCTTATGCCTGTCCCATGCATTCTTGAATTCTCCCACTGTTCCCGACTCCACAACCTCCTCAGGAAGACTGTTCCGTGCATCCAAAACTCTCTCTGTGAAAACATACTTTCTAACATTACGTCTGAGCCGTCCCCCCTCTACCTTCAAATTGTGCCCCCTTGTTCTTGCACATCTCTTCTTCTGAAAGATACTACCCTCTTGTACCTTAATTCCCTTGAGATACCTGAAAGTTTCTATCATGTCCCCCCCCTCCCTCCTTTCCTCAAGGGTATACATATTAGCTTCTTTAGTCTCTGCATTCATGCATGTCTTCCTGGTGCAGACCTTGAGACATATACCTCACCATCTAGTTTTCAGATCCTGCACGTAGGGATCTGAAACTAATGGCTGAGGCAGAGTTCTCATCGACACTTCGTTAGCCCCGTGCCTCTGGTCTGCAGATCCGGTGTGTGGGGGTCCTGCCGAAGTGATCTCAGCTCAGCCATTAGTTTTTCAGATCCCTGCCTCCACTCTGCCGATCAGGTATTGCACCATTTTTTTTCTGCAATCAGCCCCGATGCTCTCCAGATCTCTCCCCTCCTAATGTGCTACTTTACCTAAATTGATAAATTAAATTTTGACACCAGCTGCTGCCATCCTAGCTTACAATGATCTGAATACATGCTTGTGGCACTTCTCATACAGACCCTGTTTGTCAGCTTTAGCATTCTACACAAAGTGAAATGGAGGCTGTGCCCGACTTTTCCCCTTGGATTGGAGGTTACCACCACAGCCATTTGTCAGTGGTGATTGCTGTTGGTAAAGGTACTCATTTATTTTTACTAGGCTTTTTCTATAGTGACAGACAGCATGATGCTGTGTGCTCTTCAATGGAGGGTAATTTCTGGGATTTGGAATGGGTTATGCACCCAAGGCAGTAGTAGTTGTACTGCAGATCTTTATTATTATGCTTGCTCTGTTTGGAGAGTCTGCAATGGTGTGCTCATTTTTTTTTTACTTTGATTGGGTTCCCCCCACCCTGTCGTTGGAGTACTATTATTATTAATAAAATAGTATGGAGTGGATTTATTGGGCTTTACCTTTTGGAGAGCCTGCTGGAGGTGAGGTGTCACTAAATGGGTAATGAACGTCTTTGTGTGCCCCCTGCCAAGTCAGTTTTAGTGTTGGCAATATTCTGTAGATTGTATTGCAGTCTGGTTTGTTGTGTGCCAGTATACCTGCAAGCATCTTTTATTCATGGACTAAGTTAGCGGATTCTATATATGATGAAAGACTCACAAAATGCACAAGTTCTACTTCTTTAAAAATGTATTTCAAATACAAAAGGTCACACTTTGCACACACTGAACAAAGAACACAAACAATTTATTATTGCTCTGGCCTCAATCTGTATTGTGACATTTAGCTTGTTGGGGGACAGTCACCAAAATTCACCATTTGACTTCACTTTTTCAAAATTTTCCGGGGGGGGAGGCATGCCCCGGACCCCGAGGTTAGAATTTTCTGCCCCTCTAGAATTTCTGACTGCATGACACCCCTGCTGAAGGGCTATACCAAAAGCAGTTACACTATCCCAAAACCATTCCTTCAGGTGAAGGCACCCGTTCACCGAACTCACGCCCCTTAACCATAGGATCACGCACCTAGGGGTTACACTGAGATCTTCTTCAGTCTGGACTTAAGTTTGGCTTTACATTCTAAAACTGAGAAACGGGTTGGAGAAGGGAGCTTAAATTGCGGCTGGCAACCCTGTTCATTCTCTTTTATTTCTTAACAGCCCCCCAACCGTTAGCCATAGGGAATGAGGACGGAGTACAAAATCTCTCTCTCTCCTCCCTCTGTCTTCTGCAAGCAATTCAGCACTATTAGCTCGCTCTCCGCTGTTCCACGTCGACGCCGACAATCAGATTCCCGCTTCAAAGTTACATCCGGTCGTTCAGACGTGCGTACTGGTGCTGCGGAGTGGAAAACTGTTGTGGATCTGCGGCTGCGTTGTACCGGTGGCGAAAGTTAGTTAATACGATTACGTAACAAAGGACGGCCCGTGTTGATTTAAAACGGGACAGGCAATTTTCGTACTAAAATACTGGCTGTCCCCCGCCTGCCAATAACAGCAGACGCAGCGGCAGTGACAAAAGACGTCATATGCAGTGAGACGCCACTAGAATAGAGGAAGTAGAGCGGGGGTTGGAAATCCGGGGGAGTGAGAAACGCGACTTTAGAAACAGACGCTGCATTTGTTTTTGTTTTTAACATTTAGCCGCGATACGTAAACGCGCCCGGAGTGAGGTAATCCATGAGTTCTAAGCCGCCTTTCTGTACTGTAGCCAGTTGCTGCTGCGTCTCTATTGTGGCGACTTGGAGGCCAGATAGTTTGGCCACCATATATTTTTTTCAGTCGGATGTGGCTAGTGATCAGCTGGCATGTACATAGTACCTTTACTTGTGTGTGTGTGTGTGTGTATAACAGTTTACATTGCGTATTTTTAAAGTATGTACGACATGTTAAAGTATATTAACTAGTATATGTTTCGAGTTGTGTAAGATCTAACTACTGTGGTATATGTTATGTGAATAAAGTAGTTTAGGTTTATGATATTGCCATTAGTCCTTTATAAAAATCCCTTTTGTAGAAACAAAGTGCCAAAGTATTCGCTGTTACATGTTTCGCCCTTAATACTACTACTACAACTAATAACGTAATTTTATCTATAGTAAACATGTCTTTGTTTTGAAACCGTCATCTTTTTACTCTACAGGAAGCTGGTTTGCATATCAGTGTCGCATATCGCTGTAGGCCGAATCCAGTGTTTTGACGGACTGATTGACAGGCTGCCCTGGCTCAGTTATCACAGTGCTGATGCTGTCCATTCTAAAGGTACAGTACTGTGATAACTGAAGGATGGCAGCCATCTTGACATCACCAGATCTTTAAAATACATAGTGAAAGGGCTTAAAGATGTGGCTCCTCTGAGGGAATATCATTGGAATGTGATGCATTGCTCTGTAGTGTTGCTCAGTTTTTATTCAGTAAGTTTAATGCTGTACATTAATGGACTGCAATAAAAAGCAGAAGCCTGCAATTGAAAACTGTGTGTTCAATTTATGTGCCTCTATTGTATTTAGGCTTTCTCATCTGTAAATGATAACTTGTCATTTGCACCTTCATAAATTTTAAAAACAAAGTGCTGTGTCATGTGGTCTGAAAGCAAAACAAAATGGTTGTATTAAATGCGCACTGAAAATAGTTAAAAAATCTGTTTTGACCATAGGTCTTCTTCAGGAAATATCTAAAAGAAAAAAAGCAAAGTTAGTGTAGAGGAGAGGTAAAATGGGCTTAAAAATACTGACTACTGCTTGTCTGGCATGATTTACAATCTGTAAATCGTGTATTATACAATGGGCAGTAAAGAAATCACAAAATGCAGCATTCTGATTGGTTGGCTGGCACCTTTCCAGCATTGTAAATCCCCCAGTGTACCAACTGGAAAAGGTGCCAGCCACCATGCAGCCGCATCAGCAACTCTCTGTCAAATCCCTCCGTTCCTGGCATACACACCACTGCCAAGCACACGGACCAAGGACGAGATTACCTCGTAGTTAACCCGACATCCGATACTCCGTGGCTAGCCTCAAAACTTCACCAAAAGTGCTGCACCATTCCATAAAATCGACGCACCCGAAAACCAAAACAAAAGAAAATGTTCATTTTTCCCAACAGCAAATAAGCTAAAAATATCCCACAGTAGTGGTGCAATCACGATCCTCCAGCACATAGCAGACCTCGCAAAAATCCAAGCAGTCCGCTAGCAGTGAAAACAAACGAGCTGCAAATTTGAAAAGGAAGGGACTTTTATATTTTTTTTTTCACAAAACAAACAGTGTTTTAGAGATCGCAATAGTTCCTAGGGAGGAGGATGAGATTTACTACTGGGAAGAGTCCTCGCCGCGCCTCGTGACCAACCACACCAAATGTGGTAAATCCTCAGTATACCTAATACCCTGTTGGGTATATTGTTTAATGACCCTATGGGAAAAGTGCCAGCTAGCCAATCTCCTCCTCCCAGCCACGCCAGAGATATCAATATAAACTAAAACATCAAACATGCCGACCGCCATATTCCTCGGCTCACTTAAGTAGTACAGGAGATTTAAAAAAAAAAAAATTGCTTGCTCCTTTGACGTAATAGATGAACAGCAGCTTGAACACATTTTGCAAATATTCTGGACACCGATATGCCTACAACCATTAAGAACTCAGAAAACAGCATACCTGCTGAGCACCTCAAAAGCGAGAAGCCATCCTTGCCACATCTCCACCGGAGCCTCCAGCAGTCGGTGCCCATTCTCTGCTAAGTGCTCCCCTGTGTACCAGCAACGCCCTCCAAAAAAAAAAAAAAAATCCCTCTCACCAAAATTAAAATATTGGATAATCGCAATATACCATTCGAGGGTGGGGGAAGGCAGGATTCACCCACTCCTTGTGTGATTTCCTCACTTGGCCTTATGAGCAAACCACCACATCATGTGTGGGTAAATCCTTCCAGGATCATCACCCACACCCTCTCGTGGTATGTTGCTTAAATATATATGTGGGGGATGGGGGCTCTGGGAGAAGTGATAAATGGCAAAATAAAGACAGAATCTGGAAAACAAAAAGGTGATGATGGGAGTGATGAGGCATAATAGCAGTGAATGAGCTAGAGAAGTCCCCACATGGGGACTGATTAACAGAGCCTAGTAAGAAGGCTGATGGTGATACATTTTTCAAATTTACATCTGTTTAAGAGTCTTGACACCTCTGGACAGACTTTGGAAGATATAAAATATTACTGCAGTTCAAATTATTTCTTAACACCCACCCATTCTTCATTTGCATCAAAGCAAGATACTATAGACGCCCATTATTTTCTGCAACTTCTTTCCCATCAGATATTATAATTGTCTACTTGTGACATCACAGCATGTGATCCCTTTCTGCAGCCACTCTCACCACTGGAATATTGCTTAACCTGTCCAAAGGACATCGCACTAGTGACCTTGACTACATATCTCCACCCCTGCTATCACAGTCGTTATCTTTTCCCTCTTTTACTGTCAAGTCATGGCACCTGGGCTTAGGAAGAGTGGTAAAGTTCTCCCACTCCACAAAAGTTTGATCTTTTCACCCCCAGTGAACTATCCCTTCCCCGGCCATTTCCTTTCTCCCCACTCTGATAAAACTGCAAGAAAAGCTAGTGCTTTCCTGACTCTCCTCCTTTCTGGATTCATTTCTCTTTGCCTTCCAGTCTGGTTTTTGCAAGTCTCATTCCAAAATCTCCTCACTTCTGTGATTTATTTACACTGTCCTGAAGGGAGGTGCATTTGAGGTTGTAATGCTGTTGCCCACCTTATCCTTCTTTAAAAACTTGCAGGCTTGGCCAAGCATCTTGGTCAGATGATTGTGCTCCTACCTGTCTGGCAACAGGTGGCTTCCCTCTTCTGAACAGGTCCAGCGTCCCTCGTGGTTCTATTTGGGGTCCCATTCTCTTTTTCATTCTGCCTAAGTAATCTTCCTTCAGTCTTGTCTCCTCTCATATCCACATGTACGTGGATAACTTACATTTTGCCTCCAGTTCCTGGGCCATCAAGCAGGATGTGGTGCTTTTGTGTGATGTTGGTAACATCCAATTCTGGTTCTGTTCTGTTGAATGTTCTCTAAATACTAGAAGTGTCTGGACTAACCCTGTCAAAGTCCCCCCATGTCAGAGTCCCTTCCTTCAATCAACTACCTGTGTGTTTGACTGGATTGAAACTTAGTTTTTCCTAACTAGACCAGAGTTGGGGAGGGGGAGGCATAGGGATGGAAAGAAGACCCTTCAGTATGGATGGAGGAAGCGAGGAACTGTGCAGAGTAAAGGTGGACAAGGCCATGGGGCTGGATATGCTGCACCCGAGAGTGATCAGGGTACTGAGAGAGAAGTGGGCTGCCCCACAGGCGAAACTGTTCAGCCTGTCTTTGGACATTGGAAGGGTGCTGGAGGACTGGAAGAGGGCAAATGTACTGATTCACAGGAAAGAGCAGAGAGATTAGGGAGAACTATGACCCAGTCATCCTCACTGCAGTGGTGGGGGAGGTCATGGAAATACTCATCAAGGAAAGGGTAACTTGAATACCTGGAGGTGAATGGGCTGCTAGACGACAACCAGCATAGGTTCACAGGAGAGCAGTCATGCCAGACTAACAACCAAATTCTTTGGGTGGACATGGCTTATCTGAACTTTAGCAAGGCCCTCTACACCATACCCCACAGAAGGCTGGTCAACAAACTGGAAAGTACGGGGGTGGTGGACAGAATAACTAGATGGGTAGAAAACTGGCTGGAGGATAGAAGCCAGAGGGTGGTAGTTAATGGGGAGCACTCAAGGTCAGGGCAGGTGTCGAGTGAGGTACCCCAGGGGTCGGTGCTGGGGCCACTCTAGTATCTATATATGTGACATAGCAGATAAATTGAAGGGACATGTGACCCTCTTTGCAGAAGATACGAAAATCTGCAACGGGGTTGACACCGAAGAGGGGGTTGAAGACATGAGACAGGACCTGAGGATGCTGAAGGAGTGGGCGGAGATCTGGCAACTAAAATTCAACATCAAGAAG
The DNA here is from genome assembly GCA_016271365.2 of Neoceratodus forsteri. NCBI lineage: Eukaryota > Metazoa > Chordata > Ceratodontiformes > Ceratodontidae > Neoceratodus > Neoceratodus forsteri. Next base: position 403,652,196 of record CM028136.1, on the reverse strand, counting down.
TGTGCAGTCATGCACCTGGGGTACAGAAACCCGAGAACAGGATACACACTTGGCAGGGGGGTTAGTCAGAGTTACGGAATAGGAGAGGGCTCTAGGGGTAGTAGTCTCCAGTGACCTCAAGGTGGGGAAGGCTTATGGGATGTTGGCAAGTAGAGGCAGGGGAATCACTGGCAGGAGGAGAGAAGTCCTGGTGCCACTGTAGCAAGCCATGGTGAGATCGCACCTTGAGTATGGAGTCCAGTTTTGGAGGCCTTACTTGCACAAAGACATTGACTTGATTGAAAGGGTGCAAGGGATAAAGGACATACCATATGAACAGAGATATAAGGAGTTGGAGCTCTACACATTGGAGACCAGAAGGGAGAGAGGGGACATGATAGCGACCTTCAGATATGTCAAAGGGATAAACAAAGTGAACCTGGGGATATTACTCCACATGAGGGAGGGCACAATTACAAGGTGGCATGGCATGATACTTCAGGGGTAACTTGAGAGGATGATTCTTTACTGAGAGGGTGGTGGACGCCTGGACTGGGCTTCCAGAGGAGGTGGTTGGGGCTGAGACTCTGGTGGGCTTCAAGAAAGCATAGCAAAGGCATAAGGGGTTACAAGGAAGCGGGGGGTGCTCAAGGTTAGCGGGGAGGAGCAGACTTGATGGGCCAAGGGGTCCTTTATCTCCCGTCAAGTTCTATGATTCTTGATGCACTGTAGCACAGCAAATCTTGCCTCCTCTCATGTTAGCCATAAGATCATCCTTTTATACCTTTGCCAGTGTTGTTTAAAGTGTTGCCCCCAAATTCAGCCCAGCTAGGCTGGACCTCCTTCCATTCCTTCTTATGCTTTGCTTTAAACTGCCCTTCCTGCACTTACCACTGCTTCCGCTGTACCCCTCCCCTCATTAAAAGGCCGGTACCTATCCCAGTGTACTGTCTTCCTTTCTGAATACTGGCTCAGCTCACTTTCCTGCTCTCTCCTCCCTCCTCTACCTGCTACCCTCCTTAATACCTTAGAGCCTCAGACTCCAGTTCTAAACAACTTCTTTTGCTCTGTTCACAGAGGAGAAAGTTGGACTACTACCACATAACAGGGTAAAGGCTTTCAGTAGAGAGGTAGAAGGAATGGAATGGTTGCAGATCATCATGGAAGACGGTATGCAAAGGGCTTGCTACCCTCAGGGTTGTCCGAGCACTGGGTTCTGCTGCACTGCCCCCCACAGTGCTGAAGGAACAGGAGCTAGAATTAGCACCATCTCTGACAGATCTGTTTAGGTACTCCCTTGGAGACAGTGGAAGTCCCCTTGGACTGAAGGTCAACAAATATGATCCCTTTGCACAAGGGGTGGGGACAGGGAGGACCCAGGTAACTACACTTTGTCATTCTGACATCAATTGTTGGTACGCTCCTGGAGACAGTGGTCAAAGAGAAGGTGGTAGAGTACCTGGAGACCAACAGGTTGTAGGACAATAAACAACATGGGTCTGTGGCAGGAATGTCGTGCTTGACCAACCTGTTGGTATTCTGTGATTGGCACAAGGGCACTGGATAAAGGGCTAGTGGTCCACATTCTCTGATTGGACTTTAGCAAGTCCTTCAGTTTGGTTCCCTATGGAAGGCTACTAACAAAAAAAAAAAACTGTACGATGGAGTAGTGGATGGGCTTATCAGGTAGATAGGGAGCTGGTTGCTGGGAAAGAAGCAGAGGGTATTGGTAGGTGGGATCAAATAATAGACAAGGAAGTTACAAGTGGAGTGCCACAAGGGTTGGCTCTAGGTCCTGATCTGTTCAGTATGTTCATTAGCAACACTGGGGAAGATATCCAGGGCAAAATGGGTCTTTTTGCAGACAATACAAAACTCTGCGGCAGGGTGGATAAGGAGAAGGGGTATCAGGGAAGCAAAGCAAGAGCTGGAGACACTGGAAAGGTGGTCCAAGGTCCGATAGTTAAATCTCAGTCATCCAAAACAGCTGAGTAACTGTCAACCAGTTAACCACGCTTTAGGCATATATTCATTTTCATAAATTCATCTTTTCATACTGCCCACTGAACTTGCGTGCCCCAGCAGTTTCGCTGGCCCACTGCCAGCTTTTTCAAGGGAGTGGGCCTGTGAACTGAAAATATATACAATATATGCTCAAATAAAAATTCAGTGTGGTAAACACCTGTTGCACTTTAAAAACAGATTTTAACAGCAGTAGTTACCTTATTTTACATTCTATCCTGTTTCAAAGAATTAAGGAAAGGTGCTTACCAACTGAGTATGTAGTTTTAGCTTTTATCTCTATGCATAGATACTGTCGGCAGATAAGGGGCTATGGCCCACCCGGTCTACCCATTTGAGCTTGTAAGTTCCCTTTACGTTTTTCTAGAAGTCTGTTGGCGCTTGCCCCTGACCTCCAGAATTCCCTTATGTCTATCCCATGCATTCTTAAATCCAGTGTTTGTTTCAGCCCCCACCACTTCCTCTGGCAGGGTGTTCCACTTGTCTGCCACCCTTTCTGTGAAGAAATTCTTCCTCACGTTTCCTCTGCATTGCCCTCCCTCCAACTTCATCCATGCCCTCTAGTCCTGGAACATCTTTTTCACTGGAAAATAGGTATTCCTGCACCCTGTAAGGTACTTGTATGTCTCTATTATATTCCCGCTCTCCCTCCTCTTCTCCAGGGAGTACATGTTCAAGTCCTTCAGCCTGTCCTCACATGACTTGTGATGCAATCCCTGTACCATCTTTGTTGCCCTCCACTGAACCTTCTCTACTCTATCTATGTCCTTACGTAGGTAAGGTCTCCATAACTGTACACTGTAATCCAGGTAGGGCCTCACTAGTGTCTTGTACAGTGGAGTTATGATCTCCCTTTTCCTGCTGGTGATGCCCCTGCCTATGCATCCCAGCATCCTATTTGCTTTACCTGCTGCCTTGTCGTACTGTTTCCCCTACCTTGAGGTCATCATAGATGTTAACCCCAAGGTGTGTAGCTGTTAAGAGCACCACAGCCGTTACAATGCAGGATCTGGCTGTGTGCTCCTCCTGGCTGACTTTTGAAGATGCTGCTGTCTGGAACATCATGACATCTTGCCCCTAATCTCTGACAGTGAAATATTGGCTCTCCCACTCTAATTGAGTACTTATGATGACAGGTGACTAGTTTTGTGTGTGTGTGTGTGTGTGTGTGTGTGTGTGTATGTATATATATATATATATATATATATATATATATATATATATATATGTACATATCATATATCTTTCTAGATTCAGGGGGCGGCTGCATCAGCCCGATCCCCAGACTCCCAAGGCCATCTCTCTCTGCCTCTTCTGGTAAGCGCCTGGTCGAAAGTCTCCCCACAGGTTATCACGTGGCAGTGACAAGGAGAGAAGGCTGACCCCCTAAAGTCCAAGGTGGTGCACCAGGTCACTCACCGAACAACAGCACAGTCACAGAGATGGCTGGGCCAGGCTTCATTTAGGCCCCCCCAAAAAAACATCCATTTTCCACCTGTCTATTCCACCCCTCCTGCAGAGCACAAGACCCATGCGTGGAGGCACATCCATCTTACGTTCCCCCGCAGTATCCTCCCTTACTTTGCCTACCTGACCTGCTCTACCCACAGGCCACAACCTGGGGCAGCTGAGGTCGGAACAACACGTACCAAGTCAGTATGTTGTATGGAGAATGCTGCAGGGCAAAACTGCGCAACAGTAACAGCGTGGGGAAGAACAGCTACAGGGTACACAATGCTGCATAATACAAATAGTGTTGCGCGGTAGCAGTAACCCTGTAGCTGTTTCTGGAAAGCTCTGCTGTAGAGGGTAAGAGCTGTGCTGGAAGGGGGTCCACCGAGCAGCTGCCGTGGCTTGGGGAGTAAAGCAGTCGGAACTGGAGGACAATGGAGCGGCTGTGGACCAGGGTTCTAGTCCCAGTCCCAGATCAGTTTTGTTAAAAAAAAAAAAAAAAAATGTTCTTGTCTTTTGTGTGGTTTGCTTGAGTTTCACCCTGTTCCCGAGTTGCGCCCCAGTAGGTTATTTTAATGGTGCAGGCTCCCATAATGGGGGATGTGGGGGGCAGAGCCCCCTGCAGAAAACAAGTATTTTAGTGTTTTTATTGTTAGGCACTGTTTTGACAGCACGGTATAGTGTCGCACTGTATTTGTATTTACCATGACAACCCCTTGCCTGGATGACAAGCTAGCTCTCCCTGGAAGAGGAGAGCAGTCCCTTGGACGCTCAGTCCTCTCCCTCCCCTGAGAACCTAAGTCTATTCCTGAACCCGGGTCGCTGGCATGGCAGGAGGTAAGTTGCTTTGCAGCTCCTCAGCCCTCTGTGCCACTGGGCCGTCAAGTGACTAGATTTAAAGTCACAACCTCCCAGAGATCCCAGTTGTGGATTTTAAACTTTTAAATTCATGAACCTTTTCATAATCTCCAGATTATTAAGCTTTTTGTATATTTCAGTAGAAACATATTACTTGCCAGTAAGTGGTTTATGTTTTTATCTTACGAAAAAACACATGATTGGATGTCCAGGCGGTCCAGATCAGAAAGTAGCACAGGACTGGGTGAATTAATCTTCAAGTAAATGAGGTGTTGCAATGAAAATTTACTCCAACATACAGTGTTTCTTAACAAATTCATCTATATAACAAAACCTGTTTAAGTCATTAAATGAAAAAGTACAAACTCACAAAAATGTGATTCATAAAAGCTATACAAAAGTATAATACCCATAAAATATCTTGTCACTTGTACAATACAATATACTGAAAAATAGTGGCATACATATTGATGTAAAGTAGGATTTTGATCAGTTTCACATCCCTCTCAGCCTCCTTTTTTTGTACAAAAATTACTTATGTAATACTGCAGGATGACGGTAACCATGATATTTCATATGATAGTTATTGTCACAAACCTACTCAGCAGGTCAGCCCTCTACTCCCAAAGTGCCAACCTCCAAGCACTGTCTTGTGAACAGTTTAACAGAACAAGGTAACCCTCTTGTCTGTTTTGTGAGTTTGGATCAACCTTTGGTCTCAGTTCTGGAGGGATTCAACTGTGAACCTCTTGCTAGTGTACCCAGTGCACAGGCTCAGATATATCTGTCTTCTGGGGGGGGGGGGGCATGTATCCTTGCCTACAGGCACCTAACCAGGTATACAGAGATGAACCCTTAAAAACTTTAATAAAGACCTCAGATTTAAAATGCTTCTCTTCCCAGTTTGGTACCACCATTCAAGCTTATGCCTAGTGTCTGTTATAACCATATATACTCTTCTTGCAAGTGAAGGAAAATCCAAGACAGGTCAAGTATGCTCAAAAAAGAGTTTTTACTAAAATTAAAAATGTCAAACACAAAATACAGAACTGTTATAACACAAGACATGCAAATCTTTTAAAAGAACAAGGTTTAAACAGTGCAAATTCCTACAACAATATTTAGATTTTGTCTGTCTTTCTAAACACCTGTCTAAAAGTGCTCACAGATGTTTCCTTGTCAGAGTCTAGATAAGTGTCTCTGAAGTAAAACAGAATATTCCTTAAAGCAAACTGTATTTGCCAACCCCTTTTTGGGTGAGGTTACCTAGCTTCTCTGTCAGAATATATAAAAAAAATATATATTTAATTAAAAAAAAACAGATGTCTCTTTCAAGAATTAAATTTTGCATCCTCAGCATACTCATGTTCTTCAAATGACATCTCTTTGATGTTAATCAGTATTCTCTCTCACACAGGCATCAGAGGAACATTTACAACTTTGTGCCAGTTTGCTAAACCTGGTTTCCCCTTCTAACATCATAAACCTTTTTTTTTTTTGTTTTGTTTTTTTTATGATTTCCCTCTTAACAACAACATCTATAATTAACTTAGAAAAGTCTGTAAATGGCTTCTGGCCTGCCATGTAACACCTGGTATCTAAAACCGGTGTGTGTGTGATCTCACATGCTGTTTCAGCATTTTCTCATGGCTTTCAGCTGAAACCGTGGGGTGGGGGGGTGAGGCCACTCCTAGAGCACCAGATTTCAGCATCTTTCATGGCGGACAGTCCATAACCCATTTTTGATATTACAAAAAAAAAATTGATACTACAGCACTCAGAACTGGCTGTCCACGTCACAGTTATCATACCATCAAAATTTCATACCACCGGCACAGCGGTTGGATTTCTGTATCTCGGCGCCCGGCGATCCGGGTTTGGGAACAGATTTCGGGTCCCGGAGGTAGGAGATGGGCGTCAGGGACAGCTCTTCTTTGGGGGGGTAGGGACGTGCACAAGTGCCTGCTGGCCCCTGGCGGAGGCTGGGAGCACAGCAGGAATGTTCGGTTCAGTGCTTAGGGAGAGTGACAGACGTCGGCATTTGCCTTGATGTCAGGACGTCACTCCTCACAGAAAACCAGGAAATGCTTCCTGGCTGGTCGGATGACAGTCTCTCTGTCCTCTGCTGCTGCCAATCCCATGACCAACACACCTCAGTGACACCCCGGGCCACTAGTGAAGCGCACTGGCCAACCCCAAGAGGAGGGTGATCTGTCCGGGCGAAGGATCGCGGGCTACATGGGGCCGCAATACAGGTAGTCGGCATGGGGAATCGGGTGGCAGGCAGTTGGTAAGGTGAAGGAGGGCAGGCGCAAAAAAAAAAATTCATACCATGACTTGCCTAGCACACTGGACTGACCACTGAATTGGAGGGGTCCAGATAGCTACAACAACTAAGGAAAGAGACCTTGGGGTTAACATCAATATCAGTCTCAAATCCTTAAGTCACTGCACCAAAGCGGAAAAGCAACAAGAATGCTTGGATGTTATAGGACAGGAGTTCTCACACTTTGTCATAGTAAGCCTCCCCCGAGCCTTAGAAAAGATCTTGAGCCTCCCCCTAATATAGAAATAATTTTGGGCCTCCCCATAATTAGAACAACTATCATACTTTGCACATTACAGGAAGATTACAATGAAGTGCATTTGAGTAGTTGAGTTTATTCTCATTTTACTGAACTTATTATTCTCCCTCTCTATAACCCCTCCCAGGTCAGCCTACTTGCTCCACACTTCTGACTTTTGGACTCTATTTACCCCTCATGCAATTCCTCCATGAGTCAGATTGCTTTCTTTTGTTAGTTTTACCTGCTCTAAACGCTTCTCAGGACCATTTGCTCCTCCTGCTCTTACCCTAGTAATCTCACTTAGCCTTTGTATTTGTGCTTTTCTGCAGCCTGTATAATGGGTCAGTTGTTACCTTGTTCCATTCATTTGCATTATTTTGAATTTTGTTTTGCACAGTTTCCAAGAATTGTATTTCCCCCCATATAATACCAGGAAACAAGTGTTTGTTGAGCGTGCCTTTCCTGGTAACCATTTTGCACATAAATTCGCATGCCATTATTCACTTTCACTTTGCTGCATCCTTTCACATGAAGCATCCAAAACTTGACATTTAAATATTTAAATATAGTACATTTTAAGACTTGCTTGAGCCTCCCCTGGAACAGGTTGGGGCCTCCCCTGGGAGGCTGGCCTCACCATTTGAGAAACCCTGCTATAGGGAGAGGGTTCAACAGGTGCAGGAAGGAGGTGACAGTACCTCTACAGGTCCCTAGTTAAGCCCCACGAGGAGTACTGTGCTCAGTTCCGGAGTCCGCATCTAAGGTAGGACGACAGGGTCAAGGCAGTGCAATGCTGAGTCACAGAAATTATCCTGGGGCAGCAGGACAGATCCTGTAAGGAGAGGCTGGAGGAATTGAAGGACCTGAACATGTATACTCTTGGGGGGGGGGGGTCGTAAGATATGATCAAGACCTACAAATTACTGATCGGGATAAACAAGGTAGACAATAGGGACCTATTCAACAGGCCAGAAGCTGAGCTTATGGTCTCTGGTAACAAAACAAAATCCCAAACCTTGGATATGTGTAACCCCCCCGCAAATGGGGGTTCCCAAAAGACTTCCAGGAGCTTGCTTGAATGCTCCAAGCCTGAATGGTGTTTGGCATTTAAGCCATTTATCAGTGAGTGTTTTTAGAGCCTCTGGTACTGTCTCTTTAAGAGCTGTCTGCTTGCAGACATAATTAGTTTGTATGGGGGGACTGTGTGCTTCTCTGAGTACCACTGAGCTGCTGCCAATTCACTTCATTTTGCAGTCACTAGGAGTGCAAAGGAACCTATCTGAAAGATGTAACTGTTTGCCAGAAATTATTTAGAGTAATAATGAAATTACAGTTTGTCTAACCTGCTTTCTTTGCAGTCAGAACTGTGTCTGCTAGTTCCCCATTCTAGTTTTGAACTGCTGAACTGGACCAATCAGTGTGGGGTAAGCTAGCTCTAAAATGATGCCTTGGACTCATAATCTGAGCCAGCCACAAGAGGATTGTATGGGCAGTGACTCTGGGAGATGTAGTTTAGACTTCAGTGCCTTTTGGACCAACAGCAGCAGTCTATTGTGAGTGACAGCCAATCCAGTCAAGAACTGGGAGGAACTCAAAGGAAGTGCCGGTTTAGGTCAGTTGGAGTTCAGTTGAGCTTTGGCAGTGAAGAAGGAAGGAGCCCTGTGCTTTTCAGTGTGCAGTTTTAGTCAAAAAACGTGTAGGGCCCAGAGTTCCGGTCTGCAGCTTGTTAGGACTGAATCTGCCCTGTGAAAAGAATCAAAGGATCTCTGAAGAGTAGAAACCAAGGCTCACCCTGTAGAAGACTGGAAGAATTGCTGAAAAATTGCACTCGGTCTGTCAGAACTGAATCTGCTGTGTGTTCTCCCGGTATTGTGCAGTAATTGCGATCGGGATACAGATGCAGCCTGCCTGGTATAGTACTTTCTTTTATATGGATGTGTGAAGAGGTTTGTGTACCTCAAGTGAGCCCTGCTGACATTGAAGGACCCTATCTTATTTGGAGGTCGTGAGTACTAATTCAGGGTTGCTCCTGTTGAATTGCCACATTAAATCCAAATGGAATTACTGTACTGTTGACTGTTTAATTCTCATTTTCTCTAGTGAAAGGGCCCCTACCAGCTGCCACGGTTTGGACTAGCCACTAGGCTTGGGTACCCAGGGACAGTAACTGATAGGGATAGGCGTGTGCACAGAGCCATAGGTAGATTATTAGAGTGATAAGCTAATTAACCTGATTTCCCCGTCCTTGTTATATCCCCTAAATAAATCAGAGCTGCTTGTTTCAGCAAAGTTATACTGCCTGAGGTATTTGTCTATGCTAAAGTACTGTACTGTGATTGTTGCACTGTATCTCATTTCACAGGAGGTCCCAGTGCCGAACCAGTCCTGGGGTAAGTGTATACTGTGAAGGTAATTCTGATATATTGTGTGGGCCACTAGTGGGAAGAAAGGGTTGCAGTGTCCCAGAGGGCTGTGACCAAGTTAGTTTAACTATTGCAAACCCTGACCTCTGGGTGGAGGCACCCGCCATTGATCCAGCGCCCTCAACCTGTTAGTGGCAAATCAGGCAGGGTAGCCCCTGGGATAGCGCCATCTAGGGTTTACATCTTGAGGCTCACCGTGGGATTGTGTGTCCTCTAGTGGCCATATTCACGAACCACTGTTAAGAAAAAAAATGGGTACCCCCACAGAAGTGGCTGTGCACCGCTGGTGGGAGGTGTACTGGGGAGGAGATCGACCCCAAAATGCTATGCTTATCCTGGACATCCCCCTGGTATCAATACGGACACTGTGCAGGGAGTACTTTCCAAGGTGGAAGGTTTACAAAACCCTGTGGTGGTGGGTCGGCATGCTAATCTGCTCACCTATACACTTTCCTGGCCCTAGTAGAGTTTGGTGATCCCATAGATAGCTCCAAAGTGCCACAGACCATTACCCCAGAGGGAGCCCTCACTGCTTGGAGAGTGATAACTAAGGACAGTAAAGACCCGGGGAATCAGCCCCACCACTATCTGAAACTTTTGAGGAGAAATTTGCTGAATGGTTGCTGGGAGAGGGAAACTGTGGAGGACTTGAAGAAACTATTCTTGCCACCTGGGGGTGTCTTCTCCCCAACACCCTCTCCTGCTCCAGTGCCCGTAATGGTGGCTGAACCAATGCAGACTCCTATTTCTGCACCTGCCATTAGTCACGACTCTACAGCAAGGTTGAGGATCTTCTCTGGCACTCCCCACCCCCAAGGGAGGATGACTGGAGACCTGGATAGACTATGTTGCCCCAAGTGCTAGAAATGGCAGTGCCTGGAAGGCGAAGCAAAGAGGGTTAGTGAGAGCCTCCGAGGTCCTGCCCTGGCTACCATCCGTGCTAAACGGGCCAGTAACCCTGAAGCGACTGCACAGGCCTATCTTGAGGCCTTGGAGAATGTGTATGGGAGCCCAGATTCTGATGAGGACCTATGGTGAGAGTAAGAAATGCACAACAGTACCAAGGGAGTTGTTGTCTGTGTATGTCTCTCGCTGGAAAATTGTTGCAAGAATGCCTCAGAAAGGGTAGTTTGCCAGCATTGAACTGGACCGAACCAGACTGGACAGAACTTAAGTCTGCCCCTTCTCAGAACTGCTGTTGCTTCAGTTACGCCTGGCAAATCGACTGGAATCCCACCCTCCTATGATGAGTTAATGAGAAATTGAGGAGTTGAGAAAAGGCCTACTGGAGGTACCTGCACCAACAGCTGTAGCTCTGACCCGAAGTGACTGAGGGTGACCCATCAAGTGAAGTTCAGCAAAGGTTGACAGTCAATGAGTGCTCTGACAAGGAAAAGATATGCCACAATGGGGCTTAACTGTTGAGAGAGATCCGGAATTCAAAACAGTCCTTTATGAAGGCCACGCCTGCATGGGCCTGACCTATATCCACTGCATCTGCTATGGGGTGGGGGTACCCACCCATGTATCCTGCTGATAACAGCCCCAAACTCAATTCCTTGACTATGGAAGTGGAGAAACTGACGAGATGTCTCCAAATGCTTATCACGCCGAGACAGAGATGGCACCCAGGTTTCCAGTTAGTAATACCTCCCTCTGGCTCCCAGTGTGGCGCCTGCCAGCTCAAACTCCAGAAAGTATGTTTTGCTATAATTGAGGAAAGATGGGCACATGAAAGGGAATGCCAGTCCCAAAAGACACTGACAAAGTTGCATATAGGCTACAAGGAGAGCTTCGAGAAGAAATCAGTGGTTAAGAGGTGCACTACATGACCCCAGTGAGGGTACCAAAAAATGCTAATTCACGCCCTTGTGGCAAGGTCAGTTGCCCAGGCCCCCCTACCGCCTCCAGACTGGTCCAGAATAGTGGGTCCCTCCATGGAGACCACTGTAAAGGTGAATGGAGTGTCTACAAGAGCTGTATTAGACAGTGGCTCCTCATGACAATTATGTTCCAGGATTGGTATCAGAAGCATTTGTCAGACGCACTTACAACCATTAGAAGGACTGCATGTATGGGGGTTAAGTGAGAAGGCCTACCCCTATTCTGGGTATAATCCTAATTTGGCTGTCTTTCCCCACCTCCGTGGCTGGAGTGGCCGAACAAGTAGACCCTAGCCTTAGTGTGTCCCCCCACTGGACTGTATGATGGTGTCCCTTTGTTGATTGGAACAAATGCTCATATGTTCGAAGGCTGGCACAGTTGTGTTATGAAAAACAGGGGTCAAAGACTAGTAGAGCTTTAAGAGTTCGGCTTTAATTAAGAAGGCCTATGAGGCACAGAGAGATGCTGAAAAACAGAACCAGAGGAACCGGGTCGGAATTTATGGAAGAAGGATCCTGAGTCTCTGATCCTGGCGCCAAATGCCCAGTGTACCTTACAGGAGAGGTCCGTGATCAGAAAGGATGTTAAGAATAAAATATTAATGTTGGATGCACCAGGCGATGGAAAATTGCCAGAGGGACTGCTGGTCAAGCTTAGTATTTTGCCCGCTAGAGCCCATGCTTATGCCAGAAGGGTAATGGTCCAAGTTCATAATGTGTCTGAAAGAGACATTCGGAGTAAACAGAGGTTGCATCCTGGCTAATGTGCATTGTGCAGACACTGCAGTGCTACCCAGCAGCAAGAGTTCAAGGAAGAATGACAGAGTAACGCCTGACTTGTTTGATTTCAGCGACCCCCCGCCAGCTGAATGGAAAGTGAGGATCAGTGAGAAGCTTGCCCAGAGAGACCAGGTGTTTTCTTTAAAGGAATGGGATGTAGGATGCGTGCAAGGAGCTGAGCACAATATCCGCTGCATGACTAAAGACCATTTCGTGAGAGGTCTCACGCCTGGCACCTGCTGACATAGATGATGTGAGACGGCATCTGCAAGAGATGTTAGCTGCTGGTGTAATACAAGAATCCAGAAGCCCTTTATGCTTCCCATTGTGGTAGTGAGGAAAAGAATGGAACAGTAAGGATGTGTGTGGATTATCGCACCTTAAACCGGGGACTATCCCTGATCAGTACACAATGCCCGTATCAGGATGCTTTGGACTGCCTAAACGGGAGCAAGTGGTTCTCTGTGCTGGATCTCCGCAGGGTACTACCAGATCCCATGGCCCCAGAGGACCGTGAGAAGACTGCCTTTATCTGTCCGGGCTATTTCTATGAATTCATGAGGATGCCTCAAGGATTTGTAGTGCCCCAGCCACTTTTCAACGATTGATGGAGCGTGCAGTGGGGACATGAACTTACTAGAGTGCCTGTATACCTAGATGATGTTATTGTGTTTGGCAGCTCACTGGAGGAACATGAAAGCAGATTATTTCAAGGTATTGGACCGACTGGAGGACTTTGGCCTTAAACTGTCCATTGATAAGTGTCAATTCTTTCAAACATCAGTAAAGTATGTGGGACACATAGTATCCACCGAGGAATAGAGACCTACCTAAGTAAAGTTGAGGCCTTGACTACCTGGCCACAGCCAAAAAATCTAAAAGAACTGCAAAGATTCCTGGGATTCTGTGGTTATTATCGGCGTTTCATCAAGGACTATTCAAGAGTGATCCGCCCTTTACTTAACCTTACTCAAGGGTATCCCCCAACCCACAAAAAATACCAAAAGTCAGCGTCCCTCAAGACTGAAAGAGTGTATTTTCATCCGAGTGAAGTATTTGGGGCCCGCTGGACTCCTGATTGTGAGACTGCTTTTCATGAGATCATATATCAACTTACCCATGCTCCAGTGCTGGCCTATGCCGATCCAAGAAAACCTTACGTCCTGCACACTGATGCTAGCTTGCAAGGGTTAGGGGGCTGTGTTGTACCAAGAGCACGAGAATGGCCTGAGACCAGTGGCCTTTGCCAGTAGAAGCCTGACCCCATCCGAAAAGAACTATCCTGTACATAAGTTAGAGTTCCTAGCTTTGAAGTGGGCTATTGTTGACCAATTCCATGAGTACTTGTATGGGGCTAAAATACTAGTAAAACTGACAATAATCCTTTGACCTATGTGCAGACCTCAGCTTGTTGATGCCACTGGCCATAGGTGGCTTTCTGCATTATCTACATATGACTATGCTCTCATACCGAGCAGGTCTGAACCACATAGATGCTGATGCTCTCCCGGAGGCCTGTTCCCCAGAATGATTGGGTCCGATTGCAGAACCTGACATTCGGCACTCTGCCGAAGTTTGACAGGAGGAACAATGTCCATGGACGAGGGACTGCATGGTGGATTGCTTGGGAGCCTCTGAGAATTGCATACCTGCTGCTTATTGCCACTTTTCTGCAATAGACATTGTGCACTGCCTCAGCTGGACAATGACAGTATTCAGGCGGGCTCAATCCCGCGATCCCATGATCAAAGCAGCTTTGAAGCCCTCTATGCAGGAAAAGATGTGTCCAAATTACGCCCACTGATTTGAGAACTGCACTGTTATACAAAGAAGGTCCTAAGTTGAACTGATCAATAAACTGTTATACAGAGAAACAGTAGACAGAGGGGACAAGTAGACAAACAACAACTAGTGCTGCCCACTGCCTTTCAAGACTCAGTACTGAGGTCCTTGCACAACCACATGGGGCACCTTGGTATAGACAGAACACTTGACTTGGTGAGATCCAGATTCTATTGGCCTAAGATGGGGGCTGATGTGGAGCAACACATTCGAACTTGTAGTCGCTGCTTACAGAGGAAAGCTTTGCCCCAGAGGGCTGCCCCCCTTGTTAACATAACCACCAGTGCACCCATGGAGCTGGTCTGTATTGATTTTCTAAGTTTGGAGTCAGATCAAAGAAATATCAGTAATGTGCTGGTGGTCACTGACCATTTCACAAGATATGCCCAAGCTTTCCCCACCAAAGACCAGAAAGCATCCACTGTAGCCAAAGTACTTGTAGAAAACTTTTTGTTCACTATGGGGCTCAAAGAATCCATTCTGATCAAGGGAGAGACTTTGAGAGTCGCCTGATCAAAGAGATGCTTTCTCTGTGGGGAGGCGAAAGTCCAGAACCACTCCCTACACCCCCAGGGGGACCCACAGCCTGAACGCTTCAACCGCACTTTGCTAGATATGCTAGGCACCCTGCACCCAAAGGACAAGCCTTAGATGGAGCCAACAAATTAGCACCCTGGTACATGCTTATAACTGCACCAAAAGTGATGCCACTGGATTCTCCCCTACCGCTTGATGTTTGGAAGAGAAGCTCTATCACAGTAGATGTGTGTTTTGGGGTCTCTCCTGATGGGTTCAAGCTGACAACTATTTACAGTATGTGCAAAAGTAAAGGCCCAGCTAACTCCATGCGTACCAACTGGCTCAAACCATGGCTGCCAAAAGAAATCTGGCCAACAAAGAAAGGTATGATAAAAAGGTGAAAGCACAGGAACTCCAGGAGGGAGATCGGGTATTGCTAAGAAATCTGGGACTGCATGGCAAGCACAAGATTGCTGACAGATGGCACCATCTCCCTCACATTGTAGTGGGCAAACTAGATGATCTGCCAGTGTACAAAGTAAGGCCTGAGAATAATTCAAAAGATGTAAAACAATGCATAGAAATCATTTACTGCCCATTGACAAATCTTAATTGAGTCTGAGCCCTAGAAGATGCCCCTCTGACCAGTGACTAGAGCTGCTGCTAAGAAAAGATCAAGAAAGTCTGCACCTACAGAAGCAAAGTTAAAGTGTTCCCTCCACAAGTCCCAGTTGAGCATGACTGTCAGTCCATATCGGAAGAAAGTGAGAGTGACTTGAATACTATCCTTCACTTAACTGAGTCAATTGTTTCGGGGCAATCCCTAGTCAATACTGGAGACAAAGCTGGGCCTTCTGGACTGTCTAAGCCCCCTGCTCATCCCTGGAGCCAATGCTCCCAGAAAGTGAAGTGCAAAGCATCAGATCAGATGAAATGGAATCATTGTGCATGGTTGAACTGTTTGAGCTTTCAGGGAGGAAAATGATAGATTGGGGCAGACTGGTGATACACCCAACAAGAAGAGTATTTGAGTGCCCTGACAGTCCACTGCCAGTGTCCGAAAGCTCCATGCGAGCCAAATGTTGTGGACTCAGAAACTGTAACTCCTGGAGCTGAAAGTGCCCCAGGTTCTAGCCTCTCTACCCCCATGGAGACCCCTGACAAGTGAGGACAATGCTGAAAATGAGGCTCAGAGTGCAGAGACTATAACAGTTCCCCTAGAAAGACTGGTCGAGCTGTAAAGCCTGTGGTGCACCTCAGTTATGATTCACTTGGGAGGCCTGTGGACTTGCCTCTCAATGTTGTCCATAAAGGAGTGTATGTGTCCCCGAGCTCATTGCCCAAACTGAGCATCAGTGCTAACTCCAAGTTACTTGTGTTGCCTTCTATATGGTGCCCTTGCCCCATCCAGCCCCAAGGTAACTGATAGGAAGGGCCCTCTTCAGGTTTCATGTACAAGAGGTAATAACTTGAGTTATGGTACAATGTATGTGTAATACTGTGTAAAGAGTGACGTGACTGCAATGTTTCAGAAATGTGTTCTGGTAAAATGATATATTGACTGATGATTACATGTGCAGCCTAATGCAAATGTATATGGTTGCAGTTGAAACTTATGGTACTTGCTTGACGCGACGCCAAGCTTTCCCAGGCCAGGAAGGGTGTAACCCCCTGCAAATGGGGGTTCCCAAAAGACTTCCAGGAGCTTGCTTGAATGCTCCAAGCCTGAATGGTGTTTGGCATTTAAGCCATTTATCAGTGAGTGTTTTAGAGCCTCTGGTACTGTCTTCTTTAAGAGCTGTCTGCTTGCAGACATAATTAGTTTGTATGGGGGACTGTGTGCTTCTCTGAGTACCACTCGAGCTGCTGCCAATTCACTCATTTTTGCAGTCACTAGGAGTGCAAAGGGAACCTATCTGAAAGATGTAACTGTTTGCCAGAAATTATTTAGAGTAATAATGAAATTACAGTTTGTCTAACCTGCTTTCTTTGCAGTCAGAACTGTGTCTGCTAGTTCCCATTCTAGTTTTGAACTGCTGAACTGGACCAATCAGTGTGGGGTAAGCTAGCTCTAAAATGATGCCTTGACTCATAATCTGAGCCAGCCACAAGAGGATTGTATGGGCAGTGACTCTGGGAGATGTAGTTTAGACTTCAGTGCCTTTTTGGACCAACAGCAGCAGTCTATTGTGAGTGACAGCCAATCCAGTCAAGAACTGGGAGGAACTCAAAGGAAGTGCCCGGTTTCGTCAGTTGGAGTTCAGTTGAGCTTTGGCAGTGAAGAAGGAAGGAGCCTGTGCTTTTTCAGTGTGCAGTTTTAGTCAAAAAACGTGTGTAAGGCCCAGAGTTCCGGTCTGCAGCTGTTAGGACTGAATGGTCCTGTGAAAAGAATCAAAGGATCTCTGAAGAGTAGAAACCAGGCTCACCTGTAGAAGACTGGAAGAATTGCTGAAAATTGTACCGGTCTGTCAGGAACTGAATCTGCTGTGTGTTCTCCCGGTATTGTGCAGTAATTGCGATCGGATACAGATGCAGCCTGCCTGGTATAGTACTTTCTTTTATATGGATGTGTGAAGAGGTTTGTGTACCTCAAGTGAGCCCTCTGACATTGAAGGACCCTATCTTATTTGGAGGTCGTGAGTACTAATTCAGGGTTGCTCCCTGTTGAATTGCCACATTAAATCCAAATGGAATTACTGTACTGTTGACTGTTTAATTCTCATTTTCTGTGTGAAAGGGCCCCACCAGCTGCCACGGTTTGGACTAGCCACTAGGGCTTGGGTACCCAGGGACAGTAACTGATAGGGATAGGCCTGTGCACAGAGCCATAGGTAGATTATTAGAGTGATAAGCTAATTAACCTGATTTCCCTGTCCTTGTTATATCCCCTAAATAAATCAGAGCTGCTTGTTTCAGCAAAGTTATACTGCCTGAGGTATTTGTCTATGTTAAAGTACTGTACTGTGATTGTTGCACTGTATCTCATTTCACAGGAGGTCCCAGTGCCGGAACCAGTCCTGGGGTAAGTGTATACTGTGAAGGTAATTTGATATATTGTGTGGGCCACTAGTGGGAAGAAAGGGGGGTTGCAGTGTCCCAGAGGGCTGTGACCAAGTTAGTTTAACTATTGCAAACCCTGACCTCTGGGTGGAGGCACCCGCCATTGGATCCAGGCCCCTCAACCTGTTAGTGGCAAATCAGGCAGGGGTAGTAGCCCCTGGGATAGCGCCATCTAGGGGTTACATATGGTTAGCAGAAACATTTATTAATAGCAAACATAAACAGCAGTATTCACCGTGACACCTTTAGCAGTGTTGTGGTGAGGGCTGCTCTATGTCTGCTATTAAATGTTTGCTGGAAATAGTTTTCATGGAGAACGAGAGTGTGTGTGTGTGTTTTTCATGCAGGATAGATAAGTACCTCCCACAGATAGGAGCAGACTGTTGACGGCAGTGTGGCACTCCAGTAGCAATGCAGGGACATCAATCAATCACTTTATTTAACCAGGCATAAACACCATTGAGCAAGCTCATTTTCAAGGTAGTCCTGGGCATAAATACAATACAGTACACTTCATAAGATTACAATTACGGTGGACAACGGTGCAAAAAAAAAAAAAATTGCCCTAAACGAGCACCCTTTCTCCAGGCCTTGCAAGACTTTATTTGGGGGGAGAAAGAGAACTTTCAGATACCTTATTTTTACTTCCAAATATCTCAGAAGGATACAGGATGCCAGATAACCAGAAAATTGATCCATACTGCAATAGTTATAGCCAAAAAGAGTATGCAGAATATCCCGAATAGTGATACATGAATGATACGTTGTGCTAGATTTACACAGTAGATATTCTGCTTTTGAACTCCAGTAGAGGAGATGGGTTTTCCATATTGTGATGCACAGTCCAGACTTTATTCCATAAAATGATGTTTTATTGAGACACCACGCAGTGCATTACTTATCTTTATTTGCACAACTATACATTTTGTAACTAACCGTATAATTAAAGGTGTTGACAGTGATTTGAGAGAGGTTTACAAAAAATAAAAGGAAAGGAGCCTAATGGAATATATCCTGTATGTAAACTTCACAGTAGCCCATTCTTGTACAGCAGAATTTTTAATTGTAGATGCTTTATGTCTAGTATTTATAATAACAATAAAAAGATATCTGCAAAAAAAAGTGCTAACCGTATCAAAAATGTTTTGGATTTTTTTTAAACCAGAGATTATGAGCCAAGCTTCCAGTTTGTAGCCTGCAAGCTGTTTTTGCTAAGAGGCTTAGTTTGCATTGTTCCTGGAACCGTCTTCACTCTTCATAAGGAATAATAACAGCATAGGTCATTTGTGGAGGCTGGTTAGGGGGAGATTTCAAAGGGATGTTAGAAACTTCATTACTGAAAGGGTAGAGGGGCACTGGAATAGGTTGCCAAAGGAAATGGTGGAGGAGGGGCCTATAACTGGATTCAAGAAAGACTGAGACAGAGTCATGGGGCTGGTAATCCCCATAGAGTGGGCACGAAAGGGGGAACTGGTGGGAAGGTGGCAAGGGATGGGGGGCTTGGAACACAGGAGAACTTCCATATCTGGCTGTATGGGATAGGTAAGGTTTCTTTGGGCAGACTGGATTGACCTTCGGTCTTTCTCTGCTGTCTGTGTTTCTGTGTTCTAATTCCTCACTGTGTAGTAAATCCTCAGCTGGTCAGGATCCCTTCACTGCCCAGTCCACTGGAATAACACTGTCAGTCTGCTGATCATCTTGTCTCTTCAAGTCGCTGCTCCCCAAATTCTCTTCTCACTCCTGTTCCTGCAGCTAGCTTTTCCGTCCCCCCTCCCCTAACAGATCTGACACCTTTTCCCCCTGTAAAATATTCATAGTACTTGTTCCGCCTATATCGCTGCACCTGTTTGCATTGTATTTGTTCTATGTCAGTATACCACAGTATCGGAAGTCACAGTATTGATATATTGAATGATTTCCAATACCATGATAACTGGTATTCAGGCATTTCAACTAATTTTTGGGAATCTTTTAGGAACCGTGGTCCCTTCTATGCCAGCTCTTCCTGACGCAAGAGGTTGGAGAGGACTCTGGACCTGGTACTAGCAAATGGGGAGACTGTAAGGGATCTGGGGGTGGAGGACCCTCTGGCTGGGAGTGACCACCACTCTGTTCGGTTCACACTCAATATGGGTAGGGGAACGGGGTACAGGAACCAGGGTGATTGATTTTAAGGGGGCAGACTTTAAAAGGATGGGGTAAATTTGGGGTAGGCATCTGGTGGGAATGCAACAAAGTATGGATGCTAGTCAAAAATGGGATATCATTAAAAAAGGGCTGGCAGAGGCTACTGGGACATACAAAGGCATGGAGTAAGACGAGATGGGCAAAGAAGCCCAGCTGATTGACTCAGGAGGTCATGGAAGGGATAAGGGCAAAGAGGAAAGCGTTTCGGAGACACAAGAAATCGGGAAGGAGTGATGACAAGGATGAATATATGAAGAAGTCCAGGGAGGATACCATGCTAGTCAGACCGGCCAAGGCTTCCAGAGAGCTGAGACTGGCACAGGGTATTAAGGAAGGAGGAAAGGACTTCTTTAGATACATTTGTGAGAGAAGGAAAAACAAAGACCAGTTTGTGAGGATTAGGAAGGAGGGTGGATGGGGAAGGATCTGGCAGAGGCATTAAATACGTATGTGTTCATGCAAGAGAAGGGGGCAGATACCTCAAGGGAGGTCATAAACGGGACTTCATGAGGGAGTCAGGACCTGCGTTAAGGTGAAACATAAGGGAGCAAGATCACATAAACCATGCTGGTGGTCCAGTGAGGTTCAGGTAGCGGTCAGAGAAAAGAAGGCGGCCTACAAAAAATATAAAACAACGAGGGGCATAGGGAAAAGGAATTGTACCATCTCGCATCTAGAAAAGTCACCCGGATGGTGAGGGGGGCAATGTCCAGTAAAGAGCAGCGGCGGGCACAGGGGATACATGGAGGGGAAACGGGGTTCTTTCGGTACATTGGGGAGTGGAGAAAAACTAAGGGCCATCTCGGCAGATTGAGATCAGAAGGAGGGTGGGTGGAAGAGGCGAGGGACCAGACAGAGGTATTAAATGTGTTCTACTCTGTGTTCACTAGGGAGGGGATGGATATCTACAAAGCAAGGCACGTATGGAGATAGAAGCAGTAGTGAGTGGATCAGGGAGCAAAAGAAATGGAGCAAGAGTGAGGGAGAGGTACCCCGGGGTGTCACATCAGGATAAGGATAAAAATGCCAGTAAGGTGGAGCGGACGGATGATGCTGTCGCCACCGAAAGGATGTGGTTAGCCCTCAAGGCCCTAAAGAAAGATAAATCTCCTGGGCCGGATGGCATTCATACGAGAGTACTATGGGAATTGGCGAACATACTGGCTGCACTCCTGGCAGAGCTCTTCAACAGGTCGCTTGAGACAGGGAGGGTACCTAGAGATTGGCGAGAGGCACATGTGATGCCAATCCATAAAGGGGGGTTGAGGGAAGTACCAGGTAACTATAGACCCATCAGTTTGACCTCGGTGGTGGGAAAATTAATGGAGAGTATACTAAAGGAATCCATTGAGGGTGCACTGGAGGAGGTGGGAGGTCTGGATAGTCGGCAACATGGGTTTGTGCCAGGTAGATTATGTCAAACCAATCTGTGGAGTTTCTACCAATGGGTAACATCAGAACTGGACAGGGAAAGCCTGTGGATGTATTATTCTTGGACTTCAGCAAGGTGTTTGACTCTGTCCCCCACATTGGTCTGGTGGAGAAACTGACAGGGTTGGGAGTAGGCCCTTTGATGGTCAGATGGAGTGAAAACTGGCTAGCTGGACGCACCCAGAGAGTAGTGATCAGTGGGGAGCTCTTGAACCCTATAGAGGTCGGTAGTGGGGTACTGCAGGGCTCGGTCCTGGGTCTGATCCTGTTTAATGCATACATATCGGACATCAGGGAGAGTATAGGGTGTGAAATGAGTCTCTTCGCTGATGACTCCAAGATGGGAGCAGTAGTTTAAGGGGAAATGGGGAGGTTGGCCCTGCAAAGGGACCTGGACACCCTGGAAAGCTGGGCTCACACATGGAAATTAAATTTCAATATCACCAAGTGCAAGGTGTTACATCTTGGGCGGGGGAAACCCTAAACACAGGTACACCCTGAGAGAGGAAGCGCTGGAGGCCTCAACGGGGAAAAGACCTATGGGTCATGGTGGATGCATGTATGAATAACTCTGAGCAGTGCAGGAGAGCGGCTAGCAAGGCAAACAGGATGTTGGGATACATGGTAAGGGGGGATCACCTCTGGGAGCAGGGAATTGATTCTGCTGCTGTACAATGGACTGGTTAGACCACACCTTGAGTACTGTGTACTTATACTGGAGACCACACTTGAAGAGGGACATACAGCTCCTGGAGAGGATACAGAGGAGGGCAACTAAGATGATACAAGGACTAGGGGATTTGACATATGAGGACAGACTTGAGGAGTTCTGCCTGTTTTCATTGGAGGAGAGGAGAGGGGGGGGCATGATTGAGGTCTTCAAGTACCTCAAGGGAATAAATAGGGTAAACATGGAGGGGATCTTTAGACTAAAGCCGGGAGGTATCACCAGAGGGCATGGTTTGAAGGTGAAAGGGTGAGGGGGGAAAAGAGGAGGAGGTTTTTCACTGAGAGGGTGGTGGACCCTTGGAATGCACTGCCTGGCGAGCTGGTTCAGAGATCCACAGTGAAGGGCTTCAAGAGAGGGTGGGACAGACACAGAAAGCGGATGTATCAGATGATGGCCTGGCCCAGGGGAGTGGGGATGGATAATAGGGGTTTCTGGAACACAAGGGGGCCCGGCACCCAACTAGGGATCTGAAGTTCGAGCAGGCTCAATAGACCATAAGGCCTAATCTGCTGGCAATTAGCATGTTAGTGTGATGATTCAAGTGGGCAGAGGAGGGAGGGGTGCCTGATGTAGGGATTACAGAGGACAGGGTTCTGGAAGGATTAAGGGTGCTGAGAGTGGACAAGGCACCAGGACCAGACAACATTCACCCTAGGGTATTTAAGGAACTAGCAGAGATCCTGGCTGGACCACTGGCTGACCTGTTCAAAACCTCCCTGGACATGGGATGCATACCAGAGGACTGGAGGATGGCCCATGTGGTGCCCATTCACAAAAGTGGACCTAGGGATGAACCAGGCAACTACAGACCAGTGAGCCTCTCATTAATTGTGGGTAAACTCATGGAGAAGATCCTAAAAGAGAGGCTGGTGACCTTTTTGGAGAACAGTGGTCTTCAGGACAAACAGCACGGATTTGCCTCAGGCAGATCCTGCCAGACAAACCTAATTGAGTATTATGACTGGGTGATGAGGGAACTGGACAAGGGACATGCAGTGGATGTCCTATAATTGGACTTCAGCAAGGCCTTTGATTCTGTGCTGGGGGGAAGCTAGAATATATAGGGGTGGGATCAAAGATGGGCAAATGGATAATCAACTAGCTGAATGGAAGGCAGCAAAGGGTGATAGTGGGGAGGGACTCTCATCACCAAGGTAGGTGATGAGCGGTGTACCACAGGGATCGGTGTTGGGACTAGTGCTGTTTGGGATATTCATAGCTGGTATCTCGCATGGGATCCGGAGTAAGATCAGTCTGTTTGCAAATGATATGAAGATGGGAGCTGTGGTGGATGACATCGAAGGGTGGCAGGGGCTGCAGGAGAACCTGACCACACTGCAGGAGTGGTTGGAAATGTGGCAGTTGGGGTTCATTGCCAAGAAGTGCAAGGTACTGCACTTTGAAGCTAGGAACCAGGGGTGGAGCCATCAGCTGGGGGTGGTACAGCTGGAAAGCACCGAGGAGGAAAAGGATCTGGGGGTACTTATAATGGGCAACATGAACAACTCAGCTCAGTGCAGGAAGCCGGCAGCAAAAGCCAACAGGATGCTGGGGTGTATAGCAAGGGAATCTCCTCCAGAAATAGGGATGTGATCCTTCCCCTGTACAGGTCTCTGGTCAAGCCGCACCTGGAGTACCACATGCGGTACTAGCGCCCATACCTGAAGAAGGACATCATACTGTTGGAGGGGGTACAATGGAGGGTGACAAAAATAATACAGGGATTGGGAGGGGAAGTCCTACGAAGATAGGCTAGGCGAATTGAACATGTGCTCCCTGGAGGAAAGGAGGGATGGGGGATATAATTGAAACCTTTAAATACCTAAAGGGGTTAAACAAGACTAATACAGAAGGGATTTTCCAGATTAGAAGAGGGAGGGATACGAGAGGGCATCAGCTGAGATTTGGGGGGGGGGAGATTCGGGAGGGAAATCAGGAGACGACATTTTTTCACAGAATGGGTGGTGGACAGGTGGAATACTCTGCCTGAGTAGGTGGTATCCTGTAGAATGGGTGGAGGTTTTAAGAGTGATTGGGACAGAGTGGGGGGGGGCAGCTTCAAGTTGAGGGGCTAGCTGCATAATCGAGCAGACTCGATAGACCATGAGGCTTGTTTCTGCTGGCATTTTTGTATGTTCGTAAGAAGACGTTTTTATACAATACCGACTACTTATCAACAGTAATAACCATGGTATTGCATGTCACGGTTATCATACCGTCACAATTTTTTACCATGACATACACTGTATGAGCATGACAAACTGTATCTTGCTTTTGTTTCCTTTATTTTTCACACACACATACACATCACACTTGGAAAAAAGCTTCTGCTTAGTGTGCCTTCATGGGCAAAACATTACAATTGTCATGATTTATAACTGCAGATGAGGAACAAGGAGCAGAAGCTAATTAATTTTGATGTCAATATTTATTTTATAGAAATGCCTTTAACAATGAACGATCGGGGTAAGAGAAATACAAAAATCTATTAAATGTAAGAAAAGCTGCATTGTCTAGTTATTGTATTATTCAAAGTGTTCTCAGTTTAATTGTTTCAACAGTTAATATCTGGAATTCTGGTATTAAGCTACATTGTTTTCATCAGAGTAGGCACAGAAACTCCAGAGTGCTGCAGGATTAATTGCTAGTTGATTCATTTTATTGTTTACTTGTGTGCTATGCCTCTTCACATTGACAGCCACTAATGTTATAATAGTACAGTTCTCCTAAAAGTTATGGTGGGCACAGCGGTAGGGCTGCTGCTCCTGATGTTGGCAGCCTAGGTTCGGGAGGGAGCAAAGATGGTTGACGGGAGGAGGAACTACACTTCACTGCAGTATCACTGCCTGTGTGACTACAGGTAGAGGTGCAACTGGAGTATGCTGCCAAGTATATGAAAAGGAACATCGTGCAGCCATCAGAACATTGCGTTGTGAACATAGAAAACTGCTAGCAGAAGGCCTAATGTTCTATCCAGTTTTACCTATGAGTTGGTACATGTGCTTTGAGGGGGTTCATACATGCAGTTTTAGTTGTGCACGCCCTTGGGAACAGCAAAATTGAAGAAAGGAAACTCAGCACCCATTTGACAGAAAAAGCTGTGCAGGCTGCAGCAACAGTCACTGGTCCAGCTCTGTTGTCTCCTGTTCTAGCTCCACAGTTGCTGGCTAGATATGTGTATTTGTGCCCCCCAGGTGCTGAAAATGTGGACGTCACCCTTGAGAGAATTCTTGGGGGGGGGGTGCAGGAAGTGACTCCATGGTCAGAGGCTTTAGGTGCTGGTGGAAGGAGGTCCCGGGGGCAGACCTGAAAGAAAATGTTATGAAAGCATATGCACAAATTACTTAAAGCAAGGTTTTGTATGCTCCTTGAGATGCAAACAGTTCAAAATTTTATTTTTTAAGTGGGTCCATTGAACTTGCCTAGGGGTCATGTCTTATTCGCTCTGTTGGGTGCAAAATGGTTGCAAAGATCACTTTGCATCTATGCTGAGTTTTCAACCACAAACTCTTCCAGGGTTCCCACAGAGACATTTTTGCAAGCACGCTCTAAGGGGTGCAGAGGCTGAACATTAAATGCTTGCATTCACAATGCATAGCGTGAACTTTGCAACCTGGGTGGCAGGCTGAGGTACTTGCACCAAGTTTGCTTAGTCCTGCCAGACAGTCCCACTAAGGTAATGTAGTCCAGCTGTCCACATCTGACATGCAAGCTACTAGGTGAGAGGGAAGTTGGGCCACTGGACACCAGGGAGGCCTCAGAGGATTGAATTGACAGGAGGGGGACATCAGTGATGTTGATAGCATTAATAAGTGGGGGACTGCATTAGGGAATCACAGAAAGGGACTAGATAGGTGTGGACCACGGGAAAATAATTTTGGGATAGTGAGTGCCTCTGGACACCAGAAAGTTCTTGGAACTGCACGAGAAGAGGAGGGTGCCTAGTGCTACTAAATGACCAATAGTGCTTGGAACAGGATGGGCTGGATGGTTTGGCGTGACTTATGCAGCACCACAGTGTAATGCTAAACTGGGCATGCCACTGCTGAATAACACGTTATGCAGCTCCTAGCCAGGATGTTAGTGCTCTCCCTAGTGACACCAGATAGTATCTGATTCATTCATTTGCATTGTGCTGTATTCACAGTGGGAGTCTTTTCCCTGCACAATCCAAGTGCACCTCTGTGTATAGTCCAGAGGATTGCTAGGGTAGCAAGATATGGGAGAGAGCTAGACATCATTGTCCACCTGGGGAAAAATTACCTGGTAAGGGATGGGGTAGGGGTAGTGCAGGGAAATTTCAGGGAGCTGGGGAGTGGCTCAAAGCAGTCGGCATATATGGTGGCTTTTGCCAAGGTATTCCCGTGTATGGCTCGGGAGAGGAAAGGGCACTCCACTTCAGGGCATTTAACAACTGGTCAAAGGCAGGGTGCATGGAAGAGTGGTTTGGCTATATTGGGGACTGGGGGCCTCCATGGGAGGATATGAGCCTTTGTAGAGGAGATGACCTGCATCCTTCCAAGAAGAGGACCACAACCTTTAGTGGTAGGTTTAAATGCTACTTGGATGGGTGTTTAAAGAGGGGTTCTGGTCAAAAGTGCTAAGTGGCAGAATTAATAAGTGTATCCCCAATAAACCTCGTACCAAAAATTAGATCCCTAAGTTACTTTGTTTAGAAGTTACAAGCTGTTCTGTAACCCTAGATCTCACTTCAAGGGGGAGGTCTTGCAGCAGGTAATACCATTAGGACTAAGCTGCCAGGCATTAGGACGCCACAGAAACCTTATAGCTAGCAGTATATGGCGGGGGACCACCCTCGATGTCAGCACCACCCCGATGTCAGCTGTGGTATAAAGGGGGCAGTCCCCTGGCACCACCTTAGTTCTTTTCCTGCCATTGACCCACTAACATAGGCTCCATGGACACCATCTTCGCAGTCAACCACCATTTTGCACCTTGCACAGTTTATCGTTCGTTGTCCTTTTCAGTCATTTGTTCTCCATCAAGTGCATGTCTTCCTCGTCCTCCCAGCGGCAGAAGTCAAAGTGCACGTGCAGTAAGCAGATCCTGGTGAGGGACAGCCACTCCACCTGCCTGATCTGCCTAGGCCCGACCAACAGCCTGATGACTGCCCGCACTGCCAAATATTCAACAGTAAAACCTGCATCCAGTGCCTCAAGACACTCGAGGCCTACCTGTTGGAGCAACAAGTGGCTGCCATGCAGAAGACCCAGTCGGGACAAAGTTCTTCCTCCTCAGCTAGGGATTCTCCCCACAAGGAGAAAAGATCGGGTGGGAAGCGCCACCATAGGGATAAGGAGAGAGCCAGGTCGGAATCCCGCCCTAAGTCCCCTCACAGGACTTCTGCTTCCTCTACCTCCGGTGGGAGGTCAGAGTCTGTTCCCTCAGGTACAACAGCCATTTCTGGGGTCTCCTCCAAGAAGACTACCACCTCTTCATACTACAAAGGTAAGGAGTTTTTCTGTCAAGGGCGTTCGTCAGCCCAAGTTCACTTGGTGCATAGGCCTCACAAACATATGCATGGGTTGATGCCAGAGGGACAGGCATCTGCTTCATCAAAATATCTGAGCCGTTGCCAAAAAACATCCAGGGTCGTCCGACAGGCACAAGGTGTCAGACAAATCCACTAGACACCAGGAGGTCATCAGGTACGGGACACCTCCACCACCCAAGGAAAGGGTGATGTTGGCTTCAGAAGCTCAATAGACTACCGGCTATTCCAACTCCATGTCAGAAATGGACCAGGTGCTGTTGGACAAGAGCGGCCATCTGCCCTGGAGGACCAGTTGTCGGCCCAGGTACCCAAGGCCCTAAGGGATAGGACACCCTGGCCTCTGGATAACCAGATGCCTCCCCCGCCTCCTACCAAGGAGCCAGATGCCAGACCACAAGGAGGCTCGGCACTGCTGGATAAAGCCTTATTGGACCTGACACCCAAGGCACCTGTGGACAAAGTGCCTTAGGAGAAAAGTCAGAACCCAGAGAGTCACAGGGTCTGAGGCCACGCCCATCAATCGTACCTACCCCAATGCCTCCACCAGTCGTCCCGCTGACAGAAGTGGGGTCACTTTTCAATGCATGGTGGAACACCATCAAAGGAGATTTACTCCCGAAGCCCAGAGACCCATCCCCTGTCCGTCCACCACCCGGGGAACAGTCGCCTCAGAGACCCAGGTGACCTTCCCCGCCAACAGAGTGTCCACTGCTCGATGGTGATGACTGGCGACCGCCAGTTCCAAGCAGCAGAAAGAGGCAGACATCGTCTGTTCCATCTTCAAGCGGATGTCTGCCCTCTTCTTCAGTGAAAGACGCAGGAGACTTCTCCTCAGAGGACGAGTTACCTCTACCTTCCCCGAATCCAAGAAGAGACTAGCCACAGCCACCCCCAGATGACCCGTCCTTCTTGGACATCATGAGACATATCCAGGCCCTATATCAGTGGGATACAGAGGAGCTGGATCCGGAATGCCGCCAGCTGGCAAAATTCTTAGCGGCAACTGACCCAAAACCCTTGGTCATCCCCTCACTTGTAGAACCCTTCCAGGATATTACAAAATTGACCTGGAAGTGTCTGGCTACCACGGTGGCAGTGCCAAGAAAAGCAGATAGGCTTTATAAGACACTAAAAGGAGAGACTTACCTAAGCGAGCAACCAAAAGCTGACTTCATGGTGCTCATGACTGCACATGGCAGAGTACAGCAGCCGAGACACATGAGTGCTCAGCCCCCGGATCCAGAGTCAAAAAAGCTGGACCAAATGGGCTGAAAGGTCTATTCTTCAGCTACTTGCACAGTCAGGTGGCTGAATTTCTTGGCTCGTGGTCACATACCAGAAGTCGCTTTGGGCAAAAGCTATGGATCTGGCTAAAGCGCAGCCAGACTCAGAGGGCAAGGCAGAGCTCCTAGCTGTCATCCAGTCAGGCATGGATGTGGACAAACACATGCTGAGAAGTTCTTATGACTCCGCAGACATGGCAGCAAGGGCGTCAGCAACTGGGATCTGTATGAGGAGGCATGTCTGGTTGAGGATCTCCGGTTTCCGCCAGGATTTGCAGGATGCCATATTGGATGCACCCTTTCAGGGACCCGTCCTCTTTGACACAGAAACAGAAAAAACTCATAACAGGGCTACAAGATTCAGGCAAGGCAGTGTCTGATGTCCGGCACCTCGGTGCCATCCTTTTTGGAAGAACCAGGGACAGCAGAGAAGACGCCAAATGCAGCACAAGGGAGGCTTTTAGAGTAGAGGCCCCCCCTGTTCCTTCAGGCACCCAGGGCCCTAAAAGTGCCAAGGCACCTAGACCTCCCCTCTCCACTCCCTCCGCCACAGCATGACTCCCTACTGGCCCCCATCCTCTGGAGGAAGTGCAGGGGAGGTGGTAGGAGGGAGATTCTCCCTTTACCTATCAGGTTGGTCCAACACCACTACAGACCAATGGGTCTTCCAGATAGTCAAGAGGGGATACCTTCTGGAGTTTTCCCAGATTCCACTGGACAATCCGCCCATCCCCTCCCACTGCTTCCCCTCCCACACAGCTCTCCTGTGGGCAGAGATACGGGCCTTGCTCGAAAAAAGAGCTGTCCAGGAGGTACCCCACACCCAAGGAGGTGAAGAATATTACTCACACTTCTTCCTAGTCCTAAAGAAGATGGGAGACCTCTGTCCCATTCTGGATCTGAGCCAGCTGAACACCTTCATCGAATATGAAAGGTTCAGAATGGTGACCATAGCGAACTTGTTGCCCATGCTCCATCACGGAGACTGGCTCTGCTCCCTGGATATGCAGGATGCTTATATGCACATAAAGCTCCTGCCATCCCAAAGGAAGTACCTTAACTTCACCTTCCAAGGAGGGTACTACAAGTTCAGGGTGCTTCCATTCTGCCAGTCATCAGCACCAAGGGTCTTCACCAAGTGCCTAGCAGTAGTGGCAGCAGCCCTCAGGAGAGAGGGTCACTATGTCTACCCCACCTGGACGATTGGCTCCTCACAACTTCGTCAGAAGACCAATTACATCAAACACTGGAGGAGACTTTGTTCCGGGTCTTGGGCATCACACTAAATCTGTCCAAGTAATACCCGTGGCCTGCTCAGAGGCTACAATACATTGGAGCAGTCCTGGACACCATCCAGAGGAAAGCCTTTCTTCCTGCAGACTGGGCAGTCAGGCTAAGGGAAGTCGCTCACAGGGTGATGGCCTCGGACCAGGTCCCAGCGAGGGTGGTTCTGCAACTTTTAGGTCATATGGCTGCTGCCATAGCCACAGTTCCCCTCACTTGTTTAAATATGAGGATCCTGCAATGGCACCACAGAGACAAGTGGGACCAAGGCACGGACGAGCTCAAAGAGCCAGTCCAAGTCTCCAATGTGGTCCATCTGCTCCTGGTTTTGGGGGTCACCTTGGCTCATCTAGATAGAGGGGTTCCCTTCCAGCAGCCCAGCCTGCAATAAATTTTGATGACAGATGCCTCAGGACTGGGACGGGGAGCACATCTGGCTTCTCACCAGACAGGCTTCTGCGATTCCATGGAACGGTCTCTCCACATAAACATTCTAGAGATGAGAGCCGTACTGTATGCCTTACAAGCCTGTCAAGGGGTACTCCTTCTTGGGCCCCTTTGGTCCAGTCAGACAATACCCCAGTCGTCTTCCATTTCAACAAGCAAGGGGACACGTATTCTTATCCCCTATGCTAAGAGGCAATGAGAGTATGGACCTGGGCAGTGAATCACAGCATTCCTCTCCCATGTCCATGTGCCAGGGATCCACAACGTCCTTGCAGACAGCCTAAGTCACTCTCGATCTCAGAGCCACGAATGGGAACTACAGCAAGAAGTCGTAGACATCTTCAAAAGGTGGGTGGGCCAGTACTGGACCTCTTTGCATCCCTACACAACGCCAAACTGCCCAGTTTCTGCTTACTAGATCCAGGACCTGGTGTTTTTTGGCAAGATGCATTGTCTCTCTCTTGAACAGGGAGGTTTCTATATGCCTTCCCTCCCTTCCCTCTTCTTCAGAGGATCCTGCTCAAGCTGCGGGTGAGAAGGTGCCCGAATTATCCTAATCGCACCCTTCTGGGCTCAGTAAATATGATTCCCACTGTTGCAACAGCTGGCATCGGAACCACCAGTTCTATTGCCTCCGTCCACTCATTTACTCTCCCAGGAACAAAGGATGCTGGTTTATCCAGCCCTCTGGTCCCTGTAGCTGCATACATGGCTCCTGTGGACTTAGCTAGGGATATATTCGGAGTATCCCTCAGAGTGGCAGAAGTGCTCATGGCAGTGAGAAAGCCCTCTACCAGGGCAACATATGCCATGAAGTGGAGACGCTTCTGTTTGAGGGCATTCCCCGTTCTCTGAATCCCCTCACCTGTCCGGTGGACTCTGTATTGGAGTATCTTCTCTCCCTCTCGGACTTGGGCCTTAGCTAGTCGTCCATTAAAGTGCATCTCTGTGCACTGTCAGCTTATCGTGCACCACTGAATGGGAAGACTCTGGCACAGATGGACCTATGCAAGACCTTTTTAAGGGGAATCTTGCATATTAAACCTCCCAGGAGAGAACCTGTGCCACCTTGGGACCTCCTGTTTGTATTGGAAAAGCTTACCTTGCCACCCTTTGAACCAGCCGCAAGTTGTGAGCTACGCCTTCTTTCTTGGAAGGTGTTATTTTTAGTTGCCATTACTTCCGCTCAGAGGATTTCCGAGCTGCAAGCTCTGATGTGTAAAGAGCGTTATTTATTTTTCACAGGGACAAGGTAAGCCTTGTGCACAAATCGTAAGTTTCTTCCGAAGGTAGTGTCTGAGTTCACCTTGAACTAAGACATCCAACTACCGGTTTACTATCCAGAGTACTCAGAGGGGAGGCTTTATTACATACTTTGGATGTACATAGAATTCTTTGTTACTACCTTGCCCAGACCAGTTCCTCCAGAAAGACAGACTAGTTGTTTGTCTCTTTTGCCCAAAGGAAAGTTGGGGCCCCAGTGATGAAACAGATGCTGACTAAGTGGTTCATGAATTGTATCATGTTCTGTTATCAGCAGTACAACAGACCATTACTGGGACCGGTCAAGGGTCACTCTAACAGAGAGATTGCAACACTTTTCGCTTTACTCAGGAATGATTCCTCAATGGACCTCTGTGCAGCCGCTACCTGGAGTTCAGTGCACACTTTCATCAGGCACTACAGTCTGGACATTGCTTCCAGACGGAGAGCAAGTTTTGGCCTAGTGGTCCTTCAGGGACTCCTTACCTAGATGCCTACAGCTCTGCACTACAGTCCTCCACCCTTCTGACCCAGGTCTCTTCTTGGGTACTGCTTGGGACTCAGTCCTAATGGTATTACCTGCTGCAAGAGTTTCCCCTCAAAGTGAGATAGTACAGTTATGTAAGAACTTACCGTAACAGTAGATCTTTGAGAGGAGCTCTTGCAGCAGGTGGCTTTCCTGCCCACCTGCCCCTGGGGACTAGTATTCCAATTTTCTCTTTGGGGACGGGAGATCCTCCTCAGTTCTCCATCTGCTTTTCAGCTGGGTCTCCAACGGGAGAACTGAGGTGGTGCTGGGGGACCACCCCCTTTATACCATGGCTGACGTTGGGGCAGAGCTGACATCAGAGGCGGTCCCCTGCTGTAGACTGCTAACTAGAAGTTTTCCATGGGGTCCTAATGCCTGGTGGCTTAGTCCTAATAGTATTACTGTATCTGCTGCAAGAGCATCTCTCGAAGATCTTCTGTTACAGTAAGTTCTTACGGAACTGTTCAAAAAAAGCTGGTTTCAGTAAAGAACTACTGATGATGTCCGCACCAGAACTCAACAGCCTAATCCTCCCTGCCAGTGACCTTATATTGTTTCCCCAAAGTTAAATAAAACTGCAATTGTAGTCAACTTTAAAAAAGGACAGGTGACACTGGGTGTGTGTGGGGTATGTGTTTCCACAACGTTCAGGTATAAGTTACCTAAGTATGAAGTGGGGGTGGTGTTTTTTTTCTGTTAATGCACCTGCAAACATGGCTTGGAATACCAAGGCTGTGTGCAATTTCAGATTAGAAAATGGGCTGGAGATTTCGAGCTCTCTGATTGGCTTAGAGCCACACAAACGTGGTACATTAAACACCGGTAGAGCCCTGCTAAAAACAAGTGTCAGCCTTGCCAACCTCATTACCCATATCCTTGTGGCCACCTTTCCACCATTTTTTCTCTCACCGAGCAAGACAAGCCCCCCCCCCTTCACAATTCCCCAGAATACCTCCTGTAATGATGAAGTTTCAGTAACTGACAGAAATGAAACACTTACTTTTTAAAACATTGTGATTTAGCACTAGTACAAAGCATTGCTAGCTCCAAGTTCTACTTGGTCCCTCCTTGTCCAGCCACCCACCCGCTCACTTTCTTAAATGCCACAAACCAGCAGCGCAACTCCATCTGCAGAAGACAGTGAAGAAGATACCAGCTGTCAGAGAAGAGCAACAAAAAAGTTACATGCACTGCACCACAAGCTTTATAAGGAAAGACTCGGGGAACTTAACATCTATTCATTAGAAGGGAGAGAAGGGGTATGATAGACTTTCAAATACCTGAGAGGAATAAACAGGGTATATCGGGAGCACATTTCAGAGAAGAAAGTGCACAAGGACAAGGGGACATAACAGGAGGCTGGAGGGAGGGAGGCATAGGGGGACTGCTAGGAAGTATTTTTTCACAGAGAGTTTGGTGGATCCATGGAACAGCCTACCAGCAGAGGTGATGGAAGCAAAATAGAAGTGCATAGGATAAGCATAAAGGCTCCCTGCTGTGCAGCAGAGCGGGGCAATGGCAATCCAGATAAAGAGTAAGGATTGCCAAACCAAGTAGGGAAATGGGCAGACTAGGTGGACCAGTTGGTCCTTATCTGTCATCATATTCTATGTTTCTATGATGGTGGAGTATGTGGTACAGTCTGGCACTTGCTTTTCCCCTGGTCTCTTATGGATACATCTTGTGGACTGTGTCAGGAACAGGCAGTTTGTAAAAACGATCACACCTGATAAAATATACATATATATATTTATATGTGTGTATAAAATATATATCCCTGCCTAATTTCGGACTGTGAAACGGACATTGGCAGGCAGTTCTAAATTAGGAGAAAATGCCTATCAATCAATGCAGTGCCCTCTACTGACAAATATACCAGAAGAGAGACTACTTTACCCAAAAATGACTAAAAAGAGTTTTTTTTTTTTTTACTCATTTTATTTTATTTTTAAAACACTATAAAAATTAGACATGTAGCCCATTTTCTAAGTGCAGTAATACCCTTCAGGGTGGTGGTATGGGCAATACCAGACCTTCCAGAGGCTATAAGGACCTCTGCTCGTGGCATTGGGCCTCATTACACCCCTGAGCTGCCTGGTATTGCTCAATTCCACCCACCCTGTCAGGTATTATTGTTTGCAAACTCCTCCCTGCCAGCAACCCTACAGACCGTACTTTATTTTTCCACTTACAAAACTGTAGCTGTAGTAGTCATTTGAAAGTAAACTGACTGGTGTGGATGTAGTGCAAGCATTGCAGACTGTTAAGATGCATAGTATTGTACTTTACAATGTGTTTGAGAGGTGGTTTTGGAATGAGTGGTGCTGCGATCTAGGGACACTAGCTGCACACTCAATCAGACTTGATAGACCATTTGGCCTGTTTCTGCTGGCATATTCGTATGTACATGGATTTAGAATGTCACGGTTGTGTGCAGTTTAAGAATGCTACAGTGATGAGATTGCAGCATGCAACATGGTCAACATTTTGCAGTGCAACTAGGACTCGGATTTTAGAATGCAGGGTGAAAATACAATGTAAGAATGTTGGTGAATGCAATTTTGGAATGAGGACATTGAATCTTGTAATGTGGTGAAGGCACGCAGTCTTGGAATGTGGCAGGGATGCAGAGTCTTGTAGTGTGGCAGGAAAACACAGTTTCAAAATGTAGGGACATTCAGTCTCAGAATGGGAAGATATCTTTATGGATGACGGACATGCAGTCTCAGAATGTGGCAAGGACATACAATCTTGGAACGTGGTAGGGCACATCATTTTGGAATGAGGGGCATGCAGTCTCAGAATTCGTCCGGGTTTCAAGATCTCAGAAGGTGATGGGAAAGCACAATCTCAGAACATGGCATGGACATGAAATCATGAGATGTGGCAGCAATGCACATCTAGGAATTTGGTGAAGATAGGCAGTCTCAGAATGTGGTGGGGATGGGCAGTCATGGAGTGTGGCAGGAATGGAACATCTCAGAATGCGATGGAAACGTGCAGTTTAGGAAAGTAGTGGGGATGCACACTATCAAAATGTCATAGGACGTAGTTTTATTTTGAACTTGCTGGTACCTGCCCCATTCCAAAAATGTATGCACTCACAAAATTCTAAAACTGCATGTCACTGCCACATTTGACATTGCCTGTCCCCACCACATTCCAGTATTTATTTATTTTAGCATTTGTTAACCAGGTAAGCACACTAGACAATCATATGCCTATTTTCAGGTGCAGTCTGGGAGATTACAGGGAAAATGCAGGCAAGCAAGGTATAACAAGATATCAGAAAAAAAATCATACAAAGCATGAATTAACAGAGAGGCAGTAAAAAGCATCACACAACAAAGTAAACAATTGACATTCAAGTACAGAGCATCACATAACAGTTTGACAATCAGGTTAGAAACTCATAAACACTCCAGTCACAGGAAGGTGACCAGACAAAGCAATAATGTGCAATATAGTACAGAAGAGAGCTCATGATACCTTAGGAACAGTTACAAGTGTGGGCAGACTGGATGGGCCTTGCGGTCCTTGTCTGCTGTCAACTTCTATGTTTCTACAAGCTGAGGCAAGCTTCAGGTGACCCCAGTGAGAGTTTTTGAAGCAGGTGTGTGAGGAAGTAGTACAAACATGGGTGGGGAGAGAGTTCCATAGCCTTGGCGCACAGACGGTGAATGCCCGATCACCCATTAGCTTACGTGTTTTGGGAACATGGAATACCTATAAGCCACTAGACCATAGCAGATAGGAGGAGTTTGCAGGCTTAAAAAGTTCAGCTAGGACTGGGGGAGTGGCTGTTCTGATGACATTGTCAGTGAAGCTACCCATGAGAAAAGTTTGATAGTTGTCTAGGGAGAGCCAGTAAAGTTTATTGTATAGCTCACAATGGTGAGTGAGATGGGGAAGAGAGGGCAAAGCAACATATGTTATTATGTGTGACATCTTATTTTGACAGGCAGGATTTAGAGGCATGGACAAAGGAGACGAGCCCATAACAGAATGTGGGGAGGAGGGCCCTTTTTGCCAAGGCAAGACGCACTGCTGGAGTAAGACTGTTTTTAGTCTGTATGCCAGGTCCATTTTAATGTATAATGACATATTGCATATCATTATTACATTTTAAACTTGTTCAGCCAACACCATTCTGATAATGCGTGTCTCTGACCCATTCTAAAATGCGTTTGTCCAAGCCACAGTTGGAAATTGTGCATCCCTGACACATTCCAAAATTGTCATCACTGCATTCCAAAATTTCATGTGCCCGTCGCATGTCTCTGCCTCTTTGTGTGTCACTGCAACATTACAGAATTATGCACCCCACCACATTCATAAACTGTGTCACTGCTACATTTGGACACTGTGATTCTCTGCCACATTCAGAAATTGTGCATCCCCACCACATTCATAACATGGTGCATCCCTGCCACATTCAGAAATGTTGTATCCCCACCACATTCTGAAATTGCACGTCCCTGCAACATTCTGAAATTGTGTGTCACTGTCACATTCTCCAATTGTGTCACTGCATCATTCCCAAATGGAGAGTCTCCATGACATTCCAAAATTAATGATCCCAGCCACATTCCAGAATTGTACAGCCCACCATATTCTGAAACTGCATGCCCCAGCCATATTCCAAAATTGCACATCCTTACATTCCGTAATTATGCATCGCCATCACATTCCAAAAATCTGTTTTTGCCACATTCCATAAATAGTGCATACATGTCACTGCCACATTCCAAAACTGCATGTCCATTTTACATTCTGAAAATGTGCATCCCTGCCATATTCCCAAATTGTGTCAACATCGCATTCTGGAATTGTGCCTCCCCAACACATTCCAAAGTTTTTTGTCATAGCCACATTCTGAAATAGTGCATCGCTGCCACATCCAAAGTTGTGCATCCCCACCCCATTCTAAAATAGCATGCCCCAGCCACATTCCAAAAATGTGTGTCCTTGCCGTGTTCTGAAATGACTTGCCCCAGTCACATTAAAAAATTGTACACCCACTCCATTTTGCAAAACTGTGTGTCCCAGACAAACTGTGAAATTGTGCGTTACCACCATATTCCAAAATTACACATCCCCGTCACATTCCAAAAAATGCACATCAACGCCATATTCCAGAATTACTCTTCCTCACCATATTCCAAAAATTTTACAAGATCCTGGCCAGCAGAGGGCAGGACTCTGCCCCCTCAGTGATAGAACTGCTGGTGGCACTTGCCATGGACACTCAGGCAGTACTGAATCACTTTGATAGATGTCCAGCAAGGAATGACCTAAGCATTCCCCTCCAAAACCTGAACAATGACCACTGACAACTGGCCCTACAAACTCAAGGTAAGAAGAGAATGGAGGGCCATCGCCGAGTGGCCCGCTCCACACCTTTGTCTAGAAATGGTAGTCAGAGCAGAAGCAGAGGCTCCAAAGAATCTATGCTTCCATTTTAACCCTTTGAAGACTGCAGGTACATATAGATATGTGGGTTGAGTAGCCCTTTTAAGGTAAAGAGTCAAATTTTGCACCTTAATAACTTTGCCACCGTTCAATGGATTTGCCTGAAATTTTGAATGCGTGATCAAGAACCATACAGCTTGGGATCTGCCAACTTTCATAGTGGTCGGATATACGGCTGCGGAGTTAGTAAGTGAGATCTGCGCACGCGTGTTTATGTTTTTTGGTGAATTCTTTGCTTGCACCTACTGGTCGCTTGGTTTGCGTGACCGGTCCGAAAACTTCCGGGAACATGTGGCCGGGGTCCCCGATGTGCTTTTTGAAGATTTTGTGAAAAAATACTAAACGGTTCAAAAGTTATTCAAAAAACAAGTTCTCATTATAAGTCAATGGGGAAAGTTAATAAAAAGTTCGACAGTGTCGCAAATGCACTTTTTAGTGTT
Source organism: Neoceratodus forsteri (assembly GCA_016271365.2). Classification (NCBI taxonomy): domain Eukaryota; kingdom Metazoa; phylum Chordata; order Ceratodontiformes; family Ceratodontidae; genus Neoceratodus; species Neoceratodus forsteri. Next base: position 403,614,230 of record CM028136.1, on the reverse strand, counting down.
GCAAATGGCCCTAGCAGTGACGCAAAACAGAAAAATGCTTGCCATTTAAAATTGGGACCATCTAGGGACACAGTTCTTTTTGTGTTTACCTAATCGAGCCCTGAGGATGCTAGGCATGTCTTTATTTTGGGGTTAAACATCCCAGAAATATGTTTTTCAAATTTCTGGAAAAAGTAGTGTCACACCTGCGACACTTTCGCAAATTTTTGCTAAAGCTTTCGCAAATCATGACACTACTTTTTCAGACTATGGCCAAAATGACAGCAGTTCTTTGCTACCCTGCTACAAAAGAACAGTTTGGTCTTTTGAGCTGAAATTTGAAGGGAAGGCAGCCAACATCTCACAGATGTGCCTTTTGGTAGTTTGGTAAAAAAATATTGCATGGCTGCAAAGTTACGGTACTCTGAAGTTGGTGTTTTTACTACTAGACTAACATGGTGGCGTACGCTGCGCCTTTCGGGGCTCGTATCTCGAAAACAGTGCGAGATACGGAATTTTCGTCATGATAATGCGTAGCATTTAGTGAAAACGTAGCCAGGAAAATCATGACTCGTGATTTTTTTTTCCTACGTGGTACAGTTACTGAGATATAAGCAATTTAGTATTCCAGCACCTCATTTTCGGCTCCGAGGCCCATTGTTATGCATACATTCTTTGTACACACTGTGTTTCTCTATGGAGCTGTTGGGGAAAAAACAGGGTATGCGCGTCTGTTAATGTTACAGTTACTGTTTTCACTTACGTTTACGTACCCTTGCATTACCGTTCCCGTGTGCGTTACGCTTTGCGTTCTCATTTGCGTTTGCATTACTGTTACCATTTGCGTTTCCACTACTGTTTGTGTTTGCGTTTCGGTTTGCATCAAAGTGTGCATTGCCATTAGCATTTATGGCAGCCCTTTCCTTTGCGTTTGCATTTGTCTTTCATTTTACGTGTTCATTGCTGTTTCTGGTACCATTTACATTTCCTGTTGCGTTACTGTGCCCGTGCGCATTACGGTTTACATTTCCATATGTGCTTACGTTTCCTTTTGCGTTTCTGTTTCCTTTGACATTACTGTTGTTTCCATTACCATTTGTGTTTACAATTGTGGTACCATGACCATGCACATTACGGTTTGCGTTTACATACGTGTTTGCATTCACATTTCTGTTTCCTTTGGCGTTATTGTTCATGTTTACTTTACCATTTGCATTTAAAATTGCGGTACCGTGCCCATGTGCATTACGGTTCACATTTACATGCGTGATTCCGTTTGCATTTCCGTTTCTGTTACGTTTGGCTTCCTTGTTGTTGTAACACTTAACATTTGCATTCACAATACCAGTGCCATCACTGTGCGCATTACCAGTTGCATTTTCGTAAGCGCTTGCGTGTCTGTTTGCATCACTGTTCGCTTCGGCATCACTTTATGCTTGTGATTCTATTTATGTTTGCTTTACCATTTACGTTTGCTTTACTATGTGTGTAACTATTGCCACTTGTGTTTGCTTTGCAGTTCCTGTTACTATGTAACAAGACATCATGTGGCGCATTCCATTCACTATTTATCGACCTCACTCTCAAAAAGAAGGGACATTAGAGGCAAAAAACTCTGTTTAATGCATCAGTTAGGGTTGTTCCACAGCAACAAAAGTGAGGAAATTCAGTGTTAGGGTTGAAAGCCCCCCTTGGACCCCCAGCCCACCCCCAACTGGCATCGAGGTGCGTTAGGTCGTCGGTCTAACTCTCACCCTCTCACCCATCCTCCTATAATTCTGCTTCTTTACACTTGTGATGGGGTGAGAGTTGGGTCAAGACCCCAACATGCACCCCAGTGCTGGTTGGGATGGGCTGGGGGTCCAAGGGGGCTTTAACCCTAACACTGAATTTCCCGCTTTTGTCGCTGTGGAACAACCCTACCTCATGCATTAAACTGAGTTTCTTGCCTCTGATATATATATATATATATATATATATATATATATATCTCCAGAATCTATACACATTCAAAAATATTCAGCACTCAAAGAGTTAATACAGAGCCCCTTTGCCCAGGGAACAGCTGCTTGGGAACCAATGAAGCCCCACTCTCTGACCAGTGGCCTGCTATACTTATCCAGTGGCTAAAACCATTCACCACATTTGAGCCCACCTTAAAGCAGTAGTGTTTTTTAGTCCCCCAAAAAATTCTAATAAATATATAAGGCAGACATTAAATCAAGGGAATATTTCCAAACACGCCACTGTAAAGGGGATTACTATTGCCTCAGAACCTATAAAAATATTGGATGTCTATTTCAGTACTGAAGAATGTGTTAAGTTTAACTGGAATTTGAAAACTGAGGATGAGAAACGGAAAATAAACAGATGGAAATCATGGCAGCATTCTTTTATTTTTTTGTGGTGATTTTTCTACCCTGGCTACCAGTCTACCTTACCTTACTTTTCCTGTCTTGCCGTCCTCCCCAGGTCTCCGGCCGCCGTCCCGAGGATGCCCGGCTCCCATTTGGGTCCTGCAGCTTCTACCCCACGGCTTGCCCCCTGTGGTAGGGAGGTGGAGAGCCCCCCTACGCTCATCCACCAGGACTAGATGCAGTATTGCCACACTCCCCTCAGAGCCGAATACTCCCCCATAGAGACGGCCATCATGCTGCTGTAACTGGTGCCCATTTTTTTTCCCTGTTCTGGTCCCCCCCCCCACCGTGCGAGGTGTGCAGTGAGGCCAATGGACAGGGGCGCATGCATTTCTGCACGCATTCCTTCCCGCCATCTGTCCCAGCACGTCGCCCACTTTCTGCCTGTGCACTGCATCACCCCCAGCCTCCACTATGGGCCACCAGTGCATCGACGGCTGTACACCCCCTTCCCCGGAGAAGGAGAGCAGTCCCACAGACGCTCAATCCCTCTCCTCCCCCGCTGACCCGGGTCCATTCCCGAACCCTGGTCGCCGGTGTGGCACAAGGTGAGGCGTCCAGTGCCTCAACCCTCAGCACCACCAGGCCAGCTATCATGGCAGCTTTCTAAGAAAAAGAGGGTATCTATGATTACATCTGTTATCTTACCTATATTTTTATTTCTTAGCTATGTTTTTCCTCCCCCAGCGTCCTTGGAGACAGAGATATACAATATCTGTTTACAAATGCTGTGGGGGAGCAGACTTAACCCCATAAAAATGAATACCATTATCTACCAGTTAAAGAGGGTGAACTTGGGATGGTAAATCCGATTGCCTTTTTAGAGAATCATTCTATGGACCAGTATTGCGGCATTTTAGGACAGCTTCCTGTTCACTAGGTATCATGGGTATTGGTATGGCTGGCAACCTTTTTGGATCAGTGGCATTTAGGTAACTATCACTGGCACAGAACAGTAGATCTCGCTCAGTATCCAGAATACATAAAAAATGTGGTTCTTAAACTGTGCATATGACATACTTCATGTTCCGTTTTGTCCTCAGTATTTAGGAAGGGACTATCATATTTTAAAAGGCCTTTTCTGACTGCCCTTGAAACTTGCCAGAAACTGCTCTTATGATATTGGTAGGTGCTAGGATCCCACCATGTACCTCCTGATTATGTTCTTATGGACATCTAGGTGTCAATAATAATAACAAACATTAGAGTACTGATGAGAGATTTTGTCCCAGGCAGGGTTGCCTAAGGGATTTCTAGAGTAAGGTAGCAGTTACATGGAACGAGCCTCTGTTTTTGTCCATACAGTACAGGGAACTCGTCCTCCTTTCCACAGGACCTGCCTGGAAGAAATGCCATCAAAGTACTGTGGCAGATTGGTTTTCACTCCTAAAATTTGTTTTGCCTGGCAGACAAGATAGCAAACTGGTATTGTAATAGTATCAGTTTCTGTATCCAAATTATGACAAAAACTACTACATTCACTGGTTTCTGTATGTGTCAGAGAATGGGGTCATTTCCCAGATAGACTTCAGCACCACTTATGGAAAAATATGTCCTGGATTTTTCTTTTCTGAATGAATCTTCACTTCTCTTTATTGGCTCCATTCCTACCTCTTGGACCATCAACCGTTGGTACAGGTGGGAGGTGCCATCTCCCTGCCCCTCCCTCTGCAGGCCCAGGCCCCACAGGGCTCCATTCTGGGTCCAGTCCTCATCTCCATCTTCCTCAGTGATCTCCCCTCTGCCTGTCCCAACTCGCATATTCACATGTATGCAGATGACACAGTCTTCTTACACTTCCAGTCCCTTGACTGCATCTCTGGAATTCTCGATCAAGAAAGGCTTTCACAGTGTTATGTGCTGGTTCCAGTCTAACCAACTTCAAGTCAACACAAAACAGAAGTGTCTGTGACCTCTGGTACCAGCAAGAAGTTAGTCTGCCTCACCCCCTGTATCTTCTGCATGCTGGATGGGACACCGCTTGAAGTAGTCCCAATTTTCAAGTACCTTGGTTTGTGGTTAGATAACAGGCTTGACTTCTCTGCCTGCATCGATGCTCTCCATGCCAAACTCTGTCCCAGACTCGGTGTCCTGTTCCACAGTAAGGATTGCCTTTCTCCTCAAGTCTGCTAGGAGCTGGTCATTGAAATGGTTCTCCCAGTTTTCGACTATGCGGATGTGGTTTATGGCACCGCCCCTCTGCCCTGCTTGTCAAACTCACTCTTTCATACCCACCACTGCTCCCTTTACTCCTGCTATCCATCCTCCCTCTACCCTCAAGTTACCAATCCCACTATGTTTCCCTCATCTGTAAATACAAGTTTGGGTCCCTCCCCTCATGCCTGTCCCCTCCTCTCCCCAATCCCCTCCTTCTTCTACTCCTTGTGCTCAAGAGACCTGTGCACCTTCTCCCTTCCCCATCCACACACTTCTGCCATTAAATCTGCTTTCTTATACTGCCTTCTCTCCCTCTGGAACCAGCTACCCACCTCTGTCCATCTCTCCCTTCCCTCCATTAGACACCAGATAAAACTCCCTCTCCCCCTACTCCTGCCAACTCTCTTCCTGAACCCTTCCATACCCTTGCCTGGCTTTTGACCACCCCTTACCACTCCCTTACCCCTAAAATCATAGTTATGGCAACCTCATTGAAGTTTATCTACCTGTTTTGACTAATCTTTTCAGCACCATCTGAGCCTCCTTTCACTCTGATACTGTGCGCTTTTTAAGTTTGCCCAGTTTGCACACTTGATTTATATGCTAATTTATGTGTTCTCCATATGCAATATTTTGCCATTTTGTCTGTACTACACTGAACTTATACTCTTTATGTCATCATCACTGTAACCATAGAAACATAGAAACATAGACTTTGATGGCAGATGAGGACCGTTTGGCCCACCTAGTCTGGCCATTTGCACTACCTAGAGGATAAGCTGCAGATCCTATTTAACCAACAGCCTATTTCTTCCTACCCCCCACGAAAATTGCCTAATGTCTGTCCCATGCATTCTTGAATTCTCCCACAGTTTTAGACCCCACAACCTCCTCAGGAAGTCTGTTCCATGCATCCACCACCCTCTCTGTGAAAAAATACTTCCTCACGTTGCCCCTGAGCCGTCTCCCCTCTATCTTCAAATTGTGTCCCCTTGTTCTTGCACATCTCTTTTTCTGAAAGATGCTATCCTCTTGGACTTTGTTGATTCCACTGAGGTACTTAAACATTTCTATCACGTCCCCCCCTCCCTCCTTTCCTCAAGGGTATACATATTAAGCTCCTTTAGCCTCTCCTCATATGGCTTCTCTTGCAGACCCTGCACCATTTTAGTTGCCCTCCTCTGAATTGCCTCCATCCTATGTCCTTGCAGAGATGGGATCTCCAGAACTGGACGCAGTACTCCAGATGGGGTCTCACCAACTGTCTGTACAGGGGGATAACAACTTCCTGTTTTCTGCTGGTGATGCCTCTCCCTATACATCCCAGTACCCCAGCCCTCCCTACCGCCTTCTCACATTGCTTGCAACCTTAAGGTCATCTGATATGATTACCAGCAGGTCTCTTTCCATTTTGTTGTTGTTGTTACTACCTCCCATCGTGGAATCTTCCCCTGGGTTTTTGTTTCCCAGGTGCATTACTTTGCACTTCTTTGAATTGAATCCAAGCTGCCATACTTCTGACCATTCCTCCAACCATGCCAAGTCCCTTCTCATCCTTTCCATGCCTCCTTGTGTATCAACCCTGTTGCAAATCTTTGAGTCATCTGCAAAGAGGCATACTTTTCCTTCCAGTCCCTCTGCAATGTCACTTATAAAGACATTAAAAAGGACTGGACCCAGCCAATTTACACTTACCTTCTGTGTCCTATTGTTCAGCCAATGTTTCACCCAGGCTACCACCCTGGGAAAAAGAGATGATGTTCTGATCAGCACCACCTCTTACAATAAATCAGTTTCTGAAGGTTTTTTTTTTTAGTGTTTTGGTAATCGGGTAAGGCCCACTAGGCAGAAGTGCCTGTTTTCAGGGGCGACCTGGAGCTCTGGGCGGTTAAGTGACTTGCTCAGAGTCACACGGTATGCAAGTGGAGGTTGTGAGAATCAAACTCAGGTCTGGTCTGCTGGGTGTATCAAGCTCATTTACAATTCATTCCTCTAACCCCTAGGCTATACTGCCAACCAGATTTCTGCATATCAACTGACTGGCTGTATTTTGTTTATAACTGTGCTTCTTTCTTTCCCTTCCCCCAGGTTACACATGGAAACAAGTCTCAGCTCAGTGTACCTCTACCAATTATCAATTTTTAAACAAATAAATTATATTTAAATAACCCTAGAATCTCTGTATCAAGTTTGTATAGATTAAATTTCATGATACCTTTTATTTGTGTCCCACTTGAGCTATTTTCCTTTGTAATCTATTGACTTTTTCCTTTTTTGGTTTCTCAATATCAATTTCTGTATGCTACTTTGTCTTTTTTTGAATAAGAAAAAATTCCCAACTCCTGCAAAAGGTGCCTTGGGTTCTCTTACTTCCACCTGGATACTCACCAGAATAGCAGCAGAGATGAGTAGAAGGGACCTCAGTTTAACATTTCATCTGAAAGACATAACACCTAAACAGCACAGCACCCTGCTAGTACTGTACTCTGGTGCCAGCATTTATGGTATGAGCCCAGTCCTGGAGTGGGATGAGAACCCACAGCCTTCTGGCATAGAGGCGGATGTGCTGCCAGCTGAGCCACCAAGCAACAGTGAATAAATTTATTCGAGAGGTCTCACCCATGTGTGGCAGATGTAAAATGGGTAGAGGCACATACCTAGACTATTTCTGGGACTGACCCACAATGGATCACTTTTGGTCTTAGATTTGTAAACAGGTAAATCAAAGACTGGGTTTGCATATCCAGGATACACCTGTGTCTTCTATTTGGGACAGAGGTGGGCACAGAATGCAAATGGATGCCTCACTCGAGGATTGTGAGTGTGAAGCTTTTAATGGCATGCAGATGTTTACAAAATACATGGGTCTCTGTCCAGCAGCCCTCAGCAGGAATGTGGCAGGACCTCCTGTTTAGGGTAGTACCCCTTGAATGACAAATGTATGCACTGAAAAAGAGGAAGAAAAAGTTTGAAAGACAATGGGAGCCCGACTTAAGATCCCTGCCGCCTATGGAGTCAATGTTAATCAGGACCTGTAACTCACTGTAAAGGAGGCACTCTGTTTATTATCTGATATCTATAGCTGTTGATCTTACTTACTTACCAAGACATCAACTGTTGTGTACCAGCTATAGTTTGTTACTGGTTGAATGAGTTACTATTAATGTTGTGTTTGTTGATAGCCCACCTTGCAGTTACAGTTAGCAACTGAATTGTCATACAGCAGCATGAGTGGGCATTGATTGTATGTATTTGTATCTGTGTTTTTTTTTTAATGCATAAAAGGAATTGAGAAGAGATTTAAAAAAAGAAAATATCCTGTGCTCAGATCATGCCCCAATTTCCCTTAACTTGCTGTGGGGACCCTTCCCCCAAGTCTTCCTCCTGGTGATTGGACAGTTTTCTCCATGTGGATGACAAATTTAAAACATGAGTCCAAAGTGAAGCTGTCTCTTTTTTTTTTTTTTTTTTGCATAAATTAATCAGAAGGGATGCTCCTAGGGGTAATTTGGGAAGCTTTCAGGGCTTACATGCAGGACAAATTTATACGGTGCGCAGCACAGCACAGGAAGGAGGAATGGGCAAAGCTGACATTCTGAAGAGTCCCAGTTCTGTCAGAGCAAACTCAGATTCTTTATACACTCAGCCCCTAGCATGCCACCAGAAATGATAAAATACTTGACATTATTTTAACTGACACCGAACACTGTATATCCAACATTAAAATTAATGCGCCATTAAGAAACAGTGATCACAGTACTGTTAATTTTCAGGTTACATGGAACATAAAACAAACGGCTACTGGTGTTACTGAAAACTTGAATTTCAATAAAGCAAACTTCAATAATATAAAAATTAGTCTGACCCATTGGGATTGGCACACATTGTTTACCAGTCTTTCAGTAGAGTTTAAATGGGGCCTTATGCTTAATAAACTAAAAAAAATTGATAAAGGATAATATTCCTAGAATAAAAAAATATGGCAACAATCATAAAAATACATCTGTTTGGATGAACCCCACAATCAAACGTCTGATTAACAAAAAATGGTTTAAGCGTTTTCAAAATGGTTTAACCCACTTTTATCCTAAGTATAGATCATTGGTTAAAAATATAAAAATCCAGATTAAAACGGCAAAATCCCAGCATGAGATCCAATTGGTCACTTGGATTAAAGATAGTAAAAAAGCTTTCTTTACGCATTTTACCAAGAGACTGCTGACATACAGAATCAATATTTTTGTACGGTGTTCAATAAGAACTGTTTTGGTTTACCATGTACAGCCATGACCTCATCCCCTGTGCAGTTCACCATTAAACCTGATGAAGTTCTGGACAGGTTAAAGAGGGTAGATATACACAAATCACCAGGCCCCGATGAAATTCATCCCAGGGTGTTAAAAGAGCTTGCTGAATTTATTTGTCTCCCTCTAACTAATATTTTCCAGCATTCTCTTGACACTGGGGAAGTTCCACATGATTGAAAAATAGCAACCATAGTACCCATTCTTAAGAAAGGTCCAAAAACAACCCCGAGAACTACAGACCCATCAGCCTAACCTCTTTAATAGGAAAGATTTTAGAAAATATTGAAGACCTCATTCCTGATTCCCTCCATCAAACTGGGTTATCCAACATGGGTTCACTAAATCTAGATCCTGCCAAACAAATCTACTATCCTTCTATGAAGAAGTTACTAGGGAAGTCAACCAGGATAATTCTGTGGACCTTGTGTTCCTAGATTTCGCCAAAGCGTCTGATAAATTACCATATCTAGAGCTCATAGACACCTTGAGAGCATTCAAACTAAAAACCAATATTGTTAACTGGATTGCTAACTGTCTAGAGGGAAGAAAACAGAGTCATTATAAACAGTGAGTACTCTAAATGGGCTCCTGTCACAAGCGGGGTCCCCTAAGGGTCTGTTTTGGGCCCCTGTCTTTTCAACATTTATGTTTCTGCTCTAACCATTGAAAACCCCAGTATATGGATATTAAAATTTGCTGATGACTGTCACATAGGTACTGTGGTGAACAATACAGCAAGCAGTACTGCCCTCCAACTAGCTCTTGATAATATACTAACTTGGTCCAGCAATAAGAAATTAGTTCTGAACCCCACTAAGTGCAAAAGCATGCACCTGGGAACACATAACAAACACTTTATGTACAAACTAGGCAATACACCACTTGAAACCAACCAAGAAAAGGACCTAGGAATAATTATCAGCCCTGACTTGAAATTCAGATCCCACTGTAAAATCCAAATCAATAAAGCTAATCAAAACCTCAATTGTATATTCAGGCAAGTATCTAATCATAAGAGCGAAGTGTTACTCCCTTTAAACATTGCCTTGGTTAGGCCACACCTTGAATACTGTGCCCAGGTCTGGTCCCCATACTGCACGGAAGACATCTTAGGGATTGAGAGAGTACAATGCAGATTCATTAGAGCCATTTCAGGGATGGGAGATAAGCCATACGAGGATAGGCTGAGATTGCTCAACATGTATATGCTCCAGTATAGAAGACTGAGGGGAGATATGTGTCTTCTTTTCAGAGTATTAAGTGACCCTACCCTTAGTAACGAATTGGGAATAGCTATTAGCGACAACAGAGTCAGTAACATTCCAAACAATTATACCTGGGCAAATGGAATACCCTGCAAAGAAAGAACTGGTTTAGCCACAGGGTTGCCTCAACATGGCATAATCTCCCAGCTGAAGTTGTGGATAGCCCAAATATGGACTCCTTCAAACTAAACTTGGATCTAGTAATTGGGGGCAATGTTAAATTTTGTCTTAATTAATACCTCTGGCAAGCAACATGGACGCAAGTCCATATTATCTTGAATTACCTTTGATACCAATCATACATCTCGGGAGCACCCTAATAACAAATAAGGCAAAGTCGGCCATACACTGACTGAACCACAAATTCTAGAATGGTGATTATAAGATCATAATGAAAGTCTGGGCCAAAAGGGTGGCTGCACATGTCCAGACCATTATACACCCAGACCAAACAAGGTTTATTCCAGGAAGACGTCTTACAGAAAATGTAAGAAAGGCCATCAACATCATAGAATTAACTAGTCAAACTAAAATGGCCATTATCTCACTCGACGCCGAGAAGGCTTTTGATAGAGTTCATTCTTGATATCTAGTCTAACTAAACTGAATTTTGGAGATAGATTTATGCGTTGGGTGAAAATGGTCTAAAATAAACTTAGAGCCAGGATCAAGACCAATTCTAATCTCTCTGGTCATACAGTATATATCTACAAAGAGGCGTGCGGCAGGGTTGTCCACTCTCACCTCTGCTGTTTGTTAACCATTTTTTTCCAATACCTGTGACATGGTTAGGAACCAGTAAGGAAGTCTTGCCTGGCGGTTGCGGAAAGAAGGTTAAGTTTGGTTAGGTTGGCCATGTCTGAGAAACCCAAGAAAAAAAACAGGCCCACTGGGTTTCAACACTGCAGTGAGTGTGGAGAGGTATTTGCCAAAGCCGACCCCACACCACCTGTGTTTATTGTCTGAGGTTTGACCACCCTGATTCAGACTGCCAAATATGTAAATATGTAAAAATTTTCCAAAATCTACCCTTGAGAAGAGATTAGGTAGACTGAGGGAAAAGGAGGCAGAGAAGTCCACTGACCCGGATGGCCAGCCTGGTTCGGTTTCGACCAAACCAGGAGGAGTGCCCTCTGACCAGGGTGATACTTCTTCGGGCAAAAGGAGAGCCGATTCTGAGGGATCGGTTTCGACAAAAAGATAGCGCAAGATAATCGACCGGTTCTGATCCAGAGGTTCATGTTCCGACCGCTGAAGAGATAGCCAGGCGATTCAGATTGTGGAATCGCTCTGTCCGTTCCGACCAATCCGGCTCCTTCTGGCAGGGTTCGGTTGGTTCCCCGGTGCAAAAGTACCCTTGAAGATTTTTATGAACTGGAGTTTGAAGAGGAAGGGATTTTGAGGATTATGATGTAAGTGAAGGTCTGGATGTGCCTGTGGAACCAGACATCTCCCCAGACAGACCATCAGGTGTTTCCCCTCTTAGGCTTTCTGAGTCCCCTTCTCACTTTATGTTTTACAGAAAAGTGGCTGAAACCCTCCAGCTTCTTATGGAGGAGGCTGTGGAAGATCAAGAAGAGCCTGATTATGTAGAGATGATGGATATCCCAGAGTCCAGGAGACTGTCTGTTCCCCTCCCTAAATCTTTTGGGAAACAGACACAAAAAAATCTTGAAGTCTCCTAACACTATACCTCCTGTGGATAGAAGAATAGACAAGAGGTATACACTTTCAGGCTCAGACACAGAGTTCTTACATCAGCAATGCAGCCATGTTGGGGTAGTGCAGGCTGCTGCCTGTGACAAGGCAAATATTCCCTTGGCTTCAGACGCCCCTGACAAAGACTCCAGGAAGATTGATGCCATGGCAAAGAAGCAGTACATGGCATCTTCTTTGGGACTAAGGCAGGCGAATTACATGGCCTGTACAGCCAGGTACCAGAAGTCCAGGTGAGACACTGTACTGGCACAGGCTAAACAGGGCTCCCCCCCAGCTAGCCAAGGAGCTGGAGGTGGTGGCTGCAGATGGGATTGAGACATCTAAGGTTCAGTTTCATGCTGCTATGGAATCTAATGATGTTTCATCAAGAGTCATGGCTACATCTGTGGCTCTTCGGAGGATGGCTTGGCTCAGATGTACTAGCCTCTCGCAGAACACCCAGTCTAAGGCCATGGATTTTCCTGTAGTGGGTAATTTTCTGTTTGGGGAGCAGACAGAGAATTACATGAAGAAAATGGACGAGTACAGGACCACTTACAGGAGTGCTCAGGCCAAGGAGAGATAGGCAACTCCTCAAAGGCAGCAATCTAGGGGCAGGGGCAGGCCTTTTCAAAGGCCTTTTTACCAAGCACAGGCCTCTTCTTCCTTTTCTCAGAGGGGGTTCTTCAGAGGGAGAGGCAGAAGGGGGATGAACAGGCCTGCATCCACCCCTCAGCCTTAAGTCCCTGCCAAGCAGACACCCTGATGGGTCTGCCCAGGTCGACTCTCCTATTCCAGTAGGGGGCTGGCTGGCTTACTTTGTCCAGGACTGGATGTCTGTTACATCAGACAAGTGGGTCCTGGAAGTAGTAAGCCAGGGACTGGTTCTCGGCTCCAAAAAATTTCCAAAGATGAGAGCCAGATCTTTTCCACCTGCAAATCTTTCAGAAACCCTTGCCCTAGAGGCAGAGGTTTCTTCTGTCCTAGCTTTAAGAGTTATAGAGAGAGTACCAATCCTACACTGGGGCAAAGGACTGTACTCCAGGTACTTTCTGACCCCCAAAAAAGACAGGGGAGTGGCGACCCATCCTGGACCTAAGATATCTGAACAAACATCTTTTAAAGCCAAAGTTCAAGATGATAACTCTGGGAATAATCCTTCCCTCTCTAAGGCCAGGGGACTGTCTAGCCTCCCTGGACCTCAAAGATGCCTAGTTTCACATTCCCATCAGGTGCTTCCACAGAAAGTACCTCAGTTTCGAGTTGCCCTCAGGCCACTATCAGTTCAGAGCAATGCCCTTTGGCCTAACCTCAGCCCCAGGGGTTTTCACAAAGTGCCTGGCAGTAGTAGTTGCTTTTCTAAGAAGGCAAAAGATTTCCATATTTCCTTATCTGGACGATTGGCTAATAGTGGGTCAGTCTCCAGACCAAGTCAGGTCTCACCTGCAAGTGACCCAGCAAGTGCTCACTTCCCTAGGATTTCTCCTCAGCCTTCCCAAGTCAGTTCTCGAACCAGTCCAGCTCCTTACCTTTGTAGGGGCAGAACTGGATACACTCAGAACAAGAGCCTTTCTTCCTTTAGAAAGGGCAAGGGCTGTTATGAAACTAGCTTCTTCCTTCAGCCTTCAGCCTTCAGGTATCTTGACCAGCAAGGCATTTCCTCTAGCTCTTCAGCCACATGGCAGCCTCAGCAGCAGTGGTCCAAGGGGCCTGAGAGCTTTCTGGTCTCAGAGAAAGGACTCCTTTACCAAACTGATTCCAGTGACTCTGACCTTGATCCAGGCCCTTCAGTGGTGGCAGGATCAGCACAATTTAAGGCAAGGTGTTCCTTTTGTTGCTCAGCCTTGTTCAGTGGTTCTTACCATGGATGCTTCTCTTCTGGGCGGGGGAGCCCACCTGGGGTCCCTTACTGCTCAGGGCCTGTGGTCCACCCAAGAATCCCTTCTCCACATCAATCTTCTAGAGCTCAGTGCAGTTTTTCTGGCTCTAAAAGCATTCTCACAGTCAATTCAGAACAAGGTGGTTCAAGTCAGAACAGACAACACTATCACGATGTGGTACATCAACAAGCAGGGAGGCACTTGGTCCATGGCCTTGTGCACAGAAGCCATGAAGTTGTGGTCCCTGGCTTATTCCCTGCAAGCTTCTCTTGTAGCAGTTCACCTTCCAGGCAAGGACAATATGCTAGCAGATGCACTGAGCAGGATTTCCCAGGGCCATCACAAATGGTCCCTGGACCCTCAGGTGTTGAAAGTGATTTTTTCAAGGTGGGGCACTCCAGAGATAGATCTCTTTGCAGCCTCAGACAATCACCAGCTCCCTCTCTTCTGTTGCAGACCTCCAGTCCTGGGCTCAGTCCCTCTGGACGCCCTGATCCTGAATTGGGAGGAGAAGTTTCTGTATGCCTTTCCCCCGTCCCACTCCTGTTCAAAGTTTTGGTAAAAGTAAGGTCTCAACCATGCAAGGTGATTCTGATTGCTTCAGATTGGGCCAGACAGCCCTGGTACCCCCTGTTGCTGTCCCTAGCAGTCCATCGTCCCCTGTCTCTTCCCAGGAATTACAACCTGTTAACATCCTCTCAGGGAAGGATTTGGTACCCCAATCTTCAGTCTCTCAATCTCAAAGCATGGCTCTTGAAGAGCTAGAGTTTGCAGATCTGCATCTTTGCCAAGGGGTTCTGGATATCCTCAAGGCTTCTCGGAAGCCCTCCACCAGAAAGACTTACAAGTCCAAATGGAAAAGATTCAGCATTTGGTGTTCTAAGAAGCATATTTCTCCAGACACTGCTGAATTGCCTACAGTTCTGGATTATAAGGTCCATCTTAATGGCCTAGGCCTCAGACCAGCTACTCTCAAGGTACACTTGTCAGCTGTTTCTGCATTTTTGTCTGTGGGGAAGCCTTCCTCACTATCTTCCCATCCTGTGTTCTGTAAATTTTTAAAGGATTGTTTCACACCAATCTCCCTTTTAGAGACCGTACCCCTGCCTGGGATTTGAATGTTTGCATTGCTCAATTTATGCAACCCCCCTTTGAGCCTATGTCTTCAGCAGAGCTTAAGTATTTGACTTGGAAAACTATGTTCTTGGTAGCCATTACCTCTGCCAGGCGTATCAGTGAATTGCAAGCCCTGTCAGTGGAACCTGATTTTATCTCTTTTCATAGGGATAAAGAGGTTCTTAGAACCAATAGAAGGTTCTTGCCCAAAATGGTTTCAGACTTCCATTTAAACCAGTCTGTGTCACTCCCTGTTTTCTTCACTGATCAGTCTTCCTCAGGAGAGAGGCTACACAGTTTAGTTGTCAAAAGAGCCCTTAGTTACTACATAGAGCGTAACCAGGGTCACAGGTTTGACTCCCTCCAGTTGTTCCTCACTTATGGAGAAGTGGGAAAGGACAAACCTGCCACCAAAAGATCTATTGCCAGGTGGATTGTGTCTTGTATACAATTCTGCTATGAAAAACTGGGAAAAACTCCACCCTCAGGCCTGAGGGCTCATTCCACAAGAGGTACAGCTGCTTCTCTGGCTGCGGCCAGGGATATCCCTCTTCTAGAAATTTGTCAAGCAGCCACCTGGAAAGCAATCCATACCTTTACCAAGCATTACTCTCTGGATATCCAAGCTAGGAGTGATGCTCGGTTTGGCACAGCAGTACTTCAGAGCCTATTCCCAAAGTAGGTTCTGTCCCTCCTCCTTGGAGGTACTGCTTGGTAGTCTGCAATTGTCAGAATACAGCAAGACTTCATGTTGTTTGAAGAAAAAATTACTCACCTTAGTAATTATATTTCTTCTAATGGAGTCTTGCTGTATTCTGACCTCCCTCCCTGCCTCCCCTCTCAGAACCTGTTTTTGGGAAGTGGGTGGGCAGGTGCAGTGTTGCACCCCAGGGGTGTATTTGCTTGCACCTTCCTCCCTTTTTGTTTGGATGCTTATTTATTATTGTTATTTTTGAATACATTGGGTTTTGGTCTTGGGTTTCCTGACTTGAGTCTTCCTTGGGAATCCAAAACTTTTCAGCCAGTTGGCTACTAGAATTTTTACAATTTCCACATAGAATTTTTAGATTAGTTGGGCTCATAAGAATCTGACGGTTTAAGTTCAAAACACTCCAGACAGAGACTTCAACCGAGCTCAAGCTCAGCGTTCCATGCCCTGCATTCTCCGGGGCAGTTCAAAGGTTGGGAATTACTGCAATTGTCAGAATATAGCAAGACTCCATTAGAAGAAATATAATTACTAAGGTGAGTAATTTTTTCTTCTTGATGCCCTACAGGGGACATGCCTAAGACAGGTAGTGTTGGAACCCACTCAGTAGGGAGCAATCTTAGACCTGATACTCTCAAACGGGGACAGAGAGAGGATATCAGATTTAGAAGTGGGTAGCCATCTGGGAACAAATGACCATCAAACAGTGTGGTTCACAATAAACACAGCCATAGAGTCAAGCCATACAAATGTGAGGGTACTGGATTTTAGGAGGGCTGACTTTGGCAAAATGGGAGAGTGCCTCAGAAAAGCACTAGCAAGCAGGCAAGAAGGAGGGGTGGAGGAACAATGGGGAAACATCAAAACTGCTATCACAGAGGCAACAAGCCTTTGTGTGAAGCAAATAAATCAAAATGAAGGGAAAAACTACTATGGTTCTCAAAAGTGGTGGTGGGAAAAGTTAGGGAGAAAAAGATAGCTTTCAGGAAGTATACGGAAACAGAAGGAACAGAACAGAGAACTGTACCAGTTAAAGCAGAAAGATGCTGGGAAGGCAGTCAGAAGAACAAAGGCCCAAACCAAGGAAAAGATAGCCAACTTGGTTAAGAAGGGGGATAAAATTAGAGTACATTAAGGAGCGAAGAAAGACCAAGGGAGGGATAGTGAGGCTTAATAAAGGGAGGGTGGGTGGGCAGAAGGTGACAGTGAAAAAGTAGGGATACTGAATGAATACTTCTGCTCAGTATTCACAAAAGAAGAGGAGGGGGAGGTACCTAATCCAATCAATAGAAGCACTCTAGATAAGGGGGCCGATATAGTCCATTCACAGAAGAAAGGATTCCAAAAGAAGGTGGACAAAGCAATGGAACCTGATGGGATTCACCCCAGAATTCTAAAAGAACTAAGGGGAGAACTAGTGACACCACTGACTATCCTTTTTAACAAATCATGGGAGGATAGCGTGGTACCTGAGGACTGGAGGGGAGCGGATGTGATTCCCCTTCACAAAAGTGGGAGCAAAGCAGAGGCAGGAAACTACAGTCCTGTTAGTTTGACCTCAGTGGTAGAGAAAATGATGGGATCACTTCTGAAAGAAAGAATTGTTGAGTACTTAGAGGCCAGTGGTGCACAGGACCCAGGCATCATGGATTTGCAGCAGGAAGGTCATGTCAGATGAATCTAATAGATTTCTTTGACTGGGTAACCAAAGAAGTAGACCAGGGAGGGGTTGTGGACATGGCCTACCTAGACTTTAGCAAGGCATTTGACACAATCCCACACAAAAGATTAATAGCCAGCCTGGGAGTGGATCCCAGGGTGATTTGCCTGGGTAAAAAACTGTCTGAACAACATGACACAGAGGGTAATAGTAAATGGAGTCCACTCCAAAGAAAGGGGGTCACTAGCAGGGTACTGCAGGGTTCAGTACTGGGACCGGTCCTTTTTAATGTCTTTATAACTGACATTACATAGATACATAGACAGAGTCGGCAGATAAGGGCCTATGGCCCACCCAGTCTGCCCATTTGAGCTTGTAAGTTCAGTTTGTTTTCCTAGAAGTCTGTTGCCCCTTACCCCTGACCTCCAGAATTCCTTTATGTCTATCCCATGCATTCTTAAATTGCAGAGGGACTGAAAGGAAAAGTATTCCTCTTTGCAGACTACACAAAGATATGCAACAGGGTTGATACACAAGGCGGGGTGGAAATGATGAGAAGGGACTTGGCAAGGTTGGAGGAAGGGTTAAAAATATGGCAGCTTAAAGAAGTGCAAAGTAATGCACCTGGGAAACAAAAACCCAGGGGAAGAGTACACAATGGGAGGGGGGGTACTAACAACAACAAAAATGGAAAGGGACCTGGGGGTAGTCATATCAGATGACCTGAAGGTAAGCAAGCAATTGGAGAACGCAGTAAGGAGGGCTGGGGGGATACTGGGATGTATAGGGAGAGGCATCAGCAGTAAAAAATAGGAAGTTATCCCTCTGTACAGACAGTTGGTGAGACCCCATCTGGAGTACTGTGTGTAGTTCAGAGATCTCATCTCTACAAGGACATAGACAGGATCGAGGCAGTCCAAAGGAGGGCAACTAAAATGGTGCAGGGTCTTCACCAGAATCCATACGAAGAGAGACTAAAGGAGCTTACTATGTATACCCTCGAGGAAAGGGTGGAGAGTGGGGACATGATAGAAACTTTCAAGTACCTCAAGGGAATCAACAAAGTTCAAGAGGGTAGTATCTTTCAGAAAAAGAGACCCCACAACCTCCTCAGGAAGGCCGTTCCATGTGTCCACCACCATCTCCATGAAAAAATACTTCCTCAAGTTGCCTCTGAGCCGTCCCCCTTCTATCTTCAAATTGTGACTCCTTGTTCTTGTACCTCTCTTTTTCTGAAAGATGCTACCCTCTTGGACTTTGTTGATTCCCTTGAGGTATCATGTCCCCCCCCCCCCCTTTCCTCGAGGCTATACATCTTAAGCTCCTTTAGTCTTTCTTCATATGTCTTCTGGTGCAGACCTTGCACAATTTTGGTTGCCCTCCTCTGGACAGCCTCTACCCTGTCTATGTCTTTGTGGAGATGAGCTATCCAGAACTGTACATAGTACTCCAGATGTGGTCTTACCAACTGTCTGTACAGATGTACAGATGTGTGTGATAGGCTCCCTTTTTTTGCTTACTCCCATTTAGGTGGCTGCTGTTCAGGGCCAGACTAAGGTAGTCAGGAGCCCTAGGCCCCAAAATAAAATCTGGGGCCACCACCCTCCCACACAGGACCATAGCCCTTAAGGCCCAATCCACAAAACACTTCTGGCCCTTCTGTACGTACATAGGTCTTGGAAAATCTGCAGCATGCCCCTTTGAATATGAGGTGCACCAGCAAAGCACTATATGGCTTCCACATAACTGTATGTGCACCCTGTTCACCAGCCTCCACAGTGGGCTGGGGGCCGCACCAGCCAGTACCAGAAGTAAATGTTGTTGTAAATGTACAGTTTCCATGAAGGAATGTATCCTGCCATTCCCTGCTCCTTGCAAAGTCAGGAATCCACTCATGAGCTGGCGTGGCATCCAGTTGGATGCCTGGAGTCCAGCACAGCTCCATCACCACCCTGCCACTTCTTGCTCGTTGTGCAGCTCAGCACTAGCGGGTAGGGGCTGTGGATGCCATCCAGCGTGGACTGGCATTGGGGTGTGGAGCACCACAGCCAGTATATGCTCAAACTGAATGCATCCCAGTCAGCTTTGTGGATCAGGCCCTAAGTGTAGAGCAATCAGGAATGTCTATTTCATATCACTAGTGAACTGAGATTTTTTTTTAACAATTAAACACAGTATGATTGTGACTAAATCTGTTTGCATCAGAACTTTCACATGTTTACTTGTTGATCACTATAATGTATGTTTCTGGGATCCCCTGGGATACTTGTATACTGCTGCTGAGTCCATGTTTCTACCATTTTAATTATCTACAAATTTTCTGGGGACCCACCTGAGAGGATCAGGGCTTATACAGGGCTGATGATGGTCTGCATCCATCCAGGAGTGCAACCACAGTCCTCAGTGGATGGTTTAAATGTTACTTTAATGAACATTTAAACTAGCCAAGGGGGGGGGGGTGACGGAAGGAATCAGGGAGGTAGAAGCTGCCCCCCCCCACAGGCTGAAGTAGAGAGTGAGGAGAACCCAAGGGGAGAGGAATCCCTTGGGTGCAAATTAATAAAGGAAGCAGGGTGGTAGAGATAAAGGGTGAAGGGAATGGGAGCATTAATAAGAAAGTGGGGAAGGAAGGAGGGCATAAAGGTAAGAGGAGGGGCAACAAGCAGAGTGAAAATAAAATCTGGAAGGCCATGTGTGCGAATGCTAGAAGTCTAGGAAATAAGATTCTGGACCTAGAGGCCAGCCTGATATTGTGGCTATTACTGAGTCATGGCACCCTGAAACAAATAGCTGGGACATGGCCATACCAGGTTATTCTGTTTTCAGGATAGACAAGGTGGGAAGGAAAGGAGGGAGTGTGGTGCTAAATGTGGAGAAAATGTGGAGAAAAGCATAAAAGTCACAGAGATACAGGGGTGAAGCAGAGGTACTGTGGGTCACCCTAGAGATGGGGAATGGAGCCCCTGTTCGCACTGGAGTGGCCTACAGACCTCCAGCACAGGTGCAGGAATTAAATAGGGTACTGGTAGAAGCCATTGGCAAGATGGCAGAAAAGGGAGAGGTGCTGCTGGTGGGGGACTTCAACCTGCCAGATGTAGGTTAGAGCCTCCCAGCAGCAGCTTCAGCTAGAAGCAGGCACATCCTGGACTCTCTGCAGGGGGCATTCCTGAGGCAACTAATCAGTGAACCAACCCCTGATGGGGCAATACTGACCTGGTACTCACTAACAGGGACAGTATTGCAGACATCAAGGAGGGGGGCCACCTGGGGACCGGTGATCACCGTACAGTGTGGTTCAATATAAGGATGGCTGTGGAATCGAAGCACACAACGGTGAGGGTCCTGGATTTCAGGAGGGCAGATTTTATAAAGATGGGTGAATGCCACAGTGTTGACCTGGTTGGGGGGGGGAGAGAGCCTAGGTGGGGTGGAGGAATAGTGGGCGAAGCTAAAAGGGAGCATAGTAAAGGCAACAAACCTCTGCATCAAACAAGTGAGCAAAAGCAAGAGGTAAAAAAGACCAATACGGTTCTCGAAAGATGTGGCTGAAAGGGTAGCATTCAGAAGGTATAAGGAGGGGGCACTGATGAGCAGCTAACCAGCTAGATGTGCCTGAATGCTGCTCCGTGTTAACGGCCGGTTCACTTAATAATTTAAGGCATTAAAACTGAATTCTGCACACAAAAAGAGGAATAGGTACCTGCAGGAAACTATTATGGAGGAGTATCTCACGCCAAATCCCGGAAAGAGCCAGCAACTGGCTGGTAAAGCAGGGAAGAAGTCAACTGCCTCCACGGCGGGTGAAAGCACGGGCATAATTTCACTCTCGGTGGCTGAAATGAGTGTGCTAGGCCACGAAGTGACTAGGCTAGTGATTGCAGCACTGGAACCCAGATTGTTAAAGTTAGAAAGTAAGATTGACCTCAAATTACAAGAGGTCCTGGAACAGCAAACTCTGTATACGAACAGTATTGCGAAGGCAGAGGACCATATATCCAGGCTAGAAGACGAGACTCTGGAGGTCCCTGGACAAGTTGCAAACCTACAAAAGGAGCTGGAAGATCTAAAAGAGGCATTCGACTATCAAGAAAATGATTATAGGCACCTTAACCTGCTCCTTAGAGGTCTCCCAGAAGGTACTGAAAATGGTGACGTGTTGGGCTTTTGCACTAAGATCCTCTCTGAATTACTGAGATTGCAACAAAAAACAGGCACCTTAAGTTGGAAAGGGCAGTGATGCCTCACCCTCCAGGAGACCAACCCCCAAGACAGGCAGTGATGAGATTTCATGCCTTTCAGGGTCAGGAGATGATTCTTAAAGCCTATCGAGAGAAAAGGGTCTTTGCATATGAAGGTGCACGTTGGTTTCTTTCCCTCGATTACTCTGCAAGGCTCCTTAAAAAAATGGAAGATGTTTAATCCTCTTATGGCTCAATTACAAAACCTTAAGGTAGAAAATTTCATGATCTATTCGGCGACACTCAAGATTAGACATGAAGGGGCAACATACTCCTTCTGAGAATACACCAAAGCTAAGCAATTTGTCTCTGGCCTGCAGAAGAAGCTGACCAAGAGGAAGGAACTGCCTCTGTATTGCCAGGAAGTTGTTTCCTGGGCTGCTGACACTCACCCTGACTTGTCTTCTCCTTTGGAACTTTTTCTGTTTGATGCTGTGAAGTGCTCTAAATTGATAGTTGGACATGGCCTACTACTCACGCCTCGTATCTTGCTACTTGAGGAACCCACATGAGGCTGTCTGACTATCATGGCTGGCCTGAAAGTGTCACCCCGGTGAAGGAGGAGGCCTGCTGGCAGGGGTGAGGGACTTGGGATATTTTCAACTTGGAACTACCTCAGTTGACAAGCGGTTGTTGGGTGAGCTATGTGGGGGTTTGATTGTCTCTCTCACTGCTGCTTATAGACTAACAACACACCTTAAGGGCTCTGCATATTGTCCTGTGGCCTTGCATGAATCTGGGACAGGTACTTGGTGGTCTGAGTTGACATGGAGGTGCACTGTGAAGGAGAAGGTGGGGGAGGGGCTTAGCACGTGTGTTTATGGCGCAGCCTGCTTTCCTCCTCGTGCTGTCTGGGAATGCGAGTACCTGCAGAAGCTCATGCCTGTGGGAGTGGCTATTGGCTGATGATGGTAGGGGTAGGGGTAGGGTTGAATGGATCAGGGAAGGGGAGAGGATATGTCTGACAATGGCAAATGAAGGGATTGTCAATATATGTACGCAGTAGCATCAGTAGGATGATTTAAGGGTGAGTACTATACATATAAATTTGCTTCCTGTACCTTTTTTCTTTTTTTGTTGGGGGCTGTGAGGGGCAGGGTGAATCAACTTTGCTTTCTAGCTTATTACTTAATGTTAGCAGGCTACTAATAATGCTGTCTGTATTGCAATGGTTAAAGAGGGACTGTGGTCACAAATTACTGGCATCAATAAATTTAGAATATGGATCAACATGGCCCCAATCACCATCATGCCCAAATTGAGATCCCTAAGTTACTTTGTTTAAAAGTTACAAATCATTTTACAACCCTAACTTCTCTGCCTATTCAAAAAAGTCAGTTTCAGTGAAGCGGTGCTGATGATGTCATCTCCTGAACTCACAGTCTAGCCCTCCCTGTCAGCAAGTTTACAAGACCTGCTTCTCCAAAGTTTAAAAGCTATGTGCAAATGGTTTTCTCCAGTAAAAGAGGTGGTACCATTCAATAAACATTGCTTTAAAACCTATGTGTATTTCAGGTTTTGTAACAAAGTTGACAAATTCATATTTTTGTGTTTGGTACTTTTTTTGTTGCATTCTTTTTCTCCTGGGTTGCTGGATGCTGAGTCACAGCATATTAATGTGAGATTTGCAGACTGGATATCTCTGATGTGGTGAAAGACTGCGATCATTCACACCTATCATTCAATTGAGGTGATTTCTCAGGATGGCACTTTAAATCAATTATTCCATCATGTAAATGGGGGTGGGAGAGGTAGTGAAGCCTTACTTAGAGTTTCTGTGCAGTAGCCAGCTCAGTGCTTAATCACTCGATCAATCAATCAATCTTTTATTCATCATCAAAGTGTGAATGAATGGGATACTCAGTTGAACAGATCTCATTTTCTGTTTTCTCATTGACAGGCTGTTACTTGAGCTATATTCAGGCTCCTCTGCGTTGTACTCCACATTACAATAATTGCTTTACCAAGGCTAAGACTTTCACCGCTAGTAGGAATTAACATACATAAGGCCTCTATTAACACATATTGTAAAGCAGATACTGACAAACAGCAATGCAGTTACCAACATTGCAACACTTATAGCAACACTTCACATGGTATCAGCAGCCTGGAGGCATACTGACTCAGCATCCTGCAACTCTGGAAAAATGAACCACACCAAAAAGGCATTAAAATACAAATATGTCAACTTTGTTACAAAACCTGAAACATAGATTTTATAGCACTGTTTTTAGAGTAGTGCTGCCTGTTTTACTTGTGAAAACCATTGCAGAATGATCTTTTAATTTGGAGAAACAGGTCCTGTAAGCTTGCTGACAGGGAGGGCTTGACTGTGAGTTCAGGAGATGACATCATCAGCACCTCTTCACTGAAACTGGCTTTTCTGAACAGGTAGTGAAATCAGGGTTACAAAATAGCCCATAACTTTAAAATGAAGTAACACAGAAACCTAATATTTGGTATGAGATTTAATGGGGTTATGCTTATTCGAATTCTGCAATGTAGCACTTTTGTCCGGATTCTCCTCTTTAAATTTTCCACTAAATTGTGCTCTAAGGCAGCCTGATGTTGATGTGCGGGGGCGGGGATGCTGTTGTTAATCTTTTAGACAGTAGGTTTTTGTCGCCATTGCCGGAGCAGTGGCAATTATATCAACAGTGGGTTAATAGACACTCATGCCAAGATTGCAATTAATGTCAATGCTGGGTGGGGGTTTCAAAGTGTAGGACCTGCGCCCAGGGCATGTTATGGGTATGATATGGCGTGGGGGAGGAGGGAAAAAGGCAGGGGGATTGGGTTGAAGGATACTGTTAATTATGATACAGGTGGGATGCGAGGGGGGAGGGAGGGGAATAGGAATACTGTTTTTGTTTATTCGTTCCTTATATGTTGTTACTCCGTATTTTATGCTGCATTCTGTGTTATAAGTTGGCTGTTACAGACTCCAGAAAACTGAACATATGGGTATTTTAAACTTGCCCAGGTGAGCTTGGTGAGAAAGGCGAATGTAAAGGAATGGGGGGTCTGAGTATGGCTAGTACACAAGAACTGACAGTGGCCTCCTGGAATGTGCGAAGAGTTGCTAACCAAGTTAAGCACACAATGCTCCTGACAGTGCTTAAAAGAACAGGTGCACACGTAGTGCTACTTCAGGAGACCCACTTGTCTGATGCAGAGCACACCAAGCTCGCCCGAGCGTGGGTCAGTAAATGTTTTTCAGCCTCATACTCCTCTCACAAGTGAGGGGTAGCCATCCTCTTGAGTAAACACCTGCCACTGGAAATTACGAGAGTGGTAAAAGATCATCGGGAGGGTCGATATATCTTTCTGGTGAGACAGTTGTTTGGGGAACAAATTACATTTGGCAGTGTCTATGCCCCGGCTGTGACCCTAAGTTCTTCCCTGAACTCCTGGACCTGCTAATTAGGGAACAGTTCCCAGGGTTAGTTCTGGGTGGAGATTTGAACAGTACAATGGACCCAGTATTGGACTATTCTGAACGTAAAGGGAGAATGACAGAGGCACTGAGCCAGTGGCAGGTTGGTATGGCAGCTATGGACCTGATTGATGACTGGAGGATGGTGAACCCGGGGACTAGGGAATACACAGTTTTTTCTAATCCACATCGGACCTGGACACAAATTGATTATATTTTTATGCCTCGGGAATGGAATGATAGAGTGGTTGATGTGACACTTAGCCCCATCCATGTGTCAGACCATGCCATGGTTATAGGGCGAATTTGGGTGGATGCAGTGAGGGGACCTATTGCCCCAGTGGAAATTCCCCTCGTATATGCTTTTAAATAAAGAGTTCAAGGAGCATCTGGTGAGTCAGTGGCAATTGTATAAGGAAACTAATGAGGGGATGGAGGTTTCAAGAGCTACATATTGGGATGCAGGAAAAGCTTTCATGCGAGGTGCTATAATAGCGCTTATGACCAAGCTTAAGAGGGAGAAGCATGAAAAAAGGCAGGGGCTGGAGAAGCAGCTGAAAGAACTGGAAAAGTAGGCGGCTAAGGGAGAATAAGGAGAGGTGGGGTGGCTTTTAACAGTCACAAGGGAGGCTTTGAATGCCCTAATTCAAGGTGAAGCCAAAATGTCCTGGTTTCATTGCAAATGCCAGATGTTTAAGTGGTCCAATAAGCTGGGTCCTCTTTTGGTAAGACTCATGAAGAGGGCAGATGTCCCACCACAGTAAGAGGGATTAGGGATAAGGGGGGTGTAGTACACAAGGAACCCAAGAACTTAAGAGCTTGCTTTCGGGAGTTCTATGAACAGCTGTATAAGGCAGAATGTACTGGTAAGGGGCAACTGATACCGGAATTCCTGAATAAAGTAAAGCTTGCATGGCTTACAACAACTCAGGAAGAGCATTTAAACCAACCCATCGCGAAGGAAGACATTTTAAAAGCTATAGGGAGGCTGCAGTGGATAAGGCGCGTGGCCCTGACGGATTCCCCGTGGAATTTTATGAAGCTTTAGCGGGACAGATGGTGGAAGTGTTAAGTGGGGTATTCCAGGTGGAGAAGGGGGAGGAGAGCCCGCATCTGCCCGATACTTGTTAGGATGCCCTGGTTTGCTTAATTCCTAAACCAGGAAAAGATGAGATGGAGTGTGCATCGTATAGACCAATTTCTCTTTTGAATTGTGATCTTAAAATTTTGGCTAAAGTTTTGGCTATGCGGTTGGAGGAGCATCTGCCCTAGTTGGTTCACCCAGATCAAACTGGGTTCATAAAGGGGAGGTTTTCCTATCATAATATGTGTCAATTGCTTAATGTGGTGTGGAGAACAGGGCAAATGGCAGAGGAAACTTATGTTATTTCTATGGATGCTGAAAAAGCATTTGATAGGATGGAGTGGGAGTACCTCTTTGAGGTGCTGTCCCAGTTTGGTCTGGGTGAATCATACGTCCACTGGGTTCGAGCCATGTATCAGGCCCCCAGAGCTCAGATTTTGGTTAATAGGCTACCCACTGACCCTTTCAAAATTGAGAGAGGAACAAGGCAGGGATGTCCTCTGTTTCCCCTGCTGTTCGCATTGACGTTAGAACCATTGGCCCTGGGAATTCAGCAGTGTCCTGGGATCTGGGGTATTGAGGGAGCGAGGGGAACCGTGTATAAAATCACCCTTTATGCGGATGATATGCTTTTATTTGTTACAGACTCGCAGGTTTCTATGCCGATTTTATTAGAAGTAATAGAGGCCTTTGCTGCATTTTCTGAGTATAAAATAAACCTGAACAAATCTGAAATGTTATGTTTCCCTAGAATGGAGAGGGAGGATGAGCAATGGGGTATTCAGGGAGCAGCCATGAGTATCACCTCTTTGGGTATTAAGGTAGGTAGGACAGTCGGGTCATTATATGGGTTAAATAATACACCACTAATCAAAGCAGTGGAGACAGATTTGAGAAGATGGTTGCAGCTGCCCATATCGTGGTTAGGCTGAATTAATTTGATCAAAATGAATATCTTCCCCAGGATATTGTACCCTATGCAGATGGTACTGACAGGTCTTATGAAACCAGGTGGAGAAATTATTAACTCGGTTTATCTGGAGGGAAAAACGTCCGAGAGCCCATCTTCAAAGAATAAAAGCTGAAATGACCGGGGAATCTCTATTTCCTGGATCTCCTGAACTGTCATTTGTCAATCCAGCAATGATATGTGGCAGACTGGGTACACCGTCCTGCAGTGGCAAGCTGGGTCGACCTAGAACAATGGGGATGTTTGGGACACCTTTCTGCATACCTACATAGTAAGGGTCTCAAGGCATACTCCCTTCTAGTGACCTGAGCAGTATACGATAATCACTTTCACAGTACCCCTTGTACACCATATCATTACCCACACTGTTTGTACTTACCACCAGGGCTGGTCAATCCTGGAGACCCCTGTAAAACAAGGTTATGCACAGTAAATAGCAACAGTACAGTACTCTTGGCACAAACTGGAACCACAGTCAGGTTAAATGCAGCAAAAAAGTCAGATCTGATTTATTCAGGGGACTTGAACAAGGAAGGGACATAATCAGGTTGATTGGTTTAAAAGCTATTAGTCAAACAGTTATGCATGCACTTTAAGTGCCCACACAGTCACACACTCTGGGTACCCAGGTAGGAAAATGGTGGGCTAGCCAGGAATGTTGTAGCTGGTTGAGGCCCTGTGATGGAAGAAAGCAACATGCACAGTACAGACTACTTGTAATCCGGAGCCGGGGGGGGCTCAGTTCGTGAAAGAAAAAGCAACAAGACAATCAGATGACAACACTTTAGATTTAGCTGTTGTTGCAGGGAGCTACCCTGATGTTTACTCACGAAACCCAATATAGGACACAGGCAGGACGACATTGAGACTGTAGATATTTGAGCTGGAGTGCCAGGAGAAGCAGGGCCCACACGAATCACAGAGGCGTTATTCCTGTTCAAACATTGAGCAGGGGGCTGATCCCCAGGCAGGTCTCTCGTTGATGGCTTTCTCCATGCAATGGGTAGTCCAGCAGGGCCAGTGTGGCAAGGCCCAGGCGAAATGGCAATGAATTCGGATTGTCTGTTGGAGCTGGATGCACCTTTCAGCGAGCAGAACACGGTTCAACGCACAGTGGGGAACCAAATCACAACCCACTAACAGCACACAGCATATTTACATGTAAGAAATTCCACTATCCCAAGCAGATTACTATCCAGTCGCAATTACAGAGTCTCTGCACAAACCAGGAGTTCAGAGGTGGCTAGAAATCCTGACAGGCCAATTGCATTCAGCAAATCTTCGATCTTCTTCAGGTTAAAGCCTGGTCACAGTCCAGTGACTTAAATAGTCCTCACAAATTGGATTAAATCCGAATAAACTCTGTTTTCCCTCTCAGGGACAGCAGGCAGACAGCAGGCCAAAGCCCAGCCCTTTCACAGTTCTCCCATGCAAAACTACACTAAACTGCTGCTCAAATCACTTGAGCTATTACTCATTTCACTTCCCAACTCAGAACTAACTGAAAACTGCAAGCAGTCTGGGAATTTCCCCAAGATCCAAAAGGTTTGGTTGGCTGATCTGTCTGTCGGTCACAACAAGGGCTCCCCCTTCGGGTTTATTTAGGTGCCAAAATGTAAAAACTACAATTCCTACAAGTTTTTACCCCACCAAGCCCCTGTAGGCAGGCTCCATTTTAGAGTCCCAACAGTACTGATTGGCCCATTCTGACAGTCCTGGGCCAAGTTGGTGGAGATAAGCAGAACAGTCCTTGCTGCAAAGAAAACAGGTTAGAACAAACTGCAATATTATCACTCTAACAGATATTCCGCAAATAAGCACATCTTATAACAGTGCTCCCTCTGCACAAATAGCAATGGCAGAATTGAGCAATTATCTGGCAACCCGGGCAGGGCTCGAGCATAGAAACGCTCAGCCCCCGCCCAGATTAATTATAACTGCAATCCAGGCAGCTCTTAAAGAGACAGTACACAGATGCTATACAGGCACTCTCTGGCAATACATTTAAACTGCTAAAACACAGAACACCAGCCTGGCAGTGAGCATTTAGGCAAGTTCAAGGAAGACTTTTTGGGAACCCTCATTTGTAGGGGGCATTACACCCTTCCCTGCCTGGAGAAAATCTGGCATCTGCGTCTAGCCTATACCATCACAATATCATAAATACAATATAAACAAGACATATATGTCATTAGCTTGTTAAACTACTGTACGTTTCAATATACTTCACATTACTACATCCATATTGACAATACTTATGCATGTTTTATACAAGTAATACTGATTCATTTAATAACTTCTTGTACATTAAACAATATAAGAGGGGTCCCTTCCCTATCAGCTAACTTGGGGCTGGATGGGGCAGGGGCACCATGGGGAGAGGGAAGAACAAGTAACCTGGAGTGGGCCGTCAAGCTCAATTTGGGCAGTGAGCTTGGTGAGACATAAACCCCTTTGTGAACCACATTGAGAGGCAAATCCACTGGCATCCCAGGGGAATCATAACTAAAGCGTAGCACTGGCTTGACAGCTCGTCTAGTCTTTCTGCGGGGGGAGCGGCCACAGTATCTCTGTACTTTCAACACTAACTTTGGAGCTTTCATCACTTGTGAGGAGTACCTCTGCATGGATGGGAATGTCCAAACTTGGAGCACTGTCAGCTCCTTGCTCTGTAGGCTCTGTTTCCACAACACTTTGCTCATTATCTTCTGATGGAGGCCCAGGTTGCTCATTTTGAGGAGGCTCTGGCATAGTTGGGCTTTGCGGCACTGAAGGGGGTCTGTCAACACTCTCACATTGTTCTTCAAGTTCTGGTGTGTCACCAGAGAGACTCAGACCGTCAGCCCCTTCTTCGGGCAATTCACACAGTTCCACAAAACACAAGAGTCCACAACCTCAGATGTAATACTTTGCAGTTCACTTTCAGGGAGCATTGGCTCCAAGGATGAAGCTGGGGGGTTAGGCAGTCCAGAAGGCCCAGCTTCATCCCCACAATTAATCATAAAGTTACCTTGAAACAGCTGACCCAATTCATAGGAGGGGTGATAGGCATTGTCACGCTCACTTTCGTCAGAGGTAGACTGACAGTCACTATCATTCTAGGCCTGCTGCAGGGAAAACCATAAATTTGTAACTACTGGGGTAGGTTGACTCTGTCTCTTTTTTGCAGCAGCATGAGTCACTGGCCCAGGGGAATCAATCTCTGATGGTTCAGCCTCAATTATGACTTGGCCGATAGGTAGCAAGTGGTTACGGTGCATGGTCTTGACAGCTTTGGAGTTATTTTATGGGCACACCTTGTACACTGGTAAATCATTCAACTTTCCAACTACTATATGGGGAAGATGGTGCCACCTATCAACAATTTTGTGTTTGCCATGCAGTTCTATTGCGTAACAACACACGGTCTCCAGGCCGAAGCTCTTGAGCCTTTACGTTTTTATCATGCCTCTCTTTGTTGGTGAGATTTATTTTGGTGCCCATTGTCTGGGCCAGTTGATATGTATGGTTCAGTTGAGCTTTCAGTTTCTGTACATACTGCAGGTAATTTTTGGCTCGGACCCCATTTGGAAAGACCCTAAAGCAGACATCAACGGGCAGTTGGGCCTCGCTCCTGAACATGAGGTGGTAGGGGAGAACCTAGTAGCGTCATTTTTTGTGCAATTGTATGCACGGACCAAGGTGGTAATCTGCTGGCTCCACTTAGGCTTGTCTTTGGGGTGGAGGATGCCCAGCATGTCTAGAAGGGTGCGGTTAAAATGTTCTGGTTGAGGTTCCCCCTGTGGGTGATAAAGGGTGGTTCTTGACTTCCGCACCCCCCATAGAGAGAGAGAGAGAGAGAGAGTTTCTTTGATTAGCCGACTTTCAAAATCTCTGCCTTGGTCATAGTGGATCTGCTGAGGGGCACCATAGTAGACAAAGACATTTTCCACTAGCACCTTGGCCACAATAGAGGCCTTTTGATCTTTAGTTGGAAAAGCTTGAGCATACTGTGTGAAATGATCCGTAACCACTAACACATTGCCAATATTCCACTGATCAGGTTCTAAACACAAAAAGTCTATGCAGACCAGTTCAGTGGGGGTGCTGGTAGTAATATTGACAAGGGGGGCAGCTCTCTGAGGTAGGGCTTTCCTTTGCAGGCAACGACTGCAGGTCTTTACATGGTGCTCAACATCAGCCCCTATCTTGGGCCAGTAGAATCGAAATCGTACCAAGTCAGGAGTTCTGTCAATACCAAGGTGCCCCATGTGATTGTGGAGGAACCTCAGTACCAAATTTTCAAAGGCAGTGGGCAGGACCAATTGCTGCCTGTCTACTTGATCGCCATGATCCACTGTCTCTCTGTACAACAACTGATTGAGTAGCTTCAACCTGGGGCCTTCTAAACAGTAGAGCAGTTCACAAGTCAGGGGAACGCAACTTGGACACATCTTTCCCTGCACGCAGAGCATGAAGTGCGGGCTGAATCATAGGATCTTGTGATGGAGCCCACTGAATGCTGTCATTGTCAAATTGAGGTAGTGCACTAATATCTAGAGCAGAAAATTGGCAATAGGCAGCTGGTATGCAGGTATTAGGAGGGCCCAAACAATCTACTAAACAGTCCACTGTGTCCGCAGACATCTGTTCATCTCGGTCAGATTTTTGGCACAAGGCTCGGATGTCAGGTTCAGACAGCCTGACCCAATCACTCTTGGAAACTGGCCTTCGTGACAAGGCATCAGCATCAATATGGTTCAGTCGTGGCCTGTATTCAACAGCATACTGTAATCATAGGTTGATAAGGCGGAAAGTCACTGGTGCCCAGTGGCATGTAACTTAGCAGAAGTCTGTACATATGTTAACGGGTTATTGTTGGTCTTCACCAATATCTTTGCCCCATAGAGGTATTCATGAAACTGGTCAACAATGACCCATTTTAGCTCAAGGAACTCCAGCTTGTGCACATGGTAGTTTCGCTCCAACGGGGTCAAGCTCCTACTGGTGAAGGCCACTGGTCTCAAACCATCCTCATGGGATTGATACAGCACAGCTCCTAGCCCTTTCAGACTGGCATCCGTATGCAGCACATAGGGCTTGGTGAGGTCAGCATAGGCGAGGATGTGGGCATGGGTGAGCTGGTATATGACATCGTGAAAGGCTGCTTCACATTCAGGTGTCCAGTGGGGCCCAAAAAGTTCACCTGTGCAGAAGTACACTTTCTCTGGTTCTTTGACAGACCCTTTTTTATATTTATAGCTGGTAGGAGGGTATCCCTGGGTAAGATTCAAGAGCGGGCGAATCACCTTTGAATAGTCTTTTATGAACCTGCGGTAGTAGCCACAGAACCCCAGGAAACGTTTTAGTTCTTTCAAATTATGGGGCTGGGGCCAAGTAGTCAGTGATTCAACCTTATTGGGATCAGTCTTTATCCCTTCTGCAGATACTATGTGCCCTACATACTTCACGGAAGTTTAAAAAAACTGGCACTTATCAATGGACAGCTTAAGGCCGAAGTCTTCCAGTCAGTCTAGGACTTTAAACAGTCAGGTCTCATGTTCCTCTAATGTGCACCCAAACACAATGACATCGTCTAGGTACACTAGACATTCCAGCAAGTTCATATCTTCCACCGCACGTTCCATCAGTCGCTGAAAGGTGGCCGGGGTGCCTGAAATCCCCTGTGGCATTCTCAGGAATTCATAGAACCCCAAAGGACAGATGAAGGCTGTTTTCTCACGGTCCTCCAGGGCCATCGGGATCGGGTAGTATCTGCTGCGAAAATCCAGTACCGAAAACCATTTGCTCCCATTCAAACAGTCCAGGGCATCTTGTATACGGGGCATGGTGTATTGATCGGGGATGGTCCACCGGTTCAGGGTTCGACAATCAAAACACATCTTTACCGACCCATTCTTCATACACACAACCATAATGGGAGAGGCATATGGGCTCCTTGATTATTGTATCACACTAGCAGCGACCATTTCCTGCGGGTGTCTCCTTACATCATCTATGTCTGCTGGGGCGAGGTGTCAGGATCTCTCTCTCGAAATGGCCGGTCATCATGCAGGTGCATGTGATGCTCTGTACCCTTGACACATCCCATGTCCCATTCTTTTAATGAAAACACTTGTTCCCTCTGAGTGAGTTTCTTGCTAATGCTAGCCTTCCATTCAGCTGGCAACGGGGAGTCACCAAAGTCATATAAGTCCGGGGTCACTCTCTTTTCATCAGAGCACTTGTTGCTGGGCAATACGGCAGTGTCGGTGCAGTGTACTGTAGCTAGGGTGCACCCTTTGTTCATCCGAATCTCCCGATCCGGCACATTCTGAATCTGGACCATCACTCGTCATGCATAGGCATGGGCATGAGCAGGCAAGATGCTGGGTTTAACCAATAATCCCTCTGGCAACTTTCCATCTCTTGGTGCATCCAACATTAATATTTTGTTCTTTATGTTTCTCTTTAGGCGGTCTTCTCCATGGATTGTGCACTGGGGGCCAATACCAAAGAGTTAGGTTCCTTTTTCCACACTATCCCCACTGGCTCATCTGGGTCCACTTCATCAGGTCTCTGATTCCAGTCATAAACCCTTTTAACTAAGGCTGAAATTCTTAGGGTCCGTCCAGTCAGCTGCCCTTGTTTCTCATGGCAGAGTTGTGCTAGTCTCCCAAACATGTGGGCGTTTGTTCCAATTAACAGGGGAACCCCATCATACAGTCTGGTGGGGGAGGACACTAGGGCCAGTGTCTCTACTTGCTCCTCTACACCAGTGACAGTTGCAGGAAAAGACAACCAGAGGCAGGCATATCCTAGATATGGATAAGACTTGTCGCTCAGCCCCCACACATGTAGGCCTTCCAGGGATTGTAGGGCACATCAGATAAGTGTTTGTCATACCAATCCTGAAACACAATAGTCGCTTGAGACCCACTGTCAAGCACAGCCCGAAGTAGGAATACCATTCACAGCCACATTAGTCTCCATTTAAGGGCCCACTATCTTGGACCAGTCTGGAGGAACAGTAGCAGGGACCGGTACAGATGACTTAGCCACAAAGAAGTTGGAGTTGGGATTTCCTCACCTTCACTGTGGTCATTTCCAGCACCTCTCAGCCATGGTTTTGCTTTCCAGAGCTCCCCTTGAAGTCTGTATACAACCTTATCTAAGTCTTTTGGGGACCAGCATTCTTTCTTCATATGCCCCTCCTTCCCACAATTATGACAGAGTATGCTTTCTAGAGTCTGGCGTGGCCGAGGCATCACATTGGTGGCTGAGGTGGGGGTAGCACCAACAGAAAATCGTGATTCAACCTCTAGCTGGTGTGTGGTGAGCATGGGGAGATGCCTCAGTAATTCCCTCACTTCCATAGTCAATTCATCAATATTTGAGCTGCTGTCAACAGGGGATGCCTAGGAGTGCACCCCAACTCCCATAGCAGACACGCTCTGAGAGGGGTTTGGGCCCATTGTATCTCTGGAATGGGCTTGTAGGGAAATGGTAGCCCTTATTTCTTGAACCTCTTGCAGTATCTCGCCCCAGGGCGGAGCGTCCTTGCTAGCCTCCCAGTGTTCAACTGGCACTGTATTTCACCCCTGAGCATCACTCACATGTGCATCCTCGGTCATCTGGGCAGCAGCAACAGCAGATACAGGAGGGCCCCCCCACATGGCTGCCTCCTCTCAGTCCTCTGAATTTCCTTCATCAATCTGTCATAGGTAGGGGGCGCATCCAACCGAGCAGCAAGGCGCAGTTGGAGCAGCAATAATTCAGAGAATGGGGCTGACTTGAGAAGTTGGTCCAACCTATTCTGACCTAACTTAGCTAGGGCCATGCCACCTTTCTTTAGGCATTCCTGTAGCACCGCTTTTAGTTGAGGCACATACATGGATAAGAACTCCCCATGGTATTGCTGAGTGTTTTTGACCGTACCCCACAGGTCCTCATCCAAATCGGGACTCCCATATACATTTTCCTATACATTTAAAAAATTTTGAGCAGTTGCTTCTGGATTACTAGCCTGTGTAGCGTGGATAGTAAGTTGGGCGGGGCCTCTGAGGCTTTCAGCCACCCTTCTCCTCTTCTGTGGTTTGGGGCATTGCCATTCTTGGATTTGAGGGGCAACATAGTCTATCCAAGTCTCCCAATTGTTCTCCCCCCTGGTGTGTGGGGAGGGTGCTGGAAAACATCCTCAGCCGGCGCTACGAGTTGTGACTAATGGCGGGTACAGATATAGGGGCCAGCATTGGCATGGCAACAGAAGGTGGGGCAGTAACAGGTGCTGGAGTGGGAGGAGTGTTGGGGAAGGAACACCCCCAGGTGGCAGGAATAGTTTCTTAAAGTCCTCTGCGGTTTTCCCTTCCTCCAGCAACAACTTAGCAAATTTCTCCTCAAAAGTCTCAGATAATGGTGGGAGCTCATCCTTCCCAGGGTCCTTACTGTCTTTTGTTATCATTCTCCAGGGGGCTAGGACTCCTTCTGAGGCAATAGTCTGTGTCACTTTAGAGCTGTCCATGAGATTACTACACTCTACCAAGGCTATGAAAGTTTGAGCGATCAAATCAGCCTGTTGACCCACCACCACCACTGGGTTTTTTAAACATTCAATTTTGGAGAGTGCTCCCTCTACAGTGTCCTTACTGCAACCTAGGGGAATATCCAGTATAAGCAGAGCATTTTGGGGGTCGATCTCCTGTCCAGTACACCACCCCACCAACTGGTGTACAGTCATTTCTACTGGGGTAGCAATTAATCTTTAACAATAATTCATAATTTTTGGCCACTCGAAGGCACAAAATCCCAGCGGTGAGCCTCTAAGATGTAACCCCTAGGTGGTGCTATCCCAAGAGCTACTACCCCTGCCTATGCGGCTAGTAGCAGGTTAAGGGGCCTGAGTTCTGAAACGGGTGCCTCCACCCAGAGATCAGGGTTGGTAGTGGCAAACTAACCTGGGCACAGCCTTCCAGGGCACTGTAACCCCCTCTTTCCCTTCTAGTGGCCTGAGCAATTTACAATAATCACTTTCACAGTACCCCTTGTACACCATACCAGTACCCACACCGTTTGCACTTACCACCGGGGCTGGTTCCTCTGGCTCGACGCTGGGGACCCCCTGTAAAACAAGGTTATGCACAGTAAATAGCAACAGTACAGTACTCTTGGCACAAACTGGAAGCACAGTCAGGTTAAATGCAGCAAAAAAAATCTGATTTATTTTGGGGACTTGATCAAAGGAAGGGGTGTAATCAGGTTGATTGGTTTAAAGGCTATATTAATCAAACAGTTATGAATGTGCTTCAAGTCCCCACACAGTCACACACTCTGGGTACCTAGTTAGGAAGGAAGTGGGCTAGTCAGGAATGTTGCAGCTGGTTGGGGCCCTGTGATGGAAGAAAGCAACATGTACAACACACACTACTTGTAATCCGGAGCCGGGGGCCTAGTTCATGAAAGAAAAAGCAACAAGACAATCAGATGACAATACTTTAGATTTAGCTGTTGTTGCAGGAAGCTTCCCCGATGTTTACTCACAAAACCCAGTACAGGACACAGGCAGGACCAAATTGAGACTGTAGGTTGTTGAGCTGGAGTGCCAGGAGAAGCAGGGCCAACACAAATCACAGAGGCATCGTTCCTGTTCAGGTGTTGAGCAGGGGACTGATCCCCAGGTAGGTCTCTCATCGATGACTTTCTCTGTGCAATGGGTAGTCCGGCTGGGCCAGTGTGGCAAGGCCCAGGCGAAATGGCAATGAATTTGGATTTGGTCTGTTGGAGCTGGATGCAGCCTTCAGCGAGCAGAACACAGTTCAACACACAGTGGGGAACCAAATCACGACCCACTAACAGCACACAGCACATTTACATGTAAGGAAATTCCACTATACCAGGCAGATTGTTATCCGGTCGCAATTACAGAGTCTGCACAAACCGGGAGTTCAGAGGTGGCTGGAAATCCTGACAGGCCGATCACATTCAGCAAATCTTTGGTCTTCTTCAGGTTAAAGCCTGGTCACAATCCACTGGCTTAAATAGTCCTCACAACTCAGATTCAGCCGAAAAAAACTTCCCTCTCAAGGACAGCAGGCAGACAGGCAGGCCAAAACTCAGCCCTTTCATACTTCTCCACGCAAAACTACACAGAACTGCTGCTCAAATCACTTGAGCTGTTACTCATTTCACTACCCAACTCAGAACTAACTGAAAACTACAAACAGTCTGGGAATTTCCCCAAGATCCAAAAGGTTCGGTTGGCTGTTCTGTCTGTCAGTCACAACATGGGCTCCCCCTTCAGGTTCATTTAGGTGCCAAAATGCAAAAACTACAATTCCTACAAGTTTTTACCCTACCAAGCCCCTGTATGCAGGCTCCATTTTAGAGTCCCAACAGTACTGATTGGCCCATTCTAACAGTCCCAGGCCAAGTGGTGAAGATAAACAGAACAGTCCTTGCTGCAAAGAAAACAGGTTAGAACAAACTGCAATATTATTATCACTCTAACAGATATTCAACAAATAAGCACAGTGCTCAGAGGCTATACAGGCACTCTCTGGCAATGCATTTAAACTGCTAAAACACAGAACACCAGCCTGGCAGTGAGCATTTAGGCAACCTCAGAGAAGACTTTTCAGTAACCCCTATTTGTAGCGGGGTTACGGTTTCTTAAGGCCTGATACCTCATTTGCATTTGAATGCTATTTAAATTAGTGGACACCTAGAATGTACTTGAAAATATAGTTATCTGGAATCAATTAGAAGGAAATAGTAATGTTAACTGATAATTGATTGCAACTGTACTGTATTATGGAATGCACTTGTTTGTCTGTCTGTTGTATTGTCTGTGTTGTATACGTTGTTGTAATCTTGAATTTAATAAAAAGATTATACAAAAAAAGAAGATATAAGGAGACACAGAGAGAGGAGGATATGAAGATGTGTCAGGGGAAACAGAGGGAAGCAGGGAAAGCAGTAAGGAGCACAAAGGCACAAACTGAAGAGAGAATAGCCCAGGAGGTAACGAAAGGGGACAAGACTTTTTTTTTTTTTTTTAGGTATGTAAGTGAAAAGAGGAAGCCCAGGGGTGGGATTGTAAGGTTAAAAAAGGGAAAGGAGAGGGAAATGTGAGGGACAATTAGGAAAAGGCAGACATCCCGGAAAATTACTTTGCCCATTGTTCACCAAGGAAGGAGAAGTGGAGAGGACCACAAAAAAGTAACAGAATCTTTGGAAGGAGGGACATGGCCTACTTAGATTTCAGTAAGGCTTTCAACACCGTTCCACATAGGAGACTAATAAGCAAGCTGCATAGGTGCCAGAACCTGTGGGCGGGGGGAGGGGCAGCACCCTCACTTTTGCCCATGATGAGCATTCAGAGTGCCTATTTAATGCATGCAAGGTCAGGAGGGAAACAATTATGATCTCTTATAATTACTACAGCCCCCACACACATACACACACACACACACGCCCCATGTTCTGGCTTCCATGGCAAGCTGGATAGCTTAGGAGTGGGTCCAAAGGTGGTAAACTGGATAAGAAATTTTCAAGCAGTCAGTCACAGCACTCACCTCTGTTATTAAATATGGGAGTCCACACCACTGTAGTTATTATTATTATTTTTTTTTAACCCTTATATTATTCCAAGTGACAGACGTACAGAAACAACAGCTACTGCAGCAGGGAACAGGTAACGACTAATGTTTCACCCTGTCAATAAGGCTTTTTTTCAAAGGATTTAAAAAAACTGCAGTGGTGTGGACTGTCATTTAATAATGGAGGCAAGTGCTGTGACTTGACTGCTTGCTTGTACCTATGTTTGTCACCTAGCATCTGGTCCACTGAATGGCTCTCTTAACTATGAACTGGATAAGAAATTGGTTAGGGGATAGGTGACAGAAGGTGGTAAATGGAGTTGACTCAGAGGAAGGGAGGGTGACCAGCGGAGTGCCTCAGGGATGAGCGCTGGGACTGATCTTCTTTAATTTCTTTATAAGTGACATTGCAAGGGAGCTGGAAGGGAAGGTCTGTCTGTT
Organism: Neoceratodus forsteri; assembly: GCA_016271365.2. Lineage (NCBI taxonomy): Eukaryota > Metazoa > Chordata > Ceratodontiformes > Ceratodontidae > Neoceratodus > Neoceratodus forsteri. Next base: position 403,575,300 of record CM028136.1, on the reverse strand, counting down.
TGCAGATGACACCAACATTTGCAGTAGGGTGGACACTCCAGGGAGTGTGGAAATGATGAGCAGAGACCTGAGAAAACTAGAGGAGTGGTCAAAGGTATGGTAGCTGGGTTTCAATGCAAAAAAAATGCAAAATAATGCACTTGGGGCACAGAAACCCAGGGGCAGAGCACAAAAGGGGGGGAAGCATTATTGACAATCACAAAGCAAGAGAGAGATCTGGGGGTAGTAATCTCTCATGACCTAAAGGTGGCCAGGTAATGTGACAAAGCAGTTGGGAGGGCTAGTGGGATGCTGGAGTGCGTTGGGAGAGGTATCACCAGCAGAAGGAGGGAGATGGTACTGCCGATGTATAAATCACTGTTAAGATGTCACTTACTTAGAATACTGTGCACAGTTCTGGAGTACCACATCTCTGGGAGGACATAGACAAGGTGGAGGCGGTCCAGAGGAGAGCAACTAAAATGGCGAGTTGTCTGCATCAAAAGCCCTATGAGGAGAGACTAAAGGACCTCAATATATACATGCTGGAATAGAGGAAGGGAGAGGGGAGATAAGATAGAGACCTTTAAATGCCTCACGGGGGTAAATAAGATACAAGAGGGAAGTATTTTTCAGAAGAAAGGAAATGAGGAACAAGGGGACATGCTATGAAGCTGGAGAGAGGTACATTCAGGACAGATGTGAAGACGTGCTTCTTCACATAAGGGGAGTGGATTCCTGGAACAGACTTCCGGCCGAGGTGGTTGCGGGAGCAGTGGTTGTATGACATCATTAATGCATTCTCACTGCTAGAAAGGCTTCTTATTTTATTAAAAGGAAACTGCATGCAGCTCTCACCTCTCAGTTAAACAGACACAGAGAGAATTCTTGGGAATCTGTCTCTTTGGAGACCATTCCTTGGCAGGCACTTAGTTTAATAGCAGTGGAGGAAGAATGGGAGAGAACTGGAGCAAAGAAGAACATTTTGGTATCCAAATTTGTGTCCCCCTCCCCTCAGTAACAAGCTTTGAGCTTGAAAGCCTTCTCCTTCTGTTGAGTACCAGAGTATGATAGAGTAACTGCCAGTAGTTGATTGTTTGAAGGTGACTGGTGAGAAGGACATGGTGCCTCATGTCACAAAGCATACTTTATTTAAACAAAACAAATGGATTTCATCACTATACCACATAATTCAGAACTAGAGTCAGGTGGCAAGTAGGGAGAAGTAGATAGCCAAAAGATGGGTTTTCACATAAAACAACCATCCTGCCAGTGCCTGCAGCAGAAACACTAGCAGTTGCAGCTTGCAAAGCACCCAATTTTTACCTCAGTCGAGGAGAAAAATAATAAAATGAAAACAAAATATATAGGGACTTAGCCCCTTTGCTATCTCCCTAAGGAGACTTGTAAAGAAAAGAATAAAGATTTATTCCCACATAATGTTTTTTTTATAATTTATAGTTGTGACATCAGAGATTTCAAAATTCATGACTGATACCAGAACTGTAAATCACAAGCCTTTTTTATTTGCTCAGCATTCTGGTGACATCTGCTAACCCCTCAGACTTTGCTCTCATGATTTTGGTCTCCACAGCCCCTCAATGGAATTAACACAGGTGATAATCACTCCACAGACATGTAGAAAACAGCAGTAATTTTTTCGAGTTCATTGGCTGAGGTCCCTAATTGCTCTTACAGATGACTTCAGACACTAAACAAGCAAAGATTACCTCATATGTACTTCTTCTTAAAGTAGCAATTAATTATAAAGTATACCATTTACTTTTGGATGTGTGCCCACTTGTTTCCTCTGCGCCTGGTGCTGGTCAGTCTGGTCTGTACTTCTGTTCTGGTGGAAGAAATTTGTTCACACTGTACAGCAGCTCTGCTCTCCCTGCTCCAGAATGTGCTTTTGAACTGTAATTCTTTTTTTTTATAAATACTGCCCTCGGTGCATTCTGCTTTGGCAAGGCCAAACAAGCAGAACAGATTGCCTGGCATGTTTGGAGTGCCATAGCATCTTATGACATGGACAGCTGAATTCTTGCTTTGGATTTTTGCCTGAAGAATCTCAATAAAATATTTCTTACCATAAATTATAGCTTTTTTTTTTTTTTTTTAATAAAAATGGGGCAAGATGGGTGTGGCAAATACTGCACTCTAAATGGATGAACCTGGTCTCCTACCACATACACCACCCTATATGTACTCCCATATGCATGGTGCTGTATTTTCTAAGCTGAAATATGTAATATCCAGCCATTGTATAACACACTCCAGGATGTTGAATTCATAGGCAGATATAGGTAGCCTTTGGGTGTGCACTGAGGAGCACTTAGCCTGTGGTCGCATGCCACAGCAAACACTAGAGTAACTATTCTCGCCCAAGGAATGGACACCCTGTTGTGTTATTGCTCACATAATGCAATCATTTGTTCCAGAGTATGGCAGCTGGATTTCAATGCAAAAAAGTGAAAAATAATGCATTTAGGGCACAGAAACCCGGGGTGAAGTACAAAATGGGTGGAGTGGTATTGACGACCACCAAGCAGGAAACAGACCGGGGGTAATCATACTGGATGACCTAAAGGTGGCCTGACAATGTGACAAGGCAGTGGAAGGGGCTAGTGGGATGCTGGGGTACACAGGGAGTGGTTATCATCAGTAGACAGAGGGAGGTGGTGTTGCCTCTGTATAGATCGCTGGTTAAACCTCACCTAGAGTACTGTGTCAAGTTCTGGAGACCACATTTCCAGATGGACATAGAAAGAGTGGAAGCAGTCCAGAGGAGGGCAACTGAAATGGGGCAGGGTTTGCATCAAAAGCCCTATAATGAGAGACTAAAGGACCTCAATATGTACACCCTGTAATGGGGGGGTGGATATAATAGAGTCCTTTAAATACCTCATGGGGGTAAATATCATAAAGGAGGGAAGTGTTTTTAAGAAGAAAATGTGCTCAAGAACAAGGGGACATGCAATTAAGCTGGAGGAGGGATAGATTCAAGAGAGATGTGAGGAAGTACTTCATCACAGAAAGAGCGGTGGATTCCTGGAGCAGCCTTCCAGCGGAGGTGTTGGGGTCGAAAACAGTGGTGCAGTTCAAGAATGCATGGGATAAGCGGAAGGGAATCATAATAGAAAGGAAGGGGGAGGGAGAAACAGCTGTAGATTGGGCAGTGTCAGTGGCGCAGTAGGTAGCACACTTGCCTCTGAGGCTGGGAGATCAGAGGGCTGTGGGTTCAATTCCCACATCTGGCACTTGGGTTAATATCCCAGTGCTGACACTGTAGTGCAGCATGAGAGGGGTGCTGCACTTCTGAGGTGCCGTCTTTCGGATGAGACGTTAAACCGAGATCCCATCTGCCTGGATTGGTGGTAGTTCAGGTGGATGTTAAAGATCCCACATATCCTTACATACACACAACACACTCCCAAGAGCCTTGAGGGTGTGACAAGGGTGGTCTACTTCACCTGCTTAAAAGGGCACTGTCAGCTTTACCCCCTCGTTTTTGTTAATAGCCATGCAGTGTGCCTTCTGGCACACACCGAAGTAATTTGTAATGCAGAATAAGCCCATATACATAAAAGTGGAAAAAAAGTACCTGTTTTATAAATATTTAACATAATGGTCTTTTAGTCGGGCCATCCATAAGTCGACCGACACCGGAAGCATAACCCTCATCGAGGGCGCGCGCCAGGACCGAGCGCACTCACAAAGTGGCATTTTATGCCAAGCCTACTTTAGTTACATGCTGCCCTTATAAACTACTAAATTGCGAACAGTTCCTGGTACTTTAAACTTAAAACTGAGCCCTGTGTGACTCGCAATCCACTTTTTAAAAACTGGTGCTGTAATCCCGCGCATGCGAGGAGTAAAGATGTGTGGAGATCCCGCGTATGTGCAAGAGCATGCGCCATTGCGCATATGCGGGATTGCTTTCAATTTTAAGAAATGAATGCGAGCCACACAGAAACAAGACTAAATTAAAGTTCCTAGGCAGTCGCGATTTAATAATTTAAACATATGTAACTAAAAAGCAAAAAACCGCTAAACAATCAATCGGCCACCAGCAGCACCGATAAAGAATGCGTGTCGACTATGACGACAACAAACACTGACAATATAAAACAAATTCTTCGCTATATAAAGTATCACTAATACCAGTATGGCCAGAAAATATGACAATAACAAAAATAATGGCAACAATCACCACCATCATACTACCACCGACCAAATTTACAACTCTCACTTAGGGCTGCTTTTCCGTCCACCACAGGCCTGTGCTCCATGGCTTACACAGCCCTGCACTTGCTCACACAGTAAAAGGTCCCTTGGACATAGGAACCCCATTAGTCACTCCAGGAAACCTCTCCCCTGCTCTGTTGCAGTTGCTGATGTACTCATTAAGTTTGGTAGCATTCTCTCCACAGTAGATCACAGGTTTTGCACAATGAAAATGGATTAGCTGTATTTATTACAATACAGCAGTCACAGATACAGTATATACCTAAATATAAAATATTTACACTAAATTTACAAGATATACTGCAAACCAAAGGACACACAGTAGAAACAAAAACAAGAGGCATTCCCTTAAGCTGAGGGGTCAAGAGCGAGACCAGGAGGCATTTCTTCATGGGGGGGATGGTGGCAGGTTGGAATGGGCTCCCTGATAAAGTAACATCACTTGAAACAGTGGATGAATTTAAAAGGGAATGGTACAGGGCAAAAGGCAAAGTCAGGGCCAAAACGGGAATAGCCAGCAAAGAGGGGGGTATTAGTTGCACTGGGGGCAGAGTCATTAGCTGCTGCTGGGGTCTCTGCAATATGAGCAGACTCGATACACCACACTGACTACTATAGGAGAATTCCACCACCTAGAAATCTAGACATGAGAAGTCCCCACACATAAACATTTTAAATTTAACCCCTGACTGTTTGTACATTTGTACAACACCATGAAATTCAATAAATGTTGTTAAACAGAAATAATTACAAACTTCTGTAACTCCCACTTAAAAATTTGTTTCCTTGCTCCACGGGCCTTCTCAGGAACAACAGACTTGGTGCCACACAGGCCTTGAGATGTAAAGGTTCGGTACTTCCCTTTAATATGGGACCTCCAACCTAGTATCTGGCTCAAAAAGAAATCAAAAGTGGATTTTACACTACTGGTTCAGAGCCGGCAGTAGTAAAGAGCTGCTGGAGAATTGAAAGCCACTCCGCTGCAGCACAGAGCGTTCCCTGATTTGTAGGGAATGCTGAGTGGAGTGCACCAGTGCCACTCCCATTCACTAACCCCTCCACCACAAATGCCCCCAAAACTCGGGAAGGCTGCCGGAATGCTGCACAGCTGCAGCGTGTAAAACAATAAACCGGTGGTGCAATCGGAGCAGAACAAGCCAATTCAAGATGCCAATGCTTCAGGTGAGCTGTAGTGTAAAAGTGGCTTAAATCACTGTAGCAAGCATTCCTTGTGATAAACCTTGCAGGGCCGGCCCCCTCCCCCACATCATTTTAAAGAGTTCACCTAATACTTCTAAAAGTATTTCCTTTTTTTCTTTTGTCAGACTAAGGACTGATTCAGGCAAGTTTAACTCTTCCCAGTTGCCACGCTAATTGGATTTTACTCTGGACAAAGCAGTCAGTTACTTTACCAGCCAGTATGAGACTTGGAGTAGACGCAGTAGGGGGTCTCCATTGTGAGATGGATAGTAATTACCCACTTTGGCTCTGAACTATTCACATTAACAATGGGTAATTTAGAATAATTAATTACCCTGAACAATGACTGCTTGGCTCAGGGTGAACTTCAAGAAGTCTCAGCATTCAGTCAACCCCAGAGAGAAAAAAAAACATAACTCATTTCCTGGTTCCATGTTGTTCCAATTACATTGTTGTTAACGGTGCGTGTAGGCAAACTCCAGGGGATGTATTACATTGCCACACCTTTCACGTGCATCCAAAGGGGGGTCGTTCTGTGATAGGGAAAACCATTGAAGGGTATGGACTCGAAAGAAAACCAAAGGTACCCTTAAACTACAAGCCCCACCCCCACAAATATTTTGCCAGCATGCTCACAATTTGTCTCTATTATAGTGCCAGGAATTGCAGTCCCATAGACAATTTCAAAACATTTTAACACTTTTAAACTAACTTATGGGGATGTGACTTTGTAGGTAACATAGATGCTGGAACGGGGGGGGGGGGGCTAACACTTTCATAAGTGGTATGGCCTGGTCCTATCAGTTTTTGCAATCATGTTAATTTATGACTATGAAGGACTGTGCCTGTAAATTGCAGTATGGGCAGTAAACAGTGTTACTTACTAATCACTGCCTTTGTGGTTTGCAGGGTGTCAGAAGAGTTTTGGAATAAGAAAGGCCTGAGAAGTGTTGTTAGAGAGGTTGGACAGTGGTCAGACTTTAAAATGAAAATAAAAGGGCCAAGCCTTCGAAGTCAAGGGAACTAGGTACAGAGATGCTGTCCAATTGGTGGGAGTGCCTTCGTTACTCTGCATATTACAAATTTGATTGACTTAAAAAAACAAGGCTCATGTGAACCCACTCAACCGAGGGGGGGGATTTACCTCTTACATCTTTGACTCTATTAGTTTTCAGTTCTTTCAATGACAGGTGGCCTAAGCAGTACATGAACTTAAAAGCTGCAACATTCTGAATGGCCCCAGTTTTGAAGTAGTTTAACAGTCAAAGTGACCTTGAAACTGTGTTAGAAGAGGGATCAGGTTAAGGGAACACACGTGGGAGATATTCTATACTACTTCAATCCCCAGGTATATTCTCTTCTGCCCCCTGCCCCCGCACCCACTTAAGGTCTTGTTGAAAGGGTCTAAGGGCATGAAGATGTCAGTGGTAGAGCCTCTGTTTTGCCACAAGTCATTTGAAGGTTGGACACCAATGTAAATATCTGGAGGTGTTGGAGCAACGACACACTGCAAGCTAGTTCACAGAGCACAACCAAAAGGTCATCTGCATACATCTGTGACGCTCCTGGTTTCCAGTTTTAATGCCTGCAGTATTCTTGATGAGATCAGATTGTAATGGTCGGGAAAAATAGCAATGGAGAAAAAGGAGATTTTGCTTGGTGACTTTTGGTAGCTTGGGGGGGTCAGCATTACACTGGTCATGAGCTGGATTGTGGGGGGAACACAATGTTTTAATCCATTTTAGGTATGCGGGGCCCACTCCCACCTTCTGAAGTATTTGAAACATTTACTCCTACACTACCAAATCAAATGTTTTTTTAAATTTTACTGCAATGACAGCAAGGCCGGGTTAAGGCATAGGCCAACAAGGCGTGGGCCTAGGGCCCTGCTTGCCAGGGGGTCCCCAGCCCAGAAAGGATCATCCTGGTTACGGAATACAGACTCAGTCTAATCTCTGTAACAAAGCATTACTGTTCTAGTACCCATTAAGTCTTTTACAACTGGTTGTTACATACTCAGCCATCTGCCTCACCTGTTATGTAATTTTTTTTTTATTATAATTTTTATTCAAGTTTTCACAACTGGGGGAAGGGTACAAAAGAAAAAAGGGGGGAGGGGTGGGAAACAGACAGTCACAATTCATTGAGTACTTTGGTTACTTGTGGTTACAAGATAAATCAATTAGCATAGCACTATAATTGCATTTTGTGCAGTGTCTTAGTGAAGGACGGCAAGGAAAAAAACACATAAGAGGAGGAATTTAAATATCAAATAATAGATAGGTAAGGCACAGTTGTTGTTATAGAATATACACTGCAGTTTCTAACTGTACATAATTGATACGACTGAATTATACAGTTGAACCAGGCCCCTACTCAAATACCTGGATATCTAGCACTACTAGTTAGGTTGTTCAGGGTCAAATTTAGGGGTTCTCTTCCTCTGGTAACCCTTCTTTCCATGGCATTCCCTTAATGGACTAAGGAGGGATCCTTGGACATAATGTAGAGTACCCATTTAGACCATTTCACTGTACATAAGTCAATTTTGTCGTTTAGATGGTAAGAAATTCTTTCTGATCTATAAATCCGAATAACAATCTCTCTCCACTCCGACATGGTGGGGATACTAGGGGTAAGCCAATGTTGTGTCAGGGCCTTTTTGGCCACTAGCAACAGAGCTCCCAAGAGGTATCGTGTAAGTGAATCCTTAAACTCTGTGGGGAAAATATGAAGGATAAAAAAATCTGCAGATAGGGTGAATGAGATATCGAAGAGGGATCGCAATTCCAATTGTAATGAAGTCAAAAAGGTTTGTATCAGGGGACATGCCACAGAATATGTGGGTGTAGGTGCCCTAGATTCACCACATAGCCGCCAGCAAGCCCCCGATTCTGTCGGAGTGAAATGTGCTGTTGCTATGGGGGTACGGAAGAACCTGGTCAATATCTGCCAAGAAAACAGCCTCCAGGTATGGGAATATGTAAGTTTGGCTATCGAAAGACTGCCCTTATATCAGTTTTCTTTTGGAATGTCAAAACCAAATTCCTCCGTCCATTTAGTACATATACCTTCACTATTCACTCCCAGGGTCTCCCCAAGCGCCCTGTACAATACAGAGACAATATGGGATGTATTGCCAGCTTGTATGAGTCATTGAATACAGGGAATCAGTGGGGAGGAGCATTCAAATTGTCGTATCCGAATTGGAAGGGAATAAAAAAAGTGTCTTAGTTGTAGACATCGATAAAAATCTTGGCGCCTCAGGCCATATGTTTGGTGTAAGCTCAGAAATTATTTAAACTGCACCCCACTTTGGAACTGAGTGAGGTTAGTGAGCCCCAGATGTTCCCAAGTGGCAAATGTGTGATCATATAGTACTGGCTGGAAATCCTCCAGTAGGGTAATGGGGCAAATGAGTGGGAGAAATGATGAAAGAGACAGATCTCTGCGTATGGCACTCCAGACTTTCAGCTGGTGTGTGATCCAGGGGTTCATTGGGGCTGAGTCATGTAGTCGAGAGGGAGGCATTCGGTATGTCATAAATTTAATTAGCTGCTTAAAAAGCATTAAGCCTTCTTCAGTCTCCCTCCACAGAACAAGGTTAGACCTGGCTAATCGGCAGACTATAAAGGAGAGGTGTGAGGCCCAATTGTAAAGTTTAAAATTAGGAAGGGTGAGCCCACCCAGTTTCCTAGGGAGGTACAGGATGGAAGCTCGAACTCTTGGCCGTTTACCAGCCCAGATGAATCTGCTGATAAGTTTATTCCAAGCCCTGTAGGTGTTATTCGAAATATTTATTGGCACATTTCAAAACAAATAGAGGGCTCAAGGCAAGGTCACCATCCGAATAACAACCCTCTGGAGTAAATTCAGGGGGAGTATATTCCAACCCGCCAGGTCTGCCTGCAGTTGAGTAAAAAACATATCATAATTATGTTTAACTGTATCAGCTGCCTGGTGGGAGAGGTATATACCTAAGTACTTTAATTTATCTAGATCCCAGCGGAATGGGAACCCCTGTTTGAGTGTTAAGGAGGGAGAAAAATGAAAAGTCAATGCTTTGGTTTTGATGGTGTTAAGTTTATACCCCGAACACTTGCCGAAATTATCTAGTAATTCGAAAACTGCTGGCATTGATTGGGGGGGGTTGTTAAAAAAAGCAAGACATCATCCGCATAAAGAGCTATGCAGTGTTCCAAACCTTCCATCTGCAAGTCTCTAATGTCTTGTGCTAGGGGTTCAATAAAATAGCGACAAAACTAGGGGACAGGGGGGAAATTCATGGTGCCTCTAACAGGGGAAAGTAGAGGGAGGATGTCCCCAAACTTTCTGCCAGAGGCCTGGGTGATGAATAAACGTTTTTTATCAGGGAAGTAAAAGGAGGGGGAAGCCTATCTTAGATAAAACAGCACAGAAAAGGCCACTGCGAATTTATCAAATGCCTTCTCAGCTGCCTAGGCTGAGTAGTGACAGAGGGTGTTATCGTGGGTTTGCATTTCTTGTACTAAGTGCAGGGCTCTTCTAGTGTTATCTGTAGTGGATCTGCCACTAACAAAACCTGTCTGATCTAATTTAATTATTGGAAGGACTGTGTCCAGGCGTTTAGCCAGGACAGATATCAGGTATTTATAGTCTACGTTTAAAACTGAAATTAGGCAGTATGATGCACAACTTTGTGGGTCCTTACCAGGTTTGGGAATAAGGGATATTACTGCATATGACCAGCTGGGTGGGGGGTTCACTGAGCCCTGTAGTACATCGTTGTAGGTCCTTAGGAGGGTTGGAGCGAGTGTTTGCTCTAGCTGTTTATAGAATTCTCTACCATACCCATCGGGGCCATGGGCCTTCATGGTTTTAGATCAGGAAATGGCCTCTTTTCAATCTAAGGTGCAAGTATGGGAGAGATTAAAGAGGATCTTTGGTCCTCATCCAACTTAGGTTCAGTGGTGAAAGAAAGGTTCCAGTGTCCTCAGGGTCCGATAGATAGTCTGGTGTGTATAGTGATCAATAATAATCACAGAAAATATGGGTGACCTGGCCAGTTTTAGAGTAAATAGTGCCTGATGTAGGGTCCCTAATAGTGGATATAGTGGCGAGCTGGCATTGCCAATGAAGCCTGTAAGCAAGTAGACAGGAGGCTGTCGGTCCCACTTCCCCGTATCTTTGCCTTAAAAAGGCTAATGCCACCTCTGCATTCGACCAAACCAGGGATTCCAACTTTGCCTGACCTGGTATTAATCATGCCTACTGAGTAATCCCCCTTCTGGTGGGCTGCATGAGGAAATAGAGAGGGTCACTTCCAAGTGTGATTGTTTTTCCCTCCTGTTTTGCCTGGAGGGAAGAGTATTGAATAAGGTGGCCCCTTAGGACTGCTTTCAATGGTTCCATCTGACATGGAGTGATTTCGATTTGAATTGTCCCTCAAAATGTTGCTATTTTCTCAGAAATTCTGAAATTGGACACTTTTAAGATGGACAGGATTTAGTCTCCACAGCTGTTTCGCCTCTCTCAAGGCCTAAATCCCATCGTAATCACTGGGCATGATCGGTATGGACAATGTCACCAATAGTTGCCTCCCTAAGGGTTTCTACACATTCTTTCTGTGTATAGTAAATGGTCTATCCTAGAGTAGGAGCCATGAACAGCAGAATAGAAAGTATACCTCCTATCTCTAGGGTGAAGGGTGCGCCACACATCAATCCAGCTCACCTCCTGAACAAACCTCTTAAAAAATTTTGTGAGGAGCCGGTTGTCTGCCCCTAGTCACCCCAGTGGAGTCGACATTTGGATTAAGGGTGATATTAAAATCCTCTGCTAATACCAGGGTACCCCTAGTGAGTTGGACCACCCTATTTAAAAGGGAACGGAGAGTTTGCTGGGTGGAACCAGGGGGAAAATACGCATTAGCAAGTGTGACTTCCCTGCCCTGCAATAGACCCTGAACCGCCACCATGCGACCCTCAGGGTCGGCCCACTCGGATGTCACTTCAAAGGGAGTAAAGCTGGAGATTACTATGACGACTCCCTCCTCCTTCCACTAGGGAAGGAGGAGGAAAAGACTTGTGAAGAACCTCCTCTAGCCAGCTTTCCATGTTCCACTTTATTCATGTGGGTTTCTTGAATACATATTATTCCTGCATGGGTCTTTTTAAATAATGAAATAATTCTTGTTCTCTTCACAGGGCTTCCCAACCCATTAACATTTAATGAAAAGATCTGTAAAGGTGCCCCAGACATTGTATCATATTTTGAGCATCCAAAAAGAATTTCTGTGCTAAGCCATGAACTATCGGTTCACTGACACTGACGCATTTGTTTATTTGTAGAGGGAAATGTGACGCCTAAGTGGGATATATAGCGAGATAACTCTCCTCTAACTGTAAAAGATACACCTGGTCTAAGGAACTTTAACTGGCCAAACTTCTTACGGCCATCACCTGCCAACTGGGCGGGGGATGGAACAAAACTAAAGACTTCCATAAGGTTGGTTCCCGCTAACAGAGCAGGGTACTAAGCCCGCTGTAGCTAAATGCCATTTATGGGTTCCAACCTAGGTTACACTAGACATTATACGTCTCTTCGGTGAAGGGGGGGGGACGATGAAAGGTGGTCATGCCTCGTGCTCCACCAGGAAAGAGAAGGATATGTACAGTAATCATACTTCTTGGGTGATCTGTTCCCTAGTCATATAGAATGGCTAAGGGGAAGGGAAGGGGAAAGGGCCCCTCCACTGTGCCCCAAAATTCGCCCCCTAAGCTAACGAGTCCACTAGGGCCTAAAAATATCCAGGGTGAGCCTACCCAGCCCCCACGAGTATCCCCAGCCTCTGCCGACTCAGCTTATTTATTTATTTATTTATTTGTTTATTTATTTATGAGTTTTCGGAAAACCTTTGAGCATGAGCTCTTTTACAAAGGTTCCACGTCAGGATGGACAAATAGTACAAAACACAAATACAGTAGTTACAGATTTCGGAACAAGTTCAGTTACAAAAGTTCCACGTCAGGGTAGACAAATGATACAAAACATCAGTACAGTAATTACAGATTTCAGAGCAAATACAGTTGTTACAGGATTTAGCACAAATACAGTGAGGTGCCACAGGTAGGGCAGGCCACCACTATCGAGGCCGGGACAAACTGTGGAGAGTATGTCTCCTCAGGTCTGAGATAAATGTCTTTGACAAATGTGCCCAGCTTCCTCGGGGGTAGGCAAAATATACCTAGGGAGCAGATATCCTTTCAATTAGCTTTGGGCAAACATTAATACTCTTTTGGAGTCAAAGAAAGGTGCCAACGGCCTTGGATAAGAGGTAGTCGGCCAGGACCCCATATGCGGTCAACCGATAACCCCTCCGTTATCCCCCTCTCCCCCGCAAAATGCCCCAGCAACAACCCCCCTGCCCCCCCCGCTCCTCGAGTCTATACTAGCACATATCCTGCCAGGAGGCCCACTGAGGTGTCTCCACCACAGTGCCCCTTCCGAATCATCTCTGGATGGACGAGTGTGTATCCCCTTCATAGTAGGGGAGGATAGAGCATAGCCTCGGAAGGAAGAGGACCCCCTTCACAACAGGTGGGGGACAGAACATTGCCTTGGGAGGAGGGAGACATCAGGGGAAGCAGGGCCATTCAGGGCCATCATGGGGGGAGATAGAACAAGTGGGGAGGAGACAAACAGGGCTGCCTACCTGAAACATACTTAGGTACAAAATGTCCACATTGATCCCTTTATTTAATTTCTTGGGTGTTCTGCGGTGCTCCTGACTGCCTCGCGGTCTGCTTCTTCAAGTTGTCGACAATCTGCTGAACCACCTTAGCTCCTTCTAATCTGCGTTGCTCCCTCAAAAGTCTCCTGGGACCATAACTTCTGTGCCAGTTTAGTTGCGAGTGTTGTGCCAGGTTGCCTTGGGGGGGTACATGAATCCCAATTTTGACCAATTCCCTTTCGGCCTCTTCTGCCGACTCAAAAGTCCTGGAACCATCATTAAATTGACCACCAGTTTTGCCAGGTACGGAGTACAAAATTTCAGCTTTGCTTCTTGAAGCTTTTTTAGGATTGGAGCGTACGCACGGCGTTTTAAGGCAATCGAGGTTGGATAGTCATTATTGACATAAATTCTCTGGCCTTGATGAGTTAGGTCCCCCTGTTGCCATGCTTTATGTAGAACCATTTCCTTCTCAGAGTATCGGATGAAGTGGACCAGGAGAGCGCGTGGGCGGTTGCCAAGCTTTGGGCCTAAGGTTCGATGCACACAATCCATCTCTAGAGTCACATCATCCGGTAGGTCCAATTTGGATCTTAGGAATTGTTGCAAAAATTGTATTGGGTTAGAACCTTCAACTCCCTCTGAGAACCCATTAATCCTCAGGTTATTTCTCCTGCTCCGGGCCTCTGAATCTTCTGCCTTCTCTTGCAGGCCCTGCCTAGCATGGTAGAGATGTATTATGGCGCGCTCTGCACAATCCAGGCGAGAGTCAGTGTTTGTGGCCTGTTCCTCTGTATCCTCGAGTTGTTTCTCTATTTTCCCTAAATCGATGCACAGCACTGTGAATGTGGAGCAGGTCTCCTTCCTGAAATCCCACAATTCTTGAAGAACAGCATCCATCTGCCTTGTAATGTTATTAGGTGCCTTATTTAGATCCTTTGCCGAGAATTCGCTTTTGCTGAAGGTCTGGGAGCTATCGCTGTCTGTGTAAATGCAGTCTGGATCCGCGCTATCCAGTGCCAATTTCCAAGAACCCAGACCTTTTTTAGGCATCCTTAGGTAGAATTTAACAGTTATTGCCCAGTCTTCTAGTTAATTTGATAATTATAGGGTGTTTTGAAGCCTAGTGGAGCTGGAGACGAAAAATCATGTGGCCATTGCGGGTGTGATGTCACCGGAAGTCCCCTGTTCAGTAAATTTGATCTGCCTGAAGTTGCTGTGTTGCCAAGTTCAGCACAATAAACTTTCTAGCTACAGCAATCAGTCTGAGGGAGACAGCACTGCTGTAGCTGCAGTTTTATTCATTTCTTTTTGCTCGCTGTTTGTTGCCCAGACCAGGCGTCAGGCACCTTCAGTTCCTGCAATCGCTAGGGTCCTCAACTCAAAGAGTTCCCAGTTTGACCCAGTTCAAGATAGCAGACTTTGAGATTTGAATGTTTTTTCCAATTATTTAGATGTCTTACTGTGCTCTGTTGATTCAACACACAATGGGAATCAGTGACTTGGCAAAAGCTTTTAAAATGGCATTACAATGACATGAAGATGCCTGTCATAGTAGAGGTGTAGGGGCCCCCATGACTTTGTTGGGCGCCACAAAAAGCATCAGTCTACCTTGTACCAGCCCGCTTGACCATAAACACCACTGTGCCTGGATTTTGTTTATCCTTTAATATGTTGTGTAAGCCCCCCAAAGTGGGCTTACCTGATGTGGAACCCCCACGGTTCTAATGCTTTCCCCCATGGTGCTGTCTCTTGGGGCTGTGGTGGGAGTTGCACCTTGTGACCCCCCTTGTGGCTGTGGCCATTTCTTTCCTGTTGTCTTGGCCCATTCGGGGCCAGGCTGAACGCCGGGATAATGGTCCATGTCATCGGGTGCAAGGTGTGTAGTTTGAGAGTCCGATTTTGGGGCAGTCAGGCTTGGACGCTCTTTGTAAATAATTTTTTTTTTTAAAGATGGCGGTCCACAGCGCTATGCACATTCTGACTATCGCTCTGAGCAGAAATTTAAAGGCAGTGGCTCCTTTGTTGGCAAGTAGTTTTTGGTGCCGGCTGGCACCATGGGGCACAGAGAGAATATTAGATTCGGGACTACAGGTCCCACGGGGAACTAACGTGGGCAGCAGATTTGGCGCCAGTAGAGTTGGTCCGTGATTGGACCCATGTTTTAGGTGCTGAACCTTAGTATGGGATAAAAGAGAATGTGGAAAGAAATTCAGGAGATTCGAAAGGGAGAGAACAAGGAGGAGGTCGGAGCGGGGCAATCGCCTGCTCGGCCATGTGGCCACTGCTGTGTTTTTTTTATTTTTAAATAAGTATGGCCACCAGTGAATAAAAAGGAGGCGCGGTGGTTGCAGTGTGTGGGAGAGCCCTATGATCCTCAGCCAGAGAATCCACAGAGGGAAGATGCTGCTAACCTTTGTAGAGACATGAGGTGAGGGGCATCCTAGGGGTAAAGCTTTATCCTGGGAGAAATGTGACTTGGAGCTGGATGGAGGCTTGTGGCTTGGCCTGGTTTGGCTGATGGGATCCAGGTGTACCATGCTGATGGTGGCAGGACCAAATGGTGTTGGGACCTAGGTGACAGTTGGCTCCAAGATCACCTGGACATGAATGCCGCTGCATGCTGAGGAGCTCCAGGAGGTGTGAGTCCGTAGGAGGCAGGAGGAGACTTGTGGGGCTGGTCGTCGGGGAAGAAGGCAGAGTGGCAGGCTGTGTTCTGTATTCTCATGGTGATTTGGCTGAGCCCCACAAATGAGGCCATTCTGGACTGGGATCACTGCATGAGGGATTTGCCCAAGTCTGCGAGGTCACCAGGAAAAATACCCCTAGGATGCTCTGAGCAATGGCATAGCATCAATGATTGGGTGCTGGACTGTGTTTGAAGGGCCTCGCTCCTGCCCTTCTCATTTCTGGCTTTGACTGCTCTGGCTTATGGAGGGAAACCCATTACCTAAAAGATGCAGTGTCCGATTTAAAGCTTATGCAGCAGGAGTAGAGGGTGATGGGGGTTGTAAGTACACTGTGCACCCCTTGCAGGTCAGAGCTCCTGGTAAAACAGTGTGAAGCTGGGAGTTAAAAGTCTAATACTGCCTGTGTATGTGATTTTTCTGACCTCAAGTAACTGACTGCATTGGGACTGTCTGGCCGCCTAAATAGCTTATGTAATTGGGGCCCCTTGGTCCAAAGTACAGTTTACTTTCTACCGTTCAGCGACTAATGTGACTCTCTGGTCCTGCTTTACTGCTCCATGGAGTAACTGTCTATTCTATTGACTGTTCATTAAATGGGATCCCCTGTTTCTGCAACCTTGTGTTTGCCTCTGCTGTTTTGAAGAAACTGTTTTGCTGCTGCTAAAAGAAGTTGCCTCCACAATCTTGCATCCAGTGTGTTCCAGGGTGGCATCCAGAACAGCAGGGACCAGAGACCCACCGAGGAAGACATTGAGAGGCCTGCTTGGTGAAAGCAGTCTACAAAGGCCTTTGGGTGAAGTGGGCAAGACCAGGCAGGTGAAGATCTGCGTCACGCCTCCTCTGTTCCAGCTCAGCACCCTGAGGGTCCGGGGCACCCCAATGGAGTCCATCCATCACCATCATCACCCGTGGACAATCAGGTACTGTTTTTCCTGTCTTATTTCTGGACTGTGTTTTCTTGGCTGTACGGTGCTCATCCTTCCCCACAAACTTTACCACCTTAAATACCCCTAGACAGGGAGGTGGGGGGTGCTTATAGTTGCAAGGTGTTGGGTTTAAGTGTGTATACATGGCTCATGCTCACCTGTAGAAGAAAGTCATTTTCTAAGCCTGATATAGGCCTAATCATGGATTTAAGAGACTTAACATCTGGTAGTTAAGCAAGTGCCTGTGCTTTTGTTTTAAGCAGTAGATGAAGTGCATACTGTTACAGTTTTAAGTTTATTTTGCTATGCTATATGGTTTTGTATTTAGGTTTTTGTTTAAGAGAATGCTAGCCCTGTTGCTTAAAAATTCACTTGTTGAACTATAAATATAATGCAGGCAACGGAAGGTCTGCCTGAATTTGAAAGCCCCCTATTCCCCTTGTCCTGTGATGACATGAAATAACCATGTTGTAGAAGAAATTAGTGAGGCCTGTAATGGACTGACATAAAGGATGGATGGGGGTTGGGCTACCAGAAGGTGCGTTAGATTCTTAACTTATTTTGCTATGTGTTTTGTTTAAAACTTAAATGATGAAGAGACTATAATGTTCAAAAGTGGTATCAATAATTTTGTAAGTCCAATAACAGGTGTCACCTTCAGAGTCCTTTTTTCTTCTTCTACATTGTTATGTTTGCTTGCATGCATGTGCAAGAAACATAGTGCCACCATACAAAGTTTCGTAGGTGTGCCTTCTCGCTTCCAATTTCCTGCTCCTTGTCGCAGGCACGGCCTTACCGCACCAATAAACATCCGAGCTGTCTATGACAGCAGTTCAGATGCAGTGGCATACAGTTCCAAGAAAAACACCACAATCAGCGGTGGTAGCGATGGAAGCAATTTGCATACTGCCATCAGGCAGTCGCAAAGAAATGCCTACAGATGTTAGCACTGGATTGGAACAGTGTCACAGACAGCTCCATTCTCCCCAACAAACACCTGAAGTAGCCGCTGGGAGCCCACTCCTATGTGCTCATGCGCCTCCCGACACACACACTGTATGGCCGACAGGGTGCCCAATCCCCTCTGCTTCACTGTCCCCCCAACAGATTTCCAGGTGCCATGCTGGGACTCCACCCCAGCGTGGCAAAAGTCCCACGTTGTCTTTCAAAAAAAAAAAATCACCTGTAAGAAAAATGGTCCTCGCTGACTGTCTTGCCCCTCCCAACCCACCGCCCACCTCTCTGAGTGCCCCACCTCACCCCATGCTTACCTCCAGAGGCTGGCGCGACTATCTTCGTGGGCCAGGAATACGTCTACACTCTTCAAAGTCGACCGCGAACTGAAGAAATGCCCGTAAGCTGTATAATAGCATAAATGGATTTTTTTCAACTTTGGTGTGTCTCTTGGGCATTTTTGGGAATTTATCCAACAAATTTTCAGTATGGGGTTCTTGGGACCCCACCTCATGAACTCAGTCTCTGTCATTTTGTTATTTGGTCCCGAAAGGTGATTTCACAGTCACTGCGCAGAACCACCTTTCGGGACCGATGTATGAAACGACAGTGTCACAGTTCATGAGGAAGACACTCTAAACCCTATATCCAAATTTGGAACAAATTTCAAAATGACTGTTTTACTAGCGCAGCATTGTGCAGTTCCTTTGACGACGCCATAACTTTGAGAATTTGTAATATTTTCACTCTAGATTTTCAACATTTCCATTTTACCACACCTCCTGATGAACAGTACAGCTGTCATTTTTCACATCTTGCTCAAAATGTGCTGTCGCACATGTAGCGCACATTGGCACGGTCGGTTTGCAAAATCAAAGTTCGGGACACATTAAGAAAATAACAGTGACACTGTTGATGAGCAGAGGTGTGAAAATGACTATGTTGAAAATTTGGTGACAAAAGTCCATAAAATGACTGTGTTATGTGCGTGCATTGCGCAATTTCCACGCACCCTCATAAGTTTACGAATTTTAATATTTTCAGTCCAGATTTTCAACATTGACATTTTTCCACACCTCCTTATGAACAGTATAGTTGTCATTTTTCACACCCTGGCCAAAATGTGTTTTCGTACTTCCAGCACAGAATAGCGTGGTCGCTGTGGGAAATTAGTGTTCGGGATAGATTAAGAAAATTAGTGACACTGTTCATGAGCGAAGGTCTCAAAATGCCTTTGTTGAAAATCTGCTGTAAAAAATCCTCAAACTAATTACATTACGGGTGTACATTGCTCAGTTTCACTGCACGCTCGTGACTTCACCAGTTGTTTTTATATTTTCACTCCAGATTTTCGACAGTGCCATTTTTGACACCTTCTCACGAACAATACACCTGTCACTTTTCACATCCTGTTCGAAATCCTGCCCTGTCTATCTTGCCAACCTCCTGACTCCTGCCTCACACACCCGTACCCTCAGGTCTTCCTCTGTCCCCATGCTCTCCACTAGACCTTGCATGACAAAAATGGGTGAACAGGCATTTGCCCATTTTGCTCCCAAATTCTGGAACTCACTCCCCCTTATTGTGAAAACTTCAGCCTCCCATCGAGAATTCAAAAACTCGCTGTTCACCCACCTTCTAGCCTCTGGCCAATGCAAATGCTCTTAATTTGCTTTGTCCCACTGCAGGCTGTCGGATCTGACCCTGAGTACTACACTAATGTTCTCCCATGCAATATGCTTGTCTAGGTGGCTATGAACCTTGATGTCTTTACTGTCCTCAGCTGTCTTATGGTTACCCTAATTGCTTTATTTTACATCCTTATTATGATCTATGCCTAAAATGTACCCTTGTTGAACTATTACTGTGCTACCCAATGTATATCTTGTTTTGCTCCTGTACACCTATATTATGTCTGTGCATTTCTGCATATTGTAACCAATGTCCTGTGCTCTCCCGGGTCGTGCCTGAAAATAGGCAGGTCTGTTGCCTAGCGCACTTACCCGGTTACCAAAAGCTAATAAATAAATAAATAAAAGTGTTTTCGAACCTGTGGCACCAAATGGCATAGTCGCTGTGCAAAATCACCTTTTGCCTAACGAATGTATAATGTCACTGTTCATGCGGTCGGGTCATAAAAAGCCCATGTGGAAAACTTGGAATAAAAATACCAGGAAACGCCCAGGGTGTTAGGGTTTTCTACCATAACACTCTACCCTGTAGGGACTGATAGGTATCAGGGGTATGACTTGGGATTGTTGACAGTAGTGCTCATGCCATTTCACACCCCCCACCCCGCCCTCCAGCCAGTGACAGGCATCGAGGTGCACCTTGGACCCTTTGCCCCCAGAGTTCACCCCATTCTCCTATACTGCATCCATTTCAGCGTATTTCCTTATGGAATGAGGTGAATGTGAAGCCCAAACACCCCAAGGCACACCTCGACACTTGTCAGTGTCTGAAGGGCAGGGTGAGGTGAAATGTCATGATCGTCATGGGTGACAACCCAAATACACACCTCAATGCCTGTCCATCTCTGCAGGGTGAGGGTGGAGTTGGCGTCAGTTCAATACTTCAATGCCATTCCTATACTGCATCTGTCTAACTCCTGCACTTCCACTGCTAATGCCAGCAAGCAAACATTCGGCATTGACAAATGCTTGTTTGAAATTACTTTTGGTTCTTGATCCCTTTGCTCCAGATCGTTACACCAGGACCTCAGCAGGTCTGTGAGCAATGGCGGTAAGAACTCAGTTATGCAGACTGGGAACCAGACAGCAGCTAATAGGGGCAAAGGTCAGAAACTCAGTTGAACAGGCTGGCCAACTGATGCAGCGGCAACAGTGCAGCCAGTGATGCAGGTGGCATGGATATGGCTACTGTGGCTATCCTATGCAACTCCCCAGTATACAATCCATTGTAAATGATGCCACAAACTGAGTGACATTTAGCTCCTACAGCAGAGATTAAAGACTTGATATTGTGTGTTTTGGTAAATGGTGTGACTCTGCTGATACTGAACAGGTCTCCATTTGACTACCAAATGGGAGACTGCACTTCACAATTCTTGTATTGATCCCCTGACTTCAGCGCCATACAGTCTCCCTCTCACATCCACTATAGCAGTGGTATGTGGTTGAAACCAGGGGATATAACTGAAAAAAAAAATCAGCCTGGGAACTGTTTGGTTTTAGTACAAACATACAAAATTTACCAGCAGATAAAGGCCCAGAGGTCTACTATTGTTGCTTGTATCAAATCTGTTTCATGTGTATTACTGTTATCTTGTACTCCACTGTCACCCTGCTCCATGTGTCATGGCCCGGGTCGTGCCTGAAAACGGTCCCTGGGATCAGTGCACTCACCCGGTTATCAAAGTCATAAATAAAATAAATAAATAAATAAATAGAGGTATATCAAGTCTGCTTGAATGTGCAGCTAGCACCACTTATTCTGCAGCTGCCTCCCCCTTGCCCTGTCCCAGCCCTTTTTGAAGCATTCCACTGTTCTACTTGATACCACTTCTACTGGTACTGCATTCCACCCAGCTACCACCCTCTCCGTAAAAAAGTGTCTCCTTATCCCCCTCTTGAACCTGCCTCCCTCCAGTCTCACATCATGGCCCCAGGTGTCCCTCCCCTCCCTTACTTTGAACAGCTCCTCCGTACCTGTCTTGTTTTGTACTTGAAGGTTTCAGTCATATCCCCCGTCCCTCCTCTCCTCTCCTCCAGCGAGTACATGTTCAACTCCCTCAGCCTCCTCTCGTATGGTAAGTCCCTCATCCCCTTGATCATCTTTGTCACCCTGCACTGCACCCCCTTCAATAACTTAATGTCCCTCTTCAGATACGGGTGCCAGCACTGCACACAGTACTCCAGGTGTGGTCTAACTAATGATCTCTATAGTGGCAGAATCACCTCCCCTCTTCTCGAGGATATACCCCTTGCAATGCAACCCAGCATTTTGTTGGCCTTTGTAGCTACCTTCCTACATTGTGCCAGGTTGTTCATTGACCCCATAATAAGTGCCCCCAGATCCTTCTCCTCCTCTGTCTCTGCTAGCTGCACTCCCCCAGCTAGTAACTCCTCCTTGGGTTTTTACCCCAGAATGTAGCACCTTGCACTTTTTGGCATTGAAACCCAGTTGCCAGATGTCTGACCAGATTTCCAGCTTTGCAAGATCATCCTGCAACCCCTGCCATCCTCCTAGGTCATCCACCACTGCTCCCATCTTGGTGTCATCAGCAAACAGTGTGGTCTTGCTCTTGATGCCCAATGATACGTCTGCAATGAATATCTCAAACAACACTGGTCCCAACACCGAGCCCTGTGGAACACCACTTGTCATTACCCTTGGGGATGAGCATAGGCACCGGGTTGTATGGGCCCATGGGATGCTGGCCCCAGCAATATTTTTTGATCTGGGCTGAGCCCCAGCAATATTTTGCCACAAGCTGCCTTTTTTTTTTTAAGACATTTTCTCCCCCTTATTTCTCTGTGCATGCCCTCTGCTGCTGACTGTGAGTGTGACACACGCCCGCATCCCCCTCCCCGCCGCAGTGCTACCGCTGTTTAATTAGGTGGGCCGCAGCTGGCATTATTTAAAACTGGCACCTTTATCTTGCTGCCTCCCTCCCTTCCCCTTAGTTTGTGCTTGCCCCCAAGAACATCATTAGGGTTCACCGTTCAATCAAAGTGCAGTTTTCAGCATGCTACACTGTGATTGGCCAGGGGAGGGCTTGTATTGGGCTCAGTATGCGTGCGTGCATGCATTGGGGCAGTTCTGTGTGTTTGAAGAGGTGATTGTTTCCATTGTGTGTTGGCGGGTCACAGTGAGCGGCGGGCTGGCCTGGAAGAAGAGCACAATGGTGGACCGGTTGTCCAGGCATCCAGCCAGAAAAGAGAGGAGCTGGAAAGAACAGCCAGAGACTGTTGGTGGTGCAGTAGGAGTCGGCAGTTGGGCGGGAGTCCAGGACAACAGCATACCAGCAGCAGCCAGGCAGTGTGCAACAAGCAAGTTGTAGTCCGAGGAGTCGAGCCAGCGATGAGGGAGAGGGAATAGGACCCAGGGCCAGGTGGCCGCAGAGTGGAACCAGGCCCGCTGCAGATGTGATCTCCAGTGGGCAGCAGACTAGTGCTGCAGAGGGGAGGGGAGTAGAGTGAGTGGGCGACCTGAGCATGCCGGTTAGGGAGGTTATTGGGCAGGTGGCAGGCCTACAAATGCCGGGTGGGGTCCTTCGGTCCGGGAAGCCGGTGGCAGCACAGAGCAAGTCATCTCAAGGAGCAGCAGAGGAGGAGAGCATCATCAGCCAACCAGCAAAGGTAGGCCAGCAGCAGCAGAACTGTTTTGTGGGGTGCACATTCAATCACAGTAGAGTGTCTCCCGGCAGATAGGCTAGGAAACCAACCCTGCTCCTTAGGCACTTCGGCTCATGGTATACTCTGGGCTGCTTAACTCATGCTGGAGGAGGGGCTGGCACATTTACACTTATTTTATGGGAGGGATGTTGATGTTTCCTCTGTGGGGATGGATGGGAGAGATGCTGATGCTGTGGGGATGGATGGGAGGGATGCTGATGTCTCTATGGGGATGGGAGGGATGCTGATGTTGCCTCTGTGGGGATGGGAGGGATGCTGATGTTGCCTCTGTGGGGATGGGAGGGATGCTGATGTTGCCTCTGTGGGGATGGGAGGAATGCTGATGTTGCCTCTGTGGGGATGGGAGGGATGCTGATGTTGCCTCTGTGGGGATGGGAGGGATGCTGATGTTGCCTCTGTGGGGATGGGAGGAATGCTGATGTTGCCTCTGTGGGGATGGGAGGGATGCTGATGTTGCCTCTGTGGGGATGGGAGGGATGCCGATGTTGCCTCTGTGGGGATGGATGGGAGGGATGCTGATGTTGCCTCTGTGGGGATGGGAGGGATGCTAATGTTGCCTCTGTGGGGATGGATGGGAGGGATGCTGATGTTCCTTCTGTGAGGGTGGAGGGGAGGGATGCTGATGTTCCTTCACTGGGGATGGATGGGAGGGATGCCGATGTTTCCTCTCTGGGGGTGGATGGGAGGGATTCTGATGTCTCTGTGGGGATGGACAGGAGGGATGGTGATGTTGCCTCTGTGGAGATGAATGGGAGGGATGCTGATGTTCCTTCACTGAGGATGGATGGAAGGGATGCCAGTGTTGCCTCTCTGGGGGTGGATGGGAGGGATGCTGATGTTGCCTCTGTGGGGATGGACAGGAGGGATGTTGATTTTGCCTCTGTGGGGCTGGATGCGAGTGATGCTGATACCTCTGTGGGGGAGGATGGGAGAGGTGCTGATGTTGCTTCTGTGGTGATGATGGGAGGGATGCTAATGTTGTCTCTGTGGGGATGAACAGGATGGATGCTGATATTTCCTCTGTGGGGTTGGATGGGAGGGATGCTAATGTTGCTTCTGTAGTGATGGAAGGGAGGGATGCTGATGTTGCCTCTGTGAGAATGGATGGCAGAGTGCTGTTGCCGCCTCTGGGGGATGGATAGGAGGGATGCTGATTGTGGCGGTGCCTCTGTGGGAATGGATGGGAGGGATGCTGATGCAGCTTTTGTGGGGATGGATGGGAGGGATGCTGATGCTTTGGTGGGGATGGATGGGAGGGATGCTGATGTTGCCTCTGTTGGGATGGATGGGAGAGATGCTGATGTTGCCTCTGTGGGGATGGATGGGAGGGATGGTGATATTGCCTCTGTGGGGGATGGATGCTGATGTTGCCTCTGTTGGAATCGATGCGAGGGATGCTGATGTTGCCACTGTGGGGGAGGATGGAAGAGATGCTGATGTTGCCTCTGTGGGGTGGGGTGGGAGGGATGCTAATGTTGCCTCTGTGGGGATGGATAGGAGGGATGCTGATGTTGCCTCTGTGAAAATGGATGGCATCGATGCTGTTGCCACCTCTGTGGGGATGGATGGGAGGGATGCTGATTGTGGCGGTGCCTCTGTGGGGATGGATGGGAGGGATGCTAATGTTGCCTCTGTGGGGATGGATGGGAGGGATGCTGATGTTGCCTCTGTGGGAATGGATGGCAGGGATGCTGTTGCCGCCTCTGTGGGGATGGATGGGAGGGATGCTGATTGTGGTGGTGCCTCTGTGGGGATGGATGGGAGGGATTATGATGTTGCCTATGTTGGGATGGATGGGAGAGATGCTGATGTTGCCTCTGTGGGGATGGATGGGAGAGATGCAGATGGTGGCAGTGGATCTGTGTGGATGGTCGGGGAGGGATGCTGATGTTGCCTCTGTGGGGATTGATGGGAGGGATGTTGATGTTAGTAGAAACAGAAAACCACCATGCATTCCAGAGCCAGGAGAACAGATAGCCCTCCAATGAAGGTAGTCACAAATTGTCAGAAGTCCAGTTTGCTGTTTGTTTACAAAAATATTGATTTTGTTGAACAAACATGAGAAGGCACACCAGGTATTTGCAAGGTCCCCAGTGTTTTGACAATTAAGGCTTCATCGGGGAATAAACCTTGCAATATTCAATCTCTTTTTATACTAATTAGTTTAAAAATCCGTGACATCACAGTTATTAACCAGATTGTTCCTTTCAAAAAAAACTAGCAAATATTCAAATATAATATTTGGTAATTAAGAAAAAATGTTACTCATTAGTTCATGATAAAGGTAGCAACCCTTTACATATCAAATATTTCAAAAGTGTAAAGTCGGTTGCATCAGCCAATCAAATCGCTCGATAAAAAAATTGAGTATTTTTGAGGCAAAATTATTTCTGTT
This sequence comes from Neoceratodus forsteri, assembly GCA_016271365.2. Classification (NCBI taxonomy): domain Eukaryota; kingdom Metazoa; phylum Chordata; order Ceratodontiformes; family Ceratodontidae; genus Neoceratodus; species Neoceratodus forsteri. Next base: position 403,549,819 of record CM028136.1, on the reverse strand, counting down.
AGCTAGTGGAGGAATATACCACATACTAAAACTCAGAATCTTCCCAAAATTAATATTAAAAATGGGCCTATCAACCAAAAGTTTATAACAACCAATCAGATTGCCGTATTTCAGATACATTAAATGTATAATATTTCTCTTACTAAGTAGATGTTGATGGTTGATAAACCATATTATATAAAAAAAGCTCAAATCAAACAACCTCATTTAGGCAATTACAAAACAGAATTGTCTGCTGATGTTGCCTCTATGGGGATTGACGGAATGGATGCTGATGTTGGTTCTTTGGGGATGGATGGGAGGGATGTTGAGTCCAGTGACTGAAGTGGGCCTGGTGATCTGTCTCTGCAGCAGTGTGTGACTACTCTGATGGGTATGGGGGGGACTCTGTGTCTGGCAGCTCTGCAATGTATGATGCATGGGGGGAACAGCCTGGGGAGCTTCAGGATGGGAACAGAGACCTAACCTACTGACTAGCTTGCTAACTTGCTTGCTGTCTTGCTGAAGCCTTCTGCAAGCAAGTTAGTAAGGTAGCCAGTACGCTAGGTCTCTGTTTCTGTCCTAAAGGCCTTGTTATGGGGTAAGCAGCAACACAGCCAGGGCATGTTTATTCTTTCCTGGACATGCAAGAATAAAGTCATGTAGTAGTAGTAGTTAGTTTCTGAAATATGAACATCCTTTACCTTTCCTGCCAGTGCAGTCACAGCCCTAATCAGATCATTGTTTTGCAAATCCTGGGTTGCCCCTGAAAAAGGGACCTTCGGGGCCCGGTGGGCCTACCCAGTCACCAAAATTTAATAAATAAATAAATAGTTTTTGAAAAATAAAAATCTACCTGTTCTCCTGTTCAGCTAACAAATTATTGCCACTGCTACTCTGATTAATATGTATTTGTTTATCAGTTTCTTGAAAATACCACGGGGAAAAGAAAAAATGCTTATTAGCAATAAAGAATGAAGATTACTTTTTGAAGGTGTCAGCCTCAAGGGACAGAAAACAAACAGTAAAATTCTAATTAAAGGTTGCGGGCTTATATGTTACATGTGAAGTATGCATGCCCTGACGAAATAGTCTTTCCCGTGTTTCAGATTGTGATTGACAAAAAGTTTGGGAATACACTTAAAGATATAATCGAACATAATAGCCTTGTTCCCAGTGGGACATGTGCTAGTGAAATGAAATGAACCCCAGTTAAGTGATATTTCTGTTGGGCTGAAAACTGTATGATGTAAACATTTTTTGCTAAAGCATTTGTCAACATTAATTGACAGAGATTTCGGGTGGGGGGCAATGGTTTATCCAGGAGTAGCACACAAGCTGAAAGCTTGTTTACAGGTGCTACCTGGGAGCACAGGGAAGTTAAGTGACTTGCTCAGGATCACACAGTATGCAGGTGGGGGCTATGGGATCAAACCCAGATCTCCAGATTTGCAGCTCAGAGCCTTAAACCACTGAGCTATACTGACTCCCTCAAGTTAAGTAACATGGGAAAAGAAAGTGGTGTGGTGATGAGATGGGGGCACATATGTGACTTGAGAGGGGTCAGAAAACCCAGTTAGAGAGCGTGGCCATTGTAGCATAATGAGAAAGTAAAAAAAAAAATAGAAAAGGCAGCTGCATTCCTCATTAAACTGCACAGTGAAGCATTAAAAAGCAATAGCTGCCAGCTGTCTGAGTTATTTCTAGGGTTCTTACTTCACTGTTGTTATGTGGGCCTGTGGCTACTGAAAAGCAGATTTACTGTATATAATGGCTCTTGGATTGCTAGGACACAACTGTGCCATTGGAAATGTCTGGGCCAGTGTGTTTTCCCAGTCACTAGTCCTTTTGGCTACTGGCTGCAAAACTTAATTTTGACCCCTGGTCTTCTATGTGTTTATGGCCATGTCCAAAAAGGCATATATAAAGTATCTGTCCAGGAAAGATACAGTACATATATATATACAGTATATATATATATATATATATATAAACTTATTTGACGGATGGCTATGGGCACATAGAGTTCGACTTTTGCAACCTACCTACTTGGTGTGATAATGGCATACAAGGGTATGCAGTGAAATGCAGCACTGACTCCATTTATGCCACACTGTGCCTCCCCTGTCCTCTGCAAAACACATAGGGCAGCCCGGAAGGGGATGCACTGTGTTAAGAAATTGTGTGAGTGACTTGTGAGGAACCTGGAGAGTTGGGGGGGGGGTGAGGATTCTTTCATGACTATTGACTCCTCTACTAGCCCACAAATATCAAAACCTGGTGTATCCTGCTCTGTTTTGGACTTTGTTAACTGCGGGGTGTGGCCTTGACTCCTGGGCCAGGGGGCGTGGCCTTGACCCCTGGGTCAGGGGCGGGGCTTGACCCCTGACCCCTGGGCCCCACCAAAAATGTTACAAACCTAGCTCCTATGGGGATGAGAGCTCCCCCCACCACCACCACCGTCTGTTGCCTTTCCTGAAGCTAGATCCCTACCCATCTCACCAGCTTTGCATCCACCCCTGTGCCTTCTAACTTACTTCCCAGCCTCCCATGTGGCACCAAGTCGAATGCCTTACTGAAGTCTAGGCACAGGACATCCACTTCATGGCCACCATCCAACTACTTAGTTACCCAGTCATAAAACTCCACCAGGTTGGTTTGGCAGGATCTGCCACATATGAAGCCATATTGTCACTGTCCTATAGTTCTTTGGGCTCCAGGAGGGCCACCAGCCTCTCCTTCAGGATAGTCTCCCATCAGCTTACCCATGATGGATGTGAGGCTCATCGGTCTGTAGTTCCCCAGTTCATCCTTGGGGCCACTCTTGTGGAGGGGCATCACATGAGTCATCCTCCAATCCTGAGGTACATATCCTGAGTGTAGTGAGGCATTAAATAGATCTACCAAAGGTCCCACCAGGACCTCTGCCAGCTCCTTCAGTACCCTGGAGAGGATGCCATCTGGGCCTGGCGCCTTGTCCACCCTCAGTGCCCTCAAACTCTCCAGAACCCTGCCCTCCATGATTTCATCATCTGTCATCCCTCCCTATGTTTCTGCCCTCCCTCCCCTTGAGTATCACCCTCCCTCTTCTCCTTAGTAAATACCGAGCAGAAGTAATCATTTAATGCTTCTGCCTTATCCCCCCTCTTCCACCTAACCCCCCTCCTTCCTAATCCTTACTATATGGCCCTTACAGTTCCTTTTCTCCCTGATGTACCTGAAGAAGTCCTTCTCCCCTTTCTTAATACCCTGTGCTAGCCTGAGCTCCGTAGATGCCTTGGCTGCCCCTTGTCACCTCCTTCAATTCCTTCAGGTACTCCTCCCTGTCCTTTCCCCTCCCTGTTTTCTTGTACCTCCTAAAAGCAGCTCTTTTCCTCCTTATCTTTTCCATGACCTCCTTGCTCACCCAGCTAGGTTTCTTTGCCCTAGCCTTCTTGCTCTGGGCATTGCTACAGGTTCTGGTTGCCTCCACTACCCCCGGCTTTATGAGCTCCCACCTCTGGTTAGTGCCCATACTGAGTTGAATTCTGGCCAGGTACCCTTTTACCACTTCCCCTATCCTCCTGAAATTGGCCCTCCTGAAGTCCAGCACCCTTGTGCCAGATTCCAGTCCTTCCTTACCCATATCCAGTGTGAGCCATACTGAGTGGTGGTCACTCCCCGCCATAGGTTCTTCCACCCTAAGTTCCCTCACAAACTCCCCATTTGCCATTAGTGATTGTCATTCTTAAGCTGCCGACTGTGATTTATTACTGTTATGTGCCGGCCCGGTGGTGCTGAGGGTTGAGGCGCTGGACACCACACCTCACACCATGCCGGCGACCCGGGTTTGGGAACGAGCCCAGGGCACTGGGGATCGGCCGGGGAGGAGTAGGATGGTGCACCCAATGGCTGCTCTCCTTCTCTGGGGGGGGTTCTCTGCAGGCTCCCACCACAACACCGCCATCTGGGGGAGCCCGGTAGTAGGTGCGGTGAGTTGGAGCAGTAGTAAGAGGATTGGGTAAATGTCGGCAGGGGGCAGAGCAGGAGGCATGTCTCAGCGTGCCTTCTAGCTCACTGTCCCCATTGCATGCCGACATCTAGGGAGAACAGGTGAAAACACCTCGGTCTCTCCCAGGGCTTACCACACCACCCAGCTGCATCTCGGCTTGCAGCGGCAGACCCCGCTGTACAGGGATCCATGATTCAGAGTGCTGGTTCTGAGAAGGTAGGCCGGAGGGGGCCCCTCCTCACCCCACCCGGGGGGTTATCTGGATACAGAAGGTTAGCGGATCTACAGGTACTCTAGGGGCAGATCGCGGTGAGACAAGAGGGGAGCGTAGCTGGAGGATGTCTGAGAGAGTGGAGAGAGAGAGAGAGAGAGAAGGTAGCAGGAGGATAACTACAAAGTAAAAAAAAAAAATTGCTGTCATGTATTTATTGTGGGGCAAACTCCAATGATCTCATTTAGATCATTCTCTGGTGAGAGCAGAGACTGCAATTATTCCAGTTTTCCAGACATTTCAAGTACCTCCATCTTGGCTACAGTTGGACTATTATTTATTGTTGTCATACTGCATTCCTTTTGTTCTTCCCCCAACCTGCCTTTGTCAAGTTTTATACACATTTTGCTTGAGTGCATCAGGGTATGAATGTGTTTTATAGCCTTAGTTACTCTGTGTGAATGGTGTATGAATTATTGGGTTATTCTTCTGACTGTAGAATCTTGAGATGGGTAACTCATTTGCCAGGGGCGGGTGGTTTTATTTTATTTTATTGGATGATTTTTTCATCAGGTGTTTATCCATACCTCATCTAGTCTACTCTGCAGAGCAGTTACAGGAGTGGCAACCTTTGGGGCATTCCCTTGTACCCTGCCAACAGCCATACTCAACTGCTGCAGGGAATTGTGGATTCTTTGGGGGCACTGCTCAAACTGTAGATCTGCTCCATGGGCAGATTTTGGCGTTAGAATCAGGAGTGTGGTATCCAGGAGGCACCCAGGAAGCAGACATGATCTGGAAAGGGGGCCTTCCTGTCTGATTCTTGTTGCTTGGGCTACTGAGTTTTCTAATCAGTAGGAGGCTAATGGACCAGCCAACTCGACCCCTCCACTTAGAGCAGTTCTTTGTAACACCAGGTATCTTAGGAATAAAACAGCCATGATGGAAGTTTTATTTGTGGATTCCTCTGCAGATCTGGTATGTATTACGAAGACTTGGCTGGGGAACGACTTCGGCCCTATGGCTTGAGTCGTCCATCCCCTGGTTCTCGTGGTACATTGCCTTAAGGAAAGTATAGAGGGGCGGGTAGCCATCTGCTTTAGATCTGCTCTGGGACCAAGGACATACCTCTTTGGGTTTGACCAGGTCATTTGAATATGTGGCTATAAAAGGTGGGTCAGGTACAAGTTGCAGGATCATGCTTATATACTGTTCTGCTGTTAGTGGGCATGATTTCCTGCAGGAACTCGAGAGTTTCATGACTAATCTGGTGTTGGGGCCACCCAAACTTCTGGTTTTCGGTGATTTCAGCATTTTGGCCAATGATGAGACTTCTCATTTTGCATTACAGTTTCTCCAGTTGTTGTGTTCCTTGGGAATTGTATAGACAGTTGCCTCCGGTACCAACCAACATGACCATGTCTTGGATCTGGTCTTCTCAATGGGTCTTGACATTAGTGATGTCAGGGTTGATCCAGTCATTTGCTTGAATCATCATGTTGTTCAGTTGCTCTGCAGGGCTCCCCGCCTGAGTTCCCCTATGAAGATGGACAGATACTGCTTCTTTAAAAACTTGGCGCATCAGAGCATACTAGCAGTACTGGACATCTCGAATCTGAAGACCAGTGCAGCTCTTCAACCCTGTCGATAGACTGCTAAACCCCATCTGTCTGCAGTCTTGTAGAACCTTTTCTCTGGAAAAGTGTGAGGAGTTCAACTGATTCTTCCTGGACAAGGTGTCTGCCATCTGGGCCAGGATATCCCCAAGTATCCTGTCACTGGCTAACTGTATCTGACCTTTTTTGGACTATAGGCACTCCGGTTCTATGGACTGAGTTTGAGCCAGTCTCGGCGGATGTTGTTTCCTGAGTGGTTTCTAGTCTGTGCATCACCTTCTGTGAATTGGACCCTTGGCTGACCAGACTTCTAGAATGCTGAGATTCACTCAGTCCAGTTATGGTGGAGATCATCCGGTGTTCCCTTTGGGAGGGTGTCTTTCCATCAGCTCTTAAAAAAGCAGTGATGAGGCCTTTCCTTAAGAAGGCTTCTCTCAACTCTGATGATCTTTCCAACTACAGACCTGTCTTGAACCTTCCTTTTCTTGGGTTGTTGACTGAGAAGGTTGTGGTGATGCAGCTAGAACAACACTTGGAGAAATACGATGACTATAAGCCTTTTCAATCGGGTTTCCAGTCTCGTCATAGTACAGAAACCACGTTTATCAGGGTGCACCATGATCTTCTCTGATCTTCTCCTATCGAAGGATAGCAGTCATCATTCCATTCTTGTACTGCTAGACCTTTCCTCTGCATTTAATATGATGGATCTTGGGGTCTGTTGGATTGCCTGAGGCACCATGTGGGCTGTCAGGGAACCATGCTGCAGTGATTCGAGTTCTATATATCTGGGAGAATATAGCAGGTTGCCCTTGGCTCCTTTAAATCAAGCAGTGCTGCACTTAGTTGAGGAGTGCCTCAGGGGGGCAATCTTGGCCCCCATGTTATTGGCTGTATACATGCTGCCACTGGGTGAGGTCATTAGACACTATGGCTTGGACTTTCATTGCTATGCTGATGACACCTAGTTGTATATGTCTTGTGCCCCTGATGATAGTGCAGCTGTTTTCCATCTGAATGAGTGCCTTAGGGAGATCCAAGATTGGATGATGGCTAGCTGGCTTAGGCTGAATCCATCAAAGGCAAAGGCACTACTGGTGGAACCGGACTAAATTACCCAGTTGAGTATGGTCATAGTCTATCCTGAATGCTCTCCACACTTGGGTTTTTGTGACTATTTTGACTTTTAGCCAGCCTCCAAAGAGCACTGCCCCTGCATCACAGTGCAAATGCCTTCTTTGCTTTTTTTGGTGGGACATAACACTATGTAAAAGTACTGTTTTAGAACACACACACTACAAAATCAAAAAGAAAAATGTCAGTAGAATACATAGATACATAGATGTTGTTGGCAGATAAGGGCCTTGTGGCCCATGCAGTCTGCCCTATTCCTCTTTCTAATGCTTAAGGTACTTAGATGCTACACGCTCCCCCCATTTGCCCTAGGGCCTAGCTTGATAATTCTCGTGTGCCTATCCCACACATTCTTGAATCCCTGAACTGTGGCCACCCCCACCACTTCCTGGAGGAGACTGTTCCATCTCTCCACCACACTTTCAGTGAAGTAGAATTTCCTCAAGTTCCCCCTCAGGTTTCTCCCTTTTAGTCTCATGTTGTGCCCCCTTGTTCTGCTATTTCCCTTCATATGAAAGATGCTCCTCTCTGGTACCCTGTTGATCCCCTTTAGATACTTGAAGGTCTCTATCAAGTCCCCCTCTCTCTCTCCTTTCCTCCAGGGAGTACATATTGAGAGCTTTGAGTCTCTCCTCATACGACTTATGCTGCATCCTGGACACCATTTTTGTTGCCCTCCTCTGTACCATGTCCATCCTGTCTATGTCTTTTTAGAGATGGGGTCTCCAGAACTGAATGCAGTACTCCAGATGAGGCCTTACTAGGGAGTTGTACAATGGTACCAACACTTCCCTCTTTCTACTTGTTATACCCCTCCCTATGCACCCTAGTATTCTGTTAGCCTTTCTGGCTGCTTTGTTGCACTGTTTAGCCACTTTGCGGCGTCTTCTATGACTACCCCTAGGTCCCTTTCCTCTGTGGTGGCTTCCAGTGTTACCCCATCTAGTTCATACTTGACCCTAGGATTCCCTCGCCCTAGGTGCATAATCTTGCACTTTTTTGCATTGAAATCCAACTGCATAATCTTGGTCTTTTTTGCACTGAAATCCAACTGCCATGCCTTGGACCAGTTTTTTAGCCTCTTCAGATATCTCCTCATTTTTATGTTTGCTTGCATGCATGTGCAAGAAGCATAGTGCCACCATATGAGTTTTCGTAGGTGTGCCTCCTCCACTTCCAATGCCCTGCTGCCTGTTGCAGGCACGGCTGCACCACGCCAATGAATAAGACAGCACCTCCTGTAGAGCTCGTGCTGATCTCATCCATGTTAATGCCTGCTGATGATTTACGCTTCCATGTATACATTCAGGGACGAGCATAGATTACCATAGTTAGCGTGTGTGCCCATGGAGTTCTAACGCTAAACTGTAACTGACGTCACCAGTGCTTGTCCGTGGCCGTCGGTAATTGAAGTCTTTTTATGAAAAATATGCATGTTCACCGCGATGGTCTGGCTGTCAGTACACTGAATAAATGGTAAGAACATGATTCAGACCACCTTCAGGAACAGTTGTCATCGGATCCACAACGAAGTAAACAGGTCAGGACCTAAAGAAAAAAATATAAAAATAAGTGGATATCTGCTCTTTAATGACATCCCCTGCTCTCAATGGTGATTTCTTCCTGTTGTATTACCTGTTTTTGTGTACCTTGTTCTGGTTTTATGATATGTCACCTGATAATTTATTGTCCAAAGTCCTCTCTATTCATTGCATAGGTAGGCACCTATGAACTTATGAATGGTCTACTCTGTATGTCTCTGATATATTGTATCCACTTTAACTCATTGTATGTAACGCGCTTCACTTTGTATGTTCCGATATATTGTATCCTCTTTAACTCATTGTATGTAAAGCACTTATAAATTGTTATCCTGTTAAGTTTCTGCATGTCTTTACTCTCCCGGGTCGCGCCTGAAAATAGTCATTTTATGGCTAGTGCACTTATCCGGTTAACAAAAGCTAAATAAATAAAATATCCATTTTATGACATCTTCAGAGGAAAGAACAGTTAATTTCAACTGGTGCTAAAAGAAGCTATATAACAGCTAAGTGAGAAAAACTGCAGAGTTGTAAAATTCCTGTGATGTCTTGGGAAGCAGGAAAACCACACTAGATCAAAAAAGGACTCAAGATCAAAGAGTCCTATTAAGAAATGAGTTTTTGCTGATGTCACCTTATTTAATTTACCTCCTGAGTGATAAGACATCTTGGTTGTATAATTTTTTATATTTTAAAAGGAGGAGCTAGGTGGCATCATAGAAGGGATGGAGACACAGGGTTTAAACTGTATTCTGTATTTCCACTTAGACACACTCCTGTTTGGACTCTTATGGAAACAACATCTAACTAAAGCACTGTAAGAAGGTATACATTAGATAGAGAAAGTCTAACTGTATGTTGGTAGGAATTTGTACTTTTATTTGTTTTCTTTTAAGTGATTGTATGTGTTGTGATATATTGTTCTGTGGTTACATTTTACATATTTTATTCATTTTAAGTAAAACCTCTTATTTTAAAGAGAATGCCTGTGTCTTTCAAGTCCTTCCTTTTGCCTGTGATGTATGAATGGTTAAGATTTAGACAACACTGTTCATAAGCTTAATGGTATACCACCTGGGAAAATGTAAGAATTTATCCAAGGTCTTTCATAGAGTTTTTAAAGGTTCATTTTGTATACCTGGTTAGGTGCCCGTAGGCGAAAGATATCTGGCATTCCCTGAAGAGCAGAATTATCTGAGCCTGTACATTTGGGTACACTAGCAAGAGGTTCACAGTTTGAATCCCTCCAGAACTTGAGACCAAAAGATATTCGGACTCACAAAACAGACAGGTGGGTTACCTGTTCTGTTACCCTGTTCACAGTACTGCGCTCGGAGGTTGGCACTGTGGGAGCAGAGGGCCTGACCTGCTGAGTGGGGTTGTGACAGATTGGTTGGCAGTGGTGCTGATAAATTTGGTAAACACAAGCTTTATATTGTTCAGTGTGTCAGCTTGATACTGTACAGGTCACTTGCAAAAAAATAAAGGCAGTGATTCATTTAAAAAAAAAAACAGAACTATATCACTTGGCTTACAGTCAAGTTCCTACCTGTTTTATTTTTTTTCTTTTGTCTAAAGTGCAAGATAGAGTAACTGTAGTTAGGGAAGAAGATGGCTTCCAACTACAGTGGGCACACTGTAGACTACTTAAAGCAGTTTTGCAGGGACAGAAGAGTCCTGTACAAGGTGAAAGCCACCAAGCCGAACCTCGTGGATGCCCTGATGGTAGCAGATACCCAGAGCATCAAGTCACAGACAGTGACTGTGAGGGACCGAATCTTGAGTGTGGAAGGGCTAGCAGCCAGTGCAGTGTCCAGATCTGATGAGGAGGGTAGCAGGGCCAGTGGCAGCGAAGGACCACAGCAGCAGGGGAAGGTCACCAGTATCCTGGAGCCAGAAGTACTCAGGCAGCAGATTGAGTTGTGCAGAATGGAGCTGGAGTTCCAGGAGAAGAGAGAGCATGAACAGCGAGAGGCTGACCGTGAGGAGCCTGAGCAACAGCGAGCTGCAGAGGAGAAGAGGGACTGTGAACAGTGAGAGGTGGACCGTGAGGAGTGTAAGCGCCAGAGGCGACATGAACTGGAGATGCTACGACTTCGACCACCAGCACCAGAGCAGGTAAGTGGCTTGGGTTTAACTGGAACTATAGGACTGGGTTACAAATTGAATTCCAAATTGATAGCAGAATTTAAAGAGGGGGAGGATATGGATGCCTTTTTAAATTCTTTTGAAAAAGTTTTTATTCAAGCTAAAATTCCTAGGGAGTCCTGGAGCTTCCAGCTATCCCCACTACTTACAGGGAAAGCTCGGGATGCACTGGTCAAGTGGACAATGGGGACAGTAATGATTACAGCAAACTTAAAGCTGCACTGTTAAAAAAATTTGAATTAACTGCTGAATCATACAGAGCTAAATTCCATAAGCTCAGGAGAAGCCCTGACATGAGCTATGAGGAGCTAGCCACAAAACAACGTAAGTTTTTAAAACGGTGGGAAGGAATTGAAGCAAACTCTGTAGATAAAATTGAAAATGTGATTTTGTTAGAACAGTTTTTCTGAGCATGCCCAGCAGAGCTGAAAACCTGGCTGGAGGGCCGAGATCCTAAAATAGTACAAGAGGCTGCAGAACTCTCGGACCACTATGCCCCAGGGCAGACCTGCTCTGAGAGTGAATGGGGCAGGTGTGGCAGTGCAGAAAGAGAAAAGTACACCTTCAGGGCAGCTAAAACCCTTAGTGCCTCCACCAAAACCAGTTAGCCCCAGGTTTCAGAGAAAAGATTTCTCTGAGAAAAGAAATGAATGTTGGTTATGTAAAGAAACTGGGCATATCTCCAGACAGTGTCCCAAAAGGGTGAGCAATACACAACCGGAGGCTAGGAAGGAAGTGGATTGTTTGTGTGTCCCTGGAAGCATGCCTGTGATCATGAGGGAACACATGCACCCAGTCATGGTGAATGGTGTACAGGTGCAAGGGTTAAGGGACACAGGGGCATCCCTGACATTGGTAAAAGGGGATCTTTTACAGCCTGGTCAGCTTATACCCAATAAATATGTCACTGTACAAGACTTTACTAGTGGGGAGAAAACATTGCCCCTCACTAGTGTTCTCCTGGACTGGGGTGAAACAGGGGGAACTGTGCAACTGGTGGCTGTAGCCAAAACGTTAGCCGTGGACATCATCCTTGGCAACAATCTCCAACAGGAGATGGTGTGTGCAGTTACCCGTACCCAAGCAGCAAGGGGAAAATTGTAGTTCCCTGAACCCCACAGAAGCCATTGTGGAAACCGCTGGGAGGTTGGTTCCCCAGCCTATGTCTCCTGATATGGAGACTAATAAAAAGGGGGGTAGAAATTTCCCCAGTAACAGTTAACCACACAGCTGCAGAGGGTTACTCCGAAGAGGGAGGGGTGACCTATTGTCAGAGGGTTAGGGATGGCAGTGATCCTGAGTGCCCTGTTGCTAGTGCTAGGGACCCAAGTTTAGAGACTGAAGGGGACCTGTCTCATGCCTTGGGAATATGTGAGGAGTTTGCAGCTGCTCAGAGAAGTGACACTAGTCTAGAGAAGCTGAGAGCTTAGGCAGACTCTGACAGAGCAAAAGGAGGTGACGGTAAACATAAGGTTTATTGGGAAGATGGATTGATGTATACTCAGGCTGTGCAAATGGAGGGGTGCTAGGCAGGCAGCTTGTCGTTCCCCAGGGGTATCGTGAGCAGTTGCTCAAGATTGCACATGATATTCCCTTGTCTGGTCATCTGGGAACCGCACGCACTATGCAGTGGTTGACCCAGAATTTCTATTGGCCCAACTTCACCCAGCAGGTGATGGAGTATTGCAGGTCTTTTCACCAGTGCCAAGAAATAAGGAAGGCAGGCAAGAAAACCCAAGCCACTCTGATTCCCTTGCCCATAATGGAGGAGCCATTTAGAGGGTGGGAATGGATATTGTGGGGCCTTTAAATACCCCCAGCTCCTCAGGGAAGAGATTCATCCTGACTGTGGTGGATTATGCCACCTGGTACCCAGAGGCAGTTGCCCTATCCTCACTGAGGACAGACAAAGTGGCAGATGCCTTACTTGGGATTTTCTCCCGTGTTGGGGTTTCCGCAGGAGGTTATCACCGATCGAGGGGGTTCCTTCATGTCGGACCTGATTAAATGTTTGTGGGAGAAGTGTGGGGTGGTGCAGAGATGCACAACACCATATCACCCACAAGCCAGTGGCCTTGTGGAAAGATTTATTGGTACCCTGAAGTCAATGCTCTGGGCGTTTGCTGAACAGCATGGGAGGGACTGGGAGAAATACCTTCCCACCTGTTGTTTGCATACAGGGAGGTGCCCCAAGAGTCGACAGGATTTTCACCCATTGAACTCTTATATGGATGCCGGGTACGTGGGGCCCCTAGACTTGATCCGGGAGGACTGGGAAGGCAAGCACGCCACCCAGGGAACTCCCATTGTGGATTACATCCTTTGGTTTAGAGAAAGGCTGAAGGAGCTTATGGGGACAGCCCACAGCAACCTGGCAGCTGCCCAACAGAAACAAAAAGTGTGGTACGACCAAAGAGCCAGAGCTCACTTGTACATGGTAGGTCAGGAAATCATGATCCTTATTCCAGTCCGGAAAGACAAGCTGCAGGCTGAGTGGGCAGGACCGTACAAAGTAGTTAGGAAGGTTAATGATGTGAACTGTATTATACAGTTACCTAACAGAAGACAGAAAGGATGTACCATGTCAAGATGATGAAGCCATATGCTAATAGGGCTGACATGGTGTTTGCAGTGTGTAGTCCTGGGGAGGGGACAGACGAAGGAGACCCCCTTCTGGACTTGCTGGAAAAAAGCAAATGGGAGTCCTCTGTGGAGGCAGTAAAATTGTCTCCCCAGCTGGTCCTGGACAAGATCCAGGAAGTAAGGGAGATTTTAGCAGACTTTGCCCGCCCCCCCGTTTAGCGCCAAGCCTGGACTAACATCCTTAGTGATGCACGATGTGGAGACAGGGACACAGATGCTCATATGATGGACAGCATATCGGGTGTCAGAGGCTGTCCAAAAGGACATTAGGAGGGAAGTAGAGGAGATGCTGGATTTAGGGGTAATCCAGAGATCCCACAGCCCCTGGGCCTCACCCATAGTCCTTGTGCCCAAGCCAGATGGCTCTACTCGTTTGTGTGTGGACTATCATGGACTGAATGCAGTCATGAATTCAGATGCCCACCCGATGCCCCAGATGGATGAACTGCTGGACAAGTTGGGAGGGGCGACCTACCTTAAGACTGTTGACCTGACCAAGGGGTATTGGCAGGTAGAGTTAACAGACAGAGCTAGGGAAAGGTTGGCCTTCATCAGGGGTTGCACTGTCATTGGCTCAGTAGGTAGCACACTCGCCTCTGAAGCTGAGAGATTAGAGGGCTGTGGGTTCAGTTCCCACATCTGGCACTTGGGATAATATCCCAGTACTGACACTGTAGTGCAGCATGAGAAGGGTGCTGCACTTCTGAGGTGCCGTCTTTTGGATGAGACGTTAAACCGAGGTCCCATCTGCCTGGATTGGTGGTAGTTCAGGTGGATGTTAACGATCCCATGGCACTTATCGAAAAGAGTAGCGGAATTCCCCAGTGTCCTTGCCAAATTTCCCTCATTCACTAAAAATACCACCTACAGTTTAACCTGGTTCAATTTCAGTTGCTTACCATCTGCATCCCTCCCCTCGGTCGCCTCTGAAAAAGGGACTTCTAGGCCCAGTGAGCTTACTGGGTCAACAACATTCAACAAAACAAAACACTCTGATAGGCTTATTTGAATTTAAAGTAATGCCTTTCAGAATGAAGAACGCCCGGCCACTTTCTAAAGGTTGGTGAACCAGTTATTAAATGGTGCTGAGGAGTACCGTGGTGTACCTGGATGACATTGCTATCTTTAGTGCCAGCTGGGAGAAACACCTGTCCCACCTTAGGGAAGTGCTAGGCAGGTTACAGAGGGCTGGGCTCACTGTAAAAGCTGAGAAGTGCCAGGTGGCCATGGGAAAAGTGGCATACCTCAGGCATGTGGTAGGCCGGGGACAGCTCCGTCCTAACCAAATAAAAATAGAGGTGATCCAGGCATGGCCCAGACCGGAAATGCAGAAGCAGGTCAGGAGTTTTCTAGGGACAGCAGGTACTATAGAAAATTTGTACCCAATTACAGTGCCCTGGCTGCTCCCCTATCTGATCTGGTAAAGAAAAGGCGCCAAAGAAAATTACCTGGGACCCAGCCTCTGAGAAAACCTTTACCAGACTGAAGGAGGCACTGTGCAGTGCTCCAGTATTGACTAGTCCTGACTATAGCAAACCCTTTATAGTTCAGACTGACGCCTCAGATGTGGGTATTGGGGCAATACTGAGTCAGACATCCAGCCAAGGGAAAGATCACCCGGTAGTGTACCTGAGTAAAATGTTACTTCCCAGGGAGCAGGCATACTCTACTGTGGAAAAAGAATGTCTTGCCATAGTGTGGGCCCTAAAGAAGCTAGAACCATACTTATATGGGCAGCATTTTGTGGTACAAACTGACCACAACCCCCTGGTTTGGCTGACGCAAATGGGAAAGACTAATGGTAGATTATTAAGATGGAGTCTTGCTTTGCAAGGGTATGACATGACAATCTTACATAGGGCTGGAGTGACCAATCAGAACTCAGATGGCTTGTCTCTTGTCTATGAGGAGTGAACTGATTTGGGAAGCTTATCCCATGCAGGGGATAGAGCCCCCAAATTCAGTCTAGATTGGGAGGATTGTGACACTTGGCCAGCTGGTTATGATTGCTCTATGATTTTTGTGAAATAAAAATGTAGTGTGATTGTCTGTCTTGAGACATCCTGTGCTCCTGAGATGACCCCCCCCCCCAGGTTTCAGTTCAAAGGACAGGATATGTTAAACAGCAGATCTCTGTAATGTGATTAACTTCTAAAAAGTTGCATTTTATAGCATTGTTTAGGATCTGTGCTTCTTTGAAGCCAGGAACCAAAATATCCATTTTATGACGTCTTCAGAGGAAAGAACAGTTAATTTCAACTGGTGCTAAAAGAAGCTATGTGACAACTAAGTGAGAAAAACTGCAGAGCTGTAAAATTCCTGTGATGTCTTGGGAAGTAGGAAAACCACACTAGATCAAAAAAAGACTCAAGATCAAAGAGTGCTATTGAGAAATGAGTTTTTGCTGATGTCACCTTATTTAATATGCCTCCTGAGTGATAAGACATCGTGGTTGTATAATTTTTAGTATTTTAAAAGGAGGAGCTAGGTGGCGTCATAGAAGGGGTGGAGACACAGGGTTTAAACTGCATTCTGTATTTCCACTTAGACACACTCCTGTTTGGACTCTTATTGAAACAACATCTAACTAAAGCACTATAAGAAGTTATACATGAGATAGAGAAAGTCTAACTGTATGTTGGTAGGAATTTGTACTTTTATTTGTTTTCTTTTAAGTGATTGTATATGTTGTGATATATTGTTCTGTGGTTACATTTTACATATTTTATTCATTTTAAGTAAAACCTCTTATTTTAAAGAGACTGCCTGTGTCTTTCAAGTCCTTTCTTTTGCCTGTGATGTATGGATGGTTAAGATTTAGACAACACTGTTCATAAGCTTAATGGTATACCAAACTGAGAAAATGTAAGAATTTATCTAAGGTCTTTCATAGAGTTTTTAAGGGTTCATTTTGTATACCTGGTTAGGTGCACGTAGGCAAAAGATATCTGGCATTCCCCGAAGAGCAGAATTATCTGAACCTGTACATTTGGGTACACTAGCAAGAGGTTCACAGTTTGAATCCCTCCAGAACTTGAGACCAAAGGAGATTTGGACTCACAAAACAGACAGGAGGGTTACCTTGTCCTGTTACCCTGTTCATAATGCTGTGCTTGGAGGTTAGCACTGTGGGAGCAGAGGGCCTGACCTGCTGAATGGGGTTGTGACAGGTACAACACAGAACAATGCACAACTATAATTGCTGAAGTCAGAGAGTTTGACCTGCCAAAAAACTGTACTCAGTGGTAGGAGGACTAGACAGAGCACCTGGAAAGAGGGAGTCCTTTGGAAGAATTCAACTCCTTCTGAAAGATCACTCATCATAGCTCAGGCCCAACCCAGTGTTGCCCATGGCCAGGCCGATACTCTTCACCAGTACTCCTGCTCACATAATTTGTTTTATTAAAACATGTAATGCATATAGTACAGTGCTGAACAGTGAACAAAGTCCATTCTTTAATCTGCAGCCTTTGGCTCTCCAGTCTGCAGCACAGTGGCCCACTAGAAGAGCACTGCCTCTACTACATGAAGAAGCTCTGTCCATGCTCCTCTGGCCACATCTGAATGGTACAGCAAAGTCTGGAGGGAGGAGTAGGATACACCTTGAAATAAGCCACTACTCCATAATAATTCAGTAGTGGTTTGCTGTCTGCTCCTTCTTTGCACTCTTGCCAAAACAGACCACAAACTCAGCAGAGCAACCAATTTACCACCATACCTTGTCTTATTCTTGAGCCATTAATGAATCCTATAGATCATTTGGTCACCACTTCAGGCTGGTATGTTTGCACAGGCATTCCCAGACCCTGCAAGCCACAAACTCACCAAGTCAACCAATTCACCACCATATCTATACTTTTGCCATGAATGAATCCTATAGATCCTCTGGTCACCACTTCAGGGTTGTATGCCCACACAAGCATTCCCAGGCCCTGCAGCCCACAAACTCATTAAATCAACCAATTAACCACCATAACCCTTTTTTTGCATGAATGAATCCTTCCGATGCTGTGGTCACCGCTTCAGGCTGGAATGCCTGCAAAGGCATTTCTAAGCCCTAAGCCCACAAAGTCACCAAATCTGCCAATTTACTACCATACGTATTCTTCCCTTGAATAAAGAATATCAGTATTATCTTTTCTCAAAACATTTACGTCATCTTTCATTTTGCTGCATACTCCCATGCACTTTGTATCAGATCCCCCTTGTCTGTTCTTTCCTTGTGAATGTTCAAAAGGAAAAGGTGATTGTACCTCTTCTCTGTCATGGTGTTTCGTAAGTAAGACGTTATCATCCATTGTGTAGAAAATGATCTTGTTCCAGTTGCTGTACTCATTGGGATGAGGAGATAATTTGAATGAGCTTCACTGCTTCTGAATACTGTGTCTGCTGCTGGCAGTCTTTTCCCACAAAGGCATCAGTAATGGTGTTGACTGACATTACCAACTTCACCTCTGGCAAAACCTGTTGCTTAAGTCCTGGGAGCAAGTTGAGCTGTGGTATTCTAACTGTCAATGTCCAAGTCTTTATCTCCATATAACTGTATAACCTGAGGAGGAACTGAAAATTACTTTGCATTGACTGTTCAAAGCAACAAATTATGGAGGACAGCGGAGCATAGGTTTCTTCATCAAAACATTGGTAAATTTAACAAGACAAACAGTGATGGCTTAATAATAGATTGGTCTACACCAGTCTTTAGCATATTAGTGATGGTGATGAGGTGCACTACCATGTTGCACCCTTGCTGGGACATGGTACTGTCTGGGGACTCTTAGCTGTTTCACAGTTTCCAGTAGACATGCTCTCTCTTTGATGGCTTCATAAATCTGGTCGAAGTCATTGTGCTGTCTTTGTAAATTTTTAAAGCAAAGTCACACAGCGTGCAGGCTGTGAGAATGAATTGTGTGTGAAAGTTACTGAAACCATGTCTGGTTACCATCTTCCAACAAAGCACTGCTCCATGAACAAACATTGTTAAGTAAGTTAGCAATGAAGCATAATAGCAAAAAATAAATAATGATGAGTTGACGGCCTGCCAGCGCAGCTGATAGTTTTTCCACTGTGATGCGGGTGACATGGGTTTGGGAATGGACTCAGGATGCCCGAGGGCCGGCTGGGGTGAGGGCGGACTGACCTGCCATTGCACGCTCTCCATCTCTGAAGGGGGGACAGGGTAGATGGACTCCGGTCCAGTGCTGTCGGGTGACCACGGGATGCATCGCAACCAGAGCACCTGCGAGCATCGTTCCTCTGGGCGTGTCAGATGCATGACATGGTCCTGTTGTGGCATTCACCATAACATGCCCCCCCAGAAGAAAAAGTACATCCGGCACGCCAAGTGACATCTCCCACCCCAGTAGTGAACCTTGGGTTCCCCAGTGCATCCATTACTGAGCACCAACAAAGTTATGCCGGAGAGGCTATGAAGGCTCCGCACTGAGGGCACTGTGTTGGGGATGATGCTGGGTCCATTGACTGGGGCAGGTGGCTGATGGAGGACCACCGCCGGAAGAAATAAAAAAAGCACACTAAGTTAAAAAAAAAAATGAGTTCAATTTTTTTTTTAATATCTTGCAGTTTTTTGGGTATTTTCTTTTGCTTAAGTTTCTGTCAGTAGTTAATATTTATACTCAGTTATAGGAGCTGCTTTAATTGGGCATTAGATTCTGAACCAGTGTGCCTCAACAATGTGTACTACTGTATATCACTGTTGTACCATACAGATGTTGGTCCAGTAAAATGTATAACACATGATTTGTCCGGCACCAACGAGACTCACCTTGTTTTTGGTTTTTTTGTAATGTTGTTATGTTTGCTTATTTTTGTAGCAGTCTTTTATGGTTTCACCTGCCCCATGGTTACAGTTGTTTTAATAAGGGCCACATCCATCCTCAGTTTTCATAAACACTGCCCATAGGGAGGACATTGACATAGTGGCACTGCTGTTTACTAACGCTCCTTATACCATTCACAGTGGTTCAGCTTACCCGAACAAGCCAGAAATGCCACCAATCACTAGTGTTTTACAGTATGACATGTCATGGAAAATGCCAACCTCCTTTACATCCCCTAAACACATCAGTGTCATAGCAACTCCCACCAAAACAGACCATCTACGTAAATGTGCAGCATATCCCTACTCAATGTAAACAGGCACCATATATACATACACCTATCCAAACACACATACACTATGCCCTTATCCATCCAAATACCATATCCACAGGCAATTAAACACTTCATCACAATGCCCTCAGCCAGTGGTGGCATTGTAGCACCTACCATACACATCAGCATCATGCCCCAACCTACAAGGCATATTCCATGCTGCTACCTGCCACTGCAAACAAGTGCCATGCTACTAAGTTCCCATGCACACTGGTACTGTACCTTGCTATCACCAAGCAATATACATTGGCATGACTTGTAACACCTACTTCTGCAGAAACAGGGGCGACAGAGTACACAGGCAACACAGGGCTTGTGGATCTGGCCAAAGAAAAATGTGACCTAATAGAACCTGTATTGACTTTCTTTTTATAAAGGGATTAATAAGTTATTTTACTTACTAACTCGTCGGCAGTAATTCCAACTTCAGCTAAGCTGCCGGCTGCATGCTGCTGCCTTTATGATGACACAAACTGGGGAAGGGGCTGCACTGTTACTAGCAAATGCCAAAGTGGATTAGGGGCAAGTGACAGCCTTTATACGTTTATTTACATTTGTAGGCAACTTCACATGTTAAGGGGGCAGCATTCTGTAATGCAATACAGCCTTAACATGTAAAGTTGCTTACAAATGTAAATAAATATGTATAAAAGCTGCCGCTGCCCCAAATTCCATTAAGCACCTATTAAGTAAGTACAACCCCTTCCCTAGTTCACTTTATCATAAAGCAGATTTTAGGGGTAGGGCTGCAGCATGCTGTCTGTGGCTCAGTCAAAGTCAGAAGTACTGCCAGCGAGTTAGTAAGTAAAATAACTTATTCTCCCTTGAGAAATAAATTTCATATACAGGCACTAGAAGGCCCTCAGGCAAGCAGCTTCTTGTCAAGAGCTATCTGCCAAGGGGACATCCTTTACTCTTTAAATGTATATAATGAGGTATAAAAAATGTACTAAATTGATAAACTCAATGGTTTAAATAATAAAACATTTTTTCCATTAAACTAAATTACTTTTCCACTTTGTAAATACAAAAATCCACAAAATGGCATCTTTCAGTATAAATGCAGCTTCTAGGTTTATTTAAAAGTGCAAGGCCTTTATTGCCAAACTCAGCTATTCTCCACAACAACCTAAGGAATCTTTCAACTAGATAACAGTACAGCCTTCTGATTTTATGCAATTGATTTAAAAATGGGTGACAGTGCCACAGGAGATCCTCTGACTACCTTAAAAATTGTCCTTACTTTTGGGGACCTCTCAACATGGAATCATAAGCTTCCATTTAACCACCAGGATAACCCCATGAGATACAGCACCTCATCATGGGGGGGGGGCAAGGGAGGACAGCTGCAGTAAACAAAAAAGATGTAGCTCCAAGTATGGTATGACTGCATCAACAACTATATTATTTACAAAATATATACAAAGCAATTGCAGGTGATTTGTGTGGCTGCTACTAGCTTTTGGCAGACAGGAATCTTGCTTTCAGAGCAAGGAGCAGCTGACTAAAAAGCTAGAACTTTTCTTACTAATAGAACATTTCTATCTCAGCAGGAGTCGGTGTCTGTTGGGGTTAAGCAAACAGATACTTTATTAGAAGTGGGGAGGTCTCATTTAGGGTAAAAAAAGAAGTGTGTTTTTCTGTGTTGGGGAAAGAGGACTGTATCAACTTCTTAGTTTGCTAAATCAGAAGGGAAGGAAAGAAGTTCATTGGGGGTGTGGCTTAGGCAGTAGAAAACCAGGTGTCTCCAATTATAGTTTCCTGCTGCTTGCTTTTGGCAGACAGGAATCTTGCTTTCAGAGCAAGAAGCAGCTGACTAGAAAGCTAAAACTTTTCTTACTAATAGAACACTTCTATCTTAGCAGGAGTCCGTGCCTGTTGGGTTTAAACAAACAGATACTTTATTAGAAGTGGGGAGGTCTCATTTAGGGTAAAAAAAAGTCAGTGTGTTTTTCTGTGTTGGGGAAGGAAGCACCACAGAGCAGCGATGGACACCCTGACGACATTCCCCACAGTGACACCAGGGCAACACTGAAAATATCCTGGACGTAAAGGACAGTGACAGAAAGGCCACCGACACAGCACCCGATGTGGACATGATGATGGCTACCGGCACGACTGGCCATGGTACGGTGCACCACAGACTGACACCACCAGCAGTGCCACAGCATGGTGACCTCCCCCAAATCCCAGACCATTATGGTTAGCAGGCTGACATGCCCAGTGGGAGGCAGACAGCAGTAGGAAGCACAGTGGCCACAGGACAAAGCAGCATACCAGATCGACGCACAACAAGGCAACAACAGACACTGGACCCCACATAGAATAGTGCCCGACGGTGTCCTGCACAACCGATCACAGAGCAGGATAGCTGAGCAGGCAAACATCAGCTGAGGCACACGGATCACTACACAGACACATGGAGCTGTGTTGGCACCGCTGCAAGCCCTGGCATGGACACTGATGTGCTGAGAGGGGATGGAGCGACATAGGGAGCAAGTGCCATCTATGGGGTTGCACAGGCGGCCGTCGCCAGTTGCCCCCACACCAGTGGTCAGACTTGGAGATTGATGGTGAGCACCAGCCCCATGAGGTAGTCCCAGCGGCTACAGGTGCTCTACTGGGTGGTGAGGTCAGTCATCCGGCAGGTGCATTCCCTCTGGTGCCTACAGGAGTGCCCCACCACCTGCCCAGACACTGCCAGTTGCCTCTTCACCTCTGTCAGATGCTATTCCCCTTGCAGGACCTCCAGGAAGTGCCATAGTGTGGGATGTGCAGCACCAAGCGGGGCACTGAAGGCTCGGTGCCAGCCCTCGTTAACGTTCATGTGAGGCATCCCCTCAGAGACAGAAGTATGGCAGTTCCACACAGGGATGGGGAACAGCGACTTGCGGTGGTGGCCACTGCGGACAGGACGGCTCAACCATGTGTCTTCGAAATAATCAAGGACAGAAGCAAGGGTCTCCTCAGGCTCCATGAAATAGGACCAGCTGCGGAGCTCCTCATATGTGGCCACAACATCCTCTGGAGGCACAAAGGCTAGTGCAGGCAGCATGCAGAGGTGCATGGCACACACATCGTCATCGATGTACAAGTGAGACAGCTCTGCATTCTGCTTTATGTACCGCCACACACACTGGCACAGGTGGAAGAAGCAGCCATGCACTTCCACCTGTGGGAACACTGTCTGCAGTGCCCTGTAGGTGGCCATCTCATAGTCGATCAGTATGTGCCATGGTCCACCTGCAGGGCATAGCTCCGCCACCTTTGTGAATATCGCCGTGCAGGCAGCTACTGTCCTTTTGGACATCAGCACGTACATGACAGGCAGGACTGTGACGCCATCAACCCCATGCATGGTATATAGCTGCTGGAAAAGGCGTGGGCAGCACCTGAATGTGCCATCCCCAAGCCAGGTGGTGCAGCAGGCCAGGTATTCCATGTTCCCAGTGGTGCTGTACAGAAGGAACCTGTGGTCACTGGTGTCCCCCCGAATCATACAACAGGAATGGCTGTCCCCCCATCTGTCCTGCGGAACTCCTCCAGGATCACCAGGTTTGTTAACATCTGAGGGTCCACAGGTGCTCATCTGGAGGTGCACCACATGTGTTAAGCTGCCCGTTTCAGGAGGGGTACGGGTGGTAGACTGCCCCCCACAGCCTCATTCATGCCTGAACAGCAGATGATGACTGTTTGCTGGGATGTCTCATTTGTGTCCCTGGCCCGCCACTTCACTGCAGCACGCACCCTCCGGACACCCACTGAGGCTGAGTCTGTCACATGGTTGTGGGTGCTGGAGACAGTTGGGTCACCCCCTGTGATGGTGACCATTCGGCCCTTGCACCAGGTTGCTGCATAGTCGCAGCACTTCCAATATGTTCTCTCCCCATGGCTTTGTTCTCACTGGTATGTGTAGCCCTCCACCACCAGCAGTTTATTTCCCTTCACGCTCTCGACAAATCCTGACTCCATCCTTCCCGAGGTCACAGAGGTGATGTTTGCGGTTGCAGCTGGCACTTTTATGGGCTGTTGGTGCACCTACTGACACCATGCGGGCAATGTCGCCTCACTGCCCTTTTCGTTGCAGCGGCTATAGGTCTTCCGTACTGCTCCTTGGCAGTGTTGCTGTGGAGGTGTTGCCATGACTACTTGCTTCCATTGGGAAATGGGGACTGTATCAACTTCTTAGTTTGCTAAATCAGGAGGGGAGGAGAGAAGTTAATTGGGGGTGTGGCTTAGGCAGTAGAAAACCAGGTGTCTCCAATTACAGTTTCCTGCTGCTAGCTTTTGGCAGTCAGGAATCTTGCTGTCAGAGCAAGGAGCAGCTGACTAAAAAACTAGAACTTTTCTTACTAATAGAACACTTCTATCTCAGCAGGAGTCAGTGCCTGTTGGGATTAAGCAAACAGATACTTTATTAAAAGTGGGGAGGTCTCATTTAGGGTAAAAAAAAGTCTGTGTGTTTTTCTGTGTTGGGGAAAGGGGACTGTATCAACTTCTTAGTTTGTTAATTCAGGAGAGGAGGAGAGAAGTTAATTGGGGGTGTGGCATAGGCAGTAGAAAACCAGGTGTCACCAATTACAGTTTCCTGCTGCTGGCTTTTGGCAGACAGGAATCTTGCTTTCAGAGCAAGGAGCAGCTGACTAAAAAGCTAGAACTTTTCTTACTAATTGCCCTCTTTCCCTCCCCTCCACCCTCCACCCTTAGCCAGTTCTGCTTTTATTGGCACTGGATTTGACTGACAACAGGAACTTCCTGTTTGGCAGTAGGAAGGGAAGAATCACTGAGACACATTAGTTTTGTCATCCTTGAAGGAAAAGAGTAGCTCTCCTCCCCTCAGCTGCTGGAGGTCTGACTCTGAGCAAGGAAGAAGGAAACGACCAAAGAATACAGGAAGTTCCTGCCCCAGAACAGGAAGGGTGAGGACTGTAAGGGCACATAGGCAGTAGAAAAGTAGGTGGAAAAATAAATAGAGGGAGGAGAGAGTAAGCATACAAAGCAACAGGAGAGAGGCCACAAAATAAGACATGATGGGAGTGGTGCAGTGCAGTGGCTGTGGGGTGGCAGTCTTCTGGGAGACATTCTGAAGGCTGCAATGCTGCCCTATTTGCAGGCACCTGTCTGGTCTGAGGGAGGAGGTTGCCCATCTCCAGGCTGACCTAGCTAGAATTCATGAAATCTCCTCCCCCACCCATTAACCACCAGGACCACCACCGCTACCTCAGAGGTTGCCAAGAAAGAACAGTGGTTGGACTAATGTGGGCTCAGGGAGGGAGAGGGTGGTGGAACAGAGGTGCATTCCTCCAGCTGTACTGCTCCACAATTAATATGCTGTTCTGGCAGAGAGTGGTTCCTCTATGGAGGCATCTGCAGTGGAGACCAAGGAGGATGCTAGGGACCTCCACAAAGGAGACCCACAGGAGGGTGGCACAGGACCCCACAGGGGAAGGAAACAACTCCTGGTGAAGGACTTGATGATTGGGGGTAGAACTGGGGGAGGAAGGGGAGAGGGAGGTAAGGTGCCTGCCTGGCACCATGGCTTGGAGGGACAGGAAGCAAATCCTCAGGATTGTGGGATCAGCTGCATGAGGGAGGGAGCTGGATGTCATTGTCCACCTAGGTACAAATGACCTGGCTGGGAATGGGATCAGAGCAGTGCAGGAGGAGTTTGTAGAGTTGGGAAGGGGCCTTAGACAAGTAGCACCTACGGTAACCTTCTCGGAGGTGCTTCCTGTCTATAGCAAGGGTGATGCTAGGGTACTCTGCACCATGGGATTCAATGAATGGTTGAAAAACTGGTGTGGAGCTCAGGGTTTGACTTCATTGGAGACTGGGGATCCACCTGAAGGGATACAGGCCTATACTGGCGTGATGGCCTGCATCTGTCCAAGAGGGGAACCAGGATCCTAGGTGCTAGGTTTAAATGCTTCATTGGCAAGCATTTAACCTAGCCAAGGGGGGAGGCACTGAAAAGGAGCAGGGAAATTCCAGCCTCCCCTTACAAAACATGGTAGTTAGCAAGGTAAACACCAAGGTAGAGAAGTCAGTAGGGAGCAGGACAGGTAAATGCAGAAAAAGGCAAAGGCAGTAAGGACAGGGATGGGGCTAAAAGGGGTAAGGCCATAAAAAAATGGAGGGTGATGAGTACCAATGCCCGTAGTCTGTGTAACAAGCTCCCTGAACTAGTGGCCTTGATGGAAGAGGGATGCCTAGATATTGTGGCAGTCACAGAGACCCATGACTGGGATGTCAACATACCAGGGTACACAATCTACAGGAGGGACAGGGAGGGTAAAAGAGGAGGAGGATTAGCTCTCTATTTAAGGGAAGGGATCAAAGCAACAGAACTAAAGAGTAAACAAAGAGTAGAGGAGGCACTGTGGGTCACCCTGGAGACAGGAAATGGCACCACAATCCGCATGGGTGTTGTATACAGACTGCCATCTCAGGTGAAGGCAATGGGCAAGGAAATGATAGACGGCATCCTTAGAATGGCAGAAAAAGGTGAGATATTTTTGATGGGGGTCCTGAATATGCCAGATGTTAACTGGAGTACCTTTGCTGCAGCCACATCCAAGAGCAGGGTCATTCCTGATGCCCTACAGGGGGCATGCCTCAGACAGCTAGTGTTGGAACCCACTTAGGAGGGAGCAATCGTAGACCTGGTACTCTCAAATGGGGATGAAGAAAGGATCTCAGATTTAGAAGTGGGTAGCTATCTGGGAACAAGTGACCACTAAACAGTGTGGTTCACGATAAACACAGCCATAGAGTCAAGCCATACAACAGCAAGACTACTGGACTTTAGGAGGACTGACTTTGAGAAAATGGGAGAGTGCCTCAGAAAAGCACTAGCAAATGGGCAAAAAGGAGGGGTGGAGGAACAATGGGGAAAAATCAAAACAGCCATCACAGAGGCAACAAGCCTTTGTGTGAAGCAAATCAACAAAACAAAATGAAGGAAAAAAACACTGTGGTTCTCGAAAGAGGTGGCAGGGAAGGTTAAGGAGAAAAAGGTAGCATTCAGGAAGTATAAGGAAACACAGAAGGAGCAGGACAGAGAACTGTACCAGTTAAAGCAGAGAAGGCAGTCAGAATAGCAAATGCCCAAACCGAGGAAAAGATAGCCAACTCAGTTAAAGGGGATAAAACCTTTTATAGGTATATTAGGGAGCAAAGAAAGACCAAGGGAGGATAGTGGGGCTTAATGAAGGGATGGGAGGGTGGGCAGAGGTGACAGTGAAAAAGCAGGGATACTGAATGAATACTTCTGCTCAAGATTCACAAAAGAAGAGGAGGGGGAGATACCTAAACCAAAGAATAGAAGCACTCTGAATAGGGGGGTCGATGCCAGTCCATTCACAGAAGAAAGGGTCCTGAAATATCTCCTAAAACTGAATGTGGACAAAGCAATGGGGCCTGACGGGATTCACCCTAGAATTCTAAAAGAACTAAGGGGAGAACTAGTGACACCACTGAATACCCTTTTTAACAAATCATGGAAGTATGGTGTGGTACCTGAGGACTGGAGGAGGGCGGATGTGATTTCCCTTCACAAAAGTGGGAGCAAGACAGAGGCAGGAAACTACAGACCTGTTGGTTTGACCTCAGTGGTAGGGAAAATGATGGAATCACTTCTGAAGGAAAGAATTGTTGAGTTCCTAAAGGCCAGTGGGGCACAAGACCCAAGGCAGCGTGGCTTTACAGTGGGAAGGTAATGTCAGACGAATCTAGTTGATTTCTTTGACTGGGTGACCAAAGTAGTAGACCAGGAAGGGGCTGTGGACATGGCCTACCTAGACTTTAGCAAGGCATTTGACACTGTCCCACACAAAAGATTAATAAACAAGCTAGCCACCCTTGGAATGGGTCCCAGGGTTGTAGCCTGGATAAAACATTGGTTGGGCAGCAGGATGCTGGGGGTAATAGTAAATGGAGTCCACTCCGAAGAAAGGGGGGTTACTAGTGGGATACCACAGGGTTCAGTACTGGGACCAGTCCTTTTTAATGTCTTCATAGGTGACATTGCAGTAGGACTGGAAGGGAAAGTATGTCTCTTTGCAGATGACACAAAGATCTGCAACAGGGTTGATACACAAGAGGGGGTGGAAAGGATGAGAAGGGTCTTGGCAAGGTTGGAGGAATGGTCAAATGAATGGCAGCTTAGATTCAATGCAAAGAAGTACAAAGTAATGCACCTGGAAAACAAAAACCCAGGGAAAGAGTACACAATGTGGGGGGAGGTACTAACAACAACAAAAATGGAAAGTGACCTGGAAGTACAGTAGTCATATCTGATGACTTAAAGGTAGGCAAGCAATGTGAGAAGGCAGTAATGAGGGCTGGGGAAATACTTGGATGCATGGGGAGAGGCATCACCAGTAGAAAACAGGAAGTTGTTATCCCTCTTTACAGACAGTTGGTGAGACCCCATCTGGAATACTACGTGCAGTTCTGGATACCTCATCTCTGCAAGGACATAGGATGGAGGCAGTCCAGAGGAGGGCAGCTAAAATGGTGCAGGGTCTGCACCAGAATCCATACAAAGAGAGACTAAAGGAGCTTAATATGTATACCCTTGAGGAAAGGAGGGAGAGGGGGGACAGGATAGAAACATTTAAGTACCTCAAGGGAATCAATAAAGTCCAAGAGGGTAGCATCT
Organism: Neoceratodus forsteri; assembly: GCA_016271365.2. Taxonomy (NCBI): domain Eukaryota; kingdom Metazoa; phylum Chordata; order Ceratodontiformes; family Ceratodontidae; genus Neoceratodus; species Neoceratodus forsteri. Next base: position 403,521,723 of record CM028136.1, on the reverse strand, counting down.
TTCAGAAAGAGATGTGCAAGAACAAGGGGGCACAATTTGAAGATAGAGGGGGGACAGCTCAGGGGCAATGTAAGGAAGTATTCTTTCACAGAGAAGGGTAGTAGATGCATGGAACAGTCTTATTGAGGAGGTTGTACAGTCAAAAACAGTGAGGGAATTCAAGAATGCATGGAACAAACATAAAGCAATTCTTGTGTGGGGTAGGAGGAAGTAGGCTGTTGGTTAATAAGGATCTGCAGCTTATCCAATAGGTAGGAAAATGGGCAGACTGGGTGGGCTAAGCAATCCATATCTGCCGACAAAGTCTATGTTTTCTGTTTCTATGGCTGTGTTCCACCAAGCCCCAGTGATGGAAAACACACTGACATCCCTTACAGCCATGCAGTCCCGCAGACATCCCAGACACCCACACGTCCAGACAATGACCCGCAACATGTCAACACCGACCGCCACACTCGAGCGCAGCCACACACACCCATGCGGGGGCTGTGCCTCCCGCACCCCCCTACTTTAAATATATAACTCCATGTTGCACACACAGTGGAGTTAGGTGTCTATCCCCCATCGATGCAAAGACCATAGATGAGAAATTCCCATCGGCACAGAGTCCGTCGACATCAGGGTTTCGCTGTTGGGGCATCGATGTACCAACGGTATACCACATGACTGTTCTGATTATAGGCACCCTATAAAATAACATTTGCACAGGGAGGAAGGGTCGTCCATCCTACTAGTAGCTCATAAGTCGTACAACTCTTGCACACCTCTGGATAAAGAAGAACTCATGTACCCACCGTCCTTCACCCTGTAAAGGATGTAAAAAAGGCAAAATTAATTTGCAGCCAACAACCTAGCCATGGAAACTGTTTTCTTGTGTATAGTTTCATATTTTGACCATCCCTGAATGACAACATTGATATCTTGTATAACTTCCTTAGGGGTAAGAGCTAATATGAACAAGACAGACAAGAAAAACCACCACTGCTTAAGGACATTTCTGGTAAGGGACCAGACAGCTATCATGCTTAGAATTTTTGGAAAAAAAAATAAAAATAATCCTGCAGATGACTGACAGTGGACAACCCCTCCCCACAACCACTAGCAGCTTTAAATTCCCTGAAATTACTGCAGAACAAAACACATGGCCATACAGAACACTGTTAATAATTTGGTTATGTGTTAATCAGTACCTTCTCTCTTTGGTGGGAATCACATAGCCATCTGCTTTTCATTTGACCTTTTTTACACAACTCAGATCATAAAAGCTTCCTGGGGGGAAGAGTTACAAACATCCAGCTTCCCTCACCCTCCAAGCAAATATAAAATAGGCAGGGAAATACCTGTGTCCTGATCAGCTGCAACTTAGTTCTAGCCATGGCAGTAAGAGAGCACCACAATGGTTAAAAACAAGTCCCTGCCAACCAGGGCAACTCACAGAATTCATAAGCCACTTACTTCCTAATTTCCATCACAAATATGGCTATAACCTTTACTCATACGTAAACAACTTCAGCAAGGCCCTAAAAATAACAGTCCATTAAATTAAGTAAATAATTTATTGTTATTTTCACTCAAGAGCCTCTGCTTACACACATACACAAAATTAAATAAATCATGTGCAATTCAGAGTTTCCACTCCTGGTGTTTCTTTGATGACCATGAAAATTCCCCTCCTATTCATACCAGTTTGCCAGCGAACTCCCTGCTCCTTACCTGGCAACAGATGAAATTGAGGTTCTGGTTCTACATTAGGTCTGTGTGTGCATCTGTGTGTGTATGCCAGTGGAACTCTAAAGAATTTTGAATTCATGTATTTCATGTTACCGTTATGTGTGGGGGGCATTCTACTACTGGAATAATGCAGAACTTTGAATTCTTCTATTCCATGGTAGACAATCACATAATGTATTGAATATGAAGAAAGACAGATGAATGACAGGTGAAAAACATCTGTGGAGGGACTATTTTACATTATTTAGCAACATTTTATAATATTTCTTGTGGCTTTGAAAACTTTTGGAGTGTTTGTTTTTTAACAGTTGCCTATGGGCCCATTTTATGTAAGCAATAAGGCACTCTGGGGATGTTGGCGGTACTAGGTGCCCCCCCCACAGTCCAGGGGCTGATGGTATCCGGCCTTGCCTTGTGCCTCACTATGCCCTTGACCATTGGAGAAACCTAGTACCACCAACGCCTCGTCATGCCTTATTGCTTAAATCTCACCAGTCTGACAAGGGACTGCCAAAATTCAGTGCCCATTAGAACAGCTGCAGGTTTAAAAAAGCAGGCAAGGTCCCCAGAGCTGGGGGCATATTCACAGTGATGCTGGCACCACAGAGGTTAAATGAACAACCATACTTGTCTACCCACAACAAGCATAATGTTCTCTGAGCTATCCCTTCCCCCCCGACAAGTGCACACTGTATATTCCAGCAAGTCATTGGAGTAGGATCATTGATTTACAATAAAAATCCCTGCGGAATTAAACCTTACTAAATATAATTATGAAATTAGACACACACCGGGTCAATATTAATAATAGTTTCTTATATGTGATCTGTTTAATGATAGTCTGAAGTGATGGTCATTGTGAATGAGGGAAAAGAGGTACTCCTATGTTACCTCCTTCCTTTCCCAGTAACTGTCGAAAGTTTTTTGCAATTTTTTTTAAATCAAAGGGTTACCCCACCCCCATTTTGGACTAAAAAAAAAACCTTAATAGCAAATTGTTTTGCAACATTCAGGGAGGTTGCAACCACTGTGACCACTGCTTTAGAGTAAATGAAGAAATATGGGACAAAGAGATAAAGTGTGCTGAATGTATCTCTCACACACTGCCTCCGTCACTATCTTTTAGACACTAAGGCTGAATGCAAATATGGTATTTTTTTAAGATTGCAGCTGGTGTCCTCTCCTTACCCCCCCCCCGCAAACCCTCTCCACCCAGCTCACTAAATAAGCTTTGCATTATAGAAAACCAAGCACAAGGCTCAGTCTGAAAAGTGTAAACCACCACGAAATGCATCCTCCGTATGTACAAATTCAGAACTACGGAGACAGCACTCCGTCTCCACTGTCTAAATGCTGTGGGATCTAGAGGTCCCAATTAAGCAAATCAGATAAAGAAATATTTTTAAAGCATATATAAATTAGATATCTTACTCTCTGACTGATCCTGTATCCCTCTGCCCATCATGCCGTCAAACTAACTGTCCCAGAATCCCCTTGGCCATCCCTGTTGTGACATAAATGACAGGTTAAGTCGTGGAGAAGGTCTATTTGTCTGCACTTAATGAAATACTGTATAGCAGTGCATGTTTGCATTTAGTCTACTGGTACCAGTCATACTGACTCACACTTGTTCATGTAACCACAGGGCTAACTGCGGGGGGATTCTGGGACAGTTAGTTCGGTGGCATAGCAGGCAGGAAAATGCAGAATCAGTCAGATAGAACATAAGATATCTAGCTTAACAGACTACCTCTCCAACTGAGCAGTGCCCTCAGGCTATCCCTATTTTTATTTCATTAGCTTGGGGAAAATCCTTAAGCAGGGTGAAGAGCTGGGATCACTGCAGCTCTTTCTCTGTGCAGCTCTCTGGGTGACTCATGCCCACCCACCACCCCTCATCCCCCACCTCCTTCATTAAATACACTTTCTCTCTCCCAGTGACCCACCCCTACTTCTCTTAGGTTTATCTCTCTCCCTCTCTCTCTCTCTCTCTCTTAAAGGGGTAGGCTGAGGCTTGTGCACCACTATGTCGATTAGGACCTCTGGGACCCTATTATGCATTGTCATACTCATTCTGTTATCCCCAACGGGACCTCTGTGCACCAGGTTGCCTCCTTCCTCCCATCTAAACCACCAGGAGACAGTCCTTAATGTGTATGTCTCAATCACCTCCCCCTACCATGGTTCCAAAAGCTACACTCAGCATAGGCAGCCCAGGACCTGGTCACAGTGTTGTCACCCAAAAGATCCCCCCTCGGTACCACTCATCCCTGGATTCTTTGCCCACTTTAGCACCACTAAAGTACTTGTGTCCAGCAAAAGGCAGTGGTCAAGAAATTATAAAGTCTTACTGGATCACATTACTCGCATACTGCTACTACTACTCCTAATTTCAAGGAATATTCACAAAATGAAAACGCAGGTGCCCAGCAAACGAGTAAGGCAACAACAGAATAAACTAATACTGTAACAGCTCCTAAAACTACTCTGGCTTCTCCTATTCCTGATGTCTGGCAATGTGCATCCCAACCCTGGCCCTCCAATGACCCACAATGCTAGACAGTGTAAAACTTCAGGTCTCATGTTCTCATCCCTAAACATCTGCAGCCTCCTCCCAAAAATGGACAGTCTGAAGGTCTGGGTCTCTCAACACCACCCTGATGTGATATCTGTTGTGGAAACATGGCTTTCCTCGAAAATTCCAGATACTGCCATATCCCTGCCATGCTACATCCTGTACCAACAGGACCGGCACTCGAAAAGAGGTGGAGGATGTCATTTATACCAGAAGTACACTCCAGGGATATGTCATACCCCCACCACCCACCAATGATAATCTCCAGGTACTAATCATCAAACTAATGCTAGGAGCACGCAACAGAGTGCTCACCCTACTGTCTGTATACATCCCCCCACCTAAGCAGACCACGCCTGGCATCAACAACCTACTGTACTACATCAGCACGCTGAGCCTAAACACTGAAACAATGCTGTTGGGAAACTTCAGTATCAACTGGGTCTCACCTGCTGCTAACACCATCAAAGATACCCTTGCCACAATTCACTTCTCCCAACTGATGGACACGCCGACTCGAACCAATTACAAGACGGGCACCACCACACTTCTGGAGTGGGTTCCTCTTGAACCGCCCCTCCCACATCACAGATCTCACAACTCATTGAGTGATCACTCCCCTGTCAGTTTCCTCTGGAACAACAACTACCACAAACCCCCTGCCAGAAACGTAAAAAAAAATGCCTACTCCTAAAGGGCCACCTTCCACAATTAAAGGACAACCTAAAGCAGCAGGATTGGTTGGACCTGTATGGAACCACAGATCTGGACACTGCACTAGATCTCTTTATCTCAAAATTCAATGTGGCCTGTGACAAACACATTCCTGTCACAGAGAGAAAAACCAGGGGACTTATAAATTCCTGGATTACCCCGGAACTACTGGTGCAACTAAACACAAGAGATCAACTCTGGCAAACAGCGCGGGCACATCGAACACTAACTAACATCCAGAGGTACAAAAAGGCCCACAATGAGTGCACAAAGGCAGTTCATGAGGCAAAAAGCTAATTCTACGGAAGCGCTCATTAACACCTGAAATAGCAGCAAATCATTCTGAGCAAATCTAAACAATATCACTGCAAAGGACCCTAAAATAGCCCCAGCCATGCTAAATGTTGAGAGCGTCCCTACCTTGGACCCTCTGCTCATCGTTAATGCTCTGAACCTTGCCTTCTCAGATCTCAGTAGTGTGCTCCTGATGAACTTCTTCAATACCCCTGATCCAGGGGTCAGTGAGAAGACCCCAGCATGACTAAACCAGCCACTCTTCGATTTCAAACTGGTCTCTGAAACTGCTGCTAGAAAATACCTTAAAAAAGCCCTCAGCAAATAAAGGCACAGTGGTGACTCTCTGGACCTAAAATTTGTTCAACTAACACTAGACGAAGTACTTGGTCCACTGTCAAAGATAATTAATCTATCCCTCTGCCACTCCAAATTCCCCCAAATCTGAAAAGCTGCCATGGTCACCCCGGTACACAAAAGTGGTGACTGGTCCCTTCAAAACAACTACAGGCTGACCTCTATACTCCCCCCACTCACCAAGGCCCTTGAAAGGATTGTGGCTGACCAGCTAGTGGAATACTTCAATTAATATCAGCTCCTATGCCCATAACAGCATGGTTTCCGAGCCGGCCATAGCACCATCGTGGCTCTCCTGGAATTTACCAGATTCATACATAGTGCTCTTGACAAAGGGCACATTGTAGGGGTGGCCTTTGTTGACCTATCAAAGGCATTTGACATGGTCCATCATGCCCTCCTCCTTGAACAGCTCTCAGACATAGGGCTAGCCCAAGAAACCATAGCATGGTTTTGTAGCTACCTTAGCTTGCGATCACAGCAAGTAAGGATCAGGGACATCCAATCAGAAAGTCGACTGGTCAGATCAGGGATATCACAAGGATCCGTACTCAGTCCATTATGCTTCAGTGTCTTCCTAAACAACCTCCCGGCTGCTTGCAATAACCACATGCTCCTCTGCACAAATGATTCGGTGATCTTTACCAGCAATCTCGACCCCGCACTTCTGGAGTATGCCCTCCAGAGCGACTTCGCAGTGGCTGAAAAATGGTTCTAAGAGCAAAAACTGGTCACGAACTATAAAAAGACCAAGACCATGCTCTTTGCCACTGCCCAAAACAGGCTAAAAGGCTATCCCCTGGCAATACAGAATGACTCTGGTAACACCCTGGAACTAGTCCCCCATTTCAAGTACCTGGGAATCACACTGGACACTGCCCTGTCTTGCACACAGCACATTGAAATCACAGCCAAAGCCTTCAACACCAAGATCAGTATCGTCTACAGGCACAGACATTGCCTTACCTATGAAGCTCTGAACTTTATTTCATACTAGGATTACAATACCTTTGAGCCAAGGCTCTTTTACAAAGGTTACGCATCAGTAAATTAGCAATTAACAGTTCACTCATCACTTTGACTGACTATAGCCTAGCTGTCTATGGCTCCGCTAATGACACAGTGCTCCAATGCCACTCAACAGCCTTAAACAAAGCCTGCTGCCTGTTCACTAATGCCCCAAATCTCACCCACACCTGTGAGCTTTATGGGAAATCGGGCTGGCTTCAGTTGAAGGACAGAATACTTTATCAAACCTGCCTACTCACAAAAAAGGTCTCACTAAACTTACTTCCTCAAGGAGTTTGGAGCCTTCTATCACCACCTATACTGTACATACCAGGCACATCAGGAGCGCGACTACACAAATATTCCATATGCCCAGTTGCTGCACAACTATGGCCCAGTGATCCTTTGCTCACCGGGCCCCTCTGTGGACAAATGGTCTACCACCTGATATCGCTGGAGTCACAACCCTTGGTTCCTTTAAGCACAAACTCCATCAGCACCTCATCAACAATAGTACCTGTAGGTGCCCCCGCTAGTCTGTGCCTGCAGTTTTAGTCTGCCTCAGCACTTCCAACTCCTGGCCTTCCAGGTTAAGTCTTTGCCCAAGCACTTGCCTCCCCTTGGCTCTTTTCTTTTCCTCTGTCCTCCCTATCCCAGCTCCCAGTGCCCCTCCCTACCTCACCCTAACAGTCTTGCCTCTGCCTCTCTCTTTTCCGCAGGATGCTGGCATACCATGTACAATGCCTTAGCACAATTTGTGAACTGCTTGTCATTGCAACCCATATACTGTTGAATTTTTTGTACTCTGTATGTATAATTTACTGTAACTATATTGTGTCTTCTTGTGTTAATGTATCTGATGTGGAACCTCTCAACGAGCATCCACTCATAGGTGTCATCCAAGACTTCAATAAATAAATAAACTTGTACATGCTTTAAAAATATATTTCTTTAGCTCTTATGTTTAATTGGGACCTCTAGGTCATGCAGCATTCAAAGAGAGGAAATGAGAGTTCCTCTTTAATTATTGTTTTATTAATTTAAGGGAGTTTTACTGCTTAGGGCCTTTTGAAGGTTTTCAATGAGTAAAGGAGGTAGCCATGCTTGTAACGGCAGTCACAGATGAATGAAGTGGCTCATGAATTCTGTATGTGAGTTGCCCTAATTCCAAATCTCATTGAATGGACTTGTCCCAACCTGTGCATTTCCAGTGAATTAACAAATGGGTATCAAAACTTATTTAGCTAATCAGAACATGGGAAAAGTTCCCACCCATTTTATTAAATGTATCCAGTTACCTACAATACTTTGTCCATACATTCTGTACCATAACTTCATAAATCTAATTAAACAACTTTTATGAAATGACCCGGGATCTGAAAATGTGGAATATTCCTCTTACAGAATGGGGATTTGTTTACTAAAAGTTAAAAAAAAATGCTTTATTATCTATTTGTTGGATGACACTTATTTTGATGATAGTGTTTTTTCCTGTAGCCAAATGACGCCAGTCCATAACTGCTCACCATTGGTTCTCAGCCCTTTCTCCCTTATAAATAACAAGGAGGTACATTTATAACCATATACTAAGGTTACTAAGGTAGATGGGACTAGCCCGATGGTCCTTCTTGCCTATTCCTCTACTATTCAGTGGACTATTTTGTCTCCTTCAACATATGTTTAACACATGAGTATTCATCACTGCTAATATACTGTATATAAAGGGGTCATAGTTGGGGTTACTCAAGGCTATGGGTGTTTACTACTTATTTTTACAATCAACCACATGTTGAACTGCAATTCAGCATATGTAATTGTCTGTATCCATAGCACCCTCCCATTTCTCCCAATTTTTCTTTTTGTTTGCTTCAGTATTGATACTACATTGCTACTGTTTTCTGAACGCTGTGATGCCATGCAGGAACATGATATGCCCAAGTAAATATAGTCAAACACATGTAAGGCCACAGTAGGGGGTGCCTCCCAATATCATTGGGCTGAGATGGCTGTCATTACCTTACAACATCACTTGGCCTCTGTAGATATCACTATGGCTCCTGGGTTTGTCATCCTATTCAGGAGTGTGGGTTCATGTCCAGATAGTAGAAATAGTGTGCTGCCTCCACCCAGAGAAAGATTTAAGTGGGTCTGGTGACTAGTTTAGTACAACCCCCCCTTGGGATGCTATACTTGAACCTGCTCACCTTCCCACTGTGGTCACCCCTTCCATGGACCACATAGAATGCCCATCTGCTCTCCTTAATTAGCATGCACTTATATTTTATGTAGCCTATAAAAAGAAATATCTTTAAACAAAACATAACTTTAATTGTGGATGCACCCCAGGAAAGAGGTAAAAATGAATTAATGTAAATGAGGTAGCTGTTGCTGCATGACCAGTCTTATGGTAACCTTTGTAGACCTGGCCAAGCACCAGTAGTCACTTGCTGGACACCCTGAGCCGGTAAGGCTAAACAAAACACTCCCAGGGCTGTTGCTAAAAGAGCTCTACTAGGCACACTTCTCACACTCAGACCGCCCCCCCACAACACAATGCATAGTACAGTCACCTGATCTCTCTCCCCTGTACTGGAGGCACTACACTCTCCCTGCTGGTACCAGTGGGTTTATCTTTCAAGCACTATAGGGAGCTCCCGGTTACTGGATACTTGATCGCTGAATTGGTGTAGGATCATAGACGTTACCACTGGTTAGCCAGTGGTGGTGCACTTCACATTAAACTACAGCAATGCTAGATGAAGAAGAAGAAGAAGAAGAATCAGCATTTATATAGTGCTTTTCATACACAGTGTATCCCAAAGCACTTTACAAGCAATGCAAGACTGGTAGTGAAGTGACTAAATGTGTGGTGGCGGCCATATCGCACATCAACACCCACACACAGCCTGGATAATTGCATGAACCGGTTTTATGGGAAGGGGAATGTTGGCCAGGACACCGGGAATGTCTCCTACTCTTTGCGAAGAGTGCCCTGGGTTCTTTTACTTCCACCTGGACACCCACCAGGATGGGTAGAAGGGACCTCGGTTTAACGTCTCATCCGAAGGATGACAAACTCAAAACCCTTGAAACTGCAAAGTGGCTCAGATCTCAGCAAGAGATATTTGTAAACTCCAGTCCCGATGGCTCAATACAAAGAACAATTCCCACTATTTTATGCTAAGTCCCTGGTTACAGAGCCAACCCCTGAACATACTCATGGTTCCATAACACACCAGACCTTCTTTCTAGATACTGTGCTCTACAGAGCAGCTCTCAGCCATCTCAGCTGTCACACTGATTTTCCATTCTCCCACGCTCATTCTCCTTCCAGGCATCTAATTGCATAATAGGGATGTCTGCCTTCAAGTCCCTGCTGAACCACTCCTTCAAGGAAAGTTGCAGATGCTTCACCTAATTTTGCTTTTTCCTCTGACTACCTTGACTCAAGTCACCTGTAGCCAGTCCCCCCTCCCTTATATTCATTCAGACCCTCCCCCTCACCTCCTTACCTTCTCCTTACCCCCCTTTTTATGTACCCATTATCCCCCAATCTTCTCACCTGACTCTCGAGCACTCAAAGACCCATCTGACTATTTCTAATCTGTCTCAGGGTCTCATGGCACTTACTCACATACCCTGAATGGTTTTTGTCTATGCAGTCCTTGCCGACTCACAGTGTTGTTTTGTCTTATAGCCATCTATGCTCAGCAGATGCCACTGATTGTTATGAAATCCATCTGTTCTCATCTGATGTACAGTATATCACTATTATTATGAATTGTAATGTTATACTTTATCCTTGTATTGTAAGTGCTATGTATTGTCACTATGTTGTCTGTACCTATGTACCCAGGACTACCTTGTAAATGAATGCTCTCAATGGTGTATTTTTTCCTGGTAAAATAAAGATTGATTGATTGATCTGCACTGGTGATACAGGTGGAACCAAAGCTGTCCTCTGATCAATGAGGCCTCTACATGTCTGCACCGATCCACACATCTAGGCCTCCAAACCCCAAGGTGGTGACAGCCTGGTACCGGGCAATGGTATTCACTAGTGGAACCCACAGCAGTCTTCGGCAGCAGATCCTGTCTTTCTGTGTCTCTCTTTCAGTGGGATTACACACAGGTTGCTTAAGCAAGACATCACAAGATTCCATAAAATGGTGGCAGTGTAATAATCTGTTTTTTTCTTCAAGTTTTTTTCCACAGATGCCTGATCACTCCCCTTCTGACTGACCCCCACAGTCCTCTCTATACCTTCCTGTTGTGTCCCATGACTTGTACCTCAAAGAAGAGCTCTCTGGGCTGGCCAGGTGCATCGGGAGCAGAGTCCATGTTATGTGGATGCTTAGTCAGAGGTGTAGGCCTGCAGCTGCCCATCATCATCGTGTGGCTACAGTAAGATGACTACCCTCCATTTTCTTTCACCTGGGATGTTTGACATGCAGTGATGTGCACCCCCCATGTGCAACACACAGCCTTGCTGGTGTCCCACCCAGTTGGTTCCCCCAACTGTGTTGACACTCAGCCATCAATAGATGTTGGGCACACTGCTGGGGACACATGATTCCCTCCTCGAGAGAGAGAGAGAAGCAGTCCTTAGAACATTCAATTCTTCTTCCTCTGGCCAGCCACAGATGACTCCAGTTTACTCCTAAACCTAGGTAGCCAGAGTAATGAGCAGTAACACTGCTGCTGCGTCCACAGGCCAGTTGTAGTAGCAGTACTGAACAGACATAATTATGTTTATTTTAAGACAGCTGCTGGCTACAGATAAGTCAAATACCTTGCTTAGAAGATCTTTTCATGGGCTTTCTCAGTAGCCCATCAGCAGTGCATGATGTAGCCTTGCAGATGACCGGAGTTTGTGAGCAGACTCCAGTCACCATGTTGGGAGGCAGGCCGGGCTGCAGGCAGCAGCTGGAGGGCAGCACACCTTAGCCAGAGAGGGCTGGCAGCAGATTCCAGTGTGCAGCAGCCTCTGCTGGTGAGCCTGGGGGGTTGCAGTTTCTGCAAAGGCATGATGTTTTATCAAGGCTGATGGGCACAGCTCACATCAGGAGGATGAGGATGGAAGGAAGGGGGGATACTAAAGGGAAAAAACTCTGCTGTTTGAATGACAACAAACTCATCTGAACATGTATATCCATGATTTATTGGGTATATTCCTTGAAGAGAGCAAGGGAGGGAAGAAAAAATAGGGAAAAAAATTCATGGGCTTTCAGTCTATGACAGGCAGAATGCGTTAGTGTTCACCTAAATCCCTGTAATCCCTTCCTAACTCTTGTGAACTCAGATAATCCCAATGTCTAGGCCGTCCTTCTACTTTCCCAGTTACCTATTGCTGTAGTAAAGGAAGTGACCCTGGCTTCTTCTCAGTGAATATAGAGCAGAAGTATTCATTCAGCATAGTGGCTTAAGCCTTGTCCTCTATGTTTATCCCATCCGTCTCCAACCTCTCAAAGTTTTTTGGAATTTTCTTTTTCTCACAGATGTCATCTCCTTCAGCTATCCTCTACTGTGTAAAAAACAGATAGGATGCACTCAGTGGGCCAAAAGAAATCATTTAACTCATTACTTCCAATAGCATCATATGAAGTCTGAACTATCCATTGTTTACATTACACAGAATGGCCGCCAACGTAATAATGAATTTTAAGGACCCATGATACTTACAAATTTATTGTGCAAAAAGAAAACACTGACTGGTTGCCCCGGCACTTTGACTGAGAGGCCTTTGTCAGGGGGGCATATCCTCTGCTACATGTCTGCTTTTGCCCTTCAAATCATTTCTTTTTTGACTGCCCCATCCCCTTCTCCTTGTATATGGGCCTGTTAGCTTGTAACACCTCTCCCCATACCTTCTAAATGTGCTTTGCCCTTCTCTAACTGCCTTTTTCACCTGTCCTATGAACCATAGTTAGAGGGAGGGTTTGATGTATTTTCTAGGGTTCTAGTTCGGTTCGGGTTCAGCAGGGTTTGGCAGGGTATAGTTCTTGTTCAGTTCAGATCAATTTGATAAGTAGAATTTTGGGTTCAAGTTCAGTTTGGTTTGAGTTTTTTTGTGTAATTTTTCAGTTCAAGTTCGAGATAGGTGTCTCCCTTCTGCCTCCACATGGGTTCTCCTTGTCTCATATTGTCTGGGTTCGAGTTCACTTTTCTTAGGGTTCAAGTTTGATTCAGATCTGGCGAAAATCCAAAAGTGTGAGTTCAGTTCAGGATTGGTTCATGGACGAACCCTCCCACTAACCGTAGTTGCTTAATTCACATTTTGCCTTTTCTGACATACTGCACTGTTAGGTAAGCATGTAGGAATGGTTAATACATACAGGAAACTATCCAGTGAAACCCATGGTCATGATGGCCTAAGTGCAAGGCATGAACATTTGCAAAAAAAATGCAAATGAATATGGGGCCAGCCAAAGACTCCCAAATCTTGCTGCCCTGTGCTGAAAACAAGCAGTATCTGGACCTGAAAGTAAGTGAGCTTTAGACTCTGCATTGCCCCAACTAATTGATTTTTCACATGAATAAAGCTGTCCTTAGAACTCACCCAAAGTTCTTTACTTAACTGTATCTCCTTTATTCCATGTCAATCCCTCTCCATATATTCTTTTCTAGGCTTCATTCCTACAGAAGTGAAACTGCCCTTCATCATCTGAATGTTAAACAGGCCTTGAGCTTTCATCTTAACAGAAAACAGCCTGCCAGAGGTTCAGTTATGCGGTTTTCTTTGATTAGCTATGGAGGTATCTCCCCAGGTTCCCCTGAGGATAAAAAGATCCCATCTCACTGGACCATTTCCTGTATCAACCATTGCAATATTTGCCTTGCACCCTGTCCCTGAGGTACTCTGTGCCCATTCTACCATGGGTGTGGTTACTGCCATGGCAGCCCCTAGATTGATTCCCTTTGCAGAGATCTGCAAAGCAACCATCTGGACATCAACCACACTTTCGTTGCACTTTATAGTGTAGAACTCTAGTCAATTAGAAATGCAGTTTAGTCTATGTATTGAAGAGCTTGTTTACCAAATAGCTCAAGTTCTTCACTCCACTCAGTCCGTCAGATAGTCAGTGCGGTGGGTGTGGCTGTAGACAAATACTCGTGGTTAGAAATTACTCACCTGTGACTGTGCTTCTTCAACTAGTCTTTCCTTCAGTATGGTTTTCATCAGTTTGCCAACTACTGAAATCAAAATGACTGGCCTGTACTTCCTCGGCTCATCCCTGGCCAAATTTTTATGTAGGGATACTACATTTGCTATTCTTCACCCCCTCGGCACAATGTTAGCATCTGAGCCATCTCCTTCAGTACATTTGGTTGTACCACATCCCCACCCTGAGATATATTAACCTTCAGGGCTAGCAGCCATTTACAGACCCTTTCCATGGCAATGGGTTCTGCACACAACACTTCCCCTTCCTCTCTTTCTTTGTTTACTTTGTTTAGTAATGGTCCATCCCCCTTTTTTGTAAATGATCTGAAATATTCAATCAGTATTTCTGCTTTACCCTTACTATCCTCCAGCCACTTCTCCTCTCACTTAAGCTTAACCATAACCTCTTTTATTTGTCTTTTCTCACTAATGTAACAGAAGAAGGCCTTATTCCCTTCCCTGACCCCCTCTGCTATTCTCGTCGCCACTTGAGTAGCCTTTGCTCTCTTTTACTTCCCTGCTGGCCACTTTCAGCTTTACAAGGCAGTCCTCCCTGTCTCCTTCTTTCTGGCTCCCCTTGCTGTTCCTGAGAGCAGCCCTTTTCACCCTTGCTGGGTTTTTTTTGTTTGTTTGTTTCTTTTTACCTCTGAGGTAACTCTTATTGGTCTTCTGTACCTTTTCCACTTAGGCAAGAGCTGGTGACATCCTGAAGCTATCCCTAATAATGGTCCACCTCTCCCTCCCCCTCCATTCTCTCGAGCCCAGTCATGTGCTCAAGCTTTTCTCTCATAGCACTAAAGTTTGCCCTTCCGAAGCCCAGAACACTCTTTTTGGTGCTAAGCCATTTCTTTCCCAGCTCTATCCTAAATCACAATGACAGGTTGTTGCTGTTTTTCAAGGGCTTAGCTATGCTAATGCCCCAGACTTGGCCAGTCTTTGACAGTGCCAGATCCAGGGTCACCTGTTCTCTTGTTGGTTCTCTGACCTCCTGGACCAAGAAACCATCCTGGAATGATCCAGGAGTGAACAACTTCTGCTGCCAGCTTTTGAGACAATCTAATTTATATCTGGTAGACTCAAGTCTCCCATGACCACCACCTCTGTGGTAAGAATTCATTAATCTGCTGACACAAATAAATCCATCATCTCCATGGTTGGAATGCATAAATTTGCTGACACAAATAAATCTGCCATGAGAATGCTAGTGGAAGCTTTACTACAGTGCAAAATTGGAACGTTATCATTCTAAGGATCTCTTCAGTGCAACACAAGACTAAAATGATACAATTTTGTATGACATAGGGCTGGCCTGGTGGCAAGTTCTCCCAAACTCATTAAGTGACCACTGTCCAATCAGCCTCTCCTGGTCCTGTGGAATCCCAAAACCCATGCCAAAGGTGGAATTCCGCTGATGTCTCCACCCTGGATGCCTTAACAAATTCAGGCAGCATCTTGCCCTCTGGGACTGGTCACCCATAAACTCTGCCCACAGTACTGATGATGCACTCAACTTCTTCTCTCATTCCTTTACCATAACCTGTGACATGTTTGCCCCTCCCCTCACCAAGACACTCACCAAAAAATGTAATGCCCCCTGGATCACCCCTTCCCTCCTCAAACAACCGAAACACAGAGATAATCTGTGGCATAAAGCTTTCACTTCTGGTAAACTGGCAGCTCGACAGGCCTTCAATGCCGAGCACAACAAATGCACTTGAGCCATTTGCAAGGCCAAGGCTCACTACTATAGAGCAACACTAGCCTCCTCCTGGGGGTCTGCTTGTAATTTCTGGGACAACATCAAAGAACTAAATGGGAAGTCCCGTTACCCCCCCACCATCTCTACTAAACGTCAATGGCACTGTCTCCACAGACCCCCAATGTATCGCTGACTGCCTTAACACTGCTTTCACTGATCTCAGCTCTGTCCTCCCCAGCAACTTTTTTGACCCAATTGCCCCCTCCCCACCTCCCATACTCCCTCGACCTCCCATCCACCTTCTTACCATCCCACTGCAGGAAGCCCAGCCAATCCTAGTTAAAGCCCTGAATGTCACCATCCCTAGCAATGACCCACTTGACCTACGGCTCCACCGACTGGCCTTTGGCATAATGCTCCCACCACTCGCTGCCCTACTGAATCACTCCCTATGCCTTGACCAATTTCCCCAGGCCTGAAAAAAAGCAGTCATCACTCCCATCCATAAAAGTGGTGACAGCTCCTCCCCAAGCAACTATCAACCTATTTCTATTCTCCCCCTTATCTCAAAAGCCCTAGAAAAAATAGTGGCAAACCAACTTACTGACTACCTTGCCACCCACAACATACTCTGCCGGGAGCAACATGGCTTCAGGTTGGGCCATGGTACTACCACCATTCTCCTTGAGTTCTCTACCTTCCTACACTCTGCCCTGGACAAAGGTCACCTTACAGGCACCGTTTTCATTGACCTGTCAAAGGCCTTTGACACAGTCAATCACTCACTACTGCCGGACACCCTTCTACAATCTGGTCTCTCCAAAGGATCCATTGACTGGTTCACTAGCTATTTAACTGCCAGATCCCAATGCGTCAAACCTAACAACACTCTCTCCAGCTCCTGCCCAGTCCGTTCTGGGGTTCTTCAGGGTTCCATCCTTGGTTCTCTTCTTTTCAGCCTTTATCTCAACTCTCTCCCCAGCTCCTGCCTCAGAAAGATCCTTCTCTATGCTAATGATGCGGTCCTCTTTACCTCTGACCCAAGCCCCACTGCCCTCCTATCTTCCCTCCAACACTCCTTCAATCGGATCCAGCACTGGTTCATGTGTAACCCCTAGGTGGCGCTATCCCAAGGGCTACTCCGCAGGCCTGCATGACTAAGTGCTGGTTAAGGGGTCTGGGTACTGAAAATGGTTGCTTCCACCCAGAGGACAGAGTTATTGGTGGCATAACTGACCTGGATACAGCCCTCCAGGACACTGTAACCCCCCTCTTTCCCCTCTAGTGGCCTAAGCAATGATCAACAGACACAGTTACAATAACCCCTAATCAGCATACAACTCCCCACTCTGTTTGCACTTACCACCAGGGCTGATTACACCAGTTCAACCGAGGAGACCCCCTGCAAAATAAGGGTAAAACACAGCAGGTAACAACAGTACAGTGCTTCTTGTACAAAATGGAACCACAGTCAAGTTAAATGCAAAAAGAATTAGATCTGATTTATTCAGGGAGAATGAACAAGGGTGGGGCATAATTTGGCTGATTAGTTCTGTAACTGATTCAATCAGGCAATCATACATGCACTTTAGAGTCCCTTCACAGTCACACACTCTGGGTACTCAGTTGGAAAAAAGGTGGGCTAGCCTGACATGTTGCCTGGGGTAGGCTGGCGTTACAGCTAGTCGGGACCCTGTGATGGAAAGAAGGAGCATGCACAACCACACACAATTTGTAATCTGGAGCCTGGAGGCTCAGTTCATGACGAGAAAACAACAATTGAATCAAATTCAACACTTTTGACTTAGCTGATGTTGCAGGGAGCTACCCTGGTGTTTACTCACGCTACCCAATACAAAACATGGGAGGGACAAAATGGAGACTGCAGGTTGAAAGTTGGTATGCCAGGAGAAGCAGGGCCCACACTATTCACTGAGGTATCGTTCCTGTTCAAGATGTTGAGCAGGGGGCTGATCCCTGGGTGGGTCTCTCGTCGATGGTGATCTCGGCATCTGAAGTAGCTGACTGGGCCAAGGTGGCAGGGCCCAGGCTGGGTGAACAGTTCGGATTCAGTTTGATAGGTGCTGGAGACAGCTTCCAGCAAGCATGATACACTTAAGTAGTGGGGAACCAAATCGTGACCCACTGACAGCTTACAGCACATTTATAGTAAAGCAAAACACAATACCACAGGTCAGTTGACAGTCCAGTTGCAATTTCAGTTTTCCTGAGCAAAACTGTGATCTCTGTGGTGATTCAGATGTCCTGACAGGCCGATCGCCTACAGCAAATCTTCAGTCTTCCTCAGGTAACAGGGCAGTTACAATTTGGTATTTCTGGTCACAAGCTGGTTTGGATTCAGTCCGATTAATTTCACTAGCGGATCCATCAGAAGTGAAGATGAAGCAGGCAGGCCAGACACAGCCTTCCCACCAGTTTCCTGCGCTACTATGCAGGAGCAGCTGCTCGAATGTCTTAAGCAGTTTATTCTCTCAACTCTAAACTCAGACTGACTCTCTCCTGCAGGCAGCCCTGGGACTTCCTTCTGATCCAAAAAGGGTTTGGTTGGTTGATTCATCTGTCTGTCAAAGCAAGGGCTCCCCCTTCAGGTCCATTTAGGTGCCAAAATGAAAAAAAAAACTACAATCCTACAGAAATTCACTCCCACAAGACCCCTGGGGACAGACTCCATTTTAAGATCCCCAAAAGGTACTGATTGGTGCAATACAGAAATGTCCATGCTGCAAAGAAAGACAGGTTAAACAAACTATAATACCATTATTATTAGAGCAGCTAACCCCCAGGCCAGGGGTTACCCACCTACCCACACTAGTCAGCTCCCCTGCCTACAACTGTTATATTGTATTTTTCACAGTAATATTAGACTTCATTGCCTGTACATATTGTATATATATTTTTTACTGAGTATTCTGTGTATTACTTGCTCACTGGACGATGCAGTCACACATTGTACACTGTGCCTACGATGTGTTTGTTTTGTACCAAATCTCCTCATGTCCGATATTGAAACCTTGTATTTACTGTTCTCAAATGGACCTATGCATCAAACCTGTATATTGTGCATACTATTGTTGCTTGTATCAAATCTGTTTCATGTATATTACTGTAACCTTGTACTCCACTGTCACCCTGCACCATGTGTTATGGCCCAGGTCATGCCTCAAAACAGTCCCTGGGATCAGTGCACTCACCCGATTATCAAAGTCATGAATAAATAAATAAATAATCAGCAAACAATTACCAGTTCTAACTGAGCTCCTTCTATACCATTAGCAATGGCAGAAAAGAGCAATATTATTGCAGCTCGGGAGGGACTCAAGCCTGGAAACACTCGGCCCCTACCCAGATTAATTATACACTACAAAAATAATGTCTCTCAAAGGGACAGGCATGGAGGCTAACAGGGCACTCGCATGCAAGCACTTTTACACTTGTAAAGACACAGAATGCCTGCCTGGCAGTGGGCATTTAAGCACACCCAAGGAAGACTTTTGGGAACCCACATTAGTGGGGGGGGGGGTTACACAGGGATAGGAAACTGGTCATCAACCTAAAAAAAAAAAAAAAATCAATGCTCTTTGCCCACCACAAAAACAAACATAAAGACTATTTCTTCCAGGTCTCCTCCAGCTCTCTCCATCCCCTAGAACAAGTATCCTCCTATAAATACCTGGGCATTCACTTTGACTCTGCCCTCATGTTCCACCACTACATCAGTACCCTCACAATGGCCACATTTCATGAATTGATCTCATCTATCAGCACAAGGACTGCCTTCTGCCTGAAGTGCTCAGATTAGCTATCACCTTGTCAGACCTCTCTTTAGTTGACTACGGCCTTCTTATCTGTAGTGCAGCTGACAATACTGCCCTCAGCAAAATTAAATTGTCCATAAACAAGGTCTGTAGGCTTCTGACTGGCGCTGAACACCGCACCCATTCCTGTGCACTATATCCCCTCGCAAATGTACTTAATTTTGAAGAGAGGCTCAAATACCAGTCCTGCCTCATGGCCAAAAAAATATTCCTTGGTCTTACCCCTCCAGGTGTCATCTCTGCTCTTCTCCCAGTTGTCCCCTCAGTCAGTACCCGCAGTGCCTCCAAATCCTCTCTCGTAGTCCCTAAGGTCAAAACCTCCCTAGCCCAAAGGACATTTAGCTACAGGTGCCCAACCTGGTTCAACTCTCTACCCACTTCAGTAACTAGTCTTCCCAAGATAGGACTATTTAAAGAGGCCCTCAGGAATCATATACTCTCTACTCACTCTTGCATGTGTACCTCCCAGTGAACCCAAGTCCACAGGGCCCCTCTTCCATCACAACTCTGAGTCTATGACAATGACTTCCTAGCCAGCTTAATCAGCCCTCAGACTCAAAATTTGTCAACTGGCAAGTTTGATAAGTGTCCTTAGCTCCCTCAATGTATAGGCTTATAACCCCACCTGTATACAATTTATAGCAGTTCTTAAAATCCTGCTGTGTTCCTACTATACTGTATTTGTACCCTGTACCCCTGCATTGTTTAAGTTTATAAGGAATGCTCATATGTAATTGACTGTACTTCTCTGTAACTCTGACGTGGAGCCTTTGGAAACAAGTCCCTGACTCAAAGGGTTGTAATTCCGATGACTACAATAAATAAATAAAATAAAACTAAGGGTTGAGGTGCTGGACACCACACCTTGTGCCATGCCAGTAACCCAGGTTTGGGAGCAAGCTCACCCCGCCAGTGATTGGCTGGGGAGGGGGCAAGGAGCTGGATCAAGCGACCGCAAGGCAGCTCTCCTCTCCAGGGAGGGACATGGGGTATCCCAGGCTGTTGGATGCCACTCGGTGGAGGCTAGGTGGCAGTGCCAAGCCACAAGAGAAACCTTTCAATAGGCCGGGTGGGTGGAAGGGGCCATCACCGGAGCCTCAGAACACATCCGCGTGTCTATGTGTATGTGTGACCATGATCTGGGGTAATGGGGAGAAAACCCATAAAATGCATGTCTCCCCCATTGCCAAGTAAGGTGGGAGGGTTAACAGGGGAGCAAAAAGCTATATGAAAAAAAGACTGTATGACATCACTAGCGCAGTCTCACTGCTAGAAAGGTTTTTTACTTTGTTAAAAGGAAACTTCCTACAGCTCTCACCTCTCAGTGAAACAGGCTCAGAGAGAATTCTTGGGAGCTGTCTCTTTGGACACCATTCCTTGGCAGGCACTTAGCTTAATAGCAGTGAAGGAAGAATGTGAGAGAACTGGATGCAAGAAGAGCATTTTGGCATCCAAATTTGTGTCCCCCTCTTCTCAGTAACAAGCTTTGAGCTTGAAGGCCTTTCCCCCGCTCCTGTTGTCAGTACCAGAGCAAGATAAATTAATTGCCAGCGGTTGATTGTTTGGAGGCGATTGGTAGGAAGGACGTGGTGCCTCATATCCTCAAAGCATACTTTAAATAAAACAAGCATTTGTCAATGCCATATGTTCATGACTGGTGTTGTTGTTGTACAGGGTCTTGCTTGTACACATTTTTGCTATATATTTACCCAGGATAGAGCAAATGAAATGCAATATCTTATTTTTAGTGGTGTTCTACTTTGACACACTGTTAGACTGTGATTACCCAGGATCAGGCAGCTGAGAGGCGATACCTACTTTAAGTGGGCTCTCACATTTTAACCCCAAATATCCAACAGTCTTTTATGACCTGACGTTATGATCAAGACAGATGGAATTTTTAAAATCCCATCAGAAAGGTGATTTCACTGTGCGACTGTGGAAACAAGTTTCAGAGAGGATTTGAAAAATTTACACCTGCCATATTCAGGAGGGACGATAACACAAGGGATATGTTGAACATTAGGGGCCAAAATCTGCAAAGAATAAAGTTATGAGTAAATGTTTGAACAATTCATTTCCTAATAACTTAGTTGTTTTTTCATATTTTTACCCCAAATTTTCAACATAATCTTTTTATGACCACTCCTTCCGAGCATGACAGGTGTCATTTATCAAACAATGGCTGAAATGCCATTTTGTACCACAAGTGTTAAAACACATTTTGGATAGGATTTGAGAAATGGCAGCTGTCACATTCATGAGGTGGTGGGAAAAAATGGCTATGTTGAAAAGTTGGGGTCAAAATATTGAAAATTACCAGAGTTACAAGCATGCATTGAAAAACTGCAACATAGACTCACAAGTTCGTTTTCTCATATTTTTACCTGACATTTTCCACATAGCCTTCTTATTAGCACACACAGCCTTCCTATGAACCCACCTCATGAACAGGGGTAGAAAACATTTTCAAATCCTGCCCAAAAGATGATTTTGCACCACAAGTATGAAAGCATATTTTGGCTGGGACTTGAAAAATGACAGCTGTCACATTCATAAGATGCTGTGAAGAAGTGGCTATGTTGAAAAGTTTGGATCAAAATATTGAAAATGATCAAAGTTATGAGCCTGTGTTCATAAATTTCAAAGCAGGCACTTAACTTTGTTGTTTTTAAATATTTTTACCCCAAATTTTCAACATCACCTTTTTATGATCCCACCTCATGAACAAGGCTGGAGAAAACTTTCAACTCCTGCCCGAAAGGTGATTTTGTGCAGCAACCGCAAAATCAGCTTTCAGGACAAATTTGCCTACTTTCACAGCCATTGTTCATGAGGTGGGGTCCCCCCAAAAAAGGCATTTTGAAAATGTATGGCAAAAATATTCAAACATGGCCAAGTTATGCCACTAAGTTCAAAACCCCATTGAAATATACTGAACTGTACATCTGATTTCCTCAGCTTGTGGTCTAGCTTTGAAGAGTGAAGATGTGGCTGTGGTCCCAAGAGGATTGCAGCGATGGACCCTGGTGAGTAAGTAAGGGTGCTGGGGGGGTGTTAAGTGGGAGGGTTGAGTGGGGTGACTAACCATGCAACAGACATCGATGGACAGTTTTCTTTTTGACAGGGTTAAAAAAATGATGATGGACTGTACCACTGCAGGTCAACAGATATGGAAAGAGTAGCATTTTAAAACAAGGAGATACTAAAGAATACAAGAAAACTTTGCAAATATCTCAGTCTCAGCCTCAGTTGATCTCCCCATAATCCCAGTACCTGATACTACACATGCTGTCTGTCTAAACTTTAAATACGGTGAGACCCCAGTCAGCCCTCTTCATCTGCTGAATCTTCTGTCCAGGATCCAAAGTCTTTCTTAATTTTATCAAGCAAAGTCCCAGGCTCCCTGGGACCACTAAAATGTATGTCTTCTCAGAATATGCACAGATTAGGTGATTTGATACCTTTTATTGGACCAACAGAGACTACAGAAAAACCTTAAGCTTTCAAACTCAGAGTTCTTTATCAGAAGAAATGGCAGATCTTTTAGAAAACTCACTTTTAAAAGCCCAGGAAAAAAAAGAGAGAAAAGAGCATTTTACACATGAATGTGACAGATTAGTAATTAGTTAAGAAATACAACCAGAGGAAAGCAGGCATCCTTGAGACTATAGCAGAGAGTTAGTCAAATGTCACAGTATGGAATGTTATGGAGTAAATGATCTGATGTTACAAGTCTCACTGAAGCTAAGTTAAAGAAAACTGTGTGTGTGTGTGTGTGTCTGTGTGTCTGTGTGTCTGTGTCTGTGTGTATGTGTGTGTGCTCGTGCACTAAATATGGAATAATTTATGGGATGGTGTGTGTAACAAGAATTTTACACACACCCGAGATGATGGATGCTAAGTAAACCCTGAGAGTGAAGTTCAAGGGGTTTATCTAGGCTTCCAACACTGAGGGTGTGTGTAAAATTCGAGTTCTGCACCACTCCACATTTTATTTTATATAATTGCTGTGTTTTCCTTTTTTGACACAGCAATTACTTAAAATAAAAGATGTTCCTGTGTGACCGAGGTTCGGTTGGGTTTTAGCGCAGTCCATGATCATGTGCCGAAAGTTAACATTTGTTTTGGTAGTTTCTTTTTAACGTTTTTCAACAGTGATTTTTTTTAAAAACAAACTTACCACTGAGTCTGTGTGGTGCTGCAGTCTCCAGTGGCAAGCAAACAAGGTGGCCAGTGGTTGGAATGGAAGAGCTGCAGCTGGTGCATGCGTGGAGCAAGGTAAACCCTGCACATGTTTGCCGTCATAAACACTCCTTTATAACAGCAAATTATGCAGCGGGTTTCACTATGGGAAAAAGAGAAACTCAGTTATTATAGCACAATTATTAGAAATATGTTTTTATGTCAGTAAAGTTAAAGAGATTCACCTTCTCTGGAGGTGGAACGCTCTCTGAGCATTTAGGAGGAACGCACAGGAGCAGGACTGCTATGTGAGTTTTTTCTTCTAACAGGTATGCCACCGTTTCCTGACATGCAGTCTTTCCAGTAGTTCTTTTACCCGTTCCAGTTTGTGGTCCACTCCTGCTGTCTTTTCCTTGCTTCCATAGGGGAGGAACGCCGTTCGTAGTAGAGTTCAGCCAGAGCCAGAAGAGTATGGAAAGGCCTTTGGAAAGCCAGGGCTGATAGCCCAAGACAGCTGGAGAACCAGGAAGAGGGCCAAGAAGAGTCTATTTTGGGAGAGAAGCCACCAAGGTACTGTGAAACAGGGAGAGTGAGAGAGAGCTTGGAGACAGCAGATATTGGGCAATTACAGCATTAGAGGAAGAAAAGAAATTTCTTGGATTGAATCCACTCAAAGCCATACAAAGTTGCTTAAAGCTTGAAGCCATCTCTGCTACTGGACTTTCAGGTTGTATAGCAGTATTTCCGCAGAGGAATGAGGGTAGAACTGCCCATCTGAAAAAACCTGACCAATTCATAGACCAGAAGATTTGCGGAGGACTCAAAGTTTGTGGTTTGGGGAGAGTGGACATTTTAATTTTTTCTGAGTTTTTATGGTAAATTTTAAATGTGGAATCATTGTGATATTTTTAACAAGCATTTGTCAATGCCAAATGTTTGCTTGCTGGCATTGGCACTGGCAGTGTAGGAGTTAGAGAGCTGCATAATAGGAATGACAGTGAAGTATTGAACTGAAGCCAACCCTGCCACCACCCTGCAGAGACTGACAGGCATTGGGGTGTGCCTTTGGGTTGTCAGGCATAATGACCATGCCATTTCACCACACCCTACCCTGCAGACACCGACAAGTGTCATGGTATGCCTTGGGGTCTTTGGCCCTTATGCTCACCCCATTCCTTCAGGAACTATGGTGAGATGGGTGCTGTGTAGGAGAATGGGGTGAACTTTGGGGCTGAAGAGTCCAAGGCACACCTCGATGCCTCTCTCTGGCTATGGGGTGTAGAATGGTATGAGCATTACAGGCGGGAATCCCAAGTCACACCCCTGAGGCCTGTCAATCTCTACAGGGTGGGGCATTATGGTTGGAAACCCTAACGTCTCAGACGTTCGTTGGCATTTTCACTCCAGATTTTCAACATGGGTTTTGTGAACCCCCCCCCCACATTATGAACAGTGGCAATATCAGTTTGTTAGCGGAAAGCTGATTTTGCACAGTGACTACGCCATTTGGCACTACAGGTGCAAAAACACATTTTGAACAGGATGTGAAAAATTACAGCTGTACTGTTCACGGGGAGGTGGAAAAAATGGCAATGTCGAAAATCTGCAGTGAAAATATTAAACTGGTGAAGTCAAAAGCGTGTGTAGAACCTGCACAACACACACCCATAATGCAATTAGTTTGGGAATTTTTTACAGCAGATTACCAACACAGGCATTTTGGAACCGCCGCTCATGAACAGTGTCACTGTGATTTTCTTAATCTGTCCCGAACAGTGATTTCCCACAGCAACCATGCATTTCTGCGCTGGAAATGCGAAAACACATTTCAGCCATGGTGTGAAAAATGACAGCTGTACTGTTCATAAGGAAGAGTGGAAAAATGCCAGTGGTGAAAATCTGGACTGAAAATATTAAAAATGCATGAACTTATGAGGGTGCGTGGAAACTGCGCAATGGTTGCTCGTAACACAGTCTTTTTATGGACTTTTTTCACCAAATTTTTAACATAGCCGTTGTAACACCTCTTCTCATGAACAGCATCACTGTGATTTTCTTAATCTGTCCCAAACATTGATTTCGCACACCGACTGCGTCATTGTGAACTATATGCATGGAAACACATTTTGGGCAAGATGTAAAAAATAACAGCTGTACTGCTCATAAGGAGGTGTGGTAAAATGCCAATGTTGAAAATCTGGAGTGAAAATAGTGAAAATTCACGAACTTACGAGCATGCGTAGGAACAGCGTAACGCATGCTAGTAAAACAGTCATTTTGGGGAATTTTTTCACCAAATTTTTAACATAGCCATTTTAACACTTCTGCTCATGAACAGTGTCACTGTGATTTTCTTAATCTGTCCCAAACATTGATTTCGCACACCGACTGTGCCATTGTGCGCTACATGCACGGAAACACATTTTGGGCAAAATGTGAAAAATGACAGCTGTACTGCTCATAAGGAGGTGTGGTAAAATGGCAATGTTGAAAATCTGGAGTGAAAATATTAAAAATTCGCAAACTTAAAAGCGTGCGTAGAAACAGCGCAACGCATGCTCATAAAACAGTCGCTTTGGGGAATTGTTTCACCAAATTTTCAACATAGGGTTTTTGGGGGCCTACCTCATGAACTGTGATACTGTAATTTTGTGAATCAGTCTCATAAGGTGGTTCTGTGCACTGACTGCAAAATCACCTTTTGGGGCTGATTAACAAAATGACAGTGACAGAATTCATGAGGTGGGGTCTCAAAAACCCCATGTTGAACATTTGGTGAAAAAATTCCCAAAAATGCCTGAGATATGCATCAATGTTTAAAAAACCCTATTTATTACATTATACAGTTTACCGGCATTTCCTCAGTTCGCGGTCTACTTTGAAGAGTGCAGACAAGTTTCTGGTCCACCGAAGATCAACGCTGGACTCCAGAGGTAAATATGGGGTGAGGGGTGTGGGGAGGCAGGGTGCATAGAGGGTGGGCGCGGGTGGGGAAGCGGTGGTCAGAACAGTCAGCGAGGAAGATTTTCTCTTTCAGGTTTCTTTTTTCTTCTTGGATGGCATGGGACTTGTGCCACGCTGGGGTGGGCTCCCAGCATGGTAGCTGAAAGGCTGTTTTGGGTGGGAAAGGCAGTGCAGCTGATGGGGGATTGGGCACCCCCATCAGCCATATGGACTGTTGCCACACTGGGGTGGGCTCCCAGCATGGCACCCAGTTTTCTGTTGGGGTGACATTGGAGCCAACAAGGGATTGGGCACCCCCGTCGGCCATACAGTGTGTGGGGGGGAGTGCAGTAGCATGCAATATGCATGTTTGCATGTGTGTGTGGGGAGCACATGCACAGGCATTAGCTTCTCACTGCTCACTGAAACAAAGCTCTGCCTTTCAACTGTATGGCACTGCATTTTCAACTACTGTCATAGACAGCTGCAGCATTCATTGGTGAACTGTGGCCGCACCTGCAAACACACTGACTGCATTGGAAGACGGGTGCCACACCTGTGAAAACTCGGATGATGGCACTATGTTTCTTGCATATGCGTGCAAGCAAACATAAAAAGGGGTTGGGTTTTTAGGTGATAGCGGTGTCTCTCAGATGCACATAAACCATAAAAGCTACAGAAGTGAAAGAGTAGTAGCCAATCCTAGATCCATCCAAATATACTATTTAAATCTTAGTTTCATTATAAAAATATAAAATGAATATTTGAGACCTTTGTGCACTTTATTCACGTGATGCATGATACAAATGCACATGCATGGCATTCTCAGACTCACAATTGCCATTTTGAATCAACCAGGATAGTGAGCAGAGAGAAGATCATTGTCACAGTTGCCTGTACGCGTACCATACTCAGAAATCTAGAATTGAACTGCCTGATACCCTTTACAATAAAACAAGTAAGCTGCTTTTTGTTCTTACCTCAAGAAAATTTAACTTAAACTATAGACTTGAAAAGTGAGCCTTAACTTACTTTCTCCTTACTCTCCAAAATGTTTATGTTTTCCAGTGGATTTGCCTGGAAAAGTGAAGCCTAGGTTGGGGCCCCAAGCTACATTTATGAAGAGACAGCATAGCAATATTTCCACTAATATCGAAGGATTTGTAGCAGAAAGGAAAAGTAGGTAGAGACTTTACTTAGCCTTCTCCCCTTTCCCTTATTTGCTTTTAAAAAAGTTTATTATTTTTATTTGGTGCAGGGTTATAAATAGATATTTTCTGATTGGTTTCTAGTGATGACAAGGAAGGAAAAGAGGGCCCCAGGCAACATTATAGGTAGACTCATTTATCAAAAGAGTCTGGAAAAGTGCCTGCAGTTTCTGAATTTTAATCTGGAATAAAGACAGGAACAAGTTGATTCTAAGAGCTTTCTAAACATCCATGTCACATCAAGTCAATAGTCTGTATATGCTGTATAGGATTATTAATCCTTGTAGCTCTGTTAAGATTCTAGAACTGAAGTCACACATAGCAAATAAGAGCATACAGTATAGTGTGAAGTTGTTGGTGCAATAATCTACTGTCTTGTGAAATTTGTGCATATTTTTTATTTTTACAGATTAAGATTGTAAGATTGTATAAGAAAACTTGAATTGGCCTGCTATCTCTTATTGTTGAGGCTACCTCAGAAATTTGGCAATATATTATACCTATAGGTTATTGTATTATTGTCTTGCCCTTTTGATATTATACTATTACCAGAATGAAAGACAAATCTGTGATAGTTCTAAGAAACAAATAAAATGGTTACAGAGAAAGAGAGAGGAAAAACCATAAACAAAAAATACTAAAAAAATATAGTATAATGTCAGTAAATAAAAAAAAAATACTGAATATACTAGTTGCCCCAATAAGGATACTCAAAAATACAGATAACCCCCTCACCCATCCTGGAAGACAGAGGTAAAGAACTAAGAGAGGATCACTTCCTTTAAACAAAATCAAAGCATTAGAATCCCCAGTATCAAAAACACTCAGTCACTCAGTACCCTCTAGAATAGATCTCAGTGCCATTACACAACAGGAGGAAAACATAGATTTTATAAGTGAAGAGAGGGAAATCCATCCCTATCTTAAGGATTACCAAAAAAAAAAAAAATAACTCCATATCTGACAAGACATAGGAAACTAGATACCCCCCTCCAGAAGTAGGGTTACCACCTTTTAAAAAGCCTAAAGTGGGACATTTCTTACTGAAACATGATTTTCCGCAGGACAATATGTAATCTTGACCAATGCAAAAGACTTTTTTTCTCTAAATAATCAGAATTAAGACTAAGTGTTGTCATTTTACAGTTGTTAGTGTTTCTTATCATTTTAAGATATTTTAGTTAAGGTATGATATTGTTTTGCAGTATTTATAGAAAAGTCAGAAAATATTTTTTTCTGCTATAATGTCAGGACATGTAATATCTTTCATGTTTTTTTGCAGGACACAGCTGCCCAAATCAGGACTGTCCTGCGAAAATAGGGACAGGTGGTGACCCTATCCATAAGTCAAGAGTGGGCATGTCTCTGGTCAAAGCAAGAGCTGGAAACAAGATCTGAACACAAACCAACAGAAGGAATTTGCTCCCACTTCATAGAATTAAAACACACTTTTGAGAAAAAAAACTAGATAAAAACAGCCTTTATACAAATAATTTTCTTCTAAAGGAAATTTTACTAGCATTGAAGGAAAGGAACAAAAATAAATTAGTGACAGACAAAATAGATGCTCACAAAGACTGATTACAAGGTAGAAAATTTAATGAAGGCAGTCAGGATAATCCTAGAATGGAACAGCAAGTAGAGGAAGATAAAGAAGTAATAAACGAAAAGGATGAATATAAAACAAAAATAAATAAGAACCAAAAAGAAATTAAAGCAACTACAATTGAAATACAAGAAAAGGAAACAGTGGAAATTAAACAGTAGTGGAGGGTTTAAGAAAAAAAGGGGGTGGCTGAAAGGGGATGCTAGCATGGATAAATCAGACAAAAAAAATGTTCAGTTGCAAGCCAAACTGATAAAAGCAGGGAGGGTAATATACTAAGGCATGAAAATTCACAAAAAAAAAGCAACAGACAAACAAAATAAAACTAATTCTAGAAAAGATGTTAGAGATAAGAACAATGAAGTAAAACCTCACCCAGTAATGCAGGCAGAAAAAAAAATAGACACAATTTTTATAAAAGGCATACGCATGGCCAGAAGAGAAACCCCTTTTCTTCTTAAAATCACAGTATACAATATATTGAAGCCCATAATGAAGAAAGAATTAAGATGGGATAATATATCTTTGGCTTATAGATACAAAGTTAAACCAGCAAAAGGGAAACTCTGCCTGGTTGTAAATTCTAGTAAAGTTAGGAAGAAGCTGTATATTATTGGTGGACAATAGCATTCATTTGAATGATACCCTGTCAGACACTCATGTGTCCAGAAATAATACAGGAAAATACACAGGAGAAACAAAAGCAGCATGGAAATAAAATAAGGAAAGCACGACATGTATGTATTACTAAATATATGCAAAGAGGTGAAATGTCAGAATACTCATTAAAAGGGACACCAGAGAAATAAATATATATAAGAGGTAGAAGGGTCCTAGGTGATAGAATAAACAACAATTGTGTGCTTGACTCATGCTCAAAGGTCTGATAGAAATAGAAAATTACAACTCTGTTGTTTCTGAGCTGCTGGAAGAAGTAGCATCACTAGAAGTATGTTCTTACAAATGACAGTCACTGAAAAGTATAAAAGGTCAACAATAAAAAATAACCTTTACACTGACCACAATTTAATAAATAAAAATATCAAGAGACCTTTTTCAACCATCTCCTGGAATATTGCAGGAATTATGAGTAAAACCGATGATAAGTCTTAAATAGAGGAGATTAAGAATCATATTTGAGGCAGTATAGCGCAGTGGTCTAAGGCTCTGAGCTGCAAATCTGGTGACATCCAGCAGACCAGACCTGGGTTTGAATCCCACAGCTTCCACTTGCATACTGTGTGACCCTGAGCAAGTCGCTTAACCTCTTTGTGCTCCCAGGTCGCTCCTGTAAAAAAGCTTTCAGCTTAGTGTGCTACACCTGGTTAAACAACTAAATAAAAAAAAAATAAAAAAAAAAATATTATAGTCCTACAAGAGACTTGGATGGGAAATGAGCAGAATATCGTAATAGAAGTATATGTTAAATTTGAGATAAAGGGTAAAAAGCCCATAAATTATTGTGGTCAGAATAAGGGAGTATTATGACCCTGATATCTATAAATATAAAAATGTAAAAAAAAAAAAAAAAAACCTACTGTTGTCCCAAAAAATCATTGTCTCATCTACATTTTGAGTCTGGTATATATGTCAGACCTTTGTATAGCGAACATGTATCTGGAACCTACATTGTCTGTTCAAAGCATTATCAAGAACTGGAGGATATAAAAAGAGAATTGATACTACTTAATGATAAGTTTGGAGATATGATAATATTAGGCATGGACGATTTAAATGCCCGAATGGGAAGCCTCTTATATTTGAGAGAAAACCAACAGATGGGTGAAGAAATTGACCAAGCATTGGGCATAGGAGACAGATGTTCTTCAGATAAGATGATAAATAGTAGGGGTCAGATTATTTAAAATTTTGTAAGTAATAGCACTTTACATCTGATTAATGGCTATGTCAAAAAGGACCTTATGGTGACTTTACCTTTTTTTCAGGGGTATCAGGGAAAGGCTCGACTTTAGACTACGCATTCATTGACACCTTTCATTGGTATCTAAATGACTCTTTTAAAGTAAGTCAAAACTGTACAAGCAATCACTTATACATTGTATTATAATTAAAATGGGAAAGTGATAATAAGGAGAGACATACCGTAAAACACAGGGGGACAAGTTCTGTGTTTATAACAGCAGAAAAATAAAATGGAACCCTTTCGTACAGCATTAAATGATAGAAAATACAAAATCACACATGCCCCCACAATGCAAAGCATCATGGACTGCATATGCAAATCACCACAGAATGTTATGCTGGTCCAACTTGGACCAGCATAACATTCTGTGGTGATTTGCATATGCAGCCCATGATGCTTTGAATTGTGGGGGCATGTGTGATTTTGTATTTTCTTGAAACTTGGCTTCCCAGCCAAATGCCCTTTGGGGTAACCCTTGCCTCAGTGTTTACACACAGAGGTTCTTTGTCTATTAAATGATAGATTTACAAGATAGTGTGGCAGTGCAATCTTTGCTTGCAGTACTAGAAGAGGGGCAAGGAGTGATAGAAAACTTCAGAGTACTTCTGGATTACATTATACAGCAGTCTCACAATCAGAAACCTAACATAAGTAAAATCCTTGGTACAGATAAAGCTCCCTGATTTGATAAAGAATGTAAGAGGATAAAATCAGACATCAATAGGGCAGGAAGAATAGCAATAAAAAAAAACCCAGAAATGTTGCTATTTAAAGGTGTAGCAGCACTAAAAAGGGAGTATAGAAAAGTCATAAGAGATAAAAAAGATAACATCAATTCCACATGTGGGGTAAATTGCAAGATGTAATAACACAGAAGGACAACAAACAATTTTGGACCCTTATTGCATTTGGGTAAAACAAAATTACTAGTAATATTGAGACCGTAATTCCAGCAAATGGATGGGTTGAATTCTATAGTAAACTATATGATGAACAGTTATACCCTCTAAAAAGAGATTTAGAACCAGTAGTTATGGAAATAGAAGCTACAGTACAAAATACAGAATGGGATGAAGTGTCACGGGAAGCAATAAAAAGACATATAATAAAAGAATAACAAAGCACTGGGAATTGACGGCATACCTGCTGAAACTTTCAAAGTAAATATTGATTGGTGGGCTAAGATTTTGCTTATTGTCTTTACGTAGAACATAGAAACATAGACTTTTACGGCAGATAAGGACCGCTTGGCCCACCTAGTCTGTCCATTTCCCCTACCTTCAGGATAAGCTGCAGATCCTAGTTAACCAACAGCCTATTTCTTCCTACCCCCCCACAAAATTACCTTATGTCTGTCCCATGCATTCTTGAATTCTCTCACAGTTTTAGACCCCACAACCTCCTCAGGAAGGCTGTTCCATACATCAACCACCCTCTCTGTGAAAAAATACTTCCTCATATTGCCCCTGAACCACCCCCCATCTTCAAATTGTGTCCCCTTGTTCTTGCACATCTCTTTTTCTGAAAGATGCTACCCTCTTGGACTTTCTTGATTCCACTGAGGTACTTAAAAGTTTCTATCATGTCCCCCCTCTCCCTCCTTTCCTCAAGGGTATACATATTAAGCTCCTTTAGTCTCTCCTCATATGGCTTATTTTGCAGACCCCGCACCATTTTAGTTGCCCTCCTCTGGACTGCCTCTATTCTGTCTATGTCTTTGCGGAGATGGGGTCTCCAGAACTGTACACAGTACTCCAGATGGGGTTTAGCCAACTGTCTGTACAGAGGGATAACAACTTCCTGTTTTCTGCTGGTGATGCCTCTCCCTATACATCCCAGTATCCTCCAAGTTCTCCCTACTGTCTTCTCACACTGCTTGTTAACCTTAAGGTCATCTGATATGATTATCCGCAGGTCCCTTTCCATTTTTGTTGTTGTTACTACCTCCCCCCCCATTGTGTAATCTTCCCCTGGGTTTTTGTTTCCAGGGTGCATTATTTTGCACTTCTTTGCATTGAATCCATGCTGCCATACTTCTGACCATTCCTCCAACCTTGCCAAGTCCCTTCTCATCCTTTCCATGCCTCCTTTTGTATCAACCCTATTGCAGATCTTTGTGTCATCTGCAAAGAGGCACACGTTTCCTTCCAGTTCCTCTGCAATATCACTTATAAAGACATTAAAATGGACTGGACCCAGTACTGAACCCAGTGGTACCCCACTAGTAATCCCTCTTTCTTCAGAGTGGACTCCATTTACAATTACCTTCTGTGTCCTGTTGTCCAGCCAATGTTTTACCCAGGCTACCACCCTGGGACCCACTCCCAGGCTGGTTAATTAGACTATTAATCTTTTGTGTGGGACTGTGTCAAATGCCTTGTTAAAGTCTAGGTAGGCCATGTCCACAGCACCTCCCTGGTCTACTACTTTGGTCACCCAGTCAAAGAAATCAATTAGATTCGTCTGACATCACCTTCCTGCTGAGAATCCATGCTGCCTTGAATTCTGTGCCCTACTGGCCTCTAGGTACTCAACAGTTCTTTCCTTCAGAAGTGATTCCATCACTTTCCCTACCACAGAGGTCAAACTGACAGGTCTGTAGTTTCCTGCCTCTGTCTTGGTCCCACTTTTGTGAAGGGGAATCACATCCGCCTTCTTCCACTCCTCAGATACTGCACAATCCTCCCACAGTTTGTTAAAAAGGGTAGTCAGTGGTTTCACTAGTTCTCCCCTTAATTCTTTTAGAATTCTGGGGTGAATTCCATCAGGCCCCATTGCTTTGTTCACCTTCAGTTTTATGAATTCCTTCAGAACCCTTTCTTCTGTGAAAGGACTGGGTTCAACCCCCATCCAGAGTGCTTCTGTTAACTGGATTAGGCACCTCCCCTCCTCCTCTTTTGTGAATACTGAGCAGAAGTATTCATTCAGTATCCCTGCTTTTTCACTGTCCCTCTCTGCCCACCCATTTTATTCAGCCTCACTATCCCTCCCTTTGTCATTCTATGCTCCTGATGTACCTATAAAAGGTTTTATCCCCCTTTCTAACCAAGTTGGCTATCTTTTCCCCAGTTTGGGCCTTTGCTATTCTGACTTCCCTCCCTGCTTCCTTCTGCCTTAACTGGTACAGCTTTCTGTCCTGCTCCTTCTGTGTTTCCTTATACTTCCTAAATGCTGCCTTTTTCTCCCTGACCTTCCCCAACACCTCCTTTGAGAACCACAGTGGCTTTTTCTTTAGTTTTAATTTGTTTATTTGCTTCACACAAAGGCTTGTTATTTATTTATTTATTAGCTTTTGGTAACCAGGTAAGTGCCCTAGGCAACAGACCTGACTATTTTCAGGCACAACCTGGGAGAGCACAGGACACTGGTTACAATATGCAGAAATGCACAGACATAATATAGGTGTACAGGAGCAAAACAAGATATACATTGGGTAGCACAGTAATAGTTACATAAGGGTACATTTTAGGCATAGATCATAATAAGGATGTAAAATAAAACAATTAGGGTAACCATAAGACAGCTGAGGACAGTAAAGACATCAAGGTTCATAGCCACCTAGACAAGTGTATTGCATGGGAAAACATTAGTGTAGTGCTCAGGGTCAGACCCGACAGCCTGCAGTGGGACAAAGCAAATTAAGAGCATTTGCATTGGCCAGAGGCTAGGAGGTGGATGAACAGTGAGTTTTTGAATTCTTGATGGGAGGCTGAAGTTTTCACCATAAGGGGGAGTGAGTTCCAGAATTTGGGAGCAAAATGAGCAAATGCCTGTTCACCCATTTTTGTCATGCAAGGTCTAGTGGAGAGTATGGGGACAGAGGAAGACCTGAGGGTACGGGTGTGTGAGGCAGGAGTCAGGAGGTTGGCAAGATAGACAGGGCAGGGAGGTCTAGACAGGGAGTCGATAAAGCAGCCCAGGGAGTAGGCTCGAATATCCTTAGGTGACAGCCAATTTAAGCCAGCGTAAAGGAGACAATGATGGGTAAGACGTGGGGCAGTTAAGGCGAATCTACAGATGTTGTAGACAGTGTCCCATTTGTGGAGTGTAGCAGAGTTTGCAGCAAAGAGGAGGGGCAGAGCATATTGGAGCTGGGGTAAGAGAATACCTCTCGCAACAGAAAGTCTAGCGGAAGGAGTGAGGGAGTGGCGCACGCGATAAGCTCCGCCAATTTTAGCATTGACGGCACGGCACACAATATTGACATGTTGAGACAGGTCAAGTGTGGAATCCAAAGTGACTCCAAGGTACTTGAAGGACTCAGTGTTTGAGATGAGGGAGCCGTCAAGGCATTGAACCCTTTGCCTCTGTTATGGCAGTTTTGATGTTTCCCCATTGTTGCTGCACACCTCCTTCTAGCCTGTTTGCTAGTGCTTTTCTAAGGCACTCTCCTATATTGCCAAAGTCAGCCTTCTGGAAGTCCAGCACCGTCACTTTTTTATGGTTTGACTCTGTAGCTGAGTTTATTATGAACCACACTGTTTGGTGGTCACTTGTTCCCAGATGGCTACCCACTTCTAGATCTATGATCCTCTCACTGTCCCCATTTGAGAGTATGAGGTCTAAGATTGCTCCCTCATGAGTGGGTTCCAAAACTAGCTGTCTGAAGCATGCCACCTGTAGGGCATCGAGAATGACTCTGCTCTTGGATGTGGCTGCAGCAATGGTGCTCCAGTTAACATCTGGCATATTCAGATCTCCCAGCAATAGTATCTCCCCTTTCTCTACCATCTGCCATCTTTCTATTTATTTTAACAAACAATACAATTCCAAAATAATGGTCAGTAGCAGAGATTGTTCCCATATTTAAACAAGCATTTGTCAATGCCGAATATTGTTGCACTGGCATTGGCAGAGGCAGTGGCGGAGCAAGAGATGCATAGCACTGTGATTTTGTTAATGTGTCCCAAAAGGTGATTTTGCACAGCAAGCATGCCATTGTGCACCACAGCTGCGGAAATGCATTTTGGGCAAGCTGCGAAAACTGTCAGCTGGACTGTTGATAAGGAGGTGTGCACAAATGGCAGTGGTGAAAATGTGGCATGGAAGTATTGCAGATTGATGAAGTTACAAGGGAGCATGGAAACTGTGCAATGCATGCTTGCAACACAGTCATTTTAGGGACTTTTGGCACCAAATTTTCAACATAGGCATTTTAGGACCTCTGTTCATAAATAGTGTCACCGTCATTTCCTCAAACTGTCCCGAAAACTGATTTCGCACATTGACCATGCAATTCTGTGCTGGACATGTGAAAACACATTTCAGCCAGCTGTACTGTTCATAAGGAGGTATGGAAAAATGCCAATGATGAACAGCTGGAGTGAAACTATTACAAATTCACAAAGTCACAAGTGTGTGTGCAAACTACGTAATGCACGCTCGTAAAACACTCATTTTATTGACTTTCATCCCCAAATTTTCAACATAGGCATTTTAGGACATCTGCTAATGAACAGTGTCACTGTCATTTTCATAATGTGTCTCAAACACGGATTTTCCACTATGACCATGCTATTCTGTGCCAAAACTGTGAAAACAGATTTTGGTAAGGATGTGAAAAATGACAGCTGTACTGTTCATTAGGAGGTGCAGAACAATGGCACTGTTGAAAATCTGGAATGAAAATATTATAAGTTTGCGAACTTAGGAGCATGCGTGCAAGCTGTGCTATGCACGCTCGAAACACAGTCATTTTATGGAGTATTGTCACCAAATTTTCAACCCAGGTATTTTAGGACCTCTGCTCATGAACAGTGTCACTGTCATTTTTGTAATATGTCCTGAACACTGATTTCGCACAGCGACCATGCTATTCTATGCCAGAAGTGTGAGAACACATTTTGGCCAGGATGTGAAAAATGACAGCTGTACGGTTCACAAGAAGGTGTGGTAAAATACCAATGTTGAAAATCTGGCATGAAAATATTGTGAATTCGCGAACTTACGAACGTGTGTAACAATTGTGCAACGCACGCTCGTAAAACAGTCATTTTATTTTGATTTTTCCAACCAAATTTGCAACATAGGCTTTTTGAGAGCCTCCCTCATGAACAGTGGCACTGTCATTTCATTACTCAGTCCCGAAATGTTATTCCGTGCAGTGACTGCGAAATCACCTTTTGAGCCCAATTAACAAAATGACAGTGACAGAATTCATGAAGTGGGGTCCCAAAAACCCCATGTTGAAAATGTGGGGCCAGAATTCCCAAAAATGCCTGAGATATGCATCAAAGTTGAAAAAACCCTATTTATTACATTATACAGCTTACCGGCATTTCCTCAGTTCGCGGTCAGCTCTGAAGAGTGCAGACATGTTCCTGGTCCACTGAAGATTGTCGTGCCAGAATCCGGAGGCAAATATGGGTTGGGGGTGTGTGGGGAGGCAGGGTGCACAGAGGGTGGGTGCGCGTGGGGGACAGGGAGACTACAAGGGACCATTTTTGTTTTACAGGCAAAAAAAAACATTGCAGGACAGTTTTTTTGTTTCAGAGGATTTGGCACACTGGGTGGGCTCCCATCGTACCACCTAACTGTTTGGGGGGGCTGTAGCCAACAGGGGATTGAGCACCCCGGCCTTTCACAAAGCGGGGGGCACGAGGCAAGGGAGTTAGGCACCCCCTCGGCATTTAACAATGGGGGTTATGCCGACAGGAGTAGGCTTCCCTCGGCACACAAGTAAGGGGGTTAGAGCTGAGGGATTGGCCACCACCTCGGCATGTAACAAATGGGGAGGTGATTTATGCCGACGTGAGTGGCCCCGCCGGCACACAAGTAAGGAGTTAGAGCCGAGGGGATTGAAACACCCCGGCATATAACAAATGGGGGGAAGTGATTTAGGCCGACGGGGAGTGGGGCTTCCCCTCGGCAGTACAGAGGTGCAAGGTTAACCAACAAGGGTATTGGGCACCCCCGAAGTCGGCAGTTTGGTGGCCACTGTGCCACCATGCTCATAATGGTAGCGAGCACGTCAAGGGAAGGTCTGCTGCATCTAACGAGCTTTGCTCGGATTGCAGCGGACCTTTTATTAGATGTGTTCACCACATTAAGTATGCATGGTGTGGTGCTGGCATGCAGGCTGATTGGGGAATGAGGGACACACCTACTGGTGTGTGCCCTGCACTCGCCCAACAGCGACCGTGCCTCCAAAGCTGCACTGCCGCAAGATGTTGGCAGCGCAAACATTAAAAGGGGATAGATCTATGCCAGAATATTATAGACCAATTTCTTTGATTTGTATACCTGCAAAGATGTTTTCTAGAGTATTTCTAGAAAGATTATTGGACTGGATGGAAATAAGAGGCATGTTTACAGAAAATCAGTTCTGATTTAGGAGAAATAGAGGTATAATAAATAATATATTCCTACTGGACTACTTAGCAAATAAACAAAGCAAACTGAGGAAAGGAGGTTTATACGGATGCTTCCTTGACTTAAAGAAGGCCTTCAATAATGTTAATCATGAGACATTATGGGAAATGTTAGCAGCTTGGAGAATTGACCCTAAACTTCAGGAATTATTAATTTTACATAGCAATACATATATAAGTATTAGATACACAGGAGATGGAAAACTTACAGAAAAAATACGGGCTAACAGAGGAGTTGAGCAGGGCTGTTTATTGGCTCTGGCCCTATTTAATACATATATATATATATATTTATAGACCAAATTATTAGAGAACTAAATAAGCATGATACAGAAGCTCCAAACATAGATGGTTTAAAAGTTAGCATTTTATCTTATGTGGATGATTCCGTGCTTATATCCAGATCAGCAGCCAGCCTACAGAAAGTGATAACTATAGTTGCAGAGGTCCTTATGAAATTATCCCTTGAAATACATTATGAAAAATCCAAAATAATTAAGATTGAGAAGGTATGCAGAAAAAGATGTGTATGGAAATTAAAAGATACTGAATTCCAAGAAGTGAAAGAATATAATTACTTAGGTGGACTGATAAATGACAATTTAAAATGGCAAGAACACAGAGAACATAATAAAAGTAAAGGGAGACAAATTGTATTAGGCCTGTATAGATTTGGAAAACTTTTTGCCAGTAATTCTTTTGATGCAATAAAAAGAGCATATGTTGCAAAAGCAAAATCGGTCACGCTATATACAGCAGAGGTTTGTGGAGTAGAAGAAAAAGTTTCAACATGGGAGTCAATTCAAAATGTATTTATTGGAACTAATTTGGGTTTACCAGTGGCGAAATCAGGCGCACACCTAAGAGCAGAAACAGGCTTGATATTCTTGACTCTAACTGCTAAAATCAGATCTTGAATTATTGGCAAAAACTTATAAAAATAATATCATTCTTAGGTATGCATGGTGGACAGAAGCAAAAAGATATCACAATGAAGGGAAAATATATTACTCCTGGTTCAACAAACTAGATGCTGAAATAAGAAAGTCTGGAGTTAACTCACTTTTTGATAATAGAGCACTAACAGAAGTAGACTCTTATGTAGAACAAATAAAAATCAGATGGAAAGATAATGAAATTCAGAGGGATGTAGCAAAGATCAACTCCTCATCCATTTTCACATTTTACAAAACAATAAATCGAGGATTTGGTAGCCAGGATTATCTTACTAGGTGTCAAAATTTCCTGCATAGAAAAATTTTGCTAGAATGAGATTTGACCTACATTTCCATTACCGAGCACAAATGATACCATGAGAAAAAATTAAAGAGCAACAAAAGTGTATTTGCGATGAACAATGTTATTTATCCACCAGCCATTTACTGTTAGATTGTAAGTGACTAACTGATTGCAGAACAAAATTTATTTTTTATTTTTTATTTTAGTTTTTGTTGACCGGGTAAGTGCACTAGACAAATCCTGCCTATTTTCAGGCACGACCCGGGGGAGGGGGATACAGATGAATGCCAACTGACCTTGAACCAGATTAAACTGTTGGTGGTATTTTTAGTGAATGAGGGAAATTTGGCCAGGACACCGGGGAAGTTCCCCTACTCTTTTCAATAAGTGCCGTGGGATCTTTAACATCCACCTGAACTACCACCAATCCAGGCAGATGGGACCTCGGTTTAACGTCTCATCCGAAATGGATTAATCCACTGACTTTTAATAGTTCTGGAAAAAGAAAGGAGGATGTTGTACAAAAATTTATAGAGGGCAATGATATGCTATATTCTTCTATCTGCTTTTATCTGGGAATATGTAATGTTATGAAATTTTAACCTTAATTGTGACTAAATCAATGAATGTATATGATTTTATGAAGTGGTTCTAGCTGTGAAATTTGTAATTTATAAAAAAGTGTTTGTCTTATGGAATATACACGTGTTTAATAAAAATTTATTTTATTTACTTAGAAATATGTAAAAAAAATATATATGTGGATATTTGGAGAGAGAGAGAGAGTGTGTGTCTTTTAATGTGGAACAGCAGTTTTGCATGTGTAAAACTTAAATCCAAGAGATTAACTCTCCCCTTCTGCTTTAGGCAAAATCAGCCTTATAAACCCAGGAAGCATAATGAGAAACTGTCTGTGTCTGTGTCTGTGTGCTGACAGTTAAAATTACAGACACAGTGCACTAGCAGAAAATGAAAACACATGATTTTGTTTCACCTATTTTCAATGTTGGCACTATGTAAACATGTTTCTGTCCGTAACTATTGTTCATTTGTCATTATTATTTTGTGAATATTTAAACTTGCACTGTTTAAACATGTTTAGTCTGCAATTAGTGTTTATTAGTATTGTTTGTGAACATTTAAACTGTAACCTGAAACAGCACCACCTTGTAAATAGGGCCCTGTTGCCCTAATGGTGTCAATGTACTCATATACCTAAAAGCTTTACTACTAAATAACAGTTCTGTACACGTGGAACAAAAGTCCAAAGAATCACCACCCACCAGTTAGAAACAAACCTATGAATCCACAGTTAGATAGAATAAGTAGACCCATTTTATAGTTAAGCATATTAGAACCATATAAAATAAATAACTGTTCTTGTGTTGTGCCTGAAACCAGGGAGGAAAGGAAAAACAAAACAGGAGCACTTTAAATATTGTGGTGGGATATGGGTCAGAATATATGATTTTTAGTTTAGCAAGAAACTGTAGGCTATGGGAAATATGAAGTTCTCTTGGTGTGAGTTGGTATGACAGGGGAATTGCTTGCAGCCACATCAGGACTGATTGAAGAGAACAGAGTCTTACATTTTAGACTCAAAAATTTAGAAAGTCAGATCCGGTTAGCAAATCTCAGAATAGTGGGGATGCCTGAATCACAGGAGGGAGACGACCAGGTGAATATTTGAAAAGCTAGATTGTGCAGCATTATGATCTATTTGTTCCCATAGGGATCCTGAAGGCTTATCGGATCATACCTTGTAGAAAGAAAGATCAGGGGGAGCCAGGACACTGTTGGCAATCCCTGCTAACTTCCAGGATCGAGACAGGATTCTGGAGGTTGCATGCAGACATGGACTGGTAAAGGATAAAGGAATGAAAATCTCCCTATTCCCGGGCATCCGATTTGTTTCAGGTGGTGACACTGAGGGATTGGGCACCTCCAGTGTCAGTGTTATGTTTTGGGGTGGGGATGCCGAGTGGGAGGGTGGGGTGACATAGAAACATAGAAGCTGTCAGCAGATAAGGACCACTTGGCCAACCTAGTCTGCCCTAAATCCCCTACCTATAGTGCCACTAGAGACCCTACTTGGACTC
Source organism: Neoceratodus forsteri (assembly GCA_016271365.2). NCBI lineage: Eukaryota > Metazoa > Chordata > Ceratodontiformes > Ceratodontidae > Neoceratodus > Neoceratodus forsteri. Next base: position 403,479,770 of record CM028136.1, on the reverse strand, counting down.
CAGCTTACACCTCACTCTTGCTTCTAAGATTCCCTTGTGTCTATCCCATGCATTCTTAAATCCTGTGACTGGTTGTAGCCCCCATCACTTCCTCTGGGAGGCTGTTCCAAGCATCCATCACCCTCTCTGTAAAAAAGTACTTCCTCACATTTCCTCTGAGCCTCCCCCCCTTCATATTGTGACCCCTTATCCTCTAGCATTTTTTTCCTTTGGAAAATGTTCCCTTCCTGTACCTTGTTTGTTCCTGTGAGGTACTTGAGTGCCCCCATCATATCCCACCATTCCCTCTTGATGCAGGCCCTGCACCATTTTGGTTGCCCTCCTTTGCACCACCTCCACACTATCTATGTCCTTTCAGAGACGGGGCCTCCAGAAATGTACACAGTACTCAAGGTGGTATCTCACCAGCAGTCTATACAGGGGTATTATTACCTCCCTCTTTCTGTTGGTAATACCCCTCCCTATGCATCCAAGCATTCCACTAGCTTTTCCCACTGCCTTGTCACACTGTTTATTACCTTCAGGTCATCAGACATAATAACCCCCAGGGCTCTTTCCTGTTTTTTGACTGCTAATACTTCCCCCCCCAAGTTGGTACATTGCCCCTGGGTTTGTGTACCCTAAGTGCATGATTTTGCACTTTTTTGTGCTGAATTATAGCTGCCAAACTTGTGACCATTCTTCTAACTTCTTTAGAGCCTCCCTCATTCTTTCAACCACACACCCCCATGTGTCTACTCTGCTGCAGATTTTTGTGTCATCCATGAATAGGCCGTCCTTCCCCTCCAGTCCTTCTGCAATATTGCTAATAAAGACACTGAAGAGGACCAGGCCTGATACCCTTGAGGCACCACGCTAGTCACCTTGCCCTCCCCAGAGTGTACCCCATTTATCACCACTTTTTGGCTCCTATCACTAAGCCAACATTCCACCCATTTTACTATTTTAGAACCTACTTCTAGGCTACTCAGTTTGTTTACCAGCCTTCTTTGTGGGACGGTGTCGAAGGCCAAGCTGAAATCCAGATAGGCCACATCAAACGCTCCTCCCTGGTCCACTTCCTTTGTTACCCAGTCAAACTCAATCAGGTTTGCCTGGCAGAACCTTCCCCCTACCCGGTTAATCCATGTTGCCTCAGATCTTGTAGACCTCTGGTTACAAGGTATTCTCCCATCCTCTTCTTCAGTAGTATTCCTTTACTTTGCCCACTACCGAAGTCAGGCTGACTGGCCTGTAGTTTCCTACCGCCTCCCTATTTCCACTTTTGTGGTGAGGGACTACATCTGCCCACCAGTCCCCCGGTACATCCCCTGTTTCTAGTGACCAGTTGAACAGGACTGTCAGGTGCAGACAGCTCCTCCCTGAGCTCCCTCAGCAACTTGAGGTGCACTGCATCTGGACCTATTGCCTTGTCTGCATTTAACTTTAACAAGTCCCTTAGGACTGTTTCCACTGTGAAAGGGCTAGAGTCCACCTCCCAACCCTTATGCCCTTGTCTTGTAACAAAAGCCCGTTTCCTACCCCCTCCTCTGTGAATACTTAACAGAAGTATTTGTTAAATATGTCTGCTTTTTTGGTGGTTCTTTTCTACAGAACCCCCCCCTTCCCCTTTCAATCTTACTATCCCTCCCTTGGACTTTCTCTCTTTATTAATGTATCTAAAACATGTCCTACTCCCCCTTTTTACATTCGCTTGCGCGCATGCGCAAGGAATGTCTTGGGAGAGTAGCACACTTTGGAGGTGTGCCTCTCCCATCGAATGCATTGCTCCCTTGAGCAGGCGTGGCGGTCCTGCACCAATGGGTGAAGGAGCTCTGTATGACAGCAGTGTTCCTCTGCTTCAAAGGAAAGCACTGCTGCCATACAAACACCACCACGCCGCCCCTTCGCATCGCCGCTCCCCAGCAGCGTCACGCCGCCCCAAAGCTTTGGTGCCATGCTGGGGCTCACCCCAGTGTGGCAAACTTTGTTTGCCGAAGGTGCCAATCCCCCATCGGCTCCACGGCCCCCTCCCAAACCATCCTGCTGCCATGCTCAGAGCCCACCCCAGCATGGCAAAGGTTGCCTTTGTTTTGCCGCCGTGGGTGCTCAATCTCCCGTCAGCTCCTCGGCCCCCCCTCCCCGTGTAATTTGCCGACGGGGGTGCCCAATCCTCCGTCGACTCCTCACCCCCCCCAGTCATCTTGTGCCATGCTGGAGCCCACAACATCGTGGCAAACAGTCCCACGTCGTCTTTTTTTAACACCTGTAAAATAAAAGCGGTCCCACAGCGCATCTCCCAGCCCCCTCCACAACCGCTGCGACCACTGCACACCAGCCTCCCCTGACCCCACCCATAAATGCCTCGGACTCCGGTAGCGAAGGGTAATTTCGCAGGCACTGTGCAGTCACCGTGCAAAATCACCCTTCAGGCTCAAATAACGCCATGACAGTGACAACATTCATCAGAAGGGGTCCCAAAAACCCCATGTTGAAAATTTGGTGCAAAATTCCAAAAAATGACTGTTTTGAGCGTCGTTATGCTAGCAGTTCCTCACGAGCTCGTAAGTTTGCAAATTTTCAATATTTTCCTCCAGATTTTCAACATTGCCATTTTATCACACCTTATTATGAGCTGTACAGCTGTCATTTTTCACATCTCACCCAAAATGTGTTTCCGCCCATGTCGCGCATATGGCGCGGTCGGTATCTCGAAATCAATGTATGGAACACATTAAGAAAATCACAGTGACACTGTTCATGAGTAGAGGTCTTAAAATGGCTGTGTTAGAGATTTGGTGAAAAATTCCTAAAATGACTGTTTCACAGGCGAGGTCCAGTTCCTCGCGCAGCTGCGTATGTTTCGCAATTTTCAATATTTTCACCCAGATTTTCAACATTGCCATTTTACCACACCTCCTTATGAGCACTGCAGCTGTCATTTTCACATCTTGCCCAAAGCGTGTTTCCACCCATATAGCGCTGGCGGCACGGTCGTGTCGCGAACTCAGTGTATGGGACATGTTAGAAAATCACAGTGTCACTGTTCATGAGCAGAGATCTTAAAATGGCTGTGCTGAAAAATTTGGTAAAAATTCCTACAAATAACTGTTTCTGGCGCGTTGTGCAGTTCCTATGCGCACTACCGTAAGTTTGCGAATTTCCAATATTTTCACTCCAGATTTTCAACATTGCTATTTTACCACACCTCCTTATGAGCAGTACAGCTGTCATTTTCACATCCTGCCCAAAGCGTGTTTCTGCCCATCTAGCACAATGGGCGGTCGGTGATGCAAAATCAATGTATGGGACACAGTAAGAAAATCACAGTGACACTGATCATCAGCAGAGGTCTTAAAATAGCTGTGTTGAAAAATTCTAAAGCCAACTGTTTACGAGGTGTCGTTGCGCAGTTCCTCGCCGCGCTCGTGAGTTCATGAATTTCAATATTTTCACTCCAGTTTTTCACCATTGCTATTTTACCACACCTCCTCATGAGCAGTACAGCTGTCATTTTCACATCCTGCCCAAAATGTGTTTCCGCCCATGTAGCGCACAATGGCGCAGTCCGTCTGCGAACTTAATGTATGGGACACATTAAGAAAATCACAGTGACACTGTTCATGAGCAGAGGTCTTAAAATGGCTGTGTTGAAAATTTGGTGGCAAAATTCCTAGAAATGACTGTTTTACGAGTGTTCATTGTGCAGTTCCTATGCACGCTCGTAAGTTTGCAAATTTTCAATATTTTCACTCCACTTTTTCAACATTGCCATTTTACCACACCTCCTCATGAGCACTGCAGCTGTCATTTTTCACATCTTGCCCAAAACGTGTTTCCGCCCATGTAGTGCACAATGGCACAGTCGCTGTGTGAACTCAGTGTATGGGACACATTAAGAAAATCACAGTGTCACTGTTCATGAGCAGAGATCTTAAAATGGCTATGTTGAAAATTTGGTGAACAAATTCCTAAAAATAACTGTTTTACGAGCTGCGTTGTGCAGTTCCTATGCACGCTCGTAAGTATGCGAATTTTCAATATTTTCACTCCAGATTTTCAACATTGCCATTTTACCACACCTCCTTATGAGCAGTACAGCTGTCATTTTCACATCCTGCCCAAAGCGTGTTTCCGCCCAATGAAGAAGTCGGGTGTGCAAATCAATGTATGGCACACAGTAAGACAATCACAGTGACACTGTTCATTAGCAGAGGTTTTAAAATGCCAATGTTGACAATTTGGTGAAAAAATTCCTAACAATGACTGTTTTACGAGCGTGCATTGCACAGTTCCCATGCACGCTCGTAGGTTTGCGAATTTTCAATATTTCCACTCCAGATTTTCAACATTGCCATTTTACCGCACTTCCTTATGAGCAGTACAGCTGTTATTTTTCACATCCTGCCCAAAACGTGTTTCCGCCTATGTAGCGCACAATGGGGGTAACAAAAAGGTCATGCTGACAATTTATTGTCCAAATACCAGCAATCGTACAGGGCATTAGGGTAAAGCACCATACATGCCAAACACCACTGCAAATACCTGCAAGCGAACGTTCGGCATTGACAAATGCTTGTTTACTGATTTGGCTGTATTTTCCTCTGTTTTTGCTTTTGCACTCCTAACTGCCTTCTCTGCCTCCCTTTGCTTCTCATGGTAACTTTCCCTATCTTCCTCCATCTGTGTTCTCTTCTAGTTTCTGAAGGCTAGTTTTTTCTGGTCTTACTTTTTCTGCTACCTCTTGTGAGAACCATAGTGGTCTCTTTTCTCTCTTGTTCTTGCTGACCTGTCTTACACAGAGTTAAGCAACTTTTTCAGTTCCCTCTCTTATTGAAGTCCACTGTTCTTCTGTTCCCCCTAGTTTCTCTATCCCTGCCAGGGCATCCTTTAGGCATGCTACCATTTTCTTAAAATTGGCCCTCCTGAAATCCAGGACCCATGTCCTCATGGGGTTTGGTTCTATCCCTTTTATGTTAAACCACATTGTCCACTGATCACTGATCCCCTAGTGGTCCCCCACTGTAACATCAGCAATGGAACAGTGTGGGAAGGGCTGCAACAGACATGATGGATGGTTTGTTTTGTAAGGGTGTAATTCCTGAGCAGCGTGATCTTGACAGATCATCTGTGCTTGGTGGGCAGTGTAGATCAAAGGAAAGAGCTGGCCTCTGATTGGGTCAGCTCTTTCCTTTGAGATACACACAGTTCCCTGCACTAAAACATCAGTGTCCGTGCTGTAGTTATATCTAGCTCTCAATAATTGGGTTTGGGGAATATTTCTCACCATATGCTGTGGGTGGCAACTCGAAGCATGCAATAGCGAATTTTGGTCAGTATTCTTCCTAAATAATGTAGTCTGTATGCAATTATCTTCATCTTTAGTTATTTGCAAATCCAAAAAAGTGACTTTATTCTGGTCACTCTGTACTGTACTGAAAATTTCAAATTTGGGTTGCTGTCTTGTAAGTAACTGACAAATTCACCTAGCTCATCTCAAATGCCTCTCCACACTAGAAATATGTTGTCTATAAAGTGATGCCATAGGTCAATCCTGTGGTAAAAATGATTGACCTGTTCATCATAGACTGCTGATCTTTCCCAATAGCCCAAATAGAGATTGGTGTAATTGGGTGCAACGTTTGCACCCATTGCCGTCCCTTGAAAGGATAGTATTTCATCAACTCTCTGACTCCCTCTCAAAATACAACCTCCTATGTCATCAGCAATACGGTTTCAGGAAGGGCCACAATACCACCTCAGCCCTCCTGGAATTTATTAACTTCATACATAAAGTTCTAGACCATGGCCACTTAGTTGGGTCTGTGTACATAGACCTAACAAAAGCCTTCAGCATGGTCAACCACACACTTCTTATTGAATCCCTTCCTGCTCTGGGCCTTTCACAAGATGCCACCTCCTGATTTACCAGCTACCTTAGTGGGAGATCGCAGCGAGTGAAAATCAATAATACTCTCTCCTCTAGTCTACCGGTCCATTCCAGGTCCCACAAGGCTCAATTATTGGATCGCTCCTGTTCCGTCTTTTTCTCAACACACTCCCCTTTGCCTGCTCTGGTCAGATGCTACTTTACAGGGGTCATGCTGTTATTTTCTGTACCCGCCCTGATCCCTCCCCACTCCAAAATGATTTCCAGAGGCTCTTCTTGGAATCCAGATCATGGTTTTCCCGTCATAAACTCGTTTTAAATTACAAAAAAACTAAAGTAATGGTATGTGCCAACCCACAAAATAAAAACAAAGGCACTCCCCTAAACATTCTGAACTGCTAGCAAAAAACCCTAGAACAAGTACACAAGTTCAAATACCTCAGCAATGCTGAGCATCACTCTTGACTCCTCCCTCTCTTTTCAGGAGCGCTTAACCCTACTCTGTAAGATGGTAAACACTAGGATTGGCCTTCTCTACAGACATAGGTCCTGCATAGCAACTGAAGCCCTCCACCTGGCTGTAACCAGTTTGAGCCTCTCCATAGTCAATTATGGCATTGTTATTTATGGATCTTCAGCAGATACAGCACTTAGCAGAGTCAAAGTCATCTTGAACAAAGCATGCCGGCTTGTGGTTGGTTGTGATCAGTTCACACACATCTGTAACATTTACAAACTAACCAACTGGTTAAATTTCAAGGGACAGCTTTTCTACTATACCAGTCTGTTAGCCAGAAAAAAAAAATGGGTCTCTCTCCTCCAGCAGTTCAACATCTCTTAACTCCTGCCCCAACAACTCAGGCTACCAGAAGCTCATCTAAAGCAACCTTTCTTGACCATACTGTAGGACTTCCATGGGGCAGAAGGCCTTCATGTATAGGGCTCCTTCTCTGGCTGAATAGTCTGCCTTCTGAGATTTCTTCCATAAATAAAATTGTCCCCTTCAAACTTAAACTCTGGCAGCACCTCCTTGCCTCCTGTCGCTGTGACTGATCCTAGCCTTACCTGTGTTCTCCTTCCTCCTCACTACCCCTCTTTTTTTCTTCCATGACAGTGTCACTGCTGACTGCTCTAGTACTATCTTCCCTTCCCCCTTCTTCCCTGTTTCTTCCCCTTCTGCCCCCTCTCCCCTCATTCTCTGCTCCCTGTCTCTCCTCCTCCTCCTCCCCCTGCCCACTGCTATCCTATACTTACCCTCCCTGGCATTTAAACACCTGATTGTATTTTGCATAGAATGGCTTGTTTAACCTATTGTATCTTTGTATACTGTTTTAAATCTGCTCTTGCACTTTGTACTATGTTATGTTCTATTTTCTGTTTGACGTGGAGCTTTTGTAAATAAGTCTCTGACTCAAAGGTTTGTAATTCCGAGACTTTAATAAATAAATAAATAAATCTGAAGAAAGTAATCTTTGTTGAACAAGAAGGCATTTTTTTGTAAGCACCATTTCTGTGGTTTCAAGCAGAAACTGTTTCTTTTTCATGTCCAAGGTTTCATCACAATCAAACCAATAGCTAAGAGCAAGTATCCCCCCCCCATGGGGAATATTGGTGTAAAGTGAAGTTATATCCATAGACACTAACCAGTATTCTGGTTCAAGCTGTATCCCATCCAACACATCCAATATGTGAGTTGTGTCATTGACATAAGATCTCAGTTGTGGTACATATCTCTTTATGTGTGCATTCACATATCATGACAGGGGCTCTGTAACAGATCCAATCCTTGCCATGATTGAACGCCCAGGTGGATTCTTCCAGTTCTTATGAATCTTTGCTAATATGTATATAGTGGGTGGATCACGTTTTTAACACTAAGGTACTCAAATTCCTTTCCTGTTATGGTACTCTCTAGTAAGGCCTTATTTCAGAATTCATCAATTTGTACTTTAAAGGCCTCTGTGGGTCCCCCCTGCAACTTCATATAGAAACTGGAGTCCCATAATTGTCTATTTACTGTTCATATTTCTCAGTAGACATAACAACAATTGCACCCCACTTATCTGCAGGTTTTATCACTATTCTAGTATCTTCCTCTAGAATTTTAAGGGCAGTCATTTCTGCAGCTGTAATATTCACAAAGGTGGGCCTCTTCCTCTGTGAATATATTCTTTCAAAATCCATCTTGCATGCCCTATCAAAAACCCTCATTGTATCTGAATAAGGGGGGTTAAATGTGGATGAGGGCTGAAACTTAGTGACCTCTGTAGTCACCACTTGTGAGGAGACAGATACATCCTCACTGCCCTGTGTAATTTCTGTGGGTCTACACATTTTATTTTTTGGCAAAAAAGTATTTCAGGTTCAGATTCCTTGTAAAATGTTTAAGGTTGATATATAACTCAAAAGAGTTAACGTCCACAGTTGGCATGAATGTCAATCCCTTTTATAGTACATTAATTTGACGCTTACTCAGTGTGACATCTGAAATGTTAACTACTATGTTCTCTGGTCTCTGGTTTTCTTCCCTCTGGTCATTTCTGTTCTGGTTCCTAGATTGATGCTTCTGCCCCCCCCCCCCCACCTTGTGCAGGTCCATTTCTTGTTTGTATCTGCCGCAGGCCATACCGCTGTCCCCCTTGGTTGTCCTGGTAACCCTGATGATTCTGAAGGTTGTGGTGACTTGTAATGGGATCCCAGAATTGAACTTGCCTCTCATTTCGGTGTTTGTGTTTGGGGGGCTACTTCCCCCTCCTGTGTACTTTCAGAGCAACTCGGAGAGAAAAACGGACGCGATGGACCCCGTGAGAGAAAGGTATGTCACAAACTAGCTTTGCAAATATTGCATTGGGGATGTTTCTGGTTCTTTATCTGCTAGTGTTTTTACAGCAGCAGGAGAAACATATTTTTTCATGGAATTTTTTGGTAGATGCCAATGTGACTGCCTTCACCTCAGAGAATACAACTAATTCAACAGCTCCCATTAATATAGATATTGCTTTCTTACAGCTGGAAAGAGTTTGTTAAAATACAGGTGCCATTATTGGAACAGGATTTCTTTGGAGGTGTACCTGAAAGTCGGAATTTCACCTTGTTGACTATGGGTAAATAACATGCCGGGATATGGAACAAACAGGGCAGAGTTTATGAAGGATTGGAATGCTGGATTACAGCTAGATATGGATGCCTTGATTAAAGCAACAATTAATGACTACCTTAACCTTTAGTAACACAATATATTAAGGATAAGGACGAAGCAGTACTTTTATATAAATCTGACCCCTGGTTTGGTGAACTGGAAAATAAGCTGAAGGGAAAGATCTAGAAGGAAGAAGAAAAATACAAAAACAAACATAAATTAAAGAAATTTGAATGGGATCACCAGGACTATCAGCTGGACTGAATTTTTATTTGGAACAGAGGTAGATCCAACCAGAGGGGACGGAATCATAGTAGGAGCTGGGGACATAGTAGGAATGCTCAGACCAGTACCCCAAAACAACAACAAACTGTAAATCAAACGCCTCGGTCTATACTGCGGAACAGAGGTGAATCCCCATCACACTATACTAGTATGAGTGACTTGGGTAACACTGAGGAGATCTGTTTAGAGGAGGAGGAAGAGGAATGGGAAGAAGCCCCGGAACACAAACACTAGAACAAGAGGCAAGTTCGATTCCAGGATCCCATTACGAGTCACCACAACCTTCAGAATCACCAGGGTTACCAGGGCAACCGAGGGGGACATTGGTATGGCCTGTGGCAGACACAATCAAGAAACCGACCCGCACGAGGTGGGGGGGGCAGGAAGCACCAATCTAGGAACCAGAAGAGGAGTGACCAGAGTGAAGAAAACCAGAGGCCAGAGAACATAGTAGTTAACATTTCAGATGTCACACTGAGTGTCAAATTAATGTACTACAAAAGGGACTGACATTCATACCAACAGTGGACATTAACCCTTTTGAGTTATATATCAACCTTAAATGTTTTACAAGGAATTTGAACCTGAAATACTTTTTTGCAAAAAATAAAATGTGTAGACACACAGCAATTACACAGGGCAATGAGAATGTAGCTGTCTCCTCACAAGTGGTGACTCCAGAGGTCACTAAGTTCTGTTCACTCTCTGTCTGACAGGCAACTATCCCACTGCATGAAATTCACCTCAAAATTCTGGTTTGCTACCCTACCCTCCTACCTACCTATCCAATACTATGTCTCTTTGGCAGCAAGGGCCCTTCTCCCTCCACTCCTGTGACTCCTGCACCTTGGCTATCCCTCACCACTACACTACTATCGGTCAATCAGCTTTCTCCCATAGATTCCCAAAGTTGTGGAACTCACTGCCTTATCAAATCTGGCATGCCTCCTCCCCTTGGTCTATCTTGTCCTCCCTCAATAACTTCCTTTAACCTGCCTGCAGCTGCTCCTAGTCACCTCACTCACTCTCCTGCTCCTTTGCTTTTCAGCTCTTAGTTCAAATCGAATATAGCTCCTAGCCACTCAATTGAATGTTTGCACTTAGTTCTTAAGTATATAGTGGTGCTGACAATATGTGCTTATTTTCAGTGCTCCTAGTCCTCGCTCATTTTCAGATTACACAATGTTAAATTCTAATTGTACTCCAAGTATGTTATTTTTTTTTGCAATTCCCTCTACCTGTATGTTGTGATTATGTTGCTGTATTTTACCAAGGCCGGCTGTGCTGATCTCAAATGTTATCTGTATTATATTGTTGAATGTTTTGTTTAGACTATTGTACTCCCATTTCTCTTCTGCTCCAGGATGCTCCGTGAGATGAACAATTTAATATTGTTTAGTATGCCTTTCCTGGTGAAACTTTTAAATAAATAAATAACGATTCAGCCCCCATCTACATTTAACCTCCCTTATTCAGATACAGTGAGGGTTTTTGAGAGGGCATGTGAGATGGATTTTGAAAGAATATAGTCACAGAGGAATAGGCCCACCTTTGTGAATATTACAGCTGCAGAAATGATCGCTCTTTAAACTCTAGAGGAAGATACTAGTGATAAAACATGCAGATAAGGGGAGTGCAATTGTTGTTATGTCTACTGAGAAATATGAACAGGAAATAGACAATAGCGGGACTCCAGTTTCTATATGAAGTTGCATGGGGGCCCCACAGAGGCCTTTAAAGTACAAATTAATGAATTCTTGAATGAGGCCTTACTAGAGGGTACCATAACAGGAAAGGAATTTGAGTACCTTAGTGTTAAAAAAACAATTTGTCCCACAATCTACATATTACCAAAGATTCATAAGAGCTTGTAGAAGCCACCTGGGCGTCCAATCGTGGCAGGGATTGAATCTGTTACAGAGCCCCTGTCACGATATGTGGACGCACACATAAAGGGATCCGTACCAAAACTGAGATCTTATGTCAGGGGCACAACTCACATATTGGATGTGTTGGGTGAGCTACAGCTTGAACAAGAATATTGGATAGTGTCTATGGATATAACTTCACTTTACACCAATATTTCACATGGGGGGGATACTTGCTCTTAGCTATTGGTTTGACTGTGATAAAACCTTGGACATGAAAAAGAAAAATGTTCTGCTTGAAACCACAGAAATGGTACTTACAAAAAATGCCTTCTTGTCCAACAAAGATTATTTTCTTCAGATTAAAGGGACGGCAATGGGTGCAACTTTCATACCCAATTACATCAATTTCTATTTGGGCTATTGGGAAAGATCAGCAATCTTTGATGAACAAGTCAATCCTTTTTACCATAGGATTAACCTTTGCGTCACTTTATAGACGACATATTTCTAGTGTGGAGAGGCACTTGAGATGTGCTAGGTGGATCTGTCTGTTACTTACAAGACAGCAGCCTGAATTTGAAATTTTCAGTACAGAGTGACTGGAATAAGGTCACTTTTTTGATTTGCAAATAACTAAAGATGAAGAGAATTGCGTACAGACTACATTATTTAGGAAGAATACTGACCAAAATTCGCTATTGCATGCCTCGAGTTGCCACCCACAGCATATGGTGAGAAATATTCCCAAAGCCCAATTATTGAGAGCTAGACATACTATAATTGCAGCACAGATACTGAATTTTTAGTGCAGGAAACTGAGATGTGTGAAAGGTTTTGACAAAGGGGGTATTCCACCCGATTAATCAGTGAAGCTATAATAGATGCTATGAACACAACAAGGGCTGAGCTAATAAATACACAGGAACAGAGGAAAAATGCACAGAGAATGAATTTTGTTAGTACATACAATAGGCAATCTAAGGAGATAGAGAATGTAATTAGAAAACATTGGGGGATTTTACAAACAGACCCACTGTTAAAAGAGGCTGCATCTGTGACACCTAGAATGACATACAAAAGAGGTACTAATGTGAGGGATAGAGTAGTTCATAGTCTACACAAGGGTAGTACACCAAACACAGCACAGGGATTTAGGAATTGACTACCCCCCAAACCAATGGGACCTATTCCTGTGGAAATTGTAAATTTTGTACGTCAGTCCTTAGAAGCACTACAGTACATTTACTTCTGTAAATGCAGGTAAGTGACTTTGAAGCAAATTCATTCTTTTAATTGTGTAACAGAAAATCTGGTATATCTAACAACTTGTGGGTGTGGAGCCTTTTATATAGGCAAAACCACTCGATCATTCAAATTGAGAATAAGTGACCACATTAGGAGCATTGCAGGGGTTGACAGGAAATGAAAATTACATACCTACCATAATTCCTGATCTTCCTGTGTATGTTCACCATTCATCACTGGTGGGTGTCTGCCGGAGAGAGGCACCCCGCGGGAGACTTTTTTTCCTGGAGGGGGCCAACATATTATGTGGTGCTCGCAGGTTGGCCAGTAACAGCCGTTGGGTCCTCCTCCACCTCAATTCTGCGTGATGGAGAGACAGTAGAAGAAAGTAAAGAGAAAGAAGGATGGGGCAAGGGAGCCCTAGGGACAGTAAAAGGAAAGGAATAAACTGAAAAAGAGTATGCCGATGAGAGGACAGGAAAGAGAAGGAGGGGCCTAAGGGTTTGGACCAGGAGGCCTCAGTCCCTGAGCGACCAAAGGAGGAGAAGGGAGAAAGGAGAGAGGGAGAGAGAGAGAAGAAGAAGGTATGAGATGGGGGGGTGGCCTCAACCCTCAAACAACAGAGGCAGCACTGGAGGAACACCAAGGTAGGAACTCTGGTGAGAAGAGCTGCAACCTGAAAAAGTACTCTGATTGGAGACTGCAGCAGCGCTGCAAGTTTTTTAATGCTGAACCCTCTGAAAAGGGCAGAGCCAGCACTGCTCAGAGGCTGGAAAGGGTGCACAAGAGGACAGGAGGTTGTGCCACAGCATTCGGGGACAGGCCACCCCCCATACTCAAGCCCAATAGATCGAGGACTGAAACAGTTCGCGCTCCCCTTACCCCAAGAACACCAGGGGTACAAGGAGATTGGGGGGGAGAAAAATTAGGTATGGGCAAGGGCATCCCGGGAGGTCTGAGGCATCTCCCCCAGACAGGCAGACACAAAGAGTGGGTCAAGCAAGTGCCCAGAAGAGGAGGGCCCCCCCCGGAGAGCAAGGAGTAGAACCCCAAAGGGTTCAAGACATGCTCAAACCCAGACCTTGCCCCATGAACCACTTCCCCCCTGACAAAGTCAGGAGCACTTCGGGGGTGGGGTCTTGGGGTAGAAGGGAGGTGGATGTCTCAGGGATAGAGGTCTCAAGGAGGAAGGTGTGAGGGATTAAGTGACGAATGGTGAAGATGCACAGGAAGATCAAGAATTATGATAGGTACGTAATTTTCATATCTTACCTGCGTCAATCTTCGCCATTCATCACTGGTGGGTGAGTACCGAACACCCCCAAAAGGGGTACAATAATCCTGAGGGAAAACATCCCTCAGTCCCCCCCACAGGGGAGAATGGAAGAGAGGGTGGGAACCCTCCACTAGCCAGTTCAAGGCTGGGATTTATCAGAGTGAGATGGGTCCCCTGAATCTTAGGGGAAGGAAGGTGCCCCTGTAGCGCCCATCTCACTCTGCAGGAAAATAGATGGGTCCCCTAGAAGGGGGAGGCCAATAACCTGCACCGGGCCAGAGGTGACAACCTTGACAAGTGAAGCCAAGCTGTCTGCCTAATGCAGTTCGCTGTCCCCACAAGCTGTGAAGTAACCTCATTGGCATCATACGACATCCTTGTTTGGTGCCTCGCCAATTCCATGCCTGTAGTGGTGAGGGCAATGACTTGCCGGGTAGCCCCAAATCAGGCAGCAATGCTAGGGCCTATCCCAGCATCGCCCACAGATGCCTGTTGTAGGCAGCGTGGTGCACCTGATAAGAAATAATAGCCAACAGGCTCCGTGCTGAAGAGAAGACTCTTTGCCCCATCCAATCAAGCTCTCAAGAATCGGTCACAGGGGGCCTATCACGGATGAAGCCCGAAGGGGTGTCCAGCCACATCAGTCCAGAAGAAGGATGAGGCAAGGTGCCTGGAGACCCGCAGATTGCATAATACCTCCTGCAGCAGTCCATAGGGGCTGGTTCCTGAGAATATGGATGCTGCCAGGCACCATACGATGCTTGCCAGAAGGGAACTATCCAGGATATGACTACCAAATGGTGCACCCCATATTCGCCTAGGAAGACCTGCATCACTCGCTCAATATTATCTCTAGTGTAATGGAAAATGTGCAAGTCCCTAACCAACCTAGACAGGAAGCACTGATACTGGGCTTGATCAGCGTCTGATGACATGTGGGCTGAAGGTTCTTCTTCCTCAGTGGAGGAAGAAGAGGAGGTCGAGGAGCTTGATGAATCAGACTCTGGCTGCGGTGGGAGAACTGGTCAGAAGACCTGCTCCCCCATGGCCCTAACGTACTGAGGGAACGCCGCTGCCTGAGACCTGAACTGAAACCAGGTCAAAGGACCCAAAGGCCCAACATGGCCTGGGAGAAGGGGCGCTGGGCATAGAGGAATGGACAAGCCTGTCACCTGATGTGATGTGCCTCTACCAGAGCTAGCAGAATCCACAGGAGAGCCTGGCATCAAAGGAAAACCGCAGATCTGTAGATTCACTGTCCTATCATGGAAATCGAAATGGTGAGGGCTTAACCCTGTAGGGCGAGCTACCCTATGAGGGGACCGGGGCTGCATGGATCCAGAAGGATGGACCCCAGTCCCACCCAGAGGGACCTCTGTGGGAGAACCCAAGGGGAGAACAAAGAGCTTGGCACTACGGCTCCTCCCTCGACCCTGAAGGGTCATGGAAGTGTGCCATGGGCCCTGGCCCCTCATCTTCAACCCTGAGGATGCCTAGGAAGCTGTCTTCCTCAACCCCTGTGCCAAGGGCTCCCTCGACTCCACAGATCCCCCCGAAGAGAACCTCAGGGGAAGGGGACTCAGTCTTGATTCTGAGAGGAGGAATGGCACTGGGGATGGCAGCCAGTCCCTCGCTCAATAACCAGATTGCTACCCCATCAGCAGAGGGAAAAGATGGTCACAGCTGGCCTCCTGAGCCAGGGTGGCTGGGAGATCTGCACAAACCCAGGTCACCTGAGCTGCTGGAGGGGACATCTGGAGAGGCGCAAGGGCGCTGGGTCATGGGGAACCCTCTGACTCCAAAGAGTCAGGCAGCCAATCCCGATCTGCCTCAGAATCGTCCTCCTCTGAAGAGGAGACAATTATGAAGGGCTCCGGATCTGTGGCCCTGAGGGATCTCTCGGTCATGGCACCATGAACAGCGCTATGACCTGGCCTCACACCCCTCACAGTGCCGCCCTGATCACCAGTGTCGTGCATGGCTCTGGTGTCTGAGACGGCGCTGATGGGTGGTGCCGAGGAACACCCTGCACCTGGATGTGCAGCCATGGGTCTTTGCAATGGGGGAGCCTGTGCCTCTGAGGAGGTGACTGCCAGGGCAGTGCTCCCAGCCTGGCCCTGAACGGGGCCAGACTGGCCCTCCAGCACCGCGGTAGGGACCTCCTCCATGGAAAAGCTGGAAGAGGAGGAGGCCCCCTCTTCACTGGACTGTTTAGGCCCGGGAAGGGACCTGTAGGTAGGGCAGAGAGTCCTGTACTTGGACCAGCATGAGCGTCGCCACCTCCCAAAAGTCGGCAGGGCCCTGCCAACCTTTAATGCACAGTGCTCCAGAACTTGATAGTCCATCGAGAAGTATGCATCACAAGCATCCATATCATGCTGGGGACCAAAACAGGTGAGACACACGTCATGTCGGTCGATAATTGGAAATCCGCCAGCCACAGGGACACCGACGCCTAGGGGGCCAACCCGTTCTTTTGGATTGCTTCTTGTCCTGACGATCAGACATGATGGAATGGTAACTAAACTTAAAAACAGAAAAGACTTGATGCCGCACACCAAAAATAAAAGAAAAGGTCTTACCGGTCTTTAGCGGCATCGAGTAGCAGAACCAAGGCAGAGACAAGGATAAAAGCGTCAAATGGTGTTGAACTAGCGCTTGTAGAAATAGGCTGCAGAAGTCTGTAGAATTCACTGGGGTGCTGTCTTGACAGCAAGAGAAGCAGAACTGAGGTGGAGGAGGACCCAACAGCCATTACTGGCCAACCAGCGAGCACCACATAGTATGCTGGCCTTGTGGGTGGTGCTGATGGTATCGACCCTCCTCAAAAAAAAAAGTCTCCCACGGGGTGCCTGTCTCCAGCAGACACCCACCAGTGATGAATGGTGAAGATTGACACAGGTAAGATCAATGCATTAGCTATGCACTGCCTTATTAATAAAAATAAAGAGGAGGAACATGAGTTCAGGTTTTGTGGAGTAAAACAAGTTAGATTATGACCAAGAGGAGGTGACTTGGATGATCTGATACTGGAGGGGTAATCCATTGAATCTATATCTTGGGGGGGATTAGAGCGCCCAGGTTTGAATGAAAAAATAGATCTGATGCCACTGATATATAGAAGGAGAAATGATCTTCTAGGTATAGTGGTGTTTAGCACTAAAAAGTTACTGATAAGTAAAAAATATATATACGATAATTGTGCTTTTTTTGGCAATTGTGATGCTTCCTCATTAGCAATCTACTAACATGTTTTATTGTTCTCTTTTAGAATCCAGAAGAATGCTAGAAGTCTTGGATTTGACTTTCTGAATGTTCTGTGTCAGAATAATTAGGACTGTGTGTAATTTCTGTAATTGGAATACTGGAAGTACCATGAGAGAGATTATGGCACAGATATTCAAAGCATAGCGCGGTGCGCAAAGCAGTAGTGCAGGAATAGCTCGGAACCGCCATATTCAAAGGACTACATAGCTGCCGCTAACAGCAGTAGCACGGGCAAAGCACTAATGTATGCAAGGGGCAACAGGAAGGGGGATGGCCCATGAGGTCCGCACAAAGGAATATTCAAAGGCCTAGCGCCGCGCTAGGACACATAGCGTGACACATAGCGCTGTACTACTTACCACCTATAAAAGGCTGGTCTTAACCCAGGGCAAAACACAGAGGAGGAGGAGAGACCAGCACAGGAAGTGGGAATGTGTGCAGTGCCTGTAGCAGTGATGCTGCCATTGATGGCAGCTGTAGTGGAGGAGGAGGAGGAGGTGGAGAGGGAGCAAGCACAACATGGGCCACAACACAGGCAGTGGAGACGGTATGCTGCAAACAGGTGGTACCGGCCCAGGGTCTCCTTCAAGACCCTGCCTGATGACCACATCACTGGCCAGTACAGGATGAACAGGGGAATGTTGAGGCAGCTCTGTGAACTCCTGCATGAGCAGCTGCACTCAAACACCAGACGCAGCCGTGCCATGACAGTGGAGAAGGTGACAGCAGCGATGTGCTTCCTTGCCACAGGGGACGTTCCAAAGACCAACAGGGGACACCATCGGGGTATCGCAGTCTGCCACCTCACGCCTCCTGACCCAGTTCCTAGAGGCTTTCCTGCCACATGCTGGGGGAGTTCATAGTATTCCCCAGCACGGCAGCAGAGCGCAGTGAAACAATGCAGCAGTTCCATCGGGTTGCGCACCTACCATCTGTACTGGGTGCCATTGACTGCACCCATGTCCCCATCCATGCACCACCTGGTGATGGCAGTGACATGTACGTTAACAGGAAGGGGTACCACTCCATCAACTGCCAGGTGGTGTGTGATGCGGCTGGGCGCATCACCAATGTGTATGCACAGTACTCTGGCAGTGCCCACGACGCATTCATCTGGCACCAGTCCCAGCTGTGCCAAGCATTCGAGGAGGGCAGGATAACCAGTGGTCAACTAATCGGTGAGTAGCAGCATACAAGGCATACACACACCAGCATGCATGGGGGCAGGCATTGCAGGCCAGGAAAGGGGTGTGGGAGGGCTACACAAGGGTGCAGGACAGCATCCGACAGACTGCCATATGTCACTAACATGTATACATCCTTTGACAGGGGACAGTGCCTATCCCCTGCGACCCTGGCTGCTGACACCAGTACTCAGACCGCCCACAGTGGCTGAGGAGCTGTACAACGAGGCACATGCCAGCACCAGGAACATCATAGAGAGGGTGTTTGGCATCCTGAAGATGCAATTCCGATGCCTAGACACATCAGGTGGTGCCCTACAGTATACACCTCAGAAGGTATGCCGTATCTTCCTAGCCTGTTGTATGCTGCACAACATGGCAATGAACCGTGGGATACAGGCACCCGAACCTGAGGGACAGTCTGACAGTGAGCCAGAGCCAGCAGTCAGGGGGATAGTCGAGCACCTTGAGAGAAGGGACCCTCGCATGGCCATACAGCACAGGGACATCATCAGGACACTGCAACAGCCAACAGGGTAAGTACAGACTGCACAACAACTTGAAAAGATACAATTAATAATGACTTTAATGTTCACATGGACACACATGAGTGACAAAAACAATACCAACAGTAAACCTACACAGTGGATGTGACAACATGCGTGCATGTGTTGTGAGTGTGGGGTTGTGCAGGACATGCGTGGGGGGGCCGGACACAAACGGTGTGGTGTTGGTGGGGAAATGTGATGTGTGCTGTGAGGGTAAGTGATGCAACCATGGCAGTGGAGGTGTGTGTGTGCATGCGTGAACGTGCATGTGGGTGTGCCTATGTGGCAAATGTGGGGTGATGAGTGCGCTGTGCCACATAGTCAGCATGGTCATCAGTGACGCCTCCCACCACACATGCGACGTGTGCCACTACCGTGGGACACTGACCCTGGTGTGCTCTGTGCAGAGACAACGCCGATGTGAAAGGTGAGGCAGGAAGAGTTGGTCTCCTGTGCCCCTGGGACGTTGGAGCCTGACAGGGTGGGTGGACGGCCACGGCGGCACTGGGTCATGGATGGGGTGTGTGAGGCTGTTGAGCTGGAGCCACTGGCAGCCCTGCATCCACGGCCAGCCCACCTGTGTGCCCCTGTGCCGTCTGCACCACGGCCAAGCATCCCATGCTGGCGAACCCCATGCACCCCACGCAGGACGTTCCCTATGTCAACCACCGCAGCCGACAGACCAGCAAACCCATGCTCGATGGCACCCACCAGGCGGCCCATCCTGTCCTCCGCCCACTGCTCAGCACGGGCAAAGCCCACTGTGATGACCTCCCTGATCTGTGCAAGCTCATGGCGCATCTCCCTCCGCATGCCATGAAGGTCCACACACGCCCCCTGCTGGGAGGTGGCAGCAGCCTGCAGGAGTGGGCGGGCACCATGGGCATCCTGTCCCAGGGGCACAGTACCCTGAGCTGTAGCTGGCAGAGGTGCCTGCTGCACAGGAGCAACTGAATCCTGGTGCATGGCAGGCATGTCCTGCTGCTGGCGACTACAGGTGGTGGTCTGTGTAATGGTATGGGCATGGACACCAATTTGCCTTGTACCCTGCACACCCTGTGGTTCTGCGCTGTTCCCTACACTGCCAACCACCATGTACACAGGTACAGCCACACTGGTGATGCTGCATGCACCACTGGCACCCGTCCCACAGCCTGCCGGCAGCCCTTCCCCTGCATCCCCATGCACAGGCACAGCCAGGTGTTGCGCCAAGTCAGACACATCAGTGTCCTCACCACTGGTGATGGTGAACAGTAGGACGTCCCCTCCACCACCTTCCTCCAACTGTGCTGCATCCTGGTATCCGGTGTAACCCAATACCCCTAATGACCCCTCCCCAGTCAGTAGCTGCCCTTGGGTATGTGTGTGTCACACATGCATGGCATCTGTGCAACCATCTGTTGCACCATGCCCGGATGTTGAAGGTCATTCCCCATCGTCCGCCTCCACAACCATTGGGACGTGTCCGCACATCCTTGTCAGCCCCTGTTGTCCTCCAGGCCTGGCAGTCACCGCTGTGGAGACAATGTGGACAGGGTCAGTCACCCGTACATAGCCACTGTGCGCAAACACCACCACCACTACCACCACTACTCCATGCACACCCCAGGACACGTACCCCCTTCACACAGGCCCGTGACCCCATCCACCCTCCAAACCCACAGTGGCCATGCCCATACCAGGCAGCTGTTAGGCAGGCCACTGTGCACCCTGTGCAGGACACCCACGGCATGGCTGCACCCATGGCAACACAACATAGGGTATACACATGCGAATACTGACCTGTCCTTGCAGTGCGAGAGGTGTCTCACACCCACCACCCGCACACCTGCCACCGCCACCGTCCTGAGGGTCATGCCACCACAGCCATGTGTGGCTCCTCCACCCGCTGCTGGTGTTGGGTGGTCCACCACGTCCTCATCCTGTCCCTCAGTCGCTGGGCCTCCTCCTCCTTAGCATCACAGGAGGTCATTCCATCTCTTCCTCACGGCTTCGATTGTCCTGCCACGTCCCCCTACTGCATTCACAGCCGCAGTCACCTCCTCCCAGGCTTGGCGCACCACTGCGTCAGTGGCCCTGTGTGTGCGGAGCACCTGTTCCCTCTCCTTCACGGCATGCACAAGGGTGTTTAACTCCTCCTGCGAGAACTTGTGTGCATGTTTACGCTCCTGGCGCGCTGCCGAACCTATGGGATAGTCAATGGGGGACATGTGTCATCAGCCGTGTTGGTACTGTATTGCATTACACATACATCACAATGCCCCCCCCTCCAGTGCCACAGGCCACATGGACATATGGGAGTGCTGCATGTGCATGTACGGTGCACACGCCACCAGAGTCACTGTGCGTCCCTTGTCTGTACAGCGAGCTCTGTACACACATATGCACTACCCCTACCCTAGCCACCTTGCACTGTACTGTGCCCTTTGTGTTCACCACAGTGGTTGCATGGACAAGTGCACTAGTACGTAGACAATGTCAGGACCCAATGCAATCACCACATGGTGCATGGGCCAGCACAGTTCTGGGACACTGCGTACGTCCTGCATGGGTGCCATGGCCTGCCATGCCACACATCCAGGGAGTCATGTCAGGGGGCAACTGTTGCAGGACACACCCCTGCAGGGGAGTGTGCACAGTGCACTGTACATTTGGTTGCAGATGTCTAGGGATGTGCACCATCACCCAGCACAGTGTTTGCCTGTGGTCCAACATGGGTCACACCATTCACCAGAGACTGCATCACTGTGCTCCTGTCCATGCTGAACCTGCTCTGGGATATTGACATGCAATAGTGTCCTACAGCAGTCATACACACCTGCCTCACGCTGCTCTTCCTCCTGTTGCATCTGTACACCAGTATGTTCTTTACACTTAGAATCCTTATCAGGCTGCAGTACCACAACACAACACCGACGGTGCACCGCACTCCCTTTTATAGCCCATCCAGGCAATCAAGCGTGTGAGTCATGCAAATAAGCGCATAATGATATGCTAATCACACAGTTTGCCCCATGCATGCACAAGTACCCTCATTTGCATACCCTGTTTGAATATGGCCCCGATTTGCCCCGTGCTAGCTCAGCCATGCTGTGCTAATGGCAGCGCAGGGCTATTGGTGTTGCAGCGCCGC
Organism: Neoceratodus forsteri; assembly: GCA_016271365.2. NCBI lineage: Eukaryota > Metazoa > Chordata > Ceratodontiformes > Ceratodontidae > Neoceratodus > Neoceratodus forsteri. Next base: position 403,457,953 of record CM028136.1, on the reverse strand, counting down.
GCTAACCAGATAGCGCAGCGCTATGTGCCTTAGCGCGGCCAACACGCATGCTCACTAGGCCCCCATGTCCGCGCTATCACACAGTCATAGCGCGCTGTAACACCGCACTGGACAGCATAGCGCAGTACTATACGCATGCATGGAACATGGCCTCAAGGCCATGCTGGGGTCACGCATGTGCAGTGTGGTTGCTTCCGGGTAGCGCTGCACTACGTCATGTGATAGCGCGGCGCTGCAGGGATTGCTGAGGTGCATTTCTGGTAGGGCAGGGTGTTTGTCTCCAACAGCAGTATAGTGCCATGTCTGGACGTGCAAGACAGCGTGCAGTTGTGCACAGGGACAGGCGCTGGGAGGACATAGAGTCCGCGAACCTGGTTCAGCTGGTGATGAAACGCCACAGGAGGCTGTTTGGGGAGGTGAGGAAGGGGGACCTCCCACGAATGCAAGTGTGGGAGACGGTGGCTAGGAAGCTCAGTGAGCGTACCGGCATACCCCGCAATGCTGAGAAGTGCCGCCACCATTACACGGACCTGAGGCGCAGGCAGAGGCAGCAGCTAGAGCATTACAGGCGCATGGTGCGTGATGGCACTGTGCCTGTGCCAGGTGAGTGGTGTTGCATGTGGAGTGTGCATATATGTAATGCTTTGTGTACATGTGGGTGTGGGTGTGGTAGTGCAGGGGGGTGTGGGGGGGCTGGCTATGGGTGAGTGGGTGTGTGGGTGTGTGTGTGCAGTGGGGGTGGGGGTGTGTGGGCGTGTCCCTGTGTGCACAGCTGTGCTCAATGGTGCACCATGCTGTTGCACACTGTGTACAGGCACAGTGGCATATGTATTCCCCATAGGGGCACGGTGCATACGGTGGCCATTGCGGTGGGTGGAGGGTGGGGTGCATTGAGTTTAGGGTTGCATGTGCATCTTGCTGTGTTTCACGATGTGTATGTTGTGTTATGCTCTAACAACACTTTCACATTTGTCCACTGTAGAGCGTATTGAGCAGCCCATGCCCGCAGGTGCGAATCAGCCCAGGACACAGGAGCGGAGACGAGACGGCACGAGGGCCCCATCACTCCCGCAGCGTGCGCGGAGAGGGCACTGATAGCGTGGCGTGTTACGTGAGTACCTGTTACATTGTTCTGTGCTGTGCACTTTCATGACACTGTGCACCAATCTGGGTGTCCAGCCACTCACTTGTCTGCAAAGGTCACTGGGCTGGTGTGGTAGCAGTGTGGGTGCGAACAGGTGTGTTTCACACCACAGCTGGGTGCTATCAGCCTTGCCTGGGGCGGTCACATTGCAGTGCTGTGCATGTGGCAGATGATGTTGCTTGCTTGGGTGGCGGATGTTCCATGGGAACACCATGCTGATGGATGACCTTCCCACCTCTGTGGTGCATCCATACCACCACCCACAGGACGTTCACAATTGCACAGGTGGTGGTTGCTTGCTGTGCATGCGGGACAATACAGGGCATGCCTTTCAGACTTACCTCTCACCCTTCTGGACACCTGCTGTGTAGCACTGCCTGTCACACTGTGCTACATACTGGCACTGTGCCGTACGCATTGTGCTTCCATCCATGTGTGTCTCTTTGCGAGGTCACTGTGTTGCTGTTTAGTTGCAGGGTATGGATATCACTGTGCTATTACATTATGTGCATTGTTCCCTGCCAATGTTGACCGTGGCTGTGGAGGTGGTCCTCACTGTGTGTGGGGGGGCCTGTTATGTGGGTTGGGGACACTGGCATGTACCATGTCTCCATTGGGTGATATGCTTTCAGTGGTATTGCCTGGTGGCATGTGAATGCCCTTCAGTGACTGTGTATGTGCCCTGGCTGACTGTTGTCCCCTGGCCTGTGTTGGTCATTGCCAGGACACTGTCATGGTTCATTGATGATCCTGCATGCATGTCGTTGTTGTTTGTTTTGTGCTCTGCATTGCTGTGCATTTCCATGTGTGGCTGGGCAGCATGTCCCAACATGTGTATGCCCTTGTGCATGTCCCTTGCACCCAATTCACAGGGTTTCCAGCTGTGTGTCTGCCGTGTCTAGCGATGTGCTGCATCATGGTGGGTGGTGTCATATGTCCCCCCAGTGCTGTCAGGATCACTGTCATCATCTGTGTTGGGTTCTGTGTTGGTGCCTGTGTTGCCCTGTGCTGCATTGTGGGACGCTGCCATGTTGTCATACCACTGCTGAACTCAACACCGCCAGGGATGGCCCATTGGGACATGCTGTCCATCTTTGTATGGCAAGGGTTGGCTGCTGGTGTCTCCTGTGTGGTGTACCGTCCTCATGGTCTCACCCTTCCTCTTGTAGGGCCACTACGGGCATCACTGTGGGCAACACGTCCCGAGGAGACCGAGGGAATGGAGGAGCTTCTCCGCAGGATTGTGAGGCAGCAGCGGACTCAGATCAAGCAGCAGGCCATCCTAATTACTAAGACCAGGAGGGTGGCGAACATCCTGGAGGCTCATCTCCCTGCTCCTGCGGACACATAATTATCTCCCCTGTTGTTTTCAAGTCATCCCTCACCACCCCCCTCACTGGACTTGATTCTCCCTTCCTTGCCCATTGTCTTCTGTCCCTGTGTGCGTCCTCCTCCACTTTGCACCCTTGGCCTGTGTCTTCCCATCCCTCCATCTGTTGTCGTCCTTCTGTTTACCTTTGTGTGCCTTTCCCTGCTACTGATGTTGCCAATTTTATCCTGTGGTGGGCATTTGGGGTTGTGTTTTGGGGGGGGTTGGGGGGTATATTCTACTTCTGTTTCAGTGTTGGGAGGGTTGTTCAGTGGTGGGTGGGTCATTTTGTACTCTGGGGTTTGTTAATCGTTATGTTCTTTGTTATATTTGCTGTTGTGTTTCCGTTTGCTTTCCTGTTCATTATTGTTTATTACACTGGTTAATGACATTTTACGGTGTCCTGTGTCATTCTTAGGTGCTGGGGTTACACATGCTTTGTACTGTTGCTGGTGTTCTCCACATGGGTCTGGGTTGTTGTTGGACTTTCCGGTTGTGTGGCATCCTCATGGTGGGCACTGTGGTGTGCTCCTGATACCTCATTCCAGCATGTGTTGCCTTGCATGTGTCCCATGGTCAGGCTGTCTCTGCACTGTGTTCCATTGTGTGTTTGCACTGCCTGCCTGGTGCTATATTCAGTGCTGTCTTGTGTGCTATATTCAGTGCTGTGTTATTCCTGGGCTTTTTTTGCACTGCACTTCTGGGCCTGTTTGCCCGGTTTCCTTCGCTTGCTATATTCAGCGGGGTTTGCCCCGGGCTATTCATTTTGAATATGGCTGGCATTTTGCTCCGGGCTAGGTTTGCATGCCGGGCAGTGCTATTTGCTGCCAGGGGCTAACCTTTGAATATCTGGCCCTATGTGTTTTAATGCTTGATTTAGATTTCTAAACTGTTCAAGAGAATGAGGTTGACCATGCTGCTTAGGGCTGACTACATGCGATGTTGATGGGATATGTTGGATAAAATAAGTTTATTTTCTAAATACGCAGTTTGCACTGTAAATATATTGAATATGGAATGTTACTATGCATTTTTTAAATACATGTCACTGTCACTTTAAACTACAGCCTTTTAAACATGATGGCCACTAGGGAGACCATCCTCCTGATGACAAACTAGGAAGTTCGAAACCGGTCGAGGTTGTGAACCCAAGCTGTGGCAGTTGCCTTGATTTGCACAAAAGAAATTTTTTTTTTCATGTTTTGCACTGAGCTAGTGCTGTTGCTTGCTTTTTGGACTGTGCTGATTCTGCAACAAGCACACTTATGCGGTCTATTTGCAGCCTTCAAAGCACCCAATCTTTACCTCACTTGAGAAAAATAAAATGAAAACAAAATATATAAGTACTTAGCCCCTTTGATATCTTCACAAGAAATCCTTGTAAAGAAAATAAAGGTTTATTCCCACAGATTTTTTTTTATAATTAACAGTGGTGACATTAAAGGTCTCAGAAATCATGACTGATACCAGGACTGTAAATCACAAGCCTTTTTTATTTGCTCAGCATTCTGGTGACATCTGCTAACCCCTTGAGCTTTGCTCTCATGATGTTAGTCACCAGAGCCCCTCAGTGGGAACAACATAACTGCTAATCATATCTCTCAACTGTCCCTGATTTTCAGGGATGTCCCTGATTTTGCCTCAGAATTTTACTCTGTCCCTCCTACAATTTGTGTTTCCGTGGCTAAGCAGTGGGGATTGTAAGCAAAAAATAATGTCAAGCATTAAAGTTACAGACTTGCTCTTCTTTAGAAAATGCGTTTTGCACTAAGCCCCACATTCTACCAGCTTTCTGGGTGGATATCTCAAATTTTAAAGATGTGTCCCTGATTTTGGTCCTTTGTCCCTGATTATTTTAAGCCTTCTCCCTGATTTATGAGGCAGGAGGTTGAGAGGTATGCTGCTAATCACTCCATGAATATGCAGAACACGGTAGTGACTTTTTCGAGCTCATTGGCTGAGGTCCATAATTGCTCTTTCAGATGATCTGAGACACTGAACAGATAAAAATTACCTCATCTGTATTTTATGTTAAAACAGTAATTAATTACATGGTATACTGTTCACTTTTGGTCAGATGTTTTCTAACTTGTTTCCTCTGTTCCTGGTACTGGTCAGTCCTGTCTGAACTTCTGTTCCTGTAGATGAAATTTATTCACACGGTACAGCAGCTCTTCTCTCCCTGCCCCAGAATGTGCTTTTGAACTGTATTTTTTCTTAAACACTACCCCCGGTGCATTCTGCTGTGACAAGGCAAAGCAAACAGAACAGATTGAATGATATGTTCAAACTGTCTTTTGAGGGCATATGCCTTATCCACCTGAACAAACTGACACAACAACGAGCTATGGAGAAATGGCCACAGCCATGTGTTTATTAATAAAAACAATTATCCATATATACATTCGCTTCAGCGTGATGTGTGCAGCTAGGTAGCCTTGGAAGGAATCTAGCTCACCATGGAGCACTAGATCGTTGAAGGTCGACCCTCCCTCCCAGGGGAGGGCTGCCTTACCATCAACCAGGACCTTGCGAGGGCAACAACCTCCGGGGCATGAGGGATGGCTCTATGACCAGCTGCGACTAGTTCCTCCCCCATCAGAGGATCCGCCATGCCGTGGGACAGTGCCCGAAGAGGGTACTCTCCGGACTCCATCCATCAGGCCCACTCTCCTGTCAGCCTCAGGGAGATCTGGCTGGTTAAGACACATGATCCCGTTACCCCCTTTCACAGCATTTCAAGATTACCAAGCCGCCACAAGGTGATTTCTTACCAACTCACCCCCCACAAGCATCTCACGCCAATACTCCCGCCACTGCCTGTTGAATGTCATTCTGAAACGGGTCTATTCCTTCCTCTGATAAATGTACCCCATCCCTTCTATACAGCTCTGGCTTTTTTACCAACACTCTCAGGTGCTTTGCTATGGACCCCCCCCCCCACGGAGTCCATAATTGATCACATGGCCGTGTTCTGCAGCCAGAATACCTTCTCTGTTGCCCTAATGTTTGGGACGTGCTGCCACTACTGCTGCTGCACCACATCGGACCAAATTATATGCACCTGGGGCCACCATTGCTTCACTCTTGCCAGGTCCTGCCTGACCCTCTCTTTAAGCTCTCTCACATGTATAACCCCTAGATCATTTCCCCTGAGATGAATGACTAAAACATTAGGTTGCAACCTCTCCTGGGCTTTTGCTTGCAGTGTTGCCATTGACTCATTCCATTGCATCCCGTGCCATCCCAACCAATGCACCTCTGCCTTATTGGGTGCCAGGAACAGGTTGTCTCCTTCGGGATACTGCCACACCTTGAGGGCCGCCCAATGGATGTATGAGTGGCCACAAATCCAGATCTGCTCTACTCGGGCTGCAACACCTGTCCAAATAAAGCAAAAGAGAGTTATAACATGTGTGGTCTTATGTACCTTTCAAAAGCCTGTGACTTCCATCTACCCATCGTCTGTATTGTCCTATCTGATAAGCCCTCCGCCCTGGCATGTGATGCTGCACCAGTCCTAAAGGAGTGCTTGTTGTAGTGTTCTGCAGGGATGCCCAGCTGTCGAAAGGTCTTCTGCAACATGTTTCTAAACTGGTACACTGTTAGGGGGCCACCACCCCCATGATGAAAGAAGGTCCCCCATTGCTGGGTGCTGTATTATATAATCCTGTACCCATGCTCCCACATCCCACTGGAGCCCGTGGGGCACCACTAGTCAGCACCACTGCCCGTGGGCAAGCTGGTCTGTCTTGCTCTTTCAGATGTGAACAAAGACTCCAGACGTTGTGACCTCCACATCAGCCTCCGCCAGCACTACTGGTCTCACAGTAGCGTTGCTAGGCTGCACGAGCTCCGACACCCGGAATGCCCCAAAAAATGCTACCAAGTACCTTGTCCAGAACTGCCTTGTCTCATCAGGGGATGAGCATACCTTAGGCAAATCATTCCAGATCTGCTTGAATATGGTAGGGCTGATCGGGCGTCTGTTGTCTGTACCCTTCGGGGCTGCCTGCGCCCAGTCTCTCAGCATCTTCTGGAGGGCAAATGCCCTTGTTGAGTCAGAGAAGCCCCTGGCTTTCTTGAACCAGGCAATGCCAGCCATGTGCTGCTTGACTGTTGCTCAGGTGGCCCCCGCACGTTTTTTGATCAGTACTTATTCACACAGCTGTGCCACTGGGATTGGCTATGTTGCTGCCCACCCTCGTGCGTATTGCACTTCAAGAAAACAGTTGACCCCCCCCCAGTACGCTATTCATGTCCTAGGTGCCAGGGCATTCTCAATCAACTCCCAGGCCTCTGGGTTATCAACTCCCATAGGAATGACAGGACTTCCTTGGGCTGTCGGTCTGCCACTGATGCCAATTCTCAGAACCTCTGCCACTGCTTTAAATGAGAAAGAGCGTCAGCGATGTCATTTTCAATACCTGGTACGTGCACTGCCTTGAAGGTAATATTCAGCATCAGACACTTGAGGAAAAAACACCTGCATAAGGTTACCCATCGGGCCCTTGCCCCCCAACTGTTTGTTTATTGCGTACACCACTCCAGTGTTGTCCGACCTGAATGTGATGTGCTTGTCTCTTAGCACATCCTCCCAGATCACCACTGCCACAACAATGGGGAAGAATTCCATCACCATTATCTGCATCATAATGCCTTGTCTGATCCACTTTGGAGGCCACTGCCCTGCACACCATTTACCTTGCAAGTATGCCTCAAAGCCCAGGCCCCCCAAGGTATCTGTGAAGAGTTCCAATTCCTTGCTGGACACTGGAACCATCCACATCGATGCCTCATTGAAGCATTGCAGAAATGTCTGCCAAATGCCTAGGTCTTCCTGCATTGCCGCTGTGATGCGGATTCTATGGCGCGGTTTTGTACAGCCCACCCCAACGCCAGCCAGGCACCTCATGAATGTCCTGTCCATGAGCATTCCCCAGCAGACAAAGTTGAGGTGGCCCACCAGTTGCTAGAGCTCCTGTAACATGACTTTACATGCCCTTATTACAGAGTCCAGCTGGGTGCGCAAGGCTGTCAGCTTGTCTTGGGGGAGCCAGAACACTTGCTCGCTCGTGTCGATTTCGATCCCCAGGAAGGAAAGTCTTGTGCATGGCCCCTCCATCTTGTCCTGGGCCAGTGGTACACCCAGATTGGCGCACACCTTGTGGAATGCTGCCATGATATGTGCACATTGCTCCTAGCTGGCCCTCCCCACAAACAGAAAGTCATCCAAATAGTGTACCATTTGGTCAACTTTGGCTTTCTGTGCCATGGCCCAGTGCAGAAATGTGCTGAATTTCTCAAAAACCACACACGCCACCGCACACCCCATGGGCATGCAGTTGTCCAAGTAGTAGTACCCATAAAATTTCATGCCCAATAGCTCCGTATCTGCTGGGTACACTGGCAACAGGTGGAATGCTGATTCTATATCCGCCTTCCCCAGCAGTACCCCTCGGCCCACCTGTTGCACCACCTCTACCGCCCTGTTGAACGACGTGTAATACGCCGCGGTGTTGATAGGATCAATGTAGTCATTGACTGGATCCCTTTCTGGGTACGACAGGTAATTTATCATTCGGAACTCATCCGGCACCTTTTTGGGGACTAAGCCAATGGGAGACACCCTGAAGCGTGGGCCGGGGGGAGGTGAAGGAGCCACTGATCAGACCTGTAGCCAGCTCCTTCCGTAGTTTGTCTCACACAACCTTCTTTCACTCCTTGGCAGAACAAAGGTTATCGGCCTCATATGCCCTCCTTGGGCCTTTGGTAATGTATATGAAACCCTTCCCTGAATCCAGCTGCCAAACAGTGAGTGGCTGCCCTGTCTGGGTAGTTGACCAACCACCCCTCGATATTTCTGGCCTTGACCGGCGTTGGCAGCCTTTGTACCTCCCTTCCAAAACGGATGCAAATTGTTGGCCTTCCCTGTCCCTGCCTCTGTTGCTTTTCCACACTGTTGAAACGAGTTTTGCTTCCTGCATGCCATGCTCTTGTGCCTGTATCTACAATGCTTGGTCTTGCATGAGCCCTGGTTGTAGCTGAAACAACACTCTTTTCCGCCCCCCCTTTCCCCCAGTACCCCCTTGATAGCCTTTTTTCGGTGACAGGGGACGCCTCATTGGAAAACCGCTGTCTGTATGTTAAACCCCTCCCCCAAGTTGATCGTCCACAGCAGCTGGAGATCCCAAACCGCCCAAGACCATGCCTTGTCCATCTGCTTTCTCCTCCGATACTCCTCATCATATTCCAACCGCCCCCCACCTGGCTTACTAGCATGCATGGTCATTATCCTATTGAAGTAGACCCACAGCCCGTCAGCTTTCCCTGGGCTGCACTGGGTGAGGATCCCTGCTTAGATTGTGAAGACTGCGGCCCAGTTCTCCCACATCCGCCGCACAGTTGCTTTGCGCTTCTGTTCGACCCCATCATCCCCATCCTTGTCCTTTTTGTTCTTGTCCAGCTCTTTAGGCCGATTCAGAAGGGCAAAGATGTCAACGTATTCTCTGTTGATTATTTGCTGCCTCACTTTGTCTGGCAAGTGTGACCCAATGGGTTCTGCCAGGGATAGGAAGCTCACTACCCCTTGCTGCCCTGGTACTGATGGTGGTGGTGATGCCACTCCCACTCCAATGTCCCCAATCCCTGCTGCAGCCGGGGCCACCTGGATTGCTCCTTGCTGAGCCCTATTCTGCTCCACCAGGAATTCTAGCAGCCAGTCAAGCTTCTGCTCCACCCCTTATTGGCCCGGGTTGCCCGCCAGAGGCCGTATGCTAGGCTCTCCCCACCCTTGGAGTATCACCTAGGCCACACCTCCAAGCCCTGCCGCCGTCTGACTGACCCAACCACTGAGGGTTATCTGATGTGGGACCCATTGCCTGTTACTCCCTGGTGGGTAGCTCGCTTGTGGCAGGGCAGGCTGACTATGCCCCAGTTGCTCAGGACTCCGTAAGCTCACCTGCGGCAGTGCTGGCTGGCCCTGTGGAAGGTTCCCCAGCATGCCAAAGCTTATGGGAGCTGCTGCCACCATTTCTGTACCTTTTCCATGGCATCCCAATCTCTGCCCCATTTCTGCTGATTCCCCCTGTTCCTTTTGCAGGTGCCCCCACTCCTAAGCAGAGCCCTCAGCTCATCAGCTGACAGCTGGTCTAACTCAGGCATACCCGGTACTTGGTTCGCTGCTGCTGCTCCCTGATCAACCCTCTTCCTTCATGGCTTTTTTTGAGGAGGAGGAGGGTGCACCAGCCTCTCATCTGGATTGGGCCTCGTCTTCTCTGGCTCTTGCCCTGATGTGCCCGGCTCCCCCGCTGGAGTCACAGGTTCAGTCAGCAGGGTCAGCAAAGGCAGGGTTACCGACTGCTTCCCCGGGTTGGCCTCCTCTGGGTTCTTGGGTTCCGGCGGGGGCAGCAGCCCCAAAGGACCTGCTCCCCCCCTTCTCCCTGATCCCTGAACAGTGCCTCCTACCTTGTCTTACCCTTGCCTCGGATGAGGGCAGCTAGCTGCTGTTACAGATCTCCGTTCATCTTCACAATGTTCTGCTCATACTCTGCAATCAAACAAAATCATGGCCACTCTCCCCTTGCTGGTGCTTAAGTTTATGCTGCCACACATGACATGGGTCATTGACTGTGGAAATTTTTTAACACCCTGTTTTTGGGTTTGTGTTTGAGAGACACACTATACTTGTTTACAGGGGCAACCCAGGTGCACCAGGAAGTCAAGTGACTTGCTCAGGGTCACACCGCATGCAAAGGGGCCATGGGATTCAAACCCAGATCTCCAGCATTTGCAGTCTAGAGCCTTAAATCGTTGTCCTAAACTGGCTACCACAAAACCTCATCCAAGCCAGTATCCATGTGTCTTTAGGCAAAAACCAAGAAATCTCTTATTTCAGCTTACAAACATTTACCGGGATGCTACTGGAATTTCCCACTGCACCACTTTGACATCATTTAAAGTTTTTGGTTTTTTTTTGCACTGATGCAACATCATCTATCCTCATATTGCCCTGGCACACTGCCCTGAGCTTTACATCACACAATCCCTAATCCTGCCCATTTAAACTGTTTTTTTAATGTAATCCCACTGCTATTGGCCACTGACGCCATCCCTAAGATGGCGGCTGTTGCTACATTGAGCATGCGTGTGCCCTATATTTAATGAGTGGCTGAAGTCTCTATATACCAGGTGACACCTGCTAGGCACTCTGCCTGTTTTTGGGGGACCACCTGGTAGCACTGGGGCGGCTAATTGCTTTGCTTCAACTTAGGTCAGCCTGTGGAGGCTGTGGGAATCAAACCCCTTGGCCTGCTGCATTTTCTTTATTTCACCTTCTGCATCTACAATGCTGTCTCCCCCCTCCGCAGCCACACCGGGCCATCCCCCAGGCTTCCTTGTGCACACGTGCGGTCTGATCACCCCCGCGCACGAACCATCCCAGTGTCACGATGGCCCCGAAGTGCCAGGAGTGTCACTAGAGTTGCAATCCACGATCTGTTCAGGAGGCTCAATTGTCCCCTCAATGCCCTTCTAATATCCCAACCCTTACTGGAGGTTCTCTAGCCATCCCAACCCTTACTGGAGGTTCTCTAGCCATGAGAGGCACTGGATGACACTGAACTACCTGGCCTGCCTTGAGGGCATCCACTGTGAGCACTCCCATTTTCAGCCCATGCCACAGGTAGCACACACCCAGGTAAGGCCCCCACATTGTCGGGGATCATTTGCTCTTCCGTTTGGCTAGAGTCACGGAATGCCTTACCTGCCGGCTGGGCTGTACAGCTCTCACACACCTGCGCGTGGGGACCCAACTGCCCGGCTGACTGGCCTACAGGCTACCCAAGGCCAGCCCTGTTAGTTTGTAGCACTGAGAAGCCCCCAATAAGAAGGGACAGCGCCACTGTAACTTTCCAGGCTCCCTATGCACTTTAAGCACCTGGAAAGGATGATTGACTGCTCCTGGTCAGGTTGAACACCAGGCCTCACCATGGGAGAACATCCGGTGAGTTGGTCACCCCGCCAGCTGCTCCGACCATGAGGCCTCTGGGCCACCACAGGGTGGCTAAGCATGGTCCATAATAGGAATCTCCAGAAGGCCGGTGCCCCGAGAGCATGAGGGATTTGCTCATGGTCACACCACATGCAAGTGAAGGTAGTGGGAATCAATCCCCCAGTCTGCTGAATGCACCAAGTTCCAAGGAAAAGCAAAGCAAAAAGGTTGTTTATTTTTGCATCCGACCAATAAAATTTTGAGAAACACCAAGTTTTGCACCCAGGTGTGGGTACAGCAACTACACATAAAGCCAGTTACTCCAACCTCTAGGTTACACAGCCAGCACATGGATTGTCTTGTTTCTAGAAGTGGTAGTCCAATGAACTTTTACTGTAAATACCTCACAATAAACAATTTGCTTTCCTTTTTCTACAGCTGAGCAGCTGGAGGGGCCCACCTGCTGCAAGGTATCCCAGACCTAGACCTTAAGCCTGGTCCCCCACCAGGCCATGCGGCCTACAGGCCCAATCCAAGCCCTTACCTCTGGTTTGTTGCTGGTGCTGATCCTGGCTACCTTATTCTTCTGCTTGCAACCTGGGACAAGGAGGAATGAGGAAGAACCCCTCTTAAGGGCTTGGCTTCTCCCTGTCCCTGGCCGCAAGCTCTCTTCCACCTGGGAACCCTATCCCTCCCCAGCCCCTTCTGGGTAATCCTACCTGGGTCCCTATTGTTTGTCCAGGTGTCCCAGGATATGCCCCCAGACAAATCCCCACCTGCTGCGATACATTGCAGGCTCCTCCAGTAGCAGCAGAGCATCTTGTGGTTGCTATTATTCATGGGCTCAGCTATGCCAATGTCATTGACTTAATCACTCTTTGACAGCGCCAGGCCCATGGTCATTTGTTCTCTTGTTGGTTCTCTGACCTCCTGGACCAAGAAGCCATCCTGGAATGATCCAGAAGAGACTGACTTCTTCTGCTGCCAGCTTTGAAACAATTCAATTTATATCTGGTAGACTGAAGTTTCTCATGACCACCACCTCTGTGGTAAGAATGCATAAATCTGCTGACACAAATAAATCCATCATCTCTGTGGTTAGAATGCATAAATTTGCTGACTCAAATAAATCTGCCTTTAGAGTGCTAGTTTTTTTTTTGTTTGTCTGGAATTTATTTCACATAAAACCCTTTAGGCTGAGCCTATTTTCAAAGGGTTTAGGGTCAAGTGCAACAACAAACATTTTACATAACATTTTACAGAACCAGGTACAGCTGTACAACACAGTACAATCAGACTACTGTAGTACCAAGGTGTGCAGACGCCTAACAAACAAACAAGCTTTCAAAATACTTAAAACCTCTCTCCTGAGAATTCTTTTTATGCTACTCCTGCTCTCCGGAAACACACCCCAACCCAGGACCAGTTGGGCTGACCGCACACCCCCAGAATAGGAGGGTGAGGTCCCTCACAATGGCGTCAGTCAATGTCTATAGCCTCCTCAGTAAACTTGATAACCTCCAAACCTGGATTTAACAACACAATCCTGATATCCTCTCTGTTGTTGATACTTGGCTAAGCTCTAAGATCCCTGACACTGCGGTCGCAATTTCAGGGTACTCTATCTTCAGACAGGACAGGATTTCAAAACGGGGTGGTGGCTGTGCCATCTACCTGAGAGATACCCTCATGGGACATGTCATCCCATTTTCTAACCCGGGATCCCCATCTCAGGTCCTCGCCATCATAATTCTCCTAGGGGCCCATAATAAAAATCTTACTATATCCTCTGTATACATACCCCCCAAAGGACCAGGCCAGTGGTTTCAACAGCATGATGGAATTCTTCATGGGACTACACCATAAGTCAGAGACCATAATTCTGGGTGATTTTAACATAAACTGGCCTTCACCTGAGGCCTGCACCTACAAGGATGCTGTCACGGCACAACACCTCATACAGCTTGTCCCCATCCCCACTAGTTGCAACTATAGGATGGGGACCTACACTCTACTTGATTGTATACTGTCAAACCGCCCTGAAAGAATCTCTAAGGTGTCTGTACTCACTGATACTTTAAGTGACCTCTCACCTGTTCTCTGCTCTTGGGCTAACAAATTCACCAAGCCCCCCCTCCTAAAATAATACACACCAGGGTACTCAAGCAGGGGCACCTTCAGCTGCTAAAATCACATCTAAGCAGGCTAGACTGGTCGATAATTGACTCATTCAATGATACAAACAAAGCCTTGGAACTGTTCATCAGCCGCTTTATGGTGGCCTGTGATATCCATGCACCACTTGAAAAGGTGAAGGTTAAAGGCAGGTCTAACCCATGAATAAACTCCAAGCTTGTAGCACGGCTCAAACAAAGGGACCACTTCTGGCACTGTGCTCGAGCCACATCAGTGCAAGGGGACATTCAAAAATACAAATCTGCAAGAAATGGCTGTACCCAAGCTATACGGAAGGCTAAAAGCAAATATTTTAGGGAGGCACTCTCCAACTCCTGGGGTGATGGGAAAAAAAATTAGGAATAACTTGAAGAACCTCACAATTAAAGATACTAAGGCACCACCCACCATGCACAACATTGATGGAACACCTACGCTAGACCTAGGTACCATCTCCAATACGTTCAACAATGCATTCTCCAACCTTGGCAGTGTCCTTCCACCTGATTTTTTCAACGCTCCCACAACCAATTCCCCCTTTGACACAGCATCCTAAGTACACATAACTCCACAGTTCTATTTTAAAGAGATGCCAATGCACTTAGCCAGAATCTATATATGCAAGGCCACCCGCAAAACTGGCTACAGTAGTGACTCACTCGACCTGACGTTGCTTGTACTAGTCCTAGATGAAATCCTTGAACCCCTGAAAAAAATCTTCAACCTTTCCATAAGATTGGGTCAATTTCCATCACTCTGGAAGCAGGCGACTATCACACCTGTACACAAAAGTGGAGACAAGTCGCTGCACACCAACTACAGGCCCATCTCCATCCTCCCCCCCATCTAGAGCTCTGGAATGAATAGTCTCAGACCAGCTTGTCGAGTTCCTGGACAAATATGAAATCCAGTGCCCGGAACAGCATGGCTTCCAAAAAGGGCATAGTACCACCACGGCACTGTTGGAATTTACCAGATTCATCCATGATACCCTCGAACAAGGAATCTGTTGGGGGGGGGAGTGTTCATTGACCTGACAAAGGCCTTTGATACTGTTAACCACCAACACCTACTCAGGCGACTGACCACTCTCAGGGTCTCCAAGGATGCACTGCCCTGGTTTGCTAGCTACCACAGGGGAAGGGTCCAACATTTTAGGATTGCTGGTGTCACCTCTGATGAAAAACCGGTCCTCTTAGGTGTCCTGCAGGAGTCTATACTGGGGCTTTTACTCTTTTTTTTCTCTTCCTGAACAGTCTCCCTAGCATCTGCCAACAGAGAATATTACTCTTTGCAGATGATTCAGTACTGTTTACCTGCAACCAAGACTCTAAACAACTTGAGTGTCAGTTGCAATGTGATTGCAGGTATGTTGAAGAGTGGTTTAGCTCACATAAACTCATCCTGAACTATAGCAAAACTAAGGTTATGACATTCTGCAATGCACGGAGCAAGTATAAACCTCTGTTCCTCACCATCAAGAACCACATGGGGACTTCACTTGAACATGTTCCTGAGTTTAAATATCTCGGCATCACCTTGGACAGTTCCCTTTCTTACACACGGTACATTGGCAATGTAGCTAAGGCCGCCAACATACAGATCAGCCTGCTCCACAAGCACAAACACTGCATGACCACTGATGCCCTTAGACTGGCCATCTATAGCTCCATCACCTCCATCATCGACTACAGTCTAGTCATCTATGGTTCGGCTTCCCCTACTGCCCTCCGGAGGATATCGGTGACACTCAACAAGGCCTGTAGGCTTTTGATGGGTGCCACCCGCCTAACACACACCTGTGACCTGTACGCCCAGGCTGGATGGCTACCACTCCTTAGTAGAATACAATACCAGACCTGATTGTTAACCAAAAAAGTTCTCCTCGGGCTCATGCCATCAGGAGTGGCAAAGCTCTTTACTGCCAACAGCAGTACCCAGCTTACATGCAGTGCTCTATATCAAACATTCCAGGTCCCCAGATGACAGACCACAATGGGTCAGAGGTCATTCACGCACAGGGCTCCTCAGTGGTACAATATCCTTAAACAAAGGAACACTTACAACTGCGATGCTTGGTCCCTTTAAAAGGCAACTCTGAATATTCCTCACCTCTACCACTCAGTGTGACTGCCTCTCCTAAGTAACTGCCTCCTCATTTTATCCTAGTCAAAGGTGACCTGTAACCTCCCTTGGAGCTCCACTTTTTTGGCACCAGTTTGCCCCGCTCTCACCCCTTACCCCCCCCCACACCACACTGCCTCACCCACACCCTCCCCTCTGTAATGGCACTTTCAGATATGGAGCCCTTCAGCCCATACACCTCGCACTTTTGCCACCCACCTCTACCCACTGACAATGGCCCTTTAGCCTGCCTACTTTTTCCTGACTCCCTCCTACCCTATACTAACTATATACTGTTCACCCTGAAACTTATCTGAAGCTGGCTTATGTTGTCTCTCTCCATTTTTGGCTGTATAATAAGTTCTTAGACATCTTTGTATTTTTAAGATTGTAACCATTGTTGACCTTTGTATGGCTGTTACCCTACATCCTTTGACGTGGAACCTTTGTAAATGAGCAGTTCCTGCTCAAAGGTATTTGTAATCCTAGGCTGGGATATTCAAACTGCGCCAGGTAGGGGTGCAAGCCTGGGCACAGTGCGACTGGGATGCGCCAGGGCATGGACTGGGCAATATTCAACGGTGCTTCGCCATGGCTCAGCACCATTGAATATGGCACCGTGGCTGCTCTGCATTGCACATGGTGCAGTGGCACTGCACCAGTGCAAGTGGCAAGTGAGGAGCCGGGGGCTGCGCCAGAGCAAGTGCGGTTGCGCTAGGCACAGGAACTGTGATATTCAGTGGTGGGTATGCAAATGGGGCCATTATGCATACAAGGCGCAAATGGGGCCATTTGCATGCATTATGGCCCCATTTGCATGCATGTGTGCCGATCCCCAGGGACTTGTGCCTGGCACCCTGCCAGGCTGCAGCCTTCAGGGACCGACGCCCCTGCACCTCGGCGGCAAAACGCCCCAATGCCCAATCGCAGGTGTAGTTAAAATAAGAGTATTCCTGGTGGTCCAGTGGACCTGCTCCCCAGCCCGATCACGGGCTTATGAAAAATAAATGTATCCTTGGTGGTCCAGTGGACCTGCTCCCCAGCCCGATCTTGGGCTTATGAAAAATAAACGTATCCCTGGTGGTCCAGTGGACCGAACTCAGCCAGATCACGGGCTTTGTAAAGGAAAAACTCCCTGGTGGTCCAGTGACCTGTTCCCCAGCCCGATCGCGGTGAGTTAAGATATCATTATCCCTGTGTAATTAGTGATTATTCACCCGATCGACGATCATGTAGCATTATAGGCCTGGTGGTCCAGTGATATCGTTGTTTAACGCTGGCATTGTAGAAGAGTAGCAACCCTGCGGTCCAGTGGTGAAGATCTTCCACCCGCCCACCAGACCCGCCACGCCATTCCCCCGTCAGCAGTGGTGGTGCCTCTCCTCAAGCCACCCGCCGGCTTAACAGTAGACAGTACGGTTGAGGCCCACTGGTCCAGCATGGGCTATCGGGCGCAGATGCATGACCACACATAGGTCCCTATATGTGAAATGGATTTCATTCACATATTGGATCAGTAGTACAGCATAGTCTGCACCGCCTATTGCCCACACTGAGGACCAAGGCTTCCAGCTGTACCTGCACTGCCAGTCGGGTCGGGCGGCTTGCGGTGGGGAGCTGTCCTCGCCGCTGACGGGGAGGGTCTGAGTGGCTGGTGGGGAAGGGGATACCGCTGATCACCAGGGTTTTCTTCTACAATGCCCGCGATCGGGCTTGGCAACAGGTCCACTGGACCACCAGGGATACATTTTACTTTACAAAATCCGCGATCGGGCTGGATTCGGTCCACTGAACTACCAGGGATAGTATTAATTTAACTATGCCCATGATCAGGCTGGGGAGTGGGTCCATTGGACCACCAGGGATAAAATTATCTTTACAAAGCCCACGATCAGGCTGGGGTGCAGGTCCACTGGACCACCAGGGCATGTTTATTTATACAAAGCCCGCGATTGGGCATGGGGGGTTGACGCCCGGCCTGTGGCTCTGCAGGTCATGTGGCCACCCACAGCTGGCGGCTGCCGTGTTGCACCCTGCAATATGGAAGCTCATTTGTGGGTGGCCAGGCCTTGCTTCTTCTTTTCATGGGCGGATCTTTGTGCCCCCATGTGCAGCGCAAGGTGGGTGTGTGCCTGCATATGCGCCACACATCCCGGGCTGAATATTGGGATGTGCCGAATATGCATGGGCACACCCCCCTGCACTTGCGCCGCATACATTACTGGTGCACCTCGGTGCATCGGGATTTGCACAGCGCAACATCCCCTTTTGAATATTGTGCCAGGGCGCATCAGTGGGATGCACATGGCGTAACACTGTTGCACCATGCGCAACCCCTTTGAATATCCCGGCCCAAGATTTTCATAAAATAAAAAAAATAAAAACTATTTGCTGAATACATAGAAACATAGAAATTGATGGCAAATAAGGACCACTAGGCCCATAATGCATGCCCATTTCGCATTCCTATGGCTAGGGTTCCCCTATGCCTGTCCCATGCATTTTTAATTCCCTCACTGTGTCTGCCCCCACCACCTCCACTGAGAGTATATTCCATGTATCCATCACCCGTTCCATAAAGAATATTTCCTCACATTACCTTTTAGTCTTCCCCCTTCCAACCTCATGTAATGCCCCCTTGTTTTTGAACATCTCCTTTTCTAAAAGATGCTACCCTCCAGTACCCTATTTATGCCCTTTAGATATTTGTAGGTTTCTATATCTCCCCTGTCTCTCCTCTCCACCAGAGTATACATATTGAGGTCTCCCAGTCTCTCCTCATATGACTTTTGGTGCAGGCCCTACACCATATTTGCTGCCCTTCTTTGAAGTGCCTCCACCCTGTCTATGTCTTTATGGAGATGCGACCTGCAGAACTGGACACAGTACTCCAAATGAGGCCTCACCAATGATCTGTACGGTGGCATCACCACCTCTTTTCTTCTGCTGATGATACCTCTCCCTATGCACCCCAGCATCCCAATGGCTCTCCCCGTTTGAGTCCTAGCTCTCTGACAGGGTGCAACAGGTAGTGATGGGGAATTTCTCCTCCTCCCCAATGCCCCTGTCATGTGGATGTCATTCGCAGTGTACATGCTGCCCCGGGCGAGATCATTTGGCAATTCAGTATGGCGTTTCACTGTTGTGCAGATGATACACAACTGTATTTGTCATTTGCCCCTGGAACATCTAATGCTGTAGACGTACTTAACAACTGGCTGTCCAAAATCAATGACTGGATGCCCTCCAGCTGGTTGTGACTGAACCCAGATAAGACGGAGGTGCTGGTGATCAAGCTGGGATGTGGGCATGATGGGAGTACACCTGGAGCTGATACAGGACTTTTCCTGGGGCTGCTTAGTTGATAGCCTCCCAGAGGGTGTGAGATCTTGGTGTGATCCTGGACAGCAGATTGACACTTGAGGATCTGGTGTCTTCTGTTGTAAAAGTGTTCTTTACCACTTGAGGAACATAGCCAGGATCAAGCCCCTCATTCTGCCCAAAGACCTGCTGACACTAGTGCATGCCTTTGTTACCTCGAGGCTCAACTACTGTAACTCTGTGTACTTCACGGTCACTGGAGGGACTGTCCACAGGTTGCAGCTATTGCAGAATGCAGCAGCTTGGTTACTGACAGGTCTTTCCAGGTCCAGTCATGTGACCCCAGTCCTGCGGGCTCTGCACTGGCTGCCTATCAGGTGGAGGATCCTTTTCAAGGTGAGCTTGCTCACCTTTAAGGTTCTATATGGACTGGGTCCGGGCTACCTGACTGAGCTCCTCACACCTGCCACCTCTGTCCGCTTCCTTCACTCCTCATCTAGGTGCCACCTGGATGTTCCCAAGGTTTGGCTCAAGACATCAGGTGACCATGCTTTCAGTGTCACCGGGCTGACCCTGTGGAATCCACTACCACCTGCAGTCAGGGAGGCCCCTTTCACTGAGTTGTTCAAGCAGAGGCTAACCCCAAATGAGACTATGTGATCTACTCGACTGCCTGAGTGAAAATATTAGAGACCTATGCTTCTGATTATAAATGTTAGTATTTTATATCTGTTTAATTTGAGTATTCTGTTTTTATTATCTTTTAAATGTTATTATTTGTATTGTATTGTGTTATTGTTAGGGCCTAGAGCCCCTGGGATTGGGCGCAATAAAAAAAAAATTGCCTTGTCTTGGCATTGTTTGGCTGCCTTTAGGTCATCAGATATGATTACCCCCAAATCCCTTTCTTGGTTGGTGATTGTCAGTATCTCCCCCCCCATGTAACTCTTCCATGGGTTCTTGCACTCCAAATGCATGATTTTGCACTTTTTCACATTGACTGTAAGCTGCCATACTCTAGACCATTCATCCAGTTTAACTAGGTCCCTTCTCATTTTTTCCAACTGTCAAGACAATGACATATCATATCATTATAATTCAGAGAATACAGTAAAGACAATAGCTTGAAATCAGCTGGGTAGTACCTGATAGGCATTTCCTGATGACGTGCTGATTCTGTGAGAAGAGAAGCTCACTTCCCCTCACCAGGTGCACGTGGGCACATTAAGGTGCTCATCCCGACGGGACCACTGTGCTTGTTACATGCAATCTGCAGGTGTCGAGGTTTTGGTGACTAAGGACTTGAAAGCTTTTAAAACATTTGCTGAGACCGGTCCTATTCAACATCTTCATCAGTGACATTACGCAGGACCTAGAAGGCAGAATTTCACTGTTCGCTGATGACACAAAGCTCTGTAACAGAGTAGACACACCAGAGGGTGTAGACAGAATGAGAAGGGACCTGCATAAACTTGAAGAATGGTCAGGGGTTTGGCAGTTGAAATTCAATGCAAAGAAGTGCAAGATAATGCATATGGGGCACAAAAACCCTGGCACAATATATCAGTTGGGGGGGTGAGGATATAGCAAGTGCCAAGCAAGAAAGGGATTTTGGGGTTATCATCTCTGATGACCTCAAGGTAGGGAAACAGTGTGACAAGGCAGCAGGTAAAGCAAATAGAATGCTGGGATGCATAGGCGGGACATCACCAGCAGTAAAAGGGAGGTCATGATTTCACTATACAAGACACTAGTGAGGCCCCACCTGGAGTACAGTGTACAGTTCTGGAGACCTTACCTACGTAAGGACATAGACAGGGTAGAGAAGGTTCAGAGGAGGGCAACAAGATGGTACATGGATTGCATCACAAGTCCTATGAGGACAGGTTGAAG
Source organism: Neoceratodus forsteri (assembly GCA_016271365.2). Taxonomy (NCBI): domain Eukaryota; kingdom Metazoa; phylum Chordata; order Ceratodontiformes; family Ceratodontidae; genus Neoceratodus; species Neoceratodus forsteri. The sequence goes on along the minus strand of CM028136.1, from coordinate 403,436,935 downwards.
GAACTGAATATGTACTCCCTGGAGGAGAGGAGGAGAGGGGACATGATAGAGACATACAAGTATCTTACAGGAGGCACAGGGTAAGAAAACACTATTTTTAAGCGAAAAGATATTCCAGGACTAGAGGGCATGGGATGAATTGGAGGAGGATGATTCAGAGGAAATGTGAGGAAGAACTTCTTCACAGAATGGGTGGTGGACAAGTGGAACACCCTGCCTGAGGAAGTGGTGGGGGCTGAAACAATCACGGGATTTAAGAATGCATGGGATAGACATAAAGGAATTCTGGAGGTCGGGGTAAGGGGCAACAGAGTTCTAGGAAAACATAAACTGAAGTTACAAACTCAAATGGGCAGACTAGGTAGGCCATAGGCCCTTATCTGCTGACACTGTCTATGTATCTATGTATTTAAGAAGTATGGGCTAACTATGCCTTCGAAAAAATGGGTAGCACTAAGTCCACAGTCAATTAAAAATGATAAGCCCTCGATGAGCTGGATAAAGTCAAGAGCTACAGCAAAGGAGAAACTCATAGAAGGCAAGACACGGGTTAACCAGGAAAACCCGGTAAAAATAAAATCACTGCAAATGGCGGAACCAATGACTCCTGTACATGACACCATGTCGAACGAAGAAATTGCGGTGGCCGTGAGTCAGACACAAAAAGTGTTAAACCCAGCACCGATTTTTAAGAAGCTATCTATGGTATGCCTGATACAGCAAGACATCCCATTGACGTCGGAAATGCCACACACTAGCAAGACAGAGCCGAAATTAACACATGCCAAGGAAGAAGAGAAACTAATTCAACTCCACCAAGAAAAAGGAGATGGTGCAGAAGTTAAGTGGCCTGAGCCTATGAAGAATAAAAAAGGACTGTCAGCTTCTTCAGAGGAAGAACCACCTGACAATTCAACTGACTAGAAAAGCAGAGAAGAATGAGAGGGAGCGGAATTCAAACAACCACAGAATACACAGGTAGCTCCTTCTATTTCATTCATCAACTCTGGGGAAGCTGATTTTTTATCTTCCAAACTGAATGGGAAAAAGGCTAATTGAAACATACCAATGGCATTAACATGTGCAAGTTCTGAATTACTATCTACCAGTCAATCCCCCCTTAATAATTCGGTTCAGAATGAAGCAGGGGGCAAAAAGAGTAATTCACCTAAATGAGTACCGGTAACTAAAACACAGCAAGAGGAAAATAATACCTCACCCAGAAGTACTCCTAAGTCACAAATAGGCTCTAAAATAGTGATTACTTTGTCGGGCTCAGACCAAGACTCAGACTCTGTCTCTGACTCTTCTGATGCCCAGTCAGATATTGAAGGGGACAGTCCTGAACTGCCATGCTCAGCTAAAAAAATCCTAGAACAACTCTCAAAAGTTAACGAATCTTTACAAAAAATGAAGAGTGGAATCTAAAATTGATACTCTACAAACTACAATTACTACCCTCGTAGTAGAAAATAAACAAATGAAGTCAAACATAACTGAATTGCAGGAACGAGTGTCTAAATTACAAGATGATGCCACACCCATGGAGAGACGCATGAAAGACCTAGAAACAATGAGTCAAGAGCTTAGAAATCAAATGATTGATTACGAAGCACACTCCAGAAGGAAAAATGTAAGGATTGTGGAAGTGCCAGAGAATTAGGATACAGAAAAAAACACTGAAAGATACACTTAATCAAATATTTTTAGCATATTTAGACATTGACAACTCAGTTATAGGCATGGATATAGATCGAGCCCATATGACTTTCAGGGACAGTACTAGAGACTTTAAAAGCATGCCTCCAAGACCAATAATAGTTACATTTTCACACTCAGAGGATAAAGAAACTTTGATGTCCCAAGTTTATAAGAAAAAGTGCATAAGCATATCAGGGGCTCAAATCTCAATTTTCAATGATTTCCCATTGGAGATAGTTCAGAACAGGAAAAAATATGACTTTATAAGGCACAGATTATGGATCAAAGGGTATAAAGCAACCATGTTTTATCCAGCAAAGATGAAAGTAATCTTGAATGGAGTTCATTTGGTGTACAACACAATAGAAGAGGCTGAAAAGGACTTAAGAAAGAAAATCCCGAACTTATATGACTAAGGATGATTAAGAGAATAAACTGTGGTCCTGTAATAAACTGAGGATTTAGCTAATTTGGAGACGATGGTTTGAAATGGCTCATAAGTTATTTGTTTTGAATCTAACATATCGTCTGGTTTTCAGGACTCTTTAAGGATCAGATCCACAAATTCTACTAGGGAAAGAGGAAATAATTGCGACTTTACCTAGTTTAAGGAATGTCTGTTAGAATATAGGCATTATTTCTGGGGCTCTTGCATTTCTGCAGACTGCCAGAAGCCTAAAACTTTGAATCTGTGTAACTGCTTGCAAAAAAAACAAAGTGTAACATTTATTTACTGTGTTCTGTACACTGAGCCCTGTAGCTGAAGCAGGAAGAGGAGTTGTAGTGCTTTAAGGCTCTACGGGGGACTACAGCTCCATGCTTTCACCTTGATTTTAATTACTGGGAACAAAGTTCACATTCTTTTCAGTACTCCCACGCATGAGTGTTATTGTACTGTACAAAAGTTTAATTTTAGCACTCTTGCGAGGTTTACTCGCTCCATGACCCTAGGAGCCACTTCTGGGTCACCTGACTCCTCATAACTTGACCTGCAGCAAGCAGGGCGAGCTCGAGCAGGATGAGCACATGTCAGCGCATGTGAAGACGTGCGCAAAGACACGTGCATCTGTGTGTGTTTTGCGTGTTTTGCAGGGTTTTGAAGAGTATAAGCTCATAGATACATCAGCACTATATGCTTCTTTGGAAGGTAAGGCTCTCCTAATATAGAGGTACACCATAGCCTACAGTTGTAACAGGGAAATCAGGAGGTAGTGCTCAGCTAAAGTACCCATTTACTATAAACAATTTAAAAAATGGCTGATAAAATTATTACACTAGAAGGAGACGTGAGGGTTAGGTGTAACTTCTGCCTAATGTATCTAATCACAACAGAACGTCCTCAAAATCCGTTTAAATGTGAAAAATTTCATCATAATGAGGCGTTACTCCGGGAACTAAATGCCTTTAGTAGCAGGTTATTGCAACTCGAGGATAGCCAGAAGAAAATGGCACTCGACTTAGGACAAACCTTAGGGCTTGTATATCTTCTATTCCTCCCCTTTCTGGTCCAGCTACCCCGACACAGGAGAAACACAAAATTACAGTACCTCTAATGTAACACCACATCAGTCCAAAAGGGGTACTGAAATAAGAAATGAAACACACAAAAAAAGTGCTAGAGAGGAGGATCCCTCCTTTGAAACTGATGACTTATGGTATAATGTCCAATACACCAAACCTGCTAAAAAAGGTAGGCACACCACTAACTTCTGTATTCCCCTTAGCAATAGATTTAATGCTCAACAACTAGTGCCACTGACTCTGATCTGAGTGAGGCTGGTGCTTTAATCTCATCTGATGCCCCTACCACCCCTACATCACCTAACACCCCCATAAGTGATCTGAAAGTGCCAGAGGCTATAAATGATGAGCCCATAAACACACTGGACTGTGATGTTATGGAAACTAACAGTTCTAACCAGCAATCCCCTCGAAACCTATTAGTTATTGGTGACTTTATGATTAAACGTCTGGACAGGGCAGTGTACAACCCAGATAAAGCACACAGAACAGTGTCTTCCTTCAGGGGGGTTAGAATAGCAGACTTAACCTACGTGAGTAAACCTATTGTTAAGAACTATGGGATTAATCCACTTGTACTCATCCACACTGGGGCAAACAATGTTTTCCAGGACTCCACTGAGAAAATTAAACAAGATTTAGTGGCACTGTCCAATAAATTGATGTACCTAGGTTGTGAAACTGCTATACCAGAAATCCTACCTATATCCAAGGCCCCACCCCACCTAAATCAGAAAATAAGAGCAATAAATGACTTGCTAAGGAAATGGACACTAAGACAAGAGATCAAGTGTCTAACTCATTGGGAAGAATTCTACCTTAAGGATGACTGGTATTGCAAAGTCGGCTTATATCTAAGCAAAAAGGGAAATGAGGTACTGAGTAAACATTTCACTAACTTTGTAGACAAACATTTAAACTAGACTGAAAGGGGGGAGGGAAGTGTCTAAACACAAGATATAGTGATAATCAGTACCCATCAGCTGCAGTAAACAACACTCACAATAATGCTCCCCCAAAACCCGCACTCACTATAAAAGATAATAATAAAATAAACATATTGTTACTCAATGCCCACAGTTTAACAAACAAAATAGATGAACTAAAATACATCATACAAAAAGAAAATATATCTATCTGCGGGGTCACCGAAACCTGGTCCCAAGAAGATAGTTGGAACACAGATATTCCAGGTGTCAATAAAATAACCAAAAATAGAACAGACAAGATGAGGGTTGGGATAGCACTTTACATTGCAGAAAGATGCACATCTCATTCTTTAGCCCCAACAGAAATTTCTAACATGGATAATGAAATCCTATGGGCTCAGATCAAACTACTTGCTATTAACCTAAGCCTAGGACTTGCCTATAGACCTCCAAACCTAAACTCAGAACAAAATGGTCATTTCTTAACAGCTATAGATAAGTTTGACCCAAGTAACAACTACATACTAATGGGGGACTTTAATTTCCCCAACATTAACTGGGAGACATGTCAATGTAATGGATCAACAGAAAAAGACTTCATAGAAATAACAGTGAATCAGAATTTAGACCAAATTATCAAAAACTGGAACATGAAACAACAATATTTTAGACATCATCTTAACAAATATGGAAGATAAAGCCTTGGGACCCACCATACTAGAACTGTTAGGAAACAGTGACCATAATATGATCATATTTCAAATCCAAACTAAAACTGCAGGTCCTAAAGGTATCAACACAGTCAGAGATTACTCTACAGCTAACTATAGAGCTATAAAAAATTAATTAGTCTCCTGGGATTGGCAGACTGAACTCTTAGGCCTTAATGTGCACCAGGTTTGGAGACAAATTTGGACCAAAATGAAATACTGCCTTGACACCTGGGTCCCTACCAGGAGGAAATATATCAACGGTTGCAGAACCCCTGTCTGTGGAACAACAAAATCAGAAGACATATAGATAAAAAGAAAACAAGTTATAGGAAATTTAAAAACAGACCTACTACAACCAATTGGAATAACTACAAAAACAAGCAAATAAAGTCAATCAATGTATATGAAATGCAAAAACAAACATTGAAAATAAACTAGCTACTGATACTCTGGATAATAAAAATAAATGTTATAATTATATAGGTTTACTTAGAGGTTTCCAGACAACAATAGGTCCCATAAAAACTAACTAAGGGTTAACCAATGATGAAACTGGAATGACCAGAGAATTTAATGACTACTTCCTCACTGTTTTTACACCCAAGGAAAATCTCATTGGGGCAGAGTTCTGTAACAATAAACAGAGAATGATCCCAATTACCATCGAGGAGGTAGAGAAAGTACTTCAGAGGCTAAAGATTAATTCCTCAGCCGGTCCAGATGAAGTCCATCCCAGGTTTCTCAAGGAAATCACAAATTAAATTTCAGGACCCCTGTATAAGTTATTTAATTTATCATTAACTGTGGGGGAAATCATCCCTGAATGGAACGACACTGTGGTCATCCCCATTCACAAATCTGGATACAAAGTGGAGGTCTCAAACTATAGGCCCATAAGCCTAACATCAGTTATAGGGAAAACAGTAGAAAGACTTCTCCTGCCAAGACTGGAAGAAGATATTGTTCTCAGCAACTTACAGGTCACTACACAACACGGTTTCACTAGAAGAAGGTTGTGTCTGACCAACATACTCCATTTTTTTGAAAACGTAAGTTCCTCACTAGATGCTGGGCTACCTGTCGACATTATATTTTTAGACTTTGTGAAAGCATTTGATAAAGTCTCCCATAATATCCTTATAAAACATATGGTCACATTACAATTTCCCCAACATATAATAAACTGGGTCTCCTCGTGGCTGACTAAACGACGACAGTGTACCACTATCAAGGGATACTCTTCACCTTGGGGTGAGGTGACTAGCGGGGTGCCTCAGGGCTCAGTATTATTTAATATACTGATCTCCTCAATACAGTCATCTAACAACGTCTGAATGGCTAAGTACACAGATGACTGCAAACTAGGTTGTATAGTTTACTCCCCTGAGGCAGCTGAAAATTACCAAAAAGAATTACTGTCACTAGAATCCTGGGCACGCAACAATAAAATGGTGTTTAATGTGCAGAAGTGTAAAGTAATGCACTTGGGGCACACCAATTCAAAATACAAATATAAACTCAATCAGGTCGTAATTCAAGAGACAACAATGAAAGACTTGGGGTGATTATAGACAACAAACTTAATTTTGATAATAACACCATGGCATTAGTTTAAAAATGTCAGTGTATAACAGGATATATCCTGAAGTATATCAAGAGTAGGCAACCAAAAGTCATACTACCCTTATATACTGGTCTTGTGAGATCACACTTGAGCTACTGTGCCCCCCCTCTGTGCACCTAGTACACTTGGAGGAAAAAGACTAATTGAGGGAGTCCAACGAAAAATAACCAAAAAGATCACTGGTGTGGAAAACATGGAATGAAGGAGAGGCTACAACAACTGAATCTTTACTCAATGAATTATAGACAACTACGTGGTGATCTTTGCTAAACCTACAAAGCTGTAAGAGACCCTATACTTTTAGAAACACTTGGCCTTGAAACAAAATCTAACAAGGCACAAACTAGGTCTTATAATCTTAAATTAAAAGGTGAACTGTGTAGAAACAAGAAGAGAAGCCGATGGTACTACCAGTGAGTAGTTAATCAATGGAACATACTTCTATGTACAACAGTTGAGAGTAGAACTATGGATTCATTCAAACAACAGTTAGACTGACATATGGGGCTCAATAAATTTAAATTCCTTTAAAAATAATACCTCCCTGGGGTGACAAGTTTTCATAAACGGCATTGCCTCCTGATCTTGGAAATTACTATGAAACTATGAATATTGTAGGCGCTGTATTAAATACGACTCTTTTGCTGTTTGGGTAATCGAAGCGGGTACGAGCCAATGGGGGGTAAACATCTAAAGTCTTAAAAATACATAAAATAAATCCCTTTGTATTTCAATGGTTAAATAGTTATTCTAGGTATAGGAATTTTTTGTGTATGGGAAGGGGGGACCATCCTCGTGGATTGTATGAACTGAGTTACATGGTGGTTAAGCACTAGAATTATTTATCACTATAATGGACAGAGAGATTTTTTAAAAGCACCTTTTTGAACATAAATGGCATACACTCTCCCATAAAAAGAAAGAGGTTGTTGGCATATTTAAAAAAATCAAAAGCATAATGCATAGCTCTACAGGAAACCCACTTGGATAAACAGGAAATATTGAAATTAAAACAGAAACGGGTTGCTCATATTTTCTTCTCGGAGGGAACACATAGAAGTGCAGGGGTTGTTATTCTTTTAAGGAAAATCCAGTAATTACTGTGTTAGACAAATACCAAGATAAAGAGGGCAGAATAGCACTTCTTAAAATTAAAGTTAATAAAATAATACAGTAGGTTCAGTATATGCACCTTTTGTGCATTATAAAAATTTTGGGTCCGAATTTACTACTGCTTTGACTGCAATCCAAGAGCAAAACATTATACTAATGGGGGATTATAATATACTGGTTAATCCAGAACTTGACAAATTACTTGAAGTGACAGCTACTAATACAGGCCAGGCTTACTTAATAATAAATTTCCTGCATCTGCATGATCTGAAAGATGTATGGAGACTATACCACCCTTACAATTGGGTATATACACATCATGACAAAAAGAATAAAGGGTTTTCACGTATTGATTACATTTTTTTTTTCAAAATCTCTTTTAGCTAACATTTATAATACAAACATCAATTTGATAGGTCTTTCAGATCATGCCATGATAGAAATGGACCTGAATATAAAAGATTATAGCTAAAAAGATAAAAGAAGGCTGGCCCGGTGGCGCTGAGGGTTGAGGCGCTGGATGCCACACCTTGCTCCACGCCGGCGACCCGGGTTCGGGAGCAGACTCAGGTCACTGGTGGGTCAGCCGGGGGGAGATAGGCTGGAGCATCCTACGACAGCTCACCTACTCCAGGGAGGGTTGAGGCCATAGGCTATGCTCGTGTATGACTCCAAGCACAGGCTCAAGGTATTACAAGCCCCTGACAATAGGGGATGGGCAGCCGTTACACAGCGTGACATCAGCACTCAATGCCTTGACATCTGGGTCTTACGCTGTAGGGGTGGGAGAACAGAGGAAAAAATGCCTACCAGGACCGGGAAGATGGGCTACCTGGAGCATGCCTCCGATGTGCCCCCGCTTGCCCTGCCACCTCCGGACAGATGAAAAACAGTGAGTAGCTCAGGGTGTTAGCGCCTCGCCTCGTCCCTGCCCAGGTGGTAATCTGAGGCTCCATGGGGGATATGGAGGTGGAAGTGGGTAAAGCGGGAGGCAGGAGGATGACTCCTTAGTAGCCCCGAAGGGTTGGGGCTGGCAGGACGAGGAGAGGATAAAAACTGCAATCTCAAAAAAAAAAAGATAAAAGAAGATAGGGAGGCATACCAAACTTCCCTTAGGGAAGGCAGTTAGGCAGGCAAAGGCCCAAGCTGAGGGGATAAGGGGGAGTGTGTGGAGGAGGACCAAGGAAAAGCATCTGTTCTAAATAGATACTTTGCTCTGTATTTACTGAGAAGAAGATAGGGCAGGGCCCATAGCTCAGCACCATGGACACAGGGGGGAGGGAGGTGCGCACTAGTCCCTTCACAAAAGAAAGGGTCCTACAAGAGCTCACTAAGCTCAGGGTGGACAAGGCAATGGGACTTGATGGCATACATCCCAGGGTACTTAAAAAGCTAAGGGTGGAACTAGCAGAGCCATTAGTAGAACTGTTTAGTCAGTCACTGAGCACAGGAGAGGTCCCAGAAGACTGGAGAAGGGTTCATGTGATCAAGCTCCACAAGAGTGGTAGCAGAGAGGAAGCAGAGAACTACAGACCAGTCAGTCTTACCTCAGTAGTGGACAAGATTATGGAGGCACTACTTAAGAAAAGGGTAGTGCAACACCAGAAATCCATAAGAGCACAGGATCCAAGACAGCATGGGTTTAAAACAGGAAGGTTCTGTCAAACTAATCTCATAGATTTCTATGACTGGGTAACTAGAGTGGTGGACCAAGGGGGTGCAGTTGATGTCGCCTACCTTGACTTCAGCAAAGCTTTCCATACTGTTCCACATAGAAGAGTGACTAATAAGCTGAGTAGGCTTGGTGTGGGTCAGAAGTTGGTCAACTGGGTGGCAAACTGGTTGGCAGGCAGAAAACAGAGAGCGGTGGTAAACAGTATACAGTTAGAAAAGATGCAAGTCCCAAGTGGGGTACCTCAGGGATCAGTCCTGGGGCCAGTCCTCTTCAATATCTTCATCAGTGACATTTCAGATGGACTGGAGGGTAAGGTTTGTCTGTTTGCAGATGACACCAAGATCTGCAACAGAGTAGATGATCCCGATAGGGTAGGCAGAATGAGAAGAGATCTGGATAAACTGATAAAATGGTCAGAAGAGTGGCAGCTGGGGTTTAATGCAAAGAAGTGCAAGATCATGCACATAGGGTAGAGAAACCCTGAAGCCACCTATAGGTTGGGAGAGGAGTTGCTGGCAATCACAAGGGAAGAAAGAGATTTAGGCATCATCACCACAGATTACCTGAAATCATCAAAGCAGACCACTAAAGCAGTAGGTAAGGCTAGAGGGATGTTGGGGTGTATTAGTAGGGGTATCGCAAGTTGTAAGAGGGAGGTAATAATCCCTCTTTACAAGACACTGGTTAGGCCCCATCTGGAGTACTGTGTGCAGTACTGGAGGCCGCACCTGCATAAGGACATTAACAAAATGGAGGCAATCCAGAGAAGGGCAACCAAAATGGTGCAGGGACTGCATCAGAAAACATATGAGGACAGATTAACGGAGCTCAATATATATACCCTAGAGCAAAGGAGGGAGAAAAGTGATATGATGAAAACATTCAAACATCTTAAGGGCATTGACAAGGTGAAAAAGTCTTAACATGTTTCAATATAAGAAAAATAGCAGGACAAGAGGACACAGCATGAGATTAGAGGGCGGCCGATTAAGAGGTAATGTGAGGAAGTTCTTTTTCACAGAAAGGGTGGTGGATTCATGGAATGGCCTACCTCAGGAAGTGGCAGTTATGAATACAGTGCAGGGCTTCAGACAGCATATGATTGGCATAAGGGAGCGATACAGATGAGTATGAATAGATAGACCATTGACAGAGCAAAGGCCTATGGCACATTCATAAGGTAGAAAAAATGGGCAGACTGGATCGACCTTTTTATCATTATCTGCCATCAACTTCTATGTTTCTATGTATTTACAGAGATCATATACAAAACAGTTGCATTTTAACAATGATCTACTTAAAGATCCAAAGTTTATAAGTAAAATAAATACTTCCATAGAAGAATATTGGCAATTTAACTATGATAATTCTAAAACTGTTACATCGCTCTGGGATGAATTCAAAGCAATAGTAAGAGGGGAAGTAATTTCATAAACAGCACATCAAAGGAATCAAGAATTACAGGAACAGTTGGAAAGTAGAATAAAAGAGTTAGACGTCTTAGTAACAAAAAATTATGAGAAATATTCACAAGAATGGCATGATTTGAAATTGAAAAAATTAGAAAGTCTAAATAAGGAGATAGCTTACAATATTAACAAGTTAAACAAAGTCAAATATTTGCAAGAAGACAAATCAGGCAAAATACTTGCCCACCTCTTGAAAAAACAGAACAAACAAACAATAATTAGTTATTTGGAAGACAAAGAAGGGAAGGCATATTATTCTGATGTGGAAATGGGAGAAGTTATTATTAATACTTATAAAAAAAATTATCAGAGGCATTTAAACCCTTCTGTACAGTGCACTGAAGATTATTTGTCTGACATCCAGTTCCCGTAAATGTCATGTAAGGCTGAGGATTTTTCAGAGGAAGAAATAATAATTGCAATCAAAGCTATGCCTAAGAATAAGAGTCCAGGGTTGGATGGGATGACAAGTGAATTTTATTTGACCTTTAGTGATCAACTTCTCCCATGGTTATACAAACTTTTCTTAGAAATTTTGTCTCAAATCACACAATTACCACCTTCTATGCAAGAAGCCAACATTATTTTTATTTTAAAACAAGACAAAAACCCTGTAAGAGTAGATAGTTACAGACCAATTGCCCTTCTGAATCTAGATTACAAGATTCTTGTTCATTTAATTGTAGATAGGATGAAGGATGAAATTCCTAAATGTGTAAATCACGACCAGTTTGGTTTTATAAAGGGTGGGATATTGGCACAGGCTAATAGAACAGTACACTCACTTTTTTTATTTTATACAAAAAATGAAACTATAATCTCATGCAATTGCCATAGATGCATCTAAGGCTTTTGATATCTTGGATAGATCCTTTACGCTTACGGCATTAGAGTATTGTGACATTCCAGAAAAATTGTGCAACAGTTTAAGAACACTGTATAACAATACTACAGTACGATCTGCCATTAATTCATATCTGTGTCCATCCTTTCTGATGATGAATGGTGTTAGACAGGGGTGTTCCCTTTCTCCAGCACTCTTCATCCTGGCTGTAAAACTACTTCTGTGTAAGATAAGAGAGAGAATCAAGAAATTATGGGAATACCATATAGAAAACAACATATCGAATTAAATATTTTTGCTGACAATATTCTTTTATTGTTACAGGATATTAACACCACTATACCAGCAACACTACATGAAATAGAATGTTACGGATCATTAGCGGGCTATGTATTAAAAAGACAAAAATCGATTATAATGGAAACATACGGCACCAATTATAAAATGAATCCTGACATCAGTAATGTCTTTACAGTAAGCCAAAAGTGTAGATACTTAGGAATAACACTGTCAAATAACCAAACTAATATTACCAAAGTAAATTATGAACAGGCTAAGACCAAGATGAGGATGTAGCTGGAGAATTGGGAAAAACTTTATCATTATGGGGATGTATAGAAACAATCAAGATGATGGCTATTCCCTGTTTAATTTTTGTTATACAGAACATTGTGGGGATACCTATTAAAACATGGTTTCGAGATGTAAAAAAGAATCTTTGTTAAATTTATTTGGAGAGGTGGGAAGCACAGAATTCCATGAACCCAGGTTTTCTTTCCCTAGGAAAGAAGGCGGTTACAGTTGTCCCAATCCATTAAGATATGCTGTCTCGTATCAAATTAAACTGTTATGGGAATGGGCGTTTTTGGAACAAAAAAGTAATATGACCGGGGAATCCATTTTTTGGTAAGACTGCAAACAAGCAGATCCGAACAACTGGATAAATAGTATAGGAACCAATTTAAAATTCCTGTCCATTTTTCTATCAGCAAAAAGCTTCCTGATACAAGCAGGTAGATCTAGCCATTCAAGTAACCTATACCCTTGGTTATACTTAAATGTTTGGGGTAATGCTGACATTAAAAAGAATAGACTGTTACAGGAACTCAGGCATAAAATGCATCAAGAATTGTTTATTTGGTTACAATTAATAGAGGGATCCAAATTTATTAATTTTACACATTTTAAGGAAATTTGCTCAGATATGCAAAACCAGAATATATTTACATATTTAACTTTAAGGGATATCTTCCACAAACAAATTTGTCCAAAAAAACATAGAGACTTAAGTTTACAAAAGGAACAAGAGAACATTATTCATAATGTCTTAAAAAAACTTTTCAAAAAATGTATAACTTCCTTAGTTGTAATATTATGGCTCCTTGGAGTAAAGTTAAGTCTAAGTGGAATCAAGAAGGGAATATCAAGTTTACTGAACAGCAATGGAAAAACTTAAAAATCCAAATAAACAAGGATTATATTTACACAAAAAATAAAACGATACTGAAAAAAAATATTGATAGGGCTTATTTAACCCCCAAAATACTGGGTAATATAACTAAATCAGGTCAGAAAAATTGCTGGCATAACTGTGGGAAATTAGGTGATGTACACCATTGTCTCTGGGATTGCCCTTATATTCAAAATTAGTAGAAGGATACAAATCAGTTATTGGCATAAATCTTGTCTAAAATTCCCATCTTCCATTTTGATGTAATGATCCTGAATAACATCGCAGGTTGCAATTTTAATGTAAGAGACAGCAGGCTTTTTTTATATTGGGATGATGGTGACAAAAAGATTAATTCTCGAAAACTGGAACACCTCTCAACTGGACAAATTTAATAAAAAGAATTAGTGGTATATGTTCAGGGAAGCAGCACAACATGAAGCACTATGGGAAGAGGTGGAAACTTCACAGGAAAACCAGGAACTTACCTGGAAACAGATTATTGATACTTGACCACCTTTATTTCAGATATATGGGATCGGGGAGGGGTTGAGGATACATTTGATGTCAACTTATATTTAATGGAATGTGTTATGTGTGAAATGATTTGAACAATAGATTTAGCAATAAGTAATATTATGGCACCATATTAACTATCTTGAGCTATTAGAAATATGTTAATTTTTTAACTTTTTATTTGGAATGTTTGTCTTATATTGTTAATTATTTTCCTGCATATGTGTGGTATAATATGTATTTACAATTAAAAAAAAAAAAGGAAAGGCAATAGCTTGAGAGCTGATTACATTTAGCCTTACAGTCAGAGGAAGTGCAATATAAAACATAGGCAGGTACACTGTCTGTTAGCGGAAGCAGTTGTATGTCCCCGATGGGGTATGAGAGGAGAGCAGTTTGGATTTAAACAGCTCAATGGAGCAGTCAGTTTTTAGTTGCTAGAGGGAGCATTGCCACAGTGCAGAGTTTGGACTTAATCATTCTACAGTTCTCTCCAGTGCAATGCAAGACTGAGATAACGCAATTTTGTCCAGAAAAACAGGGAGAGGGGGAAGGTGTGTCTGTTTCCATGACAACACCCAGTTACTCAATATCCACTAACTGTAAAGCAAAATATAAACATTCCTTTATAAGCACTCAAAAATGGTGGATTCTGTTTCAGAACTTTTTTCCTCATATTTTTTTCTGCTATTATGTGATGCAAGTGGTCCATATAAAAATAATGTGGTCCTGCTTTCACCCCCGGCTCAGTGCTTTGCTGCTGCCCTTGAGGTCCTGGGTTAAGCAGCATTGCAGAGTTCTTTCACACTTATCAAATTACTTTCGAGGTGCTCTGTGTGTAGTAAAAAAAAGTTTTGGAGGGGGTTTGAAGAATTACGCCTGCCGTGTTAGCCAGCCTGGGAGTGGGTCCCAAGATGACAGCCTGGGTAAAGAATTGGCTGGAGAATAGGACACAGAGAGTAATAGTAAATGGAGTCCACTCTGAAAAAAGGGGGGTTAGCAGTGGGGTACCACAGGGTTCAGTATTAGGACCGGGCCTCTTCAATGTCTTTATAAACGACATTGCAGAGGGACTGGAAGGAAAAGTATGTCTCTTTGCAGATGACACAAAGATCTGCAACAGAGTTGATGCACAAGGTGGGTGGAAAGGATGAGAAGGAACTTGGCAAGGTTAGAGGAATGGTCAAATGTATGGCAGCTTAGGATTCAATGCTATGAAGTGCAAGGTAATGCACCTGGGAAACAAAAACCAGGGAAGAGCACAATGGGGTGAGATACTAACAACAACAAAAATGGAAAGGGACCTGGGGTAGTCATATCAGATGACCTAAAGGTGGGCAAGCAATGTGAGAGGGCAGCAAGGAGGGCTGGGGGATACTGGGATGCATAGGGAGAGGCATCACCAGCAGAAAACAAGAAGTTATTATCCTCTGTACAGACAGCTGGTGAGACCACATCTGGAGTACTCGTGCAGTTCTGGAGACCCGATCTCCATAAAGACATAGAACAGGATGGAAGCTGTCCAGAGGAGGGCAACTAAAATGGTGCAGGGTCTGCACCGGAAGACATATGAAGTGAGACTTAAGGAGCTTAATATGTATAGCCTCGAGGAAAGGAGGAGAGGGGGACATGATAGAAACTTTCAAGTACCTCAAGGGAATCAACAAAGTCCAAGAGGGTAGCATCTTTCAAAAAAAGAGGTGTGCAAGAACAAGGGGGCACAATTTGAAGATAGAAGGGGGTGGCTCAGAGGTAATTTAAGGAAGTATTTTTTCACAGAGAGGGTTGTGGATGCATGGAACAGCTTTCCAGAGGAGGTTGTGGAGTCAAAAACAGTGGTGGAATTCAAGCATGCATGGGACAGTCATAAGGCAATTCTAGGGGGTGGGGGTAGGAAGAAGTAGGCTGCTGGTTAACTAGGATCTGCAGCTTATCCATCAGGTAGGGAAATGGGCAGACTGGGTGGGCCAAGCGGTCCTTATCTGCCATCAAATTCTATGTTTCTATGTTACGTGTTCATGATGTGGGTTTAAAAAGGCTATGCTGAAAATATAGGGTCTGAATCTGGAAAAATACCGGTAGTAAATTTATATGAAAACATTGAAGAATTTCAACATTGCTTCATGACTTTCTTGTTTGTTTTTTTATTTTAACCCCAAATTTCAACATAGTCTTCTCACCGCCACACCTCATGAACCCAGTAGGTGAAAATGTTCAAATCTCAGCTGAAGCATCATTTAGCACCACACATGTGAAAAGACATTTGCCCAGAACTTGAGAAGTTTCACATGCATCAAAGTCTGGCAAGGGGCAGGATGCCTGAATTATTAAGGCTTCTTGTGAAGTTGCTCTGACAAGCCAGTTGTTCCTTTGCAAGAGAAGAGGTGGCACTGCTGAGTGGCAGAGCTGGGAGCAGGACTGCAAAGGCTTAACTTGTAGACAGTCAACTAACTTCAATGGATCAGGGTGATTTGGGCAGATTGAGTTGGCTGTCAAAGGGGTTTGTGTTTTATTTCTTTATTATTATTATTACTTTTTTGTATCAGAGCCGGGACCAGGACTGCAAGGGATTAACTTACAGACAGTTGGCTAACTCAAGTTGGTGTTGATGCTGATTCCCCCCTCCTTTCTTTCACCAGTTAGCATAGTTGAGGCTTGTTCCATACCTCCTACATCTGAGCTTGTAGCTCCATTTAATCATGTGTCCCATGTGTTGAGAAACAGCATCTCACATTTTCTCACATTTTGGATATCCATTGTGCCCCATATTTCGATGAGTGACAGAAGATTGTCAAGCATGGCTTGTCATGAAGCTAAGTTCACAGAATCCACAGGAAACCTTGGAAAGTCCAGTACCTTGCTGAATGTTACACAGTTAACTGGGGTAGTGGTGGGATTCGAACCTAAAAACACCACAGTTATTGACTCCAAATTCACCGTTTTTGCACTAGAAATTGCATGGTGTCCCAGCACCACCAATGGCTCTCTTTTAATTGAATGCATAGGACTTATTTTGAGTTGTTTTAGGGGAGATTATTTACCCTGAATAGCCCAGCTCAGCATACCTCTCAACTGTCACACATTATAAGGTACGTCACTCATTTTACCTCTCAGAAACCCTCTGTCCCACATGGAGAAGGCAATATTCCACTTTGCTCAATGAGATTTTAAAGCATAAATTCATAATAATCTATGATGTGCTGTAATCAGCAAACATTATACTCAGTTAATAAGATGCAGAATAAGTTGGAGGGGGCAGATAGGAAATCTCACTTCTAAGAAGTCAGGCAACACTTTCTCTGGCTGTTGCACTTGTATCTGTTTTTTTCCCCCAAAGATAGCTCAGTGTGCATTAAAAAGAGGTCTACAAAAGCAACAGCAGCTGACAAACAAAGGACTTTTTATAGTCTCCATTTCTAAGATGCTCTGACAAGCCAGCAGCAGAACTGAGACCAGAACTGCAAAGGGTTAATTGTAGACAAGGACAACAGACAGCTCAAGTTACAGCTGACAGGAATGCAGTCAGCCTTGTAGTGGGCACATTATGTTTCACGTTACACTTTTTCGAGACAGTATTTTTTTTATAAAACAGCCCTTATTTTTAGAAAACACTTATATTGTGGAAATCAGTGGAATTGGCACTTTCCATAAAACTATTTATCCTATATGCCCCAAAAATGATTCAGAGCAATTACTGCCCAAAGCTATGTTTCTGTGTTGATCTGAGAAATCTGAACCTTATTCCTCACTGAGAAACACTGATTAACAGAGAAATAATACTGCAGTAAACAGACTGCTGAGCAGAGGGATTGCTATAAAACTCCAATTAAATGAAGTCCGTTAGGTATCAGGTGAGCTCTCTATTTCTACTGTCCTAGCAAAATGTCTGCAGAGCTCCACCCTGCAGTCATAAAAACTAACATTACTAAACATTTTATCAGTGGAATAAAGAATTCCATTGGGGGATTATACTGTGTTAAAGGAAATTGCCATGATGTGGTCATTTATACCGCTTCCAAGTTTAAACATAAAGTTCAGTACTTTCATCAAGGCAAAGCCCAGGAAGTAAAGGAAAACCAGGAGCAGATATAACATTTGCAAGTAGTGTTTTATTATTACTGTATCAATAACAGTAAAATAAATAAATGTTCAGGATAGCTATTTAAAAAGGCAGTACCATCAAACAAAACAAAGTCCTTCATCTGACGGTTTCTTTTCCATTTCAAATCTCAGTCTCTCTCTCTAACAAAAGAGTGGTCTTTTTATAAGAAGTTTTTGCCTGGCAATTAACTTCTGCATCCTGAGCTAGTTAAGAGGCATCCTGTTTCTCATAAAATATATCAGAACTTTGTCAGTTTTATTCCTTGCAGGTGCAAAAAAAAAAAATAGAAGATGGTGTCCCAGAACCAATGTCCTGTTGACAATTCTGCAAAAGAGTTTGTGGAGGTCAAACTGCATCTCAGCATTAACCCCCCAGTGTTCTGAACAGATTTTTATAATTGTTTCAACAGTACAACTATATACATTTTCAAATCAAGGGTACGCAGTTTCACAAAAAGAGTCACATATGTTTTTATAATCACAGATAAGCAAGTGGGAAAACAGCAAGGGGGGTGTCACGAGACCTTCAGAATGATCCGTTCTTAGGTTTCACAAGAAAATTTGATTGTACTGTCAGACAGATAATAGACAAAAAAGGAGAGGATAGAACAGATCCAGCTTTTAACTTCTTCTGCATAACAAATGGGACAGGGTCTTATTCAACCCTGTCACATACCCCCCTCTTTAAGATGGAACCTGGTTTAAAAAAAACATGTTTCCAAAATGTTCTATTCTCTTCTAACATTACCTTACAACCTTTAGAGTGCTGCACATATGCAGTATCCCTTTTCCCAAAACAACCAGTACAGCAAATAGTGAAGTTTAAAACCCCACATTTTTTTCAACCTTCGGAATTCTCAATTCCTGATCCATAGCTTGATAGAAAATCAGCATTGACATTCTCTTTTCTTGATTTGTGCATCACTTTGAATTTAGATGGCTGTAGTGCCATGTATTGCTTGTGATTCTAGATTTTTATTCTTCATTTGATTAAGTCAACAGAGAGGATTGTGAACTAAGAATAAAGTCAGCCCCTAGCAAATAAAACATAAGGGACTCCATTGCCCACTTTCTGAAAGACATTCCTTTTCAATGTTGGAGTACATTTACTTTCTGTCATGCACTTTCCTACTGATATATAGAATTGTACGTTCCTTCCCATCTATATTCTGACTCAAGACTGGACCTAGGCCTACCTTTGATGCATCCATCTGTAACAAAAATGGTTTCTCAAAGTCTGGGCTTTGTAAAACAGAGACTGAAAATAATGTAGCCTTGATGGCCCAACAAGCCTCATCACACTCTGCGGTCCATTTCACATTATTTGGGCACCATTTCTTCATGAGTTCAGTGAGGGAGGTAGCCAGTTGGGCAAAATTGGGAACAAATCTCCACTAGTAACCAGTCAATCCTAAAAATGACCTAACATGTTTCTTTGTTTTAGAGACAGGATTGTTAGCTATAGCTTCTGTCTTAGAAATGTCTGGCTTTATATCTCCATTTCCCAAAACATATGCCAAATGTTTTGTTTCCTGCTTGCCCAATGCAGATTTGGTAGGATTAATACTAAGACCTGCCTTTTTTGATAGCTTGGATAACTGTTCATAGGTGTTCCAGGTGGCTTTTCCAGTCTGGACTGTACACTACAACATCATCCAGGTAAGCAGCACAATAACCAGTGTTAGCAGCTAAAATTACATCCATATACCACTGGATTGTAGTGGGTGCACCATGTAAACCAAACGCTATGGTGGTGAACTGATAGAATCCAATAGGAGTGGCAAATGCAGCTTTGTCTCTGGATTCTTTAACTAGGGGAATTTTCCTGTAACCCTTGGTGAGACCGAGGGTACTGATGTACTTGCCACTTTCCAATCTGTCCACCAAATCATCTATCCGGGGCATAGGATAACTGTTGAATTCGTACACGTGCTTAAGTTTCCTAAAATCAAGGCAGATTCTTACACACCCTTCTTTTTTATTTACAATCACCATTGGTGATGACCAAGCACTTCTCGATTCTTCAATAATAATCAACTGTTTCATTTTCTGCATTTACTTAACCACGTCTACTCTTAACCGCTTTGGTAGTCTGTATGTCTTTTGTCTAACAAGGCGAGCATTCCCTGTCACTATTACATGCTCGACCCCTTTTTCTAGGCCTGGCACTGTAATAAAAGTACTCTTAAATGCATTTACCAAGTTATGAATTTCTGCATTTTTTTCTGAAGTTAAGGAAACACTCACCTTTACAGCATCAGTAGTTACAGTTTGTTCCAGTCTGTCATACGCTATATTAATATCTTCTATAGAAGTCTCTTAGGCAACTGTCTAAACACTTTATAAAGCCCTTGCCACTTCATTAACAGTTTATTTTCTGTAATGGTTAATAGTAGCAAGACCTTTTCACCTGGCTCAAAAATGTTTTTCTTTTACCCCATGGTCATAATACACATTCTGCTGGTTTGGGGCCTCTTACTGATTACTATGGGCAAATTCAACATATTTTGCCAGTTTCTTTCTCAGGGCACACATATAAGATGTAATAGATTTTTTTGAGTGGGTGATCTCCCCATGCTTCTTTTATTACATCCAGTGGCCCTCTAGGTTGTCTACCATTCAGCATTTCAAGTGGTGACTAGCCTGTTGAAGTTTATGGAACTGCTCTGTAAGCAAAAAGCAGGTACAGTAAGTAGCTGTCCCAATCTTTCCCTTCCCCTTTTACAAACTTCTTTAACATGCATTTTAGGGTTTGATTACAATGTTCAATAAGACTGTCTCTCTGAGGATGATAAGGGGAGGACCTTATGGCAGTGATACCTACTAGTCAGTACAGCTCCTTCAGTAATGCAGCACCACAATTACTATCCTGATCAGTAATAATCTCTTTAGGTATGCCTATCCTGCTGTAAATGTTGGAAAGCTCTGTTCCACTTTTGGGGCTGTGACAGATTGAAATGGAACTGCCTCTGAGTATTGAGTGGCATAGTCAAATACTACCAAAATGAATCGATTACCCTTTTTACTTTTGTCTAAGGGGCCAACCATATCCATTGCAATTCTCTCAAAAGGCACATCTATCAAGGTTAGTAGCACCAGGGGCACCTTGTGTTTTTTAGTCACTGGGGCTACTTTCTGACATACAGCACAAGAACTGCAATAGGTAGCCACATCTTCATGAATTCCAGGCCAATAAAATCTGAACAACAGTCTGGCAAGGGTGCGGGCCCTCCCCAAGTGACCAGCCATAGGACCATCATGTGCTGTCTGTAACAACTCAGTTCCATACTTCCTTGGTATGACCAATTGTTCTGTTCCTGTGCCTCAGGTTTAACCCAAACCACGGGACCCAAACTCTGTACTGTAACCGATTACATTTTTTAAACATTGGTTCACCCTGTTTTTGTTTTACCTCCAGCTGCTTAAAATAACCGTGGAGAGAAACATGGTTAGTTTGCTCAAAAACGAAATCACAATCAGTTATCAGTTTAGTTTCAGCATTTTCATTTATCAGCTCCTTCTGTCCATCAGTCTTTTGCTTTCTTTCCTAGATTTCCGGATCGTGGAGCTGGTCTCAAACAAGTCTGTATCAAAGTCACCAAAAGCAAAAGTGTCCTCTTCATCCAAGATTTTCTTTGCCTGTGCTCTTGTTACCACTGTTGCTGAAACTGCAGGTTTTTCTCCCTCTGTGATTAACTCAGTAATTCTTGGAAAGTCATTTCCAATAATCACAGATACAGGCAACTTAGATACTACCCCCACTTTCATTTGGTGTGAAACTGCATTAATATTCAAAGTCACTTGGGTGGTGGAATAGTATTGAGTGCCCTAGTGGATCCAGATGACCCCAGTACCTGGTCCTTTTGCACAGTATTTCCCCAACATTTCAACATGCACCAGGGTCTGTCTGCTTCCCAAATCTATAAGTCCCCTCAATATTTATTTATTTATTTAGTTTTTGTTGACAGGGTAAGTGCACTAGACAAATCCTGCCTATTTTCAGGCATGACCCGGGAGAGGGGGATACAGATGAATGCCAACTGACCTTGAACCAGATTAAGCTGTTAGTGGTATTTTTAGTGAGTGAGGGAAATTTGGCCAGCACCCCGGGGAAATTCCCCTACTCTGAGGAGGCAGAGGGTGCTGTGTGGCTGAGTGGATGCTCTGCTCAGTGGTGTTTGGAGCTTTGCACTAGGAGGACGTGTGGGGGCTGAGGGAACCGTCTCCTCCTTGGCTCCCTTTACAACGGAATTATGCAGAGATCTGGTGAAGGAATAGTGGAAACAGAGCAGCTGGTGGCTCTCAATATGGAAACAGGAGCACAGTTCTTACCGGAGGACGAGGTTCCCCAGGTTTTATCACAGAAATCAAGTTTGGAATTGGAGGAGGTTGAATCGTTGGAGGTGCTGCATCAACAAGCTGTAGAAGCGGAACAACATTATCGGGCAGCGAGGTTACGTTTTTTGGTGGAGCAAGGTGGTAGGACGGAATTGGAGGTTGCACAGGAAGAGGAACAACGAAAGGAAGAAGGAGCAATGGAGGCACAAGTCATCGCAGAGGAACAGAGGGAGAAGGTGAATCAGCAGGTCCCAGTAGATGGTGTGAATACTACTACCGAAGAAGAGTTTCACGCTATGAGTGCACAGGGATTTGAAGAAATGCGAATGGACTCATCTGGGGGAGGAGATGGGAGATCAACTCAGTCAGTTCCAGGTAAAAACTTAACTGCCATACAACAGAGTGGAGTACCTTCTGAGACTGTTTTGTGTGGGTCTGCTTTAAAGACTCTCCTGTCTCTTTAGTGGAAGGGAGAAATGTAGTGAGGAAAAGGACCTTCCACTAAATGACTCTTCAAAGGCTCTAGACAGTGTAATTGTGGGGAAAGAACCGAAGGACTGGGTGTGACGGCCTTGCAAGCTGCAGGTTGGTGAAGAACCCTCTGGGAAGGGGTGGGATGCAAATTTTGGTAAAGATGGTGTTGCTACTTCTCCTACTATGTTGCAGATACCCCAGATGGTTCCCCACTATTAAATAGTATGGCTACTCCTTTTATACCCCCAGGACAGCCCTCCCCTGAATCTACTGTAGAATTGTCCCTTCAGGAAGATACTCATCCTTGTTACAAGTCATTAGAGACCAGGAAAAAGAAAGTACACTGGAGCAAGATGTGGTGCAAGATAAGGCTGATAAAGTATGGCATGGAAAAGTGACTGAACATTTATTTCCGAATACTGCTGGGCCTTTGCTGGAGCCTGCAGAAAGAAGGAACGCAGTTAGGTTAAAATTTAGGGGTAGTACTGAAGAAATTCCGGACAGAAGATTTGTGGGTCGTGTACTATTAAAAAATAGCATGAAGTTCTTTGCTTATGAAATTTACGCTTTGATACATGTTCCGGGGGATGTGATTTTTGATGTTAGTTTTACACATCCTGGGGGTTTAGAACGGTTTGGAAGCAGTACCGCCTGTTAAAAGCTCTCTCCTTGTGGAAGCCTTTTTAGCAATACCACTTACTAAACCATTGACTAAAAAATTACAGTTCTTTTTCAAATGAGGGGTAAATGTTGCAGATATTACGTACTGGTTATGCAACATTGTACTGTTCAAGGTTTGCCTGAACCCATACTGGATGAAGAGCAATTATGGACGGGGATGGACTTATCTTGTGGTATTACATCTAGTAAATGGTCAAACTAGTCATCTACCAAACTGTTTCTTTTTGGGTAGAGATAGGGGGGTGGTGTTTTACCCAGGTCAGCCAAGAGCTTGTTTCAAATGTGGTGATGTGGGGCATTTGAGTAATGTCGTGATAAACAAAAATGTGGTTTATGTGGGGAATTGGGGCATGTGGGGGCTCATTGTCGGCAACCTTTGAGGTGTAATTTATGTGAGGAACAGGGGCACTCTTTTCAGACCTGCTCCTGGGCCTCACATAACAATGTGGCTTGCTCAGTTAGAGCAGAACAGGATCATTTCGTAGCTGCTGCTCAAAAGGAGCAATTAAAGTGAGTGGCTTTTATTATCGCAAGGCGGCTACTACTCATTCATCAAACAAAGTGTCAGGGTTACAGTGAGGCTGGCGATACCATAGTAATGAATGCTCAGGTTGTAGTGAGTGATGGTGAAACAGTGGTGCGGGTCAGTGATGGGGCAATAGTCACAGAGGAGGGGGCTATGGTTCTGGTAGGGGAAAAGGCCGGTCGTCTTGGGTGGCCAAGTCGGTCTATGCCCCCCACAGTACATTCTGAGCTAGGCTTCCAAAGAGTGACTAGATCAAAGACAGGGAAAATACTTTCAGCTGCCTTGATCCAGGACGGAAAAATTGGGGAGTAATAGTACAGAACTCATATGCTCCTTTGCTTGAGGATGATATGGAGGAGGATGGGTGTGAGTGGACCTTTCTCGGTGGCGTCCTCTCAGGCTGAGGTGTTGCTGAGCCTGGCCCTTCTGAGAAAGTGAAATCGAGGAAAAGGAAAAAGAAAGATGATTGCAGGTGTTTCTGTGTTCATTTTGTTGATGGCTATTTCCTTTTGTACTGTTAATGTTAATAGTATAAAAGCATATGGGAAGAGGCACAATACCTTTTGAGCCTCAGTATTGGAGGTGGGAGTGTTTTTTACAAGATACTCGGTTGAACTCTCTAGCTGAGGTGACAACTGCACAGAAGGAATGGAGGTGGGGTGTCTCATATTGGTCAGTCGGTGAAGAGCAGTGCTCTGGTGTGGGCATTTTGTTTAAGAGTCAGGTTAAGGTGTTGCATGTTTATGATTTAGTACCCGGAGGGTTATGATTCTGGATGTATTATTGCAAAATGAGGTTTTCGGTTGATAAATATATATGCTCCTCAACTGAAAGCTGATAGGTCTATTTTGTTTAGGTATGTGGAGCCTTAATTACATACGTCCAAGATAGTTCTATGGGGGGGGGGATTTTAATTGTGGTCTTTCCCATAGGGATTGGGGAAGAGCTACAAAAAAAGTCTTCTGTGATACCAATGCCCTCTTGGCTATTATGGAGCGTAATGATATACAGGATGTTTATAATATTTTACAGCGGGAACCAGTTCATACCTTCCATAAGGTGCATTTGTCTACTAGAATTGATTTTTGGCTAGTATCAGAAAGAATTACATGTCAGTCAGTGGATGTAGTACCTTTGGAAACCTCAGACCATCTGATGGTGGTTTTGCAGTTGGGAAATCGGCAGAATTTGTTAGTTGGGAGGGGTTATTGGAAAATGAATACTTCAAAGTTACAGGAAACAGTTGTAGAACATACTATACGGAAATTGATATTTGCACGACAGATGATTTATTATTGTATGAGAGTCCGATAGAATGGTGGGAAGATATAAAGAGGATGTGCAAGAATGGTATGGTGCATACACAAAGAGACAGGCTAGGGAAAAGTATATTGCTTATTTAAGCTACTGAGCAAAATATTTGCAAACGTTATCACAAAGTGAGATGGGGACCTTAAGGTAAAAAGGTTGCAGGATATAAAATCTCAAATGAAGAAATATTTGCAAGACTCTAAAGTAGTAATGGCTATACTGACAAAATATAAGACTCAAGGTACAAAAGAAGAGGTAAACCCTTATGAGAAGGGAAGACAAGGGTGTCAAAAAGTGTTAATGACAGGTCTGAGAGATGGACAGGGTAAGGTAAAGAGAGCATCCAAGATATCTTGTTTTGGTTCAGCAATATATGGTAGATAAGTTTCAGACTGTTAGGAAGGAAAGTAAGTTTCCTTTTACTGGCCTAGATATTCCAGGACTGAACAGGGAAGAGAAGGACAGGTTGGTTGCCCCTATTTCAGGAATGGAAATTCGTGCGGCCATCCTCCAATTGACCTCTAAATCCACGCCTGGAAGGGATGGATTGCCGAATGATTTTTATAAACAATTTGTTGAACTTCTGGTTCCTTGTTTAGAAATATTGTACAATGCTATTTGGGAAGAGAGACGGCTTGCCCCCTCGATGCAATTGGGATTAATGTTTTTTCTTTATAAGAAAGGAGATCAGTATGATATTAAAAATTGGAGGCCTTTAACGCTGCTTAATTCAGATTATAAGATTCTTGCTAAAATGTTAAATCAAAGACTGGCAGTTGTAGCAAGTAAGCTGATTATTCAGGAGCAAACTTGTGCAGTCCCAGGAAGGAAGGTAATACAGAATCTGACTTTCATTAGAGAAATTATAGAGCAGGGGTTGGGAAGGGTTTAAGTGGATATTTAATAGTGGTAGATCAGGAAACTGCATTTGAGTCTATTCAACAGAATTATCTTTGAGTGTATTACAACATTATGGAATTCCACAAAATTTATAGAACTTGGGAAAGTGTTGTACACGGAAGCACAAGCAGTGCCCTTGGTGAATGGTTTTTAGGGACACCAATTTTTTAAAAAGTGGGGTCAAGCAGGTTGCCCAATGAGCCCTTGTTATATGTCTTTGGTTTAGACCCTTTGTTAAGGAAGATTGAGCAGGCCAGAGACATTAAGGCAATAGAATCTGTGGCTGGATTTGCTTTTCAAAAAGTTTCAGTTTATGCGGACGATTGTATTTTTACTGTGGCAGATGTTAGATCAGGGGCTAAAGTTTTGTCAGTATTGCATGAGGCCTATACCACAACTGGTATTAGGATAAATACGAGTAAAAGTGTTGTTTTGCCTTTAGGGGATAGTAAAATTATTGATGATTTTCCGATTCTGATGACAACAGACCAAGTAAAGATTTTGGGCCTATTTTTTGGTAATAAAGAGTCTGAGATACGTAATTGGAATGATGTTTATGATAAAGCAAAGCTTAAGGTACAGACGTGGTTAACTTGGAAAATGTCCAGGAAAAGAAAGTGTATCTCATAAGAGCATACATTGCGCCTATGTTTTATATATGTCTCATATTTTCCTCTACCGCTTAGTATGCATACCAAACTTTTGGGTTTATTTTTCAGTTTTATGGGCAGTAGGTTGAATCCAGTGAAGAGGATTCATACATACAGAGAGCGGAAAGAAGGGGTTTGAATATGTTGCATCCTAAGCGTATTTATTTGTTAATTTCTTTTTAGCTCTATCATTCCTTATTTTTGAAAACTATGGGAATAGGGCAAATTAGCATGCAGCTTTGGGGAGGATCTTTTTAGAAGCATGGGGGAGGAGATGGCATCCTGTAGGCGATTACTTCTGAGTTATGTACAAACCACTCTTGATACATTAGAACTTGGAAGATAGAACTAGCGTGGTGTAGGGATAAAGGAAGAAAATGTTTTACAAATTATAGTGGATAAATGGTATCGAGAGGACCCGGTGTTTATGGTACCTCCTTTTATTAAGATTTCCTTGTTGTTGGAAGGTATGACTAATCCTCGAATACCTTTAAAGATGCAAGATTTTGCTTGGCTTTGTGGTCGTCAGAAACTACAAGTAAAGAGCAATCAGAAACATAAGCAAATAACGGAAAGGGGGTGTGGAGAGCCTATGTGTGCAGGGATTGTGGAGACAATGCAGCATCTTTTCTTTGATTGTTCCCATATGCAGGGCTTTTGGAAACGGTTATCGATTTTATGGGGGGAGCAGTTATTGGTATTAATAAATTATGATGTTTTGATTTTAGGGCAAATCCCGGCCACCTGGGCAAAATGGACTAACAGTACAATCCAGATTATTTTGGTATGTATAAAATGGTCTATTTGGCAAGCAAGATGTCTTAGATTTCTGAAAGGTAAGGTAGTTCAACAACAGGATGTTTTCTTCCAAATACAGAAAGAATTGGATGCTGTTTATGAATATGAAAAGCGTTCTTTAGGACAAGACTTATCAGTAAAAGCTCTGGAGGAATGTTGATTGGGTGGGATAGAGGGATGTCTGTTACAATTGTATAGGATTTATTCTTTGTTATGGGACACTGTATGTTTATTTTTTCTTTGTGTTTCGAATATTGTTTTTTGTGACTTTCTGTATTGAATGAAGATATTGTTTATTTAATCTGGTTTTTGTTTTTGAATAAAAATTTCCCCTACTCTTTTCGATAAGTGCCATGGGATCTTTAACATCCACCTGAACTACCACCAATCCAAGCAGATGGGACCTCTGTTTAACGTCTCATCCGAAAGAAGTGCAGCACCCCTCTCATGCTGCACTACAGTGTCAGTACTGGGACATTAACCCAAGTGCCAGATGTGGGAACTGAACCCACAGCCCTCTGATCTCCCAGCCTCAGAGGCGAGTGTGCTACCTACTGAGCCACTGACACTCACCACTCCCACCTTGACATCTGTTAAATACTTGCCCCAATTTGCTAAGGTCAAATCTGCTCCAGTGTTACCCTCCTTATTTTTATGGCAATTCCTTGCAATATGGACTGGCTTGTTACAGTTATAGCAAATAAAGTCTTTGGGTGCAGATTTGTTACCTCCACCAGAGTTCGTATCTGACCTGCAGTTAAACTGGGAAAAAGAGTGTCTTACCAGTCTTTGGCTGTTACTTCACTGCTGTGTAGTCTGTTTGGCCATCTGATAGTCCTCAGCCAAAGAAACAGCCTTTTCCACATTTTCTGGTCAGTGTTCGTTTACCCAAAGCTGCACACCTGTGAGAAGGATGTTGATGAATTATTCCACTGCAAATATGGCAGGGATCTGTGGGACTGTTTTGCCCTCTGGTTGGAGTCATTTAATGAGGATCTCTCTGAGTCAGGTGAAGGCTTCTTGAGGATAGTCAACTGAGTGGTACAGTACTTCTGGAATCGGAATCTTTGCCTGTAGGTCTCTCCTGAGATGTTATATCTTTTCAAGATTTCTCTTTTCACAAGGTCATCGTTTTTTAACTATGCAGTGTCCATACTGCTGTAGACAAGTTGGGCTTTACCTCTCAGGTAAGGTACTAGCCTGATTGCCCATTGCTAATTTGGCCACTGGCAGGCTGCGGCAACCCTTTCAGAAGTTCTCAGGTAGGCTTCAGTATCATCCGAGGGATGCAACTTTGTAAGTTTAATATCTTTTAAGCTGTTTATGTTTTTTTGCTGTGTTGGACCTATGCCAGATCCTCCAGCTTTGATAGCTTGCAAGGCACCCAGCCATCACTGCTCCTGTTGCTGCATTTCTTCTCTTCTCTGCTGCTGCTATCACTGCATATCTTCTTTTCTCTGCTTCTCTGTCTTTCTTTGTTGTATAGCCCACCATTTGAATAAGGCAGACATGTTTTCAGATTATACTCCTGCCTGTTCTTATTCCTTCACTGGTTCTGGCTGTACAGTCTCAGTTTCTAGTTTGGTTGTCATTCTTCTAGTAATCATTCCAGGGCTGGCTGTTGCAGGATCCATGCCTTTCTTCTATAGTTCCCTGGTACCAGGTCTAGTACCCACACACAAAACTCCTGGTATAGAGTATGCATGGCATAAATCCCACTTCTGAACTATCTATCATTGAGGCAAAGGTCAGGAAGTAAAGGAAAACCAGGAGCAGATACAAAATCCACAAGCAGCATTTTATTATCATCAATAACGGTAAAATAAAAAAAATGAAATTGTTCAAGATTCCTATTTACAAAGGCAGTACCAACAAAGAAAACAAAGTGTTTCATCTGAGGTTTTTTTTTTCAGTTTCAAATTTCAATCTCTCCCTAACAAAAGATTGCTCTTTTTATAAGAAGTCTTTGCCTGGCAATTAACTTCTTCATCCTGAGCTTGTTAAGAGGCATCCTGTTTCTCACAAAATGTATCAGAATGTTGTCAAATCTCTTTCTTTGCAGATGCAACAAAATAGAACATGGTATCCCAGGACTAATCTCCTGTCAACAACTCTCTGAAAGAGTTTGTGGAGGTCAAACGGAATCTCAGAGTTAACCCCCTGAGTTCCAAACAGCTTTTTGCAATTATTTCAACAATATAACTATACACATTATCAAATCAAGGAATCCCAGTTTCACATAAACAGTTTCACAGAAAGAGTCACATATATTTTTATAACTACAGGTAAGCAAGTGGGAAGAAAAGATAAAAACAGCAAGAAACTGCAAGCAAAGGCAGAAGATAGCGGGGGGGGATCACGAGACCATCAGAGTGATCAGTTCTTAGGTCTCACAAGAAAATGTGATTGCACAGTCAGACAGACAAGAGGCAGAAAAGAGAGGCTAGAACAGATATTTGCTTTTAAATCCATCTTCATAACAAATTGAACAGGGTCTTATTCAACCCTATCACATGTGCATGGCCCCTGAGTGAGCTTCTTTAAGTATTTTTGTTAATTCATGTTACTGCCCAGGTAGGGCCGGAAGGCATCATAAATTTGGCCAAAGAGATGGCCACCCGATCTCTTCCACTTCCTTGTGTGATGGCCCAGCCCCCACACTCAGATGTTTTGTGATGTCTAACAAGGCAGAACAAAAGTGCATGCTCCATACATGTGTATGGGGCTATTTTTGCATAGGGTTTTATAAATGGTACCTTAGCTTTTGAAATACCTGAAACCCACCCCTCTACTAATAAGGCCCTTATTAGTCAAGCGGTGGCTTTCAGGTATTTTAAAAGCTGTGGTACCATTTATTCAACTGCATTGAAAAATAACTCTCTAGACATGTGTGGAGCATGCCCTCATGCTCTCCCTTGTTAGACGTCACAAAATGTCTGAGCGTGGGGTTGGGGCCAGCATACCAGGAAGTGGGAGGGATCGGGTGTCCATCCCTTTGGCTAAATTTATGATCCCTTCCCTCCCTACCCGGACAGTAACATAAATTAGCAAAACTACTCAAAGAAGCTCATGCAGGGCCAGGTACTGAACTTTATGTTTAAAAATTGGAAGAGGTATAAATGACCGAATTATGATAATTTCCTTTAATGTACCTTGTGCTGGTTGAAGTCCCATGCTCTTTGGGTTTGGGACTCCAACTCACCACTCAATATATTAACACAGCATAGTCACTCCTTGTATGCCTTATCCCTTACATGATGCAACTCAGGACACAGAATAGTGAAGAGGAAACGTGGGAGGGAAAAGAAGAGCTAAGTTTGTAAGCCCTAGCCTAGAGAGCAGACACTCACCATGCATCTGAAGTTTAGAAATACAGTCAAACGGAACAACCTGTAAGCACAAAGAAAAGATAAGGTAGCCCGTCTAAGGAATCCTACTAGTGCACAAGGATAAATAAACTTTAGCCTGTAGTACAATTTTACTTTGAAACTGAGTGCAAAGACAGGAGAGTAAATTAAATTAAAACTAAGCTGCCCTCTGCCACAGCATGACAGTGTGTTGAAACCCAGTATCCAGATGATAAAACAAGTATTTGTCAATGCCAAATGTTTGCTTGCTGGCATTGGCATTGCTAGTGCAGGAGTTAGAGAGATGCATAATAGGAATGTCAGTATTGAACTAATGCCAAGCCCCAACCCACCATGCAGAGACTGAAAGCCATGGGGGGTATGCCTTTGGGTCATTGGCCATAACGCTTATGCCATTCCCACCTCACCCCACCCTGCAGACACCAACAGGTGTCATGGTGTGCTTTGGGGTCCTCACACACTGGTGTGGGACACCCCCTAGTACTGCACTACAGTGTCACCACTGAATATGAGCTCAGGTACTGGATTGGGACACCCCCCCAGTACTGCACCGCAGTGTCACCATTGAATATGAGTCCTGGTCCTGAAGTGGGACACCCCCCTAATACTGAATAACAGTGTCACCATTGAATTTGAGCTCAGGTACTGAAGTGGGACACCACGCTTCCTCTGTACGGCACTACAGTGTCACCACTGAATATAAGTTCAGATCCTGATGTGGAACACCCCCTAGTACTGAATAACAGTGTCAC
The DNA here is from genome assembly GCA_016271365.2 of Neoceratodus forsteri. Taxonomy (NCBI): domain Eukaryota; kingdom Metazoa; phylum Chordata; order Ceratodontiformes; family Ceratodontidae; genus Neoceratodus; species Neoceratodus forsteri. Next base: position 403,405,481 of record CM028136.1, on the reverse strand, counting down.
CAATGAATATGAGCCCAGGTGCTGAAGTGGGGCACCCCCTAGTACTTCACTACAGTGTCACCATTGAATATGAGCTCAGGCCCTGAAGTGGGATACCCCCTAGTACTGCACTACAGTGTCACCATTGAATGTGAGCCCAGATTCTGAAGTGGGACACCCCCTTGTACTGCACTACAGTGTCACCACTGAATATGACTCCAGATCCTGAAGTGGAACACCCCATTGTACTGCACTACAGTGTCACCATTGAATTTGAGTCCAGATCCTGAAGTGGGACACCCACTTGTATGGCACTACAGTGTCACCATTGAGTATGACCTCAGGTACTGGTGTGGGACACACCCTAGTGCTGCACTACAGTGTCACCATTGAATATGATCTCAGGTACTAGAGTGGGACACCCCCAATACTGTATCACAGTGTCACCATTGAATATAAGCTCAGGTACTGGTATGGGACACCCCCTAGTACTCCACTGCAGTGTCACCATTAAATAAGAGTCCTGGTCCTGATGTGGGACATCCCCTAGTACTGAATAACAGTGTCACTACTGAATATGAGCCTAGGTACTGAAGTGGGACACCTCCTACTGCTGCACTACAGTGTCATCATTGAATATGAGCCCAGGTACTGAAGTGTGACACCCCCTACTACTGCACTACAGTGTCATCACTGAGTATGAGTCTAGATCCTGAAGTGGGACACCCCTAGTACTGAATAATAGTGCCATCATTGAATATGAGCCCAGATCTTGAAGTGGGACATCCCCTTGTACTGCACCGCAGTGTCACCACTGAATATGAGCCCAGGTACTGATGCGGGACACCCCCTAGTACTGCACTACAGTGTCACCATTGAATATAAGCCCAGGTCCTGAAGTGGGACACCCCCAGTACTGAATAACAGTGTCACCACTGAATATCAACCAAGGTACTGATGTGGAACACCCCTAGTACTGCACTACAGTGTCACCATTGAATATGAACCCAGGTCCTGAAGTGGGACACCCCCTAGTATTGCACTGCATTGTCAACACTGAATGTGAGTCCAGATCCTGAAGTGGAACATCCCCTAGTACTGATGTAACCCCTGGGTGGTGCTATCCCCAGTATTACATCCCTGCCTACTACTCTGAACATAGGCTAAGGGGTTTGGGTGCACTAACTAATAACCATACTGTTTAACCTTTGCGCAGTGCCTCCACTCAGGGTGCTTTATGTGGGTGAGATGGTGATGGGTGTAGCCCACTAAGATGCTACACCACACACAATGACCAGATATGCCCCAACACACAGTTCCCTACATTTCAACATTTTTTTTTTTTTACATTTTGTCATTTTGATTTAAAGGCTCTCTCTAATAATATGCTCACACCAGAATTTCAAACAACAAATAACAGAATATTTATTTAGTGGGTGGTATAGGAGCTAGGAAGGGGAAACAGGAGGAGTATAGGGTATCTTATCCTATTTATATATGTACAAAGTTATTGGGTTTTGCTGTTAAACCCTCCAGCTGGGTGGCTATATACTAATAGGCATACCTAAATCACATTTTACCATTTGACTTAAGATATAGAGTGCCCTGGATATCTAGCTGCTGACAAATCAGATGTTAAACATAATTATTATTAATGCCCACACTGGTACCAGTCCCAGATACAGCAGAAACCTCGCAATCTCATACCATACTGGAATCCCAGATACCACAGTCCAAGATGTTGCAGGCCTGGTGGACGCTGCAGCTGGTCGAGGTGGCTGGCGATTGATTTGAGGAAGGGGGCAACTTGGAAACAGTTTCTTATAAGACGAAAGATTACTATTTACAACCACAGAAGGGATTGCCCTGCACTATAGCAGACATGGCAGGGATTGCCCTGCACTTGCAGACTTCTGAACATTCTAGGACAAGCTATGTGGATCTTACATCCAGAACATTCAGCACAATATTTGAAAATCCCATCCAAGGCAATGAGAGTGATACTTTTGTCAAGCATCCTATATGCAATTTAAACATGGTCACATCCAGTACTTTATATACCAAAAATGCATCCATCCAGAGTAAGCTGACAGTGACACTTTTGTCAAGCATCCCATACTTTAGTTACAGGCAGTCACGTCCACTACATTCTATATACCAAGAACGTTATTCACAAGCAGAGTCCTATCCAGCACGTCTAGACACTGTACATATACCAAGTGCTCTCCAACGAAATTCTGGACAGACACAGGTAAATTCTTCTTCAGGGTATCTTTGACATAATATGCTCTAGGGCCTTCTGTCTCATGAAGTGGCAAACACAGATTGGCAGTCAGCTCCACAAAGGCAGGACTCTAACCCATAGCTACACAACCTGCAACACATTTATATGCTTTACTAGCCAGGCATCTTGCTGCACCTGTGATTTAGCCATTTGGGCCACACACAAGATGCATCCATCCTAACTTTCATTAGACAGTCTCTGTAGGGGCTTTTCGTCCCAGACTGAGAACTTAGAACTCTTATCACACTGCAGGAAATATCTAGAGCATGGCTTGAGGCCCCCAAGATTACTCTTAAATCTTCTCCCTCACACCAGAGGACATGATGGTACTCTCTCAGGTCCTCCATGGGTCTCATCCGCAATTGAAGGCATCCTGAAGTCTCTTCAGCTCTCTCACCGCTGAGGCATGGCAGATGTTCTTCTTTTCCACATCTTTCCCCGACGTGGGAGGGAGGGCTAGCCTCTGGAGGACATTCCTGGCAACCTCCGGACTAGCTGTTGAAGAAACTAAAATTACTTTAACTGGTACTTTAACTAAGGAGATAATAAATGCCCCCTGATGACTAAAGGGGCTTGGATTAAGTGGCCCAGGCCTGGTGGCATGGCTGGGACCTGAGCCCCCATCCCTGTGGGGGTTCCCAGTGGGCTGGAGCCTGCTCTCCTTCTTCTCACTCTGGCTGATCTCTCTCCACCCTCTCTAGAAAAACTGGCACAATTGTCTCTTTATAGGGCTCCTAGCTCAACTCCTGATAAGCAGCAGAGATGGAGTGACAGATCTCTAAGTGGCTGAGGGACCTGTCAATCAGAACACTCCAGGCACAATTGGGCTGTAGATTTGGCACCTAAAATATTGTCCCTGTAAGTCCCAATGAACACTTGGGTGGTTACCCATGAGGTGTAGTGAATGTCCCACAAGTCCTGGCTTTCTATTGCTGGCATTCCAATTGGCTATGACTGCTGGCAATGGCTGCTTAACCCACTGTCCCTTACAGCAGATTAGATACAGTCCTGAAAAATGTCCTGGTGCAGCCACAAAGAAATAATAATTTGCCCCAAATGCCCCACAATTCAGTAGCTTAAAGGCTGTACTTGCAGTCACTACATAGTTGAAGAATGTGACTTATTTAGCTTTCCTGTCGCTACTGCACTTAGAAAGCTCACCCTGCAGCAGCTGACAGGCTGACACACAAGAGTCCCAAAATACTGGAATTGCCAGGGTAAAGCATTTATTCTAATTTAGAACACTTTCCCCCACATGCATAGTATGTTCTCAATATGCAGCAATAAGTTTCATTCATTAAAACATTTAAATTCTTTACTTTTCGGCCACAGCCGAACATAGCTACCCAGGAGGCAACCAGTCATACAGTTATTATTTATACAGGTGACTGGGGCCCTGCTGAGGCATACTTAAATGGAGCCCCAATCAAACTCTTTCAATTTAGAAACAAGTAGTCCCCCAGCAGGCTGTCTGTGGTCTTCAGGTCCCAAGTAGGTGGAAGGGATACCAAGACCCATGGCACAGTCCCCGAGGCGACCGCAAAACAAGCATACCAAAGGCGCTCGGCGCACCAACGCAATTCCCGCCACCCTGGATGCAGCACTTCTGTAGTGGGAGATCGGGGTCAGTGTTTTAAGCCCTGAAGGGCTGGATTTCAATTGGGCTGCAGGCTGGAGAACTCAGGTGGGCAAAAGAGGACCTGGGGGAACCAGAGACAAATTGGGGCCAGATCGGGAAGAGCCCGAGAGACAGCAGAAGGGGGACAGAAGGACAGGGCTAAGGTAAGCCCAGGCAGACATTTCTAGGAATCCCCATTTGCAAGGGGGTTACACTGAATAACAGTGTTACCACTGAATATGAGCCCAGTTACTGAAGTGGGACACCCCCCTAGTACTGCACTGCCATGTCACCACTGACTATGAGCCCAGGTACTGAAGTGGGACACCTCCCAGTACTGCACTACAGTGTCACCACTGATTGAGAGTCCAGATCCTGAAGTGGGTCACCCAGTGGTGCAAGTGGTAGACAAGAAGTACAGGAACTCAAGCACTGGCAATTATGAAATGCAGAAGGAAGATCCTCAATCTAAAGGATAGTGGTGTCAAGACATATCTATCTAATTCGACACTAATAGATTCAGGTAGAGATATTGAAGTATTTCTAGGAAAATAGCATTGTTGCACAAGTCAAATGTTGTTATGGAAACTCTGATTGCAGATCACAGGTCCAGAAACTGTCACTATGTTGCTGATCTGTTCCTACTGCAAAAAAGGTACAGGAACCGAGTTCCTGTGCATTCCTGTTCACTTTCATCACTGGGGACACCCCCTAGTACTGAATAACAGTGTCACCATTGAATATGAGCCCAGATCTTGAAGTGGGATACCCCCATGTACTGCACTGCAGTATTGCCGCTCAATATGAGCCCAGGTACTGATGTTGGACACCCCCTAGTATTGCACTACAGTGTCACCATTGAATTTGAGCCCAGGTCCTGAAGTGGAACACTCCCTACTACTGAAGAACAGTGTCACCATTGAATATGAGCTCAGATACTGGATTGGGACACCCCCTAGTATGACACTGCAGTGTCACCATTGAATACGAGCCCAGGTACTGAAGTGGGACACCCCCCCCAGTACTGAATAACAGTGCCACCACTGAATATAAGTCCAGATCCTGAAGTGGGACACCCTCTACTACTGAATAACAGTATCACCATTGAATATGAGCCCAGATCTTGAAGTGGGACACCCCCATGTACTTCACTGCAGTGTCGCCACTCAATATTAGTCCAGGTACTGATGTGGAACACCCCCTAGTATTGTACTACAGTGTCACCATTGAATATGAGTCCAGATCCTGAAGTGGGACACCCTCTAGTACTGCATTACAGTGTCACCATTGGATATGAGCCCATGTCCTAAGTGGGACACTCTCTAGTACTGCACTACAGTGTCACCATTGAATATAAGCTCAGGTACTGGTATGGGACAACCCCTAGTACTGCACCGCAGTGTCACCATTTGAATACGAGTCCTGGTCCTGAAGTGGGACACCCCCTAGTACTGAGTAACCGTGCCATCACTGAATATGAGCCCAGATCCTGAACACCACTTGAACATCCTGAAGTGGGACACCCTTAGTACTGCACTGCAGTGTTACCACTGAATGTGAGTCTAGATCTTGAAGTGGGACACCCCCTTGTACTGCACTGCAGTGTCACCACTAAATATCAGCCCAGGTACTGATGCGGAACACCCCTTAGTACTGCATTACAGTGTCACCATTGAATATGAGTACAGATCCTGAAGTGGGACACCCCCTAGTACTGAATAACAGTGTCACTATCAAATATGAGCTCAGGTACTGATGTGGGAGACCCCCTAGTACTGCACTGCAGTGTCGCCATTGAATATTTGCTCAGGTACTGGTATGGGACACCCTCTAGTACTACACTGCAGTGTCACCATTGAATACGAGTCCTGATCCTGAAGTGGGACACACCCTAGTACTGCACCACAGGGTCACCACTGAATATGAGTCCTGGTCCTGATGTGGGACACTTCCCTAGTACTGAATAAGTGTCACTACTGAATGTGAGCCCAGGTCCTAAAGTGGGACACCTCCTTGTACTGCACTAAAGTGTCACCACTGAATATGAGTCAGATCCTGAAGTGGAACACCCCATTGTACTGCACTACAGTCACCATTGAATTTGAGTCCAGATCCTGAAGTGGGACATCCTCTTGTACTGCACTACAGTGTCACCATTGAATGTGAGCTCAGGTACTGGTGTGGGACACCCCCTTGTACTGCACCGCAGTGTCACAATTGAATATGAGCCCAGATACTGAAGTGGGACACCCCGCAGTACTGAATAACAGTGTCACCATTGAATATGAGCCCAGGTACTGAAGTGGGACTCCCTCTTGTACTACATTACAGTGTCACCATTGAATATGAGCTCAGGTACTGGTGTGGGACATTCCCTTGTACTGCACCGCAGTGTCACAATTGAATATGAGCCCAGGTGCTGAAGTGGGACCCCCCCCCGTACTGAATAACAGTGTCACCATTGAATATGCACCCAAGTCCTAAGTGGAACACCCCCTAGTACTGCACTGCCATGTCACCATTGAATATGAGCTCAGATACTGGTGGGGACACCCCCTAGTACTACAGCGCAGTGTCGCCAGTGAATATGAGTCCAGATCCTGAAGTGGGACACCCCCTAGTACTGCACTGCAGTGTCACCGCTGAATATGAGTTCAGATTGTGAAGTGGGACACTCTCCCTAGTACTGAATAACAGTGTCACTATTGAATATGATCCCAGATCCTGAAGTGGGACACCCCCTTGTACTGCACTACAGTGTCATCACTGAATTTGAGTCCAGATCCTGAAGTGGAACACCCCGTTGTACTGCACTACAGTGTCACCATTGAATACCAAGCTCCGGTACCAGTATGGGACACCCCCTAGTACTGCATCGCAGTGTCACTATTGAATACGAGTCCTGGTCCTGAAGTGGGACACCCCCCACAGTACTGAATAACAGTATCATCATTGAATATGAGCCCAGGTACTTAAGTGGGACACCCTCCTCCTCCTGTCTGCACTACAGTGTCACCACTGAATATGAGTCCAGATCCTGAAGTGGGACACCCCCTAGTACAGAATAACATTGTCACCATTGAATATGAGCCCGGGTACTGAAGTAGGACACCCCCTAGTACTTCATTAGTGTCACCATTGAATATGAGCCCAGGACCTGAAGTGGAACACCCCACAGTACTGCACTACAATGTCACCATTGAATATGAGTATAGATCCTAAAGTAGGATACCCGCTTATACAGCACTACAGTGTCACCATTGAATATGCGCTCAGGTACTGGTGTGGGACACCCCCTAGTACTGCACTACAGTGTCACCATTGAATATAAGCTCAGGTACTGGTATGGGACACCCCCTAGTACTGCACCGCAGTGTCACCATTGAATACAATTCCTGATCCTGAAGTGGGACACCCTCCTAGTACTGAATAACGGTGTCACCATTGAATATGAGCTCAGGTACTGAAGTGGGATCCCCACCTCCCCCAGTACTGCACTACAGTATCACCACTGAATATGAGTAGAGATCCTGAAGTGGAACACCCCTTAGTACTGAATAACAGTGTCACTTTTATATGTGAGCCTATGTTCTGAAGTGGGACTCCACCCAGTACTGCACTACAGTGTCACCACTGAAAATGAGCCCAGGCCCTTAAGTGGGACACCTCCTAGTACTGCACTACAGTGTCACCATTGAATATGAGCCCAGGTACTGAAGTGGGACACCCCATAGTACTGCACTACAGTGTCACCATTGAATGTGATCCCAGATCCTGAAGTGGGATACCCCGTTGTACTGCACTACAGTGTCACCATTGAATACGAGCCCAGGTACTGAAGTGGGACACCCCATAGTACTGCACTACAGTGTCACCATTGAATGTGAGCCCAGATCCTGAAGTGGGATACCCTGTTGTACTGCACTATAGTGGCACCATTGAATATGAGTCCAAATCCTGAAATGGAACACCCCATTGTACTGTACTTGTGTCTCCATTGAATATGAGCTTGGGTACTGGTGTGGGACACCCCCTAGTACTGCACTACAGTGTCACCATTGAATATAACCTCAGGTAATGGTATGAGACACCCCCTAGTACTGCACCGCAGTATCACCATTGAATACGAGTTCTGGTCCTGAAGCTGGACACCCCCCTAGTACTGAATAACAGTGTCACTATTGAATATGTGCCCAGGTGCTGAAGTGGGGCTCCCCCCGGTACTGCAGTACAGTGTCACAATTGAATATGAGCCCAGGTACTGAAGTGGAGCCCCCCCCAGTAGTGCACTGCAGTGTCACCATTGAATATGAGTGGAGATCCTGAAGTGGGCACCCCCATAGTACTGCGCTGCAGTGTCAGCATTGGTATGAACCAATGTCCTGTTGTGGGACACCCACTAGTACTGCACTGCGGTGACAGAATTAGGTATGAAGTGAACCAATGTCCTAGCATGGGACCCCCCCCCTCCCGTACTGCAGTGTCAAAGGTGAATATGAGCCCAGGTCCTGGTGCAGAATACCACCACTAATGCACAGCACTGGGTAGTTATGAACCAATGGCCTGCTCACTCCCTAATACTATACTGCGGTGTCAACACTGAGTATACGCACATGTTCCTAGTCTTGAACACACTCTAATACTGAACTACAGTGTCAGCACTGGGTATAAACCCATGTCAAGGACTGTGACACCCCAAGTACTGCACTGTTGTGTCGGCATCGGCTGCAAACCCAAATCTTGTTTTGGGTCAGCCTCTAGTACTGCACTCAAATATCATCATTGACTAGGGACATGTGTCATGGTTTTGGACACCCTCTAAAACTGCACTGTAGTGTAAGCATTAGGTATGAACCCAAAATGTTGTCTGAGGAACCACCGAAAATTGCACTGTAGTGTCAGCAATGGTTAAATTGCACTGTAGTGTCAGCAATGGTTATGAACCCAACCCAAGTACCCAGTGTGGGGCATCCCTAGAACTGAACAAAAGTCTCAGCATTAGGTATGAGCCCAAATCTTGGTCTGGGACTCCCCCAGTACTAAACTGTAGTGTCAGCATTGGGTATGGGCATAATTCCCCAGTGTGGGACATCCCTAAATACGACACTGCAGTTTCAGGGATGGTTATGTGCCCAAGTACCCAGAGTGGGACTCAAACCCATGACTTTCTGGTCAAGTGCAGAGAGTGTTACTACAGAGTCAGATTGACTCTAAATTACTCTCCTTGCAGCTGGCTTCCTTTTATGCATAGCTTGCTGCACTGAACCTGTCTGTGTTTCAGTGAATCATGTTTTGTTCATATTCCGCAGCACCCAGCTGAAAGTCAGCCAAAGAGAAAATTAAACTTGTACTCTTCTTTTTTTTTTTTGACATACTTTTCCTACTTCAAGGTCAGATCTGTTCAGAGATCTTTTCAATACACTGGACTCCTCATCCCCACATACCCAAATCATTACAAACCACAGCATCCCAGGGCACATCTGGAATTGAACGGTACTCTGCTCAGTATGTCTTCCTGGTAAAACTCTTAAATAAATAAATAAAATTTCTGGACTGGCTGTGGGAGCCTGTTTTGGCTGTTTCTGCTACTGATGACTTTACCACACTGAATCCCTGTTACAAGACCCTTCCCCCCCCCCAAAGGTCAAGCAACAAATGGTCTGATGATCAGGAGGCATTGAAAGAAAATGTAATGAAAATATGAAAAATTCACGGTTACGAGCATGCGTAGAAAATGCGCAACACATGCCTGTGACATGGTCATTTTTTGGAATTTTTTAACCAAATTTTCAACATAGGCATTTTAGGGCCTCTGCTTATGAACAGTGTCACTGTGATTTTCTTAACCTGTCCCAAACACTGATTTCCAGCAGCGACCGCGCTATTCTGCACTGGTCATGCGATAACACATTTTGGCCAGGATGTGAAAAATGACAGTTATACTGTTCATGAGGAGGTGAGGAAAAATGGCAATGTTGAAAGTCTGGAGTGAAAATATGAAACATTTACAAAGTTACGAGCGTGCGTAGAAAATGTGCAACGCACTCCCATAATGTCATTTTTGGGAATTTGTAACCAAATTTTCAACAAAGGCATTTTAAGTCCTTTGCTCATGAACAATGTCACTGTAATTTTTTTAATCTGTCCCGAACACTGATGTCCCACAGCAACCGCACCAGACATGCAAAAACACATTTCGGCCAAAATGTGAAAAATGACAGCTGTACTGTTCGTAAGGAGATGTGAAAAAATGCCAATGTTGAAAATCTGGAGTGAAAATATTACAATTCGCGAAATTACAAATGTGCGTGGAAACTGCATAACGCACGCTTGTAACATAGTCATTTTTTGGAATTTTTTCACCAAATTTGCAACATAGGCTGTTTGAGAGCCCACCTCATGAACAGTAACACTGTTGTTTCATTAATCAGTCCCAAAAGGTAATTCCATGCAGTGACTGCAAAATCACCTTTCAGGCCCAAATAACGCCATGACAGTGACTGAATTCATGAGAAGGAGTCCCAAGAACCCCATGTTGAAAATTTGGCGCCACAAGTCAAAAAAATAGCCGAGATATCCACGTAAGTTGACAACAAACTCACGTATGCCATTATACAGCTTACCGGCATTTCTTCAGTTCGCGGTCAGCTTTAAAGAGTGCAGATGTGTTCCTGGTCCACCGAAGATCATTGCGCTGGGCTCTGGAGGTAAGTATGGGGTGAGGGGTGGGGAGGTGAGTTACGCAGAGGGTGACAGAGGGTGGGCATGGGAGGGGGCAAGAGACTCAACGAGGGACCGTTTCTTTTAGTTACAGGTTTATTTGTGGGTTTTTGTAAAGATGACACAGGACTTTTGGCATGCTGGGGTGGGCTCCCAGTGTGCCACACCACCTGGAAATTTGCCGATGAAGATTGGGCACCCCCATCGGCCATACAGTGTGCTTGGGGGGGAGTGCATCAGCCGAGGGGGATTGGGCACCCCCTCGGCACCCAACATATGGAAAGGGGCACATCTTGCCGACAGGAATTGTGCTACCACAGGGGCATGCTGATAGGGGGACTGGGCACCCCCGTCAGCTTCACCAGGGGCTGTGAAAGGCGGCGGCTGTCCATTGCCTTCATGGAGCCTGTGAGAATCCGACGGAAAAGCCACCGCCATGTTTCTTTGAAACAAGACACCAGACAGTGCAGCTGTATTTGGCTGCTGCATTCAGGGGCCGCCCCGTAAACACAGTTGATCATGACGAGGCACTCCCTGGTTGCAACAGTCAAAGTTTCTTTGTGCATAGTGGCCTACTCCTTAGTTATAACACCTGCACTTGCTGCCCTACCTGACTTCCATCTTTGTACCTTTTGTTCCTGACTTGTACTTTTTGTTTCTAAAGGCCTCTACTACTCCTTGCTATTTTTCTTCTTTTCTCTTCTTGCCACTCGTGTCTCTATTTTGTGTTTCTTTTATCCACTCTCTACCGCTCTCTTCTTTTCTGCCCCTGCCACCTCCACTCCTACCTATCCTCTTGTTCTTTAACCTCCTCTGTCTGGCTTAATTATCTCTACCTGTTGCTGTCCTGATATTTCTCCCTACCTACCTATGCTCTTTTTTCTACAATGATATATTACTAAGCAACTATCTGGATTTCTGTATTGTTCAATGAATTGTACTTTTCTCCTCACTACTATCTCGTTGATGTTCACCTGCTTTATTTTCAGGCTCTACATGAATAGGAAATTGTATTTGTATTACAGGTTGCCTCTATCTTCTGCACCCTTATTAGCACTAATGTTTTTGCACTTTCTGTACTATGTTTTGCTACCGTGGAATAGTACCTGCTTAAACTGTTATCTGTATTTGTTTTACTATGTCTCTGTACGCTCTTGGGTCATGCCTGAAAATAGTCAGTTTTGGCTAGTGCACCAACCCAGTAAACAAAAACTAAATTAATAAACAAATTAACTGTCGCTACTGGAAGCAAGGTGTTTTCTGCGCACGCGCATGCAAGCAAACACAAAAAGAAGTGTCCAGAGAAAGACGGTTTACAAAACTAAGATACTAAGGGAGTGTCCCGAGATGCTGATTACAGATTATAGTCAAGCTGTCAGCAATAAAATCAAAACCAACTTTGTACTGTTTACAGAGAATTGAAAGGCATGGAACAAGGCTTTATGCAGCTGTTGTAAAAACGTAGCTGAAAGAGGGAACTGAAAATTTTTAAAATGATTTGAACATCTATTTCCCTCCATGAAACAGATTATAGAAACAGAAAAGCAAAATGTAGAGCAAGTTGATGAATACTGCAACAATGATGCACCTTGCTCGGGGGGGGGGAGTACAACTGATAATGGAGAGACTCCACTCGGAGCACAGATTGTGCTCACTGCTGCCAGTGACACACACACACACAAAGTGATGCAAAACTACATGGCAGACACACAGCAAAAATAAGGGCAATCAACAATCTCAGAGATTGCATCACCTCATTAGAAATGGAATTTGACGAATTTCAAGAATCAGTGATCTGCAAGCTAATAAAGACAGAATCCTTAATCAATTTGAAAATGTCATACAAAAAATGAACAAAAAGCTGTAATATCAGAATTAAAATCCCAGATCCGTGACCTGTTTCTTGGAAAAAAAAAACTAAAAACTAAAGGCTGAATTCAAGAAATTTAAAGAAGAGCAAAAGACTACAAAATGAAATCTCTTTAGAGGGACTTGCGCCCACTGAAAGAGAGAGAAACAGGTACAAGTAGAACATGTCAAAACATCCCAGAACATGCTAGCCACGGATGACAAAAACCAAAAGAAGACATCCAAATATAGAAAGTCTTGAAGAAAAGATTCAACAGTACAGTTCACACTGAACTTTTTATGCAGCCAGTTTGCAACCCCTTCTTTCTATGTGACTGCAGAGAGTTGCTATCTAGTTGGTTTATTTTCTCCTTCTGGAGTAGAATGTGGCTTTCAGTTGAAAGTATTCTGGCACCTCATTCAGTGCTGAGCAGAAACCAGCTGACAACCAGGTATCTATGATTAAAAGATTTCTTGTGCAGAGCTTTAACATCTCAAATGTTAACCAGCTGTTAAAGTTATGGAGAAAGAAAATGGTGCAGCAAAAGGGAAAGAAGCCTAATTCAATGCCATGAAAATGAGAGCTGAACATTTAACCCTGTCCCTCCCATTTACTGTAAATGGGTTCGGGAGTGCCTGACTGTGGAGAGCTTTAAAGCCACACTGAAATTCCATTTATTCAGGCTTGCCCTTTTGTAATCTGATACATGATCTTAGCTGCTATTATGGTTTTATTCTGTTTTAACTGTGTTTTTATTGTTAAAGCACTTTGATATTCGTGAATTGCACTATATAAATAAAGTTTATTATTACTGTAAACACTTCCTTGTCTTATTAGGCCACATTTTCCCTCCTCCTGCCTGAATGGACTAAGACAAACTCTGTGCTTTGGCAAAAATGGCTACAGACATGCATTTCTTAAACCACTGTAATGCCAGTTACACTCAAATCAGCATGATGTGTGCAGCAAGGTAGTCATTCCTCATATATATCCTGAGGGGATCTGACAGAATGGGTATAACCCTCATGAGTTACTCCAGCCTCCGAGGTAAAAGGGATGGCTTGGAGCCAGATGCCGATGCACCCTGTCCCTCTGAGGGCACTGCAAAACCACAATCAATGCTCAAAGAGGCTATCCCTCTGACAGCCCCTTCCCCCCGAAGTGGGAACTCCAGTCATCTGGGCCCTCACCGCTTGCCAGCCTCAGGGTGAACTGCCTACAAAGACATGTGATTGCCTGTTACCCCCTCTGTATAGACCTTTCAAGACTACTGTGCAGCTGCTGTGTGAGCATAGCTGCTGCTGCTCTCCCTTCCCTAACCAAGCACTTCATGCTACTACTTTCTCCACTGCACCATGCAAGTCAGCTAAAAACCTATTATAGCTTAGGCCAGACAAATGCACACTATCCCGGGCATATAAATGGGATAATCTTGTAACAACTGTGCCTTGCCTTAGAACTGCAATAATTGGCAGCATAGCCATGGTGGTCAACCTGTGGACTCTGAATTGCTATGGGGTCCTGAACATGCCACTAATGCCTCAGCTGGATGATGTGCGCCCAGATGATGTGCACCATGGGTCAGGCCTCCTGATGTAAAGCCAAGTCCCCTTTCATCTTTATTTATTGAAATCTTCTTTGAGCAAATCTCTTTACATAACGTTCCATGTCATAAGATAACTGTCAAGAAGGCAAATTCAAAGTAAGGTTACATTGCAAGTGATTCCAGGCCTAAATACCTATAATTAGCACAGAAATTGGTGCATTCAGAGACACAACTTGGGGCTTTGTTGAGCATGGGGATACACAGAGGTGTAGGGGTGTTGATGCTACAAATACCACACAAAGTAGGGGAAAAACAAGAAATAAGATATGCAGTTAACGAGGGTAATTACAGTGCCTGAGTCAGGCAGAGTAACAGGGAGTTAACAAGCCAAATTTCGGGGGTTGGGGAAAAAGTGGGTGAGGATGACGGGCGAACAGGGTAACAAAGCAGTGCAGGGGAGGAGGGAAGGGATAGGAGAGAGGAGGAAGTATGTGGGGTGTGGAAAAAAGGGTGAAAAAGGGGACGGTAAGGGAGAGGGAGGAGGGGAAGGGGAGGGATGGTTTGAAGGGTATGGTACGGGCAGAGCTGAATCTTAGAACAAGTGCAGGGTAAAGTCTAGGGTGTGAATTGTGCAACTTGACATTAAGGTGCCGCCCTAATGGAAGCAGTCACATGAAGACTCAGCGATAGGGGACTGCCATAGCTTTTTTTAAAGAAGCCCAATGCTGCAACACTAGTGATGTCAGGATCCAGAGCACTGAACCAGAGCAGGGCCGTATGTGCGAAAGCCCGTTGACCTTGTGACGTGTGGCATCGTGGGGTTCTGAACGTTTGTGTAACGGAGCTTCTAGTATTACAAGGGTTTCTAGCTGGATTAAGAAGAGATTGAACCTTAGGGGGGGCATGCTAATGTTTTTGGCCAAAAGGCAGGTTTGATATCTACATCTGCTGTCAAATGGCAGCCAGTTTGCCTGGGTATAAAGATTGCAAGTGTGAGTCCTGCACTTGGCGCCTGTGAGAAGGTGACATTCTTTGTTCAAGGCCATTTTTTTTTTTTTTAACCAGGAGAGACACACTAAGCTGAAAGCTTTTTTACAGGTGTGACCTGGTAGCACAAGGAAGTTACATGACTTGCTCAAAATCACACAGTATGCAAGTGGCCGTGAGATGCAAACCCAGGTCTTCAGGTTTGTAGCTCAGAGCCTTAAACCATTGCGCTACAGTGCCTCCTCATTTTGACACTCTGTAGTGCCATTTCAATGCTAGACCCACAGGTGACTAGGTCATAGTCTGCAAGCAAGATGACTGCGCTATGGATGGCGAGGCTTAGAGCCTCATTGGTCAAGTTATGCTTGTGTCTGTGCAGCATCCCATTATGTTTGTTTATTGCCGTAGTGGTAGCATCAATATGCTGTGAGTAAGATAAAGTGGGATCCATGAGGATGACCAGATATTTGAACTGGTAAACAAGTTCATCTGACACAACAGTTCAAGTGACTTTATAGCCCCCAGATCATTGCCTCCCAAGTGCACAACCAGGATGCTGGGTGGACCCCACTGTTGAGCATCAGCCATGATCCAGGGTAGCAGGTCACTCCCATTTCATCCCCCATCATCCCAGCCTGTGAACTCGTGTCTACTGGGGCTACAGACAGTGGTTCTCACCCCTTGGAAATGCCTCGCTCTGATGGCTGCCCAGTGAACAAAGGAGTGCCCATATATCCATACTTGGTTGTCTTGGGAAATGCCACCTGCCAGAAAATAAAAAACAGAGGTTAAAGTAAATGTGGTTGCACATATCTTTCAAAAGCAATTGATTCGCATTGGCCAAGGATCTGGATCTGACTGTCTGTAAGACTTTGTGCCCCACTGTATGTGGCAGTCCCAATGTGGAAGAAATGGGTATTGAACTCTTTGCAGTCCACCCCACCCCCTTCATGGCCTTTTCCAAGATGTAAAGAAACTGAAACATTGCCAAGGGGGGGACCATTTTTGTGTAGAAAAAATGTGGCCCCCTGCCTGCCCAGCTGGATACATAGTCTTGCACCCATGCACTGATATCTCACTGCATCCTGGGGTTCAACTTCAGGCTGCAACAGCAACCCTAGATCAACCTGTCTGCTTTACTTTTCACAGCTGGACAAATACCCCCTCTTGGACCACTGCCACATCAGCAACCCCCAAGGCCACTGGCAGGCCCAGTGCTTGCTTGGCTAGACCAATTCAGATACCTGAAAGGCCCCACAAAAAGCCACCAGGAAGGTTGTGTCGGACAAGAAAAAAATTTCTCACCATAGTAATATTGTTTCTTCCAAGGTGTCCTTTAGCATCAGTAACAGTATGCAGTAAGCTGGCTAGGTTGAGCTGCCTTGGAGGTGGAGTTTATGATAATGAATCAAATGAATTAGCCAATCAAAAGAGAATTAGAGGGTTTGCCGAGTGGAACTTGCCCAGAGGGTACCAGAGTTTTTTCGAAGGTAGAATGTGAACATGCCCATATTAAGTGTGAACCAACAGGATTTTAAAATCATGTAACTGCATGAACAATGAACAAATGAAAAAAATGTGTAGACTTTGCTTTTAATGCAATTCAAAAGTTCAGCAACAAATTTGGCAACCATAAAGGAAGCAGAGTCCTCTTCAGTTAGGTTACTTGGGGAGGAAGTGTGGGAGCTTACTGATGCTAAAGGACACCTTGGAAGAAGCAACATTACTACAGTGAGTAATTTTTTCTTCTCACCCCAGGGGTCCTTTAGCATCAGTAACAGTATGCAGACTACAAAGCAGTGCAGTTGGGAGGTGAGTACAGAACCTACTTAGGGAAGAGGCTCTGCAGGACTACCCTGCCAAATTTGGCATTGGATGTGGACTGTACATCCAAGCAATAATGCTTTGTGAATGTGTGTACAGTCTTCCATGCAGCTGCTTTGAAAACATCAAGTAAGGGAATATCCCTTGCAGCTGCCACTGTGGCAGCAGTGCCCCTAGTAGAGTGGGCCCCGAGGCCCTCCAGGGGCCATTTACCAGCCTTGTCATAACAAAACTGAATGCAAGAGACTATCCAATAATCTGATGAGAGGTAGTTCTCTTAGTGGCTGGCCTTCCTGTGCCTACCACCCCATAGGTGAGGAAAAGTTGAGTGGCAGAGCCCCTAGACTGCTTGGTGTGTTCCAAGTAGTAAGATAGGGCTCTCTTCACATCCAAACTGTGGAGTCTTTGTTCTCCTGGAGTGGATTTTTCAGCAAAGAATACAGGAAGTGTAACAGACTGGTTAAGGTGGAATTCAGAGACCACCTTGGGCAGAAATTTCATTTTCGTTCTGAGCTCTACCTTATCCTTGTGAGGGGTATTGTAGTTTGGCTCAGTACAGAGTGCCTGCAACTCTGAAATCCTTCTTGCAGAGGTGATGGCAACAAAAAAGACTGTCTTCCATGTGACATCTTTTAAATGGGCTGTAGCCATGGGCTCAAAAGATGGCTCCATGAGCTTGGCAATGCACATGTTGAGATCCCAAGGGGGAACAGGTTCCCTAACTTGGGGCTGAAGATGGAGGAGGTATTTGAAGAATTTTTTGAAAACAGGCAATGAAATGATTGACTTGTCCTTACCTATGGACAGGTAAGTGAAACTTGTAGCCAGGTGAAGTTTTAATGATGAGGTCTTTAGGCCTGAAGCCTGTAAGAGAACCAAATAATCTAAAAGACTGGGGACTGAGGCTTTGAGAGGATTTATGTGCATCCTCCTGCACCAAGAAGAAAATCTTTTCCATTGGCACCATGCAATTCTGCTTAAAGTTGAGCCAGTCCAAATTAATTCTTGGGCATTTGCATATGCTTCCCAAGATGGTTTGCATTATTGGGGTATGTGCAATTTGTGTTTTCTTTAAAATTTGGCTGTATGGCCAATATCCTCCTGGATAACCCTTGCCCCAGTGCATTTGCTCTGAGGTTCTTTAGTAGTTGTTTTCCACTTAGCTGTATAAGTTTTCTTGATACTATGTCTTTTGGCCATCCTCAGGATTTTAAGAACCTGTTCTGAATACTGAAAATCTGTGTACTCTAACTCCTCAAGAGCTAAGCTTTGAGGTGAAGAGATTGCAGATTTGGATAGGTCACTCCTAGCTGTGGTAGAGTCAGGAGAGAGTGACTGAGAGAAAAACGAATAGGCTTGCTCTGTGACATGGCTACTACAAGAGGATACTGAGGTTTCCTTGGCCAATCCAGTGCCACCAGGATCATAGTTGCTGACTGGGCCCTCAGCTTCAGCAACACTCTGTGAATCAGAGAAAATGGAGGGAAGGCATAAAGAAAATTGCCTGTCCAGTCCAGAGTTAAGGCATCTGCTGGAAGAGTCCCTAGTGCTGGGTGCCTGCAGCAGTACAGAGTAAGTTGATGGTTAAGATGAGAGGCAAACAGATCTATTTCTAGTGTGCCCCACCTTCTGAATACTCTGGCAAGGACCTGTTTGCTCAGCATCCATTCATTGTACCCTTGGCTGATGGGACTCAGTGCATCCGCCAGGGTATTGTCTTTGCCTGGGAGGGGTATGGCTGAGAGGCTTACATCAAAAAAGTAAGCCAGAGACCAAATTTTCATTGCCTCTGTACAAAGCATGATCGGCCTTGTGCCACCCTGCTTGTTTATGTAAAACATAGCAATGGTGTTGTCTGTCTTGATTTGCACTGATTGACCTTTTACGTGGGGGGCAAAGGTCTTTAGGGCAAGGTAAATGGCTCTGAGCTCCAGCAGATTGATGTGGCTTCCAGATTTCTTGGTAGTCCAAGTGCCACTTACAGAGTGAATGTCTAGATGAACTCCCCATCCCAGGAGGGAGGTGTCTATAGTAATGATTTTTGTAGGAGCTGAGAGCTGGAAGGGAATTCCCACCAAGAGGTTGTCAGGTTCCTTCCACCAGTCCAGAGCTTGGAGTAAGGTTTTTGTGACTGGAACCAGATTGGACAAAGAATGCTTCCTTTGGGACCAGTGAGCCCACAGGTGGTACTGTATATCCCTCATCTGGAATCTGACACCTGGGACAACAGCTGTCATAGAAGCTATGTGCCCCAGGAGCCTTAGAAAATGTCTGGCTGGCCTGGGCTGGTTCAGGGTAAAAGAGTTTACCACTGACAGGAAACTTCACATCCCGTGCTTCGGATCCTGTCTGCTGAAAGGAAAGCCTTGCTCTGCTTAGTATCCAGCTCTGCTTCAATGAAGATGAGGAGCTGTGTTGGGTTTAGGTGGGATTTCTCTTCATTGATAAGAAATCCCAGGGATTTCAGGGTTTGTTTTGTGTAACTGAGAGCATCTGTGACTTGCAGAGAGGTCCTGCCCACCAGAAGCCAGTCTTTCAAGTATGGGTAGACTGCTATGCCCTGTTTCCTTAGGTAAGCTGCCGCAATAGTTAGGCACTTAGTGAATTCCCTTGGAGCAGATGTTAGGCCAAAAGGCATAACTGCAAACTGGTAATGTCCCGATGGCAGTTTGAATCTTAGAAACTTTCTGTGGGACTGCCTTATTGGAATATGAAAATAGGTGTCCTTTAGATCCAGGGAGGCTAACCAGTCTCGCTGTTGCAGAGAATGAATCTCCATTGTGAGAGTGACCATTTAGAATTTTGGTTTCAGTAAGTGCCTGTTTAAGTACCTGAGGTCGGGAATAGGTCACCACTCCCCATTTGTCTTTTCTGTGAGAACGTATCTGGAGTACAGGCCTTTTCCCATCTGGGAAGAGGGTACCTTCTCTACTACTTTTGCTGATAGCAATTTCTTTAAGTCCAACTCCAATAAAAGTATTTCTGTTGGAGTTAGGGGTTTTGATGGTAAGGGGCCCCTGAGAGCTGGAAATCTTTTAAACTGGAGGGATAGGCCCTTTTGCATTACCTCCAGGACCCACTTGTCTGTAGTAATGTGCTTCCAGGACTGGAGGTAGTTGGATAGCCTGCCCCCTACTGGGACTGTGGAGGAAACCTGGTTGTTGGCATCAGGGTTTAGATTAGGTAGCAGGTGCAGGAGTGGTGGCAGCTCTTCTCTGGCCCCTTCTGCCTCTTCCTCTGTAATAACCTCTCGTTTGGGAGTCATCCATGGGCATTGGCATATGGAAAAATGCCCTAGGATAAAATCATCTGCCTCTGTTTCCTCTGTAGTGTGTTTTTTGGGAAGTAGAGGCTTTTTCTTTTGTAGTGTTGCTCTCATTGGTGGTTTTATACTCTTCAACCTTTTTCATATATGCTCCAGTCTTATCTCCAAAAAGGGAATTATTTTTGCAGGGGAAGTCCATAGCTTTGAACTGGGTATCCTGCATTAAATCTGTAGTTCTTAACCAAGCCTGGTGCCTGAGTGAAATGGTTTGAGCCATGACTCTGCTAGCTGCATCATTATTGTCCACAGCCATGTGAAACTGGTACTGTACTTAATAGCTTCTAATCCAGTTTTCAGTCTCAGCAATATCCTGTGCCATCTAATCTGATTTCTGGATCATGATGGCCAGCACCGCATTCCACAAGATCTTCTGATACTTGGCAGAGTATGCCAAGTAAGTAGATAAGCGCAAAAGTAAGGAAGCTGAGTTGTAAGATTTCTTTGCCATAAAGTCCAGTCTTCTGGACTCTTTTTCAGGAGGCTGAAAGGATAATGGGACTTCAGTCTTGCCACAAGCCACAGCCTGCACTACTCCTTCATGGCTTGGGTGAACATACAGAAAATTAGCCTCATTTCTTGCCAGCTGATATTTCCTGTCAATCTTTTTGTCTACTCCAGACAAGGAAGTGGGAGTCTGAATTATCTTCATGGTAGTTTTCTTTAATGATTTGTAAATAAGTAGCACTATCTTTTCGGGAGGTGGAAGACCCATCATCTCTGTAGTCTTCATCCTCCTCTTCATCCTCTGTGGTCTCCCGGGTAGGGGGATCCAGAGTATCCACCATGTGCTGTAACTAGGGAGGAAAAATCCTCCTGGCCATTTGGTGAAGTACCAAACACCTGGTCTGGCGAGACATCAGGTTCCAGGGGCTGACCTTCTGACTCATCATCATTATCCCCATCTCCCATGCCATAATAGTAATCTGGACCAAAAGATGGAACAGAAGTGCTATGGTGCACAGGAGTAAATGGGCAGAGAAAGTATTGCCCATACTCTGTATAGTTTGGTAAAGGTGCCAAGCTTTGACCATTTCTTCAACAGGGGGTAAATCTGTTTCCAAGTCAGAGACTTTCTCTTTTTCTTTAAATGACTGACTTGCTTGTTTGAATTATTCTCAGAGGAATCCCTGGGAGATTTATCTTTTGATTTAGACTGGGAAGAGGACCCCTCCTCAGAAGTTTTGGCAGAGGAGGTAGCAGACTGAGAAGTCATAATTTCTGATCTTTTGGCTCTCTTTTTTTTTTTTATTTTATTGTTTTTGAACAAAATTTAGAGCAAAGAACACAGTAATGGTCTAGACCTAAACACTCTAAACACAAGTCGTAGCTGTCTGCTTTAACCACAATTTTTAAAATCTGTAGGTCCAGTCCTTTCCTTGGGTCTTTCTGACATAACAATTTGTCAGAAATGACAGAAAGAAATGTTCCCAAATGGGAACTATAAAGTTTAGCAGTCGGTTCCCTCACAGTAAAGAACTGCGACTTTCTGAAGTAAAATGTAACTTAAAATGAAGAAAAACAGCGGTTCCCACAGAAAAACAGGAACCCTTGACTAAATAAAATAAAATACAGTAGAATACACTAAAGATGCTATTTATTTTACTTCAGAATAACTGAAGGGTAATAATAATAATAATAATTGTATTTATATAGCGCCTTTCAGAATATCAAAGTGCTGAACAAATTAATATCATGAATTCAAATATCCATACAAAACATAAAAACATATAAAGACACATCATAAAATACATCATAAAAACATAATAAATTACAGTAAAATTCCAGTCATATTCCAACTAACTTAATTCTCCAAAAAGGCATTTTCCATAAATAAGTTTTTAATTCTTTCTTAAATATCTCCACGGAGGTGCACTCCTGTAACCAGCCTGGTAGAGAGTTCCAAAGAGTGGGAGCAACATGAGAAAATGCTCTGCTGCCTGAAGA
This sequence comes from Neoceratodus forsteri, assembly GCA_016271365.2. NCBI lineage: Eukaryota > Metazoa > Chordata > Ceratodontiformes > Ceratodontidae > Neoceratodus > Neoceratodus forsteri. The sequence continues at coordinate 403,383,405 of CM028136.1, read as the reverse complement.
TTTTAAACTCACTCTTGGAATCTCCAGCAACCCCATGTCGGCCGAGCGGAGCGATCGGCCAGGGCAATAAGGAACCAGGAGGTCTTTCAGATAGGACAGACCCTGATCGCGAAGGGCTTTAAAAGTCAATAAAATTACTTTAAAGGTGATCCGCCACCATATAGAAAGCCAGTGCAGTTCGCGCAGCACTGGGGTAATATGACAGGACCTACTTGTCCCAGTCAAAACCCGTGCTGCAGCATTCTGCACCAGCTGTAGGCAGCGGATTTCAACCCCAGAAAGTACAAAGTAAAGGGCATTGCAGTAGTCTAGGTGCGAGGACACAAAGGCGTGGACTAATGTTGGCAAGGAGTCAGATGGAACAAGGTGCCTAACCCTGGCAATATTCCTAAGATGGTAAAAGGAAGTCCTGACGACGGCTGACACCTGAGATTGTAAAGTCAACCTATCGTCAAAAATCACCCCAAGGTTACGCACCCGTTTAGAGGTCGGTAATGACATGCCGCCAAGAAAAATTCCAGAAGGCACGCCAGTACACGACCTCTCAATCTGACCACCCGGGTCCACCACCAAAACCTCAGTCTTCTCCGAGTTCAACTTTAACCAACTAGAATCCATCCAGTCTTGGATTTCCCCCAGACAGTTGTTAAACACTGAGAGAGCTCCATTCTGGTCGGGTGCAAAAGACAGGTATAGCTGGGTATCATCTGCATAGCAGTGAAACCTCAGCCCATGCCGTCTTATGATATTTCCGAGGGGCAGCATATACACTGCAAATAACATGGGTGACAGCACAGAACCCTGAGGCACTCCACACAACAAAGAGACTGGGCTGGAGGAAAAATTCCCCGACACAACCCTTTGTGATCTCCCAGTAAGGAATGAAGTGAACCATTGCAAAACGGTTCCCGAAATTCCGCAGATTTGCCTCAGGCGTGCTAACAACACCACGTGATCCACAGTGTCGAAAGCTGAAGAGAGATCAAGGAGAACCAAGATGGAACATCTCTTTTGATCCCTCGCCCTTGGAAGATCATTAAGCACCCGAACCAGCGCAGTCTCGGTGCTATGTCTTTTACGGAAACCAGACTGGAAGGATTCGTAGATACTATGGATGGTTAAATGGTCATCCAGTTGGGCAGCCACAACCTTCTCAATAACTTTCCCAATAAAGGGAAGGTTAGAGATAGGTCTGTAGTTTGAGAAACAGTCTGGGTCTAAGGAAGTTTTCTTCAAGAGAGGTGTCACCACCGAAGGGTACTGTGGAGTACCGCGGAAAAAGAGGGAAAACACAGTTCCCGGGAACCGAGTGGAAATGCTAAAAAATTGAAAAATAAAGCAAATAAATATAAAATACTCAAACTCAGCACAGACACAAGAAAAAGGCTAGAACTTTTAGTTAAATTTTCTCTATGGCCAAAAGTCAGAGAGCACCCCAGAGGCAGTGTTACTCAGTCAGGCAGAGAAAAAATTCTGGTGCCCTCTGAGTAAGCTCCACTCAGCACACCCTCTAACTCTCTTCTGATTGGCTAATTAATTTGATTAATTATCATAAACTCCTCCTCTGAGGCAGCTCAACCTCACCAGCTTACTGCATACTTTTACTGATGCTAAAGGACCCCTGGGGTGAGAAAAGGGTTTCTAATTGTGATGAGCACACACTCAGCAGCTCACCCCATACCTATGCAAGCAAGGCCAAGCTAATCTGCCCCAACTATCTGGCTGTTTTGGGGCCCCATGAGCCCAACTTTCCAGGATCTTGTGGAATAGAAATGCCCAGCTGTTATACTCCTGGCCTGTGACCTTAGAGAACCATGAAATGCCTGCCAGGTGCTGCCCTACTGCTCCTGGCATGGACCCTTCTTGTTTCATGTGGAATACCTCAGAGCATAGCTGGTCCACTGGGAAGGGCCATGCATTCCCCCACCTCTGGCCCTGATGCACACTTAGTAGTTAGCCCATTTTCCCTATCTACTATAACACCACAGACTGTACTCAATCTCAGACTTAACCCCCCCCCCCCCCGTAACTCTTTAGTAACTTTCAGGCTTCTGGATCACTAACTCCCAGAGGTAGGTCAGGACTTCCCTGGGGAATGCCTCTGCTTCTGGAGCCAACTTCCGGAATCTCTGCCATTGCAATTTTTATTTTTTATTTTTTTATTTATTTAAAATTTGGTAACCGGGAAAGGCACATTGAGCCAAAGCTTGTTTCCAGGTGTGACCCAGGGGAAAAAAGGGATACAATACACACAAAAGGAAGGAGACCAAGCAATTACAAAGCAACACAGAACATAAATCAAAATGATAATAACTAAGACAAAATGACAAATGAGAAAGAGTGCCAGCAGTACAGTTATCCACACCTGGCACATGCATAGCTCTAAACTGTATTTTTAGTACCAAACATTTCAACAAAAAAGACCTGCATTAGATTACCCAAGTGGCCCTTGACTTCCCAACAGACCATTGATTGTGTAGACTACCCCTGTGTTGTCTACCCTGAAGGTCACGTTATTGTCCTTTAACTGCTCCCCCCATACCACCAGAGCCACCACGATGGGAAAAAACCTCTAGAAGATTGATCTGCCTGAGTAAACCCCCTGCTTCCCAGGCCTAGGGCCAGTGCCCTTACACCACTTTCCCTGGAAATAGGCCCTGAAGCCAAAGCCCCCAAATGCATCAGTAAAGATCACAAGCTCCTGTGGTTACCTCTGGCCAGATTCACATCCTGCTGTAGCAGCTCAGGAAGGCCAGACTTAGTTTCAGGTCCTCCCTCAAATACTCTGATAACCCACATTCTGTGGTCAAACTTGTTGCATACTGTACTGACCTTGGCCAGCTGATGAAGAAATGTTGTGCAAATTGTCATGAGTTGAGGGGGCCGAGCAACTATTGCAGTTCCCTCAAGGTAATCTTGCATGCCTTCATCTCTCTAGTCAGGAGGTCCCTGAGTGCTGCCATCTTGTCTAGGGGTAGCCAGAATACACTGATCAGCATTTTGATTTCTATGCCCAAGAAAGATGGTCTTGTACACTGGCCTTCCATTTTTATGTTTGCTTGCGTGCATGTGCAAGAAACATTGTGCCACCATACGAGATTTTGGAGGTGTGCCTCCCCCCACTTCCAATGCCCTGGTCCATTTTGCTGGTGTGGCTGCACTGCGCCAATGACTGTCCGAGCTGTCTATGACAGCATTCAGATGCAGTGGTGTACAGCTCAGAGGAAAATAACGTCACAATCAGACTTTGGCAGTATGCAGATTCCTATACGTACATTTTCACTGTATCGAACTGTCATAGACAGTTCCTACGTCACCACTTATGTAGCATGCTGGGGCCCAACCCAGCATGCTTATGTCCCTCCTCCACTGTAGCACTGTATGACCGACGGGGGTGCCCAGTCCCCCATCGACTCACTGCCGCCCCAAACAGACCTCTAGGTGCCATGCTGAGAGCCCACCCCAGCATGGCAAACATCAGTATGGCCGACAGGGGGTGCCCAATCCTCCATCGGCTCCACTGCCACCCCCAAAAAAAATAACCTTTCAGCTGCCATGCTGGGAGCCCACCCCAGCATGGCAAAAGTCCCGCGTCATCTTCCTGTAGAAGATGCCATGCTGGGAGCCCACCCCAGCATGGCTAAAGTTGATATGGTTGACAGGGGTGACCAATTCCCCATTGGTTCCACTACCTCCCCACAAAAATAACCTTTCAGCTGCCATGCTGGGAGCCCACGCCAGCGTGGCAAAAGTCCTGCATCGTCATCCTGCAATAGAAATAAAAAAAACTGTAAATGGTCCCTCATTGACTGTCTTGCCCCTCCCCAACCCGGCACCCACCCTCTGCACCCACTTCCCCACCCCCCATACTTGCCTCCAGAGCTGGCCGGCGATCTTAGTGTGGACCGGGAATACGTCTGCACTCTTCAAGCCGACCACGAACTGAAGAAATGCGGTAAGCTGTATAATAGCATAAATGGTTTTCCAACTTTCGTGCATATCGGCCATTTGAGGAATTTTTGCAAATTTTCAACATGGAGTTCTTGGGCCCCACCTCATGAACTCAGTCACTGTCATTTGTTATTCGAGTCCGAAGGTGATATCGCAGTCACTGCGCGGAACCACCTTCCGGGACCGAATAATGAAACGACAGTGGCACAGTTCATGAGGTAGGTCCCCAAAACCTTAAGTTGAAAATTTGGTGAAAAAATTCCCCAAAATGACTGTGTTATGAGTGTGCATTGCGCAGTTCCTCCCCATGCAGTGTAACCTTGCTCAGAACAGCACCCAGCCCATGGTCTGAGGCATCCACCTGCACAATGAACTTGAGCTCATAATTGGGGCTAGTGAGCACAGGTGACCCACATGATGCCTCCTTCAGTTGCCAGAAAGCAGATTCACAGACCTCCATCCACAAAACTTTCTCTGGCAGTTTCTTTTTTTCCAAGTCTATCAGGGACTTGGCCACATCAGTACAGCAAGGGATAGATGTTTTGTAGTACCCAGTTGTCCACAAAAATATCCTTACCTGTTTCTTTGTGGTTGGGTTGGGACAGGCCTGGATGGCCTCAACCTTCATAGGCTATGGACGGATACATCCACAGCCCACCCCCTGCCTGAGGTAGGACATTTCTGCCATGCCTATCTGGCATTTCTCTGCTTTAACTGTCATCCCTGCAGTTTTCAGTTCATGGAACACTTCCCTCACATGCCTGACATGATCCTTCCTTGTCTGGCTGTAAATGACTACATCATCCATGTACGCCAGCACATATTCACCTACCCCAGACAGAATGTGATCCGCAAGCTACTGGAGGGTTGAGGGCACATTCTTCATCCTAAATGACGTTACTTGGAATTTGAATAAGCCAAAAGGGGTGATGAAGGCTGACCTCTCCCTGGCTGCAGAGGTTGGGGTACCTGCCAGTAGCCCTTTGTCAGGTCTGTTGTGGTCAGGAACTGTGCTCCCCCCAGCCATTCCAAGGTCTCATCCATTCTGGGCTTGGGGTAGGCATTTGACTATGGTAGTCAACACAGAACTATGTGGTGCCATTCTTCTTGGGTATTAGGGTCACAGTCAAGGCCCAGGGGCTACTGGATACCTGGATTACTCCAAGAGCCAGCATATCTCTGAGTTTCTTTTTCACGGTCTGCCTAACTCCCTCTGGTACCCTGTAGGGGGAGTGCATCAGTGGCACCTGGGTCTCAGTGTCCATGTAATGTTTAGCCATCGTGGTGAACCCTTGTTTTCCCATGATCATGTCCCCAAATGTTCGCAGCACCCCTCCCATCTCCTCTGCCTGGGCTGGTGTCAGCTGCTTTAACAGGGTGAGGTTATCCACTGACAATCCCTCCTGTGTCTCCCTGAGAAGGTCCACCAGTGGATCAGCATCATTCTCCTCTTCTGGCATGCTGCACACAGCAAGGGCCATTTCCTTCCTATCACAGTAGGGCTTCATCATATTAACATGATATACTCTCAGCCTGCCTCTACTGTCAGGCAGTTCCACTACATAATTGACCTCACTTACCTTCCTAACTATGGAGAATGGGCCTTCACATGCTGCCTGAAGTTTATTCTATTGGACTAGGACAAGTACCATCAATCACTGTCTGACTTTGTATTCCTGGGCTCTGGCCCTACAGTCGTACCAGGATGTCTGCCACTGTTGTGCAGTGACTAAGTGCTCCTAGGTGAGCCCCATGAGCTCCTTAAACTAGTCCCAGTAATTCAGGATGTACTACACAACAGATTCCCCTTGGGAGGCAAGGTCCCCTCCCATGCATCCCTAACTAAATCTAGGGGCCCCCCTCACCCTGTTAAGAAGCTCAGAGGGTGAGAACCCTATGGACGCCTGTGGGTCTTCCCTGTATGCAGACAGGAGGTGGGGCAAATATTTATTTTGTTTTCATTTACCAGGTCAGTGCACTAGACAGAAGCATTGCCTATTTTCAGCCATGACTCAGGAGAGTTACAGACAAAGGAAACAGCCAAAAACAGGTTATACAGCAGTACAAAACAACAAACAATGGATTAGACAAAACCAGAGTATCTTAAAACAATACAGAGTAAAGGTATTGCAGACAGCAATCATAATGAATACTGGTACATGCATAAATGCATTGTGAAGAGATGCCATGATAAGCATATGTATTTAGTCACACGTGTACTTATCTGTGCCCATGAGGAAGCTTCGAAGTTCCTTCTTAAAACCCTGGTGTGACTGGGAGTGCCTTACAGATACTGGCAGTGAGTTCCACAGTTTGGAAGCAGTTGCTGCGAAAGCATGCTCGCCCATTTTTGTAGCACATTAGGTATGTCTAGAAGAGACCTGTTAGCAGACTTCAAGGTATAGGCCTGTGTGGCTTGCCTTAACATGCTGGCCAGTGCCAGTGGTGTACCACTTCTCATGATATTATCTATAGTGCAACCAGCAGTGTACCGATGGTAGGAAGTGGGAGAGAGCCAGCCAAGACCTGAATAGAGTATGCAAGGAAGGGTAAGTCTGGGTACAGACAGGGCAAAATGGTAGATGCTATTGCTGGGATATTGCCATGCCAATGCTGGGATATTGCCATGCCATGCTAGGATATTGCCATGGCTGGTTTAACCCCCCTACAAATGGGGGTTCCCAAAAAGTCTTCCTTGAGCTTGCCTAAATGCTCACTGCCAGGCTGGTGTCCTGCATTTTAGCAGTTTGAATATGATTACCAGAGCTTTTATAGCCTCTGTGTACTGTCTCTTTGAGAGCTGCTTGACTGCAGCATAAGTAGTCTGAGAGGCAGCTCTGTTGAAAGATGCAACTATTTGCTGAAAATCATTTACAGTGATATTGATAATGTAGTTTGTCTAACCTGCTTTCTTTGTAGCAAGGACTGTTTTGTTTGTCTCCACTGTCTTGGTCCTGGACTGCAAATTGGATCAAACAGTTCTGGTGGGACCTAAAATGTAGCCAGACTACAGGAACTGTCTGAATTCAAAATCTATAGGAACTGTGGTTTGAGTTTTTGCGCCTTTTTTGCAACTGAAGGGGGAGCTCTAACTTTGACTGACAGCCAAATCAGCCAACCAATTCTTTTGGATCTTGGGGAAGTCCCGGGCTGCTTGCAGTTTTTCATTTAGAACTAAGCTGGAAGCTGAGCAAGAAGGAGCTGAGGTTTTTCTGAGCAGCAATCGTGAGTGGATTCGCATGGGAGAACTCTGAAAAGGCTAAGTTTTTGGCCTGCATGCCGGTGTGCTGCTCCTGCGAGGGAGAGAAGAGAATTATTTTGGACTAAATCCAAGTTTGTGTGACTAAAGTAAGCTACTGAAGTGAGCCAGGCTCAATCTGAAGAAGTCCGAATATTTTTGCTGAATGTGATCGGCCTGTCAGGAGTTCCAGCTACCTCTAAGCTCCCGGTGTGTGCAGAGACTTTGCAATTGTGCCCGGGGAGCGCTTTGCCTGGTACAGTAGAACTCCCGTACATGTAAATGTGCTATGAGCTGCAAGTGGGTTGTGAGTTAGTTCCCCACTGTGTGAACTGTGTTCTGCTTGCTGGAAACTGTATCCAGCCCAAAACAGACTGCTTCCAAACTTGTCTTCATGCGGTCTGGGCTTTGCCAGACTGGCCCAGCCAGACTACCCACTGCACAGAGAAGCCATCGACGATAGACCTGCCTGGGGATCAGCCCCCTGCTCCACCCTCGAACAGGAATGATGCCTCTGCGACTTGTGTGGGCCCTGCTCCTCCTGGCATTCCAGATCAACCACCTGCAGTCTCGATTTTCATCCAGCCTGTGTCCAGTCTTGGGTATCGTGAGTAAATACCAGGGTAGCTCCCTAAAACAACAGCTTAATCTGAGTGTGTCATCTGATCTGTCTTGTTGTTTCATTTCCTTTATGAACTGAGCCCTCTGGCTCCGGATTACAAATATCATGTACTGTGCATGTTGTGTTTTCCATCACAGGGCCCCAACCAGCTGCAACCCAAGGCAACTGTCCTGGCTAGCCCATCTCTTCTCCACCTGGGTACCCAGAGGTGGACTGTGTGGAGGGACTCAAAGCGCATGCATAACTGCTTGATTCATATAACCTTTAAGCTAATTAACCTGATTTTGTCCCTCCCTTGTTCAAGTCCCCTGAATAAATCAGATCTAACTTTTTCTGCATGTAATCTGACTGTGGTTCCAGTTTGTGCTCAAAGTGCTGTACTGTTGCTATTTGCTGTACTTAATCTTGTTTTACAGGGGGTCCCCAGGGTCGAGCCAGAGGAACCAGCCCTGGTGGTAAGTGTAAACAGTGTGGGTACTTGTGTGGTGTACCAGGGGTATTTTGAAAGTGATTATTGTACAGTGTTCAGGTCACTAGAGGGGAAAGGGGAGGGTTACAGTGTCCCAGAGGGCTGTGCCCAGGTTAGCTTGACCACTACCAACCCTGACTTCCGGGTGCAGGCACCCGTTTCAGAACTCAGGCCCCTTAACCTGCTACTAGCCAAGCAGGCAGGGGTAGTAGCCCTTGGGATAGCGCCACCTAGGGGTTACATCTTGGAGGCTCACCGCTGGGATTTTGTGCCTTCTAGTGGCCGAAACTACGAATTATTGTCAAACATAAATGGCTAACCCAACAGAAGTGGCTGCACACCAGTTGGTGGGGTGGTGTACTGGGCAGGAGATCGACCCCCAAAAATGCTATACTTATCCTGGATATTCCCCTGGGTACCAATAAGGACACTGTAGAGGGAGTACTTTCCAAGGCTGAATGTTTACAAAACCCTGTGGTGGTGGGTCGACAGACTAATCTGCTCGCACAAAGTTTCATGGGGTTAGTAGAGTGTAAGGACCCAGTAGACCATTCCAAAGTGCTACCAACTATCACCCCCGAAGGAGCCCTCACTGCCTGGGAGTGATAACTGAAGACAGTAAAGACCCCGGGGAGAATGAGCCCCCCACTATCTGAGACTTTTGAGGAGAAATTTGCTAAGTTGTTGCTGGAGGAAGGGAAAACTGTGGAGGACTTAAAGAAACTATTCTTGCCACCTGGGGGTGTTCCTCCCCCAACACCCCCTCCTGCTCCAGCATCCGTTACTGCCCCTCCTTCTGTGCCCATGCCAATGCTGGCTCCTATCTCTGTACCTGCCATTAGTCATCACTCTTACCGAAGATTGAGAATCTTCTCCGGCACCCTCCCCACCCCCTAAGGGGAGGATGATTGGGAGACCTGGATAGATTGTGTTGCCCCTTTGGTACCGGAATGGCAGTGTGCAGAGGCTGAGAAACAGAAAAGGATCATAGAAAGTTTAGGGGTCCCGCCCTAGAGGCCATTAAATTTCTGAGGTCCACAAACTCTGATGCACCTGCCCAGAAGTACCTATCTGCACTCGAAGGCAATTTTGGGAGCATTGAGTCAGGTAAGAAATTGATATGGAAATTTCGAGATACAAAACAATGGCCAGGGGAAAGTTTGTCTGCATATGTTACTCGTCTGGAAAGAGCGCTGCAAAAGGCTTACCGAAAAGGTGGGGTAGCCACCAGTGACTTAAACCATGTGAGGTTGGGGCACATACTGCAACATGCAAAACATTCTAAATTGCAGTTTCTTCAATTAAGGCTCCCAGATAGAAGGGGTAACCCACCGGACTATTGTGACTTGATAAAAGAACTCTGGAAGATTGAAGATGAACAGGGGGATTGTTATTCTAGGGTGAGCACAGCCCAAGTGATCACTGCATTGGAAGGCCCTTCGGAAGTGGGGACTAATGAGGGTGTGCTGCCACGGGATGAACTGCTGAGGGAGTTCAGGGAAACAAAAAACAGTCTCTTTATGAAGACCGTTCCTGCAAGTACAGGCACCAACCCTTATCCAACTACATCTGCTATGGGGGTGGGGCTGTCCACCCAGGCATCTCCTGCTGACAGCAGCTCGAAACTCGATGCCTTGACTATGGAAGTAAGAGAATTGACAAGATGTCTCCAAATGTTCACCACACAGCAGACAGAGATGGCACCAAGGTTTTCAGTTGGTAGTACCACTGCCCCAGCTCCCATTGTGATGCCTTGGCCACCTCAAATCCCAGAAAACATATTTTGCCATAATTGTGGGAAGGATGGGCACATGAAGAGAGAATGCCAGTTCACAAAAGACCTAGATAAAGTTGTATACAGGCTTCAAGGAGAGCTTTGGAGAATGAATCAGTGGTCAAGGAGTACCCAAAATGACCGCAGTGAGGGTTCAAGAAGTAGTAACTCAAATCCCTATGTGGCTAAATCATCTGTCCAGGCCCCTGCTGCTGTCCCTCCAGACTGGTCCAAAATAGTGGGCCCTTCAATGGAGACTACGGTGGCTGTGAATGGTATTCCTATTTGGGCTGTGTTGGACAGTGGGTCACAAGTGACCATTGTATTTAAGGACTGGTATGACAAACACTTATCTGCTGTGCCCTTACAATCCCTGGAAGGCTTACATGTGTGGGGGCTGAGCGATAAGTCTTATCCCTGCCTAGGATATGTCCACCTCTGGTTGTCATTTCCTGCAGCTGTAACTGGTGTAGAGGAGCAAGTCGAGACACTGGCCTTTGTGTGTCCCCCTACTGGACTGTATGATGGGGTTCCTCTGTTAATTGGGACCAGTGCCCATATGTTTGGGAGACTGGCACAACTCTGTCACAAGAAACAAGGGCCACGGACTGGGAGGGCCCTAAGAATTCCCGCTCTGATCAAGAGGGCCTATGATTTGCAACAGAACCCCAAGGGAGTGGACAGGGATGAACCGGTAGGGGTCGTGTGGAAGAAGGATCCCGATTCAATGGTACTGGCCCCTAATGCCCAGTGTACAGTTCAAGGGGAGGTCTGCTCCGCAAAGATGTCAAGAACAAAATACTGATGTTGGACGTGCCAGGCGATGGAAAATTGCCGGAAGGATTATTGGTTAAGCCCAGCATCTTGCCAGCTCGTGCTCATGCCTATGCATGATGAGTGATGGTCCAGATTCGTAATGTGTCAGATCGGGAGATCCGGGTGAACAGAGGATGCACCCTAGCTACAGTACACTGCACAGACACTGCAGTGTTGCTCAGCAACAAGCACCCTGGCAAGACAGATAGAGTGACTCCCGACTTGTTTGATTTTGGTGACTCCCCGTTGCCAGCTGAATAGAAGACTAGAATTAGCCAGAAACTTGCCCAGAGAGATCAAGTGTTTTCGTTGAAGGAATGGGACGTGGGATGTGTCCAGGGTGCGGAGCATCACATACGCCTGCACGATGAATGGCCATTTCGAGAGTGGTCTCGGCGCTACGCCCTGCAGACATAGGCGATGTGAGAAGACACTTGCAGGAAATGCTCGCGTCTGGTGTGATACAGAATCAAGAGCCCATATGCTTCTCCCATTGTAGTTGTGCATAAGAAGAACGGATCTGTGAGAATGTGTGTTGATTATTGAACTCTGAATCGGCGGACCATCCCCGATCAATACACCATGCCCCGTATACAAGATGCTCTGGATTGTTTGAATGGGAGCAAATTGTTCTCGGTGTTGGATCATCGCAGTGGATATTACCAGATTCCAATGGTTCTGGAGGACCGTGAGAAGACAAGCCTTCATCTGTCCTTTGGGGTTCTATGAATTCCTGAGAATGCCACAGGGGATATCGGGCGCCCTAGCCACCTTCCAGCGACTGATGGAAAGAGCGGTGGGAGACATGAATTTGCTGGAATGCCTGGTGTACTTGGATGATGTCCTTGTGTTTGGGAACTCCCTACAGGAGCATGATAGTTGACTGTTCAAAGTACTAGACCGACTGGAAGATTTCGGCCTCAAGCTGTCCATCGACAAGTGCCAGTTTTTCCAAACCTCTGTGAAGTATGTGGGGCACATAGTGTCTACAGAGGGGACAGAGGCTGATCCTAGTAAAGTTGAAGCCTTGACTACTTGGCCCCAGCCCCACTATTTGAAAGAACTGCAACGTTTCCTGGGATTCTGTGGCTATTACCGCTGGTTCATAAAGGACTATTCCAAAGTGATTCGGCCACTCTTGAATCTTACCCAGGGTTACCCTCCTACCAATCAGAAATACAAAAAAGGGTCCATCAAAGAACCAGACAAAGCATATTTCCGCCCAGGTGAACTTTTTGGGTCCCGTTGGATGCCTGACTGTGAAACAGCTTTCCACGAAGTCATATACCAGCTCACCCACGCCCCCATCCTTGCTTATGCTGATCCCACTAACCCTGTGTGCTGCATACTGACGCCAGTCTGCAGGGTCTAGGAGCTGTACTGTATCAAGACCATGAGGATGGTTTGAGACCAGTGGCATTCGCCAGAAGAAGCTTGACCCCGTCAGAGCGAAACTACCCTGTACACAAGTTGGAGTTCCTTGCGTTAAAATGGGCCACTGTTGACCAGTTTCATGATTACCTCTATGGGCAAAAATATTGGTGAAAACTGACAATAACTCATTGACCTATGTACAGACTTCAGCTAAGTTAGACGCCACGGGGCACCGGTGGCTTTCTGCATTATCAACATATGATTATGCTGTCGAATACAGACCAGGCCTGAATCATATTGATGCTGGCGCCCTATCCCGAAGTCCCATTTCCAAGAGCGATTGGGTCACACTGTCTGAATCTGACATCCGATCATTGTGCCAAAAGTTTGATAGAAATGAACAGATGTCTACAGACACAGTGGACTGCTTAGCAGATTGCTTGGGCCCCTCTGACACCTTTGACACCTGCATACCGGCTGCGTATTGCAACTTTTCTGCTCTAGATATTAGTGCACTACCTCAGTTAGATAATGACAGCATTCAATGGGCTCATCCCAGGATCCTATGATTCAGCCAGCACTTGACACTCTTCGTGCAGGAAAAGATGTGTCCAAGTTGTGTTCCTCTGATCTGAGAACCACTTTATTGTTTAAAGAAGGCCCCAGGTTGAAGCTGCTTAATCAGTTGTTGTATAGAGAGACTGTAGATTGGGGTGGCCAAACAGACAAGCAACAATTGGTCCTGCCCACAGCCTTCAAAGATTTGGTACTGAGGTCCCTCCACAATCATATGGGCCACCTCGGTGTCGACGGACGGACCTTGACCTAATCGCGATCTCGATTCTACTGGCCCAAGATGAGAGCCGACGTTGAACACCATGTAAGGACTTGTAGTCGCTGCCTGCAGAGAAAAGCCCTGCCTTAGAGGGCTGCCCCCTTGTCAACATTACTACCAACAATGGAACTAGTCTGCATAGACTTCTTGAGTTTAGAGCCTAATCAATGAAACATTAGCAATGTGTTGGTGGTTATGGACCATTTTCACAATGCGCTGAGTTTTTTCCCACCAAGGATCAAAGGCATCTGCCATGGCCAAGGTGCTAATGGAAAATTTCTTACGTCACTATATGGTGCCCCAAGCGAATTCACTCTGATCAGGGCAGGACTTTGAGTCGGCTAATCAAAAAAATGCTCTGTCTATGGGGGTGCGAAAGTCAAGAACCATCCCTTATCACCGCGCGGGATCCTCAACCTGAGCAGCTTTAACCGCACCCTACTAACATGCTAGGCACCATCCACCCAAAGATAAGCATAAATGGAGCCAGCAGATTAACACTTTAGTACATGCATACAGTGCACAAAGAATGATGCTGCAGTTCTCTCCTACCGCCTCATGTTCAGGAGAGAGGCCAGGCTGCCTGTTGATGTCTGTTTTGGGGTTTCTCCGATGGGGTCCTACTACGAATTACCTGCAATATGTACAAAACTTAAAGCTCAGTTGAACCATGCCTATCAACTGGCTCAGACAATGGCGCTAAAAAAAATCTAGCCAACAAAGAGACATGATAGAAAAATAAAGGCTCAAGAGCTTAGGCCTGGAGACCCGTGTTGTTCTGAGAATTTAGGATTGCATGGTAAACACAAAATTGCTGATCGATGGCACCATCTTCCCATGTCATAGTTGGAAAGCTGGATGATTTGCCAGTGTACAAAGTGTGCCCAGAGAATAACTCCAAAACTGTCAAGACCATGCACCGTAACCACTTGCTACCTATTGGTCAAGTTATAATTGAGGCTGAACCCACCGAGATTGATTCCCCTGGACCAGTGACTCATGCTGCTGCTGCAAGAAAGAAACAGAGTCAGCCTGTCCCCGTGGTTGCCGATTTAAGACTTTCCCCGCAGCAGGCCCACAATGATAGTGACTGCCAGTCTAACTCGGATGACAGTGAGTGTGATAATGCCTATTACCCCTCATATGAACTGAGTCATTTCTTTCTTGGAAATCCTGTGTTGAATTATAGGGATGAAGCTGGGCCTTCTGGACTGCCTAGTGCCCCGGCATCATCCTTGGGGCCAATGCTCCCTGAAGGTGAAGTGCAAAGTATCACGTCTGAGGATGCCGAGTCTTTGTGTATCGTGGAACTGTATGATTTGCCTGAAGGAGAGGTTGATGGTATGAGTCTTTCTGGTGACATGCCAGAACTTGAGGAACACTATGGGAGTGCTGAAAACCCTCCTTTAGTGCCAGAGTATCTTCAAAATGAGCCAAGTGTTGTAGAAGCAGAGACTATAGAGCAAGGGACTGGCAGTGCTCCCAGCTTGGACATTCCCCTTCGTGCAGAGACACCCCTCACAAGTGATGAAAGCTCCAAGACCATTGCTGAAAGTACAGAGACTGTGGTTGTTCACCCCAGAAATACTGGCCGAGCTGTCAAGCCAGTGGTGTGCTTCAGTTATGATTCCCCGGGGAGGCCAGTGGATTTGCCTCTCAGTGTAGTTCACAAAGGTGTTCATGTCTCCCAGAGCTCACTGCCCAAATTGAGCTTGACGGCTCATTCCAGGTTACTTGTTCTGCCCTCTCACCATGGTGCCCCTGCCCCATCCAGCCCCAAGTTAGCTGATAGGGAAGGGCCCCCTCTTGCATTGTTTAGAGTACAAGAAGTTATTACATGATTCTGTATAGTAATGTTCAATTTATCTGTGTGAAATATGCATAATGTATTGTCAGAATGGAAATTATATAGTGGAGTACATTGAAATGTATAGTAAAGTGACAAGTTATGCCAACTGATGAATCAGTTAGTACTTGTATAGCATACTTATGGTATAAATATCTTGTAATTGTTGCATTTTCAATGTTATGATGGTACAGACTTGATGCGGACTGCCCAGGCAGAGAAGGGTGTAACCCCCCCCCCCACAAATGGGGGTTCCCAAAAAGTCTTCCTTGAGCTTGCCTAAATGCTCACTGCCAGGCTGGTGTCCTGCATTTTAGCAGTTTAAATGTGATTATCAGAGCTTGTATAGCCTCTGTGTACTGTCTCTTTAAGAGCTGCTTGGCTGCAGCATAAGTAATTTGAGAGGCAGCTCCGTTGAAAGATGTAACTATTTGCTGAAAATCATTTACAGTGATAATGATAATGTAGTTTGTCTAACCTGCTTTCTTTGTAGCAAGGACTGTTTTGTTTGTCTCCACTATCTTGGTCCTGGACTGCAAATTGGACTAAACAGTTCTGGTGCGACCTAAAATGTAGCCGGACTACAGGAGCTGTCTGAATTCAAAATCTATAGGAACTGTGGTTTGAGTTTTTGCGCCTTTTTTGCAACTGAAGGGGGAGCTCTAGCTTTGACTGACAGCTAAATCAGCCAACCAATTCTTTTGGATCTTGGGGAAGTCCTGGGCTGTTTGCAGTTTTTCAGTTAGAACTAAGCTGGAAGCTGAGCAAGAAGGAGCTGAAGTTTTTCTGAGCAGCAATCGTGAGTGGATTCACATGGGAGAACTCTGAAAAGGCTAAGTTTTTGGCCTGCATGCCGGTGTGCTGCTCCTGCAAGGGCGAGCAGAGAATTATTTTGGACTAAATCCAAGTTTGTGTGACTAAAGTAAGCTACTGAAGTGGGCCAGGCTCAGCCTGAAGAAGATCGAATATTTTTGCTGAATGCGATCGGCCTGTCAGGAGTTCCAGCTACCCCTAAGCTCCCGGTGTGTGCAGAGACTTTGCGATTGTGCCCGGGGAGTGCTTTGCCTGGTACAGTAGAATTCCTGTACATGTAAATGTGCTATGAGCTGCAAGTGGGTTGTGAGTTAGTTCCCCACTGTGTGAACTGTGTTCTGCTTGCTGGAAGCTGTATCCAGCCCAAACTGACTGCTTCTGAACTTGTCTCCATGCGGTCTGGGCTTTGCCTGACTGGCCCAGCCAGACTACCCACTGCACAGAGAAGCCAACGACGAGAGACCTGCCTGGGGATCAGCCCCCTGCTCCATGCTTGAACAGAAATGACGTCTCAGCGACTTGTGTGGGCCCTGCTTCTCCTGGCATTCCAGATCAACTACCTGCAGTCTTGATTTTCGTCAAGCATGTGTCCAGTCTTGGGTATCGTGAGTAAATATCAGGGTAGCTCCCTACAACAACAGCTTAATCTGAGTGTGTCATCTGATTGTCTTGTTGTTTCGTTTCCTTTATGAACTGAGCCCTCTGGCTCCAGATTACAAATACTGTGTACTGTGCGTGTTGTGTTTTCATCACAGGCCCCAACCAGCTGCAACCCAGCAACTGTCCTAGCTAGCACATCTCTTCTCCACCTGGGTACCCAGAGGTGGGACTGTGGGGACTCAAAGATGCATAACTGCTTTGACTGATATAACCTTTAAGCTAATTAACCTGATTTTGCCCCTCCTTGTTCAAGTCCCTGAATAAATCAGATCTAACTTTTTCTGCATGTAATCTGACAGTGATTCCAGTTTGTGCTCAAAGTACTGTACTGTTGCTATTTGCTGCTTAACCTTGTTTTACAGAGGGACCCCAGGTAAGCTGAGGAACCAGCCCTGGTGGTAAGTGTAAACAGTGTGGGTACTTGTGTGGTGTACCAGGGTATTGTGAGAAAGTGATTGTACAGTGTTCAGGCCACTAGAGGGGAAAGAGAGGTTACAGTGTCCCGGAGGGCTATGCCCAGGTTAGCTTGACCACTACCAACCCTCACCTCTGGGTGGAGGCACCCATTTCAGAACTCAGGCCCCTTAACCTGCTACTAGCCAAGCAGGCAGGGGTAGTAGCCCTTGGGATAGGGCCACCTAGGGGTTACACTGGGATAAGTATGGGGGAAGGTAAGGATCATGGGTAGAGAGGATGGGAGGAGTGGGGAGGGATGGCCACATCTGGTCCATTTGCCAGCCCTCCTCATTGCCTAACTCTTCCAGTTTCATCCACCTATTCCCATGTCCCGTTTGTTGTCCTGCCTTGCAGGGCTTTGTTGCTGCATTACCTTGGAGCGCTCCGGTGCTCTTCCTGGTTCTCCTACTGCTTCCTGCATCCTGCTGTTGCTTCATTCTGGCCGGCACTCGTGTGTGCCGTCACCCGCCAACTCTGCTCCACTGCCCGATCCCTATTACCAGCAACAGCACCAGTCTTTCATGCTCCTCCTTCCTTAGACTTTACTTGTTCACCTCGTCTTGAACAGTGCATGTCTTCTGTTGAGCTGTCCCACACTGAACCTCGCCCGGATGACTGGGCGCCCTTTTTCTGTCTTTTCCAGCACTAACCGTCCAGCTTCTCTGGTTTCTTCTATTCTTCTTTCCTGTGCTCCCACCTGGATTCCAACCTGTATCGCGCCCTCAATTAGCTGAGCCCTATGTTCGGCATTATGATTCAGTCTGCTAAAAAAAAAAAAGGGGAAGTTCTCGCTTGCCGCTTCTCCTTCCCGGAATGCCTATATTGGTAAGGTTAGGGTTTAGGCTTCTACCAGGGACTGGGTTTAGGCATTGGCCAGGGACTGGGTTGGGAATGTTGTTTTTTCCTTGTCCTTTACTGCCTGCATTTCTGCTTATTATGTTTTGGCTACAGATTGGATCTGCACTGTTATTTTTCATTCCATTAGCTGAATAAATTCCCTACAGTTTGATACATTCCTATTGCTTGGGGCTGGGATGGGATTGTTTGGCCTCTGTATTGGAGTGTGACTGCTGCAGGGGGCTCAGTCAGGTCTACTGTTGGTATCTACCTAGCAGGTGTTCTTGAGGGGCTGATTTAGGGATCTGTCATATCAGACAGTTATGGACATCTGTTATCTTCAGTAAATGGTTGAAATAATGGTATGGCTTCATCCTGTCTGTTTCATGGAGCTGCAGTCCGGATTTCTTGTCTTTGGCCTGTTCTGTCCTGGATTCCATTTGCTATCCTACCGCCTCCAATCGATATATTTACTCTTTCCGTCCCCTCTTCATTTGCTGCTGTTCTTTTCATCATGACTCCCTCCTGTTCATTTGCTTGTTAGGGGATGGCTTCCCCCTTCCTGTAAGTTTTCCCATACCTCTCAGCCTCTTACCTCCTGAATTGGGGACCCGGCTTCCATTGAAAAAAAACAAAAACAAAAAAACACTACTCTGTGACATAGAACCCTGATCAAGGACCATCTGTATATCTAGCACTCTTTACTCAGTAAGCAGCTGGTGTACTGGAATTTGCGTTAGGATGCCTTTCTGCAGCATTCGGTGTGTGTTCCTTTGCTGTTTTGCCGTTGTTTTGTGCTTTTGCTATGCCTCTCATTGCCATACCTTACCTATCATGGCTCCTATGTTGGCCTGTTCCATTTGCCACTCCGTATCCTTTCCTTCGTTCCTCCCTCTAGTGGGTGGGTGCTCTCCCTTCTTCCTTGTCCAGTGCCTTCTGTTGGGATTTCCCCTATTCCGTATATGGATACCTGTCATTAATCAGATACCACCTTATCGACCCACGGCCCTGATGCATGTTTCAGGTTTATGTCTCCGGTTTTCATTCACTACTACTTTTTATAGCAGCCGTCAAGGTTTTACTCCACTCATGGCTTTGCTCTATCATTATCCATTATCAAGGATTTGCTCGTCCTGGTTTCAATTTCTCCTCATGTTTCCATCTCTTATCCTGCACCTCAATTCTACTCTAACTCCACTCAGGTGCCTAGCCTTCCTGTCCATCATCTTCCCATCTCTGCTACATCGAACCGCCTTGATATCCATGTGCCTGATAGGTCCTATGCTACCCATTGACCTCCCTATCATCCTTCATCCGTTCATACATTGCTTTCCTGTACCAGCCTCCATGGCGTCAGTCCATCATCGTACTTCTTCTGTTCTATTTTACCATTCTCGGCCTAGTGCCTATTCTTGTCCCAGCCGTCATGTATTATCTTCACTCCTGACTTCCTTCCTCATCGTACATTGATTTTGCTCCACTCAGGAGCCATGCCTTCCCATCAGTGGCGGCTCTACACCAGGGCCCACCAGGACACGTGCCCCGGTAAAAAAATGCTGTGCCCCAGTTGGTGCCCCATATGGTGCAAAGCTTCCCCTATAGTAACAATATATCAGTGCCCTGGCTGCCATCGGTTGTGCCCCAGCTGTGCCCTGGTAACCATTTGTGGCTAGAGCCGCTACTGCTTCCCATCCATCGCCCTTTTCTACGAGCTGGCTGGAGGCTCTCCGCCAATCATTCAAGTTTCTTTCTCATTTATTTCCAACTCTACCTCATTTCGGGGAGCCTACTTCTTTACATCGCTCTTTTCATTTCCGGATCTACCTCCTTTAGTGAGGTCTTCTTGGTCATAATGCTCTATCAAGCATATCACCCTTCAAGTTCGCATACCCTCTGTTCCCAGACATGCCTTCTTGGCCTTGTAGTATATCTCCTTTCGAGGGGCCTCCTTACTTGCATCACTCTGTTGAATCCTCTGATCTCTCATCACCCACACATCCAGATCTACTCGTTCATATTGCATGTTCATGCCTTATCGGCCTCAGTGTCTACTTCCTCACCTTGCCCGATCAGGCATACCTCTCAATTGATCTTGTGCTCCCTGCCTCAGGTTTCATTGTGCTCCACCTGGCGGTGGCTGCGATCCCAGCTCCTCTGGCTGCTGCATGGCTCTGCAACCTACCCAAGCGCCAGCACACCTACTCTCTGACTGACCAGTTTCGAATCCTTGGGGTCTTCCACCACAGCCGCTTCTTTGATCTTTCTGACCACGCTGCTTGCCAGCTTTTGGATGCTGCCCCTATTTCCTTCCCCTTTGGCTACCATCTCATCCTGCTATGTTAGAAACTGAATACTATCAGCTGCATCCTTCTGTGTTCTCTTTGGTACTAGTCTCCCTTGGGAATCTCTGATTCTGCTCTGCAGGTCTAACCCTTCTTGGTTTCAAGTCTCTCACCTAGTAGACTGCTCCACATGCTGATTGCTGACTTCTGCATATCTTAGTGCTTTCTGATGTTTCCCCTTATTCCCCCTCCCACTCTGAGGATATGCCCTGTAGTTCTGCTTGCATTCACCAACTTCTCCAGGTATGTCTGCTTCCCCCTGTCTATTCCTTGTAGTATTCAGACTTTTTTGACTATGTTTTTCCTCACTCTTCTATTTCCTAGGTTTGATAATTTGTATGTCTTCAGTGTTTTGTCTGGCTCTCGTTCCCTCTGCAGCCAATTGGCTTGGTCGTCCTGTGATAATCTAATTCTATTGCCTCTGAGCTTCGTTTTTCCTACCTCACCTTCCCCATCAACTACTCCTTCTTCAGCGTGCCCTCATTCTGCTCCCTCTCCTCGGATCTTTCAGCAAACTCAGCCATTCTGGTTTCAATCCAGTCATGGCTTCTATCTCTTCGTGCCACAATTTATCTATCCGTTTGCTTTGCCATTCATGTCCTCAGGCCTTCCCTGGCTGACTTCATTCGACCTTCTATCAACCCAGGCTTGTGTGCCACCTCATCCTGCTCACCTTCCTGCCCCCTTGTGGAGGCTTCCTCCTCAACAGAGTCTCCTTGCTCCATAACGTCCATTGTCGATCCCATCGTCAGTGATCTTTCGTCTCCTTAGCCCCTCAGCCTCGCGATGCCTAGCATCTACCTGCTCATCTCCTTCAAATCCCTCTCTAGGCATGCCTCAGCATGGTTTGCTGCCAAGTCTGCGCTGTTCCCTTGCTCCGTCTAGCCATGCCTATCCTAAATCGTGTACAGCCTTCTCCGACTCGCCCCCGTGCAGTTCTCCTCCCGTAACGGCTGGGTCCTCTGCTACCCTATTGCCCTCCCTATCGTCCTTCGTCCTTTCCTACCTCGCTCTGCAGTACCTGCCTTTATGGCATCCATCTCTCATCCTACATCATCCGTTCCTGTTCCCTTCCTCAGCCTAGCAGTTCTTCTTGTCCTGACCGTCATGGATTCCTTCCTCTTTTGGCTTCCCTCCTCATTGTATTTCATCTGATTTGACTCCCCTTGATTGCCTCCCTGTGCTTGCCCTCTGGTTCGCAGATCCTCTGGTTCCTGCTGTGCCTTCTTGACCTCAGTGTCTGTCTCTTTTCGAGAAGCATCATTGTTCGTATCACTCCATAGAGCCTGATACCTTTGTTTAAGTTCTTTTCCTGTTCATTCCCATCTCCTCTTCTTCCGGTTCCGTACCGGCCCTTCCAGATTCAGCCATCTTGGCTTCCCTCTGCTCTTCGCTTCACTTGTCATCATACCTCCCTTCAAGGTGCCTAATTCCTTTATTTCCTTTGTGCCAGTTCAGTTTTGGTTCTTTCCTGTCTCCTCCTCCTCGTCCGGTTCAGTTCCGGCTGTCCAGGCTTCCCTCCGCTCTTGGCCTGCTCTCGATATTCTTTTTAAGCGTACCTACCATAATTCCTATGACACCTATCAAACGTGGTCATCCTGCCGCATGTATTGAGTTCATAACTCCAGTCATATCAAGTTCATAAAGCCAGTCATCATTCACTCAGCATTACCTCAAAGCTTATCTATATACATCTCTTACTCTTACATTCCTATCATTTAATACCATACTACCTCATCGACTATAACCTCAAAGTGTAATCATTCAGGGTCTAATCGTTTACATCGCATAATCAAGCATGCCTGTTCAACCTCAGTGTCGGCTCACTTGCATCAGTCTATCAAGTGCATCGCTCCATCAAGCCAGTCTGCAGTATTATTTGTCTCCTCACTGGCTCATGTGGAATATCCTCATGAGCACATCTGGATACCCTTTCTGCTCTAACTCATACATGGATTTACTCCCTCCCATCCTTGCTTCCCGATCTACTATCTCTCATCGACTACTCAAGCATACCCTCCTTAGTTCCAGCAAGGTTTATCTAGTTTCATAGTTCCCTCGAACACTCCATCATTGACCCTGATTCTACTCATTGACCACAACAACAGGATCTAATTGTTCACATTGCATAATCATGCCTTATCAACCTCAATTTCTATTTCTTCGCCTCACTCAATTGATCATACCTATTATCGGATCTTATGCTACCTCATCGATCTGCCGACTTCCTGTGGTGACTCATCACCATCAGTATTCATTTTTCCTCATGTTCGCATTCGATCTGCGCGCAGCCTCATGTTCCATCTTCAATCTGTGCTTTCTTTTAGGGATCTTCTGTATTCCATCATCCTCCCTACTCGAATCCCTCTAGTTACTGAACCCTTTCTTTTAAAGATATACATCCTCAACTCAAACATCATCAGCCTAGAGGGAAGGTGACCTAGGCCTTGGATCCACAGAGGTTTCCTCCTCATAGGGTGTTTTTCCTCTCCTCTGTGCCAATGGTCATAATATTAGTTAGAGTTAGTGATTTCTTCTCATTAGTTAGTTAGGTTCCGCTGTTGGATGGAGGCGGATGGTGGCCTGGCTTTCCCCTCTCTCCTCAGGAAGTTATCCCTTCTTCTCACAGAATTCATTCATCATCCTCGTCTCTTCAAAGCTTGACATATTTGGGTATTCTTTTTGAGTTTCTTCCTAACCTACCTTTAGCCAACTCATTCATTCCCAGCACCTGTAGGGGGGAACCTTCCTCTAGGGTTCCTTGCATCGTACCCCTACAGGGTGGTATATTCCACGGATAGAGAGGCGGAAAGCTACAAAGTAAATCAAGTTACACAAGCATAATCTCATATTATCTCATTCAGTTGCATAAGCATATCAAATGGGAGGGCTTTAAGCCCATGGTTCGATGGGCGGAACAACAAACATTACTCCCCCATCGAGCTTAAAGTGTTGTCACATCTTGGGCTTGCCAGGATTCTTTTTTCGTTGCCCACCATCTACCCCTCCTCCTCCTTCTCCAGCAGCTCATCTCTCTTTCCCGTGGGCTTCTTTCTAACCTACCTTTAGCCGATTCATTCATTCCCGGCACCTGTAGGGGGGGAACCCTCCTCTAGGGTTCCTTGCGTCTTACCCCTACAGGGTGGTATATCCCTTGGATAGAGAGGTGGAAAGACACAAAGTAAATCAAGTTACACAAGCATAATCTCATATTATCTCATTCAGTTGTGTAAGCACATCGAAATGTATGTTTATAACTTTTCCTTTCTCCTTTATTTCATAATGTGCATTGTAAGTGCAAAGTTACGAAGCAGTAGGAGGCAGCCTTTGGTCTTGACGTTTCACCTTGTATGAGGCTTTAAGAAAGATTTTTCTGAACTTCTCAAGTGTACTTTTTGTCTTTTGGCACCATGCAGTTGGAGAAGCTCTGCTTAGTTGAAAAATGTCCAAACATCCCTAGCTAGCCCAATAACATAAGAACATAAGAATGTGTTTGCAGAAGGGGGCCATATGATCCAACTAGTCTGCCCAGATTGCCTATCCCAGCAGCAAGAAATTAAAATAGTCTTAAAGTGAAATTTGGAAAAGACAGTGGTACAAACAACATACTCAATAAGATGTTGAAAAACTGTACTATGCCAATTCAGCAAGCCTTATTGAAAATGTTCAGTTTTATTCTACAGTCCAGACACTTCCAAGAAATGCGGTCAGAAGGACCTGTCACTCTAATTTACAGAACTAGAGATAACCCATTATTCAAACAGTTACAGTAGTACTGTATATGCGGTTGGGAGTAATATAGGCAAACTGCTCTGTAGTATCATCAGTAACAGATGTTACATTTCCTAGCTAGTAAAAATGTTGTACATCAAAGCCAGGTTGAATTCCTCCCCAAACATTGAACCTCTGATCGTATCCTCACACTACAGACTCTTATGAGCAAATATGCACAAAACACACACAGAGGGAAGACATATGCCTGCTTTACAAACTTAAAAAAAACCCTTTGACTCAAGCATCCTGAAGTTTTTTCTTTTTTTTATATAATGTTTTCTGGCTCTTCGACTGCCACCTTCTCCTAACTTTGGGTTCCTCCAGACCCCCAGCTCCTCCTGCTGCTCCCCCCACCGTTGTGATTGGTGGGGATCCAAATAAAGCAAGGCTTTAAGATCAAGGTGAACTATCATTCTTGACAGCTGAGGCACATCTTTTTTTGGTTTTTCTCCCTCTTCCCTGACCCCTTCCACCACCCCATGGCTGTGACATCGGGCATGGCCTCTGGTGGCCTCGGCCTCCGCAGTGCACACTGAGCTGAAGCCACCCTTCCATGAGGGAGCAAGCTCTTGACTTACTACAGCGAGGGGGCGCTTATGCGCCAGAGCCTGGCCATCTCCCTCCCTGGCTGGCTCAGACTTCCCTTGGGAGCACTCCCAGCCTGGCTACCCAATCCTGCTAACCCCAGGATCACTTCTGAACCCAGGTTGCCAACATGGAAGTGCGATGCACTTTCACGGAGCCATCGGGCAGCACTCCTGGACTGTTTCTTAAAACTCCTTCAGTCTGGAATTGGAGAGAAAACATATGACATCATTAAAGAAAAGTACTCATCCATAAAATGTAAAATTAAGGTTAATGACATGCAAACAGAATCCTTTAATCAGGAGTAAGGACGACAACAGGGATGTTGCCTAAATCCAACTTTCCTTAATGTTCATAACAATGATCTGTCTTCTCTGCTGGATGAATTTCAAGTGCTGGGGCTCCCTGCTCTTCCTACTCACTTTGCTCCAGGGATTCACGTACCTTGTCTATTCCCTACCCTCACTCTTCTGCTGGCCAAGCGGCTTTCTCCTAGCATCTCCCCACCCTCTGCAATTTGCTCCCCTCCCCCCTTCTCGCTCTGCCTTTAGACTCCAGCTAAGGCAACTTCCTGGTCCCTCACCCCGCCTCCCTATCCCCTCCCTAATCCTACATCCACCCCCTTAACTCTCTACCTTGACCATCACCTGCTCAGTCCCCTAGTTGGTGCCTTTCACCTTTTACCCCATCCCAACACGCATTGTGCATTTCACCTTACACATGATTATTTCCTACTCACTGCTGTATATAAGCTGCAATTTTATGTATGCCAGCACACTACTGCTGCCTCTTATCACACCAGTTATCCTGTAATGCTATGCTGACTCTGACTTGTAATTTGTGCTCCCTACAGTCCCATCCCTGGGTCACACCTGGAAATGAGCATTGGCTCAGTGTGCCTTTCTGGTTACCAACTTTTAAATAAATAAAAAATAAAACACTAATGACACCAAGATAAAATGTCTGCTTTATGCAGATTACCTAGTCATATTATCACCTAATCATCATGGCCTCCAAGAACACTGGAATATTTTAGAGACATACCATAGTAAATTGGCTTTCCAGGTAAACCTAAGTAAGACTAAAATTATAGCACTCCAGGAAAAGCCCCAAAACAACCAAAACAAATTGAAATTCCATATAATGGTAATAAAGTACATTACAACCTGGTGTATGGTTATCGTGGCCTGATAATAAGTGTATCAGGGAGCTTTAATCCAGCTCCCTCTGTGCCTTCTATGCTATAAAGAAATAACGTGACCTGTTTAACACTCGTATAAAGCAACAGTTAACATTTTTGACAGCATAGTTCAGCCAATCATTTTGTATGGAAGTGAAGTCTGAGGATCAACAATAAACCCACACAATGCAAAATGGGGCAAAGCTCCAGCTGCAGGAATGTATTTACTATTTTGTAAGCACACATAAAATACTTATTTTTATTTATTTATTTATTGAAATGTTTCACCAGGAAGGCATGCTGAGCATCAAGTTGCTCATCTCCTGGTGTGACCTGGGGGGTAGGGAACAATGGGATAGAATACAGAGAAATGTTATAATGTTGGAATACAATTTTCTTACTTGCATACAATGAGAGCAGGAGGGATTACAGACGGATCACATTGGCTAACAAGGCAACAGTTAACTATAGTAGATATGTAGACACATATAGCAATTAGGTAACAGTTGGTGACAGTTGGTAACACTGGAACACATATAATAACTTCGCAACAGTATGTAGCACTAGATGGTAAAGTGACCCAATAGTAATTGGTAGCCAATAGTGTAACATAGATATTCAAGATTTACAGTGATTGGAGTAAAGAGAGGAAGAATGGAAGGAGGGGACAAAAAATTGTGGAGGGCAGAATGGAAGAAGGAAAAGGAAATTTACAGCGAGACACAGACAGAACATGATTTTCAAGGCAAACAGAGATGACAGGGTGAACCAAAGCACATATAAGAGGGGTATATGGATAGGTTATAAGTGCTTAATTGAGTGTAGGGGTAGGCCAGTGTTAGACTATGTTAACTAGAAGGGGAGTAGGTAGAGAGGAGAGGTAGAGTGTGTCACGGTGATGAGAGTGAGAGGATTGTAGGTGGGGGGTACCCAAGGGGAAGGGGAGTTGAAATTCAACAGTGCCCTGTTATCCCTATCTGGGCAGGGCAGTGGACAGCCCTACTGGTAGGACACAGGTTGTAGGTGATGAGAGTTATTTATATAGAGTGATGTGAGAGAGAGGGAGTTGGGGGAGGATGTTGTGGTAGGGGTAGCATGGGTCAACTATAGTGGGGCTAGTGCCCTACCAGTGTGTAGTGACCCACTGCTGCAAGCAGTGATCTAGCAGTGACTGAGGCGGCGCAGTAAAAGGAGTAATGGGGAAAGGGGAACAAGTTGTTGCCCCCCGTGCACTATGGATCCTGCCTGCACAAGACAGTGATCAAGCTCACAGGAGGGAGATAGATTAAGGGTAGAGAAAGAAGGGGGAGGAACACTTTAGGAGGAGGGAGAGTAGGGGACTTGGAGGAGCACGATCAGGGGGAAATAGGAGTGATGGGGAGTGGGCATATGGTAATATGGGCTCTGGGGAGATGGCAGGGGGATTAGGAAGGGTCATGGCAGGCACAGGAAGGGGCAAGGAAGCTCTTGAGGGCAGGGATAATGGAGTAGCAAGAGGATGAGTGGCGAATTTGAGGGGAAAATGAATTCCAGATTTTTGGGAGGCGAGAAGAATAACCCGATTGGCCAATAAGGGTAGAGTGGTGTGGGACCACCAGGGCTCATAAGTCGGTAGATCTCAGGAACTGGGAAGGGGGGGCAGTTGTAAAGGCAGGGGAGAGATAGGAGGGAAATTCACCCAGCCAGTGCTTGGAGGTGAATTTTGCGCAGTTGGAGAGTCTATCAGAAATGTTCCCAGTAATGGCTGTAGAGTTGAATTTGGATGATTTTCACTGTTGCTAAACATACAGAAATGAATAGTTAAATTCTGATCCCATCTTCATAAAAGTGAAGAAAATTCCTACCATTTCCAAGCACTAAATCATTTAAAGCAGAGAACAGAAAAAAACAAACAAACAAAATAAACTCATGTGTCCACACTCATAGGACACAGTAATATTGATATTGAAGACTACAACGTAAGTAAACCTAAACATGATTGTATCATATCCAGAGTACCAGAGACAGCCTTGAAAAACAAATATATTCTATGCTGGAAAAAGTTAATCAAAATTAAAAAACTAGAGTGCCACAGATCCCTCCACAAAAACTTCACCATAGCTGTTATCTGCATACAGTTAAAACTGCAAAACACAGGCAAATTCTAACCAAATACAGACTCTGTGACCACAATTTAGAAATAAAAACAGACAGGCACAAATTAACCTGGCAACTTAAAGATGCCCAACTGTGTATACAATGTGAAAGCAGTGACACTGAAACAGAAATGTATTGCATTCTCTCAACTGTACAAAATACAGCTTTATACAAGTATTGTTTTCTAGAGCTATCACAAAAAATAGTAGATCTCCTGATGATGAATAATGAAGCTAAACTTCGTATGCAGCTGGGGGAAATAAACAGTGTAGCAAAAGTAGGTAGGCAATGATCTATGACAGGGCATTGAGTTATATGAAATAATGCACACCCTGGGTACATTGTGAGGCATGTGGCCAAAGGCCGAGTGTCCTCCAGCACACTGAAAGTGCATTAATTCACCATAACCCCCATGCCCTGGAGTAGGTTACTGTGCTTATGAATGGGTTATAATTTAAAACTAAAATAATTAAAAGTAATTTTTATATGAAAAACAGATGTATTCATTGTGTATTCATCCAACAGGTAGTTTGTTTAGAGTATTGTGCTTTGAACAGAAAAACCTTGTCTGTTGTACCACCCCATTATGCTCTGCACTCGGTATTGTCTCCCCCAACACTCACATTATGCTGTACAGTTTTCCCCCCACATACATACACACACACACACACAGACTTGAGATTTTTTAACTCACTAGGAACATGTACGTACTCCTCTCCCACACATGCCGCACTTAATATGCCACACCTAAAAGATCTGTTTCTTTTTTTTTAATTTGGCACATTCTAAGAAGCACTACGGCAAGAATGAACATCCACAGCTGGGAGAGGCGTGAGTACAAGAACAGCAGCAGCCACTCTGAAGAGAGCAATGATCGTGTCTGCAGCTGGGAGAGCGGTGACATGGGCAGGCATACAGAACATTCACAAAAGGGATAGAGGACTTGTTGGCCAGGGGGAAGGTGGACAGCATTCACTGATCTGTGCACAATTGTAACTGCAAGCATCCTGCTGTCAGTCTCATGCCTACCTCACTTACAGTCTTGGCAGTTTGCTTGTCAGAATTTTGGCTTCCATGTGTAACCCCCCTGCAAGTGGGGGTTCCCAAAAAGTCTTCCAGGAGCTTGCTTGAATGCTCCAAGCCTTAAATGGTGTTTGGCGTTTAAGCCGTTTGTCTGCGAGTGCTTTTAGAACCTCTGGTACTTTCTCTTTAAGAGCTCTCTGCTTGCAGACATAACTAGTTTGTATGGGGGGACTGTGTGTTTTCCTGCTTGAGTCATGCTCGAGCTACCGCCAAATTGCTCTGTTTCTGCCATCGCTAAGTGGGCAGAAGGAGCACTCTTCAAAGATGTAATTGTTTGCTTGTAATCTGTTAGAGTAATAATGAAAATGCAGTTTAATTTAACCTGCTTTCTTGTAGCAAGGACAGTGTAGAGTAGCTCCCTCATGTTGGTTTCGAACTGCTGAATTGGACCAATCATGGTGGGGATCCTTTAAGATGGAGCCTGCTCTGGGCAAATCAGAACTTGGACTCTCCTCTGGAGCCTGCTGTAAGGGGATTGTAAGGGCAGTGACTCTGGGAAATGTAGTTTTGACTTTGGCGCCTTTTTACCACCAACAGGGGGAGTTTACTGTGAGTGACAGCCAAACCAGCCAACTGAACTGGGAGGAACTCAAAGGAAATGCCCAGCTCTGTTTACTGGAAAGATCAGATCAGTTTGGGCAGTGAAGAGACAAGGAGCTGGGTGCTTCGGTGGGTAGTTTTAGCATGGGAATCACGTGTAAGGCCCTAAGTTTCGGTCTGCAGCTTGTGCAAGCTCCTGTTCGAAATGAATCCAACCTGTGAAGAGAATCAAGGAGATCTGAAGAGTAGAAACCAGGCTCACCCTGTAGAAGACTGGAGAAATTGCAGAATTGCACTCGGTCTGTCCGGAACTGAATCTGCTGTGTGTTCTCCCGGGTATTGTGCAGTAATTGCAATCGGGATAGAGAAGCCGCCTGCCTGGTATAGTGCTTTCCTTTTACATATAAATGTGTGTAGTGCTTGTGGGGAACCGCGTTTCAAATCCCCTGTACAGTGAATAGAGTGCATGAAGCTGGAAGTAAACCCCAGCTTAATCCAGACTACATCCATTTGCTCTAAACTGCAGTGGTGTCCAGTCACAAGGACCTTGTCCACATGGTCTGCTCCTCCTGGCAATCCAGGACAATCTGCCTTCCATCCAGTTCCCAGCATTGAGTTTGTAAGTACGAAGCAGGATAGCTCCCTGCCATCTGTTTATCGAATTGCAAGTGTGTCATCTAGTTGCTGATTTTTTTCATTTCTTCACGAACTGAGCCAACCGGCTCTGGATTACAATTTGGGTATTTTGCCAGTGTTTTTCCAAAACAGGGCCCCAACCAGCTGTACCGATCCTGGCTAGCCCCCATCCTGGGTACCCACTGAAAGTGACAATTTGGGACTCTGAATATGCACACAGTACTGTGATGATTAATGTGTTTAACCTAATTAACCTGATTTCCCCCTTCCTTGTTACAGCTCCTTAAATAAGTCAGATCTGTTGGTTTCAGCAAAGTTACACTGGCTGAGGTATTTGTTTATGTTAAAGTATTGTACTATGGTTTTTGCACTGTATCATCTTGTTTTGCAGGGGGTCCCTGGGGTCCAGTCAACGGAGCCGGTCCTGGGGGTAAGTGTACATTGTGAAGATATTCCTAATGTATTGTGAGGGACACTAGTGAGAAGAAAGGGGAGTTACAGTGTCCCAGAGGGCTGTGACCAAGTTAGTTTAACTACTGCAAACCCTGACCTCTGGGTGGAGGCACCCGCCATTGGACCTAGGCCCCTCAACCTGTTAGTAGTTAAGCAGGCAGGGGTAGTAGCCCTTGGGATAGCGCCACCTAGGGGTTACACATGCATGTCTCTGTGTTGAGAAACTATATACACCACTACTATATGGTAGAATTATTTATAAAATTGGTTTGGAAAACTAAATGTATCCCATAGTAATACTCAAAAATAACTGCCCAAAACTTTTCTGACACTGGGATTGGGTGCAGTGATTTGGTTTGAGGGGGATTGTGGTTCCACAAGGCAACTTAGAAATATAGACTTTGATGGCAGATAAGGACCACTTGGCCCACCCAGTCTGCCCATTTCCCTACCTATTGGATAAGCTGCAGATTCTAGTTAACCAACAGCCTATTTCCTGCAACCCCCCACTATAATTGCCTTATGTCTGTCCCATGCATGTTTGAATTCCTCCACTGTTTTAGACCCCACAACCTCTCCAGGAAGGTGGTTCCATCGTCCACCACTCTCCCGTGAAAAGAATTTCCTCCACATTACTCCTGAGCCGTCCCCTCTAACTTTAAATTGTGCCCCTTGTTCTTACACATCTCTTTTTCTGAAAGATGCTACCCTCCTGGACTTTGTTGATTCCCTTGAGGTACTTAAAAGTTTCAATCATGTCCCCCCGTCCCTCCTTTCATCAAGGGTATACATATTAAGCTCTCTCAGTCTCTCTTCATATGGTTTCTGATGTGGACCCTGCACCATTTTAGTTGCCCTCGTCTGAACTGCTTCCATCCTGTCTATGTCCTTACATAGATGAGGTCTCCAAAACTGCACGCAGTACTCCAGATGAGGTCTCACCAACTGTCTGTATAGAGGGATAACCACTTCCCTTTTTCTACTTGTGATGCCCCTCCCTATGCATCCCAGTATCCCCCTGGCTTTCCCTACTGACTTCTCACATTGCTTACCCACCTTTAGGTCATCTGATGTGACTACACCCAGATCCCTTTCCATTATTGTTGTCGTTAGTACCTCCCTGCTATTGTGTACTCTTCTCCTGGATTTTATTTCCCAGGTGCATTACTTTGCACTTCTTCGCATTGAATCTAAGTTGCCATATGTCTGACCATTCCTCCAACCTTGCCAAGTCCTTCTCATCCTTTCTAGCCCCCTTGTGTATCAACTCTGATACAGATCTTTGTGTCATCTGCAAGAGGCATACCTTTCCTTCAGACCCTCTGCAATGTCACCTATAAAGGCGTTAAAGAGGACTGGACCCAGTACTGAGCCCTGAGGTACTCCACTAGTAACCCCCCTTTCTTCAGAATGTGTTCCATTCACTATTACCTTCTGTGTCCTGTTGTGCAGCCAGTTTGCTACCCAGGCTACCACCCTGGGACCCACTCCCAGGCTGGCTAACTTGATTATTAATCTTTGTGCGGGACTGTGTCAAATGCCTTGCTAAAGTCTAGGTAGGCCATATCCACAGCCCCTCCCTGGTCTATTACTTTAGTCACCCAGTCAAAGAAATTGATTAGATTTGTCTGACTGACGTTTCCTGCTGCGAATCCATGCTGCTTTGGGTCCTAGCCCCGCTGCCCTCTAGGTACTCAACAATTCTTTCTTTCAGAAGTGATTCCATCATTTTCCCCACCACTGAGGTCAAACTAGCAGGTCTGTAGTTTCCTGCTTCTGCCTTGCTCCCACTTTTGTGAAGGGGAATCACATCTGCCCATCTCCAGTCCTCAGGTACCACCCCATCTTCCCATGATTTGTTAAAAAGTGTGGTCAGTGGTGTCACTAGGTCCTCCCTTAGCTCTTTTAGGATTCTAGGGTGAATCCCATCAGGCCTCTTTGCTTTGTCCACCTTAAGTTTTAGGAGTTCTTTCAGTACTCTTTCTTCTGTAAATGGACTGGTATCAACCCCACTATCCAGAATGCTTCTACTGTTTGGTTTAGGTAACTCCTCCTCTTCTTCTTTTGTGAATACTGAGCAAAAGTATTCATTCAGTATCTCTGCCTTTTCACTGTCTCCCTCTGCCCACCTCCCCTCTCCTTTATTAATCTTCACTATCCCTCCCTTAACCTTTCTATGCTCCCTAATGTACCTATAAAAGGTTTTATCCCCCTTCTTAACTGAGTTGGCTATCTTTTCCTCGGTTTGGGCCTTTGCTTTTCTGACTGCCTTCCCCACTTCTTTCTGCTTTAATTGATACAGTTCCCTGTCGTGCTCCGTCTGTGATTCCTTATACTTTTTGAATGCAGCCTTTTTCTCCTTAACCTTCCCTGACACCTCTTTTGAGAGCCATAGTGGTTTTTTATTCTGCTTTGTTTTCTTTATTTGTTTCATACAAAGGCTTGTTGCCTCCATGATGGCAGTTTTGATTTTTCTCCATTGTTCTTCCACCTCCTTTCTGGCCATTTGCTAATGCATTCCTCAGGTATTCATCCATTATGCCAAAGTCAGCCCTTCTAAAGTCCAGTATCCTTGTCTTTGTATGGCTTGTCTCCATGGTTGTGTTTATTGTGAAGACACACTGTGGAGTGGTAACTTGTTCCCAGATGTCTACTGACTTCTAAGTTTGTGATCCTCTCTCCATTTGAGAGTACCAGGTCTAATATTGCTCCCTCCGAGTGGGTTCCACCACTAGCTGTCTAAGGCATGCTCCTGTAGGGCATCGAGAATGACCCTGCTCTTGGATGTGGCTGCAGTCCATGTCGCCCAGTTAACATCTGGCATATTCAGGTCCCCATCAACAGTATCTCCCTTTTCAGCCATTTTGAGAATGCCTCATCATTTTCTTGTCCATTTCCTCCCTTGAGACGGGGTCTGTATACAACCCTGTGTGGATTGTGATGCCATTCCCTGTCTCCAGGTGACCAGAGTTCCTCTTGTCCTCCCCTTTACTTTTTACTTCTGTAGCTTTGATCCCTTCCCTATGTGAGAGCTACTCCACCTCCTCTTTTACCTTCCTGTCCCTTCTGTAGATTGTGTCTGGTATTTTGACATCCAGTCATGGTTCTCGTACCATGTCTCTGTGACTGCCACAGTATCAAGTGTTCCTCTTCCATCAGGCTATTAGCTCTGGAAGCTTGTTTCCAAGACTATGGGTATTGGTACTCATTGCCCTCCATTTAATGTTGGCTTTATCCTTTTTTACCCCATCCCTGCTCTTATTGCCCTTGTCCATTTTTCCATTTACCCCTGTCCTGCCCTCTGTCAAGCTCTGTACCTCAGTGTTTACCCTACTACCTGCCATGTTTTGTGGGGGAGGCTTGAACTTTCCTGTTTCCTATCAGCACCTCCCCCCTTGGCTAGTTTAAAAGCTTGCCAAGGAAGCCTTTAAACCTGTCACCTAGGAGCATGTTTCCTTCCTGGACAGATGCAGACCATCATGCCAGTATAGACCTTCATCTCTCCAGGTGGACCCCCAGTCCCCAATGAAGCCAAAGCCCTGTGCTCTGCATCAGTTTTGCAACCATTCATTAAACTGCATGGTGTGCAGTACCCTAGCCTCACCCTGCCATAGACTGGCAGCACCTCTGAGAAGGTTACCGTGCTTGCTACCTGTCTGAGGCCCCTCCCCAACTCCACAAATTCATCCTGCACTGCACTGATCTCATGCCTAGCTAGGTCATTTGTCCCGAGGTGGACAATGATATCTAATCTCCTCTCCTGTGATGCTGCTTCTGCAATTCTGAGGATTCACTTCCTGTCCCTCCAAGCCATGGCACCAGGCAGGCACCTTACTTCCCTCTCCTCTCCCTTCCCCAGGTCTACACCCCTAACAATTGAGTCCCCTATCAGAAGCTGTTTCTTTCCCCTGTGTTGTCCCTTGCCACTCTTTTGTGGGTCTCCCTTGTGGATGTCCCCAGCATTCTTCTTGGTCTCCAATGAGGGTGTCATCATAGAGGAACCTTGATTTGCCAGACTGACATATGATTTGTGTAGAGGTGCAACTCGGGGGCTACACCTCTGTTCCACCACCCTCACCCTCCCAGAACCTACTGTGGTCCATCTGCTCTTCACACATGGCAACCTCTGAGGCAGTGGTTGTGGAACTGGTGCTCTTTGGGTGGGGGAGGCCTCCTTAGTCCTTGCTAGTTCAGCCTGGAGGTGGGCAACCTCCTCCCTCAG
Organism: Neoceratodus forsteri; assembly: GCA_016271365.2. Classification (NCBI taxonomy): domain Eukaryota; kingdom Metazoa; phylum Chordata; order Ceratodontiformes; family Ceratodontidae; genus Neoceratodus; species Neoceratodus forsteri. The sequence goes on along the minus strand of CM028136.1, from coordinate 403,348,763 downwards.
AGCAGATAGTTGCCTGCAAATAGGGCAGCAATGCAGGTTCCAGAATGTCTCCCGGAAAATTGCTGCCCCACAGCCAGTGCATTGTACCTCTCCACACATGTCCCTCTTCCTTATAATATACAATGAGTAATAAATAAATTTTTTTTTTTTTTTTGTGTGTACTTACCCTTTATGCACTGTGCTGGGTAATTAAGAATATGACAGTTCTGCTCCAAGACCTGTTGAGGAAGTGATGTCAGAACCTTGGCTATAAAGGAAATGCCACGCCTGCGGTGGGCGGGGTGAGGGGAAGGGTGAGTGGGTAGGCCACAACCACTGGTGACTGTTAGAAACAATCAAATACACCACTGCTCCACCACCCTGGTGAGTACTGCCCTTTATAGTAAGTCAACCAATACCACAATGTACTAGACCACTGCTCCTACACAAATCACTCTACTGAGTCCAGGGATAAAAACGAACTCACTGTTCAGCCAGCAGGACACTTCTAAAATATTGCACAAATATCCTTCCAAATCCTATGTGTCTAGCACAGAAATCAAGCAACTTCAGTTGTATTACAACCCCTCTGGTTATAAAATTACTACACTTTAATGGAATCCTGCAATTCTTAATGCCAATAAGAAAATAATGAAACTTTCTGTAGAAAGTGTAGCTTACCTTCCTAGTCCCCTACAATATTATGTTTTACCAAGTTACCAGTTCCTCAAATGCGTTCCAGTTTGTTCTCTGCAGTATAGCAAGTTTCTTAGCTTCTAACAGGAGCAGGCAAGTCTTTTCTGACTGGCTTTTCTCTATGTAGTATGCCTTCCTAGTCCCCTACAATATTATGTTTTACCAAGTTACCAGTTCCTCAAATGCGTTCCAGTTTGTTCTCTGCAGTATAGCAAGTTTCTCAGCTTCCAACAGGAGCAGGCAAGTGTGGATTAACAAGGAGATTTAATCAATGGTCAGGTATAGAGGCGTGCATAGAGGGGTGCCAACCCTGGCCTTGGCCGCCTGTTAAGATGCTATCAATAGAGAAAAAAAAGATGTCCTTTGATTTTTTATTCTGTTGTTTATGTTTTCTGACCTCAGAGTCCAGAACTGCTGCAGTTAAGAAAGCTTCCTTTCTCAAACAGTGTTTTCATAACCTTCAAGCTGGAATTTATTACTCTGGCAGCAGAACTCACAGATGTTACATTTCCCATGTTGAAACATCATCCCTTTGGGGTGGGAGTAACCATAGCCTACAGGTTGCTTCAGGTTTAATTTTAACATAATGCATATGTACAGTACTAGCCTGTCTGTAAGATTATCTGCTCTTGAAAATGTAATTCTAAGGCTCTCTGTTAATTCTGTTGATAAGAAAGAATTATTAAGAAGTATGGGCCAGTATTTTCTAATGATATTCCCAGGTCTCCAGGTAACGGAAGTACCAACCTGTTTTGCTCACCTCATTTTAGGAACTACTATACAGAATGTTTTTTAATGAGTACCAATACTCACCCAACATTTGCAATTTTACTCCACACACTCCAAACAGTAGTGCTTCATAACATTACTGGTTGTTCAAAATTAGCTTTTTTTTTTTCCAGATTTACAGCACCCATATGCATCCCAGTTTTGTTTTAATCACTATATTTTAGAACTGGTGAGTAAATTACTCCTATCTGGATCATTGTTGACACTGGATCAATTCTTATCTAGAAAAAAACTATTGTTTTTAAACATGTGCTCTTCACTCTACTCTGTCCAGACAATTTGCACACATCAGAATTTGGTTTTATTCACCTCACGTTCAAAATGAGGAGTACAGTACTCGTCTCAAAAATCTTATCTGGAGCCCTGGATATTCCCTATGTCCCCTGGTGCCCTAATGTGTTTTGTGATAAAAATAGACAGATCTGTTATCACCCTGTTCCTGATTCTTTGTTTCTAACAAGAAGTCCCTTTCCATGTTTAAGCTCTCTCAAGAGCATTGTCAAATGTCAGCCTATTTCATAGCTCCTTTGTATGAATCTATTGTAAAGTTCCTGAGATTCTTTTTCAAACTCCTCTTCCCTAGTGCAATGCTGCCTGACTTGTACACATTTTTCTGTATTAATTTTTTTATTTCCTATGTTTCATTGTGTTGCATTTCGTCTATCACTGTTCGAATCCCACCACAGCCGCTTAAACCTAAATCATAGATTAACATGTCTATATGTATTTAAAACAACAGGGGGAAGACACTATGTTGTCCAGGAAACTGTATAAAAGAGATTACTGTGGCACAGTAAAACTAACCCCCTCAGGAAGACTTTTGTCAAAGTGCTTGGGTTTTGGTGTGCCGGTGAGCCCACACCATGTCTGTCTGTCTGTTAATTACCTGCAGTAAAAGTGGAGAATTTTTTTTTATATGATTACTGACTCCTGCATTTCTTATTGTAGAAGACTGGTGAGTGCTCTGCTACCTTGAACTTTTTCTCTAAGGATTTACGGTGGCTAGTTACTATCCCCCACAGACCACCAGACTCTGTTCCAAATGTGCACACCTGTTCATGCTTTAGGCTGTAATGTGTCTTGCCTAACTGTAAAATGCAGGAAAATGCACACTTTACAGTGATTTAGTTCAAAAACTCCCTGGGGGCATCCCCCCAGACCCTCCAAGCCTTGTTAAGATTTTGGGCTCACCTTGTTCATGGCTTCTGCGCACGCCACTGATCAGGGAATGCTGTTGGACCAATTAGGTTTTCAGTTTTTCACAACTCATTTTATAACAGCAAAATAACTAGCATCCTGCCACAAGATTCGAAATACAACATAGATGCATTAAAGCATTGTAGTATGTTTATGTCGTATCAATTAGTTTGATGTATAAAATTTGGTAGTACCTGTATATCTGCTCAGGCCAACAAAGTTATTTGAATTGAACTGAAAGAACCTCTACTGAAATGTGCTTACAGACAAGAGTCAGTAGAAAAAGTAGTGGGGTGGGGGAGGAGGAGAGAGAATAAAAATGTAAATATAGGTATGCTACACTGGCGTGATGCATAAACATACTTTCATATAAGAATACCGTACATGTAGATAAAAAGTATGTACAAACATATAAATGAAACCATGGAAAAGTAGATGTCACAATAAAAAATAGTAAATGTGAGAGATAAAATACAAAGAGTATAGAAGTGGGGGTGAAAATGACAAGATAGAAGTAATATCTGGGTTAATGATATCAGTAACAGCAACATATCAAAAATATGTTGATACTGTTGTCACAGAGGATATTTTGATGGTTACCGTCATCACAGTGGAATACTGAACCCATCAGAGAGCAGCTTTCGCAATGCAAATGACACCATAATGTCCAGTGTAGCACTGAAGCCAACGATGAGAATCACAGAAAACCAGCCCTCTTCAGACAGCATATTTAAAAGCTATAACTAGCGAACTATTGCTGTACATATCGAATATTCAATGGCCCGACTCAAAATAGGCAGTTTATCATCGCTTGTGAGGTGGAAGGACTTTCGTAACTCACTCATGGCTCTGCCACTTGTGAGTTGTGGTCCTTTCCCCGTCACACATAAAGATAAATTGCATATTTTGAGTCAGTCTTTTGCATGTCCCTATATACAAATGCACCTGAACCAAAAAAAATAAAATAAAATAAAATGCAGTTGTCAGTCAAAATTTGTAATGGGTCATGAAACTCAGTGGCCCACTCTAGCATGACACCCCAACAGCAAAACCCAAAAACAGACCATTACAGTGACAGTCACGGTAATGGTTTGCTTTCACCGATGCAGCTTCTTTCAGTGTTCTGCCCCTTCCCCAGAACAACTCCAATCTGGAGTTGACTACAATTAAATGCGGGGGTGGGGTGGGGGGCATAGCTGCCCTTGCAAAAACCACTGTCTTTTGGGATGGCACAATACCAGTGTCGGTATTGTGCCATCACTGTTCGGGACGTTGGGGAATGTTGTGTCAAGCACAAGTGGTGCTTCCCATGAAACCAAGGTCTGTATTGAGTCCATTACTTTTAGTGTTCAGAAGATTAGTACATTTGAGTTTAGAAGCTTGACTTTCTTGTGTATTTTTGAAGAAACATGAAATAAGAAAGAACTGTAAGACTAAAGACAGGATTGCATTTAGGAGGAGTTAAAAACACCTTTATTGCAGTGTAATGTAGCCAGGAAGCAGCAGTCACAAGATACAGGAGTCAGAGGAAATATTTGGGGGGGGGGGAGGAGATAAAAAGAACATATGCCTATATTACACTGGTATGTTGCATAAACATATACACATAAGAATACAACATCAGCACACCCTTAGAATTTTGGCAGAAGCACAAGTACTGACAAAACCCCCTAATGAAGTGGGCCCCCTTACTACCATAACAGGAGATACTAATTTCCCCTTACCAAGGATTGACCCTGCCTGCCACAGATGAAATAGGCAATCTCTAACTTGAGTTGCAACTACAATAAAAAATCAGGCATGAATCCCTTTCAGACAGTTACAAGAAAAATATGGACTGCCCCGGCAGGACTTCTTTAGAGACCTCCAGGTGAGACGCTATCTCACCTCTGACATCCTTCTTCATACAGTGAATAGAGCACTCATACCCTTAGAGGAATTCCTTTACTACGAACATATGAAATTTGCCAGCAGATAAAGGCCTAGAGGTCTATCAAGTCTGCCCGAATGTGCAGCTAGCATCCCTTATTCTGCAGCTACCCCTCCCTTCCACCCTTCCCCTTCATTAACCCTCCCCCTTGTCCTGTCCCATTCTCGTTTGAAGCAGTCCACTGTTCTACTGCATACCACTTCAGCAGGTAACACATTCCACCCAGCCACCACCGTCTCTGTAAAAAAGTGTCTCCTCATCTCCCTCCTGAACCTTCCTCGCTCCAGTCTCATATCATGATCCCTGGTGGCCCTCCCTTCCCTTACTTTGAACAGCCCCTCTGTACCTGTCTTGTTTATTCCTTTCATGTATTTAAAGGTTTCAATCATGTCACCCCTGTCTCTCCTCTCCTCCAGTGAGTACATGTTCAACTCATTCAACCTCCTCTCGTATGATAAGTTCCCCAACACCTTGATCATCTTTGTCGCTCTGCACTGCACCCCCTCCAGTAACTTAATGCCCCTCTTCAGATACGGACGCCAGTACTGCATGCAGTACTCCAGGTGTGGTCTAACTAATGACCTATACAGTGGCAGAATCACCTCCTCCCTCCTCGAGGATATGCCTCTTGCAATACAACCCAGCATTTTGTTGGCCTTTGCAGCTGCCTTCCTACATTGTGCCGAGTTGTTCATTGACCCTGTAATGAGCACACCCAGATCCTTCTCCTCCTCCTCCTCTGTCTGGGCTAGCTGCACTCTCCCTAGCTGGTAACTCCTCCTTGGGTTCTTCATCCCAAATGCAGCACCTTGCACTTTTTGGCATTAAAGCCAGTTGCCAGGTGTCTGACCAGGTTTCAAGCTTTGCCAGATCATCCTGCAACCCCTGCCATCCCCCTATAGGTCATCCACCACCGCTGCCTACCTTGGTATCATCAGCAAACAGACTGATCTTGCTCTTGATGTCCCATGATATGTCTGCAATGAATATCCCAAACAACACTGGTCCCAACACTGTGGAACACCGCTCGTCACTGCCCTTGGGTGTGAGAGCTCCCCACCCACCACCACCCTTTGTTGCCTTCCCTACAGCCAGTTTCCTACCCATCTCACCAGCTTTGCACCCACCCCTGTGCCTACTAACTTCCTTCCCAGCCTTCCATGTGGCACTAAGTCGAATGCCTTACTGAAGTCCAGATACAGGACATCCACTGCATGGCCCCTGTCCAGTTGCCTAGTTACCCAGTCATAGAACTTGACCAGGTTGGTTTGGCAGGATCTGCCATGTATGAAGCCATGCTGTCTGCTGTCCTGTAGTCCTTTGGCCTCTAGGAGGGCCTCCAGCCTCTCCTTCAGGATAGTCTCCATTAGCTTACCCACGATGGATGTGAGGCTCACTGGTCTGTAGTTTCCCGGTTAATCCTTGGGGCCACTCTTGTGGAGGCACCACATGAGCCATCCTCCAGTCCTGAGGTACACACCCCGAATGTAGTGAGGCATTAAATAGGTCTGCCAAAGGTCCTGCAAGGACCTCTGCCAGCTCCTTCAGTACCCTGGGGTGGATGCCATCTGGGCCTGGCGCCTTGTCCACCCTCAGTGCCTTCAAACCCTCTCGAACTCTGCTCTCCATGATTTCCCCATCTGTCACCACTTCCCCCCTTCTGCCATTTCTCCCACCTTGGGTGTCACCCCCCTCTTCTCTTTGGTAAATACTGAGCAGAAGTACTCATTGAGTACTTCCATGTATAAGCACCCTGCTTCCATCGACCCCCTCCTTCCTAATCCTTCACTATGGTCCTTACAGCTCCTTTTCTCCTGATGTACTTAAAGAAGTCCTTCTCCCCTTCTTAATGCCTTGTGCCAGCCTGAGTTCGTAGATGCTTTGGCTCCCTTACTGCCCTTGTCACCTCCTTTGATTCTGTCAAGTACTCCTCTCTGTCCCCCCTGTTTTCTTGTACTTCCTAAAGACAGCTCTTTCTTCTCCTTACCTTTTCCATGACCTCCTTGCTCAACCAGCTCGGTTTCTTAGCCCTAGCCTTCTTGCTCTGGGCTTTGCAGCAGGTTTTGGTTGCCTCCCTATCCCCCAGCTTTGTGAGCTCCCACCTCTGGTTAGTGTCCATACTAGATTGAATTCCTGCCAGGTACCCTTTTACCACTTCCCCCATCCTCCCAAAGTCGGCCCTCCTGAAGTCCAGCACTATTGTGCCAGATTCCACTCCTTCCTTGCCCATATCCAATGTGAGCCATACTGAGCTGTGTGGTCACTCCTGACAGCGGTTCCTCCACTGTAAGTTCTCTCACAAAGTCCCCATTTGCCAGCACAAGGTCAAGGGTATTTCCTAACCTAGTTGGTTCACTGACCATTTGCAGCAGGAAGTTGTCCTGGAAGGCATCCAGTACCTGCTCCTTCTGTTCCTGGTTGTTGGGGTACTCCAGTCCACTCCTGGCATGTTGAAGTCCCCCACAATCACCACACTACCCTTCTCGCAGGTCCTCCTGATCTGTCCCGCTAGTTCCCTGTCTAACTCCTCCGTCTGAGATGGTGGCCTGTACACCACTCCCATTCTAAGAATCTTATTCTTGGAGTCCTGGATTTGCATCCAAAGTGACTCCGTACTACCCTCCTCCCCTTCCTCCCTTACACACTTCAGTCCTTCCTTCACATATAGTGCCACCCCCCCTCCTTTCCCAATCACTTGTCCCTTAGAAATAATCTGTACCCTGGCACAGACAGGTCCCAGTCGTTAGTACTGGGTGGCCCATGTTTTACGTGATGACTGCAATGTCCACCCTCCTCTGCCATGAGAACCTGTAACTCTGCAGTTTTCCTCCCAAGACTCCTAGCATTAGGGTAACCACCTTCCACCCTTCCCCCATCCTGCCCTCCTTTCCTAGCATCACCAACAGTACTTGCCATTTGTCCTTTGTCACTGTTATGGGGTAGCTCATATGGTTTCCCAACCTGTGGTCTCTGTATATCTCTTCCCCAACTGCCACCCCCAACTCCTAGTTTAAATTCCCAACTTCCTCGATGTACTCCTCCATCCTCTGTTTCAACACTTTCTTTCCCTCCTCACTCAAGTGTAGTCTGTCCTTGGCATAGAGACTACTGTCCTCCCAGGTCCCTCCCCACCCCCCAACAGCCCATACCCTTTAGCACAACACCAGGTTCTTAGCCATCTGTTAAATTCTTCTATTCTCAGCTTTCTTGTTGTGCTTGCCTTTGGCACAGGAAGTATCTCTGAAAAAGTTACTGATCTTCCTGCCCCTCACATAATTGTGCTAGTTCCTCAAACCTCCTCTGGACTGTATCTACTGTCTTGTCAGCCAGGTCGTTTGTCCCAAGATGTATAATTAAATGAGGCTTGTCCCTACCCTTCTAGCATATTTCAGAACAGACTGTCCCACCCTTTCTGCTGTCATTCCTGGCATGGCCTCCACCCAAATGCGACTATGCCTCTCCCCCTTGCTACCCCACCTAACTCCTCTTAGTATTGAGTCCCCCAGCACTAAGATTCCACCCCTCGTACTCCCTGCTTGCTTCCATTCATCTCCCTCTCTCATTTCCAGCTCCTCTTCTTCCTCCTGCACATTATTTCCCCCTTTTACCCCTGTTGCAATTCTCCCAGCAGAACTTCCCCCCGCTCCAGTTTGGTCCAGGCATTTATCAATTACTCCTCTAATTTCATCATTTCCCTCCTCCACCTTCTTCCTCTCTAGCAGTGCACAGCTATTTTCTGAAGGCCCTTCACAAATGCCCGCTCCCTCTCTCTTCATAGTAACCTGTTCTCTCCTTTCCACTCCATGACTTTTGCCACTTCTTCGCCTCCCCTCACAAGTCCCTATCTCCTCCTTCCATTTGTCTTTTGTCTCCTGACCTGGTTTCCCCAGCAATTGTTCTTCCTGGCCTGGGCCCTTTGTCTCTGCTTCCTTCTTCTGACCCTCTCCTCACCACTGTTGGCTTAAATCGCCCTCCCTCATCTCCCCTTCTTCCTCCCTCCAGTATTGGTTAAACCCACCCCCAATCTGCCTTGCCTGTCTTAGTTCCTCCTGCAGACCCTCAGTCTCCTTTCTAAGTTTTTCTATGTGGTTGCACACTAAACATCCTCCCACACTCCAGGCAATTTTTAGAAAGATTGGTGCACCGCAGTTGTTGCAGCCTACCACCCTACCCATTGCTGTCGTTGCCCACCAGCGACCCCCCACCCTTCCAGATGCAGGATACAAAACACTCCCCCAAGTCTCCCCTCTCCCTCCTCTATCAGTGCAAAACATTTTCTTTATTTCCCTTACCTCCTTTGTTGCACAAGTTTAGATATATTGAGCAACTGCTTTTTATATTCCTATCCTTCCTATCCACACTCAAAAACAGACTTTAAGTAGCCATTGCACAACCTTCTTCAAACTCCTACTCCTCCTTTCCCCAATGCAATATCAATGCGAAGAAGTAATAATGAAAGCTCCTAGATTTTCATTTACTTCCCTTCCACTGAGAGAGCAGTCACCTCTTCACTTGCTGCTGTTCCTTTCCTGGATGTCTGCTTTTGCTATGACAGGTGCATATCCTTTGCCTGTTTGAGGAAGTGATGTCAGAACCCCTGGTATAAAGGAAATAATGGACCAAGGGTGGGACCAGCCCAAGTCTTCCAGAAACAATCAGGTAGCTGAGGCCTCTGGTCAGACCATTAGCACCCTTCCCCCACTCTGCACTCAAACTTTGCAGCTAGTGAAGCCAGCAACAATGAATCACAATTCTACTCAAAGCCCCCAAAATAAGTTTGCTACCCAAAGAAACAGGACTCCAATTCGAACAGCTTCACCAACAACCCATCAAAATAGGCTTGGAATTAGAAGATATATGTCTCCAATTCAAAGAAACAGACCCAGTTAAATCACACCAATTATGTTTTAAAACAGAAGAAATAGGTCTCTACAAATGCAGCCTGCCACACAGTGAATCAAACAAATAAGCCCACTTATAGCTACCAAAACAGGTTTCAAAATTCCAACAGCCCCAAACAATACCCTGCTAGCCCCTTAGTAGTAAGAAAGAAAAGAAATAACCTTCTACCAAGTAGAATCCACAAGAAACAATGTAAAACAACAAGAAGCTACTGTACTGTAGATCTGATCTTGTCCCCCTTCTAGTTCCTTCTGAGAAGCCAAAGCACTGAGTTCCAAACTCTGTGATTTCCCTTGTGCTGCTTTCAAAATCAGACAGTTCCAAACTCTGTGATTTCCCTTGTGCTGCTTTCAAAATTTACTGGGCAGCTATGCTAGCTGGGAGAGGTGGTACAATTTCCAGGGTCTATAGAACTCATGGGAGATGAACACCCGGAGTTTGACACAACAAGGTCCTAGTGGTAGAAGGAGTCAATCTCCACTATCCCAGAGGATGAATGAAAATGGTCATGGGAAAATGGATGGGGAGTCATGGCCTCACCTGGCTGGCACAAATTTAAGTGGAGTACCTCTCTAGATTCTTCCATATCCCCACAATGCAGGTGCAAAAACGCAGTTTGGCCAGGGTTTGAAAAATGACAGCTGTCACATTCATGAGGTGATGTAAAAAGATGGCTGTGTTGAAATTTAAGAGTCAAAATATTTAAAATTGCCAAAGTTATGAGGGAGCATAGCAAAATTTTAATGTATGCTCATAACTTTGGTAATTTTACATAGTTTGACCCCAAAATTTCAGCATAGTCTTCTTATGACCCCATCTGATGAACAAGGGTGGTAAACGTTTTCGAATCCTGCCTGAAAGGTGATTTCACCAAGCAACCACAAAATTGCCTTTCCAGACGGATTTGCGTAATTCCACCAACACTGTTCATGAGGTGGGGTTCCAAAATGGCCATGTTGAAAATTTGATCTCAAAATATGCACAGATGGCAAAGTAATGCCACTAAGTTGAAAACCTTATTCAAATACATTGAGCTGTATTTACCATAGTTTCTAATACTGCAGTTGGTGGTTCCAGCAGCAAGACATGTCTTTGATCAGAGAGTGTGGATCTTTGTCCTGCAATCTGTTCAGGTGAGTGAGGGGTATGGGGAATGCAGGGTGGTGGGTGCTCAGGGGGAGGTTGGGGTTGGGGGGTCGGATCAGTGACAGACTGTTTTCTTTTTTGCAAGTAAAAAAAGGAGATATTGAGTGACCATGTTCTGTATTTCTGGCAGGACAGTATTGGAGAGTGGGGGGGTGCCACTTGACACCAGGGAAACAATAAATTTAGATGAAGATGGTGATCAGAGAGTGGAGGGTGCCACTAGACACATGGGGAAAAAATAAGTAATTGCAGGGATGGTGATCAGAGAATGGGTGGCACCACTAGATACCTGGGAAATGATGCACAATAGAGCATGGCAATCGTGGGGGGTGGGTACCACTAGACACCAGGGAAATAATAAAATATGAACGGAGATGGCAATCGGAGGGTGGGGGTGCCACTAGAGACCAGAGAAAAGATAAGCAATTACAAGAACATTGATCAGAGGGTGGGGGGATGTCACTAGACACCAGGGAAATAATAAATATAAATGGGGACAACAATCAGTGGGTGGGGGGCACTACTACACAACAGGGAAAGCAAGAAAGGGTAGATCAGCATGCTCAGAACCCTAAATTAAAAAATTTAATAACTTTGAAGTGAATTTATATTTTTTTCACCAAACCAGCAAAGGGCACATCTGTGGGGCAGCCCCTTTCTAGCCTGAACATATCAGACCAAGATTCCAAACCATCTGGGTGGTGGGTGTCTTCACAAAAACAGCAAAAAGACACCCAGTTTTTCATTCATATGACATGTTTTGTATTAACATCAAACGAAATAAGCAGACATGGGTGACGAAAAAGGTTTTAATACATAAAAAAAAAAACAGTTCAAGAGTCCTTTCTCCAACAGTTAACTGCAGAGTAAACCTAACAGAGCCCAGATAAGCAACATACTGTACATTTGGAGTCCCCATGGCCCAAACAAATAACATCCCCCTTAAGGTGTGGCTGGCTCCCTCTCCCTGAGCTAAGATGCAGATATGGCACACTGAGAAGTCCAAATGAGGATGAAGCACATGTAAGTGTCTGCTGTTCTTAGCCTTTGCTGATTACACTGTGAGGCCTTCCGGCACCATGCAATTCTGCTTAAGATTGAGTTAGTCCAAATTCTCTCATGGGGATTTGCATATGCTTCCCATGATGCTTTGTATTATTGGGGTATGTGTAATTGTGTTTTCTTTAAAATGTGGCTTTATAGCCAATATCCTCTGGGATAACCCATGCCTCCAGTCATTTGCTCTGGGGTTCTTTTGTAATACTGTACATGTGTTGGTCTCCCTCTAGCATGCCATTTTTGTGGCTTTTAAAATTCAAATTGTTCAGAAAAAACAGGTAACAAGATGGCAGAAAACAAAATAGTGATTTTCCCCTCATGGAAAAGAACTGGCCCCATACGAAAAAAAAATGTTTTTTTTGTTTCATACAGCTATCTTGAAGTGCTTACTGAGCATGCTCAGAACCATTTTTAAAAAATTTCAAGATTAAATTTCTTTGAAACGGAATAATATTTTTTTCACCAAACAAGCAAAAGGCACACCTGTGAGCCAGTCCCTTTCTTCCCTGAAAATTTCAGACCAAAATTCCAAACCGTGTATGCAGTAACCAAATTCAAAGAAAAACCCATTCAAACCAATGGGAAAAAGTGTGACAAAAAATCACTTTTTGTAGTATCCAGAACTCAGAATCTGCCCATCCAACCAGAAAAAAACTTAGCACATCCAGAGATCTGTCCCCCATGATCACATATGTGAAATTTCATGCAAATCTGTTAAACAGTTGTAAAGTTATTAAACTGCAAAAATTGGGATTTAACATAGTACAATCCTAACTATAGGGGTGCAACTGTGCTTCTGTAATATTATATCGTGTGTGTGTGTGTGTGTATATATATATATATATATATATATATATATACACACATATATTAGAGCCAAAAAACTCAGTTTAATGCATCAGTTAGGGTTGTTCCACAGCAACAAAAGCGAGGAAATTCGATGTTAGGGTTGAAACCCCCTTTGCACCCTTCCAGTCCACCCCCACAAATGGAATCGGTGTATTGGGGTCAGGCCCTAAGTGTCACCCCATCACATGTGAAAAGAAGCTGAGGAATAGGAGAATGACAGTTAGGACAGATGACCCCAATGCACCCCGATTCCATTGTGGGGTGCCACATTAGAGTTTTTGCCTCTAATTTCCTTCTTTTTAAGAATGATGATGAAATAGTGAATATATATGCAGTGGCGGGGCCGGGCCCTTGGGCCCCGCTGACTCTCAAATAATGCAGCAGTGGGGCAGTGCTCTCGCCACAGCGATGTCTTGTCCTTATAGTAACATTGTGCCCGCAAACACAAATCGAATGCGCATGTAGACGCAAAGCAAAACAGAAAGAGAAACAGTACTGTAGTCAGAAATGTTAAGAACAACGCAAACGCAAATGAAAACGCAAAAGGTAACGCACATGGTGGCGTAAACGTGAACGGTAAGTGAAACGGGTATGGAACCGCAAGCAGAAACGGTAATGGTAACAGTAATGTAAGCACACAGGCTGGTTTTACCCAAAACCTGTATAGAGAAAGACAGTGAGTACAAAGAATGTATGCAAAATAATGACTCTCGGAACACAAAAATGAGGACTTGGAATAGTAAATTGCTTATATCTCAGTAACCGTATGACACAGAAAAAAAAATTTAAAAGTCATATGAATTATCACTTTCCTGGCTAGTTTTGTACTTAGCCCCATTGGGCTAAGAAATTTTTCGACAAAGTCCGTGATCTCCTGACCGTTTTCGAGATACGGGCCCTGAAAGGCGCGGTAAACGCTGTAATGTTATCAATGGGAAAAAACGAAGTTCAGACTGCCATAACTTTGCCTCTCTGTAATATTTTTCACCAAACCACTGAAAGGCACATCTGTGGGATGTTGGCTGTGTTCCCTGCAAATTTCAGCCCAAAAGACCAAACCGTTATGTTGCAGCAGGGCACCAAACGATTGCTGCAATGCGTTGTATGCTGTAATGTTATCCTATAGGAAAAAGCGTCAACTTTGGAGTACCGTAACTTTGCCGCTGTGTAATATTTTGTCAACAGTACACTGAAAGGCACATCTGTGAGATGTTGGCTGCGTTCCCTCCAAATTGCAGCCCAAAACTCCCAACCGTTCTTTTGCAGCGCAGTGCCAAAGAATTACTGTTATTTTGGGCATAGTGTCGCAAAGTAGTGTCGCAATTTGCGAAATCTGTTGTAAAAATTTGCGATACTTTCATGAGTTCGACATTACTTTGCGAAAGTACTTTTTCCAGAAATCTGAAAAACATATTTCTGGGGTGTTTTACCCCAAAATAAAGACATAGCTAGCATCCTCAGGGTCCGACTAGGTGAATACAAAAAGAATTAGGTTGCTAGAGGGTCCCAAATTTAAATGCCAAGCATTTTTCTGATCACTAACTGAAAACAAGATGGCGGATTTGCGACAGTAACAGGGCCATTTGCAACAGTAAAAAGTGCATTTGCGACACTGTCGAACTTTTTGTTAACTTTTCCCATTGACTTATAATGGGAAATTGTTTTTTGAATAACTTTTGAACCGTTTAATATTTTTTCACGAAATCTTTGAAAGGCACATTGGGGACCCCGGCAGCATGTTCCCTGAAGATTTTGGGCCAGTCGCACAAACCGTGCGACCTGTAGGCACGACCGTAGAATTCCAGAAAAAGCATAAACGCACGCGCAGATCAGACTTAATAACTCCGCAGCTGTATATCCGACCAGTACAAAACTTGGCAGATCCCAAGGCCTATGGTTCTTAATCATGTATTCCAAATTTCAGGCAAATCTGTCAAACGGTTGCAAAGTTATTAAGGTGCAAAATTTTGGTTTAACATGTAAATGGCTCCTCTACCATAATATATATATATATATATTAGAGGCAAAAAACTCAGTTTAATGCATTAGTTAGGATTGTTCCACAGCGACAAAGTGAGGAAATTCGGTGTTGGGGTTGAAAACCCTCCTTGGACCCCATCCCCCCCCAACCGGCATTGGGGTGTGCATTGGGGTCATCAGCCCAACTCTCACCCCATCACATGTGTAAAACAGCGAAGTATATAGGAGAATGGGGTGAGAGTTGGGACCGACAACCCAATGCACATACCAATGCCGTTAGGGGTATGGGGTCCAAGGGGGTTTCAACCCTAACACGGAATTTCTCACTTTTGTCGCTGTGAAACAACCCTAACTAATGCATTAAACTAGAGTTTTTGCCTCTAATTCCTTCTTTTTGAGAATGATAACGAGAAATAGTGAATGTAATGCAGCGGCGGGAGCGCGGGGCCCGAAGTGATGTCTTGTGGCATAGTAACAGGAACAGCAACATAAACAGAAGCGCTAACAGTGGCGCACATGGTAATGCAAGCACGAATGAGAACAGAAAGGGTAACACACACTGGGGCGTAGACGGGAACGGTCTGCCACGTGATGTGTTGTCACATAGTAACATGGTGCCTGCAAATGGAAATGTCAATGGGCATGGTGATGCAAAGTGAAACAGAAAGAGAAACAGTGCTGTAGACACAAATGGCAAAAAATAACAGAAACGCAAGCGCAAATGAAAACGCAAAGGCTAACGCACATGGTGGGGAAGACGTCAACGGTAAGTGAAACGGGTACGGAACCGCAAGCGGAAAGGGCAACGGTGACAGTAATGTAAACGCACAGGCTGATTTTCCCCAAAACCTGCATAGAGAAAGACAGTGTGTACAAAGAATGTATGCATAATAATAGGTATCGGAGCAGAAAATGAGGACTTGGAATACTAAATAGGTTATATCTCAGGAACTGTACGACGTAGAAAAAAAATGTAAAAGTCATATGATTTATGACTGTCCTGGCTAGTTTTGTACTTAGCCCCACTAGGGGGCTAAGCCTTTTTTCTGACGAAAAGTCTGTATCTCGCACCGCTTCCTAGATACGGCCTCTGGTGCAAGCGCCCTGTGAATGTTATCCTATGGGAAAAAAAGAGAAGTTCGGAGCATCATAACTTTGCCTCCCTGTAATATGTTTTCACCAAACCACTGAGAGGTACATCTGTGGGCTGTTGTCTGTCTTCCCTCCAAATTTCAGGAAAAAAGACCAAACCGTTATTTTGCAGCAGGGTGCCAAAGGATTCCTGTAATGTGTCGGGCACCGTAATGTTATCCTATGGGAAAAACCGTCAACTTTGGAGTGCGTAACTTTGCCGCCGTGTAATATTTTTTCAACACAACACTGAAAGGCACATCTGTGAGATGTCGGCTGTGTTCCTTCCAAATTTCAGCCCAAAACTCCCAACCGTTCTTTTGCAGCGCAGTGCCAAAGAATTGTTGTCATTTTCCCACAGACTAGAAAATCTACTGTCGAATTTAAAAAGCTTAAATATTTGCGACACTTTGTGAGCGCGGTGCTACTTTATGGAAGTACTTTTTCCAGAAATTTGAAAACATATTCTGGGGTGTTTTACTCAAAATAAAGACATGGCTAGCATCCTCAGGGTCCGACTAGGTGAATACAAAAGAATTAGGTTGCTAGAGGGTCCCAAATTTAAATGCCAAGCATTTTTCTGATCACTAACTGAAAACAAAATGGCGGATTTGCGAAAGTAACAGGCCATTTGCGAAAGTAAAATGCATTTGCGAAGTGTTGAACTTTTAACTTTTCCCATTGACTTATAATGGGAAATTGTTTTTGAATAACTTTGAACCATTTAATATTTTTTCACCAAATCTTTGAAAGGCACATCGGGGACCCCGGCTGCATGTTCCTGAAGATTTCAGGCCGTCGACAAAACCGATGAGTCCTGTAGTATGGGACCAGAGAATTCCAGAAAACAAACTTAGGATCACTTAATAACTCCGTAGTTGTATATCCGACTGTACAAAACTTGCAGATCCCAAGGCCTATGGTTCTTGATCATGTATTCCAAATTTCAGGCAAATCTGTCAAACGATTGCAAAGCTATTAAGGTGCAACATTTTGGGTTTAACACAGAAATGGCTCCTCAACTCTAACTATGGTAGCACTACCGTGCTACCATAACATATATATATATATATATACACACACACAGAGATATAGATATAAACATGGCATAGCTACACATTCCCCACACAGCCATGGGGAACTTCTGCTGGCAGTATAGCCTAGGGGTTAGAGGAACGAGTGGTGAACCAGCTTGATACATCCAGCAGACCAGACCTGAGTTTGATTCTCACAACCTCCACTTGCATACTGTGTGACTCTGAGCAAGTCACTTAACCGCCCAGTGCTCCAGGTTGCCCCTGAAAACAGGCACTTGTGCCTAGTGGGCCTTACCCGGTTACCAAAAGACTAAAAAAAAAAACCTTCAGAAACTGATTTATTGTAAAATGTGGTGCTGGTCGGAACATCAACTCTTTTTGAAAAGGGCACTAGGATCTTTATCTTCTACCTAAACTTTTCATATAATGCCCTCCCCCCCAGCTGAAGCTGGGAGAGGGGAACACTCAAGGGGAAGTAAATCCCCCAAGGGTGCAAAATAAAGAAAAAAAAGGAGCAGCAGAATGGAAAGGTGATGGAAACATGAGCTGTAAGAAGAGAAGGGAAAAGGAGGTAGGGTGAAAAGGGAAAAAGGGAGGCTGCAGCAGAGTGGTAATGAAATATAGAAGGCTACATGTACAAATGCAAGCGGTCTAGGCAATAAAATTCCTGACCTAGAGGCCATTATGGTGGAGGAAGACTTGGATATCATGGCCATTATTGAGTCATGGTTCACTGCAAATCACGACCTGGACATGTCCATACCAAGCTATATTCAGTTCAGGAAAGACAGGTGAGAAGAAAGATTGGAGGGATGGTGTACGTAAAGTGATGCAGATACAGGGAATCCAGAGGGGAGAGAAAATGGGTTTAAGATACTGTGGGTTACCCTGGAAACAGGAAATGGAGCCACAATTCGTATCTACAGACCTCCAACATATGGGGCAAATTTAAATAAGGCACTGGTGGAACCCATTGGCAAAATGGCAGAAAAAGGGGAGATACTGCTGGTGGGGGACTTCATTATATAGCTGTAGATTGGAACCTCCCGGCTGCAGCTTCAGCTAGAAGCAGGGACATCCTGGACTCCCTGCAGGTGGTGTTTCTCAGGAAACTAGTCAGGAAGCCCACTTGTGATGGGGCAATGCTGGACCTGGTGCTCACTAGCAGGGACAGTGTTGCAGAGTCATGGTAGGAGGCCACTTGGGGACCAGTGATCACCGTACAATGGAGTTCAACTTAAGGACAACAGCAAAATGGAACTACTCAAGACTGAGGGTCCAGGCCTTTATAGGGCAGATTTTTTTAAAAATGGGTGAATGCCTCAGAGACAACTTAGTGGCGGGGGGGCCTGGGGGTTGGAGGAACAGTGGGTGAAGCTAGGGAAGGGCATAGTGGAGACAGCAAACCTCTATGCAAAGGAAGTGAGCAAAAGCAGGAGGAAGAGACTACTATGGTCTCAAAAGAAGTGACTGAAAGGTAAAGGCTAAAAGGGTAGCATTCAGGAGGTATAACGAGATTCAGAGGGAAGAGAAAAGGGTGGTGTATCAGGAGAAACTGTGGAAGGCAGGAAAAGCAGTAAGAAGCGCGAAGGCGCAAACTAAGGAAAGAAAAGCCAAGGGGTAACAAAAGGAGCAAGACTTTTTTACGTATGTAAGTGAAAAGAGGAAGACCAAGTGAGGGACTGTAAGGTTAAGAAGGGAAGGGGGAGGCTGTGCAAAGGAGAATCAGAAAAAGGCAGGTATCCAAAACAAATACTTTTGTTCGGTGTTCGCAGAGGAAGGTGAAGAGCCATATTGTAATGTTCTTTTTGTGTTTGTAAACCCAATAAAGTTTACTACTTTCAACAAAAAATAACAAGAACACTGGAGGGAGGTAGGCACTAGTCCTTTTTCAGAGGAGAGAGTCCTGAAGGGACTTGCAAATCTGAAAGTGGACAAAGCTATGGGGCCAGACAGAGTACATCTAAGGGTATTAAGGGAGGTCAGAGAGGTAATGGCTGCACCTTTGTCAGTCCTATTTAATAGCTTACTGGAAACAAGAGTGGTTCCGGAAGACTGGAATAGGGCAGATGTAGTCCCGCTTCACAAAAGTGGTAGCAGGAAGGAGGCTGGCAATTATAGGCCAGTCATCCTGACATCGGTGGTGGCAAAGTTAATAGAATCACTGCTGAAGGAAAGGATTGTGGAGTATCTTGAATCCAGCAGGTTACAAGACCAAATGTAGCATAGATTCATAGGGGGAGGTCATGTCAAACAAATCTGATACATTTCTTTGACTGGGTGACCAAAGAAATAGATTAGAGTGGGGTGATGGACGTGACCTACCTAGATTTTGGTAAGGCTTTCAACACCATTCCACATTGGAGTCTCATGAAGAAACTGGGCAGCTTGTAGTAGGTTCTAAGGTGGTAAACAGGGTAAGAAATTGGTTAAAGGACCGGCGACAGAGGGTGGTGGCAAATTAAGTTCACTCCGGAGAAGGGAGGGTGACCAGCAGGGTGCCTCTGGGCTCAATACTCGGACTGGTCCTCTTTAATAATGTCTTTATAAGTGACATTGCAGCTGAACTGGATAACAAGGTCTACCTCTTTGCAAATGACACCAAACTCTCCAGGAGGGTGGACACTCTGGGGGTGATGGAAAAAATATGCAGGGACCTGAGAAAATTCAAGGAATGGTCAAGGGCATGGCAACCGGATTTCAATGCAAAATAATACAAAATCATGCACTTAGCACACAGAAACACAGAGGTGAGATACAAAATGGGAGAAGAGGTATTGATGATCACCAAACAGGAAAAGAATCTGGGGGTAATCATATCTGATGACCTGAAGGTGGCCAGGCAGTGGGACAAGGCAGTTGGTAGGATCAGTTGGACGTTGGGGTGCATAGGGAGGAGTATCACTAGCAAAAAGAGGGAGGTGGTGTTGCCACTGTATAGATCACTAGTGAGACCCCACATGGAGTACTGTGTCTGGTTCTGGAGACCATGGGCTTGATTTTCAAAGTGGGATGCAGGTCTTGCATTGAGCCCTGCGTCAGACCATTGTTTGGCGCAGCTGCACCAAACTCCTTTGATGCAACTGCACCCGATTTTAGTACACCGGGCACAGTTGCACTACTTCCCACACTTTATGGCAGCTTGCACCAGATATTTGGTGCAAGCCCCGTAAAAATGGTCCATGGAATCCTGCAAGTTAGACCAGGAGAAGCTGGTCTAACTTGCGGCATTTGGTGCACAGGTAGTGAAAATCCCGACTGACGCAGGGAGAATGCCACAAGCCATGTGCATCATATGATCGGCACACCAGGGGCTTACGACATTCTCAGGGATTTTGAAAATTGAGCCCCATATCTCCAGAAGGACATAGACAGAGCGGAGGCTGCCCAGAGGAGGGCAACTAAAATGATGTAGGGTCTGCATCAGAATCCTACCAGGAGAGACTAAAGGACCTCAATATGTACAGCCTGGAAGGGGGGAATTGATAAAGACCTATAAATAATTCACGGGAGTATATAAGGTACGGGGGTTATTTTTCAGTGAAAAAAGATGCAAGAGAACATGCAGTGAAGCTGGTTGGGGGGGTGGGTAAATTCATAAGAGTTGCCAGGAACTACTTCTTCAAGGAAAGAGTGGTGGATACCTGGAACAGTCTTCAGTGGAGGTGGAGGGCCCAAAACAAGGGTGCAATTGATGAAATGTGGTTGCCTCTAAAAGGCAACCTAAATTGTCAGGAGACTCCCTGGGAAAGGACAGCATGGGTAGACTGGCGGGGGGGGGTTAGTCTGAATACAGGTGAAGAAAGGGGAGAGGAGGTGAAGAAGGTAGGGGGAGGGGTTATGAGGTCAGTAGGTGAGTAATATGACAGAGGCAGGGGCAAACACGGGGGATTGGTCAGGGGGAGGAGCTGAGGGGGGTCTGAGAAGGGGTCCTGGGGAGTATAAGAAGGAACGTAAGACCAGGTTCTCCCTTCTTTTGCTGGGATTTGGAATTTGTAAGATCTTAGCACATCAGCTGGCAAGTTTGTATTGGAGAGCATTTGGGAGAGGTGAGGTAGAGGGCACTAGAAGTGGTAGGTAGAGGTTTAGCTGTGCATTGTAGGTAGAGTTTGTTCAGAATGATAATACATATGTGGAAGGAAGGGAAAAAAAGTACCACGATGGCTGTTTGGTTGCATGGGTGGCTAAATTCCTTGTTTAGAGCAGGAGGGAAGCATGAGGGGGATAGGCCACATGGGGTGGGCCTAGTGAGGGTGGGTTAACCAGCATGGACCCTGGGGGTGTAGGGATACAAGTGGGTTGTTGCTGTCTTGCTGGGGGTTCATCATTTGGTGAGACAACTGAGGACAGCACAAAGTCTAAAAAATATATAAATTAAGTAAATTAGCAGAATTATAGATGGTTTACCTGTGAACCAGAGCACTGGAGATTCCAGTAACAGGTGGCGTGTTAGTGGCTTGGCAACAAGAAATGCAGTCCAGCAGCATCGATGGAGGTCTGGCTGGTAAATGGAGAGTCCTGCGGTTGGGGGGGGGGTCAAACAAGACCGAAGCTCCGGGAGGAACCATGCAGGTTTAAAGAGAGGTCCTGTGGATGCTTTGAAGTTGATCAAGCAGGCGAACCAGGCGATGGAGGCCTGCTGTGAGAGCCTACTCCTGAGGCTAACAGAATGTGGCAGCCGCAGAGGACAAAGGGTCAGGTAGGAGCATTATGGCAGCCGTGGATCAATCAGAGGCATCCGTCGTCCCGAAGAGGGATGGTTGTGGCCACACTTGAGGAGGGGGAAGGACATTGGTTGGGCCTTTCTGAAGGAAGGCTACGGCTGTGTTTTTCATGAGGGAATGATGCCATTAGGATGGTGAAAGACTGGTGCCACAGCACATGTGCAGATGGAGTCAATGGACATGCGCATGTGCATTGCGCAGCAGCAGTGCCATTTTTGTAGTTCAAGGGTTTTGCAGCATCATCACACATTCGCAAA
Source organism: Neoceratodus forsteri (assembly GCA_016271365.2). Taxonomy (NCBI): domain Eukaryota; kingdom Metazoa; phylum Chordata; order Ceratodontiformes; family Ceratodontidae; genus Neoceratodus; species Neoceratodus forsteri. Next base: position 403,327,087 of record CM028136.1, on the reverse strand, counting down.
TGAAGCACATGCTATGCGCAGGCATGGCAGGGTAACACCACCATTTTTGTTGTTTTTGGGAGGATACGGGTTGCATGGAGGCATGAAAGCAAGGATTTAAACTGAATATGGTAAAAATCTTAAAACTGGGCAGTACTGTGGACATGCTGTGTTGCCATATCAATGAAATGGATGAAGGAGGGTCACAAGTTGGAATGGACAATGTGGGAAGCAAGATGGTATTTTGAGTTACACACTGCAAGATTAAGGCAAGGGAAGGCATTTCAATATAAAAAGTTACAGAGTCCAACCTTTGGGGGAGAGGTTTAAAAGGGCCCAGCGGGGGAAGGTTTACTGACAAGGTGCAGAGGGGCACCCAGGTTAATGAAGGACGGAATGGTGCTAATGGGGGCGGGGTATGGTGATTATACAGGTAGGGCCTAGAGGGTCAGGATAAATGGGTAGCAGTGTCTGGACTCAGTGAGGAGCTTGTTTAGGACCATCGGCTATGTCAGGTTGTGCAAAAACGGGTGATGCGACGTGCAAAAGGTTGGCAAAATGAAGCTTATTGGCAGGACTTTAACAAGTTATGTGTTTGTTCTTTACAAGTCTTATTAGCAGAACAGCAACCAGCAGAGAGATTACAAGTGCTCAAATGATGGAGCAGGTAGCGGAGCTGATGTTAAAGGTCAACGAGATGTTAGAGATGGCGAAGAAAAAGGAGGGGAAAGAGGAAGTAATGCATGCAAAATCAAAAAAGTCAATGGCGAAAGGCCAGATGGACAAGGTGAACAAGTTACGGGAGGTGGCACAGTGACGAGAGGCAGAGGAAGCTACAGGAAAGAGGAAGACACCTGCGGGGGAGCAGGGAAGAGCCCGGCAGGGAAGCAGCCAGTGCAGGAGGTGGCGGATCAAGAAACTGTGCTGGAAACGGAGGAATCGGAGGGCAGGAATGGTAAAGAGGGGGGTGAACAGCCCCCAGAGGGTGATTTGGCAGAATATTTGGCAGGCATGCTAGGGGATGTGGGAGAAAAAGATATAGAGAAGATGGAAAAAACATTGGAGGAGTTAAAAGGGGCAGTGAATGAGGGGCCAGGAGCCAGAGGAAGCAAGAAAGGATATTAGGCTGGGTAATGATGGGGTGCCAGGTATGACACTTGGGGATCACATACCCCAAACCATCAAGGAAAAGATATTGAAAGTAGAATATGTGGATATCTTTTCATTAGTGGACAAGGAGACAGCGAAGAGGTATGAGCAGAAAGAAACTGGGAAAATCGGAAATGGCAGTGGCATTAGCCATAGTGGTGAAGAGGGTAGAGGAAAACATGTATAAAGGGGAAAAACACTGACACATGGCAAGCGGGTTTCACCATATTTAGTGCTATCCTGCTGGAGAAGAAGTCAGAATTAGCCATTCCACTGCTCACCTACTCAGCCATTATAAAGGATGCATACAAGGGGAAGCTAGGTTACGGGTGGCTGAAGTATGATAAGGCATTCAGGCAGAGGATGGCAGCAAGGGGTGATTTAAGGTGGGATTCCCCACACTCTGAGCTGTGGGTGAGGACATTATCAGGACATGGGGGGTATGGGGGATGGGAGGGATGTAAGTTGTAAAGACGTGCTGGGGATATAACAAGGCTTCGTGCACCTGGACGAATTTTAAGTTTAGGCACGTTTGTTCAAAGTGTGCAGGACATCACCCGGTATCCAGATGTGTATTGATTGGTAACAGGACAGGGTGCAGAGTGCCTTTGGGCAGCCCTTTCAGGGGGCTTTTGGGGGGCAAGAGGGAGGTCATACCAAGGAGATAGAGGAAGGGGTTTTCAAGATTTGGGGGGGTGTCGGTACAGGGTATACAGGAAGTCAGTGAAGGGGGCAATGGTTTCCAACTGGCAAAGACGCTGGTCAAAGTGGGGATAATAAGGGAATGGACAAAGGGGTACCCAAACACTCAGAATCAGGAAGGATGCTGAGGGAAGGTTTTGAAAGAAGCTTTAGTCTGGGCTACCAAGGGGTTAGGAAGGGGATGAGATCTAGGAATTTGGGTTCTATAAAGGGAAAGGAGGACATAATGGATAAGAAGATCCAGAAGGAATTGAAGGCGGGGAGGATAGAAGGGCCATTTGTGGGGCCGCCTTTCAAAAATGTCAGGGTTTCTCCATTAGGGATTGTACCAAAGAAGCAACCAGGTGAATTTAGGTTGATCCATCAGCTATCGTATCCAGAGGGTACGTCGATGAATGATCAGATTCCGGACAAGTGTTGTACAGTGTCTTACACAACATTAGACCAGATGGTGGTACTGATCAAGGCAGCTGAGGGGGCGTGGTTGGCTTAAATTGACATAGAGTCAGCATTTTGGCTACTACCAGTCTGGCCAGAGGATTGGGACCTGTTGGGATTTTGCTTCCAGGGGAAATATTATTTCAGTAAGTCAATGCCAATGGGCTGTTCCACCTCCTGTGCTGTATCTGAAGCATTTAGCACATGGATGCAATCTGTATTTGGGGAGAGGTATGGTTACAAGGTAGTGGTGCACTGTCTGGACGATTTCCTTATGATAGGGCAAAGCAAGGAGGGGGCAGGGGTGATGCTTAGGGACTTCACAGACGTGAAGAATTATGGGGGTCCCTTTAGCCGAGGGGAAAACTGAGGGTCCAGTGAAGAAATTGGAATTGCTGGGAACAGAGGTGGATGCAGAGATGCAGGTTTTTAGGCTATCACAGGATAAGGTAGCCAGGCTGAAGGAGTTGTTGGGGCAGTCAGAAACAGGAGGAGAGCACCTTTGGGGGCAGTTCAACAACTTTTGGGGTATCTCAACTTTGCATGTAGGGCAGTGGCACCAGGGAGGGCTTTTTTCAGAAGGCTAGCAAGGGTGACAGGGAAAGCGAGGTTACCACATCATTGGGTGGACATAAGAGGAATACGACAGAATTTGGAGGTTAGTGGTCAGTTCTTAGAGGAGTACAGTGGAGTCACATTCAGGCAGGCATGGAATATTCATAAGGGAATCTTAGTGGACAGCAAAGGGGGGAGAAAGACAAGAGATTAAGTAGGGGCTACAGTGACACTATAGGTAAGGAATAAATAGGCAGACTGGGTGGGCCAAGCAGTCCTTATCTGTCATCAGATTCTATGTTTCTGTATGTCTATGATGAAACAGCAGCAGGGACTACGAGGTCCTTCTTTTATGTGATTGTATTAAGCCCCTTTTACACTGCCCAAGCTGTGGTGCGGCTCACACCAGTGTCAGTCTGCACCTGGTCATTTATAAAGCCAGTGGTGCACACCACTTAAGGACATCGACTTCCATGCTGGTGTCACACCAGTGTCTTGGGAACTACATTATGGGACCCATCCTGCAGGGAGTTGCCTGTGTGTTGTGATGCTATTTTATCTTCAAGCAATGAGGTGAAAAGTGGACACCATTTACACAGCACTTGATACCACCTACACCACTTTAGCACCTCTGTCTGGGAGAGGAGCAGAACAGACACTCTGGTTTCATGCCTACACATGCAAATGTAAACCAATATGGCTCTGCAAACCATGTACACCAGTATAGGAATGGCCAGTGTAAACAGGGGAGACTTTAATGTTAGAAAAAGACCAAGGGTTCATCCGGTATACCTATAAAGACTTGTTCACGTGCCACAGGAACAAGGTGATTTCCTCAACATAGAAAACCCAACTGTCACAGTAAAAGAAGGCATTGAAAGGTGGGGAGTCTAATAATTTGCTAGTGATGGGAATCTGGGCATTGCTGGAGGCACCAAACACTGTCACAACAGCAGGACCAGATTAATCATTGGGCAGAAGGGGAAGTTGCCTAGGGCATACAGTATGAGAGGGGGCCCCCAGAGGCAGTGCAGTTTCTTGTTATTTTATTTTTAGCAGCTATGCTTGCCATTCGCACTTCATTTTTTTGCCGGGGGGGGGGTTAGTTAGAGAAGCCATGCCCGGAGCCATCAAGGGGCGAATTTAAGTGAAAGGATCATATTGCCATGTGCACTGCTGGAGTACAATTCAACCTTTGACTTTTCAGACTTCTCCCACTCTGTATGGTAATGATGGTCTGACTCCTGTTCCGCTTCTCCAGCAGAGCATAGAAACACAGAAACATAGAAGTTGATGGCAGATAAGGGCCTCCAGACCCACCCTTTCTGCCCTGTTACCCTGCCTCCAGTGACTCAGCAGGCCTTAATCTGCCAGTTGTCCCCTCCCTTCACTTTTTCAGGATCCCTTTCTGTCTGTCCCATGCAGTCTTGAAACCTATAACAGTTTCTGCCTCCACCACTTCCACTGGCAGGCTGTTCCATTTGTCCACCACCCTCTCTGTAAACTAGTACTTTCTCACATTACCTCTGAATGCCCCCCACCCCCCAGCTTCATATTGTGCCCCCTCATCCTTGAGCTTTTTTTCTTTGGAAGATAGTACCCTCCTGTACTCTGTTTTTCCCCTTGAGGTATTTGAATGTTTCAGTCATGTCCCGCCTTTCTCTCCTGTCCTCCAAGGAGTACATATTTAACTCCCTTAGTCTTTCCTCATAGGGTTTATGATGCAAGCCCCTCATCATTTTAGTTGCCCTCCTCTCTACCGCCTCTACCCTTTTATGTCCTTTTGAAGCAGGGGTCTCTAAAACTAGACACTGTACTTGAGGTGAGGCCTCACTAATGACCTATACAGTGGGATTATTACCTTCTTCTTTCTGCTGCTGATTCCCCTACCTATGCATCCCAACATCCTGCTAGCCTTCTCTGCTGCCTTGTCACACTGCGCTGGCATCTTCAGATCATCAGAGATGACTACCCCCAGGTCCCTTTCCTGTTTTGAGCTTGCTATTGCCTCCCCTTCCAGATGGTAAATTGCCCCCGGTTTCTGTGCCACATATGCATTATTTCACACTTTTTTTCGTTGAAACCCAGTTGCCAATCCCTCCAGTCTTTTTAGGTCTCTTCTCACTCTATCCACCCCCACCCCCCACCCTCGGAGAGTCCACCCTGTTGCAGAGCTTTCTGTCATCTGCAAACAGGCATACTTTCCCTTCCAACCCCTCTGCAATGTCACTGATAAAGAGATTGAAAAGGACTGGGCCTAGTACTGGTTCCTGGAGTAAGCCACTGGTAAATGCCTACACCAGAACATGTGCCATTTACCACCACCCTCTGGGTCCTATTTTCCAGTCACCTCACCACTCATCTTACTACTTTAGAGCCTACTCCTAGGTTCCCCAGTTTGTTTATCAGCTTTCTATGTGGAAACAAATGCTCTGTATCTCTGCTGCAGCCATTGTAGCTCCCCTGACTCACATTCTGAACCTATCCATTACCACAGCTACAGTTACTAAAGCTTGGAAATCAGCCAAAATCATCCCTCTTCACAAAGGCGGAGACCCCTCCCAACTGAGTAACTATAGGCCTATCTCGCTCCTCCCCTCCCTTGCCAAAGTCCAGGAGTCCCTCATACTGACCAAACTATCCGACTTTCTCTCTGCCAACAACTATCTATCACCAATTTAGTCCGGCTTCCGAAAACACCACTCCACCGTCACCAGCCTTCTAAGTGTAACCAACTCCATCCTCACAGCCATGGACAGAAGCCATATCACTGCAGCCATTTTCACTGACCTGGCTAAAGCATTCAACTCTGTCTCCTTCCCACTTCTACTCAGCAAACTTAGCTCTTTCTGCATCACCCAGCCTGCCATCGCCTGATTCCACTTGTACCTCCATAAAAGACAGCAATCAGTCCAAGTGGGTGAAACTTTTTCCTCTCCTCGTTACATCTTATCTGGCGTCCCCCAAGGCTCCATTCTTGGCCCTCTTCTCTTCTGTCTCTTTATAAATGACCTTCCCTCTTCCTGACTAGCCTCTAACATGCATCTTTACAGAGGTGACACTATCATCTTTGCCTCGAGCCCCTCCTACGACAGTGTCTTCCCCACTCTCCAAAACAATTTTGATAAGAGTCCAATCCTGATTCCTTGATAACCTGCTCACACTAAATGCAAAAAAGAATGGTCACAATGGTCTTTGGCTCGAGACAGAAGCTGGCCTCCCTCCCACCCCCACCCCCATTATCATCACCAGAGCGAACTCTCCACTGAAGCAAGTCTCAGCCTTCAAATACTTGGGAGTTTGGCTGGATAGCCACCTCAATTTCTCCACTCACATTGAGGCAATCTGCACAAAACTCACCACCCTCTATCACTACAAAGAGAGCCTACTAATCCCCACCCGATGCGAGCTGGTTTGTAAAACTATCTTACCAGTTATTGACTATGCCAAAGTAGTCTATGGTACGGCCCCAGCCTCCTCTCTCTCCAAACTTGACATACTCCTCAATTCCTTCTGCCACTTCGCAACCACCTCACCCCACTCATTCACCACTACCGGCTCTACTCTCCCTTCTCCCTGGCTTCGCTCTCTCATGGGTGTACCATTCACAGCACCTCCTTTTTAGCCAAATACTGGCATAGGTCCCTTCCCCCCACCTCACCTCCCTCCTCACCCCAACCTCCTCCCTAAGCTACCCTCTCCACCACAGGGACACCCGCACTTTCCACCTCCCTTGCCCTTACTCTCTGACCGGCCAAGCTGCCTTCTCTTACTGCCTCCCCCTTCTCTGGAATAGCCTCCCTCCCAACCTTCATCTGGCCCCTTCTTGTTCCACCTTCACTCGACTCATCAAGCTCCTACCCACCCCACACTGCCTTAAATATTAAAATGGTCCCAAAACACAACCAATGCACCACTCAGTCCCCATCCACCTACCCCAGCCACCAAGAACTAGCTGATCTTATCTCCCTTCTCCCTCTCCACATGAAATTGTTTTACTGTTTTACCACTGATTCAGTGTATTTTATTGTTGTAAAATGTTGTGCAAACTGTCTGCTTCTTCAATCTACTGCTACTCTCTGTACAAACTGTACCTGGGTCACACCTGGAAACGAGCCTCGGCTCAGTGTGCCTTTCCCGGTCATCAAAAATTTTAAATAAAAATAAATAAATAAATAAATGTCAAAGGCCTCGCTAAATCTAGGTATGCAACATCCACTGCTCCACCCTGATCCACTTCCCTGATTACCCAGTCAAAGAACTCTTTGAGGATCATTTGGCATGACTTCCCCTCTGTGAAACCATGCTGTCTTGGGTCTTGCAGACCACTGGTTGCCAGGTATTCCACTATCTTTTCCTTCAACAGTTTTTCCATAACCTTATTTATTTATTTAGTTTTTGTTGACCAGGTAAGTGCACTAGAAAAATTCTGCCTATTTTCAGGCACGACCCTGGAGAGGGGGAGATACAGATGAATGCCACCTGACCTTGAGCCAGATTAAGCTGTTGGTATTTTTAGTGAATGGGGGAAATTTGGCCAGGACACCAGAGAAACTTCCCCTACCCTTTTCAAGAACAGCCATGGAATCTTTAACATTCACCTGAACTACCACCAGAACAGGCAGGTGGAACCTCAGTTTAACGTCTCATCCAAAAGACGACACCTCTCGCTGCACTACAGTGTCAGTATTGGGATTTAACCCAAATGCCTGGTGTGGGGATAGAACCCACAGCCTTGTGATCTTTCAGCCTCAAAGGCAAGTGTGCCACGTCCTGAGCCACTTACACTGACAGACTTGCATGCCACAAAGATCAGGCTGACTGGTCTGTAGTTACCTGCCTCCTCCTTGTTTCCATTTTTGCAAAGCAGGACCACATCAGCCCTCCTCCAGTCTTCTGGTACCTCCCCTGTTTCCAATGACAGACTTAGTATAGCTGTCAGTGGTGCAATCAACACCTTCTTTAGTTCCCTCAGTATCCTGGGGTGCACTCCATCTGGTCCCATTGCCTTTTCTGCTTTTATTGCTGTCAGTTCAGTAAGGATCATTTTCTCAGAAAAAGGACTTCAGTCTGCCTCCCACCCTCTTATGCCATTCTCCTTTATTGATGGCCCTTTACCTGCCCTCTCCCCCATGAATATGTGCTATGTACATATTTCTTCTAAATACTTTTTTGTAATTTGTTTTGTACAATCTGTATGTGTGTAAATATGCATGTGTTTGTAACCATTTGAATAGCAGGACAATGTTGTAAAACAGGGCTATCCAGTCCTAATTTATTGATGTGTTTTAATTGTTGTTGTACAGGCACCTAGGTTTTAGAAAGGTGCCTTTTTATAAATAAAGAATGATGATGATGATGATAAAAGTTAAATCCTGTTGAAAAATAAAGGTTTTTATTTATCTGTCTGTCTGTCTGTCTATATAAGCAATTGTTCAATATGTCTACCTTATGGTGGTCTTCCTCTACACAATCCACTCCTTTGTTTACAGTCTAACTATTCCCCCTCTTGCCTTCCTTTTTTCACTTATGTTCCTAAAAAAAGTTGTATCTCCTTTTTATGTTTGCTAGTGCATGCAGCACACAAGAAACATATTGAGGTTAGTAGAGTATTGCAGAGGTGTGGCAGTGTTTGGACAATCAAGCGAAAACTTTCATTGGCGCATCCCTCGGCCATCAATCAACAGGGAAGCTCCCGATGATGGCAATTTCAGAGAGAGTGCCAGACTTTAAAGAAATCTGCTGCTCCAATCACAGACAGTTTTGCCATTTCGGTGGCAGATCTCTTCCTCCTCCCCTTCCTGGCAACCAGGCACATTCCAGCCATGTGCATTACAGTGCATAGTAAAGTGAGCAACTCGTTTGCTCAGTGTGCCTTTCCTGGTGAAATAAATAAATGAGCCACCCCATCACTTTGCATAATTGGCGGCTCCTGCCACCAACCACACATCCCCCAAAGCCGACATCGGGGTGCCCAATCACCACGTCGGCATGCCCCCCCCCCACTACTGTGCCCTTAGTGACCACCACGGAATCTACTCCATATGCAAAATTCACAAACCTAGAGCTCCCCCACCCAGAATCATAATGACCAGATCCTACAAATCTCTGGATCTCCCCTCATTATTAAATGATTTGGGCAATTCTAACTGGACGCGCATTAGTCAATTCATCTCCATAGACGAGGCACTGTCGTTCTTTAAGTCCAAGTTCATCACCATCTGGGACCGATACACCCCCCTCAGACGTACCAGAGTCTGAGGTACTCACCTCCCATGGATCTCTCCTGAAACCCTAGCCCATCTCCAAATCTGAGACAAGGCCTGGAAAACCTTTAAGATCTCCAACTCTCAGGCCGACCTCCAGACTTACCATGCGCTTCGCAATACTAGTACCAAAAGAATCCGCCAAGCATAAGCCAACTATTTCATAAGCGCATTCAATTCCTCCTCCCATCTCCTGTCAAGATTCTAGAATGTGGTCAAATCGCTTCTCTGACCTCCATCGCAGCCCTCCACCCCTTCCCTGCAGGTTGGTGGACTCTCCATCACTGACCCCTCAGCATTTGCCACTTTGTTTAACACTATCTTCACAATCAGTCATGCTACTCCCTTGTCCACCCCCCACCCTGCTCAGCACGCCTCCCCCATCTTGTGGCACACCTGCAGCTCACTCCTTCTCTTTCCTGCAAGTCACCCCTACGAACATACAAACATACAAAATTTGCCAGCAGATAAAGGCCTAGAGGTCTATCAAGTCTGCTCAAATGTGCAGCTAGCACCCCTTATTCTGCAGTTGCCCCTCCCTTCCACTCTTCCCCTTCATTGACCCTCCCCTTGTACTGTCCCATCCCCTTTTGAAGCAGTCCACTGTTCTACTGGATACCACTTCTGCAGGTAACGCATTCCACCCAGCCACCACCTTCTCTGTAAAAAAGTGTCTCCTCATCTCCCTCCTGAACCTTCCTCCCTCCCTCCAGTCTCATATCATGGCCCCTGGTGTCCCTCCCTTACTTTGAACAGCCCCTCTGTACCTGTCTTGTTTATTCCTTTCATGTACTTAAAGGTTTCAATCATGTCCCCCCGTCCCTCCTCTCCTCCAGTGAGTACATGTTCAACTCTCTGAGCCTCCACTCGTATGATAAGTCCCCCAGCCCCTTGATCATCTTTGTCGCCCTGCGCTGCACCCCCTCCAGTAACTTCAGATACAGGCCCAGTACTGCACGCAGTACTCCAGGTGTGGTCTAACTAATGACCTATACAGTGGCAGAATCACCTCCTCGAGGATATATCCCTTGCAATACAACCCAGCATTTTGTTGGCCTTTGCAGCTGCCTTCCTATATTGTGCCAAGTTGTTCATTGACCCTGTAATGAGCACCCCCAGATCCTTCTCCTCCTCCTCTGTCTGGGCTAGCTGCACTCCCCCCAGCTGGTAACTCTTCCTTGGGTTCTTCATCCCAAAATGCAGCACCTTGCACTTTTTGGCATTCAACCCCAGTTGCCAAGTGTCTGACCAGGTTTCAAGCTTTGCCAGATCATCCTGCAACCCCTGCCATCCCCCTAGGTCATCCACCACCATTCCTACCTTGGTATCATCAGCAAACAGACTGATCTTGCTCTTGATGTTCAATGATATGTCTGCAATGAATGTCCCAAACAACACTGGTCCCAACACCGAGCCCTGTGGAACACCACTCATCACTACCCTTGGGTGTGAGAGCTCCCCACCAACCACCACCCTCTGTTGCCTTCCCTGAAGCCAGTTCCCTACCCATCTCACCAGCTTTGCACCTGCCCCTGTGCCTACTAACATACTTCCCAGCCATCCATGCGGTACTGAGTCGAATGCCTTACTGAAGTCCAGATACAGGACATCCACTGCATGGCCACTGTCCAGTTGCCTAGTTACCCAGTCATAGAACTCCACCAGGTTGGTTTGGCAGGATCTGCCCCGTACGAAGTCACGCTGTCTGCTGTCCTGTTGTCCTTTGGCCTCTAGAAGGGCCACCAGCCTTTCCTTCAGGATAGTCTCCATTAGCTCACCCACGATGGATGTGAGGCTCACTGGTCTGTAGTTTCCCGGTTCATCCTTGGAGCCACTCTTGTGGAGGGGCACCACATGAGCCATCCTCCAGTCCTGAGGTACACACCCCGAATGTAGTGAGGCATTAAATAGGTCTGCCAAAGGTCCTGCAAGGAGCTCTGCCAGCTCCTTCAGTACCCTGGGGTGGATGCCATCTGGGCCTGGCGCCTTATCCACCCTCAGTGCCTTCAAACCCTTCCGAACTCTACCCTCCATGATTTTCCCGTCACCCCTTCCCCCCCGTTTCTGCCATTTCTCCCCCTTGGGTGTCATCCCCCTCTTCTCTTTAGTAAATACTGAGCAGAACCACTCATTTAGTGCTTCTGCCTTATTGTACCCTGCTTCCACCCAACCCCCCTCCTTCCTAATCCTTACTATATGGGTCTTACAGCTCCTTTTCTCCCTGATGTAAATAAAGAAGTCCTTCTCCCCCTTCTTAATGCCTTGTGCCAGCCTGAGTTCCAAAGATGCCTTGGCTCCTCTTACTGCCCTTGTCACCTCCTTCAATTCCGTCAAGTACTACTCCCTGTCCTCCCCTCTCCCTGTTTTCTTGTACTTTCTAAAGGCAGCTGTTTTCCTCCTTACCTTTTCCATGACCTCCTTGCTCAACCAACTTGGTTTCTTAGCCCTAGCCTTCTTGCTCTGGGCCTTGCAGCAGGTTTTGGTTGCCTCCACTATCCCCAGCTTTATGAGCTCCCACCTCTGGTTAGTGTCCATACTAGATTGAATTCTGGCCAGGCACCCTTTTACCACTTCCCCCATGCTCCAAAAGTCAGCCCTCCTGAAGTCCAGCACTTTTGTGCCAGCTTCCACTCATTCCTTGCCCATAACCAATGTGAGCCATACTGAGTGGTGGTCACTTCCTGACAGCGGTTCCTCCACTGTAAGTTCTCTCACAATGTCCCCATTTGCCAGTACAAGGTCAAGGGTATTCCCTAACCTGGCTGGTTCACTGACCATTTGCAGCAGGAAGCTGTCCTGGAAGGCATCCAGCAGTACCTGCTCCCTTCTGTTCCTGGTTGTTGGGGTACTCCAGTCCACTCCTGGCATGTTGAAGTCCCCCACAGTCACCACACTACCCTTCTCGCAGGTCCTCCTGATCTATCCCGCTAGTTTTCTGTCCAACTCCTCCATCTGAGATGGCAGCCTGTACACCACTCCCATTCTAAGAATCCTAGTCTTGGAATCCTGGATTTGCATCCAAATTGACTCCGTACTACCCTCCTCCCCTTCCTCCCTTACACACTTCAGTCCTTCCTTCACATATAGTGCCACGTCTCCTCCTTTCCCAATCACCCTGTCCCTACGAAATAACCTGTACCCTGGTACAGACAGGTCCCAGTCATTGTATTGGGTGGCTCATGTTTCCGTGATGGCTGCAATGTCCACCTCTTCCTCTGCCATGAGCACCTGTAACTCAGCAGTTTTCCTCACAAGTCTCCCAACATTAAGGGTAACCACCTTCCACCCCCCCCATCCTGTCCTCCTTTACTAGCATCACAAATAGTACTTGCCATTTGTCCTTTGTCACTGTTATGGAGGTAAGCTCATATGGTTTCCTAACCTGTGGTCTCTGGATGTCTCTTGCCCAATTGCCACCCCCCGCTCCTAGTTTAAATTCCCTACTTCCTCTATGTATACTTCCATCTTCTGTTTCAACACTTTCTTTCCCTCCTCACTCAAGTGTAGTCTGTCCTTGGCATAGAGACTACTGTCCTCCCAGGTCCCCCAACAGCCCATACCCTTTAGCACAACACCAGGTTCTTGGCCATCCGTTAAATTCCTCTATTCTCAGCTTTCTTGTTGTGCTTGCCTTGGGCACTGAAAGTATCTCCGAAAAAGTTACTGATCTTCCTGCCCCCTCACATAATTGTCCTAGTTCCTCAAACCTCCTCTGGACTATATCTACTGTCTTGTCAGCCAGGTCATTCGTCCCAAGATGTATAATTAAATGAGGCTTGTCCCTACCCCTTCTAGCATATTTCAGAACATATTGTCCCACCCTTTCCGCTGTCATTCCTGGCATGGTCTCCACCCAAATGCGACTATGCCTCTCCCCCTTGCTACCCCACCTGACTCCTCTTAGTATTGAGTCCCCCAGCACTAAGATTCCACCACTCTTATTCCCTGCTTGCTTCCATTCATCTCCCTCTCTCATTTCTGGCTCCTCTTCATCCTCCTGCATATTATTTCCCCCTTTTGCCCCTGTTGCAATTCTCCCAGCAGAACTCCCCCCGCTCCGGTTTGGTCCAGGCATTTACCAATTACTCCTTTAATTTCATCATTTCCCTCCTCCACCTTCTTCCTCTCCAGCAGTGCAAAACTATTTTCTGAAGACCCTTCACAAATGCCCGCTCCCTCTCTCTTCATAGCAACCTGTTCTCTCCTTTCCACTCCATGACTTTTGCCACTTGTTCACCTCTCCTCACAAGTCCCTATCTCCTCCTTCCATTTGTCTTTTGTCTACTGACCTGGTTTCCCCGGCAATCATTCTTCCTGGCTTGAGCCCCCTTGTCCCTGCTTCCCTTCTTCTGACCCTCTCCTCACCACTGTTGGCTTAAATCGCCCTCCCTCCTCTCCCATTCTTCCTCCCTCCTGTATTGGGCTAAACCCACCCCCAGTCTGCCTTACCTGTCTTAGTTCCTCCTACAGACCCTCAATCTCCTTTCTAAGTTTCTCTATGTGGTTGCACACTAAACATCCTCCCACACTCCAGGCAATTTTTAGAAAGATTGGTGCACCGCAGTTGTTGCAGCCTACCACCCTACCCATTGCTGTTGTTGCCTACCAGCGACCCCCCACCCTTCCAGATGCCGGATACCAAACACTCCCACAAGTAACCCCTCTCCCCCCCTCATCAGTGCAAAACATTCTTTTCTTAATTTCCCTTACCCCCTTTGTTGTACACGTTTAGATAGATTGAGCAACTGATTTTTATATTCCTAACCTTCCTATCCACACTCAAAAAGAGACTTTAAGTAGCTATTGCACAACCTTCTTCAAACTCCTACTCCTCCTTTCTACAATGCAATAGCAATGCAAAGAAGTAACAATGAACGCTCCTAGATTTGTAGTTACCTCCCTTCCACTGAGATAGCAGTCACCTCTTCACTCGCTGCTGTTCCTTTCCTGGATGTCTGCTTCTGCTGTAACAGGTGCATATCCTTTGCCTGTTTGAGGAAGTGATGTCAGAACCCTGATGAGGTATACAATGCACTGGTGGCCCTTAACCCAGATAAGGGCAAATGTCCCACCGGGTTGGACTCCAAAATGCTCCACCTGTCGGCCCCTGCCATAGCTCAACCCCTGGCCTCCCTTTTTAACTTATCCTTCTTCCTAGTTAAAGTCCCCTCTGAGTGGAAACATGCCATCATAATCCCACTTCCCAAGTGTGGTGATGCCTCAAACCCAAGCAACTATCGGCCCATCTCCCTCCTACCGACACTGGCCAAACTACAGGAGTGCCTGGTTCTTTCTCGCCTATCCTCCTTTCTGGATTCCTCCTCCTTTTTCTCCCCCTACCCGTCTACCGCTACCTCCCTTCTCAGGATTACCGATTCCATCCTCACAGGGATGGATGCTGGCCACATCACAGCTGCCATCTTTATTGACCTAGCTAAATCATTCGATACAGTGACACACTCTCTCCTCCTGACCAAACTCTTCAATGCTGGACTACCCAACTGGGCCACATTGTGGTTCAACTCTTACCTCACTGGCAGATCCCTAGCTGTCCACATCAGTTCTTTCACCTCAGCACCCCTCCTGATTACTTCAGGAGTACCGCAAGGCTCTATCCTAGGCCCCCTGCTGTTCTCGGTCTTCCTGAATGACCTGCCCTCTGCCTGCCCACACACCTCCATCCACATGTACGCAGATGACATGGTGCTGTACACATCCGGCCCCTCGACCTCTGAGGTTATGACCAGACTGCAGCAAGACTTTATCTCGGTCCAGCACTGGCTCCGCTCAAATCACCCCCTCTTCAATGTCAATAAAACAGTCTCACTAACCTTGGCACAAGGCATAAAATTTCCAGGCTCCCCTCCCCGATCTTATTCCACACCCTGGAAGGGTCCCCTCTGGAGTTCTGCACCTCCTTCAGATACCTCGGTGTCTGGCTTGACCAGCACCTCAACTTTTCCTCGCATATTGATTCCTTACTCAAGAAGCTGCACCTCAGGCTTGGTGCACTTTACTGGAATTGTGACAGCATCCCCCTTCCAGCCAGGACGGACATTGTGAAGAAAATGATCCTCCCCATCCTCGAGTATGGGGACATAATCTACAGCGCCAGCCCAAAGACCACATTAGCCAGGCTGGACCCTCTCTTTCACTTTTTCTGTTATTTCGCCCTGAACAGTCCCTACTCCACACACCACTGTGCTCTATATCAAGCAATGAACCTCACCTCTCTTGACAATGGCAGACTGACCCACTGCGCCAAGATCCCGGCCAAGAATTGGTCACAGCGTCTCCCCTCCTACCTCACCGACACCATAACCAACCCCAACGCCCAAGCATACTCTCTCAGAAACTCAGACTCTAGGTCCCTAGCTGTCCCATACTGGTCTACTACCATTGGTCAGTTAGCATTCAGCTACCGCATTCCCACATTGTGGAACTCCCTCCCAGCTAATGTTCATCACTTATCCACCCTCTCATACCTTAACTCCATGCTCCAAGCCCATTTCGCCCCTACCTGTGCTTGTGTCTAGGCGTTTCCCAGTCTCTAGTAGAATATCAGTGTATGTCTGCACTTAGTAATTGCAATTAATCGGTGCCTAACTATTGTTCTCTCGCCTTATACTGTTTCTCACAGGGTCCAATTTTGCTAGTGGCCTGCACTATGAATTCATTGTACTCATGCTGTATTAACTGTGGCTACCTACTGACTCTCTCAACCCACTACTGTCTAGTAATCTGAACCAAATGTTAGTGTTCTGCCACTTGTTTATACTGTCTTCAACTGTCTACCTATGTTCCCCCCCCCCCCAGGCCGCATCTGAAATCGAGCAGTATACTGCTTAGTATGTCTTTCCTGGTAAAACGCTTAAATAAATAAATAAACACTGGAAGCCCACCCCAGTGTGCCAAAGTAATTCTCATCTTTTTCCAACACTGGGATGCCCACTCTCAATGTCAGATGCGCTCCACACACCCCACTATTTTAGCTGACATTGGGGTGCCCAATCCCTGGGTCAGCAATTGATCCCCCCCTCCACTAGTCTGACACACTGGGAGCCCACCCTAGTGTGCTGAAATCTGTTTTGTAATATTTCACCTGTAAAAAAGAAAACAGTCCCACAACGTATTTTTTTTAAACCTGAAAAAAAAAGAAAACGGTCCCTCGTGATACCTGCTGGCCCCCCAACCTGCACCCTCCCTCTGCGCACCGCACTTCCCAGCACCCCCCCACCCATATTTACCTCTGGAGGTTGGGAGCAGCAATCTTCTGTGGACCTGGAACATGTCTGTACTCTTCAAAGACCAACCAGGAACTGAAGAAATGGTGGTGAGCCCTATAATGGCAGTCAATGGGGGGTTTTCAATTTAGGTTGATATCTCAGCCAATTTTTGGAGTTTTGGTCCCAAATTTTCAACATAGGGTTCTTGGCACCCCACCTCGTTAACACTGGCACTGCCATTTCGTTTCTCAGTCTTGAAAGGTGATTTCATGTTCGCTGCATGGAATCACCTTTTGGGACCGAGTAACAAAATGACAGTGCCACTGTTCATGAAGTGGGGTCCCAAAAAGCCCATGTTGCAAGTTTGGTGAAAAAATGCAAAAAATGACTGCATTATGAGTGTGCATTGAGCAGTTTGTGTGCATGCTCATAACTTCGCTAGTTTTTGAATATTTTCACTCCAAATTTCCAGCATTGCCATTGTTTCTGACCTCCTTATAAACAATACAGCTGTCATTTTTTTCACTCTGCCCAAAATGTGTTTTCACACTTGTGGCGCAGAATGACACAGTCGCTGTGCAAAATCAACTTTTGGGACATATTAATGAAATCACAGTGCCACTGTTAATGAGGGGAGGTCCCTAAAAGGCCATGTTGAAAATTTGGTGAAAAAAGTCCAAGAAGTGACTGCGTTATGAGCATGTGTTGCGCAATTTCTATGCATGTTCATAACATTACCGCTTTTTCACATTTTCACTCCAGATTGTCAATATTGTCATTTTTTTCACACCTCCTCATGAACAGTACATTCGTCATTTTTCACATCCTGCCCAAAATGTCTTTTTGCACCTGTTGCACTGAATGGCGCATTCGCTGTGCGAAATCACCTTTCAGGATTGAATAATGAAATGATAGTGTCACTGTTCATGTGGAGTCCCAAAAAGCCCATGTTGAAAATTTGGAGCAAAAAAACCAACAAAAGCCGTTAGGGTTTCCAATTGTAATGCTCCACCCTTTACAGACTGACAGGCATCGGGGGTGTGGCTTAGGGTTGTCGGCCACAATGCTCATGCCATTCCACCCCAACCCCCACCCTGCAGCCACTGACAGGCATCAAGGTGTGCCTTGGGGTCTTCGGTCCCAGCGTTCACCCCATTCTCCTATACTGTACTCATCTCAGCTTGTATCCTTATGGAATGGGGTGATTGTAAGGCCCAAAGTCCCCAAGGCACACTATGACCCTGTCAGTGTCTGCAGGGTGGGGTGAGGTAGAATGGCATGAGCATTATGGCTGACAACCCAAAGGCACACTCCAGCACCTATCTGTCTCTGCAGGGTGGGGGTAGGGGTTGGCGTTAGTTTAATATTTCACTGCCATTCCTATTATGCATCTCTCTAACTCATGTAGTACCGATGCCAATACCAGCAAGCCAACATTCGGCATTGACAAATGCTTGTTTATACTGAGTTTGCAATGTTTTCCTCTGTTTGTGCCTTCACTCTCCTAACTGCCTTCTTTGCCTCCCTTTATTTTTTTGGTAACGTTCTCTCTATCACCCTTTTCCTGTGTCCATTTGTATTCACTAAATGCCATCTTCTTTGTTATAGCCTTTTCTGCTACTTCCTCAGAGAACCACAGTGGTCTCCTTTTACTCTTCCCCTTACAGACTTGTTTGACACAGATATGTGTTGCTTCCAAAATTCCCTCTTTGATGGTTTTCCACTGTCCCCAAATTCTCTACCCCTGCTAGGGTGCCCCTCAGGTAATTGCCTATTTTCCTGCATTTTCCTGTAATCCGCCCTCCTGAAATCCAGGATTCTTGTCCTCGTGTAGTCTGTTCCATGCCCAGCTATTATGTCAAACCACATTGTACATTGATCACTGTTCCCTAGGTTCTCCCCTACTGAAACCCTTGCCACACTATCCCTATTTGTAAGCACGAGATCCAGTAGTGCCCTCTCCGGAGTCCAGTCGTCTCTGTAACAAGTTGTTTTATGAATATCTCCCACAAGGGCATCTAAGATATTACTTCTGTGAGTTGCTGCTGCCACGTGGAGACTCCAATCCACATCTGTAAGGTTTAAGTCCCCTACCAGCAACACTTCCCCCCTCTATGCCATTCTTTGGGTTACTAGCATAATATCCTTATCTACCTTTTCCTCCTGCATTGGAAGTCTACAGACCACCCCTGTGCGGATAGCTGTCCCTTTCTTCCTTTCTAATGTGACCCACAATATCTCCTCCCTTCCCTGTTCGTCTAGGGTTTCTATGGCCTTAATGTTGCCCTCATATATAAAGCCACTCCCCCCTTTCCTGCTCGCCCTGTCCCTCCTGAACAGATTTTAACCTAGTATGACCACTACCTAGTGTTGGTTGTCATTACACCAAGTCTCCGTGATGACCACTATGTCCAGGTCTGCTTCCGCCATTGTAGCCTCTGGGTCACTGATCTTGTTGCTCAGATTTCCAGCATTTGTGCACATGGCTGTCCTGAATGTTCCTTCCCCCCCCCCATTATTCCCTTTTGTCCCTCCCTACTTTGTCTGCTATTCTTTATAGTCGTGATTGAGCCTTCCAGTTCTACAATGCCATATTTACTTGTGTTTAGCTGTTTTCTCTCTCTCTGGACTCCTATTTATGATTATATGATCCTGGGGGGGAAGGGATTGTTCCTCCTTTCCACCCTCCACCTCCCCCTTGGCTAGTTTAAATTCTTGCTAATGAAGCATTTAAACTGTTCACTTAGGACCATGCCCCCCCAGATGGATGCAGGCCTTCTCCTTTATACAGGCCCCCATCCCCCCGGGTGGGGCCCCAATCCCCCATGAAGCCAAATCCCTCCTCTCAACACCATACCTTCAGCGATGCATTGAATTCTTTGATACAGAGTGTCCTAGCCTTCCCTCCCCATGGACAGACAGCACCTCCGAGAAGGTCACGGAGGTTGCTGTCTGCTTAAGGCCCCTTCTCGACCTTCTAAACTCCTCCTGTACTTGTCCTATCCCTTCCTCATTCCTTGCTAGGTTATTTGTCCCCATGTGGACAATAACATCCAGCTCTCCCCTCCTTGCTATTGCCTTGTGATCTTCAAGGTCCACTCCCTATCCCTCTGAGCCGTGCCTCCAGGTAGGCACTTCACCTCCCTCTCCCCCTTCCTCCCTGTTCCTAACTCAATTCCCCTGACAATGAAGTCTCCCACCCCCACCAGAAATTGCTTCCTCCTTCTCCTCTGGGTTCCTCCACTGCCCACCCCTGGGGTCCAACCTGGACGTCCATCCCATCCCCCCCCAAGGTCACTACCTCAGGAGCCAGTATGGGACCTACCCACTCCCCCAACGCTGCGTAACAGTTCTGTAGTGTTACTAAATGGGGACTGTGCCTCTGTGCCATTGCCCTCACCCTCCACAAGCCCACCATTGTCCATCCACTCTAACCTTTGGGTTAGTGGAGGTTAACATGGTGGTCCCTGGGTGGGGACTAAGGTTCCCTGAATCCCTACCAACTCAGACCAGAGACTGGCAACCTCCAACCTCAGCCCAGAGAGGTGCCTGCAGATGAGGCAGCACCACAGCATCCAGAATGTTCTCCTGAAAACTGCCATCTTATTGTGATTCTGCAGCTGTACGGACTGCATGCACACACCAACTTTGTGTAGCTAGCACTCATGGTCCCCCTTCCCGACCCAACCCCCCCTCCAGAATTTAAATAGCTACATGGCCGACTGACCCAGTCACCCTGACCCATGGCCATTAAACTGACTCCTAGGCTATCCCCACCTGCCACGACCATGCTTACTGTAGCGGGGGAGACGTGGACCAAATCCACACATCAGTGGTCCACATATGCTACTGTACTCCCAGACAGTAACAGTAGCGCAGGTAGCTGGCTGATGGCTGCTGTGAAGCAGCAACTTTGGCATCATGATGATATGCAACGTCATCAGTCACATAACTGACACTATCAAATGGTCCTTCCCAAACTCCAGAGCATGGGCTGACATGGCAGACACTGACAGCAGCATGACGAGGCATTGCCATTAGAGGAGGGAAAGTTATAACGGTGGTCAGCAGGTATCCTTCAAGTTAAAACATTTTTTCAAAAAGGCCTTGTGAGTGTGACTAAAAATAGTTATATAATACACTCTATGCATGTTTTACCTGTGGTTTCAAAACACGTTCTTCACATTTCGGAACAAGACAAGTAGAACCCATTGTTCTTAACACTTCGGAAGGTAAGGAACTTGTTTTTACAGCCCCACCAGTCAAAATCGCACTCCTGCTATGGAGTATCACAGAAGCATGAGCTGAGCTTTCCCCGACCAAGTAAAGTATCATGTATTGATTCAAAATCATCAGTTTAAACCACAGCTATTAACTCGTATACTGTTAATGGCAGACACATTAGCATTACTATTCTGACACTGAACACCATTTTACTATAAGCACCATTTTACTGTATGAGAAATATGATGTACTGTTATAAAACATGCTTAGACTGCATTATATAAAATAACAAAACCCTTCTTGTTAAGAACTCATAGATTCTTAACTCATTAGATTGGTGACATCAAAATACACTCGAGCTTTGTTCTCATGCCACTGATGTCACCAATTTAACTCGGTGTTGAGAATCTGCTCATTCTTAACAAAGAGGGGTTAATTATTCTATATTTCTTAGTCAGTCACTTACTCACTGACACTAGTAGTAATGTCAGTTGGATTACGTAGGCGAGGGTAAGCGTCATCACTGTTGTAGACCAGTAGACTTAGTACTGCTGGGTTAAAAAAAAGTATTTCTTGACTAAAACTCCTTAGCCAGTTACTAGTAAGTCTAGTGACCCGTGGAGTTGTCGTGTAATCCAGTCTGTTGGTT
Organism: Neoceratodus forsteri; assembly: GCA_016271365.2. Lineage (NCBI taxonomy): Eukaryota > Metazoa > Chordata > Ceratodontiformes > Ceratodontidae > Neoceratodus > Neoceratodus forsteri. The sequence continues at coordinate 403,305,899 of CM028136.1, read as the reverse complement.
GGATACATGCCAGCAGGCCTCCACAAGTGAGTGTGTCACAGACCATCTACCACCTACCTGGACTGCAGGAGTCATAGTACACAGGACACTGTGACTGACATGGAGCAGAGGAAGGCAGATGGCTACTCTCTAATCCATTTGAGATTTTCCAATTTCTAGCTAGGGTCATCGTCACTCACTGAGGTAGATAAAAAAGTTATTAACTGATAATTTCAGACATTCTAACCTTTATTTAACATGCCAAAGAAATGTCATTTAGAGTAGCTCAAAACCCCTCCTAGCGCATTTTTAGTCATTAAAAACCCTATATCCTTTGTGGCCCTAGGCAGCCTCTGAACCCCTGGCCTATTGGTGAAGTCACAGGGAGCCCCACCATTATACATTACCCAAGGCCCCAGAAGTTGTTAATCCAGTCCTGCACAACACGCACATTATGGAAGCTGAGGTCTCCCATACTTTTATTTACAAATGTAATCAGGCTGCCTTAAATATTTTAAGCATACAGTGATTTATTTATTTATTTAAGAGATTTACCAGATAAGCATACTGAGCGGGGACCGCTCGTTTCCAGGTGCGACCTGGGGGTTACATAGGTTGAGGTAAGGACAGAATACACAGTACAACAATGAATAGACAGCAGCATCAGTAGACAACTCAAACCAATGGTAATTAAAACAGCTGCAGAGTGCATAGATTAGTTGTGGCATGGTTAGGCATAGACTGCCAGGTGAAACAGTAAAGCAGAAAATATATTGGCACAGTAGGAAAGCTATGATGCAGTTATGCACCATTCCAACCTTCCCTTCTCTCTGGTATGTCCCTGAGCCTGCACTATCACATTTAAAAAAGAAAAGCTTTCAGTAAAAAAAAAAAAAAAGCTAGATATCTCTTGAAGAAGAACCCTGTTTAGGCCTGGAAAGGCTGTGTTCTATAAATTAATCCTTGGTGTAATAAATTGTATAAAAGCAACCACATTGCCCTTATTTTCTCCCCAAGTCTTGGCACCACATGACAGCACTGAGAACTTGTAGTACATATTAAAATCACATTTGCAAAGAAAATAAGGCCAAATGTGATTCTTTCTGCAGCCTTATTTGGTGATTATTAATATCGTCTTGTGTATATAAAGATAAAAAACTGCCAAGATTAAAAAAAAAACACTCTTTTGTGCCAAAATCCCAGCAGAGCATGTCTATGTACACACACACTACAGGTTTTCCACACATCTAACTTTGTATATGTACCATTACTGCCACTCCCCTGGCCCCCCAAACACACACACCTCTCATCAGGAGAGACCTCTGGTGGAGATAATTCTTCCACTTTATTTCCATATTGCACTGGTTCCCATTTGTGACGGAGACCCTCAAGCAATGTCATTGTGGGGGGATGGGAAGCATCACTTGGCAGCATGCACCATTCACCCCAGATGCTCTTAATTTGACTGACCTCTCAGCATTTGTTATTTCCCCTGGCTGACAGCATATTCCTAATTAACAAAAAGAAAGTGTGCTAGCAAATATTGTGCTGTAGCAGCTCAGGCAATCTTCAACCTGATCTACGACACACATTACAATAATCTCTAACTTGCCCTGAGGCATACCAACTCGGCCAAAAAAAAAAAAAAAATCAGACACTGCCCTTATCACGTTTTACTGCAGCGTCTACTATGTGTACATACATCAGTACTTTCAAGACTCCAGACACTTAAGTGAAAAAGAACACAAAGTCACCAGGTTGTTTACATTTCTCCTTTGTAGTTGTTATAGGCCTTCATTGTCTGCTTCAGCATTTCTTCAGTCAAGTGCACACAGCACAGCAAGACAGCCTGGTTGCAAAGGCACAATCATTTTAAAGAAAATGAGAGCAGATCATCAGTTTATTGCAACTTAGGGGCAGCTGGGCTGGCCATATTGATTTATACCTGTGGTTCCCTGAAATCCTTTTATTTGCATGCAAACTGATGGAGTTGTAAATCTACAGAGGCGCCAGGACAGCAGTTAAAAGCATAGGATATTGAGTCAAGTGGTTTTGGGAACAGGGTGCTAAGTAGTATACCAAATGTAATTTATTAAGGTGGGGGGGGGGAGGTAGGCCATCAGTGATCACTTACTGTTTTTCTGCACAAGTCAGGGCAGCGCGTAGCTTCTTCAGGATAAAGGTAAAAGATTACCTTTGTTCCGCAGCAGCTTGAAAGGCTTGAAGGGACACTTAAAAGAGCTACTGTAATAAACTTTTGTTGGTGCAAAGCTAGAGAGGTGCCGAAATAAACAGCTTGTGTTCTATACCAATACGTTCTGTCCCACTGTGAGCTCTGCCTCTAGCCCTATTCTGAAAATCAAATATCTCTCCCTCTCTCTCTCCCCCTCTCTCTCCCTCTCTCTCTCTCTCTCTCTCTATCTCCCTTTCATTAGAATTTTACTGTCAAGAGTCCCCTCCTTTACTTAACTTTCTTCAGTGAGTTGCCTAACTTGCTAGATCCAGAATAAAGCCTTACAAAATCTATTGCTGAAGAGCTGCAACCCAGTTAATGCAAAACTGAGTTGCAGCTCTTAGGCAACAGATTCTGTAAGGCTTTGTTCAAGATCTAGCAAGCTAGGCAACTCACTGAGAAATGTGAAAGCAGCTCATTGGCGGAACAGTTTAATGTGAATTGGACTGTATGAGACTTCACTACGTATTCAGTGGGGAAGGATAATTTTGCAACGTCTCCAGTAATTTCTTTTCTTTTAAGTTGCAACGTTCTCACCGGGACCCACCCGAGAGATGTTTTCTGCAAGACTGTTCAGACAGTATCGATTTCTAATTGGTTATGCTTCATGCAACAAGCCTTGTAATAATGACCTACTGAAGTCTCCAAATGGGATTTTTTTTGCATGCTGTGTACATCCTCCTACTCATTGGTCTGCCCCTATCTAGTCAGCTTCCCCCAGGCCGTCAACCACCTTCCCCAGGAAAATCCTCCATCCTCCATCCCTCATGGATTTTCTCCATAATGAGGCTATCGGGGTGCCTTTACCCCTTCAGAAGTCAAGATCTGATAGAGGATGATGCATCAGGGGGTGCAAGGCTGGTGAGGGGCTGGCCGTCACCCTGCATGGCCAGTGGGTTATTCTCCAGTTTTCTTCCCACAATCCTAGGTGGCACACAAGCACATGTGGAGGGTCACACCTCAGCTGTGTGCAAAGTACCTCTGCCAGGCGGGAAAGCTGCCTGGCACACCAGCAGGGGCTATTGCAACACCAGAGCGTGCCACGTCCCTTCAACCCAGGCTTGGACACACTGCTATTGGCAGTGCTGCTTCTCAGCCTGACCGCTCGAGTGGCAACTTCCAAGTTTTCTCCCAAACCTGGTTCACCAGCAGAAAAGTGCAACACACTTCCACTGGGTCACTGGGCAGCTCCATGTGGGACGTTTAAGGATTCTGAAGCACAAAAATAAAATGAATGCTTCACCATTAACCTTGAATATCAAAAGATTTGTAACTGTATCATTAGCAATAGATGTGTCAGGTAATGTAATGTAGTACAGACACTTCAGCAGACTTTGGACCTTGTTTTTCCAGACTGACCCCCACCTTCAGAACCAGAGGATCAAACTAAGCCCCCTTTTGTTAATGCTAATTCAAGCTCTGAAACTGATGATTCATTCAAATGCTTTATTCTGCTGTTGAGAAATTTCAACATTTGAGCAGTTACGTCACTGGCTCTTTAGAGACCCTTTTATGTTCTTTGGAGCAAACTGTTTTGTGCTGTTAACTCTTATTCAGATTTAGTTATCAAAAAAGTTACAAACCAAGACAGCAAATAAAACTGTTTAGTATCTTGATGGTAGTAACCACAAGTTAAGCTGTGTCGGATCACCCTTGAAAAATGAGTATGTAGCCTCTTAGGTTCTTATCCAACCAGCAAATGTTAAATAAATTAAAAAATAGGAATTAACTGTCTTTAATCCCACCTTTAGTTACAATGCATGGCACTATAGGTGAACTTAGCTAGCTTCAAATGGGCACTTGGAACACTGAGTGGGACTGTTTCAATCAGATTTCGAAGCTTTGAAAGCCAGCCTCCCACTGGTAAAGATGACTTCATTACCTAGCAGTTTTTGCTAAATATTTCGCAAATAAGACCACTGTGAACACCTGCAAAATTTTGTGCAGCCACAAAGCTTTTTAGACCACCAGTTATAAAAGTAATGGGATGGACAGTTTTGCACCCTTAAATAAACGAGGGAGATATATTTCATGTGAATTTACATTAGGAACTTGATTTAAAGTACACTGTGTGAAAAGAAATGTATTATATCAGGGGGCTTGTTGCATATAAGGGGATCTGGGGTGACCAAAATACGGAGTGTGGGCACTAGTAAATTCTGATGGATGCACTTTGAGATCACCAGCACTTGGAACTTGAAAACTACTGAATGTTGGTGCTTAAAGGTGATAGGAAACAGGTTTTTATACCTTTAGATGCCCTTCTGTTTTACTTTTAGTATCTATTCCATATTCTGATTTTTTTACCCCTTTGTTAAACTAGTAATTGAATTTGTTATTGTCTTTTACTGTAAATCTCTCTGTCTTATCAGCAGTTACAGCTATCTTTTTATGTTTGCTCACATGTGCAAAGCAAACATATTGGTGGCATGCAGAACTGTATTGTTTTTGAAAGTGTGACTGTGTTATGGCCAGTGGAGTGGAGCATTGCTGAGGCTGGCCTGTAAGCAGCACATTGGTAGGAGGCTGCTGATGATACTGGTCTGCTAGCTGACGGTTGGAAACTTCTTACATATGAAAGAATGAAGCCACTCCTATCACATGTCCTTGCAGTACCCATCACCCATATGTTCAACTTATCCCTCTCACAGGATGACCTTCACACTATTTGGAAGACAGCACATGTTATCCCTCTGTTCAAATAGGGGGACCCCAGTGACCTGAATAATTACAGGCCAATCTCCATACTACCAACTCTGTTCAAACTACTAGAAAAAAATGTGAACACACAGCTCAGAAACTACCTGGAATCAGCAAATTTGCTTAATCCACGACAGTCCAGCTTTAGAGCGCAACATAGTACAATTTCGGCCCTGGCTAAAGTCACAAACGACTGGCAGAGTGAACTGGACAGGAAGAATTTAGTATGTGCAGTGTTCTTGGATCTAAGCAAAGCCTTTGATACCGTTGATCACGACCTTCTCCTCTCAGCCCTCTGGTATATTGGATTGGACTCTCTTGCTACTAGTTGGTTTGAGAACTATTTCACAGGCTGCTATCAGCAGGTAATAGCGGAAGGTAAAGTCTCTCCTTTAAAACCCCTCCTGAGGGGCGTACCTCAAGGGTCCATCCTGGGACCACTGCTATTCACTATCTATATAAACAGAATAGATGCCACCATCAAAAAAGCCCAAACACACCTCTTTTCGGAGGACACTATGCTCTATGCCAGTGGCCCTCACCAGAGGTGGCATGTAGAACCCTCCAGAATAACTTAAACTTGTTGCAACACCAGCTTCTAAATCAAAAGTTGCTTTTAAATGCTAAGAAAACAAAAGCTATGCTCTTCTCACCCTTTCCCAACTTACCTAACCCAGCCTTGGCTGGGTCTCTCTCCTTGATATCCACTGCCCTGGGTGAACAGTTAGAGTACGCAACCCACTTCAAATACCTGGGTGTATGGCTTGACAACAGACTCTCCTTCATAGAGCATATAGAACAATTGACAAAGAAGCTTCATCAAAGGCTTGGCCTATTCTTTAGGATAAAAAATCTTCTCCCACCAGATGCAAGGACGAGACTAGTCCAGACTACCTTCCTACCCCTACTAGACTACGCAGACTTCCTTTATAGCCACGGATCAGTCTGCGCACTTTCAAAACTTGACACACTCTATCATAGAGCTCTAAGGTTCATAACAGATCTTCCTTACTCCACCCACCATTGTTTGTTGTATACCACTGTAGGTTGGTCTTCTTTTACCCTGAGATGACAAAGAAATGCCACTATCTGGACATACAAAGCTATTATGAATAAATTGCCTAACTATATCTCGGTCTGCCTGCCACCTTGCACTCTAAGCAGATATGCACTGAAAAGTGCCTCCTTTAGTACCTTAAAATAAAAAAGGTCAGATCTCGCTTTGGCTGGGCGTCCATTAGCCATGCGTTTCCCCAGCTATGAAATAACCTGCAAAAACCCTGAAATTAAAATCTAAAGTCAGCATCTCAGCCTTCAAAGCACTCTATCTTCAGCACAATAAGGAATCATGTGCTTGCTTACCCTCACTAAACCATCCCCTTATCATTCTTGTCTTGGCTTCATCCTAGATTCTGATCCGAGCTGGTGCATGGCCTTCCCCCCCATTCCCTCTTCTGTTGCCTCTCTCCTCCTCTTTACCCCCTGGTCCTTTGCTGATCCCAGCCTTTGTCTGGCCCTCTCCTTTCTACTTCATCTTTGCTTCTCTCCTTCATCCTGTCTTCTTTCCTACTTTCAGCTATCCACTGCTCTTGTCCCAGTAGTATACCCACTCTCCCTTCCCCCTGCACCCCCTGTCTATTCCCATTCATCAGTTTCCTCATTTACCTCTGCACCCCTGGTTCATACTCCCTTCAACTTGCCTCCGATCTATTCGCCTTCCTCCCCCTCCCTGCCCTACTCTCCTACTGTATATCCTGACCTGTGCTCCAGGTCCCATTTGTTCTCCATGGTGCTTCAGGGTCCCCATTCCCTTCGGCTTCTGTCACCCCATCTTTTCACTGTTACTGACTTATCTCTAGTACTGTTGTTAGCCTAACTGCTTATCTGAAAACATTTATAGCACTTATCCTGCATTTTCCTTACAATATATTATCCATGTTCATTTTTGATCATGCTGGTGTAGCATTATTTCTGTGTATTACCCTGTTATCTTGTATTTGTGTTCACCCAGATCCACCTTGAAAAGGAGCTCTGCTCAATGGTGTTCGCCTGGTTAAATAAAGATTTTGATTGATTGATTGATTGATATGCAGTTTTCACCCATTAGTATGCCAACAGGGCATGGTCATTATTAATATCCCCCTACTCCCACCTGATCTAACTTTTAAAATCTAACTGGCGGTGAGTGCTCATTCCACCCTGCTGCCAGTCCTCAACCCTGCTGGTGCCATATTCCCCCTTGCTGCCCTGTGCAGCTTAAATCATAACCAGCAGAGGGTGCTCAGTCAACCCTGGTGCCAGTATCACACCCGCCAGACCTACACTTTTAATATCACTAGCAGTGGGTGCATAACCCTGCTGCTGGTATCATCCCTCCCACCCGACCAACTTGGCATTTGTTCACTTCCCCCAGACACAAAAAGTCTGATACTGGGGAGCCCACCCCCTGGTGCTGGCTATCACTCCCCCAGACACAATAAGACATTGGGGTGCCCATTCTGGTGCCACCAGCCAAGTACCAGAAAAGAAGGAAACTGTCCCTCACCAATTTGTTCCCTGTAAAAACAATGGTCCCTTGACAATGCCTTTTTCCCCTTGACCCTCCAGCTCCCCCACACACACACACCTCAACCCACTTCTTACCATCCACAAACCTACACATCCCCAACATCCCTCATTTACCTGTTGGGTCCTCCTCTGATGACTGACACATCCGACTGCTTCCAGCGCCAAATGAGAAGTGAGTGAAACAAGGTAAGTTAGGTTGATGGCTTTGTCATGTGTTTTGAACTTGTACTTATAACTGTCGTTTTTTTTAAAGTTTAACACCCAGTTTTCAACATACTTTTTTGGGACACCACCTTATGAACAAGTTAGATGAAATTTTTCGGATCCTCCTGAAACATGTTTTCAGAGTCACTTCATGCAATCATGTTTCAGGAGGAATTTTAAAAATTCCATCTGTCTTGGTTATAAGGTGGGGTCATCAAAAAACTAAGTTGAAAATCTGGGTCAAAATAAAACAAAAAAAAAAGAATTTATGAAGAAATGTTAATTCTTTTAATGTTTACTCATAACTTTGTGAGTTTTGTAGATTTGGGCCCCACATTTACTGCAAGCTTTCTTGTTACCCCACCTCATGACATGATAGTTGTCATTTCTCAAATCTCCTCCAAAACATGTTTTCTCACTTACGTCACAAAATCACATTTTGGGCGTGATTTAAAACAATCCACCTGCCTTGATCATAAGGTTGGGTCATAAAAAGATAGTGTTGAAAATGTGGGGTCAAAATGTCAAAAAATAATGAAATATGGGGAAACATTGAATTTTATCAACGTTTACTCATAACTTTGTGATTTTTGTAGATTTTGGCACCAGATGTGAAACACAGCCCTTTTTTTTACCTTACCCAATACATATGACATGTCATTTTATAAATCCCATCTGAAATATGTTTTCACAGTCACTCTGTAAAATCATTTTTTGGACGGGATTTAAAAAATTCCACCTGTTTTGATCAAAAGGGAGGTCATAAAAAAACTACAGAAAATTTGGGGTCAAAATATCAAAGGAAAAAATAATGAACTGATGAAGAAACACTGAATTTTTCCAGCATTTACTCATAACGTTATTATTTTGCACATTTTGCCCTCACATTTTCGACACAGGCCTTGTGTTACCCCAGCTATTGAATATGATATGTATCATTTTTCAAATCCATAAGACACATTTTTTTTTTACTTCTTTGGTAACCAGGTAAGGACCACTAGGCACAAGTGCTCATTTTCAGGAGCGCACCAGTAGCACGGGAGATTAAGCGACTTATTCAGAGTCACAGTATGCAATTGGAGATAGTAGGAATCAAACCCAGGGCTGCTGGATGTGCCAAGCTCATTCACTGCTCATTACTCTAACTTCTAGGCTATACTGCCAACCCAGTTAGCAGTGGTTCCAACAAATCACCTTTTGGACAGGAATTAAAAAATTCTACCTGTCTTGATCATAACATGGTGTCATAAAATGACTGTGTTGAACATTTGAGGTCAAAGAGTGAAAAAAAACAACTAAGTTGCAAAGAAACATTGCAATTTTGCAGTGTTTACTCATAACTTTATTGTTGCAGATTTTGGCCCCAAATTTTCAACATATCCCTTGTGTTCATCCCACCCCCATGAACATGACAGGTGTTTTTCAAATTCCCGCTGAAACGTGTTTTTGCAGTCATGCCACAAATAATTTTTTGGATGATATTTAAAACAATCCCACCTGTCATGATTGTAATATGAGATCATATAAAGACTTCAGTATGTTGTAAATTTGGAGCCAAAATGTCAGAGCCCACGGAAAATTAGATATTGCCTCTCAGCTGGCTTATCCTGGGTAAATACAGTGTAAAAATGGGTAAAGCTGGGTCCCCACTGAAAACAAGATTTTGCATCTCCAATGTACTGTCTTGGGTAAATATAGTATGTAAATGACTACAAACAGGACTGCACTTAAAAGGAGATATTGCATCTCAGTTGGCCTATCCTGGGAAAATACATTTTAAAAAAGGATAAAAGCAGGATCCAGGCTGGTCTGATAGCATGATGGTAGGGCTACCGCTAGTTATGCCGGAGACGTGCATTCAGGATTGAAGGCAGGCCACGGAGGTGGGGGTTCTGGCCTGGGGAGGAAGACTTGAGTGTCTCAGTCACTGGTCTCCCTCATCGGGGAGAGGAGGATGCTGTTCACACTGCATTACTGCCGACTGGTAGAAACCAATCACCAGCACACTTGGGGACACAAGGAAGGGACGGGTTGCTGCCAGACACCGGTCACGCATGTGTGCCACTGCACATATTGGTGACTAACTTACTGCATGCCACCAACCCTGGAGAGAGCATCCAGTGGTAGGAAGAAAATGCTGGCCATCCAAGCCAGCACCCCTCGCAGGCTCTCGCATGACTGACATGGCAGGTCACCCACCACAGTGTGGTCCTGGGTAAGTGGTGGATAAATTTTAAGTTCGTGAAAAGGTCAGTGACGGGACGGGAAGTGCCGCTGGACAAGACCAGAACAAAAAACAGCTTTAATGGAAAATGATAAAAAACAGAACCCTACTGAAAACAGGATATTTCTTCTTAGTTGTGCTATCCTGGGTAAATACAGTATAAAAATGTGTGAATACATGACCCCATTGAAAATTAGATACTTCTCCTGTTCCAACTTGTAACAGCATGCAAGCAAACAAGTTTGGCATTGACAAATGCTTGTTTTATACTACCTGCTCATTTGGTAACATTAGCAAGTAAAACTGGTAAATGTATTATCTAACAACAATAGAAGAAAGTCGGCACCAGTTTCGAGGATATGATAGCACCAAAAAGTTTCTTAAAAAGCTAGAAAAAAGTGCAAGTATGTGCAGTTACAGTTACTTGGTTATAGTAAGTTGCAGCTTAATACAGGTGGCAGGCAAAGGAAAATAAATTCACCTGGGATCGCTGACTCAACTGGTTTCACACTCTGCTTCTTCAGGAGTCCTGGAAGTAAGATGTGGTATGTCTTTTAAATTGTCATCTTACAGCTATAGTGACAGACAGTGCTCATATAGTACATATGCAAACCTCAAAAAGATTTAAAAATACTTAAATAAGCCTACGTGGCTATCTCACACACACCATCCACTAATGGAAGAGGAGGCACAGATTGACATTTCACATAAAAAATCAGTTTCTGCATAAGATTTCACTTCAGAAAAGACAGCATTACTATTTGAAAAGGCATATGAATCAGACAATATTTATTAGGGAAGGCTAAGCATATGATCAATACTTCTTGTATATGATGACCAGAACCCGCCAGCTTCAAATCCATCCTGGCTGCCCAAAATCTCAGATCACATAGCTTGTTCCCTCTGTATCTGAAACAATGGAAACAAAGACATATTATTTTATGGTGCCATATCATAACACAGTTCTGCTTTATTTACTGATTTATTTATTTGCTATATCGGCTCTATATCCACCTCATCCGGGGCAGCTGGTCAGCCCTGTCCCTGTTCCCCTGAACAAGCCGTTGTCTCCCCCAGGACCTGCCACAGTCAGGAGTCCTCCCACAAATGTCCTGTTGTGGCAGGACAGGAGGAAAGAGGGCTGTCCTTCCCCCTCACCCAGATGCAAACATATCCAGGGCAGGCCGAGACTTGGTCCTGGCTGATGACACAGGCCCAGGCAGATCAGGCAGGGCTTCATGAATCCCCCGATGCTTTTCCCCTTTTTCCTCTCTGCCCTTGCCGTAGGATGTCTAACGTGTGTGTGGCGGTGCTCACACAGAATGACCCTCAACTCCCTCCTTTCATGCCGCTTGCACTGCACTACCATCAGGCCTCCACCTGGTGGCAGTCGTAGGCCAGGCTGATATCCTTCCCCTCCCCAGGAAAGGAGAGCAGTCCTTTGAATGCTCAATCCTCTCCCACCCCGGCTGATCCCTGGCAACACGAGATTGTTCCCTAACTCGAGTCGCTGGTGTGGGAAAAGGTAAGGCACAAGCAGCGCCTCAGCCCTTTACGCCACCGGCCAGCTTGGTTTTGCTTTATTTGGCCAGATGTTTAGGATTCAGAAGATGGGGTAGCGGTGGATATGAGAAGGAACATGCAGGGTGGGAAGGTCAGGAAGGGAAGGGGGCAAGATATGGGGAAATGGGGTAGGTTGTTCGGGTGGTTAAGAAAACAACTGTAAAATATAGTGAAACAATATCCAGTGACAATCAAGTAATACAATAACCCTTACAGAAAAGCATGATATTACTTTTTCTAGATAAGAGGCACATATGATAACATTTTTCATTTACACCGGCAGCATAATGTCCTATGAACTAGTCCAGCCACAATGCCTCTCTTCTAAGTAGTTTCGTTTCTTAATTTATTATCTTGCTGGCAGCAGCCACAGGTGAACAAAGATGTCTCAAGCAAACCCCTGCGCTTTGAGGCAAAGCCGACCTCTTCCTCAGGGGGTTGAAAATGTGGAATGGTATAACTGGTGCCATGGTATATTTTGGAACTATGACATAAAATGTCTTGCTGAAGAAAGGGGAACACAGAGTACATTTGAGGACATGGCACTACAAACGTAGAATATTTTAACTTGTCAAAAGAGAATTACCAGATATATCAGAATGTGTAACTGACATGGAAAGGAAAATGAGACGACACTGAACAGTGTTAAAATTTATTTTTTTGACCATTAACAGTAAATTAGATTTTATTTTCTTCTCTAAAAGCACTTTGCCTGCACCCACTTTTTTCTTCCACAAAAAAAAAAAAACAAGCTTTTTTTCCCAGCCCTTCCATTCTGTCTTCCATGTAAATCTTTCCACTGTTACCTTACCTCCCTAATACTAAGGTTTTCTGACTCCATCCCTGACAGGGTATGGAGCAAGGCTTTCTCACCTCTGCTAGGCTTGTTTATATTTTTGCCATGTCATTCAACACTGTCTCCCATCTCGTTCTCATGGACAAGCCTGTTTGTCGGAGCAGTAGAGTTGTCAGAATGAGTTCTAAACAGATGAGCACTGTTTTAGAACCGGGGGCGGAGGTTCAAGTTCTAAATAAGAACTAGAACACTCATGGGTTCTAAGTTTAAAGGTTCTAAATACTAAACAGATGCGTTTTTGGTTCAGACGTTTCAGTAAAGAGATGACCATCTGGAAAACAAGTCATCTGAAAATACATTTTTTATTGATATATGGGAATGTACTGCTCATTCACATATATACAGTATATATATATATATATACACACACAGCTGTGACAAAGTACATCACGGCCCAGATATTCAAAAGGGTTGCATGGGCGCAACAGTGTTCATATGCACAACCCACTGATGCGCCCCAGTACGATATTTAAAAGGGAAAAGTGCACCGCACAAATCCGTCTTCGGAGTGCATCAGTATGTAGGTAGGCACAGGGAGGTGTGGGCCCATGCATAACCTGCACAGCCGGGCTGTGCAGAGTCATCCATCGCCAACTACCTGTGCCTGCAAGATCGCCCCAAAAAGGAACAAGTGATGGCCACACCCATGGGTGAGCTGCTACATTGCAGGCGAAACAGCAGCTGCCACCTGTAGGTGGCCACAGGATTCCTGCTGCACCTGGCAGTGCCCCCATGCCCCATCGCGGGCATCTATAATAGCCCCCAAGTCCAATATCCCTGGTGGTCCAGTGGACCGCTATGTGCCCGATCGTGGGCATCACTGTATTCCCCATTTCCAATATCCCTGGTGGTCCAGTGGACTACACTGAGCCAGCCATGGGCACCATTAATCACCCCAAGTTCAATATCCCTGGTGATCTAGTGTACCCCCACCCACCCACTGAGCCCCACCACCTGCTCCCTCCCCGTCAGCCAGCGGGCAGCAGCACCTCACCCGCCTGCCACCCGGACTGACAGCTGGTGGGCTGCCGCCCATTGGTTCACAGCATGAGATAATGGGCGTGCAGCCTCACGACGTACTACTCATTCACATATCTGGACTGAGTAGTACGGTATGGGCTACACACACCCACTGGCTCATGCTGTGAACCAATGGTGCAGTAGCCCTACTGAGCTGTCGAGTCGCAGGCGGCAGGGCGGCAGGCGGGTGGGGCTGCCCTCACCGCTGACAGGGTGGAGCGGGTGCTGGGGCCCAGTGGGCGGTGGGTGAGGAGTACACTAGATCACCAGGGATATTAGACTTGGGGGGTGATTAATGATGCCCGCGATTGGGCTCAGTGCAGTCCAGTGGACCACCAGGGATATTGGACTTGGGAGGGTGATTAATGATGCCCGTGATTGGGGCACATAGAGATCCACTGGACCACCAGGGATATTGGACGTTTTTTTCATCTTACGGGACTTCCCGTGATCGGGCTGCAGGGGGCCTCGGTCCCCGACGGCTGCTACCTGGCAGGGCGCCAGGCACAAGTTGTCGGGGATCAGTGCACCTGCATGCTAATGGCATGCAAATGGGGCCATAATGAAATGCAAATGGCCCCCTGTGTGCCTTGCATAACTTATGGCCCCATTTGCATGTCCCAGTTTGAATATCACAGGTGCTGTGCATGGCGTAATGGCACTTGCGCCACCACATCTCCATGCTCCACTCTGGCCACTTTCTGGTGCAGTGCCACTGCACCATGCACAGTGGGGGTGGCCAGGGTGTGATATTCAAAGCTGTTGCACCATAGCACAGCTCTGTTGAATATTGCCCAGGCCACACCCGTGCGCAACACAGTTGAGCTGCGCCCAGGCTTGCACCACAGCCTGGCGCAGTTTGAATATCCGGGCCCACATCTTTTTGAATAGCACACCGTGTTTCTCTTTCTTTTCTGCATATGTAATGAAGCAGAATTTACAGTAATATTCTGTGCCAAGAAGGCAGTTTCTTGTTTTTCTGCTGTAAGGAACTATCTCTGTCCTTTTCCTCCAGTCTACTACTCAAATGAGTTTTAGTTCTAAAGAAGATTAAAACCCTTAAACTATTTGAAAAGTTCTAGACCAGAACCCAGAATCTCAATGGTTTCTGTAAACCCCAGGGAGCAGGCAGCTGACTGGTTCAACATCTTCCAAGCTAACTACTCACAAGCTATTGATATACCGTAGGTGGGTCTGTCTTCCCACACTCCAGAGTAAGATAGATATTCCACAAGGCTTGGTCTTTGGGCCCATACTGTTTACAGTGCAGGTTTATAGGGCCTCTGAGGGGTGTCTCTTATGGTATAAAAGACACCAAGAGTGAGGTTTGAGCCAGTGGACTGCAAAAGCGAAATTGAGCTTGTCAGTCTGCCCAAACCTCATGAGAGGTGTGTCTTATACCAGGCTCTATTAACTTATAATAAAAAACTGGAGTTTAGCTTGAGTGATGTATAATAGGCTGAGAACCTTTTTTTTAAACTTATCTACCCCCCCCACCCCACTGGCATTTAAGTGGAGTTCTCTCTATTGATGCTCCTGTACAAGAGCACACTGTACATAGAATAAGACATACAAGGGCTCTGCACAGTGATTTGCTGCAATCACTTAAAGATCAACTGCAGCTATATTATAAACATATTACAAACTTTACTCCTTTTCCCTAACATAAGGCTAACAAGACCTTATTTATTACATGTGAAATAAAGAAATTGCCATTTGTCATGCTCAAATACTGTTTTAATGCTCTCCTATTTAATGGTTTCACAGAAAATCTCTCATACATTTTTTGACCAACTAACGGAACCTTGGGTGAGTGCTGATTCCAATCAAGCAAGAATGATGTAATTTTCCTCAAGTTCCAGGTACTGAGCTGCAAGGAACTGAAGGAAAATGACATCATTCTTGCTTGATTGGAATCAGCACTCACCCAAAGTTCCTCTAGCTGGTCAAAAAATGTCTGAAAGATTTTCTGTGAAACCATCAAATAGGAGAGCATTAAAATAGTGTCTGAGCATGACAAATGTCAATTTCTTCATTTCACATGTAATAAATAAGGTCTGGTTGTCCTTATGTTAGGGAAAAGGAGTAACATTTGTAATATGATTTTAATATAGCTGCAGTTGATCTTTAAGCAATAAGGCATAACAAGGTATGTGCTGTGCTGGGATAATGGCATGCCTTGGCGGGTTGAACATCTCACTAGAAATGCCATTATCCCAGCACAACACACACCTTGAAATGCCTTATTGCAATTATGAAATGGGTGAATTTTAGTTTTATTAAATACATTACTTTTCCAAAAGATGGGGGTTCTTTTGTTTAAATTAGTAGAAAAAGAAAAAAGAAAAACAGAAAGGAAAACAGTAGTCCTGTTGAGGTTGTGATGTATAAGTGTCTAGTGAGCAGGTGGCACTTGCTGGCACATGAAACGTGCAGAGGCATTTCAATGGTAAAAACTAAGGGCATCCCTTTATTAAGTAAGGGCAGAATTAGAGAAGCATGGCTTCAGCATACCTTCATTGTGTTACTTTGCCTACCAAGCCTGATTTCATAAAAAAATGTCTTCAGTGGTTGAAATTGTGATGGTTGCTTACTGTTAGTGCCAGCTGAGTGGGCACCAGTTTCTGTGGCGCATGCTAGCAGTTTCTGTTCCAGCTGTATGATTGACGCTGCAATGGTGTTTGTTTTGGGGTGGGAGAGCTATGTGCTCTACATCTTCTCATGTTTGGCAGCAGAGGTTTAAACAGTGAGAAGTGCTGGTGACAGATTTTGTTCTGAGCATGGTGGGTAGCAGCAGGAGAAGAGAGTGACTGGGAGCCACGTTAGTTGTGAGGAGTCGTAGTTGGCGGCAACAGGGAGTGTTTTTTAAACAGACACCAGTTGGTTTTCAGACTGGGAATGGGAATAAAGGTGATCAGCTTCAGAGTGGGAGAGGGAATGAGTGGGCAGTTGGCAGTAGCAGGGAAGGAGTAGTGATATCCCCGATAGTGGAAAAGGTATTGAGGATCCAAATCTTCATGTGCAGTTGTGCAGGGATAGCAGCATGGGGGTTCTGAGGTCCTCAGCCAATCAGCACTCTTTAATTTTGAGATGCATTTCATAATCTTCCTAAATTATCTATTCACTGCCTGGATTTCTTTACATATCCATATGTGGAAGATACAGTGCTTTTCAAACGTTGTTTTGATGTGTCTTTGCTAATATCTCAACTCCAACAAGGATTGGATGACAATGGGTAGGCATTCCACTCAAACCAATTTACCCTGAGTGTTAAGAAAATATTGTCCATGGCTTTTGGCACCAAACTAAAACTTGACGAACTCCACTCCATCCTCAATCTGTGAACCCTTGATGGCTCCCTTATGTACTACAGATGAGTTTTTTCCAGGTTCGCCATTTTCTATTTCTGTGAGAAACCCCTCTCTGCACAGTCCAGTGAAGTTATAAAACTATTAGAGGTCAGATAAGTTCTGAAATGTAAATTATGTATTTTGACTGAAAGGGTGATCCAAATAGGATCCAAATAGGACCTACAGAAAGCACGTCCTGTTCTGGTGGCTGCAAACTCCACGCCTGGATCCAGTTTTTAATGCATTCTGCAGCTTTACTCTCAACTAAATCCATGATGTTTTGGACTTCTTCTTAGCTTTGTAAAAATCCAAACTAAAAAAATTGTGACCTTAATGGGGCTTGCTTGGAGCAAGTTTCTGAATTTAAGCATTTAGGGTTTGTGTTAGATCCATGTCTGACTTTTCAAGCGCAGGTTAAAAACATCTGTCGAAGGGTTAATCAGAAACTTGGCATTATTTACAAAATGAAACAATATTTTATTCTTGAGACTAGGAAGGCAATTGCAAGTGGAGTCTGGATTATGCTGGTAGCCTTTTTTATAAATTATCTATTAGGGAAACAACTGCCTTTTTTATAGTGTACAATAACATTTGTCGTTTTGTGTTAGGTGCCCCTTTTTGAACACATTGTCGTTTGCTTTACTCCTCCCTCATTTGGCTTCCATTACATGCCCGTCATATGTTTTATTTTTCCTGTTTAGTTTTTAAATCCCTTTCTTGTACAGAGCAATTTCCTTTGTCTGATCTGTTAAGCATCCGATATTCTGCTCTTAATCTGAGATCTTCTGGGGTACCCTTCTTGTTATTAGATCTTCCTCAACTAAAGTTGCTTTTTTGCTGGCTTTTTCAGCCTCTGCCTCTTCTTTATGGAATAGTTTGCCTTAGGACATGAGAACAGCTAGTTCCTTGGAATGTTTTAAGAGTAAATTGAGAGACTGGTTGCATGTTTCAAATGTATATAAATGTTTTTAATTACATGACTATTTTTTTTTTTTTTATGTTGTCTTTATTGTTGTATTTGTTTCTGTGCTCTGGTCGGACCTGAAAATGGGCATGTCCCAGTGTTCCTACCTGGTTAACAAAATAAAAACAAACAAGCAAACTGCTCCCATCTCTCTAATAATTTTGAAATAATTTTAAACCCTCACATTTTTCATAATATTGTAATACTATAAAATTCCTGCATTTTCCTGCGTGTTCTACACTGCTCATATGTTGTATCATGGCATTGCTGAAAATAAGCTTGTCTGCATTCACTTACCTGGTAAAATAAAAAAAGAAATGCACAAAAACCTTTTTTGACATGTACTGCAGTCTAGCCTGTCCCTCCCTGAAGAAAAGGAGGCTTATGCATTGTGCTTTATTAGTTTCCGAGTATTAGTTTCCTATCATCATTGATTACTCCTCCCTGGTTACTTATCCTCTATACGCACTCCTGCCTCCCCTTCTCCTCCTTCTACTACCTTAGAAATACCAATCTAGGGCTGCCCTGATGACCTAGCAGCAGCATATTACCCTACCGTACAGATGAATGGGGTTTGGGAATCGAGTTTGGTCGCCTCGTCAGGGGACGGGCCTGACTGAGGTAGCTGCTGCCTGGCAGTTGCCTCACTTGGGGAGCATTGACGGCAGGTTCTGGTGGCACAGTGACCTCTGCAGCTGTGCCACGGAGCTTACCTCTTGCCATAGGGATGCTGCAATGTCGAGACCAAAGGAGGAAATGCTCACGTCACTGAAGTCGATTTAGAAATAGGAAGGAAAACACTTCCTGCCAACTTAATGATGGCTTGTAGATCTTCAACAGGCTATATCCCTGATTTACAGAGTATACAGCATATCCCTGATAAGACAGCAGGGAGTTGGGAGGGGGCACAAGACTGAAAAAAAAGGAATACCTACCTTTCTATGCTCTTTCTTTACCCCCACATGTTGTTCTATTGGACAAGCTGCTTTTTGCTGGATGATGCCCACTCTTTGGGAGAACCTCTCCATTCCAGTCAAATCCTCCTCCTCCTCCTCCCTTGGAAAACAATTACATGAGTTGACAAGATATAATTGCAGCTGTAAGTCTTAGCCTGCCATATTATATTTATTGAATGCTGTTTGACTTGTTTGTGTTAAAGAAATTCATTTTATGTGCTCCCTCCTTTAGTCTGATAGTTTAGTACCACTCCATCTTTTGCTCTCCAATACATTTACGCTTCATACAGTTATGCTTATGTATTGTTTGCCCTGATATGCACAGATTCTTTTTATATTAAATAGACTTAATTTATATAACTATTGTATTCATGTTCTCTACAAACTGTCTGTATCCTCTCCAGCCCCTCCCAGGAATTATGCTTTTGCAGTTTAGCATAACTTTCCTAGAAAGATAGTGTAAATAAATAAGCAAAATCTTGCTCCAACAGCAAGTGGAACATACATACAACTTTTGTTGGTGTTAGCCAACTCTTGCGTCAGCGACAAACTATTTCTAATAGTCTTAGTTTTATTCCCCTGTCGTGTTTTTTAAGTCAAGCATTTTTAAGATTTATTAGCTTTGTTTTTAAGAAGACTGTATTAGTTTTGTAATGCTATAAATCTACAACAAAGAAAGTGACTGTCAACTGTTTTAATAATTTTATGCCCATAAATCAAGTTTTGTTTTATGTATTAAAATAGTTTATCAGGAAAATGTAACAGAAATGTGACTGCTTACAACAGAGAAACCCGGGGAATTACAGATCAGTCAGTCTGACCTCCATTGTGGGCAAGCTCATGGAGACCATACTAAAGGAAAGGTTGGTGGAATATTTTAGAGGAGCATGGTATCCAGGATATGAGGCAGCATGGGTTCATGGGGGGGGGGTGGATCCTGTCAAATGAATCTGACTTCTTTGACTGTGTCACTAAGACAGTAGATGGGGGCCAAGTGATAGACATCCTCTATCTTGATTTCAGCAAGGCATTTGACTCTGTTTCCCATAAAAGGTTGATCAGGAAGTTGGTGGATCTCAGGGTTGGAGAAAAGATGGCCAGATGGGTGAAGAACTGGCTGAGGGACAGAACCCAGAGGGTGGTTGTGGGGGGAGAATTATCTGACACCAGAGCGGTAACCAGTGGAGTCCCACAGGGCTCGGAGCTGGGGCCGGTGTTTTTTAGTGTCTTCATCAATGACATTAAGAGCATAATGTGCTTATTCACAGATGACACCAAGCTCTGCAGGATAGTGGACACAGCTGAAAGGATACTGGACCTACAGGATGATCTGGAAATGCTGGGGAGGTGGTCCAGTATCTGGCAGCATGGCTTCAATGCCAAGAAATGCAAAGTTATGCATATTGGAGCCAAGAATCCCAGGACAGAGTACTACCTGGGTGGAGTCCGAATATCAGCATCGGAGGAGGAGAAGGACCTGGGAGTGATGATCACTACTGACCTGAAGCACTCCACACAGTGCAAGAAGACAGTGGCAAAGGTAAATAAGATGCTGGGATACATATCTAGGGGGATCAGTAGTTGGAGAGAGGAGGTTATACTGCTCTTGTACAGGTCCCTGGTAAGGCCTCATTTAGAGTATGGGGTTCAGTACGGGTGCCCACACCTCAAAAAGGATATTAATGTGCTGGAGAAGGTCCAGAGGAGGGCTACAAACATGATAGCAGGCCAACAGGGTAAGGCATATGAGGAAAGGTTGAGGATATTGAACATGTACACCCTGGAAGAAAGGACAGAGAGAGGGGACGTGATTGGGACCTTCGGGTACTTAAAAGGGATAAATAAGGTGGCTAAGGAGAGTCTCTTTAAGTTGAGTGGCAACCATAACATGAGGGGGCACAGTCTTAAGCTGGAGGGTGGGAGGTTTAGGAGAGAGGTCAGGAAACACTTCTTCACAGACAGAGTGGTGGACACTTGGAATGCACTGCCAGAAGAGGTGATCTCATTGAAGCCAGTGGGCAGCTTTAAGAGAGGCTGGGATAGTCATAGGGGGGAAGGTAAGAATCATGGGTAGGGCGGATGGGAGGTATGGGGTGGGAGGGCAGGGACAGTAGCTCAAGCTGTGTACCCTGCAATATGAGCAGACTAGATAGATCAAATGGCCTTCTTCTGCTGGCTTCTTCTTATGTTCATATGTTTGTTCGTAACTGTGCTTCTTCATGGCAGAGGCCCCAGGATTAGAACCAGTGCTACCACGTGAAGTTAGGAGGGGTAAGGGCCATAAAGAGGTGTCTGAAGAAGCTGAAGTGGTGGTACAAAGTGTGACAGTTGACAGTGAATGCAAAGAAATGCAAAGTTAGGCACACAGAAGCCAAAAACTTGAAATCAGAATATAGAACTGGGGTGGTGGTGGTGAACAGCACGGTGAAGAAAAAGAATCATGGATACTTTGAAGCTATCAGCACAGTGCAATTAAAGGAGTAGTCCGCCCAGAATTTGCAAAAACATATGTTGTGCCGAGTGTTTCGATTTGTGTTTGAAGTCCTAGTGTGTCCCTCTGACTGGTATTAGGAGATTTTCCTAAATTAGCCTGCTAGCTTTATGGTAGTGTTATGACCCTTGGGGATCTCCATGTCAGCTACATTTATTGCATTCCTTGTTCCTACAATGCATCCTGCCTCATGTGGCAGTGATGTAGCCAGAACAATGGATTCACAGCAAGCACTGTTTTTCGATCAGTTCACAACAGTAGAAAAGGCTGTATTTTAAAAACTACACAGAGTTTCATAGGTTTCATAGGTTCATTCAAGCCGAGGATAGAAATCTACCCTATAAGGCTTGCCATCCAATTTTATTTATTGACATAGAAATTTGTTATCTCCAAAATATAGATCAATCCCATTTTTGAATTCATTCATTGTTGTGCTGTTAACAATTTTCATTGGTAGATTATTCCAGACTCCTGCCACTCTTAAACTATACCAATATTTACAAAAATTATGTTCCCAGGTTTGTTGGCATAATTGTTTAATATGTTTTCTTGAACTAGTTCTCCCAAGGTTATATGTAAACCCCAGTTCTTTCAGTAACTCTTCATCTTCCATACTGTTATATAGAAAACATAGATCTCCCCTTAGTCTACGATAATGCAGTGAATAAAGATTAAGGCTAACCAGTCTATTGTGATATGTTTTGTTTTTTAGTCCCTTTATTTGTTTGGTAAGTCTTCTCTGAACTCCCTCGATAGAAAGTATGTCCTCCCTATTATGGGGTGACCACACCCGCGCACAGTACTCCAAATGAGGCCTAACCAATGCAACGTACAGAGGGATCAACACATTCCTATCTCTACTTGCTATGTGCTTGAATATACAATTTAAAATCTGGGTTGCTTTCTTAAGTTGATTTCTACAGTGTGCTCTAAATTTTAGATCTTTTGTAACTGTGATACCCAAATCTTTTTCCTCCATAACTACCCCTAAAGTGATGTTGTCTATGAGGTAAGTTGCTTCCTTATTGTTTTTTCCCATGTGCATGACCTTACATTTTGTTTTATTAAGCACAAGTTTGTTTCGGTTAGTCCATTCATATATTGAATCTAGTGTGTACTGTAATGCTAATATTTGTTCATCATTATTTGCGACTACCCCCAATCTGCAGTCATTGGCAAACTTGTACATCCATATATCATTATTACTAATTTTTAAAGAAGAGATATATATGTTAAACAAGCTAGGTCCCAACACCGATCCCTGAGGCACTCCACTAGTCACTGGGGCCCAGTCAGAATATTCCCCATTTATGACCACCCTCTGCCTTCTATCCCTCAGCCAGTCAGAAACCCATCTGCATATGTTACTAGGCAATTTTGCATTTTCCAACACTAACAATAGTTCCTTGTGCAGCAATTTATCAAAAGCCTTAGCAAAATCAAGAAAGACCACATCCACAGAGTTCCCAATGTCCATTTCCCTATTTACTTTTTCATAGAAGGACAATAGATTGGTCTGACATGATCTGTTCTTCACAAATCCATGTTGTATGGGATCCTTCATATCCCATCCCTCCAAATGTTCTTTTAGGGTATCTTTGATTATGCCTTCCATAAGTTTTCCCAATATTGAGGTCAAACTTATGGGCCGAAAATTTTCTGGTTGGGTACTAGATCCTTTTTTTAAAATGGGTACAATATTTGCTAACTTCCAATCATAGGGAACAGAACCACTATTTATAGATGTTTGAAATATGTATGATAATGGATGGGCCAGCTCTTTAGCCAGTTCCCTCAGGATTCTAGGATGCATACCATCTGGGCCTGGGGATTTATTGGTGTTAAGTCCAACTAGCTGTTTAAATATATTGCCTGGGTTCAGTATTATCATCCCTGGTTCAAGAGGTCTATTTGTATTATGTGCATCAGTATCATTAGAGTTATAGACTGAACAGAAATAATTGTTCTGAATATTAGCCATTTGTTGAGTAGAAGCTGGGGGTCCCTCTTCAGTAGGAAAGGGGCCTATACTATTTGAAGTCTTCCTCCAGTTATTGGTATAAGAAAAAAAGCTTTTTTTATTATCCTGTACTCTCTTAGCAAGATTGTACTCATATATGGATTTAGCTTCCCTAATATTTATTTTTACTTTTTTAAGACATTCCTTATACTCAGTATGTAATTTTACCGTTTTGAAAACTTTTAACTTCTTATATAATCTATTTTTTTTATTGATTAATTTTTTAATTGTTGTGGAAAGCCAGACAGGTTTTATAGATCTGTCCCTATGATATTTAGTAATAACAGGGACAAATTCTGTAGTTAATTCCTCCAGTTTAGTTTTGAAGGAATCCCACATACTTTTTAAGGGTTTATTATCAAATTCCGAACTCCAGTCCCAGCTGCCCAGTTTTGTTTTCATTTTTTGGAAATCAGCTTTCCCGATATTTAACTTAATAGTAGCTCCCATGGGTTTTCTAACTTGGGTTTCTTTAATATTAAATAGGACAGTATTATGGTCACTGTTACCTAAGGGAGTACCAATTACCACCGAATTAACTATACCCCTCATATTGGTGAAAATTAAATCAAGAATGCTATTACACCTTGTACTCTCTTGGACCAACTGGTCAAGTTCCCTATGATCCATAATGTCTATATACTGTCTCTCAAGGGGACAGGTACCCATACCTTTTACCCAATCAATGTTGGGTAGGTTAAAATCGCCAGTTATCAATAACCTGTTATTAGGGTCCAGTTTCTTAAAGATGTTCAATAAAGTCTTGTCATCATCACGTGACATAGACGGGGGCCTATAAAGAAGCCCCAATATGATTTTGGGTCTGTTAGTTGGTGATAATTGAACCCAAAGGAGTTCAATTTGCCCTACATCCCATTTAATTTCTTCAGAGACAATATCCTTGTGAATATATATTGCCAGTCCTCCACCTTTTCTATATTTTCTGCAATGGGAAAAGAGTTTATACCCCTCAATTTCCTTGTCCCACTCATCATTTTCTTCCCACCATGTTTCAGTGACTAGGGCTATATGTACTTTGTTACTGTGTAAAATTATTTTAAGCTCATCATGTTTGTTCTGTAAGCTTCGTGCATTAATAAGAATAGCATTCTATCCCAGAATATTTGCAGGGGAAAATGAAGTTTTGTTTAAGTTTTTATCTATACCCCCCTTCCTAACCAGTTTAAATGGAATTTAACAACCTCCTGAACCTTTTTACCCAGAATCCTAGCTCCAGCATAATTTAGATGGACACCATCATTTCTATATAAGGAAGCTCTATTGAATGTCTTTTCTTTGTCCATGAAGCCAATCCCTTCTTCCACACAATATTGTCTGAGTTTACCATTGATTGTTGTTATCTGTTTTTTTCTAAACGCTTTATTTCCCTGCATGGGAATTATTCCAGAAATAATAATTTCACCACCATAATTCCTTACTGCATCCACAATGTACTTGTAGTCCTTTTGCATGGAATTCCAATTTGTTTTACCCACGTCATTAGTCCCCACATGTAGGATAACTAGAGGGGTGACTGTATTTTCAAATAGACCTTCCAACATACCAACTATATCGTGTATTTGAGTTCAGCTTGATAACTGCCCTTATTGTAAAGGCATTTTTGTTGTAAACAATTATGACACTAGCTGTGTACATGTGACTTGTGTGGTTTTCAAGATATTTACATTTGTTTAGCATGTCTACTAGAGTGTTCTCTAGGAGAAAAAAAACCTTAAGGTGTTTGCAGGCGTACCTGGACACATGCCAAACAAACCTAAATATCTTGGAAACTTTACAAGCTACACAAAAATGACCAGCAGAAAAGTTGTTTAAGACAAAAAGACAATTACAACGAGGATAGTCACTAAGCTGAACTCTGATTAGTTTTTAAAATATAGCCATTTAATTAACAAATGTCCTTATTTTTTGTTTTACCAAATTTCCCACTTCAGATGGCAAATATTTTAAAAACTGTAAGGAGTTCAACTTAGTGACTACTCTCAATGTAACATTCTTTTTGTCCTGAACAACTTTGCTGCTGTTGTTTTTTGTGTAGCTTGTATAGTTTTCAAGATGTTAAGATTTGTTTGGCATGTATGCCAATGCATTTGCAAACACCAGAAGCTTTTTTTTCTGTCTGAGTGAACACTCTAGTAGACATGCCAAACAAATGTAAATATCTTGAAAACTATATGAGTCACACATACACAACCAGTGTCACAGATGTTCACAACAAAAATACCTTTACAATGAGGGTAGTCACCAAGCTGAACTCTGTGTAGTTTTTAAATTATAGCCATCTCTACTGTTGTGAACTGATTGTAAAGCAATGCTTTCTGCTGAATTTATGGTCTTGGCTACATCACTGTCACATGAGACAGGATGCATTGTAGGAACAAGGAAAGCAATAAACTTAGCTGAGATGGAGATCCCCAGGAGTCATAAAACTACCATAAAGCTAGCAGGCTAATTTAGGAAAAACTCCTAATAGCAGACAGAGGGAAGGACACACTAGGACTTCACACACAAATCAAAACACTCTGCACAACATATGTTTTTGCAAATTATGGGTAGACTACTCCTTTAAGGAGTGGGAAAGGCGAATCAGATGCTGCAACGCATAGGTGTGGGGATCACTGGTAGAAGGAGGAAGATGATAATGCCCCATAAAGATTACTGGTCTACCAGCCCGGTGACACTGAGGGTTGAGGCGCTGGACGCCTTATTTCAAGTCACACTGGCAACTCAGGTTGTGGAACAGACTTGAGTCACTTGGAGTCAGCCAGGGTGAGGAAGGATTGAGTGTCCGCTGACAGCTGTCCTTCCTCAGTGGTGGGGGTACTCAGCATCGTGCTGAAGACTGACACCCAGTGGAGGCTGGGGGTCAGCACAGGTGTGATGCTAGAAAGGGTGGATCCATGCACAGGGTGTAAGACTGCCTCCATGGAGGGTGGAGACAGTCACCCCACCCATTGCATGTCTGTGGGTCCGAGAAGAAAACAGAAAAGGATCAGAGCTGGCAGGCTCTGTAACTGAAGGCTGCACCCATGCCTCCCCCTGACAATCTAGATGTTGGCTTCCAGGGTTGGGGGGAGACCAGTGCCACTCACCACTGGCCGTGTTACAGGGGGTAACCCATGGAGGATGGCCAGTTTGGGTGGGTGCAGGGAAAGCCTTACTGGGAGGTTCTGGAGCTGCCTGCCAGCACTGAAGGAGGAGTAAAATGCATATGGGAAAAAAAAAGATTACTGGATTGACCTCATTTGGAGTACTGCATACAATTTTGGAATCTGCACCTGTAGAAGGATAGGGACAGACTGGAGGTAATGCAGAGGAGGGCTACCAAGATGATTCAGAGGCAATGAGAGGATTAACAAGGGTTACCTGGAGGATCTAAACATGTATACCATGGAGGATAGGAGGAGACAAGGAGGACATGACTGAGATATTTGCATTCCTCCACAGATATAATAAAGTAGACACTAGTGACTTTTTCACATTAAATAGGTATACTTCCACCAGACGTAACTCCATGAAACAGGCAGGATGAGAGTTAAAAAAGATGTCAGAAGGTATGAGCTGTCAGTGAGCTTGCATACTGTAGAAACAGTTCGTACAGCTGCCTGTCATGGAGGTGAGAGGAGAGTTGTACTGGTCACTGTAGCTAGCTGAGAAGCACGCCAGCCACTGGGGTGAGGGGGGTGCAGGAAGGTGGGATGTCATCGGGCAGATCGTGTGGGGGCTGTTGGGGAGGGCCACTGAACGATCAGGATGTGCTGTCTGTTTCTTTACTGGGAGGCTGGGGGTGTCCTCCGAACCATCAGAGACTCTTTTTAAACTGTGTGACTGGGTGATTGGGGGTGGAGGGACACACTAGAATATCTGGGAATATTTACAACAGCTCTAAAGACTAATTGGGAGGTGGGAGGACACACTGGACCACCAGAGAATATTGACAACAGTTCTGAGGAGTAATTGAGGGGTGCTGAACACATGGACCACCAGAGAATATATACAACAGCTCTGACAAGGAATCAGGGATGGAAGGGACACTAGATCACCAGGGAATTTTTAGGAGAACTCAAACAGGCAAAAGGGGGTGGGTGGCTGCAGTATAATGGTCCTGCATTTGTGGATTGGGGCATGGGCTTAGCACCAGATTAAGAGGTGTTTTTTAGTGGTAGTTATCAGTGCCACTTGGGAGGCTGTTTACCACCACTGCAAACCTTTGAATATCCCGCTGTGCTGGCATACATGAGGGGCCCCCCTCATTTGCATAAGCAAAGTAGCATTTTAGTGCCTTGGTTCTGCTGGGTTTAGGAGTGCTCCCCGGACCACTGAATATGGTCACACCAGGAACACTTGCACAAACATGCTAAACAGGTTGCTGCAGGAACTAATCTTTGAACATCTGGTCCCATGTGTCTGCCCATTTTGTTTAAGTGTACTGAAGTATAATAGAGGTTGACGGCAGATAAGGACTGCAAGGCCCATCCAGTCTACCCATTTCTTTTTCTACCTTATAAATATGCCATCAGCTTTTGCTCTGTCAGTGGCCTATCTATTCATACTCATCTGTATTGCTCCCTTATGCCTATCCCATGCCTATCTGAAGCCCTGCACTGTATTCATAGCCACCACTTCCTGAGGTAGGCCGTTCCATGCATCCACCACTCTTTCTATGAAAAAGAATTTCCTCACATTCCCCCTTAATCAGCCTCCCTCTAATCTCATGATGTGTCCTCTTGTCCTGCTATTTTCCTTATATTTAAACATGTTAGACTCTTTCACCTTTTTAATTACCTTAAGGTGTTTGAATGTTTCGATCATATCCCTATCTCCTTCCTTTGCTCAAGGGTATACATATTGAGCTCCGTTAATCTGTCCTCATATGCCTTCTGATGCAGTCCCTGCACCATTTTGGTTGCCCTTCTCTGGACTGCCTCAATTTGGTTAATGTCCTTGTGAAGGTGTGGCCTCCAGTACTGCACACAGTACTCCAGATGGGGCCTAACCAGTGTCTTGTAAAGAGGATTATTACCTCTGTCTTATGACTAGATACTCCTACTAATACACCCTAACATCCCCTAGCCTTACCTACTGCTTTAGAGGTCTGCTTGGATGATTTCAGGTCATCAGTGATGATGATGCCCAAGTCTCTTTCTTCCTTTGTGATTGCCAGCAACTCCCTTCCCCTTCCAGCCTATAGGTGGCTTCAGGGTTTCTCTTCCCTATGTGCATGATCTTGCACTTCTTTGCATTAAATCCCAATTGCCACTCTTCTGACCATTTTGCTAGTTTATTCAGCTCTCTTCTTATTCTGTCCACCCCATCTGGATCATCTACTCTGTTGCAGATCGTGGTGTCATCTGCAAACAGACAAGCCTTACCCTCTAGTCCATCTGCAATGTCACTAATGAAGATATTGAAGAGGACTGGCCCCAGGACTGATCCCTGAGGTATCCCACTTGTGACTTACATCTCTTCTGACTGTATACCATTTATCACCACTCTCTGTTTTCTGCCCGTCGACCAGTTTGCCACCCAGTTGACCAACGCCTGACCCACCCTGAGCCTACCCAGCTTATTTATCAATCTTCTATGTGGAACAGTGTCGAAAGCTTTGCTGAAGTCAAGGTAGGCAACATCAACTGCTCCCCCTTGGTCCACCACTCTGGTTACCCAGTCAAAGAAATCTATGAGATTAGTTTGACAGGACCTTCCTTTTGTAACCCATGCTGTCTTGGATCCTGTACCCCTATGGATTCGAGGTGTTGCACTATCCTTTCCTTAAGGAGTGCCTCCATAATCTTGCCCACTACTGAGGTAAGACTGACTGGTCTGTAGTTCCCTGCCTCCTCCCTGCTACCACTCTTGTGGAGTGGGATCACATGAGCCCTTCTCCAGTCTTCTGGGACCTCTCCTGTGCTCAGAGATTCACTAAACAGTTCTGCTAATGGCTCTGCTAGTTCCACCCTTAGCTCCTTAAGTGCCCTGGGATGTATGCTGTCAGGTCCCATTGCCTTGTCCACCCTGAGCTTAGCAAGCTCTTGTAGGACCCTTTCTTTTGTGAAGGGAGTAGTGCTCACCTCCCTCTCCCCTGTGTCCATGGTGCTGAGCTGTGGGCCCTGCCCTACCTTCTCTTCAGTAAATACTGAGCAGAAGTATCTATTTAGGATAGATGCTTTTACAGGGTCCTCCTCCTCACATGCCCCCTTTTCTTCTTTGAGCTTAGCAATACCCCTCTGGACTTTCTCCTTTCACTAATGTATCTATAGAAAGTCTTGTCACCTTCCTTTACTGTTCGTGCTAGTGTTTCCTCAGTTTGGGACTTTGTCTGCCTTATTGCCTTCCGTGCTTCCCTTACGGCAGTTTGGTATGCCTCCCTGTCTTCATCCCGCTGTATTCTCTTATAGTTCCTGAAAGCCAGCCTTTTGGCTCTGACCTTTTCTGCTACTGTATTTGAGAATCAAAGTGGTTTCCTTCTTCTTTTGCACTTCCTTTTCTGTCTAACACAATGGGATGTTGCTTCAAGTATTGCATCCTTAATGCTTGCCCACTTTGCCTGTACCCCCTCACCTGTGTTTCTTTTTGCCAGGGCTAGCTTAACTCTGTTGGCCATCTTATCAAAGTCAGCTCCTCTGAAGTCCCATATTTTGCCTTGGAATGGGATGATTTAGATGTAGTGGCCAAATTGAACCATACCATGTGATGGTCACTGGCCCCCAGGTGACCTTCTACCTGGAGATCTGTGATCCCTTCCCTGTTAATCAGTACTAGATATAGGATAGCCCTGTCTCTTGTGGGTTGTTGTATCAGTTGTTTGAGGCCCTCCCCCTGCAGGGAATCCACCATGTGTCTAGTTCTGGCAGATGTTCCTGCTGGTATTGACCAATCTGTATCCGGCATGTTGAAGTCTCCCATTATCAGAACCTCCCCTTTAGCTGTCATGTTTTGTATATCTTCTAACAGTAATGTGTCTATGTCCTCCCCCTGGTCTGGGGCCTGTAGACAACCCCAGTTCTTATGGCTGTCCCATTTCCTGTTTCCAGGGTGACCCACAGTTCTTCTGGCTCCTTATGTGTATTCTGAATTTCTGTAGCTTTGATATTTTCATTGACATTCAGGGCCACTCAACTCCCCCCTTTTGCACCTTGGTCTCTTCTGATCAGTACATAGCCAGGTACTGAAGTCTCCCAAGTGTGGTTACTGGTAAACCACGTCTCATTAATTGCTACTATGTCCAGTTTAGCCTCTGACATTATTGCCTGCAGGTCTGGGATCTTATTTCCCAGGCTGCGAGCATTTGTGTACATGATTTTCCATTGGTCAGATTTCAGTGTGTTAGTTGTTGGAGGTTTGGCCTTTCCCTGTCGTCTGCTTGGGAGACTGACCTTTTCTTACCTGGTGATGCAAATGAACTGCAAACATGCTGAATCCCTGTTTGACCACTAGCTGAGGGGAGGGTGTTCTTCCCATTCGACGTATGGAGTGCTGCACCCGGCCCCATTTGCTAGTTTAAATATTCTGCAAAGATGTCAAACTTCTGCCCCAATGCACTGACTCTCCTTAGTCAGATGCAGTCCATCAAATTTAAAGAACTTTCACTCCCAGAACTGTTGCCAGTTCCTACAAATCTGTGTCCTTTTTCCTGGCACCAGCCCTTGAGCCACATGTTTAGCTCCCCATCTTCTTTTCTCTGACCTTCCGTCCATCTGCCCCCTCTTTCAGACTGGCAGGATCTCAGAGAAGGAGATGTCAGACAAAATGGATGATAGTTTGTCACCCAGCCTAGTCAGGTGTTCCTTGGTCTCCACAACTGACCAGCTGGTGAGATCATTAGTCCCTATGTGTACCAGGACATCAATGTTTTCTCCTGCTTTGTGAACAATTTTAGCAATGCGGTCAGTGTCTCTCCACTCCGATGTACCTGGGAGACATCTGACCATTACCCCTGGCTGGAGATGGGTATCAACGCTCCGAATCATGAAGTCTCCTATGATCAGAAGTTTTTGGGATTTCCTTTTACTTTTTTGTTTTGGTTCCTGATTGAGAATTTTGAACTTTGATTTTATGATTAACGGACAAAAAATCCTTGTAAGAAAAAATCCCAAATATCTTCTCACTGCCAGCTCTATGTGTCTTTGTTTAGAATCAAGTACTGCCATATTATTTTATCTTCTGCTTCCCCTAATTGAATTCATGAGACAATTATAGAATGCCAGAATTGTTTGATTTACATTGTGATCCTAAAGCAGCAGTGCAATGAAATAGTTTTTTTTTTCCAAAAAGCTAGTTTCCAGCTATGATTAGTAAAA
Source organism: Neoceratodus forsteri (assembly GCA_016271365.2). Classification (NCBI taxonomy): domain Eukaryota; kingdom Metazoa; phylum Chordata; order Ceratodontiformes; family Ceratodontidae; genus Neoceratodus; species Neoceratodus forsteri. Next base: position 403,274,453 of record CM028136.1, on the reverse strand, counting down.
ATATTAGCAAACATGTTAAATCTGCCTTTCCAGGTGATCCCTAATCTGTTCAATACATTTTTTTAGTTTCATGATCCTAACCCTTTGTTAGTTTTACAATGCAATTTCTAAGTCAAATTAAGTAGTCTTCATTTTTCTAGAGAAAAAGTAATTTCTAGCATTTATAAAATACCTAGATTTGGGTAAAATTTCACAGAGGGAAAAAATGCACCATCAATTTACCAATAATTTGACACATATACTAAGTCTTGCCATGATCTGCAGAATAAAAAAAAATATATATACAATAGCCTGACTCAAAATAATGGTTTTATCAGTTGTGAGTGGACAGAACTTTCTTGACTCACTCATGGCTCTGCCATTCTTGGGGTATGATCCTGCCCCCTCACACCTGAAGATAAATTGCATATTTTGAGTTAGTCCACTGCATATCCTCTATATATGGTATGTTAAATTACAGTAACTTCTTGTAACAAACTTCACTATAGTGAATTCTCAGCTATAGCAAATGGTCCGTTTGGCTCCTGTCTCTCAGTCAGCTATTATAGTGGCACTATAAATCAAAAGTTTCACCAAGCACAAACACACTGAACAAGTACAGTATAGCCCTTCAGCTAGCGTAAACCTGCTGTATGCCTATTGGATACTGGCCAGTATGAGAATTACTTTGAGACTCTTCCGTGGCAATTCCACTGGATTAGAACCAGCGTCTCTGCTTAAATGTGACACCTGAGGTTCAACATGGTAGATCTTGTAAGACAGCAGTGTAATTGTGCATGAGCTCCTGAGCTGGGACTCTGCTCTGCTTGTCTCTTCAACTCACATGGTTGCTTCTCCCTCCCTCCCAGCTGGAGACCTCATCTGAGGCCGCCAGTGGGAATGAGGGGACAGCCAAGCTGAACTAGTGTTTTTTATTTATTTTTTATGTTTGTAAGCTGATGAGCAATTTTGCACGTTTTTACAAGTGACACGTTTTTGTTAAAGCCATATAACATGAATACAGTACAGTATAGACCCAAAAAACACAGTATAAAAATGTGATCAATAATAATGAAACAAACAACAAACTTTAAGTGCATGTACATTCATTCCTTAATAACAGCCAATGTTTAAGTTTAGCATTGAATGTTCTAATGTTTGTGCAATTGGCAATTTCATTGGGTGTAGGGTTATAAAATCTAAATGCCCTATGTAACATTGACTTTTGTCCAATCACTTTTTTCATAAAAAGGAATTTTATACACATATTTACTCTGGGATCTAGTCCCTTGTGAATTCATAGCTCTGGGAAACAATGATAGGACTGTCTGAGGTAACTGACCTAATGTTCTGTTATGTAACATGGTATCCATCTTTAAACTGGCTTTATTTTCAAGTGATAAACTGCGAGCTTCCTTTAACAATTTACGGTGATGGGTCCTATTTGGCAAATTAGTCATAAATCTTAGAGCACTGTTATATGCAGCTTTTAACTTATCAAACATTTTGTTGCTAGTGGCTGAACACACACTCAACCCATAATCAAAAACACTAAATAAAAAACTGTGTGCTAATAGTCTACAAGACTCAGGGACAAGATGGGTTCATACTCTAGACAAAAGCCCTAATCTCTGATGAACCAGATTGATAACATTGATAAAATTTTTGACATGAAGTTCAAAGGATAGGTTATTGTCCAAAACAATCCCCAAATATTTAAAACTTTCAACTACTTCAATAGGTTCTCCTTTTAAATCTACAATAAAAGGATTCAGTTCTCCTTTTTTTACATGGTCCAGAAAAGACCATGGCTTTTGGCTTTTTAGTGTTTAACATGATTTGCCTTGACAGAAGCCATTCCTGAAAAGAACAGACATCATTTTTTGCACAGTCTTTAGAGCATCCTCGGACTGTGTCGCAGCATTAAAAATGACTGCAACATCTGCATATAGAGTCATCCCAGATTCTTTACAAGTAAGGGAAGGGGCAGAATTCATAAATAATGAAAAATGAAGGGGGTCCAAAACTGAGCCCTGTGGCACCCCACATTTAATCTGCAGAGAATCTAAGATTTTTATTCTGTGCCTTCTGTTACCCAAATAGCTATCCAACCACTCTATAACATCAGTCGAAAAATTTAATTCCCAAAGAGAGTCTGACAATAAGCCATGACCTATAAGGTCGAAGACCTTGGTGAGATCCACAAATACTGCTGCGACGGAGTGCCCCTTATCAATGGCACTCTGCATGCAATTTGTGAACCTTGCCAAGGCTGTCCCTGTGTCATGCTTTGATCTAAAACCATGTTGTGAACTTATCATTAAAATTATATTTTTCAAAATTGTCAATTATTTGATTGAAAATAACCCTTTCCAGAATTTTTGATAAAAGAGCCAGTAATGAATGACGGTCATTAGAAACACATTCCCTATTGCCAGATTTAAATATGGGCTTTATACTGTAGTTGCAAGTTTCCAATCTTTGGGAAAAACCCCATTGCACAAAGAGTAAATAAATAAATATGCTATGGGGAGGCCAATTTATTAATTCCCAACTTAATACTAGTGCGCTAGTCTAATCATCTTGTGTCCCCCTATGCCAGGTCTAAAACCCCTGCCCCCACACTCCTAGCCATGTGCCATGCTATTTGCAGAGATCTGCAAACTATTAAGTGGTCAGGGAGCGCATCCTCTGGATCGCGGGAGCAGCTGCATGAGGGAGGGAGCTGGATATCATTGTCCACCGAGGGACAAATGACCTGGCTGTGAATGGGATCAGAGCACTACAAAAGGAGTTTGAAGAGTTGGGGAGGGGCTTTAGACAAGTAGCACATACAGTAACCTTCTCAGAGGTGCTGCCTGTCTACGGCAAGGGTGATGCTAGAGTACTCCACACCATGGGATTCAATGAATGGTTGAAAAACTGGTGCAGAGCTCAGTGTTTTGGCTTTTATTTATTTAGTTATTCGGAAAAAACCTTTGAGCACAAGCTCTTTTACAAAGGTTCCACGTCATAGATTGCAAAACAAAGTACAGTAGGAGAAAGCAAAGGTACATTACAATGAACGATACAGCTTGGATTTAGAACTTACAGAATAACTCAAAACACAGGTACAAGTTAAATAACAAGAAAAAACACTTCTTGAGGGCGGGGGGGATAAGCAGCCACAAAGTGCCTTGTCAGTAGTTCAGAGGGACGGGGATAGCTGGCAGAGGGGTGAAGAAGGGAGGTACAAGAGAGAGAGGTAAGTACTGTGGTGGAGGTGAGAGGGTGGGGGAATAAGGTATAGAGAGAAATGGTGGGGTGAGGGGAGGCTGAGTGGAGAGGACATGCTAGAGTAAAATGGTGGGGTGTGAGGGGGCATGGTCAGGCAGCCAGCATTAGTAGTGACTGTTTGGAAAACCTAGGGGACTGTGAGTTGGGTGAAGGGGAGGGGGTGGCAGGTGCCGAAGGAGCATGACACAAACTGATTGCTGGGGCAAGTCATGAGATGGGACAGAGGGAGAGGGTACCTGAGGCCTGCCTACTGCTTGCTGGGGGGAAGAGAGAGCAGGTAGGCTGGACTCAGGGGCAGGTACACTTAGAGAGTGTTATTAGGTGCTGTTTGAGGTCAGTTTTGAATTGTGCCAGACAATTGGTGGCCAAGAGGTTCCCAGGAAGTTCATTCATCCATAGTGGGGCCCTGTAGGAAATGCATGTTGCCCAAGTGACATGCAATGGAAGGGGATTGCCAAGGCCCCTCTAGTCCTCCCTCTGGTGACCTGTAATGAGTTGGCTGCCTTGATCAAATTGCCTACACAAGGTGGTGTCTTACCCAACAGAGCCATCTTCCCTAGGATGCAAGTCTGGAATTTGACCCTGTTTCTTAATGACAGCCAATTTGCATGTTCATACAGAGTACAGGTGTGAGTGCCACGCTCAGTATCCAGGGTGAGTCTACAGACTTTGTTGAGCACAGTCTGAACCCTCTTGAGCACTGTATCCATTGCCGCCCCATAGACCACTAGTCCATAGGCAATCGTAGATATAATTGAGCTGAGGACTGAGAGGTGGCAGGCCCCCAGAGAGAGGTATTGTCTGTGCCTGTACAAGACACCAATCTTGGTACTGACTTGTCTTGACCAGAGAGTCAGTATGGTGCACAAACATGAGGGTATCATCTATTATGACCCCCAGATACTTGAACAAGTGAACTTGCTCCAGCGGCTCACTGCTTGAGTTGGAGATGATGAGGGGGTGGTGCTTATTTTTTTTGTGGGGGCTGGACATAAGCAAGGCCTTGGTCTTCTTGTAGTTTAGTAGCAACTTATGACTACAGAACCAGTCCTCGAGTTTGGAGAAGGAGTTCTGCAGCTCAGATTGTAGGGCTGTCCAAGATGTGCTGCTGCTCAGGCTCACAGCATCATCTGCATACAGTATGAGTTTGGTGTCGCAGGCTGTGGGAAGGTCATTTAAGAAGAGGCTGAAGAGTAGGGGCCCCAGTATTGATCCCTGGGGTACCCCTAATGATACCTCTCTTGCGCTGGATACTGTTTGACCAATTTTGACACATTGATTTCTCTGTATCAGGTAGTCTTGGAACCAGCAAAGGGTATTGGGCGCCACACCCATGTTTCGCAGTTGGGTCAGCAACAGGGGGTGGTTGACTGTATTGAAGGCTTTGATGAAGTCAATAAAGACAGACCCCACCAGTTTACCTTCATCCAGGGCCTTATGTGCATAGTTTGTGTAGTCCAGCAGGGCAGTGGTGGTACTGTGATTTTGTCTGAAGCCATGCTGGTTGGGGCATAGTAGATTATACTTATTGAGGTAGTCGACGAGTACCAGTGGCCGTAGTCTGTGTAACAAGCTCCGTGAACTAGTGGCCTTGGTGGAAGAGGGACATCTGGATATCGTGGCAGTCACAGAAACATGGTACACTGAGAACCATGACTGGGATGTCAACATACCAGGGTATACAATCTACAGGAGGGACAGGGAGGGTAAAAGAGGAGGAGGAGTAGCTCTCTATGTAAGGGAAGGGATCAAAGCAACAGAACTAAAGGATAAACAGGGAGTAGAGAAGGCACTATGGGTTACCCTAGAGACCGGTTATGGCACTGCAATTTGCACAGGGGTGGTATACAGACCCCCATCTCAGGGGGAGGCAATGGACAAGGAAATGATAGAAGGCATCCTTAGAATAGTAGAAAAAGGGGAGATATTGTTGATGGAGACCTGAATACGCCAGATGTTAGTTGGAGCACCCTAGCTGCAGCCACATCAAAAAGCAGATTTATTCTCGATGCCCTACAGGGGGCATGCCTCAAACAGCTAGTGGTAGAACCCACTAGGGAGGCAGCAATCTTAATCCTGGTACTTTCAAATGGGGATGAAGAAAGGATATCAGATTTAGAAGTGGGTAGCCATCTGGGAACAAGTGACCACCAAACAGTGTGGTTTACGATAAACACAGCCATAAACTCGAGCCATACAAAAACAAGAGTGTTGGACTTTAAGAGAGCTGACTTTGGGAAAATGGGAGGGTGCCTCAGAAAAGCACTAGCAAACTGGCAAGAAGGAGGGGTGGAAGAACCATGGAGAAAATCAAAACAGCCATCACAGAGGCAACAAGCCTTTGTGTGAAGCAAATCAACAAAGCAAAATGGAAAAAACACTATGGTTCTCAAAAGAGGTGGCGGGGAAGGTTAAGGGGAAAAAGGTAGCATTCAGGAAGTACAAGAAAACACAGAAGGAGCAGGACAGAGAACTGTACCCGTTAAAGCAGAAGGAAGTGGGGAAGGCAGTCAGAATAGCAAAAGCCCAAACTGAGGAAAAGATAGCCAACTCAGTTAAGAAGTGGGATAAAACCTTTCATAGGTACATTAGGGATTGAAGAAAGATGAAGGAAGGATAGTGAGGCTTATTAAAGGAAGGAGGGTGGGCAAAGGATGACAGTGAAAAGCAAGGATACTGAATGAATACTTCTGCTCAGTATTCACAAAAGAAGAGGAGGGGAGGTGCCTAATAGAATTGTTGAGTTCCTAGAGGCCAATGGGCACAGGACCCAAGGCAGCATGGATTCACAGCAGGAAGGTCATGTCAGACAAATCTCATAGATTTCTTTGACTGTGTGACCAATGTAGTAGACCAGGGAGGGGCTGTGGACATGGCCTACCTAGACTTTAGCAAGGCATTTGACACAGTCCCACACAAAAGATTAATATACAAGTTAGCCAGCCCTGGAGTGGGTCCCAAGGCCTGGGTAAAAAATTGGCTGGACAACAGGATACAGAAGGTAATAGTAAATAGAGTTTACTCTGAAGAAAAGGGGGTTACTTGTGGGGTGCCGCAGGGTTCGGTACTGGGACTGCTCCTCTTCAATGTCTTTATAAGTGACATTGCAGAGGTACTGGAAGGAAAAGTATGTCTCTTTGCAGACGACACAAAGATCTGCAACAGGGTTGATACAGAAGGTAGGATGGAGAGGATGCAAAAGGTCTTGGCAAGGTTGGAGGAATGGTTAAATGTATGGCAGCTTAGATTTAATGCAAAGAAGTACAAAGTAATACGCCTGGGAAACAAAAATCCTGGGGAAGAGTACACAATGGGGGTGATTTAATAACAACAACAGAAATGGAAAGGGACTGGGGGGTAGTCATATCAGATGACCTTAATGTGGGCAAGCAATGAGAGAAGGCAGTAAGGAGAGCTGGTGGGATACTGGGATGCATAGGGAGAGGCATCACCAGTAGAAAACAGGAAGTTGTTATCCCTCTGTACAGTTTGTGAGACTCCATCTGGAGTTCTGCGTCCAGTTCTGGAGACCCCATCTCCGCAAGGACATAGACAGGATGGAGGCTGTCCAGAGGTGGGCAACTAAAATGGTGCAGGGTCTGTACCAGAAGGCATACAAAGAGAGATTAAAGAAGCTTAATATGTATACACTCGAGGAGAAGAGGGACATGATAGAAACTTTCAAGTACATCAAGGGAATCAACAAGTACAAGAGGGTAAACAAGGAGGCACAATTTGAAGATAGAGGGGACGGCTTAGAGGTAATGTTAAAAAGTATTTTTTCACAAGAAGGATCGTGGATGCATGAAACAGCCTTCCTGAGGAGCTAGTGGAGTTAAAAACAGTGGGGGAATTCAAGAATGCATGGGACAGACATAAGGCAATTCTAATGGGGGGCAGGAGGAAGTAGGCAGTTGGTTAACTAGGATCTGCAGCCTATGCATTAGATAGGTGGGCCAAGCAGTCCTTATCTTCCATCAAATTCTATGTTTCTATGTTCTATGTTTTCTATGTCAATGGGGCTTTCAGTTGGCTTCTTTCACTGCATCACTGTGATATCTGATGCCTGTCAGTGCCAACTGTCTGTCTACCAGTCGGTGTTCCACTTTGTTGGGCTCCTGATGCACAGATCCTGGCAGTCAGTTTGCTGCACACTTCCCAACCCCCGCTAGCTAGCATAAACCTGCTATATATCTTTTGCATACTGGCCGATATTGCAATTACTTCAAAGTTCTTCAGTGCTAATAATGCTGGGTTAGAACCAGTGGCTCTGCTTAAATGCAATGACTGGGGGTTGACCTGGAAGGTGTCATGGGGTGGCAATGTAATTGCACTTCAGCTCCCCAGCTGGGAATCTGCACTGCTTATCTCTTCTCCCCCCCACCAAAGCAACTCAGTAACCTTTTGCCTGCATCCTGTATTACAGATCGCACTTAACTGAGCATCCCTCACTAATACAAATGAAGAGCTATAACGAACAGTGGACATAGCTCCAAAGGCATTCGTTATAGTGAGGGGTTACTGTAATAAAACTGAAATTGACCCCTAATAGTCACTGTTCCCACAATAACTCAATACGTAAAGGTAGTGAAAATTATCCAGTTGGTCAGTAAAAGCACTTATAAAAATTAACTTGTTACTATATGTGTTTCTGACATGGAGCTTTTGAAAAGGAGTCTCTGACCTAAAGGATTGCAATTCCGATTCTCTACAATAAATAAAATAAATAAATAAATTCCTAACACACTAACCTGCCATATTAATTTGTTTACATTGTGCTGTCAAAAATTGATAACCAACAGTAACACACACATATAGTTCAGATATCAAGTAAGCAATACAGCAATGATAATAACTGGCACAGTTCCCACAGTCAAGTACTTTTTCAGACTTATGCATTCAATCCGGGTCTGTATAACAGTTTGATTGTTCAAGATGCTGATGGGCGCAAACAGTTTGCGCCAGGTTTGTGCCAAGTTTGCGTGGGTCCCCTATATTCAAAAGACCAAATAGCACAGGCAAACTGCATTAGCACCAGGCAGAGAAATAATGTATGCAATGTGCAAATACAGGGGGCATATACATGAATACAGGCGCTATGCTATATTCAGTGCATTAGCACCGCACAAAGTGTGTTTGCGCGACTTTGCACAGTGCAAATTACCGCCCAGAAAAAGGTAATCTTAACTCTGGGCAAACCAAGGATGGGGGGCATGGACACAACAACAACAGGGAACAAAGCTGTATGTAGCCAGTGAGGAGGCAGTGTGGGCAGTCTGCCACCCTAGGCCACTCCATATGCACAGGCAGACAAACTCTAGAATACAATGCAGTAATATTGCTTAGAAGCCAACCATCCTGTCATTGATAGAACTGAGATGAAACAGCACCTGCAGCAGAAATGGTTTGCAATGTGACATTATGTTACATATTGTGAATTCGGTGTTGTTGTTAGTGGTATTTATATAGTGTACTCTGTATCATCTCAGCCGCACATGTAGTGGCTCTGGGTAGTTACTATGATAATATGGCCAGTGAGCCTACCTGGACAATAAAATGTGATAATTAACAATAATGCCGACGGGTGTGGTATATCATGGGATATCATCACGCCTGTGGTGGTTGGGTCACGAGGCCGCAGGCTGAGTGCGTCCAATGACCCAAGAAGTGACGATATCCCATGATATACCACACCCTGGAGTGCATTATTGCTATTATGAAGTGGTTTAAATATTTTTTAAAGTAAAAAAAAAAAAAATAGAAACATTTTAAAAATGTGTTTTGGGGGTGTTGGAGGAATACCTTTAAATAAAATAGTTCCTGGAGGGCTTTGGGCAGCAGGTGGCGCTGTTGGCCGTGGTAGAGGAAGTGGAGCTCTTGTGACTGGGTGACCCGCTCCTTACCATTGCAGTTTTCTTTTTTAAAGTGTTCTCCATTCACAGTGCACTTTATTTTTATTATTTTTGTTCTGGGAACTGGATGCTGAGGACTGGTAAGCTTAGAGAGAAGTTGGAGAGGCGAGCCAATGAAGAACGAATGAGAAAAAGGTAGAGTCTTGGTGCGATTCATTCGGGACTGTTATTGTAAGAGCTACTATTAGAATGGTTAGGAATGTCTGGGACAAGACTGGCAGTTTTTTCTAGCGCGGCTGGGATAGCTTTCTTTTGTGGGGAGCCGTGGTTGTGTAAGAATGAACTACAATCTTGCTTGGTCTGTTGTTTGTCCTTTTCAGAGAAAAAAATTATTCATCCGTTGCTGCCACTCGCATGCTGCTGGTTATGTTGCTTTTGAAAGTATTGCTCCCAGCGACTTCCGTTGTGCTGAATTCTGTTGTGTCTTTGCAGCTGGTGGGGAGTTTTTTTTTTAAATCAGCGCCGACTGGAAGTCTGACTCGCCAGTGGACTGCTGGAGATGAAGAAGACTGTGCGGTCAGTGAGGAGGCTGGTGGCTGGAGGTTTTCTGAAGCCGTGATGATGTAGCCCGATATCATCACAGCTTCAAAAACCTCTCGGCCAATCAGCTTCCCGTATTTACAATGTCCAGTTCATAATATAGAATAATACATGGGGCAGTGTGGTTAACGAGGATGTTTTGCACACCAGAGGTGTGTGATGCCCCATAAACCCCGAGGGCGAAGCCCGAGAGGTGTATCTCTGGGCATGACACACTGAGGGTACATAAACTCCGAGTTCCAAGACTTCTCCATGTTTTACTTTTTATTTTTACCGGTGGTTAGTGCTGCGCAAAACTGAGTTAGCGCGACTTTGTACAACTTTGCATGACTTTGCACGACATAGAACCGTGGTTTATGGAACTCTTAATTCACAAGTGTGAATTATGGAGTTTGAAAGGGTCTGCCAGCAGTGATTTATTGACCCTAACCAGTAAATATTAAACATAAAAAGAAACCAGACATGGAAGAAACATGCCGCACAGGGATGGCACCTTCTATTTTGCCATCATCTAGCACCATTCCCAACCATGCCAGGCATTATTGGTTGCCCCAGTGCCCAATGGACACCATGGTGGTGTGTCCATAAAGCACACATCTCCAGTCCCTCCATTGGGGGTACACCAACACAATCCAGCACACACATGCAGCACTGGAGGCATGGAGGGTGTACAGATGGGCAGACTGCACCACATACTGGGTGCTGCCACAAGGCTGGGACCATCCACACAGTGCAAGTGGTCCAGTGTAGGGAATACCCTGACACCAGTGTGCCTGTCTGATGGTATGTGCCCACCCCTGGGCCACATACCACACAACTGTACAGATACCACAGTACACACAGCCAGCCATGTGTATGTCACTGTGAGTATCCCATGCCAGTGATGCAGCATCTGTGGATCACACGACAGCATTATAGTAATGTCCACTGTCACAACACACCTGCCATATGGGCCTGTCACCGTGTGGAGTGCAGCAGTCATTGTTGCCCTACACACCATATGCATTGCTCTGTCCTTCACACTACCGGCTGCCTTATCACTGTAGTGGCTGCTATGCACTGTAGCAGGAACTACAGTTTGACTATTGTATGCAGCACCACCACCCATGCCTGTGCTGTGTAGTCCCCTGGGGCACAATAGTCTATGCAGCTGTGTACAAACATAGCCTGCAGCTACCACCATGCTCTTCCAGACTGACCTACAGGTAGAGCTGTGAGCAGACCCAGCCTGCCCTGTACTTCCAGGCTGACCTACAGGTGAAACTGGGAGCAGACCCAGCCTGCCCCTGTACTTTCAGACTGACCTATAGGTGGAGCTGTGGGACCATGTAATAGCGTTGGGCAATCTACATGCAAATCAGGCCATAATGAGATGCTAATATGGATGTTTGCCCATGGACTGCCTAAGTAGGCTCATTTGCATGTCACTTTTGACTATAGCATATTTTTGCCCCAGGCCAAATGTCCTAGCTCTGAGCAAATGTGTTAGCCTTGCACAAACGCTGCACAAACGTGTTTGCGCCATGCAAACCTGTCTGAGCCATAACAGTTCTGCAGTATTTGGCCTGCACTGTTGTTTGCAGCCTGCACTGTTGTTGGTGCATCCACTTCATTGCTAGCATACGCATTGGCCACGTAGTTTACCTTTACCTTCCTCCACATCTGTGTGCACTGAGCTGCTATTGTGGGTTGCACTTTCTGGATGCTATATTCAGAGCTGTCTTATTTGCCGGGCTATTATTGCACTGCACTCCCAGCCCCGTTTGCACGGCTTCATTTGCACACTATATTCAGCTGCTTTAGCCCCGGGGCTATTCCTTTGAATATAGCATGCAAATGGTTCTGGGCTAATTTAGCAAACCATGCTGTGCTAATTTTGTCCCTGGGCTAAGTTTTGAATATCTGGTCCCTTGTCTCTTAAAATGACTGCCTACGTTCAACCTGAAGGTGAAAAAATGAAAGGTCAAAGATGGCAACATCCATGAGGTGACCATGCAGTCTGTACACTTTTTAATATGGTGTGCTGTTTAAGAGAACTTGAATGGTTTAAACATGTAAACAATTAAATAGAAAATATTAAGTACATCCCTTATTAAGATGGCATAATGGCAACCCACTTAATTACATTTAAAACTTTCATTGTATAGTCACCAGCTAACTACCATAACACCAACGTAAACATTTAAGGGGAACAAGAAGTCAAAGTCAAAATTATTTTTATTTATAAAAAGCGGTTTTCAAAATATCAAAGTGCTCAGACACAATAATAAACAGACTAAAATAATAATGAACGCAGTAATCAGCTAAAATCAACATTATTCCAATTAAAAGGCCTCTGCCTAGGCTGAGTGACAAAATGCCTCCTCATCTCTCGCTGATATCTTCCACCCTCCAACCTGAGACCATGCTCTCTGGTCAGGAACTATAAGCCTAAGAACTGTCCAGTAAAATATTCAGTGCCATTCTTCCTCATCTGAAGGTTCTCCATTGCAACTATCCATAGGAAGTGGTTAGCCGAATTATTTTGCAGCGTTATGTATCTTTTTCTGATGCTCTTTATGATCACTGAACTAGAATGTCTGGCTTCCATTTGTAATCCAGAGGAGAACTGGGTCAGAATACAGTGCACTCCCACTGGCCCATGAAGCTGTTGCCACATTAGGTTGAAGAGCTTCCTCCTTGACCACATTGCAAAGGACCAGTCTGGGAACATTTTAAAGAGGGACTCCGACCATACACTCCACAAACAGTGGTATGGTGGGTAAAGCAGTCCTAAATACCCCACTGTATTCCTTTTTCAGCAAAATAAATGTTATTTTTAACTTGCGTGCTTCATTTTTGTGCTTTGCTTCCCGTTCTGCGTTGACTGACGAAAAACACGAGTGCGTATGCATGAGTCACGCACGTCATCTCCAGAACCGCGGCAATATTTGAAGACCATGGCTGGCATTGAAGAAACAATGAGCTCCCATTCAGGGGCTACCTACACTGATTACAGCAAGTCTAGATCATCCCTTTCAACTCTCAGTGCCAGTGACAATGTGGATGTGGAGGACCTGTCTGAGGAGAGCATCTGGGACACTGATGTGATTTACGATGATCCCTATTGTTTAGACTCCATTGCAAGCAAGGGATCGAGTGATGCAGAAAGTGTCTCTGATGAAACAAAAGTAGAGGCATTACATACTACTAACTCAGACTGGTGAGTTCATGTTCTCCCTGTACAGTCAATGAATATTCTTGATCTAAATTATCCAAGCCAAAATATGTTTATATTTATTGATTTTCTAACCTTCCCCAGACATAGACCAGGAATGCATACCACAAGTGGAATACTCTGATTCCAGATATGCGTTATGGTGTGCATAATATGATTTATTTGTAATCCTGGTCCCTTATCCTAAAACGTTTGTCAGTTAATTAATGTCTATGTTGTGTTGGCCACTAACTCAAATTATAGCCTCAGGGAGTGTCACTATTGACAATCAAATTTGTATTGCACATGTAGCAAAGCTATGTTATCTATGCACTTCTGATTGTAAATGTTGCTGATGATAGATCCCCCCTCTTTTGTCATGTCAACGATAGTCACATTGAGTAGTCTGCCCCCCCTAAAGTTAGCCCTGCTTTGCAGTTCTAAATCATTCACTCTGTCCTTGCTGAATAAGTGTTGTGACTTGTTTGACACATGATCACACTGTCAGATTTATGCTGCTGTATGTTCTTTGTCTTTTGCTGTAGTCAGCTTGGTGTAATCACAAGTGTACATGAACTGGTTATATCCATCATATTCCTATTGAATGCCATCATATCCAACTGCACACTAACATAGTAACATAGTGAAAGCCAGCAGAAAATGCCTCATGGTCTATCGTGTCTGTTCGGTAGCCAGCTCCCTGCTGGGTGCTCGCTTCTCTCCAAACCCCACCCACAGAGAGGGTCTTCCCTGGCTTCAGTTTACCCCTGTACCTGTCCCATCCCTTCTTGAATCCCTCAACTGTGTCCACTTCCAGCTGACTCCTGGGCAATGCATGCCATGGCTGCACCACCTTTTCAGTGAAATAGTGTCTCCTGTGCTGCCCCTGTAATTTCCCCTTCCAGCTTCCACTCATGCCCCCCTGGTTGTTCCCCCACATCTATAGCCCAAACACCTCCTTGTCTCTGCCCTTATTGACCCCCTTTACATAGTTGAAGACATGTCTCCCCCCCCATCTCCTCCAGCACATACGGCCTGAGTCCCTCCAGTCTCTCCTCATAGTTCCTCCCCCCCATGCCCTTAATCATCCTGGTAGCCCTCCTCTGTGATACTTTTAACCACATAACAACACATACACTATGCACATGGACATGGGCGAGTGTATCGGATCAGAGAGGGAGGTGAAGGGAGGGGCATGGAGTGCAATGGATTCTACAATGTTCACAATAGCTATAGTAAGGGAAGAAAGGGCAGGCTAAAGGTGGATAAAGGAGTGAAGCCATACAGCTTGTACCCAAGGGTACTCTGGGAGCGCATGGAGGAGCTGGCAGAACATTTGACAAGACTGTGTAACTTTTCCATGGATACATGGTGGGTGCCTGGTAACGTGAACAGGGTGCAGGTGGTTACAGTACATAAGGGTGTCAGCAATGATGTTGTTGAAAACTACATCCCTGTCTGTGTCAGTGTTGGGTAAGGTAATGGAAATGTCAGCAAAGGAAATGGTGTTAGAATACCTGGTGGGCAAGGTTATGCAGGACGAAATGCAGCGTGGCTTCACGAATGGGAAGTCATCTCAGACCAACCTGTTATATTTTTTCGATGGGGTGACGCAGGTAGTGGATCATGGAGGGTCGGTGGACGTGGCCTATGTGGACTTCAGTAAGGCCTTTTACACAATCCTGCACAGAAGACTATTAAATAAGCTGTGTAGCTTATGGGTGGTCCAGAAGGTTAGTAGGTGAGTGGAAAACTGGTTGACGGGAATGAGCCAAAGAGTGGTGGTAAATAATGTACATTCCAGGATAAACGGGGTAATGAGTGTGATGCCTTGGGCCAGTACTGGGACCCCTACTTTTTAACATATCAGTGATGTAGCAGAACGACTAGAGGGTAGGGTGTGCCTATTCGTGGATGTTAAAAAGATCTGCAATACAGTGGACACCCAAAGAGGATTGTAGGTCATGAAGCAAGACCTGGAGAACTGGGAGAAGTGGTCTGAAACTTGGCAACTAAAAGTAAATGCTAAAATGTGTGCGGTGATGCACATGGGGAGGAAAAACATTCAATGACCTTATACCATTGCAGGTGTGGTGAAATCAATGAAACACAGCAGTAGATGGATGTGGGGTTTATTATATCGAGAAATGTTAAGGTTGGGCACCACCTTAACACAGGCGGTTTGAAAGGCAAATGGGATGTTGGATTGAATTGGAAGGGGCATAAGCAGCAGAAGCAGGCTTGTGATAATGCAGCTGTAGAAAACAATGGTGGGGTGGTACCTGGTGGCACCTGGAGCAGGGTGTACACTTCTGGATACTGCACCTATGTAGGGACCTTGAGGTGATGGAGAGGGGGTCAGAGAACAGCAAACAATATGGTGCATGTGATGCTGGGAAAAGTATACGAGCAGAGGTGGAGGGAGCGGAGTCTATACTCAGTGTCTAGAATTTACATGCGGTACATCATGAAAGCTTTTAAGTATTTCAAGAGAGTAAATACGGTGAAGGAGGTGATCTTGTTCAAAAAGAAGGAGGGAGCTGAAACAAGGTGGCATGGCCTCAAATTGGAAGGAGAGAAATACAGAGACAATGTAAGGGGGCAGTTCTTCTCACAGAGGGTAGTGTAGGCCTGGACACGGTTGACAGAGGAGGTGGTGTGATCAAAATGGTGTTGGGATTGAAGAGATCATGAGACTGACATATAGTGTTTGGAGTAGGGCTGAAAGTTCACAACCAGTTAAAATGAGTAGTCGACAAAGGCGAGCATATAAAGGGCAGACTAGATGGACCAGTGTGGTCCTTTTCTGCTGTCAAATTTCTCTCATTCTGTGACTATCATGCAGTGCAACAAGGTTCTGCTTCTATGGTGTAATGATTAATGCAACACCCACACATCTCTGATGTTGACTGATGTGTTGCTGCCTTTATTATGTTGATGTACCCCCTGCAACCACCCCTCACCCTCACTGGCTCTTCTGCTGATACTTTTACACTCTACATTGTCCATCATGTCATGTCATGTTTCTGCTGCTGTCATTGACTTACTTATAGTGTCTATTATGAATGGTTACTGTGACAACATTTTTGTTTGCTCTTTCACAGGTGTCTGTGTGGCAATTGTGAACCGATGGAAACTGTGAGAGAGTGCCTTTGTTGCCGTGAGGTCCCACGAGTGTTAGATAAGATAAATGATGTGGAAAACGAACTTGGTCTTGGGTTGATCCTGCAATGCATCACCACACATTCAGGTTTTCCTGATGTATGTTATAGCCAGTGGGTGCTTGAACTAACATTGGCAGAGTACAGGCCGCTTAATCCTCTCCTGACCCCTTCAGACCCCCACCCGACGAGTCCATTTCCGAACCCATGTTGCTGGTGTGTTGCAAGGTGTGGTGTCCATCACATCAACCCTCAGCACCACTGATATGGTTGTAAGTAATGTTTTTGATATGCTGTATGCCATCCTAGGCTACCTTGTGTTGGATTCTACATTAAGTGTCATGAAGTGTGCAACAAAGTGTGGTACCATGTCCGCAAAGCTACAAAGCTTTGGACATGTGTATTGTGTGCGACACTCAGTACCACATGGTCCTGTATGGCACCTGTGTGTGGCTGTGCTGCCTCACCAGTTTGCAAGACTAATGAGGAATGCATGGGGTGTAGTAATGGACACAGGAGCCCATTTAACCTGATGCCTGTTCTGGGGGCCATACTGCATTTCCTACATGTGAAGGTGCAGGTACGACTGTGTGAGTACTGAATGCCACCACCTGTACCCGCATGTTTGTGCCCTTTCAACATTGTCACAATGTGTCCCACCCCCCCATGCCACATGACTGCCCCCTCCTCTTTCTCACAATGCATACACCCCACCACCACCTGACTTATTGGTGTCAGTTGCAGCACAATCATCCATCGCCTGCAATGGTAGTGCACCCCTTGGCTGCCAGATGTCCAACAGATGCTGTGAGCATGCTCACTGTTTATAGCTGCTTGCTCACATCAGCATCTGTATGGCTGTTGGCCAAGGAGGTGTGCACAGGGATGTGGCTATGTCTGTTCAGTCATTGCGGCAGCACCTGACAGATATGGTGGGTGGTCATAGGAGGCGTTTATGTGTGTGGGTGGTACGTGGGCCACCAATGTTAGCAATGTTCTATCACGTCAGGTGTTGCTGATTTGTGTGACCATGGCACAGCAGCGTTGGGGGTGGGGGTGGGGATTTATTGTTGTATGTAGTGCAAGTTACAACATAAGAAAATTGCCAGTAGAAGGAGAACTGTTGGTCTAGTGTGTGTGCTTGAAATTATATGGATAGTTTCCAGTGTGTAGCATACCTCTGTGACCCCTAACCCACCCCCCACCCGAATTTTTCAGTTCTTCCCCTTCCAATGGCTTCTGATATTCCTTTATGCCTGTCCCAGGCTGTTTTGAATACGGCCACTGATTTCTACTCCACCACCTCCTGTGGCAGCTCATTCCATGCCATCACCACTCTTCCCATAAAAAAGTGCTTCCTTATGTTCCTCTTGAAAGTAACCCCCACCAGTTGTAGATTGTACCCTCTGGTGGTGTTGGTTGTTGCCTTTTGGTTGAATAGGCTCCTGCAGTCCACTGTTTTAAGTCCCTTCAAGTATTTGAATGTCTTGATAAGGTCCACCCTCTGCCTCCTCTACTCCAGAGTGTACATCCCCAGGCACTCCAACCTCTCTGCATATGATCTGTTCTGCTGTCACTCTATCATTTAGGTCGCTCTCATCTGGACCTTTTCCATCCTGTTTATGTCATTGTTCAGGTGTGGGTTCCAATGTCTTACTCCGTATTCCAAGTGAGGTCGAACCAATGTCCTGTAACACGGCAGAATAACCGCATTACTCCGACTGCTACACCCCCTAGCAATGCACCCTAACATCATATTGGCCTTTTCTACATCCTTTTTGCATTGAGTCGAGTGGTTTAGATCACTAGAAATTATCACCCCCAGATCTTTTTCCTCCTCCATTGGCGTAACATGAACCTTTGCAAAGTAGTACTCTGTTCTCTGGTTCTTCGCCCATATGTGAATCACAATGCACCTTTTATAGTTGAACCCTAACTTCCATATCCCTGCCCATCTCTCAAGGTTGGCTAGGTCCTTTCTCATCTTCTTTATTCCTTCATGAGTGCCCATCCTCCCACAGACCTTGTTGTCATCCGGGAATATGCACACTTTTCACTGTATGCCATACCCTATTTTGCTGATAAAGACTTTAAGCAACACCTGTCCCAACATCGACCCCTGTAGAACCACAGTGTTGACCTCACTTGTATTGGAGAATTGCCCTCCTACTACTACCCAGTCATGGATTGCTGATGCTCAGGTCTCAGTAATGGCATCACTGTCTATACTACTTTCCACTAAGAGTGTCTGCAGTTCTGCCATCTTGTTCTCAGCAGTTTGCTCATTCAGCAGCACCACTGTCCACTTTGGCTCTGTCATGCCCTTGCTCTTCCTCTGACTTAATCCTACTTGACTTGCCTCACCTCTCACCCCTTCTTTGAATTGTCATCCATCTTTGTTCCTTGCTCCATGACTCTACTGTTGTGGGGTTGGGGGGGCAGTCTGTCTTTCCCTTTTTCACCCCTTCTTAATAGTTGAAAACGAGCTCCCTTACCATGTATTTCCCCATTTTATTTTTAATTTTCAGTCTCCTGTCCCAGGTCAGATGTAGTGTGTCACTGCTGTAGAGTCTCTTGTCCACCCACATGTCACCCCACTGACCCATGATAGCAAATCCCTCCTCCATACACCACTGGTCTAACCATCCATTAAATTCCCCTATCCTTCCTATCTATGCTTGCACTTGGTACATAAATTTTATCCAAAAAGGTTAGTGATTTCACTGCCTGCCTACATGCTGCTGGTAAATCCATTAATCTTTGTTGCGCCACCTTTGTCTCCTCACCTGCTAAATAATTTGTCCCCCTGTGCAGTATCAAGTCTTGTGTTTCCCATGCCTCTCTTAGCATCTTCTTTTTTTTTCTTAGTTGCTTTACCTGCCTCCATCCCAGGTGTGCACACCACTGTTGTCCTCATATATGTGCCCTCATTGTTTCTCCATTGTATACCTTTTCTAATTGAGTCCCCATAAACTATAATCTTACTCTGTCTAGATTGTCCATTCTTCATCCTTTACATTCCATCCATGGTTCTTGCCTTGTCTATTGGCTGCCCTCATTTTACTTTTCCCCCCACTTCACTGTACCTGCCTCACCTTTGTTTCTGTCCTCCCTGTTTCCTTCCATCTGGACATATGGTATCTGGCCCTTGTGACCTACCTTCTGTCCTAGTTCAGATAATGCAGAACACTGATGCCCCGTGGTCATGTCTAGTGTGTGTTGGTTGGTAATGGTTGTGCTACAAATTGTACTCAAATAATGAACACGATGTCAATGCAAATTTGCCCATACACATCACACTACTAGGTTGCAATTCACTTGACCTGTTGAAGTTCTTCCTCCCTTCTGTTCCACTTCTAAGTTTCCCTTATGCCTCTTCCTTGCATGTTTAAATTCCACCACTGTGCGCTGCCCCCCCCCCCCCGTGCTGTGGCACACAATTCAATGTGTCCTCCACACAGCACACACAGAAAAGCTTACATCTACAGTTACTGTGTCCCCTTCTTATTTTATATCATGCTCCCACTTTCTTGTATTAATCCTACATTTTACATTGTTTACTCCACTTCACACTTTGTATGCTGGAAAATCATGTCCCCCCAATCCCTCCTGTCCTGAAGTCATAACATATTGACGTACTTTCATCTATTTTGATATGTTATTGTGGTGCAAGCCTGGTACCATCTTACCTGTCAATTTCCCAAAGGTCACCACCATTTCAGTGTCCTTGTGGAGGTGCATACAGAATTGCACACAGTACTTTAGGTGATGCCCTTACCAGTGTTTTATACAGTGGCATCCCAGCAGCATACATTCTGGTAGTGACAGCTCTGCTCATATACCATAGCATGTACCACCAAGCCTCTTTACAGGGAATGTGGAAAATGGCTTGTAAGTGCTTCCCAAAACCTGAAACGTGTTCCCCAAAACATCTTTGTATGTGGTTTGTAACCACATCTCATTTTGTAATCTCCCAGATACTCAGTTCCTCTGCAGTGTTCCACACAGAGGTCATTAACTCATGAGTTGCTGATTGTCCACAATACCATAATCATGCAATGTTACTTTGTATTTCATGTTATGTACATATGCAATTAAAGCCTATTGCTCTGTCCCTTTATTTCACAGCAGGAATTGTTTCCTTGCTGACAGATGCTTCACAAGGTGGTGCTGGGAATGGCTAGGGAGATAAGTGTGAGTAATTCTTCCAGCTTGCGTTGTCCTTGCCATTAGGCGAAGGTGGCCCTCTTAGCACTACACAAGGTTTTGTGATGCAAACTGATGGTAAGCGTTATTAAAATGTGAGAATGGTAGCTGTTACTGTGACCTCATTAGTTAATCACATCATGCGAGTTCATGGTTTGTAGGTTGTCATCTGCACCTGATCTGATTTTGAAAGTCTGTCTCAGGGCTGGCATGCCAGCATAATGATAGCACAATCGCTCGCGATGCCGTCGGCCCATGTTTGAGAATAAGCCTGGGTAGGTGGAGAGCTGGCCAGTGGTAGAAGGTTATATTGTGAGTATGTTAAATCTGAACATAGTACAATAGTTACGCAACCAGTCTGCCCAGGTTGCTTAGCTTTCCAGTAGGACGTCACTGTACTCTTCACCCTCTCACACCACAACAACCTATGTTGTTCCATGCCCTCTTGAGTCCCCCCACTGTCCTGTCCTCCACTACCTCACTGGGAACACATCCCCAAATCAGCAAATGTGTATACAGTAGTCCACCAAACCCACAATGTAAATATATTTACATACAAACATGACAGCAGATTAAGGAGTCATGGTCCATCGACTCAACTTGATTGTGCATGTAGTAGCCCCTTTACTGCATCTGCCCCTATCTCCCCCTCTCTATTGACCCCCACCCTGTACAAGCACCTTTTAAATCAGCCAACCGTATTGCAGCCTACCACTTCCACTGGTAATGTCTTCCCACTTGCCACCACCCTCTCCATGAAAACCTATCTTCTCATTTTACTCCTGTACCTCCCCCACTACAATGTCAGATTGTGCTGTCTGGTGTCCCTCCACCTCCTTAACCATAAAAGCTCTCCCATGCCCATCCTATAGATCTCCTTCATGGATTTGAAGGTATCAGTCATGTCCCCCCATCCCAAATCTCCTCCATAGAGTACATATTCAGCTCCTTCAGCCTTCTGTCATAGAGCAAGTCCTACAACATTTAGATAATGTTTTGTTTGCATACACTCTTGTGGAAGTGCCACCTCGTGTGCCATTTTGTAGTACAGTGGCACACACCGACTACACTGAGACAATGAACAGGTCTGCCAGTGGTTCTTCCAGGACATATGCAAGCTTCAGTAGCACTCTGTGTTGTATGCCATCAGGACCTGGTGCCTTGTCCATGCTCAGTGCCTTCCAATACCCTGCCCATTGTTATTTCCCTGTCTGTCTGCACAGGAATGAAGGAGGCAGACTGTTTTACAAACACATGAACCAATTGCCATAGTATCAGAACATCCATACAGATACACGCACTGTTCCTTTCCAATAGTTGTGTCTGTGGAACAATGATCTGACGGCTACTAAATGGTAAGGTTTAAGTTACAAAACTATTTATAATACTGTTCCGGCAACTGAATAAATATAAAACAGTACTTTACAACCTGTGTAACACTGAGTGTGCAGTTCCCAGGATACAAGAAAAGGGGTGTCATAATTATTAACTGTGGGTTCTACCAAATGTCAAAGAAAGGGAAGGTACATTATTTAAAAATTCGGTGTCAATCTCGTAATCCACCACACACAAAAGAATCATTCATGCATGTCTGTTCCTCTCTGTTTTTACATGCTAACAAAGTAAACTTTGTATTTTTTCTCTCAGTTTTGCTTTTTGCCATGTTAAAATTTTATTTATTTATTTATTTAAAATTTGGTGACCAGGTAGGCCCACTGAGCCCCGAAGGTCCCTTTTTCAGGGGCAACCCGGGATAACAATACGTATTTTCATACAGAGAAAGACTTGGGTTACAGAGTAGTTTCAGGGGTGTGAGCAGGTTACAGCCATAGTTATCATCATGCATCAGTCCTTACAAATATGTTAACAGTAGAATTAACAAAAGGTGCAGAAGAAATGTAATTTTACATGGTAAGCTCATTGTTTACTACTGGCATGGTTCAGTGGAAAGTTAGCTGTAGTACTATGCCTGGAGGAAAGCATCGTGGAACCTGATAAGGTGCTTGGAGGATCTGGATATTAGGAGGATAGAAACAAGTTGGGGGGGTCATGAGCCGTGGCAATGACAAGTGCTAGTATCAGACATATAGGCTTTGAGTCTGGTGTGGAAGTTCATCAGTGAGGAGGCTTCCTGCACTAGGGGTGGGAGTTTGTTCCACAGGTAGGGGGCTAAGTAGGAGAACAACCTGCCACCAGTGTTAGTTCTGACTCTGGGAACTTCAAGCAGTGTACGTCCAGATGTCCATAGGCTCCTGGGGTTATGTTTGAGTGCGATAGTTCCAGCGATGCTGGGAGGAGCTGAAGGGCTGAGTAGCTTGAAGGTCAAGCAGAGCAGGGGGTAGTGGAGACGAGAGGTCAGCAAGGGCCAGCGTAGCTGGGCAAGTGAGTCACAATGGTGCCTTCTCGAGTGGTCCTGGGTAGCAAACCGGCTGCCTTGTTATACAGGATTAGCATCTTGATGCCCTCCTGCTTGGCCATGCCCTGTAAGATCAGGGCAGCATAAGTCAGGGTGGGGAGGAGGACACTTGTGTCAATTGAGGTCCTGGCCTCAGGGAGGAGATGGTCTTTTAGTGGGTACAGAGGACCAAGTTTGCGGGTTATGGTCTTGGTGAGCTGATCCACGTGGTACTTGAAGGTAAGACAATGGTCCAATGTTAGACCTAAGTATTTTAAGGAGGGCACAACCTCAATATCATTTCCCGAGACAGCAGTGAGTTGCAGAGATTTAGACCTGTCGTGTCCAAGGGCATTGTGTCCGAATAGCATCGCCTTAGTTTTGCCTGCATTTAGGACCATTCTATTTGCTCTCAGCCAGGCCTCGAGAGATGCTAGGCCAGCTTGGAGAAGGGGACCTAGAGCTGCAATGTTATCCAGGGATCGGTAGATGACGGTGTCATCCGCGTACTGAACGACCGAGCTTCACCCACAGTGGAGGCTTAGGTCATTAGTAAATATGGAGAAAAGGAGTGGGCCGAGGATTGGGCCCTGTGGTACTCCTCTGTAAGGGGTAGAGTACCTGAGGTGGCACCCTTCCAGATGACCCTCTGGGATCGTCCTGATAGGTAACTCCCAAACCATTTGAGGACGAGGGGGTCTAGGCCAATTTTTTCCAGTTTTAGTAGAAGGAGTTTGTGATCCACAAGGTCAAAAGCCTTGGACAGGTCTATAAAGATGGCGCCAGTGGGTGTCCCATTATCCATTGCTCTGAGCAAGTCATTTGAGAGATGGATGAGTGCTGTGTCAGTCCCATGGTTAGTTCTAAAACCATGCTGTGACCGTGCAATTAGCTGATGGGACTCCAGGTAGTCCTGGAGTTGGCCATAGACTAACCTTTCCTGTAGCTTTGCAAGTGTACTGAGCAGGGAAATAGGCCTGTAATTGCTTATGTTTTCCTGGAGCCACCCTTGTGAATAGGGACCACGTTGGCCTGTTTCACTGGTCCAGAACAGTCCCTTCAAGTAGGGATCTGTTTATGAGCCAGGTCAGGGGTCTGGTGAGGGATAGGGGCACCAGCCTTAAGTAGCCGAGGTTTATCCCATCAGGACCTCTGAGCCTTTGTCTTTCAGAGCCCTTAGGAGGGATTGGACCTCTTTTGTCTTCTACCAGTCTTAGATGGAAGGAGGGACAGTCAAGGCGAGTAGGCTCGATAACATTAGGAGCCGAGGTCGGCGAGGGCAGGCTGACCTTGTAGGCATCGAGGTTACCAAAGTGATTGTTGAGGGCAGTAACAATTTCGAGGGAGTCGCTCACTGGCTGACCATTGACCTCAATGGGGCCAGGTTCAGTCTTAGTGTTACCCCTAATCAGTTAGTTGACGTGATACCAGAATTGTTTAGGGTTGCCCAAACTGTTTTTTTGTAGGTGAGTGACATACTCCCTTTTTGCAAGTTTGATGGCTTTCTTGCATTTGTTTCTTAAGACCCTGTATGACATGAGGTTGGCAGGAAGGAAAGAGAGCTTGAACTTCTTCCAGGCCTTGTCTCGACTGACCATAACGGTTTTTAAGGATGGAAGATCACTTGTAGCAGCTGTCCTTTATTCTACGTTTTTCAAGGGGCGAAGAGGTTAGCTGCTGTATATACTGTGCTGTGAAAATGCTCCAGAGCCTCAGCCAAGGTGGGGAGGAGCTTAATTGGGCTTCAGTCCAGACTATGTAGTTAGTCATTAAACTGTACTGCTGAGAAGTTTGTGTAGTCATGAGCAATGAGTATTCTGGGTTGGATCTTGGGTGCTCTGTTCTTCCAGATGCAGAATATGGGGGAGTGGTCACTTAAGGAGTCCACCATTATGCCGGCTTTCTGGATGTTGGCGGGATTGGACTCCAAAGCCCAGTCAAGGGTGGTGTGGTTCCCTGATTTGTAGTTAAGTCTGGTTGGTTCTAAGATGACCTGTACCAGGTTTGCTTCTTGGGTCAGTGCCATAAGAACATTGTTAGGGTCCTGGGCCCAGTTTAGGTTGAAGTCACCCAGAATAAGAAGCTCCGAACAAACAACTTGGGCCATGATTTTTGTTATTGCTTCTAAGGATTGAAGAGTCGATTTGGGCGGGTGGTAAATGCAGCCAATAGTGAATTGCTTGTTGTGCCCTAGGGTGACTTGGATGAATATAGATTCACAATCAGGGGAGGTGTGTTGCTGCAAGGTGAGGAGTGGTATGGTTGGGGCTACATTGGCGTAAATGAGTACACTGCCTCTTTAGTCAGCCTGTCTCACGGTACATACTATAACCTTGGGCCAGTATCTTGTGATCGGGAATGTGTGTCTTAAGCCATGTCTCTGAGATGGCAAGGATATCAGGCTTGTAGAGATCAAGCCAGGCTTGTACCTCTTACATTTTTGATCTTAGGCTGCATATGTAACCCCTAGATGGCGCTATCCCAGGGGCTACTACCCCTGCCTGATTTGCCACTAACAGGTTGAGGGGCCTGGATCCAATGGCGGGTGCCTCCACCCAGAGGTCAGGGTTTGCAATAGTTAAACTAACTTGGTCACAGCCCTCTGGGACACTGCAACCCCTTTCTTCCACTAGTGGCCCACACAATATATCAGAATTACCTTCACAGTATACACTTACCCCCAGGTCTGGTTCGGCACTGGGACCTCCTGTGAAATGAGATACAGTGCAACAATCACAGTACAGTACTTTAACATAGACAAATACCTCCAGGCAGTATAACTTTGCTGAAACAAGCAGCTCTGATTTTTTAGGGGATATAACAAGGACAGGGAAATCAGGTTAATTAGCTTATCACTCTAATAATCTACCTATGGCTCTGTGCACAGGCCTATCCCTATCAGTTACTGTCCCTGGTACCCCAAGCCCTAGTGGCTAGTCCAAACCGTGGCAGCTGGTAGGGCCCTTTCACACAGAGAAAAGGAGAATTAAACAGTCAGCAGTACAGTAATTCCATTTGGATTTAATGTGGCAATTCAACAGGAGCGACCTGAATTAGTACTCACGACCTCCAAATAAGATAGGGTCCTTCAATGTCAGCAGGGCTCACTTGAGGTACACAAACCTCTTCACACATCCATATAAAAGAAAGCACTATACCAGGCAGGCTGCATCTGTATCCCGATCGCATTACTGCACAATACCGAGGAGAAACACAGCAGATTCAGTTCCTGACAGACCGAGTGCAATTTTCAGCAATTCCTCCAGTCTTCTACAGGGTGAGCCTGGTTTCTACTCTTCAGAGATCCTTTGATTCTTTCACAGGACAGATTCAGTCCTAACAAGCTGTTACACAAGCTGCAGACCGGAACTCTGGGCCTTACACCGTTTTTGACTAAAACTGCACACTGAAAAAGCACAGGGCTCCTTCCTTCTTACTGCCAAAGCTCAACTGAAACTCCAACCGACAAAACCAGGCACTTCCTTTGAGTTCCTCCCAGTTCTTGACTGGATTGGCTGTCACTCACAATAGACTGCTGCTGTTGGTCCAAAAGGCACTGAAGTCTAAACTACATCTCCCAGAGT
The DNA here is from genome assembly GCA_016271365.2 of Neoceratodus forsteri. Lineage (NCBI taxonomy): Eukaryota > Metazoa > Chordata > Ceratodontiformes > Ceratodontidae > Neoceratodus > Neoceratodus forsteri. The sequence goes on along the minus strand of CM028136.1, from coordinate 403,248,204 downwards.
CACTGCCCATACAATCCTCTTGTGGCTGGCTCAGATTATGAGTCCAAGTTCTGATTCGTCCAAGGCACCATTTTAGAGCTAGCTTACCCCACACTGATTGGTCCAGTTCAGCAGTTCAAAACTAGAATGGGGAACTAGCAGACACAGTTCTGACTGCAAAGAAAGCAGGTTAGACAAACTGTAATTTCATTATTACTCTAAATAATTTCTGGCAAACAGTTACATCTTTCAGATAGGTTCCCTTTGCACTCCTAGTGACTGCAAAATGAAGTGAATTGCAGCAGCTTGAGTGGTACTCAATCAAAGAAACACACAGTCCCCCATACAAACTAATTATGTCTGCAAGCAGACAGCTCTTAAAGAGACAGTACCAGAGGTTCTAAAACACTCACTGATAAATGGCTTAAATGCCAAACACCATTCAGGCTTGGAGCATTCAAGCAAGCTCCTGGAAGTCTTTTGGGAACCCCCATTTGCAGGGGGGTTACATTCATACGTGCTATCTTTAGCCCCTTTGTGGATGCCCAGTGGGGGTCATGAGGGGATGTTATTGAGAAGCTGGTGGTGTTAGGGCCAGGGTTAGGTTGTATGTCACCTGCCAGGAGTAGTAACGCAGCTAGAATGCAGAGTAAATTTTGGGCTGGCCGATGGGATTCGATTGCCTCAGCACATCCTGCTCGCAAAGTGGAAGATATTGTAGCATATCCCCTTTCTTATGAGCTCATGGGCTGAGGAGAGGGCAAGTAAGCTGGAGCTGGGCATTCCATTTTAGAGGTTGACAAAAGGGGTGTCATTGTACCTTTGTCCCCTTATTTCTGGATGCCCTAGGCCTATGAGCCTGTCCACCCAGAGAAGGGACAGTATATAGACTGTCATCAGTAGTACCCCCCTATTGGAGAGAGAGGCCCAAGGGTTGTGTGCCCCACGTGGCACGTGATCGAGGGTAAACTTCTGGAGAGGCATGCTATGCTAGTTGAGGTGCCAGTAACAAGCTCTTTTGTCCTGTCTTAGGCAGTTATTCAGACATAGGATGGGTACCCTGTCTATGGAGGAAAGTCAGGTGAAAAACACTAAATCCTCTGTAATAATCAGTCTTAGGGCCGTTATTAGGTGTGAACTGGTATCTTGTTTCTGCTGGGATTTCAGATGATACAATATACCAGTATGGATTTTTTAAGGAATTGGTAGTCAGTAGGAGAATAGCCCTTTCCTGCTAGGATGGGGGGAGCAGGAAAATAAAATCCCCCTTGTAAGCGTGCCATAGTGATCAGAGCAGTTTCTGTCCCTTATATTTTCCAGAAGCAGGACTTGGGCAGCAAACACAGTAGACTGCAGGTTCTGTGACCACTCACAGTTATGTGCCACACCCCTTTATCACCAGAGGCCAGTCAGATAGGGTATAGGGCAGAGCAAAGGAGTATTTAATAGATGGAGGAGGGAGGTGGGCGAAAAAATTCATCTTGAAGGAGCACAGCTAACACCAGGTAAATGCAAGCAGCTCCCTCTGAACAGCAATGAAATTTAATTGGGCTACTGAACCACAAAAAGTGGCAAGTTCAAAAGTTTCGGTGCACACAGTGGCATCAGGGCCCTCCTGTCTGTACCTGTGAGGCACATTCCAGCGGCGAGCTGTCCTAGGTTGGGCTGGGGAGGGCTGCAGAAGCAAGCCCTCAAACCCTGCGAGGCAAATTCCGGCGGCGAGCTGTCCTAAGTTGGGCTGGGGAGGGCTGCAGAAGCAAGCCCTCAAACCCTGCAAGGCAAATTCCATCGGCGAGCTGTCCTAGGTTGGGCTGGGGAGGGCTGCAGAAGCAATCTCTTAAACCCTGCAAGGCAAATTCCAGCAGTGAGCTGCCTAGGTTGGGCTGGGGAAGGCTGCAGAAGCAAGCCCTCAAATCCTGGAAAGGAAAATACTAATGGTAACACAAGCATGCTTTGCATGGGCAGCCGCATGTCATCCTCTGTTTTGCTGCATACGGTTGACAGTGCATACAGACTAACAGGGCAAGAGACAATGAATTGAAACCATTAAAATTGTTATCTTTAACCTTGAACCTTGTACCATACCAATTAAGCATTGTGATGTAGCTTTCAGCTGTCCAGTAGCACTTAACAGTGCTACACTGACATTTTTCCAGTGTTACCACATAGTGACAAAGATGATCAACAAGTGATTTAATGTTTTGTCCACATTTGAATGCATATTACTGTTAATGCATTGCAAGTAACATTGCATTGGCATTTTTAAATTGTGGTTAAATCAACGTGGAATTCATAGCAAAACACGTGGTCTGCAACGTAACAGTAAGCAGCATCTCACATTTATCTAGCAATGGGATGTAGACATTGAAAACAATTTTCCTTGTGATTAAACAGTTTGTGTACTTACTCCAATGCTAACGCAGGTTTCCATTGTCTTTATATCGATAAAGTCAACGAGTGTGGAAATGGTGATGTTGCTTCCAAGATTGTACTGCCTGTTTGTCGGGTTTTGGAAACTCCTGATGTCAGGTGGGGGTGCTGCCACGATCTCCCATTCTGAGTTGTTCTCATCTTCTGTCACCTGTCGTTCAACTGCATCAAGTACTGCATACACAAAGTCTGTGCAGTGAAAGGAAACATTGTGTTAAAGGGTTGCGGACAATAATAACAGTATTCTTTTAATTTCTGTCTTTCAGATTTATATGTATTTTGATTGGGATTGTATAGCGCTAACAGTATTGTCGTCTTTGAGGACTTTCATCAAGAAAACTCATCTTCAGCAATGATGCCAGTACTGTTAATGCCTGTTGTCGCTTACCGGTTAAAATAGCATGGTGACACATTATTGCATCAATATATGTTTCAATGCAAAACCAAGTCTCATGTTTGTGTTGTATAATCTGTACATTATTGTGCTAAAGGGTTACACAGTTGTCAGGGACAGACAGTTCTTGAATGTTTACACCGGGAACAGTTACTGAGCAATGTTGTACGTTATGCATCCAGATTTGCTATATATACACTGTTCTCATTTTTGGTACATGATCACATTTTCAACCTTCCTGTGCATTGTTAACAGTACCAAAGTGACACAAAAGATTTTTAAAGTAATATTCTAAACATGTGGTTTCAACACATCCAAAATAAACATTTTTAATTTATTTCACAATAACTGGTTTTCTTTGTTATGATTCAAAAGTGATCATGGGACTAGGAGAGTTGCTATAAGAGGAAAGGTTAAAAGAACTCAACATGTACTTGCTGGAAAACGGAAGGGTAAGGGGGTCATGATACAGACCTTGAAGTACTTGAGAGGCATAAACAAAGTCAGGGAGGGAGTATTGTTCCGCTTAAAGGGGGGAAGGGTCACTAGGGGGCACAGTCTGAAGTTGGAAGGGGGAAGGTTTAGGAGGAAGAGGAGGAGACAGTACTTCACAGAAAGAGTGGTGTCAGGTTGGAACGCAGTGCCAGAGGACTTAATCGCTGAAAGGACAGTGTATAGCTTTAAGCAAGGTTGTGATAGAGTCAAAGGCAGGGTTAGTACAGACAACAAAACAAAGGGGTGAAGGACCGGAAAAGAGGAGTAAGAAATTGGTTTGGGTGTGGGTGGTGCAGCGATAGTTATTTGAAACTAACAGCTGCACAATCGGGCAGACTTGATAGACTTGTGGGCCTTTTTCTGCAGGCAATTTCGTATATTTGTATGTTCGTATGTTATTGTTACAATGACAGATAATGAACAGTCATCAACTGTTTGATATGATGTAGTGACATTTGCTAATGGGTGGGACGGGAATGTAGTTGGATGAATGAATTTTGTTTCAGACTGAATGAAGTGAAACAAACAAAGTATGGTAACATGACAGCAAAACTGTATTCCGCTACAGAAAGCAGGGCTGCATTAGGGCATCATTTGGAGAGCCAGGTATGCTTGGACATGCATTGCTGAGTATGATGATGGAATGAGAAGGTGTACACAGCAACACATTTCTCAGTGTCGAGTTGCAGAAACAAATGCATATGTATTGGCTTGACCAAAGTCTGTTGCATACTGGATGTGTCATACTTTCAGAAGCATAGGGACAGGTGTGTGATTCCGCAGTGTGGCAATGGTGTACTGCATTACCAAGTACATGCTACAATTATACAGTCACATTAATTACGGTTTAACATGGTATTCCACATGGTTGACAAATGAACCCATCAATAAAGTCATTTCTTTGTCACCAGAGGTTGTGTAATGAAGTCATGTGAGTGTTTAAAGCAATGGGTGGTTTATTGTAACTTTTAACCATATGGCACGATAGTATTCACTACAGAATCCTGACATGTACAATCACGAGTGTCAAGAGCCCCAAAGTGACTTACTGACACGTGAAATTTGACAGTGTAAGACGTTTCTTTGTCTGCACTGACACGTAGACATGAACACATCCCCCTTATCAGTGCAAAGTGTGCCATGGTAAAATTCTGATTGTTGGTAGTACGAGTTTTGTGAAGTTACTCTTGGGCTCCTGACACTAGGGATTATGCATGTCGTGAATGTGCATCACTTCAGGCATGATATGACACTGAATGGCATCAGTGACCCGGGTAATGTAAGGAAGTACTTTCCACAGAAAAGGTGTCAGAGCCATGCAACATATTTCATGCAGAAGTGTTGGTTGCCAAAACACCTAAATCTAAAGTTACCTGTGCCTATAATCAAAAGTGTCTCATGCTGCTCCGAGGATTCTGAATGACCTAATGCTGCATTCCATGACAAGCATAGCTGACAAAACATTGATGTCATTACCAACATACTAAAATGCAAGCAGAGTACGTCTCACAGTCGTTTGTGTCTGCTACTCTGGTCACCCTCCACCCTGGGAGCTGACCTTGCTGTCCCCATAGGTCTTTTCCCCAGAGCCCCAGATCATTTTGGTGGCCCTCCTCTGGACCCTTTCCAGGAGCGTAATGTCCCTTTTTAAGTGCGGCCTTCAAAACGGAACACACAACTCGAGGCGTTTCTAACCAAGCAGGCATACAGAGGGAGTATCTCTTCCCTCCTTCTTGAGGTAATCCACCTAGCAATGCATCCCAACATCCTATTGGTCTTTGCCACTGCCCTCCTACAATTCTCTGAGTTGTTCATCTTGACACCCACCACCACCACCCCCACGTCCCTGTCACACATCGAGACTTGTAGCATCCCCATGCCAGGGTATAGACTTGGCACATGTTTCTCACACCCAGGTGCAGTACCCTGCATTGCACCTCAGTCTGCACTTCCTTGACCACCTCTCCAAAGCATCTAGGTCCCCCTGTAGGGCCACCCTCCCTTCCTCCTCATCCACCACCGCTCCCAGTTTCAAGTCATCTGCAAAGAGACTCATTTCACTCCAGATACCCTTACTTATGTCAGAGACATAGGAATAGAACAAGAGGGACCCTAGCACTGATCCCTGAGGGACCCCACTAATGACCCTCCTTGGAGATGAGACTCTACCCCCAACCACGATCCTCTTGGTACACTCTGAGAGCCAGTTTCCTATATATCTGATCATCCGTTTCTCCACCCCATTTCTCCAAGCTTATCCAACATGCCCCTTTGAGGAAATGAGTCAAATGCCTTGGTGAATTCAAGAAAGAGGACATCCACCGGCCTACCCAGGTCCAGGGCACTCGTCACCCAATCATACAACTCCACAAGGTTTATCCAACATGATTTCCCTGGGACAAAGCCATGCTGTCTATTGTTCAGGTACCCAGACCTTTCCAGCCCCCGCCAGTAGCCCTTCCTTGATAATACCCTCCATCACCTTGCCCACCACCAATGTCAGGGTGATGAGCCTGTAGTTCCCTGCCTCCTCTGTTTATCATCCCTTGTGGATAGGCACAATATCGCCACCCTTCTCTCATATTCCTCCTGCTTGCTATGGGGGTGGAGACCAAGTCCCTGTTTTATCAGACACCCCTCAACAGCTTCTTGTAAAAGCACCTAATGATCTCTGACTGTCAATGCACTTCCTTCTTAGTGCTGACACCTATGGGATTCGAGTAACCCCAATGGACTCAATTGTAGCCTGTAGTCATTTCTTTCCACCCATGTCATTCTTATCATTGCCTGCTATGTCATCTCAACACTGTGCCAAACAAGGAATACATGATTATGTATTACCTAACAAACTTTTGGGGAGGGTACCACATATGGGTAATCAGTTCATGACGCATGTACAGTACACTTACTGTATGTCGGGTTGGTCTTCACAGGTCTGTACCTCTTTCCCCTTCTTGTATTTTGGCATATCCAACCGAAAGCATTATTCTCCAGTGGCATCAGTGGCTTGACATCTGTCAGTCTTTTCATTGAAATGTAATGTGACAAGAAGTGTCCTGTGTGAAACATTATTGAATTTAGTGTTACATATTACAGAATGGCAATGCATACTCATGAGACCACCTTGCATCACCATTTTAATAGTTATGGCATGTGACACTGGGTCAGAGGCATATCACTATCATGTACATATGATGACAAGTCCTGCCAAAGTGATACAACCACAAACTAGCAAATAATCACCCTGGACATTGAAACTTAGAGACCTAGACTTTGATGCAAGATAAGGACTGCTTGGGCAACCTAGTCTGCCCATTTCCATATCTACTTCCAAGCTGCATATCCTAATAACCAACAGCCTTTCCTCTTCATACCCTCCACCATAATGGCCTTATGTCTGTCCCATGCATTCTTCACTTACACCACTTTTTCTGACCACACAACCTACATTAACAATCTCAACATGCAGATGCTTATACTGCACATGCCTATCCATCCCACCCACACCACCATGGGAACACTGACAGAGTGCTTGTTTGGTGCCAGTGTCTGTAGGTAAATGAAGGATGAGGTGAACAGTCATGGTGAAATAAGTATGCACCTGGAAATAGGTGCCATATTGTATAAGTCATGTTATGAATGCACATAACTGGGCTGTTGAGATCACAGCAGTCATATGACATGGGCCATGGTTGTAGCACGGTTCGTACCTAGCACAGGTACATATTTGTTGAGGTGCCAGTTGACAGGAAGGATGCATCTACAACCCATGTGATATCACTGTGATGTAAATAAGATGAATATCATGGAAAACCAATTGTCACTTGCATGGTATTGTTCTTATTACAGATGCATCTTACAGTAACTGCAGCAGTTGCCATTACTACCCCAGCCATGTCAGATGTCACCATCGCATAACAACAGACCCTGTGCATCTCTCTGAAGGGACATTTAGGCAGATACAGACTCTCTGCAAGTCTTCCTGGATGTAGCATTCTGAGCACCTGCTTATGAATCACAGCAACATTGAACAATGGTGAAACATCATACCATAGTCTGGCTGACCATGCCTGGTAATTGTCAAGAGTATGGTCCAGGGTGTGAAGAACACATGTCACAACAAAAGCAGCGCTACACATATAGGTAGCTTTAACATTACACAAATGAAGTTAATATTGGCATGAATGTTCACTGTTGTTGCACTTTTATAAAGTACTATCTACATATTGTCACCCCCTACCATACACTATAATGTGTACATGTATTCCATGAGCCATCAATTTGTTCATGTCACCTTAATATTCAACAGGGTTATGCTTCATGATACCTGGTCATGTGTTCATAAATACATACATGATGTGAATTCCTGCCTTGTTGAACTTTACATCATGTTACTGGAACAACGTGATGACATTCCTATGCTTCAAAACTGTGACCAGTGTTATCAATAATACGAGTTACCTGCATAACATCCCTTGAATCCAATGCTGAACTTTTGGGAGCATACTGAATAACTAAAGAATGGAAGGACTCCATTGAAGAGGTCTGGTACAGTGGCAACAACTTCCTTGAGTCACGTAGCACGGTGTGAGCTATTAGGATTCCCTCAGTTTTAACATATGACTTGTTATCTGGAAGTGTAATGACAGGTAAGGCCAGTTATAATTATGCTAATAAGAGAACCATAAATAAAAATAAATAATTCAATAAGTATAAATATAAGAGTTTAAATGACTTAAAAGGCTTTCAGACAGACACAGAATGAACCTGGATGGGATGGACTCAGAAATATGGAAAAGACAGGACAAAGAGGTGGGCTTCAGCTCCTCCTCTTCAACACCGTCAACAGAAGGGGACTCCAGGACAGAAGCTGTTAATGAATTTCACATGGTCGACCACAGACATTAACTGCACGATCTCCTAAGGTCTTGAGCCAAACCCTGGAATGTCAGGAGGCCACTCACAGAGGAGCGTAGGGAGCAAGCAGAGATAAACAGTGTTAGGAGTTCTGACAGGTAAATGACACAGTCCAAAGACGCACCTTGAAAAGTACCCTCCACCTTATCTGCAGCCAGTGCTGAGCCCACGGACCGGGTCACCTGACTGGAACTTGAAATGACCATCAGTAACGGGCAGCACTGTTTTGAATTATTTGAATTTTGCTAGTGTACCTCAATGACCACAAACTATAGAGAGTTGCAGTACTCAAGCCTGTAGGCCACAAAGGCATGCACTAGCATTGGCAGGTCCTTGTATGGAACATAGGGCTGAATCTGGGCAATGTTAGCAACTCATAGCAACTGCTACTGACAACAGATGACACAAGGTCTTCAAAAGTCAGTCTGTTAGCAATGATCACACACTAATTTTGCTCCCTCAAGGCAGCCACCAATGGAGCAGAACCTAGGAAAAGCACTGAGTCAGCCCCAGATTGAAACCCATCACATCCGTGTCCAGGCTTCAATACCAGTACCTCAGTATTGGTGTGCTTCACTGTCAGCCAGCTGGAAGTCATCCAGTAGTTTATTTTATCCAGACAGTTGTTAATCACATCAATGCTCTTGATGTTCCTGTGACAAATGACAAGCACAGCTGGATATCATCTGCAGAACAATGAGACTCAATGCTGTACTGTCTAATGATCTCGCCCAGGTGTAGCATTTACACTGTGAACATCATCAGTGACAAGATCGAGCCCTGTGGAACTACACAAGACAGGGACATTTGCTATGAAGGAGAAATTAAAAGCGAAGAAAACATGCTGCAGTTTGTCACTGTTGTCATAGAATGCAATCGACCACAAGATACATTGAGCCTCTCGGTACTGCACTGCACTGTTGTACTTTCACATCAGGTACCCATTTCAGAGATTTTCAAGTAAACCTGTTTGATAACCACACTATAAATGTAACAGTGCTACCCATGTAAATATCAAGATGCATTAGATGGAAAGCATGTATTTGTGGGTTCATCCACTTCTAGGTCCTGTTCTTGTGCTGTAGTGGACCATGTGCACATTCCTGAAACAACACCTGATCATGGATGTGGATATTCTGGATGTGATTTGTGATAGATTTCATCTTCGCCGGCATAACATCTCCATTGGCATCTGGGGTAGAACGTGGGATCCAATAGATCATGTTTTTTAATGCTTGGTATCCATGGTTTAATGTCTTGACATCCAGTTTGACACGATGCAGCTTCCAGCTTCTTAGTTATGGCTTTTAGGTAACAGAGGATAATTATGTACACAGCTTTCAGAACATTGTGCTGTATACAAAATCAAGCCTCAAAACAATGTCATACACTCTATGGTAACATACAAACATAGAGTTTGACCTCACATAAGGTCCACTTCCTCAATCTTGTCTGCTTGTTTCCGACCTACAGAATTAACCATTACATTATGTTATCTGATTTCTGTTTTCTACTGATGATACATCACCCTGTGCAAAACTGCATGCATCATGGCTTCACTGAATTGATTTGGACATTTAAGATCAACAGTTATGAAGGTGCCAAGTGACATACAATACAACACTAGTTACACTTTTTGTCAGTTTTAGATGAAAGATGTGCTTGAAAGCAAAAAAACAATAAAGTAATCACTCAGGTGTCAAAATTCTCACAGCTGTGCAGCTACTATATGTGCCATAATCGCCATTGGAAACAGAAGCAAAACGACAGTCATGTGGTCTGCAACGTAACAGTAAGCAGCATCTCACATTTATCTAGCAATGGGATGTAGACATTGAAAACAATTTTCCTTGTGATTAAACAGTTTGTGTACTTACTCCAATGCTAACGCAGGTTTCCATTGTCTTTATATCGATAAAGTCAACGAGTGTGGAAATGGTGATGTTGCTTCCAAGATTGTACTGCCTGTTTGTCGGGTTTTGGAAACTGCGATGTCAGGGTTGGGGGGGGGTGCTGCCACGATCTCCCATTCTGAGTTGTTCTCATCTTCTGTCACCTGTCGTTCAACTGCATCAAGTACTGCATACACAAAGTCTGTGCAGTGAAAGGAAACATTGTGTTAAAGGGTTGCGGACAATAATAACAGTATTCTTTTAATTTCTGTCTTTCAGATTTATATGTATTTTGATTGGGATTGTATAGCGCTAACAGTATTGTCGTCTTTGAGGACTTTCATCAAGAAAACTCATCTTCAGCAATGATGCCAGTACTGTTAATGCCTGTTGTTACCACCGTTAAAATAGCATGGTGACACATTATTGCATCAATATATGTTTCAATGCAAAACCAAGTCTCATGTTTGTGTTGTATAATCTGTACATTATTGTGCTAAAGGGTTACACAGTTGTCAGGGACAGACAGTTCTTGAATGTTTACACCGGGAACAGTTACTGAGCAATGTTGTACGTTATGCATCCAGATTTGCTATATATACACTGTTCTCATTTTTGGTACATGATCACATTTTCAACCTTCCTGTGCATTGTTAACAGTACCAAAGTGACACAAAAAGATTTTTAAAGTAATATTCTAAACATGTGGTTTCAACACATCCAAAATAAACATTTTTTAATTTATTTCACAATAACTGGTTTTCTTTGTTATGATTCAAAAGTGATCATGGGACTAGGAGAGTTGCTATAAGAGGAAAGGTTAAAAGAACTCAACATGTACTTGCTGGAAAACGGAAGGGTAAGGGGGTCATGATACAGACCTTGAAGTACTTGAGAGGCATAAACAAAGTCAGGGAGGGAGTATTGTTCTGCTTAAAGGGGGAAGGGTCACTAGGGGTCAAAGTCTGAAGTTGGAAGGGGAAGGTTTAGGAGGAAGAGGAGGAGACAGTACTTCACAGAAAGAGTGGTGTCAGGTTGGAACGCAGTGCCAGAGGATTTAATCGCTGAAAGGACAGTGTATAGCTTTAAGCAAGGTTGTGATAGAGTCAAAGGCAGGGTTAGTACAGACAACAAAACAAAGGGGTGAAGGACCGAAAAGAGGAGTAAGAAAGTGGTTTGGGTGTGGGTGGTGCAGCATAGTTATTTGAAACTAACAGCTGCACAATCGACGAACTTGATAGACTTGTGGGCCTTTTTCTGCAGGCAATTTCGTATATTTGTATGTTCATGATACGTTATTGTTACAATGACAGATAATGAACAGTCATCAACTGTTTGATATGATGTAGTGACATTTGCTAATGGGTGGGACGGGAATGTAGTTGGATGAATGAATTTTGTTTCAGACTGAATGAAGTGAAACAAACAAAGTATGGTAACATGACAGCAAAACTGTATTCCGCTACAGAAAGCAGGGCTGCATTAGGGCATCATTTGGAGAGCCAGGTATGCTTGGCACATGCATTGCTGGAGTATGATGATGGGAATGAGAAGGTGTACACAGCAACACATTTCTCAGTGTCGCGGTTGCAGAAACAAATGCATATGTATTGGCTTGACCAAAGTCTGTTGCATACTGGATGTGTCATACTTTCAGAAGCATAGGGACAGGTGTGTGATTCCGCAGTGTGGCAATGGTGTACTGCATTACCAAGTACATGCTACAATTATACAGTCACATTAATTACGGCTTAACCATGGTATTCCCACATGGTTGACAAATGAACCCATCAATAAAGTCATTTCCTTTGTCACCAGAGGTTGTGTAATGAAGTCATGTGAGTGTTTAAAGCAATGGGTGGTTTATTGTAACTTTGAACCATATGGCACGATAGTATTCACTACAGAATCCTGACATGTACAATCACGAGTGTCAAGAGCCCCAAAGTGACTTACTGACACGTGAAATTTGACAGTGTAAGACGTTTCTTTGTCTGCACTGACACGTAGACATGAACACATCCCCCTTATCAGTGCAAAGTGTGCCATGGTCAAATTCTGATTGTTGGTAGTACGAGGTTTAGTGAAGTTACTCTTGGGCTCCTGACACTAGGTATTATGCATGTCATGAATGTGCATCACTTCAGGCATGATATGACACTGAATGGCATCAGTGACCCGGGTAATGTAAGGAAGTACTTTCCACAGAAAAGGTGTCAGAGCCGTGCAACATATTTCATGCAGAAGTGTTGGTTGCCAAAACACCTAAATCTAAAGTTACCTGTGCCTATAATCAAAAGTGTCTCATGCTGCTCCGAGGATTCTGAATGACCTAATGCTGCATTCCATGACAAGCATAGCTGACAAAACATTGATGTCATTACCAACATACTAAAATGCAAGCAGAGCACGCGCCTCACAGTCGTTTGTGTCTGCTACTCTGGTCACCCCTCCACCCTGGGAGCTGACCTTGCTGTCCCCATAGGTCCTTTCCCCAAGCCCCATATCATTTTGGTGGCCTCCTCAGGACCCTTCCAGGAGTGCAATGTCCCTTTTAAGCGCGGCCTTCAAAACGAACACACAACTCGAGCGTTTCTAACCAAGCAGGCATACAGAGGGAGTATCTCTTCCTCCTTCTTGAGGTAATCCACCTAGCAATGCATCCCAACATCCTATTGGTCCTTTGCCACTGCCCTCCTACAATTCTCTGAGTTGTTCATCTTGACACCACCACCACCACCCCACAGTCCCTGTCAGACATCGAGACTTGTAGCATCCCCACCCCAGGGTATATACTTGTCACGGGTTTCACACCCAGGTGCACCCTGAATTTCCTGCATTGCACCTCAGTCTCTACTTCCTTGACCACCTTTTCAAAGCATCTAGGTCCCCTGTAGGGCCATCCTCCCTACTCCCCATCCACCTCTGCTCCCAGCTTTGAGTCATCCACAAAGAGACTCATTTCACTCCTGATACTCTTCTTATGTCAGAGACATCAGGAATTGAACAAGAGGGCCCTAGGACCAATCCCTGAGGGACCCCACTAATGACCCTCCTTGAAGATGAGACTCTACCCCAACCACGATCCTCTTGGTACACTCTGAGAGCCAGTTTCCTATATATCTGATCATCCGTTTTCCACCCCATTTCTCCAAGCTTATCCAACATGCCTGTGAGGAACTGAGTCAAATGCCTTGGTGAAGTCAAGAAAGAGGATATCCACTGACCTACCAGGTCCAGGGCACTGTCACCCAATCATACAACTCCACAGTTTGTCTAACATGATTTCCTGTGACAAAGCCATGCTGTCTATTGTTCAGGTACTCAGACCTTTCCAGTCACCCCCAGTAGCCCTTCCTTGATAATACCCTCCATCACCTTGCCCACCACTGATGTCAGGGTGATAGGCCTGCAGTTCCTGGCTCTTTCTTTATCGTCCCATGTGGATAGGCACAATATGTGCACCCTTTTCTCATATTCTCCTGCTTCCTATGGGGTGGAGACCAAGTCCCTGTTTTATCAGACACCCTCAACAGCTTCTTGTAAAAACACCTAATGATATCTGACTGTCAATGCACTTCCTTCTTAGTGCTGACACCTATGGGATTCGAGTAACCCCATGGACTCATTGTAGCCTGTAGTCATTTCTTTCACCCATGTCATTCTTATCATTGCCTGCTATGTCATTTCAACACTGTGCCAAACAAGGAATACATGATTATGTATTACCTAACAAACTTTGGGGAGGCTACCACATATGGATAATCAGTTCAGTAACGCATGTACAGTACACTTACTGTACGTGGGTTGGTCTTCACAGGTCTGTAACACCTCTTTCCCTTCTTGTATTTGGCATATCCAACGAAAGTGCTTATTCTCCAGTGGCATCAGTGGCTTGACATCTGTCAGTCTTTTCATTGAAATGTAATGTGACAAGAAGTGTCCTGTGTGAAACATTATTGAATTTAGTGTTACATATTACAGAATGGCAATGCATACTCATGAGACCACCTTGCATCACCATTTTAATAGTTATGGCATGTGACACTGGGTCAGAGGCATATCACTATCATGTAAATATGATGACAAGTCCTGCCAAAGTGATACAACCACAAACTAGCAAATAATTACCCTGGACATTGAAACGTAGAGACCTAGACTTTGATGCAAGATAAGGACTGCTTGGGCAACCTAGTCTGCCCATTTCCATATCTACTTCACAAGCTGCATATCCTAATGAACCAACAGCCTTTCCTCTTCATACCTTCCACCATAATTGCCTTATGTCTGTCCCATGCATTCTTCAGTTACACCGCTTTTCTGACCACACAACCTCCATTAACAATCTCAGCATACAGATGCTTATACTGCACATGCCTATCCATCCCACCCACACCACCATGGGAACACAGACAGAGTGCTTCTTGGTGCCAGTGTCTGTAGGTAAATGAAGGATGAGGTGAACAGTCATGGTGAAATAAGTATGCACCTGGAAATAGGTGCCATATTGTATAAGTCATGTTATGAATGCACATAACTGGGGCTGTTGAGATCACAGCAGTCATATGACATGGGCCATGGTTGTAGCACGGTTCGTACCTAGCACAGGTACATATTTGTTGAGGTGCCAGTTGACAGGAAGGATGCATCTACAACCCATGTGATATCACTGTGATGTAAATAAGATGAATTTCATGGAAAGACCAATTGTCACTCGCACGGTATTGTTCTTCAGATGCATCTTACAGTAACTGCAGCAGTTGCCATTACCACCCCAGCCATGTCAGATGTCACCATCGCACTAACAACAGACCCCTGTGCATCTCCCTGAAGGGACATTTAGGCAGATACAGACTCTCTGCAAGTCTTCCTGGATGTAGCATTATGAGCACCTGCTTACAAATCACAGCAACATTGAACAATGGTGAAACATCATACCATAGTCTGGCTGACCATGCCTGGTAATTGTCAAGAGTATGGTCCAGGGTGTGAAGAACACATGTCACAACAAGAGCATTGATATACATATACTGTAGTTAGCTTTAACATTACACAAATGAAGTTAATATTGGCATGAATGTTCACTGTTGTTGCACTTTTATAAAGTACTATCTACATATTGTCACCCCCTACCATACACTATAATGTGTACATGTATTCCATGAGCCATCAATTTGTTCATGTCACCTTAATATTCAACAGGGTTATGCTTCATGATACCTGGTCATGTGTTCATAAATACATACATGATGTGAATTCCTGCCTTGCTGAACTTTACATCATGTTACTGGAACTATGTGGTGATATTCCTATGCTTCAAAACTGTGACCAGTGTTATCGATAATGGAGTTACCTGCATAATATCCCCTTGAATCTGAATGCTGAACTTTTGGGAGCATACTGAATAACTAAAGAATGGAAGGACTCCATTGAAGAGGTCTGGTACAGTGGAAACAACTTCCTTGAGTCACGTAGCACGGTGTTAGCCATTAGTATTCCCTCAGTTTTAACATATGACTTTTCATCTGGAAGTGTAATGACAGGTAAGGCCAGTTATAACAATGCATAATAAGAGAACTATAAATAAAAAATAAATAATTCAATAAATATAAATATAAGACTTTAAGATGACTAAAAAGGCTTTCAGACAGACACAGAATGAACCTGGATGGGATGGGCTCAGAAATATGGCAAAGACAGTACAAAGAGGTGGGTCTTCAGCCTCCTCTTCAACACCGTCAACCAAAGAGGAGTCCAGGACAGAAGCTGTTAATGAATTTCACATGGTCTGACCACAGACATTGAATGCACAATCTCCTAAGGTCTTGAGCCAAACCCTGGGAACGTCCAGGAGGCCACTCACAGAGGAGCATAGGGAGCAAGCAGAGATAAACGGTGTCAGGAGTTCTGACAGGTAAATGACACAGTCCAAAGACGCACCTTGAAAAGAACCCTCCACCTTACCTGCAGCCAGTACTGAGCCCACGGTTCCGGGGTCGCCTGACTGGAACTTGAAATACCTGTCAGTAACGGGGCAGCACTGTTTTGCATTATCTGAATTTTGCTAGTGTACCTCCAATGACCACAAACTATTGAGAGTTGCAGTACTCAAGCCTGTAGGCCACAAAGGCATGCACTAGCATTGGCAGGACCTTGGATGGAACATGGGGCTGAATCTGGGCAATGTTGCGCAACTCATAGCAACCGCTACTGACAACAGATGACACAAGGTCTTCCAAAGTCAATCTGTTAGCAATTATCACACACTAATTTTGCACCCTCAAGGCAGCCACCAATGGAGCAGAACCCAGGAAAAGCACTGAGTCAGCCCCAGGTTGAAACCCATCACGTCCGTGCCCAGGCTACATCACCGGTACCTCAGTATTGGTGTGCTTCACTGTCAGTCAGCTGGAAGCCGTCCAGTAGTTTATTTTATCCAGACAGTTGTGAATCACATCACCGACTCCTGATGTTCCTGTGACAAATGACAAGCACAGCTGGGTATCATCTGCAGAACATTGAAACTCAATGCTGTACTGTCTAATGATCTCGCCCAAGTGTAGCATTTACACTGTGAACATCATCAGTGACAAGACTGAACCCTGTGGAACTACACAAGACAGGGACATTTGGTATGAGGAGAAATTAAAAGGCGCAAGAAAACATGCTGCAGTTTGCCACTGTTGTCATAGAATGCAATTGACCACAAGAGACATTGAGCCTCTCAGGTACCGCACAGCACAGTTGTACTTTCACATCAGGTACCCATTTCAGAGATTTTCAAGTAAACCTGTTTGATAACCACACTATAAATGTAACAGTGCTACCCATGTAAATATCAAGATGCATTAGATGGAAAGCATGTATTTACGTGGGTTCATCCACTTCCAGGTCCTGTTCTCGTGCTGTAGTGGACCATGAGCACATTCCTGAAATAACACCGTGTCATGGCTGTGGATATTCTGGATGTGATTTGTGATTGATTTCATCTTCACCTGCATAACATCTCCATCGGTATCTGGGGTAGAACGTGAGATCCAATAGATCATATTTTTAATGCTTGGTATCCATGGTTTAATGTCTTGACATCCAATTTGACATGATGCAGCTTCCAGCTTCTTAGTTATGACTTTTAGGTGACAGAGGATAATTATGTACACAGCTTTCAGAACATTGTGCGACATACAAAAATCAAGCCTCAAAACAATGTCATACAGTTATGGTAACATACAAACATAAAGTTTGACCTCACATAAGGTCCACTTCCTCAATCTTGTCTGCTTTGTTTCCGACCTACAGAATTAACCATTCATTATGTTATCTGCTTTCTGTTTTCCACTGATGATACATCACCCTATGCAAAACTGCATGCATCATGGCTTCACTGAATTGATTTGGACATTTAAGATCAACAGTTCTGACAGGTGCCAAGTGACATACAATACAACACTAGTTACCCTTTTTTGTCAGTTTTAGATGAAAGATGTGCTTGAAAGCAAAAAAAAAAAACAATAAAGTAATCATTCAGGTGTCAAAAATTCTCACAGCTGTGCAACTACTATATGTGCCATAATCGCCATTGGAAACAGAAGAAAAACGACAGTCAGCTACAGTGTACCCCTGTCAAAAGTGACCTGTATTCATGTAGCACATAAAAAAAACTCCTGAATGGTGTTCTGTTATCAAGCACCTTCACTTTGGTACTGTTTATTGGGTACGTATGTGCGAATCATGCGCCACACAGTAACATGCTCAATTGCACCAAGGTTTTCACACACCCATATGTCCACTACCCTACCACCGTTTGCTAATACCACATGTAACACCACCGCTTCCCTGGTTTGCTTCCTGACCAACTGTCTTAGTAAGGCCTCATGAAGGTAGTCCATAATCACCCTAATTTTGCTTGATGCTGCTGACAGTCTGTACCACACCACATCCAGTAGGTTCAGGTCCACCATCAGGAGCACCTCACCTCTAGTTGCAATCGATAACATATCTTCGATCATCTGATTGTCCAGACTATGTTGTTGCCCTGGTGGTCCATAGACCAGTACTGTACTCTGAACTGTGTCTCCTAAATGCAGTATAGCCTGGTATGTTCATGTCCCAATCCTGTACCCCCATCCATGACAGCAGGGTTCAGTAATTCACACCATCCATAGTCCTGCCTCTGCCATGACTGCTGACAGGTACAGGACCTTGTTGCCCAGGTTTCTGGCAGTTGTGCACATGGCCTTCCAAAGTTCTACTTCTTCCTGCTGCTGCCCACCACTTGGACCATCACACCTGTGCGTCATTTTGCAGGAATGGTAACTAAAGCTGTGCACTGTATGCTTCGCTACAGTCCCGCTACATGGTTCTTGGAAATAGCCAGATTGCACAACCACATGCATGCAGTTTGCAACTCTTACCTTTCACAAAGTGCCACACATCATAAAAGTGGCAGAACTCTGGATGATTGTCACGCAGGTACTTTTGTATCTGCAGGTGACGATCATTCACCAAACACTCAATTTGCAAGCCTGCCTTCCTGACATCCTTCAGTCCTCACTTCAGTCCCTTAAGTTCCATGTGATATGCCGAGCGTACCTCATTGGACTGCATGAAAGTAATGACTGAGTTGAGACAAGGGCATTGAAATTGGCACTGTCATAAATCACAGTACAGTATTTAGGATTACAATATAACATTATCATTACTGGTACAGTACATAGCAGTATATAGAAAAATGGATGAGTGGTGATTACAAGTAGCATTCAGATAACCACATCTAAGTCAATCATCGATCATTAACACATACTATCATACTATGAAGCCAGCAGAATAGGCCCTATGGTCCATCGAGTCTGCTCAATAGTCAGTGCCTCATGCAGGGCACAGATGTTAGCCCTCTCCCTCCTCCTCCCAACAAGGACTCCTATTTCCCAGCACTCTCTCAGTGAAGTAGCGTCTCCTTATTTGCCTCCTCCATCCAGCTTAATGGAGTGAACCCTGGTGGCCCCCAGTTCCCTCAGCTGAAGGAACCCCTCAAGGCTTACCCTATTGATCCCCATGAGATACTTGAAGACCTGTATCATATCTCCCCCTGTCTCTTCTCTTCTCTCCTCCAATGAGTATAGGTTGAGCTCCCCCAGTCGCTCCTCATAGGGCCTTTCCCATAGCCCCACTACCATCTTGATCCCTCTCCTCTGTACCCTCTCCAGTAATGCAATGTCCTTCTTTAAGAAGGGATGCCAAAACTGCATGCAGTATTCAAGGTGTGGTCTAATCAGGCTATTGTACAGCAGCAGGAGTACCTCACTATTCCTTGAGGTTGTCCCCCTGGCTATGCACTCCAGCATTTTATTTGCTTGTGCTGCTGTCCTTCTACACTGCTCTGAGTTGTTCATTTTGACATCCACCACCACCCGAGGACTTTCTCCCCCCCTCAAAACCTGCACCATCTCCCTCAGGTGAGTTTATGAATTGGGTTTTTGGCCCACAGGTACAGAACCCTGCATTTTGCAGCATTAAACATTAGTTTCCAGATTCATGACCACCTCCCTAGAGTCTTCAGGTCCTCTTGGAGATCCAGCTTAAAAAGATCTGCTAGGGGTGTGGGCTGGGTATCCACCAGCTCCATGAGCACCTGGGGTGGATTCCATCAGGGCCTCTTGCCTTGTCTCCTCTTAAGGCTTTGAGTGCATCCAACACCCTACCTCTGGGTATTTCATCATCCTTTTCCCACCCTCTTCATCTGCCGTATACCCTGCCCCCTCTCCTACCAGTGCCACCCTCCCCCCACTTGGAAAAGTCGGAGGCAAAAAAGTCATTTAGTACCTCTGCCTTCTGTCCTGCATATTTCACCCACACACCTACACCCTATCCTGAGCCAATTGATCTGCCCCTTCCCCTTTCTTCTTTCCCTGATATTCCTTAAAGAACCCTTCTTCCCCCCCTTATAATTCCCAGTGCCAATCTCAGCTCCACATACGCCTTAGCCGATCTCACCACCCTGGTGACCCTCCTGACTGCCATATCATACTTCTCCTTGGATATAGCCCCCTGAGAGCATTGATACCTGCTATAAGTAGCCTTTTTCTCCCTCACCCCATTCTAGACCTCCTTCTACCGTTGCCCCCTTACCTCTTTCCCTCGTGCAGGCCTTGGTAGCCTCCGGGAACCCCTTTTTTATAATTTCCCCCACAGACATAGTATTAGTGCAATGACTACAGTACCTGAACCAGGTTGACTGTGAGAATTTTATATTTCTGCAGGTCCATCAGGGTATAGGTCCCGTGTTTTGCACAGTGGTCTGGTGTGTCACAGCATCCATCGCCACCAAGGTGCACCTTGTTGCCCTCTGCCCTTATTTTGTCAGTGGCCTTAGCTTTCTGAGCATTCCATACAGTGAATATTGAGAGCTGAACAAATTTTCGGCAGTGCTCATAAAAAGTTGTTACAGAAATGCTTGCAATATTGATGTGGTTTAGAAGTCAAATTATTTTTTGGGGTGATACTCCACCACATGCGATAGCACCTGACAACATGACATTGCCAGTGCGGTAACCAGAAATGTAGGGTTGTGAACGCCACATTTTGTGGAGATCACACTTTGAACAGGTCTACTGCACAATGACAAATGAGCCTTTCACTCTCGTTATACTGGACTTGCAGCATTCTTTACACTGTGTACAAGTATCCAATAAAGACAGAAGGCAACTTTCAAACACTATGAATTTATGCTCATTTCGAGCACTCCTTGGTGTTAAATCATGTGGCTGTTCCACCCTGAAGGAAAAGAATGTCACAATGTATGTTAAAGAAAGTTACCCTTTCACATCTTTCAGACATCAGAATATATCTTGCAATGCATGCTGAATCATAAATCGTAGGCAGTGTTTCACTTGCATTACATTACATTCAATGTTATCAGTACATGATATTTGTACGTGATGTGAGTGGCAGGTAATAAGTTAAGAGTATGCTTGGTGTACTGCATCAAGGTTGGATAAGGCCTTTTGTGGGGGTGGGGTGGGACTGTATGTTGCCTAACCTGTTGTCAGTATGGGATTCAGTACTGTTCCACATACAATACTGTGAACAAGGCTGACACACTGGGAATGCCTAACCTTGTGTTCAACTGTATTATGAAGTAGTTAGGTGTCAGAAGGTAAATGATGCTCAATGTGGGAGACATAGCAGCAACAGAAGGAAGTAGGTGTTGAAAAGACCATACCATTTAGTAGTAAGGCGTCATTTGCAGTACAGTGTCAAGCTGTACAGACCACATATCCATAAAGACATACACAAAGTTATGGCAGTTCAAGGAAGGGAAACAAAGATGGTACAGGGCATACCGGAAAACTAATATGATGAGAAAGCTAAGCCACTTGCTATGTAAACTGTGGAGGAGAAAATAGACAAAGGAGATATGATATTGATGTGCAAATATTGAAATGACATAAGTTAGATACAACGGGTGGTCACATATTTCTGAAAAGTTGATGTCCTAAGAAAAAGAGGGCTTTAAATGTGGTTGGTAGGGGGTAAAGCAAGGTATGCCAACACAAGGTCAACACCACCACAGCGAACACCGGCACAGCAACATAAATTTCCTGTCTGTGATGAGTCGCTGTTATGGTGCGTAGTAGACACTGGCACTGCGTTTCGCGGTGTAGCACCCCCCCTGCACCAACTCAGACTTGCAGTTAGAATCATAGACACCGGAAGTTGTGGGGGGCACAGTCCCCCATATGGGGGATTGAGGAGCACAACACCCTGCTAGACAGCACCGACATCACAGAAGCTACAATGCCGACAGTCATCATACTACCTGTCGCTGTGGGGGATGTCAGTGCAAGTACTGTCAAAGTAGTAAAACCACAATGGGTAGTGTGAGGATGTTTTTATTCAGAGAACTGATAGTGGATGCATTGAGTAGACTACCATCAGATGTTGTGTGGATAAACACAGTTGGGGAATTCAAGTATGCATGTGACAGGCATAGGTAAACCATCAGTACAGGAACGAGCAGGTGAAGCTGGGCATCAGGTACTTTATATTGCTTGTTCAGTAGACATGGAAAATGGGCAGTGGAGTGTGAAAAACATTGCATTGATGGATGTATTGCAAGCAAGTGATACTCGCTGCCCTGTTCAAATGATGTGTGATGGACAAGTGTGATGTTATTGCAGTAACTACAGTGCTGTATATTGTGAAAAGCCACTGTTCTAACATGGCACATCTTCCACAATGGCAGAATGATATGTGTCTAAATGCAGCACCTCATGGTCACGTGATAATAATGCATACAGTGTGATAAACATATTGATGCAATGTATGATTCAAGATCAGAACACAATACTAAGTGGAAGACACAGTGCTGTGTTACTTGAGGTAACATCAGAAAAAGATAACATTCTGCATTATACAATGGCAAGAAAGAATCCTGGCTTCTGATTGGTCAGTTGGCCATTACAGTAGGGATGTTATCCTGGCATAACATCCCTGCTGATCAACTAGACGATGATGCCATTGATATTTCCTTTTTCCACTTGATTGTTTTAAAAAAACATTTTTAAACACTAAACAAAATTCTTTAAAATTATTTTTTTCTGTATAAAACAACGAACCATTGTATAATAGGAATAACGCCCTCCAGGGTGGGTGTTATGCTAGGATAACATCCCTTCTCGTGTGTTGGATGCCCTCGGCCGGTGGCCTCGGGCCCAACCACCCAAGGCTGGATAATATCCCAGCATAACACCCACCCTGTCAGGCATTATTTCTTTAACAACACATCACAGTATAACAAACACTGTTGAAGCAGAAGCCGGACAACATTACGTGGAGTCATTGATGATGTGATCCTCATCATCATCGCTCACTGTTAGCTGATATGATGTATCTTTGGCATCATAGATTTCATCACCTGAGTCCCACTCTGACTCTGAGGATTGAATTGGCGTAGAAGCCATCATGCATTTGGAGCAGCCATCTGTTACCACTTCTTCGGTCTGAGTGGAAGCATCAACAATTTTGACAGCGGCGTTAACTCCTGCAGGGAAAATAAGTATGTACTCAAAGGTTCCGTTATACAGTGGATGCCAAGGCACAGAACATATCATATTTGTTTCTTGCCAGTGCGTGCACGGGGAACATGTGTATGACCTGTGAACATCACTTAGTTGCATCATGTATTCTGCCTTTACAGGCCCACTCAAAGCCAATAAGAAATTGGGCTATGGCGCACCACATGCTGCCTCACAATGCAGATCTGGTGCCCAACCCCTCCCACAATGCACACGTGATATGTATGTGTCACCGCCACAGAGTTGGATGTAGTTACTACAGCCGAGCTGCTGACACATGGGCCACTGCCTTCGGGAAAACATTCATGGTCTGAAGGCAGTGCCAGACAGATGCAAGGGGAAACTGAACAAGGAAAGATAAATCAGAGTAAGGGAAGAAGACACTAAACAATAATTACCACATTTACATTATAACTATGTTAAGAAACAGTCATGAACTTGACAGTTTGGAAATGTGGACGTTGATGGCCTATGATGACTATTTACACCATCAGATGGCACTATTAATAGTTCCCTACACTATAATATCACTCACGCACACACACATACACCAACCCCTTTATCTCATGCACCTTCATACCATTTTAATTATCTTCATAACACACTAAAACGCCAGCAGAGTAGGCCTTATGGTGTTTCGTATCTGCTCGATAGTCAGCACCCATCATGTTCGCCGATGATTCTGCACCCCCCAGCTCTCTTGTATTTCTATAACACCTGTCCAACATATATTCGCTCTGCATTTAACTTACTTAGCTTCACATAGAAACATAGACTTTGACGGCAGATAAGGACCGCTTGGCCCATCTAGTCTGCCCATTTCCCTACCTACAGGATAGGCCGCAGATCCTAGTTAACCAACAGCCTATTTCTTCCTACCCCCCACAAGAATTGCCTTATGTCTGTTCCATGCATTCTTGAATTCTCCCACAGTTTTTGACCCCACAACCTCCTCAGAAAGACTGTTCCATGCATCCACTACCCTCTCTGTGAAATAGTACTTCCTCACATTGCCCCTGAACAACCCCCCCTCTATCTTTAAATTGTGTCCCCTTGTTCTTGCACGTCTCTTTTTCTGAAAGATGCTACCCTCTTGGACTTTGTTGATTCCACTGAGGTACTTAAAAGTTTCTATCGTGTCCCACCTCTCCCTTCTTTCCTCAAGGGTATACATATTAAGCTCCTTTAGTCTCTCCTCATATGGCTTCTCTTGCAGACCATGCACCATTTTAGTTGCCCTCCTCTGGACTGCCTCTATCCTGTCTATGTCCTTGCGGAGATGGGGTCTTCAGAACTGCACGCAGTACTCCAGATGGGGTCTCACCAACTGTCTGTACAGAGGGATAACAACTTCCTGTTTCTGCTGCTGATGCCTCTCCTATGCATCCCAGTATACCCCCAGCCCTCGCTACTGCCTTCTCCATTGCTTGCTAACCTTAAGGTCATCTGATATGATTACCCCCAGGTCCTTTTCCTTTTTTGTTGTTGTTACTACCTCCCCTCCATTGTGTATTCTTCCCCTGTGTTCTTGTTTCCCAGGTGCATTATTTTGCACTTCTTTGCATTGAATCCTAGCTGCCATACTTCTGACCATTCCTCCAACCTTGCCAAGTCCCTTCTCATCCTTTCCATGCCTCCTTGTGTATCAACCCTGCTGCAGATCTTTGTGTCATCTGCAAAGAGGCATACTTTTCCTTCTAGTCCCTCTGCAATGTCACTTATGAAGACATTAAAAAGGACTGGACCCAGTACTGAACCCTGCGGTACCCCACTAGTAACCCCTCTTTCTTCAGAGTGGACTCCATTTACAATTACCTTCTGTGTCCTGTTGTCCAGCCAATGTTTTACCCAGGCTACCACCCTGGGACCCACTCCTAGACTGGTTAATTAGACTATTAATCTTTTGTGTGGGACTGTGTCAAATGCCTTGCTAAAGTCTAGGTAGGCCATGTCCACAGCCCCTCCCTGATCTACTACTTTGGTCACCCAGTCAAAGAAATCTATTAGATTCATCTGACATGACCTTCCCGCTGTGAACCCATGCTGCCTTGGGTCCTGTGCCCCACTGGCCTCTTGGTACTCAACTATTCTTTCCTTCAGAAGTGACTCCATCACTTTCCCTACCACAGACAGGTCCACCTATACCTGTCCCATCCACTGTGTAACCCCTCAACAGTATCTGACTCCACCAGTCTGTTGTGCAGTGCATTCCATGGTTCCACAACCCTTTCAGTGAAGTCACTCCTTCTCCTCTCTCCCTGAGTCTACACCCCCACTTAAAGCCTACCTTATTTATCCCCTTAACGTACTTGAAGACCTCTGTCATGTCCCGCATCCTTCCTGTCCTCTACAGACTACATGCTGAGCTCCTCAAGACTCTCTTCATATGTCCTGTCCCCCATTCCCAAAATCATCTTGCTTGACCTTCTCTGAACCCTCTCCAAGAGTGCAATGTCCCTTTTTAGGTACGGCCTCCTGAATAGCACACATTACTAAAGGTGTGACATAACCAGACAGTTATACAGAGGGAGAATTGCTTCACTCCTTCTGTAGGTTATCATCCTAGCGATGCATCCCTACATCCTATTGGCCTCGACCACTGCCCTACTACAACTGTCAGAGTTCTTAATTTTGACATCAACAACCAGGTCCCTAACCTGGTCACTCTCCGCCAGGACCATGTACATTATCCCAACCTCCTTTGTCGGATCACCCACAGGCTGGTTTAGGAATGTGTCCTGGAAGACCTACAGCAATCTCCGCTCCTTGACCACTGGGGACTTCATACTGTACCAGTCAATCCCTGGCATGTTTAGGTCCCCCAGCACCACTACTCTTGCCATGCCCAGAGTACAGGGGCCCTTAATGTTGGGCAACTGGTGGGTGTGGTTGTCAGTGACATGGGTTAATGGTGATTATAAAAAGGGTCTGAGAAATGGAGCTTTATGATTGGCTTCATACATTCTAACAGCCTTATGTTAATCTTTTATTAACATAACCCTTAGCCATGCCTTATTGCTTAAAAACACTGATTACCACTGAGGGATGTGGGTATGCAATCATGGTCGGCTGTGTTACAGAGTGTCACATTTGTGCATTGGATGGGTAGTGGCCTTGTTGTACATTGCGGACAGGGATGCTCATGATAGAAACCTCAGACCTGGGTGAAATTCAAGGAACCATGGGACACTGACAGTCATGTGTGGGTGGGCAGGGTGATGCTGCAGCTACCATGCATGGATGAGGTGCCATGTTATGTGTGCTTGCTTCATGGATGTGTGTGTCTCCATGCTGCCGTCTGAGTGGCGTGTACAATCAGGTGGACATTGTAGTCCTTGGCCACTGCCAGACTTGGGATGCAAGACAGGTCATAGCCACGTGGGCGCGGGTGTATTCAGGTGCTATTCACACACCCAGACATGTGCCATGCTGCACAATATTTTGACTCTGAACTACGGGTGAGCATTTGATTGTATGTCTGACTGTCTCTGGTACTACACCCATGGCCACCCTGAACATACCTGTGTGCACATGGTACAGGAACGTGGACAGGTGACATGTCAGCACATTCTTATGTACATGGCCTAGATATGCATCTGTGACTCGTAATTCACGCTCATTCATGCATCAGCATACCATATCAAGTTACACTGATATTGTGCTAGTAATGTACACCATGCAACATTCTGTATGCCCTGATCTGGACTGCATGGTCTGATAGTAAACATCATGCAGTGATTGAAGTTCCAATGCTTCTGGGTGAATCACACAAGGTGACACTTCTTACCTATGGAGCGATGATAAGGTCTTTGCGCAGTGTACTGTGTGCTCTTGTCAAGGAACCATGTCTGCACTGTGGTTATTGTTTCCCAACCATCACATACAGAATCTGCTGAAACATCTGCCCCAGAGTCATTCAGGTTATCTTCCGGTAATGAGGACTGATTCTGTACAGACTGTGTCTGTGTTTGAAACACCTCCAACTTCCATGGAGTACTGCTGTACCACCAGTAGAAAAACAGAACCGTCAAGACATTAGGATAATGTTAGAGTCTAGAAACTGTTACATAACACAGAATCACAAACAACAATGCAGTAATGGCATGCATATATGTTATTTTCTTCTAAAGACACCAACATGCAAAAGATGAATCTGTCCGATGGACATAAGATAAAAACATGCCTTGTAGATGTCACTACTCAAAGTGGTGAGGTGGACTTTACAAAATAAAAAGCTTACTTTCATGTGTTTTTTTTTCTAAATGCAATTTTGATAAACGTGTTTCACTCTTGTTGGAGCTCATCAGCGTGGTGTAGACGTGACAGCCTGCAGTGGCCCACAATGAAATCACACCAAACCACGTACATGTCTAGCAACAAAAACATGAATAGTTAAACAGAACAGTACATCAGAAGAACATACACAACATATATAAATATAACTATAAACAGTTACACACATTATATGTTGACAGACAATGCAGGGTTTTACATAGCTGTAACTGCTGATTATGTAGCACGCAACAGTGCAAGATGACGAATAACACAAGTCAGAGGTTGTTACCAGTGGTAAACTTCACAACTACCCAGAAGAGGGACAGTATAATGGGTGGGTGGAGGGCATGGATGACATAAAATGCAGAAATCACTGATGCAGTAATGGTATTCCAAAATGGTGCTATAACACCTCCATAAGGACATTCCATAGGTACATCATTGAAAGGAGGAAAATGTGGGGAGGAGGGAGAGGAGGAGGATAACACTCAAAGGGGATCAAGGACAGTGCAAGGATGGTGACAGACAAGGCAGAAATACGGAACAAATAATGGACTGAGGAGGGGGATGGTCAGGGACAACAGTTGGGAAACATACATAATGGGGTTGAGGCAGTAGTCACTTGTCCATTAACAGTGGAGAGAGTCTTACAGAAGGTCACAAAACTGAAGCAGGAAAAAAGCAATGGGTAAAGGGGGTATATACAGGACCATATTAACGGAGATCAGAAAAGAAGTAGCTCTGCCTCTGGCATCCGTGTTCAAAAATTGCCTCAACATGGTAGTGGTTCATGAGGACTGCAGAATTGCACATGTACTGACATAACACTAAAGCGGTAGTTGCGAAGAAGAGGGGACCAGTAAGTAGGTCATTGTCACATTGGTGGTGTGGAAGACCATGTAGACAATGCTGAAATACTGAACTGTCTCACAGACATAATAAAACAGTTCCCATGAGCCAAGACAACATGTATTGGAAGTCATGCAGGACGAATTGGATACATTATTTTGAATAGGTCATGAACGAAGCGAATTGGAAGGGGAAGGGCGTGCATGTCACCTACCTTTCTTTTAGCAAGACTTTCAATGCCATTCAGCATAAGAGTCTGTATACAAAATGGGTACACTAGGTACAGTGCACTTGCTGGTTAACTGGGTCAGGAAATGGGTAACATACTGAAGGCAGAAGGTGGTGGTAAATGTGGTATAAGTGAGGGAGAGGGAGATGACAAGCAGTGTTCAGCAGGGCTGGGGCCTAGGGCAAGTCTGATTCAAGCCGTCTTTCGGATGAGACGTTAAACCGAGGTCCCATCTGCCTGGATTGGTGGTAGTTCAGGTGGATGTTAAGGATCCCATGGCACTTATCGAAAAGAGTAGGGGAATTTCCCCGGTGTCCTGGCCAAATTTCCCTCATTCACTAAAAACAAATACCACCAACAGCTTAATCTGGTTCAAGGTCGTGCCTGAATATAGGCAGGATTTGTCTAGTGCACTTACCCGGTCAACAAAAGCTAAAAAAATAAAAAATAAATATCTTCACCTGTGACATTGAGGGGTGGCTGGAGGGAAAGGAATGGCTGTTCACTGATGACACCAAAATCTGCAACTGGGTGGATACTCAAAATGTGATAGAGAGAATCATTGGGGCATGGGGAAGCTGTAAGAGAAGAAACAGACCTACAGGTTGTCAATTCTGATGAAATAAATCTGTCAAGGCAGAGGGCAACAGCTGCAGAGAGGGACAGTGCCATACTGGGGTGCATACACAGAGGCTTCATTACAGCCTCAAATACCGAAAAATGCAGTAAGTGGAGTACGGGATGGCATGGGGGTGCATGACAGAAAAATTCAAGCATCTGAAGAGCATAAAGAACATGTAGGGTGGAGACCACTGACAAACTGAAGAGAGTACTTTAACAACAGGGCACAATGTAGGTGATGATGGGACTTGAGGCACCTCACAAGCAATGAAAATGAATGACAGAAATTAGGATGAGGGATACACAGGAATAAAGGGAGATGTCTCACATTTGCGACCCCACAGGGGAAGGAAACAACTCCTGGTGGGAGACTTCATTGTTAGGAAGGTAAATCTGGGGGAGGAAGGGGAGAGGGAGGTAAAGAGCCTGCCTGGCACCATGGCTTGGAGGGACAGGGAGCAAATCCTCAAGATCGCAGGAACAGCCGCACAGGGGAGGGAGCTGGATGTCATTGTCCACCGAGGGACAAATGACCTGGCTAAGAAAGGAATCAGAGCAGTGCAAGAAACATTTGTGGAGATAGGGAGGGGCCTTAGACAAATAGCATGCATGGTAACCTTCTTGGAGGTGCTGCCTGTCTATGGTACTGGTGAGGCTAGGGTGCGCCACACCATGGGATTCAATCAGTGGTTGAAAAACTGGTGCAGAACTCAGGGATTTGGCTTCATTGGGGACTGGGGGTCCACCTGGAGGGATTCAGGCCTATACTGGTGTGATGATCTGCATCTGTCCAGGAGGGGAACCAGGATCCTAGGTGATAGGTTTAAATGCTTCATTGGCAAGCATTTAAACTAGCTAAGGGGAGGCACTGGACAGGAGCAGGGAAATCCTAGCCCCCTCCAAAAAATCAGGGTACTAAGTGAGGTAGACACCAACATAGAGATGTCGATAGGGAGAAGTGCAGGGGTAAATGGAGAAAGTAACAAATGCAATAAGGACAGGGATGGGGCAAAAAGGGATAAGGCCATCGATAAATGGAGGGTAATGAGTACCAACACCCATAGTCTGGGCAACAAGCTCCCTGAACTGGTGGCCTTGATGGAAGAGGGATGCCTGGATATTGTAGCAGTCACAGAAACATGGTACACAGAGAA
Source organism: Neoceratodus forsteri (assembly GCA_016271365.2). Lineage (NCBI taxonomy): Eukaryota > Metazoa > Chordata > Ceratodontiformes > Ceratodontidae > Neoceratodus > Neoceratodus forsteri. Next base: position 403,217,893 of record CM028136.1, on the reverse strand, counting down.
CCATGACTGGGATGTTAACATACCTGGGTACACAACCTACAGGAGAGATGGGGAGGGGGAGAAGAGGGGGCAGAGTAGCTCTCTATGTAAAGGAAGGGATAAAAGCAACTGAACAAAAGAGTAAACAGGAAGGAGAGGAGGCACTGTGGGTCACCTTAGAGACTGAAAATGGCACCACAATCTGCACAGGGGTTGTATACAGACCCCCAAGTCAGGGGAAGGGAATGGACAAGGATATGATAGAAGGCATACTTAGGATGGCAGAGAAAGGGGAGATACTGTTGATGCGAGACCTTAATATGCCAGATGTTAACTGGAGCACCTTTGCTGCAGCCACATCCAAAAGCAGGGCCGTTCTCGATGCCCTTCATGTGGCATGCCTCAGACAGCTAGTTTTGGAACCTACTCGTGAGGGAGCAATCTTAGACCTCATACTCTCAAATGGGGACAGTGACAGGATCTCAGATCTAGAAATAGGTAGCCATTTGGGAACAAGTGACCCCAAACAGTGTGGTTCACAATAAACTCAGCTACAGAGTCAAGCCATACAAAAGTGAGGGTTCTGGACTTTAGGAGGGCTGACTTTGGCAAGATGGGAGAGTGCCTTAGAAAAGCACTAGCAAACAGGCTAGAAGGAGGGGTAGAGCAACAATGGGGAAATATCAAAACTGCCTTCACTGAGGCAACAAGCCTTTGAGTGAAGCAAATAAACAAATCAAAATGAAAGAAAAAGCCACTATGGTTCTCAAAAGAGGTGGCGGTGAAGGTTAGGGAGAAAGAGTTAGCATTTAGGAAGTATAAGGAAACACAGAAGGAGCAGGACAGAGAACTGTACCAGTTAAGGCAGAAGAAAGCAGGGAGGGTAGTCAGAATAGCAAAAGCCCAAACTGAGGAAAAGGTAGCCAACTCAGTTAAGAAGAGGGATAAAACATTTTATAGGTATATCAGGGAGCGTAGAAAGACAAAGGGAGGGATAGTGAGGATGAATAGAATGGATGGTGGGTGGGCAGAGAGGGACAGTGAAAAAGCAGGGATACTGAATGAATACTTCTGTTCAGTTTTCACAAAAGAGGAGGTGGGGAAGGTGCCTAATCCATTTAACAGAAGCACTCTGGATAGGGGGGTTGATCCCAGTCCTTTCACAGAGGAAAGGGTTCTGAAAGATCTCCTAAAACTGAAGGTAGACAAAGCAATAGGGCCAGATGGAATTCACCCCAGAATTCTAAAAGAATTAAGCAGAGAACTAGTGACACCACTGACTACCCTTTTTAACAAGTCATGGGAGGATGGTGTGGTACCTAAGGACTGGAGGACGGCAGATGTGATTCCCCTTCACAGAAGTGGAACCAAGACAGAGGCAGGAAACTACAGACCTGTCAGTTTGACCTCTGTGGTAGGGAAAGTGATGGAATCACTTCTGAAGGAAAGAATTGTTGAGTACCTAGAGGCCAGTGGGGCTGGGACCCAAGGCAGCATGGGTTCTCGCGGGAAGGTCATGTCAGACAGAATCTAATTGATTTCTTTGACTGGGTGATCAAAGTAGTAGACCAGGGAGGGGCTGCGGACATGGCCTACCTAGACTTTAGCAAGGCATTTGACACAGTCCCACACAAAAGATTAATAGTCAAATTAACCAGCCTAGGAGTGGGTCCCAGGGTGGTAGCCTGGGTAAAACATTGGCTGGACAACAGGACACAGAAGGTAATTGTAGATGGAGTCCACTCTGAAGAAAGAGGGGTTACTAGTGGGGTACTGCAGGGTTCAGTACTGGGTCCAGTCCTTTTTAATGTCTTTAAAAGTGACATTGCAGAGGGATGGGAAGGAAAAATATGCCTCTTTGCAGATGACACAAAGATCTGCAACAGGGTTGATACACAAGGAGGCGTGGAAAGCATGAGAAGGGACTTGGCAAGGTTGGAGGAATGGTCAGAAGTATGGCAGCTTGGATTCAATGCAAAGAAGTGCAAAATAATGCACCTGGGAAACAAAAACCCAGGGGAAGATTACACAATGGGGGGGGAGGTAGTAACAACAACAAAAATGGAAAGGGACTGGAGGAAATCATATCAGATGACCTTAAGGTTGGCAAGCAATGTGAAAAGATGGTAGGGAGGGCTGGGGGATACTGGGATGTATAGAGAGAGAGGCATCATCAGCAGAAAACAGGAAGTTGTTATCCCCCTGTACAGACAGTTGGTGAGACCCCATCTGGAGTACTGCATCCAGTTCTGGAGACCCCATCTCCGCAAGGACATAGACAGGATGGAGGCAGTTCAGAGGAGGGCAACTAAAATGGTGCAGGGTCTGCAAGAGAAGCCATATGAGGAGAGACTAAAGGAGCTTAATATGTATACCCTTGAGGAAAGGAGGGAGAGGGGGGACATGATAGAAACGTTTAAGTACCTCAGTGGAATCAACAAAGTCCAAGAGGGTAGCATCTTTCAGAAAAAGAGATGTGCAAGAACAAGGGGACACAATTTGAAGATAGAGGGGGATGGCTCAGGGGCAATGTGAGGAAGTATTTTTTCACAGAGAGGGTGGTGGACACATGGAACAGCCTTCCTGAGGAGGTTGTGGGGTCTAAAACTGTGGGAGAATTCAAGAATGCATGGGACAGACATAAGGCAATTTTTGTGGGGGTAGGAAGAAATAGGCTGTTGGTTAAATAGGATCTGCAGCTTATCCTCTAGGAAGGGAAACGGGCAGACTAGGTGGGCCAAGCAGTCCTTATCTGCCGTCGAAGTCTATGTTTCTATGTTCTATTGCAGTGGATGGTGCGAGGTAAGGTGTCCAGTGCCTCAGACCTCTGCGCCGCTCTGACAGCACAGGGAAATCACTACAGATGTGACATGAATACATGTAAATAATGTGAGTAACAAACAATAGGGAAACTGGTAAAGGAGAGGTTTGGAACTATCACTAGGTTTATCATCCACCAAAAAAAAAATACACTCAGTGGAATGAGATAATCTGGCTTTTCGTACAGATTTTTCTTCATACACTTCCATCATTGCTTGCAATAATGTCTGGCCCCTATCTCATAGGGGATCATTTTTTGGTACCAGTGTGTCATACATGCAACACTTGGGTGCATTGACTGTACACCAGAGGCCAACATTTAAATTGTGCTGGACAGCTGTGATCACTGTGGGGGAATCTTGGAGCCTGCCACCGACATTATCAACGTTTTCTACCATCCCCTTGCCGTGCTTGCTCAACTGCGTGTGCATGCATGCAGCAACCAGCTTCACCCTCCCTACTGTTGATGATGCAATCGGCACTACCATTGGGCCAACATATGGCTGCAGTCATGATGTGGGCACAACAACCAGAAGAGGAGAGTTGCTTTATGGCTGCTCCATCACACAATGAGACAGGCTCATTCCAGGACACAGTCAGTGGCGTGGCACAAGGTCTGGTGTCCAACACGCGAAAAAGCACCATGTCACCAGTCCAGCATGAAGAAAGACATGCAAAGAGACCTACCTCAGCTAGTTCCCTCATTCAAAAAGCACCACCGGATTTCCTCTTCTTCACTGGGATGTCATACACATATTCATTGGCTGGACATTTGCTTGACATGTCACTTTCACTGCACTTAGGGCTATGTATTGTGGGCACCACATCAGGCAACAGACATGAAGCACGGGCTAGATTCATTTTATACATTGCAAAAATTGTGGGCTCAAATCAAGACTCTAAAAAGTGAGCAGAGCACAAAACACTGGTATTGCTGGCACCCAACCAGTCTGCACGTTTCGTTTTTACAAAACAATCCCATAGCAATCTATAATGTGACTCTTTGGGAAAGGTGAATAAAGAAGAGCTCATTTTTGTAGTATTACCACAATGTCCGGCAACACAACGAGCAGGCATTGCTGTAGTACTGAATGGGAATACACAGGTACTGCAAAAATGCACAAAATGACTGCCATTAATGACAACTGTGTTTAGAAGCACAATATAGAAAAATATTACCTGTAATGTATGAACTATTGTTGAGACCAAAGGGATGCAATAACCGTACAGTAACAGTGCAGGGCTAATCAAAAATAGACAGTATTTACAGAATAAAGGGAAGTCTACGTGAGATGCCATAATGCACAAAGTGCATAAACAGCTGGACTGCACAGTGAAGTATTTCTATGCAGTTTGGCAACAGCTGGAAAATTATCACTTAGGAGATCTAAACAAAGCAAATAAACACAGCACACACTATGTGAGGAGCAATATATATATATATATATATGAGGAACAAGATGTCAGAGTAGTACATGCAACAAAAAACGATGCTACCTATTGTACACAAGATGGCACACAAACCAGAATCGATGGGCAACCTACAGCACTACAAATCAGTACCTTGCCACTGAAAGCAGTATCAGTAAATGCACATAAATAAGGCCATATGAAAACAGAACTGATCTTACTACAGTGATGCACAGTTACCATAAATGAGCAGAATAAAATTTCATTCAGACTGACAATCCTCCAGTGTGCACATTCAGACTGGCACAAGATAGCTAAGGCTTGCCACCACCGATGAAACGAAAACAAGACTTCACACACAGTGAAATGCCTTACTGAGCCAAAACACAGCACAAGTAATACAGTGAGAAGCAATGCAGTATTGGGGTCCAGTCATTACAAAACAACATCATTATCTCCATTTAATAAAAAGAATGTCCAGCACTACAAAGATTATCGGGCAGCTCGGCATGTACTGCTATGAAACTAGACTCTGATTCCCGTTCGCTTCAGAACACACACTGATTGGTGGGATGTCACTTCTGCTCCAGCGAGCACCCAAGGACTTCTCAGATGGCACGGGACGAGAGCATGGGATAAAGTGCATTTATGTAACTATACAATCACTGAAATTGGAAGAAAACCTTGCTATTTTCATCTGGACAACACTAGGAACCTTACAGTAAGTTACATTTACTTATGAAATCTCACCAGAACCCCTCTTTAATACTGTGGTCTTAGATAGTAAAGGGGAAATTCTGACAAGCCCATTGTAAAATCAAATCTCTGATCTCAGAACCTTGTGGGACCACCATAATGGTATGGGGTGTATTTGGGCTTGCTGTGCCATTTGAACATTTACTCTGTAGCCTCTTTTTAGGTCCACAGGATCAAAACCCTGGTCATTGGGGATCGAGCTATGAAGCCAAGCCCTGAAGAAGAATAACAAATCCTCACCTTACACTGTTAGGGGCTCTGTCTGTTAGACATGCAGGGAAAGAAAGACCGGCAGAACTGCTGCACCTTATTTTCTATGTTTCTATGACTTAAAGGGAAATAATCAGCACCAAGGGCCCATACTCAAGTGTAGGGCTGGTCCCACTGCACACTTAGTGGGCAATAACATTTTGGTTTATTTTCTGTTTTTTCACAGAGAGGGTTGTGGATACATGGAACAACCCTCCTGAGGAGGTCGTGGGGTCAAAAACCATGTGGGAATTCAAGAATGCATGGGACAAACATAAGGCAATTCTAGTGGGGGGGTAGGAGGAAGTAGGCTGTTGGTTAACTAGGATCTGCAGCTTATCCATTAGGTAGGGAAATGGTCAGACTAGGTGGGCCAAGTGGTCCTTATCTGCTGCCAAATTCTATGTTTCTATGCAGCATAATAGATTATATTAGACTAATTTTGTTTACTTCTAGAATAACATCTTCTGTTACTACAACTCCCAGAAATGCCTGCCTCTGACATTAGAGCAGCTGGCAGCAGTGGGAGATTCTATAGCCTGCAGTGCATATTAGAGCTTTCATAATCTCCGATCAGATGTTTTCTGGTTCTACTTTTCTCCAGGGGCTAAGTACAGTTCTCTATGACTGCAATTAGCCCAAGGAGGACAGCAGGATCAGCAAATGAAAGATCAGAGATTATATGAACTCTAACATGCACTGCAGGCTATTGGATCTCCCATTGCTGCCTACTGCTCTGATGCCAGCTGCAGAGGATTCTGCGATGTGTAGTATAAGAAGAGGTCAGTCTAGAACTAAGGAAAATGATTTTAATGCAACCCACTATACTATAGTAAACAATAAATAAACCAAAAAAATGTTTGTACACAAAGTGTGAGGAGTTGTGCCCGCTTAGCTATAAAGAAGTTGAAGATTCACTTCTTAACATAGACTTTGGAAAAAGTGCAGGAGACGATGGTCTAGAACCATTTTTTCTTAAACTAGGCTGTCTCGACCTCACGGCCCCTATCCTCCACATATTCAATCTTTCCATTTCCACTGCTGCTGTTCCCTCCTGCTGGAAATCTGTCCATGTCCTCCCATTATTCAAGTCAGGGGACCCATGCGACCTAAACGCTATAGGCCCCATCTCAATCTTACCTGTCCTTTCCAAAGTCCTCGAAAAGTTAGTTTACTCCCAAATAAAACTCCATAGCGAATCATCTTCAATCCTCAACCCTGTGCAATCTGGCTTCCGGCCCAACCATAGTACAGCCACTTCTCTAGCCAAAGTTACCAATGAATGAATCACAGCCATGGACTCCAAGAAAGTTACTGGTGTAGTATTTTTAGATGTCAGCAAAGCGTTTGACGCTGTCGACCACAAGCTGTTAGTCTCAAGCCTGATAAAAGTAGGTGCCACCCACCTTGCTGCCCAGTGGTTTACCAGCTACCTATCTGGAAGGACCCAGAAAGTAAAAGCTGGTGGCCTCTTTTCTGCATCCCTCCCAGTTGTCAGGGGAGTCCCACAAGGCTCCATATTAGGTCCCATCCACTTCACCCTATGCATCAATAACCTTGACGCTCATATATCCCAGTCCCATCTGCATTTCTTTGCTGATGATACTATACTGTATACATCAGGTCCTACACTGGCTGAAGTGAGTGATGTACTCCAAGCCGACTTTGCACAACTAGAAATCAACCTAATCAATGCCAAACTACTCCTCAATGCCAAGAAAACTAAGGCCATGATCTTTGCCCCAAACACCACCTCCACTTCCCTTGCAAACATGCACAAAGAATTCATCACTACCTCCCTAGGTGAACCCCACAAAATCATCTCCAAAGTCAAACATCTTGGTATGTGGCTAGACAACAAGCTTTTCTTTCACAACCACCTCGATGATCTGGTAAAGAGGCTAAAAATTAGGCTAGGTTTCTTCTTCCGTAGCAAGTCCCTCTTTCCAATGGATACCAGAACTAGGCTGGTCCAGGCCACTTTCTTGCCGCTACTCAACTATGGAGATCTAATCTATTCCTCCGCAGCGGCCTCAGGACTCAACAAACTAGACGTCCTCTACCACCGTGCCATATGGTTCATGACAAACCTACCCTACCGAACCCACCATTGCGATTTGTACCTAGCCGCTGGCTGGACATCACTCTCAACTAGACGCACGCTTCATGCTGGTATCTGGACTCTTAAGCTACTCCTGAACACGCTCCAGAACTATTTATTTATTTATTTAGCTTTTGTTGACCAGGTAGGTGCATTAGACAATCTGTATGCCTATTTTCAGGTACGACCCGGGAGAGTACAATGAAAATACAGGTTCAAACAAGGTACATAACAACAAGAGGGGCAATGTACAGAGTTACAAGAGAGCAAGATAAACACAGATAGTCTACAGTGAGCAGTAATAGGTAATATATATATATATATATACAGTATATATATATATATATATATATATATATATATATATATATAGACACACACATACAGAAGAAATAGACTAACACATTCAATGGTAATTACATTTGAATGAGTGACCCTGTTTACCAGGGCCACTTAATTCATAAGCAGATGGCGGTCAATCACATGCTACCCAGAGTTAAAGGACAGTAGGCAGTGGGTCATGGGTCAGATGGGACCAGTTTGGAGACCTGGTTAGGGTGGCTTGGGACACCCACACACTGAGGACAGTTTCAAGTGCTCCCACAGGGAATTCCAAAGACACAGTTGGGAGGGGGAGGAACGTACATGGTCAGGAAGGGAGTTCCATAGCCTCAGAGCACATGTAGCAAAGTCCCTATCCCCATTAGGGTTCGGGTATATGGAACTTTGAGCACCGCCGAACCCTGAGACCTGAGGGAGTAGGAGGAGGACACAGCAGGCATGAGAAGCTGCGCAAGCCCCGGTGGTGTGCCAGTTCTGAGCACCTTTCCTACGAAGCAGCCCAACCCGTATTTCAAGTGATTGGCCGGGGAAAGCCAGCTCAGTTTGTTGTATAGTTTACAATGGTGGGTGAGACGTGGGACAGCCAGGGCAAAGTGACAGATGTTGTTATAGGTCGTGTTCCACCTGGCAAGGTGGACCTTGGAGGTGCCAGTAAACAGGAGAAGGCCATAGCTTAGTGAAGGGAGCAGCACACCTCTGGCCAGTGCCAAGCAAGCTGCAGACGTCAAATTTTTCTTTGCCCTGTAGGCAAGACCCAGTTTGCAGTTTACAGTTCTGTAAACATTTAGGATGTGACTCCACAGGTTGAGCTGGGGGTCAAGTGTAACCCCAAGGTATTTTATTGAAACTGTGGTTAGGAGGGGAGAGCCATCCACACCACTGACACATAGAGAGACAGGGGAGGCCTTGATCTTGGCTGCTGACCCAAAGAGCATGGCCTGAGTTTTTTTCAGACTAAGGACCAACTTGTGGGATATTATCCAGGCTTGAGTATTCTTAAAGGCCTCACTCAGCTGAAGGTTAAGAACCCCAATGTCTCAGGAATGTGCAAGGATGACAAGATCATCTGCATAAAGGGTGACACTACAGTTGGAAGCAGCAGCAGGGAGGTTGTTAACAAATGCAGGAAAGAGAAAAGGCCCCAAAACTGATCCCTGTGAGACACCAGAGGTTACCGGAGTGGGGTCAAAGAGGACCTTGTTGAACTTAGTCTGCTTTATTCTGCCCTGGAGGTAGTTTCTCAGCCAGCTCAAGGCGGGGGGGGGGGAGAGGCCTAAGGACTGCATCTGTGAGCAGAGTAATGCATGGTCTACAAGATCAAAGGCCTTGGATAAGTCTATGAATATAGCCTCAGAGAGTTCACCCTGGTCCATGGCTGCCCTGATGCTGGTAGAGACAGAGACAAGGGCAGTAGTCATGCCATACCCTTTACGATATCCATGCTGTGCAGGGGACAGCAACTCATGAGTCTGAATATACTCTGTAAGCTGTTCAGCCACAGTTTTCTCTAAGAGTTTTCTAATGGCTGATAGGATGGCAATTGGACGATAGTTGTCCAGGACTTTGGGGTTACCTTGCTTCAGAATGGGGACAATCCTTGCTACTTTCCAAATACCAGGGATAACACCAGTGGCTTTGGATAGTTTGAAGATATGTGCCACTGGGTTGGCAATGTAGGGAGCACCCAGGTTCGGAAGCTTGGACTCCATGTTATCATGGCCAGCACTGGAGTGTGGGGAGAGACCAGAGAGAAGTTTCTGCGTCTCCTTAACAGACACAGCCCTTAGATAAAATAATGGGCAAGAGGGGTGAGCATTCTGAGGGACAGCGGCTGAGGGGCCTCTAATATCCCCTACAGCAAGGAAAAAGAGGTAAGCACAGACACGTCCGAAAAGTGGAAATTTAAAGCATTAGCAGTCGTGAGTGGATTATTACAACTTGACCCTCCAATGATCATATCAGAAACTCCCAAGTTGGAGGAGCCGCTGACTAAGTTTTTTATGTTCCTCCAGAACCTTTGTGGGTCCTTAGCAGAGCTAAGCAGGACAGATTTACAATATTCACTTTTTGCCACCCTGATGGCATTTTTGCACTTATTTCTGAGCTTTCTATACTGTTGGAAGATGGACTGATCCAACGTGTGTTTGAAGTGAGCCCAACACTTGTCTCTTGCATGCATAAGGGCTAAGAGACTCCCATGCAGCAATTTTGTGGCAGTCTCCCTCACTCTCTGTCTAATAAGGGGGGCATGTTTGTCCTGCAGGGTGCCGAAAACAGTGAGAAACTGGGAGACAGCTGTGGATGGGTCATGGGCGCTGAGCACTCCTGACCAGTCAGTGGTTCTCAGATCATCAAGAAATGACCCCAGATCAAACCTAGAGAAATCCCTAACATGAATGATTTTGTGGGGAATTTTTGGGGAGGAGACCTTCCACACACAAAACACCGGGGTGTGATCTGAGATGGAGTCAGGTAGGGTTCCAGCTGAGCTGATCCTATCTGGGCGATTAGATAGGACCCAGTCCAGTAGGGAGCTAGTACCACCTTTAGCAGCCCATCTAGTGGGCTCCTAGATAAGCTGAGTCAGGGCAAGACTCACCAACAGAGGTTCAAAGCTTGGAGTTACTTCCTGTCCAGTTTAAGTTCACGTCACCTAGGATCAAAAGTTCATCATCGCCAACAGAAGGACCAATGGTATCCAGCAGGTGGGTAAGTCCAGGCAGACCACCCTTGGGGGGATTATATGTGCATACAACATGCAGCTTCTTTGTATTTCCAAGCAGCAGCTCGCAGGTAGACAGAGAGGACTGCTGATGGATTATCGCAGATACACTAAGGTGACTCTTATAGTAAATTAGGATACCACCCCCTCGCTTTTTTCCCGGCTGATCTTGTCTAATAAACTCATAGCCAGGAAGTACACAGGCCAAGTCTGGTATTGAGGGTTTCAGCCAAGGACTCTGTAATGCCTAGTATGTCAGGCTTACAGTGGATGACCCAGGCAGATAGTTCATTATGGTTAGGTAGTAGACTGCGAATGTTAAGGTGAGCAATTTTTAACCCCTTTCCTAATTTCCAACATTCAGGGATTGAGGGGACCTGATCTGTGGGACCAGGGTTTAGCTCGATGTCACCCGCAAGGGCCAGTATCACAAGGAAGAGCCAGAGAAGAAACCTTATGGGGGGAGGGGTACCACTGGCCGAAGGCCCTCGTGATAGACGTCTGCTCACCAAGGCAGTGCCCAGAAGGCATCTGAGGTCAAGACAGCAGGCAGGCTAGGGAGGCAGTCTGTCTTGAGCTAGAAGGTTAGAGAAGGTGAAATTAGACCCCTCGTGTGGGACAGTAGTTCCCCAGTGGACCCCATGCAACCGAGAAGAGACTATGACCGTTAGGGGAAAAAAAAGGCTGGCAAGGAGACCAATGGAGAGGACAGCACAAGGCAAGAAGGGCAGGACACCATTCCTGATAGGCCTTGGAGTATCCATGTCCCCCTTTCCTCAGCGGTGACTAGTGACACCCAACTCAAGGAGACAGCCGTGACTGGTGGGTCAGCTTCAAAGGGGTGAGACCAGAGTTCTTAGTGTGCTAGTTCAGCCAGTGCGGACAGGGTCTGCCTGAGAGTGTAAAGGCATACAGCGTAGACAGATGAACAATGACCTAGACTTAATTGCAAAGCACTCACCCCGATGATACTAACAGTTAGATGAGGGCAAGTAGGAAACCTGAGAACCCTAACTTTTTACCTAGATAGTCCAGCAAACATTCAAAGCAACATCACATGCAGATACTGATCAGTTAGGGTATTTCTAACATGAAACCTAGAGAACCTAACTTATTGCCATTATTAGCCAGACTAATACCCGAAGTAACAGTTCTGGGTAATTTTAAAGAGTAGGCAGAAGCATTCAATAATCATATGGTACAGGAAAGTATAAGCAGAACAAGAAACGAAGCCCCATGCAATGTAAGATATCATAAGCTAGTGAAAACAGACAAATGACAAGAAACTGGTTTGTTGTTTTTAGCCACTCCCAATCACCCAATAGGATCCACAGAACATTAAGGGAGGGGCTTGCAAGCATTTAAAGGGAGGAGGGAACGGGGTAGGTGGGGGGGGCAAAATTTTTCCTTTCACTCCGTCTCTCGCTCACTCTCTTCTGCGGTCCGGCTCTTTTATGGCAGGAGCTCCGCGGGAGGGCAACACTAGTCCATGTGGAGAAGGAGGCTTGTTTTGTTTATTGTTGTCACAAACTGGTTCTCTCCCAGAATGCAGCTTGTGACTTTCACCAGTTTTCTCAACCCTTTAGATGTCTGCAAGGGTACCAGGATATGTTGCCCTCACTCAGTCTGACTGTCACTGGGGCTATCTCTAGGTCCAAATCCCACCAGAGCCACTCCCCACACAGTACAGTGCTCCTTACTCAAGGGCAAACGAACCACCATTTTTGTCACCGCTGAGAACACTTAATTTTAAATATGGCAACTGTAGCCTTACTCTTTGAAAGCCGTATCACAGGCTTTGACAAATTACCCATTATCTGTACCAGAAATGATTCAGTCACAGAAAGTATGCAGTATATTATAGGGGTGCAGTTGTGCCCCTTTAGTTAGGGTTGAGTAGGGTGTTCAATTTTAAACCCCTAACCTTGCACATTAATAGCTTTGTCAGTGTTTGATGAAATCAACTGAAATTGTGTATGTGTTGTCTAGGAGGCAAGGACTAAATCTGTGGAAAGTTTTGTGATGGATGGCAGCTTGCGCAGTTTCTAAGATCCGCATATGTAATTTTCCTATCAACATCTAATTTTGTTTTCCTATACTTAACATGGGATTCAGGTTTGCTTTTACATATAGCCTTCATGGAATGGAATGTTTTTCTAAGACTTTCAGGTAGAAGTGTGCTGTGCCAAAGTAGTGCCTTTGGAAAGTTTCATGAAAAAATATTAAACGGTTACAGAGTTATAATGAATAACATCTTACCAACTAGATATATGTAACCCTCTGCTATGTGTAAACAGCTGAATACTGTATACCTATGATAACCTGTATATGCAAATGTTCAACTGTTTATAACATCATGTACTGTTATTCCCGAGTCGCCCCTGAAAAAGGGACCTTCAGGGCCCAGTGGGCCTACCCAGTCATCAAAATTCAATAAATAAACAAATAAATAAGGATTTTATGGGTTTCTTTTTTTCTGTTCTAAGCATTCTCAGTAGGGTTTCTGGGATAACATTCTGATACAACACCAAAAATTCTGAGTCACAAGAACATTTTTGGTTTGTCAGCACTTGCTTCTCACAGCACCAGAAATGTTTCTGGTACTGTGAGAGCCGCCATCTTTTTTCCCTTGAACTAAAACACATGGAAAATACATAAAAATAGGGTCATTTTAGAAAACAAACACATGAACCTAGCAAAGCAGGACCTGTTTAGCAAAAAACAAACACCTGAACCTAGCTAAATAAGATCTATTTAGCTAGTTTCTGATTTTGGTTTTTACAATATTGGCCAGAAATATCTGTCCTGGGCACCCCAAAATCCAGGTTGCCCAGTTTAGCGAGAGCAGCCGTTCACCCACATTCTCTGTATGAGAACAGCGGGCCTTTCTGGAATGCTGAGCTGCACCCGGAAAGGTAGCCCATGATATAGGCACTGGGGAAAGGACACCTACAATAACAGCGACCCTTCTCGGTCAAGATTTCATGTGGGCCTTTAGAGTAAGGTAGGGGTGGCTGGATAGGGGGGTGGGCGAATATGGTGACTTCCTGCGCTATACATGCATGCCGGAGGGGGAAATGAGCGCACATAGGAGGGACGGAGTCGTTGTGCTGCGTGGTTACGCTTGAAATGACCTTGTGGTGAGGTTGGTGGCTTGCCGCCGTGCTGGTCGGCAGGGTACGGGGTTGGGGTATGGGCACTTTTTGTTTTTTGTGCCAGCCCAAACCTTTTTTATAATGCTCACTCTGACATGCACCCCCGGAGTTGAGAACTTTAGTGGGGTGCGGTGGCAAAGCCTCACTGCAGTGGGTGTGGGGCACAGCCCCCACAGAAAACATTAAAAGTAAGTCCCCAGTGCCGTTTTCCTGTGTGCTGTGGTGTCACAATGCCGAAAGAATTTTCAGCACTGTGACTTCATGATAACAGCAATCGCCTTTAGGCTTTCGCCGTTATCACACAGAACCCCTGGAAGTCATGCTGCTTGCATCAGCTGAAGTAGTGAGCTAGCAATCCCCTGTTCCCTATCTCTCCATGTCTTTCTCTCTGTCTAGCTGTCTATCTAGCTAGCTAGCGATCGTAGAACAGTTAGTGTGTGGCTGAGTTTAATTTCATGGTCAAGCCTCTGTAACTACAAATGCAAAAATTTAAGTTCACACTCCCCAAGTACTGCCACTGCACAGCTGTTTGCACCTAATCACAGCTGATCAGTTGATATCAAATGCCAGTGGTTCTATGTGATATTAGTGATTCTGGAACAGCAAGTCCAGAACTGCGAAGCAATGTTGGCAACAACCCAAACGGCAAGTGTTTTTATTTGGGGGGGTTGCCCCCTACACCCTCCTTACTCCTTTACTTAAATAACCAACTCTGAGGTTGTAGCACCTTGGGGAGGGGGTCAAACTTATGTCGCCATTCTGTTGTCGCCATCATTTCCTCACCGACAGTGGTACTCACTGTTCTGGAGTCGCTAACATTACATGCCAGCAATTCAAGAGCAAATCAGAAGCACAGCTGTGCATATCCAAGGTTATCTAAGATGATCCTGACATTTTGTCTGACGACTACTGCTCTGGTTACTTCTAGCACTTCTGCTTTCCTGAGCTAGTGTTTTCAGTTTACCCACACTGTTATGATGTCTCTAGTACAGTGGCTGCAGTGGGGGAAATCTGTGAAGTGGGGCTGTTCAGCCCATGAAGAACTGATAGATTCTCCTACTGAGTGCACCAGAGTATCATTCAAAATAGCTGACAGCATTATGAGAGAATTGAAGAATGCTACCCCCCCCCCACCAAAGCACCGGTGAACAGACTATGTAACATACTCCCCCAGGTTTGTGTCCAAGTTGGCAAATATGCAGTTACTAATGGAGTAATAAATGCCATCCATTTTTTCCAGGCAAAATATCTAAAAATCAGTAAATAGAAGTACAGCCAGAACTTTCACATGGGATTACTGTCAAAAGTTTAAACCTATTACAGACCCTACACCACTCAAACCAAAGCTCCCCACTAAACTGCATGGATGGCCCACACTGTTGGTAGAAGATAGGGTGGAGGAACTAACAAAAAAAAAAAAGAAGCTTAAGATCAGAAGGGGCAGTTGATGCCTGGGTGATCGCCGCCATGTCATTAGGCATTGTAAAGTCCCACTGGGCCTGGCAGATTTTAAATAGTTTAGGCTTTTGTAAAAACAAAGAGGAACTAAGGCTGGCCATAAAACACCCACAGATTTTGATACTTTGAAAGAATATTTCCTCTGGTGAATCAGCACTGCCGCCATGCAGGAATGGATACCAGAGGAGCTGATAATTAACACCAGTGAAACCGGTGTCCATCTACTGCCATGCTTCCAGGGGACTATGGAGGAAAGCAAGTGGAAGTGAATGGTTTCGGGGACAACAGACAGGTGTCACCGGTAATGGGTTGTACTTTGGCAGGAGACTACTTTACCACCCCAAGAAAACTACCAAGGTAAAATGAACTACAGCCACCCTAACTTCAACTCTCCCCCCCCAATTGGAATACCATGCACTCTGATAATCACTGGGCAAATGAGGACACCAAGCTGCAGTATATAGATCGGGTGCTTTTGCCATACGTTACATTTGTGTGCCATAAAAAAAGACTGCCCACTGAACCATGCTCATTCCTTATCCTAGACCTCACAACCAGTGCTATATTACAAAAACTTGAGAAGTCTGCTGTAATACCTGTCTTTGTACTGGCTTTGTGCACAGAACTGCTTCAACCATTTGACGTGGTGGTAAATTACTTATTTAAAGGCCTTTTCAAATCCTGCTTCACAGAGTGGTATGCAGACCAAATAATAGAGCAGCTTAACTCTGGCACACAGTCTGCTACAATTTACACATGTCCACTCTAAAATCACAATACAGTCAGTGGTTAGTGGCTTCATTCCAACAGCTGTGTGAAAGACACAGTTGCATCCATGGTTTCCAAGCAGTCAGGACTGCTGCATCCGTGGGTTTCAAGCAGTCAGGACTGCCGCATCCGTGGGTTCCAAGCAGTCAGGACTGCCGCATCCGTGGGTTTCAAACAGTCAGGACTGCCGCATCCGTGGGTTTCAAACAGTCAGGACTGCCGCAGGGTGTGCCAACTATTTAAACCCAGTTTGTATACTGATAGATGACTTTGTCCCTCCTGTCCTCTTTTGTATAATTGAATGACCATTCTAAAACTAATAACTTTTTTTGTTTGTTTTTAATTTGTTTTAAGGTAGCTGAACAAGCTGGCAACAGTGAGACTGCAAACATTGCTCTCTCCCCTCTGAAGCAGCAGTGACTGATTCAGGTGATACAAGTGATCTGTGCATGACCACATGATGGCAAAAGTGAAGCAAAAGAAAACTGACTGAAAAAGATTTTTTTTTAAATAATTTTAATTCATTCAATAAAGCTTTAATGAAAACACTATTTGCTGTTGTGTTAATTTTGCACATTGATGGACCCCACGAATGTAGCAAGACTTATTTTGAAACATTATTTACCTGTTCTACACTATCTATCTTTCTTTAAACAGATGTTAAGTGCCCATCCTCAGTACCACTTCTCTCTCCCCCATCCCTCCAGGTCACCCACCTCACCCACTTCCCAATGTTATTTATTTATAAAATAAGTGGACCGGGGTGCCAACCCCCGATACTGCTTCTCTTGACCCCCTTCCCCTCTAGGTTGCACACCCTGTTCCCTTAATGTACCTGGTAGCACAGGGGTGCTCACCCCCCGTGCTGCCAAACTGTAGTCCAGCACTAGGGTGACCAATCCCCAGTGTGGTAAACGTATCCCCTAAAATAAAGAAAACTGTCTCTCAATGTGTTTTTTTTTGTTTACCCTGTAAAAAAGAAAACAGTTCCTCACCAATCTGCCTTCCCAACCCCGACCTCTCACTCCATACCCACCACCCCACCCCCACACACCCTCACTCACCTGAACATGTTCCACAGCATAGATCCACTCTCCAATCGAAGACACATCTTGCCGCTGGAACTGGCGACTGTGATATGAGAAAATCAGGTAAATGCAGTTTAATGTATTTCAGTGGTTTTTGAACTTTGATTCATAACTTTGCCATTTTTACATATTTTGACCCCAGATTTTTAACATGGCCTTTTTGGACCCCATCTCATGACCAGTTGTGGTAGAATTATGCAAATCTGGCCCTAAAGGTGATTTCACTATCGCTTTGCGAAATCACCTAGCGATCATGATTTTAAAATTTTCTCCATCCTTGTTCGTGAGGTATGGTCATAAGAAGGCTATGTGGAAAATTTTGTGTCAGAATCACAAAGTGATGAGTGTACATTGCAGTTATTCTACTCTCATTCATAACTTTGGTAATTTTAAGTAGTTTGATCCCAAATTTTCAACATAGCCATATCGTCAAACCACTTCACAAATGTGACAGCTGACATTTTTGAAATACTGGCCAAAATGCATTTTCACACCTGCGGCACAGAATGACGTTTTGGAGATGCAGAATAATGTTTCAGTGGGGATTTGAAAATGTTCACCTATTGGATTCATGAGGTGGGGTAATAAGAAGGATATTTGAAAATTTGATGTACAGATATGCTAAACTGCCCAGGTTATGAGTGAACATTGCAGCACTTCAATGTTCACTTATAACTTTGCCAATGTTCAATATTCTGACTTCCAACAGTCCAGCCCATCAGTGTGGCAGTAGTGCTACCACCTCCAATGCTGGTGACCCGGGTTCGAGAACAAGTCTGGTATCAGGGGCCAGCCGGAGGGAGGCGGTTTGAGCATCCCATAGGACACTCTCCTCCACCAAGGTGGGGGGGCGATTGCATCACAAGGCATGGGACTCCTGGTGAGGGAAGGAGAAGATGCTGTTAGGTGTTTGGCTGGCACTTCCACAGTCTGGACTTTGGTCTATATGCCAGCATCCTGAGGGGGTGGGGTTCCAGGGACCAACACAGAAGGCTATGCAGTCCATGCAAAACCCAGCCCCTACTGTGATGCACCATGATTCCCGAGAGGGGGTGCCATGCCCTGGATGGTCAGTACAGCTGCCACCAAACCCCCACCAGCAGTGGGTGAAAAAAATGTGAAATAAATATAGATATATATTTTGACTCCAAACTTTCAACATAGCCATTTTCCCACACCACCTCCTAAACATGACAGCTGTCATTTTTTAAATCCTGAATGAGACATGCTTTCACACTTCTGGTGTGAAATTACCTTTCAGCCAGTATACTACAAATGCAACATGTCATGTTTATAAGGGGAGCCATAAAATGACTATCTTGAAAATTTGGGGTTAGAATAAAAAATATATATATATAAAATTGCTAAGCAACTTTGCATGTAGTGCCAGTCTTGACCCCAGCTGGTATGCTTTGTGATCCTGTGCCAGGGAGCCAAGTTCAGGGGTGAGCTTAGTGACCCAGCTGGATGAAGTGAGGGTGGGGGGATGTCACTGTTATGCAACAGCCCCCCCCAGCCAGGAAATGAATGCTGCAGAGTTGTCTGCATGGGTGTGAGTACCATAAAGTGAAGACAACTGTCCTCTTGGCATAGGGCTCTGCACCCTTGGGTGGCAAAGAGCCCTGTGCACTGGCTGACAGATGGACTTTTTGTCCTGTGCATCTGTATCTATGGCCACATGGAAGCACAGGGACCAGAAGGCCCTACTCTTCCATAGCCTACCAGACAGCCCCATGAATTCTTGACATCCATCACTGCACTTCTGTAAGTGGTCAGAGTCTTCCCATGTCACAGGGCCCAAAGAGCCCTGCACATCTGCATCTGTACATGCAGGTCCTAAGGATATGATTCCACTGTCTCACAAACAGAGGAAATTCTTTGCAAAAAAATTTTAATGCACCAGTTACAGTAACTTAACGCCACAAAAGTAGGGAATTGTGGCATTAGGGTTTCTAACCTCAACTACCCACCCTCAAGCAGCAAAAGGAAAAAAAAACATTGGGGGGTTTGGGTCTCTGGAGTCTTGGTGAATCAGTGATGGGGTATTTCTTGGGGTTGTCAACCATTATGCTCCCCCATAGGGAACACCTTATCCAATAGTCAGCCTGTCCTCTCTGGTGTCCCACAGGGGTCCATTCTTGGGCCATTACTTTTCAGACTATTCCTCAACTCCTTCCCCATGACCTTCCCCAGCAATCTACTACTATACGCGGATGATGCTGTCCTCTTCTCCTCCTCCAACCCTGATCCCGTCCAACTTCTCTGCTCCCTCCAGGCCGCCTTTAGCTGCACTGAGAACTGGTTCACTGCTCAGCACCTTACTCTCAGCTATTCAAAAAACAAATTTATGTTGTTCTCCCACCCGCGGAATGCAAGAAAGGAGCTTTGTCCACCAGTTCTAACTTCAAACCAGACCCCTTTGGAGCAGGTGGGATCCTTCAAATACCTGGGCATCACCTTGGACCCTGCGCTTAACTTCCACCTTCATATTCGCCACCTATCCAAGTCACTAAATGTCAGGTTGGGTCTGTTATACCGTCACAAACACTGCCTCACCCCGGATGCCCTCAGGCTTGCTGTCTCCTCCTCAGTTCTCCCGCTGCTGGAGTATGGCTTACTGATCTATGGAGCAGCAAATACCACAGCCCTAGACAGTCTTCGTCTCTCCCTAAATAAAACTTGCCACCTTGTCCTGGGATGTGACTGTCTCACTCACACCTGCTCACTCTATAATGATACCAGCTGGTTTAACCTTGACAACAGAATCAAGTTCCACACCTGTCTCATGGCTAAAAAAATTACCCTTGGCCTCTCCCCACCGGGCTAGCCCCGCTAGTCAACCCAGAACTCAAGGCGCAACACATCTGCAGCTCCAACTAACCCCTCCTCTCTGTGCCCGGTTGCTGAACCTCCCTATTCCAAAAGTCCTTCAACTATAGGGCCCCTCAGTGGATGCACAGCCTCCCTGCCTCATTAGCAAATGAACCTAGACTTGGGCCATTCAAAACCCACCTTAGGGAACACCTTCTGACCTCAAGTACCTGTGACTGCACCTTGATCTGATATTTACCTCTGTCGATGGCTCCTTGCCTGAAATTACCTACCCCCCACCTGCTCCTCAGTCCAAGCGGGTACTGCTAATATTTTGTCTCCTATCTGTTTTTCTGTTATATAGTACCTATTTAAGTTATTCACTTGTACTTATGTGTGTTAATTTTCACTGAACATTTTGCCTACCTCTCATTGTAAATAACTGAACTCTTTACACTGAATCAAGTGCTGAAACTGCTACCACTACTTTAGCTACTACCCTGTATAGGAAATGTAACCTCTCTGGTGTATCACCTCACTTGTTTGTCTACTTCTGATGTGGAGCCTTTGTAAATGAGTCTCTGACTCAAAGGTTTGTAATTCTGATACTGGTATAAATAAATAAATAAATTCCCTGAGCAAACAACGTCACACATGATCTCCTTTCTTCACGCAGGACCCTGCATGAAGAAAGCTACAACAAACTGCATTGGCAACATGTGATAAGACATACTTCTGTACTTTTGAAGGGTGTATTACTATAAGTCACTTGCTTGGAGCTGTACCTTGTCCTTTGGACTGGAGGCTATGGGCTTGGGGGGAGGGGGAGCATTAGGGTTGACAACACAGGGATTCTTGCTGTCTTCTCAGGCCAGCCCAGTTTGAAAGACTGTAATTTCACTTCCCATATCAGCTAAGATATTTTACCAAATGAAAATAGATGGTAGGACAGTTCAAGTTTCTGCATCTCTATCCCCTGTGAAAAATGAAAAACACATATTTTAGTGATCCTAAATTATGTTTTTTTCATGGTAGCAGGTTTGCTCCGTCTGCTGTGCTGCAGTTTTCTCTCTGTCTCTAACATGTCATTGATCTTTTGAAGCACCTCTCTTTACTAGGTCACTAGCTTTTGCCTAGACAAACCATCAGCATTGCCATGCTGTGACCCACTCTGGTGCCCGATGTCCGTATTATTGGACTGCAGTATCAGGCTCCATCTCAACAATTTGGTATTCTGTCTGCTGCTCCTATGGAGCCAAGTGAGAGGATTGTGGTCTGTAGTGGTTAGTGACCAGTGTGAATATGGTTGTAGCTTCTGCAGAATCCAGATGATACCCAGACACTCCTTTCCACTGTGGTGTACACCTCTTATCTGGGCAATTTTCTGCTAAGGTACATGACTGGGTGTTACTCCCCTGTATGCATGGTCTGATTCAGAACTGCACCAAGCCCTTGACTGGATGCATCCATGTGCACAATGAACCTCCAGGAACAATCAGGGTTTGTGACTCCACGATCTCAGGCGCCCGACACAAAACCTCCTTCAACTGGCAGAACACTGCTTCACAGTAATACTTCCACTGAACGTTTTCCAGCATTTGTTTCCTTGCGAGATTGGACAGATGTTTTTCCATGTTGCTGAAGTTCAGCACAAACTTTCAATAGTACCCTGCCATCCCTAGGAAGTCACATATTTTTCCCTTAGTCATGGGTGTGGCCCATCCCTGTATGGTCTCAATTTTTTACTGGCTCAGGTTGGAGATACTCACGTTCTACCCAGTGCCCAAATTATGACACTTCTGCCATTCCTATCTGGTACCTCTCCACTTTGACTGTCAGCTCCGGAGCCTTTGGTTGATGGAGCACCTTGGTCACATGCCTGACAGGAGCCTCCCAACTCTAGCTGTATATGGCAATGTCATCCATGTACACCAGAGCAAAGTCTCCTGTCTCAGATAGAATGCGATCCATGAGCCGTTGAAAGGTGTCTGGGGCATTCTTCATCCTGAATGGCATCATTCAGATCTTGTGCTTGCCAAACGAAATGATGAAGGTCAACCCTTCTCTGGCTTCAGTGGTCAGGAGTTCCTACCAGTAGCCCTTTGTCAGGTCTGTGATGCACAGTGCTCCCCCTAACCTCTCTAGGATCCCATCCATCCTGGGCTTGCAGTATGTGTCTGACTCTGTGCAACTGTTGAGCTTTCAGTAGTTTACACAGTACCTTGTGGTCCCACCCTTCATGGGGATCAATACCACTGGTGAGGCCCAGGTACTACTGATATCTGCTGGTTGAGATCTACCTTGCTATGAGTTTTGCTACTGCCATGGTATTGCTGCCTGACTAGTGCCAGAGATTTAGAAAGGGATGGATCCAATGATCCAGGGAGGATGTGGGAACCAGGCAGAGGGCACAGTATGAGGTGAAGAAGGGAGGGATGGTACAGGAGGGAACCAGAGAGAAGATACTGGGGGCAGGAAGGAAGGGGAAGGGTAATAAACTATAATGGATGGGGGGGCAGCAGTATTTCTAGACATAATGTGGAGAACAGGGAGCTGTCAGATATGCAGGCACCTGGGGCAGCTGAGGGCAGAGATTACATGGTTAAAATGGCAAATGGTGGAAGGGATGTGGATGGGGGAGGGAGCAAGGGAAAAAGGATCAGGGAAGGAATGGGGCAAGCCAGATAGTTGATGTAAACAGGGGGGATGGAAGTGGGCCAGCGAGATAGTTGGTGTAAACAGGGGGGATGCAAGTGGGCCAGCGGACAGCACCCCCACGTAGACCAGTTAGCACTAGATCTGGGGAGTGGCAGGAGGTAAGCAGAAAGGGAAGGAGGGGAAGCTGGGCAAGAAGGTGGCACTGGAGTGAAGTCAGAAGACACAGGGGTTTGCACTGATGCTGGAGGACCAGTATCAAATAGGTTTACAGTACTGGTGGGTCTTGAGGACCGGGGGCACAGGTGGAGAGCGAGGCTCGAAGCAGCATAGGTAAGAAGGACAGAGTAGTAGGGGGAGCAATAGGAAGAAAACAACAGGGGACACAAGGGGATATTCAGGTTCAAAAAACCATGTGTGAGAAAGACAAAGTTATGAGAGTGGGGATAGGAAGGAGACACAGACTGGAAGAAGCTGAAACTAGGAAACTAGGGGGCATGGCAGTATAGAGGAAGCCTGCCCGGGGGGGGGGGCAGGCTGCAGTGAATAGCAGGGGACAGCAGGGGGGAGGCAAATGAAGGAATGGGAGAAGGAAGTGGTGGTTCAGATGGGAGAACAAGCAGGGAGGACACAGAACAAACAAGTAGAGCCAGGGTTCTCCAGATTTTTGGGGTTCTAGTTCGGTTCTGGTTCTACAGCGTGGTGTTCTGATTCAGTTCAGTTCTGCTTAAAAATTACATGTTTGGGTTATGGTTCAGTTTGGTTCTAGGCTTTTGGTTTATTTCCTAGTTCTGGTTCGGTTCTGGTTCTGGATCAAGTTAAGTGTTACTAAATTCATTTCATATTGCCAAAATTTGGGAAGCAGTATAGCGAAGTGGTTTACAGCTCTGAGCTGCAAATCTGGTGACATCCAGCAGACCAGACCTGGGTTTCAATCCCACAGCTTCCACTTGCATACTGTGTGACCCTGAGCAAGTCACTTAACTTCCCTGTGCTCCTAGGTCGCTCCTGTAAAAAAGCTTTCAGCTTAGTGTGCTACTCCTGGTTAAACAACTAAAATAAATAAATAAATAATGATTTTTTATATATATATATGTATTTTATATTATATACATATAGACACATACATGTGTGTTTATATTATATATTACACATACACACACACACTTTATTTAGCTTTTGTTTACCAGGTAAGCACACTACAGTCAGGTGCCTATTTTCAGGTGTGACCCGGGACAGTTACAGGTACAGCAATAACAGTACAGACATAGTCGGGTACAGGCAATTTCAGTACAGAGTCAAGGCAGGCAATCAACAAGGGACAGTCACATACAGGTTAAACAGTACAGAGTCAAAGCATGGCAATCAGCAAGGAAAAGAAAAAAGTAACATCAGTTAGCAGCAGGGCAGGTAGATGGGGATACCAAATTAGTGTACAGAGGTGGGCATAGAGTAGTGATACATGTGCAGCAAGGAAAGAACATTTGCAATGAATTGCACCAGGAGGAAGGGGGCATGTGAAATGATTTGTGGCTGCATTTGCCTAGCAGGGGACACTGCTACCATAGTTAGGGTTGAGGAGCCATTTCCATGTTAAACCCAAAATTTTGCACCTTAATAACTTTGCAACCATTTAACAGATTTGCCTGAAATTTGGAATACACAATCAAGACCCATACACCTTGGGATCTGCCAAGTTTTATACTGATCGGATATACGGCTGCAGAGTTATTAAATGTGATCTGCGTGTGCGTTTACGCTTTTTCTGGAATTCTACAGTCGCGCCTACAGGTCGCACGGTTTGTGCGACTGGTCTGAAATCTTCAGGGAACGCGTGGTCGGGTTCCCCAATGTGCCTTTCAAAGATTTTGTGAAAAAATATTAAACGGTTCAACAGTTATTCAAAAAACAAGTTCCCATTATAAGTCAATGGGAAAAGTTAACAAAAAGTTCGACAGTGTCACAAATGCAGTTTTTACTTTCGCAAATGGCCCTTTTACTTTCGCAAATCCACCATTTTGTTTTCAGTTAGCGATCAGAAAAATGCTTGGCATTTAAATTTGGGACCCTCTAGCAACCTAATTCTTTTTGTATTCATCTAGTCGGACCCTGAGGATGCTAGGCATGTCTTTGTTTTGGGGTAAAACACCCCAGAAATATGTTTTAAAAATTTCTGGAAAAAGTACTTTCACAAAGTAGTGTCGAACGTGCGACACTGTCGAATGAATTTGTGAAAGCTTTGGCAAAGTTCGACAGTACTTTTCCAGGGTGTGTGAAAATAACAGCAATTCTTTGGCACTGTGCTGCAAAACAACGGTTTGGAGTTTTGGGCTGAAATTTGGAAGGAACGCAGCTGACATGTCACAGATGTACCTTTCAGTGTTTCATTGAAAAAATATTACACGGCCGCAAAGTTACAGCACTCCAAAGTTGACACTTTTTCCCATAGGATGACACTGCGGCATCCGACGCATTGCAGCACTCCTTTGGCACCCTGCGGCAAAATAACAGTTTGGTCTTTTGGGCTGAAATTTGCAGGGAAGACAGCCAACATCCCACAGATGTGCCTTTCAGTGATTTGGTGAAACAATATTACAGGGAGCTAAAGTTATGGCACTCAGAACTTCTCTTTTTTTCCCATAGGATAACATTACGGCATTCGCTGCGCCTTTCAAGGCCCGTATCTCGGAAATGGTGCGAGATACGGACTTTTCGTCGGAAAAGTGCTTAGCCCCTCATAGGGGCTAAGTACAAAACTAGCCAGGAAAGTGATAATTCATATGACTTTTACATTTTTTTTCTACGTCGTACCCTTCCTGAGATAGAAGCAATTTACTATTCCAAGTCCTCATTTTCTGTTCCGAGACTCATTATTTTGCATACATTCTTTGTACTCACTGACTTTCTCTATGCAACTTTTGGGGAAAAGCAGCCTGTGCGCTTACATTACTGTTACCATTACCGTTTCCGCTTGTGGTTCCGTACCCGTTTCACTTACTGATCATGTCTACGCCACCATGTGCGTTACCCTTTGTGTTTTCATTTGCGGTTGCACTTGCATTGTTTTTAACATTTCTGTCTACAGTACTGTTTCTCTTTCTGTTTCGCTTTGTGTCACCATGCCCATTACCATTCGCGTTTGTGGGCACCATGACACTATGTGACAAGACAACACGTGGTGGACCATTCCCGTCTATGCCACCGTGTGCGTTACACTTTCTGTTCTCATTTGCACTTGCATTACCATGTGCGCCACTGTTAGCGCTTCTGTTTGTGTTGCTGTTCCTGTTACTATGTCACAAGACATCACGTGGCGGAAGCGCGGGGCCCTTTTTCACTATTTCTCCTTATCATCCTCAAAAAGAGGGGAAATTAGAGGCAAAAAACTCCGTTTAAGGCATTAGTTAGGGTTGTTCTACAGCAACAAAAGCAAGGAAATTCACTGTTAGGGTTGAAACCCCCTTGACCACCCTGCCCACCCCCAACCGCATCAGGGTGCGCATTGGGGTCGCCGGTCCCAACTCTCACCCCATTCTCCCACACCTCTGCTTCTTCACACATCTGATGGGGTGAGAGTTAGCGCTGACGCACCCCAATGCACACCATGATGCAGTTGCGGTGGGATGGGTGGTTCAAGGGGGTTTCAACCTACCAGCCGAATTCCCTCACTTTTGTCGCTGTGAACAACCCTAACTAATGCATTAAACTGAGTTTTTTGCCTCTAATATATATATATACATACATATACATTATATATATATAGGTATAGATATATATATATATATATATACATACACACACACACACACACACACACACACACGCACACACACACAGACAAGACAACAGATTTCACATAGTTGACTTTATTCAAATCAACATTACTTTGAGTAAAAGAAACTTAAAAACAGGCAAATACAAGTTCAGTTGTAAAGTATAAATGTTCAAGAATTTAACATATACAGAAAAGCATGTTAACTAATAGGTGAGATCTTTGGTCATCTAGAACTTACTTGCAGAATGAGTACACTCACTGCTACTGCTGCTAGTTGGCAAGCATAGGTACTTCTGCTCAAGCTTTGCTTGTTTTGGGAACAGGTGTCTTCCTGTCTTATTCCAGAATTCAAGGCAGTTGTCAGTATAACTGTCATCATGTCATGTTCTAAATATGTTTTTAGTTCACTCAATGACAATGATCTGATTGATGTTAAAGAAGGAGCACCTAGACTGCATTGCATGTCCTTGGCATCAGTTTTTGGCTGTTTTGCTGGTGGCTCGTCATCATTGGATTTTGCTTTCATATTGACAGTCATTACCAACTTCAATGAAGAAATCATTTCACAATTTGTGACAATACTCATAGTTGGAGAAGTGTAGAACAGCATGGAGAGACTACTGCCCCCATGTGGATTCTCCTCATCTCACATGGTCTGGGTTCAGGTTCAGTTTGGATTCATCTGTTTTTGTATTTTAAGGGTTCTAGTTCAGTTCAAATTGGGCAAAAATGTAATAGTTCTGGTTCAGTTTAGGTTCAGTTCTCAGAAGAACCTTGGCTCTACAAACTGGGCCGGGGGGGGCTGGATTGCCAGGGGCAGGCAGGCGGATAATAGCCAAGGCGGTTGGGACAGAAAAGTGATGGTCTTGGGGGATTCCATTACAAAGAGTATTTACTGGGTAAAGAAATGGGACCTAAACAAAAGAAGGACAGTCATCTGTGTGCCAGGGATGGAAGTTGGGAGGGTGGGGCTTAGGATTAGGGAAACAATGAAGGAAGTGGGGGGAACCTCACTTGATCATTCACTTAGGGATGAATGACCTGGCAGGAAATGAGGCAGGGGTAGTAAAACAGAGGTTTATAGAGCTAGCGCGGTGCTGCAGGGAGTTAGTGAGCGCATTGACATTCTCCGAGGTATTACCGGTTCACAGTGCCAGTACGAGCAGAAGGAGGAGGATAGAGGAGTTCAACAATTGACTGAAGGACTGGTGCAAGGCAGAGGGGTTTAAAAGTATTGGGGAATAGGGGGACACGTGGGCGGATGAGGGACTGTACTCGAAAGATAGGATACACATTAATGAAGCCGATTCTACAATGCTTAGGGAAAGGCTAAGGGGATACATTGCAGAGGTCCTACATTTAAACTGAAGGAGAGGAAGTATGAGGCTAGGGAGATCAAGGAGGATATAAAACGGATTGGAACCTAGCTGGCACTCCTCCGCAAATGGAGGCAGGAAACAGGAGTGGGGAGGAAAGAGGAGTAAGGAGGAACATGTAGAGGGCCATGTGTGTGAACGCTCGCAGTCTGAGCAATAAGATTGCTGGCCTAGAGGTCACTATGATGGGAGAGGACCTGGATATAGTAGCCATAATGAAGACCTGCTGCACTGAAAACCAGGACTGGGAAATGACCATTCCAGGGTTTACTGTACTCAAAAGGACAGAGTAGGTTGGAAAGGGGGAGGGAGTAGCACTCTATGTACAGGACCACATAAACGCTATAGAAATACAGGAGGAACAGGAGAGAGCAGAGGTACTGTGTGTCACCCTCGAGAAAAGGAAAGGGGCTGTTATTCATGTAAGGGTGATTTATAGATCTCCAGTGCTGAGGGAGGAAGTGGATAGGGAGTTGATGCTAGCGATCCAAAGGATGGCTCAAAAGGGAGAGTTGCTGCTGCTGATGGGAGAATTCAGTCTCCCAGATATGGATTGGAGACTCTTGGCTGTGGCAATGACTAGGAGCAGGGACACCCTGAACTCCCCATAGCAGGCATTACTCAAACAACTGGTAATGGAATCCACTCATGAGTGGGTGATGCTGGACCTGGTGCTGACCAATGGGGTCAGTGTGGCCAGTGTCACTGTGGCAGGCTACCTGGGGACCAGTGACCATTGTGTGGTATGGTTTAGTATAAAAACTGGATTAGAGTCAAACCACATAAAGATGAGGGTCATGGACTTCAGGAGGGTCGATTTCAAGAAAATGGCTGTATGCCTCAGGAATGCCCAGGCAGCGATACAGAACTAGAATGTGTAGAGGAACAGTAGACTGCAAAAAGAAGGGGAATTGAAACAGCTACAAGCCTTTATGTCAGACAGGTACAAGCCTTTATATCAGACAGGAAGAACAGTGATTATAGAACAGTACTGCTGTACTGAAAATAGCTGAAATTTCAGGCACAGGGATCATAAAACAGTATTACTATACTGAAAATGCTGAAATTTTAGGCACAGGGATTCTAGAATAGCATTTG
This sequence comes from Neoceratodus forsteri, assembly GCA_016271365.2. NCBI lineage: Eukaryota > Metazoa > Chordata > Ceratodontiformes > Ceratodontidae > Neoceratodus > Neoceratodus forsteri. The sequence continues at coordinate 403,189,330 of CM028136.1, read as the reverse complement.
CTGTATGATTAAAACAAAACTTTGTTGACTGGACAACTTTTACAAGGTGGTAAGGTTTCAGAAAGCTGGGGAAACATGGACAGAACTGGTAAAGGAGGATGGGAGGGGGCGTGGGGGTGGTATGGGCATCCTTCAACTGCAAATGAGGGGAGATGCTGGTGGGTGAAGAGAGAGACGGGAAGTGTGATGGGATGCAACAACTGCAGAGTGGCAATCTTTCTTAAAATAGCATGGAGAGTGGGGGGATGTTTGGTGTGCAAGCAAATAATGCAGATTAGGAATGAAATCAGCTGTTTACAAACAGAGCTAGGGAGGAGACTGTGGGCTGCAGTAGAGGACAACTCCACAGCTGGGGATGGTAGGAAGGTAACTGAGGGGGTGGACAAATCAAGAGGGGGGAGGAGGAGCAGCAGTAGGGTGGCAGATGGGGTCATGAGACAGGGGGACCCAGTTCTGAGGGCAAATGAAGGCAGAAAAAGAGAAGAATGGAAGAGGGTGGGAAGGAGGTATCTAACAGTTGCAGAGTCAACAGCGGTGATGTGACTAGCAGTAGAAAAGAGGAAATAAGTGGTAGTGATGGGACATTGAAAAATTTGTTCACACTAATGGCAGGATTGGGGGATGTGATAGGGGGTGCTGTGGGAGGAGCTGAAGATGGATCATAGGTGAAAGGAATGGTAGGTGGGGATAAGGGTTGGGGGATATGGGAAGAGGGATAGGTTGAGTGGGGGTTGTGGGAAAGGGGAGGAGGAGGGGGAAGGTATGAGATAAAGCGGGTAGGGATGCGTCAAGGGGAGGAGACAGGGGGAGCCCTGTGGAGAGGGGAGGTAAAGTGAGTGGGAAAAGGGGGTAGGGAGAGCAGAGTGGGGATAGGGACTGGGGATGTTACAACAGGAGCAGAAGGGGAAACAACTGTGCTGGAGGTGAAGGAGGAGTGGGGAGGAAGGGGACGGGATAAAGGGAGGCCAGTGAGAGTGGAACATGAAAACAAGCGTGAGATCTTAGAACTGGGAGACTCAATACTAAAAGAGGTCAGAAGGGGAAGCAAGGGAGAGAGGCATAGCTGCATATGGGTGGAGGCCATGCCAGGAATGACAGTGGAAAGGGTGGGTCAATCTGTTCTGAAGTATGCTAGGAAAGGTAGGGAGAAACCTCGTATAGTACTGCATTTGAGAACAAATGACCTGGCGGGAAATATGGTAGATGTAGTTCAGAGGAGGTTTGAGGAGCTGAGGCTGATATGCAAGGGCACAGGAAGATCAGTAGCCTTCTCGGATGTACTTCCAGTACCCAAGGCAAGCACCACAAGGAAACTGAGGATAGAGGAATTTAACGTGTGGCTAATAAACTGGTGTCAGTCCAAAGGGTATGGGCTGGTGGGGGAGTGGGGAAGGACCAGGGAGGACAGTGATCTCTACGCTAAGTGTAACCCCTTTGCAAATGGGGGTTCCAAGAAATGCCTGCTTGGGCTTACCTTAGCCCTGTCCTTCTCCTGCTGCCTCTCGGGCTTCTCCCGACCTGGCCCCTAATTTTTTCTGGCTTCTCAGGTCCTGTTTGCCCTCATGAGTGCCCCAGCCTGAAGCCCAAATGAGAATCCAGCCCCTCTGGGCTGGCATGACCATGATCTCCACTGCAAAAGTGCTGCCTCTAGAGACGCGGAGTCATGTTGACCGCATAGTCCCATTAGTGATGAGGCGCTTGTTTCTGCGGTCACCAGGGGACTGTGCCATGGGTCCCAGGATCCCTTCCACCTAATTGGGACCCAGTAACCATGGACGGCCTGCTGGGGGACCGCTTTGGTGAAAATTGAAAGAGTTTTGACCGGGGCTCATTCAAGAATGCCTGAGAGGGGCCCCAGTCATCTGTATAATAAATAATTGTGTGCCTGGCTGCCTCCAGGGTAGCTGTGTTGGGCTCCAGTTGAAAAGTAAAAGAAGTTAAATGTTTGAACAATAAAACTGTTGCTGCATATTGGGAACATACTGTATGTGGGGGAGAATGTTAACAAATTAAAATAGATACTTTTCCCTGGCAATTCCAGTATCTGAGACTCTGTGTGCCAGCCTGTCAGCTGCTGCAGGGGGAGCTTGCATAAATGCAGTAGCAACAGGAAAAGTAAAAGAGCCATAATTATCATCTGTGCAGCGACTGCAAGTACAGCCTTTAAGCTACAGTACTGTGGGGCATTTAGGGCAAATAATTATTTCTTTCTGGCTGCACCAGGACATTATTCAGGACTGTATCTAATCTGCTATAAGGGAGAGTGGATTAAGCAGCCGTTGCCAGCAGTACAGCCAATTGGAATGCCAGTAATAGAAAGCCAGGACTTGTGGGACATTTACTGCATCTTATGGGTAAGCACCCAAGTGCTTATGGGGACTTACAGGAACATTATTTTAGACGCCAATTCCACAACCCAATTGTGCCTCGAGTTATTTATTTATTTTTTTTGCTCCTTGGCTCTGAGCTCAACTCTCCTTCAGGCCAGCCTAGGCCCCATTGGAACCATTCTACAACCTACCCTCCTCATCTCATATTTGCAGCCATCTCAGGAGGGGTAGTCTGGGCTTAACCTTGCACTGGATGGGTCCCACTCCTCCGAGGGGGAAGGCACCGGGGAGGAGCCAGAGCATTCCATTCGGCCCTCCTGAGAGCTGCTGAGATGGGGGGAATGAGGGTCAGGGTTCCTTGGCCGCATCGGGAACTGGCAGCCTTCATCTAGCCGGCAGGGGAGCCACTAATTTTTCCTGTTTCTTGCCCCAGGGCGTGGTGTGCCACTGACGTCTAGGCTAGCGCCGATGTCCACCACGCCCCCTTGAAATTTCCATCTCCCATGCTGCTGCTGTGCTCCCAGCTTCCGCCAGGAGTCAGCACGCAGCGAGGCGGCATACCACCCTTCCCCCAGGAGAAAGCGAGCAGTCGGCGGACGCTCAAGCTTTCTCCTCCCGGCTGGCCCTCCAGTGACCCAGGTCCGTTCCTGAACCCGGGTTGCCAACGTCGCAGACAAATCCAACTGCTGCACTGATGGACCAGCTGCCTCGAGTGTTCTGACTAACAGGTCCTTCAGCAACTTGGAGATATATCACCCCATCCCTGCTACCAATCAGGAGTCAAGCTATGAGCTCTATAAAGAGACAGTGTTGCCAGTTTGTCTGGAGATTTTGAGAGATTCAGAGAGAGAGTCAGGGCAGGCTCCAGCCTGCTGGAAGCCCCCACAGGGGTGGGGGCTCAGGCCCCTGCCATGCCATCAGGCCTGAGCCACTTAATCCCAGCCCTTTCAGTCTTCAGGGGGCATTTATTACTTTCTTAAGTAAAAGTTTACCAGTTACAGTAATTGTGCTCTCTGCAACAGCTAGTCTGGAGGTTGCCAGTATTGTCCTCCAGAGGCTAGCCTCCCTCCCACGTTGGAGAAAGATGTAGACCAAAGATTAGATGTCCAGCAGCAGTGAGAGCGCTGGCCAAACCAGACCAGATGACATCATGCAGCGGTGAGAGAGCTGACCAAGTACCTCAGCGGTGAGAGAGCTGAAGAAGTTTTCAGGATGCCTTCGATTACAGTAGAGACCAGTGGAGGACCTGAGTGAGTACCCTCGTACCCCCCGATGCAAGGGAGAAGCTAGGCAAGTAATCTTGGGGGCCCCACTGAGAAATGTGTGCTGTTAAGTTTGAAGTATTGAAGTTATCAGTCTGGGCTACTAACCCCATAAGAGACTGCTTAGTTCAAGTAAGTGATGCACCTTGTCTGTGGCTCAAATGGCTAAGTTGCAGGTGCAGCAAAAAAGCCTGGTATAGTGAATCATGTAAATGTGTTGCAAGTTGTGTAGCTGTGGGTTGGAGTCCTGCCACCGTGGAGATGACTGCCAAGACACGTTTGCCACTTCATGAGACAGGAGGCCCTAGAGCATACTATGTCTAGACGTGCTGGATAAGACTCCACTTGTGAATAATGTTCTTGGTATGTAGAATGTACTGGATGTGACTGCCTGTAACTAAAGTATGGGATACGTGATGAAAGTATCGTTGTCAACTTACTCTGGATGAATGCCTTTTGGTATATAAAGTACTGGATGTGACTGTGTTTAAACTGCGTTTAGGATGCTTGACAGAAGCATCACTCTCATTGCATTGGATGGGACTTTCAAGTATTGTGCTGAATGTTCCGGATGTAAGATCCACATAGTTTGTTCTGGAATGTTCGGAAGTCTGCAAGTGCAGGGCAACCCCTGCCACGTCTGCTAGAGTACAGGGCAATCCCTGCTGTGATTGTAAAAAGTAATTTGCTGCTTTACAAAAATCTGTTTCCGAGTTGCCTCCACCCTCAAATTAATAGCTAGCCACCTCAACCAGCTGCAACTCCATCAGGCCTGCAACATCTTGGACTGTGGTATCTGTTTAACCAGTATGGTATGAGATTGCGGGGTTTCTGCTGTATCTGGGACTGGTACCAGTATGGGCATTAATAATTATATTTAACATCTGATTTTTCAGCAGCTAGATAGCCAGGGAGCTGGATGTCTTAAGTCGAATGGTAAAATGTGATTTATGTCTGCCTGTTAATATGTAGCCACCCAGCTGGCGGGTTCTCCAGCAAAAATCCAAATAATATCTGTACATTTTGTGAATAGGATAAAATAACCTCTACTACTCCAGTTTCCCCTTCCTAGCTCCTATAACTCCCCCGGAATAAATATCTTGTTATTTGTTGTTTGAAATCCTGTGTGAGTACATTATTGGAGAGAGTCTTTAATTCAAAATGTGGAAATGTGGGGAACTGTGTATTGGGGCATGTCTGGGGAAGGTAAATAGTCACCGTGGGTGGTGTAGCAGCTCAGGGGGCTACACCCAGCACCATCTCACTGACGTAAAGCACCCTGAGTGGAGGTACTGCGCAAAGGTTTTAAAAAAAGATGTTATGAGCTAGTGAACCCAACCCCCTTAGCCTATGTCCAGGGTGGTGCTGCAGGGGTGTGATACTGGGTATAGCGTCACTCAGGGGTTACATAAGGATAGGCTGCACTTAAGTAAGGAGGGAAGGAGGGTATTGGAGCAGAGACTGGGGGAATATATAGCAAACAAAGGGAATTTAAACTAGGAGTGGGGGTTGGCAAGTGGGCAGGAGTCGTGCAGGATCCACAGGAAGGAAAGCTGAACGAGCTTACCCCCCATACCAGCAGCAAGAGACCAAGGGAGAGTTCAAGAGGAGATGCTAGAAAGGGAGAGCAGGAAGGGTGAGGGGGGAAGGAAATTGGGGTGGAAGGTGGTAATCTTGAATGCTGTTGAACAAAACAGCAGAGTTACCGGCTCTCATGGCAGATGGGGAGGTGAACATGGCGGCCATCACCAAAACATGGACCAGCCATTACCATGACTGGGACCTGGCGGTACCAGGGTATACAGTATTTCACAGGGATAGGGTAAAAGGGAAAGGGGGGGTGGCACTGTATGTGAGAGAAGGACTGAAGTGTGTCCAGGAGAAGTGGGAGGAGGGCAGTACGGAGTCATTATGAATGCAGCTCCTAGATGAAAAAAATAGGACTCTCACTATTGGAGTGGTGTACAGACCACCCTCTCAGACAGAGGAATTGGACAGGGAACTAGTGGGACAGATTAGAAGAACCTGTGGGAAGAGCAGCACGGTGACTGTGGGTGACTTCAACCTGCTGGAAGTGGATTGGGGTACCCCAGCCACCACGAATAGAAGGGAGCAGGTATTTCTGGACTCCTTCCAGGACAGCTTCCTATTGCAAATGGTCAGCTAGCCAACCAGGTCAGGGAATACCCTAGACCTCGTGCTAGCTAATGGGGAGTTTGTGAGGGAGCTGGGGATGGAGGAACTGCTGGCGGGGAGTGACCACCACTCAGTGTGGTTCACGATAAATATGGGCAAAGAAGGAGTAGAAACAGGTACAAGGGTTTTAGACTTCAGTAGGGCAGACTTCAGTAGGATGGAGGAAATAGTAAAGGGTATCTGGCTAGAATCCGCCCAAATATGGACACTAACCAGAAGTGGGAGGTCATCAAACTGGGGATTGAAGAGGCAACCAGAACCTGTACCAGGGTCCAGGGTCCTCAATAAGAGGGCTAGGGCCTAGTTGTTTGAACTAGGGGGTCAAGGAAAAAGTAAGGAAGAAAAGAGCTGCCTTTAGAAGGCTAAAAGAATAGGGAGAGGCCAGCCTGTTGGCGCAGCAATTGGATTTCCACTTGCGACGCTGGTGACCTGGGTTTGGGAACAGATCCGGTCATCTGAGGGCCAGCCAAGGAGAGAAGGATAGCGCATCCCTAGGACTGCTCTCCTTCTCTGGGAGGGAGGGAGGTTGAGTGTCCGGTGCATGAGCGGCACCCAGCGGAGTCTGGGTTCACCACACCAGCACCAGCACGTTTTCAGGGGCGGGGCAGATGCTGGTCATCATTGCACATACCCACCCCTGCCTACAGGGGACAAACTGCTGCTCCGGGTCATCTTCATGGTGCCCTTCCCCCGGGCCTCAATCAGCCTCCGGTACCAGCTCTCCTGACCAGACCCAGTAGTATGACACTGGAGGGAAACAGTGTGACAACCCCACCCTCTGGGGGGCAAGCCAGGGGTGACTGTGGTGAGCGCGGTGATTGCCGGAGGTGGAAGCATAGGGGACCGTGACCAAGGGCTGATACTGGACGACCCTGGAGCAGGAAGAAGCATAGTAAATAAAAAAAATAAAAAATAAAAACAGGGAGAGGGGAGTCGAAGGAGGTGACAAGGGCAGTTAGGGCAGCCAAGGCATCTAGGTAGCTCAGGCTGGCATAGGGCATTAAGAAGGGGGAAAAGGACTTCTTCAGGTATGTCAGGGAGAAAAGGGGTTGTAGTGACCAAATTGTAATTATTAAGAGGGATGGGGGTGGATGGGAAAAGGGGCAGAGCAGGCAGAAGTACTAAATGAATACTTCTGCTCAGTATTTACTAAGGAGAAAGGAGGAACTGTACCCAAGGGGGGAGGGAGGGCAGGCACGGGGGGTGACAGATGGGGAAATCACATTGGGAAGAGTACTGGAGGGCTTTGAGGGCTCTGAGGATGGACAAGGTGCCAGGGCCAGATGGCATACACCACAGGGTGCTGAAGGAGCTGGTAGACTTGTTCAATGCCTCCCTGGACTCAGGGAGTATACCTCAGGACTGGAGGATGGCTAATGTGGTACCCCTCCATAAAGGTGGCCCCAAGGATGAACCAGGAAACTACAGGCCAGTAAAGCCTCATATCCATCATGAGGAAGCTGATGGAGTCAATCCTGAAGGTGAGGCTAGGTTCCCCTCTGGTGCCTAATGGACTGCAGAACGGTAGTGTAACCCCTAGGTGGCAATATCCCAAGGACTACTACCCCCGCCTGCATGACTAGTTGCAGGTTAAGGGGCCTGGGTACTGAAAATGGGTGCCTCCACCAAGAAGACAGGGTTAGTGGTAGCGTAGCTGACCTGAGTACAGCTCTCTGGGACACTGTGATCCCCCTCTTTCCCTTCTAGTGGTCTAAACAATGAACAGCATACACAGATACAATAGTCCTAATCAGCATACAAATCCCCACCCTCTTTGCCCTTACCACCAGGGCTGGTTCCACCAGTTTGACCCTGCAGACCCCCTGTAAAATAATGTTAGACACAGACCAGTAACAACAGCACAGTGCTTCTGGTACAAAATGGAAGCACAGTCAGGTTAAATGTAAAAAGAATTCGATCTGATTTATTCAGGAGGAATGAACAAGGGAGGGGTGTAATTTGTCTGATTAGTTCTGTAACTGATTCAATCATGCAATCATGTATACACTTTAGAGTCCCTTCACAGTCACACACTCTGGGTACCCAGTTGGAACAAAGTGGGGCTAGCCTAATACGTTGTCTGGGGTAGGCCAATGTTGCAGCTGGGTTGGGGCCCTGTGATGGAAAGAAGAAGCATGCACAACCACGCACAATTTGTAATCTGGAGCCAGGGGGCTCAGTTCATGATAATTAGACAAAACAACTAAATCAGATGACACACTTGGATTGAGCAGTTGTTGCGGTTGTTGCAGGGAGCTACCCTGGTGTTCAATCATGCTATCCAGTACAGGACACAGAATGGACGAAATGGAGACTTTAGGATAACTTGCTGGTGTGCCAGGAGAAGCAGGGCCCACATGAATCACCGAGGTGTTGTTCCTGTTCGAGGAGTTGAGCAGGGGGCTGATCCCCAGGCAGCTCTCTCATCAATGGTTTTCTCTGCATTGTGAGTAGTTGACTGGGCCAAGTTGGCAAGGCCCAGGCTGGGTGAACAGTTTGGATTCAGTCTGGTAAATGCTAGATGCATCTTCCAGCAAGCGTGACACAATTAGGCAGTGGGGAACCAAACTGCGACCCACTAACAGCATTCAGCACACTTATAGTAAAAGAAAAGCAATACCACAGTTCGGATGACAGTCCGGTTGCAATTTCAGCTTTCCTGAGTAAAACCATAATCTCTGTAGTGATTCAGACATCATGACAGGCTGATCGCATGGAGCAAATCTTCGGTCTTCTTTAAGCAAAGATACAGTCAGAATTTGGTGGCTTTTGTCACAGTTGGTTTGGATATAGTCCGGTTATTTAAGCACTCTTTAAGGATCCCTTTCAAGGGACAGCAGGCAGACAGGTCAAACTCAGCCTTTCCACCAGTTTCCCGCATGACTACGCAGGAGCAGCTGCTTGAATCACTTGAGCTGTTCACTCTCTCAATTCCAAACTCAGACTGACACTCTGCTGCAGGCAGCACCGGGACCTCCTCCGAGATCCAAAAGGTTCGGGTGGTTGATCCATCTGTCTGTCTGTCACACCTAGAGCTCCCCCTCCAGGTCCATTTAGGCGCCAAAGTGGAAAAACTACAACTCCTACAGAAATTCACTCCCACAAGACCCTTGGGGGCAGACTCCATTTTAAGGTCCCCAAAAGGTACTGATTGGTGCAATACAGAAAGGCAGGTTAGACAAACTATAATACCACTGTTATTAGAGCAACTAATCAGCAAACAATTACCAGTTCTAACGGAGTTCTGTCTGTACCATTAGCGATGGCAGAACAGAGCAATATTACTGCAGCTCAGGCAGGACTCGAGCCTGGAAACACTCAGCCCCTACCCAGATTAATTATACACCACAAAAATAATGTCTCTTAAAGAGACAGGCACGGAGGCCAATAGGCACTCGCATGGAAGCACTTTTACAGCTGTAAAGGCACAAAATGTCTGCCTGGCAAGTGGGCATTTAAGCACACCCAAGGAAGACTTTTGGGAACCCCCATGTATAGGGAGATTTCTGTAGACAGCATGGCTTTGTCTCAGGCAGATCCTGTTAGACCAACCTGGTGAATTAATATGACTGGGTAACTAAGCAATTAGACACGGGCCATGCAGTAGATGTCCTGTACCTGGACTTCAGCAAGGCATTCGATTCAGTGCTGCATGGGGGGCTAGGAATTAAGCTGGAAGGCATGGGGTGGGGGCAAAGATGGTGGGATGGGTAGTGAACTGGCTGTAAGAGAGACAGAAGAGAGTGGTGGTGGAAGGGGAGCTCTCATCTCCGAGGGCGGTGACAAGAGAGGTGCCGCAGGGCTCTGTGGTTAGGCCGGTGTTGTTTGGGATATTCACAGCTAACATCTCGATAGGCATCGAGAGCAAGATCAATCTGTTTGCAGATGACACCAAGATCGGAGCAGTAATGGATGACTTAGGAGGGTGGCAGGGGTTGCAAGGTGATCTGTCAAAATTGGAGACCTAGTCAGACACTTGGCAGCTGGGGTTCAATGCTAAAAAGTACAAGGTGCTACATTTCGGTGCAAAAAACCCAAGAAGGAGCTACCAAATGGGAGGGGGGTAACGGGCTCAATGAATAACTCAGCACAATGTAGGAAGGCAGTTGCAAAAGCCAACAGGATACTGGGTTGTATTGTCAGGGGTATATCCTCCAGGAGGGGGGAGGTGATTCTGCCACTATATAGGTCATTGGTTAGGCCACACCTGGAGTACTGCATGCAGTACAGGAACCTGCACCTGAAGAAGGACATTAGGTTACTAGAGGTGGTGCAGCGCAGGGTAACAAAGATGATTCAGGGGCTAGGGGACATACCCTATGAGAGCAGGCTGAGGGAACTGAACATATACTCCCTGGAGGAGAGGAGAGATGGGGAGATATGACTGAAACCTTTGGGTACTTGAAAGGAATAAACAAGACAGGCACAGAGGGACTTTTCAAGTTAAGGGGTGGTGGAGAGACACTCAAGGCCATGATCTGAGATTGGAGGGGGAAGGTTCAACAGGGAAATGAGAAGACACTTTTTTTTACGGAGAGGGTGGTGTCTGGGTGGAATGCATTGCCTGTGGAAGTGATATCCTGCAGAACAGTGGGCTGCTTCAAAAGGTGATGGGACATTACAAGGAGGAGGGTCACGGGAGGGGAAGGGGGAGGGGAAGGAAGGGAGGGGCAGCTGGAGTATAAGGGATGCTAGCTGTGCAATCAAGCAGACTTGACAGATTATAAGGCCTTTATCTGCTGGCAGTTTCACACAGTATGTTTGTATGTTTGTAAAGGCAAAAGAAAAAAAGGCCACTATGGTTCACTAGAGAAGTGTTGGAAAGGGTAAGGGCAGAGTAAATAGCCTTCATACCGTACAAAAAAAAACACAGAAGGAGGAGGATATGAGAAATTACCAGGAAAAGCAAAGGGAGGCAGAAAGGAAGTTAGGAGGGCAAAAGCAGCAACAGAGGAAAGGCTAGCCAAGTCTATTAAGGGGGGGATAAAACATTTTTCTGGTACATTAGTGAAAAAAGGAAGGCTGGGGAGGGATAGTCAGACTAGTGGGGGAAGGCGGGGCCTCTGTGGAGGACTGCCAAAAAGCAGACATACGGAATAAGTACTTTTGTTCAGTATTCACGGAGGAGGGGGTAGGAAATGGGCCGGTAACATAAAACAGGGGCATAAAGTGTCGGGAAGTAGACACTAGCCCCTTCACAGTGGACAAGGTCCTAAGAGAATTGTCCAAGTTAAGCATGGTCAAGGCCATGGGCCCAGATGCACTGCACCCAGGCTGCTGCTGGAGCTCAGAGAGGAGTTATCTGCGCCCCCGGTAACTCTGTTCAACCTGTCTCAGGAAACTGGAGAGGTGCTGGGAGACTGGAGGAGGGCTGATGCTGTCCCGCTCCACAAAGGTTGGTGAGGGGGAGGGGCCAGGGAATTACAGGCCAGTCAGCCTGACATTGGTAGTGGGCAAGGTATTATAATCACTCCTAAAGGAAAGAATAGTAGAATACCTTAAGACCAGTGGATTGCAGGACCACAGATAATATGGGTTCACGGTGGGGGGTGTCGTTGCAGATGATCCTGTTCAAGTTCTTCGACTGGGTAACCAGGGTAGTGGACTGAGGCAGGATGGTGGATGTGGCCTATCTGGCAGGGCTGGCCTTAACCATTCTGGGCCCCTGTGCAGCCCCCTGCAGGGCTCCACCACTCCATTCCCTGTGTGCCCCATCCAACATTTACACCTAACTACCCCTCCTGTCCTGAATTAATAAAGCAGTACCAGGTGTACTAGTTTAACCAGCATCTTTTAATTAGTGCTATTGACTGCATTGAATTATTTGACGTCACCACTGGAAATGAATCTGACTGAGCCTGGAGCAAGAACTTAAGTAAGTACTGTACAACTACCATATTAATTTCTGTAAGGACAGGGACACCATCACTGGACACACACCTCTGATGATATTCTGATTTGCAAGCAAGTTTACAACTTAACTTTTCTGGAGGTGTGAGAGAGAGAGAGAGAGAGAGAATAGAGAGGCTTATCATGGGACACCAGGAAGGTTGCCACCTGTCAGTTATTTTACCTGGTGATCAGGTTTTCAGAGTCCCTATCAGGAAATCTGATTTTGCTCTGTGCTGGTCAGGTTTTTGAGCCATGTTGAGTGCTACATACTTTTGAAGCAGATTTTGCCATATAATTCATTGTTTCAGCTAAATGTTCAGCTTATAGACAAGTTGGCAATAGTGAATGATTACGGCCAGTTGCGCAAGTAAACAAGAAAGGATTACGGTAAGAGGCTTGCATCTAAAGTGATGCCACTCTGTCATGCCTCTTCCCGTCTACCTGCCCCCGAGTTATATATAATAGTTAATAGAATAGTAATATAATAGTTATATTAAGAAACAGTACAGTGTGTGCAAAGTACCACATAGGCCCCAGGGGTTGTGGGGGGCAGAGCGCCCCATAGAAGAAATAAGCAGTTCACTAAACAACTAAACTAACTAAACAACAAAAGAAAGAAGATATTTGGGGAGTGTATAGCAACAATAAATTAACTCATAGGACCCGGGGGGGGGGCAGAGCACCCCCACAGAAGAAAGAATAAACAAATATTATATTGTATAAGCTTGACTAATATTTATATTAATAAAAGTGACGTAATGCCAAGAATGTGCCACCACCGCTGTAGAATACTGGTAAGATTCTGTATTTATACTGCTATTTTTGCTGATGTCTGATGTAGTCTGTTTTTTTTCTGTATTCAGTAATATTTTCTGTATTTCTCCTTCCTTCATTCGCCAGAGATAAAAAATAATTTGACAGCATTTAGTTTCATGCCTGCTTTGTTTCTTTATGGAGTGTATGTATAGAGCACCTGCAGTTTCACTCGCTCTCTAGCTGTTTTCACTTGCTTGCGCAGCTCCCAGAGACATATTATCGAGTAGTCTCTGAAAGCTGCACAGCGACGTGATCTGGCTTTAATCCTTCACTATCGCCAACAAGTTCTCTTGTCAACAGAGACCTTTGTTTGTGAAAGCAGTCAACTGGGAGGTGTAAAATATAGCCATTAACGCCATTAGCACTTACTTAACCTAATCCTTTTCACTGCAGCAAAGCTGCCCCCACCTTTTGTAACAGTAACAGAGCAAGTTGTCTTCCACTTTTATTTGCTGGTAAAATATGGGCCCCCTAGGTGCAAGGGCACAGTTTGCACCTACCTAAGGCCGGCCCTACTATCTGGATTTCAGCAAGGCCTTCGACACTGTCCCGCATAAGAGGTTGGTAAGAAAACTGAGCAGCCTGGCTGTGGGGCCTAAAATTGTAAAATAGGTAGAGAACTGCCTTAGGGATAGGAGCCACAGAGTGGTGGTAAACAGGGTACAATCAGGAAAGGGTGACTAGTGGGGTACCACAGGGGTACAGGGGTCAGTGTTGGGCCCAGTCCTCTTCAGTATCTGTGTTAGTGACGTTGCAGTAGGGCTGAGAAGGAAGGTATACCTGTTTTCGGGTGACACAAAAACCTGCAACAGGGTGAACACACTGGGGAAGGGGGGTGGAAAGGATGAGGGAGGACCTAGAGAAGTTAGAAGAGTGGTCACAAAGATGGCAGCTATGATTTAATGAAGAGGTGCAAACTCATGCACCTAGGACACAAAAACCCACGGGTGACATACAAACTTGGGGGGGTACTAGCTGTCACAAGGCAGGAGAAAGACCTGGAAGTTATTACCGATGAACTGAAGGTAGCAAAGCATGCAGGAAGGCAGTAGGAAAGGCTAATCAAATACTTGGATGCATAGGGAGTGGTATCACCAGCAGAAGGTGGGAGCCACCTGGAGGGATGCAGACCTATACTGTTGCGATGGTCTGCATCTGTCCGGGGGGGAACCAGGATCCTAGGTGAGAGATTTAAATGCTTCTTTGGCAAGCATTTAAACTAGCCAAGGGGGGAGGCACTGAAAAGGAGCAGGGGAAATCCCAGCCTCCCCCCACAAAACACGGTAATTAGTGAGGTACACACCAAGGTAGAGAAGTCATTAGGGAGCAGGACAGAGGTAAATGTAAAAAAAGGCAAAGGCAGTAAGGACAGGAATGGGGCTAAAAGGGGTAAGGCCGTCAAAAAGTGGAAAAGGGAGATATTGTTGATGGGGACCTGAATATGCCAGATGTTAACTGGAGCATCTTTGCTGCAGGCACATCCAAGAGCAGGGTCATTCTTGATGCCCTACAGGGGGCATGCCTCAGGCAGCTAGTATTGGAACCCACTCGGAGGGAGCAATCTTAGACCTGGTACTCTCAAATGGGGACGGAGAAAGAATCTCAGATTTAGAAGTGGGTAGCCATCTGGGAACAAGCGACCACCAAACAGTGTGGTTCACAATAAACACAGCCATACAATCAAGCCATACAAAAGCAAGAGTACTGGACTTTAGGAGGGCTGACTTTGGGAAAATGAGAGAGTACCTCAGAAAAGCACTAGCAAACAGGCAAGAAGGAGGGGTGGAGGAACAATGGGGAGTAATCAAAACAGCCATCACAGAGGCAACAAGCCTTTGTGTAAAGCAAATCAACAAAACACAACGAAGGAAAAAAATACTATGGTTCTCAAAAGAGGTGGCAGGGAAGGTTAAGAGGAAAAGGATAGCATTCAGGAAATATAAGGAAACACAGAAGGAGCAGGACAGAGAAATGTATCAGTTAAAGCAGAAAGAGGCTGGGAAGGCAGTCAGAATAGCAAAGGCCCAAACCGAGGAAAGGATAGCCAACTCTGCTAAGAAGGGGGATAAGACCTTTTATAGGTACATTAGGGAGCGAAGAAAGACCAAAGGAGGGATACTGAGGCTTAATAAAGGGAAGGGAATTTGGGTAGAGGGTGACAGTGAAAAAGCAGGGATACTGAACGAATATTTCAACTCAGTATTCACAAAGGAAGAGGAGGGGGAGGTACCTAAACCAAACAAGAGGAACACTCTGAAGACAGGGGTCGATACCAGTCCATTTACAGAGGAAAGGGTTCTGAAAGAACTAATAAAATTGAAGGTGGACAAAGCAATGGGGCCTGATGGGATGCACCCAAGAACTCTAAAAGAACTAAGAGTAGAACTAGTGACACCGCTGACTACTCTCTTTAACAAATCATGGGAGGATGGGGTGGTACCTGAGGACTGAAGGAGGGCGGATGTGATTCCTCTTCACAAAAGTGGGAGCAGGACAGAGGCAGGAAACTACAGACCAGTTAGTTTGACCTCAGTGGTAGGGAAAATGATGGAATCACTTCTGAAGGAAAGAATTGTTGAGTACCTAGAGGCCAGTGGGGCACAGGACCCAAGGCAGCATGGATTCATGATGGGAAGGTCGTATCAGATGAATCTAATAGATTTCTTTGACTGGGTGACCAAAGTAGTAGACCAGGGAGGTGCTGTGTACATGGCTTACCTAGATTTTAACAAGGCATGTGATACAGTCCCACACTCAAAAGATTAATACACAAGTTAGCTAGCCTTGGAGTGGGTCCCAAGGTGGCAGCCTGGATAAAAAATTGGCTAGACAACAGGACGCAAAGGGTAGTAGTAAATGGAGTCCACAGTGAAGAAAGGAGGGTTACTAGTGGGGTACCGCAGGGTTCAGTACTGGGACCGGTCCTTTTTTAACGTCTTTATAAGTGACATTGCAGAGGAACTGGAAGGAAAAGTATGTCTCTTTGCAGATGACACAAAGATCTGCAACAGGGTTGATACACCAGATGGAGTGGAAAGGATGAGAAGGGACTTGGCAAGGTTGGAGGAATGGTCAAATGTATGGCAGCTCAGATTCAAAGCAAAGAAGTGCAAGGTAATGCACCTGGGAAACAAAAACCCAGGGGAAGAGTACACAATGGGGGGTGAGATACTGACAACAGTAAAAATGGAAAGGGACCTGGGGGTAATTATATCAGATGACCTAAAGGTGGGCAAGCAATGTGAGAAGGCAGTAAGGAAGGCTGGGGGATACTGGGATGCATAGGAGAGGCATCAATAGTAGAAAACAGGAAGTTGTTATCCCTCTGTACAGACAGTTGGTGAGACCCCATCTGGAGTACTGTGCGCAGTTCTGAGACCCCATCTCCCAAAAGACATAGACAGAGTGGAGGCTGTCCAGAAGAGGGCAACCAAAATGGTGCAGGGTCTGCACCAGAAGCCATACGAAGAAAGACTAAAGGAACTTAATATGTATACCCTTGAGGAAAGGAGGGAGAGAGGGGACATGATAGAAACTTTCAAGTACCTCAAGGGAATCAACAAAGTCCAAGAGGGTGGCATCTTTCAGAAAAAGAGATGTGCAAGAACAAGGGGGCACAATTTGAAGATAGAGGGAAGACGGCTCAGAGGTAATGTGAGAAAGTATTTTTTCACAGGGAGGGTTGTGGTGCATGGAACAGCCTCCCTGAGGAGGTTGTGGAGTCAAGAACAGTAGGGGAATTCAAGAATGCATGGGACAGACATAAGGCAGTCCTAGTGTGGGGTAGGAGGAAGTAAACTGTTGGTTAACTAGGATCTGTAGCTTATCTGTTAGGTAGGAAAATGGGCAGACTAGGTGGGCCAAGCGGTCCTTATCTGCCGTCAAATTCTATTTTTCTATGTTCTATGTTTCTAGGTAATACTTCCCCTGCATACTTCGTTGGTGAGGCCACACCTTGAGTACTGTGTGCAGTTCTGGAGGCCCCGTCTATGAAAGGATAGACAGGATGAAGACGATGCAGAGGAAAGCAACCAAATGCTACAGGGCCTGCATCGAAAGCCCTATGAGGAGAGGTTTAAGGAATTAAACTTTTACTCCCTGGAAGACAGGAGGAAGTGGGAGAATATGATAGATACATTCAAGTATCTCACAGGAATTAGCAGGGTACAATGGGAGAGTATTTTTCAGAGAAAAAGGTGCTTTAAGACAAGTGGTCACAATATGAAGTTGGATAGGGTAGGATAAGGGGTAACGTGAGGAAATGCTTCTTCACAGAGAGGGTGGTGGATGACTGGAACAGTCTCCCAGTGGAAGTGGTGGGGATAAAACGATCATGGTATTTAAGAGTGCGTGGGATAGGCACAGATGCATCTTGGGTAGAAGAGGGGGGTGGATGCTGGAGCCCCAGTAGGGACTAGGGTAGCACTTCTAGGGGGGGGGATTTAGAGCAGACTGTGTGGGCCAAGAGGTCCTCATCTGCCAATAATGTCTATGAATCTATTAATCTATGAAACTCCTGGATTACTCTAAGTCTGCATTTCCTAAATCTCCCTGTCAATGGCATGTTTAACTCCTTCGGGGACTCTGCAAGTTGGCTGCCTCAGCAGGACTTGGGACCTTATATCCACAGGTGCACTGCCATGGTGGTATGCCCCGGCTTCCCTGTGAACAGCTCCCCAAATGTATGCAGCACCCCACACATTTCAGCAGCTTGGACCAGTGTCAGCCACTCCGAGAGGGTGACAGCGTCCACTGAGGACTCTCCCTTAACCTCTCACAGGAGCTCCACCAGCGGGTTTGCTTTTTTCTCCACAGCTCAGAGCCAGGACCATCTCATCTCAGTCATGGTAGGGCTTCATCATGTTTACGTGGTAGATTCACTGCTTGCACCTCCTGTCTGATAGCTCTACCATGCAATTAACATCATCACCGACCCTCCTGATCACTGAGTGAGAACCCTCCCAAGCTGCCTGTAATTTTTTCTGTCAGAGAGGGATTAGTACCATCACCCATTGCACAACTTCACACTTCCAGGCTCTGGCCTCACAGTCACATCAAGTCTTATGTCTCTCTTGTGCAGTGGCTAAGTGCTCCTGGGTGAACCCCATAAGATAACTTGAGCCATGACCGAAATTCAGGATGTACTCCACAACAGAGTCTCCTTGGGAAGCAAGCTAACCCTCCCAGTCATCCTTTACAAATCAAGGGGACCTCTTATCCTATTGCCAAATGGGAACTTAAATGGTGAAACCCTGTGGACTCCTTGGGGACTTAAATATATGTGAATAGGAAATGAGGTAAGTACTTGTCCCACTGTCTCACATGCTGGTAACCGAATGCCCTTAACATTGTCTTAATTGACAATTAAATCCCTCAACCAGGCCATTAGTCTGGGGGTGGTACAGGGAGGCCCCGAGCTGCTCACTCCACATTTCTGCCAAAGACTAACCATTAGGGCAGACATGAAATTGGTGTCCTGGTCCAACAGAATCTACTGAGAAAAACCCACTCAGCTAAATATCCCCAGCAGTTCATCAGCCACCTTTTCCGCCTCAGTGGAGGACAAGGGGACTACCTCTGGGTGATCTGTGGTATAACTTATGACCAGCAAAATCTCCCTTTTGCCTGTGCAACTTGGGGTGCTATGTGGCCCCACAATGTCCCAGCAACTCACCAAAATGGCTCTTCAATTATAGGCAAGGAATCAAAGCCAACTTAGCCTTGTCCCCAGTCTTTCCCTCCCTCTGGCACTGTGGACAAATCCGGCAGCAGTTTGCCACATCTTTAAAAATACTGGGCCAGTAAAAATTGCCAGTCAGCCGCTTTTTTGTATGGCTGACTCCTAAGTGTCTGGAAAAGTGTATGTTGTGGGCTAAGACCCAAAACTGCTTCCTACAGTATATTCCCTAAGAACTATTGTCTGCCAGAGTACCCCTTCCATCAGTCCTCCCTTTGGAACCCACTCATAACCTAGGAGCCCATTCTCACAGTAAACCTTCCTTTTCACTGAACCCTGGGAGTAACCTTCCACCCTGGTGGCTAACTCCCTTAATTTCTGTAGGGATGGGTCAGCTTGCTGAGCTTTCCCCACTTCCACATGCCTGATCTTACCTAAAACACACCCTCCTGTGGGAGAACTGCCCATATCTGGGCTCTCCTTAGTCTGTTGGTTTAACTTAGAACTACTGCTCTTAGCTTGTTCTTCAACTACAACTTCCCCTGCTGCTAAGGGAGAGGTTTCTTCTAGCTGTACTGCCCCCTCTGTGTCTTCAAGAGCCAGTTCCCTAGCCCTTCTGTGGGCAGTGACACATACAATGTTGGCCCGACTATCGAAGTTTTACCCAAATTTACATCAATTAGCAAGTCTGGTACCACACTCACCTCCTGTATGCCCTAGCCACCCTCACACCTCAGAAAGATCTGGGTCATTGGTGTATCCGCCACTAGCATCACCTCCCCCTTTTCTGCCATTCTGCATTGGCTTCTACCAGCACCTTTTCTAATTCTTTCCCGTGCTAAAGGTCTGTAGATCACTCCAGTGTGAATAGTGGCTTCATTCCCCATCTCCAGGGTAGCACACAATACTTCTGCCTCTCCCATATTCTCTGTATCTCAATCGCTTTTATGATTTCCCTCACATAAAGCACCATACTCCCTCCTTTTCTTGCCACCTGGTCCTTCTTGAACCAAGTATAGCCTGATATGGTCATATTGCAGGCATGATTTTCAGTGGGCCATGACTTGGTAATGGCCACAATATCCAGATGCCATGATGGCCTCTAGGTCTGAAATCTTATTTCTTAGACTTGTAGCATTCACACACATGGCGTTCAAGATTTTGTTTCCACTCTGCTTGTTTTCCCCCTTTCTTCATGTTTGCCCTCCCTCCTTTCCCCTCTTTTTTTTAATGTTCCTGTTCCCATCCCTTTTATCTCTACCACTCTGCTTCCTCAATTAATTTGCACCTTGGGGGATTTCTCTCCCCTCAGATTCTCCTTACGCTCTACATCAGCCTGTGGAGGGGGTCAATTTCTGCCTTCCTGATTCCTTCCACCACCCCCATGGCTAGTTTAAATGTTCATCGAAGTAACATTTAAACCATCCACTGAAAACTGCAGTCCCCCCGTGGATGGATGCAGGCCATCACCCCTGTACAGACCCTTATCCTCCCAGATGGGTTCCCTGTCCCCAGTCCAGCCAAACCCCTCCTCTCTGCACCATTCCATCAGCCATGAGTTGAAGATCCTGGTGTAGAGATCTCTCTATTCCTCCTATAGTAGACAGACAGCACCTCAGTGAAGACCACTGAGCAAGCTACATATCTAAGACCACTCCCCAGCTCCCTAAATTCCCCCTGGAATATCCCAACATCATCCCTAGCCAGGTCATTAGTCCTCAGATGGACAATGACATCCAGCTCTCCCTCCTTTCCAGCCGCCCTAGCGATCCTCAGGATCTGCTCCCATCTCTCTGGGCCATGGTACCGCATAGGCACCTAACCTGCCTCTCCCCACCTTTCCTGTTCCCAAAACTATATCCCTCATAATCGGGCCCCCCCCCACCAGAACTCGCTTCCTCCTTATCTGGGGTCCTCTACCACCCACCCTCCTTGAGATCACCATTATGGAGGGCCCCCAAATCCTCCCTGGTCACTACAGCAGGTATCTCCTCCTGGCAGTCCTGCTCCACCAGAGTGGTGTAAGAATTATGTTGTGGTAAAATCAGTCCAGGTGGAAAATGTGCCCCAGAAAAATTAGTTCTGCCCACCCAGTAGACCCAGCAGCAGGGAGCAGCTGAGTAGCAGCGTGGCTTCCCAGCCTTCTTCCCTGTCCCCCACAGCAGAGTAGTGGACCCAGGCAGTGGCAGTGAGTGTGCCAAGTGCCCCATCTTTGTGTATGCTTGCGCCACTGGCACCGGGATTGGGGACGGGGAAGGAAAGGGAAATTAAAGGGGTAGAGTGACCAAGAAAAATAATGCTTAAAGGGCCAGTGCCCAGGTAACCAAATAGAGGGGGGTGCAGTGGGCTTCCTAGGTAAACTGTCAGCCCAGAGGAAAAGGGGAGCCAGGGGTAGTGGTCTGTGTCCACAGAAGAAGAGAGAAGGCCCTAGGTGTGGCCGAAACCCACAGGGTTATTTAATTTATTTTAGTTAAAGAAAGGGGCAAGAAGAGGCCAAAAAAGGGCCAGAGCCCACAACTTTATTTTATTTTGTTTGTAGGGGATGGGGCACTGTGATTGTAAAAGCCCCAGGGAAAGAAAGGGACACAGAGGGAAAGGAGGAGACAAGGGGCACAGTGGGCTTAAGGCCCCTGGGTTCTGCATGGGTGCCATTCTGCACCGATGGGCTGGGACAGGAAACAAAGGCCCAGTCTATCAGGAATATTGATTAGTGGGCAGGGCTGGACAAGGCCCTACACAAGTGGTGTGGCACAATTAATATTCATAAGAATGGCTGGGGCAGACTAGGGAGTCCCACAGACCCAGTGATAGGAGTGTTCCTTAATATTAATGAAAGGCTTGGCTCGGCCAAAAATAGCCACAGCAGAAAAGACCCTTAAAGGCACAGCACCAGCTTGGGGGGGGTCCTATTGCCTAAGTGGCCCAGAGAGTTATGTGTAGGTGTTCTGGGCCCCCACCCAAACCAAACTGTGCTGTTTCCTGCCTAGCACCCCCTATAGATTGCACTCTTTGCAAAAACTAAACTGTCTGCTTAAAGAAAAATCTAACTGTTGGCTTGCTTCTGAACTGTGTTACCGAGTTGTGTCCTTGCATACGTGATGCCCAGCATTGCCTTGGTTGCCCAGACCAGCTTCTTCAGAGCCTGACACTGACCAAGGGAGGTCCCTGGCCCATCCACCATCTGCTGCAAAACTGTCTCCGGTGACATCAACCTGCTTTGAAATTCCACCCCCATGTTCCAGC
Source organism: Neoceratodus forsteri (assembly GCA_016271365.2). Classification (NCBI taxonomy): domain Eukaryota; kingdom Metazoa; phylum Chordata; order Ceratodontiformes; family Ceratodontidae; genus Neoceratodus; species Neoceratodus forsteri. Next base: position 403,167,914 of record CM028136.1, on the reverse strand, counting down.
ATTAGCCTTGTGACAGTAAGTGCAGAGAGTATTCAAGTATCCAGCAGTGAGTCAGCTTAGGAGCCACCCTGGCTTGAGCATGAGGGACCACAGTTAACACCATGCATGCCCCTTTTTCTTATTTTGCCGGTCATCCGTAAGTGTGCATGTGAATGTGTCACTCCGTAGAGGCTATCCAAAGATCACATCACCAGCAGTCTTCTTGTTGGGAAGTGGTCTGGGTGAAAGGGACCGGCCAGTGGTCGGTGTTGCAGATCATCCAGGTAAATATCTGCCGACCAGAAGTCTTCATCTTCTTGCCCGGAGCTGCAGAGGATCGCAAAGTTCTTCACTGACCCACTAGCAGAGTTCCTCCTTGTGCTCTGTCCATCTGGGGGATGCCCAGTTATGGCCTGTTTGTAAGAAGCACTTTGTAGGGTCAATGCCCACCTGCTGATCAGCTGACTCATCGCAAAGCTTCAGCTTGGTTTGTCCGCCATTTGTCATCTCAGCCAAGTGCACGCAGGACTTAGACTAAAAAGGGTTAACCCTGTGTTCTGGGTTTGACCAACTGTTGGTCCCAATTGTATTGTTTTGTTGTTTGTTATCCTGTAGCATTGTAGAAAGCAGTTATTTTGTTATTTTTCTTATTCCTTGTAAATAAACCTTTTGCATCTTTGTCCCCAAGTAAGCTTCCTGCTTCTCCTTCCAGATTTGTCTGGCCTATCCTGAAATTGTTAGGAAACCACCTTCTGGCCCCTACAGTGTATCTCACATGTGTGTGTGTGTGTGGGGGGCGGGGGGTCACTGGTTCCAAAAAACTAATGGACACATGAGCCCTACCCATCAATCTCATCATCCACTGCTTTCATCCCATCTGGAAGTGTAAGAGATTCATCAATAAACCATAACAGAAAGTGCTTTGGAAAAAGGGGAAGGTTCATTTTAAAAAAGTGAGCATCTCTATATTTTGAGTCGAAGGCATGTTCTCCTGTTGGTGATCATATTGCCTGCACCACTGAAAATTCTCTCTGAGCATGTACTTGCAGATGGACAACTGAGGTGTTCAACAGCTACCTGTATCAAAGAGGGCCTAATGATCTTTTTTTGATACCAGTACAATAAAGGAGCATCTCCTGCTGCTATTGGCACATTCTCATCCAGGTAACTCTGCACCATTTTGTTGCTGGCATCTCAGGCACCACTGTATAAGAAAGTGACTTGCTGTGCTTTTTCATCATGCAATGCTCAAGACAGTTGTTCCCAGAGTTGTTTATCATCAATGACTGTCTTTCTGGAGAGTGTGGCAGCAGCAGTAGCAGGCTGACTCGAGGACAAACATTAGTGACTCCTGTGAAGTTGAGCAGTAGCAGTGGAAACACATTGGGATTCTCCTTCTTCCCTCTCCTCCACCTGGCCTATCAGTGCAGTTGCAAGGGATGATGATGGGTGTTGTTCTGCTGTTTGTGTTCCTGGTCTTGTTTTGTGCCATACAAACAGACCAGAAGGATAAGCCAGGCTTTAGAGGACTGCTGAACCGTATCACATTCTTGTGCATCAAAGAATCTCTCAAATTTGTCTTTGAACAGAGGGTCCAAGACAGTGACTATGATGTAGAGGTCAGCTATATGCATTTTTGAAATGCATGTGTGTAATCCCTAGGTGGTGCTATCCCAGGGGCTACTACCCCTGCCTGCTTGGCTAGTATCAGGTTAAGGGGCCTGGGTACTGAAACGGGTGCCTCCATCCGGAGGTCAGAGTTGTTAGTGGTCAAGCTAACCTGGGCACAGCCCTCCAGAACACTGTAACCCCCCCTTTCCCTTTTAGTGGCCTGAACAATATACAATAGTCACTTTCACAATGACCCTTATTCATAATGCAAATAGCCACACTGTTTGCACTTACCACCAGGGCTGGTTCCTCTATCTTGACCCTGGGGAACCCCTGTAAAACAAGGTCATGCACAGCGAATGGCAACAGTACAGTACTTTTGGCACAAACTGGAACCACAGTCAGGTTAAATGCAAACAAAGTTAAATCTGATTTATTTAGGGGACTTGAACAAGGGAGGGGCATAATCAGGTTGATTTGCTTAAAGGCTATATCAATCAGACAGTTATGCATTCACTTCAGAGTTCTTACACAGTCACACACTCTGGGTACCCAGGTGGGGAAGAGGTAGGTTAACCAGGGACGTTGCCCGGGGTAGGCCGGCATTGCAGCTGGTTGGGGCCCTGTGATGGAACGAAGCAACATGCACAACATGCACTATTTGTAATCCAGAGTCAGAGGGCTCAGTTTGTGATGGAAAATACAACAAGGCAATCAGATGACAACACTTTAGATTTAGCTGTTGTTGCAGGGAGCTACCCTGATGTTTACTCACGATAACCAATACAGGACACAAGCCAGACAAAATCGAGATGGCAGGTTGTTAAGCTGAAGTGCCAGGACAAGCAGGGCCCACACAAATCACCAAGGCGTCGTTCCTGTTCAAGACATTGAGCAGGTGGGCTGATCCCCAGGCAGGTCTCTCATCGATGACATTTTCTGTGTAGCGGGTATTCTGGCTGGGCCAGTGAGGCAAGGCCCAGGCCAAATGGAGATGAATATGGATTTCAGTCCGTGGAGCTGGATGCAGCCTCCAGCAAGCAAAACACAGTTCAGACACATAATGGGGAACCAAATCACGATCCACTATAAGCACACAGCACATTCACATGTAAGGAAATTCCACTGTACCAGGCAAATGGCTCTCAGGTCGCAATTACAGAGTCTCTGCACAATCCGGGAGTTTAGAGGTGGCTGGAAATCCTGACAGGCCGATCGAATTCAGCAAATCTTTGGTCTTCTTCAGGTTTCAAGCCTGCGGTCATAGTTCAGCGACATCAATTCATTCTCACAACTCTGATTCCATCCGAGTAATCTCTCTTCTCCCTCTCAGGGACAGCAGGCAGGCAAAAAGTCAGCCCTTTCACAGTTCTCCCGTGTGAATTACGCAGGGGCTGCTGCTTGAATCAATCAAGCTGTTACCTCTTTCACGTCTCAACCCAGACTGACTGAAACTGCAAGCAATCTGGGACTTTCTCCAGGATCCTAAAGGTTCTGTTGGATGATCTGTCAGTCAAGTCACAACAAGGGCTCCCCCTCCAGGTCTGTCTTGGCACCAAAATGCAAAAACTACAATTCCTGCAGAATTTTGCTCCCACAAAGCCCATGGGGACAGGCTTCATTTTAGAGTCCCCAGAGGTACTGATTTGCCCATTTCAGCAGTCCAGGACCAAGATGATGGAAACAAACAGAACTGTCCATGCTGCAAAGAAGGCAGGTTAGAACAAACTGCAATATTATTACTGTTCAAACAAATGATCAGCAAACAAGTACATCTTCTACCAGAGCTCCCTCTGCACAAGTAGTGATGGCAGAATGGAGCAGTTATCTAACAGCCCGGGCGGGACTCTAGCATAGAAACACTCAGGCCCCCCTCCCAGATTAATTATAACTGCAATCTAAGCAGCTCTTAAAAAGACAGTACACAGAGGCTATACAGGCACTCTCTGGCAATAACGTTTAAACTGCTAAAATGCAGAACACCAGCCTAGCAGTGAGCATTTAGGCAAGTTCAAGGAAGACTTTTCGGGAACCCCCATTTGCAAGTGGGTTACACCCTTCCCTGCCTGGAGAAAACTTGGCATCCATGTCAAGTCTGTACCATCATAATATGGAAAAGATATATGAGACATATAACAATCTGCTGTATCAGTTGACGTAAACCTATACCTTTACTATACATATTCACTACACTTTACATTACTATATCTAAAATGACAATACTTATGCATGTTTCATACAGGTTATACTGATTAGATTATAATTAACATACCTTGAACATTACAATACTGATTCATGTTATAACTTCTTGCACAGTAAACTATGTAGGAGGGGTCCATCCCTATCAGCTAACTTGGGGCTGGATGGGGCATGGGCACCATACTGAGAAGGAAGTACAATCAACCTGGAATTGGCCCTTAAGCTCAGTTTGGGTAGTGAGCTCTGAGAAACAAACACCTTTGTGAACCACACTGAGAAACAAATCCACAGGCCTCCCAGGAGAATCATAACTGAAGCGCAATACTAGCTTGACAGCTCGGCCTGTCTTCCTGGGGGAAACAGCCACAGTCTCTGTACTTTCAACACTAGCCTTGAAGTTTCGTCACTCATGAGGGGTGCCTCTGCATGGATGGGAATGTCCAAACTGGGAGCACTGTCAGCTCCTTGCTCTGTAGGCTCTGTTTCCACAACACTCTGCTCATTATTGTCTTCTGACAAAGGCCCAGGTTGCTCATTTTGAGGAGGCTCTGTCACAATTAGGCTTTTCGGCACTGAAGGGGGACTGTCAACACTCTCACATTGTCCTTCAGGTTCTGGTGTGTCACCAGGAAGACTCAGACCATCAGCCCCTTCTTTGGGCAATTCACACAGTTCCATGAAACACAGGAGTCTGCAGCCTCAGACGTAATACTTTGCACTTCACTTTCAGGGAGCATTGGCTCCAAGGACAAAGCTGGGGGTTTAGGCAGTCCAGAAGGCCCAGCTTCCTCCCCACGATTCAGCATAGGGTTGCCTCGAAACAACTGACTCAGTTCATATGAGGGATAATAGGCATTAACATAGTCATTTTCATCAGGAGTGGGTTGACAGTCACTATCATTCCAGGCCGGCCGGAGAGGCTGCTCAGAATCTGTAAAAGCTGAAGTGGATGGGCTCAGTCTCCTTCTTGTAGCAGCAGCATGAGATATTGACCCAGAGGAAGCAATTTCTGATGGTTTAGCCTCAGTGATAATTTGGCAGATAGGCAGCAAGTGGTTACGGTGCATGGTCTTGACCGCTTTGGAGTTATTCTCTGGGCACACCTTGTACACTGGTAGATCATCCAATTTTTCAATAACTACATGGGGAAGATGGAGCCACCTATCAGCAATTTTGTGTTTGCCATACAGTCCCAAATTGCGTAACACACAGTCCCGGGGTCATAGCTCTTGAGCCTTTACTTTCTTGTCATACCTCTCTTTGTTGGCGAGGTTTCTCTTGGTGGCCATAGTCTGGGCCAGTTGATATGCATGGTTCAATTGAGCTTTCAATTTCTATACATACTGCAGGTGGTTTTCAGCTCAGACCCCATCTGGAGAGACCCCAAAGCAGACATCAACTGGCCGTCAGGCCTCCCTTCCGAACATGAAATGGTAGGGGGAGAACCCAGTAGCATCATTTTTGGTGCAATTGTACGTGTGTACCAAGATGCTAATCTACTGGCTCCATTTATGCTCGTCTTTTGGATGGAGGGTGTCCAGCATGTCTAGGAGGGTGCGGTTAAAATGTTCTGGTTGAGAATCCTCCTGCGGCTGATAGGGGGTGGTCCTTGACTTTCATACCCCCACAGAGAGAGCTTTCCTTTGATTAGACTACTTTCATAGTCTCTGCCTTGGTCAGAGTGGATCCGCTGGGGGGGCACCATATTGGGCGAATCATTTTTCCACTAGTACCTTGGCCACGGTAGAGGCCTTTTGATCTTTAGTTGGAAAAGCTTGTGCATACCATGTAAAATGATCCATAACCACTAACACATTGCCAATATTCCGTTGATCAGGTTCTAAGCACAAAAAGATCTATGCAGACAAGTTCCATGGGGGTGCTAGTAATGATATCGACAAGGGGGCAGCCCTCTGGGGCAGGGCTTTTCTTTGGAGGTAACAACTACAGGTCTTTACATAGTGCTCAACATCGGCCCCCATCTTGGGCCAGTAGAATCGAGATTGTACCAGGTCGAGAGTCCTGTCAATACCTAGGTGCCCCATGTGATTGTGGAGGGATCTCAGTACCAATTGTTTAAAGGCTGTGGGCAGGACCAATTGTTGCTTGTCTACTTGACCACTATGATCCACTGTCTCTCTGTATAACAACTGATTGAGTAACTTCAATCTGGGGCCTTCTTTAACCAATAGGGCAGTTCGCAAGTCAGGGGAATGTAACTTTGACACATCTTTCCCCACACGCAGGGCATCAAGTGCAGGTCAAGTCATAGGATCTTGGGATTGAGTCCACTGAACACTGTCATTGTCAAGTTGAGGTAGAGCACCAATATCTAGAGCAGAGAAATGGCAATAGGCATCCGGTATGCAGGTATCAGGAGGGCCCAAGCAATCTACTAGACAGTCCACGGTGTCCGCAGACATCTGTTCATCTCTGTCAAACTTCTGGCACAATGCTCGGATGTCAGGTTCAGACAGCTTGACCCAATCACTCTTGGAAGCAGGCCTTCGTGACAGGGCGTCAGCATCAATATGGTTCAGTCCCGGTCTGTATTCGACAGCATAATCATAGGTTGATAAGGCAGAAAGGCACCAGTGTCCAGCGGCGTCTAACTTAGCTGAAGTCTGTACATAGGTCAGTGGGTTATTGTCGGTCTTCACCAATATCTTTGCCCCATAGAGGTACTCATGAAACTGGTCAACGATGGCCCATTTTAGGGCAAGGAACTCCAGCTTGTGCACAGAATAGTTTCACTCTGATGGGGTCAAGCTTCAACTGATGAAAGCTACTGGTCTCAAACCATCTTCACGGTCTTGATACAGCACAGCTCCTAGGCCCTGCAGACTAGCATCCATATGCAGCACATAGGACTTGGTAGGGTCAGCATAGGCGAGGATGGGGGCATGGGTGAGCTGATATATGACTTCATGGAAGGCTGCATCACATTCAGGTATCCAGTGGGGCCCAAAAGGTTAGTGGGGGGGGGGTAGCCCTGGGTAAGATTCAGGAGCGGGTGAATCACTTTTAAATAGTCTTTTATGAACCTGCGGTAGTAGCCACAGAACCCCAGAAAACATTGTAGTTCTTTCAAGTTATAGGGCTGTGGCCAAGTGGTAAGTGACTCAACCTTACTGGGATCAGTCTCTATCCCTTCCGCAGATACCATGTGCCCCACATACTTCACGGAAGTTTGGAAAAACTGGCACTTGTCGATGGACAGTTTGAGGCCGAAGTCTTCCAATCAGTCCAGCACTTTAAACAGTCAGATTTCATGCTCCTCTAGTAAGTAAGTAAGTAAAAGTTTATTTTTAAGCGCTTTTCGAAATCAAAGTGCTGTACAATAATTAAATACATATAAAACATACATACAACGTAACAAACAACAATAAAATATAATTTCAATTCAGTGCAGTAACTACTCCCCATAAGCCTTTTGAAATAAATAGGTTTTCAGTTCTGATTTAAAGCTTTCAATGGTCAGGCAGCTTCGTATCCGACGAGGTAGAGAATTCCACAGGGTAGGGGCAGCATAAGAAAGCTTCGCTGCTCCCAGATGTTTTAAGCGAACCTGAGGAACCTCTAGCAATCCTAAATCGGTGGAGGCGGAGTGAGGCGGGAGGGATAGTAGAGAACAAGCAGATCTTGCAGATATCGCGGTCCCTGTTCGTGTAGGGGCTTTATAGGTCAGTAAACCGACCTTAAAGGTGATCCGCCACTGAACGGCAGCCAGTGCAGTTCGCGCAGCACAGGTGTAATATGATTCCTCATTGATGTCCCCATCAAAGCCTGGCTGCAGCGTTCTGCACCAGCTGCAAGTGGCGGATATCAACCCCGCATCCCTAGGTACAGGGCATTGCAGTATTCAAGAGAAGTAACAAGGCATGGACTAATGTCGGGAGGTCAGCCGGAGGAACAAGGTGTTTCACCCGAGCGATATTCCTCAGATGGTAAAAAGAGGATTTGACGGCAGATGACACCTGGAATTTCAGCGTCAAACTGTCGTCAATAATAATGCCCAGGTTACGCACCCGGTCTGAGGTAGAGAGCTGGGCTCCATCGATCCATATGCCCGAGGGAAGACCAGCCCTACAACCCGCCTCTAAGGTGCGTCTGAACACAATGACATCATCTAGGTACACTAGACATTCCAGCGAGTTCATATCTCCCACAGCATGTTCCATCAGTCACTGAAAGGTGGCTGGAGCACCCGAAATCCCCTGTGGCATTCTCAGGAATTCGTTGAACCCCAAAGGACAGATGAAGGCTATTTTCTCATGGTCCTCTGGAGCCATAGGAATCTGGTAATATCTGCTGCGAAGATCCAATATAGAGAACCATTTGCTCCCATTCTAGAAATCCAGGGCATCTTGCATACAAGGCATGGTGTATGGATCTGGGATGGTCCGATAATCAATACACATCCTCACAGACCCATTCTTCTTACGCAAAACCACAATGGGAGAGGCATATGGGCTCCTTGATTCTTGTATTAAGCCAGCAGCTAACATTTCTTGCAAGTGTCTCCTCACATCATCTATGTCCACTGGGGCGTGGCGTCGGGATCTCTCTAGAAATAGCCGTTCATCAAGTAGGCGTATGTGATGCTCTGCACCCTGGACACACCCCACGTCCCATTCTTTTAATGAAAACACTTGGTCTCTCTGGGGGAGTTTCTCACTAATTCTAACCTTATATTCAGCTGGCAATGGGGAATCACCAAAGTCAAATAAGTCCGGGGTCGCTCTCTCCTTTTCACCAGAGTACTTGTTTCTGGGCAATACAGCAGTGTCTGTGCAGTGTACTGTAGCTAGGGTGCACCCTCTGTTTACCCGGATCTCCCAATCTAACACATTCTGAATCTGGACCATCACTCGTCGTGCATAGGCGTGGGCATGGGCAGGCAAGATGCTGGGTTTGACCAACAATCCCTCTGGCAACTTTACGTCGCCTGGTGCATCCAACATTAATATTTTGTTCTTGACATCTTTTGGAGGCGAACCTCCCCGTGAATGGTACACTGGGCATTGGGTTCCAGTACCAGAGATTCAGGATCCTTCTTCCACACGATCCCCACAGGTTCATCCTGGTCTACTTCCTCGGTTTCCATTGCAAATCATAGGCCCTCTTGATCAGAGCAGGAATTCTTAGGGCCCACCCAGTCCATTTCCCTTGCTTCTCGTGTCAGAGTTGTGCCAGTCTCCCAAACATGAGGGCGTTTGTCCCAATTAATAGAGGAACCCCGTCATACAGTCCAGTAGAGGGACACACTAAGGCAAGTGGCTCGACGTGTTCATCTACTCCATCTATTGAGGTAGGGAAAGACAGCCAAATCTGAATATATCCTGAATATGGATAGGACTTCTCGCTCAACCCCCACACATGTAAGCCTTCCAAGGGTTGTAGGGGTACATCTGGCAGATGCTTGTGATACCAGTCTTGGAACACTATGGTCACCTGGGACCCACTCTCAAGGACAGCCCGGGTGGATACACCTTTCACCATCACTGTAGTTTCCATTGAAGGGCCCATCACCTCAGACCATTCTGGGAGGGATAATAGCAGGGGCTGGTACAGACGCCTTAGCCATGAAGAAGTTGGAGCTGAGGTTTCCTGAGCCTTCACTGCAGTAATTTCCAGCACCCTTTGGCCATGGTTTTGCTTTCCGGAGCTCCCCTTGAAGTCTATATATAACCCTATTTAAGTCTTTTGGGGACTCGCATTCTTTCTTCATATGCCCCTCCTTCCCACAGTTATGGCAGAATATGCTTTCCAGAGTCTGGCGTGATCGAGGCATCACTTTGGGGGCTGAGGTGGGGGTACCACCAACAGAAAATCATGATTCAACCACTGTCTGGTGTGTGAAGAGCATGGGGAGACGCTTTAGTAATTCCCTCACTTCCATAGTCAATTCATCAATCTTTGAGCTGCTGCCAACAAGGGGTGCCTGGGAGTGCACCCCCATCCCCATAGTGGACATGCTCCGAGAAGGGTTTGAGCCTATTGTATCTCTGGAATGGGCGTGTAGGGAAATGGTAGCCCTCAAGTCTCTGACCTATCGAAGTATCTCACCCCAGGGCGGAGCGTCCTTGATAGCCTCCAGATGTTCAACTGGCACTGTATTTCGCCCCTGAGCATCACTCACATGGGCATCCTCGGTCACCTGGGTAGCAGCAACAGCAGATACAGGAGGGCCCCCCCCACATGGCTGTCTCCTCTCAATCCTCTGAATTTCCTTCATCAGTCCGTCTTAGGTAGGAGGCGCATCCAACCGAGCAGCAAGGCGTAGTTGGAGCAGCAATAGCTCAGAGAATGGGGCTGACTTGAGAAGTCGGTCCAACCTATTTCGATCTAACTTAGCTGGAGCCATACCACCTTTCTGTAGGCATTCCTGTAGCACCGCTTCAAGTCAAGGCACATACACAGATAAGGGCTCCCCTGGGTATTGCTGAGTGTTTTTGACCCTATCCCACAGGTCCTCATCCGAATCAGGACTCCCATACACATTTTCCAATGCATTCAAAAAATCTTGAGCAGTTGCTTCTGGATTACTAGTCTGTGTAGCATGGATAGTAAGTTGGGTGGGGCCTCTGAGGCTTTCACCACCTTTCTCCTCTTCTCTGGTTCGGGGCATTGCCATTCTGGATTTGAGGGGCAACATAGTCTATCCAAGTCTCCCAATCGTCCTCCCCCTGGTGTGTAGAGAGGGTGTCTGAAAACATTCTCAGCCAGCGATACGAGTCATGACTAAGTGCAGGCATGGAGGTGAGCACAGGAACTGGTAAAGGAACAGTCACAGGAACTGGCAGAGGTGTTGGAGAAGGAACACCCCCAAGTGGCAAGAATAACTTCTTGAAGTCCTCAATGGTCTTCCCCTCCTCTAGTAAAAACTTGCTTAACTTCTCCTCAAAAGCCTCAGATAACGGTGGGGGCTCATCCCCCCCAGGGTCTTTACTGTCCTTAGTTATTACTCTCCAGGTGGCTGGGACCCCTTCTGGTGTGATAATCTGGGGCACCTTTGAAATGTCAAGGGGGTTGCTACACTCCACCAAGGCCATGAGAGTTTAGGCAATTAAATCAGCCTGTTGACCCACCACTACAGCTTTTTTCAAACATTCAACTTTAGAAAGTGCCCCTTCAACAGTGTCCTTACTAGTGCCCATAGGTATATCCAGTATTAGCAAAGCATTATGGGGGTCAAATTCCTGCCCAGTACACCACCCCACCAACTGGTGCACAGTCACTTCTGCAGGGGTAGCCATTTATGTTTGACAATAATTTGTAATTTCGGTCACTAGAAGGTACAAAATCCCAGCAGTGAGCCTCCAAGATGTAACCCCCTAGGTGGCGCTATTCCAAGGGCTACTACCCCTGCCCGGTTGGCTAGTAGCAGGTTAAGGGGCCTGGGTACTGAAACGGGTGCCTACACCCGGAGGTCAGGATTGTTAGTGGTCAGGCTAACCTGGGCACAGCCCTCCGGGACAGTGTAACCCCCCCCTTTCCCTTCCAGTGGCCTGAACAATATACAACAGTCACTTTCGCAATGACCCTTATTCACCATGCAATTACACACACTGTTCGCACTTACCACCAGGGCTGGTTCCTCTAGCTCGACCCTGGGGACTCCCTGTAAAACAAGGTTATGCACAGCAAATAGCAACAGTACAGCACTTCTGGCACAAACTGGAACCACAGTCAGGTTAAATGCAAAAAGAGTTAGGTCTGATTTATTTAGGGGACTTGAACAAGGGAGGGGCGTAATCAGGTTGATTTGCTTAAAGGCTATATTAATCAGACAGTTATGCATGCACTTCAGAGTCCCTACACAGTCACACACTCTGGGTACCCAGGTGGGGAAGAGGTCGTCTAGCTAGGAACGCTGCCCGGGGTAGGCTGGCGTCGCAGCTGGTTGGGGCCCTGTGATGGAAGAAAGCAACATGCACAGCACACGCTATTTGTAATCCGGAGTTGGAGGGCTCAGTTTGTGATGGAAAATACAACAAGGAAATCAGATGACAACACTTTAGATTTAGCTGTTGTTGCAGGGAGCTACCCTGATGTTTATTCATGATACCCAATACAGGACACAGGCCGGATGAAATCAAGACAGCAGGTTGTTGAGCTGAAGTGCCAGGAACAGCAGAGCCCACACAAATCACCGAGGCATCATTCCTGTTCAAGGCATTCAGCAGGGAGGCTGATCCCCAGGCAGGTCTCTCATCGATGACTTTCTCTGTGTAGCAGGTATTCTGGCTGGGCCAGTGTGGCAAGGCCCAGGCCAAACGGAGATGAATATGGATTTCAGTCCGTGGAGCTGGATGCAGCCTCCAGCAAGCAAAACACAGCTCAGACACACAGTGGGGAATCAAATCATGACTCACAATCAGCACACAGCACATTCACATGTAAGGAAATTCCACTGTACCAGGCAAATGGCTCTCTGGTCGCAATTACAGAGTCTCTGCACAATCTGGGAGTTTAGAGGTGGCTGGAAATCCTGACAGGCCGATCGCATTCAGCAAATCTTCGGTCTTCTTCAGGTTTCAAGCCTGGTCACAGTTCAGTGGCATTAATTTGTTCTCACAACTTGGATTCCGTCCGAATAATCTCTCTTCTCCCTCTCAGGAAAAGCAGGCAGACAGACAGGCAGGCCAAAAGTCAGCCTTTTCACAGTTCTCCTGCTTAAATTACGCAGGGGCTGCTGCTTGAATCACTCAAGTGGTTACCTCTTTCACTTCCCAACCCAGACTGTCTGAAACTGCAAGGAGTATGGGACTTTCCCCAGGATCCAAAAGGTTTGGTTGGCTGATCTGTCAGTTACAACAAGGGCTCCCCCTCCAGGTGTGTCTTGATTCCAAAATGCAAAAACTACAATTCCTACAGAATTTTGCTCCCACAAAGCCCATGGGGACAGGCTCCATTTTAGTGTCCCCAAAGGTACTGATAGGCCCATTTCAGCAGTCCAGGACCAAGATGATGGAAACAAACAGAACTGTCCATGCTGCAAATAAGGCAGGTTAGAACATACTTCAGTATTATTACTACTCTAACAAATGATCAGCAAACAAGTACATCTTCTAACAGCGCTCCCTCTGCACAAGCAGCAATGGCAGAACGGAGCAGTTATCTGACAGACCGGGTGGGGCTTGAGCATAGAAACACTCAGCACCCCTCCCAGATTAATTATAACTGCAATCTAAGCAGCTGTTAAAGAGACAGTACACAGAGGCTATACAGGCACTCTCTGGCAATAATGTTTAAACTGCTAAAACGCAGAACGCCAGCCTGGCAGCTAGCATTTAGGCAAGCTCAAGGAAGACTTTTCGGGAGCCCCCATTTGCAGGGGGTTACATGTGTCATTCCAGAAATAATGATCTTGTCCTTTCTACTAGATTGGCAGCAGTGGTAGACTCTTTGCCCTTATACTGTACATATACGTATATTCTACTTATCTGCCTTCACTCTCCTTACTCTATCCCTTTTCATTCCATCAATCTGTCTCTCTCTCCTGTCTCCTTCCCCCATACAGACCCTTTCCCTGGATCTAAACAGTCGTTACCTTGGCCAAGGCCAGGTGTGATTCCTACCCATAGACTGCTCCACATCTCCGCCCCAGCCATCACCGCTCCTTTAACTCACATACTTAACCTCTCCCTCTCAACTGCCATGGTCCCCACCACCTGGAAGATGGCCAAAATCCTTTCCCTCCTTAAAGGTGGAGACCCCTCCCAACCAGGAAACTACTGACCCATCTCACTCCTTCCCTTCCTTAGCCAAACTCCAAGAATCACTCATGCTCTCCAAACTATCAGTGTTTCTCTCCTCAAACAGTTCCCTCTCCCCTTTTCAATCAGGCTTCAGAAAACATCACTCCACAATCACCACCCTGCAACGTGTAACTGACTGTATTCTCACTGCCATGGATAAAGGCCTAACCACCTCCGCCATCTTTATTGACCTGGCAAAAGCCTTTGATTCAGTCTCCCACCCCCTGCTACTCTACAAATTAAGTTCCTTCGGCCTTGCTCAGCCTGCCATCAACTGGTTCCACTCCTACCTCCAGAATAGGCAGCAGTCGGTTCTAATAGGGGACACTGTCTCCCCACCACTACCCATCCTCTCAGGCATCCCTCAAGGTTCCATCCTTGGCCCCATCCTCTTCTCCATTTTTATAAACTACCTCCCCTCTGCCTGCCTCTTCTCAAACGTACATCTGTACGCCGCTGCCACAATCATCTTTGCCTCAGGCCCTTCCGTGACAGTCTGCTCCTGACCTTCAGATTTTAACAGGGTCCAAACCTGGCTTCAAAAAAAACAACTCAAACTGAACGCCAAAAATACGGTAACTATGGTATTCGGTACTAGACAAAAGCTCACCTCCCTACCCACACCACCACCAATCTGCACGCTAGAAGGCTCCCCCCCTCAAGACAGTGCCTGCTTTCAAGTACCTGGGAGTCTGGCTGGACAGCCAGCTCAACTTTTTCGCCCACATCGAGGCAGTCTGCACCAAACTCTGATCCAAGCTGGCCTACATCTATCATCACAAAGCCTGCCCTCCCCCCCACCCACAGTGAACTCGTACGTAAAACTATCCTACCGGTCATGGACTATGGCTACATCATCTACGGTTCAGCCCCAGCCTCAGTCCTCTCAAAACTCAACATCCTTCTCAACTCCTTCTGTCGGTTCACCACAGCCTCTCCCCCACTCACCCACCACTGCCTCCTCTACTCTTCACTTTCCTTGACCCCACTCTCGGACAGGAGGACCAGCCACAGCTCCTCCCTCTTAGCTAAATACTGGCTCGGCTCCCTAGCTCCCTACCACCACTCCCACCTCTCACCAACCAGTTACTCTGGATACCCGCGCCATCACAGAGGGGCACGCACCTTCCAACTCCCATGGCCACTCTCCGCCTCGGCACAGGCAGCTTTTTCCTACCGCCTCCCCCTCCTCTGGAACAATCTTCTCCCCAAACTCCATCAGGCTCCCTCTCTCGCAGCTGTTGAGACACTACTCAGACTCCTCCCCGCTCCCTCTTGCCCCAGCTGCTCTCAGGGTCCCTCTCTGACTTAGGCCTAGCCTTCTATGGCCGTCCCACTTGGTAACCTCCTGCTGCAGACAGCCTCACCCTTCGTTCTCAGAGCACTCACTGTCCTATCCTGGTAATAGTCCACTCCTTCATGTTTCCCGTACAAAGCTGCATATACAAAGTGCTGACTTACGCTGATTACTTGTACTCACTTGTACTTATGCACACTGCTGTTGCTCCTTATGCCTGTAACTAGAACTTATTGCATTTTCTCTGTTTAACTCTAAATGTACACCTTGTATCCGGATCACACCTGGAAAACAGCCTCGCCTCAGTGTGCTTTTCCCCGTCACCAATTTTAAATAAATAAATAAATAAAAATATGTATGCCAGCCACCTATTCTGAGTCTGTAATTGTTTTCTTTGCCTGGTTTTTCTTCAGTGAATATGCCGGCTATATCCCGCTGTGAGCCTATCTGTTGTAAAGGCTCTTTTGTTCAATGTTGATGTAGGTTGTATATATAAATGACATCATACTGTATATATGTGTATTCTGCTTATCTGTAGGTCATTGTCCTATGCGTTATCTTGTTACTGTACTATGTTTTTGCTATGACCAGGACCATCTTGCAAATGAGCCTTGCTCAATGGTGTCTGCCTGGATAAATGAAGATTTGATCGATTGATTGATATCGAGTTTTCATTCCAAGAAGTCATAGGTTAATGAGAGCAATGAGGGAGAGTACCTGGCGTAGATCAGCTGCATCAGTACTTATCACACATGTGGCCTCCTTAAAGGGCTTCAGCACACTGGAGAGGGTTTCCATTAGGTGCCGTGGATTTGGGACGTTTACCTCTCCCTTACCAATACCATGCTCAATGGCATGCTGGTGGATAGCCTTCTGTTGTTCTAGCAGTCATCGTATCATCCAATAGGTGGAATTCTATCTTGTTACCACGTTTTGTTTCTTGTGGTGGAAGGGAAGATGGTTCCACTACTGGATATTTTGTAACAGCTTCTGTACCTTCACAGAATGGCCAAAATGACCACAAACATTTTTGGTCAGAACTACACATGTCTGCACAGTGAAGTCTTCCTCATCTAGGAATCACTGAACTACGAGATTTATACAGTGAGCAAAACATGGAACACATGTATAATTCCCATCATCAACAGCCTTTATAATGCATTATCTGATACTATAAACCTGGTGTTGAATGTGCTGTCAGTCACTCATCAAAGTTCTGCTGAAGGAAGTGTAGCATGTTTTCTGTACAATGGTAATTCTCAAAGCCAACAATACATATATAACTCCCCTAGGGGGGCAGAATTGGGGAGCTATTAGAAGGGCTTGTCCATCTGGAGATCTTTGACCTAACCCCCTAACGGGTTAATGTTTAGATCCCCCTGGGAGACTGCCTGGGATTGGCTGGGAGCCCCAGGGAGGGTAGGGACTCATCAAGCCTGGGAAGTAGAGTGCGTCGGTGGGTGAGTCAGTCCCAAGGTCGGAGTGGGGGTGACTCCCGCTCCTGTAGCAACCCTTCTGTTTTTGTGGGGGACCAAAGACAGTGCCTTTAGTGGATGTGGCAGCAGCTATCACCATCGAGACCTCATTGGAGGTGAGCCATCCCAAGGGGGAATGAGAAAAATCCAGTTTCTTGCTTGGTATCAGAAGGAGTTGAACCCAGGGAGAATGGACTGTGTAATCCACAGTATAACTGAAATTTGGATCTCTCATCCAGGGTGGGGTGGTCCACTACCATTATAAGGCCGCTGTGGGTAAAAGAGGCATGGAGACTTGAAAAGCAGAGGAAGAGTGAAGGGGAGAGCAACCAGGCATTCTTGGGGGGTTATGGAGTGAGTGCCCCTTTGGGTATATGCCGCCCGAGTAATTGGTAAACAAGAATGCTTCGAATGGGCCATGGATGATGTGGCCATAAATGGATAAAGGGGAATCAGGGTCATCTGGGTATGAGGCTGATCCCAGTCAAGAGAGAGAGAGAGAGGGCGAGAGGAGAGAGAGAGAGAGGAGACAGAGAGAGAGACACACACACACACACACACACCACTGGGAGTACAGTCACTGGAGAGAGTTGTCTGTACTGAGTGTAGGACAAGTAAGTTGCCGATCATTTAGAGTAACTGACCACATACTGTCCTGAGTGTGGGAAAAGGAAGCTGCCTCCATTGATATGGACAATGCAAGTACATTGAGGTAATGGACTCCATGGTCCTTTTGCCATTCTGTTCTCCCCGAGGGGATGTTGTCATCAAATCCCATGTCCTTTATGGAGTATCAGTTTTAATATTAAAGGAACCTAGTTTATTCTTTATCTGCTGTTGTGACTACTTCTGCCTGTTGCATTTTGTTATGTGTCCTTAATCCAACATTGCCTTCTAGCCCAGCACCCCTGTGCTGGGTTGTGTTTAAATAGATAGTGCCCATAGGCTTGAAACTTCAGGTGCCCCCCACCACTGGCCCGTGGTGCACCCAGTGTGTGAACCAGGTGTGCCCCCGCCCCACACACACACCTCAATTCAGGGAGATGGCAACATATATTCATGTTACAAAGAAGAGAGTAGAATACAAACTTAACTCAGTTTATTGAGGTTTTACAAAATACTGTATTACATATTCTACATGCCATCCTGGAGCCTGGCTGGCGCAGCTATCTGCTCCTTGGATTACAGACTAAGCAAGCACACCAAAATGAATACAATTGTGCACAAAAACAACGTGATGCATGTCCATATACTTTATATTACATATTCTACATCCGTGGCGGGCACAGATATCTGCTTCTTGGATTACAGACTATGAAAGCACACCAAAATTACTACAATTGTGCACCAAAATACTGTTGTCCTGTCCATATATCATTAGACTGTCAGTGGGCCTCCGCTTGGAAAAATATCATTTTTTTTTTTTTTTTTTAATAAACACAGCCCATTTGCTGTTCTGATTCTTGAACTATTGTTACCCCTTGCTGCAGTACCTTGATGGGTCACACTGCTCCGTTTTTCCTCCCGCTGGAATAAACCTCCAACCCACCTCTGCCCCAGTCTCCTCACATACCCTGCTCATATAAGCAACTTCATGGTTCCTTTTGCTCCCTCCTATTCTTGCTCTTAGCACAGTGCCTTCCTGTGTTACCTTTTTAATTGGCAATTAGTTCTGCTATCCATCAAAGTGGTCAATTGTTTCCTTACTTCCCATTTGTCCATTTTTCATAGCCATACTGTGCACATCTTCACATATTTTACCACTGCAAAACACCACCACTATTGTGTGCCAAAAAGTTTGTGCAGCAAAGTTAGCAGATAAAGAGTGCACCGTGCAATACTTTCAGACTTGCTTGAGCTGCCCTCCCCTGGAACTGGTTTAGGCCTCCCCAGGGATGCAGGCCTCACCATTTGAGAAATCCTACCATACATGTACCCAATGTAAAGGTTAGCACACTACTCCTTAGTGATCTGAAAATAGACAGCTGTGCATGCAAGACAAAAAAGTTGCCATTCAAGAAATACTAACTGAGCAAATTGTGTACTAAAAAGAAAGCTTGTTAAAAGACTTTACGTCATGATTTTTTCAATGCAAAATCATTGATGAGGTCATCAAACTCTATCTTTGCAACAATATAATGTTCCCTAGACAAGCAGCAAGAATAAATGCACTCCCCCAAACTCCCTGTTTTAGCTTCTTTAAGAGTTAGAGGAATTCAGCAGGTCATGTGGGGGGGGGGTATTTTAAAACGAAAGCTAGTGCTTAAAACTGTTTTTATCCAAGTGGCCATAGCTGTGCAGATTTGTTATTAAGGGTGGTGGTAACATTATTTAACAATGAAAGCTACTGCAGTGACACTGTGCCAGTCAGTGTCTGATAACACAGAAATAGTCTGAACTCTGAAGTTGCTGCAGTTTAACTTACAGGTGAAAAAAAAAAACAGTTCAAATTCACTGCAGGTCATGGGGCTGGGGGGGGTAGCATGGGTCATAAACTTTCTAAAAATATGGGTACACTGCACATCAGACAGCGGCAGCATTTATTTTTGCTACTACTAATAAAATAAAATAAGCTTCATCAGTCAAACTGACACCATCTCAGACAACTGTTGTGTGCAATAATAAAGCAAAATGGTACCTACTTGATATGCCTTGAAGGATTCTGTGGGAAGGGACACAGGTATATAGTCCAGAGAAGTGGCAAGCAGCAGGTATTCTTATCCAGAGAAGCTGACTGGAAGCAGGACAGTTGTAGGAGGAGGAGGACCGCGTCCCAGCCCCGACGAAACGACAATCAATTTGGAGCATGGTACAACACCGACTGACATCACACACATTGTGGCACTACTCTACTCACTGAATAAAGTGAACAGCTCATTTTATGAAATAGTAGACTAAACAACCAAAAGTGTGGGTCGGGTGCTGACTGATGTGCCTCTGCGAGTCTGTCTCTCCATCTCTCGGCTTGCCTCCAAACTTACTTCTTTGTCCTCCCCAGGCTTAACTAACAACAATACACTTAAAAATACATTAATAAAAAAGTCCTTAGAGAGTGCGTCAGATAATATTAATTTCAGCTGACTTTTTTAGCAGTTAATATTTCTGTTAGTATTATTCAATCAGTAAGGAACTCACAATTTCCTCGTGAAGCAGGGAATAGAAAGCACAGGGACTCTCACTTCCTTGTGTCCAAAATAAAAAAAAACACATGAATCAGGGCACTCTCACTCACTGTCCTAGAGAACATGCAGTTCAGTTTTAAAATTGGAATAAAATAGTTTCAGGCACTCTTACTGCCTCCTCGGTGCCTCCTCTGATACACAGAAATGGCATGGGACAGTCACTGCACTCGCTGCCTAGCTGGCAACTCAAGCGCCCTCGCTCCTCATGTTCTCTCTATCGCTCAGTAAACAGCAGCTTGCCCAGCCTAAGTTGCCGCTTGCATGGATGGCTGCTTGTGGTCTAACTAACCAGGTCTTGCCCTTGCGTGGCGATAGCTGTCTCAGTCACTCCTAAATCTGGCTGGCGCTTGGCGGCAAACACATTCCAGCTCCCCTTGTCCTCCTTTGTCCTTTTGAAATGCCATTATGTTCATGCACGGCAGGCAGCTCAAACTGAAAGCAACTCAAAATACTGCTGTACCTGGCTGTATGTCTGGGGCTATTTAAATTTGCCGCCCCTCACTAGCCACACCTCCTTCTTTAAACAGCAGCCAATCGAAGGATGCAGTCACTCAGGCGCGGTATGCACACTACGCCTACTGTGGACCTGATTGAAATCCTAACTTACAAGGTCCGCGGGGGCTGCTGACGACTGTCGAGGATAAGGGAAGGGGCGCTGCTGAGGAGGATGGGGGAGGGGGGCGCCAACAGTTGTCGTGTATGTCGGCAAGCGGCAACGCAACATGTCATCATGTTATCTCACCCATTGTTACATTGCATAAGCAACTAAGGGAGGGAGGAAGAGGAGGAGGGGAAGGGGGGCGAGGCACTCAGCAAAGAACTCATCAGCAGCAGCAGGACTCCGGAGCTAGGCAGTGAGCGAGGCGCAAGCAATAAACATTTATGTCTGCAAAGACAAAGGGTAGAGGGAGAGTGGGGCGGGATTCGGGAACCATTGTTTAAATGAGGCACTGCAGGAGTCTGGAATGTCTTTAATTTTTTTTTCGCAAGACGACGACTTGGACTTACTTACTGGCTTGTCAAGCCCACTTAGCCCAGCACCACAAACAAAGCAAGCAGCCAGCCCAGAAAAAAAAATGTTTGCTGCCTCATTCTGCAGGTGCCCGTAAATGGCTGGCGCCCCTAGGCTGCAGCCTAGTTAGCCTATGCACAAAAACAGCCCTGCCCCTGTCGAGTGGCCAGTGCCCCAGTCCCAAGGAATTAATCTATGTCATCTTTTCAGTTTCTGGTTGTGGCCACCACCTCCCCTCAGACAGTATCACCATCATCGCCTAGACACCAGGAAGGGGGCTACAAGTGAGGGCTAATCCAGGGTTTGGGGTGTCCCCCACAGGGAATTGACCCTCAGGTGGTAGCTGGGTGAAGATGTGGACTGTTTGGAACCGTGTTATTGGGAACTGTAACTCCAAGATGGCACTGGGGACAGTGAGGAATTTCATGTCAAGTGTGAAAGTTTACATTTTACTAGAATACCTATGTCTGCAACATGTGAAGTGTATGCAAATAGTAGGGAACTACCATCCTGGAAAGAGAAGACTGGACCACCGGCCAAAAAGGGGTGTGGCATGGACTGTTTACCATTCTGTTTGGGTGCGTCTAGTCAGAGAGGAGCGTGCTGATTGATGAGAGTGCTTCTATCCTTTGCTTAGATATATTGTTTTGTCACTAGAAACCGAAATGTGTCCACCCCCTTTCCTGTTTGCACCCTCCTGGGTAACCTGTGTCTGCATTCCCGGACTTAGTTAGTTAGTTAGTTACTTAAAATGTTATTTTTTGACACGATAAGAACTTTAGGCCCAGGGCCCTGTTTACAAAGTTGTCCTATTAAAAAATCATTCATACAAACCATACAATACTAGTAATCAAATAAACGTACATCAATCACAAAAAGAACTACATATGTCACAAATCAAGCACATATTAACAGGAAACAATTAAGCAATAAGGCATGACAGGGTGTGGTATATCATGGGATATCATCACGCCTCAGGTGGCTGGGCACGAGACCACAGGCGAGTGCGTCCAACCACCCGAGAAGTGACAATATGCCATGAAATACCACACCCTGGAGTGACTTATTGCTATTATGAACTAAGTTTCAAGTTTTGTTTTTTTTTTAAAAGAAACCGGTTTTAAAATGTTTTATGAATGAGTTTTTGGGTGGTGTAGGAGTACATTTGGAAAAAATAGTTCTCAGACAGTAGAGAGCAAGAAGGCTGGTGGCGCCGGAACTTTTTTGAAGCCATGATGATGTAGCCCAATATCATCACGGCTTCAAAGAGCTCTCAGATGATCAGATTCCTCTATGCACGATCCTCAGTTCATAATATAGATTATTAGTTACCTAAATATTTAATTACAGGTACATACTTTGGTATAAGTTTTGTTGATAGCTGTTTTAAAAGGACCAAGCCTGGGCAAATTTCTCAGTAAGGGAGGAATTTCATTCCCTATTGTAATAGCGTTGTATTGGAATGTCATTTGGCCATATTTTGTTCTTACTTTTGGGATTGTAAGGCCTCAATATACTATGTCCCTTAGATGATATCTATGAATGATTGTCTCAATCAGTAGATAGATTTCCCTTAATCAAACCATTTTTTACTTTATATACTAACATCATGTATTGTTTCTTCGAACAAAGGGACAAACTATCCCACCGTAATTGCTGATGCATGAGACAGTGATGAGTTTTGAATGGACAGTCCAATGCAAATCTAGCAAGCCGGTTATATGAATGATTAGCTTTATCCAAATGTTTTTGTCCTGCAAACCCATAAACAGAGCTGCCATACTCCAGGACTTGTAGGATAAGTTGTACTGCAATTGTGTTACGCATCTGTGGTGTAACTACAGAAGCTAACCTTCTCAACGCACCTATTCTAGTATTGACCTTTTTAGTTATGGCATCAATATGGTCTTCAAATGTCAGTGAGCTGTCTAATTCATCTCCAAGGTATTTTATATTTGTTCATTATTTGAATTTTTGACCTTCCCGAGTTAATATTTCCAAATTCAGAGTGCTTTGCATTGTATTTTTTGTTGTTGTTTCTTTTGAAAATACATCACTTGGGTTTTACAGTGCTTAATACTAGCCTTGAATTGCAAAACTAGTCCTGGAGTATGTCTAAGTCTGTCTGGAGTTTTGTTAGTATCAGTTCAGGCGATTTTGCTGATGCCAGTAAACAGTGTCGTCAGCATGTAATCTAATGAGTATTTTGTATATAATCAGGGAAGTCATTTGCATGTATTAAGAAGAGTAGTAGCCCCAGAATTTGGAACACCTTTTGTTAAATAGCCCAAATCTGATAGATGTTCATTTATTACCACTCTCTGAGCTCTTTGATGTAGGTAAGATTTAAACCAGCCAATCAGACCAGGAACTGTTCCAATGTTTTCTAGTCTAGTGAACAATATTTCATGGTTCACTAAATCAAATGCTTTTGATAAGTCAAGGAACACTGCACCAGTGGACTCCCCAACATCAAGTGTGGATTGTGAGGATTGCACCCCTGTAAGTACTTTTTTTTTGTCTTGTTCACCAGAGAGAGGGCCTAACGGAGAAAATAAGTTGATTGTGGGGTGCATTGGGATTGCATTGAGGCATAGGTGGGGAAAAGGATTGCTATAGTACGAGAATTGGGATTGAAAGTGATAAAATATTATTTCAAGGAGTGAAGGACTGAGCCCAGCATCGAATATGGTGCAGAATCCTCCAGCAACGAATATTAATGTGCCCACACACTTATTCCGATGACATTGGGAGACAGTAGAAAGATCAGCTGCCATTAGAGAATGCATGCTTTGTAAATATAAAGGCCCTGAGGTTGGGCCAGTTCTAGTATGTCTCTGGTGCCGTACAGAGGGGCATCAGGCGAATGCAATGTGGCCGCCTGCTGGCCCCCGAAGATGCCAAAGTCAGTCTGTTGCATCCATGGCATTGGAAGAGACCCTTTCAGAGAGATAGGAGAAACATCTGACAGCTGCACTTCCCAGTGCTGGAGCTGACACTGCAAGATCTCATGGAAAGGTGGAATCCACCCTCCCCCAGGCTAGCATAACCTCTCCAGCTGGCCCTTCACCATTCATTAAGTCCAGCCCAAGTAGAGAACATGCCGCACCAGATCTTAAGATGCTATCCTTCAAATTAAGGATGTGCAATGATTTTGTTGCCGCAGGCGAGAAAGTAGTATGAAACAGCAAGCACAGCCCGAAGCCGCCATCCTCAGCAGTCAGCTCCCTTGGTCGCACCATCTGAAATGTCAGCCACTGGTAAGATACCTAGTCCATTGCCTATGGAGAAGGAGGCTAATCCTTCAAATGACCAGGCCACTGTGGATCAAGGTGCAAAGTCTGAGCTGGATGTGGAAGATGTATGGGAAGAAGGGCATGAAGAGCCATTCAAAGAGATTCCTCTGCTCTGTTATTCAGAAGTAATGGCAGCACATGGGGATCCAGTGCTACATGGAGCTTTCAAAAGTCAGGCCTGGTTAGGAGTATGCAAGGTGGGAGCAGCAGTACAATAAGGGTGTATGGCTCCCCCAGGACAAACACCACATTTAGCCATCAGGAGTTGGCCAGAATAGTCCCAAGCCGAGAAGATTGTTCAGAGGCATATTAGATAAGATTTCCCTGAAAACAACTATTCTTACTTGCCTGAGAGTGTGTGAGACATTACAGAGTCCAAGAGTAAGGAGTGGGTGTTTGGGGCTGTTCTCCAGAATATTTACCAAAAGCATGATTTGGGTGCCCACAGTCATACACTGCAGCTGCTAGAGGCTCAGAAAGTGGCTAAGGATGTATACTCCCATCATGCCTATGAAGGAATAACTTTGATGAAGCATTATGCCCTGATTCAGGACATGGATGGAACAAGATCCAGATACAGCAAAGGAAGCCATGATTCCTATGGATGCCTGTGTACCAAGCCAGACCGCTGGTACTCATAGGCGTAGATTGTGGGGGGCAGAGGGGCAAGCTGCCCCCCTGAGAAATTAGACCAGGACTTTTTTAGGAGCCCAGCCACCGTTCTCCGGTTATCATTTTTTTTCTTTTAATATTGAATGGGCTTAGGGCTACGCCCGAACTGCCTGCACCTCTCCAGGGGAGAGAGGGGGGGTGGCGGTGCAGCATCGTGTCTCTTAAACAAAAACTATCCCCTTTTCTGATTGGCTGCAAGCCTGCAACCACAGTAGCCTGCATGTTACAGCCAATCAGAGAGTGCTGCAAACTGGTGCCATCGCGTGAGCAGTACTCCATTAGTGGTGCCATTTAGTTGTCAGTGTGCCTTCCATGAAGAAGCAGCAGCAGCATCCATATAGCATAGGGCTGAGGAGAGATAGCTATTCAAGGATGTCGAGCAGCAGTCGTTGGTTGTCTGTCAGGTGTCACCAGTGTCTCAGTCAGTCTAGTGTTCCTACCCTCCTCCTGTCCTGAACAGCCCAGTTTAAATATACCTCACCCGAGTCCTCTGACTACCTACTGTCTGTTTCTTGGTGCAGCCAGCTGTGCTCTGGGCTCTCCCGCTGCCACCTGAGCCTCCCATCCCTGAGAGCCTAGGAGGTCTGCAGCCACAAGGCCTCTACCACCGGACAGACCAGGCGGAGGAGCGAGTAGTACAATTACAGTGAGGCACGGCCAGGCTTTCCTGCACACCCAGATCCTGTGTCCAGCAGGCCAGAAAAAGATTTACCATGTTGTTGACGAGTCCCACACCACGCCCGTTGCCCACCAGTTCCACAGTCCACCGAGAGGGATTATTCAGGTCAGTGAACAGCCAGGCCCAGAACAGTGAAGAAGCCGTCAGTCATGCAGGCTGTAGCAGACCCATAATGCGACACATTCATCTGGTGTCAGAAAAAATTAGTTACTGTCTTGTTGGGGGATTGATCGGGAGAGGAACGGGACTGTTGGGAGAGACTCGGCTACCTGACCTGCCTTCTTGGCCTTGCTGTGCCCTGCTGCATGCTGCCCTGTCTGTGCCCTTACTGATTTGGTGAGTAACTGTGCTGCAAGCTGGTTGATGGAAATTAATGCCATTCACATCCCAGAAATGAGTCTTTTGGGGGAGGGGTTGTCTTGGCCATGGCCATGCGTCTTGTGGGTGGGTGGAAGGTTTGCTGTCAGCTTGTGTTTCTTTGGGTGGGAGGAGATTTGCTGGCTGTTGAGGCTGTCCATGTTGGTGGCGTGGGTGGGGGGGCCTATTTGTTTGGTATGGTGTGGACACTGGTCATGTTGGTGGGGTGGGGACACTCAGTTACTGTGCTACTGGTGTGGTGGGGTTTGTTGGGGAAACTCACTGGATGGTCTGTGTTTGGTGGGGCTGGGGGGATGGCCTGTTTTGTGGGGTTGGGGTCAGGGGAGACAGTCTGTGTGTTTTGGAGCTGACTCACTGAGAGGATGGTCAGTGTTTGGTGCTGGGGGAGGGCCTGCTTTTGGTGGAGCTGGGGGGGGGACGATCAGAGATTGGGGCTGGGGTGGTTAGTGTTTGGGACTGGGAGGGCGGTCAGTGTTTGGTGGGGCTGGGGGACAGTCTGTTTTCTATTCTGGGGTCTGATGGGGTGGAGACACAGGCCATGGTGATGTGGGGACACTGGCTGTGGTGGTGGGGTGGTGACACTAGCCATTGTTTGGTGGACTTGGCAGGCCATTTGTCTGGGGGAACTGTCCATGATGGTGGAAAACGGGGACTGTCCATGTTTGCCTGCCAGGTGTCTGGTACATGTCTCAGTAGCCTCCAATAGCCCCAATTTGATTTTCCCCCCATTTCTAATTTGCATCCCAGTCTGGCTGTATTCCTTCTAGATGCCCCCTTAAGATTACACCCATCCTACTAAAGTCAGCCTGTCTGAAGTCCACCACCCTGGTTCCTGTAACCATTGCTTCTCTGCTCATATTAAGTGTCACTCCCATCCGGCAGGTCCTCCATCCCCACCTCCCTTACAGCACCCTGTTGGCCAGAGCTAGATCCAGTGTATTCCCCAACCTAGTTGGCTCAGTGACCATCTGTGCCAGGAAGCAGTCCAGAAAGGCATCCAGGAGTATTTGCTCCCTAGCACTCGAGAAGATTGGGGTACCCCAGTCCACTCCTGGTAGATTGAAGTCCCCCACGATCACTGTGTTACCTTTCCCATACATCTCCCTAATTTGCTCTGCCAGCTCCCTGTCCAGGTCTTCCCCTTGAATCTGTGGCCTGTATACCACCCCCATCCTGAGAATCCTATTTCTCATGTCCTGGAATTGTATCCACAAGGCCTCTGTCCTACTCTCCTCCCCCTCTTCCCTTGCACACTTTATCCCTTCCCTTACATACATTGCTGCCCCTCCCTCTTTCCCTTTGCCCCTATCCTTCTTGTAAATCCTGTAGCCCGGGATCATCAGGTCCCAGTCCTGGTATTGGTTGGCCCATGTTTCTGAGATATCAGCTATGTCCACCATCCCCTCTGCCAACAAAGCCTGTAGTTCTGTGGTTTTATTCCCCAGACTCCTTGCATTCAAGGAGGCAACCCTCCAAGATGTTCCCTTACACTCCTTAGCCAATTTCATACCCTTCTCAGCTCCACCCTTCGATCCCTCCCTGCTTCCAACCCAGTTTGTGGGGGGGAGGGTAGGCTCGTTTGTCTCCCCTCCCCGGAAAGCCTTTCCTTCAGCAACCCACTCACCACCCTCCCACCTAGTTTAAATTAACCTTTGTTTCTATGTATTCTTATACCCTCTGTTTTAGCACCCCCTCCCCTTTCCTCCCTGCTCAAATGTAATGTGTCCCCTGTGTGCAGATCCCTATTGTCCAGACTCTGCCCCAACTTCCCACTAACCCATACCCCTTGGATCAACAACAGTTTCCCAGCCAATACTAGCCCCACCCCCTATGGTTATTCCTCCCATAGAACTAGACTCCTATCGGAGATTGAGACTCTTCTTCGGTACTGTTCCCGTGCCTTCAGAGGAAGATGATTTGGAGACATGGATGGATTATGCAACTCCTTTGGTGCAAGAGTGGCAGTGCTCTGAAGGGGAAAAGAGGAAATGGCTGATGGAAAGCTTGAGGGGTCCTGCACTGGAAGCCATTCGATTCCTATGGGCCACTAGTCCAGAGGCCACTACAGCAGAATATCTTTCCGCCTTAGAGGGGGGGGTTTGGCAGCACTGAAACTGGAGAGGATCTATTATGGAAATTCAAGTCAGCTAAACAGTGGAGAAATGAGAACTTGTCTACCTTTGTTACTAGAATGGAGAGGGCTTTACAAAAGGTCCACCGGAAAGGGGGAGTGACCGCTCAAATGCTAAACCAGGTCCGATTAGACCATATATTGAAGTCAGCCAGATTTTCAAGTGTAATACTGCTGAAACTCAAATTGCAAGACCGGAGGGCTGACCCTCTTAAAAATTGTCAACTGATGAGAGAGATTCGTGAAATTAAAACTGATGAAGAGGGGTGGGAACCCTATGCTGGGGCCATGCATCCATGCCAGACCCCTGAACCAAGTGAGCCAGACGAGACTCAACAGCTGAGAGGGTTGATCAAGGGGTTGACAGAGACCTACCAGGAGCAGCATCTGTATCAAGCTCCTCCTGAGCTTAAAAGTGGAGTGGGAGTGCATGTTGTCTCCCCTGACCCCCGGATTGAGAGCAACCTGAGAGCGGAAATTAGAGACTTAAGAGAGATGGTGAGGGAGCTGCAACAGGCTGCTCTCACCCCCAATAGAATTGGAGAACCAGAGACCCAACGGGGTAAACGGCCCATTCAAGAAGAGCCATGTAGAGCCTCCGAGGTGTCCCACCAGATAAGAGACCCCCCTCCCTCCAAAGACAACCAAGATACTAAGTTCTGTTACCATTGTGCAGAGGATGGACACTTTCAGACTGAGTGTCAGCTACCAGAGAACTTGAGGAAAGTTACCAGCAGGTTAGTGGCCTGGCATCGCAAAACCTGTGCCCAGTCACCGGGGAGCCAACCTGAAAAGTTTTGCCACCAGGGCCAATGCCCGAGTGACATCGCAAGTAATGCCCCCTGAATGGTCTGAAGTAGTGGGTCCCTCTATGGAGACTACTGTGAAAGTGAATGGGGTATCCACCAGAGATGTACTAGACAGTGGCTCCCAAGTGACAATCATGTTTCAGGACTGGTATCAGAAGCATTTGTCTGATGTGCCCCTGCAACCCCTAGAGGGGCTACATGTGTGGGACTTGAGTGAGAAGTCCTACCCCTACTCTGGCTATATCTGAATTTGGTTGTCTTTTCCTACTTCTGTGGCTGGAGTGGCAGAGCAAGTGGAGACCCTGGCCTTAGTGTGTCCCCCTATTGGACTGTATGATGGGGTCCCGTTGTTGACTGGAACTAATGCACATATGTTTAAGAATTCTGACCTTGATTAAAAGGGCATGTGAAGCACAGAGAAATGCTGATGGAATGGAACCAGAAGAAACAGTTGTGGTCATCTGGAAGAAGGATCCAGAATCTTTGCTGTTGGCACCAAATGCTCAATGTGTTCTACAAGGAGAAGTCCACATAAAGAAGGATGTCAAGAACAAAATATTAATGCTGGATGCACCAGGAGATGGAAAACTGCCCGAGGTGCTGCTGGTCAAACGAAGCATTCTGCCTGCTAGAGCCCATGCTTTTGCCAGAAGAGTGATGGTTCAAGTTCACAATGTGTCTGACAGGGAGATCCGAGTAAATTAAGGCTGCACACTGGCCACTGTGCACAGTGCAGATGCTGCTGTACTGCCCAGTAACAAGAGTTCGGGGAAGAGTGACAGAGTAACACCTGACTTGTTTGATTTCGGTGACTCCCTGTTGCCAGTTGAATGGAGAGTGAGGATCAGTGAGAATCTTGCCCAGAGAGATCAGGCGTTTTCTTTAAAGGAATGGGATGTAGGATGTGTACAAGGAGCTGAGCACCGTATCCGGCTGCATGATGAAAGGCCATTTCATGAGATGTCTCGACACCTGGCACCTGCTGACATAGATGATGTGAGACGGCATCTGCAAGAGATGCTTGCTGCTGGTGTAATACAAGAATCTAGAAGCCCATATGCTTCACCTATCCTGTTAGTGAGGAAAAAAAATGGAACAGTTAGGATATGCGTGGATTATCACACTTTGAACCGGCGGACTATTCCAGATCAGTACACCAGGACTGCCTGAATGGTAGTAAGTGGTTCTTAGTGTTGTATCTTCACAGTGGGTACTACCAGATCCGATGGCCCCAGAAGACCGTGGAAAGACGGCCTTTATCTGCCCCTTGGTTTCTATGAATTTATGAGGATGCCGCAAGGAATTTCAGGTGCTCCAGCCACTTTTCAATGCCTGATGGAGTGTGTGGTGGGGGATATGAACTTGTTAGAGTGCCTGGTATACCTGGATGATGTAATTGTCTTTGGCAGCTCACTAGAGGAACATGGGAGCAGGTTATTCAAGGTGTTGGATCGACTGCAAGACTTTGGCCTTAAATTGTCCATTGATAAGTGTCAATTCTTTCAAACATCAGTAAAATATGTGGGACACATAGTATCCACCGAGGGAATAGAGACCGACCCAAGTAAAGTTGAGGCATTGACCACCTGGCCACAGCCAAAAAATCTGAAGGAGCTAAAAAGATTCCTGGGTTTCTGTGGTTATTATCGGTGCTTCAACAAGGACTATTCAAGAGTGATCTGCCCTTTACTTAACCTTACTCAAGGGTATCCCCCAATCCACAAAAGATACAAAAAGTCAGCACCCTTTGAGACTGAAAGAGTGTATTTCTGTCCAAATGAAGTATATGGGACCCGCTGGACTCCTGATTTTGAGACTGCTTTTCATGAAATCATATATCAACTTACCCATGCCCCAGTGTTGGCCTATGCTGATCCCACAAGACCTTATAGCCTTAATACTGATGCTAGCATGCAAGGGTTGGGGCCTGTGTTGTATCAGGAACACACGAATGGTCTGAGACCAGTGGCCTTTGCCAGCAGAAGCCTGACCCCTTCCGAGAAGAACTATCCAGTACACAAATTAGAGTTCCTAGCTTTGAAGTAGGCCTTTGTTGATCAGTTTCACGAGTACTTGTATGGGGCTAAGATACTGGTAAAAACTAACAATAATCCTTTGACCTATGTGCAGACTTCAGCTAAGTTGGATGCCACGGGCCATAGGTGGCTCTCTGCCTTATCTACATACGACTATACTGTTGAATATAGAGCAGGCCTGAACCACATAGATGCTGATGCCCTCACACTGAGACCGGTCCCCCCGAATAACTGGGTCAGACTGTCAGAACCTGATATTCGAGCACTCTGCCAGAAGTTTGACAGGGAGGAACAAATACCCACGGACACAGTGGACTGTATGGTGGATTGTTTGGGACCCTCTGAGAACTGCATACCTGCTGCTTATTGCCATTTTTCTGATCCTGACACTGGTGCTTTGACTCAATTCAATAATGACAGTATTCAGTGGGCTCAATCCCGAGATCCTATGATCAGAACAGCTCTAGAAGCCCTCCAAGCAGGGAAAGATGTGTCCAAGTTATGCTCCACTGATTTGAGAACTGCATTGCTATATAAAGAAGGCCCTAAGTTGAGACTGATAAATGGACTGTTATATAGAGAGACAGTGGACAAAGGGGGCCAACTGGACAAGCAACAGTTAGTTTTGCCTACTGCCTTTCGAGATCTGGTGCTGAGGTCCCTACACAACCACATGGGACACCTTGGCATAGACAGAACACTTGATTTAGTGAGATCTAGATTTTATTGGCCTAAAATGGGGGCTGATGTCAAACAATACATTAGAACTTGTAGTCGCTGCTTACAGCAGAAAGCTTTGCCTCAGAGGGCTGCCCCCCTTGTTAACATCACCACTAGTGCACCCATGGAACTGGTCTGTATTGACTTTTTGAGTTTAGAGCCAGATCAAAGAAATATCAGTAATGTACTGATGGTCATTGACCGTTTCACTCGATATGCTCAAGCGTTCTCTGCCAAGGACCAGAAGGCATCCACTGTGGCAAAGGTGCTTATAGAAAACTTTTTTGTTCACTATGGGGCCCCACAAAGAATCCATTCTGATCAGGGACGGGACTTTGAGTCACCTGATTAAAGAGATGCTTTCATTGTGGGGGGTGCGAAAGTCAAGAACCACCCCTTATCGCCCCCAGGGGGACCCCCAGCCTGAACAGTTCAACCACACTTTGCTCAATATGTTAGGCACTCTTCAACCAAAGGACAAGCCCAGATGGAGCCAACAGATTGGCACACTGGTACATGCCTACAACTGCACCAAAAGTGATGCCACTAGGTTTTCCCCCTATCGACTAATGTTTGGAAGAGAAGCCTGATTACCAGTAGATGTTTGCTTTGGAGTTTCTCCTGATGG
The DNA here is from genome assembly GCA_016271365.2 of Neoceratodus forsteri. Classification (NCBI taxonomy): domain Eukaryota; kingdom Metazoa; phylum Chordata; order Ceratodontiformes; family Ceratodontidae; genus Neoceratodus; species Neoceratodus forsteri. The sequence goes on along the minus strand of CM028136.1, from coordinate 403,136,046 downwards.
GGTTCAAGCAGCTACTCATTTACAGTATGTGGAAAAGTTAAAGGCCCAGCTAAACCATGCATACCAACTGGCTCAAACCATGGCTGCCAAATTAAATCTAGCCAATAAAGAAAGGTATGACAAAAAAGTGAAAGCACTGGAAATCAGGGAAGGAGATCGGGTGTTGCTAAGAAATCTGGGACTGCATGGCAAACATAAGATTGCTGACAGATGGCACCATCTCCCTCACATTGTAGTGGGCGAACTAGATGATCTGCCTGTGTACAAAGTAAGGCCTGAGAATAATTCAAAAGATGTTAAAAAATGCATAGAAATCATTTACTGCCCATTGGACAGATCTTGATAGAGTCCGAGCCCCCAGAAAATGCCCCCTCTGGACCAGTGACTAGAGCTGCTGCTAAGAGAAAATCAAGAAAGACTGCACCTACAGAAGCTAAGTTAAAGTGTTCCCCTCCACAAGTCCCAACTGAACATGACTGTCAGCCTGTATCAGAGGAAAAGTGAGTGTGGCCTTGAATATTACCCTTCTTATGAACTGAGTCAACTGTTTTGGGGCAATCCTCTAGTCAACCCTGGGAATGAAGCTGGGCCTTCCGGACTGTCTAAGCCCCCAGCCTTGTCCCTGGAGCCAATGCTCTCAGAAAGTGAAGTGCAAAGCATCAAGTCAGATGATGTGGAATCATTGTACATGGTTGAATTGTTTGACTTTTCAGAGGAAGAGAAAGATGGACTGGGGCAAACTGGTGATACACCAGAACAAGAACAGTGTGTTGAGTGCCCTGATAGTTCCCTGCCAGTGTCAGAAAACTCCCCGTGTGAACCAAGTGTTGTGGACTCAGAAATTGCAAACCCTGGAGCTGAAAGTGCCCCGAGTTCTAGCCCCTCTGCCCCAATGGAGACCCCCCTGGCAAGTACAGACAATGCTGAAAGTGAGTCTAACCATGCAGAAACTGTGACCGTTCCCCCCAAAAGGACTGGCTGAGAGGTGAGGCCTGTAGTACTGCTAAGTTACGAGTCCCTGAGCAGACCAATGGACCTGCCCCTTAATGAGGTCCATAAGGGAGTGTATGTGACCCCGAGCTCACTGCTCAAACTAAGCCTGGGAGATAACTCCAGATTACTTGTTTTGCCCTCTGAGTATGGTGCCCTTGCCCCTTCCAGCCCCAATGTAACTGATAGGGAAGGCCCCCTTTATCCAGGTTTCATGTGCAGGAAGTGATGACCTGAGTTAAAATGTTTGTGTATATATATATATATATATATTCTGTTGTATAATCAGTAGTAGAATGTATAATGCAGTGTAAGTGTGTATGACACCGGTTTAATATGCTGATTCCTGTTTAAAAAGCATGCAAGTTAAACTGTTCTGCCTTAAAATGATTTAGGGGTATCTACTTGTCGCGGAAATCAAGCTTTTCAGGCTAGGAAGGGTGTAACTCCCCCCTGCAATTGGGGGTTCCCAAAAGACTCCTGGGAGCTTGCCTAACTGTTCCCAGCCTGAATGGTGTTCGGCGTTTAAGCCGTTTATTTGTGAGTCCTTTTAGAGCCTCTGGTACTGTCTCTTTAAGAGCTGTCTGCTTGCAGGCATGATTAGTTTACATGGAGGGACTGTATGTTTCCCTGCTCGAGTCCCACTCGAGCTGCTGACAAATCGCTCCATTAATGTTGTCGCTAAGTGGACAAAGGGGGCGCTTATCAGAGATGTAACTGTTTGCCCCAAATCATTTAGAGTATTAGTGGAAATGTAATTTGTCTAACCTGCCTTTCTTTCAGCTGGGACTCTGTGTGTCTTGCCCCTCCATTTTGGATTTGGACTGCTGAATAGATCCAATCAGGCAGGAGGGGCATCTAAAATGGAGCTTAAGCGGACCAACCAATATCAGGACTCTCTTGGGAGCTGGCTGGCCATAAGGAATATAGCTAGTAATTCTGGGAAGTGAAATTCTGGACCATGGCGCCTTTTCTCACCAATAAGGGGAGTTTTGAGTGATTGACAACTGAAGTCCACCAATTGGACTGGGTGGTGCCCAAATGGAATACCCTGCCTTGTGTCTGGAAAGGCAGATCTGTTGTGACCGTGACTGGGGAAGGAGCTCTGAGCTCCTGCGCTGCAGAGTTTTCACATGGAAGCACGTGTGGAGGCCTAAACTCAGGCAGCACATTTCCTGTGGCGATTTGGACTGAATCCGCAGCTACTGAGGAGAGAAGCGGCTGAACACTTGAGAACCAGACTCACCCTGTAGAGGACTGGAGAAACTGCTTCATCACGCTCGGTCTGTCAGGAAAGTGAAGCTGCATTGTGAAATCCCTGGTTAGCAGTAAGTGCGATTGGGACCTGAGAACAGCTGCCTGGTATAGTAATTTCTTTTACATATAAATGTGTGGGGTGTTTGGGGGGGGCAGCTAAACGAGTCCTCTTGTCCCGTGTGTGTGTAGACGGGAAGGCAATCACGTGCAGGCGGACTGAATCCGTTTCTGCTTGAAGCTGTGTGCCTGCTTGTAGAACCTCATCCCCTGCTGTGCGAGGGCGTCTGGCAACCCATGACACCCTCGGTGACAGCTTTCAGCATCAAGTTAGTGAGTGCAAATCAGGGTAGCTCCCTGCCATCTGTACATTTAATTGTAAGTGTTTCATCTGATTTCTTTTCTTTCTTTCTTTCTTCATGAACTGAGCCATCTGGCTCCAGATTACAAATTGGGTATTGTGCAAGTGTTTTTCCATCACAGGACCCCAAGCAGCTGCACCGATCCTGGCTAGCCCCCCACCATCCTGGGTACCCAGTAAAGTGACATTTTGAGACTCTGAATATGCGCACAGTACTGTGATTATTAATGTGTCTAACCTAATTAACTTGATTTTCCCCTGACCTTGTTACAGCCCCTTAAATAAATCAGATCTGTTTGTTTCAGCAAAGTTACACTGACTGAGGTACTCGTTTATGTTAAAGTATTGTACTGTGGCTATCGTATTGCATCATCTTGTTTTACAGGGGGTCCCCAGAGTCAAGCTGACCGAACCAGTCCTGGGGATAAGTGTAAATAGTGAAGATACTCATGGTGTATTGTGTGGGTCACTAGTAGGAATAAAAGGGAGTTGCAGTGTCCCAGAGGGCTGTGACCAAGTTAGTCTAACTACTACAAACCCTGACCTCTGGGTGGAGGCACCCGCCATAGAATCTAGGCCCCTCAACCTGTTAGCAGTTAGGCAGTCAGGGGTAGTAGCCCTTGGGATAGCGCCACCTGGGGGTTACACAGTCTCTTCCCGGTCCTTTATATTGGTATCATCTCTGAGAAGGCCAGAGAATTTGCTTCCTCCCTGCAGATTTTCCCTAACTCCCTGAACCTACTTTGCACTACCTCCGCCTCCTCCCCTGCAAGGTCATTGGTTCCCACATGTATAACTAAATTTGGCTTCCTTCCAAGCTCCCTTACTATTTCCTTGATTCTCGGCCCACCTTCCCCGCTGTCATCCCTAGCATGCAAACCACCCTCCTTCCTGCATTTGGGTCCCCCTTCCTTCCCCAGTGAACACCCTTAATTATGGAGTCCCCTATGACTGCCATCCTTCTGTCCCCTGCACCCATGTTCCCTGTCCTTCATACCTTACCTGCAGTACTAGCTGCTTCCCCACCTAACTGCTCCCCTCCACCCTGGTGAGCTTATCACCGCATCCACTACTTATCCCCCTAATTGCTTCTCCAGTCTCCCCTCTGCCCCCCTTCCAGCTAGCTGTGATTGCTTCCACTATTCCCTCTTCCATTCCTTTCCTTGTCTCTCCCTCCCTTCCATCCTCTGCTTTGTTTTGCCTGCCTCTTCTTCCCTACCCTCCCTAACCAGTTCCCTCTCCATTACCCTGTCTTCCAACCCTTGGCCATGGTTCACCCAGATCTCCTACCTCACCCCATGATGTGCTTTCCTCCCTACCAGTCAGTGATGCAAATCTATTTGATAAAGTAAGTAATGGTGGGGGATGTGGCTAGCTGCCTTTCTGATCGGACGTACTTTCCAGGAGCTCCCATCTCAGCATCCAATATTACATTTATTTCTTGGTTTCTAGCTTTAGCCAAACTCTGAATTTACCTATCCTGGTTATTGGTGGGGTGGACAATTTCTGGAGAATGATATATTTGCCGGGATGGGTAGAAAAAAAAAGCAGATGAGAAAGCAAACTTTTTTGCTGCTTGTGGTGGGGCCTCCAGACCACCTACTATGACTGCTACTACTTCAACCGCAGACCAGAGTTCGGAGGAGTCCAGTCCAGTGACGCTGGAATCCTTGCATCAAGCAGTACTGAACCTCACTAAAATAGTTCAACAGATTGATAAGAAGATGGACTCATATAATGACAGGATGGTCCAAGTATAGCAAAAATTGGTTGGCCTGGTTGATTCCTCGCAGGCAGTGGAAAAATCATCTGAGTGGGCTCAGGCTGCAACCACCACATGGATCAAGGAACAAACTCTGCTCCAGTCCTGGCTGGAGCATTTAGAAAACGTTACAAGAGTGGCTAATGTCCACTTAATTGGGATACCGGAGGGGATGGAGGGAGAAGATTTACCTTCATTTCTGATCACCTAGATAGCGGAGATACTGGGCTTGGAGTTATAAGGGCAGGTGGTTTGGGCTTACCGGATTAACACCCTCAGAGCAAGCTCCCCATCCGAAGGCACAAGAACTGTCATGATGGTCATTTCTTCGGTGATGGTCAGAGACCAGATTGTCCAAACTGCCCAGACAAAATGCAACTGGACAAAAGACCAGACTCCAAGAGGTTGCTAAGCTGTATATAGTGTCACAGCTGAAGGATTTCGATAGTGTGCCCCTGGAACTGCTCTTGGCTTCCGTAATGTGTTTATGTTGTTATGTTAATACTGTATAATCTATGCCTTACCACGCTTGTACACTGTGTTGAATCTGTAACATTACTGCTCTTATCTCCCACACGGTGTTTATTTTTGTTATGTTAATATTGTATAATCGATGCCTTACCATGTTTCGTATGCTGTGTTGCTGTCCTGGGCCATACCTGAAAATAGGCAATTGTCTTGTCTAGTGTACCTACCTAGTTAACAAAAGCTAAATAAATAAATAAATAATCTTGGAAGTGGAGGGTTCCAAGGTCCTGCTTTTCCCTGACCTTCCCTATGCCACACGTATGAAGAGGAAGGGATATGATGCAGTGCAGTGCCAGCTTCGGGCTATGGACAGTCCAAACAATTTGCTGATGCCAGCGCGCTTGCATGTCACGGTGGGTAGGAAGGCCTATATTTACACAGACCTGAAGGAAGCTTCTAAAATGGTGGATAAACTAGAGTCAGAGAGAGCAGTGAATCATTGTCAGATTCTGAGCCAGAGAACACTTGATTCAGAACTGTGAGTCTGTATACAATCCATTAAGCCCAAATATATTGGGTGCAAATTTTTTCCACTTCAGAATCGTTCTGACCCAGTTGAACTGTCTATGGAACTTTATTCTTAGTTTGAATACACTGCTGATCCTGGTTATTGAGGAGTCCATTTTTGAGAATCACAGTTGGACGTTTTGGACAGAAACTGCGGTATAATGTTAAAATATTCTATCCAGATTGTGTGACACTACTAGAAGGAAGCTAGGTGAGAGCTAAAGTAATTATGTCTCAGTAAGATTGTGGGCTGGCTTATTACAGCTCAAAGATTAAATGGAAAGTTTGGATGTTGGGGGAGCATACTGGGAGACTTAATAGAGTCTCAAATATTGTGCAATTTAAATAAGGGCGATAGAACCTATTTTCTTATTTGATTATGTTATTATTTAGAGATCAACAATTATAAGCATTGGCAGCAGCAGCCAAATGTACTGAAAGTGTTCAATGATTGCTAAATAAGCTGGTATTCCCCTCAAATCTTGTACCAATTGTAGCAATGACTCACATATCTGTATAACATTTTATTCTGGTTATATTTTGGCTGTATTGCATTGCTCAGCATGTTTAAGTGCATTATAAGATGCTTAAAATATATAAACAAAAAGTTCAAACAAAAAGAAGTAATGGTTTATTTATATGATGGCACCCAATCCTGAAGGCTCTGGGTACTACTACAAATCAAAGCAGGGTACAGACGTCATAAACAATATCTTTACAATTATTTAAAACAGAATATGTATCATCACTTAAAAGACTATGATAAAATGCTTTATTAAAAAGATAGGTCTCCGGGCCCCCTTTGAAGACATCCACAGTTGGGGCCTCCCTCAAAGATCTTGGGAGCTAATTCCAGAGGGCCGGTCTGGCCACCTTGAAGGAACGATCTCCCGAGGTTTTCAGCCTGGCCATCGGATTTGCCAGGAGGCCCTCAGTGGAGGAATGGAGGGAACATACCAGGATGGTTGGAGTTAGGAGTTCAGACAGGTAACCAGGGCCCCGACCATATAGGTAGGTGAGCCAATGCCAATCCTAACCTGTCTCTTTACCTGCCTTTACCTCTGCCTGACCTGTCTGTGCTCAAACCCCCTAGTCCCTTTGCACCCTTACTCCCCTACCCTTGTCTCCTTCTACCTTACTACTCCTCCAACCAAACCTCATAAAATATTTACTACGAATGAGTCTACTGAGTTGCCAGCTTTGTATTGTATTGTTGTCTCCTTGTCCTGACAAATGCTCACTCTGAGCTGCCTGTAAGAAATCAATGATTGTAATCTAATGCTCATTTTAATGCTTGTATACTACCTGTTTGTTTCAACTTTTGACATGGAGCCTTTGCAAATGAGCACATAGCTCAAAGGTCAGTCTGATGTACAAATAAATAAAAGCCCACCTTGAAGATGATCGTCCACCTGACTGGCAGCCAATGCAGATCCTGCAGGACCAAGGTCACATGGCAGGACTTTGATAATGGCACCCCTTCAAAAGTTCCCACCCCTGGTGCTACCCTCACATTCCCATCCCTTCCCATTACCACTTGCTGTTCCTCCACCCTGGGCCCCCTGGGTCTCTGAGGAAGAGGTACTCCTGTTTATTGGGTGCTTCCCCTTGTTCAATTCCCCTGCCCCTGTCTGATGCCCTTGCTCCCCTGGGTACCCCCCATCTGTCTTTCTCTCCAGTACTTTGCTCTTCTGACTCCCCACACCTTCCTCCCCAGATCTCATCTGAGCAACCTAATTTCAGCTCTTAGCTGTATCAGGCGCTCACACACTGGACAACCCCCTTTACTCCACATCATTCCCAAGAAAAGAGCTGCCCCACAACTAGTACAGTTTACCACTCATTCCACTCTTCTGCCTCCCGTACAGGTGCCTATTCCCCCACATCTTCCAGGCCCAGGTTCTCTTAGCCCCAGTTATGTGTCCCTGTGTGTAACCTGGTTAGAGATGATTGCAGCAAACCCCAAATACTCTCGCTTCCCCTAACCTTCCTACTTCATTTCTGCTTAGTGCATTAGTAAACTCTAGATAGGGCTCAGCTGCAATCCCCTCCAACCCCCTACAAAGTACTATCATCCCCTATGGTGCACTTCCAACTCTTTCTTTCACAAAGCTTAGTTCAATGTAAATTGACCCTAAATGGGACCAACTGCAACCCCTTACCAACCCCCTTCAGAGTACTTCCACCTCCTGCCTTGCATCTCCGTCCCTTTACACTTACCTCCCCTACCTTGACCAGCGTGCCTGTGTCCTAACATGTTTTGCTGACTAACATATACTGCGGCTTTAACTATGGCTTGCTTAATGTTCTGGGTATTGCTGGACTCTTTCATGCTGACAGAGGGGGAATTTGTGATCCCTGAGACAGTTGGGAAAAGGCCTTCTCGATGGCCAATTAGAATGTTTTAAATACATGGAGTTAGTTAGTAGACATTAATGCTGTAGGCAAGTCTGAGTAGGGTTGCTTAGTCAGTTGTGTAGGTTGGCTGGGTAAAGTTCCTCAACACATTTATTTAAAGCAGGGGTTGTCAACCTTTTTGTCTGTCCCCCTACCCCGACCAAATGTCAGTAGTGTCTGAGACACCCTACTTGCTGTGGTGTGAAGACTTAGTGACAGCGCACGGAGGGGTACCAGTTTTCAAACCAATATAAAACAAAATAAAAAAACACACCACACCATTATAAACCAATAGAAAACAAAATAAAAAAACCCACACCATTATAAACCAATATAAAAATGCTTTTTCAATGCTGCAAGGAGCAGAAAAGGGCAGGAACCATATCAGCAACATTCTCAAACTGCTGACCTGCCTTGATGAGCATTACTATTCATAAACAGACTACCATCAGAACTGACATCCAGAGCTGATCTGCCACCATTATGAAGCAACACTGACCTGTGAATACAATGCTAACCTGCCTTGATGAACATTAGGAACGCTATCAGCAACATAGGAAAAATATCCGCAACATTCTCAATCTTTCTCAAACTGCTGACCTACCTTGATGAGCATTTATATATTGTATATATTTATATATTTTTTTTTATTCTATTTTCTTTTTCCCCTGAGCCACCAACCCGGTCATGGAGCCATGGACTTCCACCTCTCATATCGTACAATCCCTCCGGGCCCGTGGCTTTCCCCATCGTGAGCTGCAATACTCCCTTACATGCCGCCAGACTGGGATAGGTCGGAGGGCTTGGCCTGAGGGGCTAATCAGAGCCATAGTGGGCTTCATGCAGGGTGGCCGGCAGCTATCCTTTTTCAGGTTTTTTTTTTCTGGGGAGGTGGGACTGTGCAATGACATTCGGCATCCACCTCATCTCCTGTACATATTTTAGCTCCGGTAGCTGTACAACTCCTGGCCTCCATCAGGGGTCCATCACGCACTGGGCAATTCCCCACCCTCCCCCTGGAGAAGGAGAGCAGTCCATGGGACACTGTATCCTTCTCCCCTGACCGGCCCTCCAGTGACCCTGGTCCGTTCCTGAACCCGGGTCGCCGGTATTACAAGTGGAAATCCAACCGTTGCGCTGACGAGCCAGCTGAGTATTTATATTTTTAAGCAAACCATCAGCACTGACATCCAGTGCACTTTAAATCACTTTAACTTGCCTAGTAGTTACTGCAGTCGAGGTTAGAAAAAGCAGGTATCCCAGCAGTATTCCAGGTTGATACGGAGAAAATGGATTAGCAACAGGACCAAAACGGAGCCGCATTACTTGGGCTACAGCCCCTACTGTCTCCATGGTAACAGAAACGCAGGGCTGATTAACAAACCAAGAAGCCGAACAGACCAAAATGGAGCCACAGTACTTATGCTAAAGCCGCTACAGCCACTACAGTCTCCGCGGTAAAAGAATCGAGAGAAACAGGGTAACCACACATTAAGCAGGGCAGGATTCACAAACCAAGCAGCAGTACAGAGCAAAAGGGAGCTGCAAAAGCAGAGGCAGAGGTTAGTTTGCAATGGCAAGGTGTTGGAGGGGAAGGGGCACAGCTGATCTTTGTCTGTCGAGCCAGAATAATTAACAGCTAATTAGCAGCCAATATGTGTCACAGGTTGCTTTCTAGGTTACAGCAATCTTAACTATTAATTAGGACCTCATTAGCACAAGGAGCAGAGGAGCAGATGTGAATGCAGTCAGGAAAAACTTCACAACTTAAGCTGCAGCTTTAAATTACTTGTGGTGGAGTACATTATAAGTGCAGTTACTACTTTCTGCAGGTGATCTGCGGACCCCCAAGAAGTTGATTGTGGACCCCCTGGAGGCCATGGACTCCCTGTTGAAAAACCCTGATTTAAAATTGGAATCTCACATTTTGCCTGAGGAGAGGAGGCCTGGGTTGTTGTCAAGCAGAGTTAGGACATACTTTTCAAAACTGTTAATGGGCTGCCCATAACCAAGAACATCATGAGGCAGGAATGGACCAGCGTTTCATCATTACTCAGGCATAGAAGGCCCGACTCCGCTCTAGACAGGAGGTTGTACCGCCTCCTATACTTAGGCCGGAGCCTGTGGTACCTGTCAACATTGAGATGATAGTTCCTGGGCCTTCTACGGTTCCTCCCCTGGATGTCCCTCTTGCTCAAGCTCCTACTGTCCCTGAGTCAGATGTGATCTCTGTTTTGGTCCCTGAAGTTTCTCTGTCTACCAAAACTATGCCAGGTCCTGCATACACTACTTGTAGGTGGTCGACTAGAAATAACCCTCCAGCCATGTCTCCCCCTTCTAAGGCCTTGAAACTCTCTCCCTTACTTGTTTCTAACCAGTACGACCTTTTGCAGGTCATTTTGGATGACGCTGCTGGAGACTCTGATTCCTCCTCCATTGCCTCTTCCCACCCTGATGGCACTACTGATTCTGAGTTGCAGATGGGTATGGGTGTCCCTCAGAAACGTAAGGCTAGGGTGAAATTAAAAAGGAAGAAGGTGGTAGATAAGAAAAATCCTGATTATGTGTGTCGCCTTATTTTTGTCCTTTTTTTCCATGGCTCATTTTGTGTGTCACACTATTAATGTTAATAGTGTTAAATGCCTGTCTAAGAGACAACTGTTTTTTTCCTTCCTACGTTTGTTGCCTTTGGGAATTATTCTATTGCAGGACACCAGGCTTCACATGACCCTGATATTCGTCAGGCACAGAGAGATTGGTTGCTTGGCCCTTCTTTCTGATCCATAGGCCAGGATGTGTGCTCGGGTTTGGGTGTTTTGATTAATGTACCTGGCTTTCATCTATTTAAATTATATGATGTTTCTCCTGGCAGGGCACTGGTTCTAGATTTACTATTGGGCCTTGTGCCTATTGGGTTGTAAATATATACGCCCCCCAGACTAAGGTGTCCAGGACAGACCTATTTAACTTGATACGTCCTTATTTGCATACCTCTCTTCAAGTTATTTTCTCTGGGAATTTTAATTGTGGTTTAAGCCTTCATGACTAGAGTGCTTTTACTACAACCAGGAAATTGTTTTGTGATTCCAATGAATTGATGAAGTTGATCAAAATGGCTCATCTTTGTGATGCTTTTTTGACCTACACAAAAAAACATACCCTGACTTTTCAAAAGGGTAAATTAGCCACCCGAATAGATTTTATATTTTTATCTGAAACCCTCCCTATTTTTTCTGCTAATGTTCAATCTGTGGCTTTCTCAGACCATAACCTGCTCTCTGTTGGTGTAGGTTTGGAAGTGCCTTTACATAGGGGTCCTGGGATTTGGAAGTTTAATACTTCTCTTGTGCATGATTCTGGGTTTTTGCAATCCTTGTCATATTTTTTACAGGCACGTAAATCCGTTTTTATTGGCTATGAGGACACTGTTCAGTGGTGATTGGATAAGAAACGTCTTTTGATTCATTTTCTGAAGCAATATAGTCATCTCAAACGTAACCAAGAGTATTTACATTACATATAGCAGCGAGTGCATTTGCAGTCCCTGATGACGATAGCCTATACGACTGGGCAAGACCTGTCACATCAATTGCATTTAGTTCGGGCAGATATGTTAAAGTATCAGTCTAAACAGTCCCGTCAATTATATCACCAGCACAAATTTGGTGTACAGGGAAAACACTTTTTGATTTGCCCATTTGAAAACAATTCTCAAATGATTTCTCAAAAAAACATGTCTTGTTTGGCAGATTCTGAGGGTGGTTTACATACCTCTCAATCTGATATTAACAAGATTGTAGCAGACTATACATGGGCTCTTTTTTCCCCCCTGCCTGATGCCGATGGAGAACTTGGGTCTCTTTTTTCTGGCTTAGATATTCCAGTTCCCTCACAAGCCTGCTTGGATCTAGCATGTGCTCCTATTAGTGAGCAAGAACTTATTTCAGTTATTGGATCTGTATAGCTGAATAAAGCTTCTGGTCTAGATGGTCTCCCAAATGCCTTATATAAGGTTCTGGGAGACTACCTGAGCTTACCTCTGTGTTTAATTCCCTGTTGTCTATGGAAGTGATTCCTTTGGAATTTACTATGGGATTGTTGATCTATGTATATAAGAAAAAAGGTGATGCATGTTCTCTACACTATTGGCGACCCTTGTGTATGCTAAATACGGACTGTAAAATTGCTGATGAAAATTCGAACTAATAGATTGTTGTTGCTTGCTGAAGTGGTGATTTATCCGGCACAGTCTTGCTCGGTCCCTCATAGTCGGATATCTGATCATTTATTACTCCTCAGAGAATTGTTTTCCCATGGTCAAGTTAATACAGTTTCGGGTTTTGTGGTTTCTGTGGATCAAAAAGCTGCCTTTGATTCGGTCAGACACAACTTCCTGTAGGAAGCTCTTCAGTGTTTACACGTATGCATGGGCATGATTCAGTAGATTCGTGCTCTGTATAGGACTGCTACTGTGGTTCCCGTGGTGAATGGTTGGAAAGGCCCTATGAATCTGATTAAGAAAGGGGTCCGTTAAGAATGCCCGCTGAGCCCTCTGTTATATGTTTTTTTTCTTGATATCTTATTGAGACATTTGAATTCTCATCCTCAGATTAGAGCTATTTCTAGTTCATCACTTATAGCGCAATATAAGGCCATTGCTTATGCAGATGATGTCTGTTTTCTGGTTGCTGATGCATGTTCCGTTGCCTTATCCCTTGATGTGTGTACTGCCTTTGGGAAAGTTTCTCGTGCGGTTCTGAACTTTGACAAAAGTTTGGGTGTTCCTTTAGGTCCTCCCCAAACCTCTCTGTGGCCAATTGGCCCTTTAAAGATAGTCGCAGGCCCTATCAGAATTTTGGGTATCCAATTTGGCATCCCTAACTCTGATATATTGAATTGGGAGTCTAAACTGGCACTAGGGGCTGCTAGGGTGACACATTGGAATAGGGGGCAGGTGGGCAAAAAGAAGCGTGTGTTTTTGATTAAATCCCATTTAATTCAAACCTTTTTATATTTGAGTTACGTATTCCCCATTCCAAAGACTTTAGAGACTCCTGTGTTTGGTCTCTTTTTTCAGGCTTTTTGGGGCAGTAGATTGAACCCCATTAGGTGGAATGTTACGTATCTACCCAGCACTGAGGGGGGCCTATCCATGATTAATCCCCTGTTATTTTTCTCCAGTATATTCTTTGTTGCTAATTTGAGGCCATTATTGATTAACACGCAGAAGAGATGGGAACCCTGGTTCTATGATTCTTGTTGTGTGTGGTTCCATCAATGGGAACATAATTCTTTATCTATTCTTAGTCAAACAGTAGGTGTCCCATCTTATGTGAAGCATATGTTTTTACGCCTGAAACAATGGAACATTACTACTCAATTAGTGTTGTCCTCTTCCCATAAGACACTATATAAAGACTTACTTTCGACTATATGTAGTGTACTGCAACCTTTTGATAAATGCCTGACTCAGCATCTCTCCTCTCTTTTGCTTCTTCTAAGCTTTACTAGAGTGCCGGCCCATATCTGAGATTTTCATTAGTTATCTTGTCATGACCGCATAAATGTCAAATTTAATCATAAGCATAAGCAATTGCAGGACCATTTCTTTCTAGACCGTCCTGTCTTACGGTGCCTGAAACTATTCCCCATCTTTTTTTTGAATGTTCCTTCATTCATGATTGGTGGTCTTTTTTGGCACAAACATGGGCTGTTCCATTGTTTCAGACTATCATGTATTCAATCCTTATGTATGGTGATTACCCGCTGCATTGGAATAATTGGCATCGGGATACTCTGAACCTTGTTTTCGTGGTTATTAAGTGGAATATCTAGATGTCTCATTGTGTGTTTACTTTACAACAAAAGCAATGTACTTTTCTTGAACTGCAATGTAAAATTGTGTCTGATTTACAGAAAATCTATGACTCCAAATGTGCTTCCTTCCACAGGGATAGGATCCTGGAACTCTGGACGGCTCTCCCCTGGATCACGAATACGGACTCTGCCATTACATGAACTATTTCTTGGCTTTTTTTTTTTTTTGGCATTTGCTTTATTGAATTGCCTTTGTTTTTCATCTCTGGCATATTTTCTATGGTTTGTTTTTGTTGGTTTCTTATACGATTCTCTGTTTCAATAAAACTTTCCCCTACTCTTATTTCGATAAGTGCCATGGGATCTTTAACATCCACCTGAACTACCACCAATCCAGGCAGATGGGACCTCGGTTTAATGTCTCCTCTGAAAGATGGCACCTCAGAAGTGCAGCACCCCTCTCATGCTGCACTACAGTGTCAGTACTGGGATATTAACCCAAGTGCCAGATGTGGGAACTGAAACCACAGCCCTCTGATCTCCCAGCTTCAGAGGCGAGTGTACTATCTAGTGAGCCACTGACACTGACAGAACACTGACTGACTGACTTTACAGAAACCGCCAAGACCCCAGACTCATTTGACTCTATTCCTGGCTACTCTCTCATTAGGCTTGATCATAACGGCAAGACAGGCAGTGGATGTGCCTTCTATGTAAATGATTCACTGCATTACCAAGCCCTGCCTGCACCCTCCCTAGACCATGGTGCCCAAGCCCTCTCAATAAACTCTCCCCTGACCCAAACCGTGCTCCTCTTACTCTCACTGTTGCCTACATCCCACCCCACAGCCAATACCCTGCCTGTAAAGCTAGTGGTGCAAGTGGTAGACAAGAAGTACAGGAACTCAGGCACTGGCAAATACAAAATGCAGAATGAAGATCCACAATCTGAAGGATACTGTAGCTGTGCCAAGACACGTCTATCTGTTTAGACGCTAGTAGATTCAGTTAGAGATATTGAAGTATTTCTAGCAAAATAGCACTGTTGTACAAGTCAAATGTAGTAGTAGTAGTAGTAAAAATGTTATTCACTTGACAAGCAAGAGAATAGAAAACTCAACTGAGACAAGCTCATTTCCAGTGAGGTCCTTAAATGTTGTTATGGAAACCCTGATTTCAGGTCATAGGCCCAGAAACTGTCATTATGTTGCTGGTTTAAGAATTTCAGTTCTAGTGTCAGTGGGAAGAAGTACAGGAACTCTGTTCCTGATGCAAAAAAAGGTACAGGAACTAAGTTCCTGTGTGTTCCTGTTCACTTTCATCACTGTGTAAAGCACTCTCTGACTATCTATCCAGTCACCCCCACAAAATGGAACAAATCCTATTTGGGGATCTTAACATAAACTGGCTGGCGAGCTCATCAACACATGCCAAAGATACCTTTGCTGCATTAGATATGCCCCAACTGGTATCCCAGCCTACCAGATCCAACACCACTAATGGAACCCACACCCTACCAGATATCCTGCTCACTAATCATCCCCACCATATTACCGACCTGGGTGGCCTACCCAACGCCTTAAGCAACCATTCCCCAATCATCTTCAGCTGGTCTTGTCAGCTACCTAAACCACCACCAAATATAACCTATCATTGTCGACTATGCCCAGAAGACATTGCCAAACTCAAACAATATCTAATTAACTGGGACTGGTCCCCTTTTTCCCAAGCCCAGCTTATAGATTATGCATTGCACTTCTTCACCACCACCTTTAATACCGCCTGTGATGCTTTTGCACTGACCATCAAAGTGACTACTAAGAAACGTAGTGTCCCCTGGATCACCCCAGCACTCCTACAACAGTTCAAAATGTGTGACAACCTCTGGCATTGTGCCATTGCCTCCAGTTTGCTAAATGATAGGCAGACCTATAATGCTGCCCGCAATAAGTGTACCTGGGCAATCCGCAAGGTCAAGGCAGAGCACTACAGAACCGTCCTAGCCACCTCCTGGGGTAGCACAAGAAAATTCTGGGATAACTTCAAGGAGCTTAATGGTAAATCCCACTCTCCCCCCCCCACAACTTAGTGTTAATGGTGCTACCACCACAGACACACTTGACATAGCTAACTGCCTCAACTCCACCATCTCAGACCTCAGCTCAGTCCTCCCTAGCAACTTTTTTGATCCAATTCAGCCTACCCCATCGCATGAGCTCCTCCACCCCCCTTCAAACTCAGAGTCATTACCCCTACAGAAGCAAAAGCCTACCTGTCCAAAGCCCTCCAGAGCACCAATTTTATTTATTTATTTTATTTATTGAGAGAAATCGGAATTACAATCTTTTGAGTCATAGACTCCTTTGCAAAAGCTCCACATCAGTACAGAAAAGCACAAATATTACATTTAATGACAGTTTTATATTGGTTACACAGTACAGTATTTCTTTTTTACCCATTACCTATTAGTTACCGCCTCAAGGGCCAGAGAAGACCCTGTGTCATAGTTGTGAGACAAGTCTGGTCTCAGATACGGAGGGTCATTCACAGGGCCCTGAGTCAGAGTTTATTAACAGCAAGATCGTAGACCTGAGGATGTAGTTAGGGGATGAGCTAGACCTTTATTCTTAACTGTGCCTTCTTTTGGGATTCTGACGAGGGGGAGGAGTACTGGGTACAGCCACAATCATCAGAGTCGAGGAGGAGGTTCATGAGACCAGTTTTGAATAGTTCCAGACTAGGGGCCAGAGAGATGGAGGGTGGAAGTTTGTTGAGCCAGAAGGGGGCACGATAACGGAAGGACCTTTGTCCTAGAGAGTTCCTTCAATGGGGAACAAGGAGGGAGGCACTTGCAAGGCGTCTTGGGGCCCTCCTGTGTGGGACTGGCTGGATGAGGGGGTGGAGGCCTCTGGGTGTTAAGTTCATAAGTATTTTTTTGGCTTGGAGGCAAGTGTGATACTTAAGCCTCCCTTCAAATGTAAGTCAGCCCGTCAGCTTGTAGAGCTCACACGTGTGGGTTGATCTATCACAGCCTGTTGCCAGATGGCATGCCCTGTTAAGGGCTAGGATGATGCAGTGAAGGGCGGTTTGGTTGGCGGTGCCGTAGATTACAATCTTGTAGTCCACCAATGAGAAGATTGAGCAGGATACAGCGAGACGTAGGGCATGAGGGGGTAGGCAGTGCTTGCGTCAAAGACGCCTTGGATATGCATATCCTATACCTCGCACTAGACTCAGTTATCTCCCCACTCACGGACCTTCTAAATCTGTCCCTGTGCCTGGGCTAGTTCCCAGACTCATGGAAAATGGTAGTGATAACACCAATATTGAAATGTGGTGACAGCTCCCTCCCAAACAACTACCGGCCCATCTCAATTCTCCCCCCACTTTCT
Organism: Neoceratodus forsteri; assembly: GCA_016271365.2. Classification (NCBI taxonomy): domain Eukaryota; kingdom Metazoa; phylum Chordata; order Ceratodontiformes; family Ceratodontidae; genus Neoceratodus; species Neoceratodus forsteri. Next base: position 403,119,038 of record CM028136.1, on the reverse strand, counting down.
AAAGTCCTTGAAAAGATCATGACTAATCAGCTCACTGACTACCTCCTCACACACAACCTGTTATGTAGGGAGCAGCATGGTTTCAGAGCTGGTCATAGCACTATGACTGCCCTCACAGAATTTGCTAACTCCCTGCACTCCATGCTTGACAAGGGGAACCTTGCAGGGGCCGTGTTTATAGACCTCTCAAAGGCCTTCAAAATGGTTTCTCATCCACTCCTTCTTAACACAATACAACAAATAGGGGTATCTTATTGTCCACTCTCATGATTCTCCAGCTGTCTTTCATCTAGAACCCAATGTGTTAAAATTAATAATACCATATCTACTATGCTGCCTGTGCACTCAGGAGTTCCCCAGGGATCTATCCTGGGTCCCCTGCTAATCAGCATCTACCTCAATGCCCTGCCTAAATCCTGCCCCGGCAACCTTCCTCTCTACGCGGATGACGCTGTTCTTTATGCCGCACATCCTGATCCTCTCTCTCTCTCCAATGTATCTTACAAAATTCCTTCTCTCAGATTGAACACTAGTTTGCTGAACACAGATTGGTGGTCAACATTAAAAAAAACTAAGATGATGCTCTGTGCCCACCACCAAAACAGATCAAAGGATTTCCCCCTGGAAATACTCTCCGCCTCTCTCATCCCACTGGAACAAGTCCAAAAGTATAAGTATCTTGGTATTACATTTGACTCTTCCATCTCATTCCATGAACATATAAAAATTCTCACCTCCGCCACCAACACTTGCATTGTTTTATTTATTTATTTATTTATTAGATCATCGGTTTACAGACCTTTGAGTCAAAGACTCATTTACAAAGGCACCTCGTCAAGAGAACAATACATCACAGCAAACAAAACAGTACAGTACATAATGCTTAGATTAAAAAAGTAATCAGTGTTACAGGAATTCACTGGTGGCACAAGCTTGGTAATAGGTAGATCACAGTAGTCACAATATAGGTTCACGAGTACCATGTCAAGTAGCAACCAGAGATATTTTATTACATTATTTATTTTTTTTATTTTTATTTTTTATTTATTTATTTAGTTGTTTAACCAGGTATAGCACACCTATTAAGTCTGACATTAGTCTGCAGATATTGCCTGAGGAGCCTGTAGGCTAGAAATAGTGAGGGCCATTGGTCTGCTTTACAGACATAAAGACTGCCTGCCACCTGAAGCACCTCGCCTAGCCATTACCTCCTCAGTCTTATCGCTGGTGGACTATGGCCTCACAATCCATGCCGCCACCGACCCTACAGCGCTTCATCAAATACAAGTAGTCATCAATAAGGCCTGCCGGCTCCTCTCTGGTGCGGAAAGAAACACACATACCTGCACCTTATATGTGCTCACCAATATCCTCTCCCTTGAGGAAAGACTGTTATGCCAGACCTGTCTCTTCATCAAAAAAAGCCACCTGGTTTAACTCCAATAGGTGTCTTGTCTTCTCTTCAGGCAACCAGCATCTCAGCGTCCACGCGGGCTGCCCCAAAAGCTATCTGGAAGGTGTCTAGGGTCAGGACCACCCTGGCCCAGCGATCCTTCCCCCTTAGAGCTCCATCCTGGTATGCCCTCCCACCAGCTGTCACATCAGCCACCAATCTAGGTCCTTTTAAAGCTGCCTTAATGGCCCATATTCTTTCCTCACTTCAATGCCAGTATAACCAGTAACCTGTCGATCCTGCACAATGCCACTAGGCCATGCACCCGCCCTTGGCCAGGCAGTGGAGAGCCCTCACTGTTTCTAGCCTACAGGCTCCTCACCTCCCCTGGTTACCATATAGTTGCATTGGACTATGAATGCATTGTATTATGTATAAGATGAGGCCTTTCTGAGGCGGCTTACTACCAACTCATATCATGCATTGGTTTAGCTACCAATTGTATAGGTCTTAACCGCTCATTAGGTCAATATGTCGATAGCTCTGCCCTGTTTTAGCTACCAAATGTATAGGCATTAACCCGTGCTCATTGTATTTATACTCTGCATGATTGCTCACCCACATTTATTCTATGTATGTACTGTATGAATGTCTATGTTTTATTCTGACGTGGAGCCTTTGGAAACGAATCTATGACTCCAAGGGTTGTAACTCCAATTTCCTAAATAAATAAATAAAATAAACAAAAATGTCAATGACCATCATCTTGATGGCCCATTGCTTAGCTTTTTCCCCCAGTTTTTTTCTCCCAGTCCCGCCTACCACCCTAACATTGGCAAGGCCTCTGTCAACCTCGCCCAGTGCAGTGCAACATGCACATGAACCACCTCTTACAAGAGAACATCTTTCCTGGCCCTCTGTGAGGGATTGCTGTGCTGGTTGACACTGACATCACCCTCCCCTGGGCTGGCCCATGCTGCTCTCAGCAGCATTCCTCAGCTTTGGATGCACACATTCCCGACTCCTAGTCAACTCCCAAACCAGGGTTGCTGGCACTGAAGCACAATGCACTTCTGCTCAGCTATCAGGTGGTCCCTTACTTTAAATTAAATTCTCATATTCCAGGGCAGGGGGAAGAGACTGTCACAAAAGCAACTTTCCAATGTTAAGGTCAAGATACTGTAGTTGCTGTTGGGGTATAATTCACGTTTCTGATGCCCACTCCTATCTTAGTAATGTGAAATGTATAAAGGAAGATCAGCGCACACCATAACAGTTAGCAGTACAAAAAAGATTTATTAAACCATAACACACAAATGCCCCCAAAGTCCTGGGTGCTTCAAGTTGCTCTGACTCTTCAATAAACATTTTTTGTGCTACTAACTGCTGTGGTGTGGCTGATCTCCTTTTGTGCCTTTTGAGTTTCTAACCTTGCTTGGTCGCCCCTTCTGATGTTAGGGCATGCAATTTTTGTCCTCTGTCTTAGTTATGCATTCTGAAGTAAGCCTTTACTTGTGCAAAAAGCCCTAAATATTTAAAGCCCTACATGTTTTCTAGGGGACGAGTGGACTGGATTGCAGCAGGATGTTATTATCTTTTTGTCTGGGCATGGTAACAAGAGGGACAATGGGCCAGTACACATCCTAGCAAACTCATAAAAAAAGTTTAGTAAATTGAGAGGGAGTGTTCTGTTGAGTAGCGCAATTTTTTTGTCATTTATACCTATCCAGCTCTGCATCTTGTTGAATATTGCTTATAAAATAAGTTCTAAAACTCCTACAATTTCATTGGTCAACTTGTGCCACATGACAGCGAGATAAATGAGCACACACCTACTTGGAAGTACCCTAATTGGACAGTCAAACCTTAGGACACATATAAAATTACAACACTAGACCCACTGCTGATGCATATAACAAAATCTGGCCAGAGCCAATACGGCTGGTGATGCATTAGCTTGATAATGAATACAGAATAATGTGTGGCTTAGTTGTATTTTACTTGTTATATTACTGTGATGTAAAAATCCCACTTTTAGAACATGAAAAAAGCCTATGATGCATGGATTCAGCTACTCTCTGGGAACAGCTTGAAATGGGGGGGCAACTGGTATGCAATGGTATTGGTCCCTACACAATCTATAGCACTGCATTGGAGCTCTGCTGTGGTCAGCACATGTGACAGGGTAAGTCTGCCCTTTGCTGTCCTCATTCACTTTCAGGACCAGAGTGGGTTTTGTCAGGAGCTCTGTTGGGAGTCAGACCAGGATTTGGTAATTCTGCCTTTAAGAATACTATGGGGAGACTTGCAAACTTGAAGACAACTCTTAAATTGATCATTGGGAGCAGATGAGGAGCTGAATAAAATGGCCATTCCTCAGTATGAAAGTTTTTTTTTTACTATTATTTTGGGCTGGAATCTTCAGAGAGGCAATTTCTGCAGAGCACAGAACTGAGGGGAAACTGACAGAAAGCAGGGCTGAAGTTCTAGGAGGAGGTGAACCCTGTAAGCCAGAGACAAAGCCAAGTTAGGGAAGTCTGCCTAGAGGCATGCTTGAAGGCAGAAAAAGTTGATAAAAGCTTTGAGAGAACCAATTCAGTATAAGGCTGAATTGGGTCCATAGAGTTAGTGGCCAGAGAGGATCAGGGAGAGGCAGTTTATTCCTGCTGTATAAAAAAGGGAAATTGCTGACGAGAGATTTTGGTGGAAAACTAGAAAAGAAACTGAATAAATCTGAACTTTCAAGCAAGTGTAAAATAAGGTGGTTAGGTGTTTGAACTTTGAAACCTGTCTGACCTATAATTTTGAATATTCCTGAATAGCCAGGTCACATGGTTTCATGCTACCCATCACACACGGTTGGCTAACATGGTATGATTCGGACGCCCTAGCAGTTTGGGAAAAATAGTTAAGGAACCCTTTTGGAATACTCAGCTAGAACCTACACTCCCTAATCTCAGGGACAAGTACTGAATGGGAAGATGTGTGGCATTAAGGCACCAAGGCAGCTAGAGGAGACCATGTGAATTGCAGGATCCAGGTTTGAGCAGAAGACCAGAACTTCTGTTTGGTACAAAAACGTCAGGAGCCAGTAAGGGTGCCTAGAAGGGTTGAAACCCAAAGTCTTTTTTTTATTGTTATGCATGCAGTCTCCCAGCATCTGGCAAGAGTACCCAGGCAGGATAGATTTTCTATGTGGTTGTGAAAAGCAGTCTGGATTATGTGGTATGATTTGTTTTCTTTATAGAGTTGCTCTCCTGATCTAAGGGGGTAAAGCCATGCCCTGAAGATGATAAACCTGGCAGCCCTTTTGAAGGATGTGATGAGGGAGAATTTGGCAAAGTCCAGAGCAGAGAAGGAAGAATGACTGAGATGGTTGTCTACATGTGAGGAAGTTGTTAAAATTTTGTTCCCAGTATAGGAAATCAGAGTGCATCCACAGACTTTGTCCCATTTGGGAAGCTGACCATGAGGAATGCAACACTGTCACCTGCAAAGCTGGACCCCAGGTTATTAACCCCAAATCCTCCTTGATGTTACCAAGGGGAAGACGGGTCTCACAAGTGAAGTTAATGTATGTAAAAGAGTGAAAACAAATGAAAATATTTTCCTTGGTGCTCCCAGGTGTGGAAGGGAGAACAGAAGTGTGAGAAGTATACCTTGTTATGTTCGTAGAAAAGCAGCATTGATGAACATAATTACACAGAAAGTGGTTATGCAAAGAAGGCTGATACTGAAGAGTATACCTGAAATAGAAACATAGTCACTAATGTGGACTACAGCAGTAATACCCAAATGCAGGCTAAGAATCAAACAGTTGGGACACTGCTAGATTTTGGGGGTGGGCAAACCTTAGTGAAAGAATCACTTATGGGCTCACAAGTCCAATCAGGAGACACTGAAACAAGGGATTAATGTATTCAGGAGAACCTGAAAGAATACCTTGCTACCCTTACAGTGCAAACATATAATGAGGAATGTGTAAAAGTAATTGGAAAAGTTTGACAGGGTGGTTGCCTTGAGAGCTGTGAAGTGATTGACCTGCAGGAAGATGGGTCTAATTAAGTGATAATTGGTGATCGGGTAGAAGAACCATGATGGGACGTGCCTTTTGATAGGGATGGATTTCAAAATCTAAAAAGGATTAGTGAGGGCTGTCACAAACGCACTCAGCAGGTCAGGCCCTCTGCTCCCACAGTGCCAACCCCCAAGTGTAGTACTGTGAACAGGTAACAGACAGGGTAACCCTCCTGTCTGCTTGTGGGTCCGAATCACCTTTAGTCTCAAGTTCTGGGGGGATTCAAACTGTGAACCTTATGCTAGCATACCCAATTGTACAGGCTCAGATAATCTGCTTTTCGGGGGGATGCCAGATATCTTTCACCTAAGGGCACCTAACCAGGTATCTATAATGAACCCTTAAAACTCTATAAAAGACCTTAGGTATATTCTTACCTTTTCCCAGTCTAGTAACACCATCAAGCTTTGAACATTTTTTGTCAGTCTCAACCCTCTATAAGTCACATGCAAAAAGAGAACTTGCAGACCCAGGCAGTCTTTCAATAATAGTATTTTTACTAAAATGGATAAAAATATGTAAAATGTAAACACAGATCACTATATCAAAAAGCATACAATCACTTAAAAGAACAAGGTTAAAGTACAACACATAAACTCCTACCACAATACAATTAGGCTTTTTCTATCTGATGTATTACCTCTAAGTGCCTAAGTTAGAGATCTTGTTTCTTAAGAGTACAAAAAGAAGTGTCACACAGATCAGACACAAATCCTAGGTTAAACTGTGTCTCTCACACACAAATTCTGATGTCATCTAGCTCCTCCTTTTTGAATATAAAAAAAATATACAAACAATGATCTTCCTGTCAGGAGATATTTTAAATAATGTGACTCAGCAAAAACTAATTTCCCAAATTATGACAGTCGTTAATCAAGCCTTTCCTTTGATCTTATGTGGTTTTCTGTTCCCAAGGCATCAAAGGTTTCTTTATAACTTTAGCACCATGGTGGTATAAAAATGTTTTTCCTCTAAGACATCATAAAATTTTACAGACCCTATATCCTGGTATCTAGGTCAATTCTAATTAAGAGAGAAAAACAGGAGACCCTTAATTAAGTCTCTCTAGTCTTTTAATTACCTCCTGGTTTCAGGTCCCTTGACTATAACTGAAACCTGGGAGGGAGGCACCCATGGCACACTGTGATAATCACACACTATTTTTTTTATATTACAATTATCATCCAACAATCATAACCAGCTAGCCAAGCATCACACTCCTCCCCACTTAGAATGAATTTGGGGGCTCTATCCCCTGTATGGGATGAGCTTCCCAAATCAGTTCACTCCTCATAAACACACGACAGGCCATCTGCATTCTGATTGGTCGCACCAGCCCTATGTAAGATTGTCATGTCATACCCTTGCAAGGCAAGACTCCATCTTAATAGTCTACCATTAGTTTTCCTCTTTGTGACAGCCAAACTAGGGGGTTGTCGTCTGTTTGTACCTCAAAATGCTGCCCATATTAGTATGGCTCTAACTTCTTTAGGGCCTACACTATGGCAAGACACTCTTTTTCCACAGCAGAGTATTCCTGCTCCCTGGGAAGTAACTTTTTCCTCAGGTACACAACCGGGTGATTTTTTTCCCTTGGTTGGATGTCTGACTCAGTACTGCCCCAATACCCAAGTCTAAGGTGTCAGTCTGAACTATAAAGGGTCGGCTATAGTCAGGACTTGTCAACACAGGAGCACTGCACAATGCCTCCTTCGGTCTGATAAAGGCTTTTCACAGGCTGGTTTCCAGGTAATTTTCTTAGGCATCTTTTTCTTTACCAGGTCAGATAGGGGAGCAGCTAGGGCACTGTAATTGGATACAAATTTCCTATAGTACCCTGCTGTCCCTAGAAAACTCCTGACCTGCTTCTGCATTTCTGGTCTGGGCCATGCCTTGATCACCTCTATTTTTACTTGGTTAGGACAGAGCTGTCCTCGGCCTACAACATGCCCGAGGTATGCCACTTCAGCCATGGCCGCCTGGCACTTCTCAGCTTTGACAGTGAGCCTGGCCCTCTGTATCCTGCCCAGCACTTCCGTAAGGTGGTACAGGTGTTCCTCCTAGCTGGCACTAAAGATGGCAGTGTCATCCAGGTATGCCATGGCATACTACTCAGCACCATTTAACACCTGGTTCACCAACCTTTGGAAAGTGGCCGGGGCGTTCTTCATTCCAAAAGGTATTACTTTAAATTCAAATAAGCCTATCGGAGTGATGAAGGCCAACCTCTCCCTAGCTCTGTCAGTTAACTCTACCTGCCAATACCCCTTTGTCAGGTCAACAGTCGTAAGGTAGGTCACCCCTCCCAACTTGTCCAGAAATTCATCCATCCGGGGCATCGGGTGGGCGTCTGACTTCATGACTGTATTCAGTCCATGATAGTCCACACAGAAACAAGTAGATCCATCTGGCTTGGGCATAAGGACTATGGGTGAGGCCAAGGGGCTGTGGGATCTCTGGATTACTCCTAAATCCAGCATCTTCTCCACCTTCCTCCTAATGTCCTTTTGGACAGCCTCCAACACCTGATATGCTGTCTGCCGTATGGACGTCTGTGTCCCTGTCTCTACATTGTGTGTTGCTAAGGGGGTTAGTCCTGGCTTGGCGCTAAACAATGGGGCAAAGTCTGTTAAAACCTCCCTTACTTCCTGGATCTTGTCCGGGGCCAGCTGGGGAGACAATTTAACTACCTCCACAGAGGACTCCCACTTGCTTTCTTCCAGCAAGTTCAGAAGGGGGTTTCCTTTGTCCGTCCCCTCCCAAGGACTACATACTGCAAATGCCATGTCAGCCCTATTAGCATATGGCTTCATCATGTTGACATGGTACATTCTTTCTGTCTGTCTTCTGTCAGGTAACTATGATATAGTTCACAACATTTACCTTCCTAACTACTTTGTATGGTCCAGCCCACTCAGCCTGCAGCTTGTCTTTCTGGACCGGGATAAGTACCATGACTTCCTGACCCACTGTGTACAAGCGAGCTCTGACTCTGCGGTCGTAACACACTTTTTGTTTCTGTTGGGCAGCTGCCAGGTTGCTCTGGGCTGTCCCCATAAGCTCCTTCAGCCTTTCCCTAAACCTAAGGACATAATCCACTATGGGAGTTCCCTGGGTGGCTAGCTTGCCTTCCCAGTCCTCCTGGATCAAGTCTAGGGGCCCACATATCCAGCGTCCATATAGGAGCTCGAAGGGGGAAAATCCTGTCAACTCTTAGGGCACCTCCCTGTATGCAAATAACAGGTGGGGAAGGTATTTCTCCCAGTCCCTTCCATGCTGTTCAGCAAACACTTGGAGCTTTCACTTTAGGGCACCATTAAATCTTTCCACAAGCCCATTGGCTTGTGGGTGATAAGGTGTCATGTTCCTCTGCACCACCCCACACTTCTCTCACAAACATTTCATCAGGTCTGACATGAAGGAACCCCCTCGATCGGTGATAACCTCCTGCGGAAACCCAACACGGGAGGAAATCCCAAGTAAGGCATCTACCGTTTGTCTGTCCTTAGTGAGGATAGGGTGACTGCCTCTGGATACCGGGTGGCATAATCCACTAAAGTCAGGATGAACCTTTTCCCAGAGGAGCTGGGAGAATTTAAAGGCCCCACAATATCCATTCCCACCCTCTGAAATGACTCCTCTACATGGGCAATGGATTTAGGGCAGCTTGGGTTTTCTTACCTGTCTTCCCTATTTCTTGGCACCGGTGACAAGACCTGCAATACTCCTTCACCTGCTGGGTGAAGCTGGGCCAATAGAAATGTTGGGCCAATCGTTGCATAGTGCACGGTTCCCAGATGACCAGACAAGGGAATATCGTGTGCAATCTTGAGCAACTGCTCATGGTACCCTTGGGGAACAACAAGCTGCCTGCCTATCACCCCTCCCTCAGTCTTCACAGCCTGAGTATACATCAGTCCATTTTCCAAATAACCTTTATGTTTACCGTCACCTCCCTGGGCTCCATCAGAGTGTGCCCAAACCCTCAGCTTCTCTAGACTAGGGTCACTTTTCTAAGCAGCTGCAAACTCCTTACACATTTCCAAGGCATGGGAGAGGTCCCCTTCAGTCTCTAAACTAGTGTCCCTAGCACTAGCATCAGGGCACTCAGGATCACTGTCATCCCTAACCCTCTGACAATGGGTAACCCCTCCTTCTTCAGAATAACCCTCCATAGCTGTGTGGTTAACTGCTACTGGGGAAATTTCTACCCCCTTTTCATTAGTCTCCATAACAGGAGACACAGGCTGGGGAACCAGCCTCCCAGTGGTTTCCACAATGGCTTCTGTGGGGTCCAGGGAACTACAATTTTTCCTTCCTGCTTGGCTACAGGTAACTGCACACACCAGCCTCTGTTTGAGATTGTTGCCAAGGATGACGTCAGCTGCTAATGTTTTGGCTACAGCCACCTGTTGCACAGTTCCCCCTGTTTCACCCCAGTCTAGGAGAACACTAGCAAGAGGCAATGTGGTCTCCTCAACAGTGAACCCTTGCACAGTTACAAATTCATTGAGTATAAGCTGACAAGGCTCCACCAGATCCCCTTTTACCAGCATCAGGGATGCCCCTGTGTCCCTTAACCCTTGTGTCTGTACCCCATTCACCGTGACTGGGTGCATGTGTTCCCTCATGTTCACATGCAAGCTTCCAGGGATACACAAACAACCCACTTCTTTCCTTACCCCATTCTGCATATTGTTTGCCCTTTCGGGACACTGTCTGCCAATAAATCCAATTTCTTTACAGACCAAACATTTGTTTCTTTTCTCAGAGAAATATTTTCTCTGAAACCTGGGGCTAACTGGTTTTGGTGGAGGCAGTGAGGGTTTTAACTGCCCTGAAGGTGCGCTTTTCCCTTTCTGCACTGCCACGTCAGCCCCATTCACTCTCAGAGCAGGTCTGCTCTTGGCATAGTGGTATGAGAGTTCAGCAGCCTCTTGCACTGTTTTGGGATCTCACGGTACACCTCTTGCTGTTCACAGTCCGCCTCTTGCTGTTCTTGCTCCCTCTTCTCCTCTGCTGCTCGCTGTTCTCACTCCCTCTTCTCCTCTGCGGCTCACTGTTTCTCACCCCCTTCTCCTCTGCAACTCGCTGTTCTCACTTCTTCTTTCTCTGGAACTCCAGCTCCATTCTGTGCCACATATCCGGTGAGGATGACAGTAGGGCCAGTGCCAGCAAGGGCCACAGCAGCAGGGGAAGGTCACCAGCATTCTGGAGCCAGAAGCACTCAGACTGCAGATTGAGTTGTGCAGAATGGAGCTGGAGTTCCAGAAGAAGAAGGAGTGAGAACAGCGAGAGGCGGACCATGAACAGCATGAGTGCCAGCAGGACGCAGAGGAGAACAGGGAACGAGAACAGCAAGAGGCTGACGGTGAAGAGCGTAAGCACCAGCAAGCCACAGAGGAGAAGAGGTAGCGAGAACAAAGAGAAACAGAGTGAGAGAAATGAACTGCAGAGGAAAAGAGGGAGCATGAACAGCAAGAGGCAGGCAGTGAGGAGTGTTAGCACCAGAGATGACATGAACTAGAGAAGCTACGACTCCAACCACCAGCACCAGAGCAGGTAAGCGGCTTGGGTTTAACTGGAACTACAGGACTGGGTTACAAATTGAATTCCAAATTGATAGCTGAATTTAAAGAGGGAGAGGATATGGATGCCTTTTTAAATTCCTTTGAAAAAGTCTGTTCAAGCTAAAATTCCTAGAGGGTCCTGGAGCTTCCAGCTGTCCCCGCTACTTACCGGGAAAGCTCAGGATGCATTGGGTCAAATGGACAATGAGGACAGTAATGATTACAGCAAACTTAATGCTTCACTTTTAAAAAAGTTTAATTTAATTGCTGAAGCATACAGAGCTAAATTCTGTAAGCTCAGGAGAAGCCCTGATATGAGCTACGAGGAGCTAGCCATGAAACAGCGTCAGTTTTTAAAACATTGGTGGGAAGAAATTGAAGCAAACTCTGTAGATAAAATTGAAAATGCTATTTTGTTAGAACAGTTTTTTGGGGCATGCCCAGCAGAGCTGAAAACCTGGCTGGAGGACCGAGATCCCAAAACAGTACAAGAGGCTGCTGAACTCTCAGACCACTATGCCAAGAACAGACCTGCTCTGAGTGCGAATGGGGCAAGCGTGACAGTGCAGAAAGGTAAAGGCACACCTTCAGGGCAGCTAAAACCCTCACTGCCTCCACCAAAACCAGTTAGTCCCAAGTTTCAGAGAAAAGATTTCTCTGAGAAAAGAAACGAATGTTGGGTCTGTAAGGAAACTAGGCATATTGCCAGAAGGTGTCCCAAAATGATAATCAGTACACAACATGGGGCTAGGAAAGAAGTGGGTTGTTTGTGTGTCCCTGGAAGCATGCCTGTGAACATGAGGGAACACATGCACCCAGTCACGGTGAATGGTATATAGACACAAAGGCTAAGGGACACAGAGGCATCCCTGACATTTGTAAAAGGGGATCTGGAAGAGCCTGGTCAGCTTATACCCAAGAAATATGTCACTGTACAAGACTTCACTGGTGAGGAGAAAATATTGCCATTCGCTAGTGTTCTCCTAGACTGGGGTGAAACAGGGGGAACTGTGCAACAGGTGGCTGTAGCTAAAATGTTAGCAGTTGATGTCATCCTTGGCAACAATCTCAAATAACGGACAGTGTGTGCAGTTACCTGTAGCCAAGAAGGAAGGGGAAACTGTAGTTCCCTGGACCTCACTGAAGCCAGTGTGAAAATCCCTGGGAGGCCGATTCCCCAGCCTGTGTCTCCTGACATGGAGACTAATGAAAAGGGGGTAGAAAATTTCCCTGGTAGCAGTTAACAACACAGCTAGGGAGGGTTATTCCGAAGAAGGAGGGGTGACCCATTGTTAAAGGGTTAGGGTTGACAGTGATCCTGATTGCCCTGTTGCTAGTGCTAGGGACCCTAGATTAGAAACTGAAGGGGACCTGTCCCACACCCTGGGAATGTGTAAGGAGTTTTCAGCTGCTCAGAAAAGTGACCCTGGTCTAGAGAAGCTGTGGGCTTGGGCAGACTATGATGGAACACAAGGAGGTGATGGTAAACATAAGGTTTATTGGGAAAATGGACTGATGTATGCTCAGGCTGTGAAGACCGAGGGAGGGGTGATGGTTAGGCAGCTTGTTGTTCCCCAGGGGTACCATGAGCAGTTGCTCAAGATTGCACACAATATTCCCTTTTCTGGTCATCTGGGAATCACACGCACTATGCAGCAATTGGCCCAAAATTTCTATTGGCTCAGCTTCACCCAGCAGGTGAAGGAGTATTGCAGGTCTTCTCACTGGTAACAAGAAATAGGGAAGGGAGGTAAGAAAACCCAAGCTGCCCTAATTCCATTGCCCATAGTGGAGGAGCCATTCCAGAGGACGGGAATGGATATTGTTGGTCCTTTAAATTCCCCCAGCTCATCTGGGAAGAGGTTCATCCTGACTATTGTGGATTATGCCACCTGCTATCCATAGGCGGTCACCCTATCCTCACTGAGGACAGACACAGTGGTAGATGCCTTACTTGGGATTTCCTCCTGTGTTGGGTTTCTGCAGGAGGTTATCACAGATCAAGGGGGTTCCTTCATGTCGGACCTGATGAAATGTTTGTGAGAGAAGTGTGGGGTGGTGCAGAGATGCATGACACCTTATCATCCACAAGCCAATGGACTTGTGGAAAGATTTAACAGCACCCTGAAGTGAATGTCCAAGCGTTTGCTGAACAGCATGGGAGGGACTGGGAGAAATACCTTCCCCACCTGTTGTTTCCATACAGGGAGGTGCCCCAAGAGTTGACAGGATTTTCCCCCTTCAAGCTCTTATATGGACACCAGGTATGTGGGCCCCTAGACTTGATCCAGGAGGACTGGGAAGGCAATCATGCCACCCAGGGAACTCCCATGGTGGATTACGTCCTTAGGTTTAGGGTAAGGTTGAAGGAGCTTATGGGGACAGCCCAGAGCAACCTGGCAGCTGCCCAACAGAAACAAAAAGTGTGGTATGACTGCAAAGCCAGAGCTCACTCATACAAGGTGGGTCAGGAAGTCATGGTCCTTATTCCAGTAAGGAAAGACAAGCTGCAGGCTGAATGGGCAGGACCATACAAAGTAGTTAGAAAGGTAAATGATGTGAACTATATCATAGAGTTGCCTGACAGAAGACAGACAGAAAGAATGTACCATGTCAACATGATGAAGCCAAATGCTAATAGGGCTGACATGGTGTTTGCAGTATGTAGTCCTGGGGAGGGGATGGACTAAGGAGACCCCCTTCTGGACTTGCTTGAAGAAAGCAAGTGGGAGTCCTCTGTGGAGGCAGTTAAATTGTCACCCCAACTGGCCCCAGACGAGATCCAGGAAGTAAGGGAGGTTTTAGCAGACTTTGCCCCTGTTTAGCGCCAAGCCTGGACTAACCCCCTTAGTGATGCGTGATGTGGAGACAGGGACACAGACACCCATACAGCGGAAGCATATCAGGTGTCAGAAGCTGTCCAAAAGGACATTAGGAGGGAGGTGGAGGAAATGCTGGATTTAGGGGGTAATCCAGAGATCCCACAGCCCCTGGGCCTCACCCATAGTCCTTGTGCCTAAACCAGATGGCTCTACTTGTTTCTGTGTGGACTATCATGAACCGAATGCAGTCATGAAGTCAGACGCCCACCCAATGCCCCAGACAGACGAACTCCTGGACAAGTTGGGATGGGTGACCTACCTTAAGACTACTGACCTGACCAAGGGGTATTGGCAGGTCGAGATAACTGACAGAGCTAGGGAAAAGTTGGCCTTCATCACTTTGATAGCTTATTTGAATTTAAATAAAGTAATGCCTTTCGGAATAAAGAACACCCTGGCTACTTTCCAAAGGTTGGTGAACCAGGTGTTTGTTTTTTTTATCACAGCTCTGTTTCTTCACTGCTGCAGCACCTTACCGATCGGGGCATCTAGCCACCGGCCCTACCCACAGGAAGAGTGGCAGGCTCACTCGCATGATGGGGGGTCTGGCATGGCCATAGCCGATCTGCTGGAGGGCTCCCCCATCCTTACCAGCCGGACCGGCGCCGAACCCCCCAGCATGATTCCATGACAGTCCTCCATGCATGGCAGGGCGTAGCCATCAAGCTTCTCGGTCACACCCAGCCTTTTCCATTTTCTTTCCAATGGGAGCACAGATGTGTAGTGATGTCCATGCACCAATGTGCAGACGTCCGCCGTGCTCCCCCCTTCCAGACTCCCGCACATCCGCAGTACCACCGGGCGTCTCCAGGGACCACCAGAACGCGATGTGTATCCCACCCTTTCCCCCCAAGACTGGGAGAGCAGTTGTCAGACACTTGATCCCAGTCCTCTCCTGCTGACCCCTGATGGCCAGGGCTCATTCCTAAACCCAGGTCACCAGCGTGGAGTGAAGTGTGGCATCCAGCACCTCAACCCTCAGTGCCATCGGGCCAGACGTGAACCAGGTGTTAAATGGTGCTGAGGAGTATGCCGTGGCGTACTGGATGACACTGCCATCTTTAGTACCAACTGAGAGGAACACCTGTCCCACCTTAGGGAAGTGCTGGGCAGGATACAGAGGGCTGGGCTCACTGTCAAAGCTGAGAAGTGCCAGGTGGCCATGGCTGAAGTGGCATGCCTCAGGCATGTTGTACACCAGGGACAGCTAAGTCCTAACCAAGTAAAAATAGAGGTGATCAAGGCATGGCCCAGACCAGAAATGCAGAAGCAGGTCAGGAGTTTTCTAGGGACAGCAGGGTACTTCAGGAAATTTTTACCCAATTACAGAGCCCTGGCTCCTCTCCTATGTGACCTGGTAAAGAAAAAGATGCTTAAGAAAATTACCTGGAAACCAGCCTGTGAAAAAGCCTTTACCAGACTAAAGTGGGCACTGTGCAGTGCTTCTGTATTGACAAGTCCTGACTATAGCAGACCCTTCATAGTTCAGACTGACACTTCAGATGTGCGTATTGGGGGCGGTACTTTCAGAAAAAGAGATGTGCAAGAACAAGGGGACACAACTTGAAGATAGAGGGGGGACAGCTCAGGGGCAATATAAGGAAGTCTTTTTTCACAGAGAGGGTGGTGGACGCATGGAACAGCCTTCCTGAGGAGGTTGTGGTGTCTAAAACTGTGGGAGAATTCAAGAATGCATGGGACAGACATAAGACAATTATTGTGGAGGGTAGGAAAAAATAGGCTGTTGGTTAACTAGAATCTGCAGCTTATCCTGTAAGTAGGGAAATGGGCAGACTAGGTGGGCCAAGCGGTCCTAAACTGCCATCAAAGTCTATGTTTCTATGTTACTGAGTCAGACATCCAACCAAGGGAAAGATCACCCTGTAGTGTGCCTGAGTAAAAAGTTACTTCCCAGGGAGCAGGCATATTCTACTGTGGAAAAAAGAGTGTCTTGCCATAGTGTGGGCCCTAAAGAAGTTAGAGCCATACTTATATGAGCAGCATTTTGAGGTACAAATGGACCACAACCCCCTGGTTTGGCTGACCCAAATGGAAAAAACTAATGGTAGACTGTTAAGATGGAGTCTTGCCTTGCAAGGATATGACATGATGATCTTGCATAGGGCTGGAGCGACCAATCAGAACACAGATGGCTTATCGAGTGTTTTTGAGGAGTGATTTGATTTAGGAAGCTCATTCCATGCAGAGGATAGAGCCCCCAAATTCATTCTAGGTGGGGAGGATTGTGACGCTTGGCCAGCTGGTTATGATTGTACTTGGATATTTGTAATATAAAAATGTAGTGTGTGATTGTCACAGTGTGCCATGGGTGCCCCTCCCCCGGTTTCAGTGAACCAGGAACCATTTAATTAACTGACTTACTTCAGAGTGGCATTTTATTACCTTTTTATAATACGCCTAGGCTCTTTGAAGTGGAAATGACATGGGACTTTATTAGTCTGCCAGAGTATGGAGATCATAACGTTTTATGATGTTTTAGAGGAAAAAAAAACATTGTCATAACAAGATGGTGTGAAAAGTTGTAAAATCTTTGACCTGCCAGGGAAACAGGAAACCACACAAGATCTAAGGAAAGGATTGCTTTAAAGACCGTTAAAATTTGGGAAATTAGGATTTTGCTGAAGTCACAGTATTTAATATACCTACTGATAGGAAATCCTGTTTTGCATATTTTTTATATTCAATAAGGGGGAGCTAGATGACATCCTAGAAGGGGTGTGGAAACACATAGTTTAAACTGAATACTGTGTCTGATCTCTGACACATTCTTTTGTGGGCTCTTAAGAAACAAGAACTAACGAGCACTGTACAGAGGTATTACGTTAGATAGAAAAAATCTAATTGTATTGTGGTAGGAGTTTATGTTTTGTACTTTAACCTTTTTCTTTATGTGATTGTATGCTTTGTGATATATTGTTCAGTGTTTACATTTAAGTAAACCTCTTATTTTAAAGAGACTGCCTGGGTGTGTCTTCCAAGTTCTTTCTTTTTGCATGTGATGTATACGTGATTAATTTGACAGCTGTTCATAAGCTTGATTGTCTTACCAAACTGGGAAAAGGTAAGAATACACCTAAGGTCTTGTACAGAGTTTTAAGGGTTCATTTTAGATACCTGGTTAGGTGCCCTTAGGCGAAAGATATCTGGCTTCCCCCCGAAGAGCAGATTATCTGAGCCTGTACATTTGGGTAAACTAGCATAAGGTTCACAGTTTGAACCCCCCCCAGAACTTGAGACTAAAGGTGATCCGGACCCACAAGCAGACAGGAGGGTTACCCTGTTCTGTTACCTGTTCATAATACTGCGCTTGGAGGTTGGCACTGTAGGAGCAGAGGGCCTGAGCTGCTGAGTGGGTTTGTGGCAATTGCTTCATCTATTTCATTTGTTTTCATTACTTTATTCCTGTTATTCCCTTTACTCCCTGTTTAGGATTCCTTAAGTTTCCTCTCTCAACCACTGTTCCTGTAAGCTCCCTATTCTAGGGCCCCTCAATCATGCCACTCTCTCCCTCCTTCCTCTTCGTGATGCTGCCCAACTCCCTTTCTAGGGTCCTTCCGGCTACCACAATCACCCTTACTCCCACCCTTATTCTCCTCTTAGCCCCCCTGGATCTGCTAAATGGGGTCCAGAGACATGAGATGGGACCAGAGGGAGGCAAAGGTGACTATTTAAAAAGCACTATAAGCACATGCAAATTAAGCAGCAGCTGAGGCTACTGGGATTTGTAGTCCCTGTACCACTAATGCACAGGGACTGCCTGCTGCTGCTTGGGGGGGACATTCTGTCAGGAAGCAGTGACAGGACAAGGAAGCTCTTACAAGCCTCTCTCTGCCAGTGGACACTAGGGTAGAGGGGCAGCAACTGCACAGTGGGACAGTTAATTTGTAAAACCATATTGTTTGGCTGTAGCAGAACTTTAAAGCTGGGACTTTGTTTGGATTGCATGTATAGCAGCCATATTTTCCACCTTTGACCTGCAAACAGCCAACTGGAGAGCCAGAAGCCTGGAGGACTTTGCCAGAGGGACTTATGGGAGGAGGCAAGAACATTTCTTGGTGCCCAAACAATCAGCCAATAGGGCACTGAAGAAGACTTATGAATATTAATTTTCAGATGGACAGCCTGCATCAGCCAATCCAGAGCTGCCCTAAGCGCCTGAAACTCACACAACACAGACTATTTAATTCAGTTCAGTGGGAGCCTCTCCTTGGGGGGGGCTCCAGCCCTTTGCTGCAAAATGATACTACAAAGGATGGAGAAGGCCTGCCTGGGGGCTTGCCAGCCACTAGCCCCATGGGCCTGTATTTGCCTTCAAAAGCTGGAAGAAACTGCCCTGAATGGGAGAGTTGATCTGCTATTCCAGCTGCAAGAAAGCAGCTTGAGAGGATCTTGAGAGAGAAAGCCTACTGTGATCTTTGAGGAAGATGGAGACCTGCCTCTGGGGCTTGCGTAGCCACTAGCCCAGGAGGTGCTGTCTATTTCCTTGTGTTGCTCTGTGTTGCTGTCCAATGCCTGGAAAGTGTGGATGCCAGAATGGAAGTGTTGTTTGCCGACCAAAGTCCAAGTCATCGTCTGGGAGTCCCATGAAAGGGGGGAGGGGACTTGCCTGTGCTAAGTCTGGAGGCCTACTTGGAGGTCTGCACAAGCCAAAGAACCAAGAGAAGCTGCCTGTTGTTTTCTATGGAGGGAAAGTGAACTAAGAAATTCTGCTCTTCTGTGTACTTCTACAACTTTAAAGTGAGGATATTTGCTCTTCTGTGTAAGCTTGAACCTGCAACTGAGAAGATTTGTTCTTCTGTTATGCCCGAATTGTTTCAAGTGAAAAGATTAGCTCTCCTGTTTATGCTTGCACCTGTAAGTGAGGAGATCTGCTCTTCTGTCGAAATATGCACCTGCAAGGTAAGAAGATTCATTCTTCCATTTAATCTGAGTTAGTAAAGTGAGAGAACGTCCTCCTCTTCTATTTAATGTCCGAATCTGAAATACCTGAGTCTGAGAGACTGTTTTCCACTAACCTTCAGTGGGAAACACTGAGATTGTGTCCTGCTATGAGAGAGTCACTGCTGCAAGCTGATAATGTGGCCAAATGCCAATTACAGCCAAATGTGACTGAAGTACCAGAAAGAGAGAGACTGCCATTCAAGGTCAGTCTGGTGAATCAGCCTGGTAGTGTCACTGCTAGGCACTACCACTGCATCTCCCCCGAGGGGTCATGCCTAGATGTGGGGTTGAAGCATAGAAACATAGAAGCTGTCGGCAGATAAGGACCGCAAGGCCCATCCAGTCTGCCCATTTCTTTTTCTACCTTATAAATGTGCCATCGGCCTTTGCTCTGTCAGTGGCCTATCTATTCATAGTCATTTGTATTGCTCCCTTATGCCTATCCCATGCCTGTTTGAAGCCCTGCACTGTATTCATAGCCACCACTTCTTGTGGTAAGCCATTCCATGCATCCACCACCCTTTCTGTGAAAAAGAATTTCCTCACATTCCCCCTTAATCGGCCCCTCTAATCTCATGCTGTGTCCTCTTGTCCTGCTATTTTTCTTATATTTAAACATGTTAGACTCTTTCACCTTGTTAATGCCCTTAAGGTGTTTGAATGCCTCGATCATATCACCTCTCTCCCTCCTTTGCTCAAGGGTATCCATATTGAGCTCTGTTAATCTGTCTTCATATGTCTTCTGATGCAGTCCCTGCACCATTTTGGTTGCCCTTTTCTGGACTGCCTCAATTTGGTTAATGTCCTTGTGAAGGTGTGGCCTCCAATACTGCACGCAGTACTCCAGATGGGGCCTAACCAGTGTCTTGTGAAGAGGGATTATTACCTCCTTCTTAAGACTTGTGATACTCCTACTAATACACCCTAACACCCCCCTAGCCTTACCTACTGCTTTAGAGGTCTGCTTGGATGATTTCAGGTCATCAGTGATGATGATGCCCAAGTCTCTTTCTTCCTTTGTGACTGCTAGCAACTCCCCTCCCAGCCTATAGGTGGCTTCAGGGTTTATCTTCCCTATGTGCATGATTTTGCACTTCTGTGCATTAAATCCTAGTTGCCACTCTTCTGACCATTTTATCAGTTTATCCAGATCTCTTCTCATTCTGCCCACCCCATCTGGATCATCTGCTCTGTTGCAGATCTTGGTGTCATCTGCAAGCAGACAAGCCTTACCCTCTAGTCCATCTGCAAGGTCACTAATGAAGATGTTGAAGAGGACTGACCCCAGGACTGATCCCTGAGGTACCCCACTTGTGACTTGCATCTCTTCTGACTGTATACCATTTACCAC
This sequence comes from Neoceratodus forsteri, assembly GCA_016271365.2. NCBI lineage: Eukaryota > Metazoa > Chordata > Ceratodontiformes > Ceratodontidae > Neoceratodus > Neoceratodus forsteri. The sequence goes on along the minus strand of CM028136.1, from coordinate 403,098,802 downwards.
CACTCTCTGTTTTCTGCCCATCAACCAGTTTGCCACCCAGTTGACCAACTTGTCAGCCCAAGTCCCTAGTGCTGGTCTGTTCCAGTTTGTGACTTCACCATTATGGAGATGACCAGCTGCTAGGGAAGTTGAGAGATTTTCCAACCTGCTTGTGACAGGCAGAGCCTGCCATCCTTGAGGACCGACCTTTTCTTAAATCTGTTGTAACAGTTCTTCTATTTCTTAGCCTAATATATCCTTTACAATTTCTAGTCCATAAGGTTGACCACCTATGGGCGCTCCTTCCCCTTTCTTGACTATACTATAATGTCCTCTTTAATAGTCCTTTTATCTCTCAGGTCCTCGTACAGAGAGGTTATTGTGGTGACCTCCGACCTGATGTAAAACAACAGGCTGTGTTCCTCATTGTTGGATTTAGTATGCAGTAGCACTATGTCATAAAATACCTTGATGTATATGCCTTATGTGCATGAAACCTGTAAATGTTGAAAATACCACAGCACTAGGTGTTTTTGATAAAGGTAAAACGTTACTAGGAGACTGTATTATAAAAAATTAAGTTAGTTGTTTTATTTAAAATGCATGTCAATTACAGATTGTTTGAGAGGCCCTTTGGCACCATGCAGTCCTGCTTTAAGCTAAACCAGCCTAAAATGTAATGATGATTTGCATATACATCCCATGATGCTTTGTATTATGGGGGTATGTGTGATGTGTTTCTTTGAAACTTGGCCTCATTGCCAATGCCCTTTGGGATAATCCTTGCTTCAGTGCTTCTGCACTGAGGTTCTTTGTCATTAGCTTGTTTTTGAATGTTTTCTTTTTGTGAGCTCCCCATCACCCAACCACACAAGACAAACATAGCGAATAAAATAATTTTCATTAAAGAGATAGATCAGTGGGTTAGTAGGTGCTGATCAAGTGTAGAGGAAGGGCATACATAGACTGTCGCTACAAATTGATGCATTAAAGAAGGGATTTTCCATTGCTTAAGGTTATTCCCTATGCTTTAAATAAACTTGTAACATGTCAATAAATACATCTTAAAATAAGAGTAAGGTCATTGGTGGATGCCAAACATGTGATCTTGAAACAGGAGGGAATAATTATCTAGTAATGCCCGCTAGTGTAGTACACCTAAAATCTACATTAAAATCGCAACTCACACTATATAACATCAGCACTGTTACTATCCCACCCACCCATCCCGGAAACTCTATCTCCACGCACATTTTGTTCTCTAAGAAAAGGAAGGAATGGAGAATTTTACTGCTACCTTTTCTTTGTGTGGCATCATGGGGATAAGTTCCTGGGTAGATAAACAGTACGGGTACACTTTATCGGTATCTGCCACTCCCAATTGCAGCAAAGAGGACATTGTTTCTGTGTCGGCTGGCTTATCTTGCAGCATGCGTTCGACCGTACCATGCTGTTTCACTACTGGCTTGAAAAGAAAGAAAGAGAAAATACATATTCAAACAAAACCCGAAGTTAGTAGCAAAAGTAGTAGTTCTTCTCAGCCCAGACATGCACATTTATCCAAAGAAGAGCTGGATGATTTAGATTTAGAACAATGTAAATGTGAGCCCAACACACATACAAACACTGGTTGGGTGTGTAATGTCTTTAGTGATTGGCTCAAAGCAAATCATTTATCAGTTGACATTAGTACGATTTATATAATAGGAGTGGGCTCAGAACTCATTGAATGAATCCATTTATCTTCACAGCCATTGAATAAATAAAATTTATCCATATAGTAGATATGTCACAATCACTCCGGAACTCATTTAGAATGTTTGGCCTCAGTAGCAGTACTACCCATATTCAAATGCAAATAACTTTAAGACAAGAAAAGATAGCATGGTACTGTGAGCATGAAAGTTGTTCAGCACGAAATTATCTACAAAATGAGTGGTGTTTCATTTATAGATACCTTATAGATTTTCCTATAATTAGCAAAAAAGAGCAGACAATGCAATTTTTTGTTCACTTTTTTGACAAACATATGCAAAAAAAGATAAGCAATCGAAAGCAAATATCCCTGCACTAACAGAAAGCCTCCCTATTGCATAAATAAAATATAGAATGGTGAGCTATCAGATAAATGATTTATCTACACTTGTGCTGTTTGACCTCAGACACCTCACTCATGGCATATGCCACTCTGGAGGTTACGCAAGGTCAAGCATCACTTTTGTAGATAAATCATTTATCTGGCAGCTCTCCATTGTATATCCCATATACCTGTCTCTGATCTAGCTAAGATATTAAGAAAGTTTTATGGATCTGTCCATACTGAAGATGCCAAACAATGTAGTATCGGTTCTTATACTGGCTTAAGAGCTGGCTTGAACCGCTATTTAAATAGCATTGAAGTAAACAGGAAAATAAACATAGCATCAGATCCAAAGTTTCAATCTGCTAATAATGTGTTTGTGGCTGTCTTAAAAGAATATAGGAGAGCTGGTCAGGATGTAACCTTCCACCATCCCTGAATTTCAGATGCTGACCTTGCCAAAATCAGAACGCATGCAAAGCTGTCACCAGAGTCTGCATATGGACTTGTATGCCGACTCTGGTTCAAGTTATAACTTGGACTGGCAAGAAGGGGAAGACAGGGACAGAGACAATTGAAACATGAATCATTTGTGATAAAAAAGATAAGCTTGAGCAAAAATATATAGCTCTCTCATTCAATAAGAGCACCAAAAACCATAGTAAAATCTCAGAACCAAATAAGCATTACGTGGTGTTTTATACTCCCAGCCTGTTAGCCCCGATTGTCCAGTCTCTATGTTCAAAAAATATATTGCCAGATGTCCTGAAAATTCACCTGCTTTTTATTTGCATCCATTAAAGCTCCCTTAGAATACATTAGACCACAATAACTGCTGGTATACTAAACAACCTGTGGGAAGGAATTATTTCTGAGATCTTATGTCACACATTTCTATTGATGCCGAACTGAGCACTAGATGCACTAATCGTATCTGAAGTATGACTGTACATATTTTATCTGAGGCTGGTCGCACATCTAGAGAAATTATGTCTGTAACAGGGCATAGATGCGAGACCAGCCTTAGGAATTACTGGAGCCCTTCTCCCAAAGATCACAAAAAAAGATCTTCTTTACTATCGGTTCCAGAAGGCAGTCAAAAGAATCAGAGATGTCAGTGGGCATGCTAAGCAATCTGTCAGTAAGACACCTATGTCCAGCATAGAAAATTACTCTGACAAAGTAAAGAAGCAAATGTCAGAGAAACCCACAGTCTCCGTGCAGGAGCATATTCAATATAAAGCCAAACAAGTCCCCACACAGCAGCCCTTCAAGAATCCAAATGCAGCACCAACACATGACACGGAAGAAACAGTTAGTGAATCACTGTCTGCAACACCTTATCCTCCTACTTCTCCGATCAGTTCAAATCCATTTAATCTAAGCAACTTCATGATTAATGGACCCGTCCACTTTAATTATTACTCACCGACTAAGAAAGAAGGCATAAAATGAAACCGTGAATTGCATAGTAATGTTGTTCCATGTATAACGGACTGAAATATGTTACCCGGTTCCAATTTTTTGGAAATGTTTAAAATATGTTATAACTTGTTAACACATCTAAAAAATGTACAACATTCACATGTTTAGTGCAAGGCAGTGTTAAAAACAATGACTACTGGGGTCTGCCTGGTGGTGTAGAGGGCTCTGGCAGTGATGCCTTACCTCCTGTCACACCGGTGACCCATGTTCATGGTGCCAGCAGGTCATTGGGGGCCGGCCAGGGTGGAAGAGGATCGAGTGTCCAGAGGACACCTCTCCTCTCCTAGGAAGGTTGAGGAACACAGGCTGTCATTTACCTGACACCTAGCGGAGGCTGGGTGTTGACACGCCTGCCCAATACAATGAGGCACAGAGGTGAAGCAGCCAGCGGGCATGCTGCATGTGATTACATGCATGGCATGCCCACTGCCGGCATTGCATGCTCCGCTACCGAAGAAACAAGGAAAATGGCAGCCAGGTCGAGCGATTTGTTGGCCGTCCGACTAACGCACCATCTCTGAGGGTGCCACCTGTACTGAATCTGGTCCTGGTGAGGAGTTAGGGGGCTCCCCACCACTCCTCCATGGGAGTTAAGCTGTGGGGTTAGCAAGGTGGTGACTCGATTTGGAGACAATGTGGGACAGATGGTGGATGGAAGACTAGGATGCCTATTATGAGCCAAGGAGAGACAAAGTAAGTACAAAAAAAAACAATAGAAACATAGAAACACAGAATCTGATGGCAGATAAGGACCACTTGGCCCACCCAGTCTACCCATTTCCCTACCTGATGGATAAGCTGCAGATTCTAGGTAATCAACTGCTTACTTCCTCCTGCCCCCCACTAGAATTGCCTTATGCCTGTCCCATGCATTCTTGAATTCTCCCACTGTTCCTGACTCCACAACCTCCTCAGGAAGGCTGTTCCATGCATCCACAACTCTCTCTGTGACAATGACTACTTTTGAAAGTTTATTATATTCCTGCAGGAGATTGTGGACTTCATCATCGACATGGTGTTGGAGTTGTCCAGATGGATAATTCTGGGGGACTTCAATGAATGGGTCGATGACAAACTCTTGCAGTTTTGTCAAAATCTCCTCCAGCTAATGACAATGCTGGGCCTTACACAGGTAGTTACCTCCTCTACCCATATAGGAGGTCCTTCATTGGATCTGCTGTTCCTCCTGGGGATGGAGATCACTGACTTGAGGATGGAACCAGTCAGCTGATCTGACCATCACACCTTAGGGTTCAGTTTTGGGCCCCCCCCCAAATAGACCTACCCCTTTGGAGATGGTCCAGTACCGCCCTTTAAGGAGAGTTACCCCAGATGGTCTATCAGTGGTGCTGCACCTATCAGGATTGCTGGCAGAAAGCACAAGTCCAGGGGACCTTGTACTAGCACAGTGGTGGATTCAGGATTTTACAATGGGGAGGGTGCTGTGATGGTGTGCCGACTTGATATGCATCATTCCATAATTTTTTTTTAATCCTTTATACTATGCTTTTCATAACATTTTTGGCTGAAAATACAAACATATTCTGTAGTTTTGAATGTATATTTCTTACAGTTAGTATGTTAGACTTGTCCAGCAAAGTTAAAGGCAGCAGCAGCAAGCAAGTAAGTTGCAATGGGGAGTGCACCTACACCCAATAAAACCCCCTAGATCTGCTACCGGCCTATAATAAGGCAGTGGGAGATGCTTTGGACTTGATTGCTCCTGTTTGTGTTCAACCACTCACTCTTCGCACAAGGTCCCCTTGGTATGATGGGTCCTTGAAGGAGTTGAGGTGGGTTGTTCGAAGGCTGGAGAGAGCTTGGCGGAAGTCCGGCCTTGATGCTGACAGGCTTAGATTGATGAAACATTATAAGGGCTATCAATCAGAAATCACCTGTAAGAAGGCAGAGTTCCTGTCCAGGGAGATCTCTGCTGTGCAGAATCGACTGGCTCAACTTTTTTGAACTGTTGACAGATTGTGCAATCCAACCTGTCTTCATTCTGGAAGAGTTTTTTCACAAATTGAGTGTCATGAGCTAGCTCGGTTTTTCACAGATAAGGTTGCCAGAGTCAGATCCGGAATCAGCCCGGCTTTCTCCATGAGTGGTTGCAGAGGTTGATGGGAGGTAGTGAGCACCCAGTCTATCTGGACAGAATTCAGCCAACTGGAATTCGTGGACATTGTGAGGACTGTCCCGACTTTGCACCCAACCTGTTGTAGTTTGGATTCAGGCTCTACCCTTCCCCCTTTTAGTGGGATGTGTAGATGTTTTCTGCCCAATTCTAGCTGAAATTTTATGGAGGTTCTTGGAAAGGGGAATCTTTCCAGATTCCCTAAAGGAGGTGGTCATTCAACTACTCCTTAAAAAAAATCCCTGGATCCCATCAATTCAGCTAACTACCGACCTGTCTCTAACCTTCCCTTGCTGGGGAAGGTTATTACTGAGAAGGTGGTTGCATTGCAACTGGACAATCACCTTGTAACTCACAATGTCTATGAAGCTCTCCAGTCTGGTTTCAGGAAGAGCCATAGCATGGAGACTGCCCTTGTTTGGGTACTAAATGACCTCCTAGTGGTGAGAGATCGAAAGGGTCGTACCATCTTGGTCCTTCTTGATCTCTCAGCAGCCTTTGACACTGTGGACCATGAGGTGCCTTTGGAGACCCTGCGGTTCCTTTGTGGAATGTCGAGTACAGTCCTCAAATGGTTCAGATCATTCCTCACAGGCAGGTCTCAAAAGGTGGTCACTGGAATTTATTCCTTTGATGCTCTTCCCCTGTCTTGCGGGGTGCCGCAGGGCTCCATATCGGTGCCCATGTTGTTCAAAGTGTATACTCTCCCATTGGGAGATATCATCAGGTGATACGGCTTGAGTTTTCATTGCTTTGTAGATGATACTCAGCTGTATATGTCCTTTGTGCCCGAACAGGTTGATGCGATCTCTATGCTAAACAACTGCTTCTCTGAGATTAAAGACTGGATGAGCTCGAGTTGGTTGAGACTGAATCTGGATAAGACTGAGGTGTTGGTTGTGGATCCAGGTCACCTGGGGGTGGGTTCTGGGGCTGGGCATGTGTCGGGCCTATGGCTTGATGGTGTCCAGCTCATTATCTCAGATTGGGTGCATAACCTGGGCATTATTTTAGACAACAGCTTGACCTTGAAATCTCAGGTGTCAGCTGTGGTTAAATCCGCATTTTACCATCTGAGGAATATCACTCAGGTGAAGCACCCGATTCCATCGGGTGACCTTCCAACATTGGTTTATGCCTTCATTACTACCCATCTTGACTACTGCAATGCCCTCTACCTAAGGCTGCCGGGGGTTGATATCCACCACTTGCAGCTATTGCAAAATGTTGTGGCCAGGTTATTGACTGGTACTTCTAGGACCAGTCACATCATGCCTGTGCTGCATGAACTGCATTGGTTGCCAGTTCAGTGGTGGATCACCTACAAGGTAAGCTTGCTTATCTTTAAAGCTCCACACAAACAGGGACCCAACTACCTAAAGGATCTCCTGACTCCCTACTCCCCCAATCGTCCTCTCCGATCCGCCGATGAGGAATTGCTAGAGATTCCCAGGGTTCGTCTTAAAACATCTGGAGACCATGCTTTTTCATTTGCAGCGCCAACCCTGTAGAATTCTCTACCTCATCGGTTAAGAGAATGCCTGACCATCAGTAGTTTTAAATCTATGTTGAAAACATTTATTTTCCGTGGCCTTCCCTGATTGATTGATGATTTTAAATAATTTGTTTTTATATTGTAATTTGTATTATGTACAGCGCCTTGATTTTGAAAGGCGCTATATAAATAAAGTTTGCTTTGCTTTGCATAGTTCTATTGAAATACACAAGAAATCAGAATGCAAATTAACTGTAATGCTATACCATTATTCATAGCGACCAATCAAAACAGTTATTTTTCGAGTAAAAAAAGCACTTTTTAATGGAAATATTTCAGAGTTTTAAATAGCTCACTCAAATATTCATACAGTTCTGTGAAAGTGGAACACATTATTATATTGCTGTAAAAATACAAACCACCATATTAACAAATATGGTTCATGTTAAAACCTCTTTTTGTTCTGTTGTTACCTAAAACAAATGGATACATCAAAAAATGTCAGTTGTGCATTTATTGTTTCCCCATGCTTGCCATGTTACAATTACATTAACCCACTCAAAAGGAAGCTTCTACTAGGGAATTAATGCATGGTAGGGGGGTTGGGGCACTTGGCCTTATGCACCCCCCCCCATGCATTAATTCCCAAGTAGAAGCCTCCTTTTTCATGGCTGAATTCTTACATCACACAGAGATTGTGTGTTGAACCTTAAGTTCTGTATCTGGACCATCTGTTATCCTACAACTCCTCCACACTGCTAAAGCTGCAAGAGCCTGCTGCTGAGAATGCCAAAGCTGCAAGAGATGCAGAGGAAAGGTGCAAGCTGCAATGGGCCTGCTGCAGGTCTCAACTTGTCAAGTGTCCAAGTAATTCCATCCACCACAGATCTACAGTCTGAAAGTCATCATTTGTACAAGCAAGAGACTGTACTGCAAGACCATGAGCAAAACAAGGATTGCCCTGCATCTGGGGACCTGTAAATAGTTACCATCATATGTCTGCCAAGTTTCAATGGTTAAATAGTATTGCTGCCAAGGTTATGAGTTCAGCTGCCCAGCTATTTCATTGTTACCTTTGGGAAATAACACCCTTTTACAACAGGAGTAGGACCCAGGCCCCTCAACCTTGTATCTGGCCAGCAAGGCAGGGATAGCAGCCCGTTGGTACACAGTGCCTGGGTTGCATTAATATCCACAGTCTCCTGCCTAAAATTGATCTACTGCAACCCCTCATGATTTCCCTTCTTCCTGATAGTATCAGAATCCCGGCTTTCTCCCAAGATTCCTGACTCTGCTATCACCATCCCTGGTGACACACCCTCACCCATCAGGACCACGGTAATAAGGGTGGTGATATCACCATCTGTCTCTCTTCCACAATTCAGTCTATTCCAGTGCTTTATCACCTCCCCTGCTGCACAGGACTCCTCATCCTTAAACTCTTCTTCCCTTTCTCTGCTACCAGCCATCTTTATGGCTATCATCTACTGTTGCCCAGGGCTATCCCCTTCCTCTGTCACCAAACTCATAACCACTATCTCTTCTCATGCCTCCTCCGGAGAACTTCTCATCTCGGGGGACTTCAATATTAATTGACTTTCTCTCACTCTCACTTAAAACTGCCAACATATGAAATCCATATCTTACACAACATCTTTCAGTCCCTACCCATCACAATTCTAGATCCCTAAACCATTCACTACTGAACTGAGTACTCAAAAATCACCCGCACCGCATCATCAGTGTTGGTGCCCTCCCTGATGCACTCAGTGACAACCATATGGTCTACTGCATATGCAAAATTCACCACCCCAGAGTCCCCCCCAAAATTATCCAGATTAGGTCCTTCCAGTTGATTGACTTATTCTTGCTACATACAGATTTGCTAAGCACTGACTGGTCCCTTATTTCTGATGCCAGCAACATCAGTCAAGCTCTTGAATGCTTCCGCTCCAAATTGTTACTCATTTGGGATCTGCATGTCCCACTCCAGAAAACCAGGGTCCAAGATTCTCACCTCCCCTGGATCTGAGCCAAACTTTTGGCCTGCCTCCATGCACATGACCGTGCATGGAAGTATTACAAGTCCACTGGCACACAAGTAGAGCTTAACAGGTACCGTGCAAAGGCGGAGTTCTTTTTCTCCTCTTTCCAGAACAATATTATTCAACTTTCCAAGTTCTGGAAAGTCATCCATGCCCTCTTCTCCCCCCACAACCAGTCTCCCCCCAAGGTGGGAGACACCATCATCTCTGACTCCCCCCTGCTGTGGACTCTGTGTTCAACTCATATTTCAGCACCTGTGCTTCCTTACTCCTATCCACCTTCCCCTCCACCACTCACCATCCTCCCACATGCCCTTCTTTCACACTGCTTTTCCTTCTCACCAGTTACCCCGCTACTGCAATAAGTGCCCTGGTGGCCCTCAATCCCTTGAAAGGTGGGAGTGCTGATGGGCTAGACCCCAAGCTCCTACACCTCTTTGCTCCTGTCATTGCCTTTCCTATTACCTTCCTCCTCAACCTCTCCTTCTCTCTAGTCTCAGCCCCAGACATCTGGAAGCACACAACTGTCATTCCTCTTCCCAAAAGAGGTGACTCCTCCTCTCCCAGCAACTTCTGCCCTGTCTGACTCCTTCCAACCTTATCTAAACTCCAGGAGCACATAGTGCTGTTTCAACTCTCTTCTTTTTTCAACTCCTCCTCCTTCTTCACCCCCTTCCAGTCTGGCTTCCGCAAACACCACTCCACCACCTCCTCCCTCATATGACTCACTTGACTCCATCCACACAAGTATGGACCAGAGCCTCATCACTGCCACTATCTCTGCTGATTTAACCAGAGCTTTCAACACCGTCTCCCACCCTTTTCTTCTAGACCAGCTAAAATCAGAGGGTCTCTCAGACTCTGCCACTAATTGGTTCAGTTCTTACCTAGTGGGTAGATCTCAATCAGTGAGAACTGGAGAGTCCATATCCCCCCACTCCCGATTTGCACTGGTGTCCCCCAAGGCTCTGCCCTGGCCTGCTACTTTTCACCATGTTCCTCAACAACCTTCCCTTTGCTTGATCATCTGCATCCATCCACATGTACGTAGATGACGCAGTCCTGTTTGCCTCTGAGTCTTCTCCTGCTGAGTTAAAAGCCAGGCTCTAACTTCATTTTGATGCTGTCCAGCAATGGTTCAGATCAAATCAACTTCCCAAAATGTAAAAAAAAAATGGTCTTCTATGTCCGTTGGTACTAGGCAGGGGCTTTCCAGGCTCCCATCCCTCCCTCCTTCCACACCCTAGATGGGGTTATAATTGACAACGTGGCTTCATTTAAGTATCTTGGAGTCTGACTTGACCAGCACCTTGACTTTTCACAGCACTTAGACGCCATTCATAATAAGCTTCACCCCAAGCTTGAGGCACTATATAGGAACAAAAGTTGCATCCCACTATCTGCCCACTGAAACATCATTGCTAAAATGATCCTCCTCATTATTGATTATGGCAATATTGTCTATGGTGCTGTCCCAAAATCCACCCTGGCCAGACTTGACCCCCTCTTTCACTCCTTCTGCAATTTTACCTTGAGCTGCCTGCCCCGCACTTACCACTGTTTTTTGTATTTTGCCTTCGCCCTACCCTCCCTTCCCTGGATGATTGTTGCCTAACCAACTGTGTCTCTTTCATCTCTAAATTCTGGCTGGCATCACTCCTGCCACCTCAGCTCTCTCCTCTCCCCTTTGTCCCCCTCCTTGTACATCCTCTGTAACTCAGGTTATCATTTCCTCATGCTTCCCTCTCATAAATCCCTTGCTAGCCAGGCTGCCTTCTCCTTCTGCTTTCCCAAACTCCGGAATCCTCTCCCCCTAACCATTCACTCCATATCTTCCAAACTCTCTCTCTCTCTCTCTCTCTCTCTCTCTCTCCATCTCCACACTGCTCCCTCCTGTAAATGCCCTTAGTCAAAGCCAAACCCTGCTCCAGTTCGTGCCTCCTTCCAGTTTTTCTGCTACTCCTTGCCCTTCCCCTCTCCTACCCTTCTACCTCAATTCTCCCTCTCCCCCGTTCCTGATGCATCTCACTCCTACCCTTCTACCTCAATTCTCCCTCTCTACCAACTTCAAAAGCCCGCACCACTCACCAGAATGGAGAGACTGCTGAAATTAACAATCTAGCACAGTTGTTGTTCCTGTGCTGGGGCTTCGTGCTGCAGTGTGTTGCCTGTTAGCCCATTTAACATCAAGAAGAAGCAGGACTGCCATTTGCTGGACTTAGGAGCATTGCTGGTGTGTGGGGGCTCAGGAGAGCCATCAGCCAGTTAGCAAGCAGAAGAGAGGGCTATACAACTTGTAGCCCACACCGCTCGCTGAGCTCGGAGGGTATGTTAGCATGAGTGGCTGTTTCACCCGGAAAAAATATTTTCTGAAAGGTTTTGTTGTATTTAGTAGCGGGAATATTTGAATATTGCATGAGGCTTGAGACATGCATGGTAAGTTTTCCATTATTATAAGTAAGAGTGTTGCTGCTTGTTTGCAAATGCTGGTTTAGTTTGAAATTGGACTTACCACGCATGCCCTGCCCTGCAATATTGAAATAAAAAGGTACAACGTTTTTAAGTGGGCTTGGGCTAAGGTAGCTTTGTTTAAATTATATTTGATGCTATTGAAAATGATTGTATTTAAAATGCTAAGTAGTTCAGTGCTACTCTGTTTTCTGATGTTTGCCTCTATTATTAGAGTGAATAGAAATAAAATAGGTGCACATTGGCCACAATTAGTTTCAGAGAAGCAGCTGAAATCTATCAGAAGGAATGTTTTTACTAAAAATTGGAGGATATTTGATTATTTTAACAGTATTAAGATTTCCACTACCAATTCAACAAGGATAATACCTGATTGTAAGGGGCTTGCTTTATAATGCTAATGATTTTGGGAGGAAATATAGGATTGAATCCTGGCCCAGTTAACAATATATATGTAAAGTAATGCATGATAATGCTCGTACTGTGGCATCAAAATTGATCAACTTGCCTTATTGGTAGTAGAACAAGATCCGGTTGTATTAGGACTGAGTGAGACCTGGTTATCAAACAAGACTGGGGATAGTGAATTAACTTTACCAAACTACCAATTGTTTAGATCAGATAGAGGTAAAAGGGTTGGGGAGTAATGTTTTATGTTAAAAATGAGGTAGGTTATGTGGGACTTCTTTTAAAGGGGAGTGAGCATAATATTGAATATTTGGTAGTATATGTGGATAGATTTAAGTCAGCTTTTGCAGTGGTGTATTCTCTTCTTAAATCAAGTCTGGTATTTATTGAAGAAGTACTAAATAAGATTTGTGGTTGTATAGGGGATAGGTCCATAATCTTAATTGGAGACATGAATTGTGACTGGTTTAAGCCTAGAGGTAGTAAATTAAAGGAGATAGCTTCAACTCTGGGACTAATACAGCATATTAAAACACCAACTCAGTATACTAATACCAGGACAGAAGGAACTATACTGGATCTGATATTTACAAATTCTTTTATAGATATTGAGGCTTTGGGAACTTTACCACTGTATCTTAGTGAACATAATCCAATATGGGCTGTGATAACAAAACAGACTCAGTGTTTGGTGGAACAACCAAACAACAATAAGAAAAGGGATATGCGGAATTTCTATGAACAGAGATTTCTGCAGAATATAGTAAATGAAAACTGGGAAAGATGTAAGTTAGTACCAGAATTGGACCAAGCAGTGGAATATTTTTCTACTACTTTTTTGTACAATTTGTGATAATCATGCACCAAAAGTTAAATCTCACAATAAACATGCTCAGTTACCATGGATTAATGAAAAGATTTTGAAAAACATTAGAGTAAAAAATAGGTTGTGGAAAAAGGCTTTAAAATCTAAATCAGTCTCTGATTGGGAGTTGTTTAAAGTTAAGCGTAATAGATGTAAACATCTTATAAAGAAGACCAGGGCACATTATTATAGAAATAAGATGGATTGTAATTCAGACCCACGTAAGTTTTGGCATACTATAAATCATTTAACAATTCCAGGTAAATACGGAGCACAATTAAATCTAAATTTACAGACTGGGGCAAACTTAGTTGATAAACCAGAAAGTACTTCTGAAGCCCTGAATAACTTCTTCATAGATTTAACAGGATGTAATGAGTTGGGGTTTTTTACATATGGTGATATGCCTATGCAATCAGAAAATGTACCTTGTTCACCACCATTTAGATTTAAGGCTTTGAAAATATCAGAAGTATGTAGGGAATTGAGGTCTATAAATGTTCATAAATCAGTAGGGCCAGATGAAATTGAGGGTAGATTTCTTAAATTAGCAGCAGATTTTGTAGCCCCAATTGTAACTTATATTTTTAATTGGAGTCTACAGTCTGAATACTTTCCTATATCTTGGAGAGAAAGCAAGATCATTCCAATTCATAAAGGGGGTGATACTGCAGAACTGAATAATTATCGGCCTATAGCCCTATCCTCTATATTGTCTAAGTGTCTGGAAAAATGTGTTAATAGGCAGATTTCCGAACACTTGGACAAATATGGACTGTTGACACCCTATCAATCAGGGTTTAGAAAAGGCCACTCTACAACTACGGCATTGTTAGAGTTTAAAAATTTGGTTTGTACTTCCTTAAATTTGGGGATGGAAACAGCTGTTATATTTGTGGACCTGTCCAAGGCCTTTGACCTGGTGAACCACTCCCTTCTACTGGATAAATTAAAAGATATAGGTAGAGTCGATGGGCCCAGAAATTGGATAAAATCCTATTTAACAGGATGCACTCAGAGGGTAGAGGTCTCACAGACATTGTCTACATCTAGAAATGTTAGTAGAGGAGTTCCACAGGGGTCCATTTTAGGACCATTGTTATTCCTCTTGTTTAATAATGACCTTCCCTAGGTGATAAGGCATTCAGCCATAAGACTGTATGCAGATGATATTGCGATCGTTACCTCTGGAAGTTCTGTTTTGGATCTTTAACAAAACCTTCAAACAGATTTTGCCAGGGTAGGGGAGTGGCTCACCAGGTCAAGGCTCTTGATGAATGTTAAAAAAACAAAATTAGTGTATTTTTCAAAGAAAAAATTAAAATCACAGATTCATATTGTTACACATACAAATAAACTTACAGAACAGGTGGATAGTTATTGTTATTTGGGGTGACTTTTGATTCTTTGATGACCTTTGACACCCACATAAATAACAATATAAAAATGTGACCAAGAGATTAGGAGCTTTAAGATGAACCACTAAATGTTTACAACTTAAGGATAGAAAAAAAAGTGGCCGAACAGTTGATTATGCCAACCCTGATGTACAGGGATTCTATTTATAGAACAGCGAGTAAATATCAGTTGGATAGATAGGATAGGGTGCAACATAGAATAACTAGATATGTTCTGCAGCGTTCATATCGAACCCATCATTGTGATAATTTCACAAGATTGAATTGGCAGTCTTTAGAAATGATTTCTCAAAAAAATTGGTTAATGCTGATACATAAATATAAGATATTCTACCCCGAACATTATATTACACAAATATTTTTTCCTAAAGTTAGTAAAGGAAGGTATGAGCTATTAAGATCTGTGCATAGACATAGAGTCTGTTCTATAAAAATCTATAATAAATGCGGTAATAGTTCTATTCAAAGTCAGGCAGCTAAAGTATGGAATATCTTACCCCCTCCAGTAAGATCTTTAGAAGACCACACGATTTTTAAAAATGAAATTCGGAAACTTTGCAAAACAGAGTGTAATTGTATATGATTGTTTGGTTGGGGTGTTTCATTGTGTAATTCTGTATTTTTTTCCTTTGTATTTATGTTTTAATGTGGGTTTTGGATATTGTTTATTCTGTATTATATGTATTTTGTATTTATTTTGAGCAATGTTATATGTTATATATTTAGATGCAACTTAGCGAGTCATACACAGGACTATCTTGAGAACAGGATTGCATAATCCTAATGATAAGAATCTCCTGTATAAAAATAAAGTTTTTATCTATCTATCTATCTATCTATCTATCTATCTATCTATCTATCTATCTATCTATCTACCCTTCTCCCTATCCTATTCCCCACCACACTAATTCTCTACTTCCCGTCTCCTCCCCCTCTGTGCTTCTCTCCACTGCACTTTATTCCCCTACTGACTCACCATATATGTTGTTTTCCCTGTTCCTAATGGGACATATCTCCCGTCCTGGCCTTGTGCTATTGATATTTATTATTCCCTGTGTGTGCACAATATACATACACTCCTGCTATACAAAGCATTGCACTGTCTTAAATTATATATGCATATGATACTGTGTTTTATTATATAATCTATTGTTCTATTCTGTATTTATCCCACTTCCTTTTCCAACCGGGACACATCTGGAAACAAGCTATTATTAGCTCAGTATGCCTTTCCTGGTACAACTTTTGAAATAAATAAGCAAAGTAAATATACCAGTTATGTTTTAAATTGTGTGTTTTCTATATTTTGTTTACCTTTTCCTGTTCTTTGTCTACTAAATATTGTAGATAATGCAGTACTTACATAACCAAGCTTTTCAAAATGTATGGGACTCTCCTTGCTATCCTGACAATTGTTATCTGTGACAAATAGTCTGTTGTCATGGTGAGCACTACGATGTTATAAACAAAGGCACTAAGAGATAAACGGGAGAAGCAAATGCATTTTATGCAGACATTTTGGATGGACTGCCAACATGAGTGTAAACATGTGTTGTAAACATTGGAAAGGAACATAGAAAATGAAAAAAGAAACACATTCTCTAATAATCTGTAATATCTTAAACATAATATTTATAAATATATATGCTGAAGTGTAGAGTTGCACTTTAAACTTCACCAAGCAGTCTTAAAACTGTGACAGAGGAATGGCATTAAGGTCTAGTGGTAAAATCTCAGGCTGGGGAATCAGCATATTCAGTTTGAAATTTCACCAGAGCCACTCACTCACTGTTACCCAAAGTAAGTAGCAGTAGCTCGAAGTGTAAGACCAAGATTCAAGTGATATCAGGAATTAGTATTGTGTTTTACAACAGCTTAAACTGAGTTTCATTCTGTTTCAATTGCTTTTTCATCTATCCTAATACAAAGCAGAGAATGGCTTGCATTATGATTTTGAATTGGTCCAATTCCTTGATAGGAATCTGACATGCTACAATCACAATTCTAACTGACCAACATCAGTTGTAAAGCTTTCAGTTTACACTGCCACTCTCTGCATGCCTGTGTAAATTGGAGCCATTCGTGCTTGTCTCATTCTCTCCACCATTTGTCTTTCTTCTTAGTACATGCAGGTAATGTCACATCTACATTAGTTGATGATAGATTTGTTCTTCAGTCACTGACACTTGTCCCTGCTATGTTAAAGAGGTGCTGATGCCTCCAAGATAACTTCAAAAAACATAATAATTAGGTGCAGTTCAGCTTGCATTCCATGCATACATATTCTGTAGATTTCTCTTCCCATTTATCACTGAGAAAATTTGCATGAATACATGATCTTTTTCCCTTAGAGTTCATCTACCTCTATAGCTTACTCCCTACTTCAGGTCACAATCCTCTAGGTCAGCCTGGTGGTGCTGAGGGATGAGGCGCTGGATGCCATATTTTGCGCCACACCAGTAACCCAGGTTCAGGAATGAGCCAGGGCCACTGGGGGTCAGCAGAGGAGGGAAGGGATCAAGCATCCAGAAGACAGCTTTCCCTTCCCTGGACAGTGTTTCAGGGCTGTGCCACTCTGTAGTGGCACCTGGCAACAGTCGGGTACAGCATAGGCTCTGCGGCACATGTATAGTGGGGGAGGAGTTTGGCAGGTGGCAGCACGTAGTGCCTAGCCGTCATTGCATGGCCAAGCCCCTCAGGACTACAGCACAAGAAAAACCCTCTGGCACTCCAGTGAGATGACGGAGGCCCTGGTGGCACGCCCACATCCCAGCGCTGGCCCAGCGCACCCAGTACTCCCCACGGCTGACCTTATGACAAAGGTAGGTCCCTCTAATTCCAGACAGTGCCACCAAGGGAGGGCAGGCCCTCTCCCAAGGGGTGATCTGAGGGGCTGGACCTGCCAAGTTATTCAGGGAAGGGAGCCCGGGAATAGCAGGGGTTCAGGCATAGAGTGAGAGGCTCAGCCAAGTGGGCACTTCCGAAGGATGCCCGGAGCCCAGAATGAGAAACAGAGTTAAAAAAAAAAACAGTCACAATCCTTTGTTGTTCTTTTGCCATGGAAGTAAATGTGATGTTGCAAGCAGTGCATTATGGCCTCAGGTAGGTAGAAAACAACTGGAATAGATGAACTCTTCAGGAGCAAAGATCCTGATTTCATGCAAATGTGCTCAATAAATAAATAATGGGGAGGAGACATTCAGAACTAATGTGAAATACAAGCTGAACTGTGTCTAAACATTATGTTTTGTGAAAGTTCTGTTAAAGGCATCAGCTGCTCTTTAAGTATTGTGTAGTTAATAGTATTCTTCCAGCTGTAGAGGTGGCACAAAAAAACAGGAAAAGTGCCACAACCACAGATTCATGAATAAAGTGGATCTGTGGGAGGAAGCGGAGGTGGAGGGGGGATGGGAGCATAGTCAGATACAGAAGAGTAGGGATCTCATTCATAACCATTGACAACTATGTTTAATATCTCTGTCAAAACAGGTACTACTACTCTATACCAATATGGAAGCACACTACAGTAATCCCACTATACAAAAATGGTAATAGAAATCTTGCACAAAATTATCGTCCAATAAGCCTTACCACAATATATTTCAACTCCGTCCTCCTTTCTCTTCAAAACCTTCACATCCCGGTCACCACACGTAGAATGGCAGGGAATAGTAACCAAGTGGCTAACATGCCCCCTGCTTCAACTTCTCAAATCTAGGGACAAACTTTGGTTCAGGTGGAAGATCTCCCACCTCCGTGCAGACTTTGAAGACTATCGTGCATTACGTAACAACTGCAAAAGACAAATTCGTATTGCCAAAAGCACCTACTATAGGAACCTACTAATAACATCCTCTACAAATCCGCGCAGGTACTGGTCCAAAATTAAGGACATTCTAAACGCGACAAGCAACAGAATCCAGCTGACATGAACATTCAGGGTGTTCACTGCACCAACCATGACACCATTACCAACGCCTTCAATCCTTTTTTTTCTTCTCCACCAGTCGCTACTCTAACTAGCCCACAACCTGACTGTCCTCTTCTCCTCCTCGCCTCCCAATCCTCTCCTTTCGTTTGGCTCCAACCACATACCTTGAAGTTCAAGCTACTTAACTCCCTTCCGCAGGCGGGGTCAAGGCCTGAGGCATCCATCCTTGCATACTAAGCAGTATGCACCTTGGCTGACCAGACCTATCACCTGGCTTTTAACCTCTCGATTTGTATGTCTACTGTCCCATCCACCTGGAAAACTGCCAAACCATCCCTATACACAAAAAGGGCAATGTCAAACTCATGTCCAACTACGCCCTATATCTCTTCTGCCCACTCTCAGTAAGCTGCTTGAAAAATAATCCACCTTCAGCTTGCTGCTCACCTTGACATGTTTAATCTTCAAACCCATTGCCTGGACATGGTTTCCGGCCGGTCACAGTACCACCTCTGCACTTACACAACTTACAAATGACATCAGAAATAATATGGACCGTGGCCTACTCACTGGGGCCGCTTTATCAACCTGTCTAAAGCCTTCTGACATGGTACACCATCCTCTCATGCTAAAGAAACTCCAATCCATTGGAACATCTGACCAAGCCCTCTCTGGTTCCATAGCTATCTTGACAATCGGACTCAGGCAGTAGCATTTCACAAGGCCCTTTCCTCCCCTAAACATCTCCATGGGTTCCCCAGGGATTCACTCTTGGACCTCTACTCTTCTCCCTCTTCCTAAATGATATTCCCACCATGTCCTGGCATAGCTGCACTCTTATATACAGAGATGACCTTGTTCTCTACTCTAGGTCAAAATCGGTTGCTGCCATCAACTCCACTCTCACTAATGACTTCCAATTCCTGCAGACCTGGCTCTCTAGCAACCACAAGTCCTGAACCTAGAAAAAAACCTGTGCTATGCTATTCAGATCCTCTAAGAAACTGTCTGCCCCTCTTGGCGAACAGGCTCAGGTTCAATGCCTTGATGGCTCCTCCATCTTAAACACTGAGTCCTTCAAGTACCTTGGGGTCACTTTGGATCCCACATGACCTGTCTCAACATGTCAATATGGTGTGCCGTGCGTCAATGCTAAAATTGGCAGAGCTTATACGCGCCACTCCCTCACTCCTTCCGCTAGACTTTCTGTTGCGAGAGGTATTCTCTTACCCCAGCTCCAATATGCTCTGCCCCTCCTCTTTGCTGCAAACTCTGCTACACTCCACAAATGGGACACTGTCTACAACAACATCTGTAGATTCACCTTAACTACCCACGCCTTATGATCATTGTCTCCTTTACGCTGGCTTAAATTGGCTGCCACCTAAGGATATTCGAGCCTACTCCCTGGGCTGCTTTATCGACTCCCTGTCTAGACCTCCTGCCCTGTCTATCTTGCCAACCTCCTGACTCCTGCCTCACACACCCGTACCCTCAGGTCTTCCTCTGTCCCCATGCTTTCCACTAGACCTTGCATGACAAAAATGGGTGAACAGGCATTTGCCCATTTTGCTCCCAAATTCTGGAACTCACTCCCCCTTATGGTGAAAACTTCAGCCTCCCATCGAGAATTCAAAAACTCGCTGTTCACCCACCTTCTAGCCTCTGGCCAATGCAAATGCTCTTAATTTGCTTTGTCCCACTGCAGGCTGTCGGGTCTGACCCTGAGTACTACACTAATGTTCTCCCATGCAATATGCTTGTCTAGGTGGCTATGAACCCTGATGTCTTTACTGTCCTCAGCTGTCTTATGGATACCCTAATTGCTTTATTTTACATCCTTATTATGATCTATGCCTAAAATGTACCCTTATGTAACTATTACTGTGCTACCCAATGTATATCTTGTTTTGCTCCTGTACACCTATATTATGTCTGTGCATTTCTGCATATTGTAACCAATGTCCTGTGCTCTCCCGGGTCGTGCCTGAAAATAGGCAGGTCTGTTGCCTAACGCACTTGCCCGGTTACCAAAAGCTAATAAATAAATAAATATTCAGTAAAATACTGGAGTGACTTTTAAAAAATAGAATAATGGAACATCTGCCAGATACAGGGTAGACTGACTATACACAACATGGGTTTGTAAAGGATCGATCATGTCAGACTAACCTTTTAAATTATTTTGAGTCTGTAAGTGAAGCTTTGGACAAAGGCTTAGCAGTGGATATCATTTCTTTAGATTTTTCCAAAGCTTTTGATTTGGTATCTCACAATATATTGCTCCAACAGTTAATAAACTCCAAGATACCGCAATCAATAAGAACTGGATTGAGTCCTGGCTGACAGGAAGGAAACAACAAGTGTCTCTAAGGCCCTGTCCAGACTAGTGCTTTGGTAACGTTACTGGTGTCCTGTAACATTACCACTTGCTCTAAAAACGGTTGCGTCCAGACCTGTAACATTTTAAAAAGCGTTCTGTAAACCATTTTTAAAACCACCAAAGAGCAGGTCTTTAGCATGGTTGCTGAAACGTTACCTGATTTTTCTTCATTCGGATGAGTAGTGCAGACGGGTGAACGAAGTGTTTTTCTGAAATGTGTCCTCCAGTGATCCACAATGCACTGCTTTCCTTCCCAGAGCATAGTGCGGTATTGTGGCATGTGCACATGGTGCCTACCAGGAAGTACACGCAGGATCTGTTCAAAGCTACCCGACGATGTTGTCTCTCCCTCATCACTAGCCGCAGCTTCATGAACCAGCATCAGGCAGAGCAAAACAGCAGTGTTTAAATCAGGCACCTCCATGTCAGTGGTCTGGTTACATGGAGACGCCGCAATGTCTTATGGGACCGTGTGTCGCAGCGTGTAGTGCAGCGCTGATTGCTGGGATATGGGTGGGTAGGGGTGGCCTCCAGAGGACTGTAACGCTTTTCAAAACGTTACCAGAAAATGGAGAAAGAACACCAATGTGGATGCAGAGTAACAGTTTAAAAACAGATTCAGCTACTCATTGTGGACGCACAGAAACGGGTTGAATGGTAACATTTTAAAAAATGTTTTTATAGCTCATTGCTAGTCTGGACAGGGCCTAAAAGGTCATCTGTCTACTTGGGAAAATGTTACTAGTGACGTTCCTCAGGGATCTGTGTTGGGGCCAGTGATTTTCAACATATTGATATCCTCAATGCTCCCTTTAAACAACCACTGTTGGATGGTCAAGTATGCTGACGATTGTAAACTTGGCAGCATTGTAACAGAGCAAAATTCAGCCCAAGAAATACAAAGAAATCTCACTCATTTAGAAAAATGGTCTATTGAAAACAAACTGTTATTTAATGTTCAAAAGTGTAAAGTGGTGCATCTTGGGAAACATAACCCATGTTTTACTTATAAACTTAACAACACAAATTTACAAGTAATAGATAATGAAAACGACTTAGGTGTCACTTTTTCATAGGATATGTCCTTTAAAACACACACTACAAAAATTGTAAAGAAGGGGAATCAGATTCTTGCCTGTATACTAAGAAATATCAAAAGTAGGAAGGAAAGCGTTATAATACCACTTTTTTCTAGCCTTGTTAGACCAAATCTTAAGTATTGCTCAACTGTATATGATCCAGCCTCAGTCAGAGGTAATCAACTTATCGAAAGAGTCCGACATAAAGTAACAAAAAAAATGAAAGCTGTATGGGGCAGGATTAGGTATCGAGTGATAACATCGCAGACACAATATCGTCGCACAAAACAACGTAGGCACCACATCACCGACTACAATGTCAGCTTGTAATGTAATCGCCCACCTAAACCCCATAGGCAGTGCACAGCACGAAATGGCTAGGTGCCGACTGAGACCCCAGCCCACCGAATGGTGCCCCAGGCACCATAACTGCAGCCAGCCACAATGTGTTGGCCACCCCCCCAACCCGCCATGATCTGGTACATTACTTCCCTGGTGTCTGTGGACCCCCTCCCCTACACCACACACCAGCAGCGAGCTGCCCACCCCACCCCCAACATAACCCGGCAACAGGCGGGTGGCCAGCACTCGCGCACCACACACCACCACAGCTGGCCGTTCCACTGAACAAACTGCATCCAGTTCATTCAATGGGGTGGCCAGCCATGGTGGTGTGTGGAGGGCAGTGCTGGCCACCTGCCCATTGCTGGGTCATGTTGGGGGAGTGCGGGGGTTGGGCAGCTACCTGCTGGGGTGGTGTAGGGAAGGAGGTACACTAGACCTCAGGGAAGTAGTGTACTGCATCGCGGCATGTTGGGGGGAGCAGCCAACACATTGTGGCTGGCTGCAGTTATGGTGCCTTAGGCACCATTCGGTGGGCTGGGATCTCAGCTGGCACCTAACCATTTCATGCCGTGCACTGCCCATGCAGTTTGGTTGGGCGATTACGTTACAAGCCGACATTGTAGTCGGCGATGTGGTGCCTAGTTTGTTTTGTGCGGCGATATTGTGTCTGCGATGTTATCCCCCGGTACCGCAGGATTACTATAATAGATTAAAAAAATTGGGATTGTTTTCTATGCAATATAGGAAACTAAGGGGGGATCTAATCATGGTTTTTAAAACATTTAAAGATAAAACAATGTTTGAAACCATTGGATAATGTATTAATCCCTCCACAATTAATACTAGATTACACAAAAAAGAAATTAAATGATACCTAAAACAAAACTAATAGAAGACATCAGTGGTTTACACAAAGGGTTATATCTAAGTGGAACGCTCTACCTGAAGATATTGTGGACAGTGATACATTAAGCATTTTTAAAAACAGATTGGACTTATATATGGGTAACCAAAAATTTCAATTCCACCAATAAATTGGTGGCTAGCTCAAAAAAGGCAACACTGCCTACTGAGTTTGTAAACTACCTATGAACCTATGAACAATGATGTGACAAAGTTGCACTGTGGAAGTAGAAGGTAATAAGTGTCAGTTCCTGTTGTGTCCACCCTGCTCCCTCTTCTCTTGTTAACAGGACGCTCTCCCTATGCAGTCATAAAATCTTACTAGTATTCTATTAATATTACTGTCTGTCAAAACTTTTCTTTTTCAATACACCTCTCATTTAATATTTCTCTCAGTACTTCCAGCCTTTGGTAGACACATCACTCTTCCCATATCTCATAATCTGGCCTCCTCTCTCTCTCTCTCTCTCTCTCTCTCTCTCTCTCTCTCTCTCTCTCTTTCTCTATCTCTCTCTCTCTCTCTCTTCCTTGGGGGTGTAGAGTCAGACAGCTCCCTTGTACAAAGCTATAGCAGCACAGGTGGAAGTTATCTCAGCAATCAGCATGAGTTGCCAGATCCTTTCATTGCTTTTAAAAACTAAAAACAGCATAATAGTACACATTTTAAGAAGTAGTCAGTTATAACGTTTTTTCTGAAGTATTTTCTTTTCCTTTTGCCCATTAGAGAGTTTTCTATGTGATGGCATTATGCTGGCTGTGTGGAATAGCACTTTGCCTGGCAGATGACATATCTAGATTTATCTCACTGACCAAGACATCATAGTGACTGACCTGGCAGCTACTAGTGGCTCTTCCTGGGCAGCTGTGATGTCACAGTCAGTGAGGTCACAGTGCTGATGATGTAGTGGGAGGAATAGAAATAGGTATGTCAGCTGCCAAAAAGAGTACTGTTCCACATGTCACACCTACTAACATCAATTAAAAAAAATCTTGTAATTAATCAAATGGAAAAGAAAAAGTACCTCAGATTTAAAGGCAATAATAGATAGCTTTTAAAAATGAATATTAGTTTTAGGCAGTACAGTAGATCTTAAATGGGCAAAATTGTGACTAGCATAGGATATATAAAGTGTGTCACCAACACAGCAACTCAACAAAACTGTTTCGCAAACTATAGCCTTTTGTTTAGCAGTAGATCAAAGTGGCAGGTAACACATGCCTTGTTTTAGTTTCAGAATACCTTTTTTTTTTTGTTTTGCAGAACAATGCAATCGTTATAATACTTTTCTTTCATGTTTGAGCACATGCCTTTTTTACCAGCCAGTTTCCAGCTTTATAAGTGCAGTGAGGACCACTTGAGAAATTGTGGGTTGGTGCTCTAATGAATGCATTCTGTGGGTGGTTGAAGCCACTTGGCTTTGCATTGTGGCGCCATCATACTCATAGGGAGGGTTTATTAGAGTACCAACTCACACCTCTTCCTTGGTCTCTTGCTTACTTGTAATGTATAGTTGAATTTGACATAACTGACAATGTTGTCAATGTAGAGTCCTGTTGGATATGCTGTTTTTGAAACAGAGCAAAGATATTCTGTGCTGTCTCCATTGAGTTCAGTTTATGAAGTAGTATGCTTGATCCTTCCTTGAGAAAGCACACAGCACATGTGCAAAAGTGTTTGGCATTTGTTCATCGTACTGAATGTTATTGCATTTTGTAATTAATTACTTTTTCATCCTACAACCAAGCTCTGGTATTTTATTGTGTTTATCAGAGGCTGTTAGCTGGGCTTTTCTTGTGTGCATGTTTCTAAAACAAAGCAAATATTATGAGATATCTCTTTTGGGGTCAATGTGTGAAGTAGTATGCAAGACCGTCATTTCCGTAGAGATGGGGTGGGGGGACGTACCCCCTAAAATTCCCATCAAAGTATTGCTATTTCAATGGAGAAAGAGCTACAAAAGTATAACTTAGTGCCCTCCTTTGATTATATGTCAATTGTGGTTCCCCAGAAATGTTCTTGCCACGATGTCCCTGACAGTGTGCCATGATTAAAGATGTTGAACACTTTTGTTAGGTCAATACAAATTGTGCCTATGAGGTAACCTGTGTCCAGTGTAGCTGACTGTTTTTTTCACTTTTAGAATGTCTGTGCAGGAGTGGTTGGGTCAGAAATCAGTTGTGCTTCTGAGAGTATGTTGTTATGTGCCCTATTAGTTAGTTGTGCAGATGGTTTTCAAGTCATTTACTGAGCTGGGAAAGTACTAAGACTGAGCAGTAATTGTTAGAATCAGAGGAAGCTCTGCCCAGTGTTTAGACAAAGAGAATAATTAGGAGTGTCTGGGAAATCTGCACAAATGTTATGGCTTTTCTAGGACCCTGAGAGGCTGATTGCAGGCTCAGTGCATAAAGTGTACAGAAAAAAAAACTGCTGGGTCTATCAGGGTCATAATTCTAAAAAGATATATGGACTACTACTGTGGAAGTCCTTTTTTCCCATCATAGTGTGGGATTTGCCTTTCCATTATAATCCAGTTTTTCAATAATAAGTCAAAACACAGGCACAAAACATGAAGATACTGTGGGAAATTGAGAGACAAAAGAAAGAACAGTTGCATGCTTAGCATAACAGTAGATCTTTAAGAGAATCTCTTCTGTTAGTCCATACCTTTGGAACTATAGCCACTAGGCAATAGGACCATATGGAAACTTTTGCTAGCAAGGGGCCACCCATGACAGCGTCATGCATTAGTGTCTGTATAAACGTGGGTGGCCCCAACATTCCTCAGTTCCCCACTGGAGAATAGACTCAGATGACCTCCAGCTGTGGGGACCCAGGAGATAAGACCAGCCCAGGCATACAAGGTGAGGTATAGGGCTGGATATATAATACATATATTAGGTTCAGTTCCACAGGATCTGTTGCAACCCTCGCTGAAGCTGAAGGGGGAACAGCGGGAGGGATGGCATGAATTAATGGTGGAGAGTCTCATGAATATCAACTGATATGGTGAGTATGTAACTGTTCTATCTTCTTCGAAGCTATCTCCTCCATTAATCCATACCTTTGGAACAATTCCCAAACAGTTCCAAACATTAACTGGAAGGTAGTTACAGTCTGATAGATATTCAGGACAGCGGGCCTTGCTGGACAGCAAGCCTGAAACTAGCATGTCTTTGAGGGACTATGTCCAGACTGTAAAGTTTAGTGAAAGTGTGGACTTTGCTCCATGTGGCTGTAACACAAATGTCAGTGGCAGAAACTTTCTGAAACAAGCAACAGAAGTGGGCATTCCCTTGGTGGTGTGACCACAAACCGCACCAGGACATTTTTTACTGTACTACCTATAACAGAACAATAATACTGTACAATGTGCCAGCTGTTTGGACAGGCACTATTTAGCCACAGGAGCACCCTCTGCCCCTGGAGTGAACAAAACAAAAAGCTGAGAGGACTTTCTGCAGTCCCTGGTGCAATTCACATAGTATCTGAGTATTCTGTGTACAATGGAGCAGTGCCTCACCCCGACTGGCATGCTAAGGGCAATAAACAGGAAGTTGTATCATTTGAATCAGTGTAAATTCAGAGACCATCTTTGGTAGAAGCTTCAGATTTGTATACAAAGAGACTCCGTCTCTGTGGAAAATCAAATATGGTGGCTCACACACTAGATCCTGAATCTCTGAAATCCTTCGAGCAGAAGTGATTGCAACTAAAAATAATGTTTTCATGACGGGAAGGGTGGGCCACAACTCATGGCCAGCTCAGAAGGTGCCAACGTCAGTTTCTCAAGCACATAATTCAAGTTTTAAGGTGGGACTAGATTGTGGAAACGAGGTTTCATATGAAGAATACTTCTCAGAAATGCATGGGACACCTTCAATTGGGCCACCATATGACCATCAGTAGGGGCATGGATAGCTGATATAGCAGCCAAATGCACCTTAATTGAGGAATGCTGTAGACCAGAAAATGACAGTGACAGCAAGTGTTTTAGCACAACATTTACAAGGCATGTAAATGGGTCCAGATCCCTGGAAGGAGCCCACAAAGTGAGCCACTTCCATTTCAAGGAGTAGGTTTGTCTGGTAGAAGGCTTTCTAACTGCTATCAGCACATCAGCAACTTTCAGGGATATCCCAAAATGTGCACAGAAACATAGAAATTGTCGGCAGATTAGAACCACCAGACCCATCTAGTCTGCCCGTAAGCCCTATATTGTTTGTAGCCTCTGACCCTATCTGGGTCAGTGGCTTTTCATCCCTTCTTCCCACCTCAAGGGACCCTAGACTGGCTCGTTACATTTTAGACGTACATCCTAGAACACACCATTGCCTGATGTACCAAAAGTTAAATTGGCTAAAACTAAGAGAAAGGAGGAACTTACACATTTCATTATTCATGGTAAAGGTCTTAAAAGGGACTGTTTCTCAATATATTATTGACTTTTTTTCACTTAGGTCAATACCATCAAATCTGAGGTCTGCTGCTGGCTTAGAATTTAATATACCCATAGTTAGATTAGACATAGGGAGACATTCAGTCAAATATAGGGGTGCTGCAGTGTGGAATCAACTTTCTATTGACTTAAGAGATCCTTTTATAATAAATAGAAGGAAAGATATTAAGTTATGGTTTAATAACCAAAGCCATATTCCCACACTATGTTGTTTGGTAGCATCATCTAGGAATTCTTAAATATTGTCTTATGGTTTTGTGGGCCTATTGACTCAATGTATATATCATAGTTAGAGATTATATGTAAAATGTTACTGTAATTTATGTATTATGAGAATGCGTGTAAGGCAACTGTATGAATGTGTAACTGGATCACCTTGAAAATGAGTTCGCTCAATGGTGTTTTATCCATTTCATGGTACTGACCTGAATAAAATAATATTACTACTTACCATTGTGCCTGTCCCAGGCATATTTAAACCCCTCACTGTGCTTGCTCCCACCACCTCTTGTGGCAGACTATTCCATGCATCCACCACCCTCTCTGTGAAGATAAACTTCCTTACATTTCCTCTTAACCTACACCCACTCTAATTTCATATCATATCATGCCCCCTTGTTCTTGTACTCCTTCTACATTGGAAGATGTCTCCCCCTGCACCTTGTTTATGCCCTTGAGGTATTTAAGTTTTTAAGGTACTTAAGGGAGGCAGTATAGCACAGTGGTTTAAGGCTCTGAGCTGCAAATCTGGAGACCTGGGTTTGAATCCCACAGCCCCCACTTGCATACTGTGTGACCCTGAGCAAGTCACTTAACTTCCCTGTGCTCCTAGGTTGTACCTGTAAACAAGCTTTCAGCTTTATGTGTCTCACCTGGCTAAACAATTGGAAAAAATGTTTCTATCATGTCCCCCTGCTCCCTCCTTTCCTCTAGTGAGAACATATTGAGTTCCTTCAATCTCTCCTCATATGTTTTGCAGTTCAAGCCCTGTACCATCTTGGTCACCCTTCTCTGGACCACCTGTAACCTACCGATGTCCTAGCAAAGGTGTGGCCTCCAGAATGGCACATAGTACTCTAGGTGAGTCCTCATTAGTGTTTTATACAATGGCATCACCACCTCCCACCTTCTGCTAGTGATACCTCTGCCTATGCACCCCAATTTGCCACTGGCCATCCCTGCAGCCTTTGTGCTCTGCTTTGGCACCATTGGGCCATCTGAAGTGATAACC
This sequence comes from Neoceratodus forsteri, assembly GCA_016271365.2. Lineage (NCBI taxonomy): Eukaryota > Metazoa > Chordata > Ceratodontiformes > Ceratodontidae > Neoceratodus > Neoceratodus forsteri. The sequence continues at coordinate 403,070,095 of CM028136.1, read as the reverse complement.
CCCAGGTCCCTTTCTTCCTTGATCATCAGCCCCCCCATCCTGTATCTTTCTCCAGGGTTCCCTCTTCCCAGGTGCATTATCTTGCACTTCTTTGCATTGAACCTCAGTTGCCACACCTCAGACCATTTTTCAAGCTTCCTGGGGTCCCTTCTCATTTTCTCCACCACTTCTGGAGTATCCACCCTGTTTCAGATCTTGGTGTCACCTGTAAACAGGCAGACCTTTCCCTCCAGCCCTTCCTCAATGTCACTAATGAATATATTGAACAGGAGTGGCCCTAAGACTGATTCCTGAGGTACCCCACTAGTCACCCCCTTCCCCAGAATGGATCCCATTTACTACCACCACCTTCTGCCTCCTGTCCATTAGTCAGTTTTTAACCCAGTCTACCACCTTTTGCCCCATGCCCAGACTACCCATCTTGTTAAGCAGCCTTTTATGTTGGACAGTGTCGAAGGTTTTGCTGAAATCGAGGTAGGCGATGTCCACCACCCCCCCAATTTACTTACTTCTTCACCCAATCAAAATATCTTTCTCTCCGTACTGCACTCCTCGGCTCCCAGCTCCTACAACCTGTGGATTAATAGAGACAAGAAACACCCAAACAGTGGTTAAAGTGTCCAGGCAAGTAGCGTTTACAAACCAAACACCGACCCTGAAAGCAAAAGTTTATCCATAGCCAAAGCAGGCACTCTGGTCTTGTCCTCTGACCCACTCCCCTTCTCCTTTGGTCAGCAGGACTGAGAAGCAAGCCACCCATCCATGGTAGTTAAACTCCTTTGTTTTAGATTTTAATGTTGGCACCTTTTCCCTTCTAACGATATTGGCTGACTGTGTCCCCTTTGTTCACTTGTCAGTCCCACCCACACCAAATTAGCTTCCTGTGCCACGAATCAGTAAAGAGAAAAACAAATAAAAATATGAAATTGGCAAAATCTATAAATAAAAAAAAAAATCTAGCCAAAAAAAAATTAAACACAGTATGATTATGTGGCTCCAATCCACTCTGTACCTACTGGGCTCTTAGTCCGAAGGTAAAAAAAAAAAGAAATCGATCAGCCCAAAGAATAAATACAAACCCACAGAAAAGAAACAAAATGCAATTTAGTTACAATTATCCTGTTCCTCTGGAGTTCCCACTTCCCGACAGCTCGATGCCCTACTGTTCACCAGGCACCCTGTCCACAACAAAGAACTTCTGTAATAAAAAAAAAACAATCAGCCTTCTCAGTGTGCTACGATCAGGACCGCTCCCCTCTTCCTTTCAGTGCTGCACTCCTCGGCTCCCCAGTCCTACAACCTGCGGATGGGTGGAGACAAGAAGCACCCGAACAGTTGTTAAAGTGTCCATGTAAGCAATGTTTACAAACCAAGCACCAACCCAGAAAGCAAAGGTTTACCCATAGCCAAAGCAGTCACTCGGGTCTCATCCCCTGACCCACTCCCCTTCTCCTGTGGTCAGTGGAAGGACTGAGAAGCAAGCCACCGGTCCCTGGTAGTTAAGCTCCTTTGTTTGAGATGTTAAAGTTGGCACCTTTTCCCTCATTATGCTATTGGCTGCCTCTGTCCCCTTTGTTCACTTGTGGGTCCTACCCACATTGAATTCATATCAAGTGCTGCAATTTAGTAAAGAGGAAAACAAATAAAAATCCCAATTCGTCTAAATCTACAAATGAAAAAGTCCACCAATCTATCCAAAGAAAAATTTAAAACAATATAATTACGTGGCCCCAATCCACTCCTTACCCACTGTGCTCTTAGTCCAAAGGTAAAACAAACATAACAGGGAATCAATCAGCCCAAAGAATAAATCCAAATCAGCAAACCCACAGAAAAGAAAAAATATTCTATTTAGTTATAATTATCCTGTTCCTCTGGGGTTCCCACTTCCCGACAGCTCACTGCCTCTGCTGTTCACCTGGCACCTGTTCACAACAAAGAACCCCTGTCATATAAGCATTTCCCACAATTCAATGGCTAAATCTTTGGGAGCCATGGAGGCAGATATAGGTATTTCAGTTCCAGATGGACCAGAGGTATCTTGTCCTTTGACAGCAGGCCCCAAAACACATTGGTAGGGGGACAGGAGGCTCCACTGTCATATACTGCAGAAGTGGAAATCACATCTTGCAAGGTCATACTGGAGCAATGAGGCTGAGAGTGACACTCTCCCTCTGCAGCTTGAGCAGCACTCTCTGTATTCATTGAATTGTGGGAAATGCTTATAAGAGCTTCCCTTTCTAAAAGAAGGGTGAATTGCCTCACCAGAAAAATCCAAGCCAGAGAGAGAGTAAGCAGAAATGCTGCAGTTCTGCATTATGTGGGGACACAAAAAGGTCCCATTCTGGATGACCCCATCTTGAGCAGAGGTTATTTACCACAGAGGTCAACAGTTCCCATTTGTGAATTTTGAACTGTGACCTGCATAACTCATCTGCTAAGACATTTTTAAGAGATTGGAGATGTTTGGCTGACATATGTAGGTCTTGGGACAGATCCCATTACCATACTCTCAGTGCTCACTAGACTCTTAAGGCACTTTTACACTACAATTTCTGTTACAGAATTCGCATAACAGAAGCATTCTACCATTACCTCCCTTATGTGTAAAATAACTTTTTTTCCATTTCCTTGGTGAACACTCACCCAACCCATGTTCCCTTCTCGCCATGGTTCGTCCTGATTTCTTTGTTTTTTACTAGTAGTGTAAAATGGCCACTCCATTTTGTGAGAGGAGATCTCACATAATCGGAGGATGCCAGACTGCAAAAAATTAAAAATGGAGGAGTGGAAATCCCGGAACACTTGCAGAGTATAAAGTGTGCAGTGAGTGGAACGAACTGCAATGGTACCACACAGCTACAGCATATTTAATTTGGAAAACCTGTGTGTAAAAGTGCCTTTAGTGTCCTCTGTGGGATTCACATATAAAGACTTCCAGTGGCATCGTCCCCATGACTGTAGCCAGAAGACATAGGGGACTCCTGTATACCAGCTGTGCTGAGGCAATCGGGTTATCTGCCCTGTCCTGTGGCAGACAAGCATGGCCCTTCTATTTGCCCAAGACTGCTCTTATGTAGTGTAGTCACTGCCAGGGAGTCATCACAGTCTTTGACATAAGTACTGTGACCCCAAAAGCTTTGCACAAGTGTCTTGTCCAAGACAATGTATGTAGGAGATGTTCCCTGAAACTGGCTTCCAACAGCCAGTCATCCAAGTTCAGAAATACATACATGCCTATCTTTGAAGGGCTGCTGGCACTACTGCCAAGCAGTTGGTAAAGACCCACATGCAGAAGCCAAGCCAAAAGGAAAGACTCTGAACTGGTAGTACTTCTCCCCAGGACAAAGCTGAGGTATTGCCTATGAGCTTGTCTTATCTTGACATGGCAATATGCCTCCATCATGTCCACTAAACAAATTCAGTCCCCCATTTGCGACTGCAATGTTACAATCTGCATTTATAGTTTTGAATACAGGGGAAGTCTGCTCCCCCAACCATTCATTGATGTAACCTTTGGACTGGGGGTATATCCTGTAAATAGTCATGTGGAACTAGTGGTGCCAGTGCTATGAGTACCTCCTATGTTGGGTGCTTTTGTATGGGCCTCGAGGGGAAGGGGCCTGGCAGGGTGCCGGCTCCGCTACCTCTGCCTTGCTGACAGTAGGCATGGTCACCTCTGGCAGCAAGATGGTAATAGAAGCCGCTCCCACAACCCCAAGCTGGGATAGGATACAGGGACTGGACAGACCTTAACAGTAATTTTTGATGTCTGAAAACCTTTTAGTGTTTTCTTCTACATCATAACAAAACTGTTTTGTCCCGCTAAAAGGGGTATTTAAAACTGCTTTCTGCACATCAGTTACAAAACCAGTCACCCTGAGCCAAGAATATCGCCTCATACAAATGCCAGAAGCAGCAGCCCTGGCAGAGGCATTAGAGACATACAGGCTGAGTGGAGCAAATGTTTGATAACCTCAGCACCAGACATTAAGCTTTTATGTAACTTATTCTTAACGGAGCCCTCAGGCAAAGTCTGTGCTGCAGCTTTCACATCTGATCATATGGGCCTGGTATTTGCAATTCTAAGGCTCAGGAGGCAGAATAATGCAGTGGTTGAAGGCCCTGAGCTGCAGACCTGGAGACCTGGGTTTGAATCCCACAGCCCCCACTTGCATACTGTGTGGCCCTGAGCAAGTCACTTAACTTCCCTGTGCTCCCAGGTCACACCTGTAAAGAAGCTTCAGCTTAGTGTGTCTTTCCTGGTTAAAAAAAAAGGCCTAGTGAGGCAAAGGCATGTGGACACTTGCCCATCACATCCAGCCTCCTAGATTTTTTATCAGGAGGCAAAGTACTCATGTGCCTAGGTGTTTTACATTTATCATGAGCAGCCATTATGACTACAGAGGCAGCTTCTGTCTGGTTAGCATTACAAAGCTTAGCAGAGCGGGCTGGATACTGCTTATCAGCCTTTCTGGGTACTGCAGGCAGTGAGTTTAGTCTGTATGCAGTAAAAGTAGCATCCTCTAATGCAGGATACATAGGTGGATTGATAATGGAGGGAGAGCAGGACATCTCCAAAAATTCCATAAGATTTTTGTTTTGTGGAATCTTCCTCCTCCACAGCAAAGCCCATGACAGTATGAATTTGCTGCATTATGGCTTGAAAAGTAGGGTCCTCAGGAGGAGACCCTGGATATGTACCACTGACTCCTCACTGCAGGATGAGAGGGTAGAACTAGATTGAGATGCCATACATTGTTCTCCCTCATAATCCTCCTCTAATTCTGTGAGTTCAGGATTATATTCTGCCTCATCATCGATGTTTCTCTTGATGACGGGAGCCACTGTGGGCACCGGTGATGCCGGTGGCTGCTAAGAAAAAGGATCTGTGATGTGCTGGTAGCAAGCATCAATGGCATTTGAATACTCTGAGGTTCCATTGATGAGATAAATGCTTGCAGAGGTAAGCCAGGCAGAATGCATCATATCATCACTGAAAACAACACCAGCAAAACTTGAGAGTTGACAATGCCCTGGCCAGGAGCCGAGACAAGGAACAGCATTAATATATTTTTACAAGGCCATTAAATGGCCATAAAGATATGGGGTAGGGAGATAAATCTGGCAGAAAATCCATGCGCTTCGGCCATTGCATGGCACCGTACCTCTGCTGCAATTCCATTATGTCAGTGGTCGCACAGCCTTTGTGTGACCACTAACACCTGGAAAGAAATTCTGCTTAGTTTATGTAGTGCTGCTGTCACAGGGAAGAATCCATCCCCTGCAGACTTCGGCAAACGTCTGTGCATCTCAGATTTGGTAGGTGGCAGAACGGGGAGTCCAGTGCACCCCAAGTACAGCTTCCCGCCACTGAGAACATGTATTGGATAGGGCCCTGATGTTTTTGTTTGTTCTTACTGCTGATAGTTGGTTAAAGGAGAGCTTTGCCATGAGTTGATCTGACTGGCTACATCTCTATGGTCTTCTCAGAAATACGTTCAATTAAAAACAAATAAATATACTTCTATAACTCCTGGGGACCCTGTGGGTTCCAGAAAATGTCATGTCTAGTCTACAGACTTGGAAGGGGTAATTTCAGCAGCTCCTTGGTCAGATGACCTGGGCATGACAGCCAGGTGGTGTGGTCAGCTGCACGGAGCTGGGAGGTTCCAGGCAGCTGGTGAAATTTAGTTAGAGGGCAGTGTGCTTTTTGCAATTTTTTTGTGGACAGTGCTGATTCTTAAGTTTTCCAGTGCTACCAGACTGACTTGGCATTTTCCATGTAATACAACGGCAATGTTCCTGTGTTTTTTGTAGGTAACGTTATTGGTTGTGGAAGCCAAATTGTGCTGTTTTCCTGTATAACCAGTGCAAGTCTATGGGAACAATTTTTCTGTAAATGGCTTCAGTTCCCTGTAAAATACAGGAATCCCTGTAGATCTAGGAGCCATGGACTTTTCTGCAGGTAAAGAGACCACAGGCTGTCCAGAAAAATGGTTGCAGCTGTATACAGCTGCTCTTGCTGAGGCATAGTCCTGCCTGAATCTCCAGAACAGTAGTCTAACAGGAAAGGTCAAAATAGTGCAAGAATCATTCAAAACTTAGAAAAAAAACTTGCAAATGGGCCTATAGGTAGATTGTTGTATGCTCTTTCATATACGAGCAGGGCACAAGTGATCTAGCAATGTTTAGGGGTTGCAAATGTTTTTATTTATTTATATTAGTCTGGCAGAATATTGCACAAAATGTTAAAAATGCGTAAAAGCATAAAAATTGGAACATAGGTAGGTTTTCATGTTTTCTTTCAAATAAAACAGGACACATATCTGATGATATTAGGCAGGAGAGCTGGGGTTCCCCAGTGCAACCCCCCGCTAGTTTGCCTTAATGTTTAAAAACTCACTGGTGGCAGCTATGTGGTCGGGCAAATTAAAGACCCTGGGCTGAGATCATGGCAGCGGGGCAGTAATTAAAGCTCATGAATATGCAGCTGCAGAAGTCCTGTCCACACCAGGGAGAGGACAGCTGCTTGGAGACTTAGAATATCGCTGGTGGTCACATGAGCTGTGGAGGAGCAAGGTCACATGGAGGAGGAGGAGGAGGAGGAGGAGCAAGATCATGTGAGTCGCAGAATGGGCAGTCACTTCCTGCCAGTCCACAAATGGTGAGTCATCTGAGCTCTCCGTCTTGGCTCTCACTCAAACATTCTGTCTTCAGTGCAGCCGCATTCAAAACAAAAGGAAAAAATTTGAATTTTCGGACCCGGTCTCTGTCTCTCGGCTCGGGCTCGCTGGGTGGCCCGCCCATGGGGGCAAGTAGCTTGGTAGTGCTTATCCCAATCTTGGCTGTGTTGCTACCTGACAAATAAAAACCCTAGAATGGGTAATAGAGTGTCAGTAATTTGTATTCCTGTGACTTTCTGTGCTGTATCCAATGTTGAAGCTGACCCCACATGAATGTTCCTGCGCTTTTCTGAGTTTATTCTACCCCCTGTTATTTTTGAGGTGGCTTCTGATATCTTAAAAATCAAGTGTTTGCAGTAGACTTCCCTGCTGCTAGCTTTTGGCACAGAGCAATCTTGCATTCACAGCAAGTTGGCAGCTGACTAATGAGCTAGAACTTGACTACTAGAACATTTCTGGTTCGGCGAGAGGGTCAGAACCTGTTGCACATTGGTATTGCACTTCTACCCTCCCCTCCAACCTCCCACCCTTAGCCATTTCCACTTTTATAGGCACAGGATTTGACTGGCAATAGAAACTTCCTGGTTGGGAGCATGAATAGAAGGATCACCAAGACACACAAGATTTGCCATCCTTAAAGGAAAAGAGTTGCTCTCCTCCCCCCCCTCCAGTTGCTGGAGGTCTGATTCTGAGCAAGAAAGAAGGAGATTACAGAGGAATATAGGAAGTTCCTGTTCCAAAATAGGAAGGGCAGAAGCTGTAAGGGCACAAAGACAGTAGGAAAGTAGGTGGAGAAAAAATAAACAGAGGGAGGAGAGAGTAAGCATACAAAGCAACAGGAGAGAGGGGCCACAAATAAGACATGATGGGAGTGGTGCAGTGCAGTGGCTGTGGGGCGGCAATCTTTCAGGAGACATTCTGGAGGATGTGGTGCTGTCCCATCTGCAGGCACCTCTCTGGGCTGAGGGTTATGAAATGAAATATATTTTACAATATATTAATATATTTACATATAATGAAATATATTCCTATCTACTTGTTTTAAAAGATATTGTAATTATTGGAAAATCAACATATTTCAATATATTTAAAAATGTTCAAATATATTGCAATGTACTATAAATATACAGATTATTGTCACTTTAGTATACTATGGGCCAGATATTCAAAGGGGTTGTGCCACATTGCACCCCGGCAAGATATTGAAAGGGCTGCCAGGCACATCGCAAATCCCGATGCGCGGGACCAAATGTACGTGTATGCGGCGCAGGTGTGGGGACGTGCCCATGCATATGCAGCACATCCGATATTCAGCCCGGAATGTCGCGATATGCGGCACAACCCTGCAGTGCACACGCATGGGGCTCAAAGTTGAGCCTGTGAGGAGTGGGAACAACTCCCTACCACCTGGGTGGGCAGCTGTATTGCAGGGTGCAACACAGCAGCCACCAGCCATGGTGGCTGCCCTCGAATGACCCAGGTACAGTATGGGCTGTAAACCCATTGGTCCACAATGTGAACCAATGTATGAACTTTATACTGTACTAGACAACCCCAAATATGTGAATGGGACTGTCTAGTACAGTATGCCATGTGCTCATACTGCACCTGTCATTCAGCAGGCAAATGGGCAGTATGTGGGACCGGTTGAAGCCACCTGCTGATGATGGAAGGGGGGAGCACGTTGGGCAAGGGGTTCTGTGTGGGTGGGAGGAGTGGGGGTTGCCACTGGGTCAGCAGGGAAATATGATATGGCGTTGTACCACGATCATGGCAAAGGGCGGAAGGTTACCACTAGACTACCAGGGACATATTTGAAGGTCTTATTCCAGCGATCGGGGACATGGGAAGGAGGGAGGGGGGCCACTAGATTACCAGGAAAAGTCTACCATTACTTTAATCAGGGAATCAGAAGGGAAGGGGGCCTCTAGACTACCAGGGCTTTGTACTATTGCATGTAACTGTGATCGTGGCTACAGGGTGGGGGGTGCGCCAGGACCCCCACTGTGCACACATCATACTGTGCAGGGCACCAGGTGCAAGTCGCCAGGCTGCCCTGCGCAGGGCATGCAAATGGGGCCATAATGACAAGCAAATGGCCCCATTTGTGCCTTGCTTATATGATGGCCTCATTTACATGCCCTTCAATGAATATCACTGGTAATGCACCTTGCGAAACTGCAGTTGCGCTAGCTCATCCCCATGCTCCCTGTCTGTGGCTTGCACCGGCGCAGTGCCACTGCACCATGCGCAGTCTGTGCCATATTCAATGGTGTTGTGCAATGGCGCATCACAGCTGAATATCAGCTGGTCCTGGCCCCGGCGCATCCCAGTTACGCTGCGCCCAGGCTTGCGCCCCTTCCAGGTGCAGTCTGACTATCCAGGCTTATGTATATTGCAAAATATATTGATTAAATTCCAAATATATTGAAATAAGGATGGTAAATATGTTATTGGTATATTGCCAATATATGTATAAATGTATTGTTTTTTCACATTTCAAATGTTGTTTCCTATGTTTACAAGTATATATATAATGTACATTTGTAATGGATATTAAAGGGACACTAAATACTGTATCTGACCACACAGTGCACACTAAGGAGGGGTTCTGATGCTAATCTCAAAGTTAACCAAATAAAAATACATTGGCTTACTTTTAAAACTTTTTTGTTCCTCCTTCATTGTTGATTGTCTTCTGACCGTGCGTGACCAGAAGTGATGCAATCGATGGGCCACCTCATCAGATGCAGTATCTGTTTACAGTACTGTAACTGCAGTTTTGTTCTGCAGCTTCTAGGTTTATTATTGCCTGCATTTTCTGTGGATATTTTTGGATAGTCACACAGGCAAGTCTACACCCTCCAGTAAGTTTCATTTATTTGAGACACTTCGTGGCTGTCTGCGTTTGGTGTATTTTTGCAATCGCGATGTTCCTATGTGACAGACCGAGTACAGCATTGTCTTTGTGGTCTGCTTACAGACCACAGAACAGATGTTCAAAGTCATATTTACAAAGCTCAGAATGGATGTTTAAAATTATATTTACACAGTACAGAACGGAGGTTACAACTCATATTTACAGAGCACAGAATGGTCTGCTCCATTTCAGTGTATTTTCTAAGTAGCCATGCAGGTTTGTCAATTAATTTTGGGCACTAGGGTTACTATGTGCACTTTTACCCATTTTCTTTTGAGTCTGTCATACAACTGCAATTTTGTGTATTGGGGGGTCTGTGCTGTAGGCTATGAAGGGACCCACATGTAGATGGAAACTTCTCCAGTTTTGGCATACTTCTCCTGACCTCAGACATCAGCAGACAGCTCTCTAATGCACACCGATGCACACAGAGGTAGACACAGGGAAGCTCTGACTGAAAAAACCACTCCTGTGTGTCAAACACACCATGTACTGGTATCCAGTCCATAATGTGTGAAGATAACCAACACTAGGCAGTTGTACTGGCTGGGCATCTTATCAGGCTAGCTGCAGTCTCAGTTCAGCTATTCCAGCTGAAGCACAGCAAAAGTTTCTCAATGACTTACTGCATACTCCAGCTTAAGTTTTGTGCTAGGATATAGTTCCTCCTTTTCTGTATGTTTTCTTTAGAGACTCATACCACTGTGATTGTGTGTGTTGGGGTGTGGAGGGGGCTCTGTGCTGCAAGCTAGAAAGGTACCCACATGTAGCACAGTCACTTTATTAACCCACAAACTATTTCAATTGATTTCTCAGGCCGTTATGCTGCCTGCTGTCCAAGCCCTCCCTTGCACCATAGTAGAAACCATACCAAAGTACAGTGCATATTTGATACAGAACGTTATGGTCCTTCTGGCAATGCGACTCTGTGACAGACCTAGTATTGCAGTGTCTGTGCAGTTTCAGCATGTTTTGCTGTCATTCTGATAAGTTATTATGGATCTCCTGAACCTAAACAGTAACTTGAGATTAGTGTTATTCTTTCTTGTGAAGCCTCATGATACAGATTGTGTTTAGTGCTGGCTCCTGTTCATTGCTGTCAGTGTTCTGTTGTTTGCTATGCAGCCATCCCTATATGACACTAAATATTTGGGCACCATGTTCATTCTGTGTACTTGTACCCTGTTTCCTTTGTGGCTGGAATAAATGGGGTGGGGGGGGTTGCAAGATATGAAGGTGCCCAATGAAGCACAGAGTCACTTTCTTTTCTTATGATCTACTCTTATAGTGTCTGGCTCTGGCAGGTGGCATGCCTTCCATCCAAGCCCTCTCTCCTGCCATAAAGGCCTGCAGCCAAGAACAACCCCGCCCCCCCTCCACCACAACATTTATGTCATTCAACAACGGACAATGGGTACAAGTGCATAGAATTACCATGTTGCCCAAAATTTAGTGTCAGACCGGTCATAAAAGAAATCATTGGAAAGATTGTATTATACAAATATGCAAAAAAGGCAGGACGTATTTGATTCCGAACTTCATTGACCATCTACTGATAAACAAGCTGAAATATTCAGTCTACATTGCAACAGCTAGTAAAGATACAGAATGACATAGTACTTTGTAGTGTTGTTGAAGATTTTGATAGGTGGCAACTCCCTCCCCATCCTGTTTTTTTGAAAACATTGTGAAATTATCACTTGCCCTTAGATGCCTGTATTTCTTTCATCCCATGCCTGTACACCTGCATGGGTGATTCAGAAACTGACTTTGGGAAATGCACCACAGTCCTTTTATTTATGCAGTTCTACCTGTGACCTGCCTCATACCACAGATGTCACTGATATGATCAATCGCCACATGATTGCCTATGTATGTGTAGTGTGTAGCGCGTTGCCCCTTGTATGAGTTGTCTGTGTAATTTCTGTATGGTCTTAGTTGTTCTACTGTTTGTTGTCTGTTTTTTAATACCACTGTCTGTGTCTGACTATGGTTTGTCACTGACATGCAGAATTATACAGTTTATTACTGTATCTAAACATCAATGCCATTTTGTCAATTGTTAACTAGGTAGGCTGTCACTGCCGTCCTGCTGTCATCCACATCATGTAAACGGTTGGGTTTTCAGCATTGATAAAAGGTTATCCTTCATTTCTGTGTTACTCTTGTTACCCATTGTACAAAGCACATGGGTTACCCTGTTGGTACTGTGGTACCATACTTTACTCGTGGAACACTTCACTGTAGCCAATATGTCATTCCTGCTCATGTCACAAATGTGTATGGTGTCACGTGAGCATGGTTCTCAAGTACTCACACTAACAATGTCAGAGAATGGCATGGAACCACTGGAGTTACTGCCTTTCCTGTCACAATATATGTAGGATGTGAACAGTACTAGCACCACATAACTAGTCACATACTGGTAGTTGTGCATGCATCGCACTTCTTATTACCCTTGCAATGCACCTCTGGTGAGTATGATTTCCATGTTTCTCTAGTAATGTCATGTTATCATAGAACAGCATTATTTGCTGAAATACTTTCAGTCTAACTCTGTGTACTATTTCCTTTGAGATAACCAATGCCTTTTGGTAATGGCTTTCTCCAAGTGGTACTGCTTGACACTTCTATTCTGACATCCTCTGTGGACCCACATGAGTATTTCTGTCACTAACTTTTTTCCATGTGTACAGTTATGTGTAATGCATGTCTTCACTCATAACATTTTCAGCACCATTCTGTGTCTCCAACTAAAACCTGTTTAATTTTGTGATTCTGTATAGTTGCACATAAGTGTGTGTGCATGATAATGTTTGTGTGTGTGTGTGTGTCTGTGTGTGTTCATCTGTGTGTTTCGGTCTCAGCTTCTGTGTCAATGCCCACAGATTATATAGAGGATAATGTATGGTCCTCTATCATTAACCGGTCAGTTAACAGTCAAGAGGTTGCCATGGCGACCATGTAAACCTTGAGATCGAAGCTCGAGAGGTTTACGTCGCCATGGCAACCTCGAGACGGTTAAAATTGACCGGTTGACGATAGAGGGACCAGACATTATTTTTTATAGTGTATGGTCCCACCTCAAGGCTACTTACTTTTTCTTTAGTAGTCACCGCCTGGCCGTTACGTTTCAGTCCTTCCTAACGCTGCTGTTCATCGTCAGTTCCCCGTCGAAAAAGTGCGCGTCGTGCGACTAATCGCTGTTGTTAACCTATCGATGTGACGTGGCATCGATAGGTTAACAACATATCTATGTCACATCGATAGGTTAACAACCTTAGGAAATGATGATTTCCGAAGGTTAACAGCGTTCTAACATACATTATAGTTTGTTGTGTGCATTCACAGTTACTACAGCAGCCGTCACTGGCCATATCAAGTATTGTTTTTAGCACAAGAATACCAGTTTGTTGTATACTTCACTGTAATCTGTTATCATTCTAGCTGCAGGACACAATGTCTGGATCTTCAGATTACAGTGGAGAAGAGTTGCCAACACACAGTGGTGCACATGGCTTATGACCCTACATGTTTGAACTAGAGTATGCCGAGGGTGAAATACTGAATGATACTGAGAATGAAACCATGGACTCGGAATCAGACAGTAGTGATGGGGTCAGTGGTACAGTTGGTGGACAGTCTGGCACCATGGACTGGTGTTCATGTGGGCTCTGTGAAGTGATGCCAACTGAAAGAGAAAGCATCTGTTGTCTTGAGACAGATGCAGTGGATGATAAGCATCAGGGTATTAGTTCTGTGCTGTCATGTCTTGTAGAATTAATTATCATTTGTTTGTTGCAGTGAGTGGCTATGATGTTTTTCAATTTACCTTTTTTAGATGCACAATGTGTGACCCAAAAGCTGAACTTTCAGAATGTCTGTCTTGATGAGGAACTTCTGTGGTGTGCCCTAGTTCAACTACATGAAGTGCGGCGTGATGTTTTCCGGCAACCAATCCTCAATCGGTGAATTCCTTTTTATTTCTTTTCCTCCATTTCCTTTCAAACCATGCTGTAAATGCAGGAAAGCACTCCACCCTAGCAGTCGCCTTGCACTGTACATTGACACCGCTTGAATCCATGAACACATTCTTCCATGGATGCTTGAGTCACCCACATCCCAATGACACACGTATGCAAATGGAAACATGCCACTGTGCCAAACTATCCCAAAATGAACACCATCTGTTGTGTTCAGATACAAAACGGTAATGATGTGGCAACACTGCATACTGGTGTCACAAACTGTAAGCATGAATGTAAGCATCGGTGCATATTGACAACGCATTACAGTACAGTCGCACATGTATTGTTGATGTAGCTTGGCAGAAGACGCCAGGAGGAAGGAGAGTTGTGTGACTGGACTTCTCTACTGAGACTAAAGAAGTAGAACTCTTGTATTTGGACCTTTAATTTAGGGTAAAAAAAAACTAACAAACAAAACAAAAAAAATTAGTGTGCTTGTCTGAGTTAACTGAACTGAATGGTTATCTGAACAGTAATCTAGGTGTAAATCTCAGATGATTGAAAGGGCTTGATAGCTGTGCAGTTTAAATTACTTGTAGAAAGATCTAGTAAGTAGGGGGAGTGGCTTAGCTAGAAGGAAGCTAAATTTAAAGACTGCCTTAGAAAGATTCTGTTAGTAGCTTGGCAGAAGACACCAGGAGGAAGGAGTGCTGTGTGACTGGACTTCTCTACTGGGACTATATTACCTTCTTCCTCCTCCCCAAAAGCTAGTTCTACTTTTATAGGCACAGGATTTGACTGACAACAGGAACTTCCTGTTTGGGAGCAGGAAGTGAGTGATCCCAGAGCCACCAAAGACCCACCATCCTAGAAGGCAAGAGTAGCTCTCTGGCCCCCTCTAGCTGCTGGAGGCCAGCCTCTGAGCAAGTAAGGGGTCTACTGAGAAATATTGAATATTCTTGTCTCAGAACAGGACAATCAGGAGCTTAAAGGGCACAGAGGCAGAAAGTAAGTAGAGAGAGAAGAGAGAGAAGAGAAAGAAAAAAAAACAGAGGAAAGAGTAAGGATTCCAAACAACAGTTAAGAGGCCAGAAATAAGACATGATGGGAGTGGTGCAGTGCAGTGGCTATGGAGCAGCAGTCTTCGGGGAGACATTCTGGAGGATGCAGTGTTGTCCCATCTGCAGGCACCTCTCTGGGCTGAGGGAGGAGGTTGCTCATCTCCAGGCTGAGTTGGCCAGGATTTGTGGGACCTCCTCTTCCATCCAGGGACCACCAGTGCCACTGCCGTTGCCTCAGAGGTTGCCAAGAAAGAGGAGCGGTTGGATCACAGTGGGGTCAGGGAGGGTGAGGGTGGTGGAACAGAGGTGCATCCCTGCAGTTGTACCTCTCCACAATTCCTATGCCATTCTGGCAAAGTGTGGTTCCTCTATGGAGGCACCTGCAGTGGAGACCAAGGAGGATGCTGGGAGACCCACAGGAGGGTGGCATGGGACCCCACAGGGGAAGGAAACAACTCCTGGTGGGGAACTCCATTGTTAGGAAGATATAACTGGGGGAGGAAGGGGAGAGGGATGTAAGGTGCCTGCCTGCCTGGTGCCATGGCTTGGAGGTACAGGGAGCGAATCCTCAGGATTGCTGGAGCAGCTGCACAGGGGAAGGAGCTGGATGTCATTGTCCACCTAGGGACAAATGACCTGGCTAAAAAAGGGATTAGAGCAGTGCAGGAAGAGTTTGTGGAATTGGGGAGGGGCCTTAGACAAGTAGCATGCACGGTAACCTTCTTGGAGGTGCTGCCCATCTATGGTGCAGGAGAGGCTAGGGTGTTCTGTACCATGGAATTCAATCAGTGGTTGAAAAACTGGTGCAGAGCTCAGGGATTTGGCTTCATTGGGGACTGGGGGTCCACCTGGAGTGATGCAAGCCTATACTGGCATGATGGGCTGCATCTATCCAGGGGGGGAACCAGGATCCTAGGTGATAGGTTTAAAGGCTTCATTGGCAAGCATTTAAACTAGCCAAGGGGGAAGGCACTGGAAAGGAGCAGGGAAATCCTAGCTCCCCCCAAAAAATCATGGTAGTAAGTGCGGTAAACACCAACATAGAGGTGTCGATAGGGAGAAGGGCAGGGGTAAATGGGGAAAGTGACAAAGGCAAGAAGGACAGGAATAGGGCAAAAAGGAGTAAGGCCATCAGGAAATGGAGGGTAATGAGTACCAATGCCTGTAGTCTGGGCAACAAGTTCCCTGAGCTGGTGGCCTTGATGGAAGAGGGATCCCTGGATATCATAGCAGTCACAGAAACATGGTACACAGAGAACCATGACTGGAATGTTAACATACCAGGGTACATAACCTACAGGAGAGACAGGCAAGGGAGAAAAGGGGGAGGAGTAGCTCTCTGTGTAAAGGAAGGGATAAAAGCAACTGAACAAAAGAGTAAACAGGGAGGAGAGGAGGCACTGTGGGTCACCTTGGAGACTGGAAAGGGCACCACAATCCACACAGGGGTTGTGTACAGACCCCCATATCAGGGGGAGGGAATGGACAAGGATATGATAGAAGGCATTCTTAGTATGGCAGAGAAAGGGGAGATACTGTTGATGGGAGACCTGAATATGCCAGCTGTTAACTGGAGCACATTTGCTGCAGCCACATCCAAGAGCAGGACCATTCTCGATGTGCTACAGGTGGCAGGCCTGAGACAGCTAGTTTCAGAACCCACTCGTGAGGGAGAAATCTTAGACCTCGTACTCTCAAATGGGGACAGTGAGAGGATCTCAGATCTAGAAGTGGGTTGCCATCTGGGAATAAGTGACCATCAAACAGTGTGGTTCATGTTAAAGTCAGCTACAGAGTCAAGCCATACAAAAGTGAGGGTACTGGACTTCAGGAGGGCTGACTTTGGCAAGATGGGAGAGTACCTCAGAAAAGCACTAGCAAACAGGCTAGAAGGAGGGGTGGAGCAACAATGGGGAATCATCAAAACTGCCATCACAGAGGCAACAAACCTTTGTGTGAAGCAAATAAACAAATCAAAATAAAAGAAAAAGCCACTATGGTTCTCAAAAGAGGTGGCTGGGAAAGTCAGGGAGAAAACGATAACATTCAGGAAGTATAAGGAAACACAGAAGGAGCAGGACAGAGAGCTGTACCAGTTAAGGCAGAAGGAAGCAGGGAGGGAAGTCAGAATAGCAAAGGCCCAAACTGAGGAAAGATAGCCAACTTGGTTAAGAAGGGGGATAAGACCTTTTATGGGTACATCAGAGAGCGTAGAAAGACAAAGGGAGGGATAGTGAGGATGAATAGAATGAATGGTGGGTGGGCAGAGGGGGACAGTGAAAAAGCAGGGATACTGAATGAGTATTTCTGCTCAGTATTCACAAAAGAGGAGAGGGAAGTGCCTAATCCAATTAACAGAAGCACTCTTGATAGGGGGGTCGATCCCAGCCCTTTCACAGAAGAAAGGGTTATGCAAGAACTCCTAAAACTGAAGGTGGACAAAGCAATGGGGCCTGATGGAATTCACCCCAGAATTCTAAAAGAATTAAGGGGGGAACTAGTGAAACCACTGACTACTCTTTTTAATAAATCATAGGAGGATGGTGTGGTACCCGAGGACTGGAGGAAGGTGGATGTGATTCCCCTTCACAAAAGTGGGACCAAGACAGAGGCAGGAAACTACAGACCTGTCAGTTTGACCTCTGTGGTAGGGAAAGTGATGGGGTCACTTCTGAAGGAAAGAATTGTTGAGTACCTAGAGACCAGTGGGGCGCAGGACCCAAGGCAGCATGGGTTCACAGTGGGAAGGTCATGTCAGACCAAATCTAATAGATTTCTTTGACTGGGTGACCAAAGTAGTAGACCAGGGAGGGGCTGTGGACATGGCCTACCTAGACTTTAGCAAGGCATTTGACACAGTCCCACACAAAAGATTAATAGTCAAATTAACCAGCCTGAGAGTGGGTCCCAGGGTGGTAGCCTGGGTAAAACATTGGCTGGACAACAGGACACAGAAGGTAATTGTAAATGGAGTCCACGCTGAAGAAAGGGAGGTTACTAGTGGGGTATCGCAGGGTTCAGTACTGGGTCCAGTCCTTTTTAATGTCTTCATAAGTGACATTGCAGAGGGACTGGAAGGAAAAGTATGCCTCTTTGCAGATGACACAAAGATCTGCAACAGGGTTGATACACAAGGAGGCGTGGAAAGGATGAGAAGGGACTTGGCAAGGTTGGAGGAATGGTCAGAAGTATGGCAGCTAGGATTCAATGCAAAGAAGTGCAAAATAATGCACCTGGGAAACAAGAACCCAGGGAAGATTACACAATGGGGGGTAGTTACAACAACAAAAAAGGAAAGGGTCCTGGGGGTAATCATATCAGATTACCTTAAGGTTAGCAAGCAATGTGAGAAGGCAGTAGGGAGGGCTGGGGGTATACTGGGATGCATAGGGAGAGGCATCACCAGCAGAAAACAGGAAGTTGTTATCCCTCTGTACAGACAGTTGGTGAGACCTCTTCTGGAGTACTGCATCCAGTTCTGGAGACCCCATCTCCGCAAGGACATAGACAGGATAGAGGCAGTCCAGAGGAGAGCAACTAAAATGGTGCAGGGTCTGCAAGAGAAGCCGTACGAGGAGAGACTAAAGGAGCTTAATATGTATACCCTTGAGGAAAGAAGGGAGAGGAGGGACATGATAGAAACTTTTAAGTACCTCAGTGGAATCAACAAAATCCAAGAGGGTAGCATCTTTCAGAAAAAGAGACGTGCAAGAACAAGGGGACACAATTTAAAGATGGGGGGGTGGTTCTGGGGCAATGTGAGGAAGTATTTTTTAACAGAGAGGGTAGTGGATGCATGGAACAGCCTTTCTGAGGAGGTCGTGGGGTCTAAAACTGTGGGAGAATTCAAGAATGCATGGGACAGATGTAAGTCAATTCTTGTGGAGGGTAGGAAGAAATAGGCTGTTGGTTAACTAGGATCTGCGGCCTATCCTGTAGGTAGGGAAATGGGCAGACTAAGTGGGCCAAGCGGTCCTTATCTGCCATCAAAGTCTATGTTTCTATGTTTCTATGATGTGCATGACAATCAAACATTACGCTGTTTTCTGGTTGCTAGTAATGCTCATTGTCACGTGGCTGTAATATCACTGTTGTACTACCGTACACACATCATTACGCTGTGTGTCTGAAGCAGTGATTTCAGTACAACAGCCCGGCAAGTGGGCATGCACCAACAATGCTGCCTTGACGTTGCAACATGAATGTTACATTTTTTGGTTGTGGCGGGTGATGGTTTCATTGTGATTAATGTGGTAGTGACATAATCAGCATACTTGACCAGTGGTCTCATCGCCCCATCAACTTCAATAGATTCAAACAGCCATATTTAAGTTAACTGAAAATAATGACATTGTCTGACATGGCCATGTATGCACAGTCAGTGTACAACATATAGCAGAATGTATTGGCAGACATTGAGAACAAGCCTGTTAACACTACATTAGCACTTCCATTACATTCTTCCCCTATCCTGACCCACCCTATTCTACTTTGACCCCACCATAGGCTTGAGAGGTTCCCTGGTTAGCCTATAACACTCGAGATGAACACCCAGGTTTATCTGTGCATGGAGGCCCATAACAATATTTTGCATAGTGTATGTTCATCCGTGCTTGGCTATTTGAGACACTATGTTTTGTTACAGTGAACTAGGGAGGAGGCATTTGAGGGTTGGGTTTTGGCTGAAATTACTGATCCAATGTGCTGCAGCTGTTCGTGTACTTTCGAGTTAAAAAACAGTATTCCAGCTCAATTGTTTACAGGGAAACAGCCATACAGCCATGGTTATCATTTCTTCTCTAGTCATCTGTGAGGTGCAGAGTAAAAACCCTTGCTGAAGCTGAATTATACTAACTCCGCAGCATGGCACCGATCCAGTACCCTAGTCACCCAGTCAGAATAAACTATCCAGTTGATCTGACATGACATCTCTGCCACAAACACAGGTAATTTACTATCTGGGAAACCATTGCTCTCCAGTAAGTACACAAGGTCCTCTTGGACAAGTGACTCCATTACTTTACCCATGAGAGATGTTAGATTGACAGGTCTGTAGTTCTCCCCTTGCTTCTTGGTCCCCCCCACATACTCACACACCCCACCCATGGAGTGTAACTAAGTTCACTACAATCCAGTCTTTCGGAAATGCCCATCTTTACTGAGCTATTGAACAGCCCTTCCAGCGGTTCACCCAGTTCTGCTGTCAGTTCATTCAGTACCCTTGGATACATCCCATCCCAGGGTTCCCCTTTGTCTGAAAATATAGTGCAGTGACAGTGGTGATTGGGTAAAAAGGTGCATTATTTTTCTGGCCCTCCTACATGCATTCTACATGTACGTAAGTGGATTTTAAGTCAAATATAGTGAGCAGTTATCAAAACAGGGGTAGTAGTGCAATAAAGGATGGGAATAAAAGACAATTTGGGAGCTGAACTACAACAGTCTGTTTCTACAGTTTAATCTATTTTTAGACTGTTTGAGGCATTTCTCCTGACGGGTCATGCATGAGGGACTTGGTCAGGTGAATTTGGACACAAAGTTTGTTTATTTTAAGCTTTGCAAATAATTTCTGGGGTAACCTCTAGCTAAGCACTTCTGGGTAAGGCACGCTATTTAGACAGACCCGATGTGAGCGCAGTGTAAAATGCAAAATTTCTGGCAACATCAGGATGTGCTTGTGCAACTTTTAATGTGTGGCTACTAATTCACTTTTTAGCAATTGTCAGGTCTTTGGACATTGGAAGCCCTGGTAACGTCAGACCAGGAAGAGAGATTGTAGTTCAGGCGAGTGAATAGCTGAATTACAACAGTCTGTTTCTACAGTTTAATCTATTTTTAAACTCTTCGAGACATTTCTCCTGACAAGTCATGCATGAGGGGCTCGGTCAGGGTGAATCTGGACACAGAGTTGTTTATTTTAATCTTTGCAAACAATTTCGGGGGTAACCTATAGCTAAGCACTTCCGGGTAAGGCATGCTATTCAGACAGACCCACTGTGAGTGGAGCAAGCAGAGAGGGGCACGCATTATGCATGTGGAGACACGTGCAGAGACACGTACATTCCACACTTGTCAGCTGTGTCCGTTGGCGATGCTGGTGATTTGGCCTGAAAGGACAGTCTAGTATGTACTGTAAGCGTTTCTCCAGTCAGTAGGGACTCAGAATTCATGAGTTTGTGCAATTGAGCTAAAATGTCCCAGGGGAAAAGTAAAAGGGGTAAAGGAAAGAAGGTGTGTATAGAGTGTAAGATGTATACAGAGGAACCTGCTAGCAAGGATTTCACTTGCGACACATGTTTATTAGTCAGTACACTGCAGGGAGAAATTGAGCAGTTATTGAAAAGGCTGGAAACACAGAAGAAAACAGAACTCCTAGAAAAGTATATTGATGGAGTGGCTTAAAGTATTCTCGAGGCACCTGTTTCTGATACAGATAAAGCAGATGAACACCTAATGGAAAATGCAGGGACTAATGATGATGAGTTCTGGGAACAAACAAAACACACTGATGGGAAACACTGTCCAAAAGCACCTGATATACCCCCTTTACAGTTACTTAATAAATTTGAACTGCTTAGTCCGGATCTTGATTACACAATGGGAGACCCCAATACACCTGGTAGTATGAACCATATACAGTATGACCAAGCATCTGTGGGCCCTGATGATCAAAGTCAGGATATATTCAGGGACATATTAACAAAAGATATAGTGGTAATTGGGGACTCCATCACGTGGGACATTGATTCTGCAGTTTGCAATGGACGAAAGGCAAATACAACGGTTAGCACACTCCCTGGGGTTAAAATAAGTGATGTTGCAGGGCTATTTGATGGGTTCTTGGAAGGCACGACTAATCCCTTAGTGGTTTTGCACACAAGCACAAATGATGTTAATAGAACTGAATTTAATGAATTCCAGACTAAAGTTACTGAGATAATTAACAGGATCAAAAATAAAAAAGGGAACATTATAATTTATGCCATATTACCTACCTTTGGACATCAAACATTTAAAAACAGGACCATTTCAAACATTAACAACTGGTTGAGATATTGTTGCGAATCAGGAAAGATTGGGTTTATGGACAACTCTGTTACCTTTAACAACAAATCATTCTTTAAACCCGATGGGCTTCATTTAAATACAACAGGTGTAAGGATATTTAGCAAAAAAATTAATCAAGTAATACAGTTTCATTTAAACTAGCGAGGGGGGGGCTTAGTAATGCTGTTACCACCCATCACCAACAGTACAGGGAGGACCAAGAAGCTGGTGGAATGGAAGGGAGCCCTTATTAATGCCAGAAGTTTGGTAAATAAGTTTGATGAGTTTAAAATCTTGTTGGTTTCATAGAATATTCAACTGGCCTTAATTACAGAAACCTGGTGGGATGAAAAAGATACCTGGGTGAAATCTGTTCCTGGATATAATCTATATTCAAACTCTATGGTATACAGGAAGAGGGCGGTGTTGCTATCTATATCCATGAATCAATAAACAGTGTTGAACTACATAAGGATAAGGTAGACTTAGAGACTTTATGGGTTAAATTACTTCCCCAGGATGAGCTAAAATTATTATGGGTTTGATTTATAGACCTCCTTCTATATCAGAAGCAAATGACAAGGCTTTGCTAAATCAAATATGTTACCTAGAGCCAGCAGACAGTATTTTAATTTTGGGAGACTTGAACTTGCCCAGCATAAACTGGAAGTCATGGAAGGCAACTGACAGAACAGACTAGGCATTTCTGGACAAGTTTGACCAAATTGGTCTAGAACAAAAAGTTAGTGATAGCAGAAGAGGTAGTAACATCCTTGATATTATACTAACTAATATGGGTAACATAATTGATAGTGTCAGAGTGAGTTCCCCTTTGGGCAACAGTGACCACTGTACAGTTCATTTTAGTATTAAGGAGTCTCATGCTATCACGAAGCTGGGTTCTACAATAAAGCTTAATTTCAGCAGGGCGAACTTTGCACAGTTTAGGAAGGAATTTTCTCTCTGGGATTGGGGTACTGATTTTAAAAATTGTTCAGGGAACGAGATGTGGAATCAGTTTCTTATGATATTAAGAAGTCAGATAAAAAAAACACATACCTAGTCTGAAGAAAAACAATAGTACTAGGAACAAAAAACTGGGTTGGCTTAATTCTTCTATTAAGAAGCTGATAAACAAAAAAAAAACAGACTGTTAAAAAAATATAAAAGGGACAAATCTGATTCTAACTACCAGGTTTTCAGGGAACTCGCAGCCAAAGTTAAATCTGTAATTAGGAAGGCCAAAGCACAGCAAGAGGTCTTATTAGCTTCTAAAGATAAGGACAATAAAAAATCCTTCTTTTGTTATATTAATAACTTAAAAAAAGAGTTTGAGTATTATAGGTCCCTTTAAAGATAATAATGGTCTGACCATGTCAGATAAAGTGATGGCTGACATTCAAAACAACTATTTCTGTTCCGTCTTTAATAATAGTGCCACTACCCCATTTATAAGCAATGAACAGCCATCACCAGGATCAGTGTTAATTGACCCAAAAGATGTTTTGGACAGATTGCGTAAGTTAGATATTAGCAAATCACCAGGGCCGGATAATATCCACCCTAGAATGATATACAAGTTGGCTGATCTTCTAGTTGTGTCCCTTGCCTATATATTCCAAGCCTCTCTTGAGAGAAGTGAAGTTCCACAAGATTGGAAGGTTGCAACTGTAGTGCCACTCCTAAGAAAAGGGTCTAAGGCCATTCCTTCAAACTTTAGGCCAGTAAGTTTAACATCAATTATGGGTAAAGTCTTGGAAGGCATATTTAAAGAGAATATTTTAGTTTTTCTCGATGAGCATAGGTTGACCAACCCCTTACAGCATGGTTTTACTAAAATCAAGGTTATGTCAGACCAACCTTCTATGAAAATGTTAACAGGGAACTAGATAGGGGAAACTTAATTGATGTGGCCTTTATGGATTTCGCTAAGGCATTCGACAAACTACCCCACTTTGAATTACTAACAACCCTGGGGGAGTTTAAGCTGGAGTGGCTACAGGGTAGGAAGCAAAGGGTTACAGTAAAGGGTGTGTTGGCAGACTGGGCACCAATCTGATTCTGCTCAGTATTCACAACAGATGAGGAGGGGGAGGTGCCTAAACCAAACAAGGGAGAAACTCTGAATAGGGGGGTCGATACCAGTCCATTCACAGAAGAAAGGGTTTTGAAAGAACTCTTGAAACTGAGGGTGGACAAAGCAATGGGGCCTGATGGGATTCACCCAAGAATACTAAAAGAACTAAGGGTAGAACTAGTAACACCACTGACTATTCTCTTTAACAAATCATGGGAGGATGGAGTGGTACCTGAGGACTGGAGGAGGGCAAATGTGATTCCACTTCACAAAAGTGGGAGCAGGGCAAAGGCAGGAAACTACAGACCAGTTAGTTTGACTTCAGTGGTAGGGAAAATGATGCAATCACTTCTGAAGGAAAGAATTGTTGAGTACCTAGAGGCCAGTGGGGCACAGGACCCAAGGCAGCATGGTTTCGCAGCAGGAAGGTCATGTCAGACGAACCTAATAGATTTCTTTGACTGGGTGACCAAAGTAGTAGACCAGGAAGGGGCTGTGGATATGGCCTACCTAGATTTTAGCAAGGCATTCGACACAGTCTCACACTAAAGATTAATATACATGTTAGCCAGCCTTGGAGTGGGTCCCAAGGTGGTAGCCTGGATAAAAAACTGGCTGGACAACAGGACGCAAAAGGTAATAGTAAACGGAGTCCACAGTGAAGAAAGGAGGGTAACTAGCGGGGTACCGCAGGGTTCGGTACTGGGACCAGTCCTCTTTAATATCTTTATAAGTGACATTGGAGAGCACTTAGAAGAAAAGGTATGCCTCTTTGCAGATGACACAAAGATCTGCAACAGGGTTGATACACAAGGTGGGGTGGAAAGAATGAAAAGGGACTTGGCAAGGTTGGAGGAATGGTCAAATACATGGCAGCTCAGATTCAATGCAAAGAAGTGCAAGGTAATGCATCTGGGAAACAAAAACCCAAGGGAAGAGTATACAATGGGGGGTGAGTTAATAACAATAACAAAAATCGAAAGAGACCTAGGAGTAATTGTATCAGATGACCTAAAGGTGGGCAAGCAATTTGAGAAGGCAGTAAGGAGGGCTGGGGGATACTGGGATGCATAGGGAGAGGCATCAACAGTAGAAAACAGGAAGTTGTTATTTCTTTCTACAGACAGTTAGTGAGACCCCATCTGGAGTACTGCGTGCAATTCTGGAGACCCCGTCTCTGCAAAGACATAGACAGAGTGGATTCTGTTCAGAGGAGGGCAACCGAAATGGTGCAAGGTCTGCACCAGAAGATATATGAGGAGAGACTAAAGCTGCTTAATATACATACCCTTGAGGAAAGGAGGGAGAGGGGGGACATGATAGAAACTTTCAAGTATCTCAAGGGAATTAACAAGGTACAAGATGGTAGTATCTTTCAGAAGAAGAGATGTGCAACAACAAGGGGGCACAATTTGAAGATAGAGGGGAGACGGCTCAGAGGTAATGTTAGAAAGTATTTTTTCACAGAGAGAGTTGTGGATGCATGGAACAGCCTTCCTGAGGTGGTTGTGGAGTCAGGAACAGTGGGAGAATTCAAGAATGCATGGGACAGGCATAAGACAATTCTAGTGGGGGGCAGGAGGAAGTAAGCTGTTGATTAACTAGAATCTGCAGCTTATCCATCAGGTAGGGAAATGGGCGGACTGGATGGGCCAAGCGGTCCTTATCTGCCGTCAAATTCTATGTTTCTATGTCTATCACTAGTGGGGTCCCACAGAGCTCAGTTCTAGGCCCATGCCTTTTTAATATCTATATTTCTACCCTAAAACTAAAGGACCCTAACATATGGCTTTCCAAATTCGCAGATGACTGTAGAGTGGGGGCAGTTGTCAATAATCCTTCTGACGCATTATCTCTACACATGGCTATTAATAAAATCTCGGAATGGAATGAGTCAAATAAATTATTACTGAATTTAGGTAAGTGTAAGGTTATGCATTTGGGGAAGCATAAATCATGTCGGTATACAAACTTGGGAATGATGTACTAATAGTCATCCAAGAGGAAAAGCTGTGCTTGTTCACAATGTAGTGGATCACAGATGTGAACATTTGACATTGCATTTCAGCATCCCTATTGCAGTTTCCACATGACCACCAGAAGTGATTTGATACTCACTGAATCCATGGCCCTAGTTCTGCACATTCTTTCTGTTTGGCACATTGGAAAAGCTGCATTTTCACCCACTTGTCCAGGTGTTACATATCATACTGATGATTTATCTTATGCTGTGGTGTACACACATTGTGCATCATGCTGCCGATTTGTTTGTGATGATCCATGACGATGATACCCACTTTCACATCCTTGCTGACAATGTATTTGAGTGACCTCTTAAATCCCTCTTTCTCCGTGTCAATAGAATACTTGACCTCCATGACCTGCACAACCTGGAAATCCAGTATTAATGATGTTTCCTGATCCATGAAAGTATAAACTCCGTGCTTTGTGGAAAAACCTGGGAAGTCACACCTCCCGTCCCCACACAAAACTAAATTCTCCTTGTGCATCAGTTTCATTCAGTATGTCCTCCTGCTGCTTGACATACCATTTATTGATCATGGGGAAAAGGTACTGCCGCTAGATATTCATGTACGTAACCACTGACATACATTGAAAATTCAGGAGGTCGACCACAGTCTTGAATTTGGTAAATAAATTTCCACTGTAAAGAATCACTGCCGCAAGCTCAAGGTTACTGGATGCCATCTTCCGAAGAGTGGTCTGAGAGAACCAGTTGGTATCATGACTATTTTGACAATACATCCTTACCACAAGCATTGATCCCTGGACATGCAGTAGTTGTTATAGAAAAGTTTCTCGGTACCTCATTGTGACATTCATTAATGAGGCAGTACCCTGGTATTGCCACTTGTTACTGAGGAGGTGAAGCGGTAACATGGTGTGAAATGTGACATTCCAGTTGGTGCTTAATGCACTTCCTCAGTTCCTTGCTAGATGGCAATCATGACTTATTCAGAGTCATTGCTGCCTGGAATGTCATTTGCATTTTTGTTGGAACTATTCGCCGGCAGATGGCATTGTATTAAAAAATAAAACACATTTTCCCTTGTTAAATGGGACATGAAATGTTTTTTACTTCTTCCTTTCTCTGAATGATATTCAGTTTGTTAATAAAACTATTTTTTTAACTCTGATTGACTCTTGTCTTTTTTATGACGTGATTTATTTCAGTAATTAGCTGACCCGTTGCTTCTCCGATACTTAGAATTCTTTTTTTTATCATGAGACGCCTATGAATATCTGAGTTCTAAATGACGTCCCCATTTGAGTGCTGTGTTGCTTGTATTTGGAGCCTTGTCTCACCTAATTTACGCAGTGATGTGTCTTTATAGAGCATGGAATAGTGGCTGAATTTTATCTGCAAATAACGTGTTAAGTTTGCTGGTAGAAATGAATTATGCCCCTGACTGATTGCCAAATGATAATCCTAAGAATGTCAGCATTGTTGATCAAAAAGGTACAAGCACAGAATTGTCATTGGTACTTCTGGGTGATCAATCCTCCTAATGAGTACCTAGTACCTGTCTGTCATTTTTTAAACATGCTTATTCACTGTCAGACCCCTTCAGTTTCTGTATTGAAAAGTCTTTAAAGTTAGCATAGTAAGGGCTTTCTTATATTCTTGTTCCACACATTCCCCACCCATACAATTCATTAGTTTTGATAATGAACATATTCTATTTTAAAGTACTGAAGAATCACACAGTTTGATGATCAGGTTTGTTTTCTTAATTTTTTTTCCTATTTTTTTTTCCTATTCGACTGTCAAGTTGCCCCCTGACCAATTGCTAGTTTCAACAGATGAGAGGTGAACTTTGCTTTCATGATGGCAGCCACATTAGCAGTACCGCATTGATAATTCTAACATAATTAAGAACTTGAGAACTTAACATATCGATACCTCCGTGGGTACCTCACACATTGCCATTTCCTGGTTTTGAATCTAGACTTTAGATGAACATTCCTTTGCTGCTTTCAGGTCTGAAAAGGTCCACTATAGTGTAGCCGAGAAGACAATGCAGTACACAGTTTCAACTTTTTGGTTTTTTTTTTTCAAATAAACCACTACTCCCTCAGATACCTTATGTCTGAGCCTGGTTGCATATGACTAATTCAAGAATAGCACTCCATGGCCTCCACCAGTTTTACTGATCCCTAGTCTGTAAGGTGACACCGTTCAATTTCTGTTTCATTATGGGGACAATATTTAATCAGAGAGGGACAGGTCAATCTGCATCAGGGTCTACAAAGTATTCAGAGAATGTACAATGTCCAGAGTGGTGTGGATGAAAAAAAGAAATGAAACCACATGCCCTAAGCACAGTAAGTGTTTTTTTGTAAGTCAGCATGTGTCCACCAGTCTTGCACTCGTAGAACCTGAAACACCCCAGTCATACCATTAAAAAAATAAGGTGTCCGCCTACACTAGCAGATAAAATTTTAGGTGTCTGCATCTAAGGAAGTGAAGCACATACTTGTGCAAATCAGCACGGGGTGGGGGTGCATTAAACCTCTGGCAGCTACAGTATGCAACAGCATTTCTAAGTTGACTTGCATTGGAAACATGGTATTGTGTCTGCACAGATTAGGGTCCCAATCTCCACATTAACCAATTTTACACAAGTGTTAATTCTAATAAAATCAAGTATGCAATCAATTATGTTCAATGATGGGGCAACATTGAATTAGCATGCCACTGACATGCCGGTTTTGTTGGCTAATTCACTGATATGTCAGTGCCGTCTGGTGACTGTCCATTGCATATCTTTCATCTGTTCCTGATTTTGCATTACAATTGTCCTCTGTCCCTCCAAAATATTGCAAGGCAGTAAGCAAAAAATTGTAAGTCTGCAATTGCAGTGTAAATCCTGGTGCCAGTATCTAAGAAAGTGCAGCACATACATTTACAATTGAAATAAAAGTATGTACTACAATTTCTTATATGTAGACCACGGGATTTAATCTGTGAGTGCAGACTGACACCCTTTTTGTTACTGGTTTGACAGTGGCTTTTAGGATTATAGGACTGCAGGACAGCTGGATCTATGGTTACTTACAAAATAAAATTACTTAGGGAATGGGGTTTCATGACCTTTATTACATCCACACCCCCCCCCCATATATATTGTACATAGGGTGAGATAGTGTATAGCCGAAATCACCATCTCCAATTACATACTGTCCAAATAGTAAAGGTAACACAGCAGCTGTACAGGCTGGGGGCAGCAGGCAGGACAGACACAATAACTCAGTCTATGTGCTAAAACTTACAAACAAATTAATCAACAAGACTTTTTTGCGAAAAAAATCGAAACTAGCAGTAAACCAGAAATAGCTGCTGTTTAAATATGGAACATTTTTAACTATGCCCTGCCTACTAACCAAGTGTGGGAAATGCAGAGCAGTTGGGATTGGGGAGTAATGGAAGTTAGCAGTAAAAAAAAAAGTATGTGCTCCCTCTCCCATATATAAATGGCTCCCAAAAATGCACATCTTCGTCTGGCAGTTCTAAGTGACTCATTGTCTGCAGGTGCCCCTGTTATTTGTGCTGATTCAGCTCTGATGCCCACTCCTGCCCCTGCATTTGTGTGGACATCTACCCAG
This sequence comes from Neoceratodus forsteri, assembly GCA_016271365.2. NCBI lineage: Eukaryota > Metazoa > Chordata > Ceratodontiformes > Ceratodontidae > Neoceratodus > Neoceratodus forsteri. Next base: position 403,040,708 of record CM028136.1, on the reverse strand, counting down.
GTTTCTAAAGTTACATATAAAAATCTGACACTAGTAAGTTGACAATACAGGCTGGCACAAACATCTGGGGGAACCTCATTACTGCCTGCAAGCTGATCCATTGTTATTGGCTTCTGTGTTTGCCCCGGTTTACCCTGTTGTAAAAAAAAACTTTAGATTGTCGTTCCTATGTACTAAAACTCCAAAATCCCTCTCTCTGAAAAGAAGCACAAAATACAAACTATGAGGCAATCCACACATGCTCTTGCCAACCAGAAAGCAACCCCAATGAATGTTCTCATGGTGACTGATCACTTTTTCACACACACTGACTGCTATTAATTTTGGAACAATAAGTGTGAATGGTTTAGCCCATCCCTCCCCCCACTGACTTCAGACCAGTGACTGACCTGAATTGATTTGAGACTAGTGAGTTTGAAAGTCCAACAGTAGTCCAGTTACATTTTGCTATTTTTCAAAAGTTCTCACTTTTTCCAACTCTCAAAGTGCGTGTCATACATTGGCACTCAGCAGTGTCAGGCACGATGATGATCTCCTAACCATTAATTACCTATACAGCCAGACATGCCAAAACCCTTGTCAACATTAGAACATACCTTTTTTCTTTTGTAACTTGTAGGTTGCAGTATCTAGTGTATTTTAACATTTAAAAAAGGCTGTATGATCATAGGGCAGCACAGTGACATACCATTCAGGTACTGCTGATAGTGCAGTATATTGTCAGCCCCCATGAGACACCGTGCACAATAACATTACTTTAGTTGATTTCAGTCACAGTCCCCTTTCATATTAACATGAACATTTCAGTCAATGCTGTATTAATATTTGGAGCCCCTGCCATAAACAGCTGTTATATACCAGCCTATTAGATTTTTTTTTAGCAGAACTCTTTACTGAGGAACTAAAAGAGCAAATCAGTTTACAGATGCTGCAGTTCAAAGTATATTAAATAATATTAAGAAAACTCTATAAATTGTTTTAATCAGCATGAATCCTTATCACAACAGACTGATATATTTATCACTATATGACCCTACCTGTCTAAATCTGACTCATCTCTCTATCCATACTCCAAGAACAAATATATTGATATGTTCTACAGTATGCACCTGGATTTCTTTTGTGCCTTCAACCTAAAATGATACATGTACAGTATAGCATATAAATGTTTCCTTTTTTAAAATAGAAATAATGTATCAAGATTCATACAGTATGTAGCCAAGTGCTCTCATATTACCCATAGACATCTCCTCTTTGTAACAACTGTGCCTGTAAATGTACGGAAACGGTAATACACTTGAGTGAGTGTGGCTACCACAGCGAAGTAAGGCAACCACCCTGTCACTATGTTGCATATTTTTTATCTTTTTCCAGATAGTTGAAATGCAATCTTTGGCTGATTGTGGTAAAACAAAGAAACAGATTTTTGTTAGGGACAGGTGAGTCCTACTCCTCCCACAAATTACTTAGTGAATATTTATTGATAGGTTGTTCCTCCTGTATTTAGTTCTAATCACTCTCATTTATTCACATCATAGACCATATAACATTTCCATCTTCCATAATACTGAAAGCTCATTCAAAATACTTTAAAAGGCACAAACAATAACAAGTGCAAGTGCAGCAAAAGAAATGCACCAAACTCCAAACTGAGTACATTTACAATGAGACTCCCTCACACAAAGAGAAAGTGTTTTGTGTTAAATAAATACTGTAACCAGCACTTCACTGAAGTGTAAAATCAGTAAGAACTATCAGTAACCCAATTCCATCAAAGTTGTGTAAAGTAGGCGAATTTTGCCTGTGCATCAATGGTATGCGGCAAGAAAATTAACCTGACTCTGCTATTTTACTGTTAATATACAGGACTTTATGAATGTTAGTCTGCCTATTGTAGCCTGTGCTTAACAAGGTTAATAATGTACTTTCCATGTTTTGTAATGATGTTTGTATTGACGACCGTCCTGAAGTTGATATGGGCTGTGACCCATAAGGAAATCTCCCCTCAGTGTGGATGTGAGAATTTACAGTGGTGACTCTTTGACTGCATAACAATGAGGGATGCTGCTAAATTCAATCGGAGCCCAGTTAAACAGCTGAAATGGCTGGCAATACTGGCTTCAACTTCCCACTTGATGTCATTAGATTTCTTATATGTGCATATTTGATCGTTGACTGGAATTCTGCTAGTAATTACAGGATGTGATTTATTGTTTTTTTGACTTATCCACATTTAGTTTGCACTATCTGCTTAGCTGCCAGTTTCTTGTTAAGGTCCCCGTCCACTCCCACCCCCCACCCGCCAAACACAAGAACAAGTCCTGTTCAGTCCAGGGTCCCCAACACTAACAGACTCAACTTTTTAAACGTACATACAACTACAAGCAGGATTAAGTATTTATAACAACAACGAGGGGTGAAGAGAATAAACTGAATCCATTTGTTGTAAAATAATAGCCATTGCAGGGGGAGAAAAAGACTGTGAGTAAACGGAGGTTTGAATTGTCTGCAGTAAACTGTGTAAGTATCAGCGAAATCCTGGTCTTTCACATAATCCACCAGATCATGTGAAAATTTCCTGAGTTTGGTGGCCTTGAGTTTCTCTTCTTGTTTATCAACAGCTGCTTTCAGTTTTCTTTCACATTCAAGAAATTCATGGTGATTTTTAAAATTACTAGCAGATACCTGCTTCACTCTTAAAATGTGTTTCTAGTCCAGGCTGTTCTGGATTATATTTCTTAATAATGCACTGGCTCAATTGGGTAGAAGCAACAAGCGATCTGCCCCTATAATAAGAGCAGAAAAGTTTCCGATCTTGGTTGTAGCCTAGTAACAGTTATTCTCAAACAACATGGCACTCAATTTACTTTCAAATACGCTTCCAGTGAGCATTTTATTCCAATGCTGGTGTCTAATTTTAAGCAGAATGTTCTCCAAATGCTTAAACGCAGTAATACAAAAAAATAGTTCCAAGTACACACAAACCCATAAGAGGGACACCAGGCAATTCAGTACAAAAATAACATTTATTAAAAAGACACCAAACAAATCGTCCTGCCTAACATGCTTCAGACTGTCGGCCTTTCTTAAATGCCTTTGAGAAAGGACAGTCCGAAACATGTTAGGTGGGACGATTTGTCTGGTGTCTTTTTAACAAATATTACTTTTGTACTGAATTGCCTGGTGTCCCTCTTATGGGTTTGTGTGTGCTTTGAACTGTTTGTTTGCATTACTAGTGTAGTTCCTTAAGCATCACTTTCCTTGTGCCTTCTTGCTTTTGGTTGCTTAAATGCAGTATTTATAGTAATTTCTGTTTCTCTTTTTGTGTCCTGTTGTACATTATCTGATGCAATGGCTGCTGCTTATGGGTTGGGAACAAGGAACAGAGGAAAATCTGGATCATAATAATAATATTTTTATTTATATAGTGCTTTTCAGTTTCCAAAGTGCTGTACAACTTAAAACAATACAATCAAACATTAAAAACAAATATCAGAAACAGATAAAATCAATAATACAATCATCAAATTCAGAACAATCAGTTTTCTAAAAAGGCCATTTGCCAAAGATGGGTTTTCAAACCCCTCTTGAATTTCTCCACAGAAGTGCACTCCCATAACTGGCAAGGTAGAGAATTCCATAGAGTTGGCGCAACATAAGAAAATGCCTTACAACCAGATGATTTAAGATTCACTCTTGGAATTTCCAGCAACCCCTCGTTGGTTGAGCGCAGCAATCGGCCAGGACAGTAGGGAACCAGAAGTTCTTTCAGATAGGCTGGACTCTGACCGTGAAGGGCTTTGAAAGTCAGTAAACTGACTTTAAAGGTGATCCGCCACCATATAGGCAGCCAGTGCAGTTCGCGCAGCACTGGGGTAATATGACAGGACTTACTGGAACCAGTCAAAACCCAGGCTGCTGCGTTCTGCACTAGCTGCAGGCAGTGAATTTCAACCCCTGAAAGCCAAAATGAATGGAGTTGCAATAGTCCAGACACGAGGACACAAAGGCATGGACCAACGTTGGCAGGTCGTCAGACGGAACTAGGTGCCTCACTCTGGCGATGTTCCTAAGACGGTAAAAGGAAGTCTTGATGACTGTCGACACTTGTGACTGCAGTGTCAGCCTGTCATCCAAGACAACCCCCAGGTTATGCACCCGTTCAGAGGTCAGGAGTGAGACGCCGCCAAGAAAAATTTCTGAGGGCGTACCAACAGACGACCCCTCTATCTGGTGACCCTGGTTCAAAACCAATACCTCTGTCTTTTCTGAGTTCAACTTCAGCCAACTACAATCCATCCACTCCTGGATTTCTTTCAGACAGTTGTTAAACACCGAGAGAGCTCCATCCTGGTTGGGTGCAAAAGACAGGTATAGCTGGGTATCATCTGCATAGCAGTGAAACCTCAGCCCATACCATCTTACAATGTCTCTGAGGGGCAGCATATACACTGCAAATAGCATGGGAAACAGCACTGAACCCTGAGGCACCCCACACAACAGAGACATTGAGCCCGAGGAAAAAACCCTGGACACAACTCTTTGTGATCTCCCAGTGAGGAATGAGGTGAACCATCAAAGGACGGTTCCCGATATTCTGCAAATGTGCCTCAGGCATGCTATCAACACCATGTGATCCACGGTGTCAAAGGCTGAAGAGAGATCAAGGAGAACCAAGATGGAATGTCTCTTCTGATCCCTCACCCTAGAAGATCATTTAGCACCCGAACCATCACTGTCTCTGTGTTGTCTTTTGCGAAAACAGGACTGGAGGAGTTCGTAGATGTCATGGATGGTTAAATGGTCCTCCAATTGGGCTGCCACTACCTTCTCAATTACCTTCCCAATAAAGGGTAGGTTAGAGATGAGTCTGTAGTTTGTGAAACAGTTTGGTTCCAAGGTAGCTTTCTTCAAGAGTGGTGTCACCACCACCTCTTTCAGGGAGCTAGGGAGCTCACCCAACTCCAAGGAGCACCAGACTATTTGCACAAGGACTGGACTGATGATATCACTGCAACCCAGAATTAGGGAGGTCGGTCCAGGATCCAAACTACAGCATGTAGGGTGTACACTAAGGATAATCCTCATGACATCAACAAAATCAAGTCGACTGAAGGAACTCCAAGAAAAGTGAGGTACTGTGAACTCACCCTGTTCAACAGCATCCCCTCTAGAGAGTGCTAGTTTCAGACCTGCCCTGATGTCAGCCACCTTAGTTGCAAAGAATCGAGCAAGCTCCTCGCACTCTAGTTGCGAAAAGGCTTTCCGAACTTGCAGACAGGCTGGGTTGCACAGTCTGTCTACAGTTCGAAAAAGCTGAGCTGGTCACTTCCAAGCAACCACAATCTCCCTGGACAGGAATTCTGCCTTCTTATGGGTGATTGTAGATTGATAGACTGAAAAATGGTCCATCAATCTAAGGTGGGCGGCTTCAAGGGCAGGCCTGGGCCATCACCACTCTAACCTTCGTCCCTGTCTCCGTATCTCCCTTAATGTCCCATCAAACCAGTGGGACTTGGGGTGAAGGGATAGGGGGCACACATGGACAGGAGCAATAGAATCCAGAGCCACAGTAATAGCCATATTATAGGCCAAAATGAGGGTCTCTGGACTACTGCTCACCAGCGCGGGGGACGAGAGGTCAAGGACCACCACAAGGCCTTGGGGAGTAATATCTTGTAAAGGTCGGTACCTAACCATCTCTACAGGGGTAGGCCATCTCAGAGGGGTGAAAAATTGAACCTCATGGTGTAGTGATCTGACCAGGCGACTGGTTCCACCCCCAGGTCAGATGTTTCAATCCCTAGTAGGAAGACTAAGTCCAAAGAGTGTCCAGATTTATGGGTAGCAGTGGAAACCACCTGTGTAAGGCCCAAAGAAGTCATTAATTGGAGGAAGTAATTACCAAATTGCGAGAGTTCATCATCAACCCAGGCGTTAAAGTTGCCCAGAACCATCAATCTGGGTGACTCAAATGCCATGTCAATGATGAAGTCCGCTACTTCCTGTAAGAATCGCTTCCCATCCCCGGTTGGACGGTAGATGAGAACAATTTAAACGCCTAGACCTGCTACCACTGTACACTCAAAAGACTCAGTCTCCTCAACTACTTCATTCGTGAGGACCAATTCAGTCTTGAAACAGATTGCAACCCCCCCACCCCTGTGATCCAATCTCGGGCGGTGTATCACCAAGTACCCAGCCGGAGTCATAGCCTCCAAAGTAGGGCCTGGATTTTCATCCAGCCAGGTCTCAGTGATGCAAGCCAAATCCACCAAACCAACGAGATCAGCAATAATGCCAGTCTTATTCGTGATGGACCTGGCATTGCACAACACCGCCCGAGTTGGACGAATCTCGGAGGCTGTCGGGTCCATCTGCCTACTAAACTCAGTAGTGCCCTTGGGTATGGGCACCAGTCATGGCGAACCACGATCTGGATACCATTTAGCCCCAGGGTGCCTTCTGGATCTAACTACCCTAATACGGTGGCCCCCCTCATACATCCTCCCTTATTCACAGTCCCCCACGCTCATCCCTCTCCTACGAGTAATTCCCAGTGCACTACAGCACTGATACACCTCATATTGGAGAGGGAAAGAATAAAAAGGGCGGAGGGCACGAAGAGAGGAGGATGAATAGCGCACCACCATGGGGATTGAAGGCCAACATATGCCGCTATAAAATAATTAAAACCAAACAATAAACCCACTTGCAATAAATCACCCAAAATAATTTAAAAAACTTAACAAACTAAATAAATAAAAAAGCTACCCCACCCCCAACAAGAAATCAGATCTAGGCCAGGCTAGAGGGCTACTAATATCCTCCTTAGACTAAATAAATATAAAGGGTTCTCTCACCACCCCAATTAAACAAAAACAGATGAATAAATATAAAATAAAAATCTCAAACAAGATTGAACAAGGATCTTCTGTAATAGCTTTGTCAGTGTCCCCTGAGAAGATTGACATTTCTTTTATTTTTAATTTACATGTTGTACGATTTCCCCCACATAACACAGCAGTCTTCCACGGACATGCTGCTAGTAGAAGTCTCCACTTATTCAACTTGCAAATGATTAACTTCTGCAACATTACAGTAACTACAATATGTTTCCATGGATCAGAGGCATAAGGTACAATTGCACATTTTAATACGATTTCCTCCCACACAACACAACAGTCTTCCATTGACCCACTGCTAGCAGAAGTCTCCACTTATTCCGCTTGCAAATTATTGACTTCCGCAACATTAATTACCTTATGTTTCCATGGATCAGAGGCATAGGGTACAACTACACAAGGAAACTCAATAGAGACACCATACTCTGTGTCATATGACATGTAATAGCTAATATACTGTACACAGGGAGGGTGCAAGAAAAATATGCTTACTGCACACCTCAGTGGAAAGTGACACTTTAATCAGTGGGAAAAGCCTAGGGTGGTAGTCAATGATAGGCAGTGGACTTATCGGTAGTTTTGCATATATTTATTTTTACATGTATTTTTTTATGTATTTAGCTTAGTGGTTTCCCTGCTGAAAAGCCATAGATAACAGAACAGGTGCCACAACAAATTTGCTATTGCATGAATTGTTTTTCCAAGTGCCACTTGTCTAGACTGCCATTCTGACCCCCCACCAAGCGTGAGCCTACAGGCACACACAAACACACACTTAGGCATAGCTGAAACATTGGATCTACCTTGAAATTAGGTGCTGGCAAGCAAATGATATTCAGTACATCTGTTTGTTTGTTGATGGTTGGGGTAGGGTGAGTGGTATTGAAAAGTGCATCCCTGTCTCCACCTCTTATTCTATTAATTTAACTAGACTATATGCCAGAAACTGTACTCTAACATAATGTATTTATCACCATGGCACTAATGATGTACAATGCGCAATGCATTAAAAAATAAATTAACAAGTACCATATGTTAGAAAACATGGTTAACAAACTGCATGCAAGTTTGTTTGACCATCCACAGTTTAGAAAAATATAAAAGGTTAGGGACTTGTTGAGGGAAGTCCCACATTTGCACGCTGATGCCTGTCAACTCTTTTTGTTTGACTTGTTAGAGTTCACCAGTAAAGATTCAATGTCTGAGCACACTATTAGTACGAAAGCAGAGGAGATTGAATTTAAATAAAATAATTATGCAATTGATAGTAGTTGCACACCGATACTGGTTTAGCCCAAAGTATATAATTGACTTGGTTGCTAGTAGTCCTTTTTCACATTTGGTTTCTGTTTGATTTATACGTTTAAGCATAGCTGATTGCTATCCACTCCTCTCTTCTCCGAGCCATCTATTTAATTGTGTACACACTGTGGTTTGCAGTCAATTTACAATTTCACTGATGGTCTGGTGTATCCACATATTCACACTTATTCATTTAGAATCCCACCACCCTTCTCCCACCACCAAAATTAACCCATGTCTGGCGAACAACTCATTTCAATTCTCACCACCTCTAATGAGCGTTCAGTGATTGGGTAGCAGCATTTTTTTTTATTTGCTGTGAACTTCCTCTACTCCCCAATCTGAAATGCATTACCCAGGATTGGTAACTAGTCTCTGCATAATTATCCTTCTTAAAAAAGGGGCTGCTTCAAGTTTTCAGCTAGTTCTGTTTATTTCAGAACATGTCTTGTGATTATTTTTTTTGTAAGTTATATGACAAGGTTTGAGTTACTGTATCCTGTTGTTTGTCCACAGCACATAAAGCTGATGTAGTAACCTCACTGTTGGGACAGTATGTAATGGCAAAAGGTATATTAATCTGTTTCAGGGTATACATGATCTCACCAAAGGTAAAAAGTCCAGGTGGGTGTGGATGTATTAAACTTAATGAAACCCCATGCCCTAAGTAACATATTTTTTTGTAAAACAGCATGGCTCAACCTGACATGCAGTGCAAGAACCCAAAGCAACCCAGTCAAGCAAGTCACAAAAAAAAAGAAAGTGTCAGTCTGCACTGGTATAGTAAACCCTGGGGTCTGCATCTGAGATAGTGCAGCACATAACCTTTTTTGCAATCAACCCTGTATAAAATTACACTAGCGACTGCAGGCATTGAACCTCCTGCTGATATGACATGTAATTTCTCTTTTTGCTTCCATTGGTAACATGGCTGGGTGATTGCACATATACGAGTCCCGATCTCTCCAATATCCATTTTCACAATGGTCAGCTAAAATAAAATAGAATTTATGAAAATTATTTGACTTAGACTTTGTGATTGTTCATGTGATTAGCAGTTGTGAAATTAGAATATTTAAGAGGGATTTACTCTGAGAGTGCATACTGTGGCATTTATTTGTTTGGCTGGGACACTTCTGGTTCTAGGACTTCAGGACCAGTAAATCTATGCTAACTTACAAAAAATACTCTCACCATGGATGGGGAGCCCGTACTTTTATTTCATCCACCCCCACCTCTGGATGTAGTACATTCAACTGAATCATGTAGAACATGATTCTGAATATCATACCCCATCACATTACACAGTGACCCAATCGTGAGGGTAATATGTCAGCTTTGCATGCTGGGGGCAGCCCCTTTTTGGAAGTTGGTCCCATTCAGTTCTGCACTGCCTAATAACAAAGTCTGGGTAATGCAAAACATTTGGGACATATGGAAAGATACAAAGAAAGTGATGATTCGGAACAGGGGATTATTTACAGATAAGATTAAAAAAATTGGCTCAATTTACAGACTAAACAAAAGACAGATGACAGGGACTTATTGAAACAAAAAGCATCTCCCATGACCCCCTCTGCCCACAACTCCAACCCCACACAGCATAGCAATGCCCACTCTTCCCATGTGCAATTGTGCGCAGGGTTGATTGCAAAAAAAAAAAAAAAAAAAGTATGTGCCACACTTTCTCAGATGCACATCACAGGATTTACTCTGCAAGTGCAGAGTGTCACAATTTTGTTGTTATTTGTTTGGCTGGGGCATTTCAGGTTCCAGCACTGGTGGTCTGGTAAATCTGTGCTGACATTCAAAAACCCTCTTACTCCACGAATGGGTTTCCAATGCTTTAATTAAATATGCACCCTATGGATATTGTACCTTTGCTGAGAACATGTAGAGACATTATGGTTTTGCTGATTTGGTAAAGTAATTCTATAGTTATTTTTTATGTAAGGATATTCTTACACACATGATCCCCTACTGAATTCAAGTAAGCACATGTTTCTGTTAAAAAAATCTATTATTTTCAAGGCATAATATGTGTATGCTTGTCTTAAGTAATAATGTTACTGCCATGTGGCTATTATCTCATTCAATAACAATAAAATAGATGTACATTCATATCTTTTGTGTGGACTTGTCAACCTGTGCAAGTTCCCTTCCATATACAGTATGTTATGAATGTGAAAAATCTGCCATCGGAAGCTGTGAAAAAAAAAACAGAACTTTTAATTTTTTTAAACCATATTTTTTCACTGAAAAAAAATGGAAACAACTTTTTATTCTTAAAAACCATATTTATTCATTAAAAAAAATGTAACCACATAAACCAATGGAAAAAGCGATGCTGCAGACAATGTGCCTTTTGGGAGGTACCACTCAGTAATGACAGGTACTATATAATCAGGTAATGTAATCAACAGTGCCACCTGGCGCATTACTGCAGGCACTAATGGGGATTCAATTAACTGAACAGCGCCACCTGGTGCATTACAACAGACTTGATGGGAATTCAATTAATTAAGGGCTCAAGGAATACCGCACACCAGACTACCGCACTGCCGCATTAAGGAGGTAATGCTCGGTATACCTCTCGTTAATACCAGGCATGCCAAGGTACCACGCAACTTTTGAATAACGATGACTGTATGTTGCTGTGTCAACTACAACTGCTCCACAGATGCTGCAACATTTGAAGAGCTGCTTGATATTCTCATATTGTACAATAAGTTTCTTTTTGTCACTGATTGAATCTTCGCTGACATCACACTCCTCATCTGTATCATCAGAATCTTCCTCTGACGTGTGTGACTCACAATCAGCATCGTCTTTGTTATTGTCCTCTTCTTACTCTAATGTGCTGAAGTCATCCACTTCCATCTGTACATGAGTCTGTGATGTAGCCGGTGTTATGTAAACGAACTCATTAAAGGGTGCAGGGTAGGTGTAATCTGTAGTGACCTTCTGTATGTCTCCCTTGAAATTAAAATCATATTCTGGTGACTGGCATCCAACATCACTGAATAATATTTCCTCCATTTGTGTTCCCACTGAGCAGAAATTCTTCTGAGTTACCGGTTCGGCAACAGACACGACATCCTGTGAAAGACAGAGGTACTGTACTTCTTGTATCTCAGGCTCATAAAAACCCGTACTAACAGTGATTTGACCAATACAAATGTGCCATACTGTACTTTTACTTACTGATGATGTTTCAGTTTCAGTCACTGGGAAATTTTGTGGGTCAAAGAGATCTTCTTCAGCATTTTCTGATGCATTTTCAAGTTGTGCGGCCTTCACTGCTTCATCTACAATCTGATGAGAAATGTGGGTTTCCATAAATGCATTGCAATTATTACGATGAATTACAATGCTCAACACTGTACGACTCCTAACCATCGATACTTACCTCTCTCCTACATTTAGCCGCAGCATGATGCTCACTGCATGGCCTCTTTTTTTGGTGGACAGTGGTGGTATGCACAAAAATTGTTGGCATCGCATTCTCCTTCACAATCAGAGGTCATTTCAGGTTCATCAGTTTAGCCTGTTGAAATTAAGGAAAATGACGATTACTGGAAAGCAGTAAAAATAATGGTCTGCATGACTTAGCAGATATGTAACGGTTATACAGAATGAGCAATGTATGTACCATTGAAGTTGACATCAAATAACAGTGTGTTGACATGTTTCGCATTACTGAAAAGCAGTGTCACAATGTCAAGATCTTTCCAAGTCGCCACTGTTTTTGAGTACATCTTCAAGTATAAGAGTAGCTATAAGGAACCACCATTCATAAGGGACATCCAATAACAGCGTGCTGACATGTTTCGAATTACTGAAAAAAACAGTGCCACAATGTCAAGGTCCTTCCAACTCAACACTGTTTTTGAGTACATCTTCAAGTATAAGAGTAGCTGAAAGGAACACCATTCATAAGGGAAATATTAATAATCTTTCTTGTGAATGATGTACTCCAGGATGAAAGGCAGCATCGGTTTGTCGCGGTAAGACACGGTGTGAAAACCCAAATTGACTTGTTTGATTGAGACACAAAGGTGGTTGATGTTGTCCATGTCATGGATGTCATGTATATTGACTTCAGTAAAGCCTTCCATTAGGTGCCTCATGTAAGGTTGATGAGCTAGCTGAGGAGCTTGGGGGCCAGGTACTACAAACAGCAGTTTGTTATGAACAAGGGTATCAATAAGGTACAAGATGGTATCATCATTTAGAGAAGAAGAGATTGATGAACAAGGGGACCTGATATCAGAGTACAGGTGGTCAGACTATGGGGTAATGTGAGTAAGTATTGCTTCACTGAAAGAGTGGTGAATGCATATAACAGCAGCTCATCATAGGCAGTGGGGCAAGAATGGTTGGTGAATTAGAAAAAGGAATTACACAAATGATGGCCACACTCTGAGTGTTGGTGTTGGGCGATTGGGATGTCATGTGTGTTGTAACTGCCCACACATACAGATCGAATATCATCACATGGTTGGGGAGTGCAGGAACAGTGGGCACATCTAAAAGGAGCCTGTTTCAATGTTTATATGCATCTATGTTTCTATGTTGAAGGGTGAGGGACTGACATCAGAAAGCAGGCACCCACAACACCCCACACCTCCACTATCCCCCCCCCCCGTGAAAGGCATCTGACAGTGATCAACAAGGGTGTATTACTGGGGAGTGTGGTATACAATGTCACGCCCTTGCTGTCCTATGTCAACTGAGGCCCTGAGTGTGTTGGTGTGTTGGAGGTATGAGGTGTGTCTCCATCGCCACTCACTATGTTATGGTACTCAGCGGCATCAGCTAGTCATTATTCTTTTTTTTATAATTCTTTATTCTTTATTGAGCTAGTCATTATTCTACATGAAACGGTGGGCACAACCACTGCATGTTGATGTTTGATGGTGGGGATGTCATGTTTGTTGTAAGAGAACATGCATATAGATTGAGTATCATGACATGCTGAAGGGTGACGGACTGACATCAGAAAGCAGGTGCCCACAACGCCCCACAAATGCTAGCAATTGTACATCACAATGTCATGCACAAGAAATGTCACAAACCATTTCAGTACTGACTGGAGACAATACTGGTGTAGCACCTGAAGGCGATCACCACTCCATATGCACTTTTATAATCAAATAGTCTTCAACAACGGGCAGAAGAGTTGGTAAGGGTAACTCAGTTTACTTGATTGAAATGTGCACAGAGAACAACAAGCAAACAAGCAGGTACCAATGACATCTCATGTCAGACAGGTAGCATAAAATTACAGCGCAGTTACTGTCTACTTTTTTTTCTGAAATTTCAATAAAGGATACAGAGTTTTTTGCAAACTTCTTGTAGCATTTGTGAAGCCTATTGAATAATAACAGTGCCTCTGGAGTGCTGCCCACCTTAGACTATTATAGCAGTATTGTGTCTAGATTAATCTCTCACCATGGTAAGTGTACCCTAAGCTTGTGATATATATATTTTCATCTGCGGCTCTGTATTGATGTGATTTACTCATATCAGTGCTGTATGTGATACATTACTATGTGCATAACAGCAATGTGGCAATCTTTGTCTATAAACTGATCCAAAAACAGTTTAATCAGTTCATACTGTATCAGGGTACCACCTTTGGAGAACTACAGGTGTAGTACTAATACAAAAATAAAAGTGTCATGGAAGTGTTAGTTGAAAGCAGTATCACCATGACAAGATCCTTCCATGTAGACTCTGATTATACAATAGCAGGGGAAAGGAGATGTGCTGCTAATGATGGACACTGTGTGGCTCCACCAAAACTGTTATGGTGAAAGGTGGCCGCACTCATGCACATGCTAGACTTGCAGGGTGAGGGTGAAAATTGGGTGGTGGGGTGGGAATGGATAGTCGCACTCAGGAGGCACTTGAAAGGCAAGAGTGAAAGGTGGGGGGAAGGCATGGATAGCTGCACTCAGGTGGCACATGCAGGGTGAGGGTGAAAGGTAGAGGGGGGAGCAGGCATGGATGGTCGCACTCAGGTGGCAATTGCAGGGCAAGGGTGAAAGGTGGTGGTTGTGCGTGGATAGCCATACTCGGTAGCAGTAGTAGTAAAATCTTTATTTTTTATACAAGAAGTTTGACTTTTCACATCATTAAGCCCAAGGGCCTGTTTTCAAGATGGTCCTGTTTTAACAGATTTTTACAAACAACTTAAAAGAAAACACAGATTAACATATAAATTGACATACAAAATATAAATATACAAGCTATACACTTATAGACCTTAATAGCTATTTGTTTCCAAGAATCCTAAATTTATCATTTTCCCTATTTCTTGACATAAATAATTAAAGTCTATTAGGGAAAAAGGGATATGGTGAAAGGGAGAATCCCTATAAAAAGGGGGACAGTTCATAAAAAGCTCAATAGGTACAAAGGGAAGCCAGGCCTACTCTTTTAATATCCTATAATAGGTCCTAGCTATTACTCCCATTTAACCTAATCAAGTACAGTTATCGCATAAAATGAAAAAAAAGGAGAAATACTCCTGAGAATACTGGCTTATAATACAGAATATAACATTATGTAACAGCTTAATTGGCATAAGAGCTCCTAACATATCTTATCCATCCAGAGAAAGGACATTTCATTTTCAGTCTAAAGTGAGAACATAAATATCTCAATAGATAAAATTTAAAAAAAAAAGAGGAGAAAATACTCCCAAGGAACAAAAAATGTTGCACATGTGGCACATGCAGGTGAGGGTGAAAGGTGGTAGTGGGGAGGCATGGATAGCCACACTCAGGTGGCACTTGAAGGGCAAGGATGAAAGGTGGGGGGGCAGGCATGGATAGCCATACTCAGGTGGCACATGTAAGGTGAGGGTGAAAGGTGGTGGTTCTGCATGGATAGCCACACTCAGGTGGCACATGCAGGCTGTGGGTGAAAGGTGGTGGTTGAGCATGGATAGCTGCACTCAGGTGGCATATGCAGGGCGAGGTTGCAAGGTGGGGGGGCAGGCATGGATAGCCTCACTCAGGTGATATTTGAAGGACGAGGGTGAAAGGTGGTGGGGGCAGGCATGGATAGCCGCAGTCAGGTGGCACATGCAGGGCGAGGGTGAAAGGTGTGGGGGGGCAGGCATGTATAGCTGCACTCAGATGACACTTGAATGGCAAGTGTGAAAGGTGGTGGTTGTGCATAGATAGCCACACTCAGGTGGTACTTGAAGGGCAAGGGTGAATGGTGGTGGCTGTGCATGGATAGCCACACTCAGGTGGCACATGCGTGTGATGGTGAAAGGTGGGGGTAGACTTGGATAGCCACATTCAGGTGGCACTTGAAGGGTGAGGGTGAAAGGTGGGAGGGTGCAGGCATGGATGGCCGCACTCAAGTGGCAATTGCAGGGCAAGGTTGAAAGGTGGTGGTTGGGCATGGATGCCTACACTCAGGTGGCACATGCAGGGCAATGGTTAAAGGTGTGGGGGGTGCAGGCATGGATGCCTACACTCAGGTGGCAATTGCAGGGTGAGGGTGAAAGGTGGTGGTTAGGAATAGATAGCTATGCTCAGATGGCACATGCAGGTGAGGGTGAAAGGTGGTAGTGGGGAGGCAGGCATGGATAGCCACACTTAGGTGGCACTTGAAGGGTGAGGGTGAAAGGTGGGGGTAGGCATGGATAGCCATACTCAGGTGGCACATGCAGGACAAGGGTGAAAGGTGGTGGCTCTGCATGGATAGCCACACTCAGGCAGCACTTGCAGGGCAAGGGTGAAAGGTGGGGGGCAGGCATGGATAGCTGCACTCAGCTGACATTTGAAGGGCAAGGGTGAAAGTTGGTGGGGGACAGGCCTAAATAGCTGCAATCAGGTGACACTTGAAGGGCGACGGTGAAAGGTGGTGGTTGTGCATGGATAGCCACACTCAGGTAGCACATGCAGGGTGAGGGTGAAAGGTGGGGTGGGGAGCAGGCATGGATAGCCACATTCTGATTGCACTTGAAAGGTGAGGGTGAATGGTGATGGTTGTGCACTGATAGCCATACTCAGCTGGCACATGCAGGGCGAGGGTGAAAGGTGGGGGCGGCAAACATGAATAGCCACACTCAGGTGGCACTTGAAGGGTGAGGGTGAAAGATGTGGGGTGCAGCATGGATGGCTGCAGTCAGGTGGTGGTTGGGCATGGATAACCTCACTCAGAAGGCACATGCAGGGCGAGGGTTGGGGGGGTGCAGGCATGGACGGCTGCATTCAGGTGACAGATGCAGGGCATGGGTGAAAGATGGTGGTTGGGCACGGATAGCAGCACACAGATAGCACATTCAGGGAAAAGGTGAAAGGTTGGGGGGGCAGCCTGGATAGCCACACTCAGGTGGTACTTGAAGGACAAGGATGAATGGTGGTGGTTGTGCATGGATAGCCGCACTCAGGTGGTAACTGCAGGGTGAGGGTGAAAGGTGTGGGGGGCAGGCATGGATAGCTGCACTCAGGTGGCACTTGAAAGGTGAGGGTGAAAGGTGGCGTGGTGCAGGCATGGATGGCTGCACTCAGGTGTCAACTGAAGAGCGAGGGTGAAAGGTGGTGGTTGGGCATGGATAGCTGCACTCAGGTGGCACTTGCAAGGTGAGGGTGAAAGGTGGGGGGCAGGCATGGATATCCACACTCAGGTGGCACTTAAAGGGTGAAGGTAAAAGTTGGGGGCACAGATGGCCGCACTCAGGTGTCACGTGCTGGTAGAGGGTGAGAAGTGGTGGTTGGGCATGGATAGCCACACTCAGGTGGCACATGCAGGACAATACTGGCTGCAGACAAGAGCAACTTGCATGGTGAGGGTGAAAGGTGGGGGGATGGCTGTGGGGAACCACACTCAGGTGGCTCTTGCAGAGCCAGGGTGAAAGGGTGGGGGGGCCAGGCATGGATGGCCACTCCAGGTGGCAATTTCTGGGCGAGGGTGAAAGGTGGGGGTGCAGGTATGGAAAGCCACACTCAGGTGGCAATTGCAGGAAGGGGATAAAAGGTGGGGGGATACAATGCTGGACACAATTAGGCACCACTTGCAGTGTGAGGTTGAAACATTGGGGGTTGGGGGCATCAAACACAGGTAAGTGCTGTGAATCCTGCAAACTAACAATAAATGTCAACAATATCTACAGGTCCCAGTAAGCGGAGATGACTCACCCTTCTCACTGGTACCCTTTTAGATAAAACAATGAATGAATGAAAGCAAGCACACCAACATGTGATGTGGACTAGTAAACTGTGATTGGGAGTGGCTTGTGACTGACTGTCCTGTGTCAATCACTAATGCTACTGTATGATGATGAATCGGAGAGGCACTTGGTCTGGAAGCTAGAGTAGATGAACACACTCCAAGATGTGAAGGTTACTGTTTATGGTGGTTTAAAGACAAAAAAAAATGTATTACTGGCAGTGCATGGATTTGAAGGTACTATGGGTACATGTGAGTGTGGGCAACTGTGTATAGTGTTTCAGTGTGGAGGTGACCCTCATCACAAAGGGATATGCAACATACCACCATTACTTTGCACTCTGTTTCAAGTATGTTTTGCTTTGAACTTGGGAAGTGACTGGTGTGGGGAAGGTATATGCCCCATAGACTCACTTGTTGCCAGTTGTTGGAGTTTTGTCTTTGGGGAAGGTTTGGAATTGACTGAGGTGCATGTCTTTGTTAGGTACTATGGGTCAGTGTGGGTGGGCATATGAATAACAGGAGATGGAGAAACAGAAATGGTTGGTCACACACCATCAATACCACCCAGACACAAAACACTCAAAGATGTTGTCGTTAGGGGTCAGTAACAGTTCTGACAATGAGCAGTATGTGCCATGAGATGGGTAGGGGTTCTGTCAACCATGAAACCATGCTGACAGCCATCATCTGATTTGTAAACCACACAGCCTGTGCAGTCCTGCCTACCTGTCTCACGGCACATACCTGTCATTTTCATAACAGTTATTGACCACTCCCCACTCATGTAACACCTCCCCCCAGTACGCTTCTGCAAACAAGCTGTTTTCAGCTCACGTTATCTTTTCTGGTGAAACCTTTTCAAATAAATAATAAATAAAATGCCACAATCAGCAACAACTTTGAGTGTGGGGTGTTTGGAGGGTGTTGATCGTGTGTGACCAAACATTGCTGTCTCTCCATCACGTTATTCATATGCCCACCCATACCATTCTATACTGCCAGATAAATACATGCACAAAATGCAATTCAGCCAGCACCAAAGACAAAACTCTAACAGAGTGGCAACAAGTCTACGGGGCATATACCTTCCCCACACCTGTCAATCCCCAAGTTCAAAGCAAAACACACTTGAAACAGACTGCAAAGTTATGGAGGTGTTTTCTTTTCCCTTTCTGAGGCGGGTCACCTCCACACCTAAACATCATGCACTATTCATACAGTCTTGCAGCGTGGGGCAAAAAAGCTGAACTTAGCAGTGAATCAAAATAGAAACATAAGCAGCTCAGTACAGAAAGCATGTTGAACTGGCCTGCAGTGTTATGTTTCAATCCCCAAAAGAGACATGAGTACAGAGACATTTCTTTATAACATGTTGTATGCAATGAGGATATTGGGGCGAGATGGAAAGCTAGTGTAAGACGAGATAACATGCCTAATGTTACTAGCAGAAACACAGCGCTATGTAAATCATATTTTTTCACCACGGTCATAACCGCATAGTACTCTGGGGTAGTCCACCTGCTGTTATCCCCCCAAAAAAACAAAACAGTGCTTCCAGTCGCACAAGTACATTTATGGCAGGCACTGGGGAAACGATCTACAACTATATTATATAATATCTATCTTTAAATTTCGTTCAAAGCAATTGCGTGCAAAATGAGATGAGCATAGCACTGTATTTTGGCTGGCAACATCAGGCAGATTACCTTGTTTTACAGCAGTCTTCCATTTGGCCAGCATATCCTTATTTTTCAGAAAACAGAAGAAAGAAATGCCTCTGCGCTCAGTTTTCTTTGAGGCATTGAAACATCCTACTGCATAGCAGTTCACCATGCTGCTGATTCGGAACTGCTGATTAAAATTAAACTCTGAATAACTATTTGTCATTGGCTGTCAAAACTGAGAGCATACAGCTCACACCTGAAATGACTACTTTCCTGCAGTACCGCTATATCGGCAAGCCCATCAACGACATCACAGCATGACCATGCATAAGCAAAATGGCGTGGTCAAAGTCAGCAATTTCAGGTGTCACAATAAATGCTTTTTTAAACTGTTTAATCATTAGGAGGACTAAAACAAGGAAGGCATACAGTGAGGAACAGTCCAGAGACTCATCCACACATGGCAGGGATGGCATACAAGCTTTATTTTCCATTTAATATAACTATTAACTTACCCAGACAGAAACAAAGGGAATTATTTATGATTACATGTATAGGTACCTCTGGCTCTACAACTGGAGTTCGTCTTTTTGATAATCATGGAGATACTTACATGGGAATTATTGTTTTACAATGCAGCTTTAACTCAAACATACATTTTATACATGTATACTTACACATAGGACTTACCTCGCAAATGTAAAGGCTCAGATTGGTATTTATACCACCCAATTTTGTTTCACTTTTAGGTCAGGGTGAGATCCTACATGTACTTGCTTTATGACATGTACCTTTCTTTTCAGTCTATAAGCTAATATTGTAAATTTGCAATTATTGTAAAACTAGAAATTATCATGATTTTGGCTGATTTATGTTTTTGAAATATGCAAATTAGTTATGCAAATGTATACATGGGACGAAACTAAGCATTTACAAAAATATATGTAACATGTATAAAAATATATAACATGTATAAAAATATACATAACATTCAAAGAATACAGTATATATTTTGAACTATACTAATAATATATTTCAGACAATGTATTACTAAATAGACTGATGATTTCAAGCAATGCATGAGGCAGAATATATGGTTTCATTATATGCTGAAATACACTGTGTATTATATTTCACTGAGTCAATGTATTTCTCAATATAGTGACATATTTTGTATACTATGGATTAGAAATATATTATGTCAGTATATATAAATATAATACATTATATTATATAATACATTACATTAGGACAATGTGTTTCTTGGTGAATTAACATACATTAACACTTATTTTTCCAATATATTGCAATATATTCCATTTTTGTAAGGGGGAAGGTTGCTAGTCTCCATGCAGAGTTGGCTGGGATTCAAGGGATTTTGTCCTTCTTCCAGGGACCACTGAGTTTGCTACCACTGCCTCAAAGGTTACCTGGGTGGAGGAGTGGCTGGACTACAGTAGGCTTGGGAAGGGCGACGGTGGTAGGGCAGAGGCACACCCTCCCACGGTTAAACTCCACAACTCCTATGCTGCACTGGCAGGGTGGGAGTGTCCCAAGGAGGCAACCGCAGTGGAGACCAAGAAGGATGTAGGTGTCTTCTACAGTGGAGACCCCAGGAATGAGGGAGGCAGAGGATCCCAGAGGAGGAGAAAGCAACTCCTAGAAGGGGATTCTATTGTTAGGAGGGTAGACTTGGGGGCAGATGGCGTAGGAAAGAGGAAGGCTAAGTGCCTACGTGGTGCTATGGCTTGGAGGGATGGAAAGCACATCCAGAGGATTGCTGGGGCAGCAGGACAGGAGGGAGAGCTAGACATCATTGTCCACCTGGGGACAAATGATCTGGCTGGTGATGAGGTTAGGGTAGTGAAGGAGAACTTCAGAGAGCTGGGGAAGGGTCTTAGTGGCATGCACTGTAACCTTTTCAGAGCTGTTACTGGTCAATGATAAGGGGGCAGGCAGAGTACTCCACATCACAAGATTCAATGCATGGTTGAAGGACTGGTGCAGAGCAGAACAGGGGGCTTTGGCTTCATTGGGGATTGGGGTCCCACCTGGAGGGATGCAGGCCTATACAAGTGGGATGGACTGTATCTATCCAATGGGGGAACCAAGATCCATAGTGAGAGGTTTAAATACTTCATCAGCAAGCATTTAAACTAGCCCTGGGGGAGGCGATAGAAGGCAGGAAGAAGCTAATTGCCCCCAACCCCACAGGATGAAGCAGTCGGTAGGGAGGCTCCTAGAGTTGGGAAATTGACACTAAAACCTAAAACTGGGATAGGTAGAATGGCAAGAAATAAGGAAGAATGGGAGTAAAAACAGGAGAGGAAAGGAAGGAAGACATGGGGATAGGAGGGGAGCTACCAGAAGGGGAGGATGCAAAACTTGGCAGGCCATGTGTACAAATGCCCACAGCCTGGGAAATAAAAATTCCAGACCTAGTGGCCTTGATGGCAGAGGCAGACCTGGACATTGTCGCTGTTACCGAGACATGGCACATGGGGACCCATGAATGGAATATAGCCATACCAGGTTACATTCCATTTAGGAATGACAGGGTTGGAAAAAAGGGAGGAAATTAAAGCAAATGAAGTTCAGGGAATGCAGGAGGGAGTGGAAGCTCTGTGGGTCACCCTGGAGACAGGAAATGGCACTGCCGTTTGCACAGGTGTGATCTACAGACCCCCAGCACAAGGGGAGGAGATGGATGGGGTACTAGTGGAAGCCATGCACAAGATAACAGCCAAAGGGGAAGTACTGCTGTTGGGAGACTTCAGTTTTCCTGATGTGGATTTGAGCACCCAGGCAGCTGCAGCCACAGCCAGGAGCAAAGGCATCCTGGATACCCTGCAGGGGGCGTGCCTCAAGCAGCTTGTGGCAGAACCCACCAGAGAAGGAGCAATATTGGACATGGTATTCACCACTGGGGACAGAGTCACCAACGTAATGGTGGGTAGCCACCTGGTGTCCACTGATCATTGTATGGTGTAGTTCAAAGTGAGGACAGTGGAGGAGTCAAACCACATGAAAGCAAGGGTCCTGGATTTCAGATGGGTTGACTTTGCAAAAATGAGGGAATGTCTCAAGGAAGCCCTGGCAGGGAAAGAAGAAGGGGGGATGTAAAGAAACAATGAGCTAACCTTAAGGGAGCCATAGCAAAGGCAACACGCCTTTGTGTTAGACAAGTAAGCAAAACAGAGAGAAAGAAAAAAACACTATGGTTCTCAAAGGACATGGCTGGGAAGGTAAGAGAGAAAAGGCTAGTTTTCAGGAGGTACAAGGAAACACAGAGAGGAAGACAGGGAACTGTATCTGGGAAAGGAAAGGGAGGTGGGTAAGCAGTCAGGAGTGTAAAGGCACAAACCAAGGAAAAATACCCAAGGCAATTAAAAAAGGAGACAAGTCCTTTATCAGGTACAGTACATTAATGACAGAAAGAAGACCAGGGGTAGTACTGTAAGGTTAAAAAGGGAGGAAGGGTGTGTGTAGAGGATGACCTAGAAAAAGCAACAATCCTGAACCAATATTTTTGTTCAATATTCACAGAAGAGGGAAAGGAGAAGGACCACTATTGGGTGATAGGAGCGCCAGTGGGAGAGAGGTGAATACCAGCCCATTTATGGAGGAAAGAATTCTAAAGGAACCTGAGAATCTGAAAGGGGACAAGGCTATGGGGCCAGATGGGATACATCACAGAACATTAAAAGAACTTAGAGAGGTGCTGGCAGCACCATTAACAGCCCTATTCAACAAATCGATAGAGACAGGGGTTATTCCACAGGACTGGAGGAGGGCAAATGTAGTCCCTCTGCATAAAAGTGGGAACAGGGAGGAGGCTGGCAACTACAGGCCAGTCAGCCTGATCTCAGTGGTGGGGAAATTAATGGAGTCACTGCTAAAGGAAAGGATTGTGATATTTTTTAAATCCAGCGGGGTGACCAGGGAGGTAGACAGGGCAGGGGCCGTGGATGTAGTCTACCTAGATTTCAGCAAGGCCTTTGACACCGTCCCAAATAGGAGGTTGATAAATAAGTTGGGCAGCCTGGGAGTGGGCCCCAAGGTGGTAAACTGGGTCAGAAACTGGTTGAGTGACAGGGCACAGAGGGTGGTGGTAAATGGCGTTCCATCCGGGGGGGGGGCGGTAACCAGCGGGGTGTTACAGGGATCCGTTTCAGGGCCAGTCCTCTTTAATGTCTTCATAAGCGACATTGCACAGGGGCTAGAGGGGAAGGTATTTCTCATTGCAGAAGACACTAAGATCTGCAACAGGGATGACACTCCGGGGGGTGAAAAAATAAGAAAGGACCTAAACATGCTTCAGGAGTGTGGCAGCTGAGATTCAATGCAAAGAAGTGTAAACTCATGCACTCAGGGCACAGAAATCCAAGGGAGGAATACAAGATGGGGGTTACTGATGGCCACCAGTCAAGAAAGGGACCTGGGGGTAATCATATTTGATAATGTAAAGGTAACAAAACAATGTGAAAAGGCTGTGGGATGAGCCAGTGGGATGCTAGGGTGCAAAGGGAGAGGTATCACTACCAGAAAAAAGAAGGTGGTTGTGCCATTGTACAGATCACTAGTGAGATCTCATCTGGAGTACTGTGCCAGTTCTGGAGGCTGCATCTCCAGAAGGACATAGACAAAATAGAGGCAGTCCAGAGAAGGGCAACACAAATGGTACAAGGATTGCACCAAAAGTCATATGAGGAAAGACTAGAGGACCTCAATATGTATTCCCTGGAGGAGAGGAGAGACAGGGGGGATATGATAGAGACATTCAAGTACTTCAGGGGTATAAAGAAGGTACAAGAGGGTAGCATCTTTCAGAAAAGAAGGTGTACAAGAACAAGGGAGCATGATTTAAGGCTAGAGGGGGGTAGACTCATGGGCAACATGAGGAAGTACGTTTTCACAGAAAGAGTAGTGGGTGCTTGGAACAGCTACCCTGTGGAGATGGTGGGGGCAAAACCAGTAGGGAAATTCAAGAATACATGGGATAGATATGAGTACTCTACCATTAGGGAAGAAAGGGTAAGTCACAGCTCAACTACGGTCTGCTATCATGCATTAGGTAGGGAAAAGGGGCAGACTAGATGGGCCATATGGTCCTTATTTGCCATCACCTTCTGTGTATCTATGTATCTTTATGGCTGACTTCTCTGGTTCAACATTATCATTTGCATATGCTAATATTTTGTATGTTGGAGATGCCAAAACCTCGCTGAATGCCTGCAATATTAGGAGCTGCTTGTATTTTCCTGAGTTTGGGGGCCAAGGCAAAGATGTACACAGGGGGCTGAGAGGACACCCCTGCCACACACCTTTAATGCCCAGGCCACTTCTCCCACCCACCCATCCATTAATATTTGCTCTAACTACAGCATTGTCATATAAAGTTGTTATCTAAGAAATAAACTATTCAGGGATGCCATATGATATTAGTACTTTAAACATATATTCAAGGATAACCTTACTGTAGGCTTCCTCCTAGTCTAATGAGATTAAATAGCTATTTTCAGATCTGCCGTGCTTCTTCCCATCACTTCCCCTGTGACACATAGGTTGTCAAATATGAATCATTGAGATATGGCACAGCCAGCTTTGGGGCACACACTAGTGCTGCTACTTTTGCTAATCTGGCTACCAATATTTAAGAAAATTTATTCTGATCACTGTTTAGCAATATAATTGGTCTCCAATTCACCATATCATCTCTAGTCCCTGTTGTTATACAAAAAAAAAATGACAATAGCCTGTGACATTGATTCTACCATCTGTTTAGTGTCTAATATATGGTTGAACAGTGTTAACAGATCTAGGCCTAACTAAGTGTTTTATAATATTCTGACATCAGCCCATCAGTTAGGCACTGTTTTGGTGCTCATTTTTACGGCTGCATGGGCGGAGCTCCGCAGATGTTATGGCATCACATGAGGTTTAGGAGAGCACTGTGGAAGCACGTGACCAGACCACTGTCTGGTGTGCTTCCACAGTGCTCCAGCGAATGTCCACTGGTGCTGTTTATGCGGACCTTCCCTTCTGCAAGCCGCATAAACACCCCCTCCCCTTCCCAGCGCTCTACTTTTTCTTCCACAACTGTGGAAGTGATGACTGCTGTCCGCAAGATGGTGGCTACAACTCAAGCTGTGCATACACAGTTCTGTCGACATCGCAATCTTGCAAACAGCAGACTCCAGTGCGGCAAGAGCTCCGAGTATTCTTTTATTTGCTCTCGCCGCACTACCATTGCTTTGAGCAGCCGTATTGGTTCTGACCAGAGTGTGTATATATACATATATAGCTACCTCTACTTCACCCATTGTAATTGGTGCAGTCAGTTCAGAAAGAACGTCAGCTGGTACCAGAGGAATAGACAGATACTGAAAGAACTTGGGCCCAGTTTAATTGTTGGTTTTCTATGAATGTTTCAGTGATATGTGTATCAACCACCTCTGTGATTTATTCTGATTTAATGGAATGCTTATTAGTAGTTTTATAGGTTAGGTCATAATTATATTTCTGTTAACCTGGTCTGACAACCTTTAAATATGTCAAACTGTTGCCTGCAGCCTTCAGTACTGAGTTTGAGTTCATGCTTCAAAGAAGATACTCAAGCACATTGAAATTTCCTTGTTTCATATTTACAGATTCTACCTGATAATGTAGGTTATCTTTCTTACTGTGCATAGTGGAAAGTATTCTGTACAGTCTAGCTCTTGGGGACAGATATTGAAGTTACTTGTCTTAATACTGCTGCTTAGCCACCATCTGAAAAAAAAGACAGAAGTTTTTATTACTTTAGTAACATAGAAACATAGACTTTGACGGCAGATAAGGACCGCTTGGCCCATCTAGTCTGCCCATTTCCCTACCTACAGGATAGGCCGCAGATCCTAGTTAACCAACAGCCCATTTCTTCCTACCCCCCACAAGAATTGCCTTATGTCTGTCCCATGCATTCTTGAATTCTCGCACAGTTTTAGACCCCACAACCTCCTAAGGAAGGCTGTTCCATGCATCCACTACCTCTCTGTGAAATAATACTTCCTCACATTGCCCCTGAACCGCCCTCCTTCTATCTTTAAATTGTGTCCCCTTGTTCTTGCAAGTCTCTTTTTCTGAAAGATGCTACCCTCTTGGACTTTGTTGATTCCACTGAGGTACTTAAAAGTTTCTATCATGTCCCCCTTCTCCCTTCTTTCCTCAAGGGTATACACATTAAGCTCCATTAGTCTCTCTTCGTATGGCTTCTCTTGCAGACCCTGCATGCACCATTTTAGTTGCCCTCCTCTGGACTGCCTCCATCCTGTCTATGTCCTTGTGGAGATGGGGTCTCTAGAACTGGACGCAGTACTCCAGATAGGTCTCACCAACTGTCCATACAGAGGGATAACAACTTCCTGTTTTCTGCTGGTGATGCCTCTCCCTGTACATCCCAGTATTCCCCCCAGCCCTCCCTACTGCCTTCTCACATTGCTTGCTAACCTTAAGGTCATCTGATATGATTACCCCAGGTCCCTTTCCATTTTTGTTGTTGTTACTACCTCCCCCCGCATTGTGTAATCTTCCCCTGGGTTTTTGTTTCCCAGGTACATTATTTTGCACTTCTTTGCATTGAATCCAAGCTGCCATACTTCTGACCTTTCCTCCATCCTTGCCAAGTCCCTTCTCATCCTTTCCACACCTCCTTGTGTATCAGCCCTGTTGCCGATCTTTGTGTCATCTGCAAAGAGGCATACTTTTCTTTCCATTCCCTCTGCAATGTCACTTATAAAGACATGAAAAAGGACTGGACCCAGTACTGAACCCTGCGGTACCCCACTAGTAACCCCTCTTTCTTCAGAGTGGACTCCATTTACAATGACCTTCTGTGTCCTGTTATCCAGCCAATGTTTTACCCAAGCTACCACCCTGGGACCTACTCCCAGGCAGGTTAATTTGATTTTTAATCTTTTGAGTGGGACTGTGTCAAATGCCTTGCTAAAGTCTAGGTAGGCCACGTCCACAGCCCCTCCTTGGTCTACTACTTTGGTCACCCAGTTGAAGAAATCAATTAGATTTGTCTGACATAACCTTCCCGCTGTGAACCCATGCTGCCTTGGGTCCTGTGCCCCACTGGCCTCTAGGTACCCAACAATTCTTTCTTTCAGAAGTGATTCCATCACTTTCCTTACCACAGAGGTCAAACTGACAGGTCTGTAGTTTCCTGTCTCTGTCTTGCTCCCACTTTTGTGAAGGGAAATCACATCTGCCTTCCTCCAGTACTCAGGTACCACACCATCCTCCCATTATTTGTTAAACAGGGTAGCATACCTCTCCCCTGTCACACATTATGAGGTACAGTACTCATTTTACTTCTCAGAAACCCTCTGTCTCACATGGCACAGGTAATATTCCACAGTCCCACTGAAACTTCAATGCAGAACTTCAAAAGAATCTATGATAATCAGCTATCAGCAAACATGAATAACATAAGCACACAGATTTAGACTGTGTTACGAGCTTGCAATGTCATTTTTGATGATGTGTCACTCATTTTGCCCATTTGTCACACGTACTGTCACACATTTGAGTGATGAAAGGTTGAGAGGTATGCAGGGTAGTCAGTGGTGTCACTAGTTCTCCCCTTAATTCTTTTAGAATTCTGGGGTGAATTCCATCAGGCTCCATTGCTTTGTCCACCTTCAGTTTTAAGAGTTCTTTCCGAACCCTTTCTTCTGAGAAAGGACTGGGATCGACCCCCCTATCAAGAGGGCTTCTGTTAATTGGATTAGGCACCTCCCCCTCCTCCTCTTTTGTGAATACTGAGCAGAGGTATTCGTTCAGTATCCCTGCTTTTTCACTGTCCCTTTCTGCCCACCCACCGTCCATTCTGTTCAGTCTCACTATCCCTTCCTTTGTCTTTCTATGCTCCCTGATGTACCTATAAAAGGTTTTATCCCCCTTCTTAACCGAGTTGGCTATCTTTTCCTCAGTCTGGGCCTTTGCTATTCTGACTTCCCTCCCTGCTTCCTTCTGCCTTAACTGGTACAGTTCTCTGTCCTGCTACTTCTGTGTTTCCTTGTACTTCCTAAATGCTATTTTCTTCTCCCTAACCTTCCCACCACCTCTTTGAGAACCATAGTGGCTTTTTCTTTCATTTTGATTTGTTTATTTGCTTCACACAAAGGCTTGTTGCCTCTGTGATGGCAGTTTTGATGTTTCCCATTGTTGCTCCACCCTCCTTCTAGCCTGTTTGCTAGTGCTTTTCTAAGGCACTCTCCCATCTTGCCAAAGTCAGCCCTCCTGAAGTCCAGTACCCTCACTTTTGTATGGCTTGACTCTGTAGCTGGGTTTATCGTGAACCACACTGGTGATCACTTGTTCCGAGATGGCTACCCACTTCTAGATCTGAGATCCTCTCACTGTCTCCATTTGAGAGTACAAGGTCTAAGATTGCTCCCTCATGAGTGGGTTCCAAAACTAGCTGTCTGAGGCATGCCACCCATAGGGCATCGAGAATGGCCCTGCTCTTGGATGTGGCTGCAGCAAAGGTGCTCCAGTTAACATCTGGCATATTCAGGTCACCCATCAACAGTATCTCCCCTTTCTCTGCCATCTTAAGAAGACGAGAGAGCACTTGTAGAGGAACACAGATCAGTGATGGACAGTGGGATGATGCACGTGAGTATGCTACTGTGTTGTCTATATGCATTGCAGATGCTGCAGAGTGGGTTACTGGTGTTCTCCAGTGGTTGGTGGCACACAAGGCTGTGCACAGTCAGCTATCACACTTTCATGGGGCCATGGGCAGCTGATGTTTGCATCTGGCACTTGTCACACTGTCTGTGTGATGTTGTGGTGTATGATGGCTGGACTGCCCTCAGTGAATGTGGTCCAGTCTTGTGGCTGCACATGTGCTGACATGGCCCTGCAGTTTTGCAGATTGTCGTGTCTGCCATGCAACTGGTGTGTGGTCTCCTGCACTGCTCATTGCCGTGGCCTACACAGCCAGCCACACCCCCATGGTGCAGTGGTCACATTGTGCTGTGTCCGCACACTGTGTGGCATGCATTCCCGCCAGTGTACCTGTGTCACTTCTGCATCTGTGGACTGGTGTCGTGGACCTGTCTGTTGCCTTGTGCCAAACACAGCTGACTGCCTGTGCTGTCCTGCTGCACACACATGGTGCAGTCCCGATCACCTACCAGGGCTGGGGTTCTTGTTTGGGTCTGCGTTGCGGCACTGAAATGGGATTGTATGGCCAGTGCATGGGTGCATGGCACACTACTGTCCAGGTCGTGGTCTGTGGCTGGGGGTGGCATCCCATACTGTCTGCTGCACAGTCCGTGGGTGACACTATGGGCCACAGTCTGTTGGTATGTTTCATGAATGTGTGGAATCAGGCTGTAGTATTGTATATCCAGCTGTCTCTGAGCACTGTTCCACTGGGCAGCACATTCCAACCATTGCGCTGTGTCAGTGTATTGATGTGGCTGTGAGCCAGTCTATAGGTCACCTGGGGGGGCATGGTTCTGCACTCTGTCAGGGTCTACACTGCTCATCCATGGGGCACTGTCATGGGTATGATGGTGTCAACAATGGCCTTCCAGGTCTTCCCGTGTGCTTGGGATGGGCATGTGTACCATGTGGCTTTGTGCTGCAGCATACAGGCTCAGTCCTGGTGGCATGTGCATGTTTCATCATGTGGATACATGGCCATGGTTGCTGGGACATTCTGTCCTCCCCTGGGGCATCATCCTGGGGGTTGCATTGCACAACATTGTCAGTACACCATCCTTACATGGTCATCATTCCACCCATAGGTTCCCATAGGATCTCCCTGTGGGCCATGCCGCCCGAAGCATCGGAGGGACAGGATGATCTGGTACAGAGACTTGTGCACCAACAATGCACGCTCATGGAACAACATGCGATCCTCATTGCCGAGACCAGGAGGGTGACGAGGATCCTGGAGGAGTGGCTCCCTGCACCAACACAGCCCCAGCCATCAAACCCTTATTGCCCTTTCCCTTGTTTTGCACCCTTCCTGCCCCCGTGAGCTGTGCTGCACTTGTACATAGTTCACTGTGCCTTATTGTTTGTGGTTTGCTTTTTTTGGTTTTCTCTCTGCTTGCTTCCCATAATCCCTATCATGATTGCAGTTTCCCATCCCCAGTTTACTCCTTGTGCTGTACATAGTTTCACCTTTAGTATCAATACACTTTTTGTCATTTTGCATTCCTATGTCTTGAGTCTTTATTGGCTGACTGTTTCATCATTCAGGTTGTTGTTTTATTCTTTGGGTTCTTATTCTTGGTACTTGTGTGGTTTCTTGCCACTGCCTTTGGTAGTTGATTTGCCACTGTTTGTGTTGCCCACTGCTGTCTGCTACTGTGTTCACATTCTGGGCTGCACTTCTTTGCATGCACCCACAGTGGACATTTGGTTTCCCTCTGCACTGTGTTGCTGTTTGCACTGCCTGTATGCTATATTCAGAGCTGACTTATTTGCTATATTCAGTGCTGTCTTATTTGCCATGCTGTTTTGCACTGCACTCAGCCCTGTTTGCATGGCTTCCTTTGCACGCTATAGTCAACCGGTTTAGCCCCAGGGCTATTCCTTTGAATATAGCGTGCTAATGGCTCTGTGCTAATTTTGCCGCGGGGCTAAGCTTTGAATATCTGGCCCATTGTCTCACAAAAGTGTACTTCACACAAATAACATTCTGTGATCGCACATAATCAGCTTACAAACTTTCAATATTAAATACCTGTTGCAGCTGAGGGATGAATGAAATTACAATTCTCATACTTGTTTACAGAAATTACCAAAATACTTAGTTATCACTATTATTGTCTCTGTAGCATGATCCTGCACAAGCACACAGATCGGTACATGGAAGTGAGGCACTGAAACATCTGCATGGTGGTCTGCAAGCCTTTCTGCAACCACATTTGATCAAGTCTTTGCATGATTTAGTTGCCTTCAGAAGGACTGTCCAAATGAGGATCCAGTCTTTCTCACTTGTCTAGTTTCCAAACCCTGAATCGCCATTTGGACAGTCCTTCCAGAATCAGCTAAATCATGCAAAAAGGTAATCAAATGAGGTTGCAAAAATGCTTGCAGACCACAGTGTAAAAGTGTCAATGCCTCACTTCATGTACTGATCTGTGTGCTTGTGCAGGATCGTGCTACAGAGACAATGACAGTGATAACTAAGTATTTTGGTAATTTCTGTAAACAAGTGTGAGAACTGTAATTTCATTTATCCTTTAACTGTAAGAGGTATTTACTATGTCAGCAATAACCCATGATATGGTATGGGGTTATAGGCATTTAATCCATGCCACGGGTGCATTGCGAGGCATGAGACCACAGGCCGAGTGTCCTCACAGCATCCAAGGCGTGGACTTAATGCCTATAACCCCATACTCTGGAGTGGGTTATTGTGCTTATAACATGGGTGCTGGGGCTGGCCTGGGGGTGCTGAGGGTTGAAGCACTGGATGCCACACCTCGTGCCATGCCGGTGACCCAGGTTTGGGAATGGACTACGGCCACCGGGGGTCGGCAGGGGAGGGAAGAGATTGAGTGTCTGGAGAACTGCTCTCCCTTCCCGGGGAGGGATCTGGGCCTAGTGCTGCTCCTTTGTGGCCCTGATGGAAATCAGGAGCACTGCCAGGAACATGTGATGCAGAGACGAGGGGGTGGAGCAGCAGCAGATGTCGGCACATCAGCAAACATCATTGCACATCTGCGCTCCAGGGGGCAGCCATTGTGCAAAAACCCTCGGTGGACCAGAGAGGTGATGGGGGCTCCAGGGACCTAACCCATATCCCCAGTGCTGAACCATCTTTCCTCCAGTCTCCCCAGGCTCTCAACTAGGACCTACCCTCTTATCACAGAAAGGCCACCCCATAGGTGAGCAGAGGGTGATCCAGGGGGCTGATAGGTCCTGGGGAGGGAGGTCTCAGGCGGGGAATAGAGATTATGGTCGTGCGGGCACCTCCAAGAGATGCCCTGGCCAACCGAGTAAATAAATATAGTTCACAAAAGAAAAAAACTTGAGTTCTGTGCAAAACAAGAAAAAAAAAACAAACAGAAAGGGGTATTCTCCATTTAAATAGCTGGAAAGTTACTGTATCCTGCCACCATGTGAAATAGACCCCAACAAAGAATGCATATGAGATTTTTGGTATGCAGTTTCAAATGACACAAATACAGTACAGAGATGATTTGGAACATTTCTGCTGCACCCTGTGAACTTTGCTGTCCCCCTCTCCCTTTGGTTAAAATATTTACTTAGGTATTTATTTAGATTCAAACCTCAGTATGGTTCCTCATATAGAGAGGCTGAGTGATAAGACACATCAAAAACTCTGCTTCCTTTATAGAAATATTAAGTTTTTGACAGAAGAAGCCTGGCACGTCATAGCCAAACACGTTCTATTCTCAAGTATGGATTATGGAAGTATTACATTTACACATAGTAATCAGATGTTTGACTGAAAATTTAAAGTCCTTTATAGTAATATTTGTAGGTTTGCCCTCCTCGTCCCGACTAGAACCCATCACTGCCAGCTCTATACAGACCTGGGGGTACCCCCCCCGGATAAACATTTAAAATGTATGTTAGCAAATTTTGCTTTCTGTATCAGAAGTTCAGGAATTCCTCTTGTTTTATCAAAGTCAATAGTTACTAATGAACGTTGTCGGAGTACAAGACAAAATTGTTTGACTCATTACACTGTTCCTGTTTTTAAACTTTAAATGAGTAGGAAAGCATTTACTTGGTATTCTCCTTCAATTTTAAATGAGTGTGGAGAGTTGACTCAGAAAGCACAATCTGTAACGCACTTTAAACATTCATTGTTAAATATTTTGTACTGTGATAATGTTTTTTTAATGTGATTGTCTATGTGAATTGTAATGTAATGTTATGTGTCAGGCATGGCTGAAAAAGGGCAGTGCCCAGTCCACTTCCTGGTTAAAAATAAAATAAGGCAAACAAACACACACAGATGTACTGTGGACCCCAAAGACAAGTGGGATGATGTCAGCTGCCAATCACCATGCAGACACGAACACTGATAGCTCAGCTTCCAATGTAAAGCAGACAGCTGCTGATCACAGAGAGAAAAAGAGACAAAAGGAATTCTGTTCTGCTTGTCGCAGATGCTGTTACTCTCTCTCTCTCTCTCTCTCTCAGGCTGCCTGCAGAAATGCTGTTTCCAAACCACTGCTGAGCAGGGAAGCACTGACAACATAACAGGACACTGCAGGACGTGTGGAGTGCAACTCAGGGTCCTGCTGTCACTCTCCAGCACATTGCCAATACATGCTGTAGGGGTGGTTGGGGGGGGGGCACTGTGGCACTGAGCTTCAGGTGTCTCTCTCTCTCTCTGTAGTGTGGGTGGGGGTGCTGTGGCAATGAGCTTCCGGCGGCTCTCTCCCTCCCCTATCTCTCTCTCTCTGTCAGGTGCAGGTGGCCAGGGGGAGGTGGGGGGAGCCGGCAGCCCCACTGGCAATGACCATTAGCTCGCTGGCTGTCTTCCCTGTCTCTGTGTCACAGAGACAATGGTGCTTTTTGCCATTTCGCTGTCTCTCTGTGTCCCCTGGTATCCACGTTGCACAGAACATGGACTGCAGACAGAGAAAGAAAGAAAGAAAGAAAGAAAGAAAGAAAGAAAGAAAGAAAGAAAGAAAGAAAGAAAGAAAGAAAGAAAGAGAGGACACTGCTCAAATTGTGTATTTCCTCGCCCGATCTGGCTCAGTCTCTCTCTCTTGCTCTCACTCTCTAAGACCAATGGTGTCTAGGTGCAATGTTTCACTTTTACTGGGCATTTTTACCCTTTATATGGGTAAAGCACTGACAGGCAGCCACCATGTTGTTCCAGGTCTCTTCTACTGTACAAGACATGACAGCACTGCATCTCTGTCTTGCTTTGCTACAGTGTTTAGTGGCTGCCTTGCACTGCTGCATGTTCCCACAGATAACAAGTGCCTCTCTGCACACGGATATTACTGGCCGGGCATCTTACACCAACTATGGATTAAATAGTGAATTTAATCCACAGTCAGGTGATGCTGTTTGGCCAATTAGCTCTCCCCTGTTGTCAACCCATGTTATAATGACATTTTGTAACCGATTATGTGCCATCACAGAATGTTATTTGTGTGATGTACCTTTTGTGAGATAATGACTGTAAACATATCCTGTTTCCATTTCATTACCATTTCAAGCAATCTTTTTAAAAGTTTATCTTTAAAGATACATCTGTGTTTCTAAAGTTAACATAATGAGTGTTAGCTTGTCTTTAGATGACAGCACATCTCTACATCACAGTAATCTGTATACTTAAAACTGTACAATAATTCTGAAATGTTTCCACATGATATACAACATTAATTTCAAACAAAAGGTCTGCATGCTTGGTTTAAAGTAGTGATGTAAAGTATAAAAGGTTATTTGGTGCAATTTTTGTAATTATCTGGAAACACATTCATGGACCAATGAGTCAAATGTATGTGTATGTTTGGTGTTTTTCATGTAATTGTATATTAACTGTATTTTGACCCCCTTATTATCATCAAATCATGTGTGTCCTGCTTTTATTTTAAAGAAAACATAAAAACCTATTTATGTTCCAATTTTCATGCTTTTTTCACATTTTGAACATATTTTTGCAATATTCTGCTAGACTAATGTAAATAAAGACCCATTTGCAACCCCTAAACATTGCTGGATCACTTGTGTCTTGCTGTTATATGAATGAGCATACAAAACTCTACCTATAGGCCAATTTTCATGTTTTATTCACATTTCAAAAGATTTTTGCAACATTGTGCTATATTACAGTGAGTAAAGCCAGGAATAGGAACTGAAAAGAAGTTGAACTGTTTAGGAGCTTAGATCTTGAAACTCATTCTCCTTCTTGTGTGGAATGTCTTCACATTCAGATTCTGGGCATTGTAATATTCTTCTAAGTGTGAGACAGGGGAGGGACACTGTAGTCCCTTTATCTCTGTGCCAGGCAGATGAAAGTGACCCAGGCTCAAAATAACAAATCTCCCTGTGTTCCTGGACCTGTGGAAGGAGGGAGGGTAGATGAATGTCCACCTCCAGAGCGGCCTATTAAGTGAGGGTGAGACCCCCTGTGGGTCCTACTGAATCTAGGGTGAATCATGTACCACAGCACTATATGCTCAGTGAGAAATACCAGTGCATGTGAAAAATTAAACCAGTCACACCAGCTGCCACTGAGGACTGGAACATGTCTAGTTCAAGGTCAGTGTACCAGCTGGGCTGTTAGATAGCCAATGAGTTTAACCGTAAAATAAATTAACTACTCATCTTCCCAGTGTCTGAACCACCAGGACCTTTACTGTTTTTTTCAGAAGGAGTGCCCCATGGGAGTCAAAACAGAGTATGCATGGAAAATCAGATGAAGTAATTATGTTGTATGGCACCCTCTTGCTGCAGGCTAAATAAAATTGATGAACTGAGTTATAATAAATGGATCCATGATTTAGACTATTTCCACTGTTTTGGATATTGATTTTAGTGTTGAAGTGGGTGTTTAATGTTGTTAACCCCTTTTAACCCTGTTCCTGCACAGTGAGCACCTGGGAGGTTGTCTCCAATCCAGAGTTTAGGTAAATGGCATAGCGATGGGAGCCTCCTTCCCTGGAAAGGAATTTATTTGCAAATAAATACATACACGTATATATACATACATACATGCATACATAAATTAATATGGTAACTGGAAATTTGTCATCCGTAGCCCTAGACCTCGGGAGGGGCTACACTTGAAAAGTGATGTACTGTAAATGCAATTCTCGGGTGCTTAGGGATCCCAGACCCAATATGAGTACTGGGGGATTTGGCAAGTGGTATTGCCCAAAAAGCACCCCCACCAAAGCATCACAATTCCCATTGCCAGAGGTGGAGTAGGGGACCGGCATGACAAAGTCCCTTAGTCTGCCTGAGGCCCCCACCAAAATTCGATAGGGGCCTTGGGCTGGGCCGGGAAGGGAGGGAGTGGATGGTTGATGGGGCTGGTGACCAAAAACGTCTGAGGTCGTCCTGTTGATTGGATGGGCCTTTCAAATATGGCCTCTGGAGGTTCTTTATACCTGGACCTCTGAAAAGAGCTCCCTTTTCCTCTGTTTGGACAAAGGTTGCTGTCTGGTTTGCGTCTGTATCTGGTTGGTTCTCCACGTGGCCCCATTTCTGCTCAAAGTGTGGTTTTCCATCATTGTGCCTGTGGCTAGGGGCTCCAAGGGATGAGTGCTGAGGTTGAGGTGGGAGCCGTGGGAAAAGGGGGCCAGCAGCAAGTGCTAGAAGGTTCATGGGATAGTCCAGGAACTGGTGGGTGTTAGAGTGCATAGCTAATCCAGCAAAAAAAAAACATTTCCTTAGTCTTTCCCCCAGGGAGGAGAAACCTACATTTAGTAGCAGTGATGATGGGAGAAATTTAAAAACTCAGGAAGCAGATGGTTGCATTGGA
This sequence comes from Neoceratodus forsteri, assembly GCA_016271365.2. Classification (NCBI taxonomy): domain Eukaryota; kingdom Metazoa; phylum Chordata; order Ceratodontiformes; family Ceratodontidae; genus Neoceratodus; species Neoceratodus forsteri. Next base: position 403,004,142 of record CM028136.1, on the reverse strand, counting down.
GGGGACATGGATCAGGAAGTTGGAGGATTTAAGACAGGAACTATGTTTAGCATGCTGGGGCCCTTGGGGACCTCCTGTCACAGGCAACTAGGGATAAGATTTTAAACATGGAATATGTAGAAATCTCATTCTTCCAAATGGTAAGGAAGAGGAGAAGGAGGAAAAAAAGGAGGAAGAAGGGGATAAACAGGTGGAAAAGAAGGCCCTGGTGGTGCCAAAAATTGTCACGGCTGTAACTGGAAAGCAACATTTAACATCCTGGCGCATGTGATGGGGGAAATACCCAGAAACATTTCAAGGCCTGTTTAGATATTTAGACATAATGTTAAAGGCATTGTATACATATGGTGGCAATGCATGGCTTTGGTATGACAAGGAGTTTAAGAAGAAGATGGAGAATGATGCAGGACAGGATTGGTACCCGGCTACACAGCTCTTTGTGGATCGAGATTATTACTCCTAACGGGCCATTCCTTATCCAGCAAATAAAGACTGGCTCCTCATCACCAACCAGCAGGCAGACCAATATAGGAAAAGGATGCATAATAAGTACAAAAGCAGCATTTAGCTCTGGCAAGTGACCTGCTGCTTTAAGCATTAATGCCATTAATGCTCTGGGTGTGGGGGCAAGCACCCTGCAGGCAACTGTGTGTGGTTGTCTCCAGAGACATGGGTAGGGGCAAGCACAACTCAGGGGAAACTCCAAGGGCCGATCTAGAATTTTTTAAGGAGGTAGCATTTCACAGAAAAATGTTAAACGTGCCCTTTTAATGCTCAGACTAAGATAAATAGCTACTGTTTGCTGGCCAAAGAGAGAGGTTGCTGATTAGTCTCCAGTGGCCACAGAGATTTTGGACAGTGCTTTTAAATGGTTAACAAGGCCCTACCAGGGGCTGGGCCATGGCAGAAGCCTGGGACCTGGAGCAACTGATCAGGGAGCCCACTTCTTTGTGAGCAGAGAAAGGGCCAGGTGGTTTGGGAGGAATTCCCTGGCATACAGAAGATGAGTGGGCTGGGTCCGGTCTCTTGATAGACTTTGCCTCACCCCATCGGGAGTCAGTCATAGGGCCCAGGTCTAGGTGCTGCTGCTTGCTCCCACTTCCTGTTAATGTGTTACTGTATGGTAATGTGTTTTATTTTAAGCTGTTGTTGCTACAGTTGTAAGTCACCCCTCCCCTCGTTAGGCGTTGTTACGTAAGTGGCTCTCAGGAGTAGGGCTATACAAATCTTTTATATTTTAATGCAAGGACTGAGGTGGGCCATGGCACTGGGGACCTGTGCAATCATGATGGGGCACCAGTAGAGCACAGCAAGCACAAAGGATAGTCCTCTCCTTTGGCTAGTGACAAGTAGTAGGTTTTATTCTGTCACATGATGCTGCCAAGACAAACATGTTGCCCAAATGGGGGCTGCATGTGCAGAAAGTACAAAGTCCTGAGTACTGTACACAAAGTCCAATGGGTCCCTGAATTAGGGATCAAGCAAAAGGCTCTTTGTCCATTCCTCTTCTGGGATCAGAGACAGGACACCAAATGTCCTCACAAAGCTTGAACAATTTGGGTTCACCAAAAATGTATTTTTCCTCATAGGCAGAAACACTTTAGAGACAGATTATGTCTTTTACTTGAAAACACACTTTACTTTTCTCCTCAGAGACACAGGGCTTGACTCTCAAAGATTGGCATCTCTGGTGCACCAGGAACCCTACACCCTACTCGTGAATGCGTGGAGTCCCGGTGCCAAAGACCCGCAGCTTGTGGCAAATGTGACCATGCGGCAAAAAGATGGTGCAGGTGAGAGGTTTGTGCAAGCTGCGGGGTGGTAGGGCAGCATCTTCACCCAGAGACAGCAGAGGTGTAGCCAGGATTTGGTGGGGGGAGGGTCCAAATATTTCTAGGGGTATCCGGGGGCATGCTCCTTCTGAAAAATTTGAAAATTTAGGATTTAAATGGTGTAGTTTAGTACATTTGTAAGCAATAACTGTTGACTTACAAAATGCATCAAAATGTAAGTTGTCAGTCTCATCCTTCCCCAGTCCCAGGTCTTTGAGTCAAACTCAGGATCCTTTTCTCTCTTTATATATTTTCATATTTCTCTTCTCTAGATCTTTTCCCATTGTGTTACTATCCCTACACCACCTTCACTGTTTTCCCAGCTTTTCCTTTTAAGTTTTTTTACATTTTCACTTTCCTCATTTTCATTTCTGTTTTCACCTATCAGCCTGCCTGTTATGTTCCACATCTCCCATTGCATGTATGAAAAAATTACTTACCTTAGTAATGCTGTTTCTTCTAATGGAGTATTGATGTATTCTGACTATATGCAGTTAGCCCCAGCACTTGAACTGCCCCGGAGAGTAAAGAGTTAACTCTATGCAGAAGCATAGAATGTTGAACTCGAGCTCGATTTTCAAACCTCTGTCTCTAGCACTCTGAAGTGTTACCGTCAGATTATTATGAGCACTAACTAATCAAATTAACAGGTGGAAATTGTTTCAACTTTTGTAAGCCCAATGACCACCACAAATAGTTTTTAGGGTCAAAAAGATTCAAGTCGAGAACCCCAAAAAGAAAGCTAAAGATAAAATCCAAGTAGGTAGAGAAATTAAAACATTAATAAACCCATAAGATAGGGCAAGCCAAGTACACCCCTGAGGTGCAGCATTGTGCTTGCCCACCCACATCCCAAAACTACTAAGTTCCAGGAGGGGAGGCAGGGAGGGAGGGAGGAAGGTCAGAATACAGCAAGACTTCATTAGAAGAAGCAACATTATTAAGGTGAGTAATTTATTTCTTCAAACAACATGAAGTTTTGCTGTATTCTGACTATATGCAGACTACCAAGCAGTACCCCCCAGGAGGAGGGAGTCACAGAACCTATTTTGGGAACAAGCTCTGCAGCACAGCTGTGCCAAACCTAGCATCACTTCTAGACTGAATGTCCAGAGAGTAATGTTTGGTAAATGTGTGAACAGTTTTCTAGGTGCTGCTTTACAGATTTCCACTAAAGGTATATCTCAAGCTGCTGTGAGTGAAGCAGCTGTACGTCTGGTAGAATGAGCCCTCAGGCCTGAGGGAGGTTCCTTCCCAAGCTTTGAATAGCAGAATTGGATACAGGAGACAATCCACCTGGCAATAGTTCTCTTGGTGGCTGGTTTGCCCTTTCCCACCTCGCCATAGGTTAGAAATAACTGAGAACAGCCATTCCTATAGGGCTTAGTATGCACCACATTGTAACTAAGAGCCCTTTTCACATCAAGACTGTGAAATCTTCTCTCCCCAGAGGAAGAATGGTCAGTGAAAAACACAGGCAATGACATAGATTGGTTCAGATGAAAGCCTGACACTACTTTGGGAAGAAACTTTCTGTTGGTTCGAAGGACCACCTTATCCCTGTGAAAAGAAATGAAATCAGGTTCCACTGATAAAGCCTGTAATGCACTGATTCTCCTAGCAGAGGTAATAGCTACCAGGAATACAGTTTTCCATGTCAAGTATTTCAGCTCTGCTGAAGACAGAGGCTCAAAAGGAGGCTGCATAAGCTGTGCTATACAGATGTTCAGATCCCAAGAAGGAGTAGGGTCTCGAAAGGGAGGATTAACATGCATCAGACCTTTGAAAAACTTCTTGAAGACTGGATGAGAGGCTAGGGAAGAGCCCTTCCCAGCAGAAAGGAAGGCAGACACAGCTGCCAAATGTACCTTGAGAATAGTAGGCCGGAGGCCTAAGCTATTAAGATGCACCAGATAATCCAATACAGTAGCAATGTCTGCCAACTCTCGCTGAACAGGTTTCTGGAACACCAAAACCCAAATCTTTCCACTTGGAATTGTAAGTCTTTCTGGTAGCAGGTTTCCTGCTAACCTTTAGAATATCCAAGACTGATTGAGAAAGGTTTAGATTTGCATATTCTAACTCTTCAAGAGCCAGGCCTTGAGCCTGAGGATTGGGATAGAGGATCCTCCTCCGAGAGGATGTCAGAGGATTGAACTGTCTGGGAAGACACAGAGGCATTGTCACTGACAGTGACAGTAGTAGAGGATACCAAGGCTGTCTGGCCCAGTCTGGTGCCACTAGAATCACCCTGCAAGGCTGAGATCTGATTTTGATCAGGACCCTGAATATCAAAGGGAAAGGAGGAAATGCATACAGGAACCTACTTGTCCAATCCAATAGTAGAGCCTCCTGGTGAACAAAGCCTAGGAGAGGAGGCCTGCAACAAAAGAGAGGGAGTTGATGATTGTCCGGGGCTGCAAAGAGATCTATCTCTGGAGTTCCCCACCTCTTGAAGATAACCTGAAGGACCAGGGGATTCAGAGACCATTCGTGATGACCCTGAGAAATTCTGCTGAGACCATCTGCTAAAATGTTGTCCTTCCCTGGGAGGTGCACAGCCACCAGGGAAACCTGAAGGGAATAAGCCAAAGACCATATCTTCATGGCCTCTGTGTACAAGGCCGAGGACCGAGTGCCTCCCTGCTTGTTGATGTACCACATGTTTGTGGTATGGTCTGTCCTGATTTGTACTACTTTCCCCTGAACCACAGCTGAGAATGTCTGCAGAGCTAGAAAGACATTCAACTCTAGAAGATTTATGTGAAGGAGAGACTCCTGGTGAGACCAGGTTCCCTGAGCTGTAAGCTGATCCAGGTGGTCCCCCCAGCCCAGGAGAGAGGCATCTGTGGTGAGGATCACTGAAGGAGCTTGACTGATTAGTGGAACACCTTGCCGAAGGTTGTCCTCCTCCAGCCACCACTGGAGTGCCTGAACTAGAGTTTGAGACACTGGAACCAATTTGGAGAGAGGGTCCTTTTCCTGAGACCAGTAAGATCTGAAATGAAATTGAATATCTCTCATCTGAAACCTTGCTCCCTGGACCACAGCTGTGGAGGCTGCCACGTGGCCCAGTAACTGAAGAAAATGTCTGGCTGGACGAGAAACTAGAGGATGAAAAGAGGAAGCCAGAGTGACTAGAGACTGGACTCTTGAAAGAGGAAGGAATGCTCCTGCTTGGGTAGTGTCTATGTCCACCTCTATGAAAGTGAGCAGCTGAGTAGGTTCCAGAACCAACTTTTCTAGGATTAGAATGAAACCCAAGGACTCCATAAGCCTTTGGGTGACTTCTAAGGCTGACTTGACTTGGTCTGAAGACACACCTACTAGGAGCCAGTCATCCAGGTATGGGAACAGAAGGATACCTTGTCTCCTGAGGAATGCCACCACTACTGCCAGGCACTTGGTGAACACCCCTGGAGCAGATGTTAGGCTGAAAGGCATGGCTGTGAACTGATAATGGTCTGAGGGAAGCTCGAACCTGAGGTACTTTCTGTGGGAATGTCTGATGGGTATGTGGAAATAGGCATCCTTGAATCCAGGGAGGCTAGCCAGTCTCCTGGTCTCAGAGAGAGAAGAATTACTCCCAGAGTCACCATTTTGAACTTTGGTTTTGCTAAGTGTTTGTTGAGGTACTTTAAATCTAGGATGGGTCACCACTCCCCTGTCTTTTTTGGGGTAAGGAAGTATCTGGAATAAAGTCCTTTTCCCCTATGACAAAGAGGTACCTTCTCTACTGCTCGCATGAGCAGAAGAGAGGAGATTTCTGCCTCTAAGGCCTTTGCCTCCAAAGGGGAGAGGGGGCTGAAAGATCTTGCTCTCATTTTTGGGAACCTTTTGAAACTGAGAGCAAGTCCCTGGCTCACTACTTCCAGGACCCATTTGTCTGAAGTAATGGACTCCCAGGCCTGGGAGTAGTGAGCAAGCCTGCCCCCTACGGGAATTGGGGAGGTGACCCTGACTGACATCTCAGGGTGTCTGTTTGGCAGGGGGCTTAGACTGAGTGGATGCTGTGGTCCTGGTCATCCCTCGTCTGCCTCTTCCCCTGAAGAACCCCCTCTGCTGGAATGAAGAGGAAGCCTGGGTTTGGTAAAAAGGCCTGCCCCTGCCAGCCCTAAACTGCTGCTTCTGAGGAGTGTCCTGCTTCTCTTTTGCTGCAGCACTCCTGTAGGTGGTCCTGTACTCGTCCATCTTCTTCATGTAAGCCTCTGTCTGTTCACCAAACAGAGAGTTACCAGCAACAGGAAAATCCATGGCCTTAGTCTGGGTATCCTGTGACAAACTGGTACATCTGAGCCAAACTAATCTCCTCATGGAGACAGATGTAGCCATGACCCTGGAATGTACATCATTCGAGTTAACAGCAGTGTGAAAGTGGACCTTGGATGCCTCAATACCATCTGCAGCCACCTTCTCCAGCTCCTTGGCTAGCTGGGAAGGGGCACTCTTAGCCAGTTCCAGAACCGTATCCCACCTCGATTTCTGGTAACTGGCTGTATATGCCATATAATTAGCTTGTCTGACTCCCAAAGAGGATGCCAGGTACTGCTTCTTGGCCATGGCATCCACTATCCTAGAATCCTTATCTTGGGGGTGGGAAGCCTGGGGAATATTAGCCTTGTCACATGCTGCAGCCTATACTACCCCAACATGGCTGCAATGAGTAGTAAGAAATTCTGTTCCAGGACCTGACAACATATATCTCCTGTCCATCTTTTTATCCACAGGAGGTATAGAAGTTGGAAACTGCAAAGTTTTTGTGTCTGTTTCCCCAGGGATTTATGCAGAGGGATAGACACTCTCTTTGACTTTGGGACATCCATCATTTCCATGAAGTCAGGTTCCTCCTGATCTTGTTCAGTTTCCTCAACTGGGAGCTGAAGAATATCAGCCACTTTCTTGTAAAACAAGAAATGGGAGGGGGACTCACAAAGTCTGGGAGGAGACACACTGGAAGGCCTGTCTGGGGAGATGTCAGGCTCTACTGGCTCATCTAGGCCTTCATCTTCCTCTTCATCATATTATTCTTCTCCATCTCAATCACCCTCATAGAAAGCCTCTGGATCAATGTCAGAAGTGACTATGTCCGACCGAACCAAACCTCTGTGAACCGTTGCCGGTTCGGTCGGAACCGGGCGAAGCGACTGCACTATAGTGATCGCTTTTGCAATCTCCTCAGCGGCTGGACCAAGGGAAGTCAGCTCTAAACTGGCTGATTTACGCTTCCTTTTGCTAGGAACCGATTCCACAGAATCGGCTCTCCTTTTGCCTGAGGAGGTATTGCCCAGGTTAGTGGGCACCTCCTCAGGTTCGGTCGCAACCGAGCCGGACTGGCCATCCGGGTCAGCGGACTTCTCAGCCTCCCTCTCCCTCAGCCTACTCAAACACTTTTCCAGAGCAGCTTTGGGAAAGTTTTTACAAATCTGGCAGTCTTCTTTGAGGTGGTCAAACCCCAGACAGTAACCACAGACGAGGTGAGGGTCGACCTTAGCAAAGGCCTCCTTACACTCGGTACAGTGCTGAAACCCAGTGGGACCGGTTTTCTTTTTGGGTTTGTCAGACATGCCAAAATACTGAAAAAGTTACCCTTACCAGCTTTTACGCAAGGCAACTAAAAACTGATCGGTTCCAACCGTGTCACGGGTCGGTTAAAAAAATCCAGTAAATTGGATTTTTTTAGGAACCGATGAGTACTGGAAACCACAACAATGTGATTGAACAAAACTCAAATAGAATGGGATTCGGTTCCAAACCGGACCGACCGGAGAAGAGCTGAAGGCAAAAACAATTTCCACAATAAACATAGAAACATAGACTTTGATGGCAGATAAGGACCGCTTGGCCCATCTAGTCTGCCCATTTCCCTACCTACAGGATAGGCCGCAGATCCTAGTTAACCAACAGCCTATTTCTTCCTACCCTCCACAAGAATTGCCTTATGTCTGTCCCATGCATTCTTGAATTCTTCCACAGTTTTAGACCCCACAACCTCCTCAGGGAGGCTGTTCCATGCATCCACTACCCTCTCTGTAAAATAATACTTCCTCACATTGCCCCTGAACTGCCCCCCCTCTATCTTTAAATTGTGTCCCCTTGTTCGTGCATGTCTCTTTTTCTGAAAGATGCTACCCTCTTGGACTTTGTTGATTTACTGAGGTACTTAAAAGTTTCTATCATGTCCCCCCTCTCCCTTCTTTCCTCAAGAGTATACATATTAAGCTCCTTTAGTCTCTCCTCATACGGCTTCTCTTGCAGACCCTGCACCATTTTAGTTGCCCTCCTCTGGACTGCCTCCATCCTGCCTATGTCCTTGCGGAGATGGGGTCTCCAGAACTGGACACAGTACTCCAGATGGGGTCTCACCAACTGTCTGTACAGAGGAATAGCAACTTCCTGTTTTCTCCTGCTGATGCCTCTCCCTATGCATCCCAGTATACCCCCAGCCCTCCCTACTGCCTTCTCACATTGCTTGCTAACCTTAAGGTCATCTGATATGATTACCCCCAGGTCCCTTTCCTTTTTTGTTGTAGTTACTACCCCCCCCCCCATTGTGTATTCTTCCCCTGGGTTCTTGTTTCCCAGGTGCATTATTTTGCACTTCTTTGCATTGAATCCTAGCTGCCATACTTCTGACCATTCCTCCAACCTTGCCAAGTCCCTTCTCATCCTTTCCACGCCTTCTTGTGTATCAACCCTGTTGCAGATCTTTGTGTCATCTGCAAAGAGGCATACTTTTCCTTCCAGTCCCTCTGCAATGTCACTTATGAAGACATTAAAAAGGACTGGACTCAATACTGAACCCTGTGGTACCCACTAGTAACCCCTCTTTCTTCAGAGTGGACTCCATTTACAATTACCTTCTGTGTCCTGTTGTCCAGCCAATGTTTTACCCAGGCTACCACCCTGGGACCCACTCCCAGGCTGGTTAATTTGACTATTAATCTTTTGTGTGGGACTGTGTCAAATGCCTTGCTAAAGTCTAGGTAGGCCATGTCCACAGCCCCTCCCTGGTCTACTACTTTGGTCACCCAGTCAAAGAAATCTATTAGATTCATCTGACATGACCTTCCCGCTGTGAACCCATGCTGCCTTGGGTCCTGTGCCCCACTGGCCTCTATGTACTCAACTATTCTTTCCTTCAGAGTGACTCCATCACTTTCCTTACCACAGAGGTCAGACTGACAGGTTTGTAGTTTCCTGCCTCTGTCTTGGTCCCACTTTTGTGAAGGAATCACATCTGCCTTCCTCCAGTCCTCGGGTACCACACCATCCTCCATGATTATTAAAAAGAGTAGCCAGTGGTTTCACTAGTTTCCCTTAATTCTTTTAGAATTCTGGGCTGAATTCCATCAGGCCCCATTGCTTTGTCCACCTTCAGTTTTAGGAGTCCTTGCAGAACCCTTTCTTCTGTGAAAGGACTGGGATCGACCCTTCTATCAAAGAGTGCTTCTGTTAATTGGATTAGCACTTCCCTCCTCTTTTGTGAATACTGAGCAGAAATATTTGTTCAGTATCCTGCTTTTCACTGTCCCCTCTGCCCACCCAATGCTCATTCTATTTCAGCCTCACTATCCTCCCTTGTCTTTCACGTCCTGATGTACCTATAAAAGGTTTTATCCCCTTCTTAACCGAAATTGGCTATTTTTTCATCACTTTGGGCCTTTGCTATTTTGACTTCCCTCCCTGCTTCTTTCTGCCTTAACTGGTACAGCTCTCTGTCCTGCTCCTTCTGTGTTTCCTTATACTTCCGGAACGCTATCTTTTTCTTCCTGACTTTCACAGCCACCTCTTTTGAGAACCATAGTGGCTTTTTCTTTCATTTTGATTTGTTTATTTGCCTCACACAAAGGCTTGTTGCCTCTGTGATGGCAGTTTTGATGATTCCCCATTGTTGCTCCACACCTCCTTCTAGCCTGTTTGCTAGTGCTTTTCTGAGGCACTCTCCCATCTTGCCAAAGTCAGCCCTCCAGAAGTCCAGTACCCTCACTTTTGTATGGCTTGACTCTGTAGCTGAGTTTAACGTGAACCACACTGTTTGATGGTCACTTGTTCCCAGATGGCAACCCACTTCTAGATCTGAGATCCTCTCACTGCCCCGTTTGAGAGTATGAGGTCTAAGATTGCTCCCTCACAAGTGGGTTCCAAAACTAGCTGTCTGAGGTCTGCCACCTGTAGGGCATCAAGAATGGCCCTGCTCTTGGATGTGGCTGCAGCAAATGTGCTCCAGTTAACATCTGGCATATTCAGGTCTCCCATCAACAGTATCTCCCCTTTCTCTGCCATTCTAAGAATGCCTTCCATCATATCCTTGTCCATTCCTTCCCCCTGACATGGGGGTCTGTACACAACCCCTGTGCGGATTGTGGTGCCCTTTCCAGTCTCCAAGGTGACCCACAGTGCCTCTCTCCTCCATTTACTCTTTTGTTCAGTTGCTTTTATCCCTTCCTTTACATAGAAAGCTACTCCTTCCCTCTTCTCCCTGCCTGTCTCTCCTGTAGGTTATGTACCTGGTATGTTAGCATCCCAGTCACGGTTCTCTGTGTACCATGTTTCTGTGACTGCTACGATATCCAGGCATCCCTCTTCCATCAAGGCCACCAGCTCAGGGAGTTTGTTGCCCAGACTACGGCATTGGCACTCATTACCCTCCATTTCCTGATGGCCTTACTCCTTTTTGCCCCATCCCTGTCCTTCTTGCCTTTGTCACTTTCTCCATTTACCCCTGCCCTTCTCCCTATCGACACCTCTATGTTGGTGTTTAGCCACTACTACCCTGATTTTTGGGGCTAGAGTTTTCTGCCCTTTCCAGTGCCTCCCCTTGGCTAGTTTAAATGCTTGCCAATGAAACATTTAAACCTATCACCTAGGATCCTGGTTCCCCTCTTGGACAGATGCTGTCCATCATGCCAGTATAGGCTTGCATCACTCCAGGTGGACTCCCAGTCCCCAATGAAGCCAAATCCCTGAGCTCCACACCAGTTTTTCAACCACTGATTGAATCCCATGGTGCAGAACACCCTAGCCTCCCCTACGCCATAGATGGGCAGCACCTCCGAGAAGGTTACCGTGCGTGCTATTTGTCTAAGGCCCCTCCCCAATTCCACAAACTCTTCCTGCACTTCTCTAATCCCTTTCTTAGCCAGGTCATTTGTCCCTAGGTGGACAATGGCATCCAGCTCCCTCCCCTGTGCAGCTGCTCCGGCAATCCTGAGGATTCGCTCCCTGTCCCTCCAAGCCATGGCGCCAGGCAGGCACCTTACCTCCCTCTCCCCTTCCTCCCCCAGTTCTACCTTCCTAACAATGGATACCAGAATCACAACAAACTACCTACTACTACCACTTACTGTTACCAAGATAGAGGTAAGAAGACCGAAAATAAAGAAGCGGTTAGATAAAACTGACCGATTTAAACTATACCTAACCGAAGTGCAGGAGGGATCTCCGGAGCAACTTCACAGTTAGGTGGAATAAAAAATCTGACAGTTACACTTCAGAGTGCTAGAGACAGAGGTTTGAAAACCGAGCTCAAGCTCAACGTTCTATGCTTCTGCACAGAGTTAACTCTTTACTCTGTGGTGCAGTTCAAGTGCTGGGGTTAACTGCATATAGTCAGAATACAGCAAGACTTCATGTTGTTTGAATTCCCCTTTAATTGCCAACTTTCTATCTCTTCTCTTTACATTACTCTCCCTCCCTTTCTCTTCTACCTACATTACATGCATGATCATAGAAATGATCTTCCTTTCTGCAAACAAAAAATGGTCAGGCAGTTTATCTATTTTTAAATATTTTTAATGCGATACGGTTTGTATCAGGCTCACACGTTAAATATTATTGGACACAAACCGTATTGCATTAAAATATTTAAAACCATATAAACTGCTTGATCATCATTTGTCTACAGAGGTTACACAACTTTATCAAAGATGTGATTAAAATTATCAAACTAGTACAGATACGGCCTGTAGATTGATTTTATTTGACCAGATAAAACTAGGTGTCATTAGAGTGTAAGAATGAAACGTAAAATGAAAACATTACAAGTAACATTATCGAACAGTAGACAGTGGAGTTATTCTTGAAGGTCTACCCTTACTTGCATATCACAGCTGGGGGAAATTTTATTTGTGGGGTTCTGACTGACAATAGAGGTTTCAAAACAACAAAATTGCATAGCAATACCAATTTCTTAAACTCCATGCTTAAAACAGCTGGGCTGTCGGGAGACTGGTATTGGTAGGGGATGAGTGGGCTGGTGGCAGAGCACTGAGGCACAGTGGTGGGTGAGCAGCATTGGGGTGGTTAGGTGCAGGAGGTGCCCTGGGGTAAAATGGGGCCAGGAGAGAGGCCAGACATGTTTAGTATCGATTCCCATGGTTCCCACCAGACCGAGTGGGCAGGTAGCCGGTGGGCATGCAGTCTCAACTGGTCCCCTGCAGGCAGTGCCATGCAATGCTAGATCGATGAGGAACAAGACTGAAATTATGGCAGACTTGATTTCCTAGGTCAGTCTGGCTTGCATTACAGAGACCTGGCTGGGGGAACAACGCAAGTCCAGTTTTGGAGGCATCAGTCCTGGCCACGTACTCCGTAGTGCGCTGCCTGAGGAGGGAATGCAGGAGTGGGGGTGTGGCCATCTGTTTTAGATCCAGCCTGAACTTCTCTGTGCATCCAGTGGGTTCTACTTCATCGTTTGAATGCATGGCTGTGCATGGGAGTCCAGGTGCAGGTTGCAGGATTCTCCTTATCTATCGTCCCCCTAGGCATGGGAGAGAATTCCTGCTGAAAGTCATGGACTTTGTCACCAACAGGGTGTTGGAGACACCCAGATGATTGATTCTGAATGACTTGAATGTCTGGATTGATGACAAACTCTCGCATTTTGGACAGGACTTCCTCCATATAATGACATCATTGGGCCTCACACAAGCGATTGCTTCTGCGACTCACCACCTCGGCCATGCCTTAGACTTGGTATTCTCACTGGGGCTTGAGGTCACCGACCTCAGGATTGATCCGGTCATTTGGTCCGATCACTGTAAGGTGGAGTTCTAGTTTGGGGCCCCCCTTATAGTCCTTCTCCTATGTAAATAGTCTGCTGCTGCTCATTGAGGGGATTGTCCCCAGAGGGACTTTTGTCGTCGATGGACTTTTCTGGTGGTTGTGCTGCATGTGCGGTTGGCATGGGTGAGGCAGTGATAGCCCATGATATGGTTGTCTGCAAGGCACTCAACGCCATTGCACTGGTCAGTATATGACCCAGGTCTTCTCACTTGAGACCCCCGTGATTTGATGGGGCTCTCAAGAAGCTGAGACCAAGGGTTGGAAGTTGGAGCATTGCTGGTGGAGAACCCAGTGCAAAGAGGATAAACTGGCTTTGAGAACTCGCTACGGTGATTATCAAAGGGCAATCAACCATAAGAAGGTAGAGTTCCTGTCCAGGGAGATTGCTGCAGAGAGGAACAGACCAACTGTGCTTTTTCAGACTGTGGACAGGCTACTTCATCTGCCTGTCTGCAGATAAAAGAACATTTTTGGTCACTTTGTGCAAGATATTTGCTCAGTTCTCTGACAGGGTGTCCTTCATTCAGTTTGGGATCTCCCCTTGGGACAAGATCAGCCCCACAGTGGCAGGTCTTGTGTAGGCAGAGGCACTCTTATTGTCTGGGGCAACTTTTGGCCAGTGGAGGTGGCTGAGGTTGTTGAGGTAATCTAGAAGTTGTAGCCCACCTTTTGTGTACTGGACCAGGACCCCATTCATCTTCAAGTGGGATGTGTCAAGTCTGTTGGTCCAGTGTTTGCTGAGATGGTCCGGTGCTTGCTCTCAGAGGGGTTCTTCCCTGACGACTTGATGCAAGCTTGGTGAAGCCCCTTCTGAAGAAGCCATCACTTGACCCTGGTGTCTTGGTGAATTATCATCCTATCTCCAGCCTCCCATTTCTGGGGAAGGTTGCTGAGAAAGTAGTGGCTCCACAGCTTGAGGCACACCTCGCAGCCTTTTGACATCTATGAGCCGTTCTAGTCCGGATTTAGGGCAAGGCATAGCACTGAAATGGCATTGGTCAGGGTGCAAAATGACCTCCTCAGGGTGAGAGATAGAGGAGATAGGTCAGTTCTTGTTATCCTATATCTCTCCTTAGCATTTGACACCATGGACCACATTGTGTTTCTGGATCACCTTAGAGAGTATTGAGGACTCATCAGTACTGTCATCAACTAGTTTGAGTCCTTTCTCACGGGCAGGATGCAATGAATAATAGTGGGGAATTTCTCCTCCTGTCTGAAGCCCCTGCCCTATGGAGTTTCTCAAGGCTCGATCTTGTCACTGATGTTGTTTGCGGTGTATATGTTCCTCTGGGTAAGCTCATTAAACATTACAGTCTGGGTTTTCACTGTTATGCAGATGATACCTAGCTCTATATGTCTTTTGCTCCCAGGACAAGTAATGCCATGGAAGTGCTAAACAACTGTCTAACCAAGATCCAGGATTGGATGTCCTCTAACTGGCTGCGACTGAACCCTAACAAGACAGAGGTACTGGTGATCGAGCCTGGTCACCAGCGTGATGTGGCTGTTACCGGGTCAAAAAATAGGAATAGAAATCCAGAACACGTTTATAATATAATGGACAAATCCTAAGAAAGTCAGAGGTAGAAAAGAACCTGGGCAAATTGGTGGACCATAAACTTAAATAGCAAGCTCAGTGTGATGAACAAATAATAAATGCAAAAAGGGTATTATGGAATATAAAGAAGAACTTAAAAAGTAGAAAGGAGGCTGTGATTATGCCATTGTATAGAGCCTATTTTAGACCTGTATTGGACTATGGTGCCCCAGTGTGGGGACCCATAAACAAAGGGGCAGTGGCGGGGTTGGAGATGGTGCAGACGAGGGCCACTAAGATGGTGCACGGCATGTGGGATTGGCCCTATGAACAAAGATTAACAAATCTAAGGCTGATGTCATGGGAAACAAGAAGAGTTAGAGGGGATTTGATGCTATGTTATGACATAATGCAGGATGACCATATGTTAAATGAACTAAATCTGCAGTTTAAAAACAATCTGCTGGGTACCAGAGGACACCACCTCTCACTAATACATATAAAGTGTAACACAAGTAAGCATATGTTTTTTTACACTCAGAAAGTGGTTGCCCCATGGAATGGGTTACCAGAGGAAATTGTATAGGCAACAAACAAGACACAGTTTAAAAGGAACTTGGACACCTATATCCTAGAAGGACACAATCTGACATACTATGGGTAATGAGGAAAGGAGCGTTTTATGGGTCAAACTCTGGGCCCCCTAAGCTCCTCACTACTTAGTATGAAACTTAGTGTGAAGAACAGGGTTGTTCCTTAGCCCTACTCCATGGGTGCAATCCACTAGGGTGAGAAATCTGGGCATTATCCTTGAGGATGGTTTGACGCTTGAAGCTCAGGTGTCTTCCGTTATCCAGAGTGGTGTCTACCACTTCAGGAATGTCACCCAGATTAAACCCCTAATTCCGCTTGGTGACCTGCCTGCGCGGGTACATGCCTTTGTCACGGCAAGGCTAGACTTCTGTAACACTCTTTACTTTGGGTCAGTGGAGGGAACCTCCGTTGACTGCAGCTGGTGTGAAATGCAGCGGCCAGGTTGCTGACATGCCTGCCCGGGTCCTGTCATGTGACCCTGGCCCTGTGTGATCAGCACTGGCTGCCTGTCATATGGAGGATCATCTTCAAGGTGGGCTTGTTCACCTACAAGGCCCTATATGACTCAGGCCCTGGCTACCTGAGTTGCCTCCTGCCCCAGCCCTCCTGGTGCACTCCCTCCACTTCTCCACCGAGGGCCTCCTAGCGGTTACAAGGGCCAGGCTGAAAACCTCCAGAAATCGTGCATTTGAGGTGACTGGCCCTGTCCTCTGGAACTTTCTCACAGATCTCTGAGGAAGGCCTTTAAGAGTGGGTCTGATGGCTCATCTTTTTAAAGAAGCATTTTTTAACTAGCTACAGCACTGACTTTATTGTTATTTTTTTATCATTGGTTTCTAATTGCTGTTTATGTTGCTGACCCCAAGTATATTTCATGTGTGTAATTTTTTATGTTTTATACCTCCTGTAAAGTGCCCATAGCCACTGGGATTGGGCGCTGAATAAATAAAGACTTACTTACTAATATATGCCATCACACTGCATCAGCAAGGGAGGAACCTATTTCAGAGGTACATTATCATCTAGAACTGATATTTGTTTTTTCTCCTCAAACATCACTGTCCATGGAGCAAACACTGCTGCTGTAGAAGCTTGAACTCATTTGGCACTCTCATGTAACTGCAGTGCAGTAGCCAACCCCTCCAACCCAGATGTACTGGAGATTGAATAATAATTTGTTAAACGACATACAGAGCAAGTTGGTTGCTTTGTACAAGGCATGCTTGTCAGTACAGTGTGAATGGTGGGAGAAATTAAAAAAAAGTCTGTCTCTTTTTTCAAACGGTGGCTAAGCAGCAGTATTGAGACAAGTATCATCAATATCTGTCCTCGAGAGCTTGACTATACAGAATACCTTCCACTATGCACAGTAAGAAAGTTAACCTACATTATCAGGTAGAATCTGTAAATTTGAAACAAGGAAATTTCAATGTGCTTGAGTATCTTCTTTGAAGCATGAACTCCAACTCAGTACTGAAGACTGCAGGCAACAGTTTGACATATTTAAAAGTTGTCAGACCAGGTTAACAAGCATATAATAAGTATTATCTAACCTACAGAACTGCTAATAAACATTCCACTACATCCGAATAAATCACAGAGGTGGTTGATACACATATCACTGAAGCATTCACAGAAAACCAACAATTAAACTGGGCCCAAGTTCTTTCAGTATCTGTCTATTCTTCTGGTACCAGCTGACCTTCTTTCTGAACTGACTGCATCAATTACAATGGGTGAAGTAGAGGTAGCTCCATAGAAACACGCATTTGTTGATGCAGGACGTTCAACATTGGTACAGAAGCCCTGGAGTACTAGATGCATTGTGGTGCATTGTGTGAGTTATATATTACCAAAGTTAGGAGCCTGCATTTGTAAATGTCAACAGAGGCCCATAATAACTTTATAATTACTGGCTACCATTTTTTTCCATAGAGAAAGCCAGTTATAATTTGTCGTTACAACCAGCGCAAACACGCACCTGCTTTCTCTATCAGAAGCGCGAGACACAAACACCTGCAAAAGAAGCTGCTTTAGTCACTCACGCTCTGTCAGCCACATCTCTCCTGTTGGCTCCATCCCTCCTCTCAGCGGTTCAGCTCAAAACTGAAATAGTGAGGCAGTCTCCATAAAAATCTTTAACTGTCCAGCAAGGAAGAAGTGACAAAAAAAAACCTTCTTCTAGATCATTCACACGAAGACGACTAAACATAACAAAAACATTGCAGAAAATGTTAATATGAACCCTAACCCACACTATCCTGATCTCCTTCTCTCCTCATGCAACACGAGATCAATGGCGAACTACCTGGCAACACCATAGAAACTGGAGCACTTCCTAGCAACCCCAGACCAACCAGAACCCTCCAGACTGAACTGAAAACAGGACTTTATACTTAAAACTTTTAAAAAGTATTGCTAAAAAAGTTAAACATTTTCTTACTTAAACATTCGTTTCACATTTAACATTTCAGCCAAAACTTTTAGAACTGGAGAAAAAAACGGCAACCACCACAACGTTACTCCATTAACGACTGTAAGTTTCAATATATCCAGGCTTTAAATAAGACATCTACTGAAAGTGTTTCTTTAGAAAACAATTTTATTGTTTGAAACACAAAGTATTAAAACCACTACACTGTCTCTTTACTGTAATAAAACCTTAATAAATTACCATACTACAGTTCTCTTAATCACAGCTTTTACAATCACGGGGGTGGGGGCACAGCAAAAAAAATGGAAGCCAATAATTATTAAAAATAAAGAATAGGTGGTGGTTATTAATTCAATTTTACACACCCTCGGTGTGGGATGCCTTAATAAACCCCTCAGGCTTCGCCCTCGGGGTTTTGTGTATCCCACACCTCGGTGTGTGTAAAATTCTCATTATAACCACCTCCCCATACATTATTCTCTATGTAATACATGGATAAGCCTCAATAATACTATACTAAGTTATACAAAAATTTCCCAGTAATACAACGCTACTCTCAATAATACTATCCTGAAAAGTGATAATACTATCATTTTTGCTGATAATACTACAGTTCAAAGGCCATCTACAATTGTAGTATTATCAATGGATCCATATATTACAAAAAATAACAGAAAGATAAGAGTTTTACAAGGCAATAATACCATCTCAAGGTTTTGGGGACTTTTGGACCTCTCGAGCTTCACTCTCACGGTTCCATGTCCCCAAAACCTCTCGATGGTATTGCCGTGTAATACATACTTACCTATCTATTATTCTATTTGTTATCTTTTAATATGTTTGCCCCAAATTGTCAACATAACCTATTTATGACCCCACCTCATGAACAATTGCAGAGAAAATGTTCAACTCCTGTCTGAAAGGTGATGTCACACAAGGACTGTGAAATCACCTTTTGGGATGCAAAAACACATTTTGTCCAGGATTTGAAAAATGACAACCATCACATTCATGAAGTTCCATGTCATAATAGTGATCTTAAATCAGCGATCACTATTATTGCATGTGTATATTGCCGAAAAGCATTTTGGCGATATATAATTCTCAGCGACCTCACTTCCGGCATCACTTAGTGTTTTTGCGGGGGGGGGGGCTTATTCCCATGCACCCCCATACTTTCATTGTCAGCTCCAGGGGGTGCATGTTGAGGAGGGGGCAAAATTCAGTGGGGGGGGGAAGAAAAAAAGGCAACTGCAAGCAGCAGCAAAATAATCACCCCCGGTCCATTCCAAACCCAGTGCCTACTGCACTGTAGCCAGCCACCTTCCCCACCACATCACAGGGCTGGCTTGGCTGCAGCAGGCTCTCCTTCCTATCTAAACCTTCCCTCCTATCCCTCCCCTCCACCTCAGTATCCCTTCCGGTTGCTTTCCTCACAATGCCATTGCTACCTTTGCAAAGTAGCTGATGATGATAGTGCTATAAAGGAGTCGCTGTTTTAACAGTCACTCCTTTATTATCGCTATCATAACTGGCTACCCATTCATGAAGAGCTGTAAAGAAATGGCTATGTTGAAAGTCTGGGGTGAAAATATTTAAAATTACCAATCTTACAAGGCTGCATTTGCAAAATTCAATGTAGGCTCATAACTTTGTTGTTTTTTTAATATTTTTACACCAAATTTTAAACATTGCCTTCTTATGACCCCACCTCATGAACACAGGCGGAGAAAATGTCGAACTCCTACCCAAAAGGTGATTTCATGCAGGCACTGCAAAATTACCTTTTGGGGTGTAAAAACACATTTTGCTTGCCAAAAAATGACTTGATTGAAAAAATGACAGCTGTCACATTCATGAGGTGCTGAAGGGAAATGGCCATGTTGTAAATGTAGGATAAAAATACTGAAAATTACCAAAGTTACAAGCCTGTGTTCACAAAATTTAATGTAGGCTCATAACTTTGTTTTTTAATATTTTTACACCAAATTTTCAACATAGCCTTCTTGTAGCCCTGCCTCATAAACAAGGGTGGAGAAAACATTCAGCTCCAGGCTGAAAGGTGATTTCACGCAGGTACCGCAAAATCACCTTGCAGGAGAGATTTGCCTAATGTCAGTGCAATTGTTCATGAGATGGGGTCCCAAAAAAGGCATGCTGAAAATTTGGGACAAAATATGCACAAAAGGCCAAGTTATGCCACTAAGTTCAAAATCCCATTGAAATACATTGAACCGCATATCTGTTTCTTCAGTTTGCGGTCCAGCTTTGAAAAGTGAAGATGTGTCTGTGGTCCACGGCGGATGCAGTGTTGAACTCCAGATGGGTAAGTAAGGACTTTGGGGGTGGGGGTATGGTGGTGGGTGCTGAGTGGGAGGGTTGGGTGGGGGACAATAACGGCTACATAAAAGACATTGATGGACATTTTCCTTTTTATAGGGTTTCATGGTAAAAAAAAAAAACACGACAAGGGAAAGTTTTCTTTATTTCAGTTCGTGACACTGGGGGTTGGGCACCCCCAGTGTCACTGCTATATTTGGGGGGTGGTGCTGAGAGGGAGGATTGGGTAGATATGACATCACTGGGATAGCAACAATAGACAGCGACAATGACACTGGGGGATTGGGCAGGTCGAGTGTCAGTTTAAAAAAAAAAAAAACAACAGAAGGTTTTGTGCAACACTGGGGGATTGGGCACCCAGTGTCAGTGTTATGTTTGGGGGGTGCTGAGAGGGAGGGTCGGGTGTGGGATACAGTCACGGGGTGGCCACGCCAGTAAAAGACATTGATGGACGGAGTCCTGTTACAGCTAGAGCCTCTGCATGTCTCCCGGGCATGATTCACATTCCAGCCATTCCAGGCTGAGGATGATGGAGGAGTTTGCTTGGTGGGTGGCGTATATGAAAGGGAAAAGCTAACTCTGATTGGGTCGGCTGTTTCTTTTGAAGTTTGTGCTGTCTCTGCCCAGCTAGACAAAACTCTATCATACTTAGCCTGGCTGTTGATTAGTGTGGCACTGTCATGTCCCTGCAACACTGCTCTGCATTGGACAAACAGTATCACACCCATCAAAAGGCACTTTTACCAATATGTTCGCTTGCACCTGCATGCAGGGTGAACATAATGAGCAACAATACAGCAACCTAATGCTGATGGGCTAACATCAGAATATTATATAGAGAATAAGGGATATGCAACTGTGTGTCATGGATTTTTTTTTTCACACACCTGAGGTGTGTGATGACCCATAAACCTCGAGAGCAAAGCTTGAGAGGTTTATGACGTCTTAGAAAATGGGCTATTTATTTGCTGGGTTCTGATTGGCTAGTACTCCTACCAAGGGGGTACATTAACTTTCAATAGATGCCCAGCAAATAAAAAGTTCTAGTCACCTGATCCCATCACAACCTAAAGTACCCTTGTGCCCACCCTGATTGCCCATTGGCCAAAACCACACTATTCATGTTGAAATCAGTGCCTTTTTTGTCTTACATTAGCGAGTATTACTGGCACCCCCAAGGCTCTCTACTTCAGTGGAAAATTACCTCGATTCACCCGTTCTCTACCCCCTGCTCTGACTGAAATAATTGTACCCAGGCAATTTGCAATCTGCCCCTTGAAGCCGCTCGTCTCCAGCTCATCATCAAGATAGTCACTCCCTCCCCGCTGCACCGCATGCATACAGAAAATCGGGACCCCAAACACAGCATGCCATCCTTGCCAATGTCAACTCCCAGAGTGGTGACTCCCGAATCAAAAGCATAGGGCACACACACAAGAAAACAAAGACATCCTCCATACTGAGCTGACACACACTCTACAAATTCTGCCACAGTTCTTCCACTTAGAAAAAAAAATGTTTCCTTTTTAAATTACAAGCTCTAACCCACGTGCTCAGCACTACCAGACGGCACTTGAGTAAACTCTGTCTCTCGCGCACCCCGGCTCCACTCCCTGAAAACATGCATGCACCTGTTTTGTCTTAAAACAAATAGCAAGTCCTGGTACCCGCATGGTTATCTCTACTTTCTTGTGCACTCCATTTCCCTGATTAATGGATCGTGCTATTATTCTCAGCCATTAATATCCAAAGCAAACAATAATATGCAAGTCGAGTGGGTTAGACGGCGGTCTCACAAAGGGAAAAAAATAATAAAGGTGAGCTAAGCCAACAGTAATAAAAGATCATTTCTATTGCGGGGGGTGATGGTTCAGTTGCCAAGGAGGGAACGTGATGTACACAGTGGTGTACACAACAATAAAAAAACTAAACAACTGTGAAACACTGTACTGCCCTCTACTGGTATGGTAAGTATACTAGTAAAGGGACTACTTTACCAACAAAGCACCATTAAGTTCATTTGTACTCATTTTTTTACTTTTTTTTTTATTTATTAACTATTTCACAAAAACTTTACATATAGCCCATTTTCTAAGCGCAATAATACCCTCCAGGGTGGGCGGTATTGGGCAATATTGGACTTTCTAGGGGCTATAAGGCCCTCCACCTGTGGCATTGGGCCTCATTACGCCCCCATGGCGGTCCAGTATTGCTCAATACCGCCCACCCTGTTGGGTATTATTGCTTGCATCACACACAGAGGGTGTGTAAAAAAAAATCCATAAGAACATAGTTGCATATAGATTACTTTTTATAATTACTAGTGCAAAGAGTTAGTACTGAAAACAGTTTTCCAGGATTGTCAGTGTGTGAGTCCTGATGCCCCCTGGTCAGTCTGTGTTCTGCTGACAGTCTCTCTCTATCACACACACGCACATGCACACCCACACCCCACACATACACACACACACTCGCTCTCTCTTTCTCAAACTTTTTTTACCTGTCAGGTACAGCCCATCCTGGTTCAAACTCAGTGTTTCATGATATGGATGGGCAGCGGAATCAACCAGATATTTGTTTAATATTTAAAAGGTAGGATCTACCAGATAGAGAATAGAAAAGTAAATCTATAAAGGTTAGGAGGGTGGTAAATAATAGCAGCTTGTCGGTAAGCGGAGCTGCCATGTTTGTTATACTGTTCAGCCCACCCACGCACAGAGTTCGAGCCAATTAAGTGGCACAGTAGAACTGAGTGACAACCAAGGACAGTGCTTGTGAAAGAAATTTTTCAAATAATTCATTTTCTGGTTATTACGGCGTTTGGGAGAGCATCATAAACAGTGTGATAAAGGGGGTCACCATTAATTATAAAACATTTGGATCTCAGTTAGGCCTAGATGTGGTAACACAGCTCAGCCATATATTAGACACCAAACAGATGGCAGAGTCAATGTCACAGGTTATTATCATTTCTTTGTATAAATAAGGGACTAGAGATGATATGGTGAATTGGAGACTAACTACATTGCTAAACTGTGATCAGAATTTATTATCTTGAAAATTGGTAGCCAGATTAGCAAAAGTAGCAGCACTAGTGTTTTCCCCAAAGTAGGCTGTGCCATATCTCAATGATTCATATTTGACAACCTATGTGTCATAGGGGAAGTGATGGAAAGCACAGTGGATCAGAACATGACTATTTAATCTCATTAGAGCAGGAGAAAGCCTACAGTAAGGTTATTCTTGAATACATGTTTAAAGTACTAATATCATATGGCATCCCGGAACAGTTTATGTCATGGATAACAACTTTATATGACAGTGCTGTAGTTAGAGCATACATTAATGAATGGGTGAGTGAGAGAAGCAGCACGGGCATTAGGGTGTGTGGCAGGGGTGTCATCTAGCATAGAAACATAGAAGTTGATGGCAGATAAGGATCACAAGGCCCATCCAGCCTGCCCATTTCTTTTTCTACCTTATGAATGTGCCATCGGCCCTTGCTCTGTCAATGGCCTATCTATTCATACTCGTCTGTATTGCTCCCTTATACCTATCCCATGCCTGTTTGAAGCCCTGCACTGTATTCATATCCACCACTTCCTGAGGTAGGCCATTCCATGTATCCACCACCCTTTCTGTGAAAAAAACTTCCTCACATTACCCCTTAATCAGCCTCCCTCTAATCTCATGCTGTGTCCTCTTGTCCTGCTATTTTTCTTATATTGAAACATGTTAGACTCTTTCACCTTGTTAATGCCCTGAAGGTGTTTGAATGTTTCGATCATATTACCTCTCTCCCTTCTTTGCTCTAGGGTATACATATTGAGTTCCGTTAATCTGTCCTCATATCTTTTCTGATGCAGTCCCTGCACCATTTTGGTTGCCCTTCTCATGACTGCCTCAATTTGGTTAATGTCCTTGTGAAGGTGTGACCTCCTGTACTGTACACAGTACTCCAGGTGGGGCCTAACCAGTGTCTTGTAAAGAGGGATTATTACCTCCCTCTTCTGACTTGTGATACCCCTACTAATACACCCTAACATCCCCCTAGCCTAACCTACTGCTTTAATGGTCTGCTTGGATGATTTCAGATCATAGGTGATGATGACGCCCAAGTCTCTTTCTTCCCTTGTGACTGCCAGCAACTCTCCTCCCAGCCTATAGGTGGCTTCAGGATTTCTCTTCCCTATGTGCATGATCTTGCACTTCTTTGCATTAAACCCCAGTTGCCACTCTTCTGACCATTTTGCTAGTTTATACAGATCTCTTCTCATTCTGCCCACCCCATCTGGATCATCTACTCCGTTGCGGATCTTGGTGTCATCAGCAAACAGACAAACCTTACCCTCCAGTCCATCTGCAATGTCACTGATGAAGATATAGAAGAGGACTGGCCCCAGGACTGATCCCAGAGGTACCCCACTTGTGACTTGCATATCTTCTGACTGTATACCGTTTACCACCGCTCTCTGTTTTCTTCCCGTCAACCGGTTTGCCACCCAGTTGACCAACTTCTGACCCACCCTGAGCCTACCCAGTTTATTAATCAATCTTCTGTGTAGAACATAGAAACATAGAAACATAGAATTTGACAGGAGATAAGGACCGCTTGGCCCACCCAGTCTGCCCATTTCCCTACCTGGTGGATAAGCTGCAAATTCCAGTTAATCAACAGCTTAATTCCTCCTGCCCCCCCACTAGAATTGCTTTATGCCTGTCCCATGCATTCTTGAATTCTCCCACTGTTCCTGACTCTACAACCTCCTCAGGAAGGCTGTTCCATGCATCCACAACTCTCTCTGTGAAAAAATACTTTCTAACATTACCTCTGAGCCGTCCCCCCTCTATCTTCAAATTGTGCTCCCTTGTTCTTGCACATCTCTTCTTCTGAAAGATACTACCCTCTTGTACCTTGTTAATTCCCTTGAGATACTTGAAAGTTTCTATCATGTCCCCCCTCCTCCTTTCCTCAAGGGTATACATATTAAGCTGCTTTAGTCTCTCCGTATGTCTTCTGGTGCAGACCTTGCACCATTTTGGTCTCCCTCCTCTGAACAGCCTCCACTCTGTCTATGTCTTTTGGAGATGGGGTCTCCAGGAATTGCATGCAGTACTCCAGATGGGGTCTCACTAACTGTCTGTAGAGAGGGATAACAACTTCCTGTTTCTACTGTTGATGCCTTTCCTATGCATCCCAGTATCCCCAGCCCTCCTTACTGCCTTCTCACATTGCTTGCCCACCTTTAGGTCATCTGATATAATTACTCCTAGGTCTCTTTCCATTTTGTTGTTGTTATTAACTCACCCCCATTGTGTACTCTTCCCTGGGTTTTGTTTCCCAGATGCATTACCTTGCACTTCTTTGCATTGAATCTGAGCTGCCATATTTGACCATTCCTCCAACCTTGCCAAGTCCCTTTTCATTCTTTCCACCCACCTTGTGTATCAACCCTGTTGCAGATCTTGTGTCATCTGCAAAGAGGCATACCTTTCCTTCAGGTGCTCTCCAATGTCACTTATAAAGATATTAAGAGGACGGGTCCCAGTACTGAACCCTGTGGTACCCCCACTAGTTACCCTCCTTTCTTCCTGTGGACTACCGTTTACTATTACGTTTTTAGTCCTGTTGTCCAGCCAGTTTTTTATCCAGGCTACCACCTTGGGACCCACTCCAAGGCTGGCTAACTTGTATATTAATCTTTTGTGTGAGCCTGTGTCGAATGCCTTGCTAAAATCTAGGTAGGCCATATCCACAGCCCCTCCCTGGTCTACTACTTTGGTCACCCAGTCAAAGAAATCTATTAGGTTCGTCTGACATGACCTTCCTGCTATGAAACCATGCTGCCTTGGGTCCTGTGCCCCACTGGCCTCTAGGTGCTCAACAATTCTTTTCCTCAAAAGTGATTCCATCATTTTCCCTACCACTCAAGTCAAACTAACTGGTCTGTAGTTTCCTGCCTCTGCCCTGCTCCCACTTTTGTGAAGTGGAATCACATTTGCCCTCCTCCAGTCCTCAGGTACCACTCCATCCTCCCATGATTTGTTAAATAGAGTAGTTAGTGGTGTTACTAGTTCTACCCTTAGTTCTTTTAGTATTCTTGGGTGAATCCCATCAGGCCCCATTGCTTTGTCCACCCTCAGTTTCAAGAGTTCTTTCAAACCCCTTTCTTCTGTGAATGAACTGGTATCGACCCTCCTATTCAGAGTTTCTCCCCTGTTTTGTTTAGGCACTTGTCCCTCCTCATCTGTTGTGAATGCTGAGCAGAAATATTCATTCAGTATCCCTGCTTTTTCACTGTCACCCTCTACCCACATTCCCTCCCCTTTATTAAGTCTCTGTATCCCTCCCTTGGTCTTTCTTCACTCCCTAATGTACCTATAAAAAGTTTTATCCCCCTTCTTAACAGAGTTGGCTATCTTTTCCTCAGTTTGTGCCTTTGCTATTCTGACTGCCTTCCCTGCCTCCTTCTGCTTTAACTGATAAAGTTCTCTGTCCTGCTCTTTCTGTGTTTTCTTATATTTCCTGAATGCTATCCTTTTCTCCTTAACCATCCCTGCCACCTCTTATGAGAACCATAGTGTTTTTTTCTTTCGTTTTGTTTTATTGATTTGCTTCACACAAAGGCTTGTTGCCTCTACAATGGCTGTTTTGATTATTACCCATTGTTCCTCCACCCCTCCATCTTGCCCATTTGCTAGTGCTTTTCTAAGGCACTCTCTCATTTTGCCAAAGTCAGCCTTCCTAAAGTCCAATACTCTTGTTTTTGTATGGCTTGACTCTATGGCTATGTTTATTGTGAACCACACTGTTTGGTGGTCACTTGTTCCCAGATGGCTACCCAATTCTAAATCTGAGATCCTTTCTCCTTCCCCATTTGAGAGTACCAGGTCTAAGATTTCTCCCTCCCAAGTGGGTTCCAACACTAGTTGTCTGAGGCATGCCCCCTGTAGGGCATCAAGAATTACCTTGCTCTTGGATGTGCCTGCAGCAAAGGTACTCCAGTTAACATCTGGCAAATTCAGGTCCCCCCAACAATATCTCCCCTTTTTCTGCCATTTTAAGGATGCCTTCTATCATTTCCTTGTCTATTTCCTCCCCCTGAGATGGGGGTCTGTACACAACCCCCATGTGGATTGTGGCGCCATTTCCTGTCTCCAGGGTGACCCATAGTGACTCATCCTGTTTACTCTTTAGTTCTGTTGCTTTAATCCCTTCCCTTCTATAGAGAGCTACTCCTCCTCCTCTTTTAGCCACCATGTCCCTCCTGTAGACTGTGTATCCTGGTATGTTGACTTCCCACTCATGGTTCTCTGTGTACCATGTTTCAGTGACTGCCACAATATCCAGGCATCCCTCTTCCATTAAGGCCACTAGTTCAGGGAGCTTGTTGCACAGACTACGGGCATTGGTACTCATTACCTTCCATTTATTTTTTATGGCCTTACCCCTTTTAGCCCCATCCCTATCCTTAACACCTTTTTCTGCATTTATCCCTGTCCTGCTCCCTACTGACTTCTCTGCCTCGGTGTTTACTTCTCTAACTACTGCGCTTTGTGGGGGGAGGCTGGGATTTCCCTGCTCTTTTTCAGTGCCTCCTCCCTTGGCTAATTTAAATGCTTGCCAATGAAGCATTTAAACCTGTCACCTAGGATCGTGGATCCCCCCCTGGACAGATGCAGACCATTGCGCCAGTATAAGCCTGCATCCTTCCAGGTGGCTCCCCAGTCCCCAGTGAAGCCAAAATCCTGAGCTCCACACCAGTTTTTCAACCATTCATTGAATCCCATGGTGTGGAATACCCTAGCATCATTCTTGCCATAGACAGGCAGCACCTCCGAGAAGGTTACCATACATGCTACTTGTCTATGGCCCCTCCCCAACTCCACAAACTTCTCTTGCACTGCTCTGATCCCATTTACAGCCAGGTCATCTGTCCCTAGGTGGACAATGACATCCAACTCCCTCCCTTGTGCAGCTGCTCCTGCGATCCTGAGGATTCGCTTCCTGTCCCTCCAAGCCATGGCACCAGGCAGGCACCTTACCTCCCTATCCCCTTCCTCCCCCACGTCAACCCCCCTAATGATTAAGTCCCCCACCAGAAGTTGTCTCCTTCCCCTGTGGGTCTCGTGCCACCCTCCTGTGGGTCTCCTTTGTGGAGGTTCCCAGCATCCTCCTTGGTCTCTACTGCAGGTGCCTCATAGAGGAACCACTATTTCCAGAACAGCATATGAACTGTGGAGGCTACAGGAGGATGCACCTCTGTTCCACCACCATCTCCTCCCTGAGCCCACCTTGGTCCAACCGCTCCTCTTTCTTGGCAACCTCTGAGGTAACAGTGGTGGCCCTGGTAGTCCCTGGGTGGGGAAGAGGTTTCAAAATCCTAGCCAGGTCAGCCTGGAGATGGGCAACCTCCTCCTCAGACCAGAGAAGTGCTTGCAAACAGGGCAGCATCGCAGCCCCAGAATGTTTCGAACACTGCTGCTCCACAGCCATTGCACTGCACCTCTCCATCTTGACTTATTTTGTGTCCCTCTCCTGTTGCTTTGTATGCTTATTGTCTCCTCCCTCTGTGTATTTTTACACTTACTTTTCTACTGCCTATGTGCCCTTACAACTCTCACCCTTCCTGTTCTAGGACAGGAACTTCCTGTAGTCTTCAGTAGTCTCCTTCCTCCGTGCTTGGATTCAGACCTCCAGCAGCCGGGAGGTTGGGGATAAAGAGTTTTTTTTTTTTTTTAGGTTCCTTCAAGGTTGCTGAAACTGATGTGTCTCAGTGATCCTTCCCTTTCTACTGCCAAACAGGAAGTTCCTGTTGTCAGTCAAATTCAGTGGCTATAAAACTAGAACTGGCTTTGGGTGGGAAGGAGGGAAACTAGTAAAAAATCTGTAGTTCTGGACTTCTGTTTCTTGCTCTGCAACCAGTTCTCTTCTGCTAGAAACAGCCGGAAGCTGTAATTGGAGACAGCTGCTTTTGTACACCTAAGCTGCTAAGCCACACCCCCAATTAGATTCATTCTCTGCTCTCAGTAACTGAAGGTGATACTGCCCCCCTTCCTCAGAAAAAAACACCTTTTTTTTACTTAAATTAGACCCCCTTCTTCTAATAAAGTATCTCTCTGCTTAATCCAAACAGGTACTACTCCTGCTGAGACAGAAGTGATTAATTAGTAAAAAATCTGAAGTTCTGGACTTCTGTTTCTTGCTCTGCAACTGGTTCTCTTCTGCTAGAAACAGCCGCAAGCCGGAACATTATCGACAGCTTTGATGAAGTCAAAGTAGGCAACATCAACTGCTCCCCCTCGGTCCACCACTCTGGTTACTCAGTCAAAGAAATCTATGAGATTAGTTTGACAAGACCTTCCTTTTGTAAACCCATGCTGTCTTGGATCCTGTGCTCCTATGGATTCCAGGTGTTGCACTATCCTTTCCTTAAGGAGTGCCTCCATGATCTTGCCCACTACTGAGGTAAGACTGGCTGGTCTGTAGTTCCCTGCCTCCTCCCTGCTACCACTCTTGTGGAGCAGGATCACATGAGCCCTTCTCCAGTGTTCTGGGACTTCTCCTGTGCTCAGAGACTCACTAAACAGTTCTGATAATGTCTCTGCTAGTTCCACCCTTATATCCTTAAGTAACCTGGGATGTATGCCATCAGGTCCCATTGCCTTTTTCACCCTGAGCTTATCGAGCTCTTGTAGGACCCATTCTTTTGTGAAGGGACTAGTGCTCACCTCCCTCCCTCCCCCGTGTCCATGGTGCTGAGCTGTGGGCCCTTCCCTACCTTCTCTTCAGTAAATACTGAGCAGAAGTATCTATTTAGGATAGATGCTTTTACATGGTCCTCCTCCTCATATGCCCCCTTAGCTCCTTTGATCTTAGCAATACCCCCTCTGGACTTTCTCCTTTCACTAATGTATCTATAGAAAGTCTTGTCCCCTTCTTTTACTGTTTGTGCTAGTGTTTCCTCTGTTTGGGCCTTTGCCTGCCTTACTGCCTTCCCTGATTCCCTTAGGGAAGTTTGGTATGCCTCCCTATCTTCATGCCACTGTGTTCCCTTATATTTCCTGAAGGTCAGCCTTTTGGCTCTGGCCTTTTCTGCTACTGTTTTTGAGAACCAAAGTGGTTTCCTTCTTCTTTTGCACTTCCTTTTCTCTCTAACACAATGGGATGTTGCTTCAAGTATTGCATCCTTAAAAGATACCTAAACAACATTTTGACAACAAACTATTCAAAAATCTGACTTCAAACAGGACTAAAGGAAAGGCTGCTGAATTTGTTAATGCTAAACCTACATTTATATAAGTTACCTAAATGTGGTTCCAAAGTATTTGAAAAATATAAAATCAACATTTCAATTTCAAAAAAACTGCCTCACCTGCTTCATAAAATGGTCACCAAATGTGTTAAGTGATGACAACATCGGAGCCAAAGTCAGAGAGCTATATGGCTCTCTATAATGCTAATTCTTTTTTCCCTTTGTATAGAATTGTTTCACCAAAACTGTCAAAACCATGTGCATTATTTAGATCAATATGCATGTTAGGCGATGATTCTGTTTATTTTGTTTACTTTAACATGCTGAAATTGTGTTTTAATCCAACCGACTTTCTCTTTGGCAAACCACAGTGCAGTACAAATCTTGAATAACCTGGTGGTCTAGTGGTTATGGCGGATCCAGGATGCTACAATGGGGGGAGGTGCTGGGAGTGTGTGTACACTTGATATGCACTTTTTTTTATGCGCCTCCCCTCCTCCCTGGCTGCCCACTCCTTCAGGCCTCCTAGGCCCTTTCCCGACTGCCTGCCTGACCCCACGCCAGCCACCTACCTCATATTGCGGATCCCCCAGATAACCCAGTGTACCCTTCACCAGATGGGTCCCCCTCCTCCGAGGGGGAAGGCACCGGTGGGGTCAGCCAGCGCACTCTATACTTGGCCCAGGGTGTTGCTGAAGTGTGCCGGTCGTGGGTTCGGCGGCAACGGAGGGCTGGAGACCATCATCTGGCCAGCCAGGGAGTATCTTCATCTTTCTTGGGGGAGTGATGTCCTGAAGTCAAAGCTGACACCAATGTCTGCCACTCCCCTTGTGCACTGAGCCCTACATTCTGCTATGTCCCCAGCCTCCACCAGGGGTCAGCAGGTACCAGTGCACATTCCCACCCTCCCCCGGAGAAGAAGAGCTATCCCCAGATGCTTCATCCTTTTCCCCCCAGCCGGCCCTCCAGCAACCCGAGTCCATTCCCAAACCTGGGTCGCCGGTGTCGCAGGCGGAAATCCAACCGCTGCGCCGATATGGACTTTTTAACATTTTTATGAAACCTTTATATTTTCTGCTATTATGCTTTTCAATTATGTTTTTGACTGAAACTACAAATGTAATCCATATTTTTGAATGTAAACATTTGTGCAATCAATAAATCAGACTTCTTCAACAAAGTGAAATGCAGCAGCAGCAATCGAGTACTTTACAATGGGGGGGGGTGGGGATTACAGCCACACCCTTCATCATCCCATAGATCCACCACTTGTTTGTAGCAAAGTTCTTCTGTAGTCCTACTGTATGCCAGAGTTCATACTTTCTTGAAAATCAGAAATATGCTTGTCTTGTATTCTCTTCTTTATCCATGAGAAATAATAATAAGAAGAAGACAGACAAGGCAAGCATTAAGGACGAAAATCTATGTAGCTTGTTAAACCTATGAAACCTATGAAGAATCAGTATTTATATAGTGCCTTTCATACACATTGTAGTGAAGTGACTGAATGTGTAGTGGCAGCCAATTCACACATTAAAACCCACACACAGCCTTGGACAATTTCATGAACTGGTTTTATGGGAAGGGGAATGTTGGCCAGGACGATAAGGTCAGGTAGTGATCATGGTGCTGGCAGCCTCACATCTTATTTCTCACAGTGATCTGCTCATATTTCTTCCCTTCTGTCTTCCTCCTTCCCTGAATATAGCAGTACCTTGCAGGAGTGGCCTTCTCAGTCCCCCTCTGGTATTCATTCTCACTACTTCTCCCCACACCAAAAACTGGTGAGCTCATCACCCTTTTGCATCATGAATGTAGGTAGTACAGTCCCCAGGTTCTTTGACATATCGAAAATATACAAATCATTCCAGTAAGTCAGGCTGATAGCAGCAGCGAACAAGGGGAACATAGACTTTCCTGTCCTTAAAAGATTAGGCTACCTTTGATTAGGCACTATTAAATGATGGGTGTGCACATCATTATGCATGTCATTTAATAGTGCCTAATCATAGGTGGATTAGATTTTATATGGGTAGGAATGCCTATGTTTCCTCTTGTGCCCTGCTGCTATCAGAATGGCTTACCAGAAGATCATGTTTATTATTAATATGTAAAAATGACACGGGCGACTGTACTAACCGCATTCATGATGCAGAAGGGTAGTGAGCTCACCAGTTTTTGGTGTGGGGAGCAGAAGAGAAGAATGAATGCCAGAGAGGGATTGAAAAGGCCATTCCAGCAGGGTACAGCTATATTCGGGGTAGGGGAAGACAGGAAGGGGGATGTTTAGCAGATCATTGTAAAATCTGAAATGTAGGGCTGTTAGCACCATGATCACTACCTGACTGTGAATGAGAGCTGCCAGCAATGACAAATACTCAGTGGCAGGGCTGCACTTAGTGTTACTTGAATTCAGTGCAGGGAGATTACCCTCAGGTGGGGTGGGGTGGGGGTGTTGACATTTGTTAGGACAGTATTGAGGGAGCTGTGTATAGATCATTCAAGATTTAGAAGGGTGGTAGCCAATCAGCTCGCATTGTGGAGTAGGGCACTAAAAAGTACTGGAGAAGATTTGCAGGGAACTGTTCTGCAGGGCTCTGTAGATCACAGGTAAAGGAGTAGATTGACACTGTAAGTCTGATGGATTCACTCAAGGCATTAGTATGCCTCTCCTGCTAATAATATTGCTATCCATAGTAAGTACAGCCCTTATGAGAGCATGAACAGCAGTTTTTCTGGTGAGTCCTGAGGCTTATTGATTAGCCCTCCATGAAGACTCAATTGCTGGTTAATGAGGCGAGACAAAAACACAACGGGGGAACTGTACATACTGCCTTCACTGTGCAGAACTGTGGTGATCTACTCAATGTTTACTGTGGGAGCAGTGTCAAACATTGAAAAAGTCGACTTAAGTGTGATTTGGGAGGTATTTTTTAACAGAGCCAGCTGATGATCCATATCGGTGTAGATATGCACAACTCTCTGAGGCATACGATTACAGTCTGAGGTGTGATAATTCTCTTCATGAGACCGCAAGCTCATATGCAGCCCCAGGCAGTACTAAGAACACGGCTTGGATGGTTGGGTGTTCAACAGAAGCCAGGCTAAGTGCAGGAGGTTTACTTGGAAAAAGAATACAAGAGAAGCTTTTTTTGTGGATTAACAAGAATGCATGAGCTTTGGAATTGGACTAGACTGGTACTTCGCTGTGTGACCCTAAGCAAGTCACTTAACCTCCTTGTGCTGCCAGGCCACATCTGTAAACAAGGTTTCAGCATAGTGTCTCTCTCCTGGTTGACAAAAAAAAATTCAGGGCATCACATAACCACTAGATCATCAGTTATTTGAAGTGTTGTACTGTTCTGCAGTTTGCCAAAGAGAAAGTCAGCTAGATTGTAAAACATTTTCAGCAAGTTAAAGCATAGCCTAACATGTGTACTGATCAAAATAATCCACATGTTAACACATGGTGTTGATTATTCTGGCAAAACAATTCAAAACAAAGACGGAAATAAAAACTAGTTAGCCTATAGGAATCTATATTTGTTTCTGGCTATGCCTTTGATGATGTCATCATGACTCATCACTTAACACAGTTGGCAGACATCTTAGGGAGAAGGCAAGGTTGTTTTTTTTGAAAGGCTGATGTTTATATTTTCCAAAAGCCATGAAACTGCATTTATGTTATTTACATAAATGCAGTTTTAGCATAAATGTAAACAGTAGCCTTTACTTTACCTCACTATGAAGCCAGATTTTGGAGTTTGCAGTCTTAACAAACTGCTTGTTTAGTTATCCTTTAATGCTTGCCCACTTTGCCTGTACACCTTCACCTGTATTTCATTTTGCCAGGGCTAGCTTAACTTTGTTGGCCATCTTATCAAAGTCAGCTCCTCTGAAGTCCCATATTTTTGCCTTGGAATGGGATGATTTAGTTGTAGTGGCCAAATTGAACCATACCATGTGATGGTCACTGGCCCCCAGGTGACCTTCTACCTGGAGATCTGTGATCTTTTCCTTGTTAGTCAGTACTAGATCTAGGATAGCCCTGTCTCTTGTGGGCTGTTGTACCAGTTGTTTGAGGCCTTCCATCTGCAGGGAAAATCCACCATGTTTCTAGTTCTGGCAGATGTTCCTGCTAGTATTGACCAATCTGTATCTGGCATGTTGAAGTCTCCCATTATCAGAACCTCCCCTTTAGCTGTTATGTTTTGTATATCTTCTAACAGTAATGTGTCTATGTCCTCCCCCTGGTCTGGTGGCCTGTAGACAACCCCAGTTCTTATGGCTGTCCCATTTCCTGTTTCCAGGGTGTCCCACAGTTCTTCTGGCTCCTTATGTGTATTCTGAATTTCTGTAGCTTTGATATTTTCATTGACATACAGGGCCACTCCACTCTAAGCCCCCTGTTGTACATCTTTGCCTTGGACCCCAATCTCAGCAAAATACAAACAGCTCCTAATATTGCAGGCATTCAGTGAGGTGTTGGCATCCCTAGCATAAAAAGTAATAGCATATGCAAATGATGCGTGTTTTTTGGTCCATAATGTTGAACCACGGAAGTCAGCCATGAAGATATTAGAAGCCATCTCAAAAATCACAGGGGCTAGAATAAACTCAGAAAAGTGTAGACGTATTTATATTGGGCCAGCTTCAACATTGGATACAGCATAGGAAGTTGCAGGAATACAAATTACTGACACTCTGTTGCCCATTCTAGGGTTTTTAATTGCGGGGTAGTGACACAGCCAAGACTGGAATAAGCACTACCAAGCTACTTGCCTCAATGCACAGACCACCCACCGAGACTGAGCCAAGAAACAGAGACTGGGTCCAAAAATGTTAATTATATTTTTGTTTTCAATGCTTCTGCGCTGAAGGTGCAATGTTCGAGTGAGAGCCAAGAGGGAGAGCTCAAATGACTCACCGTTTGTGGGCTGGCGTGACGTGACTGTCGTGCGACTTGTGTGCTCTTGCTCCTCCTTCATGTGACCTTACTTATCCACAGATCATGTGACCACCAGCAATATTAAGAGGCTCTTAGCAGCTGTCCTGTCCCTGGTGGGGGCGGGGCATGTGCAGCTAAGTATTCATGAGCCTTTAATGACTTGCCCGCCTGTCGTCTCAGCCCACGGTCTTTGATTTTCCCTGACCCTGCGACTGCAACCAGTGAGTTTTTAAACATTAAGGCAAGCCAGCAAGGGGGGGGGGTTCTGTGCACCAAGGAAACCCCCTGGCTATGCCGTTAGACAGAAACATACCGGGAGGTTGCTGAGGTCATGGGGGATGGGGCGGTGCATAGGGAGGGCTGGTGGGACACAGATGGGTGACAGGAAGGGTGGCACCAGCACTCTGATGTGGCTTTAGAAGTGCTGTTGCCATGCGAGTGTGTTGGGGGGCACCCATATGCTGGGTACCATGGGGGGTGCACCACACCACAAATGGCTCTGAATGCCATGGGGGACTGGGAGACCACAGGCAGCAGCACATGTTCCCTCCAGCCCAGGGAGGGCTCTGGGGGTGGTGCATGGATAGCACCTAGCTGGTCTAACTTTCCCGGACCATGTACCCTCTGCGAGGGTTTCCTGAATCCCCCTGTTGGGGATATGGCAGCTTGCATCTGCTGCAAGCCCCGAGCACCCTGGTGCAACTATAAACTTGGTGAAGACCTGGCACAGGGCTGGTCTGGTGTACAGGGTACCCAGTTTGGTGCAGAGGGCCTTCCTGAATCAGGAACTCTGCAAGTTTTGATGCAAGGTGCCCACCGCATTCATTCTGTTTGATGCAGGCATCTTCCGTCAGCTTTGGAGCTTTGAGAATTGAGCCCATAAACATTTTAGGGGCCGAGTACACCTTTACTTGGAAACACACTTGTGACATGTAAAACACTTTGTAGTATGAGAGCCATTCCCCATCTTCTGGTCAGAAAGGTAGCATCTCATTTCCCATTCAGGGTAATCCACTCTGCCACCTACAGAAACTATGCCAAGGAGGCACGGCTTGGAGATTTAGATTTCAAATATCTTGTCCTACTAGAGTTGAGTCACTTCTGAACCCACATAGGTGTTCCTACTGGGGCAAACTGGGGGAGCCAGTTCTGGACATCATCACAAAGAAAAGTCTCTCACAGTTCAGGGAAGTTTCCCACATTTTACTCATGGTTTCCATGACTAGATGTCTTTAGGGTCCTTCACCCCACACTGGGGTATGCCACAGTAAAAAGCTGCCACCATGACTCGACACTCACCTACTCCAAGACCACACCAGGGACTAAAACAGGACAGGAGAGTTGGTACCTCTCCTGAGACTCTCCTCAGTCAGATTAACTCAAAGCTGTGAGTGAAAAACTGACATCCACTGCAACATTTCATTATGGCTTATGATGCTGTGAGTCCCCTCCCACCTGGAACTTCTGTTCAGATGACTGACAGGGGTTTCAGGGGAGACCTGAAAGATAACCATTTGCTGCCCAGACTGACTAAAAACAAAACCCATTACACTACATAGGGTTCTAGGTACCCCAAGGGGAAATAGGGTTACACTTTTTGCCACCAGGAAACCTTGCTGTCCTCAGCAAGAGCCTTGGATGCATCTCTGATTGGTGGCCTACAAGGGGGATTCATCAACCATCCTCTACCTATGAACAGCATAGGCAGGACCCCATGGGGACACAGAAGTTATGACTATAAAGAGAACTACCAACCAAAGCTGGCTGTGGGTGGCTAACTAAGGGATCCCTCACCAGAAGCATAACTGGCTACCAGGTAGCACACACCACTACCAGATGCAGCACCAGAGTGGCCTTATCCTAGGTGCTAACTAGAACAGTGCCAGTCTGCAACCAATGGTAATTTACACAGATCCACCATTGGGTGCCTACTAGTGAAACCTCTAACTAGGCACTACTCACTATAAAACACTGTCCCTAAACACGTTGGTCCGGATATTCAAACCACCCAAAATGTGCGCAATAGCAGGAGCAAGCACAAGTCCATTGCGCACATGCGCAATAGACGCGATATTCAAACATGGAGCAAGGCAAATTGCGCAACCAGCCAACGTCTGAATATCGCACAACCTGCGCCATAGTGCAACCAGGAAAGGGAAGCTGAGCAGATATGCACTATAGCGCAACAAGGCCAGCCCAACTGAGCAGTCCAGAGGCGCCATAGCGCAAGCAGGGAGCCCCCCAGCAGCAGAGCAATGGAACTGCACAACCAGGGAGGTAGTCAGGGGCCCACCACCCATGCCACAGATGGGCACAGGAACACACTGCAGAACTAACAATGCACCCCCACACCCCAAGCACAGCATAAGTGGGGAAGGGATGGAATATCCACCGGCCCATGGGGACAAGCCAACAAAGCACAGCCGGGCCATGTTGTTCCAGCACACCCACTGGCAAGCTGAGATTGCCACACAAGGAGGGCGGACCACCCCAGTGCACAGCGGCCCCCCCCTGTGCACAGCACACCCTGCACTGTGACCCCAAGACACCACCCATGAGCAGTGACCATCACTGCAGGAATCCCCATGCATCCCCCCCATCACACTGCAACCTCGTGTACCACAGAACCATACAAGCCAGACCCACCGTGAGCACCCAGCAGTGGGTGGCAGCACACGGCAAGACTGACTGAAAGCCACTCCCACACCAGAGACACCTCCCCACGCACACACACACATACCCATGACAATACCACCCCAGATGCCATGCACACCACTGCAACTGAGCACCTATAGCCAGCTGCAAATCAGAGACCACCACAGTATTCATATCAAAATATATATTTCTAATTAATATAACAACAATAACAATAATAGGAACAACAGAACTATATACAAATATACAATACAGGGGTGGGGTTACAGGTACAAGGTAGGGGTGGGTAAGGGGCAGGGGTGAACAACTGGGAGAGGGAAGGCAGGGTGTGAGGGATGGGTAAAGGGGGGAGGTGATGGGCAGCTACTGCCTGCCAGCCTGCTCTCCATCCGCCTGCTGCTGGTCCCGGGGCCTCCTCCTGCGCCTAACACCATGGTGTTGCAGGTCCCGCAGGATGGCGAGGGAATCCATGGCCACCTGTATGAGCTGCTGAACTGATCTCTCAATCCTCCGCAGGATTTGGACACCTAGGACAAGGGATCAGAGTCAATGGCTGTGACTGTCCATATCCCTGAAGCCCACCCATCATGCATGGCATACAGCCAAGTGCCCCGCTCCTGTGATGGACTGCACCCACCCACAGTGACCGTGCACAAGACATGCCCAACCAGGCAGCAACAGCCATGTGTGCCACTGCACACACACACACACACACCGCCCATGTCCAGCACAGCACAACCAAGGCTGTAAAGTACGTGGCTGCGGTGGGAAGGCAGTGCCACAGCCATGTGCCCAGGTCATGCATGGACCACCATTGATGCACTCCCAGACATGCAGTGCCACTGGACAGTGCTGACTGTCACATGTCGCGTGCATGGCAGTGTTGTCCATGGATGGTGGCCATGCCCTGCCCCCCCCAAACAGCATGCAATAGCATTCATGATGTCATGTCACTCACCCTCATTGTGCTGCTGCTGCTGCTGCTGTTGCGATTCGTCACCACCACCACCAACACCACTCACAGCCACCGCTGCCACCTCTTGCTGCACCTCAGCCTGGGCCCTCCTCTGCTCCGCCACGCCTGTGGGAAACAAAAGGTGAGAAACACATCAGTGAAATCCCAAAGCAGACATCCCCCTGCCCCAATGAGTGTGCCCGCCCACCCAGCCAGACCCATACATCACATATCCTGTAAACGCCGCCACAGCCGACCATAGACCAACCCTCCCCCATGTGTTGGACAGAATAGACAGTGTTACCCATACGGACCATACAGGTGCATAGACGGCTCACCCACCTGGCCGAGGCACCACGCCCCTCCTGGCACGTGACCGAAGTCGTGCCAGTAGTGCTGGCTCCCTCCTCCGCAGGTCCCCGTACCGGTGCCTGCACTGCTCTGTGGACCTCCGCCGGCCAGTGGCCTCCTCAGGGCAGTGGCCACCTGCTGCCACACATGGGTTCTGGCCATGTTGAGGGGTTCATCCCTGAATAGTGGGCCATGGTGAGGCTCACTATGGCCTGGGGTTTCGAGTTCGAGTGAACTCCATTGGAGGGCTCTCCTGCGTGCCATCCCTGCATGTATAGTAGGCAATATGGTGCTCCGCAGCACGGCAACCCCATGTGGAAGTGCTGCGCAATGCAACTCCGCTATTCCCTATCGCGCTGTTGGTATAGTGCCACCAGTCCCTATCGCGCTGTTACCGAACAGTGCGATAGAGCTGCAGACATACCATATGTACAGTGCCAAGGGGCAAAGGTCGGGCACAGGGTCATGGGTCTCTGGCACAAGGCCACGCACAGCGCCACCGGACGTCTATGTGTCCAGCGCGATTGGTCGCCTGTGTGCCATTGCCACGGTGGACTATTGCACAGTTGTGCCACAGCGCCATGTAGTGACCATCGCTGTAGCGCCACTGGCACAATGGTGGCCGTGTCCGGAATTGCCTATCGCGCACAGCACGTCCCCAGCGCGGCAGACGCCTGCGTAAGCTACCTGGGCATGCGCAGTGCGGTGTACTACGCAGTCACAGAACTGCACCATTGGCTCAGCTGGTTCAACCGTATTGCACAAAGCGCAACAGCGCGATATTCAGCCGTCATATGCAAATCATCTGATCAGCCATTCAATGGCACAGCGGTGCGATATGCATCTCATTAAAGTTGCTCCAGTCCTAATTTGCATGCATTGCACTATAAATATGAGACACTGTTCTGCAGTGGCCATATTCGGTTACTGCAGTAGATAGGTGAGTTGCATGCATTGTGCTGTTCTGGACCATGGCCTCAGAGAATTGCTGTGTACTGCACAGTCATAGGTGACCACTCTCACCCATACAGGCTGTGAAATGACCGAGCAAGGACTGGGTGAGGAGGA
Organism: Neoceratodus forsteri; assembly: GCA_016271365.2. Taxonomy (NCBI): domain Eukaryota; kingdom Metazoa; phylum Chordata; order Ceratodontiformes; family Ceratodontidae; genus Neoceratodus; species Neoceratodus forsteri. The sequence continues at coordinate 402,964,105 of CM028136.1, read as the reverse complement.
TGATGGTGGGCAGAAGAGGAGGCCCAACTTTACGAAGGCTGAGATGGAGGCACTGTTCGAGGCCTACCTGGATGAGGAGCCACTTCTCAGTGGACGGCGAGGCACCCCTCAGGCCCATGCTGCTGCATGGGAGATGGTGGCACATGCCGTCAACCTGCACGGCAGCCACCAGCGCTCTGTGCAGGCGTGTAAAAAGAAGATGGGCCCCGACAGGAGGAGGGTGAAGGAGAAGGTTGCAGCCATCAGGGCGGAGGTGGTGCAGCTGACCCCAGCAGAGGACATGCTCGCTGCAAGCATGCAGCGCAGTGCCATTGAGGGTGTTCCTGGAGGTGGCTTCCAGACAGGTGGTAGCCCATCACTGCATGGTATGTCATGGTCGAGGGGGAAGGTAGTTCACATGCACTAACGTGTCCTTCCTTTCTGTTACAGATCCTGTGCGTCTGCAGGGGTCAGCAGTGGAGGGCCTGTCCACTGCGAACAGCCATCCAGAGTTGGAGTAGGGAACATCCACCTCCGCAGATTGCCAGCGTGCATTGCACCAGTGTGCACGCCTGGCTACCTTCACTGATGTTGAGACAGGTGTGGGGAGTGCCCTTCCTGTGTCTCAGTGGTCTGGCATGCAAGCATGCCAGCATGCTGCGGCTGTGGCTGTGGCACAGACCTGCACCATTGATGATGCACTGACCACTATGGGCATTGACATGTGTGTGTCACAGAATGGACACACAGCAGGACAGCTCACGCCCATGGACCTAGCTGGTTCCGACGTATGTGCCAGCATGTCAGCACAGTCCCAGGCTGTGCCTGTCAGCACCGGTGGCTGTGTAGGTCACTGGCACTGTTGCGACCACAGCAGTGGAACCACTGATTCCGTGGGAACAGCAGGCGGAGGGGCAGCAGCAGCAGTCACCCACCAGGACTGGGGGTACAGGGCTCAGCGGTGATGTAGGTGCACCGCCTGTGGGCATGCCCATATCTGGTCCTGGTGAGCAGTGCCCACCCTCAAGGGGTGCTGTACATCAGGCCCTTCCAGACTCTGAGGGACAGGTTGCCGATGTGGCAGACGACCTCTTTGATGAGCACACCCACCTGCTGCAGACATCAGTACAGCAGAAGATGCGGGTTGCAACATCCCTGGAGGCACTGTGTGTGGCTCTGGAGTGGCACAGCAGGGACACCGAGAGGATCCTGTCCCGGATTGACCATTTGCGGGTGGATGTGACCGCCGCCATCGACAGGCTGACACAGGCAGTGGTCGGTGTCGTGGCCACATTGGGCAGACAGTCAGGTGCCCCTGTGCCGCTCACACTGCACAGTATGCTATCCACTCCCCATTCCTGGTGTCGTGCGACACCCACCCTGTTGACACCGGGTTCAGCTATGGGCATCCTGAGCACTTCTGGTGCAGGTATGTTCGGTATGCTGCACACCCCTGTGCGGACAAGGTCGCGTTCGTGAAGTGGGACCCCTGGTGGTCCATTGGTGTCACCCCATGTGGCCCGTCCTCAGCCTGCCAGTGCTGCTGGGTCTCGTCGGGGCCGCCCACACATCCGAGGTGGCCATGGCACTGTGCCACATGACTGAGCTGTCTCCCAGTGTGGGCCC